>CM075339.1:14877920-17718481 GCA_037788925.1 Mytilus galloprovincialis
AGGAGAGAAGGGGCAGGAGAAAGGAGAAAAGGACATAAAAAGGAGACAAAAATGTATATTTAAATTATTAAATTTTAGCATGAAAACAATTATTTAATACATGAGTTAAACAAACGATTAAAGAAAGTGCTAATAAAAAGTAAAATAACCTAAAAAAAAACGACTCCAAGGAAATTAAAAAACGGAAAGTCCGAAATCAAACGGCAAAATCAAACAAATGGATAACAACTATTATATTCCGAATCGTACAGGCATTTTCTTATGTAGAAAATGGTGAATTGAACCGGGTTTTATGGCTAGCCTCAGGCTCACTTGGGACAGTCACTGAAAATTCCCCAAAATGCATAGCAACAAACAAATATTCCGAACGTCGTCACTAATTTATTACGATCTCTTATATGGAGAAAGACTAAAAACTAACAATTTCCTGGATTTTATTGTGAGCCCGCGTGCATGTATAGAGACCGTGACATGTCACCATCCTTGTTGGGTTTTTTTTTTAGATAAAGTGCTTCAAAGTTGACCGATATTCATAGAATTTGGCAGATGAGGATGACATTACTTAATATAGAGTAACATTTTTTTTACTGAGAGGTATTGAAAAATATGTAACGGGATCTGAATGGTGTTTGTTATTTCGTTTTCATTTAACCTGTCTGGTTTTCGTAAATTTCCTATTATAAATGCTGAATTCACACGTAATTCGAATTCGATTCACATTAACTTTAGTTTTATTTCCAACTAACAGGGTACACATTCAGCTTCAAAAAGTTGATTGTGTGAACAGTGATTTTTAAATACAATATGAATTGATTGATTTGAGGTTGAAAAATGTCCGGTGACAAATATTTCAGGCATGTTCAGAACGATACATTACAATTTGAAATTAATGTGTCTAATGCAGCCATCAAAAAGGGTACTTATAAAACATCCCATCAGATGTAAAAGTGAAAGATAAAATAATACATGTTTTAATATAGTATATTCTCTGTATGATATAAACGTTTGGGTAGTGTGCAACCTTGCGGACAACCTTGCAAGCTGTAAGTTCAACATTGTCATTCGTGAAAAATGATATAATAAAAAAAATCTGAGAACATACATGCATCCTCTATAAGTAAAACACTCCATGCATTATAAAAGTTCCACCTTGAAAATGTACACTGTAGATGGAGGAAGTCGGACTCTGCGTGCCTTTATATATTTTAAAAATACCAAATTAAAAAAAAAGTCTTGGCTGAATATGCGGACTTTTGGTATATATATTGATACTAAAGTTGACATAATAAAATATAGCACTCCGAAATAAGTTGTATAAACCCTTAGCTACATCCTTTATACCGATTAAGTGAGGGACAGGCAGCCAAATGGACACGGGTAAAACAGTATGATCGCGTCATTTTGTCGAGGGAACAAAATATATAATAAGCGTTTATGATTGTATTTATGTTCTATTTTTCAAAGCATTTGGTGACAACATTTATTTTTGAATAAGAAGTTCATAGTGGAATATAGTTCGGAAATCATCAATTGTACATCATGTCAAACTCAACAACAAAACAACACCCATCCCTGTGCACCCAAGTGTAAATTTACATGAATCAAAATTATGTTAAAATGTATTTTTTCAGTTGGTTTCTGCATTTGAAGAAATATAGGCAAACAATCATATCTCTTTAATTATGTTTTTGGCGTTCAGAGCGCTTTTCTGGGTTCACCTTCATCAAAGCACCGATTATTCATTTATTGTTGGCCAATGGGTTTGATTTAATGAATCGTTGGATTGTAAATTTCAAGAAATGATTTGTTTTTGAAATACGGAATACTCTAGTTCAGGGAAGCAATGCGCATGTGCAAGATCGATCGTGATTTTGCGTTATCGACTAATTAGATACGAGATTTGATAAACTGGGGGCATTATCAGTTTATTGATTTACCAGATCGGCATCGTTATTACTGTAGTCATATGCATAATTTATTTTCACATGCTATGGCAAACGAAAATATATACAACATATGACAAATAAAAGGCAGCAGAGAACAGAAGTTACAGAGTATACAATAATATTATGACATTATATGTGATCTAATTTTCCAAGCGGCTGCATTTGAATAAATGCATAGTTTTACTGTCAGAGATTTAGAATAAATTATCTAACTTGTGCCGATTTGGCCAAGAATAATAGAATAAATATAAAATTCTATGCGCACAGATCTATACGTTGGACATGATAAAACAAAATGATATTCGTCTTCCAAAACATTCATATTGCAACATATACAAATTCTATTTTCTCTTTGAGTATTCAGATAACGACCAACTTCAACATTTAATCTCAGTGTGCCGCTACGCAATTTTGTTAATATAGATACATTACAATGAAAATCTAAGTATCTTTCAAAACCAAATACTACTTTATATCGTTTATAAATACAAAGTTTGTTACATTCTTCTAAAGCTGAAGATTCCACTGACATATTAAAACAGACTATTTTGACCGTTATGTTAATTAATCTTAATTACAAAAGGAACGGTTAGATATATGTCACCTGACTTTGAATATTACCTTCACGCAAAAATGGACAGATTCATGCTGTGATGTTCACTTGGCAGATCGTCTGTATATTCAAGAAGGTACAGGTGCTATTTCATTATCATATCTGAGGAACTGATCTTTGGTCATAAAAATAAAAGTCAATCAACACCTAGGCCATATGGTATCATAAAGTTTTACCTTAAACTATTAATCTCACCAGGCGACAGTTAGAGACAATTTATATACCCTTAATAATCGTAATCATGTTCTGACAGTTAGGTACCATTAAAATATATGTTCAAAATGCTAGCCCTGATTGCATGCGTGTATTTACATAAATGTTTTGTGCTTAATTCAAATGCATCGGATATTGACAATTTTTGAAAGGAGGGGGAGATGGGTCGTTCAGCATTTTATTTTGATATATTGTGAAGCATACATAATATTGTATACAGAACATCTAGTTAATTCCAATATATATATAGTTTGGCATTTGATTACATACTTTTAATGCACAGTTCTGTCGTATATTTATTTTTGTGTCAGAAAATTCACGTTAGTAGGTAGAAAAATGATACTAAATGCGATTTTTTTTGTTATACTACAATTACTATAGAAAAAAGACCCCTCCCCACCCCTAGACAAAAAGAAAACAATTATTGTCGTCTTGTCGAAAGCAAGGAGGTCTTTAAGATTTATGAGTGAAATAGCTGCCTACTTGGATCTTTTGACATACATCCTTCTTTTTGACAAGTTTCGCGAAAGCGATACTTAGCGATGCTAGGTTCCGTCGTCAGCATTCACGCCGACTAATTCAGCATTTAGGTTCAGTCTGTGGTTAAAGTTTTGTTTTACATCAAAATCGTTGTCAAACATAATGGAATTTCGGGAAATTGGGAGCTTCTTTCTGTCCAAAATACAGTATCCAGGGCAAAATTTTGCAAATATTTATTTTCATTTTTCCGTAGTTTACTACTAGATCATGGACTTCGTTTTTCCTGAACAGTTAATTTCATGTTTTGTCTGAAGTAAAGGTTTTCGTGCAGTCGTCAATAACCGTTTTGTTTAATCGTCCAGTTGCAAGTTAAATGCATATCCATGCAGGTCAAGATCATGATAATGATATATGAATGTTGAAACTATTTTGTTCTACATTGCGCTGGACTTTCACTCGTGTGTTCAAAATGCAACAGTCAGAGTAAAGACATTTATATATCTTATAAGTGGGTGCGGCTTTTTTGCTAAGATTTTAATTCCATATGACGATCTGTAGCTGTTTGATTTTATGTGAACTTTATATTTTTATTATGGTTTGAACAAGGAACGTATATACTGTACCAAGGTTTAACAGTCAGATTATTTATACAATATTGAAAACATAACATTTATGAAGCCATGATGTTTATTTTTTATTGAATACATCGCATAATATCATTCATTACGACTATGTGTTATGACCAGCAACAACTTTTCAAAAAGCTCCGTCTTACATGACAATCATATGGTTTAGATTGTTTATCTATATTCTCCCGAAAAAAGGCTAAAGAGAATAAATTATGTAGTGTCACCATTGTATGCTAAACTGTTTTGGCAATTAATGCCATTACGCCAGCATGTTTCTGGAAATTATTCTCAATCAACAAAAAATTATATTTCTGCACATAAACTTCTTCAAAGTTCTTAACAGCTTCCAGGGACTTGAAGGACCTTGTTCCTTCTTTATCAAACATTTCGTTTTGGCTTTTTGCAAGCAGTAATTTCAATTTTCTTTTCCAATTTTCTCCCGTAATTTTTAAACACTATGTCCCGAAATTTTTCAAAATATTACTTATTTTACTTTATTACACATAAACATAAACAAACAAAAAACAGATGACACTCAACGACTTCACAGGTAAACGGGAAAGCGGCAGGCGTCCTAATAAACGCCTATTAAACACCGAATATTGATGTGTACCATATATGACTTTGCCCCCAGTTCAACCAAATCTCGTATATTCTCGCATGAGTTTTAATTAAACGCTTGACCCACTCAGAATTCTAGGTCGCGAACAAGCTTTCCCTGAACTACTGTATTGAGTGAAAAAATATGTAACGGGGTTTGAATGATCAAATTTCAGTATTTCGTCCCAACGGGTGTGCATTAATTAAGTGTTGACATCCCAAAATGACAAGCCTTTGTTAACTTTTTCCTCATTCCGATGTTGCTGTCCTGTGTAAACTGCGCTTATACGATTACAGTATTGGCAATCTATTTCTTACAAGCTTCCGGAACCATATTTTCTGTATAGTCCAATAATATTTCAAAAAATGCTTACACTTGAGACATACAGGGAAAGTTGTGCGCCAAAATAGCTTTGATTCTAAAAATCATTTTCTGCCTGATTTTCAACGACTGCTATTACTATGTATTTTTGATAAATTATATCTGTATTATTTTCCAAAAGAATTTTCTTTTTCTTTTTTGCAACCATTTCAAACGAATTGGTTTCTTAACGAAATTGCACTAATAGTGTTACAAAAATTCCCCGTATTTTAACACATTATCCTGCGTTTCTATAGTTGGGATTTATACTTTAAAAAAAATCATCGGGAAATTGCGGGATTCATCAGAGTTACAAATTCAACGCAAACAGACAGCTTCACAGTCAGTGAAAAAGTAACAGAGGTTCTTGAAGCAGAAGAAACAATTAACACTTCTATCTTGTGAGAGGACAAGACCATAAAAACAAGACATTTGATCGATTACTTTAAAAATTAGCATCCTGTAGACTATTTTTTCATGATGCAGGTTGGGAGACAAGAGAAAGGGGTTGGGAGAAAGGAGTGGAGGGGCGGGAGAAAGGAGAAGAGGGGCTGGAGAAAGGAGAGAAGGGGTGGGAGAAAGGAGAAAGATACCCCCCTTTCCGCCCCCTCATATATAGGCAAAAAATAAAGACAAAAGATTGAGAAGCCAAAATATATAGAATAGAAAATTATGTGCAGTTACTAAAGAATAGAAAAATATGACCTACAATTACGGTTTTTCTCTGTTCCTTTGACCTTTTATCAACGTCTTTAATCATTTAGGAGACTTATTACACATTTGGATGAGGTTTACAGAATAGAAAACAATTGTCAAATAGTGCAGAACGAATAGCCAAAAAAACACAGAATATAGAATAAAATCTTATTTTTCATTACGTCACGACTAGATTCAATATGACTGAACAAAATAGGCGGAGAATGTATACAAATGGATATAATTAAATAATAGTGTTAAAGAAATGAATATTCAAATATAAATAGGTAGTCATATCCTAGAAAAATACCTAACGAAACGAACTTTATATATTGACAAGCTTTTCTTGGATTATTAACAATATTTTTGGGGGAAATAAGTGCTACCTGAACCTGGGTTGCAATTCCGAACGTTTTGAAATAGGAACAATCCGCAGCTCTATGTTCTCTATGGTCCAACATATCTTAAGGCCCAATTAGCTACGGTTCCGCAGCTATTGTGGTACAGGAACAGCTAATAGATATCAGAATAGGTGGTACATGTATGAGTGCCAATGAGGCAACTCTCCATCGAGGTCATAATTAGTGAAAGTAAACCATTATAGGTCAAATTACGCTCCTCAACACGATGCCTTGGATCACACCGAACAACAAGCTATACAGGGCCCAAAAATTATAAGTGTAAAACCATTCAAACGGGAAAACCAACAGTCTAATCTATATAAAAAAACTAGAAACACTTCTGAACCACATCAACAAACGAACATCAGATTCCCGCTTAGGACAGGAGCTAATAAGCCTGGTTTATTTTACTATGCTGTTGTTTCTCAGATTTTTTTTTGTGTGATTTTGTTGTCTGCCTGTGCGCTTTTATCGATTATAGTAATCTAGGCTGTATTTACATGAGGTATAAGAAGATGTGATATGAGTGCCAATGAGACAACTTTCCATCCAAGTCGCAATTTGTAAAAGTAAACCATTTAAGGTCAAAGTACGGTCTTCAACACGGAGCCTTAGCTTACACCGAACAGCACAGCTAGAAAGGACCCTAAAAATGACTAGTGTAAAACCATTCAAACGGGAAAACCAAAGGTCTAATCTATATAAAAA
Source organism: Mytilus galloprovincialis (assembly GCA_037788925.1). Taxonomy (NCBI): domain Eukaryota; kingdom Metazoa; phylum Mollusca; class Bivalvia; order Mytilida; family Mytilidae; genus Mytilus; species Mytilus galloprovincialis. Next base: position 14,884,568 of record CM075339.1, read on the forward strand.
CCGGGATACGAGAAACACTTTATTTGAGCCTAATAAAAAAAAACAACTACTACTGAACATCAGATTCCCGAGTTAGGAAAAGTGCAAACAATTGCAGCGGGTTGTGTCTTCTTTCTCAGTTCTATAATTTGTCTCCTCAATACATAGAGATGTATTCAACCCGGAATAAGATAACAGATGTATAAGTATTTTATCCGACGCAGCTCGAATGTTAGAGTACTATGTTAAATTTTGCGGTAAATTGTCGTTCGCTAAAATTGAACACACTGGAAAGTTATCATAGCTTGTTCGTCTCTCTAAGGGAGCTACCATTTGATTTTTATGGGGGGGCTAGGATGAAATTTGAAAAAAAATAGGCAGGACAGGAGTTTTGAGTAAAAAAAAAAGCAGGATGAGACACTTGCAAAAAAAAAGTCAGGACGACAATTTAGGTAAAAAAAAGTCAGGATAAACTTTTTAAAAAAAAGGCAGAACCGAACAGAGTGAAAAATTAAAAGGCAGGACAGAGATTACAGCTAAAAAAAAATGCAGGACAAAATTTTTCATCCTAGCCCCCCATAAAAATCAAATGGTAGCTCCCTAAATACATGTGTTCTTGTTTAGAAAAAACCACGCACACCGACCACTGTATCTATTCGGCACACCGACCACTGTATCTATTCGGCACACCGACCACTGTATCTATTCGGCACACCGACCACTGTATCTATTCGGCACACCGACCACTGTATCTATTCGGTACACCGACCACTGTATCTATTCGGTACATTTTCTAACAATATGTAAGTTGCCCATTATTCTCAATTCTGTAAAACCCAAACACACCCTCATAAATATACTACAACATAGAATATATTTTCCTGACCATTTTATTTTTCTAGCAAAATTCCATGTTTAACATTTAACGCTTTCATATTATATAATTTGACTATTTAGTAATTAAATTTCGATAGTTTAATATTTAAGCACGTTTTATATATTATATAATAGCAAAAGAATTCACATCCCAATTGGTATGTCCACTCCTATATACATTTGCTGTGTCTTCAAAACAAAAATGTCAATTGAAATGCTGATAAGAAGATCTTTTAGTTCCAAAATTTTAATGGTAATGAAGATGATAACCACGTATTTTTATGCTGCACAAGCTTTTTCATGTTTTAAAAATAAGGTAATGACATATCATCGTCTTCTTCTTGTGATAATTCGAAATCATTGTAATATCTTTTGTTCCAGCTTCCTCTCTTATCTTCACATCTACAATAAAGTCATATAATATGTACAATGATACAAGAAATATAATAAATATGATATGTATATATATATTAGATATAATATGTATAATAGATATATTATGTATGATGATATAGTATGATTGTAAAGTAATATAACTTTTTTATGATTTTAAACTGTCTATACCTTTTGTTGTTTTCCCCTTTCTTATCGTTTTATCTTTTTTGACAGAACGTGTCTGAACTTCTATGCCATTTGTTCTCTTCTAGAGGGTTGTCTCAGTGGCTCTTTTTTTTTTTTTTTTTTATTTATGATGTTTATTTATTAAAAATGCTGTGTTACTAGTATCCTAAGTCTGGTTCCCAACATTTTCTCTCCTTTGCTCTTACTATTTAATTCATACGTGATGTAAAAGTATAAAAAATGTTGTATTACCTTAAGTCTGGTTCACCACATTTTTCCAGTCCACACTTTTTAAACTCTTCGCAGCAATAATCCTTCTTTTGTCGTTTACATCGGATAGCCTTCCGTAAGCACATAAATTCACACTTTCCACTGTAAACTTCTGAAATTGTAGCAACTGCTAGCATAATAGCATATAGACAATAGATTGACTTCATCTGAAAAAAAAAGAAAATTTGATGATGGATGTTATATATAGATTACACAATTGGTTTTCCTGTTTGAATGGTTTACACTAGTCATTTTAGGGCCCTTTAGAGCTTGCTTTTCGGTGTGAACCAAGGCTCTGTGTTGAAGACCGTACTTTGACCTATAATGGTTTCCTTTTACAAATTTTGACATGGATGGAGAGTTGTCTCATTGGTACTAATACAACATCTTCTTCTATTTACTTTAAACGTATTATAACGTACCTTACTTGTTATGCTTAATGGTAGAACATTCGGAATCTAGAGAATCGAAAATCGGATTTCATAAGAAATGCATGCAGTTGAAATCCATAGGATACTATGTCTATGTTCGAAATTCAGAATACCCCATACAAATTCTAAATTCAGACACATACAACGTAACTCTGAATTCAAAGTACCGCTTCAAAATTCTAAATCCATGGATTACTTCATCTAAGTTCGGAGATCAGAGGTTTCACATCAAAATATAAACGAGTGAATGGGAGAATAAATTGAAATTCGGAATACATATGATAAAAATCGAAATTCAAAATTCAGAGGATCAAACATTAAAATTCAGAAACCGCTGAATAAAAACAAACAATGCAGACGAATAAAAAGATAAAAAATATAGATGATTGATTGAATACCCCCCCCCCCTTTTTTTTCCAGGTGTTTATACTTTCCCCTCCAATTAAGAAATTTGAATGTCTCAAAATTTACATTTGACTTTTAATTTCTGTAATTCACTAACCAATGTAATTATGCAAGAAATAAACTAGAATGCAAAAACTGAGACGGCTAGCTTTTTATAAAAAAAAAACTATGACCTGTATTCAACCTTGTCTCTATATGGCATTTAGCAATACTTGAGCTATTGACCTAGTGTCGATCGTTATCCAACAATCAATTTTGCACATTGGCTGCAGACATTTAATTTCTCTTGTGAATTCATACTTGTGCAGGAACGTATTATATGTCGGTACCGTTAATTAATGCGCGGGTCAAATTGTAGTTTAATGTAAATTCTTATTTTTTAAATATCTTCAGGTACATGTGTATATCAAAATATTTTTTTAGAATCGCAAGATGTTACATTGTATTTAAACAGTTTTACAGTTAGAAATTATAATATTTTTTTAAAATTTGAACTTAATGGTATATTTGTTTTGTACATTAGAAGCATTCCCTTTCCCCTATTTCAAAGATAACTGCATTGCCAGTATTTAAAAAAAAAAGTAACCCCAAAGATCGTTTTATTTTTAGGGGGATTGTAGTGTATGTCATGCATGTGCGCCCGTTTGTGTGTGTTATGAAGTTAATCAAACGTAGCTTTCAAACATTCAAACAAATGATATGACAATGCTTATGATATAAAAAAAAATCATGTTCTTTCTTTCATTTGTATTTGTCGAAGATGTTACGCTCATCTTTGCATCATCTTCAAATTTGACCAATCAAAATTGATTTACTTATCACATGGTCGTTCACTTGGTCTTTGTTGCTATTTTTCCTTTGATCTAATTATATTCTATAGCAGTTAAATATGGCAGTACAATCAAGAATTCGCCAAAATCGTAAAAAGCCAAAAGAAAAGTTATAAAAATAGGTTAATTATGTATACATTAATGATCGTAAAAAGTCTGCAAAATAGGTTAAATATGGATATATTAATAAATAACACGCTAAATGAAATTTAAAAAGTGTTGATTTAATTTTTAGCGCTTGTTCAATATATAGTTGGTGTTGGACAATTTATACCATAGTGTATCATCAGCTCAGTAGTCAGTGATTCGGAACTGACATGATTAACAATGTATTTTTCTAAAATTCCCGATTGATAAATTACCCAGTTTCAATTCTTTCCGGCAACGTTTACTTTAGAAGAATTTGACTATTCCTTTGAGGTCAATATATTGGTCGAATTGCTCTGAACGTTTATACACGTGTTTATAATACATCGATCCCTAATATTTATACACTCATATGTCTTCGGTGTGAACTTTCATATATTAAGCGATTCTGACGCAAAAGTTTTTTTTTAATAGTTTTATAAAATGTTATTTTCATTGCAATCCACATAATTTTCGGAAATAAACACGCCATATGTTTCCTTTAGAATTTATATTATTTCATTAGCGTAAACAAATAAGACAAAAGTGAATGGTACAATTTGGCTTCCCAATACATCATTATGTTTCAAGATAAAAATGACTCTTGGCATTGTTTTGTCATCGATGAGTCCCAGAAGATAAAAAATGTGCGGGAATTTGTATGCGTTTTCTCTTTAGGGATCACGTGATAAAGAAGTCGACAAACATTGACATTTCATCTAGACATGTCAGTCATTAAAATCAGCAGTATATAGTGTCAATTTCCATGAAATATTTAGGAAATTGACTCTTAATGAATAATCAGCTTTCTCCGGGCTATGAACCTACTTATAATTTAATTAATTGCTTATGATCAAAGATTAAAGATAAATTCTCGAATGAGGTATTACTGTATCGTGGACATTGTCAGTTAAATAATTCGTTTTAGTCTGAAAAGGTTTCAATGACCTATTACATATTCTTGTATAAAAGTGCATGAACATTGTATTGCTACGGAAACAATGATGTTTCCCGAATAACACTCTCTCGATTTCAACTTTGAAATATTTGAATATTTAAAAGTGTGCACCACATTTTTTAGGTTATTCATAAAAGACAGGAACAATAATACAGTCATTCCTTATATTCTAAACTAATCCATCTTTAAGGAGTGAATGATTAAAAAAAAAAAGTCGATGACGTGATGGTTATACAATGGAATATGTAATGACAAACCACGTTTAGCCAATCAGAAGACATGTTGCATCCCAAATTAAATTAAAATAATACCCTGTGCACCTTCAGAATACGATTGATACAAAATGTAGAAATCATGTTCGACCTAAACAGGTCTATTATTTCCAAATGTGTCCTGCAGAACAAAATAAGATGCAAATAAAAAAAATAACACTTAATAAATTGAATGCGTTTGTTACGTTTTTTTTTTTTTGTTGTTGACCATAATCAGAAAAAAGCTCAAATCAAATCTCTGAAAATTGAGTGTCAAGAATGCAAAAGTATCTGAAATACGTAAGAATCTCAGTTTAGCATTAAAAGAGATGATAGTATCCAAACGTATTGGAAGAAGAAAAACAAACTGACAACGACATGGTATAAAATGACGAAAGATCGAAAAAACACACTAGAAAACTCAAACAAAACTCAAAAACGGAGTTGATCTCCGGTGCATGGTATGATACGCGTCGTGTCCACTTTGCATTGCATATTGTATTATTCATTATATATTCAAAGCAGACACTACTGATGAAGCATTTTCTCAAAAGGAGAATAGTATCAAAAATCATATAATTTTAACCAGGTTCAGAAGTTATAACCTAATAACTCGGGGACAACAAACTTGCTATTACCTTCATAACTTCGGGAAAACAATCTAACTACCCCATATTATTTATGTATGTGCCTGTCCCAAGTCAGGAGCCTGTAATTCAGTGGTTGTCGTTTGTTTGTGTTACATATTTGTTTTTCGTTATTTTTTTTTTATATGATCAAGGCCGTTAGTTTTCTGGTTTGAATTGTTTTACATTTTTACATTGTCATATTGGGGCATTTTATAGTCGACTATGCGGTATGGGCTTTGCTCATTGTTGAAGGCCGTACGGTGACCTATAGTTGTTAATGTCTGTGTCATTTTGGTATCTTGTGGACAGTTGTCTCATTGGCAATCATATCACATCTTCTTTTTTATATTAACTAGTATCCTCATAACTCAGGAACAACAAACTTGCTATTATAACCCTCATAACTCAGGGACAACTGACTTGCTACTACCGTCATAACGCAAGAACAACATACTTGATTTAACCTTCATAATTCAGGGACAAAAAATGTTATTTCAGGGACAACTAAATTGTTATTACCCTTATAAGTCAGGGACATTAAACTTGTTATTACCACCATGACTCAGGAACAAAGAACTTGCTATTACCTTTATAACTCAGGGATACAATCGTGCTATTATTCTTATAAGTAATCATCAATGATTTATCAAGCAACCAAATGGTACACAATTATTTTGTTTTTATTACGAAATGATATAACTTTTCACTTTATTTCTATCTTGAATATCTCACGAAACACCTGCTTAAACCATAGTAGTCAGATTATTGAACGGCGACAAAACAAACTAATTATATGTTGTCTTCAAATATATTGCAATTTTTCAGCATCTTGTATATGTATTCAATTTGTTGATAGACGTGTAAACTATGTCCAACAACTAGAATTAATACGTCTGGCATTCAGGTAATAACTCTGATAATTATGTAGATCTCATCTTTACCTTTTAATAGTAACGAGAAAGCAAATCGTGTTGGGTACCTTCTTTTGAAGTACATGGATCTCCTAAGCCGTTTTTGTCCGAATTGCGACAATTGTCATACAAACACTGTTTTTTTAATTTTAGGAATTAATCAACCCATAATTGTAAAATTGATTAACAAAATGATGTAAATATACTCATCGAAGATACCAGGATTTAAATTATTTATGTCAAAGGCGCGTTTCGTCTACAAAAGACTCATCAGTGACACTCGAATCAAAATGTTAAAAAGGACAAAAAAGGGAAGAAGTAGAAGAGCTTTGGGAACCCAAAATTCCTGAAAAAAAATTATGGAATATATGGGGGCAAAAAAGTTTTCTTTTTTTCCCATTTTGGACATTTCATTCCATATTTTCCGTGAACACTAGATCCATCCCTGACGAAATCGCTGTGATGTAAAAGACAAATAATAATACAATGTATCTTACAAAAAGTACACCAGAAATAACACAAATAAAAATAGGCCACCAGTGATAATTAACTTAGCGGCGGAGAAATCCACTCTTGAGATTTCTTTATCCTTAAAAACAGGATTTTCTTTTAAATCGCACCTTTTTGCATTTGTAAATAGAAAATGTCTTTGATTATAATAACACGTCTTACAATAAAATCTAAGCAGTTTAGTTTGAACAAAATCCATGACCTTCCATTAAAGAATTATAACCAAAACGAGGCCATTGGGTATAATATGTGTTTATATGAAGACGTCATTACTCATTTTCTTATTAAAAAGCAATAATTTTCTTTATATGTCTGTCTTTTTCTCATATTAAGACATGCATCAACTAATGTATTTATGTCAAAAAGGATTATCTACGGAAAAAATATATATTCAAAGAAAACTGACATTTGTTAAATTACTGAGTGGGGATTAAATTGTTTGGTGTCAATCAAGTAAGTAGTGTGAAATGTGTGGAGCGAAAAATCAAGAAAGTAGTGTGAAATGTGTGGAGCGAAAAATCCAGTAAGTAGTGTGAAATGTGTGGAGCGAAAAATCCAGTAAGTAGTGTGAAATGTGTGGAGCCAAAAATCCAGTAAGTAGTGTGAAATGTGTGGAGCCAAAAATCCAGTAAGTAGTGTGAAATGTGTGGAGCCAAAAATCCAGTAAGCAGTGTGAAATGTGTGGAGCGAAAAATCCAGTAAGTAGTGTGAAATGTGTGGAGCCAAAAATCCTGTAAGTAGTGTTAAATGTGTGCAGCCAAAAATAAAAAAAGTAGTGTGAAATGTGTGGAACGAAAAATCGAGTAGTGTTTCCTTTAATCGTGTTTAAGTTTGCTGTTTGGTCTGGTTTGTTGTCTCTTTGAAATATTCCCCATTTCCAGTCTCTATTTTGTTTCTTTTGATCGTGATTTGGAGATTTCCCAACAAACTGTGATTCATAAACGTAAAGCAATGAATTTACAATAACAGGGCACAATTAGTCAACAAAGGAATACTAATCTTTTGGTGTTATTTCGGCTACTCCAACATGATTATGATCAACTTGCAAAACACGAATGGCTCTACTCATTTCTTCCCATGTCTGACATCATATTTTTGTACGCATTCTGATTCAAAAAATGAATTGTAGGACTCTCTCTTCGTGAGTCAAATAAATTACGTAGGGATAACATTGGATTTTTGACAATGTCGATATTAATGTTGGAATATTGGGATAAAAATTCACACACGAACGTCATACGTGTAAGGATTTAATTGCACACACAAAACACATACATATGAGTATAATAATAATAATAATAATAATAATATCTTTATTTAGAGAGAGTAACTTATTTGGATTACACCAATTTTCAATAAGGCTCTCTTAATACAATAATAATTACATTAAAAATAAACATGTAATGATAAATAAAGATTATATACAATTTAAAATACAATAAACAATTATGATATGGCATTACAATACAAATTTGATGGTAATGTTAAAAGTACATAGATTTGTATTTATGTTTAAATTCTGATACTGTATTTGATTTTTTTATTCAATTAGAAAGAGCATTCCACACTTTTGGTCCAGTGTACGAGAAACTAGACTTATACAACTCTGTATTTGGTTTTGGAATTTTAAAATTATCTGAGGATGAAAATCTCGTATTATATTTTTGGTTTGTAGAAGCTGATACAATAAGACTGGATATATTCTGGAGCTAAGCCATGTTTTGCCTTATACATTAGTAATGATTTGTGATCAAGTATTCTTTGTGTGATTGGCACAACGTTACATTCGTGAAATAATTCTCTTGAAGGTTTGGTGTAATTATGTTCGTCTAAAATTATTCTTGCTGCTCTTTTTTGCAGTTTTAGTAAACTATCTAATAGAAAGTTATTACAGTTTCCCCATATTGAACAACAATAATCTAAGTGAGCTAAAACGTAAGCGTTATAGTACATTTGTCTAGCTTTGAGATTTAAATATTCCTTTATCCTTTTTAGTAAAGCTAATTTAAAAGAAGAGTTAACTTTTTTGATTATTTAATCGATATGCGAAGACTAAGATAGAGATGCATCAATAAAAACACCTAGAACCTTTTCACATGTACTTTCTATAATTTGTTGTCCATTTAAACCAAGATTAATGTTTTCATTTGATGTAACGGAAAGCTTTTGTTTAGATCCGAATGCATATAGCTTTCGTTTTAGATACATTTACAGCCATTTCATTATAATCACACCAAGTATGTATAATTTTTCACACATATGTTAGGATAAAATTTCACACAGGAATGTCATACATGGCATGATAAAATTGCATTATCGATCGTCAAACGTGTAAGAATAACATTCACACACGAACGTCAAGTATACGTCATACAGGTCATGATAAAATTTTATACACCACGAATGTCATACGTGTCATGATACTAGTTCACACACGAATGTCATACATGTTGGGATTCACCAATGTCATACATGTTGGGATTCACCAATGTCATACATGTTGCGATTAAATTTATTTTTTATTCATACAATTGGTAATTTTTCCATTCATTTTGCTGCTATGCTACACTAATCGAGCTAGTTTTGTGATTGAGGTGGGGTTGATGTTTGCGGATGCGTCTATTATATTCGCCCCAAAGATTCACTGAAAGAGTTCAACACCGACGACCTTCAGAGAGTCGTGGGAATACAATAATTTCGTTCTGAATAAAGAATTGCATCGCTATTTTACGAAATTTTCCTTTGATCTTACTGACTGATAATTTCCTTTCTCAGCTCAGTAGAGTGATATGGAAAGTTATCACTAGTGTGCACGCGCCGTTGTCTATGAAATGAACGACGTCGTCATAGTTAAAATTGCGATATTTAAACAGTATAACTTTGGTTGCTTTTCTAAATTTCGCCGTACCTGCTCAAGCTAGAAAACCAATCTCGTTTAGATGACCAACAATAATCTATAAATATCCCCTGTATCGGATCAGACATTGTTCTACTGAAACAGCAACATGTGTTTGTCAATCCATTGCAAATATGTAGTTGCAAAATATTGTTTTTAAAATGTTCCACCATTTGGTTGTACATGTATATTGCAAACGAGAAAACTATCTACCAAAGTTCATTTGTCGTGAATATAAGATATTAAAAAGGCATACTAAACAATGAGAAAAGTCCATACCGTAAAGTCAGATATAAAGGCATGAAAAATGTGAAATAATTCTAAAAAACAATCAATCGACCCAAGTTTATGTTGATTTGAGACTGCTACTTCATTTGTGCCGGATATATGCAATTACTTATATTGTTTATATGTATTCAACTCCTCGGGGTATAAATGTGCATTTCATTAATAGATAAATAATATAGCCGGAAAATTCAGCAATGGTTATTAGGTTTATTAAAAAAAAACTTATAATATTATCATGATCATTGTAACATGCATTTGTCTTTTCTTTTCTTGACACACAAATTCCGATAAACACAAACAATTATAACTGTTAACATAATTTGTCTTTAGACATTGTTTTTGTATTCATTTTTTTGTCTGAACCTACGGTGAATTCGAACAAACAGACATACAACGTTATACCGTAATTCATCCTGTAAATGAATGGGCGTATAAAACTGTAAACATCAGTTTTAAAAGTGAGCATTTATTCTTTAGAAAGGTACTTAGCACAAAAACCAGAAAGTCACAAAGTAACTATTATGTAGGAGTATCCATACTGGTTTCGTTATGGCGGCTTTTTTTATGTGTATCCATTTCATTTTGAGGGTGGGATCTCATCTCAAACATTTGATAGTTTTGGATTTGCAACTATTTTCGGCTTTGAAATGCCTCTAAAGAATACGGTTTAATTGGGGTATGCATTTTTTTTTTATCAAATAAGAAGAAACAAACATGGTTGTCTAGCATAACCATACGTTCCATAAATGAATCACGGAATCATCAAAAACTATTAACCTTTAGAGTTTTGTTTTATTTAGTTTTGATTCAATGTTATAAAGAGACCTTCAGCGCCCTACCATATAATAACATTTAACCTTTAAACAGATGCTATTTGAACTAAAAGTACAAACAAGATTCAACAATATTATTTATAACTAAAACTGTTTATTACTTTGTAAATAATATTAATGTAAGGTGTTTTTTTCTTTCCGAAAAAACTCTGTCACCTGAGAATGCTTATATAGTGTTATATGCGTAAAATATATTAATGACTTTTTTATACATTAATTGCATGTTTTCCAATGCTGTAAAGGAAGTAATTTTACTTTTTTTAACATCATTGATGACTTTTGATATTTTCTTTATTAAAAAGAGGTGTGTGATAGAGCCAATATATAGTTACCCCCTAATTAAATTGTAAAAAGAATAGCATTCATTTGAAAATGATGCCGAGTTCACACGTCCATTACTATCGAATCGAATGCAAATCGAAATCGCTAATCGCGTTCACACACTCTTCCTTTTTAATTCGAATCGATTCGAATTGGCTAATTCGCATTAACCAAATCCGTTTTTGTTGATACGAATTAAAAGTTATCGTCGTTCGGACAGTAAAGCAAATTTGACGCGCATTGCAATTCGAATTAGAATTTGCGTTTGGACGTAAAACGTTTCGAATGAGAATTAAACTAATTCGAATTAGTGAATGCGAATCAAATTCGAATTACTTGTGAACGTAGCATGAAAATGAAAATGAAATAGAACATATAGAAATAATCAAGCCTTTCGTTGATAGTTCGCCGTTATTGTTATTTAATAAGATAAAAAATATATGGGTCGATTTGTTCGACAGGTGCCACAAGTAAAGCAAGATCGGCTTAAACGTAGAGCAAATGAGATAACCCCGTATTTACATGGCTACCATTTTCAGTCTTAATTGTTCTGTAGGTTGTCTTTCTGCAGTTTTTTGCGGGGTTTTTTTTTCCCATGGCACCATAAGTTATATTACCACTAATGTGTTGAAAAGTCTATTTGGTAGTATCCGGTCTCGATATCAAGTTCAAAAGCAGAGGTTAAACTCATTCAAAGTATCTCGATATTAACTTAAAAAGCAGAATTTAAGCTTATTCAAAGTATCTCGATATTAAGTTAAAAAGCAGAGTTTAAGCTTATTCAAAGCATCTAGATATTAAGTTAAAAAGCAGAGTTTAAGCTTATTTAGAGTATCTCGATATTACGTTAAAAAGAAGAGTTTAAGCTTATTTAAAGTATCTAGATATTAAGTTAAAAGCAGAGTTTAAGCTTATTTAAAGTATCTCGATATTAAGTTAAAAAGCAGAGTTAAAGCTTATTCAAAATATCTCGATATTAAATTAAAAAGCAGAGTTTAAAGTATCCTGATATTGAGTTAAAAGCAGAGTTTAAGCTTATTCATGTTATTTAAAGTATCTTAATAATAAGTTAAAAAGCAGAGTTTAATCTCGTTAAAAGTATCTCGAGATTCGTTTTTCTTTTTTTTATTGGATACGCAATATCTGTTCTTGAACAAAAACATCTATTGTTTGGACAAGCGATACCTATGTTGAACAAAACACGTATATTCTTAGACAAAAGATATTTTTTCTTGTACAAACAATATCCTTCTTAGACAAACGATACATTTTCATTGATAAATGATAGCATTCTTTTCCTTTATACATCAAAAATTCTTTCAAAATAACATTTTTAAGTAACAATACCAATGCAATATAATGCAACGTAAGCCAAGATCAAAACGCTTGCAAAAGTATAACTCGTCTGTACAAAACTTAAAACTCGTGTGACGTGACTAAGGTACGTTATTATTACTTTTGGGGCGTTGCTATGACGCATCTAAATAAAATGAAACTGTACTTATAAAAAGGAGTAATTTATTATAGATTAAATTGAGAGAAATAAATACGGTAATTTCAGCAAACGATACGTTTGTAATTAACACCAGTACTGTATAGCTACCATGAACATGTTATTAACACCAGTACTGGCTAGCTACCATGACTGTCCTCATGCAAATTAAAACGTAATCTCCGCCCGATCAGTTGAAATAACATTGGTAATAGCTACCATGAACATGTAATTGTCTTTTTTTTTTCTATTCTTATCCTTCTACTTTGCTGATATGTACATCATGTTTTCGATCTAAATTCGATCTGGACATCCTTTAAGTAGACTATGACATGTAATTCTATAAACATTGGAATGGAAAACTAACTAGAGGAAATGAGAACCTGACTTTCATTTGCTACTTGGATTTGTTTGTCTAGACCTGTATCGCGTTACATGGTGGGTTTTTGTATCGCTTTACCGGGTGAGTTTTTTGTTGGTGCACAGGGATCACAGGAAGTATCATATTTTAATTGAAATAACATGCAAGATTCCATGTATGTGAAGTTAGCAGCCGGATCGTTATTCGATATTCGATATTCAATATCTAACCGGCTGATATTCAAAATTTAGTTGAAAATTATAAAAAAAAAATAAAAAACTTTATAACCTTAAAAGCATTACTTTCATAGTTAAGAGGACTGCGAATATAAACCCTTTTCTAAGTTGTATATTTGTCTTTATGGGGAAGGAGGGGGGCTAGGATGAAATTTGAAAAAAATAGGCAGGACAGGAGTTTTGAGTAAAAAAAAAGGCAGGATGAGACACTTGCAAAAAAAAAAGTCAGGATGACAATTTAGGTAAAAAAAAAAAAGTCAGGATAAACAACAACAAAAAAAAGGCAGAACAGAGATTACAGCTAAAAAAAAAATGCAGGACAAAATTTTTCATCCTAGCCCCCCCATAAAAATCAAATGGTAGCTCCCTTAAGGAAATATGTTTAATTGTTGCTGGTAATCTTCCGAGATTTTATTATTTATGTATACATTTTACGAGTTTAGGTACTAAAAGCTACAATAAACTACAATAACTGGTAGTATAGATACATGAATTATTAACCTTGTGTATAAGTGTTGCATTTTTAACATTTGACCTTAGTCCCCAATCAACAACCCAGTAGCCAGGGCTATGGCAATGACATGATAATGTAGCTATTGTATTAATAAAATTTGGTATCAAATAATTTAGTTATCGTATCTTTATATTAAGGAATTATTATATATCTCCATTCTGCAAAGCTCTGATTTCTTGTCCGTATAAAGCGTTTTATTAAGAAATAGTCTATTTAATCCTAGTATCATTTATATTTCAATAAGAGACACCAACTTCATGACACAAAACACGAGATAAAAAAACATAATCTGAGCATCATTCAGTCTCAAGACTTCCTCAGTTGACATATAGCTGTATATTTTTCTCGGTGCTTTGCATTTGCGCCAATTAAATCATTCATTTGCGCCCCACCAATATATCATTTGCGCCCAACCAATAGATCATTTGCGCAAAAAAGTATTTCGTTGCCCAAAAAGAACAGATTAATAGTTAAAATATATTGAAATATGAAATAATAAGTTCACATTAAAGTCATAAGAAACCTCAAATCAAAAAAAAATAATGCATACGTTTTTTATAACTCAATGGATAGTTTTCATTATAAAACTTATGTACATATACTTTTTTTTTACATAATTAATTTATTCATATTTAGAAGAAGTTTACTTTATTTTAATTGCTTCCTTCCGGAAGCAATTCCACCGACGTATTTTCCGTATGCAAAGTGACCTCAGTGTGACCCATCTCGTAAAAATCGGTGATCACAATACACATGGTTGTACGACTTTGCCCCCCCCCCCCCCCCCCCCCCCCCCCCCCGCAGAGCTATAGAAAAACAGTACATTATCGGGTGTTACACGGACTCTTTTTAGACGATACACGGACTCTTTTTAGTTGTTACACGGACACTTTTAATGAATCACTCGTGCATGAACAATGAGTTCATGGGCACTTTAACTTTCAATTAGATTTGAACTTTTTGGTTCACCGACATATTTCCTGTCTTTTTTTTAATAAAATATTTACGTTATCATCAATATTTTTTTTAAAAACATTTCTAGTAAAATACTATTCATATCAATCAGTAAACTAAGAGATTCGTACATTTAACTTCAAAAAGGTGGGTATGCTTTTCTCCTAATAAAAAAAGATATTTTGATCCAAAATTTTATGAGAAAAAAATAACTATGGTCAAGCAGATAACAAATTAATGATCTGCATGATTCCTAATTTTTCGAATACCGTATCTATATAATAGTGCTAATTTAAAAAAAAAATAATAATGGTGTTGTAAAGGTAAATAGTTAATATATTCAGAAAAGTACATACCCCTCCCCCTTTTTATGGAGCATGGACATGAATAGTAATTTTGGATAATACTAAAAGTGAAGAAATGATGATACCGACGTTTATATTTCAATTAAAAAAGACAGGAAATATGTAAATAAAAATCAAATCTCATCAAAAGATAAAATCCCTATCAACTCACCAATGCACGATTGATCCTAGAAATAAAAAGTGTTCGTGTAATACATGTCCAAATAAGCAGCAACTCTTGAAGAAAATCATTCAACTTATGTCAGGCCTCAATTTTTAGACGGTTGGCTGCGATTGGTCATATAGTAACACGTGTTTAATTAATCGCGATCAACACTTGCAGAGACCGAGCATGATTTTATTTTTTTTTAAGTATTTGTCTTAATATATACAACAGAACAAAATCCTTTTCTTCATAACATTTCACTCACTAATGAAGTAGAAAATTCATTCTTGTGATACATTTATATTGCTATTGAATTTAATAATAAGTTGAATTCAAATCTATCAGGGACGGATCCAGTCATTTTAAGAAGGGGGTTCCCCACCCAGGAAAAAAGGGGGTTTCAACTATTTGTCCACAAGGCACCCCCTCACCCCACTGAATATTAAATTCATGTATTTGACAGCAAACGTGCGATTTTCACGAAATGTTTAAAGGGGGAATGGGGAAATGAAATGGCACATCCTGCATTTTTTCATCAAAGTAAAGATAACAGCCTGTTTATTTCAAATCAATCAAGGCCCCTCCCGCTTTCCGTTTCACCCATACAATTAAACGTTAGCTTACTTACCACTAAAATATTTCTTTAATATATTACATTTTAACGAAGTTGCATTTTAAAAAAGTCTCAAACTTGATAACATTAATCTTATACTTGAAATGGTTCTTTTGTTTTTATCAAATTATTAGATTCCTGATTTTTTTTCTAGAAAAAAAACTCCGTTGAAGGAAAATGAAAAAACTGTACTTACATTTACTGATTTGAGGTCATTTAAGTTTCTCAAATGTCCAGTTTTGCAAAATGTAATACTTCTTCCTTGAAACGTCGTACAAGTCAGATACAAAACAAATTAACATGTAAATTCCGATAATAGATTTTAAGGACATGTATTAGATACAATACAAATGTAACAAAAAAACAGGCCAGAAACAACTTGCCGTACAGTTTTTCTGCACTATCCGGCAAAGGTTGTTACCGGCCTGTTTCTTTGTTACCTTTGTATTGTATCTAATACATGTCCTTAAAATGGGCGTATGACATTTGCGCCGATTTTCAAAATTTTCATTCTTTCATTTCCGCCGATTTCATTTTTTCATTTGCGCCGATTTTATAATTGCTCCTAATTAGATTTACAGGTGAGTTAAAATTTGTACATGTACTATACCGTGAAGGTATATTGGTAAAATCTGGTTATAAATATAGGTTTTAGTTTATTTTGAATCATATTATTCCGGAACTTTGCTGTAACACAATGGACATATTGCACACTGTGAACAACGAGCCGAGGAGTCAATTTTTTAACTATCGACGGCCATACACATAAATAAGTATGTGAGCCAGACAAAGAAAAGATGGACTTCGTTATTGACAATTACGACAAATAAATAAGAGACAAAATCACAAGAAAGGAATATATTAGATGTGTTGCATATAAATACTCAGCAAGAACAGATTTGTGATTTTAACGTATTCCGTTTTTATTCATGGATTGGAATGCAGTAAATAGATTATCAATTCGTCATTTTAGTATAAACAGAGTGTTTTAATCTTATGTTTTTATCTCTTGATTTTAAAGTATGTGAATATAGTGTGCACCTGGCTAACGGAAAAGGTCTATAATAGTAAATGAAAAATAACATGACTTGGATTGAGGGTTGTCTTATTTGCACTCATACCACATCTTCTTATATCTATTCACCTGTAATTAACCTGTAGTTTACCTGTAAAAAAATCGGCGCAAATGAAAAACAAAATCGGCGCAAATGAAATGCTGATCGGCGCAAATGCAAAACGCCGCTTAAAATCTATTCTCTGAATTTACATGTTAAACACGTGCTCAATTTCCATGCTTTTTTGTTGATTTTTTGTCGATTGTTGACAAACAGGTGACAATCGTTAAACTTCGGCTTCAAAACACGAACTTTAATTACCTGCCGATTATACGAAATTTACACGAAAAAATTGATAAATTCGTGCACAGAAGACCAAGTTTATGATGTTTGTATGCATTGGTTCAAGAATTGGAAGAACATTATTTTTCACCGGTCACTCGTTTCTTGTGACTTTAAATATTTCTCTATATATCTATTTCCAACTTTGATTTCCAATATCAAACCTATCGGTTTTGATAGAAAACAAATCGGTGACGTTTTTCAATCGAAACAAATTCGGTATGTTTATTTTTAATTTTTAATTTCAATATTAATAAGATAGTTTGTTGTGTATCAAATTATTTGTAAACAGTATTTGCATATTAAACAATTGTCATAAACCGGACAAATCCTATGATGTACTCTTTTTTTTTCATTTTTAGAACTATCTCTCTAGGAAACACGGTCTTTTCCTAAAGTTACTAGTATATTAAAATAATTATTTCAAATAGTGTTCAAACCTTACCTTCTAGTTTCTTGGACTTTTGCTTTCAAGACCCGCTTCTCAAAGACTGTTCAAGTCCTCTTACTCAACTATAAACAATACTGAAAATCCGTAGGCGCGTACATCGTAACCGAAGATCGTATTAATTATTAACCTTTGCTCCGCCTCTGTGACTAATGTGGAGAAATTACATCGTAATGAAATACCAATTTCTCCAATTAAGTAGCAAGTTATTGTTTAGCTTGGAAAAAAACAAAGTTAACTAAGCATAGTGGCTTTTCTCCTATGTCATGAAATTAATATGTGTTAGCAGTTTATTATTCTTAAATCATTGGTTATGTTATACCCGACTTGGAAAGCTGCACGAGCCTTTTGTCTACAAAAACTAATATAATTTATCTATATGATATATACATGTATGTGTATACATACGACATTGAATTTATTTTTAGAACCAAAAATCTTGTTGACACTAGGTTTTATATTCTCTGATGGGTACAATTAAAAAACTTTCTTTGTTTCACATTTGTTAGCTAAAAATGAAAATGCCATTTCAGGAATATGACAATTGTTATCTTCGTTTGATGTGTTTGCACTCATGAGCTTTTAATTTTAATGTCCATTTGATAAAGAAGTTTCCGTTTTGAATGTTTACTTTTGAGTTCCGTATTTTTGTTATTTTACTTTTTAATATTATTTTTAGAGTTTTTATTGTTATGATATGAGAATGACTCTTTTTATTCAAATTCCATGAAGTTTGCCAACTTTTAATTTTATGATTTGATAGAACCAAATACAGGGGATATGAGAAATACATGCTTGACATGTTTTTATTAATTGTTATTGTCTTTGCACTTGCTGTCAGTATAATTGCGAGTATCCTCAGATCTGTACTTAGTGTCTTTTTGTTGTTGGGATGTACAAGTACCCGCCCACGTATCTTTTTGGTGTTGGGATGTACAAGTACCCAGTCACGTGTCTTTTTGTTCTTGGGATGTACAAGTACCCCACACTCGTGTCTTTTTGTTGTTGGGATGTACTAGTACCCGCCCACGTGTCTTTTTGTTCTTGGGATGTACAAGTATCCGCCCACGTGTCTCTTTGGTGTTGGGATGTACAAGTACCCGCACACGTGTCTTTTGGTGTTGGGATGTACAAGTACCCGCTCACGTGTCTTTTTGCTGTTGGGATGTACAAGTACCCGCACACGTGTCTTTTTTGGTGTTGGGATGTACAAGTATCCGCCCACGTGTCTTTTTGGTGTTGGGATGTACAAGTACCCACCCACGTGTTTTTTTTATTTTTGGGATGTACAAGTACCCGACCACGTGTCTCTTTGGTGTTGGAATGTACAAGTACCCTCACACGTGTCTTTTGGTGTTGGGATGTACAAGTACCCGCTCACGTGTCTTTTTGCTGTTGGGATGTACAAGTACCCACCCACGTGGTTTTTTTTTTGGTGTTGGGATGTACAAGTACCCGCCCTCGTGTCTTTTTGGTGATGGGGTGTACAAGTACCCGCCCACGTGTCTTTTTGGTGTTGAGATCCACTCTGTGTTTTTTGTTAGATATATTTCTATTTGTATCCATCTGATAAATTCGGCCTTTTCAACTGATTTTTATAGTGTGTGCTTATGTTGTAGTGTTACACTACTGTCCTAGGTTACGGCAGAGGGTTGGGTGTTCTTATGTTGATCTGTTACACCACTGTCTTAGGTTACGGCATAGGTTTGGGTGTCCGTAAACATGGTTCACCCGCCACATTCTGTGTGTATGTGCCTGTCTCAAGTCAGGAGCCTGTAATTCAGTGTTTGTCGTTTGTTGCTGTGTTTCATATTTGTTTCTCGTTCATTATTTTGTACATATATGATGCCATTAGTTTTCTCGTATGAATTGTTTTACATTTGATATTTCATTGCCTGACTATGAGGTTTTGGTTTAGCTCGTAGTTGTAGTCCACACAGTGACCTATAATTGTTAATTTCTGTGTCATTTTTTGTCTCTGGTGAAGAGTTGTCTCATTTGTAATCATACCACATCTTCTTTCCTATATCTACCACTAACTATTATCGGCAAGTCTGAAATTATACCCAATCTACAAATGTGTCTGTAAAAATAATTCGCTGTTAACGATTAAAAGATATAAACGAATTAAGGTGGTATGGGTGTCTTCCGCCATCTTGGATTGTAAAAAAACAGAGAACCTAAGGTCCACATATTCTATCAAGTTAGCAAAATTTGATACAGAAATGCAGATATTTAATTTGCATTTTCATTCAAAAGAACCAATTTATAAAAATATGACTTATAAATATTAATATTTTTACAAGTGTTGATTATTTTTGGTTGTTTTTAAATATTTTTGAATTGGCATTTTAAGGGGAGGTAACTCTAAAACAGTTGCATTTTCTGAAGGATTCTACATGGAATTTTCCTATTTTGAATTTTAGCCGGAAAAAACGTACCAAATGTTTTTTTTTGTTCTGTATAATCCATACAAAATGTATCATTTTGTCACATTGTCACAACCTGTAGCTTGAGAAAATGCGCGGTGACCTATCATTTTTATTATATTTTTGAACATGTATCAATAGATACTACATTTTGGCAAAGTATGAACAAATTCTATAATTTTTATTTTAGACTCCCATACCTCCTTAAACAGCTAATTATTTTTTTATTTGCCTTTTTTTGTATTACAATTATAAGACTCGTGTCAAATCTTTTTTCATTATTAAACGATGACGAAATGTTTCTTTGAAAAACAAATAGATAGTCAGTGTTTATTATTTTACGGGAAAACCAGTATGGAAAAATCATCACTTAGACGTTTGTCTCTTTAATGCATTTAACAAAAATGTCAATGTATTCAACAAATTGTAGAGAATATGTAGACAGTTAAGTTGGAAAGTATATAAAACCTTGAATTTTATTTGTATTTTGTTGTCATTAAATTCTAAATTTAACTGTTAAAACTTCATGTCTGTCTTATTTGACTACCAGGTCGTAATTTGTTTATGAACAAAGAACTTTGTAGGCGATTTCATTCAAATATGTCTAAATATTTGTGTACGATTTGATGCTTCGATTCGAGATTTCCAGATAAAGCGAGTAAATTTAGAAAGGCGCTTCTGGTGCACCAAATACTTAAAAGATTTTTTTCATTTTTAAGCACTGAGCAATACCGCAGCTGATACTTAGTAGCCTGTATGTCCCCGAGGGTATCATAAATCCAAATGATCGGTGATTTGCCACCACCTATCAAGCATTTATTTGTAAAGTCATAAGTCGAAATAAACGACATTGCCAAACGCTAAATGAAACATACAAACAACAGAACCCAAAACACAACATCGAAACTAACAACAAACTTGCGCGATGACTACCATGCAGTGGTGTTTTGCGCGATGACTACCATGTAGTGGTGTTTGCACGATGACTACCATGCGATGGTGTTTTGTGCGATGGCTACCACACGGTGGTGTTTTGTGCGATGGCTACCATGCGGTGGTGTTTTGCGCGATGACCACCATGCAGTGGTGTTTTATGCCATGACTACCATGCGGTGGTATTTTGCGCAATGACTTCCATGCGGTGGTATTTTGCGCGATGACTTCCATGCAGTGGTGTTTTGCGCGATTACTACCATGCGGACGGCCTCTCTTCAAGTGAATACGCTGTGTAACTCAAATAAGAACTCGTATGGTAAAATTTATTAACATAATACCGTAAGGAATAGAATTGAATTGTGTTGCTAAAGACGTATATTACCCTATTAATACGAATGACAAATAACTGTTTTGGTATATTTCCAACTGTTTTACGTTGTAACATGTTCGATTCAAAACAGTTTTTTACCAAAAGTAGGTTAAGTTTCTATTGACATGAATGAGATATGACATTGGGAAAACGCCAGGAACGAGAAAGCCATTTAAACCAAGATAGTAAATTAACATTTATACATTAAATGCATCATGCACTTTATTATATAAGTTCACAAACAGCTCAAAGGACCTACATGGACATTCGGTGGTGCCTATAAATGTTAGATCGTAGCGATACATGATCAATGTAAATAGTTTTAAAATACCACCGAGAGTTGATCATTTGATTAAAGAACAACATTATTATAGGGAAAACGGTACTATTTATTCTGCCATAGGCGACAATACTAACAATTCCTAAATTTACTACTTTTTATAATAAAAACCTGGATAAAACAGTTATGTGTGGTGTTAGTACTTTATTATTCTATTTTAAAAATTAAAGCCAAATAGTATATCATGACCAATTTCCATCGGAGCTTGTTTATGTTATCCATGCCCACCGTCTTTTTACACCAAATTTTTGAAATTTTGGAAGCCTTTTAGAATAATTCTCTAGAAAATATTTCAATAGGTTTTAAAATTTATATTGTAAATTTACACACTGCAGTTATTCATAAATAATTAAAAAAATATATTGTACCCTTACATCCAATCACAGCGCTCCTAATTTGACTTCCTTCACCTGCCTTGGGTACACAAAAGGCCAACCTAATGCTGGGAAAATGTAATACTACCGTTTTCCCTATAATCATCTTTTTGAAAAGAGAATATTAGACTATAATCGGTCCATAATTTATAGACTAGCGTTCCTTTTATCCACGTGAACCGTTTTGTTTTTGTTTGGCATTATCATATAATTACATTAGATGTATGTTTCATTATGACACGTTTTTCTGATTGGCAATAAAATTTATCACTCATGATGACACGACGTCCCACAATAAAGTACACTGGTAAATTAAATAAAAACTTCATAAAAATCGTGTTTTCATGATCCTAGCTAAAAAATGATATAATAAGTATTGAATGCTTGTTTTTGTTACTTCATAGAGTTGTAAAAGCGTTGACCGTGCGGACATTTTTGGATCCCAATGTGGTTACAAAAAGAAACATTCAATTCTTAAATGCAATTAAACATGTGCAACCGACTTCAACCCAGTTTTGTATTACTTTATGAGTTTGTTTTACGGCCGATGACGTGCTATGAAGGTAAACACTACATTTTGGACGTTCAGATTTCTTGTAAATTAGTATTTTGCTTCGCATCGTGGCGAAAATCGTTCGTTTCAGTCGATTAAATCGCAATCTTGAAATGATTACTTAGAAGTTCCACAGTTAGGTCTGAATGGCTTTCTCTTTGTGATGATAAGAATCTATTAAGCTGATTATCGGCTTACTACTACAATACAATACTATACAAATAGTTTATTTACGACTCACCATTAATATTACAATACATAACATAATACACGAATTCATACAATAATATAATATATTACTGCCATTCTAAAAAGAATTATGAGAGACAGGATTAATATATATATATATATATATATATGTATATGTACACTTTGTTCATAAAGTTTGAGTGTAGAGTAAGACAAGATTATAGTATTCCAGTTTAAGAATCTTATGGCTTGAATGAGATATCAAATTTGGAGCACGCCAGGAAAGGGAGTAGAAATTATTTACGAATGGTTTGACAGTTGTTAGCAGAGGCGTATTTAGGGGGAGGGGGCCAGGGGGCCCGGCCCCCCCCCTTTTTGGGAAAAAATTTGGTTGCATATATAGGGAATCATTTAAGCGTGACTGGAGCGGGCCCCCTCTTAGGTCAGTCAGTGGGCCCACACTTATGTAAATTTCTGGATCCGCCACTGGTTAGTAGTTATCCTTGAATATGTTACTTTAAAAATATATATCATTGGGTCAGTACTCAGTCTATAAAAAAGAAATACCAGCAAATTTACTATGTACCGGATCGTCTAAAATAGGCGATACTATGCAGATAAGGAAAAATATATATATACATAGTAAATAGTTTGCCTCATATCACCCTCTTTATTTTTCATAAAAGATTTTAATAGTTTTAAAAGGTCAATCCAAAATTTTGGCATATTCTATATCTATTTTCTTCCGATTTGAGACCCAAATAATACCATTGCTAAAAATAATGTCAGAGTCAGCCTTTTCCCGCCATTTTTTAAAAATTAAATGTCTCGAAAAGCAGTTCCAGCACCTGTTAATATTTTGATCTTATTGCGTTCCTTCACTAATGCTATAATGATATACAGCATTTATCTTTAATTTCTATGTTGTTTTTTTTTTATTTCACCAGACTACAACCTTTAGGGAGAAACCATTTAACTTGAAAAGAGGGGTATGTTTTTTGGGTTGTTTTTTTCGACGCTATCAATCAATTTTTTTTTTTTTTTTTTTTATTTTTATTTTAAAGAATGGGGAAAATCTGGATATTCTTTTTGTCATCTGCTTGACCACAATAATTATTCTTCATCAATTTGGAATTAGAATTAAAAAAAACATACTCCCCCCTCTCTTGAAGTTAATTGGTCGTTCCCTAATCTGTATGACTGTATAATCACAGTATTAATTTCCTAGTAAGAATAATACATGTATATCGGATACATGTGTTTACTCTCGTACGTTATAAAACTCATGATGATGAAGTCGAGAGTATCAATTTACTAGTACCTGAAAACCATATGATTTTAGTCTATTAAGAGAGGAAAATATGGTCAAATGCACGGTATCGCATGTCAGTATAATGAAGAAGATCCAAATATAACTCCTTCGTGTACAAAATAATTTTTAACATTTTAATATCTATATTTTCTTATCACGGCCTATTATTAGTGACCATCAGATCGCATTCTATTTGCTGTTACGTCCCATTATGTGTCGTATTATTGATACAAATGAAACTGAAACCAAAATATTAGTATTTGAGTTTTACTTTTGAATTGTTAGTTTTTACTAATACTGTTAGCATGGCTATTACTACGTACGCATATAGTAATTATTATATGGTAATGAAAATTGAGTTCATTTCTAAGTTTGTATTGGTTTATTAATAATCTTTATTAGCACAAATTACACCCAGAAGAGGAGCAAAGTCAATGTTTTATAGATAAAAAGATTGTGTTGGAAGTCTGTTTGAACCAGTAGATAACAAATAATGTTTTGGATTTCAATGTATATTATCTTTTTTTATTTTTGATTAGTAGTTAATTATTGAGTCGGATATTTCGTTACCACAAATTAAATAAAACCATATCTCTAATTCTCATACGATGGTTCTGCGACGTATCTAGATGGAAACGAATCTAGATGGAACCATCGCTATTTTGACATGAACGGCCACTCATACATTTATCTGTAGTAAGGTCTGAATATGTTTTCGTGTGGACAATAATTACGGATCGTTATACATTTATAAACGCTTTTGGATCTAAATCCTGTCAATAATTACATTTTGAGATTGTACATGCCTATGCTTGTCTTAGGCTTATTATTACGTCCTTATACATATTCCTTCATTGAGATGTGTACTGATTGCAAATTTGTCTCGAAATAGACATGAATTTGAATTGTTTTACATTGTCTTATCGAAGCCTTTTATAGCTGACTATGCGTTATGGGCTTTGCTCATTGTTGAAGGCCGTACGGTGACCTATAGTTGTTAATGTCTGTGTCATTTTGGTCTTTTGTGGATAGTTGTCTCATTGGCAATCATACCACATCTTCTTTTTTATATGGTTTATTTTTTACTTATTAGTTGGCATTGACTTTGTATTAGCTTTCAGTTTCTGCCATGACTCTTAAAACGGTGAATCTTGTTTTTTCTCTCTATTTTAAGTTTTTTTCATTCTCTTAGTGCCAATCTGTTGAGGAAGTCTTTATCATAGCGCTCACAAACATTGGCACGCATACCACATCTTCTTATATCTAATAGCATCCGTCACGTTCTTTATTTCCTGTTCTCTGTCCAGAGTCTGTTATTCTCACTTATTACTAATATCATTAACAATAAATTGTTTTTTTTTTCTTTTAAACTGATTCACATTTGGCCATGCCGCGGACTGGTATACCTGACTATGTAATATGTGTACTGTTATACCTGACTATGTAATATGTGGACTGTTATACCTGACTATGTAATATGTGTACTGTTATACCTGACTATGTAATATGTGGACTGTTATACCTGACTATGTAATATGTGGACTGGTATACCTGACTATGTAATATGTGTACTGGTATACCTGACTATGTAATATGTGGACTGGTATACCTGACTATGTAATATGTGGACTGTTATACCTGACTATGTAATATGTGGACTGTTATACCTGACTATGTAATATGTGGACTGTTATACCTGACTATGTAATATGTGTACTGTTCATTTTCGAAGGCCGAACATCGCATCAAACGTGTATACATTATCGCTCATTGGTCTCTGTCGGTTGGTGACACATTGGGAAACCTGTCTTTTAATATTTAACGTAAAATATTATGTAAAACTATAACGAAGAGAGAAATAAAACAATGATTCGATGAATTAGGAAAAAAACAACCATGTCAATTGATAGATTAGGCCAAATAAAAATATATGTGTTTGTCCAGTTACCCTACTGAGCCTTCTTTATAGTCTGAGACTTAATAATAGCCTACCGTACAGATTTTTTTGTTTATTTTCATTAAGCACTATTAAAGTAAGAATGTTGCTCCAATAGACTCAATATAAAAATAAAGCATAAAATTAAGAAAAATACCTACCTTCCTACCCTAACTTTTTTTTAGATGCAACTGGAACCTAACATTAACATACTATTTCATTTGGCCTTATATAAAAAGTTATATGGGTTGTGTTTAGCATCCCTTTAGATGAAACTGAAACCACCCATACTATTTAATTTGGCCTTATATGCATGGTTTGTGTTTATCGTAATTCTTTCATGTAAGATTCCACCCACAGCTTCCTATTGTATGTTATATCCACTAGATAGTCATAAGAATCTACAAATGCATTTTACATTGATTTAATATGGAACATTTTATTGTTAAGTATTCTTTGATGAACGAAATAACTCTTGTGGAGAGTTGTCTCATTGGCAATCATACCACATCTCCTTTTTTATATTAGATGTTGAGAGATAATTTTGATATTAGATTAAGAATGATTGAAGAAAACATCAGATGAAGGGAAAAAGATCTGGTATGATTGTTAATGAGACTATACTTACCACCCAAGACCAAAGGACGAGGTTTGTATATATATATAGGAAATGGTTAGATGATAAGAAGTCAATGAATGTCAACTCCAATCAAGTCAATTAAAATACCGTAAATAACCATTTAGTTCGTGACGTTTAGATCAAATATAATTTATTTGCAATTTAAAGCGATGAAAACATTTTGTTCAAACAGAGTTAATGACCCTGAGTTCTTAAATATATGTAATTTTGTTTTGAAGACTAAAAGCGTGTACTAGAGAGGGAAAGTCGGATTTTTTTTATAAATAATTAATATATATATATTTGGAAATATTATGAAAAATCAATATCCGAAAAATCAGACGAAGAATTTATTTCTTCTTTTGAATTATGTAGAGTTTTTATACGCCCGTCAAAGTTTTGACAGGACGCATTATGGTATACAAATGTCCTGCGTTCGTCTGTCCGTCCGTCCATCTGTCCGGCGTTAACATGTCGCGCCGTAACTTAAGAACAACTTACCTTAATTTCACGAAACATAAAATAATTGTTTCTTATGATGGTCAAATGATCTGCATACGTTTTGGTAAAAAAAAATTGAATTAAGAGACTTTGTAACTAAAACAGGTGTGTGTTTTTTTTTTCACATGTCGCGCTGTATCTCAAAAACAATTTATAATTATTGCTTAAAACTTTACACACGTCTTAGTTATAATAGTTTTAAGATCTGCATATTTTTTGGTGATGATTCAAGGTTTTATTTTAGAGTTATTGAGTTTGGTTTTTTTTTAAAACTAGAGGCTCTAAAGAGCCTGTGTCGCTCACCTTGGCCTATGTGAATATTCAATTATTGACCTGATAAACAATTTAACCCCGTCAGATATGCTCTAAATGCTTTGGTTTTTGAGTTATAAACCAAAAACTGCATTTCACCCCTATGTTCTATTTTTAGCCGTGGCAGCCATCTTGTTTAAATGGCCGGGTCACCAGACACATTTTTAAAACTGAATACCCCAAAGATAATTGTGGCCAAGTTTGGATTAATTTGGCCCAGTAGTTTCAGAGGAGAAGATTTTTGTAAAAGATAATTAAGATTTACGAAAAATGGTTAAAAATTGACTATAAAGGGCAATAACTCCTAAAGGGGTCAACTGACCGTTTCGGTCATGTTGACTAATTGTAAATCTTACTTTGCTTAACATAATTGCAGTTTACAGTTTATCTCTATCTATAATAATATTCAAGATAATAACCAAAAACGGCAATATTTCCTTAAAATTACCAATTCAGGGGCAGCAACCAACAACAGGCTGTCCGATTCATCTGACAATTTCAGGGCAGATAGATCTTGACCTGATAAACAATTTTATCCCATGTCAGATTTGCTCTAAATGCTTTGGTTTTTGAGTTATAAGCCAAAAACTGCATTTTACCCCTATGTTCTATTTTTAGCCATGGCAGCCATCTTGGTTGCTTGACCGGGTCACCGGACACATTTTATAAACTAGATACCCCAATAATGATTGTGGCCAAGTTTGGAATTTGGCCCAGTAGTTCCAGAGGAGAAGATTTTTGTAAAAGTTAACAGACGACGACGACGGACGACGGACGACGGACGCAAAGTGATGGGAAAAGCTCACTTGGCCCTTTGGGCCAGGTGAGCTAAAAAGGGGATCTCACATGTCGTGCTGTATTTCAGGAACTATTTATGATTATTGCATAAAACTTCACACAAAAGACGACTGGCGTATCATGCACTCAAGGCAGCTGTTAAATAATACATTGGTGTAGTTTTAAATCATTATGTCTATGGAAAGCTAAGGAGGAAAAGAAAAGAATAATGATAGTCTACACAGCGTTACTCTGTCCACTAAAAAAAGCAACGTGTATACATGGTGTAAGCCATCTAACCCCGATATGAACTCAGAAACTTTTAGAATAACATCTGCAGACCAGGTCCTACTACTTTACAATGGAAACTCGCGGTGTTGCTTATTACAATACGGTATAAACATAGAGAAATACATTCATAATACCATTACAGTTTTTTTTTTAAATAGATAGAAATTCGAAGATTCAGATTTTGTTTCAAACCGGCATTAGATTGAAATAAACGCAATCAAATAAAATTAAGGTTAACATTGGAATTATCCAACAACTAAAAAATAATGTTTCAGATATGTGTATGGGCTATGCTCATTGTTGAAGGCTGTACAGTGACCTTTAGCTGTTAATTTCTGTGTCAATTGGTCTCTTGTAGAAAGTTGTCTCATTGACAATCATACCATCTATTCTTTTTTATATGAATGACATTTTATACTGAACAAAAACAAAAACAGATATTCAGAGATGAAAAACAATCAATAATTGACAAATTGGTGGGTTGTTTTATCATCTCAAAAGCTCCTTTCTTTTCTGGAGCAGGTCTCTGTGTAAGATTAAAAGCAAAATGTTCCTGTTTCTTTTTTATTGCTTTTCTTGTATAAAAACATGCACGCACGCACACACAATTCGTTGATCTTTTTTACGCTTATAAAATATCTGTTTTTTTAGGTTACTCTTATTGAGTGCTTTTAATGTTAAGTTTCAAAATACATTAAATTGCAGGATAGGTTATATTACAGTCACATATTAATTTATTTCTATAAAAGATGCATTCTACTTGACAAATAGCATGTTCTAAATTTATACACTTAATAGCACTTTCGGTGAAATCAGTCTAGCTGATCTGATGCATGACGATCGGATGCAATATGTCAATGTCGCCCAACGATATCTGCGAAATCATTTAATCAGTTCTGATTCTTCTTTTGTACATATGGAATGAAAACAACGTTGGCTATCGAAACTAACAGGGCTTTACGGATCAGATTAATCTTATTAAAATACAATGTTTTACACGACATTGCGGAATTCGTATTTGTCACGTGTGACACATTTTCCCACAATTCCATCGGATGTCCGCTGTCTTCTGCTTCGTGGCTACTCATGCATTGCCACCTTATTCCATTAACGGAACACATTTATTTATAACAAATATTTTGATTTTTCAACAAAAACAAAGTGATCAGTCTCAGTCAAGATAAAAGTCTAATTTATAGGCCTTATAAAATAAGTGTACTTGCAGCTGTAATATTGAGTTGTTCTGGAGGCGATTCAGGCTTTCTCAAAAAAATCTCGAAATGGAAGTAGAGTGGATAACTGGGAAATGCTAACAATTGGCTCAAACTGAAAATGAAAAACCAAAATTGTATTAAACGTTACGCTTTTATCGTATTCTAAAAAAATGAATTAGTTTAAGGAGAAACGAAGTGTCGAAATTAGAGGAAAAGAAGAAGGGTTTGTGCACAGAACATTTATCTGACATTTTACAGCAATGTCCTTTCTTTAATAAATTGGTCTGGGGTTTTGTTGTAACTATTGTTTTTTTTTTATCCTACACGCCCATTGTTGGTGTTTGTATAATAACTGTTCCGAATTTTGTTCTTGACTTTGGGTTAGTGTGAAAATGCTATTATTCAATATTCAAAGTCTACAACATAACTGACATTAAAGAATTGAAATAAAGAAGTAGTAACGCTGACGAATGACTTTTTAAAAAGATCAACAAAAGTACATAAACATTAACTTTAATGTTTAAAAACAAAATGCGAATTAACTTTTTAATAAATATTCATTCAAAGATGAACAAAAGTACAAAAACATTAATATTTAAAAAAAAATAATGCGATTTAAATTTACTTTTTAATAAATATTAATTGACTTCAATGAAAGAAACTAGTAGAGCAAAGGTTTCACTGCATGACATATATAAAGGAATGTTAAAGCGATTTAAAATCATTTAATATATTACATGTATCATTGTAGTGCTGTAGCACTGTAGTGTAGCAAATGTCAATTTAAATTTCAATTAAATTGACTGAAATTTTTTTTAAAAATGTGTTACAAATTAATCATTCATTTACTACAATAAAACATCTCGGTATTGAACTGTGTCACCTTACATCCCCCGACAAAAATACCACCTTCTTTTTTATATAATTAGAACACACGTTTTTTGTTGTCTAGCATGTTTAACGTTAGGGTTGGGGTTGTTTTATTTCAGACTGGAACTTGACAAAACAGATTAAGACTGATAGAAACGTTAGCTATCATCCATTTACATCAGTGTATATTCTCATATTGAATTCTATCATCTCACATCCCCCGCCAAAAAATACCACCTTCTTTTTTTATACAACAAGAACACACGTGTTTTATTGTCTAGAATGTTGAAAGTTTTTAGACTGAAACTTGACGAAACAGCTTAAGACTGATAGACAATCAAGAGAGCACTGTTAATTGACCTATTTTCAGTAATAAGTCAAATTAGTATAAATATAGTGTTAAAAGTTCATCAGGCTAAACTAGAAAATATTAGTACAGAGAGTTTCAATAACTATGATAACTTTAAATTTCTCTTTGTACTT
This sequence comes from Mytilus galloprovincialis, assembly GCA_037788925.1. Taxonomy (NCBI): domain Eukaryota; kingdom Metazoa; phylum Mollusca; class Bivalvia; order Mytilida; family Mytilidae; genus Mytilus; species Mytilus galloprovincialis. Next base: position 14,915,674 of record CM075339.1, read on the forward strand.
TTGGTATGTTCTCTAGACCTTAATTTAAACTCGTTGTTTACAGACTTACACTAAATCCATTGGATGTTAGAGGTGTACTGATTGATGTTTTAGACTTACATAAAAGTCATAGTATTTGTATAAGTTGATTTTCGCCTTTAACTAGCCGTCAGTAACTGCGAGAACTATCAGATCTTTGCTTTGTGTCTTTTGTAATGGACTTATAAATACCCTAGCATGTCCGGTCTGTTTTGATAGATGTTTTTTTCTGCTTTGTATCGACTTGATGAGTTCAGCCCTTTTGTAATTTGTAAAAGTTGTTTTGTTACACCACTGTCCCAGGCTAAAGGAGTGTGAAGCCTTTTTGAAACAACAATAAAACTCATTTTATGTTTCAGAATATCTTGTCTATCGGAATATTATGGGGTATTTTTATTCGTTAGTGGGCCTTCAACGCGGGGCACATTAATGGTCAGCTCAGTGCAAGCTAAGACGTTCCCTTGCAGCGACTTGAGTGGAATAGTATACTTATAAAAAAAGAAGATGTGGTGTGATTTTCAAGGAGACAACTCTCAACAAGAGACCAAATGACACAGAAATTAACAACAATAGGTCACCCTACGGCTTTTAACAATGAGCAAATCCCATACCGCATAGTCAGCTATAAAAATCCCCGAATTGAAAAATTTAAAACAATTCAAACGAGAAAACTAACGGCCTAATTCATGTACAAAAAATGAACGAAAAACAAATATGTATAACCCATCAACAAATTGAGCTTATAGTTGTGGAAGAGGTTTCAAGAATTTGTCGGTACAGATCAATTGTAGTAAATTATTGATGACATGGACAATTGAGGGTCAATAGATTTATGAACAACAATAGGTAATTTTTTTAAAACTGTGTTATTGAACGGAGAAATTGTTTATTTTCCTATTTTTGCGGCCTTTTCATATCAAAAACCAGGAAATATTTTATTCTCCAAAAATGCGATATAATACTTATAGTGTGTCGGTTACTATGGTGATTGCTATTTTTTTTTAATATTGTTTTGAGAGTTTTGACGTCTTTCATTTTTGGTGGGAGCAATCGCAGTCATGATAGATATCAAGTTTTTTTTCCTTTCTGCAGGTATGTCTGTTTTCAATAAAAAGAAAGAAGAAATTGGTCAATGTGCTATCTTTTCAGCAACAGACTATTTAAGAACATGCCAATTCGGCCTTGTTGGTTTCGAACAATATACCTCTATTTTGCACATCACAAATTTTTACCATCCACAAAATGGAATTGACACTATGGTCTTCTTTATTTCAAACAAAATACATCACAAATCATTTAATCGAGAAACTGTGAAAAAATATACATAGAAAGAAAATGTGAGTTTTCGTTTGAAAGATAATACATAATATATGAACTTCTTAAACTATTGATGTTTAGGTTAATTGGAATAACAGTTATCCGATGCTCAAATCTCGAAAATCCACTGATATATAAATAATTATTTTTGTAATATGATCAACTGTTTTATCAAAGTGCTGTAACATATGTGACCGAATATTGAAAAAAGTTGACGAACGAAATATTAGTTTTTGTCTCATATAACGATACAATCTACATATATACAGGTTATAATTAAGCTAAATACGATCCACGCTATTTTTCACATATCAAATGAGCCTTAAAGGCGTTGAGCTACCTACACATAGCTTGTTGTTATTGGTGACATTTTCTGTATATATACTAGTATGTATCCATTTCATTAATCTGTGAATAAGATAATTAACAATCAAATAGCTGTAGGTAAGGTTACTGCTAAAACTAAAGGAAAGCCGTGGTGTAGTGGTTAGCTACAAACACAAAGGTTCCTGGTTCGATTCCTGTTCCGGTGAGGAAATTCCAGGGACTTAATTTTTATCTTATGGTCTTGAGAAACGATGATAATCCGTCAGAAAGGGACGGTAAATGACTGACCAGTGTTAAGAGAGAAAAAGATCCCTTGCACGTAAGAGACACCCTTGAAGATTTCGGAAAAAGAGCATTCTAACTAATGCCGCTACAAGGCAGCACTCACACCCGCAAAGTGGAAAGGGATTAATATAAGTTGTTATAAGAAGTAAAATCACAAAAATACTGAACTTAGAGGAAAATCAATTCGGAAAGTCCATAATCACATGGCAAATTCAAATAACAAAACGCATCAAAAACGAATGGACAAGAACTGTCATATTCCTGACTTGGTACAGGCATTTTCAAATGTAGAAAATGGAGGATTAAACCTGGTTTTATAGCGCTAACCCTCTCACTTTGATGACAGTCTCATCAAATTCCGTTATATTTACATCGATGCGTTAACTAAACAAGACACAATTTTAAGTTAAAATTAAGTTGTTTCCCAATCCACTATAAATAAACATTTTTGAAGTAAAAACTAACGTTAAGTATAAGTTTTTTCGAACCCTGTTTGCATAGTATATGAGAGTCTGGATGGGATTTATAAAATAGGAATTGATAATGATGGATTCTAAACGTAAATAATAGAATGAAAATAAACAATAAGGAATAAAGAATAATGTGGTGCAATTAGGTGATATCATACTGATTATAGAAATAAAGAGTTTTCAGACCAAAGAAATCTTGTTATTTAAAGAAAACGTAACAGGACATTGTACATATATTGTTTTTATCCTGAAATTACTCCCAACAATTGAAACTTTAATTATAAAGATTAAGATCATTCTCTTAAATTTCTCATAGAAATCGACATCGTTGAAACGCGGACCGCGAAGAGGACCCCAAACTGAACTGGTTTGGAAACAGAAATTTTCATATTACCACTTGCTCAACGTGGAAGTGGGGTAACAGGAGACTTTATTTGTACAAGTACAAATAAAGCAAAAATGTATTTGTATACCTGTTATTTGTACAATAGATTGCTTATTGCAGGATAAAACTGTTTTCATGAACAGTTTTTACAGAATGAAGCGTTATTTTTCAGGATAAACACCACTAGTTCATAGTCCCCTTGATTTCTATGTTAGATTCTGCAACCTCAAGAATTCATAATTCACTGACTGACTAGTACACATTTATGTTTAGGGGCCATCTAAAGCCAACCCCGGGTGCTGTGTTGATGACGCATTGGTGGCTTGTGATGTTTTCTGCTCTTTGATCGGGGTGTACTGTTGTCTCTTTGACACATTATGTATCTTGTTCTCAAGTTTCAAAGATAATTTGTCTTAAATTCTGATAAAGTAGTAGTCATTTCATGTCAAAACTATGCCTCAAAAGACGCGACTTGTGCTAAATAAGTAAACAAACCTTTAATTGACCGTTTCAGAATCTAAAGAATCATGGGTAATTTCATTGTTCGTACCCATAAATGATAATATCGTCATGTCATTGGTTGAATTTCCATTGTTTATGACATTTTTAACCAATCACGACGTTTTGATGAACACTTTTGAAATATTACCCAGGATGCATTAGATTCTGAAACGGGGAATTGGATATTATAGCACGCATGTTCCCGGAAGTACAAGACAGGAACTTCTGATCTGTACCACAGCCTTACTATCTTAATTTCATTTTTATTAAAGAAACTTTCAACAATGAAGAGTTCTACAGTGATCCAAAGTCATAAAGCTTTCATTCGATACAACCAAATATTTTACTTATTGACAAAATTACAAGAACCATTATATTTCTGACAGAGCCGAAATAGTGGTTCTATATCTGAAAGATAAAGATAAATGTCATATAAATTTAAAGAATGTAGAAATTAAGGACCTCCATCCAGAACCTCCTATATGATCTCATATTATTCTAGAGTTCTAAAATAAAGAATCGGATTGGCGTTTCCAGAATAAAGAAGTGCAGGTATATAGTAAATCTTTCAAGCACCTGAAAATAAAGAAAATAAAAAACACACTTTAATTAAATTGTTGATTAAGTCAGGAAGCTGTGGGCTATTTTACGAATTACTGTTCAGCCTAAAACAAAGTACGCTTTTGTTATTTCAATTATTTAAAGGTTCTTTTTGTAATAATGAGAAACTGCATTGAGGGGTTTCAATGATCAAATAATCACACAATATTTATGACAGTGATCATTATTATAGAGCACATCCGGAATGACAAAAAGGGGAGGGAGATACCAATTTTGAAAGCATGAACCATAACTCGATGAGAGAAAGCAGAACATCAAATGAACTCAGTCTCTGAATGGTTTTTAGTTCACGTTGAATCATTGAAAAAGTCAAAAAGTGTTTTATTGTCTGTGAGATAGTCAAACGGTATTTTAATTCTATCTGTGAGATAGTCAAAAAGTACTTTCTATCAATCAGATAGTCAAAAGGTGTTTTTATCATTGAGGCAGCAAAAAAGTGTTTCCTCTTCGTGAGATAGTCAAACGATGTCTTGTATCATTGAGATAGTCAACACGTTTTTGAATGTAAGTAAAATTAGTCAAACGGTATTTTCTATCAGTAAGATAGTCAAAAGGTGTTTTTATCATTGAGGCAGCAAAACGTGTTTTCTCTCCGTGAGATAGTCAAAAAGTATTTTCTATCAGTGAGATAGTCAAAAGGTGTTTTATATCCGTGAGATAGTCAAAAAGTGATTTCTCTCCGTGAGATAGTCAAAACGTATTTTCAATCAGTGAGATAGTCAAAAGGTGTTTTATATCCGTGAGATAGTCAAAAAATGGTTTCTCTCCGTAAGAAAGTAAAAAAGTTTTTCCTATCCGTGAGTTAGTCAAAAGATGTTTGTATCAGTAAGACAGTCAAAAAGTGTGTTCTATCAGTGAAAGAGTCAAAAAGTGTTTTATATTTCCGTGAGATAGTCAAAAGATGTCTTGTATCAGTGAGATATTCAAAAAGTGTTTCTATCAGCATTGATCAGTGAGATAGTCAAAAAGTGTTTTATGTCAGTGAGATAGTCAAAAAGTGGTTTCTATCAGTCAGGTAGTAAAGAAGAATGTTCTTTCAATGAGATAGTCAAAAGATGTTTTCTATCAGTGAGATTGTAAAAAAGAGTTTTCTAATAGTGGGATAGTCAAAGGGTGTTTTCTATCAGTGAGATAGGCAAAAGGTTTTTCTATTGGTGAGATAGTCAAAAAGTTATTTCTCTCCATGAGATAGTCAAAAGATGTTTTGTATCAGTAAAGCCCCAGTCCCACTAGACCACGATCGCACCACGCTCACCGCGATCTAAAATAAATTTAGATCGTGGTGAGGTCGCGGTATGAGCGGCATGAAAATGTAAATTTTCGTTGCTTTCACGATGCTATACTACGTCCTCTCTACGCTTCTACAAAGATCCCGCTACGATTATACCACGTTCTCACCGCGCTTATTCTGCGACCTCACTACGCTTATCAAGATCTTTCTACGCTCTTCACGTTCTCACTACGACCATACCACGAGTTATCCGATTGCATCACGATCTTACTGCGATTATAACACGTTCTCACCACAATTATACTACGTTCATAGCGCGATCTTACTACGTTCTCAGCAATAACGTCAACATCGTGTTCCATATCAATACAGTTCAATTCCTTCTATTTCCGATTAAATCGTAGATTTCTCGGAAACAATACAGTCATGCCACCAAAATCTACCAGAACACGTGGGCATGGTGGTAGGAGTTGATGTAGAGACAGAGGGAGCAAAGTAACGAATCTTGATCAAGCAGAGATGTCGGACCGACCAATCCAACCTAAATTACAACCTATTGCTGGTCCATAAAGCTCAATGACGATATATTAGTGAACGATAGCAGAGATGGCATATATGTATCAATATATATAGGAAGATGTGGTATGAGTGCCAATGAGACAACTCTCCATCCAAGTAACAATTTATAAAAGTAAACCATTATAAGCCAAGGTACGGCCTTCAACACGGAGCCTTGGCTCACATCAATCAGCACGCTATAAAGGACCCAAAATATTACTAGTGTTAAACCATTTAAACGGAAAAACAACGGTCTATAATCTATATAAAAACGAGAAGCATGATTGAGCCGTTAGAGCAAATGGATAATTACATTCAAACAAACAAAATCTAGGGAGCTTTTTTATATATTTTATGTGAAAATGACAATGACATGGAATGATGGTCGTAGTGTGAACGTAGTCAGGTCGTAAGAAGAGCGTGATGAGGACGGCAAGGGCGTGCTAGAATCGTACTATGGTCGTGAACAGCGTGGTATAGTCGTAGTGGAAGTCGCAGTGAGAACGTGATAGTCGTAGTGAGGTCGTGATAACGTCGCTCTGCGATCGTAGCGCAGTCTCTCCGAATAGAATCACGCTTTCGCTACGCTCTCGCTACGTTTGTACGGCGACCTTTGCGATCTTACTACGATCTTAGTGCGCTCTCACTACGCTTCTACTACGACCTGATTTCGCCACGACCGCACCACGATTGTTTTGAACATGTTCAAAGTTGACCACGCTCTTCACATTCTTGAAGACCTCACCACGACCGTGATACGACCCTACTGCGATCTACACGATCGCACTACGATCATCAAAATTTGCATTTTTTTCACAGATCGTAGTGCGATCGTGGCCTAGTGGGACTGGGGTATTAGACAGTCAAAAAGAGTTTTCTATCAGTGAGATAGTCAAAAGGTGTTTTACATCCGTGAGATAGTCAAAAACTGTTTCCTATCTGTGAGATAGTCAAAAGATGTTCTGTATCAGTGAGATAGTCAACAAGTGTTTTAATGTAAGTAAAATAGTCAAACGGTATTTTCTATCGGTAAGATAGTCAAAAGGTGTTTTATCATTGAGGCAGCAAAAAGTGTTTTCTCTCCGTGAGATAGTCAAAAAGTATTTTCTATCAGTGAGATAGTCAAAAAGTGTTTCCTATCCGTGAGTTAGTCAAAATATGTTTTGTATCAGTGAGATAGTCAAAAAGTGTTTTCTATCAGTGAGATAGTCAAAAAGTGTTTTCTGCCAGTGAGATAGTCAAAAAGTGGTTTCTATCAGTGAGGTAGTAAAGAAGCGTTTTCTATCAATGAGATAGTCAAAAGGTGTTTTCTATCGGTAAGATAATGAAAAAGTGGTTTCTATCAGTGAGGAAGTAAAGAAGAGTTTTCTATCAATGAGATAGTCAAAAGGTGTTTTCTATCGGTAAGATAGTCAAAAGGTGTTTTTATCATTAAGGCAGCAAAAAGTGTTTTCTATCAGTGAGATAGTCAAAAGGTGATTTATATCCGTGAGATAGTAAAAGAGTGATTTCTCTCGGTGAGAAAGTCAAAAAGTTTGTTATGTCAGGGAAAGAGTCAAAAGGTGTTTTATATCCGTGAGATAGTCAAAAATTGTTTTCTCTCCGTGAGGTAGTCAAAAAGTTTTTCCTATACGTGACATAGTCAAAAGATGTCTTGTAGCAGTGAGATAGTCAAAAAGTGTTTTCTATCAGTGAGATAGTCAAAAATTGTTTTCTGCCAGTGAGATAGTCAAAGGATGTCTCCTATCAGTGATATAGTCAAAAGGTGATTTATATCCGTGAGATAGTAAAAGAGTGATTTCTCTCGGTGAGAAAGTCAAAAAGTGTGTTATGTCAGAGAAAGAGTCAAAAGGTGTTTTATATTCGTGAGATAGTCAAAAATTGTTTTCTCTCCGTGAGGTAGTCAAAAAGTTTTTCCTATACGTGACATAATCAAAAGATGTCTTGTAGCAGTGAGATAGTCAAAAAGTGTTTTCTATCAGTGAGATAGTCAAAAAGTGGTTTCTATCAGTGAGGTAGTAAAGAAGAGTGTTCTATCAATGCGATAGTCAAAAGGTGTTTTCTAACAGTGAGATAGCCAAAAGATGTCTTGTATCAAAGAGATAGTCAAAATGATTTTTAATGTCAGTATAAAATATTCAAACGGTATTTTCTATCGGTGAGATAGTCAAAAGGTGTTTTTATCATTGAGGCAGCAAAAAGTGTTTTCTCTCCGTCAGATAGTCAAAAATTGTTTCCTATACATGAGATAGTCAAAAGATGTCTTGTATCAGTGAGATAGTCAAAAAGTGTTTTCTATCAGTGAGATAGTCAAAAGTGTATTCTGCCAGTGAGATAGTAAAAAAGTGGTTTCTATCAGTGAGGTAGTTAAGAAGAGTTTTCTTTCAATGAGATAGTCGAAAGATGTTTTCTATCAGTAGGATAGACAAAAGTGTTATCTATCAGTGGGATAGTCAAAAGGTGTTTTCTATCAGTGGGATAGTCAAAAGGTGTTTTTAGCAGTGAGGTAGTCAAAAAGAGTATTTTATCAGTGAGATAGTCAAAAGGTTTTTTCTATTCGTGAGATAGTCAAAAAGTAATTTCTCTCCGTAAGAAAGTCAAAAAGTGTTTCCTATCCGTGAGTTAGTCAAAAGATGTTTTGTATCAGTAAGACAGTCAAAATGGAGAAGACTTCATAAGTATGATTTACTTGTGTCTTATCCATTTTGCTTTAATTCAGCAAATAAAATATGTTTAAACTAAACAGTCAAAAAGTGTGTTCTATCAGTGAAGTAGTCAAAAAGTGTTTTCTCTCCGTGAGATAGTCAAAAAGTGTTTTCTCTCCATGAGGTAGTCAAAAAGTGCTTTCTATACGTGAGATAGTCAAAATATGTCTTGTGTCAGTGAGATAGTCAAAAAATGATTTCTCTCCGTAAGAAAGTCGAAAAGTGTGTTCTATCAATGAGATAGTCAAAAGGTGTTTTCTATCAGTGAGGTAGTCAAAAAGTGTTTTCTATCAGTGAGGTAGTCAAAAAGTGTTTTCTATCAGTGAGGTAGTAAAGAAGAGTTTTTTTATCAATGAGATAGTCAAAAGGTGTTTGCTATCAGTGAAATAGTCAAAAGGTGTTTATATCCGTGAGATAGTCAAAAGAGTTTTCTATCAGTGGGATAGTCAAAAGGTGTTTTCTATCAGTGAGGTAGTCAAAAAGAGTTTTCTATCAGTGAGATAGTCAAAAATTGTGTTCTATCAGTGAGGTAGTCAAAGAGTTAAAAAAAAAAAAAAGTAAAAAGCAAGTACTTGCAACTTATATATAATACAATTCTTGGTGTGTCATCTTTCTGAAATGCTTCTGTGTATTTCATAGAAAAGCAAACTTTTTAAACATCGTCAAAAGCTTATTTTAGGTCCGATGTTGATGAAATGTTACTGTTAAACTCATATGTGTTTCTTTCATTTGATTATTATTTCAACTGCAGGCATAACAGTATTGTGAACGCGCGGAAATATCATTTAGTTCGGTCAACAAATAGCGGGCGTGCGTATAATTGCTAATTCAAATGTATTTTTATATGAAATATATTACTGGATTTCATATCGTGAAACACTTTCGACCTCCGACTGCATTTAAAAACTAGGAGACAGGAATAAGATATTGAGTAAAGAAAACAGTCAAGCAATCATTTTATCAAAAATCCCACGCATAGACTTGATAGACAGTTCAAGACTGGAATTTGGCAAGCAACACTATACAAGTGGCAGGAGAATACGAATACAGTGAAACCTGTTTAAACCGAACCTCTTCGGGACTTAAAATTTTGTTCGGTTTCGGTCGATGTTTGGTTTTATCAGGTTCACAACGCATGCAATTTGATATGACGGTGCTTAAGAACATGTGTGGTTTAGACAGCTTTTCGGTTTATGCAGGATTCGGTTTTTCATGTTTCACTGTATGTACCTTTATACGTATCCTCCAATATCTAGTTGTACATTTAAAGAATCGTGTAAGATCAACAGGTCTATAGATTAAATGTGGATTTATTATTAAAACATTTTAAATACAATACGTTATCTTTTACATCAAAACCAAATAAAATAAGACAATGTTCCATTAACCTCAGACTAATAAAATTTAATTTGGTTATATTATTAAGAGGCACATTTTAAGGTGTAAGTTATAATTACTTTCCGACTTTGTGTATTCGATTTAAAAATTCTTCTTTCACCATTAAAACATTCTTTGAGTGGTATTATAAGATTGATGAACAAATCTGATTTATTTTTTCTAAATTATAATTCGATCAACGGTTATTAACTCCCCACATGACACCCTGTCCGTAATTAATATTGTGTGGATCAACTGAAGAGTCAGTCTGTGTTCCCAGGAGGAGAGAATTATAGCAAAAATGTCAGAGATAGCTGCGTAAGTACTCAATAATATTTCACATTAACATTTTACGTAAAAGATAAATTTACATCTGAAGGATAAACAGAGGAATAAATATTTAAGATGTATCTTACTTTGTACATATATGGTATTATGGATGCTTAAACTATAAGCTAATGCAGATTCTAGACACACAAAAAATACACAAATAAGCTCTTTTTTTTTACACAACAATACAACTACGTGTTGATATGACTAATATACTGACATTTTATAATTAAAGGAACTTGTCTGGCTTTGAAAAAAAACAACCTTTCATAAATTGCACTATCAAAAAAGATAAAAGTAAGCTTGAATTCTAATTTGAATGTATATCGGAAGTCTAGTATCCTAATAAGTGTAACCCGTGTTATCCGACACACTGGGGGACCAGGAAAAACATGTCGGATCAAGCAGGGTGTCGGAATACTCATGTCGTTTCCGCAAGGATTTGAGTATTTTGGGTACAGAAAAATATGTCAATTAAAGCAGTATGTTCGAATATTTAGGTGTCGGATTATGCATGTTTCACTATATAAGCTATATAAAGCTACCATACTTTCGTCTGATACCTGTGTTTTATAATGTAGTCAACGCATGAAAAAGGTTTTTGCGGTAGCTCAAAACAGGTTAACCATATTATTACAGAATCCCTTACGGTTGTGTATCTTTTTAATAACTCTCTGTGCTTAATATTATAATTATAAAACGTCGTGATTCACCATTAATATTTACATATAATTACATTTTAATACGTTATTCTGATTGGCTAACTGCAATTCACGTGCTATTCCTGAAACAATTGTATTAGACAATAAAATTTATCATTCATGATGACACGAGGTCCCACAATAAAGTGCACAGGTGAATTAAATGAAAACTTGATAAAAATCGTTTTTTCATGATTCTAGCTAAAAAAAACGTAATTATAAGTATCGAATGCTTCTTTTTGTAACTTTATAGGGTTGTAAAAGCGTTGACCGTGCGCACATTTTAAGTATAAAGCGCTTCCGCGCTTCATACAAAATGTACTTCGGTCAACGCTTTTACACCCCAATAAATTTACAAAAAGCAGCATTCAATTCTTAAATAAAGGGAGGGATTGTGCTTGATATTCATATGAACGAGACATTGTCTTTCAATCAGTTTTATTGAGGTCTAGAGTTGGCATGTCAGTAACTGCTAGTAGTCCTTTTATAATTTGTGTATCATTGTCGTTTTGTTTAGTTTCTTTTGTTACTTATTCTGACATCTGACTCGGAATCCTTTAAACTGGGTTTAACCTTGCATTTTGATTTGTTTTTTTGTTTTTTTCTACAGCTAGAGGTTAAGGCGAGGGTTGAGATCTCAAAAAACTTGTTTAACCCCAACGCATTTTTGCGCCTGTCCCAAGTCGGGATTCTCTGGGTTTTGTTAGTTTTGAATGATTTTTAATTTAGTTTCTTATGGATAATTCGGAGTTTAGTATGACGACTATTATTACTGAACTAGTACACATTTTTGTTTAGGGGCAAGCTGAAGCGCAACTCTTGCTGCGTGATCTTTTTGCTTTCCCTTTGGCGGCCTTCGGCTGTTTTCCGCTCTTTGGTCGGCCGTTGTTGTCTCTTTGACACATTACCTATTTCCATTCACAATTTTAAAAATAAAAAAAGACGTGAATCTACCAAAAAGTCAATAAATAAAGACGGATTACAAGGACAATACTACAAAACACTACACAGAAAACAAACAGTACCCCCCCTTTTTTTTTTGTCTTCTCCAAAATATGTTACATCAGTGAGACCGGTGTGGTTAGAAAACTAGGAAATTATAGGAAATAGCAAAAACATATTTTTTTAGTACTTTTATAAAAATGTATAGCAGAAAAACGCGAAAATAATTGTTATTAAAAGAAATTTATTTAAAAAAAAAACGGATTTTACAAAAAAAAACGGTTCCATTATTTGTTTGTTTACCTTATCCCAAGTACCTATGCAGAACATAAGATCATTATACACTTATTCATAATGTTATACATATTATGCAAATTGTAGCTGCATAATAGAATATTTACAGCGGATTCCATTGAGTGTGTAGCGAAAGGTAATATCGTTGCTGAACCGTGAGGTCGTTAGTTGGTCAGAAATATACTACCCTCCTTTCGAAAGAGCATAGTCCAACAGACAGATCGATTGGTTTTCTGTCGGATTAGTCTATTCTTAAAGTAGGGTTGTTTACTTTACCTAACAATGACTTCACGGTTCAGCTAACAAGCAAGCTAACCAAATATATTACCTTTGACTACACACTCAATGGAATCCGCTGTAAAACTGTAGAATATTAACTACTTGTATAGTTTAAATCAATTCCAAAATTAAGCAAGTAAATTGGGATTGTTTTTATGTTTATTAGAACGCCGACTACCTTCCCGCCTATTGACAGGGGACATAAGCATGCTGCAACTGGTAAGAACAACTTAACTTAGTTATTACAGAGAAGTTATAATATAGTCCATGTACTATTTCATTCATCAAGAATAAATAATGTTTCCTATCAGTGCCTTTGAACTGTATTACAAAAAAATCGGACGAATATTTGATCGAAAGTATACTCAGGACTTACAATTAAATTCTGATTTTTTGTGTGTAACTGATTATTCATCAGCATAGGCCCAATCAGTATTGTTAACTGATGTATTCATCATTTCTAATTAGCACTGGCTAAGGATTTTCAAATTGAACATAAGTATTATGAGTATACATTGTTTCTTTTAATTATTATCTACCATTCTCTCATGTGTCTATTAAAATGTAATAATTTCATACATAGATACAAGAAGATGTGGTATGAGTGCTAAAGAGACAACTCTCCATCCAAGTTACAATTTGTAAAAGTAAACCATTATAGGTCAAAGTACGGTCTTGGCTCACATCGAACAGCAAGCTATAAAGGGTTCCAAAAATGACTAGTGTAAAACCATTTAAACGGGAAACCAACGGTCTAATATTATATAAAACACTTATGAACCACAGAACATCAGATAAAGTTTCATTATAATACTTCATTCTGATTGTCTATCAGCAACTCATGTCATTCTGAAATTAACCGTCATTTCAAATTGAAATGTAACATTTATGATGCGAAACAATGTAATTATAAGTATTGACGGCTGTTACCCTATTTTTGACATTATAGCCTATTATGTCTGTTTTTTTTTTTTTCACACATCTTGTCAATATAATGGAATTGTATGCGACAGTGAGAGGTTAAGCTAGCTATAAAACCAGGTTCAATACACCTTGTTTTACTTATGAAAATGCCTGTACCAATTCAGTCAGGTCAGGAATATGACAGTTCTTGTCCATTCGTTTGATGTGTTTGAGCTTTTAATTTTGCCATTTGATAAGGGACTTTCCGTTCTGAATTTTCCCTTTAAGTTCAGTATTTTTGTGATTTTACTAATTAGTAATTTTATGAAATGTACCAACGGTATATTCAAATCAAAAGCCGAAAACAAAATTCGACAATGCCATTGCATAAATAGACAACGACTGACAGACAAGCAAAAGTACACAGACCACATAAGAGAAAAATAAAGACTGAGTTTAAATAAATCCTGAATACAAATTACTCATTTTGGAGAAAACTACTAAAATAGTTCTTGTAGAAAAAAACTAACAATTTGCTTTATCAATTACATATTTATTTTAGAACAACCTAAGAAGCGGCGGTCGAAGAGCAATAAACTTCCACAGATCGAACACTGTAAGTAGCTATCACTAGGGGTAGTGAACTGAGCCATCACAGAGAGGCCTGTTCGCTTAACAATTAAATAGGCTCACAATAGATACCAGACTAACTAATGACGCCCGAAACTAAAAAGTTAAAAAGGTCGAACACGAAGTTGAAAAGCTTTCGGAACCCAAACTTTCGATTGGTTTTGCCACATACAACCAAAAGCAAATAAATTGTAATAACGCAAATTAGTAATACTCATGCAGGTTTTCTTTTATCCCAACTATTTATCCGAAGAAGGTTAACATTTTACTGATGACGCGTCTACACCACCAATTCATTAGCTCTTCAAGGTGTTCTAAAGTAAGGAAGGTAATGTACTAGTAATGAATTATATACTGCACAGGGAAAAGTAAGTTGAACTAATTTTTGGCCTTGACTTTTAATGAACGCGGCACCTTTCAGTAGGAGCGAATAATCATACTTAGTTCCATAACCAAATTACTAGAAGTTTTAAAGAAGAAATCAGAAACGATTGCACATATATATATATATATATATATATATATAGGATTGACTAAGTAGGACGGAATGTTAGAGAGCAGAAACAGTGTATGACGGTTGGACGCCAAAGAGCTGACGAACACGCTTTGCACTACGATTGAAATATAAAAATAAGACGATGTGGTATCATTAACAATCAGAAACTATCCACAAAAAAATAACAACTTTTGGTGACCGTACGGCCTTCAACAACGAGCAAAGTCCTTTAACAGTACAGATTACAGATTGCATTTTATAGTGGTTGAGCATCTTTATACATATGTCCTATTCAGTACCAGTTTCAATTCTGTACCTTATCTATTCGATGTTATTTATTATTAAAAATGGTTAACACAATATAATATCTTGTTTGTTTTTTAATCTCAAATCTTGTCAAATCTTTCATATGTTTGTGAGTCGTCGATGGCGTAGTCAAGTTCATTACAGTGAAAGTATACAATTGTGAAAAATATAGGACAAATTTGTGCAACTTATGGCGAAAAGATGAGAATATTTAAGCATACATAGTATCCATACTGTAGAGGTTTATTTCCGCTAATTTTGCCCATTTATTGGCATTATGTATTCTGGTCTGTGCGTTCGTTCGTCCGTCCGTTCGTCCGTCTGTACCTCTTCAGGTTAAAGTTCTTGTCGAGGTAGTTTTTGATGAAGTTGAAGTCAAATCAACTTGAAACTTAGTAAACATGTTCCCTATGATCTTTCTAGTTTTATTGCCAAATTAGAGTTTTTACCCCATTTTCACGGTCCACTGAACATAGAAAATGATAATGCGAATTGTGCATCCGTGTACTTTGGACACATTCTTGTTTCTTCTAAGATCTTCTAAGTTGTGCCGATACACCACTGTCCTAGATAAGTGTAGGTTTGAGCGCAAACGAAGATATACATGTATATTGACATGTTTACGTTACATTATCAATGTGACTGTCGCAATTCAAGAGACTGTTATTTAGTGGTTAACGTTGGTAGTTGTCTGTTATATAATGTAATTGTATTCAGAAGAGTTTAGGCAGTTGGCGCTCTTTTGAATTGTTTCACTTTTTTCAGCGCCGTGTAAAGCTTAAACGCTTTGTGTTTTTCCTCTTTTGTATGGTCGTACGTTCAGTATTTTAAACCATCTTCGATTGGTCTCTGGTAAGACTAGGCTCATTTGGCAATCAAACCACCACATTCTCCTTAGACTTGTTCATGTTGTCGAACTCTTGTCGAAATCACTAGAGTCTCTCAATACAAATTCATAGTCCGTCGGAAGGGGACGATAAAACATTAGGGCTGGCCTGTGTTTTAAAAAAGCAGAGCAATATCTCTTGCACGTAAAAGACACCCATGTAGATTTCGAAAAAGAGCAAATGCCGCTTCAAGGCAGCACTCGCACCCGCAAAGTGGAAAGGGGTTAATATATGTTGCAATAACTTGTTTCCCAATCCACTCTATATAAATAAAAAAATTAAACTAATGCAAATTCACATGGATTGAGGAATCGTATACTGTTGCAGTTTTTATTTAGGACAACATAAAGAAACATATCAGTTTTTACCTTATGAAATGTGTATTTAGAATTGCAAAAGATAGATACGAAAGAAATAATCAAAACCATAAATCGAAATCGAACACACAACCTATACAACACACGATATCGAAAACTGAAGACAGAGTAAAGAGAACGCCATTGAAAACCGCGAATAAACCGTCGGAACTGAAGACAGAAACATCTGAATAATACCAATAGAATCAATAATAGTGATGCAAGGGAGATAATAACAATTAGATATTTTTTTATAAAAGCTGACCTGTAAGTAGAAAAATTAATTTTGACGGATCTATAAATATCAAAATAAAGTAATCCCAGCACACGTCACCTGTAAATCAATTAACATCATTAAAAGACGAACGATTTAATATTGATATTTTGAAAAAACAATCAACGACCAAAGATATACCTATCTTCAGAACAAAGTAATGTAATCCGTCTAGAAACATGGCTATACTAAGATTTCTTCCGTCCGAGATTAAATTTATGATTGCTGTTGGAAAATGCTAATCTCTGATGGCTTATCGAAAAAAAATCTGTCTTTTGAGTGTGCATGTTCTCATTTAGAAAAGCTTTAAAAAACAGTATACACGGTCTATACATGATATATAAGTTCCAATATACATATATATTCTTCACGATCTTCACTAAAAATAAGTTTGGAGTAAGCTGCATTTATCCATTCATCAATTATACTATATATCTCCAGGGTTGCGCGAGATGTGTGAATATCGAATTCAAGTGATACGTTTAACAACCAGAAATATTTGAAAATTGGCCCCTTACATGCAGAATCTTGAACTCTATGTGCAGTTTTCAAATGTCATGATGTAGTTTTTGACCCTATTTCTGACATTTTCTATTTTGTTTTCCGCTTGAAGCCTACATTATCAGTCCTTTTTTGGGTCAACTGAAATGTTGCTCGTCACTCTGAAGTGTTGCTATAGAGACAAAACGTGCGTCTTGCGTACTACATTCTAATACTGTTATCCAAGATGATTTTATTTACCACCAATGGGTTCATGCCACTGCTAGTGGAGGTTTCCTTTCCGAGGGTATTACCAGCCCAGTGGTCAACCCTTATATATTGACATGAATTATCACTGATGTGGTCATATTCATCAATGATCTGTTAAATAACACTGCATTTTTGTAAGTCTATCTACCCCAGAAAAGATTACCTAAATTGGATTAAGCATTAGTGGCTATATACTTATACATCCTGTTTTGTGTTAGTTTGCTATGGTATTTTTTTTATCCTTATCTTTCACTTTTGCTAATGTGCTTTGCCCATATGCCGTTTTGTTTTTCTTTGTTACTGTACATATTTGTTTGTTTCATAATGATTATGATTAAAACACAATATTGACCGCTGTATCCCTATTTTTGACATTTTTAGCTATTACGTCTGTCTGTTTTGTTCACACGTCTTTGTCAATATAATGGAATTTTAAGTGACTGTCATACAAGGGAGAGGTTTAGCTAGCTATAAAACCAGTCTTAATCCACCAATTTCTACAAAAGAAAATGCCTGTATCAAGTCAGGAATATGACAGTTATTATCCATTCGTTTGATGTGTTTGAGCTTTTGATTTTGCAAATCGATTACAGACTATCCATTTTGATTCTTCCTTGGAGTTCGTTATTTTTGTTATTTTACCTTTTTCTTCAACATCGTACTTTTTTGGCCTTTTTAACTTTTATATTCAAGCGTCTTTGATGCCAATGTGATCAGCGCAAATTTTTATTTCACTCCGTTTGTATTCGGTATCCTTCTATGATGAAGTAAATGCAATTTAAAAATATGACAGATTATTTTTCTTCTTATAGGTATTGTGTTTCCCTCGGTTTTAGTTTGTTACACGGATTTGTTTTCACTCAATCGATTTATAACTGTTGAACAGCGATATTCTACTGTTGCCTTTATTTATCATTTGTTTAAGGTTTCGTTATATCTGTGTTATTCTGTTTTAGATAAAACTTTTAAGCCTCCAGAAAGAGATTACAGAGATACTGAATTGGAAAAATTTTCAACTTTCATCAATTCGTATACAGGTAAGTTAAAGTTGATAAAATGCAAGTATCTTTTAGAGACTGCAAGAACAGTTTATAACAGTTCTAAATTAATTTTTTATGGTATTTTAATTTCTATTTTGATAAGGGAAATATGATTTGATTTTAATGGAGAAAGCTAGGATGTTATGTATTTTTTTAAGTTCTAATCTCTGTCATGTCTTTTTATTTTTCACTCTATACGGTCCTGCATTTTTTATTGCTAGAAGTTTATCCGGACTTTTTTAGTCATCCGGCTTTTTTTTTTTAATAAAACTGCTGTCCTGCAGTTTTTTTTTTAAATTTCATCCTAGCCCCCCATCTCATAATCAAATGGTACCTCCCTTATGTCTGTCCTCATTATTTTCTACTTTGTTTGTTTCAATGACTGTTGTTTCGACAGGGTCGGGTGTTGAAGGCTAATATGATCTGTTATAGTGCCCGATATTTTTGTGCGTTACATGTTATCAATGTTTATATATTCTACAAATCAACATGTGATATGTACTTTGACTCAAGGTGGTATGGGAGTCTAAAATAAAAATGATAGAATTTGTTCATACTTTGCCAAAACGTAATATCTATTGATATATGTTGAAAAATATAATAAAAATAATAGGTAACCGCGCATTTTCTCAAGCTACAGGACGTGACAAAATGACACATTTTGTATGGATTATACAGGAAAAACACCATTTTGTGATTAGAAACTAAACAAAATGATAGAATTGTTAAATACTTAAGGAAAAGATAGCTTTCAGACAATACTTTGAGAATATAAAAAAAAAAGATAGGGTCACCGTACGTTTTTCCCAGCAAAAATACAAAATAGGAAAATTCCGTGTTGAATCCTTCAGAAAATGCACTGTTTTAGAGTTACCGCCCCTTAAAATGCCAATTTAAAAAATAATAATAAAAAAAATAATAATAATAATCAACATTTGCAAAAATATTAATATTTATAAGTTATATTCTTATAAATTGGTTCTTTTAAATGAAAATTCACATTAAATGTCTGCATTCCTGCATCAAATTTTGCTAACTTGATAGAAAATCTGGACCTTTGGTTCTCTGTTTTTTACAATCCAAGATGCAGGAAGACACCCACACCACCTTAAATATATTTTATCAGTATGATATATGTGTCAAATAAATCAGTCTAGTTATCTTTCAATAACAACGAGCAATTTTTGACTTTATAAATTTATTTAGTATTAGTCTATGTGAACCTCTGCTGTTGTTCATCTGTTGTATGGTTGTTTTTTAAACTAATTTGTATTGTGCATTTTCTATGTACTTTTTGTATTTATAACACATTGAGATGAACGAACAGCACTAGCCTTTTTGAAAGAGTTTGTTCACCTCTAACCTATGTTAAGACTTGCATGTCAAACATAGTCTGGATCCTTGCCTTTGTTATGTGTCTCTATTATTTACAACATCTTAGAAACAATCTGAACTATCTTCACTGTCAATTGGACCAAAATGATTGTAAAACTCATAAGGGGTTTTACTGGCATAATGTATAAGGGCAATATACGCACAAATGGCCCAGTCGAATTAAAGACGTTAAATCAGATACTTGAGATTATATCTACATGACTGTATTACCACATATTGTGATGTACGAAAGTAGAAATGTGAGAAGACTAAATGTCATGACTCTATTCACAAATGCCAGTGCTTACATTTAAAGGCCAAAGGATGTGCCTCCCATCCATGGATTTCTATATTTTGATTTATGACTTCCGAACAGCGGTATACTTCTGTTGCCTTTATTAGGAAAGCCCACCGACTGAATTTCTTATTGATGTGTTTCCGTATTGAGTATGCGTTAATTACATGCAATTTGACGACAAGTTAATAAATTTAAACACCATTTAATTTTCCTGGTTTCGTTGTGCTATTGCTTCAATTTTCTTTTTCTTGTTCGCTATGGCGTTGTCAGTTTATTTTGACTTGGTGAGTTTGAATGCCTCTTGGGTATACTAGTATTTCGCTTCTCTTTATTTATAGAGACAATTGTGGAATATTTTCCAGTTGAATAGGGAAAAAGTAAATACTGTTTATGCTAAAAGCTTCATCAAAATCATAAAAACAAATTAATACAACAAACATAGGTGTTAAAGAATGTTTTTAAATTCATTTTCTTATTACAAATGCCAAGTCCATTAAATATTATAAAACATTCGGTATTTTTAGTTTGATGTTTGACACTACAAATACGAAAAAACCGTGATTGTATTCGCATTCATCAGAATCCACAGATTTCCTCTCCCATCAATCGTTATAGATACTGGGTTGGTAATGCCGTCTTCAGAACACAAAACATTACGAATTAAATAGCCATCAGAGTTCAATAAGCATACGCAATTTTTGCCCGAGTCTGTCACAAAAATGTTTCCATGACGGTCCGTGCACATGGAAGTAAATTTCGAACCGTGCTGTTTATATGAATGTAGACGGTCACCAGACAAGGTTATTGCGAAGATTTCATCATCATATGCGACTAAAATTATGTTTGTCTTGGTATACAAGATGCATTTTGCCTGACTCGTAGCATTTCGTTGCGATATTGCGTTACTAGTAAAAGTTCTTAGTGTCCTCCCAGTTCCTTCAAGTTCATAGAATGTGTTATAATACCCCAGAACTACCATATTTCCATTGTTCATAATCCACGCGCAATCATGTTGGGAAATAGCTGGTAACGTATTTTCCCATGGATCTATTTGTGTCTCAAAACTTTCTTCTCGTTGGAATTGAATTATATCAATTTTATTATCTTTCCACATAAAACATTTTCCAACGTTTACGCCAATGATTGCTAACCTATTTTGTACTTTATGTGAAATTGTTTGCTTTGCTTGTCCATTCATATTAAATACTGTGATTGTGCCATTACTTGGTGCGAAACACGTGACACAAACGTGAGAATCACCTGTTGCCATTATAGTTGTACTTGTTATACCACTGGTTGTTTGGAAACTGGATTCCTTTGTGAAATGTCTGAAATTGGGAAAGCTTTGAATTTGCAAGTACGGAAATTGAGGTTTGAGCAAAATTTTAGTGTAATCATCTCGTTTAATTACGCCAAAATAATCCTGCATGTGATGATAGGATAATGTTCCTGGTTTAAACATGGGTATGTTTAATTTTAACTCAGAGCTAGAATAGTTTTCGTTGTACATACGTGTTTTTGTGCACAAAACACTGCATAGTCGAACTACTTCAGCCGTTTGACCAAATTTGATAGTAGCTTCTATACTTTTGATTAATCTGATTATAGCGAGCCGATTTTGTTTAGCCTCTTTAATGTAGGTTTCAAATGTGTTATTATCGGCACATGAAAATAACTCCAAGATTTCTAAGTTTTCCGCCATGACCATATCAACGGATTTACACATGAGTTCTTTTAAGTTCGAAGCTACACTCTCAAGCTCACCCTTCGTTTGTTGAATATCTTTCCCATATTTATTTTCCTCTGCCTTTGCATTGTGTATAACGTTGTCAAGAAAGGGTATCTTTGAATTCAGACTTCCCAACGTAGTGCTCAGTGTTGACTTCATGGCTTTGATAGCAATATCCAATTTTTCTGTTTTGTGACAGGCATGGTCGGATGTTTTACAATGTTCACAAATAGGCAAATTGCACGACTTACAGTATAGAGAATGTCCCTTTGAATGTACATCGCATTTACCGTCTTCTAATATCAGTTCATGGTGTTCCTTGGTCACTCTGTTATTAAATTCATCTTCAACTTTATGTTTCCTCAACGTTTTGTTTCTCAAATGGTTATCATGGCAATGTTTACACATATTCTGATCACAATCTACACACCTTGAATTGACATCCATTTCATCGCACATATCACAAACTCGCGGTTTTACGTTTTTATTTTTGCTATTGAATAATTCAATGAATGGGTATAACGAAAGTCCATCAACGCCTTCTTTTGGTATAGGTAATTCCCTTCTACAAAGTGGGCACCGTAATATTTGTCCATTTTCAATAAGTTTCTCTATACAAGGAGAACAAAAAACATGACAACAGTCAAGCAGTCTCGGAGTTGTGTATGCCGACTTACATACTCCGCATACATCATGATCTTCGACATGTTGGTCCTCAGCAACTGATATTTTACGTTCAGACAATTGTCCTTCCGCCATTACTGCTTAAAAAACTGTAAACAAAAATATCAAGTTAATTCAAAAAGGAGGAGGCCCATACATATGACTAAAATCAAACGTTAGACTCTCTCAACTGAAAACAACCGTCATACTTATATAGTCCCGATAATGATCCAAAAATAGTTAGAGACATGTGATATTTACATACATGTTTGCCTGGTATCTATTATCGTTTAGTTTATGCAGACAAACATTTTGTCCGAATTGTTTTATAAGAATTAGGCTATTTAAAGTTTTAGAACTGTGACATGAAACAATAGTTGTTCCAATTCAAATCATTCTGTATATACTTTTATGTTTTGTTTGTTACAGTTTTAAAGTAGCGGTCATTCCTCCAAATTAATCTTCCTGCGTGTTATACTTTTAAACTTTATACTTCTATATCTATATGTTTAATAAATGTACGTTAACTTGTCCTTGATATGATTTAAAAAAAACAATTCGTACTCATCTCCGTATATTTACATAAATTATAATATCAGTTTAAAATATGACAAACAATCATCCTTCAGTAGTTTATACTACTTGATAACCCTTTTTATTTATCTTCCATATCTTTTGACCATTACGCGCATTTCGTCTTGAAACTAGATCCATTTTCCTATTACATATTGCTTACTAGGTGCAATAAAATCAAAACAATAAAAATATTGTCGGTAAACTTTCTGATTTTCTACTCTTTAAAAAGAGTGAGGACTCTATGGCGACAAAAAAGGAGACTTTTTTACTTTTGTATTACGTATACCAGTTACTTTTTATGTACATCGAAGCTTATGTGTATCTTTTGCCCCTCTTTTATGAATCATGCAACGTTTATGCTCATTTCTTGTTCATGTTCATTTGCAGTACAACAGGAGATAGATAAATTGAGTGTAAGGTTCAAAGTCGTCAAGTTGATAGTTTTCAACCATCTTCAAAGGAAAAGAATATCTGAAATGTAGTGTTCATTTAAATCCTTATTGTAGCAGATGGACAAGTCGAATCTGATATCCTAAGTGTTCATGTATATATACTTTATAACTATTTTGATCGGAGCGTCACTGATGAGTCTTATGTAGATGAAACGCGCGTCTGACGTATTAAATTATAATCCTGGTACCTTTGATAACTTTATTTCATATACAGGACATATATATGTGATATAAATCATCAACCATATACAGTGCAGATTAAGTCTGAGGTCCTTACTTAATGACATTGAAATGTAGGTCAAAGTCAAAGCTTAATTTAATATTAAGATTCTGGTTAACAAGAAATATGAGATATTTTCACATGATAAAGCTGTGTGTCTTTCCCATAAGGTTGGTAGACATATTACCTTCTAAAAGTCAGCAGGAAGTGGCGTGATGACAACAGGGAGTGACCATGTGTTGTGTCTCTTTCATTTGAAACTTAAGAGAACCACATATATTTTTTAAATCAGTGTGAAGTAACTGATCTGATGATACCAAAAATTATTTTTGTAAACTGGAAGTAGCAACATGTCTCCCTTAATAATTCAAGCAAATATAGAATTTTTTTTTTTTTTAAATCAGAGTAAATTCAGCTATTTATTGACACTGGACGTGACTTTAATATGACTGGAAGTGGCTTATTTTTTCTAATAGTTATGAAAAAGTCAAATAAATGAATGCCCAACCGTATTTTCTTTGGCTTTAATTGTTTAATTGCCCAAGACATTTGAACCGTTATTTTTTTTATAAAATTTTATTAGCTTGTATAAAGGTAGGAAAATACAAATTTTGATTGACGCCAAATTCATGTGTGCGTTTACTTTGAAGGCAACATACATGGTTTCTCTATCAGCAAATCGAGACAATGGACCTAGCTTATCACCCAGTAGTCAACACTTCGGTGTTGACATGAATATCAATAGTTTGGTCATTTTATAAATTTCCTGTTTACAAAACTTTGAATTTTGCGAAAAACTAAGGCTTTTCTTATCCCAGGCATAGATTACCTTAGCCGTATTTGGCACAACTTTTTGGAATTTTGAATCCTTAATGCTCATTAACTTTGTACTTGTTTGGCTTTATAAAATATTTTGATATGAGCGTCACTGATGAGTCTTATGAAGACGAAACGCGCGTCTGGCGTACTAAATTTTAATCCTGGTACCTTTGATAACTTTTAACACCACTGGGTCGATGCCACTGGTAGTGGACGTACATACAAGCTGCTTTAACATCTCGTTATTTTCATATTTCAGTCCCAAATATTTTTTTGTTCTTATAAGTGGCTTAGTAGTTTCCTTTACTTTTTAGTTTTGTTTGTAAAGAACAAACAAAAAATACAAAAAAAAGGTTTGTTATTAGTTTTTTGTTGATTTATACAGGATTTGGTGTTGGTAGTCGCCATTCAAAACTTTGGACCATTTACAAGTTCGTCTGTCCGTGACTTCGCAGCCATGTCCGATCGACATATGAACGTGAGATCAACTTTTCGAGTTAGATGAGTACCATTTGTTCCTAATTATAGATTAGTTGTTTACACAACTTTTGAAATACTAAGGGTTTTTTTAACCTCGGGAATAGAGCTGTATTTGACAAAACATTTGGGCATTTTTGTTCCTCAATGCTCTTTGACTTCCTACTTTATTTGGCCTTTTTAACTTTTTTTTATTCGAGCATCACTGCTGAGTCTTTCGTAGACGAAACGTGCGTCTGGTGCATATACAAAATTTCAATCCTGGTATCTATGATGAGTTTTATTTTCTTTGTGTGTTCATGGACCTTTGATAGATAATTTGAAGGATCCGTAAGTGATATAACTGGAAGCGTCAGCACTCTTAATCAATTAGAAAGAGACAAATTTAGTTAACAGACGGACACTCAGGGATTTGCATATACCCTATGAGGAGCGACACCGGTTGTGTCGACTTAATGAGCGTGTCCTGCATTGCACTTATCACCCACAATGATAATTCATCTTAGTTAAAATGTCACGATCAGGAGAAGGACACAAACAGTTTAATTGCAGATCAGACTTTAGTGATATCTAAATATCTTTGACCGCAAAACATGTCACTGGTGAGTTTAGACACCAACACATCGTCAATTGATTTGTAAACCTATCACATATACTTATAAGAACAGTTTCAAATCCACCGCGCTTGATACCAGTTTATTTACTTTGCAAAACCTCCCAAATTGATTTATTGTTTCAACTATCCGACTTGGATATACATGAAATAGTTGGCACTGTACTTTCGGCAAACAACACAACAATACGAATAGAACAATGAAAATCATATTTATTTATCTGCGTTCAAGTACATAAAATAAAAAGGATTCTGCATTGTTGGTTTTACTATTGATTTTATAATATTTGTTCAAATATAGTATGGCAATTTCTGCTTTTTTTTCTTTTTTATCAAAAAAAACCTTTCTAACATTTGATATTTGTTTCTTTTTAAAACAATAAGTGCAATAAATATTATTGAGTATTCATGCAGTATTTTGCAAATGCATAATTAAAAGTTCGACATTTGTCACTACAAATACGAAAACACTGCGATATCATTTATTCCTGGATTCTATCTGACTCGTTAGTATCCATAAGTTTCCTCTTCCATCGATGGTCAAACACGAAGTTGTTGTGACACCATCTTCGGAGGTCAACACACTTCGAATAAAATGATCATCAGAAGTCAGCAGGCATATGCGATGATTACTTGAATCAGCCATAAATAAGTTTTCGTGACGGTCATTGCACATAGAACCTTTAAACGTATGTGAATATCGTAGGTCTCCAGACAATGTAAAATTTTATGATTGTATCCAACTAAGATCATTTTTGTCTTGGTATATTAAATGCAGTTTGCCTGAAAGTCGGTCATTTGCGAACTTTCATTACAAGTAAATGTTCGTACAGTTTTTCCAGTTTCTTCAACTTCATAGAAATTTTTCTTTTAAAAGAACCAACATATTTCCATTGTCCATTATACGACACTCCGGAGATAGACCTGGTATGTCATTTTCACATGGTGCAATTGCCGTTGCAAATTTTTCTTCTGTTTGCATTTGTATACTTTCAATTTTATCACTATTCCACAAAAAGCATGCACGTGCGTTCACCCCAATAATATAAAACGTGTTTCCCATACCGCGTGAAATTACTTGTTTTGATTCTCCAGTCGTATCAAAAATAAGTATATAGCCAATATTTTCATAATATGCATAGCTTTGCGTAGAAAGCAAATTTGTGACACACACGTGAAAATCGCCTACTGCCACTATACTAATATAATTTTGCCCAGTTTTGCTCTGAAAACTTGATTTTTTCGTAAAATGTTAAATAACTAGACTGCGATGAATTTGATGGCATGGAAATTTAGGTTTCAGTAAAACTTTATCCCGTTCACTTGTGCCAAATGAATCATGTGTCTGATGATTTGTCAATATTCCTGGTTTAAACATAGGTCTATATAATTTCAACTTCGAGCCAGAATATTCTTCGTTATACATATGTGTATCTGTGCCTAAAGCACTGCATAATCTAACTACTTCATCCGTTTAGCCATATTTAATGGTAGCTTCAACACTTTTGATTAATCTGATTATAGAGAGCCGATTTTGTTTAGCCTCTTCGATGTACGTTTCAAATGTGTTCTTATAAGCACATGAAAATAACTCCAAGATTTCTAACTTTTGTAACATGACAATGGATTTACACATGAGTTCTTTAAAGTTCGAAGCTACACTTTCAATTTCATCTTTCATTTGTTGAATATCTTTCCCATATTTATTTTCCTCTGACTTTGCATTGTGTATAACGTTGTCAAGAAAGGGTATCTTTGAATTCAGACTTCCCAACGTAGTGCTCAGTGTTGACTTCATGGCTTTGATAGCAATATCCAATTTTTCTGTTTTGTGACAGGCATGGTCGGATGTTTTACATTCTTCACATATGGGCAAATTGCATGACTTACAATATAAAGAATATCCATTTGAATGTACTTTGCATTTACCCTCTGCCAATATCAGTTCATGGTGTTCAACGGTTACTCTATTATTAAAATCATCTTCAATTTTATGTTTTCTTAATGTTTTGCTTCTCAAATGGTTATCATGGCAGTGCTTACACATACTATGATCACAATCTACACACCTTTAATGGACATCCATTTCATCGCACATATCACAAATTCGCGCCTTTACGTTTTTCTTTTCGCTATTGCATAATTCGATGAATGGAAATAACGCCTTCGTTTGGTATAGGTAATTCCCTTCTACAAAGTGGGCAACGTAATGTTTGTCTATTTTCAATAAGTTTTTCTATACAAAGTGAACGAAACACATGACAACAGTCTTGGAGTGGTGTAGGCCGACTTGCATACTCCGCATACATCATGATCTTCAACATGCCGGTCCTCAGCAACTGAGACTTTAAGTACAGACAATTGTTCTTCTGACATTGATGCTTAAAAATCATAAACTAACATATCGAACTCAAATATAAATTCAAAAAGGGGGAGGGCCCATAAATATGACAAAATCAATCGTTAGACTCTATCAATTGACGGACCGATTGGCAAACAACTGTTACGTGCTAAGTACTAATAATGATCAATTGATAATGTGAGACATGTAATATTTACATACATGTTAGCCTGGTATCTAACTGTTTGTTTATATAGCTATATATAGATTCTACCACTGCATCGAGTGTGATACGATATTTACGAGATTTGGTGGTGGAATCTGTTTCTCTAATGATTTTCAAACAAAACGCCGTCAAACTTATTCCTTCTTTGCAACTGATCTGCAAAAAACATGTGTTCTTTATATGTGACGTCATCAGGCATGGTCGCCTAATTCATGCCGTCACAATAGGAAATTCAGAGGAAAGCAAGAAAATTCGACGTCATAATCGGATTTCAACCATTGATGAACTGAGATCAAACGAACCACACGTTGATTAAATATTTTTATACAATGGGTGCAGAAAGGGATAACTTATATATTGTCCGAATTGTTTTCAAAGTCTTTTTAAAGTTTTAGGCCTGTGTCGGGTTTTTTTTTCAATACAAACCCGTATATCCTTTCATGTTATGTTTGTTATAGTTTAAAAGTTGCGGTCATTCCTCAAAATTAATCTTCCTGCAGTTTATACTTTCAAACTTTATACTTCTATACTTCTATATGTTTATGTATATGCTCATTTAGGGACGACATAAAAAGTTTAATGTAGGATAAAAAAAACTTAATTCATATAGTTTTTTCACTGACCCCCTATCCCCCTTTCTGAACTTAATTTGGGAAAAATTGATTTACCAATAAGGATATATATCAACTCGATGATAATTAAACAAAAGTTACATCAATTTTGACCCCCACCCCCAAACTTTTTGAATCAAGTTTTGTTATCCTTCATTGATGTTTTGATGTCGTCCCTAACTTGTCCTTGATATGCTTTGACGAACTCTTTGTATTCATCTCCATATGTTTACATAAATATGATATCAGTTTTATAGCTGATACTAATTGATAAACCTTTTTTATTTATTTCTCATATCTACTGACCATTACTCAGCGTTACGTGCATATCGTCTTGAAACGAGCCCCATATTCCTATTCACAATGGCTTACCCAGTGTATCAAAAAAGCAAAACGATAAAGAAATTTTCAATAAGCGTCCTGATTTTCCAACTTTCAAAGAGGGAAAATTGGATTGCTACAAAAGAAAAAGATTTTTGTTTTCTTTTGTATTCAGCATATCAGTAACTTTCTATGAAAACCGAAGCTTAATGGAACGACTTACAACGTTTTAAACTACACGTTATCTAAACATGCATTTTTTGTTGACGTAGTTCATATGTGTTTCTCGGTTCTCGTTTTTATATAGATTAGACGGTTGGTTTTCCCGTTTGCATGGTTTTACACTAATGATTATTTGGAGCCATTTAAAGCTTGCTGTTTGGTGTGAGCCAAGGCTCTGTGTTAAAGACCGTACTTTGACCTATAATGGTTTACTTTTATAAATTGTGACTTGGATGAAGAATTGTCTCATTGACACTCATACCATATCTTTCTATATCTATATATCGAGATGACATAAGTGCTATGTTTTTGTAATTGGAAAACCATGCAAACCACAAGGTCTAAAGTTTTGAGGTCCTTGGTTAGCTAAATAGAAATGAGGTCAACCAAAAGGTTATGTTCATGCCTTTAATATTTAATAGGTTATTTTGGCTTATTATTGCTTCTTCTCAATACCATATATAATATATCGACAAAATGTGTTTATCTAATATTATTTGCTAACTGTCGTTACACATATATTCTGGTTGAAAGTGTGCGTTGACAATTAATAGGAGTTGCCTGTAATATGTACTTTGATATAAATCATCAACCATATAAAATAGAGACTTATGGTCTTTTTTATCTGAGGTCCTTACTTTATCATCTTGAAATCTAGGTCAAGGTCAAAGATGCATTTGATGTTCTAGATTCGTGTTTTGTTTTTTTGGAAATTTATATCTATGCATGATTAGGCTATGGGTCTTTCCCATTAGGTTGGTAGACATACGACCTTGTAAAAAAAGTAACCTTATGAAAACTAGAAGTAAGCATTTGTTGTAACTATATCTAGAACCATACATATCCGTGTATACACACCTATGAGTTATGTTTTTGTTTTATCGTTAGTTTCGTTTGTTGTTGGGTATTTTGTTTTCATTTCGTTGTTTGTTTCCTTCGTTGTTGGGTAATTTGTGGTCTTTGGTGTTGGTGGTCTTCATTCAAAATTTGGGAGGTTTTAGAGATTGTCTGATGATAAAAATATTGCATTCTGTATTATTTTGTATTTCGACGTATAAGCTACAGAAACTTTTCATATAATATCGACCGGACAAGGCTGTGTACTCTTGGAGGGAGAACTTAACCTTGTGCGGTCGATATATGAACGTGTAGTCGACTTTTTGTGTGCGAAGAGTACCAATTCTTAGTGTGTTAATGATTTTGTGAAAGGTATTTTTGAGGGATCCGTAAGTGATATAACTAAAAGCGACTCAGCACTCGAAAATCAATTAGACTGACACAAATCTAATTGATAGACAGAAACTCATCGATTTGCATATTCCCTGTAGGGAGCTACATCGTGTGTGTCGGCTTATTAAGTATGTCCTGATGTGCACGTATATCCCACAATGAGAATTCCCCTGAGTGAAAATATCACACTAAGGAATAGGACACAAACACATGAATCAGTAAAATAGCAGATCAGACGACTTGAGTGGTATCTAAATATCTTGGACCAGAAAACTTGAGTTAAGACCCCAACACATAGTATCGGTCAACTGATAAAGTTCGTAAACCTATCAACATATATGTATGAGCCGTTCAAAATCTACCGTGCTTTATACCAGTTAATCTACTCTGAAAAACCTCTTAAACTAATGTATTGTATCAACTTCCGACTTGTATATGCAAAGTGTATATTGACACTGAACGTTCAGCAAACAACAATAACAAATCCTTTAATTTCTATTTTCTTATTTGCTAGCTTATCTCATAAATATAGGACACAAACTAATAGAACAATTGGAGTCATATATCTTATTTTGCGTTAACTTGCAGGATCTACATTGTTGGTTTGTACATAAATTTTATAATAAAAAAAAATAAAAAAAAAGTATGGCAATTAGGTTTTTTTCCATATATATATTATTTTTTTTTATCAAAAACAACCTTTCTTTTATATGATAATTGTCCTCTTTAAAACAGTTAGTGCATTTATATCATGCAGTTCTTTGCAAATGCATAATTGAAATTTGGATATTTGTCACTACAAATACGAAAACACTTCGATATTATTGTTATTATTATACTGACTCGTTTGTATCCATAAATTTCCTCTTCCATCGAGGGCTACGTACAAAGGAAAAGTTAAACCGTCTTTTTCAGAAGTTAACACATTACGAATAAAATGACCATCAGAAGTCAACATCAATATTCCATGATTATTTGAATCAGCCACAAATACATTTCCATGACGGTCATTGCACATGGAATTAACGCTTGAACCTTTAAACGTATGTGAATATCGTAGGTCTCCAGACAATGTAATTGCTAAAATTTTATGATTGTATCCAACCAAGATCATTTTTGTCTTGGTATATAAAATGCAGTTTGCCTGAAAGTCGGTCATTTGCGAATTTTAATTACAATTAAACGTTCGTACAGTTTTTCCAGTTGCTTCAACTTCATAGAATTTGTCTTTTAAAAGAACCAACATATTTCCATTGTTCATTATACAAGCACGACCTTCAGGAGAAAGACCTTGTATGTCATTTTCCCATGAATCAATTGTGGTCCCAAATTTTTCTTCTGTCTGCATTTGTATGCAATCAATTTTATTATTATCCCAAAAAAATATTTGTCCTTTGCTCACTCCAATGATGTTAAACCCGATTCCACTAATATTGGGCGTAAGTCGTTGTTTTGATTTTCCATTCATATCAAAAATATTAATAGTTCCAGTATATCCATAATTTTGCCTTGTTTGCATATTTGTTACACAAACGTGGGAATCGCCTATTGCCATCATACTGGTACATGTGATGCCAGTGTTGCTTTGAAAACTTGACTTCTTCGTAAAATGTCTATAATTTGGAACGCGACGAATTTGAAGGCATGGAAACTGAGGTTTCAGTAAAACTTTGATGTTGCTTTCTCTTTCAATTATACCAAAAGAATCATGTATTTGATTATATGAGAATGTTCCTGGTTTAAATATAGGTCTATGTAATTTCAACTCAGAGCCAGAGTATTCTTCGTTATACATACGTGTATCTGTGCCTAAAGTACTGCATAATCTTACTATTTCTTTCGAATAACCATAGTTTATGGTAGCCTCAATAGCTGTGATCAATCTTATATTTGACAGTCGATTCAGTTCAGCCTCTTCAACGTATGTTTCAATTGTTTTCTTATCAACTCGAGAAAATGACTCCAAAATATCGAAGTTTTCGAACATGCCAATGTCAACTGATTTACATACCAGGTCCTTTAGGGACGAAGCTACACTCCGAACTTCTGCCTGCATCTGTCTGATATCTTTCCTATATTTATTTTCTTCCGACTTTGCATTTTCTACAATATTGTCAAGAAATGGTATCTTTGATTTTAGGCTTATCATCGAAGTCTGCAAGGTTGATTTCATGGCTTTGATAACAATGTCTAAGTTTTCCGTTTTGTGAAAGGCATGGTCGGATGATTTACATTATTCACATACAGGCAAATTGCAAGACTTACAATATAAAGATAATTCTTTTGTGTGTTTACCACATTGAATGTCTTTTGATATCCGTTCGTCTTCAGATACTTCCTTATTTTTGTCATCTACTATTTTATGTTTTTTGAACATCGTGTTTTTCAAGTGGTAGTCATGGCAACTCTTGCACATGCTCTGTTCACAATCTTCACATCTAGAATGGACTTCGGTTTCATCGCACATTTCACATGTTCGTTCTTTTTCGGTTTTCCTCTTGTCATTGCTTATTTCGATGACTGGAAATAACGAAAAATCCGTCAACGCCTCCTTCTGGTATCGGAATCTCCCTTCTGCAAAGTGGACATCGAAATATTTGTCCATTTTCAATAAGTTTTATAATCAAAACTATATATAAAGTCATAGTCACGTGATATATAAAATAAATAGTTTGTTGATCTATCAAAACATATTAAACAATTAAGCCAAAAGATGATGTTCTTGTTGTTTTACGGGTCTTTAAGAGCTTTTAAACCTGAATCACAAAACAAATGTAGAGGCATATAAGTTATATTTATACTTTTATAAAACCTTTTATCAATATCGATTCGGTATTGCGTTTCATTAAAGTTATCTTCTTGCTATATGTACTTACATACCTTTATGTATATGTACATGTATTATACATAAATGGCTATCTGTTTAAGTTAACAACGTTTAACGCATCATCTCCACGTGATGTTATCGTGTGCTTCTACTTATTAACTCTGTATTTATCTCTCATACCTACTTTTCATTATGTGCATTTCATCATCAAACTAGAACCGTACGAATAATATCCAATATGACTTACAAATAATGAAGTATTGTTAGATTCTTAACATCATGTTTGCTGTTGATTGATAATGAAATACAATTACTGCAAACAAATTACATTTCCAAATTTATTCATTTTGCAATTTGCGGTTCCTTTTGTCTGGCATACATTTTAAGTTTATCTATGCATGAATACCGAGGCATATTATGTAACCAGTTGCTCATGTTCAGCTAGGAGATATACAAAATAGATTTATATGGATATTTAATTCTAATACCTTGGGTAAATGCTTTGTATTGTTCATAAACATTGAATACATAAAATATAAAGTTGTTGTTTGCAAATTAAATTCAACTAGTGTAAGAAATTCCTGTCATGTCTTTTACGGCAAGTGTTGCAATTTCCAATGAATCTTTCTTCAACAAGAAAATAAAATAACAAGTATCCATAACGGGTAGCATGCTTCCTGTGGACTGGTTCTCTGTAAACTAGCACCTGTCTCTATATGTTGGTTTAATACAATACAGTGTTAATGTGCATATCAAAGGACCATGTACTCATCCTGAATATGCATTTAATTTGCCACTGGACGTAAAAAAAAATCATCATTCATCATCATCTTTATTTTTCTTTGATGTCTTTGTAAACGATCTTAAAAAAGTGAACATTATAATGTACCTACATCAATGTAAATCAATGTAGTCGATTTTTGTCACCTTTTGCTGCTCGTGGATGTATTTATTGCTCACTAAACTTTCTTCTTAAAATGCAACCACATTTACACTCTTGAATAATGCCAACTTGTCAAAGTTCGCAAACTCAAGAACAGTGGGAGGCTTTCAATTCATGACATGATAGGTTCTTAAAGAGAGGGACGAAAGATACCAGAGGGGCAATTAAACGTAAGGTTTGTTGGTACTTAGATTTGGACTGATTTCTGATTTTCTTGACTAGAGGTTGCAATTTTCCACATAACTTCCATTTACGGCAAAAGTGCAAAGAATCTATTTTATTTTTAAACACGCGTCTGTTATCCGTTTGTATATTTTATTATGAAAAAGGTGACATAACAAAAATGTCAAAATCCGTTGAAATTGAAAACGGAAAGGCCAGACTGAAATGGCAAAATCAAAAGCTCAAATTTGTGTAGATATATAACCGCCATATACTGTGCTAGAACCTAGAACTGAACAGTCTATACTTCTTTTGCTTAGTTTGTAGAATGGTGTCTACCTGTATCCCGGGTCACGGGTTCCAACAACGACTGGTGTTACGTTCGGAGGACGTGTTTTGCAACAGACTGTCGGCATTCCAATGGGAACAAACTGTGCCCCTCTACTTGCCGACTTGTTTCTTTATTATTTTGAGACTGACTTCATGCAGGAACTTCTTAGGAAGAAAGAAAAGAAGTTAGCAATATCCTTTAACTCTACTTTCCGCTATATAGATGATGTTCTTTCACTAAATAATTCAAAATTTGGTGACTATGTGGAACGCATCTATCCCATCGAGCTAGAGATAAAGGATACTACAGATACAGTTAAGTCGGCCTCATATCTTGACTAACATCTAGAAATTGACAATGAAGGTCGGTTGATAACAAAACTTTTAGCTTTCCAATTGTGAACTTTCCATTTCTAAGCAATATTCCAGCAGCACCTGCATACGGGGTATATATCTCCCAATTGAAATGATATTCCCGTGCTTGCATTTCCTATCATGATTTTCTTGATAGAGGGTTGCTGCTCACAAGAATGCTATCAAACCAAAAGTTCCAAATGGTGAAGTTGAAATCATCCCTTCGTAAATTTTACGGACGCCATCACGAGTTGGTTGACCGTTATGGAATAACCGTTTCACAAATGATATCGGATATGTTCCTTACGTCGTAACTACAATCCCCTTCCCTTTCATGTATGTGACCTACCGAATTAGACTATTTACCGGATTTGTTATCACATAAGCAACACGACGGGTGCCACATGTGGAGCAGGATCTGCTTACCCTTCCGGAGCACCTGAGATCACCCCTAGTTTTTTGGTGGGGTTCGTGTTGTTTATTCTTTCGTTTTCTATGTTGTGTCATGTGTGCTGTTGTTTGTTTGTCTTTTTTCATTTTTAGCCATGGCGTTATCAGTTTGTTTTAGATTTATGAGTTTGACTGTCCCTTTGGTACCTTTCGTCCCTCTCTTCTCTAATAAATTAACAAGTATACTCGGATTATTGTGTTGTGATTAGAACTGATATCGCATTGTTTGTTCAGAAACATT
The DNA here is from genome assembly GCA_037788925.1 of Mytilus galloprovincialis. Lineage (NCBI taxonomy): Eukaryota > Metazoa > Mollusca > Bivalvia > Mytilida > Mytilidae > Mytilus > Mytilus galloprovincialis. Next base: position 14,951,136 of record CM075339.1, read on the forward strand.
CAATCCAATTCTGAAAAGATGATAAATGGAATAAATGGATATAAATATGTACCTTAGTTAGAAAAAATTGAAAGAAACCGCGAAAATCATTCTGAAAAAATTAGAGCATAAATATATGGATACGGTTTTGAGAACGAATGTAAATAAATCGGTAAGAAATTCTCAATAAATTGTTAAAAAGATTTAGCAGTAGTCGCGGATACAAATTCCACTACCATGTCAATGACAGTGCGCATATAAAACGAAGTCCATATTGATCCAAAGTTAAAACCAACAACTCATTCACATGTTCAAATAAATAAAGACAATAGTAGGGACATAAGGGCATCATGTCGTAAAGTTAAAACAGGCGTTTAACATGTTTAATGATCGGTGTTTGGTACAAATGTGAAACAACAGTTTGAATGAATGAACGTACGGTATCTTCCCAAATCACTGTAACATGTATAAAAACCCCGCTTAAATGAAAAAAAATGCAAAAAAATCAATACAAATAATTTGGGATATTATGGACGTTTTATGTGTGTAGCCGATCTAACATTGCTACGATAAATGTCTGACGAAGTATATATGTATAAAAATTGAGAAGATAGTTCTTTTTAATACTTGAAATTAGGTTATCCGATTGGGGACGGCTGTCGTAATATTACCTCATATTTAGGCGTATGATAGAGATTTTTATAAAGAGATTTTTAATCACTGACCGCTGGGTGGATTGTGCAGTTGGGCATGTCTTGACAGTTGTCGGAAATAAGGTGAAAGTTGAAGGGAATGGCATGACAGTTGTCGGGAATGATATGACAGTTGACGGAAATAACATAACAGTTGTTTGTAAAGATGTCGAGATTGACAGTCGACGGCATGACATAGTAGATTTAAAAGTTGATTTATGTTTAAGCATAAAGTATTTATTTTTTTCATGACACAGGACATGTACATAAATATCTTATTCACTACAAGTAAGAATAAACTGTAATATTGCTATCGCCAAGAACCCATAAATTTCCTCTTCCATCGATAATCACGGACATTGGTCTGTAGTGATGAAATTGAGGTCCAAGACAATCAAATGTTAATACATCACGAATAAAGATGCCATCAGAACCCATCAAACATATACGACCGCCGTATGAATCAGCTACGAAAACGTTTCCATGACGGTCTTCGCACATCGACACAAAGTTACAGTAATTATTCTCAGATTTATGCGAATGTAAAAGATCACCACTTAAAGATGTCGCAAATATCTCTACCTCAAAAGCAATTAAAATTGCTTTTGTCTTTGTATATATAATACAATTTGGCTTGTTTTGACTATGACGTTCCAATATGCCCGTGCTAGAAAACGTTCTGACAATTTTGCCCGTTTCATATACTTCGTAGAATTTATTGTTCATATAAAATAACAAGTTTCCGTTGTCTATTATACATGCGAAACCGTATCCCGAAAGATTAGGTATGTCATTTTTCCATACAGGAAACTTTGTGGATGATGCTTTTCCATCATGTTCAACTTGTAAGGTTCTAATACTTGATCCGAACCATACAAAAAATTTTCCGTTGTTAACAACAATAAATTCAAGTTTGCCTCGGCCTGATACACTTTGTTTCGAATTCACTTTTGGTTTACCATCTAGGTCATAAACTATGACATTGCCGTGATGGTTCCTGGTATCGCTATCATATCGTATGTGTGTGACACAGACAAGAGTTCCGTCTGCTGTCATCAATTTTGATATACCAGATTCGACCTTAAACGTAAATTCTTGTGTAAATGTTCTTTTGCTCATAAAATCAATAGTTTGAAGACATGGGAAATGCACTGTAGGTAAAACTGTTGTGTTTTCATCTGATTCGACTGATCCAAAAAAATCTTTTATATGGTCAAACCGCAACGTGCCTGGGTTATATTTGGGGAACTTTAACATCATCCCAGAGAGTGAATAGTTTTCATCGTATATTTTTGATTGTGTGCAAACGGCACTGCCAAATTCGACTGTTTTACATTTGATACCACAATTAACTATTGTTTCAATGGTCTTTCTAAACTTAATAAGAGCAATACGACGGAGTTCTGCTTCTTCTGTGTATGTTAGCAGAGTTTTCTTGTCTGAATTCGAAAGTGATTCTAGGTTTTGCATAGAATCGGATAAAATCATATCGACTGATGTACACATCCATTCTTTTAAGTTAGATGCAGCTCTTTGCAATTCATTTTTTGTTATGTCTATATGTGTCTGGTATTTCTTTTTTTCCGTTTTTGCATTTTCTATTGTGTTGTTCAAAAAAGGTATTTTTGAATTAAGACTTGTTACTACGGAGGTCAAAGATAAGATAATGTTTTTTGCAGCATAATTTAAATCTTCAACCTTGTGACAAACATGTTTGGAATTTTTACACTCGTCGCAGATAAGACAATTGCATGACTTACAGTAAAATGAAAACTCCTTCACGTGCTCATCGCATTGCATGTCTTCCGGTCGTATTTTATCCTGTTTTGTAGGAAGTTCTGTGTTTTCATCAACTAGTGTGTGTTTCCTTAAAGTTTTATTTCTCAAATGATAGTCATGACAACTTTTGCACATGTTCTGATCGCAATCTATACATCTGGAATAAATTTCAATTTCATCACACATCTCGCATGTTCTTTCAGTTTCGTTTTTCTTAACACTGTTGTTCTTAGTCGTATATGGAAAAAATGGAACACATTTTAAGCCTTCTTTTGGAACTAAAAGGTCTCTTCTACAAAGCGGACATCGGAATGTTTGATTACCCTCTATAAGTTTTTCCAAACAAGGTGTACAAAATATATGAAAACAGTCCAGAAGTCTTGGCGATGTATATGCCGAGTTGCAAATTTCACAAAAATTCTCTTCTGCAGTCGGTAAATTTTTCGCCATATTTAATCTTTACACTTGATTTGCAATAGCAATATGATTGTCACGTGAACATTGCTGTGTACGGTTGCTAGGCTGCCATATTAACACGAGAAGCATAAATATATACAAATGCATTGTCTTCTTCCAAACATTTTGCCAAATCTGCATTCTTACAAAGTGTTATTATCTTTCATTAATTGGTATTCATACGGTACGTCATTCCTAAGTTATCAGTATAATCTGATATTAAACAAAAGAATTGGTATCCGTAAAAAGGCTAATTTTTATTTTGTCAAATTAATATTTATTAACATATGAACATGATACCGATACAAAAGTAAAAATAACCAATAAAACATATTAAGGGTGTTAATGTCCCTTCGGTAACGTCCTCCTGTATCCGATAAAAAGCCTTCTTCTATTGATGCCAACAAAATTAACAGGGTTGATCAGCTATAAGCCATCAACACAAAATCAGATGATCCAACAAAATACAAAATAACTAACTAATCTCTGTAAAGAGTCAATAATTATAGTATTAAGCTTCCATACTCTTAAATTCTTAAAGTAGTATAATTATTTAATCTTTTCAAAAATCAAGTATTACTGATGAATGAATATGATAATATAGTAAGTAAATTTTTATCATAATTCACTATGATGTCATGAACATTTTTAGATTGATACATTAGGGAAGGCTTTGTGTTAGTATAAAGACTTTAATTGACACTGTATAACCTTTACGGTGACCATCGCAAACTAGACGACTATTTGTATATTTCTCAAATCAATGGCGGCATGTTAATTCTATCTTAGATATTTTTTAAGATACACGTAGAATCGTCCAATCTGTCAATGTACCGATTGTGACATTTTAATAGAGAGAGAATGTGCATAGCAGGAGACGATTACACCTGGTCTCGTTACTTTTGGTATTCCCTTATTTGTGTGTGATGCCGTGATTTGTTTTTTCAATGAATTGATGAGATATTGACATGATAACCTACCGTTTGCTTTTATTTTTGACTTATATCTCAATAGAAATAACAGGAACTCTATAGGAGCTTATTTTGAAGCTTTTGCAGCTTTAAATGAAACTGTGATGCAGATACATTAATCTATCAAAAACAAAATACTGATATATGACAGATGCTCAAATGTTTAATGTAACATTGTCACTTAAAATTGCAATAAATTATTTACCAACAATTAACTAGAAAAAAAACATTGAGTGTACACGTGGATTCAATACTACACAATTGTTAAATTTTATTATCAATTTGTAAAGTCAAAATTCATTACAAATATGTGTACACCGTAATTATGTCATCATTCATGCATGAGAACCCATAAGTTACCTCTCCCGTCAATGGTCAGAGACTTTGGTCCATTAATTTCGTCTTTTGAAGTCAGTATGTCACTAAAAAATGACCGAATGATGTAAAAAGCGCTACGATATTGTTGCTCATGTCTGCCACGAAAATGTTTCCATGGTGATCTTCGCCCATGGATTTAAAATCAGAGTTTTCACTTCTATGTCCATGTTTCAGGCTCCCACTTAAAGAAATAGCGTATATGTCTTTAGAGTATGCAGTAAGAAAAACTTTTGTATATATTATGAAATTTGCCTGATTATCACGCTCTGTCTGTGAAATTTCCGGACTACTTAATTACCTGTTTTAGTAGTTTCAAAAAACCCGCAGCTGCAATTAATCACCATATTGCCATTGTCCATAATACATGCACTCCCGTTTGAGGGATATGCTAGGTTAGTTTCCCAAGTATTTATTTGCAAACTATTAGTTTTGTCGATTTCCATTGGGACTGATTTAATGCTTTTGTCGCACCAAACACATAAATACCTGGTTACTCATTCCTATAATTGTAAATCGGGTCTCGCCTTCTGAAAAAGTTTTTGTTTCTCCTTTCTTTTATCCGTTTAAGTCAAATTTCATAACTTTTGCCTCGTGGTAAGTTCCGCCACCCTTATACGAATGATGATGTGCATTCGTTACAAACACATGCGAATTGCCTTTTGTCATTAAACTTGTATTGTCGGATTTGCTTTGAAAATTCATAACTTTTGTCATTGTCCAGGTGTTTCCAAAGATTTGAAGGGATGGCAATTTTGTTTTGGACAGGACAGTTCCGTATTCACTGCGCTTAATTTTACCAAAATAATCATCCATATGGTGATCGGAAAATGTACCCGGATAAAGTTTTGGTATATTTTAGACTCATTTTAAACTGTGAAAAATCTTCAACGTGTATTTTTGACTGTCTGCACAATGCACTACTATATTGGATTATGTTGGTCGGTATACCGCATTTGATTGTCCTCTCCATTGTCTTCATCAATTCTACCACAGCAGTACGATCAAGTTCAGTTTCTTCTATAAAGGTTTGAATAATTTTCTTGTCTGCGCTGGATAAGGATTCTAACGTATATATGAATTCCGACAATGTCCTATCAATTGATTTACACATCAGTTCTTTCAAGTTCGTTGCTACATTCTGTAGTTCGGTTTTTGTTTGTCTAATATGTGTCGAATATTTCTTTTCTTCTTCTTTTGCATTTTGTATTATATTGTCCATAAAGGGTATTTTTATAAGAATTAAAATGTGCTTTGTTATTAAATGCAATATCAGTATTTAGTTCAAATATATAATCTTAAATTAATCCTAATTCTAATGACGTCATTTTTTCGTCATTTTTCATTTTTTGATGCTCTGTTTTACTAATTCTAATGACGTCATTTTTTCGTCATTTTTCAGTTTCAAATAGGACGTCACTTGGCGTAGAGGTTTAAACGTATTCGGATGTGTCTACTTTTGTGTTTCAAATGTCTGGTTATGTAAATGTATTTCAGTTGTTTCCTGTAATTAGTTAATACTTCAGCTTTATCATGTACATCTTTTGAATATTCATTTTATTAAATTTACTGTTTGCAAAAGTATAAATTACTCTAAATTATAGGGATTTTCTGGTAACTTAACGGAAAACCCTTGCCGTTTTTGGCACAACCTTTTTGATCTTTTGGTCCTCGATGATGTTCAACTTTGTACTCGTTTCGGCTTTCAAACTTTTGTATCTGTGCGTCACACATAGGTCTTGTGTGGACAAAATACACTTCTGGCGTATTAAAATTTTAAACTTGTTGCCTTTTGTTGGCTGTTGTTCGTGTGATTCTTTGTCAATTGTGTTCTCCAATTTATTTATATTGTAGTCCTGTGTTGTCATTTTGATGTTATATTTCATATGGCCATAAAAGTGCGAGGTTTGGCATGCCACAAAACCAGGTTCAACCCACCATTTTTTCCTTTAAAAATGCCCTGTACCAAGTCAGGAATATGGTCATTGTTATATTATAGTTCGTTTCTGTGTGTATTACATTATAACGTTGTGTCGTTTGTTTTCTCTTATTTTTGAGTGTAAATTCACATTGCGATAAGACGTGTCACGGTACTTGTCTATCCCAAATTCATGTATTTGGTTTTGATGTTATATATATATGTTATATTTGTTATTCTCGTGGGATTTTGTCTATATGTGTTACATTTTAGTGTTATGTCGTTGTTCTCCTCTTATATTTAATGCGTTTCCCTCGGTTTTAGTTTGTTATCCCGATTTTGTTTTTTGTCCATGGATTTATGAGTTTTGAACAGCGGTATACTACTGTTGCCTTTATTTGATCTTTGGCTTATAACCGATGAGGTCAAAAGTGATTTTTTTTTGTTTCACGGCATGGTCTAAAAGTTCAATTTTGTGACAATCATGTTTGGATTTTTTACAGTCGTCACAAATAGGCATATTGCATGACTTACAATAAAATAAAAAATCTATTCCGTGTTCACTGCATTGAAAGTCTTCCTGTGACCTTGCATTCTGTTCAACGGTCATTTCCTGGTACGCTATTTCACCTAATTTATGTTTCCGGAACGTAATGTGTCTCAAATGGTAGTCATGGCAAATCCTGCACATGTTCTGATCGCAATCCACACATCTGGAATAAACTGTGAGTTCGTCGCACATTTGACAAGTTATTTCATAATCAATTTTTATTCTGTCATAAAAGGACACAATGGAAATTGTGCAGTACCTCCTTTTGGAACAGGAAGGTCGATCCTACAAAGAGGGCATCGAAATATTTGCTTTCTTTCTGTAAGTGTTTCCATACAAGGAGTACAAAATACATGACAGCAGTCCAATAGTCGTGGCGAAGTATAAGCCGACTGGCATATTCGACACAAACTCCTTCCTTCATCAGATATCTTATACGCCATTTATATTTGATAACAATAAATGTGTACAAGAGTTAGTCAAGTAATAACTGCGCTGTGTTTTTCATATACTTCCATATTGAAATGTTTTAAAGTCATATTTTACATTGTCCACACTAATTTTGTTATAATTCTCATGCATTTCAAAGCTTCCTCATTGAATGTGTCGGTCAATATGTTTATAGGTAGCATGTCCACACTGTGCAAATTACTATTTCTGCAAACGAGAATGTGCATCCGTTATAAAGGTTGAATTTTATCATCTAGATAATCTTGAAATTGTTTAACTCATATAGATAAATATAACCAGATACAACAGGTACAGATAACAGTGTATCTCTTAATGTATAAAAAACGTTAAACGTTTTACAGGCATATAATGTTTTTTTCATTACTTCAAACGATCATAAATTATCAATACTTGAGTGTTCCTTATATTTTAAACGAAAAAAGGGATACGTTTATAGCTTTATGCTATTCTCCAAATAAAACGTTGTGCCATTTCACTACATGTTCACATTTTATGGAAATTCTTGTTAGGTTAATGCACCAGCGGCAATATTACTGGCTTCGGAGAAAATTATATTAGACGACTTACTGTAATGTCCTATTTAACAACAATTAATCAGGATGTTATTTATAAACTTCATATATGATTAAACTTATTTTAAGTTTGTACACTGAGATAGGGTTATCATAAACAGTTCTTCTTTCACATTTCTGGTAAAAAAATGTTAACAGGATTCTGTTAACTTTTGAATTGCAGGAGTCATTGAAATAATTGTGCCTGCGAATTGAGCTAAAGATCTAGCTATAGTGTAAGTAAAATCAGCCGAAATAAGTTTAATGATGATGATGAAACGACAACTCTACGTGGTGAAATATGTGTAAAAGTATTCCTTTGAGTTCTTTTCTATTCCCCGTCATTCTAACTCAGCATCAGATTTGAATACAGATTTCTTCCCATTTATAAGGAAACCAGCATCAACCAAAAATCTGTTGATGAAGGAACACTGATCACAACATTTTGTTGTATTTTAATCAGTATCTAAATGCAAAACAACTGTTCAATTCAATTTTCACTTTTTTCTAGTGGTCTTTATCCTTCGGATAAAATTTACTGACCAGTAAAGTTATTCAAAGGCTCAAAATAATTAGTAAAAAAAACATATTTCCAAACCAAATATATTGGACGGATGTCGATTTGAAAGAAACCAAATTTGATTTAAAATTTAAACAGATGCATGTTTTATCACAATACTGTATGGCTATATTCTTCCAGGCCTCGTATATTTTTTAACAACTGATTCATATCTACAATAAGCCGTTTCTTGTTGGAATTTTTAGTAACTACGGTCAGTGTATATACCATTTATCGTACTTTTATTGCGTAACCTATTTGAACTAAATCTTCAATTGATTTTGTGACCAACTCAACATTGTTTTGTCATGCTCTTGGATGAGTTACAACTACAATTTTTCTAATTTGGTGTATAAGATGTTCTTGTAGAGCTCTACGATATCAACCAAACCGGGCAACTTTTCATCTGCTGAAGGAATCTTAGCCCGAGGATATCCTGCTAGTTGTAAATCTTCGTGCAAGTCTTGACGTGGAGACGATTCGGACATATGTTGTTGACTCATTCAAAACACGATACTGAACTGTCGGCAAGACGAACATCGAATGACAAGTCTAGATTATATAAACTATAATTTATCGCTTAAATTCTAGCAAAAAGTTATCATTTTGTTTAAGGTGATATGGGAGTCTAAAATAAAAATGATAGAATTTGTTCATACTTTGCCAAAACGTAGTATCTATTGATATATGTTAAAAAATATAATAAAAATGATAGGTCACCGTGCATTTTCTCAAGCTATAGGTTGTGACGAAATGACACATTTTGTATGGATTATACAGGAAAAAACACCATTTAATTTGGTGATTCGACACTAAACAAAATGATAGAATTTTAAAATAAATTAGAAAAAAGATAGCTTTCAGACAATGCTTTGGGAATATCAAAAGAAAGGATGGGGTAACCGTACGTAAAATACAAAATTGGAAAATTCCATTTAGAATCCTTCAGAAAATGCACTGTTTTAGAGTTACCTCCCCTTCAAATGTCAATTCCAAAACATTTAAAAACAACTAAAAATAATCATATCATCACTTGTAAAAGTATTAATATTTATAGGTTATATTCTTATAAACTGGTTCTTTTAAATGAAAATGCACATTAAATATTTGCATTCCTGTATCAAATTTGCTAACTTGATAGAACATGTGGACCTTAGGTTCTCTGTTTTTTACAATCCAAGATGGCGGAAGACACCCATACCACTTAAATTAACCTAAACTTACTGTTCAGTCGATCCAATTGAACAAACATAATATAAATGTTTGGATTTCAGCAAACGTGTTTTAATTAGTCAAATACACCTGAGTAATATTTACGTACAAATTAGTATTCAGAGGATAATTATATGCATCAAAAATATCAAATACTATAATAGTGTGTTTTCTAATGGTTTAGCTCTCCATCGGACACCAAAAGAACATTAATAAATATATAGGAAAATGTCTATGCATAAAAAACATTAAATACTATGGTATGATTTCTAATGGGACCACGACCACGACTATGAGTGTGTAGATTGCTTATTAGCTAACCCGTGAAGTCATTATTAAGTAAGGTGTAATACCCTCATTTTGAAGTAGCCTTGTCCTACAGACAGATAGATTGGTTATCAGTCAACTAGTCTATTCTTAAAGGAGGGTATTTTACCTAACCTAATAATGACTTCAAGGTTCAGCTAGCAAGCAAGCTAACCAAAGATATGACCTTTAGCTATATTTTTATACTTTATTAAACATGCAGATTTTTTTATTAAATATTGCTTGTGGGAAAAAAACATCCGTCAGCAAAATGAATTTTGCAACATGATTGCGTCTGGACAGTTTATTTTTTATTTTTCTTGTCTTGTTATTACTGTTAGCTTTGTTATTATCATTGTTTCTCTTTTGTGGAAGGTTTTTGGATGTATTAATACTGATGTAGAACCATAAAAGAAAATCTTTGAAGAAATACTATGAGTGCATTTCTTTCTAACACAAACGACGCAAACGGCTAAGCGCGTACATGTTTTGATCATTTCTTTCAAACATACGTTTGCAAAGTTTACATAAACTTTGACAACTATGCAAACGATAAAAGTCTGCAGTTTGTCGTTTGTCGTTTGTTAGTACAAACGCTACATTTACCTGATTAGACGAAGTATCTGTTTCTACGTTTGTAAAAAGTATGTTTACCAACAACATTTTCATGCATTATTGAAAGTACAAACAGGGTCAGTAAAGACTTATTAAACGATGTATTTGATTCTACTTTAAAATTTGTAGAGTTTATAAAAAAACAACAAACGCGAAATTGAAGTTAGAAAGAAATGCGGCCTAAATAAGATATGATAAATACGCGATATGTCATTAGCTAACATTTTTTAACAGTGCGCGTTGTAACATGTAGTAGTAATCATTTCATAATAATACTGATAATCATAATATTCTGTAAGCTTTTCAAAAATATTGTAGTATTCACTATTGAATATGGTAATATTTTTGTTTTTTTTTTAAATAATAAGGCTTTTCTACTTCAGGAATAGATGACATGAGCTACATTTTGGCCAAACTTTTAGGAATGTATGGTCCTCAATGATCTTCAAATTCATACTTTATTTGGCCTTTTAACTTTTGTTTTATTCGAGCTTTAGTGATGAGTCTTTTGTAGACGAAATGCACGTCTGGGGCAATTACAAAAGGTCAATCCTGGTATATTTGATGAGTTTAATTATAGTAAGCAGATCTTGATCATATTTCACTATGATGTCATAAACATTTTGAAATTGATATATTTCAGTATAGATAACAAAATTACTCATATTATCTCAAAGATTCGTTTACGCATAACATAAAATGTTTTGTAGTGAAATATCTGTTTTGGGAAGATTTTTTAAAGCCGAGTTATGCGGAATAAGGACTTTAATCGACACTGCATAAACTTTGTGTAGTGGTCTCCATTGCGAATTGGATGACCTATACGATAAATGCATATGTCACAATCCACTAACAACATTAAATGTGCAGGGAAATTGGTACCGTTTATGTGATTAATGCTGTCGTTAAGATTTTTAGATACCAGAAGAGCAGTCGAATCTGTTATTGTACCGATTGTGAAATTTTCACAGAGTTTGAATATGCATGGCGAGTGATACATGTATATAGTAACTCAAGATTTATTTACTTGTTGACACACCCGGTCTCGCTCTTTTCGCTATTCTCTCAGTTTTTGTATGATACCTCTATAATGTGAAGATCCATTGGTGGCCTTGTGCTGTTTTCTGCCCTTTAATTGTGTTCTTGTCTCTTTAACGCATTCCTCGTTTCGACTCTCAATTTTTATTTTGTCTTATTAATCGATTTATGAGATATCAACATCTACCTTTGTCCTGATTTGGCTTATATCCAAATTCTACTGGCAAGAACTGTACGGGGACTTATTTTTGCAGTTTTTGCAGCTTTACATTATATACGAGAGGTTCGAAATCCAATGCAATTTAGTAAAATTGCTATTTTGAATATAGATACTTATATCTGACAAACTAAAATCGTGTCACAACTGACTGATAATATTTCAAACTAATAATTAATAGGACTGATTGATGATATTTCAAATTTATTGATTTATAAGACTGTTTGGTTAATCAATTTCTAGGGACCAAAACAAGTTGCCTTATCATACCTTATACTATATTTAGAAAAGAGTTACACGGAGGAAAAATATAAAAAGTAAACTGGAATTCAATCATTCAAATGTTTAATTCTATTATCACAATGTAGTCAAAATTCACTACAAATATGAGTACACTGTAATTTTGTCTTCATACATGAGAACCCACAAGTTACCTCTTCCGTCAATGGTTAGAGATCTTGGTCTATCCATTTCGTCCATTGACGTCAGAATGTCACGAACATAATGACCGTCTGGTGTGAAAAGCGCTACCCTGTTATTATTCTTATCAGCCACAAACACGTTTTCATGGCGATCTTCACATATTGCAACAAAATCGGAGTTTTCATTTCTATGCAAATGTTTAAGGTCCCCAGTTAAAGAAATTGCATATATTTCTTTAGAATATGCAATGAGAAAGACTTTTGCCTGAGTATATAGCACGAAATTTGCCGGATTATCGCAACCTTTTTTCGAAATGTGCGCACTAATAAAAGTTCGGATTGTTTTACCAGTTTCATTTACTTCAAAAAACCTGCAGTCGCAAATAATAACCATATTTCCATTATCCATAAAGCATGCACTTCTTTTTTTGCACTGATCGGCTACATCATTTTCCCACGGATTTATTGGCATACCAATAATTTCTTCATTTTCCATTGGTACTGATTTTATGTTATTGTCACACCAAACGAAAAGGCCTTTGGTATTCATTCCAATTATTGTAAATCTAGTTCCATCTGCGTGAAAAGTGTTTGATTCCTCTTTCTTTTTTCCATTTAGATCATATTTCATAACTCTGGCATCATAGTAAGAGCCGCCAAGTTTATGTTGGCGGTAGACATGCTTTATATGAGTACCATACACATGCGAATCGCCAAAAGACATAATACTGCTCATGCCAGATTCATTTTGAAAGTTCACCACTTTTGTCATTTTGAAGGTGTTTCCAAAGACGTGAATTTGAAAAGATGGCAATTGTGTTTTTGTTAAGACAGTTGTACTTTCTTCTCGCTTTATCTTTCCAAAATAATCTTTCATTTGATGATGGGAAAACGTTCCCGCGTGAAATTTAGGAATACTTAGCTTCATCTCAAACTGCGAAAAATGTTCATCGTACATTATTGACTGTCTGCTTAGAGAACCATTATATTTAACTATTTTCGACGGGACGCCACACCTGATAGTTCCCTCCATGGTCTTTATTAATTTAATCATAGAAATGCGATTCAGTTCAGATTCTTCTATGTCAGTTTGAATAATTTTATTATCTGCTTTGGAAAAAGATTCCAAGTCAGTGATACTCTCCGACAATATCATATCAATTGACTTACACATCAAATCTTTTAAGTTCGAAGCAACACTCTGTAGTTCAGTTTTTGTTTGTTTAATATGTGTACAGTATTTCTTTTCTTCCTCTTTTGCATTTTGAATTATATTGTCCGTAAAGGGTATTTTTGATTTAAGATTTACAGCCAACGTGTCCAAGGTTGAGATCATATTTTTCACAGTGTACTCTAAATCTTGCATTTTGTGACAAACATGTTTGGATTTTTTACAATCGTCACAAATAGGCAAATTGCATGACTTACAGTAAAATGAAAGTTTCTTTCCATGCTCGCCGCATCGTTCGTCTTCCTGTATCATTTGATTTTGATATACATGTTTTTCCGAGTTCACTTTCTCAATTACTTTATGATTCCGGAAAGTTTTATTTTTCAAATGATAATCGTGGCACATCCTGCACATATTCTGATCGCAATCGACACATTTGGAATGAACTACGATTTCGTCGCACATTTGACATGTTATTTCACAATCCGGTGTTTTTCCCTCATTACATGTTTCCATGAATGGACACAACGAAAAATTTTCAATACCTTCTTTTGGAACAGGCAGGTCTCTCCTACAAAGCGGACACCGCAATATTGGCTTATTTTCTATCAGCTTTTTTAAACAAGGTGTACAAAAAACATGAAAACAGTCCAAAATTCTTGGAGATATATAAGCAGAATTGCATATTCCACAAAAACTTTCTGACTCAACAGATTTTCTAGACGCCATTCTTATTACTTGAATACACGTATGGAAGTGTTATAGTCACGTGATAATTGTGTTGTTTCGTTACTATGCGTCCTTATCTAAACTTTTAAAAGTCTTATTTTCAATAGATAACTTTGTCCATACTATAACATACATAAATCTATTTTGATATATTGCATTCGCAATTTGTGTCATTGACATGCAGGTTACGTCATTGTGTGTTTGTTTCTGAGCATATGGTGTGTTCAAACAGTGCAAATAACTATTTCCGCGTACAAAGTATACTAAAAAGAAATATACCCATATAAAACGTTAGATAAATCCATTTTATCGTTTTGATCGTGGTAAAATATACCATCAGGTAAAAGGATACAGATAACAGTATTTGTTCTATAATCGACCTTTCTGCTATAAAATTAATTGAAGCTATAAACATTTATTATCACTGTTTGGTGTAGTCTACCTTAGATATATTTTGTGATATTTTTTCAAATCGTGCTATTTGTTTGAGACAGAAAGTTATAGCTATCATTTAATGCTCATTAGTAACAGCGTAGTTGTGTAGGTCTTTTCTCAGTCGAGTGACATAAAATGTATGACGTCCTTTGCTTACGTCATTGACCACAGCTATGTAAAATATCAATGGTCCGTCGAACTCGGTGTGTTTCCTAGCTGCATCGCAGTCATCTCAGGGCTATCACCCTCCAATCTAATTGAAGCCAAAAAAACATTCTCTTATTTGAAACAGCATTGATTAACTATAAGTTTAAAGTATCCTGGTATCCTACTTCTGTTGTCTTAAAATCAATATTTTTGTCGTAGCGTAATTTGGATTCTTCGTCGTAGTTCACGTTTAAGTCATGTTATTGCTCTGACATAGAAATATTCAGGATTGTGCCTGATATTCATATGATGAAGACATAATTTTTCAATCAGTTTAATTGAAGTCTGAAGCTGGCATGTCAGTTAACTGCTAGTAGTATGATGTTATTTATGTATTATTGTCATTTTGTTTATTTTCTTTGGTTACATCTTCTGACATCAGACTCGGACTTCTCTTGAACTGAATTTTAATGTGCGTATTGTTATGCGTTTACTTTCTGCCTTGGCTAGAGGTATAGGGGGAGGGTTGAGATCTCACAAACATGTTTAAACCCGCCGCATTTTTGCGCCTGTCCCAAGTCAGGAGCCTCTGGCCTTTGTTAGTCTTGTATTATTTTAACTTTTAGTTACTTGTGTACAATTTGGAGTTTAGTATGGCGTTCATTATCACTGAACTAGTATATATATTTGTTTAGGGCCAGCTGAAGGACGCCTCCGGGTGCGGGAACTTCACGCTGCATCGAAGACATGTTGGTGGCCTTCGGCTGTTGTCTGCTCTATGGTCGGATTGTTGTCTCTTTGATCAATTCCCCATTTCCATTCTCAATTTTATTGTATTTAAAATTTGTTGATTTCCTTCAAAAAAATATATTGAACGGTTTGGAAGTAAAATGTATTCTTTTCAACTAACCTGACACTAAGCATAGGACTAAGGTAGCAGTACACAGTTGGCGATATTTTTTTTAGAACATAAAAGCCGTTTTTGGCACAACTTTTTGATTTTTTTTATCCTCAATGCTCGTCAACTTTGTACTTGTTTGGCTTTAAAAATATTTTGATATGAGCGTCACTGATGAGTCTTATGCAGACGAAACGCGCGTCTTGCGTACTAAAATATAATCCTGGTACCATTGATAACTATTTACACCACTGGGTCGATGCCACTGCTGTTGGGCGTTTCGTCCCCGAGGGTATCACCAGCCCAGTAGTCAACACTTCGGTGTTAACATGAATATATCAATAATGTGGTCATGTCTATAAAGGAGTAGGTTCAGTAAGGCCCCTTTTTGGCCCCAAAATATAGCAGTTTTACAAAATTGTTGAAATGTAAACTTTTAGTTATTGTTTGGAAGGTATAATGCCTCTGCTACATAAATATGGGCTTATTTTGGCATTACAATGCACATATATCGGGTACTTGCATCATTAAATCATGCTAAATTACTGAAATCTTCACAATTTCAGCATTTTAGTTAAATTTTAGACGGTTTCCGTCTTAAATGAAAGTGGCCGCATTCGTGCTCATTCTTGATATTGAAATGTAAGTTGTGTTTAATGATAATACATAACATATATAAAGGTCGAAGATGAACACGGATGCGGCCACTTTCATTTTTGACAAAAACCATATGAAAAGTTACAGTTTTTGGCATATTTGATAGATATTTCATATTTAAGCTTGAATCGGAGCGTTTTTAATGAGGGAATCAGTTAAAATCGTTCACAAAATATAATTGAATCAATTGAAATAGACATGTAAGTGTTTAAAAAGTGTCAAAAATCTTTCGTCAGATGAACTTGAAATTTGAGGCCAAAACCGGCCCTTACCGGATCTACTCCTTTCCGGTTTACAAAACTTTGCATTTTTCGAAAATCTAAGGATTTTCATATCCCAGGCATGGGTTATCTTAGCCGTTTTTGGTACAACTTTTTGGAATTTTGGATCCTCAATGCTCTTCAACTTTGTACTTGTTTGGCTTTAAAAATATTTTGATATGAGCGTCCTTAATGAGTCTTATATAGACGAAACGCGCGTTTGGCGTACTAAATAATAATCCTGGTACCTTTGATAACAAATTGTACAATAAAACAGATTTGTGGATAGCTGAAGAATGATATAGCCTTCCAAGTGGGTTATTATGATCATCAAGATTGTTTTTGCATGTTTTACATGCCATCTATCTGTTTAACATTAACCCTGGTTTCTATTATGGGTTTATTTAGATTGGATTCCAGATTGTTTTATACAGGTCCCTCTCTGTTTTCTTCTTTATTGCAATAAAAAAAACTTCACGTTCAATTTCCGCATCTTCCATGAAATAAATTTAGATTTTCTTTTATGTTTAACAATTATACTCCTTTGTATTCGAAGCCACAATAGACAGTTAAGATTTTGATTGTCTAATGTATCTCTGTTCTAAGTCTGTTGCAATTTTGTGTTATCTAGTCCATAAAGGGTTTATTTTTTATACTAGACTTATATAACTGGCACAAAAAGACAGTTTGGATCATGTTTTTGATTATGACATTATAGGTTATAGCGCAAGTATGCTTTCATTTTAACCACATTTCGCTTATAGTCAAATTGCACAACTCACAGTATATAATAAGGCCTTCGTCACATTTTACTTCTTCCATTGTCATTTGTCTGTTTGTCTATTTCTTTATTAACCATGGCGTTGTCAGTTTATTTTTTTATCTATGAGTTTGACTGTATCACTGGTATCTTTCGTTCCTGTTTTACCTTCGAATTTTAAAATATGTGCTAAACTAGACAAAGGGATGCCCTCGCACTCCACTCTGAATTAACTTTATTATAACAAAGTCAATGGAGGACTATCTTTGAGATATTATTGTGTCTGGGAGATACAATTAATGCCCCCACAGATGCAAAGTGTTATTTTAAAATCACTATAACATTTAACCGCTTATACCCCAAAATGACAAAGTTCAACTATGTTTCAAAAGAGTAAATATTAATAAAAATCGAAACACTGACCACAAGCACACCTTCAATATATGCACAAACAGCCAGCAAAGTGAAAACTTCTTAGGATTCAAACAGTAGGAGGAGTTATTCGGAAGAATTATACACCCAGAATGGGAATGACGGACAGGGGTAAAACAATATGCTCCCAACTTTTAGTTAATGGTTAATTGTCTGTTTTGTTCACGAATCGCTGTCCATTTAATGGAATTTGGTGCGACTGTCATACAAGTGAGCGGTTTATAGCGCTATAAAACCAGGTTCAATCCACCATTTTCTACCTAAGAAAATGCATGCACCAAGTCAGGTATATATATGACAGTTGTTGTTCATTCGTTTGATGTGTTTTATCTTTTGATTTTGCCAATTGATTAGGGACTTTCCTTTTAGAATTGTCCTCGGAGTTCAGTATTTTTGTGATTTTACTTTTCTTCATATCTTCGATGAATGATAAATTGGATGCCTAAACCTGATTTCAAACTTATTTCTATATTTTTTTATATTTTCGTAAAAGTCAAAGTTATATTTAATTTTTTTATTTTTTAATTCATGATTGTATATTTCTGTAAAAGTCAAAGTAACAGTTATTTTTTAATTATTATTTTTTTTTTAATTCATTTCAATCATATTCTTTTATTGACTATTTTACTGAGAGGGTTTTAATAAAACAAGATTACTTCGTTTTATTCTTCGCAATCTGTTTGTATAACCTCTTTAAAATATATTCTTTTATCACATATCATTTATTTATCTTTTACGTCATACTTAATTTTGTCATATCTATTTTTAAAAGATATGTTTTTTGGTTTGTTTTTTTTTTGGTTTTTCTTTTTACTACTTATGTTAATATTTTTTTTATGATGTGTAATATCCGGATAATTTTAAACATTTTTAACATTTTATTATGTTTTTTATTTTGTATTTGTTAAATAGATATATATTTGTATATATAGTGTCTCATAAGCCTTTCTAGGCTGGGTATTTGTCTTATTTTATTATTGTGCAATGTATATTATATAAACTGTATAAACAATCTGTAGACAAGTATGTGACACTTTAATAAAATAAATTATTATTATTATTATTATTCTTATTCCCTTTTAAAACATATAAGGATTTGCTTTGCAAATAATTATATATATAAATGTTTTTGATTGGATGATTAAATACTTTTTTCTTCACGAAAGCGTAAGAAATGGATTTCAAACTAAGTTGTTACTTTTGTGACACATACTATGTTATCCCCTGATATTGACTCAATTACTAATGAATAAACCAATAATTATTTGTTTTATGCGGAATTATCGAGATGGAGCGTTGAAGGTATGTCGATCCGACCAGGTGGTCATCTGTACTATTAAAAAGAACTTTTTACTGATATTCAATGATCTTTAATGTCATGCAGACAAATATGCTCTCGATGAATATTTTAACTTGACATGGGGCAATATTTACACTACTTATAAACAAATGTAACGTTATACTAGCTGTATAGGTTCGCCTGATTTAATTATTTTTTAAAGATATACATAGCGCAAAAAATATATACAAATACAAATACTTAAGTGATAGTAACTCTAGTTTTCCACTCTTCAATACTATTGTTTTACTTCTACAAATGTATCTTCTTTTATTAGATCTCATTCTTCTTCTTTCTTTTTTTTTTTGGGGGGGGGGGGGGGTTTCTAGAAATATAGTAACTTTAGTTTTCCACTTTTCAAAAATATTGTTTTACTTCTATCTTCTTTATTCTATTTTGATCTTAAAATTTCCTTTCATCGGTTTTTTTTTTGGGGGGGGGGGGGGGGTAGTTTACTTCTATCTTATTTTATTTTATTCTTCCTTTTTTGGGGGAGAGGGGTTTTGAAATATTGTTGTTCTTCATTTATCCTGTCTAAGAAATATAATACGATTGTATTACAACCGATATTATTCTAACTGTGACGGGCTATTTATTTTAAACAATCCATATTTTCGCGTCAATTTATAAAGATTATGTAGATCAATACTTTCAATATTAGCTAAATGTCTACGCAAAACTACTATTTACACAATGGAAATAAATTCTTATTAAACTTGTTAAAGATTATGGGTCCTTTTAAACATTGAAAGGGCTTTAATCATTGTACGCTTGTGTCACTTGATCAGCTGATTGATTGATTGTGGGATAAAACGGCTTAGTGATAATGAAGTGAAATTAGCCAATGAAAACAATTGAAAGCGAGTCATTGACAACGTGAGGCTTGACAACAACGCGGGAAAAGATGTCGGATACAGCGAAAGGTTTGTAAACACACATTTTAATGTCAAATTATTCTTAAATTCAACAATAAGATATCGATTTTAAACGGAAAATTTTATTTATTTTTAGAAGAACGTCGAATAGAAACCTTGGCAAAGCCTAAACGTGTACCAAGTGAATTTCAAGATGACAGGTAAGAGATGTAAACACACAAAAAAGGGGGAGGTAAGCCACGTGTTTGTTGACAGTCTTAACCGACAATAATGTTAACCTCGATCAAGAGATAGTTGCAGATACTGTCTGTTTCCGTATTATAAAACACAGATTCGATTTTCTGAGTTTGCAGACAAAGTGAAAAAAGCGGTACTTCAACAATTGAGAACATGCATGCTGACTAGTTATAATTTTTGCATTGTTCATACCTTGAGATGTTGGTATGAGCAAGCCTTCCTTATGTACGCCTATAGAAATGATTACAAACCAGGTATAAATTTAATGAAAGCACATGTGATCTTAAGATGGGTGTTATCAGTGGCAGATCCAGCCATTTCAAAAAGGGGGGGTTCCCAACTATATGCTCCCATTCGATTGCATTGATCGGCCAAAAAAAAGGGGGGGTTCCAACCCCCGGAACCCCCCCTGGATCTGCCACTGGTTATCCTAGTCCAAATAATTATGACCTCTTGGAAGGCTATTTAAATTATTGCTTTGACGACCTCCTGCGACCCAAAAATAGCCCTCGAAGAAGTTATAATTATTTGGACAAGTGTTATCCTAGACTCATGTAAAAAATATAAAGCATACTTTTCAAGATTTTGATTTTTTTTTTTGGATCAATTTCAGAGTTAAGATTCCAAAAAGATCCTACTGCCTTTCTTCAATCTACACTGTTAGCCCGATGCCCCAGACTAATAAAATTTCATTATGACTAATATGTTTTTGCAAAACTTTGTTTGGCCCAATAAGAAAAATGTCAGAATATTGGTCTTCAGGGACTATATATTGTAATGCCGGCATTCCCCCCTTTTTATATATAAACCTATGTCTGTATAGTTTCTTGAAATTATTGAGAATAAACGATAGTTGTTACTGAGATCAGGGGTTAAAAAATATTGTAACAGATAACTAGCCCAGGACTTATTGGCAACAGGATTTTACTAGCCCTGTTCGAAGAACTGCTAGCCCATCAAAACTGACCGGCTAGCCCATGTATGCCTTACAAATCAGAGTTTGCTGCATAATACATGGTGGGTGTCATGTTTTGAAGGGGACATTATACACCGTTTTAAACTAGTTTATTTTCTGGCAGAGAAAACATGTTTATTGGTTTTATCGTGTGAAACAAGTGGTTTAATAATTATATTTGTTGTCCACACATACAAGGGAGACCTTTTATTGGCGTGCTCGAGAAAACACTGGCAATATTCGCAGAAGATGGTCTTGGAAATTTCATCCTGGCGCCACACCCGACCTTGCCCAGGGGAATCTTTCTGTCCATGTCACTAGATATGTTCTTTTCCGCTTTTCCCGATCGTATTTTACATTTTTTCTGGATGAATTTTCAGCCTCAATAGTACCCCCTTCATCTACCGATTTTTTGCTTTGATACTGACGAAGTTCCTGGGGTGCCCGTTCTAATATATTTTGAAATATTTTGTTGTATTGTTTCGTGTTCAATAGTTGTCCGACAAGACCAATACATAATAAACGGTACCGTTAATTGAAAATCTCGACAGAAGCAATGTACAATACCCCCTGTTTTTAGAAATCGATTTAGAAAGTGTGAGATATTGCGATCAGTAGATGATACCTGGCTACCCTAAGTTATTTGTTCTATTTTTAAAACATGTAACTGTACAACAGGGTTGCGTTCAATATCGTAGCGGCTACGTAGTGCTACATAGATTTTTGTCTACTGAACAAATAGCTAGCCTAGCTGCTATCAATATCTATGTAGCAGCTAGGCTAGCTACACGTTCAATAGTTATAAATCTTAGTCCTTAATTAAGCTTAGTAGCAGCTACGAAATTGAACGCAACCCTAGACCTGTACAAACCAGTTCAAATGCTTTGAATCCCGGATGACGTAATTGAAACTGATTGGCTAAGATAGATTGGCTAAGATAGGATAGGGATGAAGGGATTTTCCACTATCTATTTTGGAAACGCCAATAATTTTTTGTTACTAGTCCGTCGGGCATATTGGGTTAACGTTTTGATTGCCCGAGGCGCAAATGATCTAGTCCCGGGCGTCGGGCTAGTGGATTTTTTAACCCCTGTGAGATGTTTAATGTTGCAAGCAAAGTTAGACTTGTAATTTGGTATTTTGGCTGTTGTTTCCATGATAAGACAGATTTGTGTATGTTAGTTTGTTAAGAAGTTTTATTTTACATACAGATTCCGTATTTTCGCGGTAGTTACCTTATTATACTATAAACTCAAATAAAACTGCTCTAATGATCTACTAATAAATTTAAAGTCAAAACCCATCTTTATTGATGAAGATCAATCCAGGTTTACAAACAATATCAACATTACGGGAATTTCCCATGGTTGCCGATTGGTAAACAATATGTAACAAGCTCTGCCATTGGTCAGTCGAAAGTATAAATACAAAAACAACAACTGAAACGAGGGAGTGTTGGGTTGACAATGAATGGGTAGTGACAAATTTAAATAGAAGCTGGAATATGTCTGAGAAATTATGAGTGTTGAAAATTAACTTTGTTTTAAATCAGGTTGTCGGTGACAGTGCTAAGGTTGTGGGTGACGGTGCTAAGGTTGTGGGTGCTGGTGCTAAATAAGGTTGTCGGTGACGGTGCTAAGGTTGTCGGTGACGGTGCTAAGGTTGCCGGTGACGGTGCTAAGGTTGTGGTTCACGGTGCTACTTAGTACTTAATATTTTTATTATACCAAGTTGGTGTGGTATAAGGTGGAATATGGTAGTAAAATCTTTATATAGGGAGATTATAGAAATAGTTTAAATAAGTGACAACTTTGAGACTTGACTGTTGAGAAATATACTAGTGTTGTATGTCTACGTAAGACCAATCATTACCGGGAACTCGACCAGACCAGTGACAGAGCCTGCAAGACCCAGCCTCTCCAATGGAGATTATTTATTTTCGTACTAATAAAATATGAAACTTTATTTATTTAGATATTTTATTTCATAACTATAGATCAACACCAGTACATATACGATCTCCCTTTCTGTAACGTGTTTTGGTCCGACGGTAAACAGTGGACGTCGAACCTTACACTTTATTGATTCTTTTACTCTCTTTTTCTTTGTGACCCTGTGTTCTCTGGTGGCCAACTCTAGCACCAGAGAGGCGGCGTTACAATATAGTAGTTGAAAAAGTTTTTGTTGCAGACTGATTCTTTTATAATTTGAGCTTCTTTAGGGTTTGACAAACATAGCTATGTTTGCAATACATACATGACATATGTTAATACAGACAAATCTGTTCATCTTGAAAATTTTAATGCATGACAAGACCTAGATAAATGAAAATTACTGCAAATCATTGAAATAAGTTGAACATTAACAAGGTAAAATGTACAAGCTAGTTTTTAAAAGAAAATTTATAGACTTGAAATTGGGGTTTTGATGATTATATTAAATTTAAAGAGGCCACCACAATATAGCAAAATTTTTACCTTGCTAGTTCACAAGGGTAGCAATGTACGGGTTACATGTCATCCTACTTGGACTCAAGCCGACCAGGCCCTTACTCCTTAAATCGTGCATGTTTTGTGAAGTAGCAGAAAATTTGGGCATCCTGCTACACTCATGGCAAGAACGCGACTGTTAAGACGCTTCTATTTGGACTGACATTTGATTGTATATTAAGGGAAGAAAATTCTGTTTCCATGTTATTAATTAAACAGCTCTCCTGTCATGCCTGTTGACAAGCTATATGATTAAATACTGTTGTTAACACCTGTTGATATTTTTCTGAATGAGTTACTTTAGTCAGATAGTATTATTCAGGGTATTTAACATATAATTACCCGTAATATAAACAAGTGCAGAATTTTATCTCTGAATCAAAGCAATAAAGTGATGTGGGGGAGATAGGCTTTTGTTCTCTTAATATAAAATAACCGATAATCGTCAGAGCATGTTCAACACTTTACATTCTGTTGATCGTAACGATGCAATTAGAGTGTCTGATTTATTTTGTAACTGAATTTTAATTGATTTACATGGGGCACCACTTGGGCCTTTTTAACAATTAAAAAGTTCTCATTTTTATAAAAGTCTGAAAAATAGTTCCTCTTTGAAAGCAATAGGGGTTAAGAATGGTTGGTAACAATATTGGTGAAAAAATCTGTCAGTGATAACATTTTTGTCTTTCATAATTTAGACTAAACTCTTTTGGCACCCTGACGCAAATAAGTAATCTATAATCACTTTAGCATGTCATACATGTACATGTATGTGTGGGACGCCTATATATATTGTTTAACAGTGGGGTCTTAATGACTGTGGGAAAATGTACAGTTTATTGATCGTTTAAAAATTACAGATATGTTGCATAACATTTCAACTAAATTCAAATTGTAAAAGTTCATGAAATGGAAAATTTTGAACTTGGGCTAATATTACTATATTGAAAAAAATTATAGATCTATATCAAACTTGGATTAAAAGTCATGTATCTGAATGCCAATCCACTTTTAGCCAGGTAAGATTCTGAATAAATCATATCTTTTATATACATATATATTAATACATAGAGTACATGTATATTAATCTTTAGGTCATACAGTTCTTGTGTAAGTCTAAATTTACAAATTCGTCTTAAAAATCATATAAATTTTCTTAGTTCTCAAAGATATAAAAAAAAAAAGGATGTCTGTATTTGACCTCAAACTGTCTGGTGTCAAATTCCACCATCTAAGGGACACAAAATAAAAAACATGTACTTTTTTGGTTATCGTTTTTTATCATATGCTTTCTTTTGGTCTGTTGTATTTGCCTATATTCCTCTTTCCTAGCTATATGGCATACCCAAATTTTCCATCATAAACAGTCAATTCATATTGGAGAACTTGAAGTATTTGATAAATTTTCAAATATTCACATCCTGATATATATATATTTGCCACCAGCTGTTAGGCAAACAAAACATATGAATCTGACTATCATCATGATACTTTTTATAGTGACTTTATTAAATATAAAAAGAATTTCTACTAACTGTTCTCATGGTTCTTGAGTTTTAATGAGAATATATCGCCATGCATTTTAACAACTATTTTGTTCTTCTTTTTCAGACGGTCTGTTTATTGGATTGAGAGTAATCCACCAACTCCTGGTCCTAATGGAGTAACAGTTATAGGTAAGCTTCCCAGACAAAGTTATATATGTGAAACAGGGAAATAGATCTAGCCAAAGATTTGAACTAGGGACTTACTGAATCCGATAACACAATATTTATGTCTATTGGATACGTTCTTCTTATAGTATACAATTATCCTTCAGATATTTTATAATTACTACATGTAACTGCTTTCGTCCAAGTTTTGAGCATAATTATATATAAAATAAATAATTATTGCACTCAAGACATAGAAATCAACAAATCAAAGAACTGGATTTCTTGTTTTGAGTACAAATTTGGTATTCAGGGTACTGATGAATAAAGTAAAATGACCGAGACCTAGAGTCTCACTCGTTTTTGGGTTCATGCTACATGTATTCCCACATTTTTTGTTTGTGCAACTTTAACCAAGTCATTCCAAAGGTCAGTGACAATGTTACCTTTTGACATAATGTGAAAAAAGGTAACCGCCAGTGGAAACCTTCGGTCAGTCAGAAATGTTGTGATGATTAGTATACATTGTACATGTAATGTCATCCATTACTGGAACAAATGAGAATTGTTGATGTAAAAATCACATAAAAGGTGACCCTTACCTTTAAATGCACCAGTTAGAACTCCTTCTATTCAACTTCATGCAATTCCGATTTTATTTTATGCCCTATTTATGGGCATTATGTTAATCAGTCTGTGTGTCCCTTTAAGTAGTTTTTGATGAAGTTGAAGTCCAATCAACTTTAATAAACTTAGTACACATGTTCCATATGATATGATATTTCTAATTTTAATGCCAAATTAAGAGTTTTAACCCCTGTTTTTCACAGTCCACTGAACATAGACAATTAAGTGTGAGAGGGGCATCCATGTAATATGGACACCTTCTTATTAACTGGGATTTGTATCTTCCTTGTGGATTAATGATGCTTTATGAAAAAAGGTTAAAGTGGGAAGAAGTTGAGCTTATTTGCTCATATTGTCTGAAAATTCTACCCTTTCGAGACATTCTGGCTATGGGCCAGAAAATAAATATCATTCTGTATTACAAATATTATTGAAGGCCATTTGATGACCTATAATTACGGAAATCCTTGTCATTTGGACTCATTTGGCTATTTATCTCACTGTTAATCATACCAAATATCCTTATTTTTAACAAGCATTAACCTGCATTATATTTTTATTCCAATCATGCCAATAGCATCTGACTTGAACTTAATTAAAGCCCATTTTTAGCTCACCTGGCCCGAAGGGCCAAGTGAGCTTTTCTCATCACTTGGCGTCCGGCGTCCGGCGTCGTCGTCGTCGTTAACTTTTACAAAAATCTTCTCCTCTGAAACTACTGGGCCAAATTAAACCAAACTTGGCCACAATCATTATTGGGGTATCTAGTTTAAAAAATGTTTGGCGTTACCCGCCAAACCAACCAAGATGGCCGCCATGGCTAAAAATAGAACATAGGGGTAAAATGCAGTTTTTGGCTTATAACTCAAAAACCAAAGCATTTAGAGCAAATCTGAAATGGGGTAAAATTGTTTATCAGGTCAAAATCTATCTGCCCTGTTATTTTCAGATGAATTGGACAACCTGTTGTTGGGTTGCTGCCCCTGAATTGGTAATTTTAGGGAAATTTTGCTGTTTTTGGTTATTATCTTGAATATTATTATAGATAGAGATAAACTGTAAACAGCAATAATGTTCAGCAAAATAAGATTTACAAATAAGTCAACATGACCAAAATGGTCAGTTGACCCCTTTAGGAGTTATTGCCCTTTAAAGTCAATTTTTCACCATTTTTCGTAAATTTAATAGGTCTTTTACAAAAATCTTCTCCTCTGAAACTACTGGGCCAAATTAATCCAAACTTGGCCACAATCATCATTGGGGTATCTAGTTTAAAAAATGTGTGGCGTGACCCGCCAAACCTACCAAGATGGCCGCCATGGCTAAAAATAGAACATAGGGGTTAAATGCAGTTTTTGGCTTATAACTCAAAAACAAAAGCATATAAAGCAAATCTGACAGCGGTAAAATTGTTTATTAGGTCAAGATTTATCTGCCCTGAAATTTTCAGATGAATCGAACAACCCGTTGTTGGGTTGCTGCCCCTGAATTGGTAATTTTAGGGCAATTTTGCTGTTTTTGGTTATTATCTTGATTATTATTATAGATAGAGATAAACTGTAAACAGCATTAATGTTAAGCAAAGTAAGATTTACAAATAAGTCAACATGACCAAAATGGTCAGTTGATCCCTTTAGGAGTTATTGCCCTTTAAAGTCAATTTTTAACCATTTTTCGTAAATTTTATAGATCTTTTACAAAAATCTTCTCCTCTGAAACTGCTGGGCTAAATTAATCCAAACTTGGCCACAATCATCTTTGGGGTATCTAGTTTAAAAAATGTGTGGCGTGACCTGCCAAACCAACCAAGATGGCCGCCATGGCTAAAAATAGAACATATGGGGGTAAAACACAGTTTTTGGCTTATAACTCAAAAACCAAAGCATTTAGAGCAAATCTGACAGGTTTAAATTGTTTGTCAGGCCAAGATCTAACTGCCCTGAAATTTTCAGATGAATCAGAGAACCTGTTGTTGGGTTGATGCCCCTGAAATGGTAATTTTAAGGAAATTTTGCTGTTTTTGGTTATTATCTTAAGTATTATTATAGAAAGAGATAAACTGTAAACAGCAATAATGTTCAGCAAAGTAAGATTTACAAATAAGTCAACATGACCAAAATGTTCAATTGACCCCCTAAGGAGTTATTGTCCTTTATAGTCAATTTTAAACAATTTTCATAAAATTTGTAAATTTTTACTGATATTTTCCACAGAAACTACTGGGCCAATTCATTATAGATAGTGATAATTGTAAGCAGCAAGAATGTTCAGTAAAGTAAGATGTACAAACACATCACCATCACCAAAACACAATTTTGTCATGAAACCATCTGCTTCCTTTGTTTAATATTCACATAGACCAAGGTGAGCGACACAGGCTCTTTAGAGCCTCTAGTTTTCTGTGTCAGGACCTTGATCTGTGCATAACTGTTTAGACTAAAACAGATAGAAAACATGCCATATGTAGCATGTAACAAGGTTATTAAATTAATTTAATATTAAAATAATGTTTTTGATTCAGCTTATGACACCAATAAAATTTTAAACAGTGTTTGATTATTTGTAGACAGGTAATCAATATAAGAAACAATTATTTAAATACCTACTACAGGTAAAAATTAGATATCAAGTACTGATAAATATCAATTGGTTTTCCATTTAGGATTACTAAATTAAGTCTTTTTAAGTGGTCCAATATTTGAACTGTTAAGGCATACATGTTCATTAAATGGAAAAGCAGACAGAGAAATTGATTTTTATAAAAAAATAACTGGCTGGGTGCTGTACATGTATGATAGTTGACAATAGCTGATCAAATATTTAAAATATTTTTTTTTTTAAATAGACATGTATCAGATTTCAGTATTCAGATATTATAGAGACTAAAACACATCTGTTATACTGATCGATTGAAATAGACGAATGAATACATTACACTGAATAATTAAATACACAATTAAAACGTTTGTCACCTGATCAATCAGCTGTTTTGTTAGCGGGTATGGATTGTTGGAAAATGTTGTATTTCATCCACAAGGTGTTTATTAATAAATGTTTAATTAAGTGTAAATTTCCTGTCTGAACAAATTTTTTGATCTTCATAATTGGAAAATATCTTGCAAATTAATTGATTGTTGTTTGTTTAATGTCCAGTGGGAAATATTTGATGCATATTTTGTTCATTAATGTCAATAATGAGCTTTAAATTGAATTTATGTAATTGCATTTTTTGGGATACGATTGCTTTTAAGCAATATTAATCTGTATAGACTTATACCATTGACTCAGGACATGCCTTCACGTCAACCATTTTATTCTAAACATCAAGGAACTTCTCAGATTCTTGAGATTGTCTTGCTTTAAATGGTATAAAAAACAAAAAGATTGAATTTAAATAACTGTCCTATAATGTTCTTCTCGTAATCTTCATGTTTCAATATTTCCCTTGACTTGTATGCATGTTTTTTCTTTTTTTCTTTTTGCGCAACTTCTCATTCAAAAGTTTGATTAGTTGAATGCAAGTGTCCAGTGCCAAATAGTTGATGCATCTTTTGTTCACATACTAAAAGTTTTGATATACTTAAGGCCACATTTAAAAGAATGTCTGTTTCCCCTCCCCCGGGTCTACCCTTTGTAAACAGACCAGGAAGGCAGGTTCTTTTTTTTTTTTTTTTTTTTAACTGGATGTGATTGTCATAGCATGGTCACATGAATGGTTTGACTTGTCCAGTCCAGGCCACTTATCAGTTGTTTGTGCTCAATTTGAGTGTATTTATTTAGATTATCAAACCTTGTCCTTCTGCTTTCAAGCACTTTCCAAAAATGGAAACAAATTATTTTCAGGAAAAAAATAATTTCGTTTTTTTTTTTTTTGTGGAAAATAATTTTTGATCCGGGTGGGGGGAGGGGAAACAAACATATTTTTAATTTTGGCCCAATGTACCTGAGGCTGATGCATTCATTGTATGTCAATTGATCAGTTTATCCATTAACATTTTTCAGTTGGACATAAATTAAAATTCTGGTATTTGAAAGCTATTAAAATATTTTATGGAATTAATTAAACAATATATATAATATTGACTTAAAACTATCATTAAAATACGTTCAAACATGTACTTCATCATGCTTAGTAATGATAGGCAAAATATCTATATTAAAATTCACTAGGGCATGAAATGGAAACCTTTTAAATCTCCATTTATGACCATTTGAAATACATGAAATAGGAAGACCTGATTAAAACCAATAAAATAATATGAATCAATTTGTTGACTTACTTCAGGTGAAGTAATTAATATAAATATTTTTTTCAATATTAGATGATTTAGAAGTTGCTAGGGACATTAATGATCAAAAAGTAAGTTTTATTTGAACAGTATTATTTTATGTTGGTCTTAATTAGCACTAATTAACGAAAGAAACACTTTTTTGTACACAAAATTACCTCATAAATCCAGTTGTTTTTGTCATGATTATATACTCATTTGCTTTAAAGAGGAAAAATGAGGGGAGTTTATTTCAAGCTTGTTAACCCACCCATATTTAGATCCAGGGGGGAGGACCCACTTATGGAGATCAGGATTTGGGCCTTTATTTTTGCATGAATATGGGATTTACACTGATCAGGACTAGAAATTAATGACATTTTTTTCAGGATCGGAAAAAATAATGCCTGATTTTTGATTCAATGTGTATTTGCTGTGAATTCAGGATGACATCTTCTCCTACCCCCATCCAATTTAAATATCAGCATGTTGTCATTCAGTAGCTTGAAATCAAACAGTCGATGACCAATTATTCAAATGTTAAAATTGGCAAAAATTAACATTTCAGATGGGCTCCCATGTGAAACGTATATATCCATAAAGATGATTTAACAAGTTTTTCAAGACATGAAAGAATTGGTAGATTGAAAATACAAGGAATAAAATTAAGACCTGTGATTTTGGCATCAAAATTTTATAATTTAAAGTAACTAACACTTCAGAGAGTCAACTCCTTTTACACCTTTTACCTGAAGCTAATATCAGCGGTCTTATATAAATCCATCTTTTCGTCTAGAATACAACAAAAGTGAACATATAAGAATTCATAATTCTGTTTTGTATGTTTGAATTATAAAGCTTAAATTGTATCTTTTCAGTGGCCACAAAAAGAGTATCAGAATTGGCACAGCACAGAGTACCTCACCAGTATAAACATGATAGGTAACTAACATTATATGGTAGAATAGGTTTAAGCTTGGTGTAGGCAAATGTTTTATTTACAACAAACTCGTAAGTTACATTCAAAATCAAATCAAAAAGGTTAAAATGGCCAAAAAAAGTATGAAGTTGAAGAGCACATCAGACTCCAAATTCCTAAAACCTTTTGCCAAATACAGCTAATAATACCACAGTTGTGGTAAAAATCTGTGCCATCAAGAGTTGTTTGACTATTATAAAATATCTGTTTCACAGATAACACTTGGTTACTGTTTATTTTAATCAGAGTTTAGATTACAATTCTGAATACTCTTTTTCCATTGTCAGAACATTTTATATCTATATTTCAAAAAAGCACAACAACAAAAACCTGTTTAAGTGTTCTTACCTTTGCTAAAAAAATATACTATATTTTCCTATGAACAATTGTTAGTAAACTGTGTAGGTGTAACATGTCATTTTTATATCCACACTGGTTAATTCATAGATTTTAAAATAAAGAAAACAAATCCCTTTAAAGAAATAGATGATATTATTTTTTTTCTCGTATTTCAGACCATCACCAATATGGCCAGTCAGACAAACAGCATTAGAACAAGAAGCCTCCGAGAGAATTCACCAGTTATCCATGCATAAAAATGCTCACCCTCAGCATGCTTACGACAGGACAGCCTACATTGAAGTTTCACCAGGAGCCAAGAGGGCAGCATCAACCGAACGCATAGAAATGCTTAGCCGACCAAAGATGCGACAAGATCGTTTCGGTATGGATGAGACAGAATGGGGTCAGTATTTTCCTGTGTCAGATGCAGCCAAAAAAGCAACAGCATCTGGAAGGATTGAAAGTTTAGCGGAATCAAAAAGATATCATGCAATGTTTCAGAACGAGAAACCAGTTCAATGGCCTGTTGATGACGGGGCCATGAAAGCAATTGCTAGCCTTGAAATACAAAAATTAGCTCGTCCCCGGAGTCGTACTATGATTAAAGACGATTATGATCCTTATAAAGTTCCAATGGCTGCTAGACGAGCTAGGGCAACACCCAGGCTCGACGAACTTTGTGTACCTCTGCCAAGAAAATCTAGAGCAAAGAAAGCTGCTTAGTTTTAGCTGTTTTTTATTGGAATGTTTTTCTAATCATCTTGTAAGAATGAAGTCATTAGTTCAAAATGTGCATTTATTTATTTTTTAAGTGTTAGAACAAGTGTGAAGCTTATAAAGTAAGCCAGTTATTGGTGAAATTTGGCATATATTTCTCATGATGAGTTGTACTTAATTTTCATCTTATTACATGTAAATGTTAATTTTGTTATGTTTATGGTGCCAGTTTCAACAAGTTATGAAGAAGTTGTTTTGGCTAGGGTACACAATTTGTGTATTTATTAATGTATATATTATGTTATTGGAAGGTTTACATCCTGACTTATACATAACAGAAAATTCATGAAAACCAATGTTTGATGCATATATATGACAAGTAATATTTCATCTACAGTAAGAGTTGAATTTAATTATCAGTTGTATATAATTTGTTTTTTAAGAATGTTTATTTATTTGTCAAAAAATTTATATTGCATTGTTAAAAACAGCATGAACTTTATATTATTAAAAGCATTTATATTTTGCCAAATTTTCAATAAATATTTGTAATCATTGAAAGTGTAAAATGCTGGAAACTTATAAAAATATTTCTAGGCTATAATTTGCACTCTCAATATAATCAGTGAAGAGCTTTAAAAATGAAGGGGGAGATTAAAAGAAAGCTCAACAATTATCATATGTAATAATGTTCATCTCTTATGAAATATAAGTGAACCCTTGTTGCTATTTTAGAAAATAGTATTTTGTTTGATTTTCTGTTCAAAGTGGTATGTTTTTGATAAATTTTCAACTTGTTAGAGATACTGGTAATTTTAAAGATCAAAACTGCAACTGTTGGTGCTTTTACATGGAAAGATTTTACATTTTTATAATAAAAAAAAGCATTTACTATTAAAGTAGTTATAGTCCTTAGTCATCTTGCATTTAATGCAGTTTAAGATATGTTATTTTTACGGCTATTTTCCTAGTGCATGTAGTTTAAAGGTTTGGTTGGCTTGCTTGCTTTGCTTGTTTAAATATTTGCTCAAGCATCCAAGAATATTATACAAGCTGAAGCTTAACATATCTGTGGATATTGCAACTGTAAAACTACAATGTTTGAGCAAGCAGTTATAAAAACAAACCAAGCAAGTCAACTAAATCTTTAAACTACATGCATTAGGAATTAGCTGTAAAAAATATCTTTGTATAGTAAACAGCATGTATACATATGAATCTTCTTGAGTTAAGAAAAAAATTTATAGATAAGAAAATGTGTAGAAACTTTAAGCATAATAAGATTTTATTGTAAACTCGTTTGTTTATTTATTATATTTAAGTTTAATACTAGGGTAAACAAAATGATTGTATTATCTTTTTTTAATGTATTTGACTTTCAGATTTTACCAATTTGATGATGCGTACGACATAATATAATAAAACATAATTTTATTGACATTTTAAACTATTGTCATTTAAATACATAGATGAATTTTCTTGTCTTTTTAACTTTTCGTATTTCGACAATTCACAAGAAAATAAGGCCAACCAAACTTATATGATAAACAAAAAAGAATTTTTGTTTACAATAAAAGTATTTACCATGTTTATTATGTGAAGTAGAAAAGTCAAAATCTTTTTAAATATCTTAATTTGCAGTGATTTTGGTGTGCTATCGGTTAACCTGAGACTTGCTCAAAGTTTGTACATAACATTTCTATATTTAGAATTTTAACTTTCAAGCTATGTCAGAATAACAAGTTATAATTTCATATTAATACATATAGATTTCTTCAAAATTTACACAGTTAAGAGAAATGTTGATTATAATATATATATTAGAAAATCAAAAAGTGTTAAAATGTGTGTGAATTTTAGATTTAATTATTTTATTTTACTGCCCATGTTTCTCAGTTTTTCAGTATTATTTTATTTTTTCTTGCCTTTTTATTTGCTATTGTTACTTTTTAGTAGAATGAATTTTAGATAGGCTGATTGTAGTGTTTTTATAGCGATGTTGCTTGGTGCTTTCGCTTTTTGCAAACTATTCAAATGCAACTGGACTATTCTTTGCATAATTTAAATTAGTACTGTAATATCTTGGCAAGTTGTGTGTAGGCTATCAACCTCATTTTGCATTTATTACTTTTTAAATTTTATTAGAAAAATTCTATAGGTATTATAAAAAAAAAACTGATTGCTTCCTGTTTCTTTTTATTGATGTTTTATATAAAAATAAAAGTATGTATAGAAGAAAGTTTATATGTTTTTAGAGTTTTTTCTTTCAGTATTAAATATTTTGTTAAATGTTTGTTTATTTTGTTATGTATTTGTAAATGAATTGTCTAACAAGATTTTGACCTTATGCATTTTCTTTTTGAAATTTATGAACATAATAAATAAAGAAGGTAAATTTTGCTTAATAGGCAAAAACTGCTTTATTTTTCAAGATTTCTAATCTGTCGGAGTAACCTCCCTTTTTTTCCTGTAAAGAGATGCATAAGGTCAAAATCTGTTCATCATTGGTGTTATATACATATTAGGTGTGAACCTCACAGTATTATCAATGCACACAGTATTATACATTATTTCTTTTTTTATAAAGTCTATTTCTATTATAGTTGTTTTGGATATTGAATTTATATGTGATAAATACATTTTTGTAGTTATTTTTACCACCAATTAGGATTTCTGACATAGACAAACCTAACTCATGAGTATGTTAGCTTAAAATGTTCATTGAAATACCAGATTCATACATATGCCCTGTGTAGATACTGAGTGTCGCTAAACTGGTTCTAAAGATATTCCTACAATATGAGCTTGTATTTATTCCAAATTTAGGATTTTTCTGCACCAGTATAGTTTCTTGTATGTTCCTCCATTATATGTGGAACACTACCCATAAGGCATAACTGTGATATTTTTCAATTTTTAAAGTGATTAGAAGTTATTTTGGTGGTAAAATGTGAACTGCTAAATGACCTTCACATATGTGATATTTGTTTTTACATGGAGAGAGATTTATCTTTAAGTATGTTTGTATATGCTAAACTCAGAAAAAAATGTAATGTTGACCTTATAGAATTATTGGGGATTGTATTTCATCATTTTTGCTGATTTTCAATATTATTAACCTGTGTGAGCCTTGATGGCCAAGTGGTCTTAAACTATAAAAATAAAAAAATTGGTATGATTTACAATGAGACGACACTACAGAAGACTGAAATTAACAACTATAGGTCACCGTACGACCTTCAACAAGGAGCAATGCCCATACCCCAGAGTCAGCTATAAAAGGCCCAGAAATGAATGATGTAAAATAATTCAAACAAGAACGAACGACCTAATTTAAGCATTAGTGAACTATATTTTCGTAGTTTGGAATGGTTGTAAGGGTCCATATGATCTTGACTGTTTCTCAGATATGAGAAGCAAGAACAATGTCACCTATATTTGGTGTGTGGAATGGTTGTAAGGTTTATATGGTAGGACTAACAACCTTGACCTCATTT
Organism: Mytilus galloprovincialis; assembly: GCA_037788925.1. Lineage (NCBI taxonomy): Eukaryota > Metazoa > Mollusca > Bivalvia > Mytilida > Mytilidae > Mytilus > Mytilus galloprovincialis. Next base: position 14,986,713 of record CM075339.1, read on the forward strand.
TCATGGTTCAGGAGAAGATTGAGAGGCCTACTTGTGAAAATTTCTTGATCTGCCACTGTGACTTATTGGACAACATCAAGGTTTTTGTGATTAGGACTGTTTTTCAGATACTACAAGTAAAAGTTCCAACAATATTTTGTATATAGAATATTAGGTTCAGATGTGTGTCTGATAAATTGTATCTGAACTTGCCCTCATTTTCATTGATCAATGATCATGTGAGGTCCATATGAAACAGTCTACTCACCATGACAGGTGCCACATGTGGAGCAGGATCTGTCTACACTTCCTAAGCATTTGAGATTATCCCCAGTTTTTCATGAGATTTGTGTTGCTCAGTGTTAAAGCTTTCTAAATTGTGTTTTGTGTACTATAATTTGTCTGTTGGTCTTTTTATTTTAAGCCAGGGCGTTGTCAGTATACAGTCTGTACAGTAATTAGCCACTAGTCCTATGCCCCAGACTAGTAAAATTTCATTCGGACTAGTAAGTTTGCAAAAAAAAATTTGGACCAATAAGAAAAATGTCTGAATATTGGTCTTTGGACTAGTAGTTGAAAAAGTTTTTGGTGCAGACTGAGTATATTTTCATCTTATGAGTTTGAATCAACTCTGCTATTTTTCAACTCTCTTTTATAAAGACTTTAAATATTTGATCTTGATCAGTCATTGCAATAAAGCAGGCTAAATTTTCATACAACAGTCTATGTACAATATACTGGTAATGGTATATTTGATTAGAGGTTACTGTGGTAAACATTTTCATGGTTTTATTGGTAGGTATAGGTGAACCACAAATTTAAATGTTAAACAAAGTACACATTTTCAATAGGTTGAAAGCAGCATTTACATGACCACTAAATAAAGTACCTAAGAAAATATTTTTTTTCATTAATCGACAAAAAACATCCTGGAAAATAAATGACTCCAGTTGATGTTTTGTTGGTTAAAGGTTATTGGGTTAATACACAACATTAAGATTTACTTTAAAAACATTTATTAAATAAAATACGGTCTTATTTTAAGACATTATTGTTTATATATAATACATAATTCACTGCAGAACCACAAGTGTAGAGGGACAGATTTTTCTCTTGTGATCTTGTCCCCCCTGAACGTCTATATTTCTATTTCTATTCAATAAAAAGAGATGTGAAGTTTACTTAAATGAGACGGCAACCCTACAGACAATGACACCAGGACATGATATCTCAAGGATACCATTGTCATCCTCCATTAAATTACTTACTAGAGAGGTCACGTGTATCTTAAAACAACTTTCACTTAATTCTAGAGTAGGTTTTTTATGAGGTGTTAAATTAAGCAATTTCACAGGCCTTATTACTGGTAACCTATTCTCAAACTTATTTGCTCTTATTTACATGAATGCACTAGTACTCATTCTTGCAGTAATATACGGTACCATATGACCATAAATAATACCAAGATGTCAGTTAAAATAGTTTTCAATTGATGTAATCTGAGGTAGAGTTAGTTCCCTTTGACTATTTAAGAGGACAACATGCAAAAATTCCCTCACAAATCAATCAAATTAAACTTGTTATACTAACTGCTTAACTAAAAGTTAATTTTAACTTTCATGAATACCAACTAAGAATATGTCATCTGATTTTCTTGTACCACATAGTCAAAAAATAAATAAAATGAAACAAAATCAGGGGAAATAACTCTATACTGAAATTACATCAATTGAAATTATCAACAATAACTGATATATCAAATTGAATGTAAATCTGAACTCGGACATAAACTTTTACTGATGTCAATTAACCATGAAATATGGTTGACATAGACTTCTGTTAGAAAGTGGGACTAATTACGATGTAATGTTTGAAGTGTGTAGGCCATGCAGTTCTGCAGATGTGACTCTGGATGCACAACTTACTGTAAATTCAAAAATTACTACAATTTTGTCATTTTAGGCTAAAATGCAATTTTTATCTTTTTGATATTGAGAAAAATCCTGTTTAATTCAAATTCAAAAAAAATTAAAAATTTTGAGATAATAACCCTGTTGCATTTTTCGCAATAATAAAACATCGCAATAATTTTTAAATTTACAAAAGTGTTGTTTGTACTCCCATAATTCTCAATCAACTTTGTTAAGGCAAACTAGAAATAATTTTCATTTATCTATAATCATAATGTTATAACATTAATTACTGATTTATTTTTCTTTAAATGCATATTCATTTCCACAATTGTGCATTGAAAACAAATAAAGGTGTATTTTGAACTGAAATGCAGAATTATTATACTATGCATATGTGCTACGTTTGATAGATAGAAATTGACCTTGTGCTAAGGTATATCAATAATCTGTTGACATATTTTGGGTTGAAAAATTCTCTATGGTAAGTCTATGACTGTTTGTAAATCAGTTGTTAAAGAACCCTAAAACCAATCTTAAATTCATCTTTTATTTTATAATTGCATGTTTCAAATTCAACCAAAGTCTTAAATGTGTACATGTATATGTGCATTTGGTCCATTTCTATCCAACACTGCTCACATTATAAAACATGGACTTAATTTCCTGCAAAAAATATTCTTCCAACAGAAAACATCAAAAATAATATGTTACCAAAAAAGTATAAAAAACAATTTATACTTAAGCACAAAATTCATTATTAATTTATTCGGTAAGATATTTCCAAAATCTCAACCAAAAATCTAACAAACTGATATTTATAAAGCGATCATAGCAACAGATATTTTAAAGCAAACAATATGTGGGTACTGTGGATTCCTTATTATTCCTGGGAAAATATTGTTTATGGATTTTTGTGTGCCATAGGTCGACCACAAATTTAGATGTTCAATGCAAACAAATTGTCTGTAGAATTCTATGCAAACTAAGTTAAACAAAGAATGAAATATTCATCAAAAATACCATTTGTCCTGAATCCACAAATATAATTTGCCGTTTCAGAATCTAATGCATCCTGGGTAATATTTTCAAAAGTGTACACCAAAATGTTGTGATTGGTTAAAGATGTCATAAACGATAGAAATTCAACCAAAAACGTGACGTTTTCTTCATTTTGATGAACGAACAATGAAATTACCCATGGTTCTTTGAATCTGAAACAGCCAATAGAAGCCACAGTCCTTCAGATATGATAGAAAAATGAAAATGTTTAAAAGTACAACCTTTAAATCTAAAAGATGATAAAACACAAGTGTTACCATTTATATTTAGTGGAGTTCTGAGTGTAATAATATTCTAAAGAACAGAACAGGATTTCATGTGCATTCATTATTATTCGTTGGATACCAATTTTCATGTGAACCACAAATTCAAATATTAAACGAAGAAAACAATTTCTATAAAAATTGTATGCAGAGATTGGCAAAACAAATATCCCAAGAAAATGAAAGTTTTCCTAAATCCACATGATTGATACCCACAAAAATAAATGAATCCACATTACTTTATATTTGCAATTTGTATTTTTTACCAATTCACATCATTTATGAAAGATAATAAATGTATGACTGATGAACACACATTTAAAAAAAAAAAAACTTTTGATTTCTTTTTAAGATTAAATTTCCCTTTTTTGGGGAGAAAAGCCCTTATTATAGAATAAATTCACATTACAAATCTGCATAACTACCAAATGTTCAGTTTCATAATTTGTTTCAATAAGCTTGAGGCAATTTACACACCGCTGCTTCCAAACTCAAACCTGATTCAAACAGAATATATTCTTTCAACATGTAACACAAACAAAACTTTTCCGTTATTCCAATCTTGTCAAGGTTACTCAAATAACTTATATATATGCACTTCTTCCAATTTCTGCAGATTCCTTTTGCACTTGAACATAAAATTCAATTTCAATCTATTTTTTTCTAATTTATGCTTCGTTATCTTGCACAAATAACATTTCATTTTTTCCAAGTCCTGCTTCAGCGAAAGTGGGAGGTTCGGGTTCGCCGTCTTTAGGTTCACATGGTAGAGTCCGTCTTGGGAAATTTGTAACTATATGAAAGTCATCAGGACAATCTTCATGACAGAATGCAAAGTGATATAAATCCTAAAACAGAAAAAATTGTGACATCAGTAATTTTTCTTATTTACATATTTGTTTGTTTTTAGAGTGATTAAGATTATAACACAATTTTGACTGCTGTTTTTTTGATATTTTACCTTTTATGTCTGTTTAAAATTGAGAAAGGAAATGGGGAATGTGTCAAAGCGACAACCACCAGACCATAGAGTAGACAACAGCAAAAGGCCACCAATGGGTCTTCAATGTAGCGAGAAACTCCCGCACCCGTAGGTGTTTGTTTTGTTCACACATGGTTGTAAATATTAATAGAATTTGATGTGACTGTCATACAAGTGAGAGGTTTAGCTTGCTTAAAGAACAGGTTTAATCTCCCATTTTGTACATGAGAAAATGCCTGTACCAATTGAGGAATATGACAGTTGTAATCCATTTTTTGATGTGTTTGTGCATTTATGCCATATGATAAGGGACTTTCCTTTTGAATTTCGAGTTTAGTATTTTTGTGATTTTATTTTTTATTACTAATTTTCTGACCAAGTCTCTTTTGCTTGCTACCTTATCACTTGATATAACGTATCAACATATTTTATAGGAGCAACACCATGGATTTCACATGTGGAACAGGATCAGCTTACCCTTTCCTTGCATCTTAGTTCTACCTCAGTTTTTTGTTGGTGTTCGTGTTGCTCAGTCTTTATTTTTTCATGTTATGTTTTGTATATATATGGTTGTTTTCCTTTAGAATTTTCGCTGTTTGCCATGTCAATTTGTTTTTAACTTATCAGTTTAAATGTCCTTTAATTTGCTATAATTAGCATCTCTTACTAAAATATTAATTACTGACATGGTATATGTTTTTTTAAGTATGGAAAATTGCATGTATAATACAAAAACAAACTAACAACTATTCACTAATGTTAACTAGGCTGGGGTAAGGAGGTTAACGTTACCAGTTTTCCAACTAACAAATGTACAGATTTCAATAAAATATAATTTTAAAAAAAAAAGTAAAATTATAAAAAATATTACTTTCTTCAAAACAATGATTAAAGATAATGATTGGTGTTCAGGGCTCACACTACTTCAGAATTATAGGGAGAAGTGACTTCTCTTTTTGAAACTGATAGGGAGAAGTGGTGAGATTTGAAAGAGAAGTGCTCATTCGCACGGTGCGCTACAACGTTTGGATTTTACAATAGTATAAAGGGCCATATGTAAAAATGTTCTTTTTATATTGTTCAATTCATATCTGAGTAAAAAAATTACAATTTATAAAGTAACAAAGTGAAATTAAAAGTTGCTTAAGTTTTACTAAGGTTCTTGTGAGAAACTACCAACTAAATATCTAGCACTAAAAAAAAAAAAATTATTTTAAAAAATGTAAAGAAATTATAATATATCAATTACAATTTAATTAAAAATTATCTTGTGTATGAAATTCAGTGTTTCTCATAAAAAAATATAAAAGTTATTAAGCTGGGCCATAATATATTGATATTAGTGTAATAGTCTCAGAGTTAAGCAACTTTAATCAATAGTTTGAAACAATCCATAAATCAAAGAGCTGATATCTCTGAAGTGGAAGAAGGTGAATAAAAGGTAACTTGAATTACCATAAAAGCAGCCCCACTTACCCAGGCTGCTTTATTCCATTATCTTTAAAATGTATTTTTTTTCTTCAAACAAGAAAAGGTCATAAGTACATGGATTTCCCATCCGTACAAACATTTTCTATGTTCAGTTGACTATGAAAATTAGGTAAAATCTTTAATTTGGCAGTAATTAAGAAGATCATATCAAGAGGAACACATGTGTACTAAGTTTCAAGTTGATTGGATTTCAACTTCATCAAAAACTACCTCGACCATAAACTTTATAACCAGAAGCAGGACGGACGGACAGACTAGAAAACATATTGCCCATAAATGGAGCATAAAAATAGCAAGACTTGTTACATACCTGCCAACTTTTGAAAGTTCCCATATGGGTTTTTACTGCACAACAACAATTTTAAAGGTTACAATTTTTAGCGACGTATTTTGCAAGATCTGGATTGTCTAGAAAAAGTGTCATATTTGTATGATGAACTTACATGCCTTTTCCTTAAGTCTGGTTGCATGATTCTAGTTATATATTAAATCGGTAGAAAAAATATACATGAAGCTATCAGACCAGGGTTTATTTTCCAAATTAAGAATATTAGATGCTTGTTGAAATTTCCAATTTTGAATTATGCAGATGGACCTTTAACAGGTTGGGAACAACACTCCAAATGAGGGTTACCTAACTGGAAGATCATCACAACCCACTGTAAAAAAATGAGCACAAAAAAAGTCATTTATATTCATATTATTTGATGAAACTTTTCCCCAAGAACTATGCATCTATTAAGTACTGAATGGTCAAAACATCATGTTTTTTTATCGACATAAATGTAACCAAATGATGTAGAAATTGTGTTTTTTCTTCAAATTTCCATCAAATTGTAATGTTTATAGTTCTAGACTCGTTAATAATAAGAAGAATCTGTTTCTTGTTTTGTTTTGTTTTGTTTTTGACAAATGATTGTTCACTGCTTGCAAATGAATCATTATATTTATATATCTTATCTGTATATATTTTTGTTCATGTCTCCATCTCCTTATCATTTGTAAATGTATAGACAAATAAGAAAGAAATAAGCTCCACATGTATATTTGCAACATCGTAAATTAATTAAAAAAATAACATACACTAACACTGGTACTGCATGGATTTTAAGCATTATGAAAGTCATATTTGTAGAAAGCTTATTAAAAAAGACTTAAAAACAGTGTAAAATGTCTTGCTATTTCTTAGCTTACACAATAAATTCTAATATGTACTAACATTTACAAATTTAAATTTCAAGATTTTACTAGGAATTAATTTAACTACTAGACCTTTTATTAGTCTAGTTGCACATATTGTATGTTTACTTCTAATCAATTATAAACAAATTTATGATATAAACTTCAATTTAATCCTTGAAAGGAGGTCTAGATTGCTAAAATAATTTATAAATTTTAATTTTTTTATTTGTCCAAAATCATTTAAATTCATTTAATCAACATCCTTTTATGATTATTTGATTAAAATATTAATCATTTATAGTCTTTTTACAATTTACATTTTTAAAAGCAAAATAACTGAAAACAGGATAAAACAAAGGGAAGTAACAAAAAAGTATTTCAATATTCCCAATACACATCGTTTTGATAACACAACGGCAGTTAGCCGTAGGTAAACATCGTTGATTACCAGTATGTTTGACACCCAAGCTGTCAAGTGAAGCCATATAATTATACATCTTCTTTGATGTTCAGGTAAAATTTAACACAGGTGTCAATTACACCCGTACAGTAGTAAGAAATGATCAAATATGGCGTCTGAAAAATTTCATACACGGGAGTTTTTTCTCCTTAACGGGAGGTTCACATGTATGTTACGAAGGGCATCTAATTCACATGACAAAGGAAAACCATGAATAAAGACAACACTTTATATATACTTTTATTTATATAAAAACAAAATCTTCTTGTATGCAGGATTGCAAATTCGTAACTTCAAGGGCGAACTTCTAAACAGGGCGAGTTGTCCCGATACCAAATTCACGCATGCGTAATACAAATATCTACAGTTAAAACATCCTGTTACAAGTAAACAAATAGCGTTCATGTGGATGAGATGAAATCTAATAATTTACATAAATAAAAGGGTCATATTTACGATAGTGATTGTTTTACAATCATAATTTACAAATTAAATGATTCAGATGCCTAATCATGTGTAAAAATCGGTGTCAGGAATATAAGTTGTTTTGAAATTGTAATACACGAAATGAATGCGGCATACGGAGACTCAATGCAAATGGTCGGCCCCTTAAGTCTTCAGAAGACTTGACGTCTTCTTCCACTAAAAATATAGGGAATTATATACACCAATCAATTAGATGTAACCAAAAGTCTCTTAATGCGTGTGGAATGCGTAATTTTTCTCTTTGGGATCAATATTCTTCTGTCAGCTGTTCCATCCGTGCGTCCGTAGTAATTATTGTAAAAGTACGGATTTCGGTCATAACTGGTCCGGTTCAGATACGTAGTTTAGAAATCGGTCAATGGCGGACGAATGCAAGAAAATGGCCCAAGACCACAATTAATGATCCCGCTTTTCGTTGTCCACGAATATAGTTCCCTTTATTTATAGTGTATTTTTTCTTTATCTTTTTTCTTTTCCTTCCTCATACATGTACATGTCATACATTTCTTAGTTTTTCTGGAGTGGAAATGAAAGAAGAGATCTGAAATAAACTTTTGGATGTTTTGTTTTAACTGATTTTGATATGGAATGAGTGATTAGGCCAGGTGCAAAAAGGTGATATTTACAGTTTTCGGAACATCTCTTGACTTGTCCATAGGGGTATGGATGTGTATTGGCTAAATTTGTAAAAGACAGCAGAGCAATCTTTCTGAATGTTGGATATATTTTTGGACTAGAACTGTACTTTACACACACAAAAAAAAAAAAAAAAAGATTAGGTGCATTTTTTTTAATGAAACAAAACGTTATAAAAGAACTAATAGAGAATTTAATTGTGGTCTGTGGCCAAATTTACAAAAATAAACGATGTTTGACAAGTTATTTGGAAAGGAACATGACGTTTTAAATGCAATAAATGGATTAAAAGTTTACTGGAGGCAACTTTTATCACGTTTAAATGAAGTAACAAACTTATGTTGCCGCCGAAATTTAGGTTGATGTACGTTTTCGAGTAACAAGCACCGGAACTTGCGGAAATGCACGAAGTGATAAAACGTTGAATTTTTATCAAATAACCTGTTACACACTGCGAAGACAATGCTTCAACCTCTTTTCTAAAGATAATGAATCGTTTATGTCTGAATTTCTTTAATTATCAATAAAAAATTGATGTTTCATCAACTTGGTAAATTTTTTAATTTTCGATGACGGAAGCGACTGAAAGCGAGTATCGAAAAGTACAGGGCGACTTGTTTTTGCTTTTGGGGGTCGGGGAAAGCGAAGTGACGGTCGGGAAGGCGACTTCTTCGCCCAAGTCGCCTGGTAGCGTGAGCCCTGGGTGTTATAAATGGCTGTTTTATGACCAGTACAACATCAAATGTAGGACAAGAATATGTTATGTGATAGGAATAGAAACCCTGAGACACTTAGTCTGATTTTCAACTTGCTAGCTTTCAAGATAATAGCGTGGCTTTTGTTGATTTATTGAGGTTGACCTTTGTTAAAGGAAACTACTCTTTAAAACATCAATACCTTTGTGTCTACCTTTTTCATATATATATATATATATAATATATTCTAAGCTTCTAGGTTACATAGAGTATTTCCAATCTGTTTTTATAGGTAATTGCTTAAATGCTTTGATGAAACTTGACTTTTTTAAAAGCACAACTGATATAAAGAGTTATCTCCCTGAACCAAGGTCTACCCCCTTAGCAAAAGTTACATTTTTGTGATACTTGATTTTGTGGTTCAACTGAAGTACACTAAAATACACAAATAATAACTAAATATGAAGTGTTCTTCTTAAGCAGTGTTTAAAGGGGGATCTTTACTCTCATAATTCATGGTTCCCACTAAGGATTTTAGAAGGTGGGTCCAGGGACTCATCATTTTTGGTCATGGTGAGACCGACAGTAACAACAAGATATTCTATTGTAATTTTATTTATTATTGATTTAAAGACTGTGATTTTAAAAATCTTCACTCCCCCCTAGCTTCATGAGAAAGTTTTAATACAATTTTTACTGTGTATACCTTTAATGACTGTGATTTCAAAAATCTTCTCTCTACCCTAGCTCCATGAGGAAGTTTTAATACTATTTTGACTGTATCAGGATCAGTAGAATTAGGCTCTGCAGGTATTTCAGTTTTTAATACTTCCTTTCTATCTTCTTTTGCCTAAATATAAAATTGCAAATAAATTTATTTTCATTTTTTATAGTCACAAAATGCATTTTAATATATATGGTAAATGTATGTTTGCTACTTTTCAGGTATTTCCTTGCATCTGATGGTACTATTTGTTGTGATTTCTTTTGTTTTTAGAGGATTCATTTATTTTCATCGATACCAATATTTTTAGGATTGAAGATAACTGCTATTTTTGTGGAATTTTTTAAACTGCTCCTGAGAATATCATGCTGAACAGTTTTTATTGGTGTAGGTAGCCTGAGTACATGATATACATGGGGTAAGAAACTTGACGATCCTTGTCAATAAACATCAGAATCAAAGGCTCTCTGCAACAAGCTGAATTTGAACTCATGACAGACTTAATATCCCTGTAGATAAAACACTTAGATCACAGTCCAGGGCTTCCAAAAAATATTTGAGCCAGCCGGACATTTCATATCTTATCCCGATTTTTAATTCCTTAAGACTTAGTCACAAAAGGCAATTATGGTAATCAGATGGCCATTCCAATGATTGACATTACATTAAAAAAAAACGATTTTAAACTTTACTTTGATATGATATGAATTTAATGTTTGGATGTAACTGTTAAATTGGCAGTGCATCATTCAAAGTGTGCACATCAGCGTGCGCATATCTGCCTTGGACTTTTTATTTGTGTAAAAACTTTAGTTTCGTTTTCACATTGTTCTAACCGGATGTTGACTAGACAATGGTAAAACATGGACAACGGATACGTAAAATCCATGTATGTTTTACAAAGCACGACTGAGTGAAGAAGCTCTTTCCACGTTATTTCTTCAACAAAATACTTGAAATGAACGTTAGATACAGGTATCAATGATAATTTTGGCATTTTTGAAGAAATGTAGGATGCATAATTAAATTTCCCACCTGTGCACATGCGCACACGTGTTCTTGTTCATACGACGTAGTTCTGACGATTTTTCATTTAAAACCTTTTTAAATTTTTCATCAAATCATGTTGATAAACTAAATTCTAATGTTTTAATCTTTTGGACTAAATCAATTAGAAACAAACCGCTGAAAAGTAAGAAAAAAATTGTGAATAGACCGATCAATTTATACGATGTCCGGTACTGAACATAGTTCACCTGTCACCTGAACAGGTAGATTTCAGCTGTCCAACTACTAATTAGCCTCGATTAAAATTAATAGTATTGGATTAGGTGTTATTTTGATAGTAATTAATCATCATGACATATTTATGACCGGAAATGTGTTGATGTTAAAGGCAAAAGGTTGGGTCAAAAAGATCATGAATTTTGAAAAAATGACCGAAAAATCCTTGAAACTAAAAAGTATATGACCAATTGATGCTTTGCCCAGCCGGACTTTTACAGGACATTATACAAATGACCGGAATATATGAGCGTTTTGGAAGCCCTGGATCACACATATATTGCGAGTATTGTTTGATAACGTAAGGGAGGTAACCTGTATTAATCTTAGTCTTTCTAATTCTTCTTCTTCTTTTTGTTGCTCTATCTGTCTAACTTCCTCTTGTTCTTCCTGTCTTTTTCTAGCCTGTAAAGTTCAATATGACACAAAATAAACGTTAATTTGTTTATAAAAGATTTTTCTGGCCTGTAAAGTTCAATATGACACAAAAAAGTGATTTGTAAATAAACAATTTTCAGGTATTGTGAAAACAGAAAAGTCTATAAAGATTATTGAAGATTAAGATTTATTAAAGATTTCTTTTTAAATGCATTAACATCCTGATATTTTGAATTTTTTTTTATCTGCCTACCCAAACTTATTTGGTAAGATTCCTTTGAAAGACTACAAAAGAAGACTTACTTATATGAGCCAGTGTTGCTTGCTTTTGGATCATATTGGCAACAATGGGAAATTACATTGTACAAGATGTTTTTTTTTTGTTTACAGTGAAGACCACACTATATTTTTAGGCAAATTGACTAACCATGTATATAACCTATTTTTGGGGTTTTGCTCCCTGTTGAAGGCCTGTAAAGTTATCTATTGATGCTTACATTCTTGTAAAGTGCCCTTTTTTCCTAGAATGTGACCTTACAATTAGACTTGTTATCAGGTTTATACATTCTAGGGAAAAAAGACAGGATTGTGGTCACAAAAATTGGAACATATTCAAAGTTACCTTTTCTTGGTCAGCTTTTAATGATTCTAAATAGGCTTCATCTTGTTGTGCTCTTAAAGTTTGGTTGAAACTTCGTTCTTCTCTACAAGTATTCAAATCAACAGTAAGACACAGTATGTTACATATTATATTTATTATGTAGATATATTTTTATATGGGGTTGCAAAAATCAAAGATTCACTTATTTTTTGGAATAAGCCATTTTTCATAGATTGCGGAAATATATTTTCATAGTTATAAATTATTTTAATTGCCTTTTGTTACTAAGTCTTAAAGAATTATAATCAGGATAAGACAAAAATATTGGCTCAAATATTGTTCGGATACCCTGGGTTTTGCCAGTCTACATACAAGCATATAAACATTCATACTTTGTTGATATAGGTGGCAGATTGACACTCAATAGGGTTAAGAAATTTAAAAGAAACTAAGCTTCCAACTCCCTCAGGCAAAGTTGACCTTAGATAGATTTTATAGCTTTCTAGTTTTGATCTTTTTTCGTCATACAGCTCTTCGACTGTGTTGGTACTGAAATATCATTGGCTTTCAAATATTTAGCTTTGAGTGTTCCTGATGAAGATAAATCCAGAAAAGATTTGGAATCCCTGAAATTTATAAAGTGTGGTTTTTGTTTTTTCTTTGTCAAAATATGTGGCACCTAAAGACTTTCCTAAATAATGATTGTATTACCTATCAGCTCTTGCTGCTACAAGACTTGTTTCATTTTCACTCATAAGTCTTTCTAATCGCTGTGTTAATTCAACCGGTCCTAAAATAAAACATTACCATAATCATTGTTATTTCTTATATAGTATTTTACTATCACCATTTGTACTGAAATTTTTAGGACACAGATTCTGATATAGTTTTTTTCTTTAAATTAAGCCAGACAAAGTATAATATCTTATGTATTTATTTGACAACTATTTTGCAATCTAAGATATATATGGGGGAAAAAATATTAAAAAAATTTCATCTAAAATCTAGATAGTATCTTTTGATTGTAAGAAGTTTCTGCCCATGTTTGGAAAAAATCAGGATGGTTTTTAAATCTTATAAATGTTTTAAAAACTTTAACTGCAGCCTGTATGTAATGTTAACTCGACGAAAAACTAAGTCCATTTAAGAATAATATATGGAAAAACAGAAAATATTTTTTTTTCTTGATAATAGCTTTTGAAAATAAGCAAGCTTCGGTCCTAGTTTGGAATAAGAAAATTATTAAAATTTCAATAATTTTAACCACAGAGTAAACATTTGTGGATGCAAAAATGAAGTTAATGTTAACTTGCATTAAAACTAAGTCCATTTATAAGTAAAATACAGATAAACTGGTTTGTTTTTTTAACAAAATTTACTTCTGGATACTAGCTTTTGATCATAAACAAGCTTTTGTCCAAGTTTGGTAGAAATCCAGAATTTTCAACCTTATTGTATTTCAATATCAAGATTTGGTGAAAATCTTAATATATATACCTATCAGTGATTCAATAAAATTTTACAATTCTACGAAGCTCGTGTTATCCAAAATGAGGAAAAAGTCAGTTCTTTTCAAAATAAAACTTTCAATGTAATTTTTAGAACAGCTTTTTTAAGAACAGTTTTATTTGACATAGTAATTTGAGGGCAAACAGGGATTGTAACTATTTAATTTTCTATTGCATTTGATAAATTGATAAATTGTCACTTCATCCGTCCAATACAGGAACCTGATGTTCAGTATTTGTCGTTTATTGATGTGGTTCATCAGTGTTTCTTGTTTCTCATTATTTATATAGATTATACTGTTGGCTTTCTTGTTTGAAAGGTTTTACACTAGTCATTTTTTGGGCCCTTTATAGCTTGCTGTTCTGTGTGAGCCAAGGCTCCGTGCTGAAGACCTTACTTTGAATTATGATAGTTTTTCTTTCACACATTGTAACTGGGATGCAGAGCTGTCTCATTGGCACTCATACCACATCTTCTCATATCTACTAAAACTTACCAATAGGACCTTCTATTCTCGCTACTACAGTCATTTTATTTTGACGTAAAACTATTAAAGCTAAAAATGGATATGTATTTTCTCTTAATGCTCTGGAAACTGAAATAGAGAAAAAAATGTTTTACTTTAGGATCCATTGTTAACTTATATATCAGAATGACCAGTATCAAATGTTTTTTTATATTAATTCATTCAAAATGTTTAAATTCAGGCTTTTCAGATGTACCATATCGAGTTGACACCTCTCTATTGAAAAGAAAGTGCTCTGGCTATTATTTTCATTGGATTGGTTGATGTACATGTACACCCCATATCTGTTTTTATTCATGATCAACTAAATAATGTATCACTAGTCTGTCTACACTGAGGTTGTTCAAATTCATAATATGGCACCTGGGTTTCGACTGCAATCTTAATTGAATAGGATAGCCAGTTTTGCTGTCATCTTTTTCTTTGGACACTCCCACTTCTTTCACTTGTAAAAACTAGTAAAAAATGACTGCCACAACATTGTAATTAATGTTAAACGTGGCATTAAATACACTACTAACTTACCCCTGTATCCTTCAGGACTGTTAGTATTACATGACCAAAATAACATACTACTATTTATAAAGTCTATCACATCATTATTCCCTAACGTATTTCTGAAAATAAATAATACATGGAAAATGATATTTCGGAAAAAAAATCAAATGTTATTTATTTCCAAATCGGGACTGTAAGACATATAAAACATTTAAAATATGTTTTTTTTTTGTTCAATCATTAATGAATTTAAAAGTGAAATAGTGAAATGATTATTCCCTTTTAGCAGACAGTATGGTTGAACTTTGTCACTTGCAAGTGAATAATTCAACCTCATTGAATTCCTATTCTTGTGACCTTCAATATAACCCCTAAGCTAGAGGTGGATTAAACAATTCATACCTGTTCAGTTTTTGATGGAAAAAGAATGTGAACATTGAATGTGAAACAAAGGTAAATCAATTGATTAATTTCAATCCACAAAATTGCATTCATATACAGGTAAGTATGACAGTTAACTAATTTCTTTAACCTATAAACATGAAATCAAACAGGCATATAAAAATCCAATTGCACAAGGTTGCTATCTATGTATATTTATGTTTATATTTTGTTATGTGACCGTCATCAGTTTTTTGATAGTTGATAAGATGGTGTCTAGACTAAAATACACAGGAAACTCTGATATATATTATTTAGTATATGCATTGAAACTACTTATTTTAGAATTATTGTAATTTGGATATGTGGGTTATAAATCAAATATGAGAGTTTGAGTCAAATTTGTGAACATGTTTTAACAGCTAGTGCCCCTTTAATAAAACTGTAAATTTAGAAATTTTAAGAAGATTTTAATAATTTCACAAATAGAAACAATATAGGTGCTTCAAAATCAAAAACTGGATTTTTAAAATTTTTATAGCATTATCATAATCATTTGCAATTCTAAATTATAGTCAACATCAAAATGAAACAAACTCATGAAACTATTGCAGTATATGAAATACCTATTCATTGAGCTGTACATATAGATTTAAATTATGTATTGTACATATTGTAGTAAGATCAAAATTATTAAATTACATCCAACTGATAGCAAAATATCAGAATATCAACAAATAATATCAATTCTAATGCAATTTGTATGTAACATTTTTTTTCATTGGCTAGCAGTTGCCGTCAAAAAATACTACTATATAATCGAAAATAAAACAACACCTACCTCGAATTCGCCGTTTAAATGTTATTTTATCCGAATTTGAAGCGTAATAACCTCCAGTTTGTAAGTTTACATTTGTATGACGTCACATTTACCCATGAGGTCTTGGCGCCAAAATCATTCATGAAGTTTTGCGGATTTTTTTTTATTTGTCAAATTTAGAAAATTTTCCAATTTTTATCGTATTATTTCTTTTTGAAATGCATTAGAATCGGAATAACAGTACTGAAGTTGAAGAGTTTCCACCGTCAATTTTGATTTGACGGTCGCAAATCTCCATTTTACTGTCTCCGCTACGCGTTGCCAGTAAAACTGCATTTGCGACCGTCAAATCTACAATTGACGGTGGCAACTCTTCAACTACAGTACTGTTATTCCTTAAATGGAAGCTTTCATGTGACATGTATTAAATACAAGCAAAATTATCCTGTGGTTTTCAGCCAAAAATGCAATACATACACAAAAAAGCTTTTAATATAATCAAACCATATGTAAAATAAAAATCATCATACAGTTTTAAGGAGCTGAGCCAGGATATTTAGAAAGGGTCGGCTATAAAACATTTTTTGACAATTTTGTGTTATAATAGTGGTCAAAATCAATATTTTGAATATATTGAAATGTAAATTAATTTTCCAAAGCTATTTGATAACAAACCTGCAGAAATCTGGCGTATCCTGATGATTATCACCATGGAGATATACCAACAGGAACCGTAACTCACTCTTGGCATCATTTAAAGCCTGCAAAAAAAAAATAATATATACAATACAGTTTAGGTGGATTTCTTCCTATTTGTCAATTCTATCTATTGCTGATTCATCTCCTGTTTCTTGATACTCATAACAGGGATATCTTAGTCAGAAATAGCTCATAGCTGTTTAATAATGTAAACGAAAAGTGTTTTCCTTAATGAGATATGAAACCGTATGGCACATTACAATAGAGGCAAAATGTATTGAACGAGGAGCCGACAATAGGTCTCATAATCTAACATGAATTAATTTCTATACAAACTAGAGGCTCTAAAGAGCCTGTGTCGCTCACCTTGGTCTATGTGAATATTAAACAAAGGACGCAGATGGATTCATGACAAAATTGTATTTTGGTGATGGTGATGTGTTTGTACATCTTACTTTACTGAACATTCTTGCTGCTTACAATTATCTCTATTTATAATGAACTTGGCCCAGTAGTTTCAGAGGAGAAGATTTTTGTAAAAGATAACTAAGATTTACGAAAAATGGTTAAAAATTGACTATAAAGGGCAATAACTCCTAAAGGGGTCAACTGACCATTTCGGTCACGTTGACTTATTTGTAGATCATACTTTGCCGACATTTATTGCTTTTTACAGTTTATCTCTATCTGTAATAATATTCAAGATAATAACCAAAAACAGCAAAATTTCCTTAAAATTACCAATTCAGGAGCAGCAACCCAACAACGGGTTGTCCGATTCATCTGAAAATTTCAGGGCAGATAGATCTTGACCTTATAAACAATTTTACTACTTGTCAGATTTAAATGCTTTGGTTTTTGAGTTATAAGCCAAAAACTGAATTTTACCCCTATGTTCTATTTTTAGCCTTGGCGGCCATCTTGGTTGGTTGGCCTGGTCACGCCACTAATTTTTTAAACTAAATACCCCAATGATGATTGTGACCAAGTTTGGTTTAATTTGGCTCACTAGTTTCAGAGGAGAAGATTTTTGTAAAAGATTACTAAGATTTACAAAAAATGGTTAAAAATTGACTATAAAGGGCAATTACTCCTAAAGGGGTCAACTGACCATTTCAGTCATGTTGACTTATTTGTAAATTTTACTTTGCTGAACATTATTGCTGTTTACAGTTTATCTCTATCTATAATAATATTCAAGATAATGATAACCAAAAACAGCAAAATTTCTTTAAAATTACCAATTCAGGGGCAGCAACCCAACAACAGGTTGTCCGATTCATCTGAAAAATTCAGGGCAGATAGATCTTGACCTGATAATCAATTTGATTCCATATCAGATTAGCTCTAAATGATTTGGTTTTTGAGTTATAAGCCAAAAACTGCATTTTACCCCTATGTTCTATTTTTAGCTGTGGCGGCCACCTTGGTTGGTTGGCCGGGTCACCGGACACATTTTTTAAACTACATACCCCAATGATGATTGTGGCCAAGTTTGGTTTAATTTGGCCCAGTAGTTTCAGAGGAGAAGATTTTTCTAAAAGATTACTAAGATTTACGAAAAATGGTTAAAAATTGACTATAAAGGGCAATAACTCCTATAGGGGTCAATTGACCAATTCGTTCAAGTTGACTTATTTGTAAATCTTACCTTGCTGAACATTATTGCTCATTACAGTTTATCTCTATCTATAATAATATTCAAGATAATAACCAAAAACAGCAAAATTTTCTTAAAATTACCAACTCAGGGGCAGCAACCCAACAACGGGTTGTTTGATTTATCTGAAAATTTCAGGGCAGATAGATCTTGACCTGATAAACAATTTTACCCCGTGTCAGATTTGCTTTAAATGCTTTGGTTTTTGAGTTATAAGCCAAAAACTGCATTTTACCCCTATGTTCTATTTTTAGCCATGGCGGCCATCTTGGTTAGTTGGCCGGGTCACCAGACACATTTTTTAAACTAGATACCCCAATAATGATTGTGGCCATGTTTGGTTTAATTTGGCCCAGAAGTTTCAGAGGAGAAGATTTTTGTAAAAGTTAACGCCGGACGACGGACGCAGGACGACGACGGACGACGGACGCCAAGTGATGGGAAAAGCTCACTTGGCCCTTCGGGCCAGGTGAGCTAAAAACAGAAACGAAAAATTCAGCTATATTTCCAGTGGTAAAGGGGCATAACTCTAGGACAATAAAAATGAGACCACCAAAATTCAAACATGATCTGTGTTTTGTGGTAATAAGCATTATGTATAAGTTTCATTCTGTGGAGGCAAATTAAAGTTAGAGAGCGGAAACCAATTTTGGGACGTACGGACAGACGTTCAGACCACAGACATACATGTGTTATAAGACGAGTTTCCTTCTAGAGCATAATAATATGATCCTTTTTAATACCTGACTGTATGATCCCTGGTAAAATACTGGATGGTCCTGTCCATATAAATCATTATATGTCTGTATAAATCTAGTAACATCACCAACAGGGTCTACTACATCTGGAAATAAACATTAGATTACAGAGCTATAAATATACAATACTGAAGACTGGGTCAATCAAAAGTGTTTTTTCTAATGCAAAGGCCCTTATTATTTCAATATTCAAATTTATATTCTATAGATTTTTATTTTCATCATTTAATGCTGGAGTGAAAGATTTTTGGTATTGATTAAGCCTTATAATTTGGAATTAATAATTTTCTAATGCTAATTTTTCTCATGCAAAAACTACATTTTCATCAATAATTGAATTTCAGAATTTTATTCAATTTTGTATGCCAGCCTATAGGAAATTAACCAATTATACTTACTTCTCCTTGGATCTTGTCGAAATAAACTCCCTGAAATAAAAGAAAATATACACCATTATTTTTTTTGCAATTATTTTATTTTTGATGATGAAACATGTGAAATTACATACTACAGTATTCGATACACATTTTAAAAATAAAGTAATACTTGATAAATCAATTAAGTCATATGGATATAATAAGATATATATATAAATATTACAAAAAGATTTTGTTAATTAATCAAATAAATTAAATAAAAGCTGCTTCTAACATATGCCATTTCTGATCCATTTTTACTTTTTGTACAGGGGTTAAGAAACATACAGAGTATTTTTCTATATTAATCCAATATTTTAAATATTCTACCCCACCATATTTTGTGGGGGATATGTTCTTACATCTACATTTGTATATATAGTATTTGAATAACAACAAAATATTGTTAACTGTTTAACACCATTATTACATCAATAAAAAAATGCTGAATTCAAATGCAAATCTGCCATTATTTCTGCCTCCTTCAGCAGATTTGCATTTAAATTCAGCATCTTTTTTATACACTGATACCGATATACATACCTGTACATTTATATTGCAAACTGAACTTTAATTGTGAGTTATGAAATGTCAAAGAACTGTTTATTCTTTAATTCAAGGTTGCAGCTTTGTAAAAAATCAAGACATAAAATGCTTTCTGATCAGTATCTTTAATAGAATAGAAATAGAGGGTGAAGAAATTATCACAATGAGCTGACAGAATGATCTGAGATAATTAATATGTTTTCTTTCACATTTCTAATGCTTAAATTTCTGTTAAATGTGTACATTATTTTGCAACTTACAAATAAATGTTAAAATATCAGTAAAAGTTGTGTAAACAAATCTAAACGGAAATGCCATAAAAAAATATGTCCATTGAAATATTCCTTGTGGTCTTCTACTAGCCACTGTAAATACCCTGAAAATACAAAAAGACAAATAAATGTACCAATCATTTATAATGAATACTGGGTTTGGCCTTTGTTAGTCTTGTATTATTTTAATTTTAGTTTCTCGTGTACAATTTGGAAATTAGTATGGCGTTCATTATCACTGAACTAGTATATATTTGTTTAGGGGCCAGCTGAGGGATGCCTCCAGTGCGGGAATTTCTCTCTACATTGAAGACCTGTTGGTGACCTTCTGCTGTTGTTTTTTCTATGGTCGGGTTGTTGTCTCTTTGACACATTCCCCATTTCCATTCTCAATTTTATGACTGATGCTTAATCTTGAAAAAACATGGATAATTTCAGTAATTAAATTAGTAGATCAGTACTTTCAGTGTTTTCCTGTTTGAATGGTTTTACACTAAGTCATTTTTGGGGCCCTTTATAGCTTGCTGTTCAGTGTGAGCCAAGGCTTTGTGTTGAAGACCATACTTTGACCTATAATGGTTAACTTTTACAAATTGTGCATTAAATGAGAGAGTTGTCTAATACCACATCTTCTGATACCTAATTAGCCTGTTTTCCAGTTTGATGTCATTATCATACATACATTGACATATGTTATAAAGAAATATAATTTGAGAACTTAAAAAGACTTTAATTTTTGCTGATGTGCTTGGTCTATATGCCATTTTGTGCTTCTTTGTTACATATTTTTTTTTTTTTGTGATTGGGAATGTAACACAGGTTTAATCAACCATTTTCTACATCAGAAAATGCCTTTACTAAGTCAGGAATATGACAGTTATTATATCCATTCTTGTAATGTGTTTTAGCTTTTGATTTAATAGGGATTTTCGGTTTTGAATTTTCCTCAGAGTTCAGTTTTTTTGTGACTTTATTTTTTACCTATTAGTTAGTCTAATGTAACAAAAAACTAATTAATCATGCAGAACTTGTTTTTAATAATTTGATATATCTTCAATTTTCAAATTCTTTGAATGTATACAATATGTGGTAGTTGTCAACAATTGATAGGACATGCCATTATTTCTGATTGTATCATTATGTCTTTGTCTATTTGTGTCTGCCAAATAACATTTCTTTTCTGTTCAGTTGGTGTACAGTCTGTTTAATATCATTTTACATCAGTTATCAATTGAAATGAACGTCAAGAAGAGTTAGAGTACAAACTGACCTTTGATCTGAAGGTTGAATGTTAACTGGAGGTGTTCTGGGTTCAGGAGGAGGTTGACTATAAACAGAAGGAACTCCCTCTTGTTCATTAAATGTGTCCTGCACTGCAGTCTGAAATATATAAACATTGTCATGATTATGCCATAATTTGTTTTTGTTTACTTAATATTTCTTTACATTTTGAAATTTGGTGTTTGTATGATCTAGGCATCTATTCTTTCTCTGTTAAATTTGCATTACAACCTGCCTTGACTTAGAATGGTTTAATTTATAACTTGACTGTTATTATTTGTTGATGTGGTCCATAAGTCTTTCTTGTTTTTTTTATAGATTAGACTGTTGGTTTTCCTGTTTGAATGGTTTTACACTAGTGAGTCATTTTTGGGGCCCTTTATAGCTTACTGTTAGATGTGAGCCAAGGCTCTGTGTTGGAGACCGTATATTGACCTGTAATGGTTTTTCTTTTACAAATTGTGACTTGGATGAAGTGTTGTCTCATTGGCACTCATACCACGTCTTCTTATATCTATAAAACACTTCTTACTCTAAAATATGACCCAAATTCTCTTTAAAAACTCTGATAAAAACACCAAAAAGGCAGTATTACAAATGATTTTAAATATAGTTTAATTTGTATGAAGCAAACTTTAGATGTGCAAATAAATTCTTAACCAAATGTCCTCTGGTGGAAGTTGATATTGGTAAATGTAATTGACATGTAACTTGTATACATACATAAAAGTTATAATTGAATACAATTAAGGAAAACCTGTAATATTTTTTCTGTCTATGAAGAAATAACATAAAAAATTTGGTGCACACTAAATAACGCTCGTAGCGGGTTATTTAACAGTGTGCACCACATTTTTCATGTTATTTCGAATAGACAGAAAAAATATTACAGTCATTTCTTATAATTTAATTCTAAATTCCATTTTAAACCGTAGAAAACCATGAAAAAACGTTGATGACGTCACGGTCACATGTCTTAATTATGTCTATGGGCTCATAGCAAAATAATGTCAGCCAATCAGAAGACGCATTACATCCAAAATTAAATTATTGAATGATGGTCCAAGCAGGCAATGTAGTACACAGCATGTTTTATGATATGCCTCAAACTTGATTCTTATATAATTCAGTACTGTGGAATCATTTATTTTCGTGGGTTCCAATTTTCATGGGTTAAGGGAAAATTGCTTGTTATTGGATGTTTAAATTCATGGTTTTGTCAAGGTGTGCATACAATCCTAAAGAAAATTTGATATATTGAACATTGAAATTCATGGTTCACTTGTACCCATGAAATCCACGAAAATTAGTATCCAACGAATAATGAATCCATAGTAATACATACGATATGTTTGTAAACATCATGGCCCAATTTGGTTTACAAAACAGGGAAAGCATAGAAATTATGTCACACAATGAAAATAATGCTAACGATAATAAGGATCATGCTGTAAAAATCAAAAAAAGTGATTTTGGAATGTGGTGGCTGAAAGAATATATATATACTTATTCATACAGTCAGGGGACTTACTTTAAATGAGTGATTTTCTAAATCACTGATTCAAGTAACATTATTTCCATAAAGGTTGGAAGCAAGAGTTGTCTTTCTTTAATAATCACCTATTAAAAGTAGTACAAAATAATCACTAGAAGAAGTGATTTAATTTTACTGCAGCTTTAAATATAGAATACTAATGATCCAGGGACTAGTTATGTTTCTAAACTTATCAGAACCAACATCTGTGTTGACTAGGATGACCAGGTCATGTCAGGTGATGACCTTGTACTGAATCTAGGATAATGACATAAAAAACACTTGTTTAAGTATCATACCTCAATTTTCTTCCTAAAAATCACTTCTTTAAGTATTATTATTTTGATAACCCCACTAATTTCAACACTCCCGAACAGTGAAATTTTTATCGCAAACAGTAGAATTTTATTACATAATCTGAAAGATAAAACCTTGAACTTTACAGGAAAAATACTCCCACTGCTGGGAAAAAGCTGTTAAGAAAGTATCAGTTCATTATTTAAAGCCATTATTATAGCATTTTTTCAACTAAAATAGAATTTGCAGCTAAATGATAGCATCAAACATGTCAAAGGCATAAACATTGCTACTAAAAAGAAGCAAAAAATTCATGTTTTTCAATTTAACTAACAAATGACTAATGAAAAGATATTATACAAATATAGCCTTTGTATGAGGTTGATACAAGGATATATTGACCTGAAAGAAGTATATTGACTGAGGACGAAGTCCGAGGTCGATATACTTCTTTGGGTTGATATATCCTGTATTGACCTCATACAAAGGCTACACGTGTATATTTGTTATATTATTAATTTCCGACCATATTTGTATCAAATCGTCATTTAGGTTTGTTGGAATTTTATAGATATAACATTGTCTCCTTGACAATAACAACATATTAGTTGTTATTTCATTTACTTTTTTTTTTTTTTTTTTACATCTTATGTATTTGAAGATTTTTTTCATCAAATGATCGATCACAGATATCATTTGTTTCAAAACGTTTTTAAAACAATATCCTGAAATTCATTACATGACGTCACAAAGTATATCAGTTTTTAGATATTCTAAAAATAACCGTGCAATATGCTTTTTGCCGGTCAATATGCATTTTGCTATCCGCTGTTTTCACTCTACCTTCGAAAATATAGTTTAACATGTGACTATCCCTAAACGAATCAAATTTGTTAAAATATACGAATTAATAATATTATTTAATACTATGTGTTTAAAATTTAGGTAAAGACTACAAAATCACAATTTGTGACAAAACTTCGAATTTGCTACTCAAATAAGTGATTTAAAAATCACTTATTTCAATAAGTCCCCTGACTGTTATATTTTGGATGATATGAACAGTAGTACTATTATGACTATAGGTTATTGACATGGTGTTCTGTATTGTTTAACAATTTTGGTAATTTCCTGTTTTTCTTTTAAACATTATAGAATACTACATTGTAATTTTGAATTAAAAGTTAATATCTCTCCGATGAAAGGACAAGATAAGCATCTCCTGCTCTGCAGACATTACACAGCCAAATGAATTAAAACTTAGCCAACTTGTGTGACACCACCTTTTATTCTTATTACAAACCTCAATATTCCACTCGTGCTGTTGTAAAATCTGTTGACATCTATCTAAATCATCTATCCCTGTCATGTCCTATAATTAAAACATTATCATGATTATGAACTATTAATAACTATGACCCCCTACAGAGTTTGCAAAGACATTGTTTGATTTTTTTAACAGAGGCAATGACAATCACTATATCATTTATATGGTATACAATCCTCTGGACAAAATTCATCAATCAATATACAATTATATCATTAAAACTTCCAACACATTTCAAAGGACTCTTGATTTTTTTATTTTACAAGTACCTGTTTGATAAGTGATTGACTGTTTTTGGACGCTGAACCTCCATGACCTGTGTATTATGCAAAGCCTTAGCTGTAAAAACATGTGTTCTACATCTATCTGTGTATCCATTATGTAAATGTAATCAAAATGAAATATTATTTGTAATTATCCAATGAGTCAAGCCTTTGCTTACTGATGTTTACAGTTATATGTAGGTCCTTTGTTGTGTTGTTTGTTACATTTGTATATCTGTATATTTCTGATAAGCATGATAAGTTTGAGCAGTGTTGAGGGCTCAGAAAAAAATTACATACTGCTTCATTCATAACATTGTCATATATTTTCCTTTTTAAACATACTTAAGACACATGTAAGATTTGATGTGGTTATATCATGTATATTACATATCATATTTCTGTAATACTGCATAAGCATAATTAGAATATATGAACCCAACAATAATTTATGAGGGTAAAATTTGTATTCTTAATAAATTAGAATGTTACTTTTGTAAATAATAAAAGCTATTCAGTAAAGAAACAGTAATTACACATAGAATGCATAGGTTTGCAATTTTTACACACCCACCAATAAATACAATGCATCATGTGTAATTGAAGAAGGGGTTTATCTCTAGTTTAAGACATCAAATCAAGATGTGACTGCTCTTGTTGATAGACAACTTTCAAGTTCAGTGCATTTCCGTCAAAAACTCTGGTTTTAGTGAACATCATTCATGCGTTTAGGGCATCGGGACTTCCGTTCCCATGTTGAGCAAGTGGTTGGAAAAGGATAATGCTATATTGCATTAATTATTCGGCAAATTAAATACTCATAATTGACAATCAGCACTGCTGTCATAAGGGGATTGTGATTAAGTACTTACAAAACAAACTTTATTTCTAGTTTATCTTGCACAATGACGATCACTAAGAAGCTTGATGAACGGTAATAGTGTAGGGATACATGCGATCCCCTTTATCTGGTAAATGACATCATAAAGGTGTGAATAATTGACGAGTTTTTCCCGGTGATGGATGAACTCGAAAGTGGTCTATTGGATTCTTTCCAATGTTCACACGAATTAAGGATGTACACCTCTGAGAAGCTAAAAATTTCTAGAATTAAACTTTTTTTCTTAACCTGATTTTTGGGTTATTAAGACTGTAACAAAATAATTGGTGAAGAAAAAATAATATGGTGGTGCACTTCTTTTTTTGCTACGGACCTTTGAAAATGCCCAATTTTGATGATTTTCCCATTTTTCATTGATTTTTACCTATTTTTGGGCTATTATCGTGAACAAAATCACAGTTCCACAATTAAACTTTTTTTCTTACTTTCTATAAAGATGAAGTAGACCAATCTGAATAAATATTACTTACAAAAACTATAGGTAGGTGTTAATATAAGAAAGTTTTATCATATTTTGACACTTTTTTGTGTAAAATTTACCATGCTCTCAATTTTGTATTTTTGTGATTTTTCTCAGTTTTAAGAACAAAATGCATATTATTTCAATGTTTTTGTTATAAATGATTGAAAAAATACATATCTAAGAAATTTGAAAAGACCAAAATGATATGGGATGTACATGATTCTTGTAAAATCATTTTTGGTATCCCTCACCCATTTTCGCAAAATTTTGGCTAAAAATACTGCCTTGATTG
This sequence comes from Mytilus galloprovincialis, assembly GCA_037788925.1. Taxonomy (NCBI): domain Eukaryota; kingdom Metazoa; phylum Mollusca; class Bivalvia; order Mytilida; family Mytilidae; genus Mytilus; species Mytilus galloprovincialis. The sequence goes on from CM075339.1 coordinate 15,013,289, forward strand.
GTTGTAAAATTTGAAAACTGAATTACTCAAAAACCATTCATTGTAAATGCACAATTTTTTCACAGATTTATGTTTGATTATAATATTTTTAAAATTCATTGATATTTTCCACTTCTATCACATGTTTTGGAAATAATTCAAGAACGAGATTTCAACGAGACTGAACGAGACTGAAAAGTCAGAAGAATACATCCTTAAGTAAAATATTTATGAATATTCTTTTGATCTTATCATATGCACTCCCAGCAGTTATTATTCATCAAAAGTTGATGAACAACTGGATAACTTTATGTTAGTTAAAAGCTAATATATTATGTCCTTGTTTGTATTGTCAGATCATATGTTTTCTTAAGACATATGAATTCGTACATGACATGTAAGAATGCTTTTTCAATGGAAATTGTGATGTCACAATGCATTCTTAATAGTACGAAAACCCATGAGGCATGAGACAAAGATATACTATATATAGCTATGCCAACTCTCAATAAAGCTTATTTATCTACACTGACTACAGAAGAGACAGGAGAAAGAATAATACTGGCAATACACCTAATAAGCCATATATGGCTAATCTCGGCTGACCCAGCTGCTTGAACTTTTGACACATACAGCAATCACTATTCCATTGTGGCGTCAGATATTTTGTTTTATGATGTCAAAATTTTATTGGAACCTGTGTGATATCCAGTAATTATCCTCGAAACAGGACATTTTTCACTTCGGAAGCCTGATCCTCAATTCATTACGCTAAAGGCAAAATTGAAATATTTGAAATTATCTTAACTATTCAACTAATACCGATAAGTTTGTCTAGAAATTATCGTGAATGATGACGCAGTTGTTTTGAAATGGACCTGATCAGCATCAGTAAAACTTAGAGATTTTATGTCACTTTGTTGACCTGAAATTGGATTATTTTTTCTGTCTGCTCTGGTGATATTTCTTCTGGTGCTTCTGCCATTATGATCTGTTTTGTATGAGGTAAATATGAATGAATGCGTCAATGACAAATTAGAAGTATTGCAACTTTCCAATTTTTTCCCGGATCTTGTCGAAATAAAATAAATGTGGAAACATAGAGTTGACGGAATGGATACGATATAAAATACGGATTTTCAACCACTAAAAATATTAATTTAATTTGGTTTTATGCAATAGAGAATAGACAATGTTTATTAACACATTTACATTAAGTAGTTCTTCTTTTCTTCGTATGAGCTTCCTATTATAAGGAACACCCCTTTAAAATATTAAAAAAGGGGAAGAAACAGGGATAAAATATATTACATCAAGGTAAAATCCAGTGGTGGTGCGCTATACATAGACAGTGAATTGTATAAAAAAAGAATCATAGCATATAAAATATAAAATTATGTACATAAAAATGAAAAGCCAATCTACAGAAGTCATATAACTCAAATAATTAGTCAATCAATTTACCAGCAAATAGCTTTCTTAGAGCTTTATAACAATGAATATTTGTTACAAAATATAGTGATCTATATGTACAATAACATTCATGATAATTTATAAAAATTTATCTACTATTTCACTTTTTCATAGTCTATGTTTCAGCATCCATATCTTAATGATAACTGTCAGCCGTCTAACTTTTTCAGTAGAGATAATCTTTTGTAATGAAGCTTGAAACAGAAGTGTCTTGTAAGCGTTTCCAGTTTAAGAATTAACTCTTCTTTGAATCCAAGTTGTTTCATATATTTTGTACAGTCCAATACAAGTTGCGTAACTGCTAGTTTATTGTTAAATAGCAGTTCCCATGTTCCAGGAGGAGAGTTTTCAGTCACAAGTTGTTTAATGGGAGTGAAGTATTCTTTTTTCTCATTGCATAGAACAGGACACTGTGTAAGAACATGCAAGATATCCTCTATTTCCCTGTGGCATAGCAGGCATGTGGGGTCAATTGTATATTGGCTGAACTTGTGTTTGTCGGCTTGCACCATGTAAGTCCCTGTCAGCATCCTTCCTTTAGTAGAGGCTTTTCGAATTTCTATCAGATTCTGCTCTACTGAGTCCCATACAGGATGAGTTGAGTCTGCATTGCCAAAGTTGAGGTTTAAAAATTTTAAAGAGGACATTTGGTGAGCTTCCTCTTTGAGTCTGAGGGTCCAGAAGGATGAGATTTCTGTTTTTACTAATTTCTTCCAGGATAGTTTTGATGGAATTGGAATGTTTTTGTCAAAGATATCCGGTAGATTATATTTTGCTAGTAATAAGGCAGTTTGAAAGAAGAAGCTATTGTTGTTGTCAAAGTTCACTGCAATTTGTCTGTTGATGATTTCTTTTATTTTATTGTTGGAGCAGGTTGTAAGGGAATGTAAAAATGTCAATTTTCTCTTGTGAATTTCTGCTTCTACAGGGAGAACTCCGAGAAGTAAGTATACCGCAGGTTTTGCTGTTCTCGTGGCAAGAGCTTGTATTGCACGCAGTGTACCAATATGGAACCTCTCCAAAATCTGAATCTGAGTTTTTGTTAAAGAAAGGATTTCAAGACCATATAGAAGTCTTGGTAGCACATATGTCCTATATATTGTGTAGGAGATTTTAGGGCTTAATCCATTTGTACCATGCAGTCCTGAATTCAAAAGGGCATATTTTGTTCTTCGAGCAGATTTTACACGGTCTTCTATATTTACTTCATTTTCTTTTTTGCTTGATCTTTTTAGGCCTAAAAGAGTTCAATTATATTATCTGATAAGTTCCAGGTGTTTGTTCTGTGATTCTTTGCAGATCCGTAGCAGATGACTTTCGATTTTGTTGGGTGGATATTGTAATGATGTTGATTTGCATATCTTCCAATGGTGTTTAGCATTATTTGAAGTTTTGCTGGATCAGAGCTTATCAGGGCGATGTCGTCAGCACAGGTAGGCGTTCCACAGTATATATCTCCCAGACTGAATCCTGTTGCATTTTTCTCTAAATCTACAAGGAGATCCTCTGCAAATATTTTATACAGATGAGTTGACAATATTGCACCCTGCCTAACTCCTTGGAGTATATTAAAGCTGTCACTAAGTTCTCCTTGCCATTTGACTTTGGAAGTAAGGCCAGAGTATAGATCTTTGATGACAAACCATAGATCTGGGTGTTTTTTCCTATCTAGCGTTTTGTCATGGAGTATCAGATGCTGGACTACATCAAAGGCAGATTGGACATCAACAGTAGCCAGATAGAGAGTGTTGTTTTTCCGTTCACATTTGCATTCTGATATAATGAGACTAGCTATTAGTGGACATAGCCCTTCTGTAAATCCAAATTGTAGATCAGTGTTAGGAGTAATACTGAGTTTGCCAAGGATACAGAGTTCATGGAGTTTAGATATTACAGGGGTTACAGTGATTCCTCTATAGCTGGAAACTAGGCATTGATTTTTTTCCTTTTTAAGTACTGGAGTTAGAATTCCGGACTTGAATTCAATTGGGACAGTTCTGTTAATGAGTATGTTATTAAATATCTTTGTAAGCGTCGGTGTGACTGTTTCTTTAGCAAGTTTTAGATGAACTTCTGCACAAAGTCCGTACTCATCAGGTGATTTGCCACTGTTTAGATTGTCTATAGCTTTGGAGACGTCATCTTCTTTGTATGGTTCTATTGTTGTTTGTTGGTTATATAGAACTTCTTCCACGAGATGCTGCCTTATTTGGCATAGTTCCAAATATGAGTTATCAAATTTTGATTCTTTTGGGATACTAAGATCTTCATAGTACTTTGCGAATGCCTTTCTCTGTATAGCAGGATTAAATTCTAATTCACCCTCTATATCTATACCTGTTGAATTTGTTCTAGGTTAAGATCTATTCCTGTTTATTAATTTGTAGAATAAGTCTGTGGATGGATTATCCATAATTTGTTGATATAAATTCAATCTATCTTCAGCATGTTCCTTTCTTTGCTGACTGCGGAGATTTTTCTTTTCTGCTTTTAGTTGTTTCCTGAATGGGTGGTCTGATAGTTACCATGGTTACGGCATACAAAATTAAGACAATAAACTGACAATAGTAAAATTGATTATAATTATATTACAACAACAACAATTTTTTATTTGTCAATCAAGACGTCCCGAGGAGCAGTACAATTACAGTTTAATTAAAGTGTAAAAATAATTGTGGTGATTTTTTTCATTGAAATTACAATACATGACAATATTATAAAACTAAAACTATATAGGAGAAGGGAGACAACCAACACAGTGTATATTCTCAAAGATAATGAGTGAGTGAACACAATCAGACTACCGTTTTGTAATTAGAAGAAGAGCTGTGGGCTACTCATGTATTAATATTTAATTTTACTCTTCTAGTCTTTATTAAACGACAGCAACAACAGTCGAATCTATAGAAAGAAAGATAAACAGCCACCTAAGAAGATGGCTAGGAGTACCACCAAGCTTTACAGCCATAGGCCTTTACAGTAGATCATCACAACTACAGCTACCTTTAACATCAACTTTGGAGGAATACAAGGTATCAAAGAGCAGACTTGTTATGACTCTCAGAGACTCGAAGGATAGCAAGATCAGTGAGGCAGGAATACAGACACGTACTGGACGTAAATGGTCAGCAAGAACTGCAGTCGATCAAGCAGAAAGTATTCTTCACCACAAAGACATAGTTGGCAACACCTGTACTGGTAGACAAGGCTTAGGAATGACACATTTCCAACAGTGGTCAAAGGCAACACCAAAAGAGAAGAGTAGCATGGTACAGTCAGAAATAAGAACAGTAGAAGAAGAACAAAGAAGGGCAAAAGCAGTGGAGCTAAGCCGTCAAGGTGCATGGATGAAGTGGAACTTGCCAGAAAGAAAGATCACATGGGCAGAGTTATGGAGGATGGAACCATTCAGAATCTCATTCATGCTTAGGTCTGTGTACGATACACTTCCTTCCCCTTCAAACTTACACCAGTGGGGGCTGATAGAAGAACCAAGCTGCAAGTTATGTGGTGAACGAGGTACTATGGCACATATACTTTCAGGCTGCAAGGTTGCTCTGACACAGGGAAGGTATCGTTGGCGACACGACAAGGTCCTAAAACATCTAGCAGAAATCCTTGATATAGAGAGAAAAAAGAAGAGACCATCAAAAACAGAGGCAAAACAGATCAGATTCGTTAGAGAGGGAGATACTGGACATGCAACAAAGTCTCAACAGCACTTCATCTTGGACAAGGGCAGTGATTGGAACATGAGAGCTGACATTGGAAAGAAGCTTGTGTTTCCAGAATGCGTACAGACAACCCTACGCCCAGACATTGTAGTGTGGTCACAGCCTTCAAAGATGATAGTTGCAATAGAACTGACAGTTCCTTGGGAAGAGAGATGTGAAGAGGCATACCAGCGGAAGAAGGAAAAGTATACAGAGCTGATGACAACATGTAGAGAGAGAGGTTGGAAAGCATGGCTGTTCCCAGTAGAAGTAGGCTGCAGAGGTTTTCCTGCACAGTCAGTATGGAGGATGCTACAGGCAATGGGAATAGTTGGAAAGGCAAGAAAGACAGCAGTAAGACAGCTAGGGGAGGCAGCAGAGCGTTCATCTTGCTGGTTATGGCATCGCCGAGATGATCTGAGCTGGAAGCCGAGTGCTGATGAGTAGAGGTTTGGCCACCTCTACTGACCCGCCAACCGGAGGATGTAATGGTACAGGGTCGAAACATCTGGTGAAGGTTGGAACCATCTGAAGACATCAAAGCACCCGGCAGAGAGCGACAGGGATTCAAATATGAAGAAAGATGAGCAGTCAAGAGAATATGACAGCAGAAAAGCAGTATACCACCATCTGTAAGTAATAATCAACTATCTATTAATTTAATCATTATGTTATTAAAGGGAAACTTCGCAAAAAAATCAAAAATTGATATTATGTCCATTCTGTATAGAAACGCTCAAATTCATAGATATTAAAGTTTTATTCTGCTAGATAAGAGATCACCATCGATTTTAAATTTAGAGTATCAATTCTCTGCGTTCGGCCATTTTGTCATCTTGTCCGATTTGAAACCACGATATGTCTAACGACCAAAACTACAGTAACCTGATGTAGTCGTAATTGCGTGTCGATATCTTGTCAATCGTACGGTTGTTTTATCCGACTAGTTAACGAACTTGATACGGAAAATTTTCTTATTTTTTAAAAATAACCATGGTCTGTTATTTTTAAACTGTTAATATTGGAAATAGTTAAAAAGTCAAAGTTCAAATCATAAGTAATTGTGTTCCGTGAAAATTGAATTGTTTTCGAAAATCTAATTTGTTCATAATTCTTTTATGTAATAAACTGTAGTCAAATAAATTCGGATCTTCTCTCAACTGATCACCCGCATGGCTAAAGGTATTACTCCCAAAGGTATTGTGAGGGGTGTGAGGTGACACGTCCAGGTATTCAAGCGATTTCCTGTCGGGCTTGTAAGTTCATGCATCGTTTCACTTCTAAGGATATTGATCAGTGTACACGGCCGATAACTTATAACTTTCCATTTTGAACTATTAGGTGTATAATATACATCTCTGTCTTGCGTGTCCGAAAGTTATATAATATACTAGTCATCACTAAACGCATACGCTTGTTTATAAATAACATTTCTGGTGTAAAGAATATTATTCATAAAAATATGAATAATACAAAAAAAACAAGACTTGATGAAATAAAAATCTATATACATATTTTTTCCAAGGGTAAATTCGGTAAAATGTAATATATACTCGTTGTCAATAGTGAAGGACAGATTGGAACATACCAGAAATATTGATTTAAAAAAAATTACGCACTTGTCGACCATTCGTTTATACGCCTGGATAATAAGTTACGGAACTATAATAGCCCAAATTGAAATATATACATGTTTACATTGAACATAAGAAAGAAACATACATTTTGTGTACATTGGAGTAAAAGTTTTGTAAATAGACTAGTCCACGTATGCCAACAGTATATATGTAATAGACTATAATGTATACCAAAAGAAGAAGAAGAAGAAGAAGAGAGTCAATTTGATTTAAATACAGGTCGATATATAACTTGATTTGTCTCATCGAAGTTATGGACATAGTAAAATCACAGATTTATGTATCAATTAGATTGTTCTCGAATAAAGGAAGAAATTCGTCATCATCACAATTGTTCCGACATGCATGTAATACATACGCAACTGGGCGTACACAATGATCTCCAAGGGATGTGAATATTTTCCAGGGAAAACTATAGAGTATCAAAGTTTCAAATCAATTTCGGGATTTATTTTCTTTCTTGATATTCAATGACAGCAATTTAAAGAATAAACTGCTTTAGCGGCTCCCGCTTTAGGGGTATTCTTGCCAGTTAAAACAGACTTAAAATTCGTTCTGTTTTTTTTTTTTAATATCATTGGTCAAATAGCTAAAGTATTATACGTTGTGAGACGAAGACTTTTTTAATATAGGACATTCCCGATTATGCATAAATTTTGTTGATGTTTTTCACACTTGAAAAGAATATCTTTTCGATTCCATTCCAAGAAGATCCTTTAATTTCCTGAATTTTTTAAAACATCTTTTTTTTCATATAGCTGAAGTATTCATGCGTTGTGAGATTTAAAATATTTTGATGAGAACATTTATTCCTAAATAGGTAAATAAAGATCCCTTTGGATGGACTAATTTATATAATTGCAATTGTTAATGATCTGTTTGAAATATTTAAGGTTACGGATTCTAATTTAAAATAGTACAATTTTAGTTCATACACTCGTGTTTAGAAGGCTATTTTTATTTATGATAAATTTATTCAATTAAAATAATTCAGTAGTTTATCGTTACAAAAGTAATCAGAAGTCATAATTCATTTAAAAGTGATCTTATGCAAAATATAAAAATATACAACAGCTATCCAGTTATTGTGCGACCTTATTATTCCCGTTAATTAATTTTAATTCTTTTTTTTTTTACATTTCTGTGTCTAAAACTATGACTGACTCCCGTTTACCATTCCGATACGAAATGTTGTTCACACCTGGAATGCCAGTGAACCGTGACGCCTAGATTTCACCGAACGAAGATCAAAAGATTGGAATTACATAATGCTAATCTTTTAATTACATTGAGTTTAACTACGCATTCAACATTCACTAAGTGTCACAAAACAATACACATTTTATTTCCACCGTACAAGCAAGTGAATATTTTTGCTGGAATGAAGCAAAAAGGTCAGAATACAAACATGTACTTTTAATACACGATATCGATCATGTCAGTTTCATATGTTTGTTTAAAGTATTTGTAGAAAAAAAAAAATCATAAAAATGTTCTATTGTATGATTTAATTTTATTATTAAAATTTGTTTAAAAAAATCCACACGATCTTATTTTAAAAGTTGCATGGCTTTCACTTATTTTTCGTTGGTTAATAGCTACACCAAAAGTCATCGATGCGCTTTAAATCACGTTATCAGATGGATAACGAACAAGACTTAAATGAGATTAATTTCACTCCCGGCATGCAAAAAGACTTAAACTACGTCACATAAGTCAGGAAGTTTCAAGAAATAAAATTAATAATTTCCAATTTTCTCCTTTATTAGTTTTCATATCAAAATAAAACTTGGTGAATATGTTTTTTATGGTATTATGAACATAATAAGATGAAAAGTGAAAAATCGCGAATTATCCCTTTAACAAATGGATCTTCATTTGACATCAACCATAGAAATTTAGATTGGTCATTTAAAGTTTTAAAATTAGTAAATTTAGAGGATAAATCTAAAATAAAACTGGACCTTTCACTTTTAAGTGATGGGCATTGAAGGAGAAAACGAATTTCATCCTCAACAATGTCATTATTACATAATTTACAAAATCTTTTATCTGGGGGTATTCCTTTATATCTGCCCTTTTCTATTAGAAAGACAGTGGTATTCACAGCGAAGAAAAAAAAAACTATAAATATATATCGACAGTTAACACATTATTAATGTTCATGAACAAACAAAAAAAGTATAAAAAAAAAATTTAAAATAAGTTACATATTATACATATTAAGAGTAACACAAGTTACACAGATGTTCTCAATAAAAAAAACATTGATATCTATAATACTAAAATTACGAGGTCCAATTTGTCAGCCGTCATCACGTAAAAACGACGAATCACAGAATTCAACTTTATATATAACTAATATAGTACAAAGGTGTAGATTAAAAATTACACCACTCCAGGCCCTTTTGTTTTCCACGTAATTAATATTGCCAATAATGAGGGCCCTCATGGGGTTTTTGATTATGTGATTACTTGGCCGTTTTTTTAATGATTATTTGATTATTAAGCCAAATATTTCATGATTATTTGATTACCTAGGACTGTATTTTTAGTTTATGATTATTTGATTACTAAAGATAAGCAAATATTTAATGATTATGTGATTATATTGGCAAAAAAATGGTGATTATGTGATTACTAGGACCCCCCCCATGAGGGGCCTCAATAATTAAGAAGTTCCGGGTCGAGTCCGCTACCGATACCAATAGTATATTCACCTGTTACCTATTACCTTATCTACAACTACGTTCCGCAACTGACAGGCGCACCACCAAACGTTGTATTCAGGACTAATATGCTATATACACGGGTCATAACCACAGGGTTAATTTGACACTACTAAATTGTAAAATTGTTACCTATTGTAGCATTTTAATCAGTAAGACTTTCTAAGATAACAATACGAATACTAAAAATCTGGACTAAAAATAAGGCGTATAGGTACAGTTTTCAATTTGTTAGTGGGCATGACGTAAAACAGCAAAGCAAAGAATTCAACTTTATTTATAACTTATATAGGACAATGCTGTTGATTAAAAAATACTCCATTCCAGGACCTTTTGTTTTCCAAATAATTAATATTACCAATAACTGATAAGTTCCAGTTCAACGGGTTCAAACAGAAAGACTTGAAAGCAGAGAAAAACTGTGTATCTTATAATCGACATGACTTTATCAGATGACAATACTAATACTAAAATAAGGCTTGCGCATAGTTATATACTTTAATTCAGTCACGGACCCGTGATATCACGGGTGTGTTCTAGTATACTTTATGGTGATCTTTATAATGACTGGTAGACTGCTATTTAAAAGTGCAGTGATATGCCTCGGTGTTATATCTGACTGCAATTTGATAAAATTGAAATTAAGATCTTTATTAATATTTTGTATATAGGTATCCCTCAATGATGTATAGCATGGACAGACTGACAAGAAATGGTATTCATCCTCAATTTCTTTTCTGTTACAGGATAAGCACATGCGTTTACTTCTTTCAATGTTGGTCACGATGATAACGTTCCCTTTCAATTGCTAGGGAATGGGCACTTTGTTTAAATTTACTGAAAACTGATCGACGGTCAGGTTTGAGTTTACATATATCAATATATGGGGCCTTTTTCTAATTCTTTTGGTATGACAAAAGAAATTTAATTTTTCAGTTCACAATGTGGTTTAGAAATTTTATAAATGAAAGCTGAATTTTAAAGTACAAAGGGGTTCTGTTTGTCTCAGTTAAACAAGCTACATTTGTTGTTTTGCACTGTATCCCTAAAATTTCTTTAATAAATTTAATATGTAAATGTTCAAATGGATCTGAATCTTTGAACACTTTAGCTGTTCCAAACTTCACTCCCATAAAGATTTATTGGAACAGCTAAAGTATCAAATAATTTTCAGTCAAGCATATTGCAGGAATTATGTATAGAGACGGTTTTTTTTTTTAAATTTAAACTAAGCTTTTCTTCCTTTTTCCATAAGAAGTTTTTCTGAATGACTTAAAACTTCTTGAACAATTTATAGATATTTCAAGGTAACAATAAGATTTAACAGTCTCAAGATGCTCGTTTTCTACTTTAAAATAATTACAATAGGGTTTTCCATTAGAATTAAATATTATAATTTTCAAATTTCCATAAGGAACAAAATTTACACGACCAATACATGACCAGTGTTACCTCATTTTCATGGTTCAGTGACTACTTGAAAAAAAGTTGATTTTTTTGTAATGTAAATTTTCTCTTATTTTGAGTAACATGATAACTATATTTGGTATGTGCGTGATTTGCAAGGTTCCCATAACCGTCATACAGTTTTCACTTGACTTTGACCTCATTTCATGGATCAGTGAACAAGGTTAAGTTTGGGTGGTCAAGTCTATATCTCTGATACTATAAGCAATATGTCTAGTATATTTGGTGTATGGAAGGATTGTAAGACGCACTTGTCCAACTGGCAGGTATCATCTGACCTTGACCTCATTTTCATAGTTCAGTGGTTATAGTTAGGTGTTTCTGTTTTAGTCTGATTTTCCAATACTGTATGCAATATGTCTACTATATTTGGTGTATTGAATGATTGTAAGTTGTATATGTCCAACTGACAGGTGTCATCTGACCTTGACCTCATTTTCATAGTGCTGTGGTCAAAAGTTAACTTTTTGCGGGTTTTTTTTTCTAATACTATATGCAATAGGTCTACTGTATTTGGTATATGTAAATTCTCGCAGGTTTTATCTGACCTTGACCTCATTTTCACGGTTCATTTTCCAGTGTTTTGGTCTGTTTTTCTTAAACTTTGAGCAATAGGTCAACTATATTTGTTGTATGGAAGGATTGTGAGTTCTACATATCTGACTTGCATGGTTCATCTGACCTTGATAAAATAATTTGCATGGTTCATCTGACCTTGACAAAATAATTTGCATGGTTCATTGGTCATAGTTTAGTTTTTCTTGGTTAAATCTGTTTCTTAAAAACTAGAAGCCCTAGATCAACTACATTTAGTGTATTAAATGATTTTAAGTTGTACATGTATTTCTCCTTTCGGTTTATATGACCTTGGCCTCATTTTCTTTGATGATGTTTAGTTTATGTGATAGTTGTTGTACAGCTTTATATTAATAACTATCAACTAAATATCAATGGTTAGTAAAGAAGGCGAGACATTTCAGCGTGTGCACTCTTGTTGGTTTTGGTCTGATTTTGTTTGTACTGTTTGCAATAGGTCTACTATATTTGGTGTATGGAATGATGGTACGATGTACAAGTCCAACTGGCAGGTGTCATTTGACCTTGACCTCCTTTTTATTGTTCAGTGGTCATAGTTAACTTTTTGTGTGTTGGTCTGATTTTCTAATACTATACGCAATAGGTCTGCTTAATTTGATGTATGAAAATATTAATAGTAAATTAATAGTTTTGTATGTAAAACACAGTTTAATTGTAATTAATAGAGCCAATAAAAAATATTGAATAAATAAGGTTTTCTACATAATTTGTATTTTGGACAAACGAAGACTGAGTAATGATGGATATCCTCAATATCTGACCCATAATGACAAGAAGGATCATTTATAATATTAGCTCGAAAAAAGGTCATGGTTTAAGAATGAAGCGGAGTATCGCAATTGCGTTAATATAATATTCTATTTCCTCGGGTCGTACGCATAAAACGTTTCTAATTAGTCTACTATCGTTGTTCAATTCTTTGTTAGATTTAGAAATAGAGTCGACACTGCTAAATTTTGGATCAAGTTTATTCCATTCACGTATTGAAGAGGGAATAAACGATTCAGTAGTAAGGGAAAGTCTACACAATGGAACAATAATATCATAACCATTTCGCAATTTGTACACATGGAGGTACACGATTACATAGGTACTCTGGTGCATGCTTTTTGTTCATGTAATAAAACATCTGCAATTTTCTTCGCCTTCTTCTTTCATCTAACCTCATAATATAAAGTTCAAGTTTAAGTAAATATTGGTAGACCGGTTACTATTCTTGCGGCCTCTAATTGCCAATTTTCCAATTTATGTGAGTTAAGCAACAGGTCAACTATACTTGGTGTATTGAAGGATTGTAAGCTGTACATGTCTGACTGGCAGGGTCCATCTTACCTTGAACTAATTTTCATGTTTTATTGGTCAATGTGTAGTTTTATGCAGATATTGGTATCATGTCGGCGTCCGAAGACATTTGGTTTCCGGACAATAACTTTAGTATAAGACTAGAACACACCCGCGAAATCGCGGGCATTCAGATCGTAGTTGAAAGTATGTAAAGTGTTGTTGGAAGAATTATGTAAAAAAAATTCAGCAAAAGTATCATAAGTCAAAGGTTATTGGGGACAGGAAAATGTGTTTTTTTTTATTCCTCCTCCTTTATTTCCAAAATTCCCAATTTTGGTTTTCTATCAATTTCAATATGAACATAATACATTTAGTGGGGAATTTCAGCAAACGTATCATAAGTCATAGGTTATTGGCGACAGGAAAATGTTTTTTTATATCCCTCCTCCTTTATTTCCAAAATTCCCAATTTTTGGTTTTCTATCAATTTCAATATGAACATAATACATTGAGTATGTTCTGAACATTTAAGTAAGGAGCCTGTAATTCAGTGGTTGTCGTTTGTTTATGTGTTACATATTTGTTTTTCGTTCATTTTTTGTACATGAATAAAGCCGCTAGTTTTCTGGTTTGGATTGTGTTACCTTGTCAGTTCGGGGCCTTTTAAAGCTGAGTATGCGGGTATGGCTTTGCTCGTTGTTGAAGGTCGTACGTTGACCTATAGTTGTTAATGTCTGTGTCATTTTGGTCTCTTGTGGAGAGTTGTCTCAACATGGCTATCATACCACATCTTCTTTTTTTGTAATCAATGAATTTTGTAAAAGATTTAATAACTGGAGAATTTCAGAAAAGGTATCAAAAGTTCACTTGAATAATTTTAGGGCTTATCTGTATATTATGAATTTTAAGTTTACTAATCGATCCATGGTGGTCACTGATGTAGTATACAGACCCTCTCTATTTAATAAACTATGTGACCGCCGTGGATACCATGGTGGTCATTGATATAGTATACAGACCCTCTCTATTTAATAAACTATGTGACCGCCGTGGATAGTAAACTTGAAAATGATAGCAGATAGAATTCTTAAAATACAGTATACAGAAAAACGCAAACCGGAAGTCTAATCAGACTTAAAATTTCGTAAACTTGAAAATGATAGCAGATAGAATTCTTAAAATACAGTATACAGAAAAACGCAAACCGGAAGTCTAATCAGACTTAAAATTTCGTCCAATGACGGGACAATATCCGGATGCCTTTTTTCTCGTTTTTCTCCCAAAATAACTCAATCTGAATAATCATATGAATGGATGACAAATGCGACTATGCACTGTACCCATAGGACACAGAGGCGTGTTGATTAATTTGTTGTGGAAAGAAAAGAAGCGACACCAAAAATGAGGTCTTCTCGTTTAATAGTATAGATAATAGAAATCTATGAAATTTTAACACAAGGTTTATAACCACAAACGGAAGGTTTGGATTGAATTTAGGGGTTATGGTCCTAACAGTTTATGAATAAGGGACCAGCAAAGGGCTCAAATAAGTATTTTTTTCTAGTTTCTAGATAATAACTTGTGGAACGATGTATGGATCTTTGATATTATACCACAAGTTTCGATACCACAAAGGGATGGTTAGGATTGGCTTTGGAGTGTTATGGCTCAAAATGTTTAGGAATTAGGGACAAATAAGGGAAAAACAAGGGTTTCCTGGTTAATGGACAATTACTAAAGAATTTAAAAGCAGTGTAAGGGATGTGATCCAAACACAACGTTTGGATTACCTCCCTTACACTGTTTTTAAAATATGTATAAAGAAATGTTATATTTTCTTGAGATGATTAGCTGTCAATTTGTTTAAAGAAGTAAGTATTAAAAATGCTGATTAAGGAATATTAATTTTAGCCATGATTATGTATATCATTTTCTAATCTAAGACTTTTATGATGTATTTGAATAAATGGGTAATTATGGTTGCAAATTCCATTGGATATTTAAATTGAGGTTTTGACAATATCTTGAGGGGGGAAATGGGGGGGGGGGGATTTTTCTCTCATTTCAGTTTTCAGAAGTTGAAAAGAAAATGTTCTTCAAATATAATTTTTGTTAAAAAAAGGTTTCTTTTGGGTTTCAAAAAAAGGGGGGGGGTAAATACTCAACAGCATAGTGCACTAAAGCAAAAAAAAAGGGGGGGTATTTTTTAGGGGGGAGGGGGGTCAATTCGCAACAGCATAATGTAGAGCACAAAAGCATAAATTTGAATATAAATTCAAATCATATAACCAATTCTAAGTTCTCTGACTACAATTTATCTGTGTCAGAAACCTATTATCAGAGACATATAATACAAGAGATTGGCAACTCTAGTAGAGTCTATATAACGGCCAATTGTATTATATGTCTCTGCTATTATGTGTCAAATATGTAATAACAATCCAAATTCAGACCTGTATCAAGCGCGAATATTGTGTCCATTTTGGTCCCAACTGTTCATGGTTGTATACAGTTGTGCTCGGCAAAGCAATTTATTAAAAAAAAATGGCTATTTGTGAAAAAGGTTAAATCCCGTTGTTTTTTCTCATGCCAAATCGCCCCAATTAATGAAAAAGGTAAAGTCTAGATGAATATATAATTTTCAGTTCTGCCAACTCAAATGAAAACTAATCTACACAGAATAAATAAAAAATGCATTATGTGTATCCATATAAAAAAGAAGATGTGGTATGATTGCCAATGAGACAACTGTCCACCAGATACCAAAATGACACAGACATTAACATGCATGTTCATGTTTCTAGTGATGACATTCCACCTAGTATTTCGTTTTATGTTATCATGCCAGTGCTTGTTATCATTTATTTAATGTTCATGTGGACCCTATGGCTAAAATGGCCGTATTTTCACCTCAAAATTTACTGTGAGTACAGGCAAACCTGTACATTTGGAAAAGTTTTAAGGCATAGCATGCCCTAGATAAATAGAATTCAAATGCATTGTATGATTTAGAAAATTCATAACTTAACTGGATTTTACCATACACTTTTTTTCGTCCCTGCAGAAGATGATAAAATTAACAAACAGTTGAGTTTACCTTGATATGGTCCACTCAGGTACACAGTTTAAATAACCAATTATTGTCAGGTATCTATTGTCCATCTCATGTCCATGTCAAACAAAACATCTCATTTCAATAATTACCTGTGGGGAAGTTTTCAAACCTGTTTCCCAACTTAGTTTATTTTGGCACCTTCTGGAGGAATGAAAAAAAAGTGCACGGCAAAATCCTGGTAAGTTTTTACTTTTCTAAAACATAAACCAAATTTGAAATTTATTTATCTAGGGCATGCATGTATGTTTGTTTAAAATGTTATTGTTATGCATAGAACGATTCTTTTCTCACTTCTGTTCTTCCCGCTGGTAACCATGCATGCGTTGATGTGTGTATTGCGGGAAAGCCTGTCTGAACTGATGCATGATACATAAAAATTGAGAATAGAAATGGTGAATGTGTAAATGAGACAACCCAACAAAACTGAAAAGAGCAGAAATCAGCCTAATGGGTCTTCAACACAGCGAGAATATCCCGTACCCGCAGGCTGACTTCAGCTGGCTCCTTAACAAAAATGTGTACTAGTTCAGTGGAAATGGACGTCATATATATACTAAACCTAAAAAAAAACATATAACTGAACTAAAATTTCAAAACATATAACACTAAACTATCAAGCCCAGAAGCTCCTGACTTGAAACAGGCGCAAAAGGCGGGATGAAACATGTTTTGTAAGATCTCAACCCTATGCCTATACATCAAGCCAATGTAGAATTAACGAACACACAGCTATACGCACAGCAAAATTCAGTTTAAAAGGAGTCCTCGTCCTATGTCAGAAAAGGTAACAAAAGAAACCAAGCAAAATGATAATGATACATACATTAACAAAGGACTATTAGCAGTAAGTGACATGACAGCTACAGACCTCAAATAAACTGATTGAAAGAGTATGTCTTCATCATATGGAAATTAAGCACAATTCCTCCCGTGTAATGCAATGGATATCATAGGCGGGTCCAGGGGGCTGGGGGCCCCGACCCCCATTTTCGTGGGAACATTTTTTTTTATTATATAGATAATCACTGAAGCGTGACTGGAGCGGTCCCCCTTACAAAAAGTTCACGATCCGCCACTGGATATATATCTAAACATTTGTGTAAAAGTATTGTCCTTCATCCCGTCGATATATATATTTTTAAAAATTCAAAGAGAATGGAAATGGGAAATGTGTCAGAGACAACAACCCGACCAAAGACCAGACAACAGCCGAAGGCTACCAATGGTTCTTCAACACAACAAGAAAATGCAGCAAGAAATTCCCACACACGGAGGCGTACTTCAGCTGGCCCTTAAACAAAAATGTATACTAGTTCAATAAACTCAGAAATATACACAAGAAACTAAAATTAAAAAGCATAAAAGACTTACAAAGGCCAGAGGCTCATGACTTGGGACAAGAGCAAAAAATGCGGCGGGGTTAGACATGTTGTCTTTATATTAAATCCATTGGATGTGTAGTGATTGAGATTTAGATTTCAGCCAAGGAGAACATGCTTTATACATTTATTACTGGTTATTACTCACGTAGTGTACTCTTAAATCGTATTTATGTCTGATAAAGGCAGAAAAAAAATTCCTAAAATAGGTACAAGACAAAAAAATTAATTGACATTTGGAAGACTTCGAAGGAACGTGATATCTTTATTTCAGAAGATCATCAAATAGTATTTTTAGCTTTTTAATAAATATCTGTGTGCATGACGTTATCAGGAAATGCAACCTATTTTTTTGGTTATCACTTTAATAGATCAGAATTTGATATTTTAACTGTTAATTCAGAAATTATCGCATCAAATTTTTATTTGGGGTTGATGACCAGTCGTCAAAACATGTTACATAAATAAAATGCAATTTCACAAGTACTGACAAATGGTGCAGATTTGAAAATACCAGTTTAAATTTATGCTATTCTTAATTTGTCATTTTTTGGCACGAAAATTAAATTTTCTGAAACGTTTTTTTCAGCGTTTTTTATTCAGCCGTTAATGAATTTTACTGTACACGAATTATATGCTCTCTAACCACCGAGTAAAAACAACAGTTTAACAATTTAAGCAGAAAATCTTCTGGCAGGAACAATTTTTACCTGGATGTTAACGTGGTTTCGTCTGTATGCGTGTTGACATCCCTGACTTGTGTATGCGTGAAACTGTTAAAATAGAAATATGAGAAAAAAAACTTTAAGGTAAACAGTAAAGTTAACTAGAAAACTGATCAAGATCTACTATTTCCCAACTGAGAGACGGAAAGTCCTCCCTGAAAAAACCCGCTTACCGATATGCCGAAAAAAAACTTTATAAGAGAAGTACCACATTACACGAAAGAGACAGAAACACCGACTCAGACACAAATATATTTGCGCAATCAGAGAAAATTGTAAACACGAGGCGCCAATAAAACTGTGCATTCTCCGATGGAACTACATTGCTAGCCATGCATGTACGTGAAGAAGAGGGGAATTGATCGTCACCCTTGGCCAGCTAAGATGGTGGAGATGTAGATTCCGCCCCGGACTGGATCCGGTCGAATTTCTGAAATAAACGAATCGATGAAATACCTCCGGTGCACTTGTAAATTCGTTTAGGTTTTAATTGGGATACTCAAAGACATATTAATTTTATCAGTAACTATAGGGGTCCGTGTAAAGTAAGACACAGAACAGAAACGAAACATAGCGAAAGGAAACGAAACGCAGCTAAGTGATATAAATCATAGCGAAACAGAACAAACTTGACGACAACGAAACGAAAATTGTATAGGGAGAAACAAAACGAAACAAATTCAAAGGAACGACTAATAGAATGCTCACAGAAAGCATACCAAAGCTCCAAATCGACTTGAGTCGATTAGCAACATCAAATAACCGTTTCCAAGTTTCAAGGCATGAAAATACAGCAGCATCTAACATTAAAAAAAAAAACAATGACACATGAAGATATTTAGCCTTTCGAAACATTATACATTTCCGACATTCATCTTTTGCTAATTTGAAAAGGCGATTATACTGGTCATCCTTCTTTTATTGCCATCTGCATGCATGGTTTCTCGTCAGCTCAGAGTAGCAGGGTGTCCGCGTGCATGTAATTCTACTGCACATGTTTTTTTTGCAGCTCAGAGTAGCAGGGTGTCCGCTTGTATGTAATTCTACTGCACATGGTTTCTCGTCAGCTCAGAGTAGCAGGGTGTCCGCTTGTATGTAATTCTACTGAGGCTTCTTTAATATGCTAACTGCGGCCATACCCATGCACTGTTCCAAGACAAGGGAGGGTTGAACGCTCACAAACATGTATAACCCTGTATATATTTTTTGTGTAATATTATTAGTGTCTGTCTTAAGCCAGGAGCCTCTAGTTCAGTGGTTGTCGTTGGTCCATATTTGTATTTCCTGAATTGTTTTGTTATAAATTAGAACGTTAGTTTTCTTGTTTGAATTGTTTCACGCATAATGATGGAAGTATTTAAAGACCTTGACTGGCTTTACAACCCTCGCATGGTCGGAGTAAATTGTTTCACATTTCTCATTGGTAGGCTTTTTATAGTCAACTATATGCGGTATGAGTTTTCTCATTGTAGGAGGCCGTTTGGTGCATGCCATGATAATTCCAGCACCAACTTTATTTGAACTCTTGTCACGGAATACATAGTTTCTCATTGGCAGTCATACCATACCTCCTTATTTTTATATGTAGTTTTGATGTTAACCTTTTGCTCTCTTATCCAGTACCAAAATGAAACGAACCAAAATTTCACCGCGCTAAAGTTCGAAATCGACTTACTTCAGATTATCGACTTATTTTTGACCCAAAAAGTCTCATATATAAGTTTCAGGGATTATAAAATATTTAAAAAGTTTAATTTTGTAAAATCGCTAGCAGTTTTAGTAATTTTATAAAAACTCAGAAATTGTAAGTAGTTATCAAAGGTACCAGTTTTATAATTTAATACGCCAGACGCGCTTTTCGTCTCAGTAAAGTTTATGAAATCAAACCAATCAAATCAGGTGAAAAAGGCATGTTGAAAGCAAGGATAGTTATACAAATCCTTGTTGAAAGCAACAAAAATTTTGAATTACCTTAATTAATTTTTCATGATAAAGTTTGGATGACGTCGTCTACTGTTGACTACGTTATGATAGGCTTATTTTGTTTACAGTTTTTGTTTATAACAAACAGATTTTACATATTTGAATCAAACCAAGTCTGAAACAAATGACAAAATGTTTCACAGCTTTACAAAAGATAATGCAAATATGCCAACCATCAGGTACGTATATATTTTTGTACATGGCATATATATTTTATCATACTTTTAAGTATGCACATTTCCTTAGCCAAACAATTAAACCAAAGATTGGAATAACAACGTTAATGATGAAGGTCTCATTAACATGTTCTCACCTCAACTAAATGTGTTCATTATATATATATAAAAGTATAAAAAATGTAAAAATCAAAACTTTATAAAACTGAAAATTTAATAAACAAAAGAGGAGATTCGATAAATATGCAGCCATCGGTGTCGTTATCCTTATTACATTTTTGTGTGAACAAATTAATTTATTTAAGGAATGACTGTAATATTTTTTCTGTCTATGAAGAAATAACATAAAAAATTTGGTGCACACTGAATAACGCGCGTAGCGGGTTATTTAACAGTGTGCACCACATTTTTTATGTTATTTCGAATAGACAGAAAAAATATTACAGTCATTTCTTATAATTTAATTCTGAATTCCATTTTAAACCGTAGAAAACAATGAAAAAACGTTGATGACGTCACGGTCACATGACTAAATTATGTCTATGGGCTCATAACAAAATAACATCAGCCAATCAGAAGATGCGTTACATCCAAAATTAAAGTATTCAGTTAAAGACAAAAAAATATTATCATAAATCCGCTTTAAATAGGTTTTAAATATCCCAAACCCAGACGTTACGCACGGTATTCGGTCCATGTTTCATTTGACCATTTACTGATGAATAAGTAGGACGAAAACAAATCAATTCTACGAATTATTAAATATAGTAACTTGTCTGTATTTCTTATTTGAATCGAAATTAAATAAAATCTGATTTTAATAAATAAAATGTTATGTCTTATTTCATGATTCAGCAATGATTCCGTATTCATAGTGCCATATTTACCGTGTAAGACGTATAAACAACAAGAACCAACCATCCAAATATAAACGAAGAAATAAATACAAACTACTGAATGGATTTCGATAAAATTTGTACATATGGGATATTATATGATCATATTTATGATGTGAAACGGTCATGATAAATATCAAGTCTGTTCACAATCTAGCGGCCATTTTCGAAATTCCATAGAGCTGTAAGACTTGAAAATTCAAGTACACAAAAAAAAAAAAAAGCAAACATTTGGATATTATAACATTTTCACATAAATTATAGGAAAGGTTCGCCACCTGTACACGAAAATGTGATTTTATTGAATTTTACGAAAATATTTTTATTTTTAACATAGCTTCACTCATTTTATTTTTTTTCCAGTAATTTCCATGTCTCCCTTAAATGTTACCATAGAGCCATTGTTCAAGATTTTTCAGTATCATGATAATTAAGGGTATCTTAAATTTGTTACAGACAAATGAACTATGAAAAAAATGTTATTACTGAAATGTAATATTTTTCAAGATCTTTTTAAGCCTTCAATGTTAAGGAAATGCTAAAGTTTTCATCAATGTCCAACAAGGTTTCCGTGTCTCCCCAAAATGTTACCACGTCCAAATTTGAACGATTTGTGCACTGAACGTCAACGTTACCGGTGTTATATATTTAACATATATATAATTTTATTTTCCATTGACTAAAAATGTATCATGATCTGTGTAATGGTATTATTTTGAGAAAAAAAAATTTAATAATTTTTTTGAAGGGTAATAAATGAACAATAAAAAAATGACTTCATAAAAATTTTGTAAAGCATTTCCCGATCATAAAGGTGTCGAAATTTTTGGGATAAACACAATTGTATCATGCAATGGGTTAATTACTTTTAGTGCAAAAGAATTGCGTTTTAAAGGGGGTTTAGCATGGTTAAACACTTGCCAAGCACGATTCTCTTGTTATAACCCCGCGATTTTCATGAGTTAATTTACACGTATTTTTTTCAAATATTACCCGAAATTTTAAGATAAGTATATGTATAGCACAAGCTTTAATAATACTGACACTTTAGTTTTTGGAGCCAAGTATAACCTTAATATGATTGTGTGCTAGTACGAATGTTTGTTTTCATGATACACTTAAACATAAGTTAAAGGCATGTCTGGCATGTGAAAAATAGTCATTATATTTTAAGGCCGACTGTAGACCACTTTTTTTTAATTTAGAAATAAAATCAATAATTCAAAACTGCCCTTTTCATTCCAAAATCTTAGAATGAAATTAAATACAGATCAAGCAAACAGAGGATACATAGAGGCTGTTGTTGCAATTGACTCGAACGAGGATTATTTTTCTTATCATCTTCTTGAAAGACCCATATTTGAGATGTTGATAGTACGAATAAACAAAAAGACACCGCAATTATTTGATAACTGCAGTTTGAAAACTACAGATGAAGGCGGGTGGTTAAAATGTATACTCTAGAAGCACAACACAGCTTTGGTACTGTACTGGCTGTCTCCAAGCGATATGTATGTCTATACCTAGATACGTCATGTACTTATGATGACGGAATCATTAGCATCATAGAAGATTATTTATTTTGCAACAATTGATATGCCATTGGACAGTGACAAATATTTGAAATATATACTTCCGATAAGTTAAGATTATGATGAAATAAAGTTTGTTTGTTAAAAATATATAATCAGCCAATGTCTATTTTAAATAAAAAGTTAAACATCAATTGAAAATGACAGCTGTTTTTAAAAAAAAGATGCAAAGCTTTGACGGTTTGTTCAGAAGTAGGTTGAAATAATAGAAAAACGACGTCGAGTAACGTTACCAAATTATTATGATTTATTTGTTTGTAATTGATATGCCTATAAGGACCCTTTGATTAGGAAATAAACATATTTCATTTGATTTGATTTGATTATCAAACCGAACACCGTGCGTAACGTCCCAGAGAGTTCAGTCAAGAGTATATGTCTCTGGTTCAGTGATGTAAAAAAAAAATGATGTGTCTAATTCTCTGAATTCAAAATTCTGCATATATATATATTCTTGGATCCCTAAACCGAGCAAAAATGCTACCCTGGAATCATTTATTGATAACTTTAAGTCGGACATTATTAGAAATACTAAAAATAACAATAAACTTTTTGACAATCTTACCAATGAAGAACGGACTGCACTGAAAAACTTACGATCTAACAACAATATCGTCATTAAACCTGCAGACAAAGGCAGTGCAGTGGTTGTCATGGATAAATCTGCCTATATTCAAGAGGCTGAACGACAAGATGGTGATGCTAGGTTCTACCAAAAACTAGACTCTGATCCTACAACATCTTTTAGCAAAGAAATTACTGATAGTTTGGTAGAAATGCATGACGATGGTTTCATCGATGACAAAACTCTTGAATATTTGAAACCAGAAAATCCAAAACCGGGCAGATTTTATCTTTTACCTAAAATTCATAAGGCCAATAACCCAGGAAGACCTATAGTTTCAGCGAACGGTCATCCGACGGAAAAAAATATCGGAATTTGTTGACTTCCATCTTCGTCAACATGTTGAAGACTTACCATCTCACATCAAAGATACAACCGATTATCTTAGAAAAATGCAGGCCTTAAATCCACTCCCCTCCGACACGACTCTTGTTTCTATGGATGTCACCTCCCTCTACACTAATATTCCACATGCAAATGGCATTGATGCATGTAAAGAAGTTTGGAATTCCAGACCAGTGAAATATCCACCTACTGAATGCCTGGTCAAAATGCTCACGCTGGTACTTAAGAAAAACAACTTCACTTTTGATGGAGATCATTATTTGCAAGTAAATGGAACTGCCATGGGCACCAAAATGGCTCCGTCATATGACAACATATTTATGGGCAAATTAGAGAAACAACTCCTTGAAACTTCCATCGAAAAACCGCTTTCCTGGTTTAGATTTATAGATGATGTGGATATGAAATGGAATAAAAGCGACGAGGATTTAGATACTTTTATCACTCATGCCAACAACATACATCCAAGTATCAAATTTACTCATGAGAAGTCTAAATCCAAAATCGCCTTCCTCGATACTTCAAGTTCGCTCACAGAGGGCATCATATCTACAGATTTAAATTCTAAACCTACTGACACTCATCAATATTTGTCCCCTAAAAGTTGCCATCCTGCTCATTTTACCAAGAGCATCCCATACAGTCAGGCACTTAGAGTCAAGCGAATATGTTCCAACACAGAAACAACTAAAAGACAACTACGTCAACTTGAAACTCGCTTGAAGAAAAGGGGCTACAAACACAGAAATATCAAAAAAGCTTTCAGAAAGCGGAGTCAATTCCGAGGAGTGAACTATCGGTAAAAAAATAAAAGTACTCCATGTGTTCTAACTTACCACCCATCTCTCAAAAACAGCTTTGGTGTCATTCGTGAACATTGGAAATCAGTTGAAAAGAATTTCAAACTATCCAAGATTTTTCCCGAGCCTCAAATGATAGCTTTTAGGCAACCTAAAGATGTGAAGTGTCTGATAATAGAAGTACTTCTGGAGAATGTCGTTCGTGTGAAGAAAAACGCTGCAAATGCTGTCTACAGATGCAGCACTCATCAACATTTCACAGTAAGGCAACCGAAAATAACTATAAGATATTTTGCAATGTTACCTGCAAAAGTATGAATGTTATTTACATACTAGAATGTTCGGTTTGTGGCCTCCAATATGTTGGTGAGTCAAAGCAGCCTTTCCATAAACGCCTCAATGGCCATAGGAGTGATATCTCTAAGAAGCCACTTCTCCCAGTTTCTCAGCACTTCAGACAGTCGGGTCACAAACCTGATGACTTTAACCGCATGAAAATTCTAGTAATTGAACAGAACATTCACTGGAGTGATGCCCAGCGACAGGTTCGGGAAAGCTTTTGGATAAAGGAACTTAATGTACATCATCCAAACGGCATCAATAAAAAATACTAACAGTTCTGTTTTTCACTCATTTTATTGTTAATATACACAGTCACGTATATTGAATTATATAGTGTTTTGTTTATATTATTATATTCAGGATTTTGTATTAAAATCAATCGACCAAAACTTACCTGTATTATTACTGATCTATTTTTACACCTTATACATTATGTATCAGTATTGTTAAAACTTGTGACACTTGTGACTTGAAGCCCATTTGTTGAGCCGAAATATTTGTCAACACGATTTAATAACAACATTTTCGTATTATAACATACCGTTGTGCAAATTTTTAGCCTGATATAATTTTTTCCTTATCTGCATAGTATCGCCTATTCTAGACGATCCGGTACGTAGTAAATTTGCTGGTTGGTCCTTTTTATAGATTTTTATATTGCATATATATATACTGGCAATTTTTTAAAGGTTCTGAAATACTTCACTGAATTTGTAAAATCCCTTTCGTTTACAAAGTCACTCACACAATACCAGAAATAATAATGTTATAGAGTTATAATTCTTCCAGTAAATACTCATTATATATTTATTAACTAGTATGCTCATCATAACATAATACCAATATAATCAACTATTGCAAGTTGACATGCTAAACAAACAAGGAATATTAATTATTAAGGAAGTCACTTGTATGAAAATCAATGCACAAAAAGCTAAGTGTATGAAATTGGATTCAAAACAAAAACTTAAACAACTATCAGAATTATGTATTACCGTCAACGAAACATGTATTGAGAATGTCCATTCTTTCAAATTACTTGGAATAGACATTGATGAAAATTTAAGCTGGGAAGATCATGTTGATCGTATATGTAAAATTATCTCATCTAAAGTATCACTTTTATATAAAATTAAAGTATATTTGCCAATACACACAAGGCAACTATTTTATAATGCATATATTCTACCATATATAGACTATTGTAGTTCAGTTTGGGGAAATTTATTACAAAAAGATTCAGATAGAATCATAAAACTTCAAAAAAGAGTAGCAAGAATTATACTGGAATGCGATATTTCTATTCCATCTAATTTCATGTTTTCTTCTTTAAAATGGCTATCTTTTACCAAAAGAATAAAATACCAACAATCAATTCTAATGTATAAAATTGTAAATGGGCTAACACCTGATTACTTAGCAATACTAAATATTGATGATGTGCAACGCCACAACTTACGATCTGTCTCTAATAATGATCTTTTTGTTCCAAGACCAAATACAAATTTTTATAAAAAATCTTTTCATTATTCTGCAACCAAAGTATGGAATAATTTACCACTCGAAATAAAGAAATGTCCTAATGTGGAATTATTCAAGAAACATAGTTATAATCATTTTCTTGAAAATTATATGCAAGTCAACTAATTTGTTTTCCTCTAACAAAACTATATCAAATATTGTCATTTATTACCCTTTGTATATTTCAATGATTGAATTGTGTATATACTAGTAATATATATTGTAAATTAATGTATGAATGTATGAATGTTAACTGTATGCATGTATTTTGTTTGAGGGCCTCAATGAAAATTAGACTATTTCTAATTGAGTTACCCTCTTTAAATAAAGAATTTATTATTATTATTATTATTTACTTGGCAGGTGCGCCGTAATTTACACATGTTTAAACCGACTACGGTCCGTAGTCAACGACGCCTTTTTTTCGGAACACGCAAACCCCACGTTTTTGGACTCGTCTTGGCTTCAAAAATATGACCCGCAATGTCTACATCTTATACTGCAATGTTTTTGTGAACATTAATATGAATTCTTAAGTGTTTATCCTATAAATCCTTAAATCGGACAGAACAGAGAGGAATCAATAGGTTAACTGGGGATCGATACGTGACGCGTGGAGATCCTCGGATTTTATTGGACAATTAACTGGTTCATATTTAATAAGTGTCGCATAAGTAATGACATCAAAAATGTTGAAAGGACGATGCATTCTCATCGATGGAGGTCATAAACCATAGACAATGTGAGCTAATTTTACACCGTATCTCCTTCATGAACTGGCAGACTGTGTTAAAATGAGAAAATCTTGGCTAATATTGTGTCAGTTACATCTATCGCATCCCCAGCAGCAGAATCCGAGACGAGCATCGTAGTTCGTCAGGATGACAACTAGACGACCATCCCTGCCTCCCATGCCAGACCTCAGCCATCTAGACGAGGCAGAGAGGAAGATTATTGAGGATGTTATCAGGAGACAACAAGAGGAGGAGGATAAAGAACAAGATATGATTAGGTATACAAATCAGTCTGTTTAGACGGCCATATTGGGGGTCTCAAAAGGAAAAAGAGGGGGAGGGTGTAGGTTTTGTCCTCTTGATTTTTATCCATGTAAGATAGCCATACTTTGTGATATAAAAGCACAGTTCAATGGTTTGTAAGGTCTACATTTTTTTACTAGTAAAATTGTATAAAATACAGTCAAAACATCACAAAAATAACACATTAATGTCCCAAATAGTCTTGTATGGAGGACATGTATGTAGAACCTACTTATTTTTAGAAAAGATA
This sequence comes from Mytilus galloprovincialis, assembly GCA_037788925.1. Lineage (NCBI taxonomy): Eukaryota > Metazoa > Mollusca > Bivalvia > Mytilida > Mytilidae > Mytilus > Mytilus galloprovincialis. The sequence continues at coordinate 15,040,954 of CM075339.1, forward strand.
ACAAATTGTTTCCAACCATCAGATTACTACAGAATAATCTTATAAAATCGTTCAAAAATATAAAATTACCGTGTATAGCAATACGATTTAAGATCAAATGCATTATAGTACTTGAAATCATTATTTAGTTAACAAATGTCATGAATGTACATTTAAGTTAATCAAGCAACAGATTTTGATGTAAGATAAACCAAGGATTTGTGAAGTCTTACAAAACAAATGCTTGGATAAACAGAACAAATGTTTTTTTCATCTCCCTTGTAATATATATTAAACAATCAACAGTCTGCCTGATAACAGTGTAAACCTACTTTTATTTCAGTGGATATAATTTCAGGTACATGTAGTTCAATTTCTTCCTCACCTTAGCATGTCTAGTGAAAATATGTCATTTAATTTTTTACACAGAAGTTAGTATTTTTTTCATTATCATGATTATGTTTATGAGAAAAAAGTACATACATTGCTTTAAAGGATTCACTGCCTAAGCAATTTCTCTAATGTCTTTCACTGGTAAATATTGTCAATATCACACGCCTTTATGATGCCAATTACCATATAGAAGGTATCAATCTATATATATATATATCTTTAATATATGTATCCCTGCTCTATTAAAGTTGCAAGCACTTTTAGAATCATCATTCTGAAAGGAAGTTAAAGATTATTTATGTTCTGCAAGTAGGTAATCCTAATTCCTGTACGACTGATCAACTTATCACACATGGATTCTAATTTTCTAAAAATTTTGTGCAGTATACATGGTATAAGATCAAATTTTTCACCTGTTCGCTCAACATGCTCAACATGTGCATTTAGTGATGGATGCGACTATGACTACATTTTAGTCATATGGTGATGGAAGTCACATGACAGATTCAACTAACTTTCTATCCTGAACTGGCCTCTTGCAACGTAGCATTATCTGGTATACTGTTAAGAAGATGTGGCATGAGTGCTAAAGAGAGAACTCTCCATCCAAGTCATTATGTATAAAAATAGTAAACAATTGATATAGGTCTGTGATTCTCAATGCCTGAATGGGAATTTAGGTTTCTTCAAATATAAACTAACCCCTACAACATACTAATTGTACATGTATGTGTTGATTGTGGAATTAAAAACTAAACATTAAATATTCCCCCTGCCTTGTCACTTCGAAAAGACAAGAAAATATCAATGAATTTTAGAAATTCTAATTCAAACTGATGTATATTCAGAAATGATTGGATCAAATTGCAATGTAGGACTGATGAATCATGTAACCATCAAAATCATATGATAGTACATGTATTTAAAGAAAAGCTGTAATTACAAAAATGTACCATGATCACAAGTAATGTCACTAGACAGTTATAACAAGAATTTTTAAAAAATACAACTTCTAATTTATCATGTTTATGTACATTTGTACATGTATATTTATGTATTTCTTATTCTTTCACATATTTGCAGTGAACATGATGAATGCAACAAAAAAAGTATTTTATTGAAAATTTAGATTCTACAATTTATAATTTTTTCTTAACATATATGCATGCTCTCTATTCAAGATAATGACTAAAATTAAAAAAAAAAAAAAAAACATGTCAAAAAAATTAGCATTTAATTATCACAGTTACTCCTAGTTTAAAATGTATGTAAGTGCTTTATAATAAAAGCAACAATTATAATTATTATTCAGTCCAGATTTGTAAATTGATATAAAAATTCAATTAACTTTCACTTTAAACATTTAAATGGTGTCAAAGCTTTAATAAGGCACTAACTGTACTTTAATGGTTTACATAAAAATGAAGAGGTGTGGATTGCCTATTAAGGAGGAAATAATAAGACAGCAGTTACAGGTTTAAAAGACAATAGTAGAAACAAAGGTGTCATCAAATTAGGCCACAATCAAAAATATTTTGGTTTGCCCAAACCCTACCCAAGGTTGAGACAGTGGGTAGGTAGGTAGGTAGGCATTTTCTTTTTTTTTTTTTTTTTTTTTTAAAGAAATTTACGTATCGGATGTTTATTAGTCTTCATGCCTATCTGACTAAAAAAAAACTTCTGCAAATCAGGACAATAAAAGAATTCGAGTAGGCAGCTTTTTTCTGGGTAGGTAGGGTTTGGGCAAACAAACCTATTCTTTTTTATGGCCTTATAGGAGAGCTAATTCTGTTAAGCATACTTCCATATTTCATTTTCGTATGACATAAATTAAAACAGTACTGTAGAGGATAATAGATATAGGAAGATGTGGTGTTAGTGCCAATGAAACAACTCTCCTTCCAAACAACAATTTTAAAAAAGTAAAACATTATAGGTCAATGTACGTCCTTCAACACGGAGCCTTGGCTCACACCGAACAACAAGCTATAAAGGGCCCCAAAATTACTAGTGTAAAACCATTCAAACGGGAAAACCAACGGTCTAATCTATATAAAATTAAAAAAACAAGAAACACGTATAAATTACATAAACAAACGACAACTACTGTACATCAGATTCCTGACTAAGGACAGGTGCAAACATTTGCAGCGGGATTAAACGTTTTAATGGATCCAAACCTTCTCCCTTTTTCTGAAACAATAGCATAACATCACAACATAGAAAAACACACGGTAAAATATCAATTGGCAGGCTTAATACTCAATCAAAAAACGTACATGAATACACTATAAACGAATAAATTTGATCTGCGATATATATCTGAATGCAAATGCACAGTGTATGAGACATACTTATGTTGAAGGTTTTCTTATAAATCCTATTTCGTATGTCTTAATTTTTCTATCTTTTCGTTTTTATCGGTACTTTCAGTAGTGAATCATTATACAATAACAAGTAATGAAATCTTCTTATGATAAACCAGTCATCAAGCCAAAAACTTGTAAAAAATAAAGTAATTCCTATATAGCTACATGACTTACTTATCCTATCTTTAATATGTTTTAGAGGAAAGATAAATAGTACCGCAATTTGATTGGTAGCATCCAAGTCTGTCAAAAAGGGCAATTTTTAAATGCTGAGTAAAGCTGAAAAACGAAGCAGTAAAACAGCCAGGAAGAACTCTGGTCTCTGCTATGAAATGGCCTTCTATACACTTTAATGACAAAAAACAGAATAGATACATTTAGCTATGCTAAACTTTATCAAACACATATCATGTTTATGGAACTTATATCTTATATTGAAGCACTGTCAGGTTGTAAGTTTGAACCCTGCTCGTGCAAGTGCACTTGACTTCAGTCTCATTGATTAGGATTGTCAGTTTTCCTATCGAAGGTCGGTGGTTTTCTCTGGGCTTTCAGGCTTCCTCCACCAATAAAAACTGGTCGCCACGTAATAGCCTAATTATGCTTAAAAGTGGCGTTAAAACAACAAAAATCAAAAAATCAAATCTTATTTTGAAGTGTGACTGTCAAACCTTGCGCTGGGCAGATTTTCACATACAATAACTTATTATCTCCCCTTCACCTTGAGATCATTAACATTAGAATAATTATGTACACTGATTGCTTCTGGTACCCACATGTTCCAGTCTGCACCAAAAACTTTTTCAACTACTAGTCTGAAGACCAATATTCTGAAATTTTTCTTAATGGTTAAATCAAAGTTTTGCAAAATCTTACTACATGTACTAGTCCGAATGAAATTTTACTAGTCTGGGGCATCGGACTAGTGGCTAACCGTGCAGACTGTGCGATTAAATAGAGAATCTATCCAAAAACTACATTCATCAAAATAGTTTCTGTTCAACATCATTTTTATGCTTTTCCACTAAACTATGAAAAAAAATTTGTTTGCCTAGTCAAACAAATGGTTATATTTTAGATTGATTAATATATATATTGACTTTATAATAGATCAGCTTCTGGATTTGAGATAGACAATTTAAGAATCTTTGCACTTTCCAGAAAATTTCTTTTGTAACAATGCATATTTTATTATGTCACAGTACATGTAAAATACAAACCAATTGTTCGATGACATCATTTACATTTACACGTCGATTGACCTCAGGTTGACTCGAATGTAAATCATTAATTCTTAAATAAAAAACAAGATAAGATTGGTGTACATGCAGTACATTTTTGGCATTGAAATAGAACATCCAAACTATAATTTACTCTGTCCATGTATTATGTACATTACTTTCTGCCAAGTAATGTGATCAAGTAACAGGTATTTTCTTGTTTCTAGTGGCTGTCCACATGGGTTGACCTATTGTGTCCCCACGGTGGTCTACATGAGTTATGTCCCATGGTTAACTTCATGGTGAGTTATTTCACCTAGTTGTTTAAATGAGTTGAGTCTAATGGTTTATATGCCCCACCTATGATAGTAGAGGGGCATTATGTTTTCTGGTATGTGTGTCTGTTTATCCATCCGTTTGTCTGTCTGTCCCGCTTCAGGTTAAAGTTTTTGGTCAAGAAAGTTTTTGATGAAGTTGGAGTCGAATCAACTTGAAACTTAGTAGACATGTTCCCTGTAATATTATCTTTCTAATTTAAATGTAATATTTGATTTTTGACCCCAATTTTACAGCCAACTGAACATGGAAAATGATAGTCCAAGTGGGGCATCTGTGTACTACGTATATCATGTATATGGACACATTCTTCTTTATATATATATTAAAAGATCTACATAATAAATTGTGCATTCTGCTATTGGTTGCTACAATTTGATGAAGATTTCATACAGAAACATCTTAAACAGTAGAGAAAGACATGAACTTGCGCAATTTGTGTCTGTTTATATTCGAAGCCCCAAATACCAATTCTGAATTCTTATTAATGGTGTAGAGGTATGGAGGTTCAAGATAGACCAACCGTGTGAGGGCTGTATAGCCAGTAAAGGTCAGTAAAAAACTCCATCATCAGAGGTTCAAGTTTGTAGTAATTATATGAAAGTTATGTTGCATTAAGAGGATCTAGCAGCATAAATATATAATTTTCACTGAACTACATGTAGAATACATTTTTATTTAGGTGCAAGCTGAATGCCCGCGAGTCTGGGTGTGGCATTTTCTTGCTGTGTTAAAGACCCATTGGTGGTCTTCAGCTGTTTTCTGCTTTTTAGTCAGTTTGTTGCATTCATTGTTTCTTTAACAGATTCCCCGTTGCTATTCTCAATTTTGATATTAATATATCAGTTTGTCATATTATCTTTCATCACTTATTTTTCATTGGTCATATGGGGACAAAGTCCCCAATAACAGTAGAAAATTCAATAAAAAAAAAAAAAAAAAAAAAAAAAAAAATCAGGAAAATTTTCCCGATATTTTCATTGTACTAATGAACTCAAAATCGTTCAATTTTTTTTTGTCGCGTTTTTGAATTTCCAGATCTGCGCAGAAATCTACTTCCGTTTCCGGTCTTGTTTGCTTGAGACTTTGAATAAAATGTATATTTATCAGTCTAAGAAAGGAACTCAATACTAATTCATTTTTAAAAATTGTTTGTTATAAAAAAAAAACGTTACCTGATCAGACAACGTTTCTTTGTTTACATTGAATATGACGTCATAACTTAAATAACGTCACAACTAAAATCCCTAACAACAAAACCAAAATCGGAAACGTTACGTTCTTTGTTGACATTGAATATGACGATACGTCACACCTAAATCCCTAACAACAGAACCAAAATCGGAAACGTTACGGTATTTCCGTTTCTCTTTTTAACATGTTTGATTTATAAAAAAATAATCATACAGACTTCGTCCCCATTCACATGTTATGCCTGCCTCATATTAACCATCAAGACATCAGATGTACATGTACAAATGTACAGTAAGATCATTTTATGATGACTCAGCATATTCAAATGAAAATGAGTGGCTTTATATGAAAAGTAGATAACTTTAACTTCCCCTGTGCAGATTCCGAAAGAACATGCATCTGTTTTACATTGTAAAAACCTAGACATATAGCCACTGATTATTTGATACTCTATATGGAGCCACCTATGATGTCCAATGTTCTCTGCACTACTGCACTACAAAATACCCAGAAGTTTCGCCATTTATCATTTGATACCCTTATGGGGCCTCCAATGATATCCAATGTCAGTCTGCACTACAAAATACCTAGAAGTATATAGCAATTGATGTACCCTTACTGGAGCCATCTATCATATCCAATTTTCTCTGCACTACAAAATACTTTGAAATTTAGCCATTGCTATTATATGTATTTGATAACCTTAATGGAGCCTCGGAAGATATCCGAAATCTTTGTACTAAAAAGTACCTAGAAGTTTCTCCATTGATTATTTGATACCCTTAAGGAGCCTAGAAGTATAGCCATTGATATACCCTTATTGGAGCCTTCTATGATATCCAATGTTCTCTGCACTACAAAATACTTAGAAGTATAATCATTGATTAATTAGTACCCGTATGGAGCCCCCAATGATTATCCAATGTTCTCTGCACTACAAATGTACCTAGAAGTATGGCCATTGATTTTTTGATACCCTTATGGAGCCTCTGATGATATCCAACTTAATACCTAGAAGTTTCACCATTGATTATTTTCTACCCTTATAGAGCCTCTGATGTTCTATTGATTATTTGTATCAATATCTGGCTCTCTAGTGTATTGGTGTATTAGGGCTTGTAAGAGAATACTCTATATTAAATACTATATAAATATTTATATTACAGTACATAACTGGGGTTTCACTCAAAAAATCATTTTTACTGGTGTGAAGTTGCATGACCACTTTGAAACATATATATGGTATTCGCTGGTAATTGGGGAATTGATAGTTCTGAGATAAGACCTTGTCAAATTATATCTATTGAATATATAAAGAGATATTTGTGAGCGAATCATGAATGCCGCAATGACCAGTATTTTGTGTGAAAAATTACCACTTCAAGTGATTTTTTACTGAATTGTATTGTTTGCATTGTAATTCTACTTCCCTATAATAAAGTCATTATAATTGGACAAACAGTGACGATATTCTCATGTTGTAATTTACCGATTCTTAAATATTGGATTTTTCTGTTTTGATTGTGAATATACGTATAGTATGTGTGTAGAGAATTTATCCATTAAGAGTTGACCTGTGGCAGTGCATGGTTTAAAAATCTTTTTTTCCCCTCATCTCAGCCAGAACTAGGTCGTGAATTAACTAGCCATCAGAGAAATTTATGTATAATATCAAATGAGTAAAAGATAGATCATTGAGACTAGCTGTACTGCTGCCCACTAAAACAATTAAGTAGACAACTCTTAAGAGGTGCACCACACACACAGAATTCCACAATTGAATAATCGTAATTCATCTATTAAGTCATTAGACAAGTTGCAAATTAAATGAAGATTGCCTGAAAAAGCGATAATTAAAATGGCAATCGAAAAATTATACACAGCTCAAAAAAGTATTAAAAATATCAGTATGTTTCAATGCGTACCTTGCCTTAAATGTAGAATACAGCTAATGTGCTTTAAAGGAATACGGACAGTTCTTGTCCAAAATATGCCAGTACATTTTCTTTTACTAACAAGGCGTTTCAAATTTCCTACCCTTTAACAACTCTGAATTAACATAGATATACTATAAGAAGATGTATGTCAGTGTCAATGAGACAACTCTCCATCCAAGTTACAATTTGGACCATACCAATTTTTCAAAACCAAAAATTGTAATGCAACTTGGGTTACTGTTCACCAATCAAAATAATTCAGTATATAAGCTTCTCAAAATATTACTCAGAATGCATTAGATTCTGAAAAATTGGATTGTTTGAGTAAGCCAGCAGTCTGTGTCAAACTGTTTTTAAGGGTTTGACTGACCGAAAGAGAAATTTGAACTTTTCTACAATATATATTCAACCAAAATGTTTTAAAAGTTCTGTCTGACCGAATGATCTTTTATCTGACATTTTGTCAGTCAGACACAGTTTGGGGTACACTGAGTCAGAGTCCTATTCATTAAACTTGCCACAGTAGCTATAGGAATCTCTAAATTCTGTACCAAAAAAAAATATTTGCAATTCTGTTTTGTCATTTTAGGCAGATGAAGCTGGATTTGGACACTTATGCTCAGTCTGTTGGTAAAATCTCTGAGGAGGCCAAGAAAGTTGGAGGACCTCAACAAGACACCGGTGCAGTGTGTCAGATATGTCATAAAACCAAATTTGCTGACGGAGTTGGACATAGATGTCACTACTGTCAGCTGAGGTCATGTGCAAGATGTGGTGGGCGCATTGCCTTGAAACAGAAGGTTTGTATTTGTAACTATGTTTTGTAATTATGTAACACCACCTTGGAAGAGTTGGCATTCTTTGAAATGTAATGTTTTCTTTAACATTCCATGTGAAGAGTCAGCTCAATTTCTCTTTATTACATGTTTTGTATTCTGTAAAATCCAATGGTAAGGGTTAGCTCCCTTTATATTCATTGCATGTTTAATATTCTGTAAAATCTGATGGTAAGGGTTAATTATAGCTCCCTTTTTGCTTCCATGTATTGTAGAACTTACCTGCTAATACCGTCATAATATTTAAAAATAAGATAAATTATAAAGCAAAATGTTGTAAAATCTAAATGCCTTGTATTGATCTAGATTTTGAAATAAGCAAACTTTAAAGTTATGGTGAACTTTTAACTTTTTGAAGCACAATCAATATATAGCATATAGGTATAAGTACTTTATGATGCCTTTATGTTATATAAGAATTGTGTAAAAGACAGTAATTGGTGAAATGAGATATATAATCGTGAGAAATCGTGAGAGACATGAGACTGTTGTTAATGGTGATAAAAAGACATTACGCCCTCTCCCCCCCCTGGATCCCCTACTGATAAGATCTATCCGTCGCGCAGTAAAAGCATTAGTCTTTTTCTTGTGTAGTTGTATTCTTATCAGGGCCTTTTATAGCTCACTATGCGGTATGGGCTTTGCTCATTGTTGAAGGCTGTACGGTGACCTATAGTTGTTAATGTCTGTGTTATTTTGGTCTTTTGTAGATAGTTGTCTCATTGGCAATCATACCACATCTTCTTTTTTATATTTGTCAATTTGGAAATTTTTCAAATAGTTCATTTGCATATTACCGACTTTTGACTAAAGGATATATATTTTTCGACAGGTTTCCTTCTTTGTGGTTGGACATCAGGGTACTTGGTCAAGTAAGAGCAACATAAATTAGTAAATTCAAGATTTTAATCGGTACAATTTGACGGAAAGTTAACTGTTTAAATGCCTTCTATACCTGACTTAATCTGACATCTTAAAATTATAATTTTCCCCAAAATTGTGCTGATTATATATTTGATTTTACTTCTTTTGGTCACTCATAATTGACCCGAGTACCAGGATGTCTTACCACAGAGTAGGTTTCCTGTCAAAAAGATATGAATTCCGGGTCAAAAGTCGATAATATGATAATGGTCTTTTACACACCATATTCCTTCTTCCCTTGTGATGTCATTGATGATTCTAGTTAGGAATATTAATATAATTAATAAAATAGACATTAGGTAAATCAATTTGGACTTTTGATATTTGTCTTAAAATACGATGAATCAGTAACTGTTATTCTTTCAATGAAATTGAGTCTCTGTAGAGTGTTGCATCATATTAACATGTTACAACACAACAAAAATAATAAATAAATTGTTGGGTATAAATTTACAGTTAACGAGTAATTATAATAAGATTTGTTCTCTCGGTATTTCTCATCAATTAATTATTTACAAAAAATGAATAAAATATTCACCGTTTGTTTATTGGAAAATATGTAATCTGTTAGCAAATATTTCCAATTTCAATTTCTTTGTCAAGGTATGAATAATGCTTGTGTGAAAAATGTAAAAAAAGTATATTCTGACTTCAGTTGTAATACATTTAAAAAATATATGCATGGTTGGAAAATGTAAAATTTATTTGTAAAAGGTTTAGATAAGGGAGATTATTTCTAAAATTACTGTGACCTCATGTTTATACTCTATATTTCAGTGGTCGTCGTTTGTTTATGTGTTACCTTTTGGTTTTTCGTTCTTGTTTTGAACATAAATAAGGCTTTTAGTTTTCTCGTTTGAATTGTTTTATATTGTAATTTGGAGCCTTTTAATCATGTTTTTCTTTGTCTAATATGTTCTCCTATTTATTTGTATTGTAGTCCTGTAATATTATGTTGTCATTTCAATGTTATATTTAACTTTGCCATTAAAGTGCAAGGTTTGGCATGCCACAAAACCAGGTTCAACCCACCACTTTTATTCCCCTTTAAAAGTGTCCTGTACCAAGTCAGGAAGATGGCCATTGTTATATTATTGTTCGTTTCTGTGTGTGTTGCATTTTAACGTTGAGTCGTTTGTGTTTTCTCTTATTTTTGAGATATTGAGATCAGACGTGGCACGGTACTTGTCTATCCCAAATTCATGTATTTGGTTTTCATGTTATATTTGTTATTCTCGTGGTGTTTTGTCTGATGCTTGGTCCGTTTCTGTGTGTGTTACGTTTCGGTGTTATGTCGTTGTTCTCTTATATTTAATGCGTTTCCCTCGGTTTTAGTTTGTTACCTCGATTTTGTTTTTTGTCCCTGGATTTATGAGTTTTGAACAGCGGTATACTACTGTTGCCTTTATTTATAGCTGACTATGCGGTAAGGGCTTTGCTCAATGCTGGATCAGGCCGTACAGTTACCTATAGTTGTTAATTTGTGTGTCATTTTGGTCTCTTGCGGAGAGTTGTCTCATATGCAATCATACCACATCTTCTTTTATTATATCTAATATATGAAGTCTATGAGTAAACCAGAATTAGTCCTCAGGTTTCTCCATATAGACAATAAATTTAACAAATTTATAAATACAAGTCTGCAACTTTAATACTTGAAAGTACATTGCAATTGTCAAGTATGGAATCTTTTTTTTTTTTCAAATAAAATCACAGTGAAACTTATATATAATCATAAACATTAGAGACAAGATGAAAAAATACAATACTTTTATTTTTGATTTCATTTATTGTGATCTGATATTTTTTTTAAAAACAGAATTCCCAGAGAACTAAACATAAAATGTTTCTAAAACAATTAAAACATGGTTCAAAAATGTCAATTCGTTTATTCCTTTGCTGTTAAAATTAATTTTGTGCTTTTATGAATTCTGTCACTCTATCGTACATGGAACAGCTCTCGTGGGAGTCTGCTTGAGTTTTTATATTATATACATATTGTTTTGAATTCAAAAATAGGTCATTTGTCTTCACGTTTTTTTTAAAGCTTGTCTGGGTAAAAGTCTCCTTTCACTGTTATGTGATCTTGCATGATAAGTGATGAAAAATGCATGAGATTTAAGTCTCACGGGAGAGATGCCAACTCTCATAAATTGTTTCAGTTTTAATATGCAGTGCATTCAACACATAGTAATGATGTGACTTGCAATTTAATACCCGTAGATCCAATCTTATGATGAATGAATGTGTAATATTAATTTATTCTATTTGCCAATAGACTTTTAATGCCGGTTTATATTGTTTTTTGACAGGTTACCTATGACATCCTGGTACTTGATCAATTAAGAGCAACATTAAGAAGTAACATCAAACATTTAATCTGTACAATTCTTGGGGAAAATAGACTGTTTTATATTTTCTTTACAGACAAACTCATTGGAAAATAGTTAAATTTCCCCTCAAATTACACCGATTAAATGTCTGATGTTACCTCTTTGCGTTGCTCTTAATTGACCGAGTACCAGGATGTTGTAGGTAACCAGTTGAAAAATAATATAAACTGGAGTCAAGAGTTGGTAATATGAAAATAGTTTATTACGGATTTGATTCTTTTATTACACACTTTTAACACAAGTTAGTTCCCTTTGCTAATTGAAGACTGGTTCTGAACTGGACAAAATTTGCTGCTGTTCATTCATAGCATGCTTTAGTTAAGTGATATATTGTAAGCAATAAAATCAAGTTTTTATAAAAAATTAGTATCAGAATCAAATGTTTTAGCTTAACAAAAGATTAAAATGTAATCAAAAGATTTGAAAAACTTTAATATTACACATGTGATTCAGAGATGAATTAATACGCTCCTTTAGCAAGCTCTTAATTGTCAATTAAACTTTATGTGTCTCCTTAGGGAAACCACTTGTTCAAATGGATCTAAACTTCAAGGTCAATTATGGAATTTACAAATATACATTATATAATTTATCTGATCTATAAGGTTTTTTAATATCTGGTATGGACATCCTGGTACAAAGTCCAGTACGATCAACAACAAAAGAGTAAATTCGTTCATGTAATCGGTGCAATTTTTTTTTTGGGGGGGGGGGAGGGGGAAAGATTACTGTTTTCTGATGATTTTGTCGTGATCAATATTGTAGATAAAAAATTTGTCTTATTATACCAAATTTTCTCCAATGTTTTTATTTTTCTAAATTCTTAAAGTACGTTCTACCATTGAATCATATTTGTTTACTATATAATTGTCAAGTTACACCATTTGGAAATTTGAAAATATCTTTGGGAAAGGTCTTACAAAATGGATATTTTAACATATTATTTTTTGGGCTGTATCAAAGTTGATTCTGATCATAGATTTCAGAGTATTGAAGAATAATGATAATGAAGAACTTAATTAAGCATTTTGTTTCTTATGTAAACATTCCTACTACTTTACCCTGTATATATGTATATTCTTACCAAAATGTTATTATATATATGTATGTGTTGGTGTTGGTCTTATTTTTCCTTCTTTCTTCTTTCTTTCTGGACATCTAGCCAACCAAACCTGGAATGGAAGAACCTAAACCTGTACAAAGCTCATCTACTGCTAGTGTAAGTTTTTCCCTAGATATGCATGAGTTTGACAGAGTTGATATGCATGAGTTATCTCCCATTGATGACAGAGTTATCCCCCTATATTTACTTCAATAATGATGCATCAGTTTATAAAACAAATTTCCAGATTCTTAATTGAATGTTTTAACTAAATTCTGAGTAGAGTGTGTACAAATGACAAAAAGATAATTTGACACTTTTTCGGGCAAAGACGACCGTTTGCTATAAATCTGTAAAAAAAACAAACAATTTGACAGTTGCATTACAATTGAGGTTGAAATAGGATGCATGATGGATATATATAAAATCTGTTTAGAAGTTGTTTTGATGTACTTTTGTAATATTACTTCTGAAATGTCATTTATATTGTTATTCTATACTAAATTTCATCGAAAACTTCAATGTGATTATCAGCTATAATGGTGCAAATTTTTTATGGGTAAAAAAAATGGATATGAAAAATTGATACCATATGATTGATATGCACTAATAAGCATTTAGTGAAATGTAAACTTTAAATTAATCTTACTCATCATGTCTATTGTTCAGTAATTGAATTTATAAATGCAGGTAAGAGTTTCTGAATTTAATACATGCAATATTGGTTCCTGATAAAAGCTACTATATAAACCCTTCAATATCATCTAGACATGTTCAATTCAATATGTTGAGTGTAGGGTGACCAATTTTAATTTGTTGAATAAATCATAAAGTATAGGAAAATGTGTCATGAATATCATGTGGGTTGCCAACTATGATTCGATCATCAAATTTATTTTTATTATTAAAGTTGATTTCAAGAAATTTAAGGGCCAGTCAGTACACAGAATGCTTTTGTTATTTGAGAAGGTAAAAGAGAAATTAAAACAGAGCAGCCAAAGTTAACTGTGCAAGGTCATCTTTCCCCAGAGAGAGAGAGTTGTACATGTTGTAACAAGAGATGCCAGACTGTTATATAACTTTTATAGTGAGAATTTATAAAGAATACACCAGATCGATCATTTAGCATGTTTAGTGTGGCAGCACTGGTTTTTTAGGCAGACAATGCACTCATATATTTAAGAAATAATTGTGTTATCATTTAGTCTTTTAAATAACTAGTTGTTTCATATCTTTCAACTGCACAAACATGATGATATGCTACTGGTAATCTAACTTAAGTATAAAAAAGCACACTTTGAATTCCATTTTTTGTGGGCACATTGTATTTTCACAGAATTATCAAAGTATTTCTATAATTTAAAAGTAGAGAGATGTGGTATGATTGCCAATGAGACAACTATCCACCAAAATGGGTTGTAATAGCAAATATATAGAGTGCTCAGAATGTGTTCTTACTGTACTTATATATACATAATATAAGAAGATGTGGTATGATTGTCATTGGCCTTATTATTAGACAACTCTCCATCTAATTAACTGCTTATTTTACTATCTGGTCTTTTTTTCCCCAAAATTGAAAAGTTGAAATGTTAAATGAGGTGAGATTTTATTATGGAAAGAATAAGGTTAACCCTTCGTGTTGATCGACACTCGAAAATTGATAAAATGAAAAATATTGCATAATTATTTAATTTTGGATGTAACGCGTCTTCTGATTGGCTGACGTTATTTTGTTATCAGACCATAGACATAATTTAGTCATGTGACTGTGACGTCATCAACGTTTTTTCAAGGTTTCTACGGTTTAAAATGAATTTAGAATTAAATTATAAGAAATGACTGTAATATTTTTTCTGTCTATTTGAAATAACATAAAAAATGTGGTGCACACTGTTTAATAACCCGCTACATGCGTTATTCAGTGTGCACCACATTTTTTATGTTATTTCTTATAGACAGAAAAAATATTACAGTCATTCCTTAAATATATACTATATATATTTATCTGAAACCAACATAATACATTTCTTAAGACACAAATTCAATAGCGATGTCTTGTTCATTCTTGCTCATGCGATTTTTCTACCAAAAATGGGCAGACCATATATTTTTTTTTTATTTGGGACTATAATCCCAAAAGCAGGTTACATCTTTATTATGAGCTCATTAATTTCACATGTAGACACTAAGTTTAGATAAGAAACATACCATCTACCATGCTCATAAAAGTTATAATTACTAGAATTCTTATACAACCCAATCAATAAATTACCTCCCTTAGTTACACAACTTCAACAATTACCGCTCCCTAGGGTTCACAGCAGGGTCAAGATTGGGTATAGAAAATATTAAATATGATAATCTAGCATACAAACAGACAGCAAATTATAGAATTTTATGTCACCCAAGGGAGATAATAACAAAAGTATTCATTAAACCTTCATCTGAACATGATGCAGATGATATTTGGACCATCTCAAAGGTTAACTTGAGTATTGATTTATAGGCGGGAAGATTATGTAATGTCTGAAGTATAACGCTTTTCCAGTATTTGTAGACACTTTAGAAATTCATTGATATATGTATTGTTATGTTGAATTGAATGAAATATTCTGCCTATTGAGATCCAGAACTTTCCAAGGGTTTAGAAATGTATGGCTGATGTTTAAACTGTAATACCCTTGCATATATAATTATTTCTGGAAAGGATAATTTGAGTATCTGTCAATCTGTCCATATGTCAAACACATTGATTGATTCCATAATTATTTTCATTATTGATATTATTTGTCAATAGCTTGGCTTTTGGTAATGCAATAACCTTCCTAATTAAATTTTGAGGTCAGAGGTTTGATATGGTTAGTTTCTCAGATACTACTATAGTCCTATAATATAAGACTTTGTAGGTCCATATCATTTGCATTCATCTTTTTTTTATCAATTTATTTTTTATACTAAATAGTGAACCATCGTTGTTTTTTTTATTAAAAGTTAAAACTATATTAATGCTGAACCAGGAGGTTGTTAGTAATAAAAATCTCTGATAAATAGGTTACATGCAAATATTATATAAAGTCTTATATTATAGTACTAAGATACAACATGTACAAGCAATTTGTCAACTTGATAATTATTACAGCCGGATTTCATTGAGTGTGTAGGCAAAGGTTATATCTTTGGTTAGCTTGCTTGTTAGCTGAACCGTGAAGTTATTATTAGGTCAGGTATACTACCCTCCTTTTGAGGTAGCCTAGTCCAACAGACAGATAGATTGGTTATCTGTCAGACTCGGTCTACTCTTAAAGGAGGGTAGTTAACCTAACCTAATAATGATTTTGCGGTTCAGCTAGCAAGCAAGCTTACCAAAGATATTACCTTTGCCTACATACTCAATGAAATCGGCTGTAAATGTAATTTGCACAGTGTATGTCTGTCTGGTACATTAAATACCCTTGACCCCATTTATATAAATACTTGATAATGTTAAGTTCATGTAATACATTTACTTATAGTATTAGATATAGATTTATCTTGGAGATTTTGAACATAAATTTAATTGTGATCAGTAATTAAGCGGGGAGAAACATTTCAGTGTGTGCTAAAAGTGTTTTGTTAATCTCAATTAAGAATTGAATGCTCCTTTTTGTAACTTTATTGGGTTGTAAAAGCGTTGACCGAAGTACATTTTGTATGAAGCGCGGAAGCGCTTCATACTAAAAATGTGCGCGCAGTCAACGCTTTTACATCCCTATGAAGTTACAAAAAGAAGCATTCAATACTTATAATTACATTTTTTAGCAATGATCATGAAAACATGAATTTTATTATTGTTTTATTTAATTCACCTGTGCACTTTATTGTGGGACCACGTGTTATCATGAATGAAAAGTTTTATTGAGCAATACAATTGCTTACAGAATAACATGTGATGTGCAGTTAGCCAATCAGAATAAAGTATCATAATGAAACATACATCTAATGTAATTATTGATAAATAAAAAGTTACGAAATTTACTTTCAGTAATTTGTAAATTTCATGTCATGAAATGTAGAACTACGGTAATTTGATCTCCCTTAAGATGTTCAGTAGGTGGAAACATTTGTTAATGAGTAGATAACGTGTATTTCAATTCTGGTCGAGAAACAGTAAAATCGTGAAATACTTTACTCTTGGGCTTAACACTATAAACTTGCTCTGGTTTTTTTTTGTTTTGTAAAAAGTTCGGGCGTACTTTACAATAGTAGACTTATGCCAGTTGATAGGTTTAATGCCATGATTTAATTTTTACACTTTACATATCTGTTGAAATGTAGAATTAACAATGAATATATTTCTTAAATGGTGATGAGAACTTGTATTGAAAGATGTAATTTTATAAGTGATTGACAATTAATTATTAAATGGAATATCATAAATGTTCAAAAGGTTTGTTTAAAATTATTTCTGATAGTTAATGTTTTTGTTTTGATTGCACATCTGTGTTAGTGTTGTATTTTGATAATTTGTACAGTCTCTACAGGCAATGACAGGGATGTTATTTGATATAAAGGTTTATAACAATCTTTTTTATTTTACAGCATGTCTGGGCTTGTAATATGTGTAAGAAAAAGCAAGAAATTTTGGCCAAAACAGGTCAGTGGTATCACGGTGAAATGGCAAAACCAGTGCAATTTGATGTTGAAACTCCGTCGGGCAGTGAAACAGTTTCAATCAAAACTGACGTTAGCCCGCCTAACGAAAAACGAGCAAAAATGCATGAAAAATACTCTGATAGTGGACAAAGTTCAGAAAAGGAAAACATTGATAAGCGACCTATTTCTCGGACAGGAAGTCAACATAGGGAGAAGTTTAACCGGCAGTATTCATTGGATGCTCAACAAAAAAGTCATAGTGAATCAAAAGAAAGACTAAGTGATAGAACCAATCCAGGAATGGATAAGGATAAGTTACGAGAAAGAGGCCAAATTCCTGAACGTCAAGGTCGAGGTCGTGATCGTTCACCAGCTGCTCCTAGACATCATAGCGAATCGAGATTATCAGAAACTGATAGGAGATATATGCAAGAAAATCGGCATGGTGATCGTTATGGGTCTTCTCAAAGTAGATCTCGTGAGGCATCAACAGGTCGAGGGTCAACTGATGAATTGAAACATTTCGATAAGAAGGATAGTCATAGATCTGGTGACGAAAGGGACAGTCGGAGAGACATGTCACATGACAAATCTCGTCTCAGGTATGTCTGAAATTTTCAAAATATACATTTCATCGTGGTTTGATTTCATGGTAATTTTGTTAAAAGTGAAATTTATTTTTACTTTCTGAAAACCTGGTATCTTAGGCTTAGGTTATGACAAATTTAAATGTATATATTGTAACTTTAAAATTTGCAGCAATTCGTGGGCCAAATAAGGTTTTTATTGCCCCTACTTCTTTTCCCTTCTGTCACTGAGCTTCTCTGCATTGGAATGAAGGTATACATCATGTACATCAATCACAAATACAATGTATAATTGACATATTCTCAATTAACATGATTAAGGAATTTAACTGTTTTAAAGAATGAGACTATTACCCTCCTTACCAAAAACCTAGACTTGCAATCATTTGACCTAAATCCAAATACTCTACCTTGAAATGAATTATATAAAGAGGTTGTAACCATTATTGATTATTCGGAATCTTTTTTGTAGTTGTGATAAATTTGTTTAAATCTAATGAATCAATGTTGGATTTATAAGTTTCTCAATATATTGGATACATAAACCTTACTCCTACACTGTATTGTGTAAATAGTAATGATTTTATTTTGTTTGTATTATTATAATAATGCCGTCAGGTAGTAGTAAACAATAAAATTGAGAATGGAAAAGGGGGAATATGTTAAAGAGACAACAACCCGACCAAAGAGCAGAAACAGCCAAAGGCCACCAATGGGTTTTCAACACAACAAGAAAATCTCACACCCAGAGGCATTCTTCAGCTGTCCCCTAAACAATTTTTTTTTTTATTTAGAAGCTTAAGATTTGGATCGGCGATTTAGAACAGAAGGGGAACTTTATTCTAGGCAATGATAGGAGAAGAACTATAAAAAGAGTAAAAATTCTATACATTATATTTTACCATAGATATTGGTATCTCTCTTAGATGTGGGATGTTACCCTGTCTTCCTTAATCTGATTCTTTAGCAAAATTGCCACCTCAGGGTGCCACTGAAATCCCTTTCCCAGGGTAGATGAGACCTTAGTAACATACACTTTTCATATATTTTGAATCATCTCTATCGTATAAATTTTTGATACAAAAAAAACTTGTGAAGCAATCAAGATTGTGCTAATTTCATGATAAAATAAATGACAAATTTATCCATTATGTATTTACGACTGTAGTTTTAATCACATGTGCACGCGTGAAAAACATAGAAATATGATGAGCTTCATGTTTCAGATTCTAATTTGATTTGAACAGCAACCGGCTTATTATTTATTTCAACTTAATTTTTTCGACCTTCAAATAACTAACATACGTACATTATGATTGATTATCAAACTTGACACAGTGACCTATATCACATGTTCATTCTTATTACTTCATTACATAGTAAGTGGTGTTTTCCCACTTTTTTTTTAATTTTGGATAATTAATCAAAATATATATGATGTCACAAACCAGAATTACTGATTGATATGCAAATGTCAATAGGTCAATCGGCCAAACAATTAGGTCAATTGGCTAAACAATTAGGTCAATCCTATACATGCTAGAGCAAAGTTTGGAATTTGAATTAATTAATATTCTACAATCATGATAATAGTAGACAAATGCTTATACGTAGCTTATTAGGTGAGGTATTCAAATTTCTCATGCAAAATTTAAAAACTAAATAGTAAAATATGTACTAATTACCTATCAGATGTTTTTTTAATTTGTTTCTCTTGACTCTATTAAGTAAGAATTGGTTGTGGGGAAATTATATCGTTATAAAACATGAATTTTCGCTGCAGTCAATATTTGAAAAATACCTGACATTCAATTAAATCATAAATTTTTATGCCCCACCTACAATGGTAGAGGGACATTATGTTTTCTGTGCGTCCATTTGTCTGTTTGTTTGTCCTTCTATCTGTCCACAGCTTCAGGTTAAAGTTTTTAGTCAAGGTAGTTTTTGATGAGGATGAAGATGAACTTGAAACTTATTACACATATTCCCTATGATATAATCTTTCTAATTTAATAATGCCACTTTTTTAATTAGATTTTTTACCCCAATTTCTTGGTCCAGTGATTATAGAAAATGATAGTGCAAATGGGGAATCCGTGTACTATGAACACATTCTTGTTTTGGATAATGGTGTTTTGTTAGTATTATGAAAAAATATTTTCTTGCTGATCTTTGAAAAACATATATTTAATGAATATCAAATTAAGTACCATTGTCTTACTTTATGTAAAGGAGCAGTTGCAGACGACATTAGATGATGGCTATTACTAAAAAAAAATGTTATTTTTAACTAAATCAAAATTTTGTCATAATTGTATTTACACTAAATCTTTTCAGAGGCAACAATGAAGAAAGTATGTCTGGTAGATCTTCTAGAGAGGGTCGTACAAGCAGAGATGACCATTATAAACATACCACAAATTCTTACCAAGAGTCAAACCAAGACTATGCACAAAACAAATGGGGAGAATCTCAAAATAAACAACACATGCCTTCACATCATAGGGACAATGTCCAAACAGGAAAAAGTGAAAGACACCCTAGTGGTCGACACCCAAGGGATCGGCTTCCAAGTGCTGGAAAAGATAGACGATCCCCAACTCCGAGTGATCGGAGAAAAGACGATATTTATGATCAACGTGTGTCTTCTTCTTCTCAAAGTCTTTCTTCCAAACACCACAATATACGTATTGAAAGAACTAGTGACTCCCCTTCATTAATGGAAAACAATAATGAAAATGTGCGTTACAGCTACGACAAACAACACTTAGATCCCAGTACTGCTGCTACCGGCAGAAACTCTCAAAACAAACGTAGTCGCAAACTGGAAACTATGTTAAGGAATGATTCATTAAGTTCAGATCCTTCAGACACTTCACGACCACCACCACCGAAACCTCATAAAAATAAACGAGGTAAAAAGACTCGTCAACATTCCCTTAGTAGTTCTGATGATGAGATCCGATCAACTCCAGAATGTTCTAGTGGCGAGGAACAAGAAAGTGAAAGTATAATAAGTGAAAAAGGTATTGACATTATTACTAAAGTTAAGTTATCTCCCCTTAATGAAGCCCTATTTCTGCATTTATAGATATAACTTTAGTTTTATTACCTCCCCTTTGTTCAAGTGGCGAGAAACAATAAAGTGAAAGTATAATAAGTGAAAAAGTTATTGATATTATTATTAAAGTTAAATTATCTCCCCTTCATGAAACACACTTACTGCATTTATGGATATTACTTAAGTTTTGTAACCTTCCCTTTGTGAAATTCTTTAACTGCATACAAGGATTAGAACATTCACTAGCTATTAAGAAATATTTCATTGCCTTTTAAGGTCAAATTCGTGAAGTTAAGTAAATTTTCCTAATGTTATTTATCTGCAATTTTGAAGATTCTTTTTTTTATTGTAAACTGTCTGCATGATGTTTGACCTACATTTGACCTAGTTTGATGAACAAATGATGAAGGAGGTGAATATTAAGCTCTCAGTTACAAAAAAAAAACCCAAAACATTTATGTGGTACATTGTATCTAACAAATTTAAAAATTCAGGAGAGCCACATCCCGCAATATATTTTTTATGCCCATTTATGGGCATTTTGTTTTCTGGTCTCTGCGTCCATTCGTCTGTTCGTCCGTTAGTCCGTCTGTCCCGCTTCAGGTTAAAGTTTTTGGTAGAGGTTAAAGTTTTTGGTCGAAGTAGTTTTTGATGCAGTTGAGGTCCAATCAACTTAAAACTTAGTATTCATTTTCCCTATGATATGATCTTTCTAATTTTAATTCCAAATTAGAGATTTTCCCCCATTTTTCTGCCCCCGCAAATGACAAATATTCAACAATGTTGTTTCTGTACTTTTTAATACATGTATGTGATATGATAAGTATGTTATATGATAAAATGAATAATATATATTAGGCGAGTTTGATATGGGCGATGAACGATGGAGAAAAGACGAAATTCTTGCTGCTAAAATCAAAAAGTTTCTGTCGGTGAGTCAGACAGCATGTGGTACTATGGTAACCACAGATCCTTATATTTTAACCTTTTACCTATAAGATAAATCTACCAAGGTGTTTGGTCTTAGAAGAAAGCAGAATAATTTGTTTTTAAATTTAATTTGTAAATAGCTATATATAGACACAGTTCAGTTTTGTAATATAGTCCATGATGTTCTTCAGGATACTTTTGACATGCAAAATGATCTCTCCAACTATTTATCAATGAAATAATGCTACTAGAAATTGGGGGACACACCGTCAATAATTTGGTTCATTATGATTTTGTGAAACGATAAACACGGTAAACAAGGTAACAGTGTGCGAAAGGCTCAAATAACCGTGGAAAATAAATGGAACGTCATTTCACTTCCAAAACTAGAATAATGACTTTTTTTAATTGTGCTTTTGACACAGATCCCCAAACTTTAAATGATTACAAATCAAAGAAAGAATATAACAGTCTTGACTCGTCATTTAATTTCAACTGTGAATATGTGAATACCAAAATATGAAAAAAAAGATAGTTTTGGCTTTCACGCTTAATAATTTCATCATTATGTCTTTTGTTTGTCACAAACCAAACAGCGTGACAGATAAAAATCATAAGTAAAAGGTTAAAAATCAGGTCATGCTGGGTGAATGTCAGTATATATATATATATATATTAAAAGTGTCTTGGTGTTTCAGGTTTTGCTTCATTGTTATAGACAATTTTTTATTTGCTTACATTTTTTTTTTAATGTATTGTACATATAATAATATCAAATATCATCAAATATGATGCATTATGTACTGAGATTATGTAGTTATTATAATCAAAAAGATAATATTCAGATTTTTATTTTTTATTTTTACTATTTGAACTCCAACCATTAGCAGAAAAATTGTCAATTTTGTAATGTTTGAAAATATTCAAGAAGATTTTAATTATACATGTATTGATGATTACCATTCTAGTTCCATTTTTCAATTTAGTCTTAATGAGATTTTTATTGGGTGCCGTGACCTTTAAAGACTTTCTTTAAAAGATTTTTTGAAAAAGTGTTGTTTGCTTTATAAGAAATCGCTCTTATAAGAGCAGAAATACTCTACTATTTCCATTATCATCATATGGTTATTTTGCTTTTCTTTCAAAATCTATTATGAGCTATTTAAGCCTTTTTCGTCCAATCATCAGTACACAATGCATAATGATGGTGATATATGTTATGGCAATCTGCAACTATTTTATTTTGAATCAGACTTAAAATGTAGATTCTTATCCAATATCGAAATTGTTTATTTATAAAGTTGTTTTTTAAGGAAACCCCAAGTTATATGCAGTCACAGTTTTCCTTTTTATTTTGAAATACAACTTCTGTGCAACATTGGATCACATCTTGGAAACACCTCCTTACATATATTGCCTTAGTTTGGTTCCAAATTCACTATTAAAATGAAGGAAAAAAATATGACAAAAGTTGGGATATGAATATATTTTTTGCAATATTTAAGAATCTACAGATATAAAGTTGATGAAGTCACACCTGTTATTTTTTCTTTTTCTTTATTTTGATTATTTCAAGTTTTGTTTCCAGGGTTTCAGCGAAAGCATGTGTACATATCTTCAATGTATTCATCAAGTCTTTACAAAGCTGATTTCTCCAGCGAGCCTTTAAAGGATTCGGGTATAGACACGGGACACTCGAGTAGTTCACAAACTCTTAATGAAGACAGTTCAAAGGTACATTGATATCGTATCTTTGTCTTTAAAAAAAAGTATACCAGGAAATTTCAAAAGAATATGGAAAAAAATATTTCTTATCATTTTATTTTTTAAGAATTTTCGGTTTTACCTTGCCCGTTATGTTTGTATGTTGACTCAGATGTGTGCAGAAACCAAATTGCTAGCTGTTAAAAGAAAAAAATGAATTTTATGAAAATAACAAAAGAAGATCAACTTGAAGTTGTATGTATATAGAATTATATTTATAAATTCAAGTTTGAAGCAAATATTGAAGAAAAAGTTCAGAGTTGTTCCAATAACAAGTCACAAAATTTCCTTGTATACAAATTTAAATCTTTTTAATGTCTTTATCATGTTTTAGCTTATCACCTTTTTTATGTAATAGAATGCAATTCAATCACACTATTTTGTATGTGAGAGAATGCAGTGCAAGCACAAAGTAAAAATGGCAGTTCAAGCACAAAGTGAATTACTTCCCTACTATTCTACCTTTCTTGTGTTCTTTTCCCTTTACACTTGAAAATGAATAATGCAATGTCTTGAATGTCGCCCCTACAAGAAATCAGCTTTGTACCTGAGATGATTGGTAAATGTTGTAAATTTATTATGCATATTTTAATGAAATCTTTGTTCAGTTTTTATACGACCGCAAAATTTGAAAAATTTTTCGTCGTATATTGCTATCACGTTGGCGTCGTCGTCGTCGTCGTCGTCGTCGTTGTCGTCGTCGTCCGAATACTTTTAGTTTTCGCACTCTAACTTTAGTAAAAGTGAATGGAAATCTATGAAATTTTAACACAAGGTTTATGACCACAAAAGGAAGGTTGGTATTGATTTTGGGAGTTTTGGTCCCAACATTTTAGGAATTAGGGGCCAAAAAGGGCCCAAATAAGCATTTTCTTGGTTTTCGCACTATAACTTTAGTTTAAGTTAATAGAAATCTATGAAATTTTGACACAAGGTTTATGACCACAAAAGAATGGTTGGGATTGATTTTGGGAGTTTTGGTTTCAACAGTTTAGAAATTAGGGGCCAAAAAAGGGCCAAAATAAGCATTATTCTTGGTTTTTCGCACAATAACTTTAGTTTAAGTAAATAGAAATCAATGAAATTTAAACACAATGTTAATGACTACAAAAGGAAGGTTGGTATTGATTTTGGGAGTTTAGGTCCCAACAGTTTAGGAATTAGGGGCCAAAAAGGGACCCAAATAAGCATTTTTCTTGGTTTTTGCACCATAACGTTAGTATAAGTAAATAGAAATCTATGAAATTTAAACACAAGGTTTATGACCATAAAAGGAAGGTGGGTATTGATTTTGGGAGTTTTGGTCCCAACAGAATAAGGGTCCCAAAGGGTCCAAAATTAAACTTTGTTTGATTTCATCAAAATTGAATAATTGGGGTTCTTTGATATGCCGAATCTAACTGTCATGACTGTGTATGTAGATTCTTAACTTTTGGTCCTGTTTTCAAATTGGTCTACATTAAGGTCCAAAGGGTCCAAAATTAAACTTAGTTTGATTTTGACAAAAAATGAATCAGTTAGGTTCTTTGATATGCTGAATCTAAAAATGTACTTAGATTCTTGATTATTGGCCCAGTTTTCAAGTTGGTCCAAATCGGGGTCCAAAATTAAACTTTGTTTGATTTCATCAAAAATTGAATAAATGGGGTTCTTTGATATACCAAATCTAACTGTGTATGTAGATTCTTCATTTTTGGTCCTGTTTTCAAATTGGTCTACACTAAAGTCCAAAGGGTCCAAAATTAAACTTAGTCTGATTTTAACAAAAATTGAAATCTTGGGGTTCTTTGATATGCTGAATCCAAAAATGTACTTAGATTTTTTATTATGGGCCCAGTTTTCAAGTTGGTCCAAATCGGGATCTAAAATTATTATATTAAGTATTGTGCAATAGCAAGTCTTTTCAATTGCACAGTATTGCGCAATGGCAAGAAATATCTAATTGCACAATATTGTGAAATAGCAAATTTTTTTTTAATTAGAGTTATCTTTCTTTGTCCAGAATAGTAAGCAAGAAATATCTAATTGCAAAATATTGTGCAATAGCAAGATTTTTTTTTAATTGGAGTTATCTTTCTTTGTCCAGAATCAACTTAAATCTTTGTTATATACAATATACAATGTATATTCACTTTTTACTACCAACTGATAAATTAAAATAATCTTTACCATTCAGTGATAACAAGCAGTTTTTTTACATCTTAATATTTTATGATGTATTTAAATGAGTAGTTATTGTTGCAAACTCCATTAGAAATTTTAATTGAGATTAGTTTTTGAATAAGGGAAAGGGGGATGTGATTAAAAAAATTGGGTTCAATTTTTCTCATTTGAAATTTCATAAATAAAAAAGAAAATTTCTTCAAACATTTTTTTGAGAGGATTAATATTCAACAGCATAGTGAATTGCTCTAAGAGAAAACAAAAATTTTAAGTTCATTAGAACACATTCATTCTGTGTCAGAAACCTATGCTGTGTCAACTATTTAATCACAATCCAAATTTAGAGCTGAATCCAGCTTGAATGTTGTGTCCATACTTGCCCCAACCGTTCAGGGTTCAACCTCTGCGGTCGTATAAAGCTACGCCCTGCGGAGCATCTGGTTTGAAGTTCAGGAAAATATTTGATTGACTTTCTTAAACTAGTCCAAAAGAGATTTATAATAATACATACTTCAAGGGAAGACTATGGCTATATATTAGCTCCAAAATCTATTAAGCAAGCACTGGTATGTCATTATGATTTTTCTTTTACAATTAAGAAAGCATGCTGTCATATTTCATGTATTTTATGGTTCTTCAATAAGTAGTCTGCTTTTGGAAGAGTTATTGTCCATTTTAGACCAGTTTGAAATGTCAAAACAGCAGAATCACTAGCTAATTCTAAAAACTGTAATGTGGATATATATTAACATATAAACAAATAACATGTGCGGTTTATGTTATAAATGATAATTATTTGAATAGATAGATTTCTCTTGTCTTGTTTTTTACTTTTATTTTCTATTGTTATGATTGTTGTATTTGTAGATGTTGTAATTATTTTATTAATTTAATTTTATAGTGTTTCAAAGGTGTTGTATTTGTATGCATTACTTAACTTACTTTGTTAAGAAGATGATTATGATTTGAGCTGTGTCGGAAAGAAATTGACCTTGTGTAAATGAATATCATTACATCTATTAATTTATTTTGGTTTGAATAAAAAAACTCTGTGCAATATCTGTAACTGAAAATAGAGTTAATATGAGTTCACTTCCAAACAGACACAAATTCATCTTATATTTTGTGTTTGAATGCTCTAAAATCAATTATAGTCTTAGAGTTCTGGTCCCAGACCACAATTGTCGTCCCTTGATTTTCATTGTTCACTAATATAGTCCCTAGTGTTGACAGTGAGTTACTTGGCATTAATTTTTATACCCCTTCCAAATTTATTTCTCTCCATGTTTAATTGCAAATAGGGGGTGAAATTACACTTTTAACAAAATTTGGGTCCAGAATTTTAAAGGAAAGTAGTGATTTGGTCCAGCTGAAAAAGGTTAAAAATTAGCACTTCGGAAGCTGTCAAAAGATTTCAAGACACCCGAAACATAAAATTGTCCATATTTTGAGTTATAGAGCTGATGAAGTTTTCTATAATTTTGATATAATTTGTCCCAAAAGTAGTACAACACACTGTAAAAATTTCTTTGAGAAAGTGCATGTGGGATTTTTTCAATTTTCATTTATGTTCTAAAAGAAATGCACTACGAAATAATTGTGGTCTGGGACCATGTACCTGTAAATGTGTGCTTGCATAAGGTTGATCTCAATCAGACAAGAGGCATGGTTTAAAATGACATTGAAATGTTGACTTGAAACACAATATTATTTGAAACTTACTTCAGTGATATTATGAAAATTAAAAAAGAAATCAACTTGAAATTATGTGTATGAAGATATATGTGTAGTTGCATGAAATAAGATCAAATATTTCAAAATTACTTCTCATTGTTATATCTTAGTCATTATTTTATCCAAAAGAGCAAATACTATTTTTATGATGGAAACTGAAGTGTAGATTTTTTTTATGCATTATAAGTATAATATGTATTATATTGAAATTATTGAACCACTGTAATGTAATATGTCTCCACTGTAGATTTAAAATTTATCTAGGGCCTCCGTGGCGGAGTGGTTTAATTACTATTGTTATCACTAGCCAGTCAACACTGAGGTTGTGAGTTTGAACTCTGCTTGTGCAGGTGCATTCGACTCCAATCTTAATTGACTAGGATTGTCAGTTTTTCTATCGAAGGTCATGGTCTTCGCCAGGCACTCAGGCTTCCTCCACGAATAAAAACTGGCCGCCACAAAATAGCCTAAGTGTAGTGCTTAAAAGTGGCGTTTAAATACCAAAAATAAAAAAAAAAAATAAACAAAATTTATCTGTCAAGAGTGTAGAAGTATCATACCACACATGATTTGATGTTAGAATTCTCTATTTCTTTTAAAATTATATGCAGTCAAACTTAAATTTCGTTTTCAATGATTTGCAAATAGATGTTATCTTTTTATGTGATGTCATCATGCATGGTCGCCTTCTTACATGAGGTCATAATGGAAAATTCAGATTTATACAAGAAAATGATGTTCTATAGTTTTATTTTGACCATAAATAAAATATACACGAAAATTACGGTTGGTTCACATTATTTCATACATTGTTTACTGTTCAAATTTTAAAGCAGCACAGATTGATATTAGCGTAACAATCACTATGTTTTTTGGTTTATTCTCCTTTAAAAATTGTTTTTTGCTAATTTCAACATGCAATCTGATGTTTGTAGCACCCTGTGACGTGGCAAAAGTCAGCAGATAATCGTAGATGGATAGGTCACATGATATTGAAGAAGACAGTCTTGGAGGGTGGCAGTCAAGATGATTCTGGGGCCATACTGGGTATGTTAGATAATGCAGGCAGGTTTTTATGAGTTTTATTTATACACGAGGGAAAAGTTCCTCTACAAAAAAGTAAAATCACAAAGGTACTGAACTCAACTCATAGGAAAATTCAAAGCGAAAGGTCTGGTCCCCAACATGCCTAATGTAATGGCAAAATCAAAAGCTCAAACACATCAAATGAATGGTCAACAACTGCAAATAGCACAATCTAATAAAAAAAGAAGGAATATTTGATCATTGCTTTAAAATTCATACATGACCTTAAAATTTATAAAAGATAAGTAATTTTATTGCATAGCAATAAAATATTTCCAACAGAAAGTAACTAAAAGTTAGCGTGCAATAAATTCCAATATTGCACTAGTGCAATAAATCTTCAAAATTCATGACGTCATCAAAGACAAAATCTTAATTTAAACCAATTTTTACTTTCAAATATTTTATTGCTATACAATAAAAGGGTTATTGCATGAATATTGTCCCTCGTAGAACATATATTGCACTTGCACTTAGCTCATGCAATATAAAATTCTACTCGGGACAATATTCCCCAATATTCATGCAATAACCCTATATTATTAGCTTCCAACCCTTTGAGCGTTTAAGAGGTTATATAAACATGAAATACAATTTTATATTGGTGCAAAAAGATATTGGCCTTATACAAAGAAAGAAAACACAAAACAGCAAACATACAAATAACTGTTAGAGCAACAAATTGTTTGTTAAAGATCCATTGTTTAAGATGCTGTCATCCAGATGTCAAAATAAGGTTGTATGCTCTCAAAAATATTACCCATAATGCATTAGGTTCTCATGAAACATTGCAGAAAATTTTGCTACATATATAAATATAAATGGTTTGTGAGGCTATAAATTAGAATGTGCTTTTAAACAAATTGTTCAATATAAGTTGAAAATTGCAAATGTTTCTTTGAAAATCAAATTTATGTTTTATCTAGTCCTTGAGAGGTTTTACACCTTGAATGCCATTATAGGTTTACTTACAGGTTTAAAGATTGTTGGTGGCAGACGGACAGATGCTGGTCAGTTTGGTGCTTTCATTACAAAGGTCAAGAAAGGCAGCATAGCAGATACTGTAGGGCATTTACGACCAGGTAAGCGTTCGGTTGATTTAGTGATTGGTTATTGGGTGTTAACACAACTTTCAGTATTATGAAATCATGGTGTTCAATTTTAATTGTTGTATGATATCAGAGTGCCTTTGGATAACCAAAACCTTGGTTGAAAAAAGTTGGATGAACTACATCTTTTTGTTTTTGTGTCCTTCAATTTGCTGTACTCCACAACTCCTTTAATTTGGGAAGAGGTATATATTCCAACACAAACTTTAAGAAAGGATAGTGGCACAAATTGAATGAATAAAAAGTTATTCTCAAAATGATGAATATATATGCAAGGACACATGAACACTTTTTTCTTCTACAACACATGATTGTGTATATAAAACATTTATTTGCGCTGGACCCTCTGCAGCTTGAAAACAGAATAAGCATCCTTTTAATGAGCTGTGAGTCACAAAAGGTAGCTCACCAATCCCTCAATGTTATAGTTGGCATGTGACTAACTTGAAGCCACTTGGCGCTGAAGTTGGTTGTAAAGGGTGGTATGTAAACAGACGAAATGGAAAAATGGAGTGACTTGTCACAATGAACCAGAAAAAACACATTATTTTTTTTTGCACCAATCATGGCAAATATTCAGCTTAAAACACAAAATATGGGAAATAAGAAGTACAAACATATAGCAGGAAAAACTGTTTATCCACCAGGAATGAATTTTTCCAAAAATATTTATAATGGCATCATTTTAATAAGAATGGGAATTTTGATTCAAAATTTCAACCAACATTTTTTTCAGGTGATGAAGTGGTTGAATGGAATGGTAGATGTCTACAGAGAGCTACTTTTGAGGAAGTTCATGACATTATCTTAGAATCTAAACAAGAACCACAAGTAGAACTTATAGTGCATAGAAGTGTCAGGTACATCTTGTGTAAACATACATTAGGATTTATAGGTTGCACTTTGTAAATACAACTGTTTCTCAAATCATGCCTCTTTTTGGAAGATATATGGTATTCATAGATAATTTATTTTGTTTATGCACTGGTTCCCAGTTATGATCTCTATGTTTCCTCTGGTAGAGACATAGCTTGGGAATGTTACCAGTAAATATGCATACAAGTATTAGTCATATTGAAATCTGGAAATCCTAAATTCAAGGTAGGAGTAGTATAGAATTTTAATGTAAGTTTTAAACTCTTAAAAGTTTTGGGACATTTAAATGTTGAAAGCATGCTGCACAGCCATATATGTTGACATTTGAAAAAATAGTAGTGCATATGAACTTTCTATTCTAGGATATATTTTTTTCAAAACTTCAGAGTAAAGGTGGTAGGTACAGTTTTAGCCGTTAAAGGAGTTCCTATGGGAAATTGCATTGTCAATATTTTTAGAAATGCAACCTATATTGTATCTTGATGCTTGCTAAAATTAGTTTTAAATATTTCAATATTGTATCATTAAAAAAACCTGAACTGGATAAAAGATATAATTTATTTACATGCATATTATATTTTTTACCGAACCTGAGAAACCAATTAACTAGCGACAAGAAAAAAAAGAATATATACAAGTTTAATGGTTTGAGCAACAATACCAATATAATCAAGAAAGCTTTCACTTGCATTGTTAATTCTTCCTATATTGTTGGTTAAAAAATGCACAATTGCAAGCTAGGTAAAACACGAAATATAAAAATAGTGATTTGTGTGTATAAAATCTGTAAAATGCATGTTTTGCCATGCTATATAAAGATCTATATTTTTTTGGAATTTAAATTTTTATACGCTAAAAAACAAAATAATTTGATAACAGATTCAGATGTTTGATGTTAAAATACTAAAAGGTGAGAGTTAAATGACTTTGGGACCTTAATATCTAAATAGTAATACATAAATTGAAAGATAGATCAATAAATTGTGATATTCTTCACTATTTCTGTGAAATTAAGATAGAACTGGCCAATGGAAGTTTGTTTGGTACAAGATTTTCTGCTTACTACAGAATACAAATATAAAGTTGATATAAAGAGTAACTGATGTTACAAAATTGTTGGTTCTTTTTACTTTCAGTAATGGTGAAGTACCACCAGGGGTCCATGTTGACCACATAAAAGGTAGGTCTTCATATGCAAATAATCTGCAGTTTCTCTGAGAGGGCTATAACGACGTCATTCCCATCACAATGCATGAATAGAAAACCTTGGGCAAATAGCAAATCTCTATAAGGAAATTACAAAGAATAAAATTTGCAAAATATTTCTTTTGATAAATGTATAGTTACAAAGTATGTCTTCTTTTGATAATATTATGTTTGTTTCTTTTTTTAGGAAACCGGTAAGAACTTGCTTGATTATGTGCATTTAACTACTAAACTAATAATGTTTGTGTATTCTAGCTTTTGATTACTAACAAAACTGATAACCGTCAAACTAACATTGAAAGCTCATAATGAAATTCTGAAAAAATGGGTTTTATTGAAATATAAATAAACTATATAATCTAACAAAGCTGAATATATATGCATAACATTTGAAAACTGAAAACTAATATAGATAGCTTATACATTTTGTAATAAAATCTGCAAAATATGTCTTCAGTTCTAATATAAAGAAATAGATAATCTAACCATTAAAATTCAAAATAAAGCAACACATCAAGAAACAGTTTTTGAACCTTTATATATTTCAACGTTGCTTTCCTTGTTTCGAGCTTTTTCAGGCTTCCAATCATCAAATGGTCTTGTCCTGTAATGAATAAGTGAAGGGAAAAGGGGAGGGTTTAATTTTTTGCTTTTTGCAGCATTCTAAGAATTGTAATTAAAGATTGCTATAAAGACAAGCATGGTTCTTTTAAATTAATATAAAAAGTTTTTAATATGTCCCTTTAGAATGTTGTTTTATAGGCTTGTATACAGACTTTTGAAAAACCATAAAACTCAAGTTCAAAATAAAAAAAAAATATAAGTGAAATGAACTCTGTAAGAGAAATTAATCTCTTTATGAAGTTTATGGTGAATTAGAAATGTACCAGGGATTATGCCGTAATTGGTCAAAATGTATTTTTCAGGTTACAAAGAAGATTCAAATGACAGAAACAGACCAAATCTAAGAGTGATGTCCCCTGCTTCTTCAACAAGTCAGAGAAGTCATCAGTCACCGATGTCACTTGGAAAATTACAGGTATAATTGTATTCATAAATTGGTTTCTTTATCTCAAAGAAAAATTGAAGTGAATAGTTGTAGAAAATCAACTTTTATTCCTTATTCATGCTGACTTGAAGACACCAGTTAACACCAATTAGAAATTATTACTTTCAAGAAGATTCCTTACTTTTTAGAAATCATTTCATAGGTTTACTAATAGATTCTTGTTTCCAAGTAAGATTACTATAACCATATATTTAATCAAAATTTAAAAACTATGCCAAGCCACTAAAAAAAGCCTACATTATTGACACGATTATCATAATTTTTGTAATATCCTTAAAATTAAAAAAATCTGAAATTTTCATTATTCTTTTAGTGGAATCATTTATTTTTTCAGGGTACCAATTTTCATGGCTTTAGAAAAGTTACAATTTTGTTTCTATTTGATTTTGTACTATTTTTCAAAGTCTGCATGAAAACACATATAAATTTCAATAAATGGTTTACCCAGTCTTCTCACTCAACTACAGGCCCAGTAGCCCATGCTTGTAAAATTCCACCACAGCCTGTAAAAATCATCTTTACAGGCCAATATAATCTCTGGGGGCTTGTAGATTCAAAGATCTAGTGTGAATAAATAAAGGCAACAGTAGTATACCACTGTTCAATAGTTATAAAACCATTTGATTGAAACAAAACCAGGTCACAAACCAAGACTGACGGAAACACATCAACTACAAGAGGAAAACAATGGAACAACCAAAATACAAAACTGCTACAAAAACAAACACCAACGTACATAGAAACGGACAATTTTATAACAACTGCCTCATTCATGACTTGGTACAGGACATTTTATGAAAAATTTGGTGGGTTGAACCTGGTTTTATGGCTAGCCAAATTCCCATTTATATGAAAATGTTTAAAATACTGCTAAAATAACAACATTAAGTGAAGACTGGTTTACCTAGACCTACAAAATCCATGAAAACTGGTATTCAATATATTCATGTATAAGGAATCCTCAGTTTTTTATTATTAAATTCTTAAAACATCTTACATACATTTATTTTAGCTGAAAATGTGGTACAACCATAAAAGTTTTGAACTGATAGTAACAATCATTTGTGCTGCTGGTCTTCCCTTTACAGAGCAAGGCAAAGTCCGTAATCCATACTGCAAGTTATATCTACTGCCAGACAGAAGGTGAGTCAGCCTGTAACTGTGTAGGAAATTTTAAAGAAAAGTCTAGAAATTTTATGTACTATGACTCCAGAATAAAATTGAGAATGGAAATGGGGAATGTGCCAAAGAGACAACAACCTGACTAAGGTGCAGAAAACAGCTGAAGGCCACTAATTTGTCTTTAACACAGCAAGAAAATCCTTCACCTGTAGTCTGCCTTTAACTGGCCCCTTAACAAAATTCTGTACTAGTTCAGTTAAAATGGACGTATTAAACATTGGCTCCTGAAAATAAAACCATCATGTTAACTGTCTGAACAAAACACCACCCATTAAATGTTAATAAAGATGTTTACAATGTTTTTGAAATGTGGCAAGATAAGTTTGGCATTTGCAGGTAAAAAAAAAATCTAAATTTACAGTAATTGACAAAATTATTAATTTTTACTTATTTTTGTCTAAAATTGGACTGCAGAACTTAAAACCAATAAATGATGAGATTTTTGTAGCACTTTCTGGTTTAATTCAGTTCATACAATAGATAATTAAAAAATTCAGGTTTACACCTTTTATGGGGATATCGCCTATAAATTGGGATATTTAGCAGGTCTGCTTTCATAACCATGAAAAAAAATTGTAAATTCACATGCAGAATAAAACAAGAGATTTTTGTAATAAATTAAACAGTTATTTTGTTAAATCAGCCTAGAAATTTATGTACAATCTGGTGAGACCAAGGTGAACCTTTTGTTTACTTTTATAATTATGACGGTATTTTTGCTATGTAAATATCTTCTCCTTCAATAGTCCAAGGGAGGCAACCACCATTGAAAACTTTAGGTGTGATAGCATTGAAGTTATGGATATGCATACTTATTGCATTCCTTTATTAATATTTTTTTTTTCTCCTCTTTATTTTCATCAAAATGTTAGAAATTTGTTGTTGCTTATTGTTTTTCCTCAATAAATGTATTTGATTTGAGTTGATTAACTTACTAATTTAAACTTTATTTATTAACAGTGAGAAAAGCAAAAGAAGAACAAAAACCATTGCAAGTACTAACGACCCAACCTGGAATCAAACATTTATGTATTATCCAATAAAAGAATCAGACTTTAGAGACCATATCCTGGAAGTTACTGTATGGGATTACAACAAACATGGTGCTAGTCAATTTATGGGGGAGGTAAGGAGAATGTCATAATGAGAACAAATAAGGTGCTAGTCAATTTATGGGGGAGGTAAGGAGAATGTCATAATGAGAACAAATAAGGTGCTAGTCAATTTATGGGGGAGGTAAGGAGAATGTCATAACGATAACAAATAAGGTGCTAGTCATTTTATGGGGCGGTGAGAAGAACAGCAGAATTGTTAAAAATATGGTGTTAGACAATTTATGGGGGAGGTAAGGAGAATGTCATAATGAGAACAAATAAGGTGCAAGTCAATTTATGGGGGAGGTAAGGAGAATGTCATAATGAGAACAAATAAGGTGCAAGTCAATTTATGGGGGAGGTAAGGAGAATGTCATAATGAGAACAAATAAGGTGCTAGTCATTTTATGGGGGAGGTAAGGAGAATGTCATAACGATAACAAATAAGGTGCTAGTCATTTTATGGGGGAGGTAAGAAGAACAGCAGAATTATTAAAAATATGGTGTTAGTCAATTTATTGGGAAGGTAAGAAGAATGTCATAAAAATATTGATTAAGGCGCTTTTTGATTTATAGGGAGGTACAGAGAACAGCAGAATTTAAACAGAATTGTTGAAATTCAATTTTTGGGGAAATAAGAAAATTAGCAGAATTATATAACTGAACAATAGACAAATGATAGACAAAAATGTGAACTAAATTATTGCAATTTCAGGATATGATGCATACAAGTGATGCTTTCTAAATTTAAATCGCTGTATTTAGATTTTGTGAAACCTATCTTCTTGCAATTTTCTAAATAATGAAAACCTGAGAAACATATCTGAATTAACATTAAGTATTGAGGACAAATATTAGTTGACAAAATGTTTGATAAAAAATAGGTATTTTCAGATTTTATTTTTAATCTTATATTTCCAGGTGCTGATAGATTTGAATACAGCCAATATGATTGATGATCCTTATTGGTACCATCTTAGTCACCATGACAACTCCAGTATACCACTGCCACAGTCATCTCCCAGAACAGTAAGTCTAATTACTTTATATGATATTCAAATGAAGTTCTCACTGGTATTCCAATGGAATTTCTACTGGTATCCCATAGTGATTTTCACTGGAATACAAGTGGAATTTTCATTGGTACCCCAATGAAGTTTTCACTGGTATCCCAAGGCAGTTCTCACTGGTATCCAAATGAAATTTCCATTGGTATCCCAAAGCAATTTTCACTGGATTCCCAATGAATTTTTTATTCTCACCCCAAATGGAATTTTTACAGGTATCCCAATGGAGTTCTCACTGGTATTTGAATGGGATTTTCACTGGTATTCGAATGAAGTTTTTTTCTGATATTCCAATGGAATTTTCACTGGAAAAATAATATCCAACTAGATGTATTTGGACCATTTTATCAGATTTTCAAAATTTAATTCAGCTGATTTGAGAAATATCATATTCAATGTCTGTAATAAAGTTTTGATATTGAGTAGGCATATATTTTGATTATCTGAAAAAAAAGCTATGTTCTTTCTGCTTGACCTCACCAGACATGATAGCATTTGGTCAAAGAAGTGAAACAATAGAAAATAAAAGATTTTTTCATCAAAATAAATTGTTTACTGTCGAATATATGAAATAAAAACAAACTACATGTTATTTTCATCATAATCAATATAATTTGGAAAAAGGATTTATTAAGAACTTTCAAGAGGTTTACTTATTGCAGAATTGTCTTCAACTACTTACAAGGTTTTTTAATATTTGTAGAAATCCAGTCAAGATCCTTACGATCTCCGTCATCGTCACTTATCTCCCCCTACCAGTTCCCGTGGCCTCAGTGATAGCGATGTGTCAGAGTTCGACATTGATGACAGCATTGGCGTTATACCAGGTAATTAGCGTGATTAATTCTTGTAAACTTAGAGTAGTTAAATGATATTTTTTGTTGTTGATTTTTACGACCCCAGAAATGAAATTTGCATAACAAAAAGTCAGTTAAAAGTAGAAAGATGCTTTTAAATTTAATTTGTTCAGCTTTAAGATTAAAAATGTTCTTTAAAAGTAGAAAATAGGATTTTAGTTATTTAATCTATGATTTAAGGTAGAAAAGCATCCAGCTAGTCATTTTTAAAGGCAGTGCTTTAAGGCCTGACTTTCAAGTCATGAGGTTAATCTTTTAATACGCAATCTATGCAGGGGGTCTTTTGGCCAGAAAAAGATCCGGAAATGTTCGAATTTCTCCTCTTCTTTTTATACGACCGCAAATTTTGAAAAAATTTTCGTCGTATATTGCTATCACGTTGGCGTCGGCGTCGTCGTCGTCGTCGTCGTCGTCGTCGTCGTCGTCGTCGTCCGGCGTCCGAATACTTTTAGTTTTCGCACTCTAACTTTAGTAAAAGTGAATGGAAATCTATGAAATTTTAACACAAGGTTTATGACCACAAAAGGAAGGTTGGTATTGATTTTGGGAGTTTTGGTCCCAACATTTTAGGAATTAGGGGCCAAAAAGGGCCCAAATAAGCATTTTCTTGGTTTTCGCACTATAACTTTAGTTTAAGTTAATAGAAATCTATGAAATTTTGACACAAGGTTTATGACCACAAAAGAACGGTTGGGATTGATTTTGGGAGTTTTGGTCTCAACAGTTTAGGAATTAGGGGCCAAAAAAGGGCCCAAATAAGCATTATTCTTGGTTTTCGCACAATAACATTAGTTTAAGTAAATAGAAATCAATGAAATTTAAACACAATGTTAATGACTACAAAAGGAAGGTTGGTATTGATTTTGGGAGTTTAGGTCCCAACAGTTTAGGAATTAGGGGCCAAAAAGGGACCCAAATAAGCATTTTTCTTGGTTTTCGCACCATAACGTTAGTATAAGTAAATAGAAATCTATGAAATTTAAACACAAGGTTTATGACCATAAAAGAAAGGTTGGGTTTGATTTTGGGAGTTTTGGTCCCAACATAATAAGGAGCCCAAAGGGTCCAAAATTAAACTTTTGTTTGATTTCATCAAAATTGAATAATTGGGGTTCTTTGATATGCTGAATCTAACTGTCATGACTGTGTATGTAGATTCTTAACTTTTGGTCCCGTTTTCAAATTGGTCTACATTAAGGTCCAAAGGGTCCAAAATTAAACTTAGTTTGATTTTGACAAAAAAATGAATCAGTTAGGTTCTTTGATATGCTGAATCTAAAAATGTACTTAGATTCTTGATTATTGGCCCAGTTTTCAAGTTGGTCCAAATCGGGGTCCAAAATTAAACTTTGTTTGATTTCATCAAAAATTGAATAAATGGGGTTCTTTGATATACCAAATCTAACTGTGTATGTAGATTCTTCATTTTTGGTCCTGTTTTCAAATTGGTCTACACTAAAGTCCAAAGGGTCCAAAATTAAACTTAGTCTGATTTTAACAAAAATTGAAATCTTGAAGTTCTTTGATATGCTGAATCCAAAAATGTACTTAGATTTTTTATTATGGGCCCAGTTTTCAAGTTGGTCCAAATCAGGATCTAAAATTATTATATTAAGTATTGTGCAATAGCAAGTCTTTTCAATTGCACAGTATTGCGCAATGGCAAGAAATATCTAATTGCACAATATTGTGAAATATCAAATTTTTTTTTAATTAGAGTTATCTTTCTTTGTCCAGAATCAACTTAAATCTTTGTTATATACAATATACAATGTATATTCACTTTTTACTACCAACTGATGAATTAAAATAATCTTTACCATTCAGTGATAACAAGCAGTTTTTTTACATCTTAATATTTTATGATGTATTTAAATGAGTAGTTATTGTTGCAAACTTCATTAGAAATTTTAATTGAGATTAGTTTTGGAATAAGGGAAAGGGGGATGTGATTAAAAAAATTGGGTTCAATTTTTCTCATTTGAAATTTCATAAATAAAAAAGAAAATTTCTTCAAACATTTTTTTGAGAGGATTAATATTCAACAGCATAGTGAATTGCTCTAAGAGAAACAAAAATTTTAAGTTCATTAGAACACATTCATTCTGTGTCAGAAACCTATGCTGTGTCAACTATTTAATCACAATCCAAATTTAGAGCTGAATCCAGCTTGAATGTTGTGTCCATACTTGCCCTAACCGTTCAGGGTTCAACCTCTGCGGTCGTATAAAGCTACGCCCTGCGGAGCATCTGGTTATGGTATGATATGGTTTTTGTTTCTTTCATTTACATTGGGAACTAAAGAAACGATCAGTGTGTATTGTTCGTTTTATAGAACTTGTTATTAATGTGTATTTTGCATTATAAGCAGTCAACCTGACTACAAACTATCATTATTTGTATTCCGTGTGGAAAGAGGTCGGGTCAATTTCGAGTGTTATCTGAGATCTAAAGATTTTTTAATTAGTTCAGACGTTGATATAACAATGAAAAGTCGACTGAACATGATTAATATTGCATCTTCTATAATTCAAAGCGGAATTCAGTTTATAAACGAGAAACCGTAAAGCGTTTTCAATTTCGGTATTAGTTATGTATGTTGTCTACGTATTATCCTGGTTCCCGGTACTACGTTCCGGGTATTAGCTATTTGATATATCTGATGTGTAACATTACGATCAGGTACCAGCCAATCTACGTGTGTATGTGTACATGATTTTCCCGCCAAAATGACCGACTTACAGCTATGGAAAAATAGTCCATAAACGTTCCGTATAATGATATGCAAATTCATAATTAATCGTAACTTTTTTTATCTTTATATAATAAATATAACAAAATGGATTCCACAAAATTGAAAATAGCATTATTTTACGAGGATTTCTAATATTTTTTTCACTTCCGGGCGCAGTAATACGTATGTTTTGAAGGAGCTCGAAGAAATTGACAAAGTGAATTGAGAAGGAAACGGATAGATATACGTCCTTGCTATCAGGTAAAACAATTTAAATGTACAGAAAAAACACATTTACTTCACACAAATAGTACAGGCTTAAGCATTTTATTGTCTTATACACGACTGTAGTCTAGTGTTTAAACGACGGCGGTGACCTACAAGGTACGGGTCATACTGGGTCAAGTCTAAATATGTAAACATATCCACGTGCTATTAGGTAGAAAGCATCGTAATGCAATATCTGCAATTTTTTCCTCCTTTATACATCGTTTAACCAGATATATTTCTCTTTCAAATACACTTAAACACGGGTTGTATGTACGTATCTTTTCTAGTGTTTTCTTGTCCTTTAATATTAAAGTTCATTTGTTGATGTTTAAATATTTTTGAACGACTGAACACAGGAGTGAATGAATGCAACAATGATATATACTGAAGACTTGGGCTGTACAATGATAGTGTACGTATATCATACTGATAATTATTCTAGCAGTAATTATGTTAATTTAGGATGTAATGACAGGAATTCATGAGCTATGCCTCAGGCTTTCTGAAAAATATCAATGACAATGTAAACAGGAACAAAACATTGACACGAATGATGCTCTCTTCTATGTTATAGTTATTTAGGTATGTGTGTTGCACAAGTTTCAAAAAAACTTAAGTTATAAAACTTTTTTTCAGGGCACAAACCCACTTTAAAGAGACTTGTCTACTGCCATACCAATCCTATTTTCATGCACCATTTGCAAGCAAGAGACTGAATGGTTTGCAAAATTAAAAATCAGGACGGTGTCCAATTAAACCAAAAGAACTAAACTGGATGAATATTGTAGGAGAAATCTAGAGGAAAGTTTTGATTTGTGAAATTGGTTTTCCTGAAAAGTCATTCATCCTAGCCTGCAGAAAGGAACTATAACTGTCCACCACCAACTGACGAGCTAATGTTGAGCTTCACATATGGAATTACTCAAATACCATCAATGTCTATGTTTTCAGCACAGATTTCACAAGTTATGACACAGCTGTGCTTTTTTTTATACCTGTTAAAGAGTTGTATACTAAATTTTATTTTTTTTATCAATAAATATATCTTGTGTCATTTAAGAACTTGTATTTTGCCAAAAGATGCATACTAGTGAATGAAAGTGGTGCAGTTCATTTTGCTTTGGTATATAGAATTGAATTACAATTGTTCATGTTATTGGAATGCATATAAAAATAAGGAGATGTGGTACAATGTATATACATGATATTTAGTGAGTTTATCAAGCAAAAGTGAATAAGAAATAGGTATAAGCAGTTACAGGTACTACTGTACAATCTCAAACAATGAGAAAAACTCATACCGTAAAGAGAATTTCATATTTACAAGTAAGTTTTGTTTTTGCGTTGAATAATTTTCTTCTATTGTTTTAATTGCAAATATGGGAAGTGGTTAAAATGCTAATGAGACAGCTGTTATGGCCACAGAGCCTTAATTGAAAACTTCTTTTTCATTCATACCGGTAGATTTTGCCTGGAGTTAGAAACATATCTGCCAACTTTTCAAAATGCACATGGGGGTTTTACGTGAAAGATTGTTCATATAGTCATACAAAACCTTCAAGGGGGCCTTCAAATGGAAGCAGGACAAGTCGCCCCACTGGCTAATCGCCCACTTTTAAAAAAACCCACCACAAACTGATTTATCAAATCGCCCCACATGTGAAATTGGTTAAATCATGTTAAATATTACTCCTGCCAACCCGCCCTACTTATAAAAAAACGGTAATATTTAGATTAATATATATATATATAATTAAAAATAAAAACTCTCACCACTTTAATGAAAACTAATCTACACAGAATACAAACAAACCGAAAATTTATTTAATTACTATTATTGATATACTGAAATTATAATTCTAAAAAAAAAATGTATTGTTGAAGAATAACTAAGTTTTGAAGCTTAGTTATTTGCATAACAATTGAAAAGAAACCTGTTAATTGTATCATAATGCAATATAAGGAATTTAACTTGTATTCAACGGGATAACATCTTTTTCCATAAGTGGGGAGAGTGGCAAGACCTTTTCAGCTTTTGGTCTTCGGTGCTGTGTGGCTTTGTGCCTTTTTCACTTTCGATCTTTTATATCTGGGCGTTATGTATTCGGGTTTAGTTTTCTGTAATTAGTTAATACTTCAGTTTCTTTATGTATATCTCTTTCATATTCATTTGATAAAATTTACTGTTTGCAATAGCATGAATTGTTCTATATAATAAGAATGTTCTTATCCCGGGCTT
The DNA here is from genome assembly GCA_037788925.1 of Mytilus galloprovincialis. Classification (NCBI taxonomy): domain Eukaryota; kingdom Metazoa; phylum Mollusca; class Bivalvia; order Mytilida; family Mytilidae; genus Mytilus; species Mytilus galloprovincialis. Next base: position 15,083,300 of record CM075339.1, read on the forward strand.
AAAAACAATGCCGTATTTGGCGAAACCTTTTCAACTTTTTATCTCCAGTGCTGTACAACTTTGTACTTTTTTCTCTTTCGATCTTTTATATCTGGGCGTCACTTGTAAGTCCTGTGTGGACAAGGCGCGTTTTTGGCGTATTGAATTTTAAACCTGATGCTTTTTGTTATTTATTAATCATGTTTTTCTTTGTCTAATATGTTCTATTTATTTGTATTGTAGTCCTGTAATATGTTGTCATTTCAATGTTATATTTAACTTTGCCATTAAAGTGCGAGGTTTGGCATGCCACAAAACCAGGTTCAACCCACCACTTTTATTCCCTTTAAAAGTGTCCTGTACCAAGTCAGGAAGATGGCCATTGTTATATTATTGTTCGTTTCTGTGTGTGTTGCATTTTAACGTTGAGTCGTTTGTGTTTTCTCTTATTTTTGAGATATTGAGATCAGACGTGGCACGGTACTTGTCTATCCCTAATTCATGTATTTGGTTTTCATGTTATATTTGTTATTCTCGTGGTGTTTTGTCTGATGCTTGGTCCGTTTCTGTGTGTGTTACGTTTCGGTGTTATGTCGTTGTTCTCCTCTTATATTTAATGCGTTTCCCTCGGTTTTAGTTTGTTACCCTTTATTTGGCATTACTAAATTCATCTTGGTTAATAATATATTTATCTAGATTTCACTGATTTCCATTAGGTGGGACCAGTTGGCAGGAGTAATATTAACGGAATTTAACTTATATACAACGGGATAACATCTTTTTACATGAGTGGGGCGAGTTGGCATTAGTAAATTCTTCCTGGTTAATAATATATTTATCTAGATATTATCGTTTTCTATAAGTTGGGGCAAGTTGGCAGGAGTAATATTAAGGGATATAACACATTTCACAAGTGGGGCGATTTGGTTATCCAGGTTGGGGCAGTTTTTTTTTAAAGTGGGGCCAGTTAGTGAAAAAGTGGGGCTATTTGCTAATGGGGCGATTTGTCATGGATTCCCTTCAAATATATTCTAATGTGGTTTTTGGCTTCTTCGTGCATAAACAAGCTCATTGCCATTGTTGAATTAATTGTTTTCTTTAAAATAGTCGACAAAATTGCTCTTACAAAATTTCCATTTGGGAGCCTCGAGCTCGATGGGGGAAATACTCTGCAAATACTGACAGTTGGCAGGTATGGTCATCAAAAAAGTTGATGTGTTACTATGTACATTTACCATTATGTTACTTGATGTTCTTGCTATACACACAGTACAGAGACTAGTCAATCTTTGTGAACTTCTTTTTATGGGAGTCATAGAATATGCGTATACAATCAATAATTAAAAATAGTCTATTTATATTGAAAATGTCTAAAGAAGAGGGACGAAAGACACATAAGGGACAGTCAAACTCATAACTTTAAAGCAAACTGACAAGGCCATGGCTAAAAATGCATTTCATGGCGAGGCACAGAAAATATACTGTAAACAGTAGAATATAGATATAGGTGAACTAGGTACAAAAGAACTCTAAATCTTAAATTCTACAAACCACCTCTGTTCTATGGAAGATAATGATATAACTGGACTAGAAATACACACAACCTGTAATTAACTGCCTTTACAGCGCTTTCGCGCTTTGATTTTTTAAGCTGCCATCTTGGATTTGTTTTTGAGGATTTGCAGTTGTAGAGACAAAAGTTTACAGATAAATTTTCTTGGAAATGAATTTATTTAAATTATTTTACCTAAGTATATATTTCAACTGATTTATTACAATTAATATTCAGGGGGAGATAACTTTTGTACAATTAATTCAATTCAGGATAGTTATTTGTACAAATCATCCAAATGCTGCAATATTGTGTGAAATAACAAGCCAGGAACCTTCATTTGTATTTTTATTTTCTGAAATGCATTCAACAGAACATTTCCGTAAACCAGTGGACAAAAAGAATGATAGTTTCAGTATATGCTAGAAAGAAGTTGTTTTATAATATCAAGAACCTTCACACATTTGAAAATAGAAATATTAACAAGGGAACCTTTATTTTTTAAGAAGAATATTGAATATATGATTATTCAAATTATGTTGCAGGAAAATATATGAAATTGTTTGGTATACATTCATTTTAGAGTATAGCTATTTCAAGAATTCTCTTTATATATTGCTTAGAATATATCAAAGTTTTAGTTTACAATAAATTGGTTATGGTCATATACAATTTTAAGACATGAAAATATGTATCAACTTTTATGTATTGAAACTTTTATCAAGATTTGATGGAAAATCTTTGTTGTTAGGTGCAAATTATTTATTACGAGGTGATGAGGAAAGTTCAATAGGCACGACAAGTCCGACACCATGTAGTGAAGATTTCTCGGATGCAAGTGAGCTCAGAGGCCTCGGAAGGGAGCAAATTTCTCCCTATGAAAAAAAGTCCCCAGGTAGAAAATGGCAAAAATCAATGTTATTTCATTAGTTAGAGCTTGGCTTGATGGACTTTGTTTCCATGTTAACTATTTCACCATGGTTACTGTCACTGGCTTAGAATGTTTTTGTTTTTTTAATTTGCAGACACAAGTTATCTCCCATTCCTAAGCTTCATATTGTGGTGTCGGTCTTTTTCAGTTCTTTTTTCTATTTGATATATATGTCAATACTTTAGAAATAATTAAAACTATCATTATAACACATCAACTTACTTTTCATTGTCTTATTGAAAATATCAACCTAAAAAAACAAAAAAAAAAAAAAAATGAATTTTCTATTGTTATACCTAATGCATGTTTACTGTGGATTCATAATTATTCGTGGGATACCAATTTTTGTTGATTTCGTGGGAACAGAAGAACCATGAAAATAAATTTTCAACAAATTACAAATTTCATATAGGCTTGTATATGCAGTCTTACACAAAACCATGAATTTAAATATCCACGAACGTGTAAGTTTTCCTTAATCCACGAAAATGGGTACCCACGAAAATAATTGAATCCCTAGTAGCTTTTCTTTTGAATTAAAATTGAATTACTTTTATACTTAGGGGTCATCTATAATTATCTACCATTTTCCAAAGTGTACAAAACGTACACTTGGGGGGAGGGGGTTAAAAAATCAGCATTGTTACATTACGCTTTATTCCATCAAATGAATGTTTCAGTTTCTTTTCAATGCAAATTTCTATATTAAACAAAACTATAATAGACAGGATCTTCTTTTTATTAAGAATTATAAATTCTTTTCTTGAAATCTGAAAATAGTTGATGTACACTTTTTGAGGGAGGGTGGGGGTGTCTGAAAAAGTGTATGTTTTGTAAAATGGTTGGCAATTATGGATGACACCTTATATGGAAACTTTTTGCAAAAATGAAATTAAACATTCATAAAATTTCAATTTTTCATCAATTAACAGAAATTGGTAGCCACAAAAATAAAGGAATTTTCTTATTTGAATGTAATTGAGTTTTGACCCCAAATTCACAGTCCACTGAACATACAAAATGATATTGCTAGTAGGGCATTTCTATTCATGTACTATGGACACATTTTCTTTAGTCTCAATCTATCCACAGAGAGGTAGGACAAATCTTGGGGAATCTTTATTTTAAAAAATATTTTTAAAAAATATTTATAATTTCATAACAGCTTTTACAGATTTTAAATGATCCAAGACAGCAATTTTGAAATGCAGAAAAGAAGCCTTAAATGATCAACAGACCATTAAAAATGTTATAGAAAGTAACACCCACATAAATATTTTACAGTTTGCAGCGTACACCAAAACAGTTCCTGAATATATAGAATAGAAGTATAGACTTTATATTTTATATTAGCATGTTATATCAAAAGTGTTTGTTTTTAGCAAGACTTTTTATCGAAATAACAATAATAATTGTCAGCTCCATTATTTTTATAAAGTTTCATTGTTCAAGCAATAAATCTGAAATATTCTCTTGTTTGATATTTTATAGGTCAAGAAGATTTAAATGAAAGAAGCAGAGGATCGCGTAGAGGAGAAACTCTCAACATTCCTGGTGATAAAAGTTCACGCAGGTCAAGGTCACCAGTTCCTGTAGAACCAGAACGCTCACGTCATAGATCAAGGTCTCCTTCAGCTTTTCACCATGTGCCTGAAAATGTATCTCGCTCACTTTCTCCTGCTAGGTAAGTCAGCTGATGGTCATGTGATTTACTGTAAGTCAGCTGATGGTCATGTGATTTACTTTATACCTGGTAATGTAAAAGCAAGGGGATGTTATATTGATTGCCAATAAGATAACAAATCCATCAGAGAACAAAAAAGAGTATGGGTTTTAGCAACAATAGGTCACTGTACAGCCAAAATCCAACATAGTACAGTCTCTGAAAGCTTATTTTGCATTTTTATGCCCCATTTATGGCATTATGTTTTCTGGTCTGTGCGTCTGTTCGTCTGTTCGATCACCCATTGGTTCATCTGTCCTGCTTCAAGTTAAATTTTTTGGTAGAGAAAGTTTTTGGTGAAGTTGAAGTCCAATCAACTTAAAACTTAGTATACACGTTCCTTATGATATGATCTTTCTAATTTTAATGCCAAATTAGAGTTTTTACCCCATTTTCACGGTCCACTGAACATAGAAAATGATAATGTGGATGGGGCATATGTGTACTAGGGACACATTCTTGTTAACAAAAGTTTGCTGAAAAAAGCCAACCTTAAATGACATAATAAAGGTCACATTTGTACCATTGTTTTTTTTAAAGAGAAGGGGAGGCAACTCAACTGTGTTTAAAAAAAAACCAAAACATTTATGACTCTTTTATGATTTTTGGTTTTGATGTTATATTTGTTATTCTCATCGAATTTTGTCTAATGCTTAGTCCGTTTCTGTGTGTGTGTTACATTTTAATGTTGTGTCGTTGTTCTCTTATATTTAATGCGTTTCCCTCAGTTTTGGTTTGTTACTCTGATTTTGTTTTTTGTCCATAGATTTACGAGTTTTGAACAGCGGTATACTACTGTTGCCTTTATTTATGACATTTTGTTTGACAATATAATGATCTCATAATAGATTATTATAATATGGTAATGTCTTGGACAAAACGTTGTTCTGGTAATCTGTAAAATTATATTTTAGCTTTGTGATATTTTTAAGCTTTTATTTTAATTGCAAGATCAGCACAAAATATAAACCCCAAGAAAAAATTTCCCACATCACACTTTGATCTTATGTTAATTTCACCTACACCTCAATATGAGCTTTACTTTCATCTTTTTATAGAACCTCAAGTTCACCAGTTCGGCTCGTTGGAACATCACCTTCCAGTACGCCATCACCCAAAAAACGTCAATTACCATCAATACCATTAGAGGCACAGCTCAGAAGTCGGGATAAAGGTAGGTCTTATTATAGTTTATAGGTTCTGTGGTGGTGTAAGAGGGGGGATAAAGGTATTACTATAATAGTATATAGGTTCTGTGATGGTGTTAGAGGGGTGGATAAAGGTATTATTATAGTTTGTAGATTCTGTGGTGGTTCTAGAGGGGTTAAAAGTAGGTTTTATTATAGTTTATAGGTTCTGTGGTGGTTTTAGAGGGGGTCAAGGTGGTTTTTGACATGTTGCTACTTTTGTATTGCATGTACAATGTATAGTGCTTTTTTTGTCTTGACAAATTTACTTTAACTCTTGAATAAGAGGAATTTTGGATATTTGAAATATGGGAAATTTGAATCACACTTTTCAAGGATAAGAAGTTGTACAAATATATTCATAGATATTTATGTAACACTGTAATAGGACAAGAATAGGGCCTTCATTTCTTAGAGGAAAAATATGAATGAGGGGTTACTTGTCAAAATTTAAGAAGATTTAAATTATAAGAATGTAAGAAATATAGTACTTCATATTAAAGATACCTGGTTGAAATGTTTTGAAATCATTACTATTGTTCACAAAAGAAAACCTTGCAGTAAAATGGAAATTGACAACCAAATTTGAGGAAAAGGCTTCTGTTAATTTTTTTGATTTTGAGGGTTTGATAGTGTTTGCTTATGACCAATTATCGGATTTTAAAGACATTTTTTGCTAATTATTTATTGTTTATAAGACCAAAATAAAAATATTGTTTTTTTCCCGTCACCTGACTGACTCAGAGATAGCCCTATCAATTGGATTCTATTAATGTCAAGAAACGATATGGTCATGGAAATTTGCAATATATATCGAATACTACTGGAGGAAAATAAAAATTTCTCTGAAATCAAGGGTCAAGAGAGGAGAAACAAACATATTTTTAAATCTGGCCTAATATCAGAATTACAGATGTAATAAAAGGCTAGTAATGTCAGGAAATTAACCAGTGAGGAAGAATCCAGTACACTAGCATTTTTTGAATTTGAAATTTACTGCTTATTTGCCAAAGATCTAGACATCAAATATATTTTTTTCTGTATAATTTTGAAAATTCATTTAGGTTTTCAGAACTTTTTATTTTCATAATGTTGCAACATTTAAATTTTCAACCATGATCAGGGATGGTATACACAGCTAGAAAAATGTTATTATTGAAGAATTCTGAATTATGACATGTATATAAAGTTATAATGGAAATTAAACAACAAATTGATATATCTATATATTTTAAAGCATATTTGCAAAGTGAAGGTAGGAAATGGTTGCATTATTTTGAATATGATTTTTCACTGACATCTAAACAAAAGGTTTGCAATGAATTTATCACATTTCAAAATCAAGCAATTTTTGTGTATCTGCAAATTTTTTATGGAGAATGGAATGTGTGGGAATATTTTTTGTATGCAATTTTCAAATCCTACACTAAATATTACTCTCATGAATTTATTGTAAAAAGCATGTCATTCACTGCATATTTGAACTTTTATTTCACATGCATCTTTGATATGATGGATCCACTCACACACACACACACACACGATTTATTAATAACAAACACTGACTAAACAGAATGACCAATTATTTAAACAAAGTAATAGCAGATACATCGGGCTAGAAAAGCTGTGTCAAAATATGTTTACTACTATAGGATTGATTTATTGATTGATTGATTGGTATTTAGCACCTATTTCAGCACTATTGTGCTATTTTGTAGAAGCCAGAGTGACAGGACAGAACTAATGGCCTTAGGTAGAAAAAATAATTATCTAAATTATTCTAAATAACTAAGATTGGTGTTGAATGCATCTGCCACACGTTGGATTCAGACTCAGTGCTAACTGCAGGCCAGTGATAAAGTAGTAGTTTGACTACTTCTAGACCACTTGGCCACTGAGGCTCCTGCTACTAAAGGAAGCTTGATATTGATGCTTGCATTTGGTTGAATACTGCCACTAAAGAACACAAAAACTGTCTTGGGAGATTTGTATCTTATATCAACATTTTAAATGTCTAGGTGTTGGGGAGTCCTTTCTAAAAGTAAAGAAATAACTGGAGGACATCAAAAGGATAGTGAACTAAAAAAAAAATCCTTTAAAACTTTATCTAAAAAAGGGGAATAGGGTTAAATCAATTAAACCAAATTTGTTTGAAGGGAAAAGTTTATCGATTCTAAAATTCAATTTGTTATAAAACATGTACATTTGTACTACAGATATTAAAACAAAATGTTGGTATTTCATACTTATTTGATATTGTAAAATTGTTTGTTTCATGGTTTTTGCTATGAACATACTCTTAATTCTCTTATAGATTTTTGGCTTAATTTTCCAGTGACACAGGACCTTGAAAAAAGAGCGCAGCAAATTCGCATGAGAATCAAACCATCACCTGGGTCCGATTCAGAATCTCGTAGGGGGCGCATTTCAGATTCAGAGGGTTACCGACCAGGACGTAACTCCAGCAGTCGCGATAGAACTAGGGGTTCATCCTACGACCGAGGAGATTTTTCCTATGAAAGGGAAAGAGGAAGAGAGTTTGCCAGAGTTCATCCTGGAGGTCACAGATCCAAACGAAAAGGTAGAGAAATTTATTTTTTGATTTATTATTTTTTGTATTTGAGTGTTCTACCATAACAATTATAAACAATGTTAATCAATACTATGAATTAAAGAATATGTTGGGTATGCAACAATGATATAGCAATATTCAGGGATTCAATCGTTGAACAATGGACAAATCTGAAAATGCTGTTTTTACATAACGTAATCAAAATTTAAAATGTGCTGTTTGTTTTTTTTTCTGATTTTAGTTTCGGTAATAATAGAATTAAACTATGAACCAATTCACAATTACAGTATACTATATATTACGTAGAATTACTGGTGTTTTTTCCTTTTCAGAATTCAGTCCTGAAATTGATGATATCGGCAGTGATGCATCTGAAACTAGTGATATGTCTGAAGTTTCAAAAGTCAGTATTAACAGTTACATGTCTACACAGTCAGAAAGACCACAAAGAAAATTCAGGTAACATTTAAAATTTCATTTTGTGAACTTCTATCTTTTTAAAAACAAAAATACAAATTTTGTTGTGGATAAAAGCTTAGTTTTGTATTGTGTTACATGTCTACACAGTCAGAAAGACCACAAAGAAAATTCAGGTAACATTTAAAATTTCATTTTGCGAACTTTTATCTTTTTAAAAACAAAAATACAAATTTTGTTGTGGATAAAAGCTTAGTTTTGTATTGTTTCAATCTATTAAATTGTATCTGAAAACTGCTGTATTCTTGCAAGTCTGATTATTTTTCATTGGTAGACCAAAAGAAAGCAGTTTTCAAAGTTAAATGCAAAGTCATCAGAAAAAATTTCTAAAACAAAAGTAACTGTTATACATAATGTATCATAATGTTTAAATATCAGGGTGTATTATGTTTCTGTTCTTGTTTGTCTGCCTGTTAATTCACCTGGGGCAATTTGCCCAATTGTTTCTCCATAGGCTGTAATAGTAACGTTTTTTTCTCTAGCTCAGTCCATATCGTTAACTTAAGTATGTATGATGGCTTGTTTCAAAGTTTAGAGATTTTCACATATGTGGTTATATTTCAGGGTACTAAGTGTGATTAATTTTTCTGTAAATTAGCATTCCTCAATTAGTGGCGCAGCTGTTCATTAGTCTATCTGTCAGGCAGTCACATATCAGGTTAAGGAAGTTTTGTACTATGAGGTTGTGATCCTATCAACTTGAAACTGTGGACACATGATCATATGGTGTCAATATATGACAAGTTCTTTGGTCTTTAGAACTGTGGACACATGATCATTATGGTGTCAATATATGACAAGTTATGCTTTGGTCTTTAGAACTGTGTACACATGATCATTATGGTGTCAATATATGACAAGTCATGATTTGGTCTTTAGAACTTCTTACTCTTTTTTCATTGAATTACTTAATATATGAGAAGTTCATGTTGACCATGACCACCATTCTAAGTATTCTTAGAATTATACTATGACCTGATATAATATACAGTCCTTTTTGAAATGAAAACAATTATCAATATATTTTTAGTGAATTTACCCAAAAGATGGAGAGTAAGTCTACCACAATGCAGCGACGACAACAGGTAGCCAGGTCTGGTAGTAATGATGGTCAAGGAGGGTATGAAAAGTCAGATGGCAGTTTGTCAGACTCTGCTTTAAGTGCACCCGTCACTGAGGGTCGATCAAGGAGAAGAACTAGTATTAGTAATAAAATGGCTAACTTTGTCAATCTACCGTGGAAAAGTAATAGTGCTACTCAGCTGGCAGGTATGATATATCCTTAAGGCTGTTTATAAATATAAATTGATAGTGGTGGGGGCATGGGAGGCACTCAGATATTTAGAGTGGGTGTTTGTTTTTTCTACAAATTTTCCCCCCAAAATTTTAAAGCTTTTTATTCCGCAGCAGAGGGGGCATTAAGTTTTACCATTGTCAGTCTTTACGTACTTACATAAGTATGTCCCAAAGTTGGATTCTGTTCTCTAACTTTAGTTTGCCTCAACAAAATGTTATGAAACTTATACACAATGTTTATTACAACTAAACACAGATCAATTTTGATTTTGTTTGGTGTCAGTTTTACTGTTCTAGAGTTATGCCCCTCTGCAAATGGAAATATTGATTATTATTTTGTTTCTGTTCTCTAACTTAAGTTTGCCTCAACCAAATGTTATGAAACTTATACACAATGCTTATTACCACAATATACAGATTGAGTTTGAACTTTGGTGCTGTCACTTTTACTGTTCTAGAGTTGTGCTCTTTACAAACAGATTTTTTTTTCATTTTTTTTCCTTAAAATATTTATCAAGCAATTTTCAAAATACAACTACAATCAATGCTTTATACAATTCAATGTTTATTTTGCCTTAGCTTCCACTGATAAATTAAATCACTTTTAAACCTTTTTTTCTAAAAATATTTTAAAGTCTTCTTTGAAAATTGGAGTTATCTTTCTTTGTCCAGAATGGTAGTTGAAAGACTACAACCAATGCTTTATACAATGCAATATTCAATTTTACTTCATAATGATAAATTGGAGCAATCTTTACCATTCAGTGCTTACAAGCACTGTGATTATTTTGGTTATACTCCTTTATAAATGAAAAAAATGCTGAATTTTTTGTTTTGGTTCTCTAACTTGAGTTTGTAATGAAATGTATATATTATGCTTTTTACCACAAAACTGAGTCTAAGTTCAATTTTTGGAAGTGTCACTTTTAAAGTTCTTCAGGTATGTACCTTTACAGCCTTATATCCTAGCGGGGACATCATCTGTGACCCCATTTATTTAAGGTATTTTTGCATCCACTTCCCTAAAATGCACACTGGACAACATAGCAACGCTGGGTGTCAATCCTGTTGTTTTGCCTTGTTTCAAAACAGTCATATTATCCAGGTTTGGCTGTTTCTTTTAGAATATCAGTGAAAGGGAACATGCCTAATGGATCAATGTGATTTAAAATTTTAAAAAAGTGTCAGTGATTTTTATGGCGAAACAATTTTCCCTAACACAGGCACACTTTTCAAGACTTAAAAGTGGCTATATAGAAATAAATTCTGCAAAATGCGCCCTAAAATTGGAAAAAAAATGTTTTAACTACATTAATTACTTTTTATTTCAGAGAGTAAAAAGAGAAGTAGTGTACAAAGAAGTGAGGAAGTACGAACCTCTGGTGATATCCACCTCTCTAACAGAATATCAAAACAGGCCAGTAAAGAGTCTACCGATGGCAGTATAGGGAGCATTAGTAGTGATTCTGGTAGTGTGTAAGTATTCATTAGACAAAACCCTCCCCCTCATATAAAACATGCCAGTAAAGAGTCTACCGATGGCAGTATAGGGAGCATTAGTAGTGATTCTGGTAGTGTGTAAGTATTCATTAGACAGGCCCGTCCCCCTCATATAAAACAGGCCAGTTAAGAGTCTACCGATGGCAGTATAGGGAGCATTAGTAGTGATTCTGGTAGTGTGTAAGTATTCATTAAACAGACCCCTCCCCCTCATATAAAACAGGCCAGTAAAGAATCTACTGATGGCAGTATAGGGAGCATTAGTAGTGATTCTGGTAGTGTGTAAGTATTCATTAGACAGACCCCTCCCCCTCATATAAAACAGGCCAGTAAAGAATCTATCAATGGCAGTATACGGAGCATTAGTAGTGATTCTGGTAGTGTGTAAGTATTCATTAAACAGACCCCTCCCCCTCATGTAAAACAGACCAGTAAAGAATCTACCGATGGCAGTATAGGGAGCATTAGTAGTGATTCTGGTAGAGTGTAAGTATTCATTAAACAGACCCCTCCCCCTCATATAAAACAGGCCAGTAAAGAATCTACCGATGGCAGTATAGGGAGCATTAATAGTGATTCTGGTAGTGTGTAAGTATTCATTGGACAGACCCCTCCCCCTCATATAAAACAGGCCAGTAAAGAGTCTACCGATGGCAGTATAGGGAGCATTAGTAGTGATTCTGGTAGTATGTAAGCATTCATTAGACAGACCCCTCCCCTTCATATAAAACAGGCCAATAAAGAATCCACCTATGGCAGTATAGGGAGCATTAGTAGTGATTCTGGTAGTGTGTAAGTATTCATTAGACAGACCCCTCCCCCTCATATAAAACAGGCCAGTAAAGAATCTACTGATGGCAGTATAGGGAGCATTAGTAGTGATTCTGGTAGTGTGTAAGTATTCATTAGACAGACCCCTCCCCTCATGTAAAACAGACCAGTAAAGAATCTACCGATGGCAGTATAGGGAGCATTAGTAGTGATTCTGGTAGTGTGTAAGTATTCATTAAACAGACCCCTCCCCCTCATATAAAACAGGCCAGTAAAGAATCTACCAGACCCCTCCCCCTCATGTAAAACAGACCAGTAAAGAATCTACCGATTGCAGTATAGGGAGCATTAGTAGTGATTCTGGTAGTGTGTAAGTATTCATTAAACAGACCCCTCCCCCTCATATAAAACAGGCCAGTAAAGAATCTACCGATGGCAGTATAGGGAGCATTAATAGTGATTCTGGTAGTGTGTAAGTATTCATTGGACAGACCCCTCCCCCTCATATAAAACAGGCCAGTAAAGAGTCTACCGATGGCAGTATAGGGATCATTAGTAGTGATTCTGGTAGTATGTAAGCATTCATTAGACAGACCCCTCCCCTTCATATAAAACAGGCCAGTAAAGAATCTACCTATGGCAGTATAGGGAGCATTAGTAGTGATTCTGGTAGTGTGTAAGTATTCATTAGACAGACCCCTCCCCCTCATATAAAACAGGCCAGTAAAGAATCTACTGATGGCAGTATAGGGAGCATTAGTAGTGATTCTGGTAGTGTGTAAGTATTCATTAGACAGACCCCTCCCCCTCATGTAAAACAGACCAGTAAAGAATCTACCGATGGCAGTATAGGGAGCATTAGTAGTGATTCTGGTAGTGTGTAAGTATTCATTAAACAGACCCCTCCCCCTCATATAAAACAGGCCAGTAAAGAATCTACCAGACCCCTCCCCCTCATGTAAAACAGACCAGTAAAGAATCTACCGATGGCAGTATAGGGAGCATTAGTAGTGATTCTGGTAGTGTGTAAGTATTCATTAAACAGACCCCTCCCCCTCATATAAAACAGGCCAGTAAAGAATCTACCGATGGCAGTATAGGGAGCATTAATAGTGATTCTGGTAGTGTGTAAGTATTCATTGGAAAGACCTCTCCCCCTCATATAAAATAGGCCAGTAAAGAGTCTACCGATGGCAGTATAGGGAGCATTAGTAGTGATTCTGGTAGTATGTAAGCATTCATTAGACAGACCCCTCCCCTTCATATAAAACAGGCCAGTAAAGAATCTACCTATGGCAGTATAGGGAGCATTAGTAGTGATTCTGGTAGTGTGTAAGTATTCATTAGACAGACCTCTCCCCCTAATATAAAACAGACCAGTAAAGAGTCTACCGATGGCAGTATAGGGAGCATTAGTAGTGATTCTGGTAGTGTGTAAAGTATTCATTAGACAGACCCCTCCCCCTCATATAAAACAGGCCAGTAAAGAATCTACCAATGGCAGTATAGGGAGCATTAGTAGTGATTCTGATAGTGTGTAAGTATTCATTAGACAGACCCCTCCCCCTCATATAAACCAGACCAGTAAAGAGTCTACCGATGGCAGTATAGGGAGCATTAGTAGTGATTCTGGTAGTGTGTAAAGTATTTATTAGACAGACCCCCTCCCCCTCATATAAAACAGGCCAGTAAAGAATCTAGGGATGGCAGTATAGGGAGCATTAGTAGTGATTCTGGTAGTGTGTAAGTATTCATTGGACAGGCCCCTACCCCTCATATAAATCAGGCCAGTAACGAATCTACCGATGACAGTATAGGGAGCATTAGTAGTGATTCTGGTAGTGTGTTAGTATTCATTAGACAGACTCCTCCCCCTCATATAAATCAGGCCAGTAAAGAATCTACCGATGGCAGTATAGGGAGCATTAGTAGTGATTCTGATAGTGTGTTAGTATTCATTAGACAGACTCCTCCCCCTCATATAAAACAGGCCAGTAAAGAGTCTACCGATGGCAGTATAGGGAGCATTAGTAGTGATTCTGATAGTGTGTAAGTATTCATAAGACAGACCTCTCCCCCTCATATAAACCAGACCAGGAAAGAGTCTACCGATGGCAGTATAGGGAGCATTAGTAGTGATTCTGGTAGTGTGTTAGTATTCATTAGACAGACTCCTCCCCCTCATATAAATCAGGCCAGTAAAGAATCTACCGATGGCAGTTTAGGGAGCATTAGTAGTGATTCTGATAGTGTGTTGGTATTCATTAGACAGACTCCTCCCCCTCATATAAAACAGGCCAGTAAAGAGTCTACTGATGGCAGTATAGGGAGCATTAGTAGTGATTCTGAAAGTGTGTAAGTATTCATTAGACAGACTCCCCTCCTCCTCACACAAAGTAGGCCAGATAAGAACCTATGGATAGATTTAAGAAGATGTGGTATAAATGCCAATGAGACAAGTCTCCAACCAAGTCCCTATATAAAGTACTGTGGATTCATTTATTTTTGTGGGTACCAATTTTTGTGGATTTAGGAAAACTTGCATTTTTGTGGATATTTGATTTCGGGGTTTTTCAAAAGTCTGCATAAATTCTCTATACAAAACTTGTAATCCTTTGGACATTTGCATACATGGTTCCTGGATTACCATAAATTCCATGAAATTTGGTATCCTACGAATAATGAAGAATGTACAGTTTAAATATACAGTGTGTTAGTAGTCATATTACCTCTCTTCTAAGCCTACACCCAACAGATGATAGAATAGGGAACATTGGTAGTGTGTTAGTAGTCATATTACCTCTCTTCTAAGCCTACACCCAACTGATGATAGAATAGGGAACATTGGTAGTGTGTTAGTAGTCATATTACCTCTCTTCTAAGCCTACACCCAACAGATGATAGAATAGGGAACATTGGTAGTGTGTTAGTAGTCATATTACCTCTCTTCTAAGCCTACACCCAACAGATGATAGAATAGGGAACATTGGTTGTGTGTTAGTAGTCATATTACCTCTCTTCTAAGCCTACACCCAACTGATGATAGAAAAGACATAGTCTCTTTACTTGCCTGTTGTGGGTGGCCTGGGAAAAGGGAGGTTTAAATGACTTATATTCACAAAAGGCAAGTAAAGAGACTATGTGTACAAAGACACACTTGATCATAAGTAGTGATTCTCTCAACATTTAAGTCTAAAAAATTTAGAGCATCATTACTGTGGATTTATTATTATTCGTTGGATATCAATTTTCATGGATTTTCTGGGTACAGAGAAACAACAAATTTAAACGTTCAACAAATTAGAAAATTTGATTATAATGATTATTTGCAGACTATAGAAAAACCACGAAATCAAATATCCACAAACATGCAAGTTTTCCTCCATCCATGACATTTTGTACACACGAAAAATAATTGAATTCACAGTATTTATTTTTGAAGTGTGTTTGAATGACCATTAAGCACGATTTTATAGTAGATATATACTTATTTTCAATGAAAATATGTGTACTAAATGTACTAAATATTACTACAACAGACTACTTATACTTTTTCAGTGTATGGTTACCTACAGGGATGAGATTAGGACCGGAGGGACAGTTTGGAGAGTTTATTGAAGGTCTGGGTCCTGCCCAGCTAGTTGGCAGGCAGGTATTAGGATCACCCTGTCTAGGAGAGATACAGTTAGGCCTGTATGATAGGAAAGGCCACCTTGAGGTGGAAGTTATAAGGGCTCGTGGATTGATGTCAAAGCAAGGAGCAAAGATATTACCAGGTAAAAGATATACACCTCTTTAGCCTGTTTTTTATGGGAATCAGTTCCGTATCCAGGATTTTGAATAAAGGATAAGGCAACAAGACAATTTTGGTAGAAGTTATTGCAAAAAGTGTTTGTTTGTAGAAGAAGGATTTATTTCATAAAGTTAATAAACTAACAATATTAATTACAGAGTGTCAACTTTTGACAATAGCATTTTTTCTGTAGGCTTTATTAATTTTTAATGAAAACTTAGCAATTAATTCTTAGTTAGTTATTTATCATAAACTTGAATTAAAAAAAATGACATCTGCATAGCAATTTTCAAAAACGGAAGTTTCAAAGCTAGATAAACTTTTATTCAGTCTTTGTCTGAACAGGGAAACTAGATTAACAATTGTAATTTCCATATGTAAAATATAATAGTTTATATAAAGTTTTGACTTTTTCTTTTTTATTTCAGCCCCCTATGTAAAAGTATATTTGATAGATGGTAAGAACTGTATAGAAAAACAGAAGACAATAGTGGCTAGAAGGACCCTTGACCCTCTATACCAACAACAGTTAGTGTTTACAGAACAGTATATTGGAAAGATTTTACAGGTAAGATTTTACTTGTGTCTCAACATAATATGCTTCTGCCAATCAGGAATTCCTTGATTGATTGGAAAAAGGAACTTGTTTCTCTGGAATAACTTGAGAACTTCAACAAGTGTTTCTTTCAAATTTTAAGATTGAGAATGGAAATGGGGATTGTATCAAAGGGAAGACAACCTGACCAAAGGGCAGAAACAGCTGAAGGCCACCAATTTGTCCTCCGCACCAGGAGGTGTGCTTCAGCTTACCCCTAAACAAAAATGTGTACTAGTTTAGTTATAATAGACGTCGTACTTAACTCTGAAATATATAAATAAATAAAATTACAAATCATACAAGACTCATGACTTGGGACAGCCGCATGTTGTTTATGATAATAAAATACAGGTATATATTTTGATAATGATAATTTTCCATTCTATCCTTCTGCCTGTCTGTAACAATTTTTTTTTCACAATAGCTACCACTCCAAGATTCTTTATTTATGCATGGCGCTGTGCTTCATCTGGTTATGCTAAATGGTGTGATATATTTGTCCTTGATGTTTAGATGCCAAAAATTATATTTTGATCTTGGGTATAGTAAGTGAAAAAATCTTCACATAACACCATGTTAATGTGTGTGTATTTTCTAATTTATAGGTCACTGTGTGGGGAGATTATGGCAGAATGGACCGTAAAGTGTTCATGGGAGTGGCACAAATTCTACTGGACCACTTAGACTTAACAAACATTGTGATTGGCTGGTACAAGTTGTTTACTAGCTCCTCATTGGTTGGTCATCACTCATCAACATCAACGTTAGGACATTCACGTAAAGGCTCAACTACTTCACTCGACAGTGGATATAATAATAATAATCTGCGATCGTAGTATTTATACATATTAGAAATTTCCCTTTTTTACTTATACAACATAATTCAAATTTAGACTTTATACGTAACTGTTGATTATCATCAAGCATTATATATACTAATCTTTCATCACCATGTCACATGTGTTAACGTGATCAACTTTTAAATCTAAATACTGTGGATTCATTTTGTTTTCGTAGGTATACCAGTTTACTGGATCAGGAAAAATTGTAGTTTGTGGATACTTAATTTCGTGGTTTCTTAACTTTTTTTTAATACAAGCCATAATAGCTTGCTGTTTGGTGTGAACAAGGTCTCTGTGTTGAAGGATGTACTTTGACATTTAATAGTTTACATTTGATGAATTGTGACTTGAATTGAGAGTTTTCTCATTGGCACTCATTCCACTTCTTCTCATATCTACTAAGGATGTACTTAGGTGAAATTAAAAAAATCTTGAATTATAAATTGATACTATGTCAGAAAATAAAATTGAGAATGGAAATGGGGAATGTGTCAAAGAGACAACAACCCGACCATAGAGCAGACAATGAGAAAAGCATTAATTAAGGCAGAAAATTAGTTAAAACATATGAATTGATTATGCCAGGCGCTCAATCCTTTTCGAGATATTTTGTTTAAATTGGCGGGATATGACTGATTTGGTTTAACTTTTACCATATATTTTTTTGGGGTCTCAAATCAAAAGAAAAGAAATTAAGCATCTGCTTAATTTTGGGAAAATGCCCTTTTATGAGCTATTGAATTCTTATATATGGAAATGCTATGGGCAACATATTTTACCCTGTATCTTAGGAGAAAAATCAAGGAATCTGAACATCTGACAAAAAATCCTAAAAAAGTACATCCTTAAGTGACTTTAACAATATAGGAAATTTGATCTGAAAACTTGAATTTGATGTTTACCTATACCCATGAAGTTATGTGCCACACTTATAATAATAAATACACAGTTACAGGTAGTTTTAATGTTTTTATTTATTTATTGTTTTACATTCAACCTTTTCTTTGGCTTATGTATCTTTGATTAATTTTTTTTTTTAAATAATTTTAACAGAAAGGATTTTCATTTACTTGAGCCTTAAACTTTTTTTAATCACTGCTTGAGATGTCGAAAGTTATGCAATTTCACATAATTCTATGATTAGCTCTAAGCACATTGTACCTTTTAAAATTTATACACATTTTAATTCCTATTATTTGTTCTATTTTGGACATTTTTGTGGTATTACAAGCTTAAGCAATTACGTAAATATGTAAATGAAGATATATTGTATGTAGGGCTTTGTTAGACATGAATGGGGATACTGTGGATTTATTTATTTTCGGGGGTACCAATTTTCATGGATTGAGGAAAACTTGCATATTTATGGATATTTAAGTTTATGGTTTTGGAAAAGTTTGCATACATTTCTGTAGAAAATTTGTGTTTCATTGAATATTTAGATTTGTGGTTCTCCTGTTCCAACAAAATCCACAAAAATTAGTATCCATATTAATGAATCCACAGTATATAGCAGATGCTATGTCAAAGTATATTTGATGGATGGGGACTTTGAAACTTCAGAAATAAAGACCTAGTATAGTACTAACTCACATCCTGAAATTTTTAGTAAGGGATGGGAGAAAAGGATGGAGAACTATCAGGCAACACAGAGATTTTTTTTAGTGATTATTATAATATTGCACAATTTAAAAAAACAGAACAGAACTCTGTATCAGTTGGCCTGCGAAGGAAACTCTAAAGTTTATTGCATAGTTTAATGAAACAAATAGCCCTCTGACCCCACAAGTTTATTTTTTATCAGCTCATATTAAAAAAAATTTTCATACATTTTTTTTGCTTTGTCAATTCTTGCAAATCTAATTATTTCAAATGTTTTTTTATTTCAAATGTTTGTCTAGACATGTTTGAAATTAGAAATTAGGATCAGTATAAAAAAGCTATCATATTATTATAGTGCATTGTGGAAAATGCTGGAGGAATGATAACTTTACCAGAACTTGGTTCAGTTAAGGAGGCTCGAGTCTACAAAAGCTTCTGAAAAATTTTTAAGCATTTTTTTTTCATTACATAATTTTATTTATTACACTATTACTTGATACTTTATGATATGGTACAAAATTCAACAAAAACAATCAATTTCTTTTGTCCCCAGATGACTTAAAATGTTTATATCATTGAAAAAGCTCGTACTTATCTCCCTTTGGTGTAAAAATAAATTGAAGAATAAGTTGAACTTTATATGTCACATATATAGTCCTTAAAAAAGTTTTTTTAAATAACAAGTTTACATTAAGATTATAGAATTGGTTATCTCTCTTTTTGGCCTCCTGTAAGGATTACATTCCTTTAACATACTATTATATTACTGAAATCAGATTTATTTTCTATTTTATGTATCAAAAATTGTAAGATTAGGATAGAGTTGATGTTATTGTAACAATAAACCAAAGTGAACTCATATACTCCAGGAAAAAAAACAGTTCTATACAACTTATAAACATATTGGCCAACTCTACCTTATTTGCTAATACAAATTGAATTATACAAAAAAAATCAATAATTTTTTCAGGAATTGTTCATTTTCACAGAGTACTAGAAAGTTTTACATTTCTTGAGAATGCATTTGGTTTTTAAAAACTCATAAGAGATACAAGGCCTATAATGTAGCAAGTTTTGTCAAAATCGGACCCCTATGTGCTCCTGGAAACTGAATAGAAAGAAAACCAATTCAACTACAAATTTGAAAAGCATTGAAAACCAAAAAATATCTAAAACCTATTTTTTCTGAACCTAAGGATATTGTATCAAAAATGAAGATTTTTTTTCTTAAAACTTAAAATATTTCTCCATAACATTTCTGTTGCATTGGAAGTTGGTTGACACTTTTGTAATTCTGGGGTTAATATTTTCTCCAAAAATACTATACAATAGTTGTTTTTAACATTCAGCTATTCATTTGATATTGTATACACTACTATCAATTGATGTGTACAAGAAGAAAACAAATTGTTGAGTGGCAAACAATTTTAACATGTCAATCTGCGACAATCTGGGTTCAGTTGTTAAAAAATAGTTCTAATTAGTTATATATCTAAAACTGCAAGGACAATCTTTATACATGTATTGTAAAGACAGTTTCAAACCGATGAAGTTCAATAATTAACCATGTAACTATAATATTCAGTGATGATCATTTTGAGAATCTGCTCAGAATAATGCTATCTTTCCCTTTTAGTTGGGGTAAAGATTAAATTTACACTATCTTAACCCATATGTGGCTGGCTAGATGATTTGTCAATTTTCAAAACATTTTCACTAGTTACAGATAAACTAAACATAGTGTATAGATCACAACATTCTTTTAATTCTATCCATGAACATTTCAAGACATTTTAAAATAATTTAATTTTGGATGTAACACATCTTCTGATTGGCTGATGTTATTTTATTATTAGCCCATAGACATAATTTAGTAATGTGACTGTGATGTCATCAACGTTTTTTCATGGTTTTCTACGGTTTAAAGTGGAATTTAGAATTAAATTATAAGAAATGACTGTTATATTTTTTCTGTCTGTTCGAAATAACATAAAAAATGTGGTGCACTTCGATAAATAACCCGCTATGCGCGTTATTCAGTGTGCACCAAATTTTTTACGTTATTTCTTCATAGACATAAAAAATATTACAGTCATTCCTTAAATGAAAAAATGTTCTCATATATTCAAGTTGCAATATTATTAACAGTTCGTTGCACCAATTACAATATTATCACTAGTTCATAGTATTGCCTTCCAATGCGTATGCATATTTAAATGTTTTAGTTTTATGCTAAATAAAAGCAATTTTTACCCTCAGCACTAGCAAGCACATTGACATTTTTATTTTGCTATTAGGAGTACACTCCAAAGGTGAATAATCCTGTTGACATAACTTAAAAGAACACATTTTTGTACATCCTAAGAAAGCAAGAAAAATATCCTTCAAAAACTAGTACAGAAACATGTCTTTATATAGAAAAGGATATTGATACATCTCTGTTATTATGTATATTTTAACTTGAGAAATATTGCATATCACTCAATGTATTAGTAGGAATATAAATCTCTTAACAAATTGACATGATAGACAATTAGTATTGACCAGCCTGATCAACATTTATAAGCTTCAAATTTTCTTCTGTAATTAGCTAATTATTTTAAGATGTGACTTTTCTGAAGTTATTCCCCTTAGTTTTAATTGGGTGTTTCTTTTATTTCAGGATGATAGTAAATGTTCCACCTGACAGAATCTTTTTTGAATTTAAACACAATGTCATGGACCATAATATAAAGGTCAAGTGGACCATAATATAAAGGTCAAGATTGATTTTGACGGTGGACATTTACCCATTCAAGAATTATACTACAGTTTGGGGGTATCTATACTATATAAACTCGATATACATCAATACTTTGTCTTTTTAAACATAATACATATATATAAACACTCATTTTCTAAACAAGCTATATGATCATGATGATTGTGTCTGGTATTATTTTTTATGTCAAGTGAGTCACTTCATAGTGTGATGTGTATTTTTATTCTTGTTTGATTTATTCTATCATTTCATTCTTTCCAAATAAATGGACAAAGATCTGAAAGAATTAAAATAAAATACCAACATCTTCAATTTGATCCGTAATTTGTACAATACTTCACTGCAAATGCATAATCATATTTAACTTAAAATTTCCTGATAAACAAAAGCAATCTATTCTACAGTGCTTTATAGCACTTTGTTTAGTTAGTTTTACTATTATGAGGACTCAATGAAATGTGGCATAACTCTGTTGACACAACTCAATAGAACACAATTTTGCATATCTCAAAGAAAGCATCTCAAATTTTCCTTAAAAATTATTGCAGAAACATATTGCATAAGGGTTGCCTGTGATAATCAAGCTTTGATATTAAAACCTTTCAGAATATTAGCATTCCCCTTTAACTGGAACTAATTTTGACAGTTCTCTTTGTGTTTTACAAATTGATTTCATACCTAATTTAAAAAAGGGATTGAACATTTGGTCTAAATTTTGTTATTTTTATAATTTATAGCTGCAGATTCCTAAAATTTTACAATATATAAGGAATATGATTTGTCAAATTCTACCATACAATATTTATAGTTAATAGAGATTTTAAATCGAAGCTAGAACTAGAATAAGCGAAAGTAGAAAGCTGAACCTGACTGTTTAGAACTTCTGCTCAATGTGTTATCACTTGGGAGCTAAATATTTTTTACATAAGGGCTTTGTACATGAGTGAAATCTTGGCACAAACACACATGGTGACAAAATAAGATTTTAAATTAATCCTAAATATAAAGACAAAAACAATATTGAATTATCTGAATTATAACACTGCTGATGGTCATAACTTGGTATATCATTAATTGTTATATGGTAACATGCATTTCAATTGCAGAAAATATATTGTATCGTTGTTAGGAAATATGAGATATTTTCACTAGAAATAAGGAAAACACTTTGTTATGCCTACATGCTACTCCTTTTTCTAATCTTTTTCACACATTTGATTTACTTACTACGGGGGTTTTGATAACCTTGACTAACCATGAGGGTTATTTTCTAACAATGCACATCATTTGCCTATGCAGAATCTAATGCATTCTGTGTAATATTTTCAAAAACGTACACCAAAAATTTGTGATGGGTTTAAAATATTCTAAACAATGGAAATTCAACCAATGACATAAGGTTCTTTTCTTTTTGGTGTACGAACAATGAGATTACCCATAGTCCTTTAGATTCTGAGAAGGCGAATTGTAATTATTATAAAATTGAATTATTGATACTTGCATCCTGCTGGTTTTTTGTGAACACATGGTCATTAAAAGTATGGATGCCTTATTTAAATAATGTAGTTATTCTCCATTGCACATTTGTTCATTTTGCTTGGACTGTCTCAAAATGTCTTTTATAACTTACATTGTATATTGTTATTAGAGAGATGTATGAAATCAAAATTAAACTTTTCAGAATTTTAAATGTTTTCTCTGTATACGTTATATTACATAGTCATCTTTCTTAAGTAGTTTGGATAGTATTCTTTACAAACTCAAGATCATGATTTTAATGAAAACAAATATCTATCAGCCGACAACTTAAATACAAATGTCACATTTTGAAACAGTCTACACTTCTTATTATATAGCTAGCTCTAAATAGTGATACTTGTTAAATTTAAATGTGAAATGCAATTATAGTGTTTTTATTCTGTAGAATAAATGTTCATGATGTTATTATCTTCAGTTATCACATGACTTTTTATAAAGGTCACATGGGTTGTTTTTGCTGATTTGTTGAGTGTTTGTAATGAATGTGATATGTTTCCATGTTAAAAAGCACCTCAGTGAGAAAGTTGTTTTGTTTTTAGATATTTATTAATCTTTGTGTACATTTATTAACTTGTAGTTCTTACTTCAAGAATTAATATACATATTAAAATCTTGATAACATCACTAAACACATGTTATAGTTATTACATCACTAGTAACCAGTAAAGTCTGAAATGGCCTATATATGTACTGGACTGCACATTTTTTTACTCCACCAGTCTGAATCCGTCTTAATCTAACTTGTTGTAGTTTATCTATACTGATCTGAGGAATATATTCTTACTTTTCCATTTTATTGAATCGCTGTTTCTTCAATATACATGTAAGTCTTGACGGTACTAAATGCATTAACGCATTCAAAAATAGAAGGAGTACTATTAAGGTACTCTTTTCAATCAAATATCTTTTTCAGTAGAAGAATTGAAACAAAAAATGGAAGAATGGTAAGATTTTTCAACGCTTATAACATCCATAACATATCTAATGAAACAAAAATTCAAACAGTTTTACTATTCAATGAAAAAAAAGAAAGAGAATGTTACTCAAAAAACGTTCACTAATTTCTTTTCCAAACCCTATAATGATTAAATATCACAAATCATTAACAAAGGTCATCCAATCCTGATCAGTTCAATTCGATAAATTATTATTAAATGATTTTTATTTCATTTTGTCAATTGTTAGCAATTTGATATACGAGTTTCTCAATTCACTTTGTTCGATATTCTGGGCTTGTATAACCTATAATGATTACCTTGACAGAGAGTTGCTTCTCACAAGTAAGCTTTTAAACCAAGAGTTTCAAATGGTGAAGTTGAAATCATCATTTCGTAAATACGAGTTGGTTGATCGTTATGGAATATCAGTTTTACAGATGATATCGAATATGTTCCTTATGTCGTAACTACAATCAGTTTCCTTTTTTCTAAATGTGACCTACCGAATTTAACTATATACCAGGTTTGTTATAACGTGAGTATCTCGACGCGTGCCACATGTGGGGCAGGATCAGCTTTCCCTTTCTGGAACACTGGAGATCCTCAGTTTTTTGTTGGGGGTTTGTGTTGCTTAGTTTTTAGTTTTCTATGTTGTGTATTTTGTACTATATTTCGTCTGTTTGTCATTTTATCTTAAGTCATGGCATTGTCAGTTAATTTTCGATGTATGAGTTTGACTGTTCCCCTGGTAGCTTTCGTCCCTCTTTTGTAGAGAGTGATAAATATGAATCTTTTGGAAACTAAGGAATATGGTGTATCACTTAACAAATATGATATATAAATATATATGCCCTTGAATTTTTACTAGATAACATTTTTGGTCGCTTTGGGGATTCCGTATATCGTCAGATTATCGGAATTACAATGGGGACTAACTGTGCACCACTTATTGCGGACCTGTTTTTGTATTGCTATGAGTTACAATTTATGACGAAAATAAGCAAAGACCCATCGAAACAACATCTGATAAACAAATTTAATAACACTTTTAGATATTTGGATGATATTTTGGCTCTCAATAATGACGACTTCAGTATGTATATTAAAGAAATTTATCCTGTTGAACTTACTTTAAATAAAGCTAATACTAACAATGACCACTGTCCTTTCCTCGATATCTTGATATCTATATCACTAATGGAAAGCTGAATACTGAAATTTATTATAAAAGAGATGATTTTTCATTTCCTATAGTTAATAATCCATTTTTAGATGGTGACGTTCCCTTGTTCCTGGCATGTCAGTTAACTGCTAGTAGTTTGTTGTTTTTTATGTATTATTGTCATTTTGTTTATTTTCTTTGGTTACATCTTCTGACATTAGACTCGGACTTCTCTTGAACTGAATTTTAATGTGCTTATTGTTATGCGTTTACTTTTTTTTATTGGCTAGAGGTATAGGGGGAGGGTTGAGATCTCATAAACATGTTTAACCCCGCCGCATTTTTGCGCCTGTCCCAAGTCAGGAGCCTCTGGCCTTTGTTAGTCTTGTATTATTTTAATTTTAGTTTCTTGTGAACAATTTAGAAATTAGTATGGCGTTCATTATCACTGAAATAGTATATATTTGTTTAGGGGCCAGCTGAAGGACGCCTCCGGGTGCGGGAATTTTTCGCTACATTGAAGACCTGTTGGTGACTTTCTGCTGTTGTTTTTTTCTATGGTCGGGTTATTGTCTCTTTGGCACATTCCCCATTTCCATTCTCAATTTTATGGTACTGTGGATTCATTAATATTAGTTGGATACCAGTTTTCGTGGATTTCGTGGTTACAGGAGAACCACAAAATTAAATGTTCAAATAATTACAATTTTTTCTAAAGTAATGTATGCAGACTTTGCCAAAACCACAAAATAAGATATCCACGAAAATGCAAGTTTTCCTTAATCCACGAAAACATGAATCCATGAAAATATATATATGTTCCGACCTACCAGTATTTCATATTAGATTACAACATAATCAACAATAATTATCATCCTGTTCTAATTGTTGGTTACTTAAACCAGTTATATAGAACAGTTATATGTCAACATGCACCTTGTGAAGATAAAATTTTGTATATTTTATAGCAAAGAAAGGGCATAGTTTATAAATTCATAAAATTAGAACACACCTGACCAAAGCAGATGATTAAAATCAGCGATGTTTCTTTTCTCTTCATCTCAAACTTGCAGTCAGGCATGAAACATGAATGAAATCTTCTCACCTAACGATAAGTTCAGGACGTAATGTCAACAAGAGAGTGAGATAATGTATTGCTATATATTCATCACACTGATTCCTTTGTATCACATATATAATGTTTGCTTCGATTTGTATACGAATCTAACAAAGCAAAACACATTCAACAAATAACCTGTATAAGCTAAGACCCTATGCAAATCCATGTCAAGACATCTAGTTTGGGTTGAAAAATATCTCTATCGATAGTCTTTTCCTTTTGAGATCTTATAAGAAAATCAACAAATCAGACAAAAACTAATCTTTTATTTCGTATTCGAATCTTCCTAAACAAAGAAAAGTCCTATACAGGTTCTTGTATACATGCACTTAAAAAAGGTCGACTTACATCCGACACAGCTCAAGTAATAGTTTTATTTTGAACAAAACAATTGTATTTGTGTTCAATCATCAAATAACATCAAAGATCAAAACTGATTTTCCCCATTCATTGACAACATACAGTTTACTATAATATTGGTTGAAACACAAGGCGACAGGTTCCTTGATTCCATTTGATGAACTCAATGGTATGTCTAATACTTTCCAATCCCTTTCTGTTCTAGGATATACATATTGAGCGCTATTATTTGTCTTTTTCAACTCTGTCAATGCATCTGTTAGTCTATGTATGTTATTCGATCCGTGCCCACTGACGTAAATATGTCCGTAGTCATCAGAGCATATGTCAGTCGGTGAATCCATGGTGGCAATACTAGGAATTTTTCCTTGATTTTGTGATCGCCCTATGTCATTATACTTTATATCATTCTGACCGCCTATACAGGATAAGTAAGTATTGTTACTTGTATAAAACTTCACCGCAGGTGATCCAATTTTACATCCATTTTTAGATATGTGTGTGATGCTACTGGAACTTAAAAAAAACCAATCAAATCATTAAATATTAATTAAGTATTCGTTCCGGTTTTTGCTCAACAAAAATATAACAAATTCTTTTAAAAATACAAATATAAAAGTTTGACTGTGTCTCTGGAAACCTTAAACAAAATATATATACTATCTTTATGTTTCAGAGATGTTCAGTATGATAACGTATGACTGATTTATGGTTGGTTTTTCATGCACACTATTTTTTACAGCGGTTAATTTTTATTGGTTGAGGAACCAACGACCTTAGGTAGGAAAAAGATTTACTATTGGAAGACCATTTCAGGGATAAGATTTTTTCTTTTTGACCTGTAGCTAATTTGTTTACTTTTGTACACAATTGTTTCCTACACTTCATGTTGCCGAACACTCAAAATATTTTTCTTTTTTCGGTAGACAATTATTGCCTGCACTATATAATGCGGAACATTCCTTTAATTTCTATTTACGTATACGTACATAAGTATACAATGCATTTGATGGAACTGAAAAGAAAAGTCGTAAGGACAATAACTCTAATACGAAGTCAACATAATATTCCACCCGTGTTTACTTATTTCTATATCTAATTCAAAATCAATGCATTTGCATGACAAGTTTAAAAGATATGTCCACAAAATTATACTTT
Source organism: Mytilus galloprovincialis (assembly GCA_037788925.1). Classification (NCBI taxonomy): domain Eukaryota; kingdom Metazoa; phylum Mollusca; class Bivalvia; order Mytilida; family Mytilidae; genus Mytilus; species Mytilus galloprovincialis. The sequence continues at coordinate 15,111,161 of CM075339.1, forward strand.
ATTTGTTAATTTGTTATACATGACTTTGCATATTTCCATTAATTTAACATTACAATTCAGAATGGTCTGCAGTATGCATTTTCTTGATTATTTTCATAATTAAATGTGATACTGTTTTAGTGTTCTATTAATTGTCTTTGTTCAGTGGATTTTTGTTAATTATAAACAAGAAGCTCCCAAAAGCCTGAGTTGCTCCCCTGTAATGTTTGGGAGCAATTCAGGCTTTTGAGAGCTTCTTGTTTATAATTAACAAAAATCCACTGAACAAAGACAATTAAATGTTTTTTGTTTCTATCAAAGTTTCTTCAAAAGCAACAAAAAATGCATTGTATGTCAACGTTCCATTTTAGTCACAGTAGCTATGTTTCTTGACGTACAAGAAAATAAAACAAAATAAGTAACTAGATACTCTGAAACTCATTCAGCTTAAGTTTGACTAAAATTGAGTCCGCAGTTTCAAAGGAGAAGATTTTAAGTAAGCAAACTAGATGAAAAAATAGTGACAAATTTCTTTAAAGGCAACTACTTATATAAACTTATTTGTAGATCTTACTTTGCTGAATTTTTTTGCAGTTCACATTTTATCTTCATCATTAATAATATTCAAGACAATAAGAAAAAACTGCAAAGTTTTTCCCAAAATTACCAATTTAATGGCAGCAACCCAACATTTGGTTGTTATATTCATTTAAAAATATCAGGGCTGATAGAACTATTCCTAATCACTTTTTTTGTATTTTTTTTTATCTCACATTAGATTTGCTCTTAGTGCTATTTAGTGGTTGAGATACAAGCAAAAATTGTACCCCTATGTTCTATTTTTAGCCATGGCGGCCATGTGTTTTGTCGAAACATAAAATAAAACACAAACTTCATCTAGATACCCTAAATATCATTCAGATACTGTTTGGTAGGAACTAGTTAAGTAGTTCCAGGTGTGTAGATGTTTGAGATAGTTAACACCGGACGGCGACAACGGACGCAAAATGATTGCAAATGGTGCAAAGATCCTTCGAAATAATTGAGATGTGGTATGATTGCCAATGAGAAAAACTCAAATGAAACAGAAGTTAACAACTAAAGGTCAATCCACGGCTTTCATCAATGAGCAAAGCTCATTCGTTATAGTTAGATATAAAAAAGCCTTAAATAACCTTCGCATTTTTTCGGACTTTTGGGAACTCAATGCTCTTAAACTTTGTACTTGTTTTGCGTTCTAAATATTTTAATCTGAGCGTCACGCGCGTATGGCGTATTACATTACAAGCCTGGTACTTGGATAACTATTTGCATAGTCTGCATGTAGAATAATTTTTATAGTTTAAAACTTACATTTGCTCGTAATTAATTACACCACCTGCATAAAAACATCCATCGTTGTTCACGCCAAGATTAAGATGGCTTATTCCAGTATTGGAGAGCGCCGAAACACACAACACAGAAGTATTAAGTTCGATGCAAGTTGATTTGAAGAGTAAAACCATTCTGTCAGGGTCAATTTGTAGAATAGTTCTGGAGTTCGGTTGTGTGATAAAGCCTATATTTTGACTCGTGATTGCCACATCATATGGTTCACTGTCTACGTCAAGCTTCTTTAAATAATTTCCAAGAGGATCAACTAATATCAGATTCTTTTGATCATAATCGCATAACAAAATATTCCCCCTTATTGTAGCTGCTATCCCAGTAATCCTGCCAAAGTCGTGGTTGAACTGGCCTATGAAAGAAAATCCATGCCTAACATGTCCCGGTACTGCTAACACCTGTGCCATATCTGTAATGTTTGGAAAGAAACTATTTTTGTTACATTATCATTTCCTTAAAACATCATGGACAAATTGCACCAGAAACACAGAAAAGTAATTAACATAGCTTTTGAATTCTTTTTCAAGATGAATTTGTATTCAGCATTTAAAAATTTTGATTTGAAAATGGAAAATGATACCTTTTATTTCGCAAACGCACATTGAAGCAATTTTCTAAAACACCATTATTTATCACAACTGTTTCAATCTCTAGGTTTCAATACTCATAAAATGCCAAACAAATAAGTATCATTAATTTAGTACAATCAGTGTTAGTTATTCGTACTACATTTACCTACTGACATGCACTCGGAATTATATGTTGACTAGAAACAAGAGGACATATTGAACCAAGTTATTTTGTCCTACCTTATTTGTCGTGCTACTTATCGTGTTAATTACTTCCTTGTTTATAATACATAATAATGTGTAAGGCTTATCGATTTTTGTGATATAAATAGAAGTTAACTCATGCTTGTCAATGAAGATCCAAATATTCGTGCACGGTACGCATCTTACTGAACGAAAACGTCACATTAAGTGTCTTCTTTGATATCTGTAAGTTTAAGGAATCAAAAGTGTATTGGCGATTGATGATCATATTTTTATGTTGTTTAGGTTAAGGTTCATGTGGACCCTTTTGCTAAAATGGCTGTATTTTCACCTAAAAATTTACTCTGAGTACAGACAAACCTGTGGATCCGGAAAAGTTTTAAGACCTAGCATGCTCTAGATAAATGGAAGTCAAATGCATTGTATGATTTCGAGAAAATTTACTACTTAACTGGAGTTTGCTGTGCACTAAGTGCAAATATTAGAAAAAAAATATGTATTCCTTCACCTTTACAAACTATGAAAAAACTCAATGCTGTGGATTTATTTATTGTCGTGGGAATCTATGTTCGTGGAATAAGGAAACCTTATATATTTGAGGATATTTAATTTAATGGTTTTACCGAATTCTTGATAGAAGCCTATAGGCAAATTTTCATTTGTTGAACATTAACTTTGGGGAGCATCTGTTCTAACGAAATACAAAAGAAATTGATACCCAACATTAATAATAATTTCACAGTAGAATCAACAGATTTTTTTTTAATTCGACGTGAACCACAAACAGCAGATTTAAGAAACTAAAAACAAAATTTTTAGCGATCATTTAGTGAAAACCAATATCAACCTTTTTATAATTCCTTGAGAGTGATTTTCAAAAAAATCAAAAGCACACACTATAAACATTTTCTTCTTTTTTTGTTAGCCAAGGCGTTGTCAGTTTATTTTAATTTTTTTTTTATTCGTCTCTTTATTCTGAAGCATATTGAAAACAGATTAAATAAAATCTTTACAGCTCTTGAAGTATTTACTTGACTTTTGTTTCTACATGATAATGTAATGTCATTAAGTAACATCACCAATGTCATGTCATTGTTTTTCATCAGTTTTGAGATATATGTGCACCTTTTGGAAAAGCAGAAGGTCAATGCAGCGAGGAATTCCCGCACGCGGCGGCGTCCTTCAGCTGATCCCTAAACAAATATATATATACTAGTTCAGTGATAATGAACGCCATACTTAACTAAAATTAAAAATAATACAAGACTTACAAAGGTCAGAAGCGCAAACATGCGGCGGGGTTAAACATGTTTATGAGACCTCAACCCTCCCCTGTACCTGTAGCCAATGTAGAAAAGTAAACACATAACAATACGCACATTAAAATTCAGTTCAAGAAAAGTCCGAGTCTGATGTCAGAAGATGTAACAGTAGGGTGAAGTATCATACCATCTTAACATACATGAGAAGAATATAACCTGTGTCATGCCAGCAACTGGTTTTCAGATAAATGTGTTTAGTTTCAATGCAAAGAGCCTATAAGTGAATCAATATTAAAGCCAACAGTATTGTAAGTATATCCCTTTTTAAGAAGTCTATGTAAAGGTTGTGTAAGCTTCTCTACCATAAAAGATTGGATGTGAAATACCTGAACGTATAAGAAATCTGCAGGTTGAGCTATATTTACATATTAAGAAAACAATCAGAGTTTGCTGTAAACATACAGCGTATTAAGGTAAGGTTTGCATGAAACCTGGATTTTTTTCTTAGTGATATAACACCAATATGATATATCATTTTGTTCAGGGAGGAGTACCCAATCATTTAATGAAAAAAAAATCAAACATCGCCCGTCCAGTTTTTTCATGTGAAAAGCTCAAAATTCCGATTTTTGACGATTTTTAGGGAAAATTGTATTTGAATTCTTCTGAAATAATAATGTATGCGAGTGACTATAAAAAAATAAAACTGAACAAAACATGTATAAATAATTGTGGTCCATTCATTAATAATAAATTTTAATTAAAAAAGTAATAAAAAATTCCTAAAAATAAGATTTTTTAATTTTTTGGTTAAAAAAAACCCGTTGCCATGGCAACAAAAAGCCAAAAATATCCTTTTTCCGGGTCCACCGTTTTGTAAAAAAACTGTGAACTTTAGGATTTAACTATTTGCATTATAATGAGCTAATAAAATTGGTATGTCCCCGAACTCGTTTTTACGGAAATGGGCGTTATGTGTTCATCTTGTCATTTCTGTAAAACAAAAAAATATTTTGTTTGTTGATCTCCAAAAAAGAGAGTCATCTTTAATAGCATCTTTTTACAAAGAATTATTTTGTCTTGTAACATTTTGGGACTGACCATAGTCAATGAGAGAAAACAGTGATTAACTTAGGGATGACATCAAAAGATCAATGAAGGATAAAAAAAAAACTGAATTCAAATAGTTTAGGGGGGGGATAAAAGTTGCTGCAAGTTTTTATTAATTTGACATCGATTTTACATATATCCATATTGGTCAATCAAATTTTTCCCAAATTAAGTTAAGAGGGGGGAGGGGGTCAGTGAACAAACTATGTGAATTAAGTTTTTTTTTTATCCTACATTGAACTTTTGATGTCGTCTCTTAACTTTTATGCCCACAACTATCAGTCGGAAGGGGAGGTGTTTAAATTTGGTCATACTTGTGTACTAATACATGTACAAGACTCTGCGTTTGAAGGAATGTGTCCATGGGACATTGATGATGCCCTCTCTTGCATAAATATAAACCATTATAAAGCATTACGTATGAATTGTATAACATTTGGTTGAAGCAAACTAAAGGTAGAGAACAGAAACGAAAAATTCAGAAAACGACCTCATAAAAATACTCCGAGCGTCGTCACTACTTCATTATGATCTCTTATATATATATACGGAGAAAGACTAAAAACTAACAATTTCCCGGATTTTATAGTGAGTCCGTGCATGTGTAGAGACACATGTTATCATCCTTGTTTTTAGATAAATTAATTCAAAGTTGACTGATATGCATAGAAGTTTGTTTGATTAGGGGTTGTAAAATGTCCGGTGGCAAATACTTCAGGTATGTTCAGGACGACATAATACAATAGTTGAAAGACACATTTTTAATGCATTCATAAAAAAAATTACGATTAGAAACATTCCGGCAGTTGTAAAGGTGATTGATAAAATAACATATATTTCGAATGATGTAAACGTGTGGGTTGTGTGCGTATTTGCGTATAAACCTTGCAAACTGTACATTTGAAAGACCAAGTCAACATTCTGTCATTTGTAAAAATTATGCAATAAAAATATCTGAGACTATATATATGCATCCTCTATAAGTAAAACACATCAGTGGCGCATTATGTTAATTCCAACCATTTTAAACGAAATTGACTAAAAGTGTCATAAAAAATGTGCCGTTTTTCACTCAATCCTGCGTTTCTATAAGTTGTATTTATACTTTATAAAAAATCGGAAACGGCGTGCATCAGACTTACAAATTCAATGAAAGAGACAGCTTAACAGTCAGTGAAAAAATTATCGGGGTTCTTGAAGCAGAATAAACAACAAGATATTAGATCGATTTCTGTTGAAATGAGCTTCCCATACATTAGGTTTTTTAAAGGTTTTACGGCGGGTGACAAGAGAAAAGGGACGAGAGAAAGGAGAAATGTGTACCCTGTCCGACCCCTCATAAATCTAGAACTGTAAAAGTGACGACATCAAAATTCAAATTTATTCTGTGTTTTTGTGGTAAAAAGCATTAATTTATGCATAAGTTTTATATATCAGTTGGTTGAGGCAAACTAAAGTTAGAGAACGGAAACCAATTTTGTAAAAACGGACGTACATTCGGATGGACGTACAAACAGACAAGGATAAAACTCAATACCCCCTTGCTACGGCGGGGCATGAAAATGTACATTTATGAAATGAAATAAAATAAAATTCCGCGAAACTTTATGAATGGTTTTTGCACAAAGACGTTACGGCTTAACGTGACGTCATATAAATGAAAACTAACAAACTGAAGGTCATAACGTTACTTGTACGATTCAAATTTTGATAAAATTACATCAAAACGGCGATTTTGAGGTCGGTGTTGTTTTCTTTTCGATAATATTGTAGTTATCGAACATTGGTTAATCAAAGCAATTCAAAATGGCGGATCCCTCCTTTTTTCAATTATTTGAATTCGAGTTATCTCCCTGTGTACGCAAACCTTACCTTAAATGTTCCTCTCGACGAGCTCTACATTTTATACAATACGGCAAAAAGTGTCCGACCGTCTGTTCAAAAACTACGACGGGATGATTCTTTAAAGTATAGAATTGTATATATATTTGTTTAATGGTAACATATATCAACCTGCTATACTGCCAAAATTATCAGTAGTTTACGACCTTCAATTTGAGTTCAATGTCAGGTCATGATGAAATTTTACCTTGAATTTTAAAGTGAAGTATGACCTTGACCTTCTGATATTTGAAAGATCAAGTGGTGCTGAGTAGAAAGGTGGAAGTCCTAAGACTTCCAGTTCTTAAGTTTTGTATTGCATCATATATTGAATGATTCAATGTGACCTTGATGACTTCTGGATTGTCCAAAATTGTTTCTACAATATTGTCCTTCAACTGCGCATGCAGATCCTTTATAACTGATTTGAGATATCTGCTGTAGTTTCAGATATAATTAAGTTTGAAGTTTAGCGAGCGGAGGCATGTTTTTCTGAATCAACAACAGCTTACCACCTAAAATGTTATGAAATTAAAGAGTTTAACATGGTTATATGTTTGACAAAATACCACAAACATTCAATGAAAAATATACCCAAAAAATCTGTTTTGCATTGCATTGGTAAGTTTCATAAGTTCTATTTATATAATTGATATTGCCTCATTTTTGGAACTTTTTCGAATGGGGTTACTTGATATATCAAATGGAAGGTCTTATCCAGCTCTACTGAAAAATGAAAATTTCAAACCCCTTTTTTTCTAGTGGAAAGAATGAGGTCATTTAGTCCATAAAATCAAACTTCTCAGATGGTTGGGTTGTCGTATATCAAATGAAAATCCATAAAGCGTACATTTCAAATATCAAATTGATGTTCCCAAAAAATGGGTTGGGTGGGGTCATTGATTTCATAAAAAATCCAAAAAAAAAATCTTTTAAGATAAGTTTGTTGTTTATCACATTAAAGGTCTTATCATTTACATTTCAAATATCAAATTCACGTTCTCTAAAACAAGAGTTGGATGTTTTTTTTTTTTGGCAAATGAAAGATATTCAAGTCTACAATACATATATCATATTTCCAATCTCGAAAATGTAAGCAGATGGGGTCATTAAGTGTAAAAGGCGAAAAGTTTCAAAAGGTACGCTTGTCGTATATCAATCGAAAGGTCGTGCAACGTACTTTTACAGGAAACACCTTTCAATTGTTTTATAAACAATTGAGATACTAGTTGTTTTGATATTTTTGTTTTTTAAAGTCGTTTCTATTTAGCCACTCACTTTCATTGACGTAACATATTGTATCAATAAAGACCGAATAATAAAAATGTGAATAATATAACGTCATCGAATGACCTTCTTATGATGAAAACTTACACTGTATAGGAAGATATACAAAAATTAATGGTTAATACTTACAGCGGCCCCCTTTCGTAACAAGAGCGATACATTCATGTAGCCATATATCATGTATATAGACAAGTGTGATTTTAAAGATGAGACAATCGTGCTCTTTTCGTAATCGATTAATGATGTTTTAATATCAGTAAACTAATGTCGTCCTAACATATACTTTTTAAAGAACTGATTTTAATCTCAATTGAATGCATTTGTTTATAGTAGGTATTTTTTTAAAAAGAAAAGTATACAACCCATAAATTTATAAAACATAGATACATTCGTCAATTCTTCAAAATTAGGATCTAAATTAAGTAAATTTAAACAATATACTAATACTGAATCAAATGTCATATTTATTACATTTTTGTTTGTATTGCTTGATTTGTTTTTACAAAAATGAAACACAAATAAACAACCAATTGTCAAAGTGCCAACATATAACAACATTATCAGCATTACATTTCATCCAGTTCTGATTGCGTGCGATTTGTCAATAAATGATTTTTGGTAAATTACTACATTTGGCGGCAATTAGGAGCAATAGTGTGTCTATTCACGCTGTGTAAAGATAAGTTTAGTTTAAACATATTTATCTATAGTGGATTGGAAAACAAGTTTTGCAACTTATATTAATCCCTTTCCACTTTGCGGGTGGAGTCGGAAAATTGGAAAGCAATTATTTCCCAGTATGACGCTGAAGGTAAACAATCTGAAAGAAAGCGTTTTTCCTGTGTTTTTTTCAAAGAGCATTTAGATGCGAATATTTTTCAGAAACACAAGATTAATAATATAAAGAAGGTCAATAAAGAATTTGAAGCCTGAGTTGCACTTCTGTGTTTTGTTGTTTTGTTGTTTCGTTGTTTTATTCTTATATGTGAAGTGTTTCCCTCTGTTTTTCAATTGTAACCCGGATTTGTTTTCTCTCAATCGATTTATGACTTTCGAACAGCGGTATACTACTGGTGCCTTTATCTAAAATAATTGGACAAAACCGATTCGATTAAACATTGTATGTTTTGTTGTAGGTATGCCACTGAACACATATTGACAGATTCTTTTGTGTATGGTTTAGAATAAAGGTTAATGGAATGGTGAGATATTTTTGCTAAATAGTAAGTAATTCTTCAAATATACAGCTGGAATTTAGCAAGGTAAATCACATCCAAATAGTTCTAATAAGAACATCAAAACATTTTATTATATTATAACAGCAATAACTTGCTTTGTGTATTTTTTATATTTGATTACATGTACATGTGTTTGTCAAACAGAACAATTATCAGTTGTATTCAATATTGTCATGAGGCCTTTAATAATAGACTGCGTAGTACTTACTATGCTCATTGTTGAAGGACGTTTAGTGACCTATAATTGTTAATTTCTCTGTCATCTTGTCTCCTGTGAAGAGTTGTATTATTGGCAATCATACCACCTCTTCCCTTTTAATATCATATCCTTTTTTGCTCGAACATATTCATTTTTCCCAATCTGATGTTGTTTATCTATCACTACTGGTAGAACAGGATTGTTTCTGTTATGACGTTATAAAGCTAAATAAAAGAATTTACGTATCACTGGAAATTTATTAAGTCAGAGATCTCGTTATCCTAAATTACGAACTTAAACCTTTACTAAACTGTGTAATAAAAACAAAGATTGCATTTGTAAGTTTAATAAAATCCCCGTACTAATTGGATAGCAGACAATAATTATGGTTATTTTTTAAGCCCGTAAATTAAGATCAGCAAACATGTTTATCCGCCATAAATTCTGAAAATCAGCGCTTGTCGTTTGTTGCTTATAGTATAATGAATCGCTTTGCATTGTGGGTTTTTCTTGTGTGAATTCTTCTACATTTTGTCATGTCTTAAACTTTGATGTAGACCTTTTCTGAGTTTTACTCAGATGTAGATATAGGAAGATGTAATGTGAGTGCCAATTAGACAACTCTCCATCCTAATAACAATTAAAAAAAAAAAGTAAACCATTATAGGTCAATGTACGGCCTTCAACACAGAGCCTTGGCTCACACCGAACAACAAGCTATATGTGTATGTTTAGAAATTTATTTTATGCTGAATGTAAAAACAGATTGATTATTTGTTCATTTAATTCAAGTTTGTTTTGTTATCTCAAGAAATTATAGCTTCAGTTTATAACATTTTACAATATGCAAGGAATAATTTGTCAAATTCTACCATACATATTATTTAGACAGATATACTGTTGAATTGAAGTTTAGAATAAAAACGCAACAGTAGATACCTTTTAAGAGGGGCGAAAAATAACAAAAATACCAGAGGAACATTCAAAAATCGAAAAGAAACTGACATCGCTCTGGCTAAAAAAGAAAAGAAAAACAGATAAACAATAGTACACAAAACAAAACATACAAATAAGACTAATTAGTAATAGGCTTACCGTATTAGGCATGTGCGTAACTTACAATTTCTTTATGCCCACTTGACTTCCTTCTCATTTCATGGAATAATGAACAAGGTTAAGTCCACACCTCAGATACTAGTCTCCTATATTAGGTGCATGGAATGATTGTAAGGTGTACATGTCCAACTGCCAGGTGTCATCTGACCTTGGCCACATTTTCATGGCTCAGTGGTTATAGTTAAGTTGTGGGTTTTGGTCTATTTTTCTTATACTGTATGCAATAGGTGTACTGTATTTGAAATATATGTATGAGAATATATGTTGGTGTACTTGTCGGTCTCAGTTTTTATTTGACCTTGAATCATTATAACGTTTCAGTGCTCAGTGTTTAGTTTTGTTGTTTGATCTGTTTTTCTCGTAAACTATTAGCAATAGGTCAGCTATATTTACTGTATGGAGCGATTATAAGATGTATATGTCTATATGGCAGGTATCGTGTGACCTTTACTGCATTTTTAATGACTCATTGGTCAATGTTCAAGGATAAGTTTGTTCCTAGATACTATACTCAATAGGTCAACTATTTTTAATAGATATAGGAAGATGTGGTGTGAGTGCCAATGCGACAACTCTCCATCTAAATAACAATGTATAAAAGTAAACCATTTGAGGTCAATGTACGGCCTTCAACACGGAGCCTTGGTTCACACCGAACAACAAGCTATAAAGGGCCCCAACATTACAAGTGTAAAACCATTCAAACGGGTAAACCAACGGTCTAATCTATATAAAAAACGAGAAACGAGAAACACGATTAATTACATAAACAAACGACGACTAGTGCGCATCAGATTCCTGACTTAGGACAGGTGCAAACATTTGCGGCTGGATTAAACATTTTAATGGAACCAAACCTTCTCCCTTTTTCTGAGACAATAGCATAACATCACAATATAGAAAAACACACGATAAAATATAAATGCAAATATTGATAGTTAGGTGTGCATGTCCGTCTGGCATGGTTCATCAGACCTTAATCTCTTTTTCATGGTTCATTAATCAATGTTAAGTTTTCTTGGTTAAGTCTATTTTTTAGAAACTATAAGCAATAGATCAACTGTATCTACTGTATTGAATGATTATAAGGTGTACATGTATTTCTCATCTTGAAAACACAAATTAGCTTCATGATACTGATCATTCTTATGAAGCTAAACCTATTTTTACACTTGATATGTTTAAAAAAAAACGTATGTGCCGAATTTAGTTAAATACCTTATAATAAATAACAAATACTGTCCATTCCAAATTCATTGAGATTCGAAAAATGATTGAATAATTTTATTTTTTATTTCAACAATTAGAAGCAATAAGAAACACTGTTTATTTCGATAAGAACTTTGCTAATGCCCGCGTCACACTGTCCCGATTTTTATATACGATGGACACCCGAATGCGAAAATTGTAAGTTCGTACGAAGTTGGTCCCGATCTCGTTAAAATACCAAAAAGTGACAGAAGTAAGTACGATGAATAACGAAGTCTATACGATGGTGCCGAAATTAAATACGATAGCAAAAGATGGACATACGAAGGTTAACCGAAGAAGGGTATTTAAGCTTCATATCTCAGCCGAAGCCTACACGATGGATCACGAAGGCTACACGATGGATTACGATGATGGCGCCATGACCATACGATGTCTAAAAGATACGAACAGAATTTCGACAACATATCGTTTCTGTACAAGTCTGCCATGCATGGCGGGAAATCCCCTCGCCTACTACATGTAATTTGCGTGTAGATAAAATTGTTATGGACACTCTAGAACCAAAATGCTCAAAACTTGGTATGGTGTTACTAGGCTCGTTAAGAATATCTTAAGCGCTATTGACTTTAAAGTTCAAAGGTCAAGGTCACAGTGGCAGTTGTAATACAAGGCAATATCACCCTTGTGGACACTCTAAAACCAATATGCTTCAAAAGATTTTAACCACATTTGGTATATTGTTCTTCCTTGTAATGATCTGACATTTTTTCAAGGCCAAAGGTCAAGTTCATGCAGATGGACTTGTTTTTTCTCCTTGAAATAGCATAATACACAGCAAATTGGTTGCTCATTTTTTTACCTGCTGGTTCTTAAGACAATAATTAAGGTATTTTCAGTTACTGAATGTTTTGGTTGATTTCTAAAAAAATAGTTTATGTATCAAATATGCATATTCAATTTACATTTTCTCATGTGTCATATACAAATATAGTGTCCATATTTGTCCCCAATATGTTACATACGAGGGGATGCCACGCTCGGCATCATCTTGTTTGATCTGTAAAATGTGTGCACTAGTCTGAATAATCACCCATAATTATGCCCATGTTTACTGATCTATCTTAAAGGTAAGGTTATGGGTTCGTTGATCCCTTTTATTCAAAAAGACCTCTTTCCAGCAGAATCATAATAATATAGACAAAAGGAAGGATGTGGGGAAAGCAACAAATGCGGCAAAATATGACATATAGAAAATAAAATGGTTATCGAGTAAACATTCGTGTGACAACAACTCAGATGATACATAAAAAATCAGAATAATGAAGAAAAAGTTGGATTCCTTATATACGTGGACCTGCAGTGTTGGTGTTCGAGGCGCGTTTATGATTTTCATTATGTTACTTGATATGAAAAATTGACAAAAAATAATATTTTACTTGTAAAAGTAAATCCTGAGCCTGTAATATCTACTCTTCTTGTTCCATTTGAATTAATAGAAACAACGCTGTCGCCTTTCTTGTTCTCATAGAATCATATGATATGAGCTCCATGTTTTGTGAACGTCTTTCTTAACTGTCGTATTAGACTGACCAGTGCATATCGCGGATGGCACTTTAAATGTATTTTAGCGTGAAAATTAACTTACATTTAGCTGGATTTATTGCCGTCGTAGTTCCATCTTGTCGCCTTCGTACTTTTATTCGATGGCAACACGACGGGATTACGAGGTCTTCACGAAGTCGTGTTGCCATCGTAAGACCTTCGGGTATCTTCGTGATTCATTCGTGTAGACATCGTAATGTCAAAACTGCCCGATGGAAACGATGGACACACGAATGCAATACGATGTGCAAAGATGCATTCCCGGTGACATTACGATGGTGAGGATGGTGATACGAACTCAATACGAACCCTCAACATCGGACGCACCTTCGGGGATTTTTTAACATGTTAAAAAATTTAGAACCCTTCCCGAAGTTGTCCCCGAAGGCTGGCAAAAGTGGCCGATGGTTTTACGATGGTTAAAGATGGCACTACGAATAGCCCAATCTGGATAAGATCAGTCCCGATTTTGATAATTTCCATTTTGTGTTGTCATCGGCGTAAAAATCGGGACAGTGTGACGCGGGCATAAGAGTGATACATGTAAATAAAAGAAGATGTGGAATGATTGAATCGTTTGGAAAAGAGGGTTATGTTGTGCTAGTTAATGACGCAAAAGTTCTATTTACACGATAAATGCAAAACCACAGGAACTTATAATTAGGTATTTAACATGAATTTTAGTTCTTCATCTCTCTAAAGTGTAAGACGGTCATTTTTCCGGTTTGAACGCTTGTATTTGCTAGTTTTTGATCAATATTGATGTCACACCTATAGTTTTGCTGAGGTCGGAATAACAAAAGTAAAAAAAATAAATATTCTAAGATCAATTTTCATAAACAAGAATAAAGGGTACACTACATTTTGACTAAAATGTACTAGTTTTCGGCTCTTTAAATTAAAAGAAAAGTTGAGAAAATATTATCAATGAACTATTTACAAATTTACAAAATAAACTTGAACTACAGAATGAACAGGACACATTTCATTGGATTTATGGTTGTTTGACAAACACTACTTTTGATCAAATAACATCGAAAACCAGAACTGATTTCCCCCAATCATTTACAATATACAGTTTACTATAGTCTTGGTTGAAGCACAAGGCGACAGGTTCCTTGACTCCATGGCGTGTATCCAATGGTATGTCTAATACTTTATAATCCTTTTCTACTGGATAAATTGTAGATCCCCAAGCATATTCTATCTTAGTTGTTTTTGATTCCCACACCAATCTGTGTATGTTGTTCGATCCCTGTTCTTGTCGTCAGAGCATATATCAGTTGGTGAATCCATGGTGGCAATATTATAAACCTTTTTCGCTCCTTTCCAACTAACGTTATACGTGATATGATTTTGACCGCCTGTACAATATAAGCAAGAATCTTCATAAACTGTTTGGAACATTACCACACGTGTACCAATTATGCGTTCATTTTTAGATATGTCTGTCAGGTTACTGGAATTGAAACAAAACAAAACAATAAAACATATGAACACAGAGACAGTTAAATTTGGAAATTTAAGACGCGTGGCTCGGCAAGCGTTTTAAATATTATAAATTTAACTGTCGAGAGTGGATTAATATCGTATATCACACGATTTAGAAGTAGAATCTGTTTTTCTAATGACTTATAAAGGATATGCAGACGAACTGAGTCCTTTTTTAGAATGATCTGCAAATAGATGTGTTCATTTTAGTTGCTGTCATCAGGTATGGTCGCCATTCGTCAAGACGTCACAATAGAAAATTCAGAGAAAAGCAAGAACACTTGGCGTCGTAATAAAATTTCGACCAAAGAAGATCAAACGAACCACACGTTTATTATATAAAAAAAATATTAAAAGTTCGGGAAAAGGTTAAATCATGTAAGAATTATATAACATATATAACTATTGAAACGTTCAGTGTAGGATATTGTGACAAAAACAGTGTTTAAAAACAATTACTAAATATTGTTAGAGATTAACACATTGTGGTGGCAAATTTTGCTGTGTCTAGAGAAACGCAATTTTACGGCGTGTAAAATTCCTTTTAACGTGGATTCACTAAATGAATATCTATTATTTATTTTGAATTTATTGAACCATAAAGTTAATTGTTGACGCTTCACATTGAATGATCCGCGAAGTTAATTATGTAAAATGTGAAGAGTTAAAATTATATGGTTCAATAAATTTAAAATAAATTATTGCTATTCATTATAAATAAATTTCTATAAAATAAATACTCAAAGACCTTTTAATATTATTTATATTAACAAAAACAACGTACACACATGTTGGCGTATGCATACACAACGTCAGAGTGGGCGTGTCGCCATAAAAATTGACAACATTGAAAATAAAAGTAATACTTTTCGTCCCTCTTTTAACCAGTCAAAAGCCTGTTAATACAACAAATTTATTTATTTTGTTGATATTGTACGTATCAGAATGAACCTTTTCTCAAATGTTGGCAATGAAACACTGAACTCAATTTTTGAGAATTAATTTATTTGTTATTTTTTTCAAGATACTGAACTGGTATTGATACTCAGATTTGATAACATTTTGTAATTCTTATATCTTTAAAAGTCCGGTTTTTTAAAACTATTAATAACACCGTTACCAATATTTTTTGTATGTGTACTATACACGTATTAGTCAGGCAAAACATGATGTATTTGAATTTAAAAAGTTTAGTTTTGATAGGTACTTTGTGACTTTAATGCTTTGTTGGTTGTATTTTGCGCTTTGTTTTTCTATCCGATCTGAGGAGTCGATTCCTTTATCGAATGTTTACAGTTCCTTCCTAATATTTTGCTAATACACTGATATACTGGGTAACGATCACTACACGAAATCCCGGATTTGAAGAGGTATGCAAATGTTATGTAAATGTATTCAGAGACCGGCATTTACATATGTTTACAAACCGCTGCATTTAGTTTATCTTGTCTTTACATGTAGTAAATATCAACATTTCTTGTGCTATACTCTCCTATGGGCGGTTATGAGAGACCGCGGTTTATAAAATATATTAACACCTAATCAAACCATTTTAAAGTTTAGAATTTGCATATATTTATAACCATCTCAAAACGTTCGCAAACTTATGTATTTGTATACCTCTGCAAATGGAAATCTTTGTCATGTATTTTTCAATGATTTAAATCTATCCGCAAATGTGTTTCTTTGTCTAGGTAGCAAAGCATCATCATTCAAATAATTTTATAGGGGTTATAAAGTGTAAGGTGCATCTACATTTGCCTGGTATGTATACCAATTCAAAACGAGAACTTTATAGAGGGGTGTAAAGCATCATTTCCTTTTATCTGCAGAGACCTGTCAAATGTACTGTAAAGGAATATTTTTGTTAGTCTTTCTAGTCGGCTGAAATGTATGTCAAATCAGAACATATCAAAATCCTTTGAGCATATACCCAAATGTATGGTAAATACATAGATTTGCAGACAATGTGTTTAATTAAGAAATGTGGCCAAATGATAATATCAATGACATGTGTAAATATATTGGGCATGTGTAACTTTGAATACATATTCAAAGAAATGATAAAGAAAGATATTTCAGACAGCTAGAAATGTGTGTGTAAATATATTGGACGTATAAAACTTTGAATATGTATGCAAAGATATTATAAAGAAAGATATTTAAGACAGCTAGAAATGTATGGTAAATAGTTATATTTGCTTTTAGTTTGCTGATATATTTGAAAGGTGCAGATTATATGGACAAATATTGCCATAGCTTTACTAAGCTATGATATGACAAATATAGCTGCTTTGAGATTGGTTTTGGCATATTGGTAATATCATTTATTATACATATATTTTAATAATTTCGTTTTAATAAAAGAAAAAATCGGGTCTACAAAATCGTTTCTTGATCTCTTGATGTACTGCGTGAATTTCTTTATCCATCAAAATCTTCTACTCTCGTACGTTATGATGGTTCATTCGCGTAACATAATACGATCGTTTCCTTTGAGTAACTCTTTGAAACTTCTGGAATTGCACGAGTCATAATTCACTCTGTTTATAAAACATAGAATTTACTTTTTTTAAAAGAGGCATATACACTACAATATGTTTTATATGTTACTGCAGAGACATATATACTATATATATATATATATGTCTCTTGTTACTGGTAGAAATAATACACATATACAAATTAAGCCAAAACAATACTAGATAGTAACAAATTTAAAATCGGTAGCATTCGGAAGGTTATCGAGCGATTTATCAAGTTTTTATAAAAAGTCCAAGTTTCTGAAATAGTCTAGAAATATTCCTTCATCTGTAGTAAAGTTGCCACATAATATTTGACACAAAACACATCTTGAGAGAATGCTTTTTTTAAAAAGAATCGGCTAGTTTGCACACATAACTATATAAACGTTAAATCTATTGACGAATATTTTCCTTATCCGTTAAGTCCTGTCACGAGATGCTAAACTCCGTGTGCTTCATTGAAGCGTCCTCTGCAAAAACTCCTTGTTAAAGTTAAAAATTACAAACAAAGAACCAGTGAGTCACGTGTCATAATTGACACACAATTTACCAATGAAATCAAACAAAATCGATAGATAATATCATTCCATCGACGAGATGTCGCCCTTCCTCCGATCAACGGGGTTTATCAGCAGTTAAGTGTGACAATTATCACCTTTTACAGAAAGATCTGGTCCGAAAAGATCAATAGAAGACAACCGCTAGTATCAATATCCATCAATATAATAAGGCACAAATAATTATCATTTCTTTATGATTTATAAATTGTCTTAAAACAATGCTCCCGTTATCATTTGATTGTGTTGTTTTAAATACGCAAAACTTAAAACAAGTTATCGAACTATCAGTCATTCGAAATCTCATTTACCGCCTATTTTATCCTAAAATTTTACAGCGTCATATGTTCTTTGACAGGAATCGTTTTTTTATACGCCCGTTTATGGGACGTATTATAGTATACCGTTGTCCGTCTATCCGTCCGTCCGTCACTATAACTCAAAAACGCTAGACTCAATTCGCATGAAACTTTGGTGAATTGTTAATATCTATTGACGTGAGCTCCCTTTCGTTTTTTATAAATTTTAGATTTTAAGTTTCCGAGTTTTGGGGTTTTATTTGTGAAAAAAGGGGGGATCTTCCAGTGTTCGGACAATAACTCGAGAACACTTTCACCAATTTGCACGAAACTTTGGTGAATTTTTTATATCTATTGACATGAGCTCCCTTTCGATTTTTATAAATTTTAGATTTTATGACCCAATTCGCATGAAACTTTGGTGAATTGTTAAAATCTTTTGACGTGAGCTCCCTTTCGTTTTTTATAAATTTTAGATTCAAAGTTTCCCGAGTTATGGGGTTTTATTTATGTAAAAGGGGTGATTTTCCAGTTTTCGGACAATAACTCAAAAATGCTTTCAGCAGTTTTTATAAAACTTTGGTGAATTGTTTATATCTATTGACGTAAGCTCCCTTTTTTATTTTATAAATTTTAGATGTTAAGTTTCAGAGTTACTTGATTTTTTATTAAGATAACCTCCCTTTAGTTTTTCATGATTTTCTGATATGACATTGAGAAGTTATTGAACTTTATTCTTTGAAAAAGTGACAGGCGTATCATGCGCTTATGGCGCAACTGTTTATATTTTCTATCATGATCAAATAAGTTTTTTTGGTTTTTTTGTTGTTGCAATAATTGCATTTAACATAGTCTTTGCACACATTTCAATTGAAATAACATTGAAACAAGATTGAAGATTATATAAGTCTCAAAAAGTTTTAACATAATTCAAGAAGATTTGTAAACGACAAATCCATATTACACTAATGTTGATAGGGGCTCGTATCATGACAAACCTATCTTTAAAAAAAATAAGGCAATTGTACCCTGTACAACAAGACGAAGTCTAGACTTACAGTTTTAGCGGAAATGTATATGATTCGTGTTTGAATAATGGAATATCTTGCACTTCTTTCTTATACATATTTACGCAAAGTCTTAGAATAACTACATGTATCATTTGTCCTTTAACAACCGAGTCTAACACATGTATCATTGTACTTGCTTTCCACACAGGCGGAAAATAAGAAAAGAGGGGCAACATACATAAACTACCATTATTGTTAAATCGCATTGATAAGTTTTTAAAACTCTAAATAAGTTGAAATATTTTCCAATAAAAGAATAAAACAAAAAAGGTGACAAGCCCCTGTGTCTATATATATATCTAGGCACATTTCTGATTTTACAATCTTTAACTCGCATCATGCTTATCTTTGAAGCTGTTAATATCATTTCCTTTGGTCCCTGGCGGATAAAATTATTCGTCCCATTGGCTATCATACGACATCTTTTATTTTACATACAACTCCTCCCTTCACGATGTTGTAATACCTATGCAGGTTGAACTTCAACTTAAAGGTTTATCTATTGAAGTTTTAGTTCTTTGGGTACCAAACGTGACCTTTTTAAATAAATTAATTTGTAATTAGTTAATTATGCAAAGTGCAAATCTGTCAGAATCTATCAATGCAAATGCCCATATATTCAAATTACTATTCAAAATGTGAGGTTAGTTTATAAATTAATAGTCATTGTAAAAAATGCTTCAAAAATAATAAAAATCACAGGTGGCTCAAATGTAAAAAGAAATGTTAATATGAATTGCTTTTGAAAAGAGACGCACACTCTTTTCTTGATTGTATCTACTAATCAATGCACATAAGTTATGGACTAGTACTGCACCCGTATAGACTAGCATTGGGGGTCGCAGGTCATAGTCCAGGTACTAGTGTGATGATTTTGTATCTATAAAGGCTAGATTGTTTATAGTAGTAACTGTTCTGCAGAAGCCTTATTTAATGCGTTTGTATATAATTTAATAAAACATAGAGAAGAGTAAGATGTTTCGCGGGTAAACTTTGGGTCAGGTCAAACGTAAAGGGGTGTTCCTTATGAAACTCAGATACGAGTAATGAGACACTTTGGAAGAACACCCCTCCTATAATAATGGTACGGCTACCATTGGGGTATAAAAGCAGGAGAGATTCCTAGCTCAGGGTCGATTGTCATAAAGTCTTCAGAGACATAAGACCACGGTACGGTGATATTCGAGATCGCTCGCTCGTATATATTTAAATATTATTTCTAAGAGTAATAAAGAACAGGTCGGTGCCTGTTATAAATACGGATTTGTATATTTACAAGCGGAACCGTATTGTACCGTATAGGACAAGTGTGAGTCTGTGTGACCACCTTGTAAAGTACATAATTGTACAAGAGGAACAAAGACAAGTGTGTAAACTTGTAGGGTACATTATTGTACCAGGAGGACAAGTTTGTTCCTGACCCAAGGACAAATTTGTAAGAGTACAAATTTGTACCAGTTGTATATATATAGATACTTTAAGTAGAATAGTTTATAGATAGTTTATTAAAGATTGCAAAGAGCAGTTGTATATATTTTGGTTCATTGACGTATATATTTGAATAAAGATTATTTGTTATATGTTTTGTAAATAGAGCAATTTTGGATTCAGTATCAAACTGGTAACATACTCATTCTAAATTGAAATAGACACGCTTACCCGGTGTACACGTTACATAATTTGGTGGCTAGCGCTGGGATCCAAATTGTTCATTTTTAAATCCATAGTGAAAGATTATATCCAAATTTGATCATCTTATAAACTTATATCCAAACTGTCTTGTGAGAATTGACTGTTCACTTTTGCACAGATCGTTTTTGTCCGAACTGTTCACTTTTGCACAGATCAAAATTGTCCTGTTAACGTTTTAAATTTCCCACGGTTAAGTTACGATTATTATTTACATTAGGGATTAACGATCGATAGTGGTACAGGCAATATTTTGATTGACATTTATTACGTTGTACATTTATGACATTGTGTTGATATTATTATATTGTGAATGCATAGTTATATCGCAAATTAAAGTACAAAAATGTCTTTTGATGACGAATTGACAAAACAAATTGAAGGTATGGAAGAAACAAGGTACAGAAACAGTTTTGTTTCGTCTACACCTAAAGATCAGGGTGTTCGTCCAAAAGATACTTTAATAAAAAGAAATGATTCGGGTCTGGAATCAAGAGGGTCCTTATTGTCAAGAAAGGGAGATCATGTGAAAGTTGATTTACCAACATTCAACAACCCGAATACGCACAAAACTGTTAAATTTTCCCAAATTGATTTAAAGGAAGGGGATACTTTGCCTTTACCCATAGATAATAGTTACATTAGGGAAATAGACAAAACTGACAAATCAAAGTACCGACATACTGATCACACAGATAATTTTGGTGTAAAAGTTAAACCGTGTAAATATGACGGTAGCACATCATGGATGGACTATTTGTCCCATTTTGAAATGTGTGCACTTGTAAATAATTGGGCGGAAAATCAAAAAGGGTTATATTTGGCGGTATCGTTAATGGGACAAGCACAAGCTGTACTTGGAGATTTACCAAGTGAGAAAAGACAAAACTTTTCCGATTTAGTCAGCGCACTTGAAGAGCGATTCGCACCTTCTAGTCAAACTGAGTTATATAGAGTTCAATTTAAAGAGAGACGTCAGAGAGCCAGCGAATCACTTCCCGAATTGGGTCAGTCAATTCGGAGATTGTCCAACTTGGCATATCCTACTGCCCCATTGGACGTACGTGAAACTCTCGGGAAAGAGCAGTTTATTGATGCGCTCGTTGATTCGGAAATGCGACTCAGAATAAAACAATCGCGACCGAAAGGTTTAAATGATGCCGTGAGACTTGCCGTTGAACTAGAGGCTTACAATAAAGCCGAAAATAAAGTAAGAGAGGGACGAGGTTATTTACGGCAAACTATGAACGATGACGAGTTAGGTAGGGAAGAAAAGATTACAAAAAGTGACTCGCCAACGAAAGACATTGCATCATGGATGCAAACAATGGAGAAAAGTCTAAGTACTCTTACGACTGAAATGGCAAAATTAAAAACTTTTGGTACAAATGAGGGGCCTTCTTATAATAAAACGAGATATACCCAAAGTAAGAGGACAAATAAGGGTTGCTACAATTGTGGCAAGTTTGGTCATTTAGCAAGGGACTGTCGCCTACCCCGAAGAAATCAGAACAATTATAATGGAAATAAGGGGGATGGGACTGTCAAAATGAAAACTAGGAAACAAAATAACCGTAAGACAAATGAAGGTGCGGTTACAACAGCATCTGAAGATGCTGGTATGTATGTCAAACTAAATGTAGGAAACATTGAAGCCAAGTTTGTGGTTGATACAGGAGCAACTTTGACATTGGTATCTTCTAAGTTATACGATATGTTGACTCCATTAGATAAATCATATCTAAGTGAAGTTAAGACAACTGTTAGGTCAGTGTGTGGCAATAAGCTAGAGCTTCGTGGAAAGGGCAGGTTCAATCTGCATTTCGGTCCAAATATGTTGCAATCTGAAGCTGTTGTGACTGATCTGCAAGTTGACGGTATACTTGGTTTGGACTTCATGAAACGACATAATTGTTTAATTGATGTTAAGAATGGGCACTTTTGTATTGGGGATTTTAAGGTAGATTTGTGTTTTCAGGGATCAATAGGCTGTTACCGAGTGGTTGCTTCAGAAGCGGTTGTTATACCGCCAAGGTCAGAAATTGTCATTAATGGCACGGTTTGCTTAGCAGAAGGTCAAAAATTACCTGCTGACAATGCTATGCTAGAAGCAAATGAACATGCAGGGAAAGACTACATTTTAACTGCTAGAACGTTGGTAAGGTCAGGCGAAAAAGTCCCTGTTAGATTAATGAACACAGAACTAGATCCTAAGACAATCTATCCTGGTACAACTATAGCCCAAATGTCTGGTGTTGAACAAGTACTAGATGGTAATATTAGTTCAAATGAACAGAAACATGACGGACTTAGACCAGATTTACAAGATCTGTTAGACAGGACATCAGATGAATTGACTTCGAAAGACAAACAAAAAGTAGAATCTTTGTTGATAGAAAATCAGAACTTGTTTGCTTCTTCTGATGTTGACTTGGGAAGGACCAATCTTGTAAAACATGAAATCAATACGGGAAACGCAAGGCCGTTTAAAGAACCGCCTCGTCGTACACCATATCATTTGAACAAGGTAGTAAATGACAACCTTGACAAAATGTTACAAAAAGGGATTATTGAACCATCCCACAGTCCCTGGGCGGCAGGGATAGTCTTAGTTAAGAAAAAGGACGACAGTTATCGCTTTTGCGTAGATTATAGACGCTTAAACAGTGTGACCCTTAATAAAGACGCGTATCCTTTACCGAGGATTGACGATTCGTTAGATCATTTAGCAGGAAATAAATGGTATAGTACTCTGGACTGTTGTTCAGGATATTGGCAGGTGGAGCTGGCCGAAAATGACAAACACAAAACCGCTTTTGCAACGCGAAGGGGTTTATTTCAATTTCGGGTCATGCCGTTTGGGTTGTGTTGCGCTGCACAGACATTTGAGCGATTGATGGAAACCATACTAGCTGGTTTGCAGTGGGAAACATGTCTGGTTTACATTGACGATATAATCGTTTTTGGAAAAACACTAGATGGTATGCTTGATAATTTAAGAGACGTTTTTGCTAGGCTTAAATCGGCTGGTTTAAAGCTAAAGGCAAAGAAGTGCACCTTGTGTACCACCAAGGTTCGTTTCTTAGGACATATTGTCTCTGAGGACGGAATATCAACCGACCCTGACAAGATTAAGGCTGTAAAAGAGTGGCCCACCCCATCAAATATAACTGAAGTTCGTTCCTTTTTAGGTCTTTGTGGGTACTACAGAAAATTTATCAAAAACTTTGCCCACATTGCTAAACCGTTACACAAAATTACAGAGAAAGAAACTAAGTTTGTTTGGACTTCAGATTGCCAAGAGGCTTTTGATCAATTAAAAGGTAAATTAATAAACGCACCAGTTCTTGCATATCCAGATTTTAACAAAGAGTTCATTTTGGATACAGATGCAAGCAATTTGGCAGTCGGAGCTGTCTTGACTCAGAAATCTGATGAAGGGCTTGAACATGTTGTGGCGTATGCTAGTCGTACACTTTCAAAATCAGAACGAAAGTACTGTGTGACACGCAAAGAGTTGCTTGCTGTGGTTTGTTTTGTTAAACATTTTAAACCATACCTCTACGGTAGAAAATTCACGGTAAGAACTGATCACGGATCATTAAAGTGGTTACTTAACTTTAAGAACCCAGAAGGACAGATAGCTAGATGGATCGAGACATTAGGATCATTTGAGATGCAAATTCAACATCGAACAGGAGTGCAACATAGGAATGCAGACGCACTTAGTCGTATTCCATGTAAACAATGCGGTTATCATTCCGGTTTAGAAAAAGAGACTGAGACTAAAGACCAATATGACACTGTTAATGCTATCACCCGTTTTGATGATAGTAATGACAAAGATGATGACAGTGAACATCATGATTTGTCTCTAATGGAAATTCAAAATAATGATCATGATCAATAGACAATCTTATTATTGGCCTGGATTACAAAATGACGTCAGGACTTACATAAACGGATGTGACAAATGTGCAAAGCGAAAAAGTCCACAAAAGTCCAAAAGAGCTCCAATGGCTTTAGTTGAAGCTAATGGGCCAATGGAAAGGATAGCTACAGATATCCTTGGTGAGTTGCCAGAAACAGAGAGTGGTAATAAATATATCTTGGTAGTTTCTGACTACTACACAAAGTGGACGGAGTCTTTTGCCATGCCAAATATGGAAGCCAAAACTGTGGCTAAGATAATAGTTGAAGAAGTTATAGTAAGATTTGGTGTTCCTCATTGCATACACTCAGATCAAGGCAGGCAATTTGAAAGCTTGTTGTTTCAAGAGATGTGTTGTATTCTAAACATCAAGAAAACACGTACCACTCCATATCATCCAAAATCTGATGGTATGGTGGAAAGGTTTAATAAGACTCTTGCAACAATGTTAAGTTCATTTGTGGAACAGAACCAGAAAGACTGGGATGAATACATTCCTTTCGTCATGATGGCATATAGGGCATCCGAGCACGAGACGACTGGACAAACGCCAAATAGTCTCATGTTAGGTAGGGAACTATCAACCCCTTTAGACATCATGTATGAAATGCCACCATCAGTTAAAGATATCCCTGCACATAAATGGGCTTGGGAGCTTAAAGAGAAGTTAGAACACTCCCACAGTTTTGTCAGAGGTAAAATTAAAGGGCAAATGCGAAGACAGAAATACTATCATGACCTCAAATTGTCATACCAAAATTTCAGAAAAGATGATGAGGTATACGTCTTTTTCCCAGTAAAGAAACCTGGGATGTCTTCAAAATTGACTAGTTTCTGGAAAGGTCCTTTCAAAATTCTCGACAAATATGGTGACCTTACATATAAAGTTGACTGTGGATACAGAGGGAAACCACAAGTCATACATGTCGACAGACTTAAGAAAAAGAACAAACAGACATTAAGGACAGAACCGGATAACAACTGTTTTGTTCCATTAGACACTGAAAAAGATACAGCTGAAAACGACCCTATAGAGACTCCTTATTCACAAGACATTGCTGTTCATGAGTCAACTTTGCCTGAGGAAGAAATGCGAGAAAGTAGTTATGAAGGGCGTCGTACAAGGCGAAAACCAGCTTGGATGGCAGATTACATTGTAAAATAGTTTTTGTACGTTTAACTTAATTAAGATGTGTATATAGTATTTCTATGTTTTGTCCGTTTTAAAAGTTAGTTTTAGACATGCGGGACGCATGTGTTTTTGAGGCGTGGGTTATGTGATGATTTTGTATCTAAGGCTAGATTGTTTATAGTAGTAACTGTTCTGCAGAAGCCTTATTTAATGCGTTTGTATATAATTTAATAAAACATAGAGAAGAGTAAGATGTTTCGCGGGTAAACTTTGGGTCAGGTCAAACGTAAAGGGGTGTTCCTTATGAAACTCAGATACGAGTAATGAGACACTTTGGAAGAACACCCCTCCTATAATAATGGTACGGCTACCATTGGGGTATATAAGCAGGAGAGATTCCTAGCTCAGGGTCGATTGTCATAAAGTCTTCAGAGACATAAGACCACGGTACGGTGATATTCGAGATCGCTCGGTCGTATATATTTAAATATTATTTCTAAGAGTAATAAAGAACAGGTCGGTGCCTGTTATAAATACGGATTTGTATATTTACAAGCGGAACCGTATTGTACCGTATAGGACAAGTGTGAGTCTGTGTGACCACCTTGTAAAGTACATAATTGTACAAGAGGAACAAAGACAAGTGTGTAAACTTGTAGGGTACATTATTGTACCAGGAGGACAAGTTTGTTCCTGACCCAAGGACAAATTTGTAAGAGTACAAATTTGTACCAGTTGTATATATATAGATACTTTAAGTAGAATATTTTATAGATAGTTTATTAAAGATTGCAAAGAGCAGTTGTACATATTTTGGTTCATTGACGTATATATTTGAATAAAGATTATTTGTTATATGTTTTGTAAATAGAGCAATTTTGGATTCAGTATCAAACTGGTAACGTACTCATTCTAAATTGAAATAGACACGCTTACCCGGTGTACACGTTACACTAGCAACAGTGATTTTTTTTTATTGTTTTTTTTTTTTTGGGGGGGGGGGGGGGGGGGTGGAGGGTATGTGAAATACTGCTTTCTTGTGATGCATCTACTTGTTATGTTTCGTGAACTTAGGTTCTTGTTTGTTAAGCAGTTATGCGCTGGAAAAAAAACTGCAGTTGCTATTTTCATTAACTAAGATAAAGATTAGGGTGCCCCTGACCACTCTTACAATTTTCTGTAAAGTTTTCAGTAAAAAAAGAATGTTGACAAATATCATATGCTATGAGAATTAAAAGACGATTTAAGTAGAGCAAATAAAAATTAAGCGATCTTTCCGAGAAGGGTAAAGAGTACTCTAAGGGTTGCAAGCGCAACTTGAGTTTAAAGGCTGTCAGTCCTTCTAAGATTGCTACTAGATACACTCTTAGCAGATGAGATTAATTTTTAGCACTAAGATTGTGCCAAAACTAATTTATAACAGACTGAGTGCTTCGTTTTTATCAACCAAGTTACATTAAGCATTTACACAAAAAATTAAGTGTGAACGCTTACAACAAAAAGACAAAAGTAAAGAAATGAAAAATGCTACCCAGGACGTCAGAGTAGAGAGGAGACATGCAACAACGCCAGCAGATGAATACAATGAACGAAATGGTCCACAAAAGTAAAAAATAACCTAAGACTAGAACTATGTTAAATAAAAGTCATACAATTAACTACCCAAATATAAATCTTGTTCATTGTAAATAATGATAATCAAACTTAATATGTACGTAACGTTTTTGTAAATCGTGACTTTTTTGTCATGTAATTTCCTGTCCTTTCAATTTTTGTCCTTTATTCGTAAAATGCACTAGTAAACTGAACTCTGTGATTCGTGAAATAACGAATAGATATCAATTTCATTTCTAATAATAAGTATAACTAGTTGACAATGTTTCCAACTATACAAAAGACTATGAGAAAAAATAATATATTTCAAATCTATTTGTTCCTATGAATTACGGCGCTTCTTTCTTTTAACAGTCATAGGATAAAAGAGGGTCTAGAAAAGGAGGGAGGTGGGTGTTTTTCAATCCTTTATATTATTTACGCCATTTTTTCCCTATTCTATATAAATTTTTCCCATTATTCTTTATTTTTTATATTCTAGAAGCCCACTATTCTCTATTCTTAAATTTTTGGCCTATCCTTTTCTTTTCTATTCTTTATTTTTTTAGCCCATTATTCTCTATTTTGTAAACTCCATCCACACCCTCATAGAACATGCCATTCTAGTTATCTACGTCTTTTTTTTATTTCACTAAATTATTATGATTGTATCTCTTAATGTTAATTTTTTTAATTTTTTTTTTTTAAAGTAGTGTCTTTTTCTTACCTAGATTTGTATGTTAAATTTTGCTCCAGATTATTTTTCATTTTCAATGCAGTTTCGTGTTCCCCTCTAAGTGGGCAATTTTTCTTCGTAATCCAAAACTGTGTACTTATATTCTTATATTTCAAGATAACACGACACTGAGTGGCATATCTCCCGATTTCTAAAATTTTTGACACACTTGTACTTTGAATTGAGTTACATCGGAATATGTAATAAAAAAATGGCGGTCACCATGTTTGTTTTTTCGTAAATTTGATTAGTAAACGTCAATTTTGACGACAAATTTACACGGAAAATGCCTTGTTTTAACTATTTTTTTTTAAAGATTTTTCAATAGATGGCTTTTTTCTTTTATACGGAAAAAACTAAAAACTAACACAGTTGCATCTAAGATGCATGCTTTTTGTTTTAGTTGGTATTAGCTTTCAACTAGCTGTCAGTAACTGCGAGTACTCTGTACTTAAAGTCTTTTGGTTGCTGGGATGTATAAGTACCCTTCCAAGTCCACTCTGTTTTTGTTAGATGTATTCTATTTGTATCCATCTGATGAGTTAAGCCTTTTTAAACTAGTTTCTACAGTTTATTCTCATGTGGTACTGTTACACCACTGTCCCAAGTTAAACTGGTCCGTCATTACATCTTAAGCTTCGCACCGTTAGAGTAGCGATAAGGGAACACAACAAGGGTCCAGTTTATTGTTGTACTGCGGACGAGCAGGCGAACTGCTCCAGTGGTTTCCGTGCGATGACTTATGAACCTTTCATCCAAAGGTCTAAATTATAGGGATTTTCTGGTAACTTAACAGAAAACCCTTGCTGTTTTTGGCACAACCTTTTTGATCTTTTGGTCCTCGATGGTGTTCAACTTTGTACTCGTTTCGGCTTTCAAACTTTTGTATCTGTGCGTCACACATAGGTCTTGTGTGGACAAAATACACTTCTGGCGTATTAAAATTTTGAACTTGTTGCCTTTTGTTGGCTGTTGTTCGTGTGATTCTTTGTCAATTGTGTTCTCCAATTTATTTATATTGTAGTCCTGTGTTGTCATTTTGATGTTATATTTCACATGGCCATAAAAGTGCGAGGTTTGGCATGCCACAAAACCAGGTTCAACCCACCATTTTTTCCTTTAAAAATGCCCTGTACCAAGTCAGGAATATGGTCATTGTTATATTATAGTTCGTTTCTGTGTGTATTACATTATAACGTTGTGTCGTTTGTTTTCTCTTATTTTTGAGTGTAAATTCACATTGCGATAAGACGTGTCACGGTACTTGTCTATCCCAAATTCATGTATTTGGTTTTGATGTTATATATATATGTTATATTTGTTATTCTCGTGGGATTTTGTCTATATGTGTTACATTTTAGTGTTATGTCGTTGTTCTCCTCTTATATTTAATGCGTTTCCCTCGGTTTTAGTTTGTTATCCCGATTTTGTTTTTTGTCCATGGATTTATGAGTTTTGAACAGCGGTATACTACTGTTGCCTTTATATTTCAAATTTTAATATGTTGTAACTGGGGAGAAAATGGAGGTAGAGTTCGATTTTGACGATGTTTTAAAAATTTTGAGCCTTCGATTAGAACAAATACATGTACTGGAATTTTTGTTTATATCATTATAGTTTACCTTTAAATAGGATAAAGTCAAGATCGGGAAACCAAAGGGCACCAAGATATTTTATTAAAATTTTGAATTGATTGAATACTACCATATATATCTTTAGAATAAAACTGATACAGGAGCAGGGAGGTTATTTGAAATTGATGTATTTTTTTTTCATTAATGTTGGTCATTTTTATTCTTGTTAAAACACGAAATACAGAGATTATACCCGATTCAAAAATTAAGTTACTTGCTTTGCATCGAATCTATTATATCTGCTACATGTATGAGAAGCGGGGAAACGAGAATATTTTTTTTATATACAAAAGATAATTGTTTAAAAACAGTTTTAGTGTATATAATTTCAACATATTTTTAGATACAATGTTACAGTTACTGTCCTTATTTCTCTTTTAATTTTATAAAATATAAACTTTTAAATTATCTGCGTTTTTCAAAGTATTAACACGTTTTCACGAATACAAACTGCATGTTTAATGATGTCTTTATCTGCCAACTCTTGGCTTGCGTAATTGGTATAATCTGTATACAACGTCTGGATTTTATTATACACAATTAGCGTTACATTGTATTTGATCAATTTTGGTAATTAACACATACGGTTTTCCTTTTAAAGTACCCTGTAGTGTTAAAAGATGAACCATTTCACAGTCAGAAAAATCCTTCATTTACATACAAGTGACACATTTACCACCTATTAAGGGAGAGTTAATTCATGCTCTTTCTTTACAGTATAGCCAGTCGAGGTCGTTTCAAACTCCGATCATCATCATCATCTCTTTCTTCATTGTATTATTAGACATTTTCAATTGTAAACATAAACATTCTGATAAAATACATGTATGTGCATACTCATGTATTTTCAAATTATAGGATAATGCAAAACACACGCCTTGGCTCAAGTTATATTGAAATTATTATTTTGTATTCTCTTGTTTAAAATGAAAAAAGATCACAAATAAGCAGAAGCAAAACTAACTTTTTTCAAAGTCCACACCAAGATTGGTAGACTTAAGCTTGGGTTGAGAAAACGTACCGTGTTTATCGATTTGATCTTATTTATTCTAGTTTAGAGTTCATTCTTAATGACATCGTTGTTTTCATATTTTGAAGTACAAAAGGAAAAGCTGCTTACAATTTAGTGCAGTGTTATTATAATAGTGCATTCCTCCCTACACCTGAGATTCATGTAGTATTTGCAACTGGACGTTTTCACAAATCTATCCATCTATCCATTTATTATGTGGCTATAAGATGTAAAAAAAAATATCAGTTTACTGTTACAATTCATCGTCTTAGTTAAAAGTTTCCGTTCTGATACAAGCATATCGAATTGTAAAATCTGCTGTAAGGAAAGTTATGAATATTTTAAAGCAGTGTTTTGTTATGCAAGCAAGATCTAAAAAAAAAAAAATCCCATTACTGTTTAAAAAAATTTCCATGGTTTTGGAGTAAAGCTTAGGAGATTTCCTTATTTATTCAAATAGAATAAAAAATATCATCGGTCCTACATATAAAAAGCATCTTGCCATTTTTTAATATCATTAAGTATGTCTTCAAGCAGTTCTGTTTTTGAATCGGGAAGAACAATATCTACTTCAATTCAAATATTCGCTCGGTGTGACTCTCTGAAACCATCAATACGTGAACTTTGCTGCAAAAAGTACTATACAATATATGGATTTATTTTTGCCGTAAATGCGAAATAATCGACACATCTTACAGCATTTACTAGGGTCTGGATGGGGTTTTTCATATCTGTATTCAATGATAATTTATATCATATTTCTTTATTTCTTTTATATTTTATGCCTATTGTCATGATTATTTTCTATTCTGTATATATAAGACCCTTTTTATCTATTTTTTTGGGAGTAAATTATTTTCTTTTTTCTTCTTTTAGCTCTAAAAACGACCCTCATTTACGTTTGTCATGTTTGTTGTGCATGCGAGATATAAACTGCAGTCTCGCAAAGCTATACCTATGTGAAGACAACTTAACAGTATCAATGTTTCATATACTAACTATGAAGTAAATAAAATGCATTTCTTTACGTACACAAATACATCCGACAAATGTTTGCAAAAATAAGCAAATATTTGTCAGCATTTACTTTGGTTGTAAATGTTTTATAAACCGCGGTCTCTCAAAACTTTGCATACGTCTATAAAGATATGTTGCAAATATTAATATTTATCAAAATAACTATGATAGTGGAAAGTATTAGTAAATAAAATATATGTCTTTACATACATAAACTATATCGACAAATGTTTGCAAATATAACACAAACATTTGACAGCATTTACTTTGGCTGTAAATGTTTTATAAACCGCGGTCTCTCAAAACTTTGCATACGTCTGTAAAGATATGTTGCAAATATCGATATTTATCAAAATATTTATGATAATGGAAAGTATAAGTAAATAAAATGCACTCCTTTACATTCATAAGCGATATCGACAAACGTTTTCAAATATAACACAAACAGTTGACAGCATTTACATTGGTTGTAAATGTTTTATAAACCGCCGTCTCTCAAAACTTTGCATACGTCTGTAAAGATATGTTGCAAATATCGGTATTTATCAAAATAACTATAATACTGGAAAGTATTAGTAAATGAAATACATTTCTTTACATGCATGAACGATATCGAAAAACGTTTGCAAATATAACATAAACATTTGACAGCATTTACATTGGTTGTAAATGTTTTATAAACCGCGGTCTCTCAAAACTGCCCACACCTCTGTAAAACATTTATGTAAATTTTAAACTTTGCATACATTTCCTATCCTGGAACGTGCATGCAAATCTAAGGCCTATCTTTACATATCTTTAGAATATGAATAAAGATATGGAAATAAAATAATTATCTTTAGCATATCTTTGAGAACGTCCAAAATAATGCCAAAGGAATAATGCATTTACATATACATTAGTAGGTCCGCAAATATATCTGGAAGAAAAGTAGTTACATTTATCAAACATTTACATGATTGCCCAAATTGTTGTAAATCTGCCTTTTTGTGTAGTGGATTAGACGGTGGGCTCTCACATACATGTTTAACATCACCACAATCTTGTTGCGTTTCTTTGAAGTTGGGAGCCTGTATATCAGAAGTTGCTACTTGCATTTTTTTCCTTTTTGCTTGATTGATCAAGCGTTAATAAAGCAGTATCTTTTTCAAATTAAATTCTATCACATAAAGGCACATTGTTCTAACCATACGTGATGTGTGCCCATTGTTAAAGATCTAGACTGTATGATATATTGCTGTGTTATTGATTGTCAATTTCTTTTTGTTTTTTTGGTGAATAGTGTACCAAGTGAAACCGTACCAGACAATTTCTTTTTATGAATTCAAATGATTACTGTGAACAAGTTACAAATTTTATTAATTCAAGCATTGCTATTTATTTTATACTTTAAATGTATAAATACTATTGCTCAATAATAATGAATCAGATCTGTAACCTTAACTCGATAAACTAGCGACTCCTTACAGCTAATTGTTTATATTAAACAAGATAATAGAAAAAAAACAAAAGCAGTTGATCAAGTAGCGTTTTCGATAATTAATTATATATAAGCTAACAGAGTTACTTTACAAAATATTTAAAGCATGCCTTTCCTGTTACAGTTTTGTTTAACTATACCATATTTAAACAGTCATTGCACCTACTTTAAAATATAAGTTATTTCTTAGATATAGGATTGGAAGTTCTCAAACAAGACATTCGTTTCATGTCTTTACACTCTCCACGTATAATATTAAATGTAGATAAAAACTTACATCTGCTCGTAATTGACAGAATCAGCATACATTAAACCATGTATATTAACGCCAAAAAAACAAGGAACTTTGCCTGAATAATCTCGTCCAGTATTTGGGACTGCTGAAACACAAAACACGGCAGTACTAAGTTCGTTGCTAGTTGCTTTTAAGAGTACAATCATTCTGTCAGGATCAATTTGTAGGACAGATCTGGAGTTAGGAAGAGTAACGTATCCTATATTTTGACTTGTTATTGCCACATCATATGGTTCACTGTCTAGGTCAAGCTTGTTTAAATAATTTCCAAGAGGAACAACTATTACTAGATTCTTTTTAACATAATCGCATAACAAAATGTTCCCCTTTATTGTAGCTGCTATCCCAGTAATCCGTCCGAAGTCATGATTGAATTGGCTTATAAATGAAAATCCATGTCTTACATCACCTGGTTCTGCCAAAACCTGTGCCATACCTAAAATAATGATATTTGTAAGTGACATAATTGGTATCATTATTAATGTATACATATAAGGATGATATTAAATCGATTGTTTATTACGAAATCAGATTTAAAACATAATGTGTACATACAATGAGCAACCTGACAGAACCCCCGTGTATCGGTTGAGTTCATTAGCTCTATCTGAGATGGTAAACTGACATAAAACATAAAAAAACAAAAACAAAAAAAAAACGAAAAGATTATTGGCACTCTACTCAAAGAGTATCTAACTGACAAAAAAACCATGTAAAAATTACATAGACGATTGAGTCAATGGTTTGATCTGAGTTTCCCCCATAACAAACATGCCATCTACTGTAATTGAAAGCACATACATAGGGCTTAGAAATAGGATATTCCTCAGTGATTGAAGCGCTATAAAAAGCAAATAAAACAAGGTGTATTAATATTTTAATATGCCGGACATGCTTTTTGTCTATATGGGAATTATGAAAGGCACTACTGCTAAAAGAAAAATCAATAACGATGTTCATGATATGGTTTTTGTACACACAGTCCAGACAGAACAAATAGGCTACTATGAGCTAATCAGCTGACATCGCCATCCTGATTTCTGAAGTAAAAACAGGTGCTACCAATGATACATATAAGACTCAATAAAAGTATAATTAATCATGCGCTGCGAACAGGATTTTGCCAGCAACTCGTTGGTCGTGACAGCTAGACTTTAAAATTCATGTAAGCACTACTTTAGTGTACTAATTTGTATTGTGTGTCGTATGAATTAAAGTTTACCTTATTTATGAATAAATATAATATGTGAATATAAAAAGAAATTCAGATGGCAAACTAGCTTCGGCCACTGTAGATAATAATATTTTGTTTGAAGACAAACACTTGACTTTCCGAGATGAACCAGCAGTGCTGCTCTTTCTTTTATTAATTGAAAACTTTTAATAGGAGCTTCTCGGGAAAAAAATAAAAAAGGAAGTATCAAATATAATCTTAAATCAATCCTCATTCTATCCTATTCATTCAAATGTGACGTCATTTTTCATTTTTTGATGATCTGTTTTACAATTACAAATATGACGTCACTTGGCGTTGAGGTTTAAACTTATTTGGATGTGCTGCATTTCATCGGGTTATGTAGTGTATTTCGGTTGTTTCCTGTAATTTGTTAATACTTCGGTTTTATCATATATCTTTTGTTTAGTCATTTTATAAAATTTACTGTTTGCAAAAGTATAAATTATTCTAAAAAAAAAACCTGTCCGTTTTTGGCACAACTTTTTTGAACTTTTGGTCCTCGATGCTGTTCAACTTTGTACTTGTTTCGGCTTTCAAACTTTTGTATCTGGGCGTCACTAGTAAGTCTTGTGTGGACAAAAATGCATTTCTGGCGTATTAAAATTTTAAACTTGTTGCCTTTTGTTAGCTATCATTCGTGTGTTTCTTTGTCAATTATGTTCTCCTATTTATTTATATTGTAGTCCTGTAATGTTGTGTTGTCATTTTAATGTTTTATATTTCACATGGCCATAAAAGAGGGAGGTTTGGCATGCCATAAAACCAGGTTCAACCCACCATTTTTTCCTTTAAAAATGTCCTGTACCAAGTCAGAAATATGGCCAATTTTATATTATAGTTCGTTTCTGTGTGTGTTACATTTTAACGTTGTGTTTCCGTTGTGTCGTTTGTTTTCTTTTATTTTTTAGTGTGAATTTACATTGCGATAAGACGTGTCATGGTACTTATCTATCACACATTCATGTATTTGGTTTTGATGTTATATTTGTTATTCTCATAGGATCTTGTCTAATGCTTAGTCTGTTTCTGTGTGTGTTACATTTTAATGTTGTGTCGTTGTTCTCCTTTTATATTTAATGCGTTTTCTTCAGTTTTAGTTTGTTACCCCGATTTTGTTTTGATTTATGAGTTTTGAACAGCGGTACACTACTGTTGCCTTTATTTGTCATGCTGCACGTCTTTAAATATTCAGTATATATTCTATTTTCAAGAAATATGGTCTGAATCAATAGGGTGTTTTTTCCCAAGTTTATTTCTACTGCACTTTATGTTCGACTATCCATGAAAAATGCAAAATGGTTATTCGTTGATCTTTATATTCTTTTTTTGTATGTAAATCTGTTCTGAAGAGCCCGATGAAAGTGGTAGATGGGGTCCGTCTGTTGTACTGGATATTCTGTTTTCTGTTATCATTGTTTGTGAATTATGATAAGAAATATGTCAAAATAGTAACATATTGTGCTAGTATGTATATATCAGATAAGATGAACAATATTTCCACTATTCTGTAATAGTTATACACCGAGGGATAGGTGTGTCTGGATAAGAAACTCCGTCTGCCGGACGCCATCGGGGTTTCTTATCCAGACAGGCCGTATCCCGAGGTGTATAACTAGCTTAAACCTGATTCTAAACCATAAACCCGAAAGCATATTTATCAACATTATCAAACCATGATTTACAAGTGTTTTTTTATAACATAGAACCCCACTAGTAACCGTTTTTGGTTATTTTCGTTCAAATTTTGACATGTGAGTATATTTTACAAATGTCAACGTTGCTGTTTTGCATATTCCCGTTAAATCAATGTACTTTTATGGATCAGCAGGTCAAGGTTGACTGTTTCGTGTACTTTTTAAAAATACATCACATCATGCTCCTTGTATGCAGTTGTTAATATAGGTGGGTATAGGACGGACAACATTTTGTCATGTTTGTGGCAAACCTTGGTTTTGGTAAAAGAGACTAAAGATAAAGGCAATATAACAACTCAAAGTTTTAACCGTCATCAGTTTAATAAAGGTAATCATAACTGTATTTTATATCTACGGTTACAAAAAAACCCACTAGTAACATTTCTTTAGCTATTTTCGTTCAAACTTAGACAAGTGAGTTTATTTTACAAATGTCAAAGTTGCTGTTTTGCACATTGATCGTTGAAATAAAAGTCAGGTGCAACCCACAGAACCCCCACCACCAGAACAGCCAATGGGGAACCCCGGGAGGGGTTGGTCCAGTAGTTCAATTGCCTGGGTTTTTTAATCAATGAGCTTTATAATATAGACATACATATGACTAGGATATTCCATTTAACCTTCAAGCAAAGGAGTACTTTAATGATATTTTTTTTTATTTTTTCGCTATTGGAATTTCCTAAAATGTTTTTTTTAATATCTTGAAACAATTTGTAGTAAAATGTGCTAGTAATTTCTTTACATATACATCCTATTAAAAAAATAATAATTTTATTATGAATAACAACGAACTTTGTTTACGAGATATATAAGCAGGAGTTTATAGAAACCCCGCTCGTCACACCCTTTGGTCAAAGTCCATTGTTATTTATAACAATACATGTAGATCTTTTCAATTTACACGTTTTTCAGAAAATGAAACTATAAAGTATAACAATAAAACTGGGGTGTAAAATATGAAAACATCCAACGTAAAGATTTAAAATTGCAGACACATTCAATATAGCCTGTCATATATACAGTTTCTTCACTATCTAAACACTGTACAAAGGTTTATGCATATTTAAAGACCACCATGTTTAAATCAGATGTTATTCAATACTAGATCAATGCCTAATAACAATATTGTAAACACTCTGATTTATTGTGATACATTCTTACATGAACTTGAACTAACTTATATTGGTTATAAACAAAGGAACATTTAAAATTAGGTTATAATACATCCATACCTTATTTGTTGCGTCACAGATCGTGAGAATTACTTCCTTCTTTATCTATATCTATTGATTTTATCTGTAATAAATAACACTCAAATATATGACGATATAGGAAGGCCAAAGTAATCTCAAGGTTTGTTTGTGAATCGTCAAAGGAAATTTACGTTTTTGATCATTTCTTAGTTCATTTAATTACACATTCCATCCAGACACGGTTTACATAGGAAAATATGATTTTTGTACACTAGAAGTAAGGAGAAATTTTATAACTTTGACTACACATGAGGGTTATTTTCTAACAATGCACATAATTGTATTTGTACTTGCATCCTACTGTTTTTCTCAGAACACATTGTCATTAAAAGTATGAATGACTCATTTAAATAATGAAGTCAAAAAACTAAATGCTGTGGGTATATTTATTGTCGTAGGAATCTATGTTCGTGGAATAAGGAAACCTTATATACTCGTGAATATTTAATTTCATGGTTTTTCCGAATTCTTGATAGAGGTCTATAGGCAAATTTTCATTTGTTGAACATTAACTTTGGGGAGAATCTGTTCTAACGAAATAAAAAGGAAATTGGTATCCAACGATTAATAATAATTTCACAGTGATTAAACAGATTTTAATTTAATTCGTCGTGAACAAAAACAGCAGATTTAAGAAGCTAAAAACAAGACTTTCAGCGATCATTTAGTATATTTTCAAATTGAAAATCAATATTTACCTTTTTGTAATCCCTTGAGATTGAATTATCAACAAATCAGAAGCACACACCATCAACATTTTTTGTTAGCCAAGGCGTTGTCAGTTTATTTTAAACTTTATTCTAAAGCATATCCAAAACAAACAATCAGATTAAATGCGCTTGAAAAATTTACTTTTGTTTCTTCGCGATCAATGTAATGTCATTAGGTGACATCACCAATGTCATGTCCTTGTTCTTTTTTTTATCAGTTTTGAGATATATGTGCACCTTTTTGAATGAAAATGAAGAATGTTTCAAGGAGAAAACAACCCGACCATAGACTAGACAACAGCCGAAGGTCAATGCAGCGAGGAAATTCCCGCACCCGGAGGCGTCCTTCAGCTGGCCCCTAAACAAATATATATAATAGTTCAGTGATTATGAACGCCATACTAAACTCTTAAGTATACACAAGAAATTAAATTAGAAATAATACAAGACTAACAAAGGTTAGAGGCTCCTGACTTTGGACAGGCGCAAACATGCGGCTGGCTTAAACAAGTTTAGGAAACCTCAACCCTCCCCTATACCTTTAGCTATTGTAAAAAAGTAAACACATAACAATTAAGAGGAATATTTTGCTATGGGATTATGTTAATTGATTCTGATATTGGTTGATTCCCACGGAAATTATTTGAATAAGCTTGACGTAGACAGTGAACCATATGATGTGGCTATAACGAGTCAAAATATAGGCTATATCACAAAACCAAACTCCAGAGCTGTCCTTCAAATTGACCCTGACAACATGATTGTTCTCTTCAAGGTAACTTGCGACGAACTAAACACTACCGTGTCTTGTGTTTCAGCATTCCCCAATACTGGAAGGGATTATTTGTCAGGAACATCTCCATGTTTTTTTGGTGGTCAATAAAGATGGTTGTTTGTTTGCAGGTGCGGTCAATTACGACAAAATGTAAGTTTAATGTGCAAAAATTAGCCTACACATATACCTATTTATTCTTAAACAACACTTTATATAAAAAAAAAACATGTCATATTCTCAAATTACTAATCTTATAACTTAACAATCATTGATAACATAGAGTCAGAAAACACGAGCTTCACTGGTAATGAAAAACAAAGATGCAATGCTACAATATACTGTAAACCAACTTATTTTCGCGAATACTTCATTTCGCAGCGATTTAATTTCGAGATTATCTAATGCACACATTCGCGACTATTAAAATTCGCGTTATTTTTTTACTCGCGAAAGTCGCAAAAATTGGTTCGTTTACGAGACGTATTGACAGTTTGAAAAAATTTACTGAATTGCAGTACATTTTAAGTATTTGATTAAAGGTGGATCCCAACACCTGTACCTTCAATAAAATTAATTTGGCTCGTTTAAATTTTGACAAAGTATTTACTTTGACCCTTTAACAAAAATTAAAAAAAAATCCAACAAATGTAAACCAACCGTTTTATCAGAAAAAATACACTGGTTAATAAGCAGTTTGACAAACACTTATTGTGATCATTAATAAGTTAAATATTCTCTTCACAACACAACGTAA
This sequence comes from Mytilus galloprovincialis, assembly GCA_037788925.1. Taxonomy (NCBI): domain Eukaryota; kingdom Metazoa; phylum Mollusca; class Bivalvia; order Mytilida; family Mytilidae; genus Mytilus; species Mytilus galloprovincialis. Next base: position 15,151,090 of record CM075339.1, read on the forward strand.
TTAAAACGTAAAGCCTTTTTTATAGAGTTATCTCCCTGTAGTGTTAGGTACCACCTTAAACATCAATGTAAGGACTGATCATGATCATATCTACAATGATATTGAAAACCTTAAAGAAACCTTTAAGCTATACAGGGGTGTGTCTTTAGCAGTTGAAACATCAATCATATCAATATGGCGTGAAGAGAATATTTAACTTATTAATGATCACAATAAGTGTTTGTCAAACTGCTTATTAACCAGTGTATTTTTTCTGATAAAACGGTTGGTTTACATTTTTTTTTAATTTTTGTTAAAGGGTCAAAGTAAATACTTTGTCAAAATTTAAACGAGCCAAATTAATTTTATTGAAGGTACAGGTGTTGGGATCCACCTTTAATCAAATACTTAAAATGTACTGCAATTCAGTAAATTTTTTCAAACTGTCAATACGTCTCGTAAACGAACCAATTTTTGCGACTTTCGCGAGTAAAAAAATAACGCGAATTTTAATAGTCGCGAATGTGTGCATTAGATAATCTCGAAATTAAATCGCTGCGAAATGAAGTATTCGCGAAAATAAGTTGGTTTACAGTATATTGTAGCATTGCATCTTTGTTTTTCATTACCAGTGAAGCTCGTGTTTTCTGACTCTATGTTATCAATGATTGTTAAGTTATAAGATTAGTAATTTGAGAATATGACATGTTTTTTTTTTATATAAAGTGTTGTTTAAGAATAAATAGGTATATGTGTAGGCTAATTTTTGCACATTAAACTTACATTTTGTCGTAATTGACCGCACCTGCAAACAAACAACCATCTTTATTGACCACCAAAAAAACATGGAGATGTTCCTGACAAATAATCCCTTCCAGTATTGGGGAATGCTGAAACACAAGACACGGTAGTGTTTAGTTCGTCGCAAGTTACCTTGAAGAGAACAATCATGTTGTCAGGGTCAATTTGAAGGACAGCTCTGGAGTTTGGTTTTGTGATATAGCCTATATTTTGACTCGTTATAGCCACATCATATGGTTCACTGTCTACGTCAAGCTTATTCAAATAATTTCCGTGGGAATCAACCAATATCAGAATCAATTAACATAATCCCATAGCAAAATATTCCTCTTAATTGTAGCAGCTATCCCAGTAATTTGACCGAAGTCATGGTTGAATTGGCCTATGTACGAAAATCCATGTCTTACATCTCCTGGGACTGCCAACACCTGTGCCATCTAAAAGATTTAGCAAAAATGTCACTTTTTTATTATTTTTTTTGTTTATCTGAAAACGATTTGTATCACAAGATAATGTTATCACTAGCTGAAAACGTGCCTCATATATTTTTCACTAAATGTTCTATTAAGACTTGACGAATTAATAGCAAGATATACAAATAGGCATTTTTTTCAAATCGTAGTAGTTTTATGTAGTTTTGAGCAATTATACTATATTTTCGTGTTAAGAGTCCAACTCCCCAACAAAGGAGCCTTTGAAATTCAGGTCCACATGTACTGCCTCAATGATCTTATTTCTACTATGTGTCATATGAACTAAAGTATAGCTATATTAAAAATAAAAATAGTAAGTAAATTTGACAAGATGATTCAGATGGAAAACTAGCTTCCGTCACTGTACATAAAAATATGTAGTTTTAGGACAAACATTTAGCCATTCGTAAATGCACCAAGAGTTCTCCTCTTTCTTGTATAAATTAAGAACTCTAAAACGGAGCTTCTTTGCAAAACAAAAGTGAGTATTTGCAAAACAAAAGTGAGTATTTTTTAGATATTCAGTATACTGCGGATTTATTATTTTTCGACGGATACCAATTTTCATGGATTTCGCGGGTACAGGTAAAACCCGTAATTAAAAATTCAACGAATAAGAAATTTTTCATAGAATTGTATGAAGTTTTTTTTTTATAACCACGAAATGAAATAACTACGAACATGCAAGTTTTCCTTAATCCATAAAAATTGATACCGACGAAAATAAATGAATCAATAGTAGTTTTATTTTTGAGAAATTTGGTCATAATAAGAAGGGTATTTTGTCCCCAAGGAGAACGTTTATAAATTTCCACCACATTTAGTGTCAGATTATCCATAGAAAAATAAAATGTGTAATTAATTGTTTTTGTTTACTTTTTGGTTGTATGTAAAACTGTTTTAAAGAGTTCGATGTAATTGGTTGGTGGGATACGTCTGTTGCACTGGTAATACTGCTAAATACTGTTATCATTGCTCATTTATTAAGACTACATATGCAAAAATAGTAAAATATTGTGCTAATAGCTGTATATAAGATATTTCAGAATCTATATGATCTATATAATTTTATAACTACCGAATCACTGCTCAAAGTTCAAGGCATATTTAAAGACCACCATTAAATCAGATGTTATTCAATACTAGAACAATGCCTAATAACAATATTGTAAACACTCTGATTTATTGTGATACATTCTTACATGAACTTGAACTAACTTGTTGACTATCAACAAAGAAACATTTAAAATAAGGTTATAATACATGCATACCTTATGCATACCGTTTTCGATCATTACTTAGTTCATTTAATTACACATTCCATCCAGGCTCGGTTTGCATATTTATATTGATAATATGCAAACAATATTCACGTATATGAGGCTTTGTTTTACAAAAAATCTCAACAGTTAAAGTCATACGCGTTTTAGTATAACTTGCAATACATTTTACTTGTGAAATAACCAACGAATTATAACTCAGCTGATGGTCATAACTTGAAAGATCACAAATGTAATATGCTGAAATCATTTTTGTTCACGATTCTCTTTTAAAATGCAAAAAATATATATATCCTTTTTTTTAATTTTATATAAGATATGATTTCTGTGCACTAGAAATAAGGAAAAATCGTAGTTATGCGTACATGCTATTCCTGTTTCTAATGTTTACACAAATTTAATTTACTTACTATTTTTTGATATTTTTTAATAACCTTGACTACTATGAGGATTATTTTCTAACAATGCACATCATTTGTATTTATACTTGCATCCTGTTGGTTTTTTGTGAACGCATGGTCATTAAAAGTATGGATGCCTTATTTAAATAATGTAGTTATTCTCCATTGCACATTTGTTCATTTTGCTTGGACCGTCTCAAAATGTCTATTACTACTTACATTGTGTGTTGTTATTAAAGAGATGTATGAAATCAAAATTTTTAAATGTTTTCTCTGTATTCTTTATATTACATAGTCATCTTTCTTAAGTAGTTTTGATAGTATTCTTTAATAACTCAAGATCATAATTTTAATGAAAAAAAATATCTATCAGCGGAAAACTAAAACAAAAATGTCATATTTTGAAACATTCCACAACACTAACATAGCTAGCTCTAATTATGTTCTGATTCATAACTTCAAGCGAACATAAATTATTTACAAAATAAACTCAACACCTTTGTATTGGATCAGCTCCCTGACAGTGTGCAGCAAAGCTTTAATTTTATTAAAGATAAATGCAATGTAATACATCTTCATCAGTGTTACTGTCTGCCTAGGCCGCTGCAGGTAACAAACACAAAAACCAATCTACAAAAATAAAAAATAAAAATTTTCATTATGTACGCAAATACATATTATGAATCATATGAAGATTTTGTTCTTACACACATTATTATTCACATTAATAAAAAAAAATAACACAAGACAAATACATTAAGTCGGGTTGGAGGCTGGTAAACTTTACGGTACCGTAAGCGAACATCGAATGACAATATCTATATTTCACAAAACCGCAAAAGTATAGCACGACATATTTGAAATGACCTTATTCGAATATTATGGTCAGTTCTTACTCGACCAATGAAAAACATTTAACTTGTTATATACTTTCAAACACGTGTAAATATATGTAAGCCTCAAATCTATATATATATATGTCCGGCCTCAAATTTATGTCCTTTTCCCAAATCCATGTCCTTTTTTAATATTGCGTCATAGATGTTCCAAATCTATGTCCTGTATTGTCTCAAATCTATGTCCTTTATTTATCCAAATCTATGGCCATTTTTGGCTCCAATCTATGTCCTTTCATCGACGTAAAACATAACAAAACGTCAGCAAGTATATGACGTCATTGCAAAAAAGGAATAATGGCGGAGCAGGACACTATTCCAAATGAAAGATACACTATATCAAATAAGCGCAAAAAAGGTATTTCAAAGGATCCAAATCAGGAATCGTTTTGGGCGGATATGCCGTACATTGTACAGATTACAAAGGCCAAAGATGAACATCCAAATTGGGGAGCAAAGAAAATTGTTGACGAACTGAAAGTGCCGTTTTCTGACAGAATGGTAAAAAAGTTTTTGTCGCTTTACTTTTATGATCAAGAATCTAAATGTATCTACAAAAAATCTCAAGACTTAAATAGCAATCATAGAAAATGTTTAGACAAAGAGCAATTAATTCACCTAATTAACAAAAACCACAAGAAAGACCATAGAAAATATGAGGCAATTTAAAACTGTTTAAGAAGTACAGTATTTCCTGTCGTTAGAGAAAGCATCAAGGTACAATTTAAATTAAACGTAAACTGCCAGGGCTGTAACAATGTAGTAGAAATTCCCAAAACAACAGTTTTAAGGCGCCCAATTCCTGCAACTTATGCTAACAGTCGTTGGCAAATAGACTTAAAGAAAATGCCACCAGTCAGAGGTTACAACTACATTTGCAACATAGTAGATTGCTTTTCTCGCTTGGCATTTGGTGGCCCATTAAAAGGAAAATTTCCAAAAGATGTAGCAGAACTAACTTTAAAATATGTTTATCTGTATGGTCCGCCAAGAATATTACAGAGTGACAACGGAAAAGAATTAACCAATGTAAACTTGGCTGAAGTTGTTTCAATTTTTAAGACCAGGCAGATACATGGACGTCCCTATCATCCACAAAGCCAAGGACGCGTAGAACGCTTTAACAGAACACTTACTGAATATTTTAGAAAAGAGATGTCATTAGAAAAAGACTGGCCTTCAAAATTGCCAGAATTTTATTACAACTACAACAACAGGGTACACAAAATTACAAAGCCCTCTACACCATAACAACTTTACTTTAAAAGACCTAACTTTGCACCACCTATTGATGAACAGGTAACTATAAACTTAACTTAATGCTTTTTTTTTTTAAATATATGGCGAATTAAACAGCTGAAATATATATATATATATAAAAAAAAAAACACAACACAACACAAACAAAGTAACACATACACATACACACATCTTGTGAAACTATATGAAAGTTTTACACTAAATTCATTCTATTTCATTCATAAATTATTCTAAACTATTATAAAATGCCAAAGTGATACATGTACTGTATGTAAATATAACGTATCTATTGTAGCATTGGTGACAATATTACGGGCAATAAACCCGTTTCTTTTTTTATAGCTTCCATTTGTGCTCCTAACTGAGGATGAAAGAAAGTTCCTAGCACAGACACACTTAGATGTAGAAAATGAAGAAGAAGAGATTGGTGAAATATTACCTGAAAGTAACATAAATGAAGATGAAAATGGAAATTTGGAGATGTTGAGAAACATAAATGACAGAGATGTAACGTTTGAAGGTAATAAATAATACAAGTCTTTATTTACTCCAATAGTAATCTGAAAGGTTTTACTTTTTAAGGCCCTGATATTAGTTAAACAAAGTTATTTTTTAAATACAATTTTATGAGAAAAATAAATGTAAATAGATATAGGAAGATGTGGTGTTAGTGCCAAGGAGACAACTCTCCATCCAAATAACAATTTTTGTTTAAAAGTAAACCGTTATAGGTCAATGTACGGCCTTCAACACGGAGCCTTGACTCAACAACAAGCTATAAAGGGCCCCTAAATTACTAGTATAAAACCATTCAAACGGGAAACCCAACAGTCTTATCTATATAAAAATAATGCATATTTTAAATTTACTGTGTTATCATGTTAATATTTTATATGTTTGCTTTTAAATTTGCCACTGGACGTTACACAACCATCGACTATACAGTTTAATTTGTTTAAACTTATTTATATTAAAGAAGCCATGGATATTGTGTCGGAACCTAATGAAGAACACCAAGAAGTTCAGGAGACAAACAAAGGGAGGCAGTTGGTAAATGATCATATAGTTACAGAAACCGGAGATACATACTTCACTACGGAAACAAATGATATTGCACATTTAAAAGTCGTAAGTAATGTTTTAGTATGATAGAGTATTTCTGCTACTTTGCACATGTGTGCATAGTGTATGTGTGTTTTGCAAAAAAAAGTTATACGCTAATTTAAAAAAAAAATAGGTTGATCCGTCTTACACGTTTTCACCTTTGAATGAATTAAAACAAATCGAAATAAAAAAATAATCATGTCAATTAATGATGTTCTTTTTAAATTAAATTTTTTCCGACATATTTAACTTTATGTTCTTTCAGATGCGGACGGCAGTGTTTACATCCGGTTTCTGGAGAGAAGGAATATGCCAAAACATAAAAATGATCCTTCTCGGGGAAAGATTTTTGTTATTAAAGACATAATTACAAGTTTTACATTTGAACAAAATAGATATCAGTTAAGACCAAACAATTGATATATGCTCTATTGTGATTCACAAATATTGTAATTAAAAATATAGAGCACGTAACTTTTATTTTTATCAACTCAAAATGATTTTATTGATATTTGAAGTAACATATAATAGATAATGTTGTATGAATGTCAATTTAACAGCAATATGAGAGAATTTAGAGACAATTGAAGAACGCACAAGTTGCATACAAATAGTAATTCTTTACTGTCTTTTTAGTAAAAAAAATGTGTAGTTTAATTCTTCAAGACGGCATACAATAATAACACACACATGATTTTAACCACAAACATGGAGAAATTACTGTATAAAACAAAAATCATACAGAACGTACTTAAAAAACAATATTTTAAATCAGATACTTTCTTAGTCTCTGTTTAAATACAAGCGAAATAATCTAGCTAGTATAAAAAAGAAGATGTGGTATTATTGCCAATGAGACAACTATCCGCAAAAGACCAAAATGACACAAACATTATCAACTATAGGTAACCGTACAGCCTTCAACAATAAGCAAAGCCCATACAGCATAGTCAGCTATAAAAGGCCCCCGGTAAGACAATGTAAAACAATTCAAACGAGAAAACTAACGGCCTCATTTATGTAAAAAAAAATAATGAATAAAAATGTAACACATGAACAAATAACATCCACTGAATTACAGGCTCCTGACTTGGGACATGCACATACATAAATAATGAGGCGGGGTTAAACATGTTAGCGGGATCCAAACCCTCACCCTAATCTGGGACAGTGGTATAGCAGTACAACATAAGAACGAAAGATTTACTGATACTTGAGCTCTTGTACACACATGTAAAACACATACCAACAAATTAATATTGACCTATGGAAAATGACTTAATTAAACAAAAAACTATAAGGCCAAAATTATTAGACGGGCATAAATTGCGCATGGCTGAACAAAAATTAAACATTACACAGTTTTAAATACTTTTCTTTTATAACGGACATCAATTTGAGAAAAACGTCACAATTAAAAATCGGCCACATATTTGAGGTCGAATTATTTTTTTAAGGACATAGATTTGCGAATGACGTCATGATTAAAAATCGGCCACAGATTTGAGGTCGAATAATTTGTTATGGACATAGATTAGCGATTGACGTCACGATTGGGCATAGATTTGAGAAACGGACACAGATTTGAGGTCGTACATAGATCTGAGGTTTACATATATAAACAAATACACGTGGTAAAGTTTACATACCGGTGTATATAACTTTGATAAATATGTATAGTGATACTTGTTAATTTTAGATGTGAAATACGATTATAATGTTTTTGTTCTGTAAGATAAATGTTCATGATGTTATTATTTTAAGTTATCACATGACTTTATATAAAGGTCACATGACTTTTTTTATAAAGGTCACATGGGTTGTTTTTGCTGATTTGTTGAGTGTAATGAATGTGATATGTTTTCATGTTAAAAAGCACCTCTGTGAGAAAGTAGTTTTGTTTTTAGATATTTATTAATCTTTGTGTACCTTTAACTTGTAGTTTTAACTTCAAGAATTAATATTCATATTAAAATCTTGATAACATCACTAACAAATGTTATAAATATTATATCACTACAAACTAGTAAAGTCTGAAATGGCTTATATCTGTAATGGACTGCATTTTGTTTACTCGACCAGTCTGAATACGTATGAATCTTACTTGTTGTAGTTTATATATACTGTTCTGGTGAATATATTCTTACTTTTCCATTTTATTATATCGTTGTTCTCTAGTCTTTAGAGCACTAAATGCATTAACACATTCAAAAATAAAAGGAGTACTATTAACATACTATTTTCAGTTAATTATCTTTTATAGTACAAGAATTGAAACAAAATCCTTATATCGAGTTAGCTTAGTCATATAACGACTTAAAATTGAAAAATAAACCTGATACTAACCAGCTTCTGTAGCCTCTTAACTTTACAAAAAACATACTTTTAACACAATTTTCGATTCTTTGAGTGCATCATATTTTTTTTCTTCATCATTTTTATAAAGGAAACAAGTTATCATGTAACGACACTTCATTTTAACTGATGGAATTCTGGTCTCTTTCACTCTCCATTACACAATTTAAAAAAAAAGATAAATTTAATTTATTGCTTGGTAACGTTATTGGAGATTCTAAAATATAACAATCTTGTTTGAGAAGAACAAGGTATTCATGAAAAAAAACTTACATTTGATTTTGGTTGACAGGATACGCATACGACGAACCTTGTCTTTTAACACCAAGAACACATAATACTTGCCCAGAAAAATCTCGTCCAGTACTTGGGATTGCTGAAACACAAAACACGGTAGTGCTTAGGTCGTTACACGTTGATTGGAAGAGTTCCACCATTCTGTGAGGGTCAATTTATGTAAAAGTTCTAGATTTATGTTGTGTAACATAGCCTATATTTTGACTTGTTATAGCAATATCATAGGGTTCACTGTCTACCTTTAGCTTCAAAATGTTCCCCTTGATTGTAGCTGCTATCCCAGTAATTCGGCCGAGGTCGTGGTTGTATGGATAGTTGTCTAATTGGCAAAACCATATTGAGTAATGACAAAACTATATCAAGTCAATACGAAACCATATCGTGTAATATCGAAATATCATTAAGTTATAACTATTCCATATTGAGTTATATTAAAACATGATTATGTAGTGTTAAAACCATATTAAGTAAAGCCAAAATATCATTAAGTAATAATATAACAACATAACGTAATATCAGAGTTCCACATAAGACAGCTGTGGCGTTTCATATTTTTCAACCATATCTTTTTTTTAGTTTTGGATGAATTTAAATGATAATTTACTATTTGTCTAATATGTATAAAATAAATGGCTGATATCACATTTTAACATCGTTTGTTTACGTTTCCTTGTTGTGATGATTTTTGGTTTCACAAGCGTGTATTTTCCCGTAAAATGCTTATATTCTTAGCCCTGGCAATATATTCATATTTTACTACGGGTGTGTACTCAAAGCGTTTGAAGGACGTCATGTTAGAATTTTATTTATATAACATTGAAAAATTAACACACCGACGGGTTTTTACAGATGCACTATATAATTAAGAATGTTTATTTATAAAGTTAATTTATATACACTGATGGCGGGATCGAGAATTTGGTGAATCAATGCTTTCAAATTTTGTATACGTTCGTATTTAAAGGGTTTTGTCACGTCTGAAAGAAATATGTATGATGTAGGATGAAAACGTAATTATTTTACAATAAAGTTCAAAGATCAATGTCAAATGAAATTTTATGGTGCATACCACATTACCAGGAAGTGCTACATCTATGATCGTTTTATCAAGAGCCTTTGTCGAAGATCAAATCGTTCGATTGAAGATGCATACTAAATTAAAAGAAACAATAAGTTTTGTTATTTTGGTTATGAGAAACTGTTTCTTTATTTCAAAGAGTTGTAGCTGGATTCAATGGAGCAAACGTATATAGTTCAGTATTTTTTTCTGCTTTGTACAGATGAATGAATACATATATAGTTATCAAAGGTACAATGTTTATAATTAGGTACGCCAGACGCGCGTTTCGTCTACACAAGACTCATCAGTGACACTCAGATCAAAATAGTTATAAAGCCAAACAAGTACAAAGTTGAAGGGTATAGAGGATTCAAAATTCTAAAAATTGTGCCAAATACGGCTTAGGTAATCTATTATTGGGATAAGTAAATTCTTATTTTCTTTCAAAAAATTTTGGAGTTGTATATATGTTTTACTTGATATTTATAGTATTCTCCTGATTTGTTGTAAAATCAGTTTCTATGAATTATGGGAATGTTAATAAGTTATAAAAATTTCCAACGAATTAACAAACTGTATCCAAGAAGACCAGGCCACACGGTCATAAAACTTTCGAGCATGAGTTTTGTACTCAGACTCGAAAATCAGCCAATAAATTTGCTGGATTTCATGTTTCCAGCATGATTTTTGTGCTCCGAGCACTGATCAAAGTTTTATGCCTTCAAGGCCAGATAAATACACTGTCAACAATATAAGGGCGTCGCATAACATTCATAATTTCTGAAACTTGCTTTATAAAGACATAAAACGAATGTATGCTTTCGGTTTTAAAAGTCATTGTTATGAGTGGTCATACCCTAGTATTAATAATGTAAAAACACAAGACAACACAACACGTCACGACCCGACCCGACCCGACCCGACACGACATGACAACACATTTTTAAATTGAAATGAAAAAGTCATGACAAACACGATTGTTACTTTTTACAAAATGCCAAATGTAACATAAAAAACTGTGATCTTCAAGACTGCAATTCAAAGAAGAACATGCACCTAGACAAGGTTTTGTTGATTACATCCAAACAGGCAACATGAACAACATCGCGTACATGTGACACCACTTTGTAACATGAGCTAAAAAACCACGGCAGAGGATCCAAACTGAACCTCTCGTTTTCACCAAAGACTGATTAATAAGTACTAAATGTACGAAATGTAAACCCTGGCGTAATAATCTATCCGATACTTACTCAACTACCCTTATTTCATTCCAATATGGCACATTACACGACATGTGATGGGTGGGAAAAACAGACACTTCTTATCATTTAAGGTTTATATTTTTCCGTATGCAACAAAATATAAAAATCATGAAAAGGAGATTTATTTTGTTCATATATCTTTCATTTGATATAAATGATTTGATGAAAATTACCGTAGTAAAAAGAATAAAAATAAATCATTACCATATAAAGCAAAGCCTTATTTTAAAGATGAGAAAATCGTGCACTGTTCGTTACTGATTAATAAGACTTTGATATCGGTCGTAGAACTATTGTTTCTCTAGTTTATACTTTTAAAGGATTGATTTCAATCTCAATCCGACAGCTTTTTCAGTAGCAGGTATGTTTGAAAAGCATTCTTATCCTAACCTTAAATCTACAAAAATAGTAATATTCGTTTATACTTGCACTTACTAGGTGTTGGTGGTGTACCTTCCGTAGGGTGATGGTATGCGTCAAGTGCGGTAGATCTATTTAATATATGGTTCCTATCGCCGCTGGCTACCATATTTTATGTGAAAAGAAAGCCGAGTGTGTAAGTCTTTCCTGCCAGTATACAGCCTCTACATTGTCAAGACTCCAGCAGTATTTTCCACGTTGGTAACACTGGTAACTGACATCTTTCGAAGTCTTGCTAAACTGGTTGGGGATCTCGGAGCAGCAAGGGCCCTAGAGGTGCAGTGTGTAGGCTCATCGATGTGTGGACATGCCCTTGCACTCATTAACTTTGCTCCAGCTATGGGTAAATAGTTGGCTAGATAGCAACCTATCTAAGAGAGACAACTCGAACAAAACCGGACAGATCATGACTCGTTAACCTTGATTGGCAACTGATCTAGAGGACTGGAACCTTAACACGAAATCCATTGGCCCTCTAGGTTGGGGGGTTGAGCATAAGACCAACTATCTCGTCTCATATATGCAGTTACAGAAACAAGAACAAGAAAAAAACTTAACTCATCTCGTATTAAAATCAGAGTACCAGCAGACATTTGCAAGTATCAATGATGTCAGTGAATGCCTAACGGCTGACAACATGAAAGTATTTTGAGCACGAGAACAAAACTAAAAATTAGATGCTGGAATGTAAGAACAATGTACGAAACAGGAAAACAATCGCAAGTCATCAGAGAAATGAGAGCATACAAAATCCACCTGCTAGGTATTAATGAATGTAGATGGACTGCATGTGGTAAAAGAATTACAAGTACAGGTGAAACAATTGGGTACTCGGGTAGAAACGACGAAAACACCAAGCAAGAGTAGCAATTATAATGAGCAGAAACGTATCAAAGGCCATGAAAGAATATGCCCCTGTAAACGAAAGAATAATAAGAGCTCGCTTCCAAGCAAGGCAGGGAAAACTAACCATTATTCAATGCTATGCTTCAACAAATGAGGCAGAGGATGAAGTGAAAACAGAATTCTATCTAACTCTACAATCTGAGATAGAAAAAGTACGAAACATGATGTTACAATAGTGATGGGTGATGTGAAAGCCAAAGTTGGAAAGGATAACACCGGGAATGAAAGAGTAATGGGAAAATATTGATGTGGCAAAATCAATGACAATGAAGAACGTTTAGTGAACTTATGTGGTGCTGATAACTTAGAATAGTAATAGGGGGCATTATCTTTCCTCATAGGGATATACATAAGACGACATAAATGACAAAAACCAAATAGAACATATTATTATCAATGAACAACGAAAAAAATCACTGCAAGATGTGCGCGTTATGAGGGGGCAGATGTGACCACGATCTAGTAATTGCAAACATCAAACTAAAACTTAAAAAACTGTCTACTTATGTAAACGTGAAAAGGAAATTTGATGTTGGTAAATTAAAAAATCCAAAAATCCAGCAGGAGTTTAAACTGGAAATAAAGAACAGGTTTCAGCTATTAGAAAACCTCACAACTGACGACACAACCACAATATCAGTCAATGATGAATGGCAGCACATACATGAAATCTACACTGAATCCAGTAAAAAGGTACTAGGATTCAAAAGACAAGTACACAAAGAATTATAACACCTGAAACTTTGAAATTGATAGAATTAAAGAAAAGATGTGAACAACAAAATTTATCAAACACATTCTGAGAGAATTAAAGAAAAGCTAAGAACAAAGTATACAGAATGCAACAAGAAGGTAAAAAACAGCAAAAAGAAAGAACCAGAGAGATTTTATGGAAGACCTAGCAAGAGAAGCAGAAAGTGCAGCTTCAAATCAGAGAATGACACAAATTTATAAAGTAACTAAACAGCTAAGTGGTAAAAAAGCAACGAGTAATATGCCAACTCAAGACAAAAACAACAAAATGCTAACAACAGAACGTGATCAATATTTGAGATGGAAGGAACATTTTTAAGAGGTTCTTAATCGAAAACATCCAGATAATCTAGCAATTATTCCTGAGACACCCTTAGAACTTGAAATAGACACAGATCCACCTTCTAAACAAGAAATACAGAAAGCCATTAAAGGCTTGAAAAACAAAAAGGCACCTGGCATAGACCAACTAAATGCAGAACTTTTAAAGATTGATCCAGTGCTAGCAACGGATACTTTACATCCAGTATTCCAGAAAATATGGGAACAAACTTTTATTCCTAACAGTTGGTCTGAAGGCAACATCATAACAATACCAAAATCAGGAGACTTAACTAACTTGAACAACTGGAGAGAAATCACCTGACTATCAATTCCAAGTAAGATCTTCTGCATAATTTTAATATCAAGATTTATAGAGGCTGTGGATAAGAAATTAAGACAAGAACAAGCTGGTTTAAGAAAAGGTAGAGGCTGCACAGACCACATATTTGTCTACGTAACATCGTAGAACAGTGTCATGAGTGGCAGAGAAAACTACTGGTACATTTTGTGGACTTCAAAAAGCGTTTGCAAGCTTACACTGGGAGAGTCTTTGGGAAATTCTAAGATAGTGCAACTCATCAAGCAGTTCTATACAAATTTCTCATGTACCATCAACTCTGAAACCGACACTTGTTTCCTTGTAAAATCAGGAGTAAGACAAGGATGTTTTATGTCATCTGTGCTGTTCATAATTGCCATTGATTGGGTTATGAGAACAACCCTAGCAGAAAGTAACACTGGATTGAGATGGACACTTTGTACCACCCTAGAGGACACAGAATATGCTGATGATTTAGCACTTTTATCGCATACCAAAGACCATATGCAGGAGAAGACTAAACAACTTGAAGAAACAGCTATTTGGATTTAAGATCAATACCAAAAAGACAAATCCAATTTACCTCAATACAGAGAGACATCCTGTCATATATGCAGAAGGGAAATATATTGAAACAGTATATTCGTTTAATTATCTATGCAGTTGTATAACAACAGAAGGTGGTACTAAAAGAGATATTAAGATCAGAATAGGAAAGACTAGATCCGCATTCATTACATTAGGCAACATCTGGAAAACAGCAGCCTTTTCAAATAAGATCAAGCTCAGGCTCTACAACAGCTATGTACGCTCTATACTCCTATATGGCTCAGAGTGCTGGAATATGACTAAAAAAGACAGACTCTCCAGCTTCCAAAACACATGCCTGACGAAGTAATGAAAATTTTCTGGCCAAACAAAATCTCCAACAAGACCTACATGAGATGACCAGCAACAGCGATATGTAGACTTTGCTGATACAAAAAAGATGGTGGTGGCTTAGTCATGTTATACGCAAACCATCTGATGACATGACCAAAGTAGCTCTAATATGGACACCAGAGAGGAAAAGAAAAAAAGGCCGACCTAAAACAATATGAAGACGCACCATAGAAAATGAGCTAAAGGAAAGAGGATATACCTGAGGCACAGTGGAAAGAAAGACTAACAACCGAGAAGAATGGAGGAAACTTGTCCTTGCCCTATGTGCCATAAGGCATAGCAAGGACTAAGTAAGTAAGTAATACTTGCACGTATTACATATATAATACAGAGACAAGGTAGCAACGCAAATTGGTATCCGACGAATAATAATGAATCCACAGTACAATATAATAAACGATAGTTTATCATCCAGTCCAGGTTGACAGCGAATTGTCAATAAATGATTTCTGATTAAAAACGACGGTTGACGACAATTAGTAGCAATGTTTTTTAATATAAAAAAAGAAAATGTGGAATGATTCACAAGAGACCAAAATGACACAGACAATAACAACTATAGGTCACCGTACGGCCATCAACAATAAGCAAAGCCAATACCGCATAGTCAGCTATAAAAGGCCCCGATATGACGATGTAAACAATTCAAACGAGAAAAACTAACAGCCTAATTTATGTAAAAAAAATGAACGGAAAACAAATATGTAACACATAAACAAACGACAACCACTGAATTACAGGCTCCTGACATTGGACAGGCACATAAATAAATAATGTGGCGGGTTTAAACATATTAGCGGAATCCGAAACCTCTCCCAAACCTGGACAGTGGTATAACAGTACAACATAAGAACTATAAAAATCAGTTGAAAAAAGGCTTAACTCATTATATAGACAAACAAACAAGTGGACGTGCCCGGGTATTTGTACATCCCGACAGCAACAAGACACTAGGAACAGATCTGAGAGTACTCGCACGCAGTTATCAAAGCCACTAACAACTAATAAAGAAAACATGGATCTAAGATTTATCTAGCAATTCGTACACATCCAACATACAATGGATTTAGTGTAAAGACGTCATAAAAAGTCAGAGAAAAACATGCCCTTCTGCAATGCCAAATTACAGGTATCAACTGATTGTAGATCCATTCATGTGTATATGTATATAACACATACTACTAATATTTAATTTGCTTTTAATTTACTGATAACGAAATCAATATTTATACCAATAAAAACAATATTCAATGATCTTTTTACAGTGTTGAATTGGTAAACTTTTAGAATAACTTTATTTTTAAGAAGCGATAAAATAACCAGGATCATTTCTAAATTTCCGGGCACGGTTAACAACATTTCCGTAAAAATGAGGATGTGATATCCCGTTTGAAATAAGTTTTCTACAGGCACAACCGAACTTCAAAATCAAAATCTTTATATCTATTGAACAATTTAGTAAATGTTTGCAGTAATAACATTAACGGTACTAATATTTCTGCACCAGATGCGCATTTCGACAAAACATGTCTCTTCAGTGATGTTCATGGCCAAAATATTTGAAATCTAAAGTTTATATAAAAGATGAAGAGCTATACTCCAAATAAGAGCTTTGCATACTGGAGATACATTCCTTAATTTATAATAATTACTAATTTGTAACAGCAAATAATAATTATATCGTTAACGATATCCCTGGTCTTATAATTTACCAGTAATACATAGATTGCGTTCGTTAAAATTAAAACTACACAACAACAACGGGCATAGCGAACGAGCTGTGAAATATAAACACTGTAAGATGGTGCCAAAGGAACATCACCATCTGAAAATGGAAAATTAACAATAGGGAACAAAATATCGTCCCTTTTGTCGTTAATGTCAGTGAGAAATCTTTGTCTATTTGTGCTTTGAATAGATTTATATATTTTGTTACGGTTCATGACGCAAAATAACTTTTCACATGAAAAATCGTATACAATGGGAACATTTTTTTTCTATTTTTCTTCATCTCAAGCTTAAAATTTAGGACTTAAACATCAATCAACATCTCTCATCTTACTGATAGTTTAAGACAAACCTGCCTACCGTTTCAAAGATTTTATTTGATAGATATCGATCACATAGCAAACAAACATTGTTGTTATATCAAACATATAGTTTTGATGATACTATAATGACGAATATTTTTTCAATTCAAAGCATAATTCACAAAAAGCAAATTGATATATACAAGGTATAGTATTACGTATATTGAACAGAAATATATGTATTTGAATTCGATCATCAAATAACATCAAAAACCAAAACTGATTTTCCCCATTCGTTAACAATATACAATTTACTGTAGTCTTTGTTGAAACACAAGGCAACATGTTCCTTGATTCCATGGTCTGTATTCAATGGTATGTCTAAAACTTTCCATTTAGTCGTTCGAGATCCGCTATCCGAGTCCTCCTCTATATAACTCTCTATTCTGTGTATATTGTTGGATCCCTGACCACTGACGTAGAAGTGGTCGTAGTCGTCACAGCATATGTCAGTTGGTGAATCCATCGTGGCAATATTATCAATTTTCGTTGGCTGTTTATATATTTCGTTATACGTTATATAATTTTGACCTCCTATGCAAGATAACGATGTCTCTTCATTAACTGTATGAAACTTTACTACACACGAACCAAGTATGTGTTTTTCGTTATAAGGTAGGTCTGTGAGGCTACTGAAATACAAAAGCGATATAGAAATAATTTCTTCACTGTTATGTAAAGAATTAGACTAGACCGATCGTGTACTGCTTATTAACAGTACGAATTCAGTCTTCTCAATCTAAAACTTGTTATGGGCTTTGGCAAGAATATTATCATTGCTTTATTTTGAACAATCATTTAAAGTAGTCTTCAATGATCTTCAAATTTGTACTTTATTTGGCCTTTTTAACTTTTTTGTATTCGAGCGTCACTGATGACGACGAACCACGCTTCTGACTTAAATTCAAGTTAGTCAAGCCAAAAGTCCAGCTTTTGTTTTTCACAGGGTCGATTCCACTGATGGAGGAGTTTTTATAATCCCCCAAAAGTATCACCAACCAATGGTATGTAGTCAGCGCTTCTGTTTTGACATGCGTTATCATTTAAATGGTCATAACTATAAATAAACTGTTAACAACACTTTCACAATTTTAAAATAATAAGGCTTTTCTACCTCAGGAAGTTATTACACTAGCTGATTTGGGGACATTTTTCAGGAATATGTTTTTCTCAATGCTCTTCAACTTCCAACGTTTCAGGTCTATTCAACCTTTTTATTAGAGTATCACTGATGATTCTTGTGCAAATACAAATAAAACTATTTCTTCTTTAATCTTGTCCCATGTTAGAAACCTCTGATTCATTTGATGTTCATTGCAACTGTGATATAGGTTACAAATAAAAAATATAACAGATTAAGAAAGATATGTTGCCTCGAAATGATTCAATAACATAAACGTTACTATTGTTTCTGCATCAGATACACCTTTCGAAAATTAATGTCTCTGCAGTGATTCTCAAAGCCAAACTATTTGAAAATCCAAAGCTTATTAAAATATGAGGAGCTATACACCAAAAAGGACCAAACAAGTATAGCCAATGTTGTATCAATAGATAATATAAATGTGCTGTATAATAGGTACTTGATTTTATTGTTAAAACGCAGACAAACTTAATATATATATATATACTTTGTAACCACAATAGCTTCATGCATTATTTACGCAAAGGGTCATCGGTCTTGTTTTGTTTGGAGAGATACTCATTAATTAATCCAAATAAACACCATACACTTAGGGTTATAGTATAATTAACTGGTGAGAATTGAGAGTTTTGTCAAACTAAAATGTATATGGCGTTTGATTTAAATTTTGAATTTTTCATAATATTTAAACGTCAAAACTATTCAATCGTGTAGTGGAATGAACTACTATTTTGGATTCTTATAAATTCTATATAACTTTTGGACTATTTTAAATGCCGGTCTATTGCTGATTTTAATTCTTACATACTTTGATTTTTTAACCCTGTATGCTA
Organism: Mytilus galloprovincialis; assembly: GCA_037788925.1. NCBI lineage: Eukaryota > Metazoa > Mollusca > Bivalvia > Mytilida > Mytilidae > Mytilus > Mytilus galloprovincialis. The sequence continues at coordinate 15,169,992 of CM075339.1, forward strand.
ACTTGCCCAAGTAAATTTTTTTAATTTTCAAATTGTTTTTATAAACATTGAACGACAAATTTATATGACGTATTACATTTTCTGACGTCAGACACGCGAATCAATGAATGTGTTTGTATATAGATGTTTTTTTGTGTTCTGTTAAATTGTTCCTTTTAAAACTGTTACACGATGATGACTGCTGTACCCATAATTTGACTATTTTATTTATTATGTATGTTTAGTTCACGCATCATTCATGTCATTGTAAATATAACGGAATTTGATGAGACTGTCAATAAAGTGAAAGGTTTAGCGCTTTAAAACCAGGTGGTTAAATCCGACATTTTCGACATTTGAAAATGCCTGTTCCATGTCAGGAATATGACAGTTCTTGTCCATTTGTTTTTTTATGTGTTTTGTCATTTGATTGTGACATGTGATTATGGACTTTCGGATTGGATTTCCTCTGAGTTCAGTATTTTTGTGATTTTACTTTTTTCGTGTCATCCGCGACATTTTTTCAAATGTTTGTAAACCTTTGAACAACCGCTTCCTAAATCTACACGAAAAAGCTTTTAAATCATTTTGAGTCCTTGAGTCATCGTTTTCATTTTTCAAGTTCATATTTTTTCTGAACATTCCATTCAGGCCATTTGAAATCTTTATGGAACCCTTTAAACAAATTGAGGTCGTTGTTTAGTTATTTGATTGGAAATCTTTATATATATATAATTGTTTGCGAAGAATGACGTCTACATGTATAATACTGAATGAGATAACAACTTACATTTGATCATGATGGACAGCCAATGCAGAAGACAAACCACGCATCTTAACACCAAGAAAACATGAGACTTGCCCAGAAAAATCTCGTCTAGTACTTGGAATTGCTGAAACACAAAACACGGTAGTGCTTAGGTCGTTACATGTTGATTGGAAGAGTTCCACCATTCTGTCAGGGTCAATTTGTGTAACAGTTCTAGATTTTGGTTGTGTAATATAGCCTATATTTTGACTTGTTATAGCCACATCGTATGGTTCACTGTCTAAGATAAGCTTCTTTAAATAATTTCCAAGAGGATCAACTAATATCAGATTCCTTTTATCATAGTCACATAACAAAAGGTTCCCCTTTATTGTAGCTGCTATCCCAGTAATTCGGCCGAAATCGTGGTTGAATTGGCATACATAGGAAAATCCATGTCTCACATGTCCCGGTACTGCCAACACCTGTGCCATATCTATAATGTTATAAAATTTCAGAACTTAATTTACTTGTTGCACCACAAATAACAAAAAAAATAATCAACGGAGCTTTTTAACCCTTTTCAAGATTTATTTGTATTAAGCATTTGCAAATTTTGATTGAATAATGATACTATATATTCCCCAAAACACTGAACAATAAACGTATTATTTTACACTTTTGGTATTTAACAGAATTTTATCTCAGAATGACATAAGTTCTGTTCCGAATAACCTTTTGATGTCAATAACGCCTTTTTTTTATTTAAATTGTGAATTCAAAGTTTACGCAAACTTGTGTAATTTTAAGTAATGGCGGACAACTTTGCATACAAATGTAAATACGTCTATTTAAAACTATGTTGATGACTAACCTTTTTCAGTTATATTTTTTCCATTATCATAAATGCAACACAAACCACTACCGTTAGTTCTATCACTGCATGGGATACGTTCTTCAGTAACTTAATTACATGCACTCAAACTGACCTGACTAGAAACAAAAGAACATTCTGAATCAAGTTACCATTCCTACCTTATTTGTTGTGCTACCGACTATGGGAAATCACTTCCTTGTTAGTTATACATACTTATGTGTATTGAGGCTGAACTTATTTGTGATAAAAATAGAACTTAATTTATGACAACCGATAAAGAACACAATGATCATGCATGGGATGTATTGTACGGATCGAAAACGTCAATAAGCTAAGATAAATATTTTGCAGATGACAACGACCTCAGAATTGCTTTTATTTAAAAGAAAATGCTTCAACAATAAAATAATGGCAGTTAAAATACAACATAGTGGACAACAAAATAAATTATAACATAACAAAATGATACCAATTTGCCAATATTGGCGTAAAACGTGAGAAAATATGCATAATGGAACTTATTTGAAAGAGGAATGATGCAAAAAATGCTGATATTAATCTGGGATTTGTGAAAGAAATTAATATCAGAGAAACAACAGGCGTAAAAAAATACGATCGTCATGTAAAATTTCTGGAACAACACGAAAACGATGACTTCTTTCAGTTTGATTTTCACATTCTATTTTGCAATTAAGTGTTATTTACAATCTCGGTAATAGACACAATTTATATAACATTTGAAAAAAGTAACACACCCAGGAGAGTTTATCGATACAATATATATTTATATATCACTAAATTCATTTATTTACACTGATGAGGGAGAGATGGATGGATTAATGCTTTCAAATTTTGTATAAGCTCAATGGTAATAATATTCAAACGTATTGAAAAAATGCAGCCAATCAAAAGGGATTAATCTGTTCCAATTTTTTGTTCTGATGGAAAAGAAGTATGATATACATATTTTAGACAAATATTGAAAAAAATATCTTATACCTAAAAACCACACCTATTCTGAGGGTAATTAAACTTTATTAAGGTGCTTCTTGTTTCGCAAGTGATATTTTTTTTATCTTAAACTTTATTTCCCTAAATTCCTTAATAAAAACTATATAGGTATCATGTAACATACAATAGTTATATAATTATCTTTTTAATGAAGTAACAACAGCTAACAAAATTACTTAATTGTTTGACCTTATATTAGGAATATATCTATTAATATAATTTCAGATATATCATATACATGATATATAATATATATAATAACAAATAGGGATAAAAAAAAAAGAAATTAATAAAATTGTTCTTTTGATAGTGGTGAAGTATAAAATATCAACATACTTCTAGGCGTAAACTCATAAAAAAGATCACACCTAGTCAGAGAGTATTAAATTCTAAACAACATTCATTCCAAATTGCAACATCCTGGCTAATAGCAATTGCAAGGGCCTTTTGAATTCACAAGATAAGTAATACATGAGTTTAAAAAATAAATGGCTTTCTGTTTACCTGTAAAACACACATGTATCGAGGCAATTTGACCTTATTAAAATGCTTCAATTATACCATGTCTTTAATTTACACAAACATTCTTTAAATTTAATTAGTTGAAGTATTTATTTACTGTAACTTTGGAACTTTGGAACTTTGGAACACATTTCCTTTTTCAAAAGGTTATCAAGGATTACTAACGATTTTTTTTCTTAATTATATTAAATTCTCGGTTTAACAACACAAAGGTGTCATTTTATTTAAATTTATTAAGTTGCTTTATATACTATTATATATATATATATTAATAGACAAAAAGTTCACTGCATTTAATGACTATACTCATAAATCTATACTATGTTTAAACAATGGTGAAAATTGTCCAATTACAATAAAATACATCTGAAACATTCCAAAAATTTAGCTGTTGTCAAAACTGTTCTTAAAATGTATATTACAATAGTTAGATACAAAAAACCGGTCTAGGTTGGTTAAGACTTGGTCGAGTATGGTTCAGACTAGATCGAGTATGGTTCAGACTAGGTCGAGCATGCTTCTGACTAGATCAAGCATGGTTCAGACGCGTATAAAATCGTAAAGTACTGGTCGAGTACAAGTGCAGACTGTTAAGTATGGTTCAGACTACAGTTGGGTATTATCAAGTAAATTTCAGACCAATTCAGAATGGTCGAGTAAAAATCTGTACAGTCGAGTACAGTTTAAGGCCATTTCAGATTTTTACTGGTTTTGTAGTGAAAGATACATTCAAACATCTCACCGAAATTCCAAAAGATGAACAATTTAGAAGGACAATTCCTCAAGGACCAAAAAGGCAACATGAACAACATCGCGTGCATGTGACATTATTTCGTAACAGGAGCTCAATGGGCAAAATATTTCAAGGCATTCAAATGATAAAACCCGAGGATTCCAAAAATCTGACAAAAAGTCCAAAACATGATAAGAAAACTTCCTTAATAACGACAATTGACCACAATAAGTAGCAATATTTTATCTATTTGCGCTTTGAAAAGATTTATATATTTTGTTAGGGTTCATGACGCAAAATAACACTCACAACCATGATGGTATTATTTTTTCTATTTTTCTTCGTCTCAAGCTTATAAACTTAGGTCTTAAACATGAATCCATATCTCTTATATCACTGATAGTTTAAGACGAACCTTCCAACCGGTCTAACATTTTTTTTATAGACAACGATCACAAAGCAAATACGCTTTGTTGATATATCAAACATAAAGTTTTACGGCTACTATTTTAACGGATTTTTTTTTAATCCAAAGTATACTTAACAAATAGTCATTTGATATGTACATAGTATAGCATTATATTGACAGACAATGTGTATTTGTATTCGATATTCACATAACATTAAAAACCAAAACTGATTTCCCCCATTCGTTTACAATGTACAATCTACTATAGTCTTGGGTGAAACACAAGGCGACAGGTTCCTTGATTCCATGTTTTGAGTCCAATGGTATATCTAATACTTTCCAATCGGTTTCCATTTTATCTGTAAAATGCGAATATTTCCTGTCCTCTACCAGTCTGTGTATGTTGTTCGATCCCTGTCCACTGACGTAGATGTGTCCTTTGTCATCAGAGCATATATCAGTAGGTGTATCCATAGTAGCAAAATTACAAATCTTGTTTTCAGTAATTTTTTTGTTGCTGTGATATCCCGATCTGTACATGCTGTAGGTATACCTGAGATAATTTTGACCGCCTATACAAGATAAGAAAGACTGTGAATTAACTGTATGGAACCTCAAAACACGTGACCCAATCTTATGTCCGTACTGAGACATGCATGTAATGTTGCTGGAACTAAAAAAAAAAAACCAAACAATATCAATGTTTAGTATTTTAACACTGATGTTTATAACAGTTAAGTTATAGTTTTCTCGTTTGAACTGTTTGACATTGTCATTTCGGTACCTTTTATAGCTACATATGTATTATTGGCTTTGCTCATTGTTGAAAGCCGTACAGTGACCTATAGTTGTTAATTTCTGTGCCATGTTGGTCTCTTGTAGAGAGTTGTCTCATTGGCAATCATACCACATCTTCTTTTTTTTATATGTGTTGCGTCATGGATTGTGTCACAACAAATTGATATAAATGATTACCATTTCTTGATTTGATATACAAGTGCAGAAGGCCGTGATATGTGTGTACATTGTTATGGGCAATGAACTAGCTTTTTGTAACTACGTGTACTACATGATTAATGTGCCACAGTTTAATATGCATGTTTCAAGTCTGTAATTTAAAAGTTGTCATTGATTGGTGTCAAATACACTATTGAAACATGAAATCCTTAATATTTTGTTCATTGAAATGTAAATACGTAAAATCGAAACTTTGAACATTTCACCCTCAAAAGTACCTGAATCTGAATTATCTACCCTTGCATTTGAGTTGCCTCCCCTTACGTGGCAAAGTTGGACAAAAATTGATCAAACAAAAGTTTTCTGTTTTTTGTAAAATACAGCTATAAATATGATAAAACATGTCATTTTCTTTATCGAAGTGGAAGTACTTACACATTAATTACCTACTACTCTAAAGATTTGCACGTTCTATTAAAGATCTAGACCTTGTTTTCTGGTATTTCCAAATCCAAGATGGAGGAAGACACTCTATCTACCTTAATGCTGAACATTCATTTGTTTAAAATCTTTATAAACCACAGAAGGACTGCTTCATAAACCTAAATGGACAAATCAGCTGATTAAACCATTCGTATTCGTGATAACATCATTTTTATAATTTATAATTTTTACCTTATTCTGTATAGTGGATCACATTTTATTCTTGCATTTATTACTTACTTTATGAATATAAATGACTATTGAGTATCCGATTAGAAATTTGAAAATATTACTGTTTTCATGTGTAGTTTTGTTTGAGAAGAAAAAGAAAGTACTCTACGGCCGTCTTCACACCAAACATCATGTTTAGTAAACTTGTGTACAACAGGCTTTTCATTAAATTTGTTCACAGTGAATTTGTATGATCAGGGATTATGTAGAATCACTGAAATTTTCAGGGATTATGTAGAATCACTGGCTAGTTTAGGGATTATATATAATCACTAAAATTTTCAGAAATTATGTATTATCACTAGAAAAAACGACAGGGAGTCTACAACTGAAATGAAGAAAAATTTTTATTTATAAAGAAAACGAAAAAAAGTAAAATAATTTATTCTATAAATTCACATAAAAACATCATTATAAATCAAGATAAATTGTAAAATGTTTAGCACAATTAATATATCAAAATGATAACCCGCAATATATTAAAATGTGAAACACAATATATTAAAATAATATTCTTCCGATCTGTTTTTACCACAATATCCACATTTAAAAAAATCTTTTCTGCACCGAATCAGATTTTAACAACACACCTAAGAGAAATAAAGTGTTCAGTAAAAACATCTAAAGGTAACCTCCATTATCCACTAAAAAAAATAAATAAATTGGGAATTTTCAAACTTGAATTGGTTCGAGCAAGAAAGATACCATGTTTTGTGGCCAGGCGATTTATATCCTTTTTCAGACAATTGCCATAAAATTTATTGGGTTTCCCTTTTCCTTTTATACCTTGTGGAAATGCTGTGAGAATATTACACCAAATGCAAGATTCCTCTAAAATTTTGTTCTATTTGTCAATCCTAAGTTCTGCCTGTTTTTCTATACATTCAGATGCCTAAATTCTCGCAGTTTGGATTTCGTGTTCATTTGAACCAAAAAAAAAAAGACTTCATCTTGAAACCCTGTGTTGGTTACATCTTTTAGATCATTCTCTGTGTTTAAAAACAAAATCATTGCATCTGGCAAGGAATATGAAAAACATGTATAATTTGTCTATATTTTTTTTTTTATCAAACAAAGGATCAATAAATTATCCCTGAAATCATTATTAGGGAATTTGTAGAATAATTATTAAAATGTTCAGTGATTATGTAAAATAACTGGTCACTTTCAGGGATTATATATAATTACTTATGATTTTAGTGATTCTACATATTCCCTGAAAAAGCAGGGATTCTACATATTTTCTTTCATCCAGTTGCTCATAAAGGAAGACGTATTTAAATAAATTATGTATTGGGCAATGATGATCGATGCTTTGAGTCTTGATAAGGGTTTAATAAAGCTACAGCTTTGTTCTTTAAATTTACAAGGTAAACTTCATGTTCTAAATACCTTGTTTTGTGTACACTTCACCCACACAAGGTCTACATTAGCTATCGACTGCGTGTAGACAAAACATGGTTCAAACTACATGAACACATTGAGTGCTATCATTGGGAACGCAATTGTGTTTAGTTTACGTGTGAATTAAACAACACTTATTTAGGTTAATGTGAACACGGTCTACCTCATGTAGTTGTAGAATACTTATTGCATATTAAAACTTACATTTCCTCAAAATTAACACCACCTGCATAAAAACAACCATCTTTGTTCACGCCAAGAAAACATGGCACTGTTCCTTCTAAATCCCTTCCAGTATTAAGGAGTGATGACACACAAGACACGGTAGTGTTTAATTCGTCGCAAGTTGCCTTGAAGATTACAATCATTCTATCGGGGTCAATTTGTAGGACGCCTCTCGAGTTAGGTAGTGTAATATAGCCTATATTTTGACTCGTGATAGCCACGTCATATGGTTCACTGTGTACTTCAAGCTTCTGTAAAAAATTTCCAAGGGAATCAACTAAAATCAGATTCTTTTTAACAGAGTCACATAATAAAATGTTCCCCTTTACTGAAGCTGCTATCCCAGTAACTCGGCCGAAGTCATGGTTGAATTGACTTATGTACAAAAATCCATGTCTAACATCTCCTGGTACTGCCAACACCTGTGCCATCTAAAATATAATTTGAAAGACATGTCAGGTATGTTAAATTGCAATTATTTTTTAAGACCAATGTGTACCACCAGACAATGATATTATTTGATGAAAAACTTCTATATATATATATTTTCTTCAGAAATTCTTTTTCAAAGATTTAACATAACATCATAACCAAAACAAACAAAATCCTAATCAACACAATGTTGGCTTCTCATTTGTGCATTGAATGCTATTAAGATACACAAGCAAACAATACGTTCTACTTTGAATATATATGGACATCATGAATAGTTAACACCTTACAATTTAAAATTAATGGAGCTAAAAATAACATATTGTCATAAACAAACAAGATGCCATTTTTTTTTAGAAAAAATAGGTATAAATGTCTTAGACGTTATGTTCTATTGTGGTTATTTTGCTGGATTAGTTATATATAATCCGATATATGTCTATGGATTTTCAAATTTTTTTCTTAAAATTAAATAAATATATGGTTATTTCTTTTTATTGTAAAAAGAATAGAAAAAAGACGTCAATATATATTGCGAAATTGTTGGTGTCACGAATAATTTGATGGTCGAAAATGATGTATATTGCTCGAGGCATGACACCAGCAAATTAAAAAACAAATTGTTAGAACCATAGTCCATTCACGAGAGCCCTGTCAAATGCATATCTACATTCCTTCAGTGCACATATATCTATTGTTGTTGAACTATCATTAAAATGAAATTACTTGTTTATAAAATAAACCAATGAAGGAATCTTACAAGAACTTCAGAAGATATAACCACCGTAGATACACATATCTTGTTTTAGGACTGATAACAGACTATTGACAAATCAGCTGTGTATTTGTGTATTCTATTTTTAAATTAGTGAAAAAATCAATAGGGCTCCTCGGGAAGCATGCTCGTTGTTGCACTCTTTTAGATACTTGATTTATGTTTTGATTTTCAGTAATATGGTTAACATAAGCAACGGAAGATGTTTTCTTTAACATAATCGTTCACCCTTTTCACATTGAATAACACATTATTATTAAATTGAGTTAATGTTCATTTTCATCATTTTATTGTACAAAAAGCCGGTTGATGTTGTCTGTTTTACTTGTTAATATAATAATGCTGTCGTTCCTGTTCATGCATTTAAACTTCATATGTAGTTATTGGTGAGGGTTTGTTCAGTGAAAACTGTGTGAATTAAGTTTGTTTTATCCTTCAATGATGTCGTCCTTTATACTGATATGATTTTTTTAAATCAAACATTATGATAAAAATAAGCCAAAAAATACAATATGTCTTGTTATCTATATAGATTCCTAAATCACTATACAAAGTTCAAAGCATGTTTAAGGACTTCCATGTTTAAATTAAATATATCTTATCCTCTAACGGAAGTTATAAGTTCAGCGTTTTTCACTACGTGTAAGCTTGTTTAGTTAGGGAGAGGGAAGCGATTTTATAAAATAAAGTTAACGTAATTCAGTGTCCAAGCTAAAAACACCCGAAAGATAACATATGGAAATATTCCCTGCCTTGTATATTTGGTTTGTGCAAATTGTAATATTAACACTGTTTTATGAACATATTAAAACATATGAATTTCTTGTTTCGTATAGTCCTGTCATATTTTCATGACTACATGATACAGTCTAATACTGACCCTAGTTATTAAAACATTTTATGAATACACAAAGTATTTTCATGGATATGATTTTGGTATGAACAGAACAATACATATAGAAACTAATCCATTCAGGTGTGCTTATTTCCAGTTTTAGAACAATGAGATAAGTGCCAAATGTTAGGTTGGAGTATATAAATATTAGTTCAGGGAATTAAGCTAAATTTTAAAAGATCAAATTTTATCAAACAGTGTAAAGAGGTATGTGCCAAAAAAACTTTTAAGTTGTACAAAACCCTGTAGAAAATATAATTTGTATAAACTTTCATCTTGTACACAACATATACATTTTTATCTCAACGTAATATTATCTCAAATCCCTGAGCAAAGTCCATGACCTATTTTATGACCTCTTCTTTAAATCATACATATATATAAATATATATATTAGATGAATAATATCCCACATGTCCTAATTCCAATTTATTCCAATTACGTTCAGTACTTTGGATACTTTCTACAGTTAATGACACAAACTTATACCGAGACGAGAAACAACTACATGACTGTATAAAATGTAATTTGAAGTTATATAAACATACCCTTTCGTCGTATTAAGGATCTCGTGATTTCCTTGATAACTGTTACTATCAATATTTAACGAGGCCTTTGTATGTTATAGATAAAACTATATCTTTAAACAAAGTCCATTATAACATGTATAATCGTTTTAATGTCAGTAAATCGAATGTATCAGATGTTTCACTTTATAGTTGATTTGTTTCTTTCAATTTTATAGTTTGTAACCCGGATTTGTTTTCTCTCAATCAGATTAAATTATAAATTTTTAAAAGCGGTATACTACTGTTGCCTTTATTAATATCATATCATTTTGTTCAGTTAGTTTCATATTCGTAATGATAAAGTTACAGAGTATTTTTGTACGCTTGATTTTCAATTGAAAAGACAGTAACTCTTGCTTCTGAATCCAGAAACACTTACTTTCTGAATTTGTGCAAGAAAATTACAGAAAGAGTGGAAAGGTGGTTTGTCCATTCCTTTGATGTAAGGAAGTATTTGGAAATTTAATTTTTAATGCAAATACTTTTTATTGTTAGTACCAGAATGTTTTATAACATATAGTGTATTTGCTTAAACATAACTAACATTGAAAGATCAAGTTTTCATTGTTTACAAGGGAGGTAATATTTTGACACTAGATTTTCCACGGAAAGCAATGAAAACATCGGAAAACTCTGGGTAAAATTGATATTTAGGAACATTTCAAATCATGTTCACCATTTACAAAGGCTATTTCGGGTTAAAGAAATTAATTTAAAAAAAAATCATTTAAAAGATATTGAAATTTTATATTACAATCAAATATATTATGTCAAAACTATGTAAGCACCCTCTACAATGTCATACCTGCCAACTTTTCAAAATGACTATGGAGGTTTTACGTTGAAGATGGTTCTTGTTGTCATACAACACCTTCATAGGTGTTGTATGTTGTTTTTTGGCTTCTTCATACTTTTACAAGCCTAAAGCTATTGTAAAATTAATTGTTTTGTTTAAAACTGCGTACACAATTGCTTATTAAAAATTTCCATTTGGGAGCCTCCATTTGGGAAAACCTCCCGCAAATAGTGACACATTCCCCATTTCCATTCTCAATTTTACAGTTGTCAGGTATGCAATGTCAGATTTTTTTCTGTTCTGACACAATGCAAACTAATCTATATGCGTTCCTTGTGTGCATAAAAAACTAAAACTAAGGTCTTTATTCTTTGTCTGCCTATTCTCTTATTTTACACATGAAAATAGTTCTCATTCACTACGCCAAAAAACAGATAAAATATATGTTGTGTTATATAAATGAGGATAGTGCATATTTTATATGTGCCTGTCCCAAGTCAGGAGCATTTCAATCGGTGGTTATCTTTTGTTGCTGTATATCAAATTTGTTGTTTTCGTCTGAATTATTTCGTATTAGACATTTCGGAGCCTTTTATAGATAACTATATAAAGTTTTAGTCATTGTTGATGGCCGTACGGTGACCTATAGTTGATATTATCTGTTTCATTTTAGTCTCTTGTTGATTATTGTGTGACTGGCAAATAATACCACATCTTCTTATTGTTATATTATGAATGATTCTTTCTCTCTAGGAGTTAAATATATACCAAAGGACTTTCAAACTCATAGATCGAAAATAAACTGACAACGCCATGGCTAAAAAAGAAAAAAAAAGAGACAACATAGAAAACTAAAGACTAAACAAGACGAGCCCCATCAAAACTGGGGGTGATATCAAAAAGTTATACCAGGTAACGTTTCACTTGTCTAATATTATTTTGGTATATTTTAGAAAATCAAATAATAAGATTAAGAAATGTTTTGTTGTGTTTAAATTTCAACAAGTTTATCTTAATTAATTTGCAAGTGTTGAGTTTTGAATTTTGAATTTTGAATTCTGAAATATAAATGATCCTTCTGAGCTTTCGTAAGTAGGTATAAATAATGTAACGGCCTTCCAGTCAAAACAAAATCAAAATACATGTTATTTGAATGTTTGTTTCTTTATACCATTTGACTCTACGTATTTTTAAGTATTAAGAGACACCAATGAAAAAAGAATCACTTACTAGTTTCGATTATTAATTTTATATCATTGTATTAGTAAATTTACAGATATCATGGAAATGAGAGTTTTAATTACTTAATCTTTTATATACTTTTGAATCCTTTATAAAATGTTGTTTTTAATTTTTTTTCCGATTAATAAAGGCCTAAACGCACGTTTTTTCACGATTTCATAACAATAATAAACTGAGGGTCATTGTCTTTATGGTTTGCGATACTATTACAATGAACTTAAGTACACACCCTAAAATATAAAAATATATATACCAAAGTTTATTACAAACACGATGATTTTAATTTTCTTATAGCCAACATTCCATTTCTGTGTAGCAACATCCCATCGGCACCAGCATATAGAGTAAATGTGTCTCAATTGCTACGTTACTCTAGAGATAGCTCAAAGTACGTTTATTTTGTTGAACGAGGAATACTGCTTTCTCAAAAGTTGCTAAGACAGGGCTATGAATCATTCAAATTAAGGTCATCATTAAAAACAGTTTACGGTCGCCATCATGAGCTGATTGACTAGTATGACAAAAGTGTGTCAGATTCATATCTGATATTCTTCCTTGGTCATAATAACCTTTCATCATTACCGAACTGATAGTTGTATCATTGGCACTCACACCACATCTTCCTATATCTATCAACAAAGAAATAACACGACGGGTGCCGTATACGGTGCAGGAAATGCTTACCCTTCCGGAGCACCTGATGTCACTCCCGGTTTTTTAGTGGAGTTCGTGTTTTTTCTTAATTATTTTTTATAACTGTTGATGTTAATGCCTTTTAGCTTTGTGAGTCTTTTTTACTCCTTGGTTTTGATTGTTATTATCATTAACACTGTCTCCCTAATAACTAACCAGTGATAATTGCTTTTCCCCCCTGATATCCATATAGCTTTCGAACTTATCTTTACATAATTCCCATCAATACTTTAATCGTTTACATAATGTTTGATATTTTATGTACCAATTCAAGTACACCTTTTACGGGGTACTCGGTGACTCAGAACACGGTTTATTTGAAAAAAAAGTGTATGACTTTTTGTAACAAAAATAGAATGGTGTAAACTTCCCCCAAAAATGTGTATGTTTTAATGGTGTATGGCATACGGTGCAATGGTAGAAGGTGTATGGTGTTATGGTGTAGGGTGTAAGAGGAATGATGTAATGGTGTTAAATGTGATTGGGACTGGTGTGAGAGAAGAGTGTGCGAAATGTAAAACTATGCGAAAAATTTATAAGATCTTATTTTTAATTTTATACATTAATTTACAATATTGCTATCAAGAATTGTTTGTTTGAAATAAATAAAGAATTTTTTAGTCGCAAGCTTTCTTTGAAATTAAATTGCATTATGGTGTAATGTGTAAGGTATATGACGCAAAGGTGTAACGTGTATGGTGTAATGACACTATGTTGTTAGTGGGAAGTTTACAACAACCAAGGACTGTATCGAATTGCTAAATATGAGAGAACAAGAGGCAAGACTGTGGATTTTCTATAAAATATCCGTATGTTTAGCATTGAATCAACACAAGGATACACAATCCTTTAAAATTACTCTGTGTTACGACTTACTTGTGTAGTTTGGAAAGTTTAAAGGCCTGGCATCCACTACATATATAATACTGAAAGCATTTTGTGTTTTAGAAAAATATAATCGTTTTTAGATTTTGATTGGATTTTTTTCCCTTCCTGATAAATGTGTAAAAATACAAACCTTTAAAAAAACAGATTTTATCTTTCTGATATAATAACTACATTTTACGTATAGATTATTGGGTTTTCTACACATTGATATCGTAAAATATCAGCCGCGAGCCACAATGTGAACCTTTTTGGCGAGTGAGCGTAGCGAACGAGCTAACAAGTTTCACATTGTGTGACTAAAGCAAGCTTGATAACGTCTCCTCTCGCATTGTGACGTAGCTGATAACTTCTCCTCTCACATTGTGACGTCGCTGATAATGCCTGGTCTCGTTTTGAAGTCTTGTTACGAGAATTACTGAGCGACAGAGCAGGGTGATATAGGCGTAGGCAAGGACGATAATATTATATATCTAGAAGATGCCAGGCCTTTAAACGTTTTAAACTCCACAGTTAGGTCTGTTCACAGAGGATTATACTCTTGTGACCGTGCAAAATGTATTTTATCTAAAACGTCGTTAAGGTTCTATCAAACATTAGTGCACAGACGAGTTTTTTGGACTCAACTTGTGCTTCGAATTACATGGATAATATTGCTTACACAGTTTGAATAACATTGATAATTTTGTATTTAAGTTTTTGTCTATGTTTCGGATTCAAGAATCTAATTTTTTTTATTGCGATTGTAAATGGTTTACCAGCATGTTCCAACATTTTTGTTTTGTGAAAAATATATGAACAACATGTAGAACAAATATGTGGAAGCCAACACTTAGGAGGAGTGTATGGTAATTTGGCGAAAGTTCAACAAAATGTTGTTAAAAAACCACTCGATTGGGAAGAAAATTGGTATTCAGCATTATTGTAAATACATCTACTACTAGTATGTTTTCTACTCTATAACATATGAACTATATTTTTTTTGTTTACTAGCCCAAGGTAAGCTTTCTATTACTATTCATTTAGAAAGTATAATAAATTGTATTCTGAGTACCACATTGGGGTAAAAGATGTGAGAAGTAAACTATAAACAAATCATTGCACTTTTGTAACTTGTTTAAAAAAGAAGATGAAGCAGGACACATCAAAACAGAATGACAGACCGAACATGGAAGTGTTTTTATCCATTCCTCAATCCTAGGAAAAGGACACACAGTACATATATGAGAGTACTCAAATTACTGACAGCTAGTTAAAAGCCAATAACAGCTCATAGAAAATCATATATCTTTCAGTCTAAAATGTCAATAAGAAAAACAAAACAGCCAACGGATTTAGTATAACATGACTTTGGTATAGGTAAGGTGTATATTTGTTTAACAAAACCATTAATATATTCTAACTTTAATTCTATTTAACCAAATAAATATCTATAGTAATAAAACAATATCCAAAATATCATTTTAATGATGAATTGGTTACCTTTTTGAACACTTTATCAAAAGGATACATAAGTTACGCGGATTGATATACATTTTTAATCTATGAAACCGTTACATTTTTGTACCTAGTGTTAAACGTAAAACAGGTAATTTTACTGTTTTACAAGGGTAACATTTTAAGATAGCGGCAGGAAAATAGTTGACGAATAATAAGTCTTCTGTATCAATCAATGACAATATCGTAAATAAAATTAAACTTCAGTATTTTACAACCAACATTTTGTTTATATATTTGAATGTTTATTTATAGAGTTATTATAGTCCCTCACCATTATTATAAGCTATGAAACAATAAAAACATGTTCAAATCAGATTGTCCGTTTATCAACATACTGGATAAGCAATGACAATAACTTCTGACGGGTGTAACATTTCTGGACCTTGAGTGATGGTCAATTTGACATAACGCCCCTCTGTATACCGACTACTATGGAATACCAGATGCTCATTATCTACAGCGGGTCCTGTGTAATGAGCAAATATTAACATATCATCAAGGTGGGTTCCAAAAGATATGTCAAGATCATGAAGTCTGTAGCCTATAAAAAATAAATATCGGATAAATGTGTAAATGCACAATTAACAAGCCAACTACATACATACGTTTTCATGTTCAATAGTACTTTTTTATTTGTACACAATGAAAGACAATGTACTGGCTGCCTTACTGTTTTTGTTGCTATACCAATATCGGTGTAATTAAAATTTTTGTTCGTTATTTTTTTTGCACTTAAATTAGGTCGTTAGCTTTTCTTGTATAATTGTCTTACGTTTGTAATTCCTTTTGTAGCTTACTATGTGTAATGAGCTTTGTTCATTGTTGAAGGCTGTGCGGTGACCAATAGTTAATATCTGTGTCATTTGGTCTCTCGTGAAGAGTTGTCTCATTGGTACTCATACCTTATCTTTTTCATAGATTTATAATTATCCTTACATTCCATGTACTGGCTGCCTTACTTCATTAAAGTAGATTTATAGTGTACTATATTTTGGGTATTTGTTTTACTTGACCAATATCTGTGTAATTTTCAAATAAAATTGATACTAATAAGATGTACATGCAATTATAAGTAAGCATATATATGAAAATTGAATGCAAATATCAATATTTTATGTAACAAAAATTAATAAGAAAACAGTTCTATTTCTCATTTTGTCTATCCTAATGCAATCTTAGAAACGCTGGGTTTTGTTTAAAACGCTAGACAGCTATAGCTATAAGTTTTATCTAGACTTTATTCATATTAACATAAAAATCGTACCACTTGACCACCTGTTGATAACTTCAATTCTAATGATGTTGTAGATGTTTCCTAGATCTACCCACCAATATGGAGACTGGTCCTGTAGCGTATGAGGAGCCGTATTAGTTAATCCATCGACAGCGTATTCTGCATGTTCATTCAAATATGTTGAGCTTTGTCCACACATCTTTCCAAGCGCCACATTTTGAAATGCTTCGATCAGTGTTTTACAATCTAGAAAAAAAAACTATTATACTTATGCTTTTACATGTCATCAATTCGAAAATTTGAATATTAGTCGTTTTTGCATTTTAAAAAGATCGGACTGTCTTTTTACTTAACGATAACAGTTCATAAATCATTAGTAAACCGCTGATGAATAGTCATAAATTGATTAATCGAAAACAATTCCGGGTCACACATCAAAACCGGACAGTTGAGAATAAACGTTAATCTTTGAGAGGCTCGATAGCTTTTGTTTGTGATACCGCGTAATTGTGATGACTGGTAATCATGTAAATGATATCAGCGAAAAGAAAGTTGTAATCGCAAGCATGTTTGTACCTCTGACACCTTAATAAAATATAAACACATGCAGCGAATGACAATTAACGCTGTGTCCGTCCATTCTTCCGCACCCGGTCTTTGGTGTTACTTGTATTTACCCATTTGTGTGTAATTGTACTTTTACGCCGCTTCAAACACAGTCTGTGAAGTTATCATACTGCTACCCTTATACATGATTTTATACTTACCTTCCAATACACAGACGACTTTTTCATTCTTTAGACTTTCACACACTTCACCTTCGTCACATGGATTTCCAATACATGGGTCAAAAAGTGGATCCTGAAAAAATAATTTTGATCAAATAAAGGCAACAGTAGTATACCGCTGTTCAAAACTCATAAATCCATGGACAAAAAACAAAATCGGGGTAACAAAATAAAACTGAGGAAAACGCATCAATAAAAGAGGAGAACAACGTACGACACAACACTACAATGTAACACACACAGAAACGGACCAAGCATCAGACAAAATCCCACGAGAATAAAAAATATAACATCAAAACCAAATACATGAATTTGGGATAGACAAGTACCGTGACACGTCTTATCGCAATGTCAATTTACACTCATAAATAAGAGAAAACAAACGACACACACAGAAACGAACCATAATATAACAATGGCCATTTTCCTGACTTGGTACAGGACATTTTTAAAGGAAAATGGTGGGTTGAACCTGATTTTGTGGCATGCCAAACCTCCTAAAAGTACTACATGAATTATATATATCATCATCTATTTCTCATCATATCCCTGTATAATGTACACTATATTTAATTAGTAGCCAAAATGGTTAAAAACAGAAAATTGTTAGATTTTGTCTGAACTGCGGAATGGTCTCAGGACATACTCATAAAGGATCAAATACATCGTGTTCATAGCGGATGCAGGATTACCAAATCTTACACAACACTGTATACCCCGCCATATCTTAATGTGTAGATGGCGTGGGTTTGTTGCATGGCATCTTAAAATGGTACATGGCTAATTTAACATATTTCAAACATGAGGTCAAAATCTAAAATAGGTCGGCAAATTGAAAATTAAGTTGACGTACATTGTAAACAGTTATCAAAGGTACAAGGATTATAATTTAGTACGCCAGACGCGCGTTTCGACTACATAAGACTCCTCAATACAGCTCATATCAAAATATTTATGTAAAAGTTTTTAGAATTTTGTGTCACAGTTTGAAGTTTTTCCATACAATCAAAATTCTAATTAGCACTATATGTTGCGTTTGTTGGAATTTTGGATATCTGGATAGACATTGTAGAGGAGCCGGGCCAAACTGACTTACTCTTGTTAAGAATTATGACCAATCCCTACGTAACACACTAACACTTTTTAGTGTAATAGTATTCCATTGAAAAACTTCTTTAACACTTTACTGAGCAAAATAAAACTTAAAACTGAGCATTCCAAACCCTGCTTATAGACTAAACACTTGGGTTGATTGAATGTATTCAGTAAGGGTAAGCAGATATTTCAAACTATATATATGCTTTAAAATATTTACATCATTGAAATATGATCTTTCTATCAAAACAATCGAATTCGATCTTGTCGTATATTTAAAGATTATCGATGGTTATCAGACTTGTTTACCATTTGGAATTTTTGCCCGATGTGCCGACCAGGAAGTGGTCGGTTTTATTTTCAAATACCGGATTTTTTGGTTCCGCACAGTAATGATTTAAATACTAATCGCTCCTTCCTGATTTTTTTCATTGAAAAAAAACGGCGGATTGTCAAATTTAAATGTTTTCTTTTTATTAATCGAGAAATGGAAAAGCAACTCTATGACGATAGTGAAAATGATAAATTATAAATCAAATAAGTCAACTAAAAATAGTTGTATTGACATTGCTAAAATTGAAAAAAAAAGTAGTAATACAACAGAGAAGGCATGCAAGCAATCGCGACCATAAGCAGGTTAGGAACAATCCACCGACACAACAGATAGATAGATTGACCAAGGACGACGAAAGTGAGAAAAGCAATCGAGTTGAGATGAACAACGTGTTCCCTTAGTTTCTAGCGATAATTTTCATATCACTCGACTTCCGCTGATAAAGGATATTATCAGTCAGCAAGATGCAAGGAAAACATCATAAAATAGACATAACATGTATAAATATAAATAAAAATGTGGTATGATTGCCAATGAGACAACTCCCCACAAGAGATAAAATGACACACAAATTAACAACTATAGTTCAATGTAAGGCCTTCAACAATAAACAAAGGCCATACCGCATAGTCAGCTATAAAAGGCACCGGAATGACAATGTAAAGCAATTTAAACGAGAAAACTGACGGCCTTATTTATATAAAATAGAACGAAAAACAAATATATAACACTATATATACACATTAACAAACAACAATCATTGAATTACAGGATCCTGACTTGGGATAGGCACATACATACATAAAGTGTAGAAAGCCCTCTTTTTAGGCGGCTGCATATGTTTCGCGAAAGTACAAGCGTTTACACGTACTTGCTCGTTTCAAAGATTAATTTAACTGTCCAATCAAAGAGATTCCTCTTTTCCGATAGGACAGGTTGTATATCTTCGGTTTTCAGGTATGATCAGTCTTGTACGTTTTGTTTTATTAACGTTTAGCTCAGCTTTATACACCTTTATTCACGACCGCCTCCTTACTTAAGTTTGGCCACAACAAGCTACTTGAGTTCAGATCATAAATCACCATAAATAAGCTGATTTATTGGTTTTTTTATTGTTATAAGTATGTTTTATTCTATTTGCCTCATTTCAAAAGACAATAACATTGTGTAAAGTAAAATCCCCTTTATTTATATAGCAAATAACATTAACGGTACTAATTTTCCTGCAACAGATGGGCACTTCGACAATACATGTCTCTTCAGTGATGCTCGTGGCCAAAATATTTGAAATCCAAAGCATATATAAAAGATGAAGAGCTATAATCCAAAAGGTCCAAAAGGTAAAGCCAAATTCGTGAAAGGAATCAGAGCTTTGCATGAGGGAGATACATTCCTTAATTCATAATAATTTAAGGAATGTAAATGGCCCCGGAATGCTACTGTGTAAAAAGAGTTTAAATTTGTTATTAATAAACCGTTATCTTCAACTATTAGCCGCTTAAGAAACATTATTAAGAGTATGTTATTAATAAAAGAGGGACGAAAGATACCAAAGGGACAGTCAAACTCATAAATCTAAAACAAACTGACAATGCCATGGCTAAAAATGAAAAAGACAAACAAACAATTAGTAAACCGTCATTTTCAACTATAAGCCGCTTAAGAAACATAATTAAGAGTTTGGTATTAATAAACCATCAACTTCAACTATAAGCCGCTTAAGAAACATAATTAAGAGTTCGTTATTAATAAACCGTCATCTTCAACTATAAGCCGCTTAAGAAACAAAATTAAGTAGCTATTAGCGTTATTAAGAAATAAATACGTTGGTCATATATACGTCTATTTCACCCATACTTTATACATAATTATTTAATTTACTGTTGTTGTAAGATTGGTTGATTTGAAAAAAGTAAAATCACAAAAATACTGAACTCCGAGCAAAATGCAATCTGAAAGTCCCTAGTCACATGGCAAAATCAAATGATAAAACACATCAAACGAATTGACAACAACTGTCATATCCCTTACTTAACAGAGGCATTTTCATAAAGGAAGGGTAAATAGTTCAAGTTAAAATATATACGTCAAATTAACGAAACTTCAATACCAAACAAAGTTATAAATGCGCATGCCCCTAGTAACTGTGTGGACAATCGGAGTTCCGACGAGGACAGGGGTACAGCTATTTTCAAATTATATAGTTTCAATACGGCTAATAATAGAAAATTAGAACTTTCAAATAGTATATACCACAATATTCACATGCACTGTTGTTTTGATATTCCCACTGAAATAATGTTGATATAAACCATCAATACAACAAGCCAACGAAAACAGTGTCAATATTTATTTTATATCTAATATGTATCAGTAGTAATGAATGCAGGGGACATATTTTTAATATAGATATTTCTAAACTGAATGCTGTCAGATTAAAATCCTTTAAAATAGCGTCATTAGGACGAGTGATAGTAGGCATGGTCAGTGAGACCTCTGCCATTTGTTTTTAATACGGCACCAACATATATTTTATTTTCTTTCTGTTGATTTTGATTTAAGGTTGGAGTTAAGTTAAATTACTTCTGATATCAACACACTTATCATATATATATACTAGCTTTGAGAAATCAGCAAATGAATAAAAAAATTAATAATCAAACACGTCCTGTTTTTTTAAAGTTGCCAAAATTAAATACATGGAAAAAAAACACCTTTGTTTTTTTTTAATTTTATATGAAACAAAACAATATCCTACAGTTATGAATAAAATTAAGGTAAAATGTGCATTAAAGATATATTTGATACTATCGTCACTATAAGTATCTTGTGTTTATGGCATATCTTCGGTGAGACAACTTTGAATTGTCTAAAAGTTCTTATATTTTGTTCGATAAAACATCAGGATAGATTGTTGAAAAGTGTACGTTGACCTCAACATATCTATTTTAAAGTATTTTCTTTTTCTTTTTGGGTTTCAGTCTGGTTAACATAAAACTTATATCTCCTTTATTAATGGATTTAGGGTCTCACAATTTTTGTATAGAAAAACATATTATATGTTACCAAGGAACTTCGTATTTATACATTTCACCGTTAACTTTAAGACTTTCGAATTTTATAATGAAATTATCATCTGATCGTTTAGTTGTAGGGTATTGAAATTTAAAAAAAAACGCTGATTACTCGGGAATATAGTAATTATTAATTTGCCTGGCTTTTATTTATTCATGCCTTTATTCGAAATTCTAAACTTACCCCTCTGTAAGGATGAACCGCAGCGTACACAAAACCAACCTCATTTTTAAAATAGCCTTCCGAAATATACATTGGTTTCAAATTAAGTTCACATTTAAGGGAAGCTCTGTTATAGTTGTAAGAATGACATCGTTTTCGCTGGATACATTTTTTGAAGCATGCCCTTGGTGATATGTTTTCAAATGTACGATAAGTAAATCCACGTAATTTAACATCTCGTTTATCTGGATTTATCTGAAATGTTCCTGATGTACATTGCTCAGCAGACGTTTGAAGGAGTTTGTACAGTAACAACAAACCTTGATAAATACTAAGACGCATTTTCTACAATCACGATTCTAGTAGAGTCCTCTCAAAAATTCAAATATTAAAACCGTACTTGACTATTCATATATATATTTCAAGTGATGGCATAGGATATAAAATCATTATTTGCAAGTCACGTTGTCACACGTAGATTTATATAAGAATTGTCCTTTTGCATTTCAGTGAAACAATAGCAAAATGAATAATTCACCAAAACAAAATATCTATACAACAAATATCAATAATCTGCGAAGTCAAATGATACAAGTGAATGAGTTTATTGTCCATCATTTGATTTGTATTGTTCAAACTAGAGCACACTTTATATCATGCTTATCTATAATTGTCGTCAAAATTCATAATATCAAATACAATTAGTAGATACGGGTACCTAAGTCCGTATTTTTGAATACAGTAACATTTATTTTAAGTGTTAAAATGTTTAAACTATTTGTTTGCAAGTCCCTCTTTGTGATTAATGTAAGATAACTCTGACTAGTAAATGTTCTCACTATTTCATAATTAAATAGTCTTTTTCTTAAAAGTTCAAATGTTTTATGTAGGTTCTAATCCTAAGTTACGAGTAAAGTATTTGGCATTAGAAAAAGTGGTGTTTATGGTGTTTCTTTTTTGATTTTGTGCATACGTGTTTTTTTTTGTGTGTTAGTATAAGTGTTAGGGGTGTCACAGCATACATGTATTTGTCTTTAAGGAATCAAGTAATGCAACTATATAAAGGCAAGTTGTATGCTGCATTTGAATTCTGACATAATTATATATCCCATATTAAAACAATGAATGCATTTTACAAGTAGCAGGACCAATGTTGTTGCAGGTGAGATAATATGGACACAATTTTAAACAGTGAATTCTTGACAGCAGAATGACTACAGGTGTTTATTAACATGTATGTTGTTCACCGGAATGTTTCCCCCCATATTAAAAATAGACAGTTAATTGTTCTAAGGAAAATGAACTGTTACGGTCAATTGTAAAACTAAACAAACTATCTTGTGAGTGAGGGGATTACGATCGACCGTGATGACCCTTGCAAAACTTGCGTAGTCGGTATTCCAAATAGTTATGATATTATGAACATCCTTTTCATCGATAATGACGGATATGTTCCAATTATCGAAACCACAATCACTTTATCCCTTCCATAACTATGAAATACCACATTTACAAACTTAAAACCGACTTGAACAAGCCGACAGAATCAATCGTGAAGCATATTGTATGTGTAGAAAATTTTTTTGCATTTTTATTTCGGAATAAAATAAAGTGTAGCTTATTTACCTGACGATATTGTGATATGGGTATTTAGTCGGATCTTAACAGGACATTGTGGTAATATTTCAAAACGGAAAACGGACAAAATAATACACAATGTCAAATTTTCAGGCTTAACTCGGGGTAAGTTGATGAAAGAATATGACCTGTTTTGTGTCTATTAACTATATCAAAGAACGAAATTTATCAAAACAAAAGAGAAATATAAGTATATGATTATAAAATAGGAGAATTCTTATTTTATACAATTAATTTTATGTCCCTTAGGCCGATTTATATGTAATTTTTCGTATTTGACAGATAAAATGACCTTTTTTTCAAACAACAATTAGACAAAATTGAAGTTTAAAGTATGTTGTAAATCAAACATGTCCTATGTTTTTGTCAACCTATATGAAACTGTTGCAGAAGATTTCACACTGAAGACATAATATCTGAAGCATATATTTTTTCTTTTTTTGTTTTAGTATTTAGCTTCAAATGTAGGTGATAAACTTGGACATAAGCGAAGATACTGTTATTCAGTGATTGGAGTTAATTACAGTAAATTAAATGCGTTTTCCATTTATTGTTTTGAAAATAAACCTGCGATCACCCCAGATTTTTGGTGGGGTTCGTGTTGTTTATTCTTTAGTTTTCTATGTTGTGTTATGTGTACTATTGTTTGTCTGTTTGTTCTTTTCATTTTTAGCCATGGCGTTGTCAGTTTATGAGTTTGACTGTCCATCTGGTATCTTTCCTCTTTTAGTTTTCTTGTTTGAATTGTTTTACATTTGTCTTGGGTTGGCCTCTTATTGCTTATTACATACATACATTGGATTTCGCATATTGTTGAGGGCTGTAGCGGATTATTTTAAAGTGTGCGCTACATTTTTCTAATTTAATTTTGAATAGACAGAACACAAATTACAGTCATTTCTTATAATTTAATTCTTATCCATTTTAAACCGGAGTAAGTCATGAAAATATGTTAACGACATCACGATCACATGACAAAACTATGTATATAAGCAGATGAAAAAAAAACTGTCAATCTATCAGAAGACGCGTTACATCCAAAATTAAATTAGTGATGTCTGGACCGTCATTTTAACAGTTTACAATACACTGACAGCAGGAGACCAGCAGTGTTAGGAAGCTCCTGACGATTTTTTTACAATAATTCTGCTTCTATTCATGCTTTAAAAAAAACTTGTCGAGTAATTCATCATTGTAATAAACGCATTATTAGAGTACCACATAAAACAGCTTTCGCGTTCCATAGCTAAGGTATATGGTTACTAATGCACTTAACTTAATGACGAAAGCGGTGAATACTTAAATACTTAAGTAAAATTCGGTAACAGTATTTAGTTATGTTAATAAAATCTGATAACTTATTATTGTTTTGTCGATCTAAAAGCATTTATAAAACATTTATTAATATTTTATCATACTAAGCTTTTGTTGAAAATCTCTGCAAACGAGTAATTTAATAGTCAAATATATCTTCATAACAAATGATTTATTTAAATACATATTTAAACAACATACCAATGCATCCTGTGCTTGCAAAGTAGTCTTTCAAAAACGAGAAAAAAATCTTATATCCAATATCATGTGAATACTTGATTATTTCGTGTGTATTATTCGGACATTATTTTTGAATTAAAAAAAAGAAGTTTTATATATTTGTACAATTCAAAATAAATTGGTCTTTGCTATTAAACAGTAGCTAGAGTTATGGGTGAAAGAATTAAAGAAGTGAAATACTATTTTGAAGTTAGCATGCCCTAGTACTGTTCAGCAGGTGTAAGATTTTGGCGATTAACGTGCAAACAAATATTTTGGCTGATTTTTTTTAATCCCAAGTAAGTATTCTGTCGGACAAAAAAAATGATTGCATTAAAAAAATTAAAAAAAATTGACAAACAAGTGACTGTTTCATGGTTAAATGATTGTATTTCCTGCATGAAGTTAACTTTATTGATTATGTATTAGATCCAATACAAAAGTACATGTATCAAAGAAACACGCTGATAACAACGGTTGCCGGAAAGTTTTTCTGCAGTAATAGTTAGGTTAGTTCCGAGGCGATAGCCGAGGACATTGACCTGACAACGAATGCAGACAAACTATACGGCAATTAGTTCCGGCCTGTTTTTGTGTTACCTTTGTTTTGTATCTAACTTGTACGCCGTTTCAAGAACGAATTTGAAGTGGTAATTTTTTCATTAAGAAGAAGTAGCAAAATTAAACATATTAGAATGACCATGTACCGGTTAATGTAAGTTACAGTTTAAACAAACTTATTTACACTTCCTTTCAGTCTATAGTTTTCCTCAAGGAATGAAAGAACCTAATAATTGAATAAAAAATCAAGTAAAAGATGAATAGCGTACACATATTGAGATTTGAATAAATGCAACTTTACAAGTCAGTAATGTATGACAAGATTTCAGAGGTAAGCAAGCTACTGTTATTTTTGTTATTATGTGAAATATGTTTTTTTTAATGAAAACATGTCATTCCATTCCCCAATCCCGCCTTTAATAATAATAAATATCGTGCAGTGTCTCCTAAATACATTAATTAATAAATATGACTTCAATATCAATATAAATGAATAAAAGAATAATATTCCAATTTCATAAGAGATTGAGAAGTTATAAGAAATGGATTGTATCCTATTTTTCTATATATTTATAGGCATATCGTTTGGATTTAAAAAAAAATGGTTTTAATCTATGACACAAAACTAATGCATGCAAAGGTGAAATCACGAAACGCCAAAGAAACAGCGTACTTGTTGTTGTTCTTCATCTTCAAAGATACAGTGATGCTTTCAATAGGTACAAAAAAAAAAAAAAAATCTACTGCTAGTTAAACAAAGCCTCTAGCATTGTCATTTCTGATCGAAGAATCAACTGATTGTAGTTTTTCATTGAGTCTCACGTCAGTCCACAGTTATTTTTGAAGAAATTGATTCATAGATACGTACATGTACAGATGAACTCAATCGTTAAAAAAAAATTTAAAGTTTGAAGTAATCTTGACACGAAAGCAAACTTTTATTATTGCAAAAATGCTGTTTTAAATAAAAAAAATATGCTTCTTTTGATTCAAAATGTGTAAATTTTGAAGTGGAATTAAAGTTAATCTTTTGCACTGTTTCTTAATACCAAACATGTATATTTAAACAATAAACAATAAATATTTATTAAAACTCTTGTATTTTTTAGCTTGATTTAACTTGACAATAAATTGTTTTATTGAATGATAAAGAGAAGAGAACGATTCCAATGGCACTTTCAAACTCATTCATTGAAAATAAACGGAAAAAGCTATTGCTGAAAAAAAGAAGACAAGAAACAGATGTATGAAAGAAAAACCCAAACCAAACCTAACCTAAAAATGAGCAAAATGAAAATAATAAAATAACGGGGGGTGATCTAATGCACTTCGGAATCGTAAGTAGCTCCTACCCTGCATGTATCATTCGTTGTGTTGCAACTGATATTGCAAACTCATGTAAAAATGAAAAAGAGGGATTCTTTGTAAATGTTACGGACGTCATCACAAGTTGGTTAAACGTTATGGAATAACCGATTCACAGATGATTTCAGATATGTTCCTTATATCGTAACTACAATACCATTCCCTTTTCGCGAATGTGACCTACCGAGTTTGACTTTTTATCGGGTTTGAAATAACATGAGCAACACGACGGGTGTCACATGTGGAGCATGTTTACCCTTCCAGAGCACCTGAGTCTTTGTTGGGGTTTGTGTTGCTTAGTATTTAGTTTTCTAAGTTGTGTCTTGTGAACTTTGTCTGTCTGTCTGTTTGTCTTTTTCTTTGTTAGCAAAGTTGTTGTCAGTTTAATTTTAATCTATGAGTTTGAATGTCCCTCTCTCTGTCCGTTTTTAAGTTTATTGTTTTTTTGTTATTCTTGTTTCCTTTTGAAAGGAGCGAAGACTGGCGTATACAATATGAACCAGCACACAAATATTGAATAACTAGAGAGATAAAACTGTTCGTCTAAATATTTCAAACGCTATCCGTCATTAAGTAAAATTAACAAAATACGTAAACTTCCAAACCAGATGACAAAACAATCAACAAGATATATTAGGATAGCGTCTGGCTAAGCAGCTGGATGGGGCTGAATTGTGCAATACAAATCACAAGCAAATCAATACTATAACAGTCCCAACTAGATACTGGCTTTCAACGCTGCACAAAACACATCAGATATATCATGAATATTTTTTTATTTCATCTCCAGGCCATTGCTCCACTTCTAAACGGTCTATACAAATTGACAACAGCAATTTGATTTAATTACATTAGAATACAAATTTACTTTTAGGTTGAATATGTATTCCCCGATTAAAACAGACTCCTAGGTCTACGAATAAATAAATGAACGGTCAATTTACTGACTTCACGAAATCGATGAGCCATGTCGGTTAAACTCTTGTTCAATTCATGTATTCATATTTTTACTGCTAATGATGATATTATTATGTACTTTATTGTGTTCGGTTATTTATTATTTTTCATGTAACGAAGAAGGCGTTCTTAGTTTTACTTGAGTCCTCCACTAACGGCCACTGTTAACCTTACATCAATACTGATTCAAATGAGGTGAATTTTTCATTTTGTAAGCCAGGCCAATTTCAGCCATGTTTTTAGCATATCTTATAGACACTGAACACAATTAAATGATAAATTAATAGCAAGATTTTATTTCTTTTTTTCGGCTATAAATGTTTGAAATATAAACAAGCACATGTATTAAATTTCTTGTGTTATTCGAAGCTAATGGCCATTATGAGGTGTTAGAGACAAAGCATACATATACATATCATGTATATGTTCCTCTCTTATGTTTAGGTCATGTAGGTATTTTTTTAAATTTCTTTAACCTGTTTCTTTCTATTCTCATTATAATACCCAACCTTGTTTTACTTCCAAATTGTTTTAATTAGTACAATTGCTATGATCTAGCTACATACAGCCGAAGACACTGGATCCACATTAAATGAAGAAGAACTTTCACATAATCAAGCTCCGAACAAATAGAATTTATCGCTGCATGTTCGTGACATCAATAGGATTAGTCAGTTTTTTGTTTGTTTGTTAAACTCACTTAAACAATCTCGTTTGCTTGATTGTCTTTTTCTTTGGTGGCCGTTGTTAATTTATATTCGACTTATGAGTTTGTATGACCCTTTGGTATCCACCCTTTGCTTCTTTTGTTTTCAATTTTGTTATTATCAATAGACCACTTCAGTAAAGACCTGTCATAATTGTTTTAAAAAATTGAGATCATATGCAGTGAGAAATACAATAGAGATAAACAACACCACAAAAGAACAACAAAAAACAACAAAACCTTTTTACAAAATTTATAAACCAATATGAAACTATTCCAAACACAAAAAAATATCAAGCCCTTTTTAACTTGAGTTTCTTATGCATGATGTCTCTCAGAGCTATAATGTACTGGAACAAAGATAGACTGTCGTTTTACTAAGAAACACAAGTTTTTTTTCTGATTGTAGATGCTTTATTTAGTAGAATTATTAAGTATCATAGATACTATCAATTTTAAACATTTGACAATAATGAGCAATACAAGAAAGTATTTGAACATCAATTGAGGTATAACTGAATCAAATTATACAATTGTAAATAGTAAACAACTTAGACTATGGTAACGATAAGTAGACGGCTCATCAAAATACCCGATACAGAAATACACATAGTCAAAATCACATGAAAAATCATTTTCATTGAATTGATTAAAATGTTCAAAACTGGCATTACTGTTGTTAAACTACATATCATTATTTTAAAAGAAAAAAAGTACACCAACTAAAATACAAACACATACAATAGACTTCCGTTGTTTCTTGAAATTGTTGAATATACTCTTGATTTTAGAGAAGCTATAGTCATTGATTTATTATTGTTATAATGAAACAATAATGAGCAATTAGAACATATTTGACAATAAACTAAGAATATATAATCAAACAATACTATTCTTATAGGCATAGACAATTACAACTAAAAAAGTATAAAAAGTAACACAAAAGACTTATCACTTTAATTTTTAATTCATGTTTGTTCCATATATTGTTGTTGTTACGGAAACACACACTAGAACTTATTTGTTTGCTTGAATTTGATCACACTCTTTACTGGATGCTTAATTTTGAAATATCAAAGATACTATCTAAAATTTTAGGCATTGGAAAATGATCAGTATTGCTAGAAGTTATTTGACCATAGATTAAAGTTATAAAAAATTATGATCAGATATTACAAATCATCAAATGTATAAAAATTATTAATAACTTCAAGAAACCAGCTCATAAAAAACGACTCTATGCATAAAACTTAGAATGGAAATGGGGAATGTGTCAAAGAAAACAACCCGACCATAGAAAAAACAACAACAGAAGGTCACCAACAGGTCTTCAATGTAGCGAGAAATTTCCGCACCCGGAGGCGTCCTTCAACTGGTCCCTAAACAAATATATACTAGTTCAGTGATAATGAACGCCATACTAAACTCCAAATTGTACACAAGAAACTAAAAGTAAAATTATACATGAGTAGCAAAGGCCAGAGGCTCCTGACTTGGAACAGGCGCAAAAATGCGGCTGGGTTAAACATGTTTATGAGATCTCAACCCTCCCCCTATACCTCTAGCTAATGTAAAATATTTGTTTTTTTGTTTTTTTTTGTGTACATTAATTAGACCGTTAGTTTTCCCGTTTGAATTGTTTGACATTGTCATTTCGGGGCCTTTTATAGCTGATTTTGCGGTATTGGTTTTGCTCATTGTTGATTGCCATACGGTAACCTAAAGTTTTTATTTATTTTTGTGTCATTTTGGTCTCTTGTGGACAATTATCTCATTGGACATCATACCACATCTTATTTTGTATATACATCACATGTAGTAAAAATCACACTACAAATCATATCACTTTAGTTCAAATGAATCTAAATAATGCAAATTTTCATAGAATGCAAAAGATGACAGGTGCACTGAGTATTCACCGAATACTTTAAAAGAACAAAACAGCTCCATTGTTATAAACAAACTAATTTAGATTATAAAACACGAAATGCATCAGCAAGACTATACTTCTATTGAGTAAATATGTCAATTATGCTTCAAAACAGTGTAATACATTTATTTTTTACAGTTTGATAGTTAAACCAATTAACTGGAATAACCTACTACTTATATGCATCATCATGAAACAATCCCTTACCTGTGAGTAACAAAATAATTCCACATAATAAAAACAGTAAATATATGGAATAAACTTTTTATGTGTATTAAATATGGAATTATTAAATTTTACTCTGAAAAATTATATCGAAAACCGAATTATTATACAAGAACCATTACAAACAGCCATAGTTGATTTTGACTTTTATTGACAAACTTTAAACATACAAATTTTGTACTACCTCAATGTAACTTGTAAAACAAAAACTACAAATATTGAGATTTAGACTGTGCTGTGATTTTGGTGAATACAAGTCTTAAGCAAAGAAGCTTTTTGGGAGATGTTACTGATCTGTGATTTATCTATCATTTACAATGCATTCGGTACTTAATGTGGAGAGGAACAACATGACTTAATTCAAATGATTGCAATCAATCGCACTTTATGACATTTTGGAAACGCTGAAAAAAAGTTAACCCCACCCTTCAGTTTCATCAAAAGTAGTTACATAATAATATACAGAGCACTTAAGGTGGTACCGAACACTACAGGGAGATAACTCTGTAAAATCAGCAGAACGTTTTAATGACGTTGTGTTCATAAGGGAATATTAAGCTTCTCAATGATCAAAATAAGTGTTTGCCAAACTGCTATATAACATGTGTAATTTTTCTGAATGAACGGTTGGTTCAATTTTTTTTGAATTTGTATATGTTTGTCAAATGGTCAAAGTAAATACTTTGTCAAAATTTTAAGAAAATTAAACGAGCCAAATTAATTTTAGTTAAAGTGTTAGGTGCCACCTTAATTCAGGAATAACAAAATATGTTTCAAATTCTGTAACAGATCTTCTAAGAAGATTTTATGATATAAAACAAAAATGACCCAAGCATGTAAGAACCTCCACAAATTACTAGACAGTACACTACGAATAATTTATATCTTAGAAAAAGATTTTTAAAAATTTTCATATAATGAATTTGTTCAATGCAATACTTTGAGAAATTTAAAACATTTTGTTAAAACAAGACTCGTGTTTTTATAACTTGGATATACATAAAGGATAAACATAAAACCCTGTTTAGTTTTGTCAGGTATTCATCTCTAGTAAACAAATACGGATTTCACATAGTGTGATTTGAACCTTCACCGACGATACATTAATTGTCTATCTTAATGTGTATCTGAAACTTATGACGTGGATTTTATAACTGTTCACTATTAAAGTCGTTTAACAGAAATCCGTGTTCTCTTTTGAAACATAGTCGGACCCTCAATAGATTTCCGTTAATAAGCAGCGCAGAAATATCAGGCATATGTACAAAACGGACAGTTGTCGTCTATAGAAATATTTACCATCTCCTTGCAAGCAGCTCTAAACTTTGTCGGACTCATAATCAGATCATTACACAGGTTAACATCAAATGCATTGTCTTTGAGTAAATGTTCTATCCTCTATTACTGGCTTGCAAAAACCTATCAGATGTGTCCCTCTCATACCGCCAACCCGATTAACGCCACCTCCTTTGTCCATTAGTAACTGTACTATCTTCTTATTGTTCTTTTTGAAAGCAGCTCTTATAGGTGTCTCTCTCATACCATCCACTTGGTTAACATAACCTCCTTTGTAAATTAGTAACCGTACTATCTTTCATTTCCACTGTTACATGCAACTGTCAGAGGTGTTCTTCTCATACCATCCATCTTGTTAACATCACTTCCTACGCCTATAAGTATACGTAATATCTTCTCATTTCCCCTCTTGCATGTAGCTGTCATTGGTGTGTCTCTCATACCATCCACTTGGTTAACATAACATCCATTGTGTATAAGTAACTGTACTATCTTCTTATTTTTTCTCTCGCAAGCAACTGTCAGAGGTGAATCTCTCATACCATCCACTTGATTAACATCCCTTCCTTTGTCTATAATCAACGGTACCATCTTCTCATCTTCACTTTGACAGGCAACTGTCAGAGGTGTCCTTCTCATTCCATCCATCTTGTTAACACTACATCCATTGTCTATAAGTAAACGTAATATCTTCTCATTTCCCCTTTTGCAAGCAGCTGTAACAGGAGTTTCACTAATACCATTTACCTTGTTAAGATCAGCTCCTTTGTCTATAAGTAATTGGACTATCTTCTCATTCTCTCTTCCACAAGCCGCTATAAGTAGTGTCTCACTCATATTATCAACCTTGTTTATATTGCCTCCTTTGTATATAAGTTACTGGACTATATTCACATGTTCTCCCATGCAAGCAACTGTCAGAGGTGTCCTTCCCATACCATCAGTTTGGTTAATATCACCTTAGTTGTCAATAATTAACTGTACTATCTTTTCATTTTCCCTCCTGCAAGCAGCTTTCAGATGTGTCTCTATAAAACCATCCACCTGATTAACGCATCCCCCTTTATCTATAAGTAACTGTATCATCTTATCATTTCCTATCTCACAAGCAGCTTTCAGAGGTGTGTCTCCAATATCGTCACATTGATGGATATTACCTCCACTGTTTATAAGTAACTGCACTATCTTTTCATTTTCTCTCTTGCAGGCAGCTGTCAAAGGGGTCTCTCTTAAACCATCCACCTGGTTGACACCTCCTCCTTTGTCTATAAGTAACTGTACTATCTTCTCATTTCCTCTCCTACAACTCTCCGTCATAGGTGTTTCTCACATATCAGTAATCTGGTTAACATTACTTCCTTTGTCTATTAGTAACTGTACTGTCTTCTCGTGTTGTCTCCTGCAAGCAGCTGTCAGAGGTGTATGTCCCATACCATATACCTGATTAACAATACATCCTTTGCTTATAAGAAACTGTACAATCTTATCATTCCCATAGATACAAGCAGATGTCAAAGGTGTCTCAAGCATGCCATTAGCCTGGTTAATATCACCTCATTGTCTATAAGTAGCTGTACTATCTTTTCATATCCTCTCTTGCAAGCAGCTGTCAAAGATGTATCTAGCATACTATCCACCTGATTAACATCACATCCATTGTCAATAATTAACTGGACTATCTCATCGTTTTCCCCGTTGCAGGCAGCTGTCAGAAGTGTATTGTGCGAAAACCTTTTGTTCAAATTAACATCTTTGGAAATGAAATACATTACGATATTATAGTATCCTCGGAAGCATGATGTTACGGTGATGTCTTATAAAGTATGTTGATCAAATATGTGGTCGTTTTCTATTGATTTTAAAACTTTGAGAAGTAAACCTTATATTTTTCAAGCTTCATCTGTGCATTCGAAAAAAAACATTAATTCACTTTTCCACGTTTTAAATCATGTTTTATTCTTTCAAAGTTCGTACTTCCTTGATACAACCATGGTGTATTTGCCAAATTGATCATTAATCGATTCTAGCAGTGTCCGCTCATTGACAACCTCGATGTATGCATATCGCAATATACCTCTGATAAGTGCATCCTTGTTACCAAAATAATAACACATAAACTCTAACATTCTGCCATGTATAACCCAATACTGTTTTTTACTTTTCCGTAAGTAAGTGCCAATGATTTGGTCCAAGACCCTTTTTGTTTTACACATAGAAGTACCTTGATTAACTCCCCAAATGTTAAAAATATTGTATATATTATGTCTTTTTGATTAATGTTTATATTTTCAATATCAATATCAAATACAGACTCATTAACGATGCCATTGTGAATAACGCACAAAAAAGTGCGCAATATTTGTATGGATCAATTGATTGCAATTTTCCCCATTCATTTCGATATGTGTCGTAAGGACAGTGGAACAAATCTGTCTATTTAAAATGTTCATATTTGGAATAAAGATAACACATCAGAGGTGTGAATAGCTCATGTTGATCCCTTAAAAGCTTAATATTATTTTTGTTTAGATACTTAGCACATATCTTTAATTTGTCTTCCTTTGAATATATTGCAGACAAATTAATAATACTTGATGTGATAACAGAACAGAAAGCATGGAATTTTGCATCCCTATAAATATCTAATCGGCATGTTGCTGTTGTTTTTGTTTTCCCCCTTTCCAACAATCGTTTTAAAGTCACTTCATTTTAACCAAATATTCAATATCACCAAAACTAACCGTAAATCTACCACAGATATCATCAAGAACAAACATCTGCCTTATGTTCTTTTTTATAATGACAGATTATATCCTGAATTTCGTAAGAAGGAATTGTACTGTATTTAATCTTGTCATGTAGTTTTAAAGCTATATGATGCATCAACATACTCTTTCCTATACCAGATTCACCTACTATCAATACAGTTGGTTTTAACTCAAGTATATCAGAAACCGCTTTTACAACGGGTGTTTCAACAAACAACAAGTCTTGCTCCATCCAACATTCAATATCGACTTTGTGAGAATCTGAAACAACAATGATAAACAGTAGGTTCGATAAGGTTCTAAAATTGCCCCCTTATTAGCTTAAATTTAAAATTATAATTTATTGACCATTAATACAATGGATCATAGCTTATACAATGACTATATAGTACTCGTTTTGATTTTCCACAAAAGACAAAATAGATCTTTGAAAATAATGTTTGTAATGACATTTTAAATGTCTTACTTGAATATTTAGTTTGTTGATGCCTGCGCTCTATGTTTCCTGGTCCTAAGAATAGCTAAAATCGGTCTGATTTTGTCAAATTTGAAAACAAACGTCATTTAGTATGATTATATATTTTATATGTAAAAACAAAAGTACATATAACAGTATAAACATCGTGTTTATCTAAGTCAAGTTTCCCAAATGTTTTTTTTTATAGTTCGTTCTTCTGGTGAAAAGTTGTTAAATTTTTAATAATGGGACTGGCACGTACAGAATGTGACTGGGATCGTTTTTCACATTTAAAAAAAAAATTTGGAACAGGATTGCAGTTTCTGCAAGTACTCGTAGTTCACTATTTTGTGTCTGATATCTCTGTGATGTTTGTTTTGCCTTTGTGTCAAACGGATAATTTGGTAAGATTTAACTCTTGTGAACATCCCCATTTATGCCTGTCATAGTCAGTTTTCTGTATATATTTATTTGTCTGTTTAGCAGTTTCATAAATATAATAACTTGCAGTTTTACAGTATATGTTTTGCATCAGATACTTGAATATCGTTGAATGATATCAGTAGCGCTGTCGTTTCTGTAGACAATATTAAGGGTATATATATATATGTTTCTTTTTTTCAAACGATTGATCCTTTTCCTGACATGTTGATTAAGTTTATTTAATCAAAGTGTTGTATGTTTGCTATAAGTTCTTCATTGGTCCAAATCGATTGTGTAGTCTAATTGTCTTGCTTTCTTCTGAATTTGCTATTGTGACCGCATGGACAAAGGCGATCATACCTGATGCCGTCAAATGTTATCAAAGTGAGAGGGTTAGCGCTATAAAACAAGGTTTATTCCACCATTTTTCTACATTTGAAAATGCCTGTACCAGTAAGGAATATGACAGTTCTTGTCCATTCGGTATTTATGTGTTTTGTCATTTTATTTTCCATGTGATTATGGACTTTCCGAGTGGATTTTCCTCTGAGTACAGTTTTTATGTGATTCAACTTTTTATAGAAAGAACACATCTATTTGTAGATCATTTGAACGGATGTCTGGATATTGTTTACAAATCATTACAGAAACAGATTCCACAACCAAATCTTTTGTTATACGATTATTATCGTAAGTTCAATTTAGAATATTTAACAGTAGTAATTCAAATGAGTTCTCAATTCTAGTATATATTTTTCTTTAAACTTCCTCGTAAACGTGATACAGTTTTAGAAGTAAATGGATTTCATATTGGAAATTGCTTTGTCTATATTAACAAAAATACTCTCATTATTAGGTGTAAACGAGAACATGTATCTGCAAATTTGGAGACAGATATGTAATGTATTGGTTACACTGTGTATTTATATAAAGAAACTTAGTTGTTCATTGCAATATCGATTTTCTTTGAACAAATACCAGATATTTGCATTTAATAATTAGTTTTTCGAATAAGCCATTTAAGGGGTGATAACTCTTTTAGTACACAATTTCAACTGCCCATATAGGGACATATTTATTTTTTTACCTGTACAATGTAGCAAGAAGTAAAGTTCGGTGACACCATTTTTCTTTTCTTAAAATATATTATAAAACCTATTTTCTCATATTTTATTTCAAAATTTTGTCAAAAAGATTTCTTTATATGCGTTTTTTTCATGAACAATCTAAGAACATTTTGGCAATTTTGATAGACTCGTACCTTGCAAAATAGCACGATGACTCATACTTTTTATCATTTGTTTTTAGGAAGCATAGTAAAATCTTCATTTTGGCAAAATATAAAAAAATCGGTAATTTTTCTTTTTTACCCCAGAACTTCATTAAACTTAGAAACCAGGTATATCTGGATTCTTTCTACTTATGTCTTATGTCTTTTAAGGATATACTTCTATTCGGAAGACTAATGCGCAAAAAAAAACTTGGTATAATACAGAACGGATAAATCCTCAATTTGTATTGTAAATTCATTGACAAGTTAATGTTAGCTCAAAATGGTTTACATGTATTACTTTTATTTCTGCCAATTTATTCGTAAGTTTAAGTAAACACTGACATCAAAAGCACGATTTTTTTTGTCAGGGAAGGAGGTTACCTGCATACTAAGTTGGAGTTGTTTAATTGGTGAATTGGTGTTTGTACACTTATTGGCAAGCTTTATAAATAAGCCCTAAGACTGTATCATAGACTTCATTGGTCACACAAATTTGTATTTCAAATAATTTATATTTTTGTAAACCATATTGTGTCTAATCAGAAATTTAATTGTGTGCATCCTATTGCGTAGTTCTATAACTTACTGATTTGTGTATCGTCAGTTTTTTCTTTGGACGTCACTTCTGAAAATATATAGCGTTAGTCATAACTATATGAAGTAATTCAGAATAAATCACATACATTTCAATAAGAACACGTATTTATGAATTAAATTCGTCGGATTAGTCAAATTGAAAAACATATAGAAGTTGAACTATTAACATACATATACACATTCATAAATCATCAAATAACATCAAAAACCAAAACTGTTTTCCCCAATCGTTGACAATATACAGTTTACTGTAATCAGAGTTAAAGCACATGGCGATAGGTTCCTTGATTCCATGACGTGAATCTAATGGTATGTCTAATACTTTTAAATTCTGGTTAAATCTAGGTGTAATCATCTTATCTGGCAACTCCTTTTCTAGTCGGTGTGTTGTGTTCGATCCCTGTCCACTTACGTAGATGTGGCCGTTGTCATCAGAGCATATGTCAGTGGGTGTATCTATGGTAGCAATGTGAACAATTTTACTTGAATATCCATATTTTTCATCATATTTGATATAGTTTTGACCACCAATAATAGATAAGTAAGAATCCTCATCAAATGCATGGAACTTAACAACACGTGAACCGATGCCACCATAAATTCCTGGAACTTCTGTAAAGCTAGTAAAAAAAAATTAAAATATTTAACAATTAACATTCACTCAGAGACTGTGTTTCAAGAAAATGCTCAAACAATAAATAACTTAAAGCTTGAAACTTTGATGAAAGATTTTCTAGAAACAGTAGACCGCATCATTCGTTTTCTAACGATGACCGTGAGATGTTTTAAAAGCCCTTGTAATGGGACAATTATTCTTAATAATTGATGATTATCACCGATGTAGATATTTCAATGATGTCTATATCTGTACTTGAATTTATTTTTTGTTGAATTGAATGAAATATATAGGAAAACAAATTAGTGTTCAGTTTAGAACTTTTTTTTACATTCGTTGTATTTGACATTGCACAAAGGCATACTTTTCTCAGACTTTAAATACCATCCATACACTAAATCAGTTAAAAGTGTAATGACTAATACACACATTTATAAGTAGTAGTCTTAATATACGGTTCATTACGGATGCCATCAAGAGTCGGGTGACCGTTATGCAATAATTGTTTCACAGGTGATATCGGATTATATATATATTTCTTACGTCGGTACAACGATCCTCGTCCCTTTCATGAATGTGACCACTTAGACTATTTACTGGATTTGTAATAACATGAGCAACATGACGGGTGCCCAATGTGCAGCAGGGTTTGCTTACCCTTCCGGAGCACATGAGATCACCTGTAGATTGTGGTGGGGTTCGTGATACTCAATCTTTAGTTTTCTATGTTGTCTCGATCGTACTATTATTTGTCTGTTTGTCTTTATATTATTAGCCATGACGTTGTCAGTTTATTTTCGATTTATGAGTTTGACTGTTCCTCTGGTATCTTTCGCCCTATTTTAAAATTGGCTTAAAACTTTTCATTTAATTTATTTTGCGATATATAGTTTGTGTGCTCCAAATATATGACAAATCAAGTTTTTAAACTGATTCTTAAGAGTTTTTGTTTGTATTGTGTTGAATATTGAGCGTTTACCAAACTGATAAACCCTTCATATTAAATATGTGCCTGTCCCATAGATGAAGCATGTTGGTAATACTTTGCAGCCGTTGATTTCTGTTTGATATATTTTCTCCGTTCACTGATTTAACGCGGATACAACTGTTTTTTTTGTTTTTTTTTACAAAATATTTCATGCTGTGGTCTTCTGCAATTCAGGAAACGGCATAGGTTTACTGGTCGTTAACGGTGTTACTCGGACTTGGTAAATTTAAAAGGTTACGGTTAATGTTCTAGATTATTGATATTAGACCGTACCGGTAATCTACATACATAGATCAACATGGCTTTACCTTTCAAAATTATGATTTTATGTCTTTGTTTCAACGGCAATACTGTTTAAAAAATAATGAAAAATCCATAGTCATATCTTTAGTTAAGTATTTGACATTCTACTCAATCGTTGTAAAATTAGGATCCCGGACATTTGTGTTTCTTCTCATTCTCAACGAAACGTAGCATTACTTGTTCATAGCTTGACATCGAAATTAAAATAAATTCGTGTTTTGATTGCTTGATGTTTACTTATCAAAGTTCTATATATCGTATTCATGTTTTTCTTTTAATTGAAGCACATTGTATACTTATCCTTCTGTATCTTCATTAAACCCTAAACAAATATCATGTGTTGTTTAGTAATATGATTGGAAATTTAAAAAAAACCTGGCATACTTATATATGTAATATTGTTTGTTATGAATGATGTATATACGTTAAGCAGATAAATACTTACATGCTGTCGAAATATACTGCAGCTCTAAGCAACATTCCATTTTTGTTAACGCCAAGAAAACATGGAATCTTTCCAGAATAATCCCTTTCTGTATTTGGGACTGTTGATATTCACGTAAACACCTCGTCAAAAAAATATATGACAAACCTTACACATAAACATCGTCAGAACTTTGAATTCATGATCACTCTTACGAAATTGTTATGACCCGCATCATGATTTGATGAAAAGAAAGATTTATTATTGAGTAGACCATTTTAGGTTCCCAATTGTGAACTTTCCATTTCTATAAAGCAACATTCCAGTAGCGCCTGAATACAAAACATATATTTTCCAATTGATACGATATGCCAGGGCTAGAATTCACGTTCCGAATGGTGCAGTTGAAATCGTGAATTTTACGGGCGACATTTCAAGATGGTTGACCGCTATGGAATATACTTATCACAAATGATAGCAGATATGTTCGTAATTTCCAAACTGCAATCCTGTTCCCCGTTCACGAATATGATCTACCAAATTAATAGTTTTTACCGAGTTTGAACTAACACGAGTTACAAGAAGATTGACACATGTGATGCATAATCTTATAATTCTTCCAGAGCACAAAAGATCAATACCAGAATAAGGTTTGGTATGTGTTGCTCAGTCTATTGTTTTCTTTATTTGCTGTCTTTCGTACCGTCTCCATTTCCCCGGATGTAAAACTTGAAACTAGAAGTTGACAATGAAGGGCGGTTGAAAACAAACTTTAACGAGATGACTTCATTTTCACAATTGAAACTTTCTTGCAACGCCTGCATCCGGAGTATTTATTTCACAATTGATACGATTTTCCAGGACAACTTACATATCATGATTTCCTTGATTGGGAGTTGCCGCTAAAAAGAAAGCTTTAAAACCAAGAGTTCTATTTAGTGAAGTTGAAAGCATTCCTTTGCATGTTTTACTGACGACATCACGAATTGGTAGAGAATATCGGATATGTTCTAAACGATAGTGACGTCACCCTTTTTCCGAATGTGACCTACTGAATTATAATTATTTTCGGGTTTGTTCAAAAATGAGCAAGATTTTTATGGTGTTCGTGTCTTTAGTTTTCGATGTTATATTTTGTGTTCTGTTTATTTATTTCTTAGCCGTGGCATTGTAAGTTTTTAATCCACTGTTCATCTTCTATCTTTCGCTTCTCTTTTGTGACATTTCGAAATGAGATTCATTATATAATATGTGCAAACTCTGAGCAATAAACGAGTTCCGTTGTTTAAGATAGCTATATTTGTTGTTGACACGAAACCCAATTGAATTAAACTATATTTATATATACAGTCCGCCAAAAGTTAAGCACCACCGAAATATAACTGGCAATATTTTTTTAACTATTGCAAAAAAAATATTAATGTTTGGTGTTATGAATTACCTTTAACATACACTAAAAAAATTCATTACGACCAAAAAGATTGCACTCCGATAAAGCAGTCAACCAACCTTTTATCAAAGGTCATATGTGCGTTTATAAATACACTGTTTCTCCAGGTGGTCATGTAAGTGTTCGTACATTGGTCCGTCGACTTTATAGAGGCAAACGAAGAGCACGTCGTGGTGTATAGAGACCTGTACCTTCAAGCAGGCACTCTACCGTCAGGTTTAAATGGGATAATGAACATCTATGCTTGAACATAAGAACCTGACAAAACACTCATTGGTCAGATGGGAGTCAGTTTCCTTTACTGCCAGAAGACGCCATAATACGAATTTCGCAGGGGGAAAAAACGGCCTATGACCAAAAACAACATTTGCACAAGGACTGCATGCATTGCTGGTTGTGTTCCAGTA
Organism: Mytilus galloprovincialis; assembly: GCA_037788925.1. NCBI lineage: Eukaryota > Metazoa > Mollusca > Bivalvia > Mytilida > Mytilidae > Mytilus > Mytilus galloprovincialis. Next base: position 15,211,963 of record CM075339.1, read on the forward strand.
CGGGGTTGCTTCTAATACCGTTATAAGCTGGGTATGCATATTCTGCAGGGTAACATAAACGGACAGACATACAGAGATTTGGTGCCTTAACATATTGTAGTCCGTCATTTTAGTAATCCCCCACTTGCGTCAACATTTTCAAGACACTTGTACCTGAATGACAACGCTATACCACGCAGGGCAAGAATTTTAACCGAGTCCAAAGAGCAACCAGCCATTTACACTAATTTTTGGCCTTCCTTGACTCCATGCATGAACCCTATCAAACATGTCTGAGATGCCGTTGTCGGAAATCTCAATCGCAGAGATTCACCTTTACAAAAGTTTGTCGATTTAAAAGTGGCATTTGTTGTTTCATGCAACAGATTTCCTCAACTAAAGTTTTGAAGGCTTGTACCGAGAAAGATAGGTCGTGTTATGAAACTGTACCGGAAATGAGGTTGTTACACATGCTATTGACTCAAATATTGACATTAAATTTGCCAAACATACCAAAGATTATGTGTAGAAAATTTTAATGGTATTGGGTGATTAATTGTTGTAAAAAAATAAAATCACAGTGAAACTTAAATTCCATTTCTTAATTGTGTAATTTACACTATTTCTATGAACGAAAAACCTATATGCATAGAACCTTCATAAGTGACCAAAATTATATTTGTGGTTTGTTTATGGTATACATTAGCAAAATTGCTATATGATTGTTTTCTATTTTTCGAGGAACAATTGATTTTTTAAATTTGAAAAAAAATCGATGCAATAAAAGTAGGTGGTGCTTAACTTTTGGCGGACTGTATATGTACAGCAAAGAGACTAACTGATCTTTTAATAACTGACACCTTGTTTTGAATGCACATATATTGTTCATGTTGTTATACTAATTCATGCATTAAACAATAAAAATACAAAAACTATAAGAACTTAAAAGAAAGGCGACAAATACCAGATGCACAGTCAAATTCATAGATCGAAAATAAACTGACAGTGCGATGGCTAACAAAGAAAAAGACAACTGCCAAATTCAAGTACATTAGACACAACAACGAAAATATTTTAATTAATAGTTAATGATATATAACGTCTCAGACTCTTATCTTACATATAATATATCCTGGCCTTAATTCATTTGTTGTTTGTAGAATTACTAAGGAAAGTGAAATGTATGTTCGAGATGACGTTTATAAAATCATATATCTTATTCAATACAAAAAAAATTAAGAATAAATTTTAAACTATTATCATAAGTGCCATTACAGAAACAGAAAAATATGAAATGAACTTAAACTTATATCTTGCCTATAAACAAAAGGAAATATTCCTTACTTGTCGTGTTACGGTTCGTGTAACCTACTTCCTTGTTGGTAATAACAATCAAAATTTATGGGGGCCCCGTATAACTTGAACTGTATTATAATCTGAAAGGTATATTGTTTTACAAAGGCCAAAATAATTCACATTTGAAGTCACATTGAATTGTGCATATCGTGGTTTCTGAAACGAAAACGTCACATTGAATCCCACCATAGGGGTTTGTATATTTAAACTTATCGTTCACCAGGCCGATTTTATAGGACTAGGAAAACTGTTATTAGTTTTGAACTTGCCAACGTCCATGTGTTACTAGTATTTATAATGCCGCAATTATTCGACTCCTAAATAAAAACAAATCCGTAGCAAAGGAACACAAAATTGAAGTCAATAATTATATAGCACAAACTACTGATGGATACTTCTTTATTGTTGTTATTACTTCGACATTTAACATTTTAAAAGCATCACATTCTTTTATAAAATAGCCCTTTGTTTTAGAATCTACCCTGCTGTAGAAAAAAACCCATATTAAATTCTGAATTTTGTTTTTGTCGAAACATGGTTTATTCGTTGAATGTCTGTTCAAAGTCAAGAACCAGTAGTTCATATGTCGTCCTTGTTTGCTGTCTATTACATTTGCTTTTCGTTTGTTAATTTATTGTAATTCAGGCCATTGGATTTGTCGTTGCGTTTTTCATATTGTGTTGTGTTAATGCTATTTATTGTTTACTGTAAAGTATAGACAAAGACATTTTACTCATATTTTATTATATGTCTCTGGTATGGATAAAAGTTATTGTTGAAGTCATTTAGTCTATGATTCATTCTTGTTCAAAAGTTAGTTTTAATTCGTCTCCTTATATTCATTTATATCGCAAATTGTCAGGATGAGAGGACATATGTATAATCCTTCGATGTTTCAATTATTGATTTGATAATTCTGTATATTAATATACTATTGCATGCTGACTTATTATATTTTAATGGTACATGTACATCAACTATTGATTACATTTTATCCGTGCTATCAATGTGTATGACGTGTTTATTTATAAAATTAAGCGGATCATTAAGAAAAAAATATGTATACTAATATTTTATGTTCATGCAGTAAACAAAGCATGTGGAAATAAATGTTCATTTTCTTTTGCCGGTTTAAACGATTGTATTTGCTTGATTTTGATCAAACTGCATACATACATTGTTTTATATCACACCTATAGTTTTTCAGGGATTGTTATAACAAAAATTTAAAAAAAATCGAAATGTAATTATCATAAAGCCGAATTAAGAGTATACAACACTTAAACTAAACTATACTAGCATTAGGCTCTTCAAATTTTCTTAAATTTTGACAAAATATTAACATTGAACTATTTACAAATATATAAAAGAAACTTGAACCACACAATGTACAGGCATATTTTCGTTGGATTTATAGCAGTTGGACAAACGCCAATTTTGATCAAATAACATCAAAGATCAAAACTGATTTCCCCCATTCGTTTACAATATACAGTTTACTATATTCTTGGTTGAAGCACAGGGCGACAGGTTCCTTGATTCCATGACGTGAATCCAATGGTATGTCTAGTACTTTATAATCCTTTTCCTTTGTATACCATGTACTTCCCCCTAAACCTTCCATCGTCGTTTTTGATTCCAACACCAATCTATGTATGTTGTTCGATCCCTGTCCACTGACGTACACGTGACCCTGGCCGTCGGAGCATATGTCAGTTGGTGTATCTATGGTGGCAAAATTATAAATCTTATTTGAACCTGTCCAACTTTCTTTATACGTGATATAATTTTGACCACCTGTACAAAATAAGCAAGAGTTTTCATCAATTGAACGGAACTTTACCACACGTGTACCAATACTGCATCCATTTTTAGATAGGTCTGTGAGGTTACTGTAATTAAGAAAACACTGATACATGTATACATATATAACTATTAAAAAGTTCAGTGTAGGATATCGTGACAAAAACGTTGCTTAAAAACGATTACTTAATTCAATGATAGATTAACATACTGTGGTGGGCAATGTCTGCTGTGTCTCTAGAAACTGAATTTTACGGCGTGTATAGATACCATTAACGTGGATTCACTCTAATGAAATCTTATTTAACATTGGAATAAGCTTATTCTTAACGGTTGTCAATTTAACACTGTAATATATTTTTTAAAAACTTTTTTTAAATAACAAATGAATAAGTTATCTTATTTAAGAGATAATAGAAAAAAAGAACCGGAACTGGTATTAATATTCAGATTTGAACAAACTCTGTCATTCTTATAGTTATAAGCCAGACTGTTTTCAAACTACAAATAACATCTTACTATTTTAAATTTTGGTATAAATGTATTGTTATAGCTAACATGACATGATGCATTTGGCTTTGAACAAGTTTTTTGTTGAGATAGGTTCTGTGTGATGTTTGTGCCTTGTAGGTTGTATTTTGGGCTTTGAACGTTGATTCGATCTGATCAGTCGATTCTTTTATCGGATGTTTACAGTTCCTTCCTAATATGTTGCTGAAAAACTAATACACTGGATAACGATTGTAAGATGGGCTCTCACATACATGATTTACATCGCCACAATCTTGCTGCGTTTCTATCAAGTTGGGAGCCTGTATATCATAAGTAGCTGCTTGCTATTTTTACTATTCCCTTGATTGTTTAACCATTAATCAGGCAGTCTCTCTTTTTAAATTTAATTCTATCATATAAAGGTTGCAGTCTTGCAATTGACTGCTCCATAGGCTTACATGTTAAACATCTGATCTATGGAATTAAAAAAATAAAAAATGCTACATAGAAAAAAAATCTTGTTTTTATCATGTATGTACGTATGTGAAATTGTGATTTAATCGAGAAAAAAGTGGGTCTTGCCAAGAAGTATAAAATGTTACGAAACCCTGAAGTCAAAACATTTTTTTTCTACTTTCTGTTTGCTGTTTTACTAGGCCGCACCACTTCAAGTAAACATGATATCCTTCCACTTTCCTGAATTGATATCCCCCAAAAGATTCATGATTTTTTTAAAGTCTATATATATGTTTCAATTCAGCATAAACCTATAATCAAACAGAAAAAAATTAGTTCAGAAAAAAAATCTGAAAATAGCACTATTTTGTTTCCCTCCATGTTTTGACATGCACCGGAAACTGAAGTTGTAATACAAGACTGGTACCTAAAGGAACCTTTTTATAATCATACGATTTGTGTGCTCATTGTTAAAGATCTAGACTGTATTTTATTGATGTAGTATTTATAACGTCTATTTTGGGGGGTTTCTGGTGAATAGTTGACCAACTGACAACCATACCAGACAATTTGTTATATGAATTCAAAAGATTACTGTGAACAAGTCACATTTTTATTAGTTCAAGCATTGATATTAAATTAAAACTTGAAATGTAAAAAAAATATTACTCAATAATAATGAGTCAGACCTGTAACCTTAACACGGTAAATTAGCGATCCGTAACAGCTAATTGTTTATATTAAACGAGATGATAAAAAAAACCAAAAGCAGTTATTAAAGTAGCGTTTTTGATAATTGATGATCTAAAAGTTAACAGAGGTAATTAACACAATATTTAAAGCATGCCTATCCTGCTAGAGTATTTGTAATACCAGATTTAAACAGTCATACCAAATACTCTGTTTAAAACTCAGGAATACCAGGCTTATAATGTGTTTTATATTAGGCGCATCATTGAAGATCGAATCAAAATATTTAAAACACAAAGAAGAAGTTACGGATCTTCGTACAACTTAACCAGAAAGACCTAATCTATAACATATTGGTTCTTGTAATAATTTTATATAAATAAAGAATTTTATTTCGAAGTTGTCATTGCGCTCTAAACGTATATTAATAAATATAGATAATTACTTACATCTTATCGTATTTGACAGCACCAGCGTACATCAAACCATGTATATTAGCGCCAAAAAAACAAGGAACTTTGCCTGAATAATCCCTTCCAGTATTTGGGACTGCTGAAACACAAAACACGGTAGTGCTGTGTTCATTGCTAGTTGCTTTTAAGAGTATAATCATTCTGTCAGGATCAATCTGAAGGACAGATCTGGAGATAGGAAGTGTAACATATCCTATATTTTGACTTGTTATTGCCACATCATATGGTTCACTGTCTAGGCCAAGCTTGTTTAAATAGTTTCCAAGAGGATCAACTAAAACCAGATTCTTTTTAACATTATCGCATAACAAAATGTTCCCCTTTATGGTAGCTGCTATCCCAGTTATCCTGCCAAAGTCATGATTGAATTGACCTACAGAAGTAAATCCATGTCTAACATCTCCTGGTACTGCCAACACCTGTGCCATCTCTAAAAGAATTGGAAAAAAGGTATGTTTCAAGTGACATTATTAATATCATTATTATCCTATACATATAAGGATGATATTAAATCAATTGAAACATTACGAAATCAGATTTAACACATAATGTGTACCTACAATAAGCAACCTGACATAACCCCGTGAATCGTTTGGGTTCATCAGCTCTCATTGAGATGGTAAACTGACATAAAACACAAATAAGTAAACACAAACAGAAAAGATCATTGAGCCTCTTCACAAAGAGTGTCTAACTTACAAAACCAAACTATGTCGAAATTAAATAAAAAACTATGTCAAGGCGTTGATATAAGTTTCCCCCCATCACAAACATGTCATCTACTGTATTTGCTGTATTTGAAAGCACACACACTGGGCTTCAAAATAGGACATTCATCAGTGTTTGAAGCACTATAAGAAGCCAACAAAAAAACAACAAGGTGTATTACCTTTAATATACCGGACATGCTTTTTGTCAACATGGGAATTATGAACGGCGCTATAGTTAAAAGGCAAATTATTAACGATGTTCATGATATGGTTTTTGTACACACAAGTCTCATCAGAACAAATAGTTTACTATGAGCTAATCAGCTGACTTCGGCAATCTCTGGTTTCTGAAGTAAAAACGTATGCGTCCATTGATAAAGTAAGAAGACAAAATTAAAGTAAATTTGTCATGCGCTGCGAAAATATTTTTGTTTTGCCAGCAACCCCTTGGTCGTGATAGCTAGACCTTAAACGTAGGAGCCTTTGAAATGCATGTAATCACTACTTTAGTAAACTTATTTGTATTGTGTGTCCTATGAATTAAAGTTTATTTGATTTACGAATAAAAATACTAATTCTTATTGTGTGTCATATGAAGTAAAGTTTACCTAATTTATAAAAAACAAGAATGTGTCCACAGTGCACGGATGCCCCACTCGCACTATCATTGTACATGTTCAGTGGACCGTGAAATTGAAAATTAGAAAGATCATACCATAGGTAACATGTGTACTGAGTTCAAAGTTGATTGGATTTCAACTTCATCAAAAACTACCTTTACCTAAAAACTTTAACCAAAACTTTAACCTGAGCTTCGCACTTTTTCTTTGTTCAGTGGACATTGAAATTGGGGTCAATACTTTAATGTGACATAACATGAAAAGGACCATATCATAGGGAACATGAGTACTAAGTTTCAGGCTTATTGAATTTCAACTTCATCAAAAACTACCTTAACCAAAAACTTTAACCAGACCTTTAACCTGAGCTTCGCGCTATCTTTTTCTTTGTTTAGTGGACATTGAAATTGGGGTCAATACTTTAATTTCGCATAAAATTAGAAGGATCATACCATAGGGAACATGTGTACTAAGTTTCAAGTTGATTGGATTGCAACTTTATCAAAAACTACTTTGACCAAAAACTTTAACTAAAACTTTAACCTGAGCTTCGCACTATCTTTTTCTTTGTTTAGTGGACCGTGAAATTTGGATCAAACATTAATTTGGCATTAAAAATTAGAAGGATCATATCATGTGGAACATGTGGACTACGTTTCAAGTTGATTGAACTTCAACTTCATCAAAAACTACCTTGGACTAAACTTCAACCTGAAGCGGGACCAACGGATGCACGGACGAAGGGACGGACGAACGGAGGCACAGACCAGAAAACATTATGCCCCTCTACTATCGTAGGTGGGGCATAAAACTAATGACTGAATATAACAAGAAATTCAGTTTACAAACTGGCTTCGGCCACTGTAAATAAAAATATCTTGTTTTAAGACAAACAATTGACCTGCCGAGATGAACCAGCAGTGCTGCTCTTTCTGTCATTAATCGAAAACTTTTAACAGGAGCTTCTAGGAATTCTTAAAAAAAGTGAGTAAGGATTTGTATTGCTGCACCGTTTTGAATATTCAGGATTTTTTTAAAAATTTTAAAACATATGGTCCAAATCAATAGGTTTTTTTCCCCAAGATAAACGATTATTTCTACCGCATTTTATGTTCGACTATCCATAAAAAATGAAAAATGGTTATTCGTTGTTCTGTATATTCTTTCTTTGCATGTAAATCTGTTCTGAAGAGTCCGATGTAAGTGGTGGATGGGGTTCGTCTGTTGTACTGGTAATTCTGCTATTTCCTGTTATCATTGTTTGTGAATAATGATAACATGTATGTCAAAATAGTAACACATTGTGCTAGTATGTATATACTAGATAAGATTTCCACTATTCTGTAATAGATATACACCGAGGGATAGGGGTTTCTAGATAGAATCTCCGTCGGCTGGACGCCGGAGGGTTTTCTTATTCAGACACGCCGTAATCCGATTATAAACCCTAGATTTATTGAAAAAATTAAAAAAAACACAACCGAAAGCAAATTTATTTACAATATTAAAGCAAGATTTACAAGATTTTTTTATTATATTTTTTTTCTTTCGTGTATAATTCTTTAAAAAACATCACATCATGCACCTTGTATGCAGTTGTCAAAATAGGAGGGTATAAGACGGACACAATTTTCTGGCAAGCTTTGGTTTTGGTAGAATAGACTAAAGATAAAGGCAATATAACAACTCAAAGTACTAACATTTATCAGTTTAATAAAGATAATCATAACCATGATAACTGTATTTTATATCTTATGGTTTTATAAAATATATTTAGGAACTCCATTTTTGGGGTCAATCAGGGGGTTAATATAGCCAGCGGTTAATTTAGAATTTTTTGAAATACTAATGCTTTTCTACCTCAGGCATAGATTACCTTAGCTGTATTTGGCCTCACTTTTAGGAATTGTGGTCCTCAAAGCTCTTCAACTTCGCACTTTATTTGGCCTTTTTAACATTTTTAGATTCGAGCGTCACTGATGAGTCTTTTGTAGATGAAACTCGCGTCTGGCGTATATACAAATTTTAGTCATGGTATCTATGTGATGAGTTTATTTATTCCCAATTCAAGTAAAAAGGGGGGTCAAACCACTCAAATGCATTGATCGTTAAAATATTAGTCGGGTCCAACACTCAGAACCCCTACCCCCGGAACGGTCAATTGGGAACCCGGGAGGGAGGTCCGGTAGTTAAATTTCCTTTTTTTTTTTTAAATCAATATGCTTTAGAATAGAGACATATGACTGAGATAACATACAATGTATTTTACCTTCAGACAAAGGAGCACTCCAATGATATGTTTTGCATTAGAAATAGATGCTTAATATTTTTTGCAATGGGAATTTACCAAAAGTATTTATTTTTTAATATTTTGAAACAATTTGTAGTGAACACTATCAGTAATTTCTTTATATGTTCATGCTATTATCAAAATAATCAATTTCTATGTATATGCAAGAAAATATTGTAAAATGCACAAGGCGCAAATGATCTCTTGATTGGTTGTATTCAAGAATTAGTTGCATTGTTAGTGTAAATTAAATGTTTATGATTGATGCATGACTTCATTTTGCAGTATTTAATTTGTGGGCTAGTTTAAGTGATGTAAGGACTTTCTTTTAATTTGGGAAATATTAAAAATAATGTGTAATAGATCAGATGAAGTTGACACAACAGTACAAAGTACATGTTTCTTGACTGTGAGTATGAATGCAAATCTTATGATATAAGAGGGAGGAATTATCCTTTTTTGAATTAAAGTTTCAATCAATAAATAAATTTTAGTAACAACAAATTTATTCTTAGCCAATATTTCAGTTTGGCTTTTTAAAACTATTTAATTATGTCATGGAGATGTCCTAAACAAATGCCTTACAAGCTTTTACACTTAATTCAAATTTCGGTGATTTTTTTATAGGAATATTGGAAATAATAATTCTCTTTTATTTGTATTTTAGGTAAAGTTAAATTTATTTCCATAACAATATGGGCACAAATGTTACTACAATAGTAAACTTTAACTTATTTTTATTTTTTTTTTATTTGTTTCACAATGCAACTTTCAGTCAAATTTAATCACTGTGATAAATCCTTTCAATCTGGTAACTGTGTTTCAGGACGCGCGCATTAGTACCTCATTTATAAAAACTCTTCCTTTTGAATTGTAAATAGGTCTGAACAATAGGATAATCCTTTACTAAGAACATGATGTACATTCATTATTCAAAATTAAGAGACACCAAATTCTACAATTTCATTGGTCAAGAGCATTTTGATATATTCTAATGTTATGAATAACAGTGAACTTTATTTACCAGATGTATCAGCAGTAGGTTGTAGAAACCCCGCTCGTCACATCCTGTGGTCAAAGTCCATTGTTAGTTGTAACAATAAATCGATTCAATTTACACTTGTTTCAGAAATAGAAACTATTAAGCATAACAATAGAACTGGGGTGTAAAATATAAAAACATCCAACGTAAAGATTTAAAATTGCAGACAAATTCAATATAGCCTGTCATCTAGTCATCTATATAGTTTCGTTACTCCCTAATCAGTAAACAACGTTTAATCATATTTAAAGACCACCATGTTTAAATCAGATGTTATTCAATACTCGAACAATGCCTTATAACAATATTGTAAATAGCTTAATTAATTGTGAAGCATTCCGACATGAACTTGGACTTACTTATTAGCTATAAACAAAGGAACATTTAGAATTAGGTTATAATACATATATACCGTATTTGTTGCGTCAAAGATAGTGTGAATTACGTCCTTGATTATTTATCACTATTGATGTTATGTGATATAATAGCACTCAAATTTATGGAGATAAAGGAAGGCTAAAGTAATCTCAACGTCAGTGAATCGTCAGAGGAAATTTACGTTTTTGATCATTTCTTAGTTAATTTAATAATACATTCCATTTAGGCACGGTTTAGATTTAATTATTCCATGTAAGAAAAAAGGAATATAACTGTTTGAATTTCCTAGTGCATTTCAACACTTGTCAAGGTCTTTATCCGTTTGCAAAAGCCGGAAATCTCAATCGATGACAGTAGCACAAATATTAACGTGATAAGCGCCCCAAGAAAACGACAGCATACTAATGTCTAGTTGTTATACCTGAAAGCATCACCTTTTTTTATTACTAGTGAGTCATTGGTCTTTTCAAAGGAATTGATTTAACGTTTTCTTATAACAATGGGAAATGGTTGAAAATTTAATGCCATGATTGTCAGAAGTTATGTCTAGTGAAAAATGCATCTCATTTTGTGTTTGCTTGTTGTAAGTGAGTGTTCAAAACCACTAGTAGTGATTTTAAAGAAATAATGATAGCGTATGTTAGTTTTTAGGTCAACTGAACAAACCAGTATCAAAATATTTTTCGGAACCTTTTTAGTTTTTAATAATGGATAGTGTTTTTTTTTAATTGTACAAGTCTCCAGTCCCATCTATACAATATACAGTGAATTTGTTTAGTGTTCTCCGAAGTCGTGTCCCATATGATACGGGTGTAAGATCGACAACTGTTAATGCTCGACTGAACGTTATAGTGTGTTCATTTGTTGTTTTGTTACGCCACTGTCCAAATTTAGGGTAGGTTGGCGCCTTCAAACTAGATATACCCGCTACATACTGAATGTGCTAATCCCAAGCTAGATGCGTGTAATTTTATAAGTGGTTGTCGTTTGTTGCACTTACATATCTTTTTTTCGTTGACTATTTTTTGTTCTTAAATTATGCCGTTAGTTTTCTCGTTTGAGTTGTTTTATATTTCTCATTTCAGGACTTTTTATAGTTGTTTATGCGTATAGGCTTTGCTAATGTTTAAAGACCTTTTGGTGACCTATATAATTTGTTATTTTTTGTGTCATTTTGATCTCTTATGGAGAGTTATATCAATGACAATCATACCACATCTTCCCAGTGCCGGATTGAACTGGTTTAGGATTATAAAACATGCAAGGTTAGATGATACATTCCATAATGAAGCCTTATGTATATATTTATCAACAGTAATCTATTGTTGAAATCATTTGTCGTTTTGAATGTTTTGTAAAATCTGCGTTTATGAATATTTTGTAATATTTGCGAATACTTTACTTTTAATAAACTCAAATTATAAATTTTTGTATAATTAAATCATGAGCATGAATAAAACATAAAGAAGATATATAAATGAAAAGGCAAAATCGTACAAACTAGTATAGAGCTACAATACAGACACTGATTCAAATTAAACGGATAACCCTTTGTAATCCACGGGGATCTTTTTCACAAATATTGCAGTAACATGATTACATAATACTTTAAAATATCACAAACACAGTTGGATAGATAAATTAAAGAAATCTATTAACGGCTATCTTCGTGAATTTTTGGTTGATTTTGTGTAACAATGATGCATATATCATTGTGATTATGGTAAAAAAAAATATAGAGAATATGTAAATGTACCTTTCTTAATACAGGAACCTCTTGTTCAGTATTCTCGTAATAAATATGACCATCAAAATTAGTTATTTTGTAAAACTATTTCCTTTTTCCTTTTTAACTTTATACCTGACAACAATATTATTTTCATTAATCTGTATATACAGTTATTAAAAATGGCGGATTGTGTTCAAGGTTCTTGCTTTTTTCTGAAAGTAATTTTCTTTATATATTGTGATGTAACACTGTAGTTTCAGATAATGGTGAAGGTTCGGAACCATTAACATGTTTGAACTCGCTGCAATAGTTTGCACCTGTCCCAAGTCAGGAATCTGATGTTCAGTAGTTGTCGTTTGTAGATGTGATTCATAAGTGTTTCTCTATTCTTTATTTTAAATAAGATTGTAAGGCCCTTTTGCTGTTCGGAGTGAGGCAAGGCTCCGTTTTGAAGACCTTCCTTGACCTAAAGTGGTTTACTTTTATATATTGTGAATTGGATGGAGAGTTGTCTAATTGGCACTCATACCACATCTTCTTATATCTATTTAACTGTATACTTTTGCTGAATTACATGTTCGATAAATTACATGAATGTATATTTGTTGGTTGATTTTTTGAAGAGACATACATTAAAAACTAGCTGTCGGAAGGCAATTGAGAACATATAACACATCTCCATTTTATTTCAGAATTCGCCAATACATTTCATCTAGTCCTAACCTGATTGAGTGCGATTTGTCAATAAATGATTTATAGTTAATTACTACAATTGGCGGCAATTAGAAGCTAATGTTTGTCTATTCGCGCTGTATAATGATTGATATATTTTGATAGGGTACATGAAGCAAAAAATCATTATCCATATGAAGAAAGCAAAACCATAAGAACATTTATTTTTCATTTACCTTCACCTCAAGCTTATAAGTCAGACCTAAAACATAAATCTAAATATCTCATCTCACTGCTAGTCCAAGACGAACCTTCCAACTGGTGACTGAAGAGAGAATTTATTTGATAGATATCGATCACACAAAAATAACCAATTTTGATATATCATACAAGTCATACAGTTTTGCTGGTTCTATCAATACGATATTTGTTTTAATTAAAAAGCACAATTGATATAAAGCCAATCTATGTATACAAGGTATATTTAGAGTATTACATTGAACAGTTAACATCTGTATTTGTTATCGAACATTAAATTACATCAAAAACCAAAACTGATTTCCCCCATTCGTTGACAATATACAGTTTACTATAATCTTTATTGAAGCACAATGCGACAGGTTCCTTGATTCCATGTTGTGAGTTCAATGGTATGTCTAATACTTTATAATCAGTTGTAATTCTTCTTGAAAGCTTTGAAGATTCCTCTGCTAGTCTGTGTATGTCGTTCGATCCCTGACCACTGACGTAGATATGGCCATAATCGTCAGAGCATATGTCAGTGGGTGAATCAATGGTAGGTATTTTATACATACTATTATATCCTGGATAGTTCGATCTGTTGTTATACTTGATATAATTTTGACCGCCTATACAAGATAGATGAGAATATCTATTGACTGTATGGAACTTAACAACGCATGCACCAATGCTATGTCCATTTTTGGATATGCTTGTGATTGTGCTGGAACTTTGAAAAAAATAATATTAGTAATGAAATATTTAAAAACACTAGCGTGTATGACTTTCGAGGATTTCGTTACTCAAACATGATTAAAATGCTTGATTCCTACTTTGACAGATGCAAATGCTTTATTGAAAAGTGAAAAAAACAGTTAATCTAAATATTCAATGTTTCACATTCTTATGTTAGTCATGGACATTTATGTTCAAATCGTAGAAACACTCATTCCTAACCTAATATTGACAAACAAGCTTAATCAAACTTTCCATTTCTTGCTTACATCATATTAACTTTTTCAAAGTCCTACTTTGTTCTAACTAATGGAACCCATTGTATTCTTGCAGACCTCACAATTATAATTGATTGTTGAGTGGTTTGATTGGAAATTCGATCAAAAATATGATTATGTTTTATATGCAGTATTGTTTGAGAAAAAATTAAAGAGGTCAAGATGTATAATACGCATGTCACATCAAAACTTACATTTGCTCGAAATTGACAACACCTGCACGCATAAAACCATCTTTGTTTACGCCAAAAAAACATGGATCTTTCCCTAATAAATCCCTTCCAGTAGAAGGGAGTGTTGAAACACAAGACACAGTAGTGTTCATTTCGTCACAAGTTACCTTGAAGAGTACAATCATTTTGTCAGGGTCAATTTGTAGCACAGTTCTGGAGTTCGGTTGTGTAATATAGCCTATATTGTGACTTGTAATAGCAACATCATATGGTTCACTGTCGACGTTACGCTTCTTTAAATAATTGCCAAGTGGATCAACTAATATCAGTTTCTTTTTATCATTGTCACATAATAAAATGTTCCCCTTTATTGTAGCTGCTATCCCAGTAATATAGCCAAAGTCGTGGTTGAATTGGTTTATGTAAGAAAATCCATGTCTAACATCTCCTAGGACTGCCAACACCTGTGCCATCTAAAATTATTCGAGAGCAATAACATGTTTGTTAAAATCTCATTGTTTGAAAACAACATGTACCATCATATAATTATAGCATTTGATGGAATTTTGTCATATGTATATTTTCCGCAGAAAGTTTTTTTTCAAAGCTGTAACGGGTGCATTTCCTCATTAACAAAACAGATATCAAACATATTATATTATCCAAATCAACGCATGGTTACCTAGTAATATGTCGATATTTGTGCATTCTAACACATGTTATATACACATAACAGTACTTCTTTATCTCAGTCGGTATAACGCGCTGCCTTGTAACACAGAGGTCCAAGGTTCGAATCCCGGTGAAGACAATCATTTTTGTGTTGAAATTCATGCTCACCGGTTACATTGGCGCCCAACTGAAAACAACAAAGTGGTTAGAGAGAAGTTCTAATTAGGATATGTGTTGTGGGAGTCATAATGGTATGAGGACTCTTGAGGTGGGAGAAGTGTGACGGGATTGTGTCCCTTTGAAAATGTGTTAGATACTTAACCAGCCGTTAGACACCGTTGAGCTAGGTTGGTACGTCTTTAGCTTGAGCAGTATACGCACTGATTAATTTAGTAACACAGAGGTCCTGGTTCGAGACATGGTGGAGGCAAGCAATTTTGTATTGAAATGCATGCTCACCTGTTACACAGCGAATCTTTAGTAGCGACTGCTATACCCCATATTCATTGCTGCACTCCCGAAGTATACAAACATCTTTTTTGTGTCATTTCAATCAAAATCAAAATACTTATTTATTAGAGAAATCAATGAGTGAATAAAACATAAACTGGCAACTGTATCTTGGTTTTAGATGGACAATATACAATCGGAATTCATATCCCTACAAACCGGTCTGAAATTGCCTATAAATACTATCAAAAAGTCTGAATTGGTCTGAATTTACTTGAAATGTCTCGATACTTGATTTGTACTTGACTCTTACATTTGCATTTGAAAATAGTATGCACTATTACTCGATCAGTCTGAAACAATATTAGTGCATTATCGACCTGAACTCGACCAATAATCGACCAGTTTCCGACCTATTTTTTCAGTATGAACCATACTCAATCAATGGTCGACCAAACATTACTTCCATGATCATTTTGTTTGATTTGTATCTAAAAATGTGATATATATGGCATACATATATATGTAGATGTCGTGTACAAGTTGCAATTTTGTACAGATTAAAACAATATTAAAAAACAAGTTACAAAATGTACAAAATATTGCTTAAAATGGTTTTAACCTGTACAAAATCTGAAATAAGTAATAAAGCTGAATATACATGCACAGCAGAAGTTTCGTTTTTCGTTTTTTTACATCTTCTAGACTTACGTCTGCCTTTCTTACACTGACAATGCACTAAACATTGCCCTCCACTTTCACAATCGTTTCTAACATTCATCACCACGCCTTTAATGTTTCTCTCATCGACAGGACCCATATTAATGGACGGCATAGAAATGATGACGTTATCACCCCGGGAGAGAACTGATAATCTAGTTTCTGATTTTTTTGTCTGATCATCAGCTGCTGGCAAGAAAGGGTCCTATTTCGTGCACGCTTGATGTCAATACTTGAAATTTCAGACAAATCTTCACTAGTTTTAACAGAAAGAATATCACTACCAGAAAGCCCCTTCTAACGAGGAAGTATACCAGTACATTATAAAACTTGCTTCATCATCCATGTTAGCATAACTGAATTCAATTACCATTGTTTCTGTTTTTAACTCAAAGGTTTGTTCATTGTCTGCTGAATCATGACCATTCAATTTACCAACAGTTTTATTGTTTATGTCTGTATAACAGAACTTGCTTCACAAATTGCTTCTAAGTGTTCTTATGTTGGAATAGCAGGTGAGAATACTGAAAAATCTTTATTGACTAAGTGTGTTTTTTAAAAGTATTTAAGGTACTTAGAAATTATAAAAACTATTTATCTGATCATTAACAGTATCCAAAAGGTATCAAACAAACATGAAGGACAATAACCAAAAAAATGATGAAAATATTATTGAGGATAATGGCATGTGTTGTAATAATAGAAACATATTTTTATATTCAAATTTTGTACAAGTTAAAACTTTTTTTATGCAAAATTCTGTACAGTTTATAACATGTATGCTCTACATTTCTACATGTTATAACTTGTATATTTGCATTTTTCAAATTGAAACATGTACATGATATTCATACATGATATAACCTGTACAAAATCGCAACTTGTACACGACAAAATAGTTCTAAGTTGGTTAAAATTATGTCGAGTATGGTTAAGTTTTTACCATATATATTGAGAATATGTTGAGTATGGTTTAGACACTTATAAAATGGTCCAGTAAAGGTTGAATACAAGTCGAGGAATGTCAAGTAAATTTCAGACCTATTCCGACTTGTCGAGTAATAATCAGTTCAATTGGCCATTTCAGACTTTTATTGATTTGTAGTGTACAGGAATCAGCTGTGTATTTTATTTATGAAATAAGTAAAATAAAAATTCGCCAGGATCTTCTATGGAAGAATGATAAAGCTAGCTTGTTCGTACCTGCACTCTTGGATTTAACACTTGTTTCTCAATGATTTTAAGATGACATGCAGACTATCTTAATTCTTCTTTTCGAATTCTAATTTTATGTGACGTCTTTAGACATGATCGCCTTTCACCATGAAGGCACAATAGGAATTTCCAAGAGAAGCTAGACAATTTGAAGTGATAGTCGAATGTTGCCCAATGAATAGCTGTATTCAAACGAACCACATGTTGATTAAATAAAAACGAATCTAGAGGTCATGCAAACATTGATCGAGATAAGAACAACGCCTACTAGGTAGTTTTTACACTACCTAAACTATAACAGAACATTGTACATTTAATTTTTTATTTTATTTTGAATTATAGTTAATCGTGATCATATATCAAACTCAAATTGATATATTAAGTCTATGCATGCGTGTACCTGTTTAAAAGATAAGTGATGCCCCATATACTTAAAGAAATGTTGTAAAATATACAACAGGTATTGACGATTGGGAGTTAACAGCTTCGGCTGATGTGACACTTTTTATAAAAAATGCCCAATCTCGATACGAAAAAGAACATACGGAAATATCCCAGCCTTACAAACTTATTTTTCTCAAATCCCTTTGCAAAGTCTAAGAGATGTTTTACTGTCATCTTCTTTAAATCACTTTTAACATGTTTAACTAAATATTAATTCAGCATCAAATAAATTCAATTATATTCAGCACTTGTGATACTCTCTACAGTAAATTACATGAATTTATATCAAAAATATTAACATACCTTTGTTGTCGTGTTACGGATCGCGTGACTTCATTGATATCTATTATTATCAATGTTGATCGAGACCTTTGTGATTTAGATACAACTATATCTTAACAAGGCCTGGATAATCGTCTTACTGTTAACTCCTTGCATTATTGTTTTTTTTCTGGTGAATTCTTCTACATTTTATCATGTTGAGTACCTTACCGTGTCCTATAATTGATAACATTTACATTTTTTAGTGTTTGAAAATCATACTACATCTTCTAATTTCATAATGTCTGAATAGTCTGGTGTACTTGGACTTATTGTTAAGATTTGGTGATCATATTCATATCTATTTGCCATTTTCACAGATATAAGAAGAATTGACAAACCACATATTTTACCATGCCTTCATAACAAGCAACAAATTGATAAGGTGTAATACCGCCATTGATTTTCCCTATTAGTCTTTGTTAAATTGGCACTTTTAAAAAAACTTGTTTTTACCTTTATTTCAACCAAAGAAATACTTTGCATGTATAAAGTTTAATCCTTTCCAGTGCTACAGTGAAAATTTCACACTACATTTTATTGCATATAAGAAAGTTACCATCACCGGATGTAAACAACCCAATTTTTACACTGTTATTTACCGGTTACCTGCTGTGGTAACTACGTAACCTTAACTTTCCAAATATTTAATAAGACCATCAAATAAAAAAAGAATGATGCTTTCAGACACCCAATATACATGTTTATGAATCTGGAAAATATAAGTGCATTGAAATGCAGGGTTAATTTTCTACAATTGTCAAATTCAAGGGAATATTTTTTAGGCCTTCTTTCGTATACAACCGGATGTGACGTACCATGATTTGGTGGTATTACACTTTAAAAGATGCTCCCCGCACCACATATGTGTTGAAAGAAAGCAAAAATATAAATCTGTTTTCTTTTTCCAGGTTGCAAAGAGTTATTTTCTAAGAACTGAACAAACCATGCGCCTAAATGTTATATACTCGAATGCACCAGTTACTGCATTTCAAAAAGACAAGCACTTCTTTTTTAACCAAACTACTTGATTAAAGCCACTATTAAGATGGCTCGGATGTCGCCCTCCATCTTGGATTTTGAAGAAGCAGATAACTTTGATCTAGATATCTGATGAAATGTGCAAATTTTTGAGAGATGTATGTTATTTATTTTTGATATAAATATAGAAAATTGTGTGTTTTATCATAATTACAGTAACTGTTGTAATATCTCAAATACACCCTGTTCGTGTTTGATTAGATTTTTTTGCACTTTGCCATATAAGGGGAGATAACTCAGATAAGGTTCATTTTATACTAAAAAGTGTTATGAATTTACTTATTTTGATATGTAGCAAGAAAATAAAATCGGTGACACTTTTTTTTTTCTTCTGAAAACATGTTATAAAAGTAATATTCTCCCTTTGTATCTCGAAGTTCTAAAAGTACGTTTGCTTTTTATCACACAAAATTTAATTTTCCATGGATAATCTATACAAAAGCTGACAATTTTGCACAACCTGTAGTATGAAAAAAAATCCGGTGACCCATATTTATTAATACAGTTTAAAAAAAAACACATGATAAAAACTTCATTTTGTCAAAAAATGCTATCAATTTTAATTAAGACCCCCCCCCCCTGGCATGGCCACCTTAAATGACATGTTCTTAAACACCAATCTGTGTAATGCCATTATGTTACTCGGGTTCAAACGCCAACCCCATTATATTTACACAATGCAACCGTTTAAGTTTATATATTAATAGTACACGGAATGTGTTTTGTGCAATTTAGATGACACTGTACCAATTTTTATCTTTGATATGCATTTAAGCATTTAGGTAGAACGAAGCCTTTCCTCAATATTTTGGACAAAATATCAAAATATATCGTTAACGCATTCTTTAACTTTTAACACAAATATTATTGGTATTGTAACGTTCTTCTGATAGGATTGCAACATTAATAGAATATCACCTGAATTAAAATTGACCATGCAAATCGTTTAACAAAGTTCTTGTTCAGTTCACCTTGGTATTTTCTATGTTAAATTGTGCAATTTCAAGCACAAATGGCTAATTATAGCAAGTAGAATTAAATTGGCAGTCATTTCATCGTCAAAATTATACCTTATCCTGACTTGTGTTGACGAATTCAGTATACTTTAAATTACATATTAGAGCGACCTGGTTCCTGGAAGTTTCATAGTATATAATCATAATGTTCATGTTCCGCATGTGTCTTTTTATTGGTCACAGTGCAGGCAGTCTTAAATATTTGGGATCATTTCAGTTGGTTAAAAAGTATCGATTCTTTGTAATTTTGTTATATCTACGGCCAAGAGACCTATCCGATATGGTAACTCATAAAGTTGGCATTAGAATACCGTGTATTGGTTCCTATTAGAACACCATCAACATTTGTTTGGATTTATGACAATATTTCATATATATTTTATTCTCTTTGGTAAAAGTAAAATTTGGGACATTTTGATTGATTGATATGCCAGCTCCTCCGAGTTTCTAATATGTTTTGATTTTGTAATGTTATAGTCTTTGATCATCCCAAATACTTTAATTGTAAGAATGTGCATCAGTTCAGTAAAATTGGTACTGTTTATTTTCTTTTTTTCTGCTGGTAAAATGTATTTATAAACGTACATGGCAAATCAATACGCGACAAGGATAACGGTTAAGCGATAAAAAAAGTTAATCAATTCATATAAATTAAAATAAAGAGACAGACAAGCCACTCTTAAAAGTTTATTCCTTCAAATAATGATATGTGACTTTTTTCGAGGTTTAATTTGCATATAGTGTATATGCGTCCAAGTCCCGTTTTGATTTCGGCCATTGGAAAACAAACTTGTTGTATGGCCAAGAACATCAAATTAGTATTTTTGGATTCGAGCGTCACTTATGAGTCATTTGTAGACGAAACGCGCGTCTGGTGTAAATACAGAATGTAATCCTGATATCTACGATGAGTTAATTGTTATTTTGAATTTTCAAAGAAGTTCTAAATTATCGATTTTTCAATAAATTACTCTTTGATCTGTTTTGCTATAATTATCCATATTAAGGTACTAAATCTAGAATGAATTTTCGCTGACGTTATAAACCATGCCATTAATGCTGTCTAATATTGACAATGCAATTTCCCATAGGAACTCCTTTTACGGCTAAAACTGTACCACTTTTACTATGAAGTTTTGAAAATATCGTATCCTAGAATTGAAGGTTCAAAGCAACACATTTTTTCAAAAGTCAAAATATAGGGCTGTGCAGCATATTTTCAACGTGCATATGCCCTGAACTTCTCAGAGTTTACACTAACACTAATTTTCTTAACTACCCCTACCTCGAATGAAAGGTTACAACAGATTTCAATGTAAACAATATGCACATGTTTATTTACTAGTAACATTCCCAAGTTGTGTCTCTGTGAGATGGAACACAGAGAGCATAACTGGGAACCAGTATGTAAACAAACTTAATTTTCTATGAATATTCAAGATCTCCCTAAAAGAGGCGTGTTTTTTTTAGAAACAGCTGTATTTACAAAGTGCAACCTTAAATAAGTTTCTTGGGTACACATCAGTTTTTGCTCCTCTCGTTTAAAATTAAAGATAATCCATAGATATTTGTTACATCTTGATATTTACCTGACACCATCATACATCTATGAACGGACCAGGGTAAAATATGACATGCTCTTTAATAAAAAACGAAACTGATTATCTATATCACATACATTCTGCGCTGGAATACCAGGTGTTCATTTTTGCAGCGGGTCCTGTGTAACTGGCAAATATTGACATATCATCAAGGTTGGTTCCAACAGTTATGTCAAGATCATAAAGTCTGATGTCCATGAAAAAACAATATTGGATAGATGTGTAAATTCACAATAAACATGTAAACTACATACAAAATGAAAAAAAAAACATCAATTCGATTTAGTAAAATTTGCGGAATTTGTTATACGTACACAGATATATAAACGAGAATGAGCACCATCATTATAAGAGGTGTACATTTTCTGCCAAAGTAACCGTTTTAATGTCTACTGCATACTGGATAATATTTACAGCATTTATTTGCTGAAAAAAGTCTGTATCAATAGAAAGTTAATCAATGTTTGGACATTATTTGTATTTTGTTGTACAAAGTTACCCATTATATTTTAGCTTGATTATATATTCAAACTGTCAACAATCCATAAATAAAAGACAATGTACTGGCTGCCTTACTGTTTTTGTTGCTAAACCAATATCGGTGTAATTTAAAAAACAAATTTTGTTCATAAATCATTATTATTTTGTACTGTTACATAAATGTCCCAGATTATGGGAAGTTGGAATCATGCTTACATGTTTGATCCCGCCACGTGTTCTGTATGTTAAGTCTGTCCCAAGTCAGTATCTTGCTATTCAGTGGTTGTCGTCTGTTGCAATTTGTGTTGTAATATTTGTTAAGTCATTTTTTGTACTTAAATTTGGTCGTTAGCTTTTCTTGTATAATTGTCTTTTCTTGGTCTTTTGAAGCTTACTATGTGGTTTGAGCTTTTCCCTTTGTTGAAGGCTGTATGGTGACCTATAGTTGATATCCGTGTCATTTGGTCTCTTGTGAAGAGTTGTCTAATTGGTAATCATACCTTAACTTCTCCATAGATTTCTAATAATCCTTACACTCCATATACTGACTGCCTTACTTCATTAAAGGAGATTGATAGTGTGATATATTTTGTGTATTTGTACTTGACCAATATCTGTGTAATTTTCAAATAAAATTGATACTAATAAGATCTACATGCAATTATAAGTAAGCATATATATGAGAATTGAATGCAAATATCAACATTTTATGTAACAAAAATTAATAGATTACAGTTCTTTTTCTCATTTTGTCTATTCTCATGCAATCTTAGAAACGCTGGGTTTTGTTTAAAACACCAGACAGATATAGTTATAAGTTTCATCTATACTTTATTCATATTAACATAAAAATCGTACCACTTGACCGCTTGTTGATAACTTCAATTTTTATGATGTTGTGTAGATGTTTCCTAGATCTACACACCAATATGGAGACTGGTCCTGTAGCGTATGAGGAGCCGTATAAGTTAATCCATCAACAGCGTATTCTGCATGTTCATTACTATATGTTGAGCTTTGTCCACACATCTATCCAAGCACCACATTTTGAAATGGTTCGGTCGGTGTTTTACAATCTAGAATAAAAAAACTATTACACTTATGCTTTTACATGTCATAAATTCTCAAATTTGAATATTAGTCATTTTTGCATTTTAAAAAGATCGGACTGTGTTCACTTTACGATAACAGTTCATAAATCATTAGTATACCGCTGATACATAGTCATAATTTGATTAAGCAAAAACAATTCCGGGTCACAAATCAAAACTGGACAGTTGAATTTGAACGTTAATCTTTGAGCGGCTCGATAGCTTTTGTTTGTGACACCGTGTCATTGTGATGAATGATATCCATGATAATGATATCAACGAATAGAAAGTTGTTATCGCAGACGTATTTGTATCTCTGACGCCTAAATAAAATATAAAAACATCGCAATAAATCGTTGTGTCTGACTGGGTTGGTTTATATTGAAGTGTTCTTATGTTTGTTAAACGCTAATTTAGTCTTATGTTGGGAACACTAAATTTAATGCTGTTTTTTTTCATAACCTTCATACAGCTACTAAACCACTCAACATTCCCTCTTACACGGAACGAAAACGGAACGAACACGCGAATGGAATGGAATGAGAACGAACGAGTTGAATCAGTCAGAATCGTGTTTCTCCACTCATTTCATTCAGAGAAGTCAAATCGTGTTTTTCCGCTCACAGTCGTGTGTGAACGAAACGAACGAAACGAACGAAACGATCAGTATATTCCGTGTAAACAAACATGTTCCGTTCAGAAACGATACTATCTCACCTGATTGGTTGTTTGGCGATTATGGTAGTTTTCAAATTTCCTCTATTTACCTATTTCTTGTTTATTCCTTGTAGTGATTGGTTATGATATCAACCATCACACAGAGGTTAATGAACTTATCATACTGATATTCTTATAAAGTATTTTATACTAACCGGCCAATATACACACGACTTTTTTTATTCTTTAGGCTTTCACACACTTCACCATCGTCGCATGGGTTTCTAACACATGGGTCAAAAAGTGGATCCTGTAAAAGGAATGGTGATCATAATACCACATGTGTTATATATATCATAATTTATTTTCATAAGTATGCCCCCGCCCTTATATAACACACACTAACACTTTCCAGTATAAAACTATATACCATTGAAAGAGTTCCAAACACTCAAATACAAGAAATAAAACTCTGAGGAACACGAAGCCCATCAATAAACCAAACACTCGGTCTGATCATATGTGCTCAGAAAGGGTAAGCAGATCTTTTAAACTATATGTATGCTATAAAATCTAAACATCATTTTTTAAATAATCAGTTTTTATCTTGACGTATTACATGTAGACAGCACAGAAACCTCTATTCACGGGGAAAAAAGGTGAAAATTTTAATAGTTTTTTTCTTCTGTTCTTCGTTTATGATGTTATCCAATTTTAAGGAACGATTCAAAACTCACAAACCTCCAAACTGAGCAATACGAACCCCATCAATAAACAAAAGAACTCGGGCTGATCGCATGTGCTCAGAAAGGGTAAATTTTCTCAACTATAACTATGCTTTAACATAACATTTTTAAATAATTAATTTCGATCTTGACGTATAACATGTTACATGTAAATAGCACAGAAAACTCTATTCATGGGAACAAAATAGCAATCGCAAAAATACTGAACTCCAAAGAAAATTCAAAACGGAAAGTCCATAATCAAATGGCAAAATCAATAAACACATCAAACAAATGGATAACAAATGTCATATTTCTGACTTGGTACATGTACAGTAATTTTCTTATGTAGAAAGTGGTGGATTAAACCTTGAAAGACCATGTATGCATTGTATGAGTGGAAGCGTTTGTTTGAGCGAATTATTTTGAAGATTGCTTTTATTTCAAAAACAAAGAGATTTCGCTGATATTCATCTGAATATAAATCGCAATACGACAAGTTGTAAATCTTTGGTTATTAAGGAGAATCAGATAGATACGTTTTTGTTTTAATTAGTCTCTGGCTTATAATTTGGCTTGATTCCCTCCCAATAAGTAGTGTGACAAAAAGCATTTAAAACACACAATTTTAATGTTTTATTAGCTCATGTATCGCCATTAATAATCTGCCTCATTGGTTTTTATTGTCATCAGTATGTTTTATTTTGTAAACTGAATTCACAATAAGATACAAATATGGAATATAAAATGCCCTACATTTATAAGACAGAACGCTAGTATATAAAGAGCCTGCTATTTATAAATTTTCTTCTTCATACATAAGGCACTTACGAAACATATTTTTAGTAGCCATTAGCGTTATAAAGTAATAAAAACGTTGTTCATATACGTTTCCGTTCGTTTCACCAATACTTATTATAAATATTGTATATGCTTATTGTTGTTGGAAGATTGGCTGATTAGAGTAAGTCCAAGTTGTTCAAGTAAAGATATACAAGTCAAATGACTAAAGTCTTCAATACAAACATAAGTAAGAAAAATAGGAGGGCCATGTCCCTAGTAACTGTGAGGACACAATATTCCTGCTTACAGTTGTACCTGCACCTTTTGTTCTATTATTTTCCCGCAATAATTTTAGTACAATTCAAAAAGACAACAATAAAAAAGGTTCGTATTTAATACATACATCTGTAATATTGAATATACGGGACATATTTCTACTATGGATGTCTGCACTGATTGCTGCCGAATTTACAATCTTTCAAAATAATGCCATTAAGACAAGTAATAGTAGGCAGGGTGAGGGATACATCTGCCATTTGTTTTTGAATAATGCACCAAAAAGTATTTTATCTATTCTTTTGTAAGCTATTTTTCGTGTGCTTCTCTGTCCTATATGTTCTCCTATTTATTTGTTTTGTAGTCCGGTGATGTGATGTTGTCATTTTAATGTGATATTTAACATTGCTATCAAAGCGGGAGTTTTGGCATGCCACAAAACCAGGTCCAACCCACCATTTTTTTTCTTTTAAAAAATCTTTTTTACCAAGTCAGAAAAATGGCCATTCTTATATTATTATTTTTTTCTGTGTGGGTTACATTTTAACGTTGTGTTTATGTTGTGTCGTTTGTCTTCTCTTATATTTGTGTGAATTCACATTGTTATTCGACGTGTCACGGTACTATTCTATCCCAACTTCATGTATTTAGTTTTGATGTTATATGTGTTATTTTCACCGGATTTTGTCTAATACTTAGTTCTTTTCTGTGTGTGTTACATTTTAATGTTGTGTTTCTGTTGTGTCGTTGTTCTCCTCTTATATGACATGCGTTTTCCTCAATTTGAGTTTGTAACCCGGATTTGTTTTTTTCTATCGATGTACAGTACTACCTGTGACATTATCTTATTCATGGTGGCCCTTAACATTATGTCCACCATGGTGGCCCTTTATGTCCATCATTATACCACCTGTTGCTTAATCAATACACAACGTATTAATAATAAACTAGTCAAGGATAAAGGGAAATCTTGGGTGCATTGAAGTGTTAAAATGATATAACATACAGGTCATATGTCTCAGGTAAAGTATACATATATGTGTTTGTCAAATTTAATAACTGTGATTATGTCAGGAAAATTTTAAAACAAAATGAAATTGTAAAACTATTTGAACAAATAGCTTTATATTTTTTTTTAATTGACTCATGACTATTTGTTTGACAAGATACTTTTTAAATAGTTTTTAATCAATTTTAAAAGTTATATTTTTTACATGTACTTTATGGTAAGAAGAATAAATGAACATCATCTTCTAATATAATGCAAACTTTCTCAATGCCTGCCTTTTTATATTGAAAAGGTGTTACTCCAATTAATTTTCTTAATTCAAAATGGTTTATAATTAGATCATTGTAGATAGACTGGTCTGCATTCAACACTGTTTAACAAATGTGAAAAAATGTCTTTAGGACTAAATAAAATTAAGGCAATTCATTATTTCTCTATTGAATAATATATCCAAAATATTCATTACAACAAAATTTCATAATATTTTTATTGTCATATAAACATATTATGAGAAGGTTAACAATTTTCAAAAAGATTATCTCAAGTTATTTTGTTAATTTTACCATTAAGGAAGGAGTGTTCTTCATTGTCCAGCAAGTGGCACAGTTTACATATTCTATCCTTTAAAAGTTATATATTGTCCACTATTTTCTATTTCTAAATTATGACAAAAAAATGTATGACCACTAACTCTCTACTTTAGTGACACATTTGAGTATATACAGTTTTTATCAAAGTTTTTATTCTTAAATCTATTTTCAAAAATATTCTTATATTTTCTTTAAATTAATTTTTCATCAAGGTCTTTAAAAAGGTTTAATTCATTCAAGTCCCTGCAATTATTAACTTCAAACGCCTGGGTTGAGGGAAATGTTTTTGCAAATGTATACCAAGAATATGTACATGTATCATGCCAGCTAGTCCAGCACATTCAACAATATAATGTACAAACAAAAAAATGATTTAATTAATAGACCATAAAAGTGTCACCATCTATATAAGTGTACTTTTGTCAAATTATAGCCTTTAACTGACAGAAATTAGCCAAACCGAAGATGCCATATTTATTAGTTCATAGTTGTTTAAAAAAGCAAGACAATTTTTTGTTCATAAGATTGACTTTATTCAGAGATAGGATCATTTTTCATTATTATTAACATTTTTAATGAGTTTTTATTAAAATTTGATGATAATTAGGTTGGCCTTTGGAAAAAAGTCTTTTCAACAATAATTGTTCATGCACAACTCCTGTTTTAAGATTTGAAAAAAGTAAAGATAGACAAAAATTGTTTTTTCCTAAACCGTATAATCATATTTGTAGTTCTCCCGAATGATTATAGATGTTATCAAAATTTATTGTAAATGGATTGATACTGATCAGTTTATTTTGTTAAGAAACCAGCTTGTTAAAAATTACTTGTCTCATGGTTTCTTTAAAAATATCATTTGCTTGATTATTAGTTATTATTAATAATATAATTCATAAAATAATGCAAAAAACAATTGAATGAAGAACAACATGTACATTATTTTTTTACTTAAAAAACAATTATTTAAAATCTGTTGTCTTTATGTCTTTCAAATGCTAGTCAATAACTTTATCTTTGACTTTTTTTTGTTTTTTTGCTATTCAAAATTCTTGCCAAGATGGAATTAAAAGAATAAGAAACAAAAAACATACAAAAATGAATATAAGAAAAAAAAAAAAATTGAATAAATTTAACATGTTTAAAGACAGATAAATCAATGAATAATATAAATTAACAAAGAATAAAACAATATTTTATTCTACATTTTCAAAAAAAGATGAACTGTCATTTTTGAAAAGAAACCTGAGTAACCTGTACAGGTAAATTTAAATGAAACATACAAGCTGAAAACTTCAACCTTGATTGATTTCAACAGGTAACATAATTAGATAAAACATCAACCTATGTTTTATAACCCCAATAAATGGCCAACATCTCAAGATTGAATACCCCAATAAATAGCCACCATTGGATGTTGACCATGCAAGAGGGTGGACATAATTAAAAGGATGTCACAGGCTGTACTGTATGAGTTTCGAACAGACGTATACTACTGTTGCCTTTTTTTTTTATTTCATTTTCTTATAATTTTACTTTTAAACTTTAGTAAAGTAATTCATTTTTTACATCAACGGTATTATTTCTGTCTAATTACACACTGATTATATATATGTACGACTCAAGGATGCGATTGGGTAGCTGAAATGCGATAGTCACGCTGAAGTGCGATGGTTTGAATATTGTGACGTTTAAAAGTATCGTCACTAAGATACAACATCAATTCGATGGCAGTATGATTGTTTTTGTAGATGAAAGTTTCATTCTAATAAAGGAAAGGAAGGGGAAAAGAACGATCAAAGTCCCGAACAGTTTTGAGCAGTGCAGGTGGAGTATATAAAAAATATTTTAAACTTTCCAGGCGGCAATTCATGGGGAACAAAGCAAACGAATGATGAACTTGGTTTGCAGATGACCAAACTAGTGTTCGGAAGTAGGCTGCAAACCTTCTACGATAAATAAAATATCTTGATTTAAATATTAATTTTAATTTCTCTTTATGTATGGTTCACACGATTTTGATTGTGCAATTTAATAATGAAATTACTAACTATTAATATTTATGTTATTGCAATATAAAGTTAAGATAATGTTGTGTTAGTCCCAAGATAAATCCTGATTTGTGAAAAGACCGTCACGCTATCCTTTCCTGTGGTTAGAGTGTTTAAAATTGTTTACAAAATGTAAGGCCGAGATTAGCATGACTGGTCCCTAAATGTTTTTCCAAATTTATTTTATTCTCCTCGACTGGGTCAAATGTTTAAGTTTTTTTTGTGGAAAACGTGACAAGGGCTATCATATAGACCTACAAAATGATTTTTTTCATCTATGAACACCATATTTTCGGACTCAATACTAATGCGTACTAATCAGAAAATTGACATTCAAAATAATATTAAAACAAATCAAGATTTTAAAGTCTTTACTTTGAACTGAACAGAAAATAGGAGCTACTTTGGAAAATTCTTATTCATGTTTTTTTTATTTTACATCTCATGAACATTTGTTTTAATTCAATGTTTCAGGCAGAACATAGTACTTCAGCGTAACAATAGTTATCAAAGGTACCAGGATTATAATTTAGTACGCCAGACCCATCGCACTTCAGCGTAGTAATCAACAAGTTAACGTCACAATGTCACTATCGCACTTCAGTGTAGTTATCAACAAGTTAACGTCACAATGTCACCATCGCACGGTGGCGTAGTTATCAACAAGTTAACGTCACAATGTCACCATCGCACTTCAACGTAGTTATCAACAAGTTAAGGTCACAATGTCACCATCGCACTTCAGTGTATTAACCAGCTCACTTGAATGTGGACCAGCGTACTTCAGCGTTACCATCAAGGTTCCGAGTCATCCATATAAACGAGAAATAAAAAAAAAACAAAAAAAAAAAAAACACACAGACGTCTTTGTTTTTATGTTTTACATTACCAAAATTGAATAACAAATAACGAGTATTAAACAGTTATTTAGTTAAACAAGTATTTTAAGTCTGGTTGACGTATAACCG
Organism: Mytilus galloprovincialis; assembly: GCA_037788925.1. Lineage (NCBI taxonomy): Eukaryota > Metazoa > Mollusca > Bivalvia > Mytilida > Mytilidae > Mytilus > Mytilus galloprovincialis. The sequence goes on from CM075339.1 coordinate 15,242,186, forward strand.
AATAATTCTTTTACTTTTGTTTAAGGGTGTCATAATTTTCATATACTAAAACATATAAAAAATGACCATTGAACTGTGTATTCTTAATATTTAACCATTAACTTTATGGATTTTGACTTTATATTTATGATCTGATATTGAAATTTGTAATGAAAAAGAAAGAAGATAGTAATTAATAATTTGCCTGACATTTATTTATTTATGCTGTGCATTTGCATTCAGATATCGCAGATCAAATTTATTCCTTCATAGTGTGTTCATTAACGTTTTTTGATTGAGTTAAGCCTCCCAACTGATATATTATCGTGTGTTTTTCTATGTTGTGCTGTTATGCTATTGTTTCAGAAAAAGGGAGAAGGTAATTTATACGCGTTTCTCGTTTCTTGTTTTTTATATAGATTAGACCGTTGGTTTTTCCCGTTTGAATGGTTTTACGCTAGTAATTTAAAGGGCCTTTTATAGCTTGTTGTTCGGTGTGAGCCATGGGTCCGTGTTAAAGGCCGTACATTGACCTATAATAGTTTACTTATATAAATTGTTATTTGGATGGAGAGTTGTCTCATTGGCACTCACACCGCATCTTCCTATATCTCTTTATTCAAAATTTTGAACTCACCTCCCTGTAAAAATGAACATCAACGTAGACATAACCAACCATATTTTGAAAATAGCTTTCAAATTTTATAAAGAAATTATCGTCTGATCGTTTAGTTGTAGGGTATTGAAATTTGTTAAAAAACGCCGATTACTCGGGAATATAGTAATTATTAATTTGCCTGGCTTTCATTTATTCATGCCTTTATTCGAAATTCTAAACTTACCCCTCTGTAAGGATGAACCACAGCGTAGACAAAACCAAACACATTTTTAAAATAGCCTTCCGAAATATACATTGGTTTCAAATTAAGTTCACATGTAAGGGACGCTCTGTTATAGTTGTAAGAATGACATCGTTTTCGCCGGATACATTTTTTGAAGCAGACCCTTGATGATATGTTTTCAAATGTACGATAAGTAAATCCACGTAATTTAACATCTCGTTTATCTGGATTTATCTGAAACGTTCCTGATGTACATTGATCAGCAGATGTTTGGAGGAGTTTATAAAGTAACCAAAGTCCTTGGTAAATACCGAGACGCATTGTTTAAAATCACGGCTCTAGTAGAGTAATCTCAAATCTTCAAATAATAAAACCGTGTCTGAATATACATATATATTTCTACTGATTGTCTGTGATATAAAACCATTAATTGTAAACTACGTTGGCAAATGCAGTTACAATCATAAGTCCTTTTCAGTATTACAATATCCAAAAGAATAAATAATAACACGAAACCTCTTATGATTATGTTTACAATGATACTGCTTCGAGTTGGGAGCTATACAAATATAGGTCAGTAGATTACCACATATAAAGATAGCTTTGACGTTCTATATATCTCGGATATGCTTACTTATGCACTGAGCTACTTATAACATGACAAAAGCAGCCGACATTTGCGAAAGTATTTGATGGATTTAAACATCTATATTGTTTATTTGATTTAAAAACAATTTAAAACGTAAATAAATATTTTATCATACTAAGCATCAGTGAAAAATTACTTTTCAAACGAGTTAATTTCAAATCAGATATCTCTTAATAACTAATAAATTTACTTTTATAGATATTTAAATACACATTACTGTATCTTAAAAAGTAAAATCACAAAAATACTGAACTCCGAGGAAAATACAAAACGGAAAGTTCTTAATCAAATTACAAAATCAAAAGCTCAAACAAATCAAACGAATGGATAACAACTGTCATCCGCTTGCAAAATGCTAATTCAAAACCGAACGAACATAAATCTAAAATCAAACAAATATGTGGTTTGCATATTTTGTTCCGGACATTGTTTTGAAATAAAAGACGTTAAATATTTTGTATGATTCAAAATTTATTGTTTTTTACTTTTTAACAGTACAGTTATGGTTTAAGGAATTACATTTTGAAGTTAATATGGCATAGTATTTCTATGGAGGATCAAACAGTTGTATATAGAGACTCTCTGTATTTCGTAAGACTTGAAACTTTATTTCTTAATTTTTTATTTTTATTTTAAGTGTTAACTTGTTATTTTAATCACGTATAGCAAAATAACGAATACATGCACATTAATGAAAAGGTCATGCCATTCATACAAATCATACGTTAGTCCTGGTATTTAAATGATCAAGATTTAAAATTAAAACATAAAAACGTTTGTTGGTCCTCGATTATGATAATGATCTTCAACTTTTTTTAGCATTTTTAACTTTTATTCTGATAAGATTTTTGTAGACGAAATGCGCGTCTGGCCCAAATACTAAAATGCTTCTGTTCAATCATAGGCAAATTATCAATTGTTGAACATTATCTTTGGGTAGCATCTCTTCTAACCAGAAACAAAACAGCAGATTTTAGACACTAAAATAAGACTTTTAGCGATCATTTAGTATATTTTCAGAGTGAAAACCAATATCAACCTTGAGAGTGATTTTCCAACAAATCAGAAGCACACACTTTAACCATTTTCTACTTTTTTTGTTAGCCAAGGCGTTATCAGTTTATTTTAGACCTGTGAGTTTTTATTCGTCTTTTTATTCTTAAGCATATTTAAAACAATCAATCAGAGTAAATGGAATTTTTACAGCGCTTGGAATATTTACTTGACTATTGTTTCTACATGATCAATGTAATGTCATTAGGTGACATCACCAATGTCATGTCATTGTGTTTTCATCAGTTTTGAGATATATGTGCACCTTTTGGAATGGAAATGAAGAACGTGTCAAAGAGACAACAACCCGACCATAGCACATACTACAGCAGAAGGTCAATGCAGCGAGGAGTTCCCGCACCCAGAGGTGTCCTTCAGCTGGCCCCTAAACAAATATATATACTAGTTCAGTGATTATGAACGCCATATTAAACTCTAAATTATACACAAGAAACTGAAATTAAAAATAATAAAAGACTAACAAAGGCCAGAAGCTCCTGACTTGGGACAAGCGCAAATAAGCGGCGGGGTTAAACATGTTTATGAGACCTCAAACCTAACCTATACCTCTAGCCTAATTTGCAATTGTACTGTTTTGCATTGCATTTGTAAGTTTCATAAGTTCTATTTACATAATTGATATTGGCTCATTTTTGGAACTTTGTCGAATGGGGTCATTTGATATATCAAATTGAAGGTCTTAATCAGCTCTACTGAAAAAGGAAAATTACAAACCCCTTTTTCTTCCTAGTGGGAAGTGTGAGGTAATTTCATGCATAAAAACAAACTTCTCAGATTGTTGGGTTGTCGCATATCAAATGAAAGTCCATAACGCTTATATTTCAAATATCAAATTGATGTTCCCAAACAATGGGTTGGCAGGGGTCTATGAGTACATTTAAGATAAGGTTGTTGTTTATCACATGAAAGGTTTGATTGTTTTTTTTAGTGCATAAATCAAACTCTCTAGAGCATGGTGTTGTCGCATATCAAATGAAAGATCATCTAGTCTATAATAGCCATTTGATTTGTACATAGAAGAATATAATATTGAACAGAAAATTCTTATTTGTTTTCCATAATCAAATAACATCAAAAACTAAAACTGATTTTCCCCATTCATTGACAAATACAGTTTACTATAGTCTTGGTTGAAGCACAAGGCGACAGGTTCCTTGATTCCATGATGTGATTCCAATGGTATGTCTAGTACTTTCCAATCAGTATCCATTCTTTTTTGCTTGTTCAAATATTTCGTGTGCTCTACCAGTCTGTGTATGTTATTTGATCCCTGCCCACTTACGTAGATGTGGCTGTTGTCGTCAGTGCACATGTCCGTTGGCGAGTCCATGGTGGCAATATTATAAATCTTACTGTGATACAATATTTTAGTAAATGGCAACATGCCCGTTCTGAAGTTGTACCTGATATAATTCTGACCGCCTATACAAGATAAGAAAGAATCTTTATGTACTGTATGGAACTTTACAACACGTGAACCAATGCTATGTCCATTGTTAGATATATCTGTGATGGTGCTGGAACTTTAAAAAAACATTAAAATTATTTACACCACAAAATTACAAACATAAACACTGGTATGTATAACTTGCACGCGGAATTGTGAAGTATTCATTCAAGGATTCCGTTACAAAATTGATCTTACTACTAACTTCATTTTATGAAAGATACTTGGATTTTATATTTCTGCACCTTTGGGTCCTCTTAGCAAAATAAGATAATTTGTATTTATATTTGTATTGGTTGTAATTGTTACAACAAAACGAATACCACGCCATCATGATATGATTGATGTTCCGAAAGCTAAAGACACACCCCTTATAGCTTATAGTTTTCTTTAAGGTTTTCAATATCATTGTAGATATATTCATGATCAATCCTAACATTGATTTTTAAGGTGGTACTCTACACTACAGGGAGATAACTCTATAAAAAAGGCTAAACGTTTTAATTACCATGATTACGTAGTGTTGTGAAGAGAATATTTAACGTATTAATGGTCACAGTAAGTGTTTGTCAAACTGCTTTATAACCAGTGTATTTTTTTCTGATAAAACGGTTGGTTCACATTTGTTGAATTTTGTGTATTTTTGTTAAAGGGTCAACGTAAATACTTTGTCAAAATTTAATGAAAATTAAACGAGCCAAATTAATTTTATTGAAGGAACCGGTGTTGGGATCCACCTTTAATCAAATAAAGACAACTTAAAATGTACTGCAATTCAGTAAATTTTTCAAACTGTCAATACGTCTTGTAAACCAACCAATTTTTGCGACTTTCGCGAGTAAAAAAATATCGCGAATTTAAATAGTCGCGAATGAGTTTAACTTTGATCTTTTCTTATTTAACTAACTCAAGTGCATTAGATAATCTCGACACTAAATCGCTGCGAAATGAAGTATCCGCGAAAATAAGTTGGTTAACAGTATAATGTACTATTGCATCTTTGTTTTTCCAAGTTCTTCATTATCTCTAACCAGTGAAGCTCTTGTTTTACAGACTCTATGTTATGAATGATTGTTGAGGTATTTAATTAGAAATTTGATAAAGATGACATGTTTTTTTTTTTTATATATAATGTTATTTAAGAAGAAAGAGGTATATGTGTAGGCTACTTTTTGCACATTAAACTTACATTTTGTCGTATTTGACCGCACCTGCAAACAAACAACCATCTTTATTGACGCCAAAAAAACATGGAGATGTTCCTGAAAAATAATCCCTTCCAGTATTGGGCAATGATGAAACACAAGACACGGTAGTGTTTAGTTCGTCGCAAGTTACATTGAAGAGAACAATCATTTTGTCAGGGTCAATTTGAAGGACAGCTCTGGAGTTTGGTTTTGTGATATAGCCTATATTTTGACTCGTGATAGCCACATCATATGGTTCACTGTCTACGTCAAGCTTATTCAAATAATTTCCGTGGGAATCAACCAATATCAGAATCTTTTTAACATAATCACATAGCAAAATATTCCCCTTAATTGTAGCAGCTATCCCAGTAATTCGACCAAAGTCATGGTTGAATTGGCCTATGTACGAAAATCCATGTCTTACATCTCCCGGGACTGCCAACACCTGTGCCATCTAAAAGAGTTAGCAAAAATATCACTTTTTTTTTAAACGATTTGTATATCAAGATAATGTTATCACTAGCTGAAAACGTGCCTCATATATTTTGCACTAAATGTTCTATTAAGGTTTGACGAATTAATTACAAGATAAACAAAAAGGCAATTTTTTCAAATTGTAGTAATTTTATGTAGTTTTGGGCAATTATACTATCTTTTCGTGTTAAGAGTCCAACTCCCCAACAAAGAAGCCTTTGAAATGCTTGTCCACATGTACTGCTTCAATGATCTTATTTCTACTGTGTGTCATATGAATTAAATTATAGCTATATTATAAATACAAATAGTAAGTGAATTTGACAAGATAATTCAGATGGCAAACTAGCTTCCATCACTGTAGATAAAATTATGTAGTTTAAGGACAAACATTTGGCCATTCGTAAATGAACCAAAAGTTCTTCTCTTTCTTGTATAAATTTAGAACTCTAAAAAGGAGCTTCTTTGCAAAATGAAAGTGAGTATTTGCCTTCTTGTCGGTTTTTCATTATTTTTCGACGGATACCAATTTTCATGGATTTCGTGGGTACAGGTAAACGCCGTAATTAAACATTCAACGAACAAGATTTTTTTTGTAGAATTGTATGAAGTTTATTTCTTTTATAACCACGAAATAAAATTATTACGAACATGCCTTAATCCATAAAAATTGATACCCATGAAAATAAATGAATCCACAGTATGTTTAATTTTTGAGAAATTTGGTCATAATTAGAAGAGTATTTTTTCCCCAAGGTGAACGTTTATAAATTTCCACCACATTTAGTATCAGATTATCCATAGAAAAATAAAACGTGTTATTATTTTTTTTGTTAATTTTTTGGTTGTATGTAAAACTGTTCTATTGAGTTCGATGTAATTGGTTGGTGGGATACGTCTGTTGCACTGGTAATTCTGCTAAATACTGTTATCATTGCTCATTTATTAAGACGTTTTTTCAAATTAAAGATACAAGTTTTCCGTTTATAGGACCAATATTGAAGGTTGTAATACTTAGACATTATGGAAATATAAATCCGTTTAAAAAAATATTTTTTTTTGCTTTTGTGACGTTTTTTGGCGATATATTTTTTTTTTTACAAAATTTACATAAAACGACAATTTTAAAAACACAAGTTCCAACTAATGATGCCAACCTTTCATTTAAAGGTAAGGAAAGTGTTTGTCATCAATTTGTTTTTAAAAATCATTCAGTTTCTTCGTTTATTTGTTAAGCAAATTCGGCCCCACAAGAAATCGTTAAAATGTATACATTATCAACTGGTTTACAATAAACAGTATGTGTAAAGTGAAATTAAAAAAAAGGTAACAATCTTAAAACTAATCCGAAAGGTTCCAAAATAACTGTGTGTTGTTTTCATATCTTGAGCATTGATTTTAGACGAAAATAAAAAAAATAATTTGCATTTTTTTGGATTTCAAAAAACACTTGTTTTCCCTAACAATTGAAAAAAAAAAACAATATTTCAACCAATTAGTTACAACATGAACATCACTTGATTAGCATATTGAATATTTCTAATCAAACTTGAAATTTTATTTAGTACGTAGAAAATTATGTGTCGATTTTTTATTCAACTTTCCGCAAAACTAATTTACATCCTATGACCGTTTACATTGAATTTTAGATACTTTCCGACAAGTTTTTATTTTCAATTTCATATGTGCATACATTGCAAATGAAAGTTTTTTAAAATAGTGTATCTCATTTTGTTTTATATTTAATACTTTTTGATATATTTTATTCCAAAGTCGTGTATCGTTTCTTTTGTTGACTAGTATATGGCAAAATAGTAAAATATTGTGCTAATAGCTGTATATAAGATAATTCAGAATCTACATGATCTATATAATTTTTTAACTACCGAATCACTGCTCAAAGTTCAAGGCATATTTAATGACAACCATGTTTGAATCAGATGTTATTCATGCTCGAACAATGCCTAATAACAATATTGTAAATACCCCCATTAATTGTGATACATTCTTACATGAACTTGAACTAACTTATTGGCTATCAACAAAGGAACATTTAAAATTAGGTTATAATACATGCATACCTTATGTGTTGCGTCACAGATAGTGTGAATGACTTCCTTCTATATTTATAACTATTGATTTTGTCTGTAAAAGATAACACTCAAATTTATGACGATATAGGAAGGTCAAAGTAATCTCAAGATCTGTGAATCGTCAAAGGAAATTTACGTTTTTGATCATTTCTTTGTTCATTTAATTACACATTTCATCCATGCACGGTTTACATAGGATTTTATATTGGTAATATACAAACATTCATATTCACGTATATGATGCTTTGTTTTACAAAATATTCTCATCAGTTAAAGTCATACGCATTCTAGTATAACTTGCAATACATTTTACTTGTGAAAATAATCAACGCATTATAACTCAGCTGATGGTCATAACTTAATAGATCACAAATGTAACATGTGTAATATGCTAAAATAAATTTTTGTTCATATTTTTCTTTTAAAGTGCAAGAAATATATATATCTTTTTTTTATAAAATATGATTTCTGTGCACTAGAAATAAGGAGAAATCGTAGTTATGCGTACATGCTATTCCTGTTTCTAATGTTTACACACATTTAATTTACTAACTGTGGGGGTTTAATAACCTTGACTACCCATGGGGGTTATTTTCTAACAATGCACATCATTTGTATTTACACTTGCATCTTGCTTGTTTTCTGTGAACACATAATCATTAAACATATGGATGCCTTATTTAAATGATGAAGTTATTCTCCATTGCACATTTGTTTATTTTGCTTGGACTGTCTCAAAATGTCTATTATAACTTACATTGTATATTGTTATTAGAGAGATGTATAATCAAAATAAAACTTTTCAGAATTTTAATTGTTTTCTCTGTATTCTTTATATTACATAGTCACATTTCTTAAGTAGTTTGGATAGTATTCTTCAATAACTCAAGTTCATGATTTTAATGATAACAAATATCTATCAGCGGACAACTAAAACAAAAATGTCACATTTTGAAACAGTCCACAACACTAACATTGCTAGCTCTAATTATGTTGTAATTCATAACTTTAAGCGAACATAATTTATTTACAAAATAAACTCAACACCTTTGTATTGGATCAGCTCCCTGACAGTGTGCAGCAAAGCTTAATTTTATTAAAGACAAATGCAATGTAATAAATGTTCATCCGTGTTACTGTCTGCCTAAGCCGCTGCAGGTAACAAACACAAAAACCAATCTACAAAAATAAAAACATTTTTCATTATGTACGCAAATACATATTATGAATCATATAAAGATTTTGTTCTTACACACATTATTATTCACATTAATAAAAAATAACACAAGAAAAATACATTAAGTCGGGTTGGAGGGTGGGAAACTTTACTGCACCAAACGCGTACATCGAATGACAATATCTATATTTCACAAAACCGCCAAAAGTATAGCACGAACTATTTGAAATGACCTTATTCAAATTTTATGGTCAGTTCTAACTCGACCAATGAAAAACATTTAACATATTATATACTTTCAAACACGTGTAAGTTTATAAACAAATACACGTGGTAATGTTTACATACCGGTGTACATAACTTAAATAAATATATATTGTGATACTTGTTAATTTAAATGTGAAATGCAGTTATAATGTTTTTGTTCTGTAGAATAAATGTTCATGATGTTATTATTTTCAGTTATCACATGACTTCTTTTAAAGGTCACATGGTTTGTTTTTGCTGATTTGTTGAGTGTTTGTAATAAATGTGATATGTTTTTATGTTAAAAAGCACCTCAGTGAGAAAGTTGTTTTGTTTTTAGATATTTATTAATCTTTGTGTACATTTATTAACTTGTAGTTTTTACTTCAAGAATTAATATACATATTAAAATCTTGATAACATCACTTAAGAATTGTTGTAGTTATTATATACTGATCCGAGGTAGATTATGGTTAATAGAGTAAGAGAGTAATTATCAGTTCAAGAAACCTCAAATTAAAAAATAAAAAAATGATGCATATATTTTTTACAACTAAATGAATAGTTTTCATTATAAAACTTATGTGCAAATACTGTTTCCTGAAGAAAACTCTTTGATTTGTATACATTGAGAAGAAGTTTATTTTTTTAATTGCTTGCTTTCCAGGAAGCAGTTCACAGACATATTTTCCATATGCAAGTGACCTTTGTGTGACTCTTGTTGTCGCAATACACATGGTTATGTCATTGAAATAGACTTCAATATGGATGTATATGTTAAACACCTGCTCAATATCCATGATTCTTAGTTGATTGTTTACTATAAGGTGACAATAGGTAAACTACGGATTCAACACACAACCTCCATATTTTCACATCATAACAGAAAGAGAGAAACAGAAAATTGACATGTATACGATAGGTTTGAGTGAAAATGATAAATTTGTGCACAGAAGACTAAGTTTATGATGTATAATTGCATTGGTTCAAGAATTGGATTCACATTTTTTTTCACCAGTCACTTGAAAGGACTCTTTTCAATCTGAATTAAATACCGTTCTAAGAAGATGGTTTGCAAAGGGCTCTAATACTACAACCAGCAAAACATAATTATACCTTTTAAAAAGATAACAACCATTGAATCAGTTTTTGCAATGATAAAGTTGGAAAGCAAGACATAAGTATGTGGTTTCCTGCGATGGTGTCCACGCTGACAACAATTCATTAGTTTGTGATCAGGTCTAGTTTATGGTGAGCCGCTAGTGGGAGGTCAATGATATGTGGTATGCGGTTGTATAATCATTGGCATATGTCATTTCAATGGAAATTATTTGGCTCCGCCCTCAAAGTCATGGTCTATTGACTTTAAAAACTTTGCTAAGTTAACATGTATTAGTTTGTGATTAGGTCAGTTCATAGGGAACCACTAGTGGTTAGTCGTTGATATGTATATATGCAGTTGTATACGCATTGGCATATCTCTTTTCTATGGAAACTTTTCCACCTTAGTCATGAACTATTGACTTTTTCTTGGATTACATGTATAAGTATGTGATAACATCAGTTCAAGATGATAACTGGTAATATTGAGTCAATGATATTTGGTATGAGAATTTATTGGCATTTGCAAGAAACTTTTCCAAGGAGATTTTAAAGGCCATCCCCTCTTCACGTTCATTGACTTTGAAACTGTTACATACACAAGTTTATTTTAAGTGTTTGCGTTCGTTTAAAGGGAGCTACTGATAATAAGTCTATGGTATATAGTATGCAGTTATATAAGCATTGTCACATTTCATTTACATGGAGATTGTTTAGCCATGTACCTCGTTCATAGTTCATTATCTTTGAACATTTGCATAACTTATGTAGCATGTTAAAGTTTTGCTTTTATAGCATAAGGCAAATTACAAAAAGGCGAGACAGGTCGACGACACTGCCGGTGAAAGTTTTGTCCCCGAGGGTATCACCAGCCAAGTAGTCAACACTTCGGTGTTGACATGACTATCAATTATGCGGTCATTTTATAAATTTCCTGTCTACAAAAAGATAACATCATCGAAATACTAACTTAAGGATGTTCTTATCCCAGGCATAGATTACCTTAGCCGGATTTGACACAACTTTTGGAATTTTAGGTCCATAATACTCTTCTACTTTTTGGAATTTTAGGTCCATAATACTCTTCGACTTTTTACTTGTTTGGCCAAATAAAATTGAGAATGGAAATGGGGAATGTGTCAAAGAGACAACAAACCGCCCATATAAGACAACAGCAGAAGGTCATCAATAACTATTTTGATCTGAACATCACTGTAAGATCTTATGTAGACAAACACAATGAACATGATGAACGAATAAATTAGATCTGCGATACCTGAATGCAAATACATAATGAATAAAAATTATAAGGGGTAAATAATTAAGGTCAAAAGTAAATAAAAAGGTTTAAATACGATTTAGAAACACAATTTTGATCTGAGCGTCACTGATGAGTCTTATGTAGACGAAAAGCGGGTCTGGCGTATAAGATTATAATCCTGGTACCTTTGATAACTATTTATGCCACTGCTGGTGGACGTTTCGTCCCCGAGGGTTTCACAAGCCAAGTAGTCAGTTTTTCGGTGTTGACATGAATATCAATTATATGCATTGGCAAATTTCCTGTTAACAAAACTATGAATTTTTCGAAAAACTAAGGATGATACATAATGATGGATTAGAACATGCACTTTTTTAACGATTGTATTTGGCAGAAGTAGTAACCTTTTTTCAGTTTATGTCTACAGTATGTATTGCTTGCTTCCATCAGAACTAATAGTTATCAAAGGTACCAGGATTATAATTTGATACGCCAGACGCGCGTTTCGTCTACATAAGATTCATCAGTGACGCTCAAATCAAAATAATTATAAAGCCAAACAAGTACAAAGTTAAAGAGCATTGATGAACATAGATTCCAAAAGGTTGTGCCAAATTCGGGCAAGGTAATCCATGCCTGGTATAAGAAATCTATCGTATTTCGAATAACTCTTATTTTTGAAAACTGTTAATTTATAAAAATTGACCATATAATTAATATTCATGTCAACACCGAAGTTCTTAATACTGGGTTGACGATACTTTCAGGGATGAAACGTCCATCAGCAGTGGCATCGACTCAGTGGTGTAAAAAGTTTTCGTAACAAGAGCGATGCATACATATAGCCATATATCATGTTTATAAACAAGTCTGATTCTAGAGATAGGAACATTGCCTGCACTCTTCGTATTCGATAAAAAATATATTTACAAATGGTTTAACTACTGCCGTCTTAATGACATTTTAATAGCTATTATTTCTTTGTTTCTCTGTACTATATTTTTTTGTTTCTCTGTACTATATTTTCTTCCATTTATTTATTGTAGCCCTGTCGTGTAATATTGTGATTTTGATGTTATAACGCGGGAGGTTTGACATGCCATAAAACAAGGTTCAATCCACCATTTTTTTAATAAAATGCCCTGTACCAAGTCAGGAAAATGGCCATCGTTACATAATAGTTAGTTTCTGTGTGTGTTACATTTCGGTGTTGTGTTTCTGTTGTGTCGTAGTTCTCCTATATTTGATACGTTTCCCTCAGTTTTAGTTTGTAACCCGGATTTGTTTTTTCTCTATAGATTTATGAATTTCGAACAGCGGTATACTACTTTTGACTTTATTTAATATATGCTTTTTAAAGGACAGATTTTAATCTCAATTGATTGTCTTTGTATATAATGGTGTTTTTGAAAAAAAAGGACTATTGTAAGACCCTCAAATTTATAAAAATAGTAATATTGGTTAATCCTTACAGTTATTAAAATATGATACAAATTGTACATATTTAAACAGTATACTAATGTCGAATTTAATGTCCAATTTATTGCATCAATATATTTATTGCTTGATTTTTTAATTACAAAAAAAAAAAACCCAAAATTAACAAGTAGGTGTGTAGATCCAGATGCCAATTGAGAACATATAAAACATATTCAGAACCATTTTAGTATGGAATACAACATAATCAACATTACATATAATCAAGTCCTGATTGGGAACGATTTCTCAATACATGATTTCTGGCTACTTACGACAACTGCCATCAATTAAAAGCAAATTTTGATTATTTACGCTTTGTAGAAATGTATATATTTTGAAAGTGTTCATTACACAAAATCCCTATTCACATGAAAAAAACATCTACCATGCATGATGACAATGTTTGTTCAGCTAAAACTTAAAAGTTATGCTTAAACATTAATCCATATCTCTTATCTCTCTTCTAGTTCAAGACGAACCTTCTCACCGGTTTACTATATTTTATTTGATACTAGAACACACCCGTGATATCGCGGGTCCGTGACTGAATTAAAGTATATAACTATGCGCAAGCCTTATCTTAGTATTAGTACTGTCATCTGATAAAGTCATGCCGATTATAAGATACACAATTTTCTCTGCTTTCAAATCTTTCTGTTTGAACCCGTCGAACTGTAACTTATCAATTATTGGTAATATTAATTATATGGAAAACAAAAGGTCCTGGAATGGAGTTTTTTTTAATCAACAGCATTGTCCTATATTAGTTATAAATAAAGTTGAATTCTTTGATTCGCTGTTTTACGTCATGCCCGCTAACAAATTGAAACTTATTTTTAGTCCAGATTTTTAGTATTCGTATTGTTATCTTAGAAAGTCTAACGGATGAAAATACCACAATAGGTAACAATTTGACAATTTAGTAGTGTCAACCCTGTGATTATGACCCGTGTATATAGCATAATAATCCTGAATACACCGTTTGGTGGTGCGCCTGTCAGATGCGGAACGTACAGATAAGGTAATAGGTAACATGTGATTATACTATTGGTATCGGTATCAGACTCGACCCGGAACTTCCTAATTATTGGCAATATTAATTACGTGGAAAACAAAAGGGCCTGGAGTGGTGTAATTTTTAATCTACACCTTTGTACTATATTAGTTGTATATAAAGTTGAATTCTTTGATTCGTCGTTTTAACGTGATGACGGCTGACAAATTGGACCTCGTAATTTTAGTATAATAGATATACCGATTACACAGCAAATAATCATTGTTGATATATTGAACATATAGCATGCATAGCTTAGCGGGTATAGTCTAAACATATTTTATTGTTCAACTTAGTTCCTTCTTCCCCATACTATAAAATTGAGAATGGAAATGGGGAATGTGCCAAAGAGACAACAACCCGACCATAGAAAAAAAAAACAACAACAGAAGGTCACCAACAAGTCTTCAATGTAACGAGAAATTCCCGCACCCGGAGGCGTCCTTCAACTAACCCCTAAACAAATATATACTAGTTCAGTGATAATGAACGCCATACTAATTTCCAAATTGTACACAAGAAACTAAAATTAAAATAATACAAGACTAACAAAGGCCAGAGGCTCCTGACTTGGGACAGGCGCAAAAATGCGGCCGGGTTAAACATGTTTGTGTACATGAATATCTATACTATTAAACGAGAAGACCTCATTTTTGGTGTCGCTTCTCTTCTTTCCACAATAAATTAATCAACACGACTCTGTGTCCTATATGTACAGTGCATAGTCGCATTTGTCATCCATTCATATGATTATTCAGATTGAGTTATTTTGGGGGAAAAACGAGAAAAAAGGCATCCAGATATTGTCCCGTCATTGGACGAAATTTTAAGTCAGATTATACTTCCGGTTTGCGTTTTTCTGTATACTTTGAACAAACAAATAGTACGAATAAAGTGTATTTTAATTCTGTTCAGAGTTTATTATATGGAGAGGGTCTGTATACTATGTCAATTGACCACCGTGGATCGATTACTAAACTAAGAATTGAAAGTAAATACACTTTATTTATATAGTAATATACAGATAAGCGCTAAAATTATTCATGTGAATTTTTGATACCTTTTCTGAAATTCTCCATTCATTAAATATTTTACAAAATTCATTGATAACAAAAAAAAAGATGTGGTATGATTGCCATGTTGAGACAACTCTCCACAAGAGACCAAAATGACACAGAAATTTACGACTATAGGCCTTATTTATGTACAAAAAAGGAACGAAAAACAAATATGTAACACACAAACAAACGACAACCACTGAACTACAGGCTCCTTACTTAAATGTTCATAACATACTAAATGTATGTTCATATTGAAATTGATAGAAAACCAAAAATTGGGAATTTTGGAAATGAAGGAGGAGGTATAAAACTTCTAACAACACTTTACATACTTTTAACTCCGCTCTGAATGCCCGCGATTTCGCGGGTGTGTTCTAGTGTGATTAGAATTCAATAATAATTATAACGGCAATCATCCTTATCACACACATCCTCAAATAGACTGTCCCTATGTAAACTAAACCATAAGCTCCGCCCGATCAGTTGAAATAACATTAGTAATAGTAACGTGCAATATATATTATTGTGATAGGGATATTAAATTCTTAACGGGTAATTGCAACATTTTTTAAAATTCAAAGGTTTTTTTTTAAAAAATAACCAATTGATATAAAAATGGTATAGTATGATATTGAGCAGAAAATCAGTTGTTATTTTCGATCATCAAATAACATGAAAAATCAAAACTGATTTCCCCCAATCGTTGATAATATAAAGTTTACTATAGTCTTTGTTGAAACACAAGGAGACGGGTTCCTTGATTCCATGATGTGTATCTAATGGTATGTCCAATACTTTCCAATCAGTCGATACAGGTTCGTCCCATAACAATTGTACATAGCCTGCTAGTCTGTGTATGTTGTTCGATCCCTGTCCACTGACATAGATGTGGCCATAGTCATCAGAGCATATGTCAGTGGGCGTATCTATTGTGGCAATATTATCAATTTTCTTTGTATGTGGATATGTTTCGCTATT
This sequence comes from Mytilus galloprovincialis, assembly GCA_037788925.1. Lineage (NCBI taxonomy): Eukaryota > Metazoa > Mollusca > Bivalvia > Mytilida > Mytilidae > Mytilus > Mytilus galloprovincialis. The sequence goes on from CM075339.1 coordinate 15,258,291, forward strand.
ATAATGCGTGATATAACTTTGACCGCCTATGCAAGAAAAAGAAGACTTTTCATTAAATGTATGAAACTTTACCACACAGGAACCAAGTGTATGTCCAGTTTTTCGCAAGTCTGTGAGACTACTGAAATTAAAACAGATATTATCAAAACATGTTCGGCAGTACTGGAAGAAATCTTGTAAATAGAAGATCATAAATTGATAAATATTATCAGAAAAACAAGTGTCACAGAATTTGTTTTATTATAAGAAAATAAAACGAAAATTATGTGTTTACTCTAATAAATTTTAACAATTGGGGTTGTCTGCAATTACATGGACAAGTTGCACAATTAGTTCTAACAAACACAAATATTTAGTTTGTGTTGAAACAGAAAAGAATGCAATAAATCATTTTAATTTTTATTCAGATTATCAGTCTTCCACCTAAACTACAAATATGTTTCAAAACGTTGTCTGCTCTATGATCGGGTTGTTGTCGCTTTGACACATTCCCCATTTCCTTTCTCAGTTTTTGATTTATACATAGAAATAGACCAAGTGTGTACTGCTGTTTTTTCATATCCCACAGTAAGGTTCTTACAGTGTATTCATTTAGATTTACCCTTGACTTGATTTGTTTTCTCCCCCTGTAATGTATATAGCGTTTGATTCTCAAATTTACATAGACAGATAGACTTTTAAAGGGGGTACAAAATATAGGAAAAGATAAAAATTTATTTTATATTTTGTTCTAAACATTATTGAAAGTGAAAAAAAAAGAAACACAATTTCGCTTCTAGTAGTCAGTTATGTTCAGTTTAGTCAAAATAAGCATAAAAAACATAACTGAAACAGTCATCGAAGCTGTTGCATAGTCTTTAGAATAAAACAGTGTGACGTCTCATGTATACCCATGAGTAAATAAATAAAGACAACAGTAGTATACCGCTGTTCAAAATTCATAAATCGATTGAAAATAAAACAAATCCGGGTTACAAACTAAAACTGATGGAAACACATTGAATATAAGAGGAGAACTACGACACAACAGAAACACACCATTAAAATGGAACATACACAGAAATGGCCAGTTTCCTGACTTGGTACAGGACAAATGAAGAAAAACTGTTTGGTTGAACCTAGTTTTTAGTCATGCCAAACCTCCCGTTTTTATTGTAATGTTAAATATAACATTCAACTGGCAACATTACATGACAGGACTACAATACAAATAAATGGGAGAACATATAGGACAAAGAAACACACGAATAATAACTAACAAAATATACTAGGTTTAAAATTTAATACATCAGACGCGAGTTTCGTCCACACAAGACTAACCAGTCACGCTCAGATGATAAAAGTTCGAAAGCTAAAACAAGTACAAAGTTTAAGAGCAATGCGAACCAAAAGTTCCAAATAGTTGTGCCTAATACGGCTAGACTATATAATAGATATACATGATGAAACCGCAGTGGTGACTGACTATAGAATAACAAACGGATACATGACATAAAATAACCTAAACCAGCACCGTAAAAAAATTCACAGCCGAGTAAGCCAAAGCTATCCACAAAATATAGGAAAAGATAAAAATATTTTAATTTGTCAGTTTGGTTCAGTTTTGTAAAAATAAGCATAGAAACATAACTTATACAGTCATCGAAACTGTTGCATTGTGTTAACTTTGGTATCATAAGAATGTTACGTCATATGTATACCACCGAAAGGATTTTAAACATTTAAACACATTTCATTCATGAAATATTTAAACAAAATAAATTAATTGTTTAGGTTATTGTTAGGAAATCGTTGAGTATTAAATTCTTCGTATTATATGAAATTGTTTGACACGAATGTAGAAACAACTTACAATTGATCGTGCATGACAGGAAGTGCATATGAAAAATCATTTTTTTTAAGGCCAAAAAAAGCTGATGCTTTCTCCGAAAAATCCCGTCCGGTATTTGGGATTGCTGAAACACAAAATACAGTAGTACTAGGTTCGTTGCATTTTGCTTTAAAGAGTATCATCATTCTGTCAGGGTCAATTTGTAGGACAGCTCTTGAGTTTGGTTGTGTAATATAGCCTATATTTTGACTCGTTACAGCAACATCATATGGTTCACTGTCTAAGTCAAGCTTCTTTAAATAATTTCCAAGAGGATCAACTAATATCAGATTCTTTTTATCATAGTCAGATAACAAAATGTGTCCCTTTATTGTAGCTGCTATCCCAGTTATCCGACCGAAGTCATGATTGAATTGGGCTATGTACACAAATCCATGTCTAACATCTCCTGGTACTGCCAATACTTGTGCCATCTTTAAAAGAAAAAAAAAAGTGTTTTTAGCTGACATTATTGGTATCATTAATATCATATACATATAGGGATGATATTAAATCGATTGTGACATTAGGAAATCAGATTAAACTCATGATATCTACCTGCAATGAGCAATCTGACAAAACCCCCGTGTATCAGTTGATTTCATCAGCTCTCTCTCTCAGAGATTGTTAACTGACTTAAAACATTAAAAAGTAAACAAAACCGAAAAGATTGACACTTTACACAAACAGTATTTAACTGACAAAACAAAACCATGTCGAAATTACATAGAAGACTATGCCCAGGCGTTGATCTTAGTTTCCCATTAAAACGTGTCATTTACTGCATTTGAAACCACATACATTTGGCCTCAAAATAGGACATTCCTCAGTGTTTGTTGCGCTATAAAAAGCCAACAAAAACAAGGTGTATTACTTTAATATGCTAGACATACTCTTTGTCTACATGTAATGGGAATTATGAACGGCGCTACATTTAAAAAGCAAATTAATAACGATGTTCATGATATGGTTTTTGTACACACAAGTCTCATCAGAACAAATTGTCTATCAGGGGACTTTGACAATCCCTGGTTTCAATGATACAAGTAAGACAAAATTAAAGTAAAATTATGATGCACCGCGAACAGGATTTGCCTGCAACCCATTGGTCGTGACCTCTCGACCTTATTCATAGGAGGCTCCGAGCCTTTAAAATGCATGTACATGTAATCACTACTTTAGTATACTAATTTGTATTGTGTGTCATATGAATTAAAGTTTCTCTAATTTATGAATAAACATGCTAATTTGTATTGTGTGTCATATGAATTAAAGTTTATCTAATTTATGAATAAAAATACTAATTTGTATTGTGTGTCGTATGAATTGAAGTGTATCTTATTTATGAATAAAAATAATATGTGAATATAACAAAAAATTCAGATGGCACACTAGCTGCGGCCACTATAGATAAATATGTTTTTTTAAATCAAACAATTTACCTTCCGATATGAACCAGCAGTGAGGCTTTTTCTTTTATTAATTGAGAACTGTTAACAGGAGCTTCTCGGAATTTAAAAAAAGTACGTATTTGTCTTGCTGCACCTTTTTGTAGATTCAGTATATGTTTTATTTTAAAGAAATATGGACTGAATCAATGGGGTGTTTTTTCCCAAGATTATATTCATTTATTTCTACCACATTTTATGTTCGACTATCCATAAAAAAGAAAAAGGGTTATTCGTTGTTCTTTATATTCTTTCTTTGCATGTAAATCTGTTCTGAAGAGTCCGTAAGTGGTGGATGGGGTTCGTCTGTTGTACTGGTAATTCTGCTATGTCCTAGCTGTTATCATTGTTTGTGAATTATGAGGGGTTGGCTCCGGTAGTCAATATAAATAAGAATAAAGACATATGACTGGAATAAACAAATTTACCTTAAAGCAAAGGAGTACGTACATGATATTTTGTTTTGTATTTGAAATAGATGCTTAATACTTTTTCGCTTTTGGAATTTCCCAAAATGTTTTTTTTAATATCTAGAAACAATTTGTAGTGAACACTATTAGTAAAATTGAGAATGGAAGTGGGGAATGTGCCAAAGAGACAACAACCCGACCATAGAGCAGATAACAGCAGAAGGTCAGCAACAGGTCTTCAATGCAACGAGAAATTCTCGCACCCGGAGGCGTCCTTCAGCTGACCCCCTTAACAAATATATACTAGTTCAGTGATAATGACCGCCATACTAATTTCCAAATAAACAGGCGCAAAAATGCGTTTACTTTTCTACATTGGCTAGAGGTATAGGGGGAGGGTTGAGATCTTGCAAACATGTTTAACCCCGCCGCATTTTTGCGCCTGTCCCAAGTCAGGAGCCTCTGGCCTTTGTTAGTCTTGTATTATTTTAATTTTAGTTTCTTGTGTACAATTTGGAAATTAGTATGGCGTTCATTATCACTGAACTAGTATGTATTTGTTTAGGGGCCAGTTGAAGGACGCCTCCGAGTGCGGGAATTTCTCGCTACATTGAAGACCTGTTGGTCACCTTCTGCTGTTGTTTTTTTCTATGGTCGGGTTGTTGTCTCTATGGCACATTCCCCATTTCCATTCTCAATTTTATCTATTTGAAGGTTTTGTTAGCTTCTGAGGTGAATACTGACATTTTTGTGCTTTATGAAGAATATTCCCATAACATATTGGATGTGAAATACCTGAACGTATAAGAAGTCTGCATGATGAGCTATATTTCCGAATAATGTCCTTATACCGAAGATAACATTAAGTAATTGTTTTGACTAGTTTGTGATATCGAAAACCCTGGTTTAATAATTTTTTCAGTAATACACAATTTCTCAAAACATCCAACGTTAAGATTTAAAATTGCAGGCAAATTCAATATAGCCTGTCGTCTATATAGTTTCTTTACTCCCAAATCACTGTACAAAGTTTTAGCATATTTAAAGACAATCATGTTTAAATCAGATGTTATTCAACAATGCCTAATAACAACATTGTAAACACTCTGATTTATTGTGATACATTCCGACATAAACTTGAACTAACTTATTGGCTATAAACAACAGAGCATTAAAATTAGGTTTTAAAACATACATACCTTATTTGTTGCGTCACAGATAGTGTGAGTTACTTCCTTGTTGATTTATAACTATTGATTTTATATGATTTAAATAACACTAAAATTTTTGACGATAAAGGAAGGTCAAAGTAATCGCAAGGTCTGTGAATCGTCAAAGGAAATTGTCTATTTTGATAATTTCTTAGTTCATTTTATTATACAATCCATCCAGACACGGTTTACATTTAGTTATTCCATGAAAGAATAAAAGAATGTAACTGTTTGAATGTATTAGTGCATTTCAACCATGTTAACGTCTTTATCCGTTTTTAAACTCTGAAAATCTCAATTCATAACAGTAAAACAAATATTAACGCCCTACCAAAACGACAACATACTGATTTCTAATTTCTATATAGTACCTGAATGCATCACCTTTTTATTACAAGTGGGTAATTGGTATTTTCAATGGAATGGTTTAACGTTTATTCTTATCAATGGGAAATGGTTGAATCCTGTCAGAAGTTATGTCTAGTGAAAAATGTTTCTTACTTTGTGTTGGCTTGTAATAGTAGTGATTTTTAAGAAGATTAGTTTCCAGGTCAACTGAAAAAACCAGAATCAAACTATTTTTCGGAATCTTTTTTGTTTTTGATAATGGATAATGTTTTTTTGTTTTAATTGTACACGTCTCAAGTCCCATCTATACAATAAACAGTGATTTTGCTTTGTGTTCTCCGAAGTCGTGTCCCATATTAGACGGGTGTAAGGTAGACAACTGTTTTGCCCGACTGAATGTTATAGTGTGTTCATTTGTTGTTATGTTACACCACTGTCCAAAGTGAGAAGAGTGTTGGCGCCTTCAAACAAACTAGTGTTACTCGCTATATATTGTATGTGTTGATCCCAAGTTAGATGTGTGTTATTTAGTGGTTGTCGGTTGTTGCGCTTACATATCTTTTTTCGTTAACTATTTTTTGGTACATAAAAGAGGGACGAAAAATTTCGGAGGAACAGTCAAATTATGCCGTTAGCTTTCCTGTTTAAATTAATTTACATTTCTCATTTCAGGACTTTTTATAGATGACTATGCGTATAGCCCCTGCTAATTGTGAAAACCTTTTGGTGACCTATACTAATTGATAATGTTTGTGTCATTTTGGTCTCGTGTGGTGAGTTGTCTTAATGACAATCATACCACACTTTTTTATATTGTTTTTCTGTGCCCGATGGTACCGGTGAAACTAGTTCAGGATTATAAAACAGGCAAGGTCAGATGGTACACCTAACATACATCTTTCTTTAACAGTTATACATTGTTGAAATCATTTGAATATTTTTTTAAATCTGCGGATATTTTTTTTTCTTTTTTTTTCAACGTAACAATATCTTTATTGCATATTTGCTGTAACAATTTACTAAGTTTACAGCTTTAACTTAGTATCCCCCATGTTAGCTTACCTAGTAGTTAAGGGAAGCACTATTTGGCAAGGTATTATTTATTCATAATATTAGTATTCATAACATAAAATATTTCACAAAATATATTCGATAAATTATTCTGATTATACACATACATTACATTTTGCTTCTTTTTCTCTTTTTCATAGTATTTATTTTTTCAGGAATCAACTCCGTTATCGGTATGATCCGTGTTTCCATTAGTATTGGGCACAGTTGTTTTTCGCATGTGCGTTATCGGGTATAGTTTTGATGTGTGTCGTCTAAATTATATAAATATTATCCACTGGATTTAACGATTATATATGGTGAGTTTACTATTCAAGTTTTCTTTAATTATCTACTGATCTTTTTTGTCGAAATGTACGTGTGTAATTCACAAATAGGTAATTTAATTGTAACAAGTTGGAACACTCGACATCCGAAATGATACATTATTTTTCCACATTAATTAATAAACGTACGGATACATTTATACTATAACAATTCTTTTTATCTTTTGTAAATACACATTTAAAAAATATAAAAAATGCAGTATAATTTACATGTGGTGACTCATGCATGGCTGAACATGCTTACAAACATTGAACATGCATGGTTGAACTTGATTATAAATATTACCATATTTGTCTTGTGTACAATAATCAATTTTGTACACAATGTTTTGTGCTTCGTAAAACGGTGAGTCCTGATTCAATTGAATCTTTGCAATGGATCTATTTGTTTTTAGAATTATCTGATTAGTTTTTTTGTTATTAAAGTTGTTTATTTCAATAATTTCTGAAATTTCTTTCTGGAAAATTTTTAAAATGTTTATTTTTTTTGTCTTCTTTTCTAAGACAAAATGTGATTTGTATATTGAGAAGGATATTATAGTTAATATGTAATTGATATCAAAGTATGCTGAATCTTCAATTTTGTACCCTGTTACTAAATTTTCTAGGTTTATAATATCTTTTTCAATACCTAGGGATTTCATTAATGTCATTATTATTTTTAGTAAATCATTATTATAACAGCAATTGCCAAAAAACGTTCATAGTCTTCCTTTTTTTTACAATGCTTACATAAGTTGTCTTCAGTAATTTTCCACTTGTTTAAAAGTTCATTACTTGGCAGTATGTAGTGAATAAGTTTCCATCTAAATATTTTCAATCTATTATCAGTTAGATATTGAAAAATGAAAACAAAAGTATTTTTCAATTTAGAATTTAAGTGCTTCTCAAATATTTTTTCCCACATAAGAAAACCATTTGGTTTATCACAACTATCTTTCAGTGTGAATATTTTATAGAGTTCTTTTGTACTCATCAAGGGAGTAATTGTCCTGTGCATAATTTTTAAGTCGTTTATAAATTTAACTTTAGTTTTGAATGAATCTTCAGTGCAAAGAATTGTTTTCCAATCAGTTGGTATTGCTTTTTTAAACATATGTATTTGCCTTATCCAATTTTGTTTATATTTTAGTTTAGTTAAAATGACAGTTTCAGAGATATTGCCCTGTTCATCAATTACATCATTTATATTGATAATGTCACTTTTTATCCAATCTTCAAAGTTTAAACATTTTCCATTAAACCGGATATTATCACTACCCCACAAAACTTGTTTTCTAATTTCAAGAAATTTTTTAGGATATATTGTATTACCTCCCTTTACACTTATCCAATCTTTAATTAGTTGTTTATAGAAGTCCGGTAAATATTGTAACTTATTTTGATCAATGTTGTTTATATTCTTTAAATTCATTTTAAATACAAGAAAATTTTTTCCTAATTTGTTGAAGTATAATTTGGAAATAATAGTCCAGTTGTCATTTTTATTTTCACTTAATTTAAGAATCCAGTTGATATGTAGTGATTTTATATAAGCATCAATGTCCGTCATTTTAAGTCCACCTTCCAGAAAATCATTTGAAAGTGTTGATCTTTTTATTCTATCTCTTTTGCCTTTCCAAATAAAATTGTATATTAAAGTTTTAAAGTCTTGCACCATTTCCTTAGGAATAATAGTGTTTGATGCAACATATGTTAGGTTTGGTAAAACTAAAGATTTGATGACAACTATTTTTCCTATGATAGTAAGATTTCTTTTACTCCAATCAGATATTATTTTTTTACTTTTTAACAGTTGTTTTTCAAAGTTAAGTTTTTGACATTCTTGTTTATCGTAACCAAAGTAAATTCCGAGGCTTTTGATTGGTGCAGTACACCAATTTATATTTTTAAATTTTTCCCGACTGTGTTTTAATCGACCAAGCCATATTCCTTCAGTTTTTGTTTTATTCAATTTCAAACCTGAGAGAGTACCAAATGTTTCTATTAAATTATTTGCTAGAGATACATCTTTTTTTAATTGAAGAAATAGAGTAGTGTCGTCAGCTAATTGGCAGATTTTCAGGGTGTTACTCTTACCGTCTAATTTTATTTCTAGTCCTTTTAAGTTTTTATTTTCCCTTATCTTTATCGCCATAACTTCTACAGCTAGAACAAATAGTAAAGATGATAACGGACATCCTTGTCGGATCCCGCGAGATGCCCTAAAACGGGAGGAAACCCATCCATTATTAATAATGCATCCTTTAATATCAGAGTACATTGTCTGAACCCACCTTATAAAATTATCTTTAAATCCAAATTTTTTTAAAGTCTCAAACATGAAGTCCCATTCTAATGAGTCAAATGCTTTTGTAAAATCAAGAAATAAAATTGCCCCATCAATTTTGAAAGTTTCAGAATAGTCTATGACATCTTGTATTTGTCTAATATTGAAACCAATATACCTATTTTGACATATCCTTTTTGATCAGTATGTATAATCTTTGGTAGCAGTGGTTTTAATCTTTGTGCTAAGGCATAAGCAAGTAATTTAGCATCATAGTTTGAAAGAGTAATAGGTCTGTAATTGTCTAGAGAAAAGGGATCATTCTTTTTATAAATTAGAGATATTAAGCCAACTTTCTGAGTGTTAGATAGTTCTTTTTTTTTCATAGTAGTAATTGAAAGTGGAGACTATAAAAGATTTAAGTTCATCCCAGAATGTTCTATAAAATTCCACATTTAGTCCGTCAAGCCCAGGTGCTTTATTAAGTTTCATTTTAAAAATCGCATCAGTACATTCATCAACAGTTATTTCTCCTTCGCAAGAATTACTTTCACAATCAGTTAATTTCTTATATTCCTTGAGAGAATCTAAATACTTTTTAGTTGCTTCTATTTCAGGTTTTTTGTAGAATATAAATTTTTATAATAATTTGCTTCTAATTTTAATATTTTGTCTTGATCTCTTGTAATTTGACCTTTATCATCATATAATTGGGTTATTGTTTTTCTACTCTGTCTTGATTTTTCCATCCCTAGAAAATATGCAGAATTTTTCTCTCCTTCTTCAACCCATTTTACCCTTGCTCTTATTTGATTCCCTTTTATTTTTTCGTTATAGAGTTTTCCTATTTCATTTTCTATATTATCTATTTCTTTTAATATATTATTATTGTTTTTATTATTGCATGTATCAATACTATTATTTAATTCTGTTAATTTTTTTTCCAATTTGCTGATTAGTTTTTTTTTATTCTTAGCTTTTGTTTTGCAATAGCTTATTGTCTGGTCTCTAACTTCTATTTTGAATTGTCCCACAGTATGTCAAGATCTGTTCTTGTTTTGTTTTTAAATTTTTTAATTATTTTCCTTATTATTTCAGCATAGTCTTCATTTTGAAGTACACTGCTGTTTAATTTCCAGTATCCTTTTCCTTTTTGGCCTCTGTTTAGATTTATTTTTAAAGAAACGCAGTTGTGGTCTGTGTATTGTAATACTATTGGTCTAATGTCGCATGAAACACAGTTTTTAAATACTTCTGGAGCTATTAAAAAATAATCTATTCGTGTTGACTCTGACCTATCTTTTCTGCTCCATGTAAATTGAACTTTATTTGGATTTTTGGTTCTCCACACATCATTGAGTTTTAGGGACTTTATAAGTTTATTTAAATTGTGAACTTTTTTCCTATTTTGTTGTTGTTTAGTTTTACTTTTTGAATCAATTTGAGATAAAATTTCATTATGATCTCCTCCTAGAATAAGTTGACCGTAACTTTTTTTTCTTTAAATAAACTCAAATTATTAATTTACATATGGTTAAATTATAATCATTAATAAAATACAAAAACATATGAATGAAAAGGCAAAATGGTATAAACCAGAAAAAAACAAAAACGCAGACACTGATTTGAATTCAAGGTACAACCATTTGTTATTCCCAGGAGTCATTGTCACACACATTTTAGTCATATTATTACATTATACATGTAAGTTCTTTAAAATATCACACAAACACAGCTGGAAAAATAAAATAAAGGAATCTGTTAATGCCTATCTTCGTGAGTTTTTGGTTGCTTTTGTGTAACAATGATGCATGTATTATTGTGATTGTGGTAAACAATAATAGAGAATATGTAAATGTACCTGTCCAAATTCAGGAAACTCTTGTTCAGTGTTGTCGTAAGTACTATGAACATCAAAATTGTATTTTGTAAAACTATTTCTTTTCTCCTTTTAAACTGTATACCTGACAACAAAATTATTTTCATCAACATGTATATACAATTATTGTAAATGGCGAATTGTATTCAATGTTGTTGTTTTCTGAAAATATATTATCATAGATCTAGTTTATTCGTTCAGTGTATGTTCACTTTTAGTGGGAGATATTATGGGAATAATTGTGCAAATCGTGATACAAGCATGAAATTTGGTTTAAAGGTTGACTACATGATAATTAAAATAAATCAGCTGCGAAACATACAAAATTTTCATTTTTTCAAATTGGCCACCGCTCATTTTGCAAATGGCGTCATATCCAATTAGATACATTTCGTAAATCCTTGAAAGCTGTGTTTTAGGTGTAATTCAATGTAAGTTTTGATAAAACGTAAATGACAGTTCCTAAAGAACTACTAAGCTATACATAAATGAAGAAAAAAATGACTTCCGGTTCCAAAAATGACGGCAAAAACGTTGAAAATGTCTTTGTTTTTATAATTTCCATCAACTTATTAAGTGATATCACTTTCTTTGATAAGTTTAAATATGATTTGTCTTATTTGTAAACGTCTGTGTTCTATTTGAAGTACGACATATCTGCTTTTAAACTAAATTTGTGACAGTAAAATAGAATGTTGACGTTATAAATTATATTGCAAACAGAGTCATTTCTAATTTTGTTGTTTTGGCAGATCTGAAAAGCATTATATTATTTTACGATTAACAGTAGTTGTTAACTTTTTATATCTTCTTTGCTAAAGTAAAGTAACGAGTCTTAATCATACACCTTTTCTATCTTTCGTTAAAAGCATTTAAAAAAAAACAGGATTCAGCAAATTTTGATTTCTCTAAGGAGCAGTTAGGTAATTAGTAGTCAAGCATATTTTGGTGTCTTATAATTTTGTTCCAATCTTAGTTAATCTAACTGACCCATTCTTTTACCACTCATTTTAATGTTTTTTTTTTTCAATTGTATTATTACTATTGCACCTCTACCCGAGGTGAGAAGAGAATTGAACACTTGCTTTGAATTAAGAAACTCCTTGAATTTATTACTTTTGGAGTGTCAAGAACTCGTTGGAAGTACTTGATAAATTGCATGCTTATATTGGTCATTTTAAATCTGTTCAAAGTTTTGATTTTTCTACCCTGTATACCACATTGCCTCACATTCTCATTAAGAAAAATTCACACACCTTATCAAATGGGCATTTAAAAAGTCAGAATGTGAATATATATGTTCAAACTCTTTTAGGTCATTTTTTAGTAGCAATAAACAAAACAACTATGTCAATTGGACATGCTTTGATACTATATATGCCCTTGAATTTTTACTAGATAACATTTTTGTTCGCTTTGGGGATTCCGTATATCTTCAGATTATCGGAATTCCAATGGGGACTAACTGTGCACCACTTATTGCGGACCTGTTTTTGTATTGCTATGAGTTACAATTGATGACAAAAATAAGCAAAGACCCATCAAAACAACATCTGATAAACAAATTTAATAATACTTTTAGATATTTGGGTGATATTTTGGCTCTCAATAATGACGACTTCAGTATGTACATTAAAGAAATTTATCCTGTTGAACTTACTTTAAATAAAGCTAATACTAACAATGACCACTGCCCTTTCCTCGATCTTGATATCTATATCACTAACGGAAAGCTGAATACTAAAATTTATGATAAAAGAGATGATTTTTCATTTCCTATCGTTAATTATCCATTTTTAGATGGTGACATTCCCTTTTATTTAAGAGCTTATTGGTCTTGCACAGACCTCAATGCCTAACTGGTCTTGCACAGACCTCAGTCACGGTCTACACGAAAGGTCTACCACAGACCTCAGTCACGGTCGTCACGAAAGGTCTAGCACAGACTTCGCTGACTAACTGGTCCTGCACAGACCTTGCACACTGTGTACACGAAAGGTGTTGTCTACACGAAAGGCGTTGTCTACACGAAAGGTGTAATGCAGTTCACTGCATCTAGACAAAATGTCGCTATTGTGTCTAGAATAATAATCCATCTAGACAAAGGTTAAAATGACAGATTAAGCTATGTCACTTTTATGTGAATTTTAACTTGCTTTTCATATTCATGTTTCATGTCTTTATCTTTACAATTTGTTGATATTTGTTGAATTATGTAATTTGCTAATAAACTATGACAAGTTGCTAGTGTTAAGTTTTGTGAAGCCAAATATGAAGGATCAAAGACTCAGAATTCCGATATCTACTCTTTATACGGTCTGGGGTAAAATATGTTAAAGTTAACACAGAAAATACACAACATAAAAATACACCTCCGGTTACACATGCAATAATATTTACACAAATCCTGCATTATGATTCTTCTGCCAATAAAAAAAATTGTCAATTAACAACTTGCATTTTCTATTCAATCACCAAGCAATACATAAGAACCAACAACTGCATGTTGATTATCTTTCCTACTTCTGAGGACTCGGGCTGATCAAACCATGCAAACGTCAAAAGATGGAACATCCAAACAGGTCTATAATGTGCTGCAAACCCTCACGATACATTACCTGGAGGTATATTGTTATTCAATGTTCGGAATATATCCCATAACAAGCTCATTGATTAATAACACAATAAAAAGCAGACGCTTAATTTTAACCACATAAAGAGCATCTTTACAGAAATATATTAAAGTTGGGTAAAAAGACGTACACGTAGCAATTATTACAAATTTTCCCGGAATTTCTTCGTACATCCAAATTTTAAAAGAAATTTCATTTTACCCACCTGTAAAAACATTGTAGGAACTACATATTGTGGATTCCTCTATTTTCGTGGGAACAAATTTTCGTGGATATTCGATTTCGTGGTTTTGCCGAAGTCTTTATAGAAGCCTACAGAAAATTTGTCATTTGTTGAACATTTAATTTTGTGGCTCACTTGTACTAACGGAATCAATAAAAAATTGTATTCGACAAATAATAATGAATCTACATTAGAATAAACATGACGGGTCTCTAAAAACTCATACGTGAACATAAACAGCTGATTTGAGAAAATTAAAACAAGACACAATACTAATAGCGATCATTTCGGAGTAGATTTTCAAGGTAAAAAACAACAAATGTTTTTCTTTAAGTGTCTACATGTTACAATTTGTAAACAAAAGTAATAGAAAATGGGTTTTAAAGGATTCGATCTTAAAACTGACAAGAGAACAATGACATGCCATCACAGACCCTCTTTGTGAAGTCGCCTGGTGACATTACATTTAATGTCTTTATTCATGTTATAATGAACCTAACCTGTACATGACTAGTTATACTGTTTTCTTTGAATTACTGAGTATTTCACGACCAAAACAGGTAGGGAAAATTATAACGTTAAATCTATATATATAAATATGTGTCATTCGACGCTTGCCTTCGGACACTTCAGTCTCTAAAATATGGCTCAACATATAGAAGAAAGTCTACTTCTGTAGGACGACTCGTTGCCTGATATAAGCGGTGATGGTGCAACCAGATCATATTATGATAGGAACTTACACGACACGTTTTCCCTACTTATGAGGTACATGGATGGGAAAATTGATAATCTTGAATGCAAGATGGTACGCGGAGAGCCGAGCCATTCGAAAGATAGATGAAACACAAGACTAAAAGGCGTCTCGCTACGTATTCAAATAAACCCAGCCCAAACCTATGCTAATCCCGCCTACAATCTATAGTTTTATAGACAGCCCTTTAATAACATGGTCGCACGAGATAAGTGGTGCCAGTGAGACATGTGCTTCTATTGTAAGCAGTTCGGACATTGGAGAAAAAGATGCCCTCTTAAATCTGGATCCGTTCCTTTCGGATCATCTAAAGTTGCCGATCAGAAGTAAATATGCAAACGCAGCCAGAAATGTAAAAAAAAAGTATAATTTCAATGTTTTTAATTGTCATGAATCTGAATATGGGTCACAGTATGAACTAGATATTTTCTTAACTTAATATTTTTGTGAGTCGGTATTTGTACAAATCATTTAACTTTTGAAAAGAAAATATCGAAAATGTGCCACTTAAGTTATTGGAACTGATTTTTTGCAACTAATAAAAGTTAATATTTCGAATCAAAAGTGTTTTTGAATTGTTATGGTTTTAAACACATTTACGTAAATATTAAGATAAAAGTCGTTTGAATAAAAATAAAAGTACAAATGTACACGAATATAACAAAGTAGATTTGGTATGATTGCCAATCAAACAACTCTCCACACGAGACCAGAAAACACAGAAATTAAAATTAGAGATCAACTTGCGGCCTTCAACAATGAGCAACTACCGCATAGTCAAATATGAAAGACCCCGAAATGACAATGAAAAACAATTCAAACGAGATAAATAACGGCTAATTTATGTACAACAAATAAACGAAAAAACAAATATTTAACTCATAAACAAACGACAACAAGTTTATTTCATAATTAACACAATCAGTAAACTCGAAAAGTAAACGCCCGTTTACGTTCAAGTGCACGTAAAAATATGATTGTGAAATACGTTAAACATCCGTTTACGTTCAAGTGCACGTAAAAATATGATTGTGAAATAAGTTAAACGTCCGCTTACGTTCAAGTGCACGTAAAAATATGATTGTGAAATAAGTTAAACGTCCGTTTACGTTCAAGTGCACGTAAAAATATGATTGTGAAATAAGTTAAACGTCCGTTTACGTTCAAGTGCACGTAATAATATGATTGTGAAATAAGTTAAACGCCCGTTTACGTTCAAGTGCACGTAATAATATGATTGTGAAATAAGTTAAACGTCCGTTTACGTTTAAGTGCAGGTTAACCTAACTTTGTGAAATCTGAAGTGAACGACCGTTTTTTACTAACTAAACGTTAACAGAATGAAAAGTCAAATCACAAAAAAACTGAACTTAGAGGAAAATCTAATCGGAAAGTTCATCATCACATGGCGGAATCAAATAACAAAAAACATCAAAAACGAATGGAAAAGAACTGTCATATTACTGACTTGTTACAGGCACTTTCAAATGTAGAAAATGGTGGATAAAATTTTATACGTCACATATATTTGGCGTTCAATGTATAAACAAACAATTTTAAAATAACACATGGGCAACGTTAGCATACAGGGTTAAAAAATAAAAAGTATGTAAGAATTAATTTCAGAAATAGACCGAGATTTAAAATAGTCCCAAAGTTGTATAGAATTTATAAGAATCCACTAATAGTTCATACCACTACGCGATTCAACGTATTTTGTAATTCATAATAGAAATATATCATAATGCCATATGATAGAACAATATCATACTAACGGGATCTTTTAAAGTGCAGAGTCACGTTATGAGAACCAAAGAAACACAAAAAGTCGCATATACAAAACAAACAAGCAAAAAATGAAAGATAATACAAACACAGTGACGGGATGTTTAAGTACCGAGCCACGTTAAATGGATATCACATAAAACAATCAAACAGTAAAAGTAATATTATTAATAGAACAAAGACAAATGAAAGAACAATATAACATGTTGTTAAGATGATAAACATCAGTACGGAGAATCTATACATCAAGACCATCATAAAATTGAGAATGAAAATGGGGAATGTGTCAAAGAGACAACAACCCGACCATAGAAAAGACAACAGCAGAAGGTCACCAACAGGTATTCAATGTAGCGAGAAATTCCCGCACCCGGAGACGTCCTTCAGCTGACCCCTAAACAAATATATACTAGTTCAGAGATAATGAACTCCAAATAGTACACAAGAAACTAAATTAAAAATAATACGAGACTAACAAAGGCCAAAGGCTCCTGACTTGGGACAGGCGCAAAAATGCGGCGGGGTTAAACATGTTTATGAGATCTCAACCCTTCCCTATACCTCTAGCCAATGATGAAAAGTAAACGCATAACAATACGCACATTAAAATTCAGTTCAAGAGAAGTACGAGTCTGATGTCAAAAGATATAACCAAAGAAAATAAACAAATTGACAATAATACATAAATAACAACAGACTACTAGCAGTTGACTGACATGCCAGCTCCAGACTTCAATTAAACTGATTGAAAGATTATGATTTCATCATGTATTATTTGTGAAGTTGATACGGAATATTTATATCCACGGTCTTGGTACCTTCCGATGAACTTTTTAGAAAACGGACGAGAAGTTCCTTGACATAAAAGCGCGCAAAAAGTGAGGCAAATCACTATCCACATGAAAGAAATAATTCCTTCGGTTCAATGTTTTCTTAATTCTTCAAAAAGAAGAATCTCAACCTAATAACCGAAGCTTAAAACACGAATCAATATATCTCATTTTACTGTAAGAGGAACATTCTCACCGGTTTAAAAGATTGTATTTACTAGATAGCGATCGCACAGCAAATAAGTATTGTTGATATATCAAGCATATCGTTTAGCGGGTTCTATCACTACGATTGTTTTATTTTAATTCAAAGCATTTTTCACAAATAAGCATTCAATATATGATTGTTATAATTTATATTAAACAAACATATGTAGTTTTATTCGATCATTAAATAACATCAAAAACTAAAACTTATTTCCCCCATTCGTTGACAATATACAGTTTACTATAGTCTTGGTTAAAGCACAAGGCTACAGGTTCCTTAATTCCATGTTTTGTATCCAATGGTATGTCTAATAGTTTATAATCAGTTTCCACTTCATCAGTTGAATCCGAATAGTTCTTGTACTCTACCAGCCTGTGTATGTTATTTGATCCCTCTCCACTTACATAGATGTGGCTATTGTCGTCAGAGCATATGTCAGTTGGTGAATCCAAAGTGGCAAAATCATAAATCTCATTTTCAGTAAGCTTGTTCCTGTGTTCATATCTTAATATGTTGGTACATGTATAAGTGATATAATTTTGACCTCCTGTACAAGATAACCAAGAATTGGCATTAACTGCATGGAACCTTACCACACGTGAACCAACCTTATATCCATTTTGAGATATGTGTGTGATGTAGCTGAAACTTAAAAAAAACCGAAACAAGAAATTATTAAAAGACTTAATGTGTATGACTGGTAAATTATTCAGTGACGGATAACGTTACAAAAACATGATTAAAATGCATAATACATTCTTTGATATAGCAGCATTTTGTACAGATACATCTCATTATTACTTTGAATACGACTTTTCATTAAAAGTTTTCAATTCAACAGCATAGTAGCATCATAGTTTTTATTTTCAATCAAATACAGACAACTTAATATGTACTGCCATTCAGATATAAGAATATCCTGTACGTATATTGTACCATTCCATAAAATCATCTGTCTTTGTTCCGAAGTCCTACTTTATTCTAAGCAGTGAAGCACATTGTATTCTTGCAGACTTTAATTTTATAAATGATTGTTGAGTTTTTTGAATGGAATTTCGATAAAATATGACTTCTTATATCTAGTGGTAATTGAGAAGAAAGAAGTATACGTGTATAATACTTATTGCACAGTAAACTTACATTTCCTCGTAACTGACACCACATGCATACATACAACCATCTTTGTTTACGTCAAAAAAGCAAGGATCTGTTCCTACGAAATAATCCCTTCCAGTATTGGGGAGTGCTGAAACACATGACACTGTAGTGTTAAGTTCGTCGCAAGATACTTTGAAGAGAACAATCATTTTGTCAGGGTCAATTTGGAGGACAGCTCTGGAGTTTGGTTATATAGCCTATGTTTTGACTCGTGATAGCCACATCATATGGTTCACTGTCTACGTCAAGCTTATTCAAATAATTTCCGTGGGAATCAACCAATATAAGAATCTTTTTAACATAGTCACATAACAAAATGTTCCCCTTTATTGTAGCTGCTATACTAGTAATATAGTCGAAGTCATGGTTGAATTGAACTATATAAGAAAATCCATGTCTAGCATCTCCTGGTACTGCCAAAACCTGTGCCATCTAAAATAGATGAAAAGATATCTCAAAACGATATATACCACAAGGTTATGCTATCCTGGATTAATTCTTGCGGCATCATATATTTTCCACTAATGTTAAGTTGTTGAAATTTGACGAAAACTTTGTATTATAAGCGTGAAGACAAATATAATAATTTTAGAGAAAAAAATCGAATTGTAGTTTTAAAAAAAAATACACATAATAGTTGGTCAATTAAAATATCTATTTTTTTTTTTATCAAAAACAAATATTTCCAGGAAAATTACAAAAACATTACAAACAAACACAAAAAACAATGATATCAAATACACCATAATAGTGGTCCCAATATGACACATGGGATATCACATGTATTTGGTTACTTTTCGCTTTAAAGTCGTTTGAAATTTAATTCAAATAATAAGCTGGGGTCACACATTCACGATTTTTACTGCCGTCCTTGACAGGACCATTCCCGATTAAAATTTATTAAAAGTCTGATCAAGATCCTGTGAATCGTGGATGGAAATTAAAACTTTAATCAAAATTTGTAAAGAAATAATTTAATCACGACAACAATCAGATATTGTTCAGGAAGCGTCAATATTCGACCGTTTCCAAGAGAATTTATCCCGATAATCCCGTTCTAAATCCGGTTCTAATCCGATTTGTATCTTTCGCCAGGTACAATTCGACCGAGTCTGTCACGACTGCGTCCCGATTCTACTGAATGTAGTCCGACAGAGTCAGACAGTGACCAGACAGTGAACCGATGATGACGGAAACTATCCGTTCGAAAACTGGCGGCATACTCAGGATGATCAGGTACTGTCGTAACGTAATCCTATCACGGTCCGCTCTATCGCATTGCAAACGGCTTTGTCTGGTCTCAGTCGTATTGTATTTTGTAAATGTCGGCACTCTGACGTGGGTATCATTGACGAATTTCGAATTAATAACGGGACTGTATCGGAACGGTTTCGGCAAAAACGGTTCGCAATCGGCAAGATCTGGATGCAATCTGGACTCAATCGGCAGAAAAACTGCAATAAAAAATTTCTCCAGACCATTCCTGTTCCACAGGACACCGTCCAGAATACACAGAACATTGTTAGGAATTCGATCCGATACAGCAGAATCTGTCACGAAATAGGCACGATTGTAATCCGACAAGAAAAAATCGGCTGAGTTTCTCCGAATGTTACGGGACGAACCTAACTGTCAGGGTTCTTTGCCGACCTATTCGAACCCTTCCCGACCCGTATGAATCTGTTCCGAACTAAAACGACTGCGTTCAAACAATGATAGGACATTCCAGATAATTGAGGATACTAATCCGACTTTTTCACTTTTCGTGTGGTATCGCTGTCTGATCTCAAGCAGGAGCAATAATCGGCAATGTGTGAACCCCGCATTAAGCTTTAATTGCATTATTGACAAATTATTTGAAATCGTCTCGTATATTTTGGATAAATTAGTAAACCATTAAGTTGTAAATACTGGTCTCATCAACTTGAAATATGTACATTAACTAATCATATTGATGTGATCTTTTTAAATCATATATTTAATTATACTTTCCACCCAGATTGCATGGTTCACTGAACAAAGAAACGTTATAAACTATTAGATATTAATTTAATTGATTTTAGTTGGGTTTGAGTACCATGAGTTAGTTTATTATTAATTTGATAACGAGTACGCATGTTCACAATGAGGCGCAGTCTTAGAATTTCAAAACTCAAACAAAACATTGAAAGATCGAATCTAGTGAAAGCAATGGGTACTATCGTTCTATAAGTATCTAGAGTTATCTAGCTTTTCATTGATATGATGCTGTGCATCTAAGAGCTTATCTGTAATATAATATGTAGAAGACCGGATGTGTTGTTGATAAAGATGGTACCTTCAATGTTGTTCTGTATATTTTTCATGCCATTGGTTTAATCTGTAATAATCGTCGAATAGAGACATTACAATTGGCGACGAGGATGTGATAAATGCAAGGACAGTCATTACCGATGTTGGGGGAAGTCCTAATTTTGATTTTCATGGATAATCAAATTTAATGGGACCACGATGGAACAGATGGAGGCGTGCTTTTGAACTTTTGTAGTCGGTGAAACCCGAACAAAAAAAGCATTACTTTTGCATACCGCCGGATTTGCAGTGTAAGCCATTCATTTTACGCTGGAAATAGCTGAGCCAGAAGAAAAAGAAACTGTGTATGATGTAACTGTTAGAGCTTTAAATAAAATTGAGAATAGAAATGTGGAATGTGCCAAAGAGACAACAACCCGACCATATAAAAAAACAACAGCAGAAGGTCACCAACAGGTCTTCAATGTAGCGAGAAATTCCCGCACCCGGAGGCGTCCTTCAGCTGGCCCCTAAACAAATATATACTAGTTCAGTGATAATGAACGACATACTAATTTCCAAATTGTACACAAGAAACTAAAATTAAAATAATACAAGACTAACAAAGGCCAGAGGCTTCTGACTTGGGACAGGCGCAAAAATGCGGCGGGGTTAAAGGGAAACTCCGCAAAAAAAAATGAAAAATTGATATTTTGTTCTTGAAGCATAATAAACCACATGTTCATCAATAAAAAAAAATTAATTCTGTATGTAAAGAGATCAAAATCGATTTTTGAAATTAATTATGAGTTCTTGGAAATCGCCATCTTTTCGGCATATCCGATATAAAATATCACGTGACTTCTGGTGATATCTATAAACCACAAAGAACAAACAGATTCGGGGATTACCGAGCGTGGGTTATCATCAATCAATCGGGTATTGCCGTAGACGTCATACATTGTTAAAATGTCTTGCTAAGTGTAGGGTTGTTCTGTCAAACAAGGTTGTGACAAAAGTGTACATAGTTTTCCCGAACCCACAACACAAGAAAGACATGCATTGCATGGTTGTGCAGCCTTAAAGTAATAGCAAAAAGTTTCATCTATAGCAAGCTAAGTTGGTGTGTGACGACCATTTTGAACAACCTTCTTTCGAGAGAGACAATCAATGATATACAAAAGATTCACTAGTATGCCTCTTTTATTTAAAGTACATTGATTTATATCAAGAATATTTCCGTATATAGACAAGGTAATTTTTCAAATTAATAAAGTTATACTATTATAAATAACATTTTTTTTTTAATTATGTTATTCAACGGCTATTGACAAGGAGCGATATTAGGAAGAGCTTTATCTTGGACATAACATGTTGATATACAAATGTAATATAATATTTCCAATGCTAGGTTATAGAAATGTAAATATCGAAATTTTGGACATTTCAATTTCTTTATTAAAAGAGTTTTTTTTTTATCTAATCTTTGAATGATATACGGAATCAATTCAGAACGGTCATTTGTAAAGACACTTTACAGTAAAATGTATCCCTACCTGGTATATTCGGTGAAAAATGTATGGGTTTTGTTTCCTTTTTAAATTTTATTTCGTTATCTTATTAAATATATTTTGGCTTCCTCCCGAATTGACAAAAGGTATGTCAGAGTTATTGTTAGATGTAACGTCAGAGTGACAAATTCAGCTAGGTATTCCAAAGACGTTAATTCGATACATGTCTCTGTGTATTCCAGTGACATCCTGTCGACTAAAATTCGTTTGACACAATTAAACAATACAGGTTCATGCATGGTCTCTTTACTGATGTACCCGGTGTGAACAGGTAACATTTATTGAACCACATATTTGTGTCCGATAATAAGTTAAAAAAAAATCATAAACATGATCTTTGAAATTTTTAAGAAATAGATAATGTTTTGTCATGATTATGGAGCCTTTTTTATGAAAAAAAAAAATCTTCATGCAAATACAAGCTTTTGTCGATTGACAAAGATGCAGATATACAGTAATGCAACACTTACAGTCACTTGAAGATAAGCTGAGAATCCCTTCTATGTCTGTCCGGTTTTTTTTTTGGTCTTATGTCCCCTATATCTTTATAAGGATTAGGATGACACGGGAATTTGTCATTGTATCAAAATAAAGAAGTGTAGATGTATAGACATTTATTCAAATAGAAAAGTCTTTAAAATCAGTTTTTCTCACATTAATACTCATTTATCAGAATAAAAGTCACAAGAAATCACTGTGTATACTCTAAGTTTTTCTTTACTATACATTTTATACCCCCTCCCCTGTTTCAATTTTTCAAAGAATTTGAAAACAAGACTTTAATTATTGCTAGCTTACCCTATTTGCATATTTTCTGATAAAAAATGCCTAGAACCTGTTAAAAACTGTTTTGATAACATATTGAAAGCATATCAGAATATCATAACTGTAATGTTTAGCAGTCAATCATTACAACATTCAAGATTATATAAAGTATCCAATCCAGCCTCTATCTCCAGTCCACATCTTACTGTATGCCTATTGGTCAATATAAGAACACATTTTCTGCCTCAAATGGTCAATTTAGAATTCTTGTCACAACAGTATCATCTGTAACCATATATCTGACACAATTTAGCTACTATATATACTAGAAGTGTTCAAACAAAGCCATATTTGCAATAGTTGTATGTATGCAGATACCAGTCTGAGATATAAATTCACTTAAAATGTTGTAGAGATGACTGCTAACATCAGATTTTTGCATTACTTCCAAGCATAGTTATTGTTTTCTATATCAAGAACTTTAAAATCATAAAATCATAGCATTTACAAGTTAAATTATTTGTTTTTATGATCCAGGGAGTAGGCAATTTTCTATGTGTTTTGCCCCTGGGGCCTCAAATTTCCTAAATCATTCTGCTGTTTCTAGCAATTTGGAATATTGAGTACATATTCAGGATAGAACACACTATTGTAAGTTTTCTTGAGATATTTTTGTTTTTCTAGCTTGTACTTATTATGCCGTGGTGACAAAAAAGCAGACTTAGGTGTTGCGGCTTACTTTTGGGTTATCGAAAGGACACAAATACCCCATAAATAATATTCAGGAAGGATCTATGAGTTTCAATGACTGCGAAGAGTAAATATAAGCACTTTTTAACAATTTAACTTACAAATATGCAAATATTATGATTTAATTTTGTATCCAGGACTTTCAGTAAACTATGCATACTGTAAACTGTGAATTTATGCTGAGTCATCATATTTAAGGCCCAGGATTCTATCAATCTTCATTAAATATTTATAAAACTTCTTATTTCAGTTAATTTCTTTAAAATCTGTGAAATAACGCAAATTTGGTTAAATTCTGAATGTTCCCCTTTTTCATCCTATGTACAGACATTTATTCAAATAGAAAAGTCTCTAAAATCAGTTTTTCTCACATTAATACTCATTTATCAGAATTAAAGTCTTAAAGAAATCACTGTGTATACTTTAAGTTTTTCTTTACTATACATTTTATACCCCCTCCCCTGTTTCAA
Source organism: Mytilus galloprovincialis (assembly GCA_037788925.1). Taxonomy (NCBI): domain Eukaryota; kingdom Metazoa; phylum Mollusca; class Bivalvia; order Mytilida; family Mytilidae; genus Mytilus; species Mytilus galloprovincialis. Next base: position 15,282,541 of record CM075339.1, read on the forward strand.
TTTTTTAAAGAATTTGAAAACAAGACTTTAATTATTGCTAGCTTACCCTATTTGCATATTTTCTGATAAAAAATGCCTAGAACCTGTTAAAAACTGTTTTGATAACATATTGAAAGCATATCAGAATATCATAACTGTAATGTTTAGCAGTCAATCATTACAACATTCAAGATTATATAAAGTATCCAATCCAGCCTCTTTCTCCAGTCCACATCTTACTGTATGCCTATTGGTCAATATAAGAACACATTTTCTGCCTCAAATGGTCAATTTAGAATTCTTGTCACAACAGTATCATCTGTAACCATATATCTGACACAATTTAGCTACTATATATACTAGAAGTGTTCAAAAAAAGCCATATTTGCAATTCAGTAAACTATGCATACTGTAAACTGTGAATTTATGCTGAGTCATCATATTTAAGGCCTAGGATTCTATCAATCTTCATTAAATATTTATAAAACTTCTTATTTCAGTTAATTTCTTTAAAATCTGTGAAATAAAGAATGTTCCCCTTTTTCACCCTATGTAGTGGCATATTAAAAACAATATATAACCGAATAGAGAAAAAATAAAGAGAATGATCGACGAAAATGAGAACTAGTTATTACAAAGAAGCGGATATAAAAAGAGAGTCACATTGAGAAACAAATGTTTGCATGACAAAGTTATTGCTCGCTTTGATATTTTTAGTTATACAAAATCACACATAGTGTTCCTAATTGATATTCACGTGCACTTTACTTGATGTCTGCATAGCGGCATGGTTATTACTTAAAAAATGATTAAGTTTTCCATTTGTTCTATCGTAGTGTTGCTGTGTTTCTTTATTACTGTATAAAAAATCTTCATACCCGTTTAGTTATTGCCTATAGACGTTTGATTATTGTTACATACGATATATATATATATATATGTAAGACTCAGATCGACGTCCGGTCTCTAATCGACGTCCGTTCCTCAAATCGACGTCCAAATCTGACGTCACAATAAAATATCCTTCCAAATCGACGGCCAATTTTATGCCTATCTAATCGACGTCCATTTTTTGGCATTCTCTAATCGACGTCCGATTTTGAGCTTCTCTAATCAACGTCCGTTTTTGACACAGAATACAAAACTGAAGTGAACCGATAGTAGCTAAAACATTTAAACCTTTAAACATATTATGTTGTGATATTAATTTTTAAATTTTAGAGATTGGTATGATTTTCAGAGAGACAACTATACACAGAGTTCAAATAAAACGGATGTGAGCAATTATAAGTTATACGACTTTCAACAATGATAAAAACCCATACTACAAAGGCTCTAAAAGGCCACGACAGAAATAATGTAAACATTTCAAATAAGAAAATTAACGGTATTCTTTATAAAATAATAACACCTTATCTAAGAATGCTGGATTTTGATTGGTTGATAGCCAGTGTATTTTTCACCAATTTACTTTTATCTTATAAATATCGCTCATTTTTTAACGGCGCCGGGGTGTATGGAAAAGGATATGTGCCAGTTTTACCCTTTCTGCCGTGGTATTTGCCAAAAAATACTCTATCCGACTGGACGCTTGTAACGTCACGATCATCAATGCGTTAACATTCGGTGTAATTAAACAGATATATCATGTTAAGGAGGGGTATTTGCAAAAAACACCACTCCTTAACATGATATATCTGTTCAGAAATCCCGAAAAACAAATATGACAGACATAAACCATCGAAAACCAATGCACTGCAGGTCCATACAGAATATGTCGTGGTTAAACATGTGAGTGAGCACCGCATTTAACCTAAAACAGTGGTGTAACAGCACAACATAAAACTAATGCCAATTTCTTGCGTTTACGTTTCACTCAGGTGTAAATCTCAAGAAATTTGTTGGAAAAAAAACATACAGAGTCCAAATTATAATATTCTCAAGACAATTGGTAACGTGCTTCTTTATTTTGTCTATTGTTGAAGACTGCATAAAGCTCCTAGATTTCGTTTGGTTTTCTTTGTTGTTTGGTTGCTTACTAATTGCCATACATTTACGTGCATGTAAGACCCCGTTCACACTAGGACATTTTTATCGATTTAAACTAGACCGGTTCACTTTAGATCGGTTAAAGGGCTAATGTGAACGCATTGAATCGATCTTCAATCGGTCTAAACTAAAACACCAAAAGAGGTAGTTTAGTTTGAATCGATCTAAAGTAAACCGATCTTACTTTAGATGTGAACGCAGAGATCGGTTTAAACTAGTACGATTGAATCGAAAATAACGTATGCGCATGTATAGCGGCAAAACTATATCAGAGGTTCGTTATTTCTCTGTTAAAAGACCTTTAAAACAAACTGTAAACATGTTGTCTTCGCCATAGCATAGATTTGCGAAATCTGTGTCTTCTATGTTGATTTGTTTTCTTTGCGGGAACCGCAGTATTTCCGGCGTCGTGTTGTAACTTCGTTGCTACAGTCATTTTTTTCAAAATTAAAGAAAACGCCAGTATCAAAATTTTAAATTGTGATTCAAGAGAAACAATAACTTTATCCAATTTTTTTTTCCAAGTGTGTGTATCAGTGTATCAGCACACGAATTTGATAAATCAATTCTATTTATACACAGTGTTTACAGTTTTACGGGCAAAAAGGTTAGATCGATTGCGTTTTTAATTGTAGTGTGAACGCAGTGGTTCATATTAGACCGATAGAGATCGATATGATTAAAGATAATGTGAACGCTAACTGGTTTTATTTAGATCGATTCAAATTAGATCGTTAAAAAAAAAATGCTAGTGTGAACAGGGTCTAATATATTATTATGAATAGGAATGACATACTATTATGTGGATCAATTAATTAACTTTTTATTTATTATGAGTCAAGATAAACATTAATATGCATGTTTTCTGGTTGAAGAAATGTATATGAAAAGTATGTATATGAAAAGTATGTATGATGAAAATGTAGTTGTCATAAGAACCCTACAAAAACATGTATATGTACAAGTGTAAATCAAGTCCATTAATTTATTATTTATTGATATTGAACATGGATTAAAGACGACCACAATCAACATCAATCGGACGTACGTCCGATTAGAGTATAAAAATATTGGACGTCGATTTGAGAATGTGACGTCAGATTTGGACGTCGATTTGAGAAACGGACGTCGATTTGAGGAACGGACGTCGATTAGGGGCCGGACGTCGATCTGAGTCTAACATATATATATATATATATATAGAGAGAGAGAGAGAGAGAGAGAGAGAGAGAGAGAGAGAGAGAGAGAGAGAGAGAGAGAGAGAACCTTTCAAACATCATAAAGTAAAACGACATAAGAACCCTGTAATACTAGCTACTCAATATGGTTGTATTGGAATACAGATTGACAACTAGGCATGGTCCGAGATCATGTAATAATTGCCACATGACGCTCATATTTTTTTCTACCATCATCATTTTATTCATTAAGTATTGCTGTAAACATCGATGTTTTTACACCCAAACAAAATGGGAGTAGTATATACCTTCAGAGCTTCTTCGTGGTATATATTTGTGAAATATATACTTTTTTTGAGAGAACACTCACCAAACCAAAACGAACGACATAACCATGCAGGCATTTAGTTTTCGTCAGACACAAGATAAATAATCACTCTCAAAAACGTATATATGCATGCAGTTTCAAATATCAAGAACGATTAGCGGTCGATGTCTATAGGTCACTGTTTAGTCCGTTTACAAACTGTTTAGAGTCAGACATGCCACTTGTACATTCTTGGAAGCCTTCATGTACCACATTCGACGATGGGAACTTTTCACAAATAATTTAGTTAGTGATTGTCAGATTAATTTAAATAAGTAAGAACTAAATGTTAAAAAGAGAAAAAATCATGCTAGTTGCACTGTTGTATTTTTTTCAATTAATCACTTTAAAATTGCGAAAGATTTGCGATACTTAGCCTTTAAAAATCGCCAGATTTAAACACAAGTTAAAAAATGCCGGTAAAGTAAATCAGATGTGCAATAATTTTTATTTGGGAAACGCAACATTTAATTTTTAAGGTTCTTTCAACTTAATATTTTAATTGTATGCTAATTGCATAGAACATTATCGGAAATTGTTCCATTTTTATGTTGCATATACTTCCGAAATTAAAAATTTATTTTCAATAAATTTATACAATTAAATTATTGTTTCTCTATTGTCATCGGTGTATTAAACTCGCTATACCCTTTCTGTTAATTAATTCGAAATGACAACATTCACAGCTGTGTACACTTGAATTTACACCTGTGTACACCTGAGGCTAAATTGCTGCAAGGTAAAGTTCAAACCAATTCTACGCAAATCGAGAGATATACAATGACTCTACAAAATAATATACACACTCTTTCCACACATATTTTTCATTGAAATTGATTTGAAACAAAGACGTTGCTTTGCATGTAGTCATGAGGGACACCTTTAGACAGACGCAAATTGTCCAGCGAGGGGATAGAAATGTCGAAATGCAAGAAAGTAGGGCATTACTCAAAGTGTAGCAAAACAAAGCAGAGAAGAAATTTTAATTCGAGACGTGGACACGCAACTGTAAGAAATGTGGAAACCGAGATCAACGACGAGGAACCATATGTTTTCACGATAAACAGCGATAGGACCGATAACGTTGATTTCACTATAAAAGGGGGAGGAGTTATTATGTCAATCATCATAGATACAGGAGTGTCGGTCAATGTAATTGATAGGACCATGTGAGAATTCTTGAAGAAATCTAAAATTAAGTGCGGGTCAAGGTTAAGTGATAAGAGGATTAATGCATATAGAAATACACAACCATTAAATGTTGCAGGAAGTTTTATCACCAGACTGAGTGTATCTGTTGGAGATAAACGTGGAATGCAGAAATCTTCGTAGTCAAAGAAAAAAGTCAAGCCTTATTAGGAAAAACAATTGCAACAACTGCAGGATCGTCGGGAATGTTGAAAATTCAAAATCCGTCAGAAAGTTTTAATTCCGTAAATGATGATAGGAAAGCGATTATTCAACAGAAGTTTCAGAAATGCGTTGAAGGGAAAGGAACGTTAAAGAATTTTCAGCTTAAAATTCCAATCGATGAATCCGTGAAACCTGTCATTCAGCCGATTCGAAGAGCACCGTTTTCTTTGCATAAATAACTTGAATAAAAGCTTGAAGAATTACAACGATTCGACATTATTGAGAAAGTTGATGGACCGAGTACATGGGTGTCGCCTGTCGTAGTTATACCAAAGAAAATTCAAAATGCGCCTATGTATCGATATGCGCAGAGCAAACGAGGCCGTAGGTTGTGAAAAGGTGTCCAATACCTACCGTTGAGGAAATATTACAAGATCTCAATCAAAGCAAAGTATACAGTAAATTGGACATTAAATGGGCATTTCATCAAATCGAGCTGTCAAAAGATTCAAGGGACATTACAGCGTTTATGACACACCAAGGACTATTCAGGTATAAATGTTTGATGTTCGGCATGAGGTGTGCACCAGAAATCTGTGACAAGATTATTCATCAGGCTTTAGGTGGATTATCAGGTATAAATATCATTAACGATGACATGATTGTACATGGAAAATCCGACGAAGAACATGATCATAATTTGGAGCAGTTATTGTGCCGATTTGAAGAAAACGGACTAACTTTAACCATAAAAAAATTGTCAGTTTAACATTTCATGGAACACATTCTTTCGGAACACGGAATTGGTGTTTCTGAAAGTAAAGTACAGGCAGTTAAGTAAGTCAGAAAACCCAAAACAGTTACGGAAGTAAAAAGTTTCATGGCACTTGTAAATTTTACCGAGAGATTTTTTAGCCATGGCGTTGTCAGTTTGTTTTAGATTTATGAGTTTGACTGTCCCTTTGGTATCTTTCGTCCCTCTTTTAATCCAAACTAAGCAACTATAGCTGAGCCGCTAAACCGTCTTATGAAGAAAAATAAGTCATTTAGCTGGAGATCGGAACAGGATTATGCATTTGAACAATTAAAACAGTGTTTAGCGAACAATACGAACTTAGCATACTTCGACATAAATGCATATACGCAAGTTATAGATGATGCAAGTCCAGTAGGATAAGGCTCCGTATTAGTGCAGACACAAAGAGATTATGATGAGATTATATGCTACGCGAGCCGTTCGCTGTCCGAAATTAAAAGGAGATATTCGCAAACGGAGAAGGATGCTCTTGGTTTAGTGTGGACTTGTGAACGTTTTCACTTATATCTATTTGGGAAATAATTTCAGCTATATAACTGACCACAAGCCGCTCGAATTCATTTTTTCGCCGAAATCGAAGCCTTGTGCTGGAGTGAAACGTTGGGTTCTACGTGTGCGAACATATCATTATGTTGTTAAACATATACCAGGAGTATATTGCAGATTTTACAAACGAGCAGAAACCCGAATACAATAAAATGGAGGACTATTTACGTATGATAGTGGACGAAGCCACTACCGCAGCTATGAACGTTCGCGAAATCGAAGAGAGACGAATTTAACGAAATAATGACATGTTTACGAACTGGCCGATGGTGTGAGTTAAAATACAAACAGTATTTGACATTTAAATCAGAGCCCTCTACTTTAGGAAATTTGATAATCCGAGGAACTAGAATTGTTGAACCCAGCAAACTTCGCAAACAAATCTTACAACTTGCTCATGAAGGTCATCCCGGCATTGTAATTATGAAAAAGAAACTCAGAACAAAAGTAGAATGACCTAACATAGACCGTGACATTGAACAGTGGTGTCGACAATGTTATGGATGTCAATTAGTATCTAAACCAGAAAGGCCTGAACCTATGCAAATGGCTGCCTTACCGTTGCGACCGTGGGAACATCTAGCATCAGATGTTCTTGGACCACTTCCATCAGAAGATTTTTTGTTTTGCGTTGTGGAATATTATTCACGGTGGACAGAAATTGCTGTTTTAAAGTCAACGAATGCCGAGAAAACTGTTAAAGCATTGGATAAAATGTTTAAAACTCATGGATTGCCAATATCAATTAAGACTGAAAATGGACCACAATTTATTAGCCAATTTTTTAAACAGTATTGTGAGCAGAATGGCATACTTTACCGCCGAATTATGCCGTTATAGCCGCAAGGCAATGGAAGTCAATCGACAAAATATGTCTTTTCCAAAACGACTTCAGATTGCACACGCGGAAAATAAGAACTGGAAAGAAGAACTTCAGAAGTTTTTGTTTATGTATCGTGCAACGACACAATCAACAACTGGAGCCAGTTCAGCCGAATCATTTTTGGGGCGTCAAATTACAAAAAAAAAAACCCTACCCGAACCCGGACATTCTAAAGAAGATATACAAGTCAGAGATAAGGACCGTGAACGAAAGGAAAAGGGGAAAATGTACGCTGATGAAAAGCAAAAGCAGTTAACAGTGAGTCACAACCGGGGGATAAAGTTCTCGATAAACAGAACAAAGAAAATAAATTGTCCACTACATTATCCACTACATTTCATGATAAGCCGTTACTTTTATTTGAAAATGGTAACAGTGTATTAATTCAATCAGATACTGTTAAATACCGCCGGAATGTCACACATATGAAACAATTTGAGCAACAAAATGTGTCAAACGAAAATATGTTAGATAATAATCTAAGTGAGAATGTCAATACAAGTAATCAAAATCAATGTGAAAATGTAATTATCTCAAACAAAATAGTGTCCGAGGAAACACCAGATGTATGTCATGCTTATAACGATAAAAAAGATTGATGATGTAGTAACCGCAATAAGTCGCATGCGAACGAAGGGAAATCGCCAATTACCAACAAGACTAAAAGATAACATTATAAACTGATTAAAATAGACTTGTAAAGAATTTTCAATTTGATTTTATTGGACATTAGTATTTGAATGAAACAAATATACATTTTGATTTATTATTTTTTTAATTTTCATTTAATTTCCCATAAGAACCCGAGAAAAGTAAAGTTTTACAGGGATAATAAGTATTTAGAATTTTTTAAGTTTTTATAATTTTTTAATTTGATTAATAATTAATAGAATTTTATTTTTGTTTAGTTTAAAAAGATTAATTCACTTTAGTAAAAAAAAAATAGAATAAAGGAAGGGATTGTAGTATCGTTATATACGTATCTAGAGTTATCTAGCTTTACATATATATAATTCTGTGCATCTAAAGGCTTATCTATAATATAATATGTAGAAGGCCTGATGTGTTGTTTATTAAAGATGGTGCCTTCAATGGTGTAACATTGTTACATTATGTTCGTTTATGTGTGTGCTACATTTCGGTGTTGAACAGCGGTATACTAATGTTGCCTTTATTTATGTATATTTACATTCCTTTGGTTTAACCCGGAATAATCGTCTAGTAGAGACATTACACAATGATTTACTAGTAAAAAGCAAAATCACAAAAATACAAGATACATTCAAAACGGAGGGTCCCTAATCAAATGACAAAATCAAAAGCTCAAACACAACAAACAAATGGATAACAACCGTCATATTTCTGACTTGGTACAGGGGTTTTCTTATGTAGAAATTGTATCAATTCATTTTAAAATATTTTCAAAGGAGACGTTGTCAAACTAGATATGATGGAAGATCACATTTTGACCACATGATTTTTTTGTTAAACGTTTCGTATATTGACCACTAAATTTCTTTTTTAATTTGCTAATATTGACCACTAAATGTCTTTTAATAAATTCCTTGTGTTGACCGCTAAACTTTAGTTTTGTAAGTTGCTTATACAAGTAATGATAACTGTCTTATATCCATACATTTTGTTTGATCACAATTAACTGCACACTTGTGTTAAAAAAAAATACCACGGTTTATTATGTAGATATAAGAAGATGTATGTGGTATGAGTGCCAATGAGACAACTCTCAATCCAAGTCACAATTTGTAAAAGAAAACTATTATAGGTCAAAGTACGGTCTTCAACACAGAGCCGTCTTGGCTCACACCGAACAGCAAGCTATACAGTGCCCTAAAATTACTGGTAAAAAACCATTCAAACTGGAAAACCAACAATTTAATTTATATTAAAAAAAACGAGAAACGAGAAACAGCTATAAACCACATCAACAAACGACAACTACTGAACATCAGATTCATGACTTAGGACAGGTACAAACAAATACAGTAGGTTTAAACGTTTGAATTGGTACCAATATTCACCTTTATTTGAAATAATAGTGTAACATCACAACACTGAAATACACACTATACAATAACATTTAAAATGGTTTAACTCATTGAAAAGACATATCAACATAAGTGAACATACAGTGAATGAATTAATTTGATATAATTATGTGATACAATGGAAACAATGTTAAACCATTTCAGAATTACAACATTAATCTTGAACAAAAAGCAGCCAATACATACAATAGAAAAGGACAAAGAAAATAATTTTGATATAACGTATACTATTTAAATGGAGAACGGAAATAGTATTACAAAATAGATAATTTTGTTGTTTATAGTACGAAGAAGTAAAATTAGTTAGTTATACAAAACAGACGATCGAGACATCTATAATTTTTAATAAGAAAACATTGTATAACAAAAAAGCTTTACAAATAGTATCAACGAACTAATTAATATGAAAATACGATTTGAGAGAACTCGCAGTCACTGACAGCTAGTCAAAAGCCAAAAACAATAATAATAAAAAAAAAACATACAAATTGACTGGAAACAACGAGAAATTTCACTTTAAATTTGTATTGACATACCTTTGTTGTCGTGTTACGTATTGCGTGACTTACTTGATAATATAATTATCAAGGTTTATCGAGGTCTTCCGTGTCATATAGATAAAACTATATCTATAAATAAAGACTGTATTAATTGACTTAGGCCGTGTTCACAAAACGCCATGTACAGTACACATGTTTACAATTAGTTTAATGTTATGTACACTGGATTCACATTAAATTGTTCACATCTATACACCTTGTTTTTACAACCTTACATACGATTTGTTCACACATGTAAACTATATGTCATTTAAATACTCATTACATAGAATCGAATTAAAAAATTTCGGACAACTTTTTTAGCAGTTATGAAAGCCATTTTGACGATTTGTACTTTAAAGGGAATAAAGATGTCATGATTACGCAAACAAAACACGAAGGGTGGAGCAGCGTACTTATGAAATAACCATTTGACTTCAAGGAGGTGGGTATTGTTATTCGTCAGTTAAAAATACACTATACAAATATGAGTGAACAAGTACAGTTGACGACTGACCATGAAACAATTAAGAATGCAGATATACTTGCAAATTGGTGTATAAGTGAACATATGATCGTTTAAAGTATGCATGCAAAATCAGAGGCTCAAACATATTTAACGAATGGCAAACAACTGTCATATTCCTGACTTGGCACAGCCATTTCCTTATGTCGAAAAAAGTGGATTACACCTGGTTTTATAGCTAGCTAAACCTCTCGATTGTCTAACAGTTGCCTGAATTTCCAAGTTCAAGACGGCACTTAACACGATTTGAGAGGAACGTATTTTCTAGACGTTGATCACACATTACATGTGCATTGTTTATATAACAAACATATGTTTTTGTTGGGATTGATATTTCAAAAAAAAAAAAAAGTTCGAAGGACAATTAACATATAACAAACTAATATATACATCATATAGCATTATATTGAACAACACATGTGTATTTGCATTACATAATCAGATAACTTCAAAAACCAAAACTGATTTCCCCCATTCGTTGACAATATACAATTTACTGTACTCATGGTTGAAGCACAAGGCGACAGGTTCCTTGATTCCATTGCGTGAATCCAATGGTATGTCTAATAATTTCCAAGCAATCGTTTTATATCCGTTCCGCATCTCTTCTTGTTCATAGCTTTCTAGTCTGTGTATATTGTTCGATCCCTGTCCACTGACGTAGATGTGGCCGTTGTCATCAGAGCATATGTCAGTCGGTGTATCCATTGTGGCAATACAATCAATTATCTTTGAATATCCACATGTTTCGTTATACGTTATATAGTTTTGACCTCCTATACAAGAAAACGAAGACTTTTCATTAACTGTATGGAACTTTACAAAACATGAACCAATTGTGTATCCGGTATTAAATACATCTGTGACGTCACTGAAAAAGAGCAACACTGCAATTATTTATTTACTGGCATGTACACCTTAAAGAAGTCCGTCAGAGTTACTGTTACTATCAATTAAAAATATATACAAACATTTTGCTAATATATTTTGCTGTTGCCGAATGAACCTTATTTCAAGCTTAATACCACATCCCCTTTTTTATTGTTTTTAAGTGTATAAGTTCCATCAATTTAGATATGCTCAACAGAATTGTTTTATGCTTTGCAAAAATGAAGATTGTACTATTAAAGTTATTCCCCTGAAGTGACTAATAAAAAAAAGATCGAAAATAATTAAGTCTGAATAATGCAATTAGCCGTATTTTCTTTTCTTAATTCAAATAATTATAAACACTTTTGAACATTTACTGTAAATTTGTTTGAAAATTTACAGATTTATGAAGATAACTATTTATGAAGATGCTATTTTACAGTTCGATTTTTGCGGTATACAGTAAATTTACAAAAATCCAAAACTTTTAATGGGCTTTGATTAAGCTTTCAGAAACAGAGGGTAGCATTGCGTGTGTTGTGTGTTGTGTTTTGTGTTTTGTGTTTTGTGCCATCCTTTCCAACTGTTTTATCGATTTCCGTATATTTTTCTGATCCACCATTATCCTTTGTTAGAAAAAAAGGTAGGACGCACTCGATATGTCCGAAGTTACAACGTGAGGTCTCTAAGTTAAGTCACTGCATACAGAAACATATCGGCGAATTAGTGTCTGGGAAGTCAATTATTCAATATCGGTATATTCATGAAAATTTTGATAATGTAAAGGATTTTATTCAAAAAAAAATGTCACTTACACTCCTATAAGAGTCAAAAAGAGCAAAGTAAATCTAAAAATCTTGTTTTTAATTTGAAGTTTCATATGACTTTAGGATAATTCAATTCAGAATAATATTATCATCAAACCTTTTAAACACAATATAAACTATTTATTAGTTATTTTACTGAAAATCGTTACATATAACATAAAAATAAATGAAATTGTTTAACAAGAATAACGTCTACATGTAGATTAAAACTTACAATTCGTCATGCTTGACAGCAACTGCAAATGATTTGCCATATTCTTTAACACCCAGAAAACCGGAGGCGTTATATGAGAAATCCCGCCCAGTATTTTGTATTGCTGAAACACAAAGAACAGTGGTCTTGAGTTTTTTGCATGTTGATTTAAGGAGTACCATCATTCTTTCAGGGTCTATTTGTAACACCGATCTGGAGTTCGGTTGCGTGATATATCCTATATTTTGACTTGTTATAGCCACATCATATGGTTCACTGTCTAGGTCAAGCTGTTTTAAATAATTTCCAAGAGGACCAACTAATATCATACTCTTTTTATCATAGTCGCATAACAAAATGTTCCCCTTAATGGAAGCTGCTATCCCAGTAATCCGACCGAAGGCATGGTTGAATTGGCCTACATAGGAAAATCCATGTCTGACATGTCCTGGTACTGCTAACACCTGTGCCATCTAAATATTTGGAAAGAAATATACGTTTTTTTTTTTAATTTTTTTGTTTTTATCACAAAACGATATTTTCCAAAAGTTGATGTTGAACTCAATCAAATCTTGCAGCATAGATTTTCCTCTAATGTTTGAGTTTTGATAACATTTTACAAATAAACTGCATCGTAATAAAAAAAAAAAAAGACGTATTATACTGTTATAAGAGTTTTAGAATATTTTTTTTCCCAAATTATAGTAGTTTTAGGTAAATACACAGAATAGTTGCGCAATTAAACTATCTATTATAATTGCTAAAAACCTATATCCTTAAAATAATTACACAAACCTCCTCCCTCCTGCAAAGAAATAAAACCGTAACAACCATACAAAGAGAAACGGGAATATCACATACATCTGAATAATGATTCTAACATGAAAAATATGAGATACCAAATTTATTTGATTTCTTTAAGACTAAAACTCGTCAAATATAATTTAAATCGATAGAACGCTTAAATATTCAGTAAATGGATTTTGTTAAAGAAATATTATTTTTACTTAATAGTTGTCAAAGGTACCAGGATTATAATTTGATACGCCAGACGCGCGTTTCGTCTACATAAGACTCATCAGTGACGCTCAGATCAAAATAATTATAAAGCCAAACTATATGAAGTACAAATGTACAAAGTTGAAAAGCATTGAAGACCCAAAATTCCAAAATGTTGTGTCAAATACGGCTAAGGCAATCTATTCATGGAATAAGAAAATCCTTAGTTTTTCGAAAAAAATAAAGTTTTGTAACGGGGAGTTCATAAAAATGACCATATAATTGATATTCATGTCAACACCGAAGTGCTGACTACTGGGCTGATGATACCCTCTGGGACGAATCGTCCACCGGCAGTGGTATCGACTCAGTGGTGTAAATAGTCATCAAAGTTAGTAGGATTATAATTGTATACACCAGACGCGCGTTTTGTCTACATAAGACTTATCAGATACGCTCAGATCAAAATAGTACTAAAGTCAAACTATTAAAAAGTTGAAGAGCATTGAAAACGCACTATTCTAAAATGTTTTGCAAAATGAGGTTAAGATAATCTATTCCTGTTTTTCGAAAAATTCAAAGTTTTAGTACGCGAAATTTATGAAAATTACCATCAAATTAATATTCGGATGTCAACACCGAAATACTGACTAATGAGCTGGTGATACCCTCGGGGACGCAACGTCCAACTTAAATGATTGGTTTTTTTTTTCAAAGTAATAATAAGGCAAACAGGCAAGTAGGAATCATTTATTTCTTCTACTGGATATCATTAAAGTTTGACTTGTCACAGTTTAAGGTTAACAAGTTCAGTGGACCTCAGTCTGACATTTGTTCATGAAAAAATATCGAGCACCGTAGATGTAAAGTTTGAAAATACAATAAATGGTTAGTATGGTGATTGGTTGATTTAAAAAAAGGTAATAAACAATGTATTTTTTGGAAGGTTTACATTTTTAAATGTTTATTATTATTTTCTTTCAAATAAAGAGGAATAATAATACATGTTTATTGCAAGAGTTGCTGCTGTCAGCTGGAACTAGATGGTAAGTGAAACTAGCAAATCTGTAGTCGCGACAGCTAGGCCTTATCTGCATAGGAACTATTGAAATGCATGTTCACACTGCTTTAGTAAACACATTTTCATATATTTTGTGTCATATAAATTTAAATCTAGATACTGATTTATGCACAAAAATAATAAGTAAATATAACAAAAACTCTTTTGACCACTGTAGGAAGAAATATCGTGTTTAGGATAAACAATCGGCCGTCCAAGTTGAATCAACAGTGCTATTTAAAGTACTTTCTCAGAAGGAATAAAGAAAATTATTTATGTAGCTGCATTCAAAATATTTCATATATATATTTTAGTTTCAGTGGTTTGATCCAATGTAAATGTTTATATCTTCCACATTTATTATCCGACTATCCATATAAAATACGTTATACACTATTTTTGATATTCTTTGATTGAGTGTCAATCTGTTCTGGACTGACGAGTCCGGTGTAAGTGGTTGATGTTGTCTGTTGTTCCTGTACTTCTGAATATAATTTTATCGTTGTCCAAGAATGGTGTCACAAACTAGTCAAAACACGTACTAAATTTTATCATCGGTACAAGAAAATCATTCGTAAAGAATTTTCAACATGCAGACATCTTATACGTTCAGGTACTTAACATCTAGTTTTTTATGGTAACATTCTTTATTTTCCTTGGTTTTGTGAGTCTTTGTTTACTCCTTGGTTTTGATTGTTATTGTCTTTAAAAAAACACAAAAATGTAGGCATTCACCTCAAAAGCTCACAAAACGTTTGAAAAGACTTATTAAGAAGAGATATAGTTATGATGCTATTGTTAGGTCATCGAAAATGGAATAATTTGGCTTGAATATAGATTCTTTTATAGGGTCTTAACATCGGGAATAAACATATGTATTACACAACTAGAAGCATATTGTGTCAAGATACGAAAAACACCTACTAGGAAGTTTTGACACTACCAGAAGTGTTACAGAACATTATACATTTAAAAACAAAATTGAACAACAATGGTGATCACACATTAGATTAAGTAGATAAAGTAGTGAAACTGTCTTTGCATGTTTGTACCTGTCGAAAGGGTATTGATGTCCCATATATTGAATAAATACCCTAATATCAATAACAGGTGTTTAAAATTGAATTAAGCAGAACTGCTAATGTAAAACTATTTATAAAAGATGCAGTATCTCAACATGAAAAAGAACATACGGAAATATCCCTGCTTTATATATACATTGTTTCTCAAATTCCTTAGCAAGAGATGTTTCATTACCACCTTCTTTAAATTGTATTTAACTAAATACTAATTCAATACCAAATAATTTCGATGACATTCAGTAATTGTGATTATCTATATAGATGATACAGTATTGACATGAACTTATATCGAAAAATATTAATTTCAACTTATATAAACATACCTTTGTTGTCGTGTTACGTATCGTGTAACTTCCTTGATAACTATAACTATCAATGTTATCGAGGCCTTTTTTGTGGTATAGATACACCTAGTGTCTATAAATAGGTCATGATTGTTAACACGTTGCGTTGTGGTTTTTCCTCGGTGAATTCTTCTACATTTTGTCGTGTACGGTCCCTTGCAATAGGTATGATTTTTTTCATGGTTGAATATCGTATCGTGTCAAATGATCGCTTACGTATACATAGTTTGGTGTTTGGTAATCATTAGATATTTTCCTATTTCATAATGTCTCAAAAGTTGGCTGTACTGGGAAATATCTTACCTCCTACGCACTTCTAGGAATATGATTGTTTAAAACCAACAGCGTGGACACGGTGGTAGGTTCCAGATAAGGATAGTAAGTGGGGCTTATTTCAATTAACACTTAGTAGTGTATAACTTCTCTTTATAAAAACAACACGGTGTTGAGGAAAAATCATAAAGATTCGATCAGACTTTGTAATTGATAATGAACGATTGAAATTAAATCATAAAACATGTTAAAGCTAACAAGTTGTTACTGCTGACATATCTTTTTATTGACCAATGGAAGTAGGTTCTTAATACGAACGGCATTTGAGAGTTGATCAACTGTATAAGCCACTATTCTAAATATAACATATTAAGATAGTCGGTAAAATACATTCGTTTCACAGTGTGCTAATGACCTTATACGATATATATGGGGTAAGTAAATTCAATTTATTACTGACCTCACATATCTAATAGTTGATTGCTGTTTGTCATTTTTACAAACTTTAGCAGAACCGACACACCACATTTTTACCATGCCTTAATAACAAGTAAAAGTTGCCAACAGATGATCCTTGCATCACACATTGAAAAATTTCAAAATTATTTTCAAAATTGTTCTGTTTTTTTTTTCAGGTAGCAAAAAGTAAATTTAAAGAACGGAGAAAACCTAAATGTTATTAACCTAAATAGTCCAGTAACTTCCTTTCACAAAGATATGCCCTTCTTTAGGAAGCAAACTACTTTGACAAAACCAATATTGAATGCAACTTACCTACAGATATAAAAAGTACATGTAACCTGTGTAAATCAATTATTTTAATCTGATTAAAATGTCAATTCCAGTATGATAACACATTAAATTACATATATTGATTGTGCATGGGATGTGTTTTGCTAAATTGGGATGGTACTGTATCAATTTCTCTCTTTGATATGCTTTGAAGTATTAAGGTAGAAAGAATCCTTTTCTCAATATTTTGGACTAACATATCGTTAACGCACACTTTAACTTTTAACACAACTATTATAACGTTTTGCTGATAATTTTGCTACAGTAAAAGAATATCACCTCAATTAAAATTGACAATGCATTTTTTTTCTTTCATAAAACGTTTAAAATTAGTAAAATCTGTTAACATCCACGTATAAGGATATAAGTAATAAAAGGATAGTATCTTTCGTGTTAAAATCCTATTTGAAAGTGACTTTGATATTTGAAAGAAACGAACACTCGTAAAATAATGTAATAAAACGATACAAAAAACAAAAATAGCACACATAGCTTTATCAAATTATTAATGCTACACATTCTAATTTACAATACACTGGTGCATGTCTTCTTGGTTTAAATTTGAATGCAGTTATCTTTCTAATGAAAAAATGAAAACAAACTTTAATATCTTGATAAGTGGTTAATTTCAGTTAAATCATTTCACCTTTGTTACATATACATTATGTTTCGACGGTATTTTAGCTCGATAATGCACATGTAAATAGCCTGTTTATGGAACAATGATTTTGAGAAATCCCATTAAAGTTTTGTCGGATTTCCGTACATGTAGACATGGTTGATGCATCTGGTCTGATGACACGTTTTCAAAGAATGTAAAATTTCAACAGAAAACAAACATCCTTACTTCAATATAGCAGGTCCTAGTGGCGATTGTGTAATCATATTGCTAAAAACAGCTTTGTTAAAGATACATCGTCTAGTTTTCGATAATCTAATTAAATGTCTTATATTCAGCATTTCTCACAAAATGTAAGTTTGTTTTTATTGTTGTTTTTATATTGCATATATTCAATTCTTTTTATCGATTAAAAGAGCCGCCGTGGTGTAGTGGCTAGTGCATCGGACTACTAACACAAGGGTTCCCTGGTTCGATTTCCGTCTGGGATGAAAATTTCAGGGACTGAATATTCGGCGCTCCGTTGACACCATTTGCGAGTATGGTCTTGAGGAAACGATGGTAGTCCGTCGGAAGGGGACGATAAATGACTGACCCGTGTTAAGAGAGAGCCATATCTCTTGCACGTTAAAGACACCCTTGTAGATTTCGAAAAAGAGCAGGCTAATGCCGCTACAAGGCAGCACTCGCACCCGCAAAGTGGAAAGGGATTAATATATAAAGTTGCAAAAACTTGTTTCCCAATCCACCATAATTAAATATGTTTAAACTAATATACATTATAACTAGATATTTGACGTGTTTTTATTAAAACGAATCTGAACAGAAAAGATTTTGATCATTTGAGTCGGCTACACATTTCTCCAACAGCATTGCAGAAAATAAAATTTCGACGGTATTTTAGCTCGATAATGCACATGTAAATAGCCTGTTTATGGAACAATGATTTTGAGAAATCCCATTAAAGTTTTGTCGGATTTCCGTACATGTAGACATGGTTGATGCATCTGGTCTGATGACACGTTTTCAAAGAATGTAAAATTTCAACAGAAAACAAACATCCTTACTTCAATATAGCGGGTCCTAGTGGCGATTGTGTAATCATATTGCTAAAAACAGCTTTGTTAAAGATACATCGTATAGTTTTCAATAATCTGATTAAATGTCTTATATTCAACATTTCTCACAAATGCAAGTTTGTTTTTATTGTTGTTCTTATATTGCATATATTCAATTCTTTTTATCGGTTAAAAGTAAAATAGCGAAAAATACTAAACTCCAAGGAAAATTTAAAGTGGATGTTCTTTTATAAAAGCTCAAATACAACAAACGAATGTATGAATAGTGTCATATTCCAGACTTTTTGCAGAATTTTGGATGTAGAAAATAGTTGAATAAACCTGGTTTGATAGCTAGCTAATCCTCTCACTTGTATGACAATCGCATAGACTCCATTACATTGACAAAAATGTGTGTGCAGTACGAACAGACACGACAGAAAAAATGTCAAAAAGTGAGGTATATCGTTCTAGATTGTTTTATAATATTAATCACTCTAAAAAAAACAGCTACGTAAACGGAGAAAAGTCAAACATATGGTGTATTTTATAATTTTTATTACGGTCTTCGTGTTGAAGACCGTACTTTGATCTATAAAGGTTTACTTTTATAAATTAGGAATTTGATGGAAAGTTTTCTCAATAGCACTCATACCACATCTTCTTATATATATTTGTAGGTTCTTTATCTTTTGATTCAAATAGTTCCTGACGAAATTTAACCAAAACGAATGCGTTAATATAAAAAAAAAAGATATGGTATGATTGCTAATGAGACAACTGTCCACAAGAGACCGAAATGGCACATACATTAACAACTATAGGTCACGTTAAGTCGTTTTTAAACAACACGGAAATATTAAAGGATTAGTCACACATTTCTTTGGACTGCTGGTGTGTAAACTTGGCCGTTTAACTGATGTCGTTTTTTTTTATAAACATTATTAAGCAGCCGATTGTTTTTTTGTCATTTTTGCAGCACATTTTCATCCTTATAATTATAAACATACTACTGTTGTCTTTATAAACCTTTAATAATACTATCCCCTTACATTTTAACTTTTTGGGAAAATAGAGGAATAAGATATCATATAGATATTCAAACTCACAATTAGACGACAAACACACAATATGCCAGTCGTTTCGCATTTTTCATAGGTGTTAATTCTGTAACGTTTTGGTCTTCGGTTATCTAAATGTACTTTAATTGAAGAAATGTGCATCTTGGGCGGTAAAATTTATACCGTTGATTTTTTTTATTTCTATTATTATTTTCTCAGTCTAGTAGAATGCGATTACGGTATAAGACAACGTAATATATGTTTTGTAAGAAAACAGCGATAGACAGAAAGTAAATCATCTATGGTATTTCAGTTTAGAGAAGTTTCTCGGTTAAAAGCATTGTTGCAGCTTTTGTTCCTTTTATTTAAAATTTCAAAGATAATCAATAAATATTTGTCTCAGCTTTATTTTTACCTGAAATCATCATAAACCTACCAGGACCAGGGTAAATATAACATGCTTTTTAATAAGAAACGAAACTGTTTATATAGATGCTTCGTCACATCCATTAGTGTAACAATATCGCTTGTTTAATAATATTGCAAATTCAGTGCCCCATTTCTGAGTTTATGAGGATTAAACACTTGTGACCGTGCAAATGTGTTACATAGAAAACTTTGTTAAGGTTCTATCAAACCTATATCTCCTAAAAACTGCTATATCATAACGAACATTGTTCTACAAATGTATTTGGACGCCGCAATTTGTGCTATTTGTGTCATTTGAATAATATTGTAAGCTGTTTTCAATTTTTCGGTTACAAGAACCCAATAATTTGTAATCAAATTCTCAAAGGGTACCATATTTGTTTGGTTAACAACAAATGAAGTAGAACAACTATATAGAAGCCTAAACATATGATGAGTGTATGGCCATTCGGCGGAAGTTCATTAAAATGTAGTTGAAAAAACACTTTGGGAAGAAAATTATTATACAGTATCTTTGTAAATACATTGAATACTAGTGTGTTTCTACTCTGTTACATATGAACTACATTTTTTTTTTGTTTTTTTAAACCCAAGATAAGCTTTCGATTAAAAAATGCCAACTTTTAACTATTCATTTAGAAAGTCTAATACAATGCATTCTGAGTACCACATTAGGGTAAAAGATGTTGGCTGTAAACTATAAGCAAATCATTGCACTTTTATAACCTGTATACAAAAGGAGATGAAACAGAAACCATCAAAACAAAATGACAGACCGGACGTGGAAGGGTTTTTATCCATTCCTCAATCCTAGGAATAGGACACACAGTACAGATATGATAGTACTCAAATTACTGATAGATTCTAATCTTAATTTTATTTAACCAACTTAATATCTATAGTCATAAAACAATATCCAAAATATCAGTTTAGTGTTAAATTGGCTACCTTTTTGAACACGTTCATCAAAAGGATAAATAAGTTACGCGGATTGATATACATTTTTAATCTATGAAACTGTAACATTTTTGTACCTAGTGTTAAACAGGTAATTTTACTGTTTTACAAGTGTAACTCTATACGACATTTTAAGATAGCGACAGGTAAATATTTGAAGAATATTAAGGGTTATGACCCCTTTTGTAGCCATGTTGTACGAACTTTAATAATATCAAAACTACAGATATAATGAATAATAAACATATGCCATTTTGTACATATAACAAGGTAAACTTGATGTAAAGCATTATCATTTGCTGAGTCATTGCATTTGCTAAAAATAGGGGTCTTTGTGGCAAATAAACCAAGATTTTTATAGAAAATCCAGAGCCTTTGACACAGGGATTTCTGTTATACAATTTGAAACATAGATTACTCACTTGTTTTTCCATGATGTGCTAGCGTTTATTGTTTTCAAAATGTTCTAAGCAACCTGTAAATTCCAAAACACGTCGTACTGAGTCACTAAAGTCGGGCGCACTCTAAAAGGTGTACTTGATTTGGTCCATATTTATATTTGTTTTAACCAATAACTACACTAATAAACTTGTGTTAAGGAAATCAATGCTAGCACTTCATGCAGTAATCCTATATCTATCAGTCACCAAACTGCCAAATATGAGATTAAAAGGATAAAGGCTGTGGATTTTCTATAAAATTTCGATATGTTTAGCATTGACACAAGGGTACATAATCCTTACGTCTTCGGTTAGACCAATCAATGACAATATAGTTATTTTAACAAACCTTCACTTTTTTAAAACCAACATTTATGTTCATTTATTTTAATATTAATATATAGATTCGTTATAGTCCCTCATCATATACATGTATAACAAAGTATGAAAATGTAAAAATATGTTATAATCATTTTGTGCGTTTATCAACATACTGGATAAGCAGTGATGGTCAGTTTGACATATCGACCATCTGTATACAGACTACGATGGAATACCAGATGCTCATTATTTACAGCGGGTCCTGTGTAATGAGCAAATATCGACATTTCATCAAGGTGGGTTCCAACAGTTATGTCAAGATCATGAAGTCTGTAGCCTATTAAAAAACCAATATCGGATAAATGTGTAAATTCACAATAAACATGCCGACTACATACATACGTTTTCATGTTCAAAGAGATTTTTTATTTGTACACAGCTATATAGAACGGGAATGAGGGGTGTAAATTTTCTGCCAAAGTCATCGTTTTAATGTCTTATGCAATTTGGATAATATTAACAAAAGTTTACAGCTTTAATTTGCTAAAAACGTTTTATCAATAGAAATGTTGGGACGTTATATGTATTTTGGTGAAATTACCCTTAATCCTTTAGCTTGCTTATCAATTCAAACTGTCAATAATCCACGACTGAAAGACAATGTACTGACTGCCTTACTGTTTTTGTTGCTATACCAATATCGGTGTAATTAAAATTTGTGTTCGCTATTGTTTTTGCACTTACATTAGGTCGTTAGCTTTTCTTGTATAATTGTTTTACGTTTGTCATTTCTTTGCCTTTTGTAGCTTACTATGCGATATGAGCTTTGTTCATTGTTGAAGGCTGTATGCTGACCAATAGTTAATATCTGTGACATTTGGTCCCTAGTGAAGAGTTGTCTCATTGGTAATCATACCTCATCTTCTTCATAGATTTATAATTATCCTTACACTCCATGTACTGGCTGCCTTACTTCATTAAAGTAGATTTATAGTGTAATATATTTTGTGTATTTATTTTGCTTGACCAATATCTGTGTAATTTTCAAATAAAATTGATACTAATAAGATGTACATGCAATTATAAGTAAGCATATATATGAGAATTGAATGCAAATATCAACATTTTTTGTAACAAAAATTAATTAAAAAACAGTTCTATTTCTCATTTTGTCTATCCTAATGCAATCTTAGACACGCTGGGTTTGGTTTAAAACAGTAGACAGCTATAGCTTTAAGTGTTATCTAAACTTTATTCATATTAACATAAAAATCGTACCACTTGTAAACCTGTTGATAACTTCAATTCTAATGATGTTGTAGATGTTTCCTAGATCTACCCACCAATATGGAGACTGGTCCTGTAGCGTATGATGGGCCGTATTGGTTAATCCATCAACAGCGTATTCTGCATGTTCATTATAATATGTTGAGCTTTGTCCACACATCTTTCCAAGCGCCACATTTTGAAATGGTTCGGTCGGTGTTTTACAATCTAGAAAAAAAAATATTATACTAATGCTTTTACATGTCATGAATTCTAAAATTTGAATATTAGTCGTTTTTGCATTTTAAAAAGATCGGACTGTGTTAACTTAACGATAACAGTTCATAAATCATTAGTATACCGCTGATTTATATTCATAAATTCATTAAGCGAAAACAATTCCGGGTCATATATCAAAACCGGACAGGTGAGAATAAACGTTTATCTCTGAGAGGCTTGATAGCTTTTGTTTGTGACACCACGTCATTGTGAAGAATGATAATGATATCAATGACAATTCCGAGTAACAAACCAAAACCGGACAGTTGAGAATAAACGTTTATCTTTGAGAGGCTTGATAGCTTTTGTTTGTGACACCAAGTCGTTGTGATGAATGATAATGATATCAATGACAATTCCGGGTCATATATCAAAACCGGACAGTTGAGAATAAACGTTTATCTTTGAGAGGCTTGATAGCTTTTGTTTGTGACATCACGTCATTGTGATGAATGATAATGATATCAATGACAATTCCGGGTCATATATCAAAACCGGACAGTTGAGAATAAACGTTTATCTTTGAGAGGCTTGATAGCTTTTGTTTGTGACATCACGTCATTGTGATGAATGATAATGATATCAATGACAATTCCGGGTCACATATCAAAACCGGACAGTTGAGAATAAACGTTTATCTTTGAGAGGCTTAATAGATTTTGTTTGTGACACCGCGTCATTGGGATGAATGATAATGATATCAATGACAATTCCGGGTCATATATCAAAACCGGACAGTTGAGAATAAACGTTTATCTTTGAGAGGCTTGATAGCTTTTGTTTGTGACATCACGTCATTGTGATGAATGATAATGATATCAATGACAATTCCGGGTCACATATCAAAACCGGACAGTTGAGAATAAACGTTTATCTTTGAGAGGCTTGATAGCTTTTGTTTGTGACACCACGTCATTGTGATGAATGATAATGATATCAATGACAATTCCGGGTCATATATCAAAACCGGACAGTTGAGAATAAACGTTTATCTTTGAGAGGCTTGATAGCTTTTGTTTGTGACACCACGTCATTGTAGTGAATGATAATGATATCAATGACAATTCCGGGCCACATATCAAAACCGGAAGTTGAGAATAAACGTTTATCTTTGAGAGGCTTGATAGCTTTTGTTTGTGACATCGTGTCATTGTGATGAATGGTAATCATGACAATGATATCAACGAATAGAAAGGTGTGATCGCAGACGTCTTTGTACCTTATAATAAAATATAAACACATGCAACGAATGACGTTTAACTCTGTGTCCGTCCATTCTTCCGCAACTGGTCGGTGTTGTTTTATAATTTAGTGTCTTTTGATTTTGTTAACGATAATTTAGTCGTGTGTTTGAAACACTAAATCTAATCCCAAAACACTGCTCTTCTTTCATAACCTTTCAATCCTCCATTTGGTCAATGTCTTACTGGTATTTAGCTATTTGTGTGTTTGTACATTTACGCCGCTTCAAACACAGTCTGTGAAGTTATCATACTGCTACCCTTATACATGATTTTATACTTACCGTCCAATATACAAACGAATTTTTCATTCTTTAGACTTTCACACACTTCACCTTCGTCACATGGATTTCCAATACATGGGTCAAAAAGTTGATTCTGAAAAATAATTTTCATCAAAGTACCACATGAATTTTATATATCATCATCTATTTCTCAACATATCCCACTATAATGTACACTAAATTTAATTAGTAGCCTCAATGGTGAAAACAGAAAATTGTTAGATTTTGTCTGAACTGCGGAATGGTCTCTGGACATACTCATAAAGGATCAAATACATCGTGTTCATAGCGGATGCAGGATTACCATATCTAGCACAGTACTGTATATCCCGCCATATCTTAATGTGTAGATGGGTTGGGTTAGTTGCATGGCATCTTAAAATGGTACAAGGCTAATTTAACATATTTCAAACATGGGGTCAAAATCTAAAATAGGTCGGCAAATTGAAAATTAAGATGACGTACAGTGTAAAGGTTTTTAGAATTTTGTGTCACAGTTTGAAGTTATTCCATACAATCAAAATTTTAATTAGCACTATATGTTGGGTTTGTTTGAATTTTAATACACAAATGCAGATATCTGGAGAGGAAGACTCAATTATTCGAAGTATAAGTGTCACTCACCGGGTCTCATACATTCCTGACACAAAATGCATATCTGCATAGACAACGTAGAGGAGCCGGGCCAAACTGACTTACTCTTTTTAAGAATTATGACCCATCCCTCCGTAACACACTAACACTTTCCAGTGTAATTGTCTTCCATTGAAAAATTTCTTTAACACTTGACTGAGTAAAATAAGACTTAAAAAACTGAGCATTCCAAACCCTGCTAAATGACTAAACAATTGGGTGATTGAATGTATTCAGTAAGGGTAGGCAGATATTTCAAAATCTATGCTTTAAAATATTTACATCATTGCATCATTGAAATATGATCTTTATATCTACACAATCGATCGATCTTGTCGTATATTTAAAGATTATCGTTGGTTATCAGACTTGTTTACCATTTGGAATTCTTGCCCGGTGTGCCGACCGCCATTTTAGGAAGTGGTCGGCTTTGTTTTCAAATACCGGATTTTTCGGTTCCGCAGAGTAATAATTTAAATACTAATCGCTCCTTGCTGATTTGTTTTCATTGAAAAAATGGCGGATTGTCAAATTTAAATGTTTTCTTTTTATTAATCGGGAAATGGAAAAGCAGCTCTATGACGATAGTGAAAATGATAAATTATAGATCAAATAAGTCAACTAAAAATAGGTGTATTGAAATTGTTAAAATTGAAAAATAAGTATCAATACAACAGAGAAGGTATGCAAGCGATCGCGAACATAAGCAGGTTAGAAACAATCCACCGACACAAATGATAGATAGATTGACCCAGGACGGCGAAAGTGACAAAAGCAATTGAGGTGAGATAACCAACGTGTTCCCTTAGTTTATAGCGATAATTTTTATATCACTCGACTTCCGCTGAGAAAGGATATTATCAGTCAGCAAGATCTAAGAAAACATAATAAAATAGAAATAGCATGTATATATATAAAAGAAGATGTGGTATGATTGCCAATGAGACAACTCCCCACAAGAGACAAAAAATGACACACAAATTAACAACTATAGTTCACTGTAAGGCCTTCAACAATTAGCAAAGGCCATAACGCATAGTCAGCTATAAAAGGCCTCGGAATTTCAATGTAAAGCAATTCAAACGAGATAACTGACGACCTCATTTATATAAAATAGAACGCAAAACAAATATATAACACACAAACAAACAACAATCACTGAATTACGGCTTCTGACTTGGGATAGGCACATACATACATAATGTGTAGAAAGCCCTCTTTTTAGACGGCTGCATATGTTTCGCGAAAGTACAAGCGTTAACACGTACTTGTTCGTTTCAAAGATTAGTTTAACTGTCAAATCAAAGAGATTCCTCTTTTCCGATAGGACAGGAGGTATATCTTCTGTTTTCAGGTATGATCAGTCTGGTACGTGTTTTGTTTTATAGACGTTTAGCTCAGCTTGATACACCTTTTGTCACGACCCATGAATAAAAAAAAATTAATCAAACACGTCCTGTTTTTTTCAAGTTACCAACATTGAAATTAAATACATATAAAAACACCTTTGTTTTTTAAATTTTATCTGAAACAAAACGATATCCTAAAGTTATGTATAAAAATTAATGTAAAATGTGCATTAAAAGATATATTTGATATTATCGCCATTTAAAGTATTTTGTGTTGGTGGCATATCTTCGGTGAGATAACTTTGAATTGTCTAAAAGTTTTTATATTTTTTGCGATAACAAATCAGGATAGATTGGTGAAAACTGTACGTTGAACTCAACATATCTATTTTAAAGTCTTTTTTTTTTCTTTTTTGGTTTCAGTCTGGTAAAGGTAAATTTTATATCTCCTTTATTAGTTGATTTAGGGTGTCACAATTTTTGTATACCAAAACATATTAAATGTTACCAAGGAACTTCGTATTTTAACATTTCACCGTTAACTTTAAGACTTTCGAATTTTATAATGAATGTATCATCTGATCCTTTGTAGGGTATTGAAGTTTGTTAAAAAAAGCGCTGATTTCTCGGGAATATAGTAATTATTAATTTGCCTGGCTATTATTTATTCATGCCTTTATTCGAAATTCTAAACTTACCTCTCTGTAAGGATGAACTTCAGCGTACACAAAACCAACCTCATTTTTAAAATAGCCATCAGAAATATACATTGGCTTCAAATTAAGTTCACATCTAAGGGAAGCTCTGTTATAGTTGTAAGAATGACATCGTTTTCGCTGGATACATTTTTTAAAGCATGCCCTTGGTGATATGTTTTCAAATGTACGATAGGTAAATCCACGTAACTTCACATCTCGTTTTTCTGGATTTATCTGGAACGTTCCTGATGTACATTGCTCTGCAGATGCTTGGAGGAGTTTGTACAGTAACATCAAACCTTGATAAATACTAAGACGCATTTTCTACAATCACGATTCTAGTAGAGTCCTCTCAAAAATTCAAATATTAAAACCGTACTTCACTATTCATATATATATTTCAAGTGATGGTATGGGATATAAAATCATTAATTGCAAGTCACGTTGTCATACGCAGATCTATATGAGAATTGTAGTTTTTGCGTTACAGTGAAACAAAAGCAAAATAAAGGAATAATGCACCAAAACAAAATATCGATACAACAAATATCAATACTCTACGACGTCAAATGATACAAGTGAATGAGTTTGCTGTCCATCATTTGATTTGTATTGTTCAAGCTAGAACACACTTTATAGCATGTTTATCTATAATTGTCATCAAAATTCATAATATCAAATACAATTAGTAGATATGGATAACCAAGTCCGTATTATTGAATACAGTAACATTTATTTTGAGTGTAAAAATGTTTAAACTATTTGTTTGCTAGCCCTCTTTGTGATCAATGTAAGATAACTCTAGTTTATGTTCTCACCATTTCTTAATTAAAAAGTCTTTTTCATAAAAGTTCAAATGTTTTATGTAGGTTTTTATCATAATTTATCAGTAAAGTATTTGGCATTGGAAAAAGTGGTGGTTATGGTGTTCTGTTTTTGAGTTTGTACTAACGTGGTTTTTTTGTGTGTTAGTATTAGTGTTAGGGGTGTCAAAGCATACATGTATTTGTCTTTTGGAATCAAGACATGCATTTATATTAAGGCAAGTTGTATGCTTCATTTGAATTCCGACACAATCATATACCCCATATTAAAAAAAAAAATGAATGCATTTTACAAGTATCAGGGTCGATGTTGTTGTATTTTAGATGATATGGACACAAATTAAAATAGAATATCCTTGACAGCCAGCTGAACGACTACAGGTGTTTATTATCATGTATGTTGTTTACAGGAACGTTTTAACATATATTAGAATTAGACAATAAAATGTTTTAAAGAAAATGAACTGTTACGGTAAAGTCCCTGACTAAACAAACTATAGTGTGAGTGATGAGTTAAGACCGACTGTAATGACCCTCGCAAGACTTGCGTAGTCGATATTCCAAATAGTGCAGATAGTGTGAACATTCTTTGCAACGATAATGACGGATATGTTCCAATTGTCGAAACCACAATCACTTCCTCTCTTCCATAACTGTGATATACCTCTCTTACCGACTTATATCCAACTTGAACAATACAACGGAGTCAAACGCGAAGCAGATTGTTTGTGTAGAAACATTCCGCAATAAATAAAAAAAGTGTAGCTTATTTACCTGACGATATTGTGATATGGGTATTAAGTTTGATCTTAACATGAAATTGTGATAATATTTCGAAAATGAAAACAGAAAAAACAATAAACAATGTCAAATTTGAGATCACCCCTAGTTTTCGGTGGGGTTCGTGTTGTTTATTCTTTAGTTTTCTATGTTGTTTCATGTGTACTATTGTTCGTCTGTTTGTCGTTTTCATTTTTAGCCATGGCGTTGTCAGTTTATTTTAGATTTATGAGTTTGACTGTCCCTTTGGTATCTTTCGTCCCTCTTTGATGTAAGCATATGACATGTATTGTGTCTGTTAAATATATAAAAGAACGAAATTTATCAAAACAAAAGATTAAATTAAGTATAAGTCTATAAAATAGGAGAATTCTTATTTTACACATTTACAATTAATGTTTTTCCCTTACGCCGTTTTATATGTATTTTTTCGTATTTAACAATGACCTATTTTTTCAAACAACAATTAGAAGAAATAGAGGTTAAAGTATGTTGCAAATCAAACATGTCCAATGTTTTTGCCAACCTATTTAAAATATGAAACTGCTGCAGAAAATATGTTCAAACTAAAGACATAATATCTGAAGCTAATTTTTTTTTTTTTTTTTTTTTTTTTTTTTTTTGTGTTTTAGCACTTTACTGGCTGATTGACGTGGACCCAAATGAGGACACTTTTACTCAGTAGTTGGGGATTATTACAATATATAGTATACGTTACAATGACAGCAGGAGAGAAGCAGGGTTCTAGGAAACCCCTTACGATTTATTTTACAATAATAATGCTTCTATTCACGCTTTAAAAAAAACTCATGTCTAGTAATAATCCAATAATGTAATAAACGCATTATAAGAGTACCATATTAAACAGCTTTTGCGTTCCATAGATAAGGAATATGGTAACTAATGCACTTAACTAAATGACAAAAGCAGTAAACACTTAACTACAATTCGGTGAAAGTATTTAATCATGTTAAAAAAACCTGAAAATTCATTATTGCCTAGTCAATCTAAAAGCATCTATAAATTATTTATCCCTATTTAATCATATTTTGATGAAACTGGCGTTTCAAACGAGTTATTTAATAGTCAGATGTTTCTTGATAACCAATCATTTATTTAAATACATATTTAAACAAAACCCTTATGCATCCTGTGTTTGCAATGTAGTTTCTCCAAAACGAGAGATAAAAATCTCAAATTCAATAGCATGTGAAAATACTATTATGTCGTATGTATCATTCGGACATTAATTTGAAATAAAAAAAAAGAAAGACATATTACCTATTTGACAATTCAAAATTAGTTGTTCTTTGCTATCGAACAGTAGCTAGAGTTATGCGTGAAAGAATTAAAGAAGTGAAATACTATTTTGAAGTTAGAATGCTATAGTACTGTTCAGCGGGTGTAAAAAACAAGTATTTTGACTTAATTTTTAATCCCAATTAAGAATTCTGTCGGACAAAACATGATTGTAGTAAAACAAATATAAAAATTGAAAAACAAGTGACTGTTTCATGGTTAGATAATTGTTGTTCCTGCTTGCAGTCGACTTTATTTATGATGTATTAGATCGAATACAAAGGTACATATAACAAAGAAACAAGCCGGAATCAACAGTTGTCGGAAATTTTTCTGTAGTAATAGTCAGGTGAGTTCCGAGGCGATAGCTGCGGAATTTGACCTGAGAACGAGTGCAGACATACTAAGACAGTAACATTGCCTCATAATCATAGTTTGTTTTTGTTGCCTGTTTGATTGCAGTACCAACATCATCGTTAGAATAGTAGAAAAGGTCTTTTCCATGTTTATGGGCCTGCAAGTCTGGGATTGCTGTTTAGATCTGTTGAATGCACTCTTACAGATGTGTCTAACACAAACTGTTCTATTTGAGAGGTATACATCCTCGTTAAGTCTGCTAATTTGAATATTGGAATCACATCCGAGTCTATGCGTGATTCTTCTATGTAAACTTCTAGCTCCTTAAGAACGCTTCCGTGGATAATCTTGAGTGGTCTAGCTTTATTATTGTCATTGTTGCAGAGCCAACACGTTGTCGTGTTATTTTACTTTTAATCCCAACCAGCTCACCACTCTCTCCTTGTCTCTTCTGCTTTTCATGCCTGTTTATCTTTAACTTTTTCTACATGTTTGCACCGAATAGAATCATATGGTAACCTAGTATTATCAAAATGTGTTTATTTTGATACATGATGGCGGCTATCTTGAAAAAAAAACAGCCATTTTTTTTTTGAAATTTCAAGGTGGGTCCATAGGTAATATTTTTCAGAATACCCATCTCTACTACCATGCCAAATGTGATGCTTTTGTAACCGGAGAGCATGATTCTACTTGCAAAGTCGCATGTCTCCACCGGGACTCGAACCCGGGACCTCTGTGTTACAAGGCAGCCCGTTAACCGACTGAGCTAAAGAAGTACTTCCTTAGCTCAACCGCTAACGGCTGACTAAGTATATGCCACATGTTCTAAGGGAAGCAATCCCGTCACACTGTCCCCACCTCAGGAGTCATCATACCATACGACTCTCACACATACCATAGCTAGAATTCCTCTCTAACCATCGTTTTTTATTTAGTTGGGCACAGAAGTAACCGGATAGCATGAATCTACTCTACACATTTATATAGTCACCACCGGATTCGAACCCAGGTCGCCTACTTGTCGATCAGTGGTTAACCCACTGAGCCAAATAATCGATTCCCTAGCTCAGTTGATAAAGACTTGCTTTATATTTTCTACCTGTACTAAGTAGGGGAATCAACCCCGCTACACTATTCCCCCACCTCAAGAGTCATCATACCATATGAATCTCACACAAAAATACCCTAGCTAGAATTGCTCTCTAACCACCGTGGGTTTTTTTAGTTGTGCGCCGATGTAACAGGAGAGCATGAATTTACTCTACAACTTTATATCGTCACCACCGGAATTCGAACCCAGGTCGCCTACGTGACTGAGCCAAAGAATCGATTCCCTAGCTCAGTTTATTAAGACCGGTTTTATATGTTCTACCTGTACTAAGGAGGGGAAGCAACCCCGCTACACTTTTATCATCAAACCCACAATTATTTCCCCAATCAGCCGGACTTTCTTGTACTAACATGTTTAACCCCGCCACATTATTTATGTATTTGTCTGTCCCAAGTCAGGAGCCTGTAATTCAGTGGTTGTCGTTTGTTTATGTGTTACATATTTGTTTTTCGTTCATTTTTTTACATAAATAAGGCCGTTAGTTTTCTCGTTTGAATTGTTTTACATTGTCTTATCGGGGCCTTTTATAGCTGACTATGCGGTATGGGCTTTGCTCATTGTAGAAATCCGTACGGTGATCTATAGTTGTTAATTTCTGTGTCATTTTGGTCTTTTGTGGATAGTTGTCTCATTGGCAATCATACATGTACCACATATTCTTTTTTATATAACAATTGGAAACAACGAGCTACATTTTGAACAATATGTTCAGTGAAAAATAGAAGATACAGCACAGAACAGAAGTAGCTTCTTGTGGAAACGCTGAAGGGTTTAAAGGGAACAAATCTGCATGGTAGGAGCTTCTGTGGCCATAAAGATAAATTGGAAGTTTCATCAAGAATTAAATTAGTTAATATTGATGGGCCAAAAGTAGACACTCCGTTGCTTTTATCAAAAGGTGGTAGACAATTATTGAGGTATTTGATAACCATTCTTTGATTCTTTGTGGCGATTTTAACCTAATTCAAAGTTTTAATCTTGACACTCATAATTGTGTTAACATTAACAACCCGAAGTCTAGGGAAAAAAGTATTATAGATAATGGAAGACGTTACTCTAGTTGATTCATTTAGATAATTAAACCCCAATGTGAACAGATTTACTTCGAAGGGGAAAAAAACTTTTAACAATCTCGTTTAGACTTTTTTCTGATTTCTGATATTAATTTTCACTTTCTTAGTGATGTTTAAATTGAAAATAGTTAAATGTCTGATCATTCACCAGTGATCTTTTTTTTCAAGATTGATGAATTGATGAAAGGCAGAGGCCTTTGGAAGTTCCCATTTTCTATGGTACTGACTATTTTAAAGAGATAAAAAAAAACTCATAAGTACAGTAAAAGAATAATATGAATTACGTGTAAGAATAGTAATAGACTGCATTGTCTTTGAGCATTTATACATGGATATACCATACAAGTTTAAAGATTCGTGGTGTTAGAGCCTCGAATGTGGAGTTAGACTAAGATATATAAAAGCAACAGTAGTATACCGCTGTTCAAACTCATAAATCCATGGACAAAAAACAAAATCGGGGTAACAAACTAAAACTGAGGGAAACGCATTAAATATAAGAGAAGAACAACACTAAAATGTAACACACACAGAAACGGACCAAGCATCAGACAAGATCCAACGAGAATAACAAATATAACATCAAAACCAAATACATGCATTTGGGATAGAAAAGTACCGTGACACGTCTTATCGCAATGTGAATTTACACTAAAAAATAAGAGAAAACAAACAACGCAACGTTAAAATGTAACACACACAGAAACGAACAATAATATCACAATGGCCATATTCCTGACTTGGTACAGGACATTTTTAAAGGAAAAAATGGTAGGTTGAACCTGGTTTTCATATATGTTGCAATGTTTTATAGCATGGTTTAGCCAAATTTTGAAAATATTCTTCTGTCAGCCCTATTCCATGTATCTTCAGGAAAGTTAAATCAGGTTTATTTGGGAGGATTATTCTTATGCATTCAACTGAGATCAAGTACATCAATGTACATTGATTCTAACTTAAGGAGCGTTGAAATAATACGGGAGTCTGCAACTCAAAATTTGTTATTCAATTCAACTGAGATAAAATTGTAAGACATGTACATTGATTCTAGCTTAAGGAGCGTTGACATAATACGTGAGTCCGCATCTCAAAAGTTGTGACATTTAGAAAGGTTGATATATTCTCGGTTTAATAGGAATTTAAGAATAACGAGTGATGATTATGAACATTGATATAAGTTCCATTCCGTTAATCTGATTGATCTACTAAGTCCTATGGTAAAGTAGTAATCAAGATTGGCAATATCACCGTAGTGCGTTGCATTGGCAAACTCTAAAATTTTCAAACCTGTTACGAAAATCGGAAAATATACTCTAGATCATATTCATGCTTATACACTGAACTTGAGATTTTTCCATAGTCTTGGTGTATATTTAATGATATTATATAGTCTTCACGTAGCATAGGATGTCTTTTAATTCAATATATTAAGAAATATTGTGATTTAAGGCAGATCAGGAAGATCCATCAGATAGATGAGGAAAAATACTTTACTATTTGCTTCAAAATGAACACAGTTTAAACTTTATTTTGATACATTTTAAGGAAAAGCTTTAAAGTATGTCAGCATAATTCTGGATTTCTTGTTTCAACATGAGTATGTATGATCAGATCAAGTAAAGTAACAAAATATATCAGGATAACGTATGTATATATATATTTTTTTTAATATTTTGTGTCCTCATCTGTGACTACATATCGTCAAATTCTTTTTAGAATAAAAACAGTTCTATCTCCATCAAGTGCGAATTAAGACATATAGATGATTAATTTGTTCTTTACCAAAAACAGAGGGTTCAATAAAGTAAAGCATAAGCATGAATCTATAAAATTAAAAAGATTGGTTCTAAAATCTCTAAACTAAAATGCTACACTTGTAAACACACATATCCGCTAGCTGTTAATTTTGCCCTCCATCGTTAACTTTTATCACATTGGAAATCAAGTAAATGTTTGGCCCATGACTTTCATTTCTTTCACAGTTGACAGATGAATAAAAACAAAAAAATAAACACACAATTTTAATACGTTCATGTGTCGATATTTGACATAACTGATTTAGAGTAGCATATCTGCAATCACAATATAATTTGTTCGACAAATTAACTAATACTTGTTTTTTTCATTTTCATCTTAATTCTTTCTTGTTTTATATATATTTTTCGGTAGAAATTTCTGATATCCGTGTGAATCTTTAAAAATGTATATCATACGAATGTATGCTTTAAATAAAAAGATATCATAGAAACACTTTAACAGACAACACCGATTCTGACCTAATTTTGTGTCCGCCATCTTGGAATGATCTTGAATCAAATTACGGTCATTACCTTTACCCAAGTGACTATGTTTATTGTGGTTTATCGATTAAGACATCATCAATACTTCGGGCAGTATGAGGAATGTATTTGGAAGAATTGTCATATTTAAAAAAGGGTAAAAGTTACCAGAAGGACAAACATTCATAGATCAACAAAGATGTGTCCATAGTACACGGATGACTCACTCACACTTTCGCTTTTTGTTATGTTCAGTTCACCGTGAAATAGGGACCATACATCTAATTTGGCATTTAAATTAGACAGATCATCTCATAGGGAACACGTGTACTAAGTTTCAAGTTGATTGGACTATAATTACATCAAAAACTACCTTGACCAAAAACTTTAAACTGACAATATAATATCCCTCTTCTATAATAGGTTGGGCATACAAATAAATGTGACAACGTCATGGCTAAAAAAAGAAAAAAAAAGATAAACAGAAAAACAAAAGTTCACAAGACACAACACAAAAAACTAACGACAAGGCAACACGAACCTCGGTGTGCTTAGGAAAGGTAGGTAGATCATGTTTCACAGGTGGCACCCGTCGTTTTGCTCATGTTATTACAAATTCGTTAAATAGTCTTAATTGGGTAGGTCTTTTGCATGTTTTTCGTGGAATAAGAAAGATCTTGTAGTTAAAATATCAGGAAACTTATTTTATTGTATGATTGTGTAACTTAAATCTATCAATGGAATATTAGTAACATAGTGTGCTAGTGACCTAATACGGTATATATGGGGTCAATAAATTCCATATGGGGTGAGAGCGAAGCTCGAATCCCCATATGGAATTTACTGACCCCATATATACCGTATTACGTCACTAGCACACTATGTAACGAATTTATCTTACCGACTATCTTAACGTGTAAAATCAAGACTAGTGATTCCCAAAATGAGCAAGTCTTCAATACTATTAGCATTAAGAAAATACTTCCATTGATCCTACAAAAGCAGATGCCAACAATGTGTTTTATGAATTTATTTCAATCTTAATCATCAATTTCTTCGTCTTTTGGAACTTTTAAGATTTTTTCTCAGTAACGTTTTGATTTTATAAAGGGACATAACACTATTACTAACCATTTATGAAATAAGCCCCGCCCCTTCCTACCTAATATGGAAAATAAAGGGACGTAACTCCACTACTAACCGTGTATGAGATAAGCCCCGCCTCCCTACTAACCTAATATCGAATATACACGGTTTGCACGCGGACGCTTTTAACCAATCATGTTCCTGGAAATGTATAGGAGGTAAGATTAGAATGTTTACCGATAACGTCCATTTTTGAACATTATAAAGTGTTGGAAATTGTTTGATGTGTGATATGTATTTTATCTATATAAAATAAAGATGTTTCGTTACTAAGAATGCTTTGTTTTGTAAGTAATCTATTAATCTTGAATGCAAATATAAAAATGATCTTCATACCATACATGATTAGCAAAAGCTGATATCAATCAAATTTTCCCTACTGACTACATATATTAAAGAATGCAATGGCCCCAATAAAAGACTAGGGCTTGTGTATAACAAGGTAGTTGTCTCCTTATTCAATGTTTATAATGTAAATACAAATAAATAGGTTATCGCTGCCTGATTTATAAGTTGTTACGTTCCCTATTGGTTGCTGTGCATATAAGAGCTGATAAGTTACACATAATAGTTTATAAAGAGTGATCATGTTAGATAATCAACATATTGGTCAGGTTACACAGAGTCTTTGGTAATACGTAAGTATATGCAGATAAGTGATGTGCCAAATTAAATATTGTTTGGGGAAATTTATTTGCCTTACATTTGATGTGTGCATTAACAGGTTGCTTGTTATCAAAATTATGTTCACAAAGGACAACTTCAATGATAATTTATTTACTATGTGTTTAATGATTTCAGTTCTTCAATCGACAGTATGTATTGTGTGTCCGGCTTGGTTATTTTCGTCGTGGCTGTATCAACTTCTGGTAAGAAAAACTTAATATATGTGGTACTTAACAATTAAGATGGTGTATGGTAGTTTAATTGGAAATCTTAAGTGAATCTTTTTGACCGGTGACTTCTAACTAAATTCCTTGCTTAATTTTTAGTTAAATTCCGTTGTTTCCGCTCATCATCCCGGTCGATCTCCCTTTACTGCAGGACATACCTAGTGTATTGATTGATGATCGTCCTGTAGACTTAATGCAAAAAATACAGGTTGGTACGTCCGCCTCGTGATCTCGTTTAAGCAATAACTTACTTATTCAACGGGCCAAGTGATCGTTCATAGTGTCGTTAACTGCCAGTATTATTTGGATGAATAAAACTTATGAACAGATATTGTATTTTGTTAAAACGGAAAATAATAAAACCATATTGAGGAGATTGTATATCGATTTGTAAATTGGTCATACACACTCAAACTATATACTTGTTATTTTAATGTTATTGAAATTTAGTATGTGCGCTAGAAGCGCGTTTCGTCTACAGAAGACTTATCAGTGACTCTCGAATGAAAAAAAATATAAAAGGCCAAATAAAGTACGAAGTTGAATATATATTATTTATAAAGTAGCGAGTGTTCTATAGAATTCAGTCAGGTTTTCGTTCCTGCATCCGCCTACCACATGATTTTGATAAGTTAATAACTCTTTATTGTACCATAAGGCAACTGCTCTGTCCCTTGATTTCGAAAATCTAAAAGTATTATACGTCAATCTACTGACATCCTCTACATATTAAAGATACATCAGCATTTACATTTGCTAATTTTCTCTTGCATATATTGGTGTAAGCGTGCAATATCTAAATAATTTGCAAAACAATTTTAGTAGGCATGTCGAAATGTACTAGTGTATTGTTTATTTGTATATTTATCTGTTCTGAATGTTCTTGCATTTATTTGTACTGTATTTCTGATATGTAATGTTGTCATTTTAGTTGTATCTTTAACATTGCAATAACAGCACGAGATTAGGCTGGCAACAACGCTAGGTTTAACCCATCATTTTTTCTCAAAATGTCCTGAACTAAAGACTTGAAAATGGTAGTTGGAATTTTATAGTTCGTTTTTGCATGTGTTGCATGGTCTTTTGTTTTTGTTGCACTTCAGTGTGTCTGTTGTTATGCTATTTAAATCTAAAAGTTGATGTGTTTCCCTCGGTTCTAGTTTGAAACCCGGATTTTTTTTCTCTAAATCGATTTACTATTTCACTATTGAACAGCGGATACTACTGTTGCCTTTATTTGAGATCTTTTTATTTATAAAAAGACATGAGCAAACATACAGAGATCTAGTTACAAAATGCATTTTCGAAGATCATAAGTGCAAAATATCTTTTTGTGTTGAGCACTTCATCAAATAGGTTTTACGTATATTCAGATTTAAAGCTATTAAGATTACAACTCAATGTTTGGACATTTTAATTTAAAACTGCTATGTTTGAATTGCTCAAATCTGTTGTCAGTTAGATGGAGTTCTATGCGATTGTCATACAAATAGGTTTAGCTAGCTATAAAACCAAGTTTAGTCTATCATTTTTGTTTATAACAAAATGTCTGTACCAAGTCAAGAATATGACCGTTGATTTACATTCGTTTGATGTTTGAAATTATGATTTTTACAATATAAAAAAAAACTTTACGTTGTGAAATGTCCTTGGAGTTCGTTATGTTTGTTATTTTACTTATCCAGTAGTTATCAGGTACCAGGATTATAATTTAGTACGCCAGAAGCGCGTTTCGTCTACAAAAGACTCATCAGTGACGCTCATATACAAATATATATATAGCCAAACAAGTTAAAAGTTGAAGAGCATTGAGGATCCAAAATTCCAAAAAAATGTGCAAAATTCGGCTAAGGTAATCTATGCCTGGAAAAAGAAAATCCTTAGTTTTTCGACAAATTGAAAGTTTTGTAAACAGGAAATTTATAAAAATGACCACATTATTGATATTAATGTCAACACCGAAGTGTTGACTACTGGGCTGGTTCAAACATTTATATGAACAAAAAGGATATAACGATAAAAGAGTGGCGAAAGGTACCACAGGGACAGTCAAAATCATAGTTAAAAAAACAGACAACTATATGTACATATAACACAACATAGACAACTTAAGACCAAGCAACATGAACCCCACCAAAATATTGGGTGATCTCAGGTGCTTCGCAAGGGTAAGCAGATCCTGCTTAAAATGTAGCACCCGTCGGGTTGCTCATGTTTTTTTTATAAACCCTGTGAATGGTCTTATTCGGTAGGTCACATCCGTGAAAAGGGAACGGGATCGAAGTTACGACAAATGGAACATATCCGATATCATCTGTGAAACGGATTTTCCATAACGGTCAACAAACTCGTGATGACGTCCTTAAAATTTACGAAGGAATGACGTCAACTTTATACTTGGAACTCTTGGTTAAATAGCTTCCTTGTGAGCAGCAACCCTCTATCAAGGAAAGCATGATAGGAAATACAAGCCCGGGAATATCGTAGCAATTGGGAAATGTATACTCCGTATGAAGGTGCTGCTGGAATGTTGCTACATAGTAATGGAAAGTTCACAATTGGAAAACTTTAATTATATCTGTTGTCGTAAAGTTCTGTTTTCAAGCAACCCTCGTTGTCGATTTATAAATGAAAGTCTAAATATGAGGCAGACTGTAGTTTCTTTTTTTTTTTTGCCTTATCTCTAGCTCGATGGGATAGATGCGTTCAACATGGTCCCTCAAATTTTGAATTATTTAGTGAGAGAACATCATCTACAGGGTTCCCCTGGGTCACTTATTTAATGTTTGTTTGAATCAGAGCGATTATCTACAAAGTAAGATTTATCCCAACCTTAGCCAATATACTTGTATCTACGTTGGCCATTCTTTTTTTATGAAACAAAGCAATACCAACTCTTTTAAATTATATTTCAGTTTGGAACGAGGAATAATTATGCAAAGTGTAGAAAAGACAAATGTTTTAATACGATTGCAAGATGAAAGAGTCTAAGATTGCATGTTATTTAAAAGATCTGGATTTTTTAGTATCCAAACCTGATTCACGCCATCTTAAGAACTAATGAAATGACTGTCCCTCTTGTATCTTTCTTCACTCTTTTATTTAGTTTATGCATCCAATACAGTGATGGAAGATCCAATTCTTCATTTTAAGTTGAAATTCCAAAGGAACATAGTATAGACCTATGATTATCCAAGGTGTCTTCTTTGGTAAGTGTCATGAGAGTATATTATGAGTTTCCAAGCGAATTGGCAATACCTAGTTCGTTTATAAAGCAGTTGAAGTAATAAGATTTACACACAAAAACGATGGTATGTGGGTTTATCTGCGGGGACAACTCCATATTTGTCATGGAGGGATGACAAGTGTTTTGTAACGTAGCATCAAGACACATTTAAATTTCATCAGTCTTTTAAAATTGTATTTCCAATCGATGGATTTATGCTCACGATATTTCGAACCTTTGGATAACACATTTCGCAGGGAAGTGTTATTGACTATGTTGAGGTCATCGGTAATAAAAATATATATAATTACGTAATTTATAAAGACGTAAGCTCCACTACGATTGGTATCAATGTTATATTTTATATGTTTCCAAGTTTTGGGATTTTATTCATAAAACGGATTGATTTTCCAGTTTACGCACAATGTAATTACAGTGCATCGAGTAGTTTTCATAAAACTTTGGTGATTGGTTGATATCTTTCAAATAACGTCCCTTTACCGGTGTTTATTTTTTTTCACAAATTGTAGTAATATGACATTGTGAGGTTATTGAACTTTAGTCTTTAAAAAAATCAAAGGACTTGTCATGTGCTCATGGCGCAGCTAGCTGTTTATTTTTATTTTATCATTATTAAAACGAGAAATTAACAAACTTGGGTCTTACGATAAAAACTTTTAATGGTTTTTGTTAAAGACTTTTATTAGAGATGAGTAAAGAATTCCACTCATCAGAGAACGCACATGCTAGAAGCAACATCGACAAGGGCTTAAGAAATGAAAGGTAATAGGTAAATGTAGACGATAAACTTTACTATAACTTTTAACATTTATACATTGAAGATTGATAAATTACTAATAAATTATTAATTGTTTTTGCTTAACGTCCAGTGGCAAATATGTCATGCATGTTCTGGACTTTTATAGAGCGTAGTACTCGCTTTACACGAGATATCGGAATTTACGTCCCCATTTTGACCGGACGTGGGTACTAACTTTTACATCCCATACATATCAGCCAAACGGACGCCCCACAAACTGTTTTACTACCTGTCGGAAGAAGACCAGGTGACCACACGTCTATTACCCAAATAGTTATGCATTGAAAAAACCAAGTTTGGTCCGTGAAAATTCACGTTCCGTGTAGTTTAGTCATTCGACGTAATCATAACTTGTCTTCTTTTATGACATTGAACGTCAATTTGTATGAGATTGGCCTCCTGAGAACACCAGAACTAAATACATTTTCCTTCAACTTTGTTGTTGAAGCAGTAAATGAATTCATAAAGGAAATATTATGATTTTCTAAACCGTTTACTAATTTACTACATTAAGGCACATTTAAATACGAAAATACTTAGTGTTTCAACTATGCTTTTTTTTCTTAGACTGCGACGTAGTCTGTTCGAAACTGGTCCAGGCAACAAAGAATATCTCTTCTTTTTGCATTATTTTCAAGTCATACATCGTGAGAATAATTACATAATGAGTATACATAACAGCAGAATTATAAACTGGGGTCCGGCATTTGAAACTGCTAACACGTTTATATCCTATGATATGGCTATCCAAAAAATAACAAATTACTATAAGGATCAGGCTACAACAAGTAGGTTTCTACTAATAAGATACATGTACGTATAGTTATTGTGTTTGTTCCTGTGTCGTGCTTGTAGCACAAATCTCCAAGGATCAGTGGAGAGTTGGTTGCTGGTTAAATTGTTTACCGTTGCTATGTTCTGTGTTATAGATGCGATCAAGGCTTAAAAAAGGATGAATAATCGAAAATACCATTTGACCAAACGCAAGCTTCTTTGATTGTTGGTTACGTAACGTCCAATGACAAATATTCCATGCATGATCAGGACGAACAAATAGATCCGTAAGACAGATTGTAAGACAGATTTTTCAAGTGTTCTAAACGTACACAGAGCATGGCAATCACTTTGAACACGAGACATCGAATTTATCTTCATAAATATATCTGACCGGACATGACGTAGCTGCATACTTATATATCCCGTACAGCCAAACGCACGCCCAAACGTAAAGGTTTTACTGTCGGTCGGGAGTCCTATGGTTACAATATTTGTAGTACAAAGTAATCCCTGGAGTCCCAACTTAGATTTGAAATCACCGGTTCTACAGTCATTCTTTTTAAAATGTCTTCATTTTTTTCAAAATGCTTTATCAATATGATATGATGTTGTAAAAAATGTATCAAGTTTTGCAACTTCAAAGATGTTAGTGTTACAGCAAGATTTTTATTCACTTTCGGAGAAGCCAAAAAAAAAAAATATAATTAGATTCAAGGTATTCAAATTATTTTGTGGAAGATGATGGAATTCGATTGGAAAAGTGGCTAGCACTTATAATCCTTTATAATTACATGTATGAAACTTCTCTATTCTCGGTTCAAATGTACAAGTTTTATGTAATATATTGGTTTATTTATAAGATTGTTATATTTATTAATAAGTGTTTTTTAACCATGTCCACATGAATAAATCTATTTTGTATTTGATGAAGATGTGAGAAATGCAGCTCTACAAGAGATTGAAAATGTTATTGCGTATAGAGTGAGCCAAGGAATAAAGCATAGGGGTCTTGATCCTGATCACCAGAGAGTCCTTGATGTGTGGAAGATAGCAAAACATAGTCTCCAGTCTTGACACATGAATCATTGTTTAATAATATTGATTATTTGGAGAGTAAGATAAGCATTCTGTTACATTTTCATGTAATGTAGTCTGTAGATGTACTTTATTGTACAGCAATAAATATTCAAGTAGCATTCAGAACAATATTTAGTTCTGTTATTTATGCATTTTGATAAATACGTTCTAACTACTACTTCAATTGCTTACATGACAGCACATCCAATTTGTACAGTCTTAATTATTGACCTTGATGATTTTTGTTTAAATCAAGTGTAGATATACAACTTCAACAATCGGCAAACATCTGGATTACACAATTGTGATCCACAAACAAACCATAAGCATTGCTGGAACTGTGAAAAAAATCAAAGATGAGATCAGGAATTAAGTTGGT
This sequence comes from Mytilus galloprovincialis, assembly GCA_037788925.1. Taxonomy (NCBI): domain Eukaryota; kingdom Metazoa; phylum Mollusca; class Bivalvia; order Mytilida; family Mytilidae; genus Mytilus; species Mytilus galloprovincialis. The sequence continues at coordinate 15,325,963 of CM075339.1, forward strand.
TGAATATTCCAGCAAAAGTCAATCAATAATTAATAGTTATCCCACAAGGACGCGGTGTGTCAGTGTAAGATAACCCCGATGGCCGGAGGCCAGAGGGTGATCTATCACTGACACACCAAGTCCGAATGGGATAACTATTTTACATCCCAGCTGTTTAAGATTAGACGAAAAACCGTCTACAATTCATAAAATCGAGTTTAGAACGCCACACAACAATTATAATATATTTTATATACTACTATATGATATATACCCTTTATGACCCCCGAACACGATGAGTAGATATCAAACAATGTCAACTCGCCCCACTTTCCAATCGGCCCACACTATATCGCCACTTTATAAAAAAATCGCCCCACTCTTGCTTAACGACTCTTCCCACTTTTGAAAAAATGTAAAATCAAATTGAACAATTAGTCTGACAACCCACTTGCCAATCGGCCCACACTATATCGCAACTTTATAAAAAAATCGCCCCACTCTTGTTTAACGACTCTTCTCACTTTTGACACAAATGTTTGAAAAAGTGTAAAATCAAATTGAACAATTAGTCTGATAACTCACTTATTAACGAAAAAGGTTTAAACCCCACTGAATAAAGGTCTGCCAACTCGCCCCACTCATAAAAAGATCTTGCTCCCTTTAAGTATGTTAAATTACTGTTAGTTCGTATCCAGTTGTCCTGGTGTAGTGGTATGTATCCTGGTTCCCGGTACTACGTTCCAGGTATTAGCTTTTAGCATACTCTCTCACGAGGGTTATATTGGTATATGTGTAACATACTGAATATTGCGATCGGGAACCAGTCTAAGTGGTATGTGTCTTGGCTTGATATGCTAAAGGTCTTGAGTTCGAATCCCTGCATATACACTCGATTTTTTCTACGTGAATTTTGATACTTTTCCGTATAATTAATTATAAGTTTTATAGTGGATTTGACATTCCCGCCAAAATGTTACAGAACAAAGGAAAGCATGCATAACAAGGAAACTCAAACTAGGGTGATCTGGTAGGGGTGATCCGGCTCAGATCACTCCTGTTAGAACAAAGGAGCTGGGATGTAACTCTGCTGACAAATAAAACCATTCGCTCATTAATTTACAGTTAATATCTCTCCCCATAATAGTTGACACAGTGGTAAAGGAATCATAGCTTGTTGACGTTACCATTTGATATTTATGGGGGGGGGGGGGGGGAGGAGGGGCTAGGATGAAAAATTTTGTCCTACATTTTTTTTTAGCTGTAATCTCTGTCCTGCCTTTTTATTTTTCACTCTGTTCGGTCCTGCTTTTTTTTTTTTAGTTTATCTTGACTTTTTATTACCTTAATTGTAGTCCTGACTTTTTTTTGCAAGTGTCTCATCCTGCCTTTTTTTTTACTCAAAAATCCTGTCCTGCCTATTTTTTTCAAATTTCATCCTAGCCCCCCCCCCCCCCCCCCCCCCCCATAAAAATCAAATGGTAGCTCCCTTACAGTTAACGAACTTTCAAACCAAGTGTGCAACTGATGTTACTAAATTTCAAATAAAAAAAAAAAAAAAATGGAAATATAATCAAACTAAACATTTATCTTTAACCTTTAGAACTCTGACGACTCCTCTGTCATCTGTTAAATTGGCCAGGCTCAAGCTAGCAGCCACTCGCCAGCAACCACTACGGTAGCAGCCACTTTTCGAATATGTCTATGAACCCAAAAGTTGCATCAGAATCAAACGTACTCAAAATGTTTTTATTAATATATAAACACTATATTATCAGTTTTCAATACACAATTATATTAAGCAATCGAAGTCACTATTCAATGAATTTAAAAGAAAATTCTAGTCCTGTTCAATAATTTAAAGACAATAATAATCGCTGTCAATATATACCAAGTTCTCAAGTAGACCTTGGGTATTCAGCTTCCCATTGCACCTAGTGGCGAAAAAATTATTGCCGTAGAACATTTTTTATTAACATTTCCGTAAGGGTGGGGTAGGGTGTCCGACCCCAACTTTGGACCAAATTTAAAAAAAAACTTAGCCGAACCACATCCTGGATTTTTTCTCAAGTAGACCTTGGATATTCAGCTTCCCATTGCACCTAGTGGCGAAAAAAGTATTGCCGTAGAACATTGTTTATTAACATTTCCGTAAGGGTGGGGTAGGGTGTCCGACCCCAACTTTGAACCAAATTAAAAAAAAAAACTAAGCCGAACCACACCCTGGATTTTTTCTCAAGTAGACCTTGGGTATTCAGCTTCCCATTGCACCTAGTGGCGAAAAAAGTATTGCCGTAGAACATTTTTTATTAACAATTCCGTAAGGGTGGGGTAGGGTGTCCGACCCCAACTTCGGACCAAATTTAAAAACAAACTAAGCCGAACCACACCCTGGATTTTTTCTCAAGTAGACATTGGGTATTCAGCTTCCCATTGCACCTAGTGGCGAAAAAAGTACTGCCGTAGAACATTTTTTATTATTATTTCCGTAAGGGTGGGATAGGGTGTCCGACCCCAACTTTGGACCAAATTTAAAAAAAAACCAAGCCGAACCACACCCATGATTTTTTCTCAAGTAGACCTTGGGTATTAAGCTTCCCATTGCACCTAGTGGCGAAAAAAGTATTGCCGTAGATCATTTTTTATTTACATTTTCGTAAGGGTAGGGTAGAGTGTCCGACCCCAACTTTTTTCTCTCAATTTCTTTTTAATAACTTACCGTTATGTTGATGATATTTTTTCGTTTAATGAAGAATTATCTTAATATACATGTACGACCAAAATAAAAATAAATTAAACCAGGTTAAACGATACTAATTGTCCTTTCCTAGATTAATATATTTCGGTTGTACACGGGAAACTCCACACTAAAAAATACGACAAAAGTGACAATTATTCGTTCGGTATTGTTTATTTTCCCTTGTTAGATGGTGAGGTTCTTCTGGCACCAAATTAAAGTGTGTATATGTGACAACTTGTTCGCTATGCCCGTGTATGTTGTGACGTTTTACATTTTAACGAATGTAATCTATGTATTACTGGTAAATTATTAAGTATTTACTAAATTCTTCCATAGATATAAATTTACTTTTGGAGTTTGGATTTACCTGTAGAAAACTTATTTCAGACGGGATAACACATTCTCATTTTTATGGTAATGGTGTCTACTGAGCCTAGAAATTTAGAAATGATCCTGGTAAACTTATTGATTCTAATTCTAAAAGGTTTTCAATTGAACACTGTGATTCGATCATTGAATAGTGTTTTTAATGGTATTAAGATAGATTTTGTTTATATTTGTTATCAGTAAATTAAAAGCTAACTAAATATAATTGTTATATACATATACACTTTCATGGATTTACACTCTGTCGATACCTGTATCTTCGCATTGCACAAGGTCATGTTTTTCTCTGACTGTTTATGACGTTTTTCGAAAAATTTAAAGTAACTGTTATAACAGTTGATTTGTAATGAGGACCATATCAATTATAAATCATTTAAACACAGAGAGAAGTAAAGTCAGATACCAATATTGAAAATGTGGTGTAGGCCTTTCTAGAGTAGTCATAAACTCTGCATTTTGAGTAAAAAAACCGACATAGGATTGATTTTTTAAAAGGGGAAATAAAAGCATTAACGGATGGATTTAAAAAGAATTGATACGGATTCAGCTATATCAAATCCCAATATTTAACGTATAGTGTATAACTTACGTAGTCCTTCCACCTGAATTGTTTGGTCCAGAAGACCCGATGTCAGTGTGTTTAATTTGCATCATATAAGGATCAAAATGTTGTACAAGGAAACTTTTAAAACAAGTGATGGTAAGGGGTTGGTAACCTCAGGCCTCGATTTGTATTCTATGAGATGTAGATCTTCTTTTGTTTTTTCCAACTGGACCTTTTTGTCGATAAAACGTTATAGCTTACCTTTCATATGCACGTAGTCCGATTACCCGTCCTGCCATTTGGGATATTTTAGATTTAAATTTAGGCCATAGGAAGGAGGTGTGCTTTTTATTTATACCTCGATATTGGACCTGTAATGAGATTTATCTTAGATTTTCCCCATGTCTTTTGGTCAAGAACACATTAGGCCTGTAGTATAGACTTGACAGTTCAGCCGCACAAAAACAAAGCACCGGTTTTTAAAATATAAACCCGTTACCCTGACCGTAAACCATTACAAACAATAGTCCAGTACGAAAGAACAATTGACATGATAGGATAATGATTAAATAAAAAAAAAAATAGATAAAGAAATGACATCAACATGAAAAGTTTAAAGTAAGGAAGATTGTATATATACACATGATCTGAATAAAAAGGACTCGTAGGAAATGTCGTATCACAGAAATTACAGAAGTGAATGGAAAATTAAAATGTTAATTATTAGAAATAGAAAAAAAATGAATTCAATAAAGTATCAGCTTACAATTTACTACAAAAAAAACAACTATATTAGTGGAATCTTGTGTCAAAAGTAACGGTTTACATTAGAACCTGCATTTTGATCAGTAAATAGTATCAGTGTTGGTTTAAAAACTGTAAAGAAAATTAAAAAATAAAAAATAATTAAGAGGGAGGATCGACAGAACCATAACAAATACAATGGTTTTTGCTGTTGAAACAAACAAAAAAAAAAACGTTGAAAGCTTTTCCTATGAATCAACTGCCTAAAAATAAAGATATAGCGAAAGCTCATGCAACTGAACCAATTTAACCTAAAACTGACGTAACACTTGCGACCACTGCCTAAAAATAAAGATATAGCGAAAGCTCATGCAACTGAACCAATTTAACCTAAAACTGACGTAACACTTGCGAAATGTATAGACATTTATGGAACTTTGATGGATAATTTAACTCAAAGACCATCAATCCCAAAGTATAGATGGATAAGAGACATTTCAGAATACCACCTGTTTAAAAAAAAACCAGGAAATTATAAATGGAGGTACAACGAAAAATTGGCAAAAGCATATATGATTTTAAATTGTATGTTTGAACAGATGGTTGGTGATAAGAAGGAAGAAAAAAATATTACTTTCATTGGCGATCAACTTAAAAAAAATTACAATAAATTCGGAGAGAAATAAAAACGATGACTGATGAGATTATAATAAAATTTGATATCGACAATAATAGTTCAATTGTTGTTGCATCTCAATATTTGGTCTTACCTAAGTTGCTGGCAGACAAGAAAGTCATCACTGATGTGAAGAATCAGGACGTGCAATGTTTTATGTGGGCGGTTTTGGTGTCAATTCATTAAGAATGGGCTGAACATTAAAGTGATGACCAGTACCGTCGATGGGTAGAAGGGTTGTACGTTTGAAGAGATTGATTTCACAGTAAATCTCAAAAAACAATGACAAGTTTGAGAAAACAATTCAAACATATCAACCAGCGTTTATGGTTTAGGAAAGAAAAGATCAACCTACTCAGGATATCTGACACTAACAAAAGAGAACTGAAAGAGACCTTATTGGAGATTGAGATGGAAGGATTGACGTAAAACTATTGTTTTGGTTTCTATCGCTACTCTTCTAATCACACCCAAAGAAAGCAGACACTATCCCCGAAAAAAGAGAACTGAAAACAAGATAACTGCTATGTTACGATGCTAGATCAAGAAGCCTACAAAGATTTAAAACAAAATAAAACAATTTATGGAGTGCTTTACTGATGACATGAAGTCGTAAACATTGTCATGGATTGTATTGAAAACAATACAATTCAAAAACAAACCAAGGAACAGAATAAGATCCCAGCTAAAGAAATCATAAATCGCTGGTCCCGAATGGATAAATGCAAACCCTACCAGAAGCACACATCGTCCGAATTTTCTATAGCATTTAGTCCTATGACGACAGGGTGTAGTTTGTAGAACCAATTTGCTCTACAACATGTACACTGCAGAACGAAAGGGACGATATGAACAAGATCTTTGTAATAACTTGAAAATATACCAGAAAAAAAATTATTCAATGTTCAAGAAGATGTCGGAGAGTATAAAAAGTGTTACAATAGGAAACGATTTAACGGATCTATTGAAACAATAGGCGATGACACAGTAAGACATAATTGTCAATATACCGGGGACTCGTGGCGCAGTGCAGAAATGAATCTTATAAAACAAGATACCCAAATTAATGCAGGTGACTGCTATAAACAGGCCGGTACGACATACATTGCCATCATAACAACCATTGGAGTGAGTGGGACACAGATTACTTGTTGACACTCGAAAGTATGAGAAAACTGTGAATCATTTGGCTGATTTCCAGTTTAAAAATGGAAGGAATTAAAGCAGAAAAAGTACCAAACAAAATAAATGCGCGACTAACAAGCACTACCTTTTGAATCTTTCACCTCTCTTTTTATTTAGTGCTATTGGTCGCCTGGATACCTTTCCTGATCAGTTTGCAACACATGTGGAAGGTCATAAGTAAGAAATTAATCTTTAAAAATCCTCCTCATAAATGATATTAATAAGTTCATCATGATCTACAATCTACGAGCTGAATCTCTGTATTGTGTCTACAACTTTGTAGTGTTTCTGTCCAATCGATAATGCCTGCCTATTTTCGTCTGCTGAAAAATATTTCTTGTTTTGTGTTGTACTATGTAGATGGAATCATTAGCTCAGAATCGTTTTCATTGAATCATAGGCTGAGGTCAGATATTGTTTGAAGTCGCTGTAAGCAATCTCATTCGTGATCACAATTTGTTATACCTTTAACTCTCCTGATTGCATACCTAAATGTTTTCATGGCATAACGTCTTAGACCGACACATGAAAGCATTGATATTCCAGCATTCTAGATCGTGAAACAGATACGAGTTCTTGTTTACCCTAGTCTTGACTTGGAGTGTATGATATGGTCAGTCGGGTATTTGTACATTTCGTATAATTGATATACATTTTTTTCTATATGCATTTGTAAGTGTGTGTAATTTGAATATAGAAAACAGGACTTACAGTGTTGCGTATGTAGCAGATCGTGTCTCGCGGTTCTTATTGGGGTTAGTCTCTTATAAAGTCAGTTATCCATGCTTTCTTTCGACTAGACCAATATCGCAAAACCTATGAAGACTGGTTTCTCAAATACCAACTTGTTTCATGTCCTCTGGATTCAGCCAAAACATCGTTAAATATATTCTGTTTCGTGAAATTAAGGTTAATTGCATGTTTTCAAGTTATACTTGTTATTACTTTAGACTTGGCTTGGAGTTTGATTTGTGTTCATGTCAGGTTTCAGGCCATGGTTTTATATGATAGCTTTGTGTATATTCATAAGTTTCAACTTCTGAGTCAGATACCTTTTTAAGTTCACATATATACAGTACTTAGTTATGTACCACATTTGCTGAAATAGCTTGAAAAATTTATGTTGAATGTATATACATTATTTGGTTCATTAATATTTATCATCTGGCCTATAACGTCGGGTGACTATTTCTTGTGTCAGTCTCATACATGTAGTCTTCGCAAAGTGTTTGTCTATTTCGTCATGCTTGTATCTTGAAATCAGAGATTTATCGCAGTCTAATATCCTCAAAAACGGTTCCACTAAAGTAACAACTTAGGTACTGGCTTGGTAATCGCGCATTAAATTTAATATTGGTGTTTAACTTTAACTCTCTTTTAATCAATCGGGCCTTAAGTTGACAATCATCCAGATGATTCACATTGTACACGCCTGTCTTCCATGGAAAGACCTATTGTTTTTCTTCAGATTATTTTTTTTTCTTCCGCCTAATTTTGCTACTGCGATAAATATTTATTTCGCAATATGTCGCTTAGATATTTGGTATATGATATCGAACAGTTTATGCGCTTTTGAAATTTACCCTGCGTAACTGAATACTTTTCTTTGTAGGAGTTATCTCCCCAAACACTGTTTTCCTTGTGTCCACTACTCCTTTGCAACCGTTAAAGATTACGACAAATTTATTTTATAAAATTGCTCGTTATATCCTTCGCATGATTTGTCCTATTTTGACCGATGCAATATGAACGCTCCATATGAGAGTTATTTCCCCTTATGCATTTGATATAAGTGATATGCATTTCTATCTTGTAAACCATAAGTGATAGAGACCTAGGATCTTTTGGGTCTTTGGTGCAAAAAAATGAAAATTAAGTCAAGGTCAAAGGTCAAGGTCATCTTTTAATTTTTGAATTTGGCTTATTTCCACTCCTTTCCGGAAACCGTATAAGATATCGACAAATTATTTTTCTAAATTGTTAGTTGCGAAATGTCGTAACACGAAAATTTTGATTGCAAAGGTACGTTGAACGTAAAAGGGAGTTTTCTCCCCTCTTGTATTTAAAAATATGCGTATGGTGATATAACTCATTATCCAAATATAATTAAGACCTATGGTATTTTGATTTGAGGTCCTTGGTTTATGACCTTGAAATTGATCTCAAGGTCATAGCTTAATTTGACGTTCTAGATTTTGACCTTTGCTTTTACCTCATATGTATACATGATAAAGCCATGAGACTTTTGGCAAAAGGTATCAAACCATTTAACCTTGAAAAAACAACCGGAAGTGACCTTGTGTAAACCGGAAGTAGCTATTTTTTGTTCTTTATTAATATAAAAGTATATAGAACCAGATATTCTTGGAATCAGTGTCAATTAAATATTCAAATATTATCGAAAGTAAAATTTTTCAAACCGGAAGTAACAAACTATCTACCTTATTTGAAAAATATTGTATAGAAACCATATATTTCTGGAATCAGCGTACAATAAGCTATCATTTGGCGATTGAAATGACACTTTAAACTTAGTTTTACAACTTTCGTATTAAAATTCATTGTTTTTGGTGGGAAGACCTTTAATTGTTCTCTGAACAATTGGTTTTTAATTTTTTTTTTTCTTCTGCCAAATTTTGTTCTTGCGATAAACATTTGTTTCGCAATATGTCGCTTAGATATTTGGTATATGATATCGAACAGTTTATGCGCTTTTGAAATTTACCCTGCGTAACTGAATACTTTTCTTTGTAGGAGTTATCTCCCCAAACACTGTTTTCCTTGTGTCCACAACTCCTTCATAACCCTAAAAGATTACGACAAATTTATTTTATAAAATTGCTCGTTATATCCTTCGCATGATTTTTCCAATTTCGACCGAAGCAATATGAACGCCACATATGAGAGTTATTTCCCTTTTTGTATTTGAAATTTTGAAATGTATTTTAAACTGGAACACCATAAGTGATAGAGACCTAGGATCTTTTGATTTGAGGTCCTTGGTCCAAAAAAATAAAAATTAGGTCAAGGTCAAAGGTCAAGGTCATATTCTAATTTTTGAATTTGTCTTATTTTCACTCATTTTCATTAACCTTATAAGATATCGACAAATTATTTTGTATAAATTGTTAGTTGCGACATGTGGTAACTAAATAATTTTAGTTGAAATGGTGCGTAAACAATGAATGGGAGTTTTAGCCCCTATCATATCTTAAATTATGTTTAAAGTGATATAACTTATTAACCATACATATAAGAGACTAGGGTCTTTTGATTTGAAATCCTCAGTTTGTGACCTTGAAATTGAGGTCAAGGTCATAGGTTAATTTGACGTTCTAGATTTTGACCTTTGCTTTAAATTCATATCTATACATCATAAAGCCATATGAACTGACATTTTAGACTGATTTTTTATATTTTAATATCAAAATAGATATTAACTGGTGGAAAGACCTTCAATTGTTCTCTGAACAATTGTTTTTTAATTATTATTTTTCTTCTTCCGCCTAAATTTTTTTCTTGCGTAGTTTTGTTGTTTCAAAAGATGTCGCTTAAATATTTGGAATATGATATCGTATAGTTTATACGCTTTAAATATTGACAACTGAGTAACAAAATACTTTACCTTGTAAGAGTTATCTCCCCAAACACTGTTTTTCTTGTGGCCACCACTCCTTCACAACCGTAAAAGATGACGACGAATTTATTTTACCAAATTGCTCGTTTCATCTTCAGGATTAGGATTTTAATTTTAACCGAGCTATCCGGAGACTCCATATGAGAGTTATTTCCCCTTATGTATTTGATATCAGTGATTTTGCATTTCTACCTGGTAAAGCATAAGTGATAAAGACCAAGGGTCTTTTGATTTGACATCCTTGGTCTAAAAAAATGAGAATCAGGTCAAGGTCAAAGGTCAAGGTCATATTTTAAATTTAGATTTTGGCTTATTTTGGGTTATTTTCAAACACTGTATAACATATCGACAAATTAATTTTACTAAATTGTAAGTTGCGACATGTGGTTACTTGTATATTTTGGTTGAATGTGTACGTAGACAATTAATGGGAATTTTCACCCATCCTTTATTTAGAATTATGCGTAAAGTGATATTACTCATTAACAAACATATCAAAGACCTAGGGTCTTTTAATTTAAGGTCCTTGGTTTGTGACCTTGGAATTGAGGTCAAGGTCATAGGTTAATAGGACGTTCTATATTTTGACCTTTGCTTCAAATACATATTAATACATCATAAAGCCATTGGAACTAACATTTTAAACTGATTTTTTTTATATTTTAATATCAAAATAGATCTTTACTAGTGAAAAGACCTTCAATTGTTCTCTGAACTTATATCTTTGTTTTTGTATATTTGTTCTCTGAACTTCTATTTTTGATTTTAAATATACTTTTTCCAAAATTATAAGGAAAGATATATTTCTAATATCGGAGCTTTTTTACCTAGATTAATTGAATCCTTAAATTTGACAGCAATACACTACACTAAATAACAATATGAGATTCAGTCAAATTAATGCATCACCAAGGTTACTAAGCTGTATAGTTTGATGAAAATCCAAGTTGATTTAAAAAAATCATTAAAGAAAATGTACTATCTGAATAAAGTCCAAACTACAAATTCTAGTTATTTTTACCTAGATTAATTTGATTTTTAAATTTGAAAGCAATACATCAAACTTATAACAACCTGTGATTCAATAAGATTAATATATCACTAAATTAGCTGTATAGTTTGATGAAAATCCAAGTTGGTTTGAAAAAAATATTAAAAAATTTAAAGTGTACTATCTGAATTTTGTCCATATTTGCAAATCCTAGCTTTTTTACGTAGATTAATTTAAATCTTAAATTTGATAGCAATACACCAAACTAAATAATGACCGGGGATTCAGTAAGCTTAGTATATATCTAAGAGAGCTGCTTTGTTTGATGAAAATCCAAGTTAATTTGAAAAAAAAACTATTAAAAAAATTAAAGTGTACTATCTCTATTTTGTCCGAAATTGCAATTCCTAGCTTTTTTTACCTAGATTAATTTATTTCTTAAATTTGACAGCGATACACCAAACTACATAATGACCGGAGATTAAGTAAGTTTCATATGTACATGTATCTAAGACAGCTGCATAAATCCAAGTTGATTTGAAAAAGTTATTTAAAAATTTAAATTGTACTATCTCTATTTTGACAAAAAAAAATAAATAAAATTGTAATATCTCTATTTTGACAAAATGTCCTGTACCAAGTCAGGAATATGGCCATTGTTATATTATAGTTCGTTTCTGTGTGTGTTACATTTTAACGTTATGTTTCCGTTGTGTCGTGTGTTTTACTCTTTTTTTTTAAGTGTGAATTCACATTACTATAAGACGTGTCACGGTACTTATCTATCCCAAATTCATGTATTTGATTTTGATGTTATATTTGTTATTCTCATAGGATTTTGTCTCATGCTTAGTCCGCTTCTGTGTGTGTTACATTTTAATGTTGTGTCTTTGTTCTCCTCTTATATTTAATGCGTTTCCCTCAGTTATAGTTTGTTACCCCGATTTTGTTTTTTATCCATTGATTTATGAGTTTTGAACAGCGGTATACTGCTGTTGCTTTTATTTGTCCGAAATTCCAATTAATTTAATTCTTAAATTTGACAGCAATACACCAAACTACATAATGACCGGGGATTCATTAAGCTTAATGTATATCTAAGATAACTGCATAGTTTGATGAAAATCCAAGTTGATTTGAAAAAAAAATGTAAAAAAGATTAAAGATGCCTGTCTGAATTTAATTATTTTTATTTTTATGTTTATACTGTAATAATCCAAAAAGTTAAGTTTGATTATAGGCGAATTTATTATATCTATAATACATAATGGTATATGTAGTCTTTTATACTTTTTTACACACTAGCTCTTTATATTACACCTATAGTTTGCACTTAATGATTTTTTTTAGCATATATTATACCATGTATTTTAAAGATAATACTTTATTGGAATATTTAATTGAACTAATAAAATGTTGAAATCAATGATGAGGACCAATTAATGACGAGATGTATGTTAGGTCGTTTGAAGTTGTTACAGTTGATGAAATAGTTTATAAATAATATATTTGCATTATCACTTAATGATAATTTTCATCATATATTTCATCATATATTATATATACCATGTACATAATGTATTGTAAAGATAATTAAAACTGGAATATTTAATTTAACTGATAAATTATTAATGAATTGATGTGGAAATAAATGATGAGGACCAAGTAGTGACGACATGTATGTGTTGTCGTTTGAAGTTGTTACAGTCGATAAAATAGTTTGTAAATAATATAGCACTAGAACACACCCGCGAAATCGCGGGGAAATAGAGCGTATGTAAACTGTAAAAAAAATTATACTGACTGGAGAATTTCAGGAGCGATATCAAAAGTCAAAGGTACATTTTTTGCCCTCCCCCTATTTTCCAAATACCGATTTTTATACCTTCTGTTTTTCTGTACTCTATGAACATGCATATATACTTTAATTACTATACAGAGAATTTCAGGAGAGGTGTCAAAAGTCAAAGGTACTTAGGGACTGGGCCCATTTTTTTGCCCTCCCCCTATTTTCCAAATACCGATTTTTATACCTTCTGTTTTTCTGTACTCTATGAACATGCAAATATACTTTAATTAAATTACTATACAGAGAATTTCAGGAGAGGTATCAAAAATATACACCAGTGAACGCCATGAATAGTATAGAGCCCCCCCCCCCCCATAACCATTGGAATTTATAGTAAATTATAATACAGTTATTCATAGTAAATGTATATACAGAAATATATCCGCGGTGACCGCCGTTGATAGTAAATCATAGGCGGGTCCCAATGGGGGGGGGGGGGGGGGTGTTGAAAAATTTTTGTTGATTATATGGGGAATCACTGGAGCATGAGAGGAACGCCCCCCCCCTTTTTCGGTCAGTCAGTCCCCCCCCCCTTTATGAAAAGTTCTGGATCCGCCACTGTAAACTAATTGATAGTAAATAGCCAATATTATTCATTTTCGTTTTTCTCCCAAAATAACCAAAAATGAAACACGTTAAGCAAGTATGATGAATGCTAACTCAAAATGATAGCAGATAGCAAATTTATATACTTAATTCATAGTCTTTGTATGTTCAAGGTACAGAAAAGGAATTTATAGTAAATTATAACAAATACAGTTATTCATAGTAAATGTATACATGTAAGTATGTACAGAAATATATCTGCAGTGACCGCCGTTGATTATAAACCATAAGCGGATCCCAGAGGGGGGGGGCTGGAGGCCCTGCCCCCCATTTCGTTGAAAAAAATTTGTTGATTATATATATGGGGAATCACTGAAGCATGAGAGGAACGCCCCCCCCCCTTTTTAGGTCAGTCAGTGCCCCCTCCCTTATGAAAGGTTCTGGATCCACTGTAAACTAATTGATAGTAAATAGCAAATATTATTCATTTTCGTTTTCCTCCCAAAATAACCCAAACTGAAACACGTTAAGCAAGGATGATACATGCTAGAACTCAAAATGACAGCAGAAATTAAATTTATATACTTAATTCATAGTCTTTGTATGTTCAAAGTACAGAAAAACACAAACCGGAAGTCTAATCTGACTTAAAGTTTTGTCCAATGACGGGAAAATATCCGGACGCATTCTTTTTCGTTTTTATCCCAAAATAACCCCAACTGAATGATCATAAGAATGGATGACAAATGCGACTATACATGTTACCTATAGGACACAGAGGCATGATGATTAATTTATTGTGGAAGGAGGAGAAGCGACACCCAAAATGAGGTCTTCTCGTTTAATAGTATAGATGACGGCACGTTTTATATTTCGACCAAAATGTAGTTAGTACACCCTGGAAAACATTTTGATGTATATGTAATAATTCCTTGAACGGAAACAAATTATCTAGACATACAGGGATATATTGATTTGGAATTATTCAAAAAGTCTCTGTATTAACAAATTGCAAGCTAACATTACTTTATTAAAAAATGTGGGTTATTATAAAAATCAAATGTTTCATGAATAAATGAGTCGTAGTGCTTCTGGGAATATCAGATCATTTAACCCGATGATTTGCAAAAGAACATACGACATATCTGTTAGAGATCTCGTCAATCAAATAGAAAAGTTTGTTTGAATTATTACATGTAATAGTTTAATAAAACCAATTTTCAAATTGTGAACATTTTTAACACAGCATCTGCTTTGTCGTTTTGAACTTCAAGTTAAGGTGTTTTCAAAATAAAATCGCATGAGGCATTTTGTAAAATGGTTTTTATACGCCCGTCAAAATTTTGTTATACAAATGTCCGGTGTCCGTCCGTCTGTCCGTCTATACGTCCGTCCGTCTGTCCGGCGTAAACATGTCGCACCGTTACTTAAGAACGACTTATCCAAATTTCATGAAACTTATTATAGTTGTTTCTTATGATGGTCAAATGATCTGTATACTTTTTGGTGAAAATAAGATTAAAACTTTTTGAGGTACGGCACTTTGTAACTAAAACAGGGGGGTGTTTTTTTCACATGTCGCACCGTTTATGAAAACCGATTTTTGATAATTGCTTAAAACTTTACACAATTCTTAGTTATATTAATCTAAAGATCTGTATACTTTTTAGTGATGATTCAAAATTTCATTTTTGAGTTATTGAGTATTTTGTAAAAAAGGGGGATGGGTTTTTACATGTCGCGCCGTTTCTCAACAACGATGTATGATTATTGCTTAAAACTTTACACACTTCTTTGTTATATTAATCTAAACATCTATATACTTTTTGGTGATGATTCAAAATTTTATTTTTCAGTTATTTAGTATTTTGTAAAAAAAGGGGGAAGGTTTTTTTACATGTCGCGCCGTATCTCAAAAACTATTTATGATTATTGCTTTAAACTTTACACACTTCTTTGTTATATTAATCTAAAGGTCTGTATACTTTTTGGTTTTTGAAGAAAAAAAAGAGGGGGTTTCATATGTCCCTCCGTATCTCAAAAACAATATATGGTTATTGCTTAAAACTTTTTCAGGAACTCTTTATGATTATTGCATAAAACTTTCACACAAGACGACGGGCGTATCATGCGCTCATGACGCAGCTGTATATTAATTAGGTCTTTTCACTTTTCTATGGAAAGACCTATTGGTTTTCTTCTTATTTTTTTTTTCTTCCGCCAAATTTTTTTTCTTTGCTGATTTTTTGTTTGCAAGATGTTGCTTAGATATTTGGAATATGAGATCCATATGAGAATTATTTCCCCTTTTGTATTTGATATTTTGAAATGTATTTTTAACTGGAAAACCATAAGTGATAGAGGTCTAGGGTCTTTAGATTTGAGGTTCTTGGTCCAAAAAAATGAAAAAGAGGTCTAGGTCAAAGGTGAAGGTCATGTTCAAAATTTAGATTTGTTATCTCTTATTATCAGAAATCATGTAAGATATTGACAAGATATTTTCACACAATTGTTAGTTGCGACATCTCGTAACACATAAATTTTAGATGTAAGGGTACTTAGACATTTGATGCAAGTTTCCGCCCCCTTTTATATCTAATATTAGTCGTATGGAAATATAACTTAATAACAATATAAAGTAGAGGCCTAGAGTCTTTTGATTGTAGTTCCTTGGTTTATGACCTTGAAACTGAGCTCAAGGTTCCAAGAATGATTTTTTTAGCATATATTATACCATGTATTTTAAAGATAATACTTTATTGGGATATTTAATTGAACAAATAAAATGTTGAAATCAATGATGAGGACCAAGTAATGACGAGATGTATGTTAGGTCGTTTGAAGTTGTTACAGTTGATGAAATAGTTTATAAATAATATATTTGCATTATCACTTAATGATAATTTTCATCATATATTTCATCATATATTATATAATGATGTATTTTAAAGATAATTAAAACTGGAATATTTAATTTAACTGATAAATTATTAATTAATTTATGTTGAAATCAATGATGAGGACCAAGTAATGACGACATGTATGTGTTGTCGTTTGAAGTTGTTACAGTCGATAAAATAGTTTGTAAATAATATTTATATATATATATATATATATAATATATATATATATATATATATATATATATATATATATATATATATATATATATATATATATATATATATATATATATATATATATATATATATATATATATATATATATATATATATATATATATATATATAAAAGATATGGTATGATTGCCAATGAGACAAAAAGACCAAATTTATAAATAATCTTAAATAATGAGCAAAGACAATACCGTACAGCCAACTTTTAAAAAGGGCCTGAAATGACCACTTTAAATCAATTAAGACAAAAAAACTAATGGCATAATTAATGTTCGAAAAAATGAAAGTAAAACAAATATGTTATACAGCACGAACAACAACCACTGAATTACAGAAGAAGCAAAAGATTTGAAGGATTGCCAAATTATTCCAATAAAATAGGTCAAAATTTGAACTTGGATAGCAGCAAAATCT
Organism: Mytilus galloprovincialis; assembly: GCA_037788925.1. Taxonomy (NCBI): domain Eukaryota; kingdom Metazoa; phylum Mollusca; class Bivalvia; order Mytilida; family Mytilidae; genus Mytilus; species Mytilus galloprovincialis. Next base: position 15,342,792 of record CM075339.1, read on the forward strand.
CAAAATAAGAAGAGGACCACATTAGATGCAATTCTGAATGATGTGATTGTAGTATGAGATATGGTATCCAAGAACGTGCATGCATGTAATATTTGTATGGTTCTATGTATGTTCCTTTTTTGTGGTCATTTCTTACTTGGGTTTGTCCAAAAAAAAAAAAATAAAAATTTGTTCAGAATCTTTTCAGTATCATCATGATTATTTGAACAGGCTTTTGTTTAAAAGTGGAAATTAAAGATATTTGTGTAACTAAACGATGCATTGTTCAGTCCATTTTTTCCAAGGTTCCATGATTACCTAACAAAAACTTATTATTGATTTTTTTTTACTATCAGCGAAATATGAATGTCACTTAAAAGACTTTATATGTTATCAAACTAAATGAGTGTTTCTCCTCTGCAATTTCCTTTTTTGTCATCGATATTGATACCAATGGTACTCAATATGATTAGTAAAATCATATATTTATTCCAAAGACGTAATAACATAAAGGTCATATATCAATTCTGATTTGGTCATATATCACAACTTAACTTTTACATCTGCGTAAAATAACGGTCAGTGAGTTCTATAATTTGATACTTAACAGAATATTACATTTGGAATAGTTAAAATACTTGGTTCAGTCAATCTTGCCTGAAACAAATTCTCTACACATAATGATAAATTATGAACAGACTTCTACCATGTGTAACGCCAATACAAATATATCCAAATGAAATCTAAACATATTCTGTTTGGAAAAATGTGCGATGCTTCAAGTTTGTTTTCTTAGTACCAAATATTCCAATTTCGCCTGTTTAATTTGGTTTGATCATCATTCTTGTCTTTTTTAGTGCATTTGGTTTCCATGTTTTCCAATATATGTTCGCGATTGTATCATACAGTTCTCCATAACCACCATTGATATTGGAATAGGAACATGCCGCATACCACCACCCACTTTGTTTTTTGAAACCACAGTTTGTGGGGCTAATATCGTTGTCCCTGTCACGTGTGGTAAACATCATACCATCCAATTCATTTGGATGCCAATCCTTCATTGCATGACCTGCAAGGCATGTTAAAAGATAGGTAACACCATTATTTAACACTATTCACATCAATAAACCTGCAATAATTTGGACGAGCGAAAAAGAATATTAAAATCATTCTTTCATCATTCTATGTGTTCGAAGGACTCTTGTGGATTAACCATAGCCTGGATAGCTCAGAGCAACAATAATGTTTAATATATATTTGAAACTGTGTACATAAATTTGTATACAACATACAGTAATTGGAACTGCAAGTAGATTTTATCGACTATCTTAACGTGTAAAAGTTTGACTAGAAACCTATCAAAATGAGCAAGTCTTTAATACAGTTAGCATTAACATGATAAAAAAACTACTTCTTTTGCTCCTACAAAAACAGATACCAACAATGACAAGTTGTTAGATTCAAATGTGCTTTATGAATTTATTTCACTTTATCATCACTTTCCTCGTTAGTTGATTTTTTCTCAGTACTGTTTTGTTTTTCTAAAGGGCCGTAACACCACTACTAACCGTGTATGAAATAAGCCCCGCCTTCCAACTAACCTACTATTAAACATACACGGTTTCCAAGTTGAAGAGGACGCTTTTAACCAATCATATTCCTAGAAATGTATAGAAGGTAAGATAATAATGATTCCACTGTAGCAGATATTACCCGCGATTCCATTGTAACCAGTGATGCTTAGTGTGTAATTTGTACTCTCATCCCCAACATATATGGTATCATAAATAGCATACGATGTATCCCCTGTAAAGTCTTCAAGGTCAAATCGGACTCTGTAGGAGCCTTGTCGTAAAATGAAATGCAAATTATCATTTCCTGAAGAAGAAAAAATGAAAATAATTTCCTTAATAAAAGGTTGCTGCTGGATACAGTATGTACCTGTGAATTGGACAACAATTTGCAAACAGTTTAGACATGCATGCTTTTAATTGTAGCAATCAGTTATAGTTTGGTTTGTGATGAGCATTTTCAATTAAAGAAAACGACTTTGTACATTAGTTAAGTCCTGGTACGACAGGAACAATTTATACTGATAGTGTTACTAGCACTACCTTCAACTGTGCTTCAGCTTGTAAAAAAAGGTATGAATATCATCATTGAGATATTGAAACAAAGTGGCAGATACAGCTGAATCAACTAAAATATTTAATAATGGCCATGTATGTTTGTATCAATCCTTGTACGTTTGCTACCAAAACTTAGCAATGGTTTGCATAAAAATCAAGTTTGTCAGACAATGCTTCTGTTGAGTGCAGGAAGATGTCAAACATAGCCATTTGTTAACCATTTAGATGATAATAATGATAAGTTTAGGTACATACCAAGCCAGTGTTCACCATCTATGTCCCCGAATCCAGATTTGTAATCCTCCCAATACCGATAGAAGTCCACAGTGCCGTCAAATCTTCTCTGGATTGTCTGATAAAATAAGATTATAACTATAGGCAATAATTATATGTCAACGGATGAACTATAGGCAATGCTATGCAAGATGATAAACTAAAGGCAGAGGTGTGAAAGATGATTAATTATATACAAAGTTATTGTATTTGATCAATTGAATATTGATAGAAACAATTAATTCTGTTTTGAATATTAACAAATTATAATGGTTTTTAAAATATTTCTTAATTTTATATATAATTATTGACCAGTTCTATTTTTGTATTTTGTCTTTTTATTGTATTATGTTTCCGTTTTCAACGATCTGTAATGTTAAACTGGACTTTGATTTGTATGTCTACTGCGGTACCTTTTCGTTCATTGTACACTAGAAACATAAACTAGTATTATGAGATAGAAATTTGCAAACAATAACAAGTGACTTAAACAGTCAAATAATTTAGGCAGAAATCAATAAAAATTTTGGAATTACCTAATCTTACATAAATTTTTTCTAATATTTCTTTTTAATTCGATCTTTGATTGCAGTAGTAGTCTTCGGCTAGCCACAATTATAAAGGACAATTTAATTGATCTTTATACCTATTGTAGTACAGTTAATCTATGAAATACTTATAATTGAATACCAGTTTAAACATTGATATTTTTTTTTCTTATTTTTTGTAGTTTTAAATATGTACTGGTAACAATTAGTAACGGAAATACGTACAGTGGTCGCATTTGATAATGTCAACGCTGTGGGTTTTTTTTCAAATAGAAACTTAAAGATATCCTCAATTTGTAAACCTTCTGACATTTCATTAAGTTTTCTTTTTATATCTGAGATCATGTATGTAAATGCCCTATATACAGAACAAAAGGAAACAAACAGAAAAAGAACCAAACATTTAACATCAACAACCCCAATTTCAATGAATATGAATTTAATTTTTTCTAGAAGTTTCTAATATACATCCATCACTCAAGCAAAGAAATAAACCCATGAAAAGAACAAGAAGTTCGCCGATTACATGTGATATTCTAGAAAAAAATAAAAAAGCTAAGAAATTAATAACTTGCTTTATACATCCAGTTCGACTTTTAATATTTTGCTTCAATTTTGGTAAAGAAAGTAGAAATGAGAGGATGTGGTATAAGTGCTAATGAGACAACTATCCATCCAAGTCAAAATTTGTAAAAGTGAACCATTATAGGTCAAAGTACAGTGGTCAACACGGAGCCTTGGCTCACATCAAACAGCAAGCTATAAAAGGGTCCCAAAAATTACCATTTTAACACCATTCAAACGGGAAAACCAACGGTCTAATCTATATGAAAAACGGAGAACGAGAACCGCAAATCATTGATGAACCACAAACAAACGACGACCACTGAACTTTAGGTTCCTGACTTATGACAGGTGCAAACAAATGCAGCGGGTTTACAGATGTTAAACGTTTTGTTATGTACCAACCTTCACCCTTATCTGAAGCAATAGAGTAAAATCAAAGGAATACTTACAGTCCATCCGCCATTATCAATGTCCATTTCACAGAACACAGATATTTCAGTTCCGTTGTCAGGCTGAATACTATACACCCCACTTTTTTTTCCACGTGGTACTTCACTGCATTCCATTTTTGGAATACTGAAAACTATATTTTGGAATTAAAATATTACGATATGCTTGATTTGTTTGTATATTTTATTTTACATATCCATTTCAAAGACAGTTGCTAGGAAGTGTACATTTTATGTTTTTGTCTATACATGGTCTTCAGAATTGTCTAATCTCAATGTTTTATTTTGTTATTATAAATAAAGTTCATAACAATGTCGTAATGATTCACTATACTTTTATTTAATGCATGAAATTTTGCAGTTGCTTTGGATGAATAGATTATATAGCTATGAAAATGAATTGTAGAAAAAAGACTCTAGGTTACTTATAATGTGTCCGTTTTTTTAAATAGTGTCACAAATAAAGTTGAAACAATATTAACTGTGACATAGACCGTTTCCGCTGTAGTCATTTAAGATTAATAAAGGCAACAGTAGTTTACCGATGTTCAAAACTCATAAACCGATAGAAAAAAACAAACAAATCCGGTTCACAAACCAAAACCGAGAGAGACGCATTAAATACAAGAGAATGACGACACAACATAAAATTGTAACACACACAGAAACGAACTAAGCATTAGACAAAATCCGATGAGAATAACAAATATAACATCAAAACTAAATACATGAATTTGGGATAGAAAAGTACCGTGACACGTCTTTAATAATGTGAATTCACAATCAAATATAAGAGGAAACAAACGACACAAAAGAAACACAACGTCAAAATTAAACACACTCAGAAACGAACTAAAATATAACAATGACCATATTCCTGACTTGGTACAGGACATTTTTTTAAAAAGAAAAGAAAACGGTGGGTTGAACCTGGTTTTGTGGCATGTCAACCCTCCCTCTTTTATGGCCATGTTATATATAACATTAAAATGACAACACAACATTACAGGACTACAATACAAATTATTAGGAGAACATAATTGACAAAGAAACACACGAATAATAGCAAACAAAAGGCACCAGGTTTAAAATTTAATACGCAAGAAGTGCGTTTTGTCCGCACAAGACTTACTAGTGACGCCCAGATACAAAAGTTCAAAAGTTGAACAGCATCGAGGACCAAAAGTTCGAAAAAATTGTGCCTAAAACGGCCAGGGTTTTCTGTACCAGAATAAACAAACAACATACCTTTTCCTTTTAACATTTTAAGTTTGTTTTCAAGACATAAGTGAATCACTTTTAACAAGTTATAAAAAAATATTTTTTGAGGATAATTTAAAAATTATGAAACTTTTGATTAATTATCAAGTTTGGTTATGCAACAAACGTGGAAAATACTTAAAACCAAATGTTATGAATAATGGAAAACAAATAAAATATATAGTGTTTTCGCGTCATATTACGATCACTTTTACAAAAACATGCATTAAATTACAATTACTTTTACAAAAAACATGCATTAAATTACAATAACAATTACATGCATTTATCAAAGGAATGCATTATATTACAATTACATTTGCAAAGTAATGCATTGAATTACACATGACGTTTGGAAATGTTATTAATTAAGTGAAAAAAAATCAAACATTTTGTTCCGTTTACCTATTCACAGTGTCGATACTATTCTGTACGCTATCCGGAAGTCGCGATTTTCGAAGCGATGATTTCCAACTGGCTAACAGGACGGTTTTGCCTACGGTAACTTTTCTCATCATTTGTTTACTCCTATATCTACAAAGGGCTTTGAACATCTTCAAGGTATATATAGCATCATAATTATGAGTAACTGTACCAAAAACATGCATTGGAATATAAAATGTACGTGTGCATCACATCAACTTGGTAGAAAAAAGTGAAATCGATGGACAATTTTGCTCTCGTAGTACAAAGCAAACAATCTTTTATTGCAAATATTTGCATCAGTTTACAGTTAAATATATACTGTTTCAATATTCTTTTCGTATTTAAGTAGAATATTCGTATTTCCCATAAAAAAATATGTTTTCCTTGAGGATCCCAGATTTTTTGAATGTATGACCAGTCGTGATTTTGAAGAAAAAAAACAACAGCAATTTGAAGGTATATACGTGTATATGTGATATTATGAACTATCCAGGGAACTATAACGTGTAATTACTTTCATCAGACAATACAAATATATTTCTGATGAATTTTTTAGACGGCAAAATAATTGTATTTTTGTTCCATCAGTCTTATTTAAAATCAAATGCCTAAAAAGTAATACATGATTCGCTTGTGGACTTTGTAATAGTGTATCGTTACAGTTATCTGTTTATCTATTACATTTTTAAAGATTATTTACACCGTCCTCCGTTGACCAATTGATGATAACATAAATCAAGCTTGTCTTTTAAAATAACAAAAAATGGATAAAGACAGCTTTGCGTAGGGGGATAAATCATGTGATATAATTTTGGTAAGTTTACAGAAATAGAAGGTCCATAATGCATCAATCGAGTAAAAATGGAGCAATTTCAGAAAACTTTTATGATTGGTTTAGGAGGTGTTGGAAATACCTGATGGGTGCCCCCATATAATGTAATGTTCAAGTCCGTATCTTATATAAAGTAACCTCATAAAAGATTTTTACTAAAATTCGAAATAGACGGTACACAATACAATCATTATCATTTATGATAAGGAATCCGAATAAGATTAATTAATAGTTATATCAGTGACGGATTCAAAAAAAGGGGATCCGGCAGTTTGAAACCCTTTTTTAACTATCAATTCATTTGTATGGGAACATATATTTGGAATCCCCTTTTCTCCTGGATTGGATCCCTCTCCATTTAAAAATGGCCGGAACCCCCAATGTATATTAAGTGGTTTATGAGGAGATGCGCTTACAAAACCGACGAAACATATTGTACCGGTCCAACGGACGAACGGAAAGACGCACTTCTTTATATCTATAACCCCCCACTTGACAAAGTGGTGTACAATTGAGTGTCAAAAAGACAGTTTTCTCGTTTGAATTGTTTTACATTGTCTTATCGGGGCCTTTTATAGCTCACTATGCAGTATGGGCTTTGCTCATTGTTGAAGGCCGTACGATGACCTATAGTTGTTAATGTCTGTGTCATTTTGGTCTTTTGTGGATAGTTGTCTCATTGGCAATCATACCACATCTTTTTTAATATAGCTCTACATCTTAAACAAAGTGAAGGAACTGTGATCAATTATAGGCTACAGTACGGCCTCGAATGTGTGTAAATACATGCATTTTTATATAACAACTAAATCTGTGTGTTTGTACAATTATAAGGAGGACATTTCTGAAACTTATATACTAGTATACATCAAACCTTCCTCTTATTTTAGCAACATTTAAACATCCTTATACTTAATGTAGTAAGTCGAGTCCACCCTATCAAGCTAAAACATGTTTCATAAGTTTTCTGGATGTGAATGTATTGAAATATATTTGTGTTATTTAGAAAAATGCCACCTTCTAATGTATCGTAAATAACTTTGAAATCACCACTAGAATACAGTGACATTAAGACTGATCATACAGTTTTAAAATAAACAAGCGAGACTGATCGTACAGTGAGAAATTCAAACAAGTGTAATTTTCTTATTTCTGGCTTCAAAGATCTGGTTGAAACTTTTACGTTAATTTGTACACTAAGAGGGCAAAAAGATTGTTTTTAGGTTCGCCGACTGATTTTTCTTAGTGATGCACTTGAAAATCTCTTGATTAAGGCAAAGACACGAATATTGAATGTGCGGAATTTAATTCTAAACCATTTGAGAATATCGATGTCGGCTGAATTAATCATTAAGCAATGTACAGATGATCAACTTACCGTTTAATTCAGTATACCAATCAAATTTAAAATGTGATCCAAAAAGTTCTCGCTTCGAAAATCGCGACTTCCGGATAGTGTACAGAATAGTATCTACACTGTGCTATTAAATTCAAGTATCAAGTAAAAAATCTTTTCAATTACATTTTAACATCATAAGGGTTTCAAAGTATAAAAAAAAAAAACAGAAATAATTGATGAAGTTTAAGATATTCTAATTAAATAATAAACAAAATGCTTAATTTATGACCAAGTGTCAAAATGGTGTAAAGAGAAAAGTGTTTATGACAATGGTCAATTATTTGTTATTTAATCCTGACTAGGTATTCATTGATGTGGTAACAACAATAAAACACTATTATAGTTATATTTTTCAGATTAAAAAAAGAAATATCCAAATGATAATGTTCTTAATTAATCCAAAAATTTTTAATTCGGCTTTTCGGCTGAATCTTCAATAATCTTTGAAAAATATATTGTATGTGAAAAAAAGTAATGCCATGTAATGCAATGGAATGCATGAAAATTACACAACTTTTTTCTCAAGTAATGCATTAAATTTCAATAACATGTAATGCAAAAATTGCTGCATTACACATCTCGTGCAATTTATTGGAAAAAATGTAATGCGTTACCATGCATTACATTTGCAAATTTGCATTACCCTATGCCTGCTAGGTTGTCTTTCTAACTAACCTGAGACATCGTACAGTGTCAATCGAGTCTGTCTGCACGGCAAAATGCAAATTAATGTTGAGTCCAATGTAATTGTACAAAATTATAGTACAGTCATAAACGTACAAAATTAAATTGAAAATATATTTCTTAAATCTATACCTGATTTCAGAGTCTTTATAAATGTAAATGATCCGTTATGGTGTTCCATTGTAGGATTGCATGAACATGAAAACTGGCATTGTTTCAAGTGTTTGTCGAAGCTACTGGAACAGCAGCTATTGTCATTTGTACACATGATAGCACATTCGAAACCAAATTCCACTTTTGCTGTCACCATTGATGCTCCATTTAAAACTAAACGTGTGTCTGTTTCTTTGTTAAATGTTTGTGATTGCAAAGCAAAACTTGCTATAAAATGCATAAACAGTGCAAAAATTGTTGCCACTGTCGTAATGTACAACATCGTTTTTCTCTAATATTCCGATAAGATAAGCTAAGTTATGGTAGTTTGCAAATGTAACGCATCAAACATTAACGGAGATACATGGAAAATATGACGTTTCAAAGATTTAACAATCGAATCGTTACGTTTCTCAGGAAACATTGATCGTATAATTTATTATCTGAATAAATCGTATCTATATCATCATAATGATATAACGTCTTTAGAATATAAATAAACATTATCAATATATTGCATCACAAGATGCCCATTTCCAAATTAATTGATCGCTAATGTTGGTGAAAGTTGATATATTGAATATCAATAAAATCCATTCGAAGAGCAGTACAAATTAGTCTAAATGACACATGTAAAGAATAACAATCAAAAGGCCGACGTACAATAAGATCTTAGAACTAAATATAATTTTTTATTGGATTTTATATGAACAATATTCAGTAGATGTGAGTACTTTTATATCGCTACTGGGTTTAAGTTAACTCCTTACCAATAAATTAAGCAATCATACCATATCTCCATATTTTAATTACTTATGATGAGACAAAAATAAAATATTATTAATCAAACACTGTATGCATTTTACTTCGCCGTAACGATTAACATGTGCAATTGCATATTTGAACCAAATTGATAAGATGTTATTGATCATTACTTTTTTTTAAACTGATATCGTGATATCAATGTTTTTGTTTTATATGGTTATTAACATCTAATGTCATTAATGATCCTTACTAAAACATAAATATTTTCGATATTATATCAAATAATATTTTCAAAATACCCGAATTATAACCTCCTTAAATTATATTCTTTAAAGAACAACATTTAACTAAAGAACATACAATAAACATTACCTTTATGTATTTTAAAAGAGAAAACCACATGAATGAACTGTAACGGACAGATATATATATATAAATGTGTGTATTTGAATATATTTTGGTATGGAAAACGTTTTAATGTATTGGTTAATCGTTTACAATTGTAAACATGTTAAAGGGCATGACAATTAAAGATTTTACCACCAGTTCTTGCACGATAAGAAATGGAATTGTAGTTTGTAAATATTGTAATGGGTACGGGTAATAACATTCCGTTTGTCTTTCAATGCACAGAAATTCGAATGTTAGTTCATGATTTAGATAATAAATTAAAGGTACGTAATCTTCTTAAAAGTATACTGCACTGAATGACCTTTTCACAACCAGTTAACTCATTGGAGACTATTTTCAGGTGATGCAATACTAATATTTGGTTATTAGATTTAATTGATATCTGTCACGGTTTTTAATTTATATTTTCTTTTCTCAAATTTTTCGATTTTTATATTAGTTTGTTTTAGATACGGTCGTGTAACTGTCAATGTCTTATCAATGTGATATCAATTAGCAAATAACATATGAACAGAAAACTCGTCAAAAATGCTATTGGGAGTGATCTAAATTCTAAATAATGATACACCAGTCTTTAACGTTATTGTCTAAAGCTACAAGGCGTTTTATTCAAATTTTACAGCCGATTTCATCGAGTGTGTAGGGAAAGGTAGAATCCTTGGTTAGCTTGCTTGCTAGCTGAACCGTGAAGTCATTATTAGGTTAGGTAAACTATCCTCCTTTGAAGTAGACTTATCTGACAGATAGCCAATCTATCTGTCTGTTGGACTAGACTACTCCGGAAGGAGGGTAGTGTACCTGACCTAATAATGACTTCACGGTTCGGCTAACAAGCAAGCTAACCAAAGATATTACCTTTGCCTGCACACTCAATGAAATCGGCTGTAAAAACCACGTCAAGACTGCGTTGTTGCAACATTAACGTTAAGAGGTTCAAGCACATTTGCATGGCATGTAACAATACTATATTAGTACATATTTAAATTTATTAGACTCGGCGAATTTTTTATTTTTTTTTACATATGAAAGTTAAGTATAAATTACATTTTTTGGTAATAAAAAACCCTTCTAACTTTAGTTTTACAATTGTTATATTTCAATACATCAGTAGTCCGTAAAGCCTTTGTTCAGAGAGGTTTTCAGTGCAATATACAGGTATATTCTCCTCACGCTGAGTCATTATATTTTGTTTCTTTACGTAGATCACCAGTTGTTCTTTAAAGTCATATGCAACTTCAAATTAAAAAAAAAAAAAATGATACATAACAAAATGGCTAGTTTTTATTATAAAACTTACTTACCTATACTTTTTTCTGAGGAAAATTCTTTAATTTGTCCATACTTGAAAGAAATTTACTGTTTTCGTATGCAGTTACTTCAGCGTGATCTCGTATAATTCTGGTGATCGCAATACGCAAGTGCAAAAGGGAAAACCGAATTGCAGAGAGTCAACAAACGTAAACTTCGGAATAAACTATATCTTATTGTTCATGTTATACACGTGCTTACCTTAATATACATGCTTCTTTGTTGATAGTTTACAAGGTGACAATCTGTAAACTTCGGCTTCAAAACACGAACATTAATTAGCTGCAATATGTTCACAACAACACTGACCCTGTGAGATATTTTTTGACGATTATACGAAATGGATGCGTAAAAATGATGAAATCGTGCACAGAAGACTAGGTTCATCATATATGCATGCATTGGTTCAAGAATTCAACTGACATTATTTTTCACCAGTCACTCGATTTATATGACTTTAATTGTAGATTTTCGTTTACGATCCTTTCATAAGTATACGAGTTAGAAAAACTAATTGGCTACATAATTTGATATTTTTTTTTAACGGGTGCAGGACAATATAAAAAAGAAAATTTGGTATGATTGCCAATGAGACAACTCTTCATAAGAGACTAAATTACACAGAACTTGACAACTATAGGTCACCGTACTGGCCGGATACTTGTACATCCCAGCAACAAAAAGACACTAGGTACAGATCTGAGAGTACTCACAGTTACTGACAGCTAGTTCAGAGCCAATAATAATTAATAAAAAAAAAATCATGCATTGACGTTCATTATCACTGAACTAGTATATATTTGTTTACGGGCCAGCTGAAGGACGCCTCCGGGTGCGGGTTTTTTCGCTACATTGATGACCTGTTGTTGACCTCCTGCTATTGTCTTGTCTATGGTCGGGTTGTTGTCTCTTTGACACATTCCCCATTTCCATTCTCAATTTTATCTAAAGATAACGTGGTTTCAGTGCCTTATGATTGACCATTTAAATATGATCGATAGTTCCATGGGGGTTCCATGTGTCAACCATGCTACATGATGATGATGATGTTACTGTCTGTCCTTTTGTAACATTTCATTATGTGTTTTATTATGGATTTAGGAAATCGCGATTGGTTTTCAGATTATTTACGGAAGAATGAATAAACAAAATTTGTTTGCCCGCCTTGTTAATCTTCTCAATTATATAACCATATTGTCAGAGGTTAATTTACCTTAGTTGTCCATAACCAAATCTCTGTTGTAAAAGAGCTACACCGTATGTTTTTACAACTCTACACTCAGATAAAAATGTCTTATCTGGAAATCTGAACTATACCACATGCATTATAGACGTGTTTTTTTTCCCTCATAACCAATCACTATTCATTTATAATCCTTGATTTCCAAATTTAATTACGAATCCAAACAAAGACATCAGACTTTAGTTTGAAACCCTTACACTGATGTTTGCAGTTTTTTTGCATGGTCTAGCCTACGTTGGCTGAAATTTTCGTTGTTATGACAAACCACGTTATATTGCTGAAATGATTGCTGTAGGTAGTTGTTTGTATTCAAATGCTTCGTTTCTAATAAGGTAAATCCAGAAAATGCGCTACGGAGGCATACAATTTATAAAAAGTTATTCTCATTTTTTAATAAAAATTTGAACATGAAGTTTCGCTACATCTGTAATAAAACAGTACAGTGGAATTTGCCTAATCCGACACTCTGGGGGACCAGAAAAAAAAATGTCGGATTAAGCAGGGTGTCGGAATAGTCAGGTTTTTCTACAAGGATAGGGCTAATTTAGGACCATTAAAATGTTTCGGTTAAAGCAGGATGTTGGAATACTCATGTGTCGGATTAGGCAGGTTACACTGTATTAACAAACGAGATATCGGATCCTCATTTATAGGCTGATGTCGTTAAATAAACTCATCATAGATACCAGGATTAAAATTGTATATACGCCAGACGCGCGTTTCGTCTACAAAAGACTCATCAAAAAAATTAAAAAGGCAGCCCCTATTATTTAGATATAAGCCATGAAAAAATATAGATCCGTTAGATAAACTTATTTTCAGAGATTATCAATGTTACGTCGAAATAAGATCTCTGAATATTGATTTTAACGACACTGACATTTAATGTTTCGATATCATAACAAAATATATATTCCACTTATAAACACCTGTAGTACTCTATCTATGTTGTATTTTTTTTTATTACACAAGTTCATGTTTACAGATTGTCTATGGCGTCTTTGATTACTAGATGAATTTGATACTTAGTCTGGTTTATGTTTACTTGTTATTTCCGTTGAACTATCTTTCAGTAGCTGGGGGTTTCTCTAGAGAGGTAGTTGTTTTCTTAATTGTTGATGTGTGATTTGTATCAAGTCTTTTCAAATTGATTTTTGACAGTTTGTTTTATGTTGTGCCATACCATTACCCTCCCAGGTAGTCTGCTTGCAAAAAAATGTTTTCCCCGCCACATTCTGAAGACGTTAGTCGCTGTTATTCTGTGTTAACTTTGTTGTTTCTTGCTGAATACCATATTTGTTTTTAATTTTGTATACTAATCAAGCAGTTGGATTTTTTTAACTGTTTTACATATTTTCATTTCGTTGCCCTTACACGATATTAAATTCGCGAGATAATATAATATAAAGAAATAAACACATTCACAAAGTTATATAACTCTATCTTCCATCTTTGAACGCAGAAAATCGAATTTTTGTAATTTTTTTTGGTAATCATAAGTTATCAGTAAGGGACGTTTTACATTCGGCAATCCTCGTTAGAATCCGCTACTCTCCTTCTATCCCTCGGCCGGAGGCTGACCTATTTACTGCTAGTGCTAATATTTTTAACACTGTATTCCCTTCCTTTACAGGAGATCAGTAATGGAAAACTATGTATTACGGACGAGGTAAGATGAGGGTACTGAATCGGCCAAGTTGAGACGAAAGGGACGTTTTAGTCCGATTTGAATGCTGGATAGAAAATTACAATCAGTTAAAGTCTTAATTGTATTTCGATTACTTCTTTTTGTATCTTTTCTGTAGATTATCCTTTCCTTTTTATCTGATTTTGTATTCTGAAGAAAGGCGAAACATGTCAACGGATATTCAAACTTAGAAGTCGAACATGCCAGTAAACATAAAATCAACACAGAAAACTAAAAGTTGAGCAACAACAAAAAACCCAGAGGTTAGCTCGGAAACGTGATCTAAGTGGGTAGGCATCCGTCGTGTTCTTCGTGTAAGTATGAACCTGTCGGTTGGTCACATTTTTACCAAAGGGGAGCTCGAGTGGATTAGAACATATCCGTATATAATTTTTATATTAACCATTTCTTGTTTTAATGTTATCTTTACTATAAATTGAATATCTAGCACGGAATAGTGTTATCGCTACACTACTTTAAATATACACATGTCATAGGCCGTGTTCACATTGACATATACTCGGTGTTGTGTAAGTGTAACTCACACGTAAATTAAACAAAATTACGTTCCCATTGATAAAACTCAAGGCTTACATGTAGTGTAAAACATGTTTTGTCTACATGCAGTCGATACTCGATGTAGGCCTTGTGTAGATTAAGTGTACACACAACTAGGCATTTAAAACATTAGTTTCACGGTGTATATTTAAGGAAGAAACAATTTTTGAATAAAATTGATATTTATAGCAATTATTGATAAAGTTCTTTACAGAAATATTTGTTTGAACTTGATATATATATTTTTTAAACTTAACGTACTTGTCTAGTTAAATTACCCTTAAAACTAAAAAAAACATTACCATCTCCCTTTGCCAAATACTCCTTGGAGAAGAAATACCATTTGAAACAAAAAGAAAAGATAGGAATATAGTGATCCCTAATATACCATTCCTTCTTCTCCTTCAATCTCTGAACCGATGTAATGCATTGGCTTTATGAGAATAAAAATATATATTCTTCGCATGTAAGCACGCTGCTGCAGCCTACGTTTTCTAATGCTTAATCGAGACATCTTTATTATTTTTAAACTACTTCAAATCATCAAAATGGCGTTCATAAAGAAACAACCACTTAACTAAAAAAAAAGGGGGAGGGGGGTATTTTGTTAATTTATCTGAGCCAGAAAGTTTTCCGCGCAAATGTTTTATTCCGGTTTTTTTTATGCTGTAATCAATTTTTTTTCAACATTTAATACTATTATGTATGGGGAAACTCTTGATTTCGATATTTTTTTTTATCCAATTGGGGTTTGGAATATTTCCATCGACCCCCCTCCCTCCCCCCAGTCAAATGGTCGTTCCCTTACTGCTAGAAAAGATGTCCGAAACTTTGCATTCGGTTCTACGTAATGAACATTTAAATGACATAGAGTTTACAAGTGTGAACAAATCTTATGTACAGGTAATTAAACAAGGTGTATAGATGTGAACAAATTTAATGTGAAACCAATGTCCAGTACATTAAACTAATTGTAAACAAGTTTACTGTACATGGCGTTCGGTGTGAACACGGCCATAATTACATAGGCCCGAGGGTAACTTGATAATTAGAGGATCAAAGGATTAATTTAAGACAATCAAAGGCAGGTATCACTATATTTTATTACTTTGTTGGTTTTATGATCAAAACGACGTTTTTTGTTAGCTTGATTTGAAGAAAAATACTTTTTCACCCTATCATATATAAGATTTTTTTTTAGAAAATGACACTTGCTGAATCTAAGGATATTGCAAACTTTATTTCAACATCTGTACCTAGTGCTCACATGTATAGCATTCTAAATGAAAACTGGAATCCACCTAGTTCTTTTCCATTTTCATAAACGTGAAATGTACGGGTTAAAAAGATGCTTCTAATATGCTTGGCTGCACTATTTCCCACGCATTGTCTATTCAACTTCAAAGTACGAAATTTATTGCAAATATTGCGTGTTGTTCGCTACTTACGACAACCCAGGACAGTTTGTTAAAAAAAACACGTTCAGAATTGTGTAAAGCAAATGGTGAATGTTAATCTCACAAACAAACAAAAAAAATACCACCAAACAGCTTTATTTAGATCACAAAACTTTACTAACACACATGATAAGACGCTGGAATAGATGCAAGGGGTGATAAAGCAATTGCAAAACGGGAAGATACGATCTGTGATTAAACAATTAAACTAATCAAAAGTCTATTTAGAGTAACCATATGCCGGATGAACAAAAAGTGTGCCATTTATTGAGCAACATATGGTTTAGTATAACAAGAAAACTCAAGTTCTGTAGTAAACATTTCTCACACCCCACCCCACCCCCCGCCCCCCCTTCCCGCTTCAAGCTTGTATCCTTAACATACTGAAGTGCATGCGATTTTGTTTAAAGATATAATTTCATCATTTGAATCCAGTATCTGTAGAATTCTTATGTTTGACCTTTTCTTGTCAATCGGTCAAGATAGTAATGTGGTGATTTGATGCCCCTACCAAAAGGGCTTAATTGATTACTAGTATACAAAACTTCGGAAAGACGTATCAACAAGAGTTCAAATAATAAACACAATGGTGAGCGATGTATCGTTTACATGATATAACTCATTTTATGAGTTCATGTAATAATTTTAATGAACCAACACTGCTCTATTGAATATGTTCTATATAAATTAGTCTACCAAACCTTAAGATTATCGTACTGACATCTAGTTATCATTTGTTTTGGCGTTATTTTTCTGTCTTATTGACATGTAGTGAACTTTTCTTGCAAGTTATTCAACATACCCAATATAAATTAAAAAAATACAAACGGGGAGAGAGAGAGAGTGAGGATACAATACAACTGGTACACAAGTACTAAAACTATCTGTAAACAGAGGATAAAATCAATTAATTCTAAAAGCAAAATGGCAACAATGGCCGCAGCTACTGACCTGTTTTCATCATTGAACCTTCAGTTATATTTTTTGATACGAAGAATATCTTCAGTCAGATAAGTAGACAAAAAAGATAAATCCTTCTTAATAATTTACCGTAAAAGATCGCTTGTGGAGAAATTTCGAATTCCCAGGAAGTCGTAACAATGATTCCATATCACTGTTCTGATTTTGCAAAAAAATAAAATCTTAAATCAAAGCATAATTTCATAATTCAGTGAGTTTTATTGCTTGATTATAAACAGAAATATCACACACTGTCAGGAGAAAGTTTGAATATATGAATCGGTCTATTTGAATAAAAATGCAATATCAAATGAATAATTATGACGGATATCTGTAATGAATAAATAACACAAATACTAACCAATCAAATTGAAGGCTAAACATTTTATCCTATAAAAAAAATGGTCTGATTCTGTAAGTTTTCTATTAACCAATACTACTTGGTTTGATTATCATTCTTGTTTGTTTTAGCGCATTTGGTTTCCATGTTTCCCAATGCATTTTCTTAGTACTATTATACATCTCTCCATAATCGCCATTGATATTGGCAGATGTACATTCATTATGCCACCAACTACTTTCTGTTTTAATACCACAGTTGAAGTCCGAGCTAAAATCGTTGTCCCTGTCACGAGTTGTAAACATATGATTCAATAAAGGGTTCAAATCCGCCATTGCATTACCTGCAAATCGAAAAAAAAAGTTATGGGATAACTATCCAGAACACAACATTACTATATACACAACAGAAGGAAAAAAAAAACAGAAAGAGCAAAGGAACAACGCTTTAATTGCTGTTCTTTATCTCAAAATCACATCAAGACCTTCAAAATGATGAAAACAAACTCTCAGCTCGCTGCAAGTTTAAGAAGGCCCCTAGCATCCGCTTGAGTTGTATTCTTTGCAGCAATAATTAGATAAACTTTGCAACAAGTAACATGTAAGCATGATTAACCGGAGACATCGTTATTCAACACTTTTTGTATTACTTAATCTGCAATATTATGACGAGGCAAACCAAAAAACATATAAAAAAATCATTATATCAGAGTTGTATGTGCCTGAAGCGTTCAGGTTGATTGCTCATAACGTGGAAAGTCTCAAAACCGAATATTTAAAAGTAAAGGCTTCCAGTATAGTTAACTTAAAAGTATTTATGCAACAATAATGTATAATATATATTTGAAACTGTTTATATACATTCATTATATCAAAACGGTAATTGTAACTGTATACAGATTGATTTCAAAAGTTATTATTGGTTATTCTTTCTGTTCAAATTAGTCAGTATTAGTGTATTTAAGTCTCTGCATATTTTGGTGTTAAGATTGATTCACTTATAGGGTCTTTGCATCGGATCTAAACACATTTATTTAAAAATCAGTTGTTGGCATGACACGGGTTATGTTCTTCTCATATATGTTATAATGGTATGATACTAAACCCCTAACGGGAGGGATTGTGCCTGATATTCATATGATGAAGACTTAATCTTTCAATCAGTTTAATTGAAGTCTGGAGCTGGCATGTCAGTTAACTACTAGTATTCTGTTGTTATTTATGTAGTATTGTCATTTTGTTTATTTTCTTTTGTTACATCTTCTGACTCGGACTTCTCCTGAACTGAATTTTAATGTGCGTATTGTTATGCGTTTTGTTAGTCTTGTATGATTTTATTGATTTTAGTTTCTTGTGTATAATTTGGAGTTTAGTATGGCGTTCATTATCACTGAACTAGTATATATGTTTGTTTAGGGGCCAGCTGAAGGACGCCTCTGGTGCGGGAATTTCTTGCTGAATTGAAAACATATTGGTGACCTTCTGCTGTTATCTGTTCTATGGTCGGGTTGTTGTCTTTTTGCCATATTCGCCATTTCCATTCACAATTTTACCTGTATATTAAGTGCATTGCCTGAATTCGTCCCTTTATCATGTTTATATACATACACGTTATAGTAAAATAAAGCCATATTTCCTTTGTTTGTTTTTACGAATGACTGTAAAAATTTTCCTGTCTGTGAAGAAAAAATGTAAAAAAAAATGTGGTGCAAATTTAATATCGGCGTAGCGATTTCTTTAAAAAGTGTGCTGCATCTTTTGGGTTCATTTCGAATATCAGTCTTTTTTAAATAAGTTATATATTCAATTTCAAAGGAGGTAATTATGAAAGAAACGTTTTTTCACGGTCACAAAATTATGTCTATGAGTTGATGGGAAAAAAATGTTCAGCCAATCAGAAGACATGTTATATCAAAATATAATTATTGACATATAGAAGAAACCGATGTATATATACTCTTATACTGCTTTTATAAACGGTATACTACTGTTGCCTTTATTTGGTTTTTGAAAATCATGTTGATATAATAACGAAATAAACACTAAATGTAACCTCACTTTCGGTCGAAATACGGTAAATGAGCAATGTCACAGATTTAGGAAAAAATGTTCATACATTAGCTGAAAATACAAGTATAAACATTATTTTTTAGAAATGTTTAAACATTTAATCTTTCAACAAACTAGAGGCTCTAAAGAGCCTGTGTCGCTCACCTTGGTCTATGTGACTATTAAACAAAGGAAGCAGATGGATTCATGACAAAATTGTATTTTGGTGATAGTGATGTGTTTGTACATCTTACTTTACTGAACACCCTTGCTGCTTTCAATTATCTCTATCTATAATGAACTTGGCCCAGTAGTTTCAGTGGAAAATGTTAGTAAAAATTTACAAATTTTATAAAAATTGTTGAAAATTGACTATAAAGGACAATAACACCTTAGGGGGTCAATTGACCATTTCGGTCATGTTGACTTATTTGTAAATCTTACTTTGCTGAACATTATTGCTGTTTACAGTTTATCTCTATCTATAATAATATTCAAGACAATAACCAAAAACAGCAAAATTTCCTTAAAATTACCAATTCAGAGGCAGCAACCCAACAACGGGTTGTCCGATTTATCTGAAAATTTCAGGGTAGATAGATCTTGACCTGATAAACAATTTAACTTGTGTCAGATTTGCTCTAAACGCTTTGGTTTTTGAGTTATAAGACAAAAAATTGCATTTTACCCTTATGTTCTATTTTTAGCCATGGCGGCCATCTTGGTTGGATGGCCGGGTCATCGGACACATTTTTAAAACTAGATATCCCAAAGATGATTGTGGATAAGTTTGGATTAATTTGGCCCAGTAGTTTCAGAGGAGAAGATTTTTGTAAAAGATTACTAAGATTTACGAAAAATGGTTAAAAATTGACTATAAAGGTCAATAACTCCTAAAGGGGTCAACTGACCATTTTGGTCATGTTGACTTATTTGTAAATCTTACTTTGCTGAACATTATTGCTGTTTACAGTTTATCTCTATCTATAATAATATTCAAGATAATAACCAACTAGAGGCTCTAAAGAGCCTGTGTCGCTCACCTTGGTCTATGTGAATATTAAACAATGGACACAGATGGATTCATGACAAAATTGTGTTTTGGTGATGGTGATGTGTTTGTAGATCTTACTTTACTAAACATTCTTGCTGCTTACAATTATCTCTATCTATAACAGTACTTTCTGTGGAAAATGTTATTGAAAATCTTCAAATTGTAAGAAAATTGTTAAAAATGACTATGAAGGGCAATAACTCCTTAGGGGGTCAATTGACTTTTTTGGTCATAGTGACTTATTTTTTGTTCTTACTTTGCTGTACATTATTGCTGTTTACAGTTTATCTCTATCTATAATAATATTCAAGATAATAACAAAAAAAAAAAACAGCAAAATTTCCTCAAAATTACCAATTCAGGGGCAGCAACCTAACAACCGATTATCCGATTCATCTGAAAATTCCAGAACGATAGATCGTTACCTGATCAACAATTTTACTTCCTTTGAGATTTGCTCTTAATGCTTTGGTTTTTGAGTTATAAGCCAAAAACTGCATTTTACCCCCATGTTCTATTTTTAGCCATGGCAGCCATCTTGGTTGGTTGACCGAGTTACCGGACACATTTTTTTAACTATATACCCCAATGATGATTATGGCTAAGTTTGGTTAAATTTGGCCCAGTTGTTTCAGAGGAGAAGATTTTTCTAAAAGATTACGAAGATTTACGAAAAATGGTTAAAAATTGACTATAAAGGGCAATTACTCCTAAAGTGGTCAACTGACCATTTTGGTCATGTTGACTTATTTGTAGATCTTACTTTGCTGAACATTATTGCTGTTTACAGTTTATCTCCATATATAATAATATTCAAGATAATAACCAAAAACAGCAAAATTTCCTTAAAATTACCATTTCAGGGGCAGCAACCCAACGAGGAAATGTCCGCCTCATCTGAAAATTTCAGGGCAGATAGATCTTGACCTGATGAACAATATTACCCCTGTCAGATTTGCTCTAAATGCTTTGGTTTTTGAGTTATAAGCCAAAAACTGCATTTTACCCCTATGTTCTATTTTTAGCCATGGCGGCCATCTTGGTTGGTTGGCCGGGTCACGCCACACATTTTTTAAACTAGATACCCCAATGATGATTGTGGCCAAGTTTGGTTTAATTTGGCCCAGTAGTTTCAGAGGAGAAGATTTTTGAAAAAAGTTAACGACGACGGACGACGGACGACGGACGACGAAGACGGACGCCAAGTGATGGGAAAAGCTCACTTGGCCCTTCGGGCCAGGTGAGCTAAAAATTACATTTCTATAGATACCACATCGAATCGAAATAAAACGTTATAAAATCTAATTTTTCTTGAATGATTAAATCTCCAATTATAAATTGGTTTATATTTTCTATACATAGAAATAAATATTTCCTAATTCATATTTTTGTTTTAATAGATTATCAGATTCATTTAAAATAGTGTAAGATCATTTCGGTCTTTTATATTCAACAATAAAAACTAGGTATTAAGTTATGGAAGATATGTGATAAAAGAGTATATGGGGCAGTCCTGTACAGGGGAAAGTATTGGTTTTAATCTGTTTTACCTGCTGTTCCATTAATGTAACCCGCCAGAAAGATACGATAGTTTGTACTCTCATCCCCAACATGCAATGTATCATACATAGCATACGATGTATCCCCTGTAAAGTCTTCAAGGTCAAATCGCACTTCGTAGAATCCTTGTCGAAGAATGACATTCAAATTATCATTCCCTGAAAAAATGCATAGATACTCATTTACGAAAACTTTGCAACTAGACATACTTTGTAGCTTTGAACTGGACACCAATTTCATACAGATTAGACCAGACATTGGGTAATGCTAAATTGTAATTAATTGTAATTGTAATGTGTCATGCAGTAAATTTGCATTACATGTAATTGTAATTTAATACATTACTTGAGCAAAAAGTCGAGTAATTTATTGCATTACATGGCATTACTTTTTTTTCACATTCTATATGTCATTAGCAGATTGTTTGAGATTTAATTAATGATGAATTTAAAATTTGTTGATTAACTAAGAAAATTATCATTCAAATATCTATTTTCTATTTTCTATCTATTTTAACATTTAAACAAGAGGGAATTCAGAGATAAAGCCTAATTGCCCCAGATAGAGTTTGATAAAATAGACCAATTACAATTATAAATGAACATGACAACAATGGATATCTGATTAAGTTCTTTCTTAGTTTCATTTAATTTCATACATTGTCCTGCATAAAGAGATTGATATTTGAAAAGCATAACATTGTCAAAAAACACTAATTAATTGGTGTTACAATCAATCTGTTACCCATTTTTACACTAGGTCATAAATTAAGCTGTTTGTTTCATGTGTTTATTATATAGTCTGGAAAGACATTCTCCGTAACTATTTTTTATGAAATTAAAATGAAGAAAAATCTTCGAAACCCTTATGATGTTTAAATGAAATGAGAGATTCTATTTCATTACTTGTAATTGTAAATATGGTTAGAGTTTAGTATGACGTCCATTATCAATGAACTGGTATACATTTTTGTTTAAGGGCCAACTGAAGCACGCCTCCGGGGGCGAGATTTTCTCGCTGCATTGAAGACCCATTGGTGACCTTCATTTTTTTATCTGCTCTTTGGTCGGGTTGTTATCTCTTTGACACCTTCCCTATTCCCATTCTCAATTATACCAAATACTGGCGGAATTTAATGTTCGTTTTGTTTTAGTATTTCTATTGATTTCTTTTAAAAAACTTGTCTTTTTGGTAAATATTGCTACCAACACAGTTTGTGGCACTTGTTATCTGGCAAAGGTTTAATGAACACACATTGTATACTCATTATAATAAGTCCTTTTTTATATATATAATCTCAATCATCAGTTCAAACACAGTTTGAGACGTAATGTATTTGGAGACTTTTTGATTTTGTATTTTTTGTTTTTGATTTTGTATTGCGGATTGGAAAAGTTTTGTTAATCAGATATTATCAGTATGCTTTAACTTAGCAATGGTTTGCATGAGTTTCATCTAAAATGTCTCAAAATATGCAACTGTTGAGTGCTAAAAAGACATCTGCATAGCCAAACATTGACTATTCGGGTTAAAGGGATAATAATTTTATGTTAAGTTACATACCAAGCCAATGTTCACCATCTATGTCTCCAAATCAAGATTTGCAATCCTCCCAATACCGATAGAAGTCCACAGTGCCGTCATATCTTCTCTGGATTGTCTGATAAAGTAAGATATTCAAACAATATTTCATAGACCAAATTAATACTACCTGTTTAATTAATAATAATAAGAAAATGCAAGTTAAATCTGTTTTGAAAATTAACAAATTATAATACGTTTTAAAAGAGAAATTTCGGAATAGCCTAGTCTACCTTTTCGTTTTCAGGTATTTCTGTGTTAATTCGAAATTTTAATTCAAGGCTAGTCTATGAATAGACGCCAGACTAAGACATCAGTTTAGGACATCTTTATTCATTTTGTTATACAATTTACCTCTGACATAATAATGATTACCTCAAGTAGCATTTTAAATAAAGGCAACAGTAGTATACTGCTGTTCGAAAGTCATATAAATCGATTGAGAGAAAACAAATCCGGGTTACAAACAAAAACTGAGGAAATCACATCAAATATAAGAGGAAAACAACGAAACAACAGATACACTGAAGTGCAACAAAAAAAAAACGACAATGCAACACACAAGCAAATGAACTTTTAGATAAAAATTGCCATTTTCCTGACTTTTAAACATTAGTATATTCATTTTGGTTTTGCTTTTTAACTTACAGTCTGTGTATATAATAGATAAACTGTAGTACAAAGATATGTTGTTAAATCAAACTGAAACATAATTTTCTACCCAATATTTAAACTTAAAGTTTGTGATCTTACTCAATTCTTTTTGAATATGAAAACATTTATGAAAAATGTAGAGAGACAGGGTGAAAAATAAACGTAAAACACAACCCCCATGTTCATAAAATTGCGTAGTACCAAATAACAACCAATCGTTACAGTAACTACTGTAAATTAAAAAAAAACACATGAAAAATTTGCAAAAAACATTCTTGATAAATGTGGTATTCTACAAAAAAAAAAAATTAGATATTTCAAAATTGTAAAAAACTCGTGCATAATATGTCTGTTAATTAAACCCAGAAAATTTTTTTATATGTGGTTTCTATTCTTTTCAAGCAAGGTATAAAAAAAAGTAAAATCACAAAAATACTGATCTCCGAAGAAAATTCAAAACGGAAGGTCCTTTATCAAATGCCAAATCAAAACCTCAAACACATCCAATGAACGGCCAACAACTGTCATATTCCTGAGTTGGTACAGGCATTTTTTAAATAGAAAATGGTGGATTAAACCTGGTTTTATAGCTAGCTAAACCTCTTACTTGTATGAGACTTTTAAATAACTTACAGTCCATCCCCCATCATCAATGTCCATGTCACAGTAAACAGCAATTTCATATCCCTTTTCAGGCTGGATACAGTACACTCCACTATTTGTTCCAGCTGGCAATTCACTACAGTCCGTTATTGGAACACTGAAAACTATTTCTTGGAATTAAAGCATTATAATACGCTTGTTTTGTTGTTTATTCTCTTTTTACATCCATCTCAACGACAGTTTCTAGGAACAGTATATATATATTACATATTTTTTTTAATGTTGATATTTGGTTATCAGAGCTATCTAAACACAACTTCCAATGTATTTAATGAATAATGCGCATACGAATGTGTCACTAAAGTTTCATTTGATGGCATGCCATGTTGCGGTTGCTTTGTGTGGAAAAGTTCTTGATAGGTATGACAATGTGTAATGAAATTAAAGGTCATCTGTAAATAAAGACTGCTGGTAACTTAGAAAATGTGACCATGTGATATAGTGCATCACCAATAACGTTAAAACAATATAACATTTTGACAAAATACTGCTTCGTTTAAGTCATTCAAAAATTGACAATGAATTCTGTTTCGTTTAAGTCATTCAAAAATTGACAATGAATTCTGTTTCCGATTTTTCTTTTACTAAAACCAGACGTAAATTACAAGTAAATTAATTAATTAACAAACAGATAATAAGTCAATCAATCAATTAACCAAATCAAAAAAATAAATAAGTAAATCGTTGAAGTAAATTATAAAATATGAGAAGTAAAATATATTATTATTTTAAACCCTCTTTTCTTTGGCTAGAATTATTTTCGTTTAGAATGAAAAACGTTCTATATAAAAATAAATTTTCTTATTCGTGTTTGCTTTAAAAAAACAAAACAACAACAAACAATTCAGGTTTTAGGTTTCTCAGCCAATTTTGCCAGTATAACGGAACTATAAACAACTGTCATACAGGTGGAAGGTTAAGTCTACCATTTTCTGTCTGATGTACCAAACATTAATGTTTATGACTTTGAGTTTGGTATTTTCATTTCATTTTTTTTTCATATAAATAAGACCGTGTAATGGAAGGCAAAATTAAAGTAAAAATTTTACAAGAAAGAGGCAATCTGAATTGGTATTAAAACAATCATAGTTTAATTTACAGCTAATTGAAATATGAATAAACATTGTATACAGTAAATTGTTTAAATAAATGCATTATTTTGCACTGAAATGGAAATCGAGCTTTATAAATGTCTGAAACATCATGTTTGATTTACCCTCATCATGAACGCTTAAATCTGAACATTTGTAAATCATATATGAATGAATACAAAGACATGTTAGTAACCATACAACCAACAAAGATCTAAAAGATAAATTAATCAAAGGTAATCTTTTCCTGAGAAAATTTCAATCTTAGTTCCTTTATAATTTCTTTTATTGAAAAATATGCTGGTAATCACGCCTGTATAGATTACTAGTAACCGAAAATTACACTGATGAATTCATAAGCAATTTGTCTATAAAAAGGCTAATTTACGCATGGCAAATATACAACGGACAATAAAAAAGAAATATCGTTATATCTTGTTGTATGCCTTTTTCTTTGTCTTTTTCATATTTAAGTTTGCTTTGTAAGACAATAACTTTTAACAAGCTATGACAAAATATTTCCGGGGATAGTTTAAAAATGCTGAAACCGTTGATTTAAGATTGCGATTGGTTAAAGGTCATTGACTGTCAAATTCATTATCACCGATTTGGCTCAAATTATCATATGTGATTTACAACACGTACATTCGTATTATAATAAGTCGAAAATAAACAATTTACAAGGTATGGGCTTGACAATATGTATCATCCTTTCATGTGTCGTTTAGTCTAGACACCATCAAATTAAATATCGAACTGAACTACGAAGACGGCCGACGGTCATATAAGCGAAAGATATAAATAGAAAGAGAACTCGCGCAATTGGATTTTCTCTAGGTCTTTTTAATTTCATAAATAGGTGAAACTATATACTAAAGGGACACTCAAACTCATAAGTCGAAATAAACTGACAACGCCATGGCTAGATAAAAGACCAACAGACAGACAACAGTACTCAAATCACAGCATTTCACCTGTGAAACCATTATATCAATTTAAGAAAGTAGAACCTCGTCCTTTTGTGCGTTTCTTACATTTCACTTTCAAATCAACTGATGATGTTCAGTCACTTAATAACCCAAATTTCAATGAGTTGCTTAGCTGTCGACTTGAAATTGGAGATATCACCTAATATATGACGGTCAAAATCGGGGGATTCCATAGTGAACAATAGTAGCTGTTATATTTAGTTAGATGCACGTACTTAACATATATCCTCTAAAAAGAAAACTACCGCCGTTTTCATAGATTATTTTATAATTCAACTTTAAATGTTTGATTTGTTTTATATTTATATTTATATTTGTTTTGTTGGATCCTCAATGCTCTTCAACTTTGTAATTGTTTGGCTTTATAAATATTTTGATATGAGCGTCACTGATGAGTCTTATGAAGACGAAACGCGCCCCAGCGTACTAAAATATAATCCTGGTACCTTTGATAACTAATTATAATGCTTTGAAAATCTATTTATTTTTAATTGTCTTTAACCAAAAGCGACTCCAAAAACAAATAATGAGATTGTTGTTTATATATATATATATATAAGGTCTCTGCGCAATGCTAGGCGGTGTTGTCGTAGAAGTTAGAAATAAAAAGTACAGGTTCCAGCCCTGGTCGGGAAGGAAGTTACGAATCAGATCCACTCTAACATCGTTAGGTTGCTTTTCTAGGCATTATATATATATATATATATATATATATTTATGATATTTGTGTGTATGTAAGGGTTTATATGTACTTTGTACATCACTGCTGGTGATCCGATGGATAAAATTTATTGTAGCGTTGTAGAGTCGTCACTCGTACAGATCTAAGAGTACTCATAGTTTCTGTAAACTAGTTCAAAGCCAATTACTAGCTTGTTTTCGACTTGGGTAGGAATGTTTCTTTTGTTATCTGTTTCGTCTCGTGTTTAAATCTTTTATAAATAGAAACACGTTACAAGAATAGACAAATCTTTGTATACTTTAAGTTTAATTTCAACATGTTCAACTTTTTTTGAATTCTAGGATTCCATTTATACGAAAGAAAACAACTCTCATGGTCCAAACACATTCAAGTATTTGTAGATATGCAATACAATCAAAATATAGAATGATACGGACATGTATTGTATGATGTTGTGCGTTAAACATTAACTGTATTATGATGCGTTATGTTTTGTATATTAAGTTGTTAATTTTATCCAAAGAAATTTCAACTGACTTTAAATACTAATAGGATATAATTACGATACTGTTGTCAAGTCATTAAAGATTGCATATTTTGGCGTTAATATTGAGTCACTGATAAGGTCTTTGCGTCGGAACTAAACACATTTATTCTAAAAACAGTTGTTTGCATGACACGGGTTATGTTCTTCTCATATATGTTATGATGGTATGATACTAAACCCCTTACGGGAAGGATTGTGCCTGATGTTCATATGATGAAATCATAATCTTTCAGTCAGTTTAATTGAAGTCTGGAGCTGGCATGTCAGTTAACTGCTAGTAGTCTGTTGTTATTTATGTATTATTGTCATTTTGTTTATTTTCTTTGGTTACATCTTCTGACATCAGACTCGGACTTCTCTTGAACTGAATTTTAATGTGCGTATTGTTATGCTTTTACTTTTCTACACTGGTTAGAGGTATAGGGGGAGGGTTGAGATCTCACAAACATGTTTAACCCCGCCGCATTTTTTGCGCCTGTCCCAAGTCAGGAGCCTCTGGCCTTTGTTAGTCTTGTATTATTTAAATTTTAGTTTCTTGTGTACAATTTGGAAATTAGTATGGCGTTCATTATCACTGAACTAGTATATATTTGTTTAGGGGCCAGCTGAAGGACGCCTCCGGGTACGGGAATTTCTCGCTACATTGAAGACCTGTTGGTGACCTTCTGCTGTTGTGTTTTTTTATTTTGGTCGGGTTGTTGTCTCTTTGACACATTCCCCATTTCCATTCTCAATTTTAAATTGAGAAATATTATAAGATATCCACTGTTAGAAATTGAAATAGCTTGCACTTGGTTTGTGATTATTTTACTACTAAAGCCAGATTCTATCTTTCTGTCCAAATACTTCAATTTTGCAGAAACAGAAACTGAACCTGCAAGTTGGTGCTTCAGGATAGCAACATCCTTACTAACGTGGTACGATCATATCGCGAAGTTTGTCCAGTCTTTCTCCAGAAGCATCAACATGGGCACTGTAAAACAGTCCATGCAAATCTCATTAAATATCACAGGATTATATAGTTTACATTGCATTGTCCCTTTCAGGCTGTGCTCCTCTGTCTTCTCACTTAAATAGATTGCCCTTTTCACTTGAATTGACCAAAATGACATTCATCTACTTGAACAAAGGAACAATTGGAAGCAATACGAGAAGCATAGGTTTTTTGAATAAAAATGGCTTGGCATTTTCCATATCGACATCAGTATCAGTTCTAGACTCTCATATTGGACAGAAGGCTTGAGCAAGTAAGTCTCGTGCATTGTTCACGACTCTCCGACCGGCAGAAGGCCGATTTCAATTTTGCACGTGAGCGCTATAGGAGGGGGGCAATACCTTTTTATGTTAAAAACAAACAACAACAATATCGATAAATTTTGACTTAACAACATACAGTTTTGTATTCTTGATCTACATTGTAATTTAAAAGCACACTTGTTATTTTTTTCTTTAGAACCTATCATCCTTCAAAATTTTGAATTAAATAAATTTTTCATCCACATAAATAATTGTAGCTTGGTATTGTGAATGCTCAGATACATGCCTGTATCGGTCAATTTACATTGCATTTGCATTGTTGTACCAGCTGGTACCTAGTTCTAAATTAACATACGGATTCAACATTTCAGTAAAAGAGGGGCGAAAGATACCAGAGGGACAGTCAAACTCATAGATCGAAAATAAACTGACAACGCCATGGCTAAAAATGAAAAAGACAAAAGACAAATAATAGTACACAAGACACAACATAGAAAACTAAAGACTAAGCAACACAAACCCCACCAAAAACTGGGGGTGATCCGGAAGGGTAAATATCACCATTATAATAGAAAGACAGACGTGGAGATTCAATATTTGAAAGCGACTGTTTCCTCTCTTCAATCAAACGAATATAGATGAATAAATACAATATTGCTATTGATATCAGGTTTGTTTATATCTAACTTTACATTGAATCCGAATCAAATATATTTAGGGCATGCCATCCATGAAATGTTTGCTCCCCACAGTTTTGTATTGGACCAAGTATAAATGTTTATCTTGAAACCATATTTTGAAACTTTATGAACTGAAGTTCCAATTCTAGAATTTGAGCCGTAGTCTGAGTCATACGTATATAGTCCATATACAACAACAGGTTTTTCTTCAAATGGTGGGTCGAACTGTATATAGCTGGAAACTGGGAATTTAATGCCGACGACAACACCTGATTGACCTGTAAAATAAGACAATTTTATACTTTTTATTTTTTAACAATTTAAGATTAGGAGGACCAAAAACTTCCAAAGGTCCTGCAAAATACAGCTAAAGTACTAGTACTCTATTCATGGGGTAGAAAATCCGTTAAAAACTGTTTCAAAATTCAAAAATCCTTCAAAAAGTGTTTCAATATTCAAAGTTTTGTGAAAACTACTAGACTGGTGATACTTTCGGGGAGGAAACAGTGAAATAACATAAATACCGAATTCCGAGGAAAATTCAAAACGAAAAGCCCGTAATCAAAGGGTAAAATCAAAAGCTTGGCCATATCAAACTATCATATTCCTGACTTGGTACAGGCAAACATCCACCAGCAGTGGCATCGACAAAGTGGTTGTAAATAAACTCATTATAGATACAAAAGACTCATCCGTGACACTCGGATAAAAAAAGTTAAAAGGGCCAAGTATATTTCGAAGTTTAATTAAGAGCATTGAAGACCCAAGATGGCACTGCTGAGAAAGGTTTGTTCTCCGAGGGCATCACCAGGCATGTAGTCAGCACTTCTGTATTGACAGTAATGATTATTGATATCGTCTAAAATGTAAGTTGACTGTTTACAAAACGTAGAATTTTTCAAAATACTAAGGCTTTTCTTCCCCAGGAATAAATTACTCAGTTACTTTGGCAAAAACAATTACAACAAAGAATGACAAATGCCCCTGTATACAAGGTATCACTTAGAGTCACAATAGGAAACCTGGTGATATTTAATAATAAGGAATTCGATTATTAAAAAGTCAAAATTGCTCCATATTTTGCACAATTTGGCTGATTTAATATTTGGGTTTAATGATACTCAGGTTTGAAAGGCATATGTGTTTGAGATACAATGGATAAGGGTTATGTCGTTAAAAAGATACCTGGAGGCTTAATTGAATCTTTTTTATGTGCTAACGCTTACCCATTGTGTCTCGAACATAATCTTTTGTTTTGACATTTCTCAATGAAAGTTCCTTTTTTAATGAGCCCCTCTTAATAACCACTTCAATTCTACCAATTCAGCCTCCAGATATATTTTTAACCAAATAACCCTTATCCATTGTATCTCAAACACATATGCCTTTCCAAATAATAGCAAGGTGAGTTCATATCGCTTAGATATCATTGATAATACACAAGGTAGGAAAAAAAAAACGGACAGATGAGACAAAATTCGAACTTTGTCTACAAAATTGTTAGTTTTTTTTTACTCTCAGCGTTAACTCTTCGTCACTCTTACCTTGCTATACTACCAACTTACGATATACAAACATTGTTTTAATATATATTTAAAGGTGCAAGCATTTGTATTTATATCATACATGTATATATTGCATATCAATCATTGCTTTGTTCTGTGCAAATATATTGAGAAATGACTTACATGCTTGTTTCTTTTCCAGTACTGAAATGGGAAAAATATACAACATGAATTCAAAAATATAAGTATCAAGTTAAAGAAAACTTTACGTTTTCGTGTTCATGGCGATTGTACGTTGTGGTAATTTCAATAACACAATTTGCCATCTGGTAAAATATTTTGCAATTCCACTTAATATTGAAATTTTTCAAAACCGCGCAGATGAATATTTTTATACATTATTACATTATAGCTAGCTTTAAAACCTGGTTTAATCCATCATTTTCTACATACGAAAATGCCTGTACCAAGTCAGGAATACGACAGTTGTTATCCATTCGTTTGGTGTGTTTGAGCTTTTGATTTTGTCATTTGAGTAGGGATTTTCATTTTTGAATTTTCCTCGGAGTTCAGCATTTTTGTGATTATACTTTTTACATGTTACATAAGTACACATTTATAATATAATGGTATCCTATTATTGATAAGATGATGATGGGCGATAGGTGTTTAACGTAAGTACAAAATATGATATCATGCCTCATCAGGACAAGAACATGTTGATGTGATTAAAATATGAACCATTATTTGTACTAGACCGACTAGCGAAGTCTTTAGCAAGCCGTTTTACTATTTATTTGAATTTCAAGATATTTCATATAATATATAACATATTTTATATAATATATAAGATATCTCATTTAATATATAAAAAAGATATCTTATATAATTTAATTTTGAAAATATATCTTAAATATTATATGAGATATCTTATGTACTATATATGATATCTTATAAACTATATGAGATATTTTATAAACCACATGAGATATCTTATAAACTATATGAGATATTTTATAAACCACATGAGATATCTTATAAACTTTAATAAAAGATATCTTATAAACTATATAAGATATCTTATAAACTATATGAGATATCCTATAAACTTTATAAGATATCTTATAAACTATATAAGATATAAAATATTTAATATAATATATAAGATATCTCATTTAATATATAAGATGTCTTATATAATATATAAGATATCTCCTAAAGTTATAAGATATTTTATAAATATTTTGTATATGAGATATCTTAATATACTTTATAGGATATATCATATGATCCAGTCCATGCGAAAAGGTACAAAAACGAAAAATTTACGAAATTCTAAAAAGAGTGCATAATTATTGGTAGTAGACTTGTGATTTATAAAACACATTTACTTTCCCTCATATCATCAAGCTTTGAGCTACACGCACCTGCGAGTGTTGAGACCCCCCCCCTAGTTTTATCAAGATTTTTAGTGAATTATTTCATATATTTCAATCATTTTCAAAGTACAGTTTAAATGGCTTGATTTGCCAATCGATAACGTTAAACCTGATAGCAGTGGGGATAAGGCTCTCGCTTACGATGCGGATATCAATGCAATCAAACCGGGCAACGGTTCGAATCCCGTGCAACTAAGGTTGATTTATATAATATTAAATAACTTAACTTAACTTAAATTTCAATTTCTAAAACACAAGATGTCATAGTTTTTGCATTTTCCCTCATGTTTTAATGTTGTCTTTCTTTCTTTAAACCTGTAGATCTGACGGAAATTATTGACTTTTGTCTCTGTAGTGTCATAATTTTTTGTAGTTTCTGGTCGGTATAGCATTAGTCCGGGGAACAAATGATTTTACACTTGCTCAAATACCAAAAATTCAGATATTTCTACGTCTTTTTTTGGTTTTAGTTGACAAATTCGGGATAGAATTGACAATCTTATGAATGTTTACATTAATGTAATTTTTTTTCGGATAAAATCGTTTTTCAAAAATACTATAACAAACTTTGATAACGTGTCCTGTAAAGTTTACCAAAAGGACTTTTTGTACCTTTTCGCATGGACTGGCTCATATAGTATATAAGATATCTTAAAGAGCTCATAAGATATCTCATATAATTTATAAGATATCTTATAAAGGAAATTATATGAAATATCTCATAAACTATATAAGATATCTTATTAACTATACAAAATATCTTATAAACTATATAAACTATTTTATAAACTATATAAGATATCTTATAAAGTTTATGAGATATCTAGAAGTTAAAATAAATAGCGCAACGGCTTGCCATAGGTGTCGGATTTATAACGTGCTATCTAGTTCACAAGTTTACAATTCACAGGAAGGCAAGTCGCCCTAACCCTATACATAGTTCTGACTCCCAGCCGACAAGTATTTGATGTTATCCCTAAGAGTCATTTGCTAAATGGAAAAGCATCAAATACCTGTCAATTTCAAATATTTAGCATGGGCCCGGGCAGTGATCAAACCCACAACGAGGCTACCATAAAACCATCGAGGCGGTCCAGTTGATAAAAAATTAGTATCACTTTTGTTCATTGTGCAGAATTTTTAACCGGCAATGTCATCTAAATGAAGTAATATAATTGGAATCGTGTATAAACTGTTATAATTATAAATACCTTTAACTTGTAATGTGTTGACTGTAACATTTAGGGATTCTACTTTTCTGTCTAAAATCCTCAATTTTTCAGAAACATCTACTGAACCCGCAAGTTGGTGCTTTAGGATAGCAACATCCTTCCTTAGTGCATGAGTATCATCTTTACTTTTTACAACTATGTCGAAAAGCTTTTCCAGTCTTGCTCCATAAGCATTAACCTGTTGTAACATAAACCATGTAAAAGAACTACCGTTTACATTACTTTCAGTTTTCGAATCCCGTTTTATTCCTTCTTGTGATAACGTGATGGAAAACAAAGACAACAAAAACAAGCAGAACATCATGGTTTGGTACATATGCAACTTTCAACGGGACTATCTGACAGTATCTATGGAATTAATTTATCTAGCATTTTGTTAAACATAATAGCTCTGTATCGAATTGCAAAAAAAAAACATATGTTGCAAGACTTTCTATGAAATATCTGATTGTCTTGTTTCCACGAAAACATGACATTGTCAAGTTATGAATGTTATAATACAAAATAATAACAATAATAATAGCATTATAGACAAATCGATTAACCAATTAAAACATTTAAAAACAAAAAAATGATTCAGAGAAAAAAAAAGAAAGACAAAATAAAGGTTAGAGAATAATGGGGTGAGGAAGTATACAGAATAACTATGGAAAATAAAGAATCATGTAAAACTGATGTACAATAATGCTATCAGAAATGAACGATGTGTAGAATAATTAGAATAAAGAATTGAAATGGAAGTTTTACCCAACGCCGTCAACGTTGAATGATGCTGAAGGTCATAAACTTCTCTATCACCAGCTTTTACCACTAAAAGACGACCTTTCTAAAACGTTTCCCCGAATGCAATCTAGCAGACAAGAACAATTTTCTTTTACGAATCAAAACCATAGCGAAAATAGAAGTCAAAAATTGTCGACTAAAAAGCTATAGCAATGGCGCCTGTCACGTTGAAATTAGGTCGTACGTTGTAGGAGTAAGTTTTGAGACGTCTACGGGAGAGTTTTACATCTCCGGAACTGGTCTCTGTCTTTTGTTAGCGCTACTAGCGGTAACATCTGTACTGTACAGTATGGAATTAGTTATCAAAAGTACCAGGATTATAATTTTATACGCCGACGCGCGTTTCGTCTACATAAGACTCATCAGTGACGCTCAGATCAAAAAAGTTAAAAAGCCAAATCAATACAAAGTTGAAGAGCATTGAGGATCCAAAATTCCAAAAAGTTGTGCCAAATACGGCTAAGGTAATCTACTCCGGGGGTAAGAAAATCCTTACTTTTTCGAAAAATTCAAGGTTTTGTAAACAGAAAATTTATAAATATGACCATATAATTGATATTCATGTCAACACCGAAGTGCTGACTACTGGGCTGGTGATACCCTCGGGGACGAAACGTCCACCAGCAGTGTCATCGACCCAGTGGTGTAAATAGTTATCAAAAGTACCAGGATTATAATTTTATACGCCGACGCGCGTTTCGTCTACATAAGACTCATCAGTGACGCTCAGATCAAAATAGTTAAAAAACCAAATCAATACAAAGTTGAAGAGCATTGAGGATCCAAAATTCCAAAAAGTTGTGCCAAATACGGCTAAGGTAATCTACTCCTGGGGTAAGAAAATCCTTAGTTTTTCGAAAAATTCAAGGTTTTGTAAACAGAAAATTTATAAATATGACCATATAATTGATATTCATGTCAACACCGAAGTGCTGACTACTGGGCTGGTGATACCCTCGGGGACGAAACGTCCACCAGCAGTGGCATCGACCCAGTGGTGAAAATAGTTATCAAAAGTACCACTTTGTTAGTGCTACTAGTAGACTAACATCACTAATAGAATCTTTATAGTAGCAGCTAATATAATAGGATCGGGTGGTAATTTCGACATAACCATTCAGGCAACCCGTTGTTGGGTTGCTACCCCTGAATTAGTAATTTTAAGAAAACTTTGCAGCTTTTGGTCATTATATTGAATATTATTATAGATAAACTGTAAAAAGCAATAATGTTCAGAAAAGTAAGACCTACAAAATAAGTCACTTAACAATAATGGTCAATTAACCCTTTAAGAAGTTATTGCCCTTTATAGTCAACTTTTTACAATTTTCATAAATGTAAATTTTTACAAAATATTTTCCACCAAACAGCTGGGTCAAGTTCATTATATATAGAGATTATAATCCAAAAGTTCCAAAAAGTATAGCCAAATCCGTGAAAGGAATCAGAGCTTTGCATGAGGGAGATACATCCCTTAATTTATAATAATTTTTAACATTTTGTAACAGCAAATTTAATAACACAAACAATCCGTATTTTCATGCCAGTACCGGAGTACTGGCTACTGGGCTGGTGATACCTTCGGGGACTAACAGTCTGAGGAGCCTCTGACCTTTGTTAGTCTTGTATCTTTTTTAGTTTTGATTCATTTATTTGTTTTGGAGATTAATGTGACGTCCGTTTTCACTGAACTATTACACGATTGTATTTATGGGCCAGCTGGGGACCACCTCCGGATGGGGGATTTTCTCGCTGCGTTGATGACCTATTGGTGGCCTTCGGCTGTTGTCTGCTCTTTGGTCTGGTAATTGTCTCTTTGATATGTTCTCCATTTCTATTCACAATTTTGATACATGTACTACAAAATCTAAAACTTTTTTTCGATTATGCATGTTATAAAGTATTGAATCGTGATTTACATGTATAAAACCATACATTGATGACAAATGCACATGTATATCTGTGTAAATTGATTATAAAAATTTCCTTATAATACAATAACTGGTATCTCGATTTGTTGGTACATCCTGTCGGACATTCATAAACACATACTACTATTTATTTAGACAAATATAGATTCCTTTTCACCCAGAATAAGTTATGACTGGAAACATAATTCCAGCGATCTTGAAAAAGCTCCAAAAAGAACGAACCCACGCAACACAATAAAGAGTTATTTGAAAAGATGATTATTCGTCACGAACATGCAATTTTCGTCTTAAAGAAATAATTTAATTTGTCTATGAGTTACAGAAAAAAAGTACACCTCGTGACGTAATGACTTTTATGATGATTACGCTCAAACTTTTACTACGAATGAATTATGCGCACTTACCAGCATACACAAGTGTAGTTCCGTTTTTTGATGGACAGGTTGTTCTTCCCCACCGAACATATGTATCTCCTCCACCTGTAAATGAATTGCCTAAAAACAAAAAGAGATGTGGTACGATTGGCAGTTAAACAAGAACAGTTACAGGACATTGAAATGAATATCGACAAGGAGCCAAAAAAATCATGCCGTATGATAAGCGTTTAAAGGCGAAAACTGACAAAACAAAAAACATTCTAAACGAGAAAACAAGCCGCCTGTCTATTTCGAAATAAAACTTTTAACACATTTGCACATCTGCTTATAATAGTAATAACGTACAATGTGTAATAACTCTCATAGTTATGAGTCGCACTTATTTACGACTAGAATAAATAATAGAAACAACATTTCTACCTGTTTGATTTCTCTTTCTAGTGTTTTGTTTCATATTAGTAAATAAACAATCTGAGTGGTTATAAATAGAAAAAATAAAATGAAATACATTAAATATTTAAAATATAAGTGAAAATAATGTTTGAAAATAATGTTTTGCTGAATATATTGTAGGATAAACATTTGATATCGATCGGTATTAATCATCTATGAGTACATGTTATACGTTTCCATTAATTGTTCAGTGGGATGTCAGAAGAGAAATTCGAAATGGCTTTTTTTTTTTTAAAATGATAGCCATTGCAGAGCAGATGTGTTTGATACACAATATTTTTTAAGTCCGAAGACGATCATGATGATGGTGAAAACAATGTACAAGAATACTCCCTTAATTTTAAAATCGAAGTAGTATCAATTTATCAAAACCGTTGGCAACAAGTTGCTTTGTATTGAAAGAATGTCATAATATTAATCTTAAGATTTTGCTAGACCGAGACGACTAATAGTTTGATAACTGGCGTCAGACTCATCATCTTAACTTGCAAGCAAACGTCAAGTTTAATGGTAATCTAGTAAGGAAAGTCTTTTTTATTAATTGATTGTAAGTTTTAGGCATTTTTATTTTGTTTGAAAAAGCGGGACAAAACAAGGGAAAATAAAAATAAAGTAGATATATAGGAAGGATAGATAGAGTATCACTAAAACAAACAAAAGTGTGATTTAAAGTGCTCCTGAAGGGTAAACAATTCTAAATCTACTAGTGTAAAATACGTCTCCAGTTATAGTCATTATATATCATTATATATTATATAACTGAGAAGGAATGATAGGCTAGGAATGTGGCTATATTATTATGAATTATTTTCAAACTTTTTTATGACACATATGTTCTATTTTGGTCTACCAATGCACAAAGGCTGTTTCGGATTTTAAGCGGGATGAATATCATAATGTTTAAATTATAGCATGTTAAACTTTATAATAACTTACCATTAATGTTAGCATGGTTGTCATCGAATCTTTTCATCTGTGATATCATCTGCGTAATTTGTTTTTCTAGTTTGCTAGTGTCGAGCTTTTCTAATTGTGTTGTTATTTTTGCCTCCAGATGGTCAATTTTCTTTTTGTTTGCGAGTGTGTCATCCTATCCAACCTTCCGTCAGATGGTCAATTTTCTTTTTGTTTGCAACTGCTATTACTTTAGAACTTATACCATCGAGTGATTGTTCATTTTTATCAGTGGCAAAAGTTCCGAATCTAGATTTCAAATCCTTTATGTCTCTTTTTACAGAAATCATGTCTTTTTGGCTTTCGTGGGCTATATCTCGGAGTTTTTCCATACGTGCTCTTCAAGCATTCAACTGTTGTATGATAAACCAAATCAGTGGATTGCTCTTTCCATCTGCATTTATTTTTAAAGCAGTTTTCGAAAACACCCCAGAGAACAAAACACAGAGCACTAAAACAAAATACTTCATTTTCATCGTACAAGGAAGCCCACAATAAACCGAATCTTCCATGGAATTGATTTTTTAAACTATTGGTGACAAACATATGTCGAAAAATCCATACTTTGGTGGACATGTACTAAAACTAAATACAGTTTTATCGACATGTAAACTCATCATATAACATGATATATTCCTGGATCAAAAGTGTGCATACAAGACGCGCATTTTAGCTACAAAAACATAAAATGGACGCTTGTATAAAATAAAAGGACTCCTTAAATTTAAATAAAAGAACACAGATCAACAGACCCACATGAATCAACTTTTGATAGCCTGTTGTAACGGTCAGACTGTACGACATTCTATAATCGTTTTTTCCTTCTGAATAATAACTAACGTGTTTGGTCAATATAACCTCACCATGTATAGGCACAGACAAATGTAGTTTTCCTGTAAGGGTCAATTATTGAAATGGTGATAAAGCTCATTATTGTTTTTTTTTATGTTTTTCATGTTATTACTACAACTATTTAAACAAATTAGAAATTGAATGGGGATTAAAATAACGTGTTAACATGTCGCTTTAGTAAACATAATGCCATGCCAGCAGTGAACTCTTTGAAACCCCTCGTTACCTCATGACATGTTGTCAAGGTTTTTGTTTTGTTTTTGTTTTATTTTTGAGCTTGTTTTTATGTTAGTTTGTTGGTTTGTTTTTTTAAATTTGGTTGTGCAGTGATGCGAGTTTTATTTTGTTTCAGGTGTTTTTTTTTTTTTTTGTCATCTTCGTTAATAAGGCAAGATAAATTCAAATTCGAATTGTTTGTACGTTGTGCAGATTTGTAAAATGTATTTACACGTTTTTATTGTTGTTATGCCAAGATGGTTGTCATATTTTGTTTCCCTGATAGCATTGAAATCACATAGGGTCATAATTTATGATATGTTGTCAAGGTTTTTGTTTTGTTTTTGTTT
Organism: Mytilus galloprovincialis; assembly: GCA_037788925.1. Lineage (NCBI taxonomy): Eukaryota > Metazoa > Mollusca > Bivalvia > Mytilida > Mytilidae > Mytilus > Mytilus galloprovincialis. Next base: position 15,383,121 of record CM075339.1, read on the forward strand.
TATTTTTGAGCTTGTTTTTATATTAGTTTGTTGGTTTGTTTTTTTTTAAATTTGGTTGTGCAGTGATGCGAGTTTTACTTTGTTTAAGGTGTTTTTTTTTGTCATCTTCGTTAACAAGACAAGATAAATTCAAATTCGAATTGTTTGTACGTTGTGTAGATTTCTAAAATGCATATACACGTTTTAATTGTTGTTATGCTAAGATGGTTGTCATATTGTGATTCCCTGATAGCATTGAAATCACATCGGGTCATAATTTATGATCTGTTCACCTTTTGGAGTCAATTTTTATTTTATTTCGCAATTTGAAATTGACCTTATTAAACATGGAATTATCTGATGAAGCAATTCGTTTATCATCATCTGAATTTTATCTTCTATAAAAATTAGAAGAAAAAAAATATCACCAGTACACATACATTCTTAGACTAATAGTATGGTTATCGCAGTTTAAAAGACAAAAAGTCACAGAAAATGTACTGTTTGTTGTGAAAACCGAAAATATTGAAACTGGCGAGGTATCTGCTTAAGATAATCGTTGATGTTATATGCTAGATAAATAGTTATTCCAGTCGAATTTGATAAAGCTATACGTGCTACACATTGTTTTAACGCAAGATATCTGTATTGTAAGACATTGAACTAAGATTTAAATTCTTCACAAACATGACAAACTTAACGTGTCCTATTTAACAGGCAAAAAATAATTGTAAACATGTATTTACCTTAAATGGCTCAATTTTAGATATTGTATATGAATTTGCATTTAGTCGATACTTTGTCTAACGGAGCTTTGTCTTAAAAAATAAGTAATCTTTTGGGCTTTTTGTCCTACGAAAAGCCAGTACAGGTGGCTCGGGAAAGATCTTGGATAGTTTAGGATGTTTTTCGATTTCTTTTAAATAATACGAAGTTTATGACATTTTAGATTATATTGCATTGATCGAAAGTTATTGGATTAGAAAACGTCTATATGGCTGCTTTGTCCTTAGTTACAAAATTTCAATTGTGAAACCGATGGTAAATAGTAGTCAATGTACAAAAAATTGATAAATCAAAATTGCACATGTTTAGGTTAAATTTATAAGGATTAAACCGATGAAATTAATTACTTGTGCAACTAGTTGTCCACTTAAACTGTTCTTTGTATATTTTAATTTGAAATGTAATAATTCGTGTGCATCTGTATAATTATGTGTTCATGAGTGACTATAATTTTTACTGTACTGATGAGGATTTTGGGAAATAACAATTTGAAACTTAAAATTGATCATTAATACGTTAAATATCCTTCACGTCTTCAATATTCAAGACAATATTGAAGTACAATGACACCTGATTGATTCACGGTGATACAATATGAAATGAAAACAAATCAGATTCTTATTTTAAATCCTTCTTTGTAGCTTAATTGACCTTAATAAAGCTAAGTTAACTAGTGTTTTCAATCATTGCATTTAGTGGCCTTTCGTGATTACACCAGTTTCATAATTTATTGTTTAAAACAAGACGAACTGAATTGCTATTCCTAACGTAATAGGTTTGATTATTTCACAAGATCGTGTATTTCTGAAATATTTAACTTATCTGAATAAAACAAATATATATCAAAAAATTCATTGATATGTTTTTATTGAGCATGTCTTTATTTGTAGTCATTTTGTTCCTGTGGTGAATATGCGTTTAACATATATTAAAACTATTGTTCAAAATTTTTGATTACCTAAAATCATTTGTAAAAGAGGGACGAAAGATACCAAAGGGACAGTCAAACTCATAAATCGAAAATAAACTGACAACGCCATGGCTAAAAATGAAAAAGACAAACAATAGTACACATGACGCAACATAGAAAACTAAAGAATAAACAACACGAACCCCACCAAAAAGTAGGGGTGATCTCAGGTGCTCCGGAAGGGTAAGCAGATCCTGCTCCACATGTGACACTCGTCGTGTTGCTTATGTGAAAACAAATCCGTAATTTACAGACCTCTGGAAGTGTGTTGTTTTCTTAACTTGTTGTTTCTTTTTCAGTTACGCACAATCTACCTCTCCCGTTCATCAACCATATCTCATTACTCATGTTACTAGTATACTAGTTTAACAGTGTTCGGTTATATTATCAGGTGACTGTCCCTTATAATAATCAACCCAAATCTACATTTCAGAGATTGTTCTATCAACACAAACTTTCCACCAATGAACCAAACACACTTTCTTCAAAAAAAATCAATGAGAGTACCTGATTTGATTGAAACACAGTGTATTGTTTTTACGCAGTACAAAGTAACATCTTATTCCAACTAAAAGTATTAACCTGAGCCGAAAAACGATACCATGTTCGCAAAAACGTACCCATTAAAATAAAAACAGATTCTGTTTTCAGTTCTAGTTCTTTATACAGATGTTCCTCAAAAGGTTTGATTTTGACTTTGTTTTTATCTTTTAAGATTATTTTGACTCTGCTTGAGCATACACGCAGTTGTATATGTATTCGGTTGTGTTTGTACACCGCTGATGTTGGTGAGAGTTACTACATTTAAACGTTTATCTAACAGTTGTCGACTGTTATAATAGTTATTTCCTTGTCACGAATGATGAACTTCATACCATTCATTGTATTGCATAAATAAAGGCAACAGCAGTATACCACTGTTCGAAATTCATAAATCGATGGAGAAAAAAAAAAAACAAATCCGGGTTACAAACTGAAGGTGAGGGAAACGCATCAAATATAAGAGAAGAACTACGACACAACAGAAACACAACATTAAAATGTAACACACTCAGAAACGAACTATATATTATATAACAATGGCAATTTTCCTGAGTTGGTACAGGACATTTTAAGAAAAAATGGTGGGTCGAACTTGGTTTTGTGTCATGCCAAACCTCCCGCTTTTATGGCGATGTTAAATACAACATTAAAATGACAACGTTACATAACAGGCCTACAATACCTATAAATGGGAGAACATATAGGACAGAGAAACACACGAATAATAGCTAAAAAAAGGTACCAAGTTTAATTCAATACGGCAGACGCGCGGTTCGTCCACACAAGACTAACCAGTGACGCTCAGATGAAAAAAGTTCGAAAGCCAAAATAAGTAGAAAGTTGAAGAGCACTTAGGACCAAAAGTTCCAAAAAGTTATACGGCTAGGGTTTTCTGCTTGAGATAAGAACATCCGTATTATTTAGAATAATTCATACTAGTTCAAACAGTAAATGTTATAAAATGACTATATGATAGATATACATGATAAAACCGAAGTGGTGACTAACTACAGAATACAAACGGATACATTACATAAAACAACATAAACCAGCACATAAAAACCTAGACCACCTGAGATCATCTATGCTTTTTATAGGATGTGTGTTTTTCAGTCTTTAGTTTTGTTTTATCTTTGGTGTTGGTTATAAAAAAGACAAATCTTCACAAGAGACCAAATGACACAGACATTAAAAATTATATGTCACTGTACGGCCTTGAACAATGAGCAAATGTCATACCGCACAGTCAGTTATAAAAGGCCCCGAAACGATGAGTGCAGATCATTTCAAACGAGAAAACAGACGACATAATCAATGTACCACAAACTTAAGGGAAAAATAGTATGTAACACAGCAACAAACAACAACTACTTAATAACAGGCGCCTGACTTGAGAAAGGCACTTTCAACAGAATGTGGCGAGGTTATAAATGTTAGCGGAATCCCAACCCTCCCCTAACCTGGGACATTAGTGTTACAATACTACATAAGAACAAACTGTAAACGTCAGTTGAAAAAGACTAAACTCATCACATAGATAGAAATAGTTATACATCTAACGTAAACAGAGTGGATATGTCCGGGTACTAGTACACCCCAACTTAAAAGTACAAATCTGAGAGTACTCGCAGCTACATAAAAGCCCATTATAACTTATAAATAGGTCATGCATTCTTACCTAAAATGATAATCAATACATATTCAATATCCAATTGATTTAGCGTAAAGACGTCAAAAGCAGTCATGACTAGTGTGTTTGGCTATATTAGTTTTTGTGATGGGCTTGTCATTTTGTTTTCGACCATTGGGTTTGATTGTCCCTTATAGGTATCGAAAGACGTTAAAATCGTAGCCATATTTCCCCCTTTGAAATAGGTAGGGTTTCAGGGTCTCGAAATGTCGACAATTGCCAGAAAAAAAAACACCCAAAAGGGCCAAGTAAGATATCTTATCACTAGGCGTTCGTCGTCTTCCGTAACCGTTTTAGCAAATCTGGTCAAATAAAACCAAACTTTGCCTAAATCATCCTGAGGGTTTTAGTTTGAAATAAGTATCCGACGACCCCGCCCTTCAACCAAGATGGCCACCATGGCTAAAAACAAAACACACGGTAATGCTTTTTTTGGCTAAACTAAACTAAAGCATTTAGATCAAATATGAGAGGAATAGAAATATTTATAACATTAAGATTTATCTGGCCTATACTTTTCAAATACATCAGACAACCTGTTGTTGGGTGGCTGCCCCTGAATTGGTAGTTTTAAGGAAATTTTGCATTTTTTTGTATTATCCTTAATATTGTAATAGATAGAGATAAACTTAAAACAACATTGTTAAGCAAAGTAAGATCTACAAATAAGTCAACTTGACCAAAACTCTCAACTGACCCCATTTTTTTGTATCTTTTACAAAAATCTTCTTCTCTGAAGCTACTGGTTCAAATTTAACCAACCTTGGCCTAAATAATTCTTAGGTAGCTAGTTTAAAAATTGCATCCGACAACTCCTCCATCAACCAAGATGTCTTAAAACAGAACATGGGCGTGAAATGCAATTTTTGGTTGATATCTCTGAAACTATAGCATTTAGAGCAAATCTGAAGGAGTTAAAATGTTCATCAGATCAACATCTATCTGCCCAAAAATTTTCAAATGCCAGACAACCCGTTGTTATCGACCTGAATTGGTTATTATAAAAGACATTTTTCAGTTTATCTTTAATATCTTGTATATTATAATAGATAGAGATAAACTGTAAACAGCAAAATTGTTTAGCAAAATAAGATATCTAAATACGTCAAATGATAAAAATAGTTAATTGAGTAGTTTATAATCTTTAAAGTAAAGTTTTCACATTTATTTGTAAATTTTAAAAATCTTTTACAAAAATCTGATACTCTAATTTTGTCTATTACAAATGTATTTGATGTATTTAGAAAACCGTTAATAATAGAGAAAATCTGACAGGGAAAAGTGTTTACAATTTTAAGCTCTACGAACTTTCTATACACTGGACTGCACCGTACGTCAAAATTGTCAGACGACATCTAATAGGAGTTATTGCCCTTAAATACAAAATGTTATTAATCTTATTTTTTAATTTTGCCTACTATCATGCAAACTATTATAATAGATACAATAGAAACATAATAATAAATTCAAACATTAAATCGAACAGAGAGCGTCCTTTTTTTGGTATGCACATAGAACAAGGTGAGCGATACAGGCTCTTTAGAGCCTCTAGTTCAAAAAGATAAGAAAATATTATGTACTTGTTATCGCATAATCACACATGGTTCTAAAATGATTTAGAAGTTATTTAATTCAAACTCCTACAATGTTATTGTTTGAATAGCTATAGAGTTGTTTATAAATAGCACTTTCAGTTGTTAAATAAAGGCAGTAGTATACCGCTTTTCGAAAGTCATAAATCGATTGAGAGAAAACAAATTCAGGTTACAAACTTCAACTGAGGAAAATGCATCAAATATGAAAGGGAAAAAAAACCCAACCGAATCTACAAAAACACTAAAGTGCAACAAAAAACCTAACGACAATGCAACCCAAACAGACTATAAAATAACAATTGTCATTTTTCATGGCAAGCCAAACCTACCACTTTTATTGTAATCTTTAATATGACACTAATATGACAACATAACATGACAGGATTACAATACAAATAAATGGATGAACATTCAGGACAGATAGATACACAAATTACCAATACAATAGAACATTACAACATGATAATAGTTATTAACGGTACTAAGCTTATAATTTAATGCGGCAGACGCGAGTTTCGTCCACACAAGACGCTCATGTCAAATTAGTAAAGAAAGCCAAACCAAGATGAAGAGTATTGATGACATATGCAACATTAAGTTGCGCCGCTAAACACGGCTAAAGGTTATCTGTCTGGGATACGAAAATCCTTAGTATTTAGAATAATTCATACTTTTGCAAACAGCAAATATATCAAAATTACCATATAATTGATACACATATCAGCACCAAAGTGGTGAATAACTTATAATAAAAACGAACACATAAAAGAACCTAGGTCAGCACATAAAAACAGCACAACAGAACCACGCATCGTATGTCACCCGACTAGATCGTCACACAAAAGTGACGTCACAGGAAATTTCTTGTTAATGTAAAAAAAATAGGATATAGTTCAAGATTAGGTTTATAATGATGATTTTTGAGGTATTTAAGGAGGCTCGAGGGTATACAAATTTCAGAAAAAAATTAAACATTTGTTTTTCATTACAAATTTTATTTATTACCTTTTGTAGTTGTTACTTTATCATATGGTACAAAAAATATTCAAAAAAATTAATTCGTGTTGGCCCCAGATGACCTTTAAAATGTAAACATCATTTAAAAAGTTCCAAATTATCTCCCTTTGGTGGAAAAATGCCATTTTTTGGTTTTAAAATTGAAATATCTCTTTTAACTCATCGGTGACCTATATTTTTTAATATAATTTCGATATATGCTGTACTTAAAATAAATTATTGTAAAATTTGAGCGATTTCTGTAATAAATTTCTTTTTTTATTTCGATATTACCTTTATTTCTCCTATTAGTTCAACAGAAAAAAAAAACACTTTTGCAAAGATGTATGCTTCTTTCGAAGGCAGATTGTGAGCGCAAATAAACGGTGACTCCATTTTTTTATTTTATTTTTCTATTAACCATAAGATAAAGTTCATTTATAGAAAAATATAGAGACATCCTATATAAATGATTTAGACCCGCGAACCCCCTTAAGGTCAATAAAAATAACAATACTGTTATAATAGGATTGTTGTAGTAACATGAGTAATTAGATAATTAATTGTATATGTCAAGTTATGTCAGTTTTTCTACTAAATCAAACGGTTACTAAAACGCATTATAGATCTATTTTAATTTGACTGTCTTACTTACAATTTATAAATTTATGCTAACGAAGGACTACCAAGATCTATGCATTACTTTGCAACTGTTTTGTTTTATAACAATACTTTGTTTATTTTCACATGCCCATGTTTTTTTTATATATAGAAATAACAACTTGAAACTTAAACTTGATTAATTCGTCGTCAGTATTGCAACTTTAAACTTTTATTAAAAGAAAAGTATGTAGTGAATCGATTCATTACAAAAATCAATATAAGCATATGCCAAAATAAAAAAAAAAAAACAAACTGTAAACCTATTCTTCTGTTTCAATGATGTTTCCACATATAATTATCATATTGCGTGAGAGTAATATCATCCTTAAATTTGATGATATATGACAACCAATATCCATTAATCTTAGAAATAATACATGAACAAGTTTTTTAATATATATAAAAAGCAAAATACATTTACATGTATGAATATGCTAACAAAATAAATTTTATATCAAAAAGTAAAATTTTAAAACACCTTTATATAAGCGAACTATTAACCTTTTTTTACTTGTCGCACTAAGTGCATCTTTTGATATCTAAATGTAGTAAGCGTTGCTTTATGCTAGGTTTTCTATTTGAATAAAAGGATATATGATGTATATTTCAATGAAACATCTACCAGGAAAATAAAATTAATTAAAGGCTAATCAATTAATGGGTTTATAGGTACATGTTGGTCAAGACTCTACATACAAGATATGTATTATGGAAGAATGATTACTCCTAATAGGTTTTTATTTTTGGGCTTGATGTCAGTGCTTGGTTTTTTTATAGATTATATTCCAATATGTATATGCTTCGTTAGTTGCGTATACCAGATATGAGGCGATATTCTGGACGTAGGTAATTTATGTTATTGTGTTCTTGTGTTGTTTGTGCTTTTTTTGAAATAGATACACTACACTACTTCAGAGGAACTGATTTGATGGCAAACACACTAATTAACATATATCATTTGAAAGTTGCCATCCCTCTTTTCATATCGATCAGTGGAATAACAATTAAACATAAAATTACAAAAAGTTAGAGAAAGATCGCAATCCAAATATATCGGGAGTATGCCGTACTAAGTTAAAGTTTACTCAGACTTAAACTATGACAACTGTCCCGATTAATTATACCATGTTTGTAAATCTTACACATTAAAAACAAACTGAATTTGTTTTTCATTTCAAATTATTTTCATATGTTTCTCAAATGGTTTTCTTTGGTATTAATTCTTGTTTTTCGAAAAAATGTTGACTCAGCGTGAGTTGTATATGTATTCGGTTGTGTATACACACCGCTGATGTTGGCGAGAATACACAGAGCATGCCATTAGTCACTTTTCAAGTTAATTTCCTAAATTGTTAACTTATCTATATTGTTTTTTTCTATGCTACGGAAGTTGAACAACATGCTATTACTTTGATTTCATACATTGTATAGCATGTGAGGAAGAAACCAGAATAACACAATTATTAATATTATCAATAATCATTAATTTCCTGGTCGAATCCGAAACCAATACCAACAGAATGCATGTATGTTACATGTAGTGTCCGGTTGTAGTAAGAAAACAAGGACGGTTCAAACAAAAATATTCCGAAAACATAGACAAATATTCACCTTATTATCAGGTGATCAGATGACAATACAAATATTAAAAAATCCTGGTTAAAAATAAAATTCTTTATTTCAGTCACAGAACCGTCAGAACCAAAATTACTGATGAACTATTTTATCATACTTATCAGCCGGTTAGTACTTACACGAGTAACACGACGAGTACCACATTGTGGATCACGATCTGATTAACATTCTGGAGAACCTTATATCAACAATTTTTTTTATAGGGTATGTTTTACTCAGTCTTTAGATTTCTATCTTATGGTGCGTTGCCTTTTTGTGTTTCTTTGATACATTTTTTTTAAATGATTAAGATTATCTTACTTGACGTGACATTGTATCTATTAAAAAGATAATCCGGGGAAAAAGGGGAAATTACAATACAATATCAATAAAATCACTAAAACTCAGCTGCGTTTTGAAGAACATTGTTTATTAATTTCAAGCTGAAATTACTGAAAAAATGAAAATAATAGAACAACAATGCATATCTTTTTAAAAAAACAATAATATTTTATCTTTAATTTTATTTTCAATTGCTTAATATTCATTTAGAACACACGGCGCACGTTAACGGATATCCCTTACGATAAGGAGGACATGACAGGGATCCACACTGTCCGACTACTTCATATAACAGCTTTCCGATGTAGTCATGACTCCCATGGTGAAGATACTCTGGGTTTAAATCAACACATAAATAAGTGGAAGCGGCAGCATGTCCAGCAGCACCTGCAGCTAGATTTCCTGCATACTCTAATTTCCATCCTTTATTGCAAGTGGTTTTTCCAGGTATCATAATTGTTGTTCCAATTTGAACATGACAAACACTGCAAGGAACATCCTGATCAATAGCATTCGAACCAAAAATTTGGATTGAAATTCCATACCGTATATGAAAGCGCTATTGGTACCATTGTTTTTAAGAAATTAGGGTCTGTTGGAAGACATACGGGCTCTGCAGGTGCTCCGACGGCGGCGTAATATCCACCACCTGAGAAACCTTCAAATAAACAAGATTGGACACACATAAATGTTTCATATATATACAAATAATTGATTATGAATATGATTTGAAAAACTATAATGTCACTCAAGGCAAACCCACTAGCACCAAACTGACAAGTAATCGTGTCCTCATATCATATACTAAGTGATAGAAATTAGGTTTAATTAATTTAGGTAATGCGAATCTATTAAAAAAAGGGTCGATGTGAACACATATCATCGTATCTGAAGACGAAATATAGTTTTTACTAGAATATTAGAAAACATACTACATAATGAAAGCTTATTATTTCAATATACGTTATTAGGTCAATGAAAGGAAAATATAAACTTTTTGTATGAGGCTGAGAAACTGGGGAAGGGCGAGGTTCTACCGAGCCCTTCCCCAGTTTTGCGCCGAGTACACAAAAGTTTATATTTTTATGACATTGACCTAATATTGTTTTTATACTGCGACTTAAACAAATAAATTTACAGCTTTTTAAATCGTAACACAAATGTCAAACTTATTTTCACCCCTTAATGAACCCCTGATTGTGGAGAAAGTCTTCCATGATGAAATTGACATTATACAAAATATAACTATGTTACTATATTTAGGAAATAAACACAACTATTTGCAGTATAAAATGAATTATATGAATGGTTTGAAGAACATTTGTCTTCTGTCAGATGAGTAAGCACTACTTACAATGATTTGACATGTCGAGGATAGTTAAACATGCTGCACGACTACCTTTTTTAAGTCACTAAGAAGTATACAAAAGTATCAACACAATGGTGTTCGTACATAATTTACAAGAACTACAAAGAATTTAGGTCTTGTGGTGTGCCTGTCTTGATTATAGAGATGATAAGGACCAGAACCTTACACTAAGTGTCTTTATTGTGTAATAAATTTTTGACAGGCTATACTCGAAACCCATAATTGAAAGACTAGAATACCTCAAGGTATATGTGTCTGATTTATTTCTGTACTTTCTTTATACCTTTTCTTCAAAAGTTATTACATATGGTATTCATTAAATTTATTCGAAATTGTCTTCCACACTAGTTTACAATTCAATCATTTCAAGACTAAAACACACTTACATATTTGACAAGCATTCTGCTTAGTAAAAATGTGTGTAGAATACAACACCTGCATATTCCAGAGATAACGTAACACTTGTTCATTTGTTGTTATTAAAAACACCAATACCCCATTCATTCAAGCAATACAAATAGCCCTTTAATTCAAGATAATGCATGCAAGATTTTCAAGAGGGAGACTGAACTAGAGACATAAAACCCTTTAACTAATAGAATGAAGACTATTTCTTTTTTTTTTAATAATGCATTTATGAGTGCATCTTTGATTGAGTAAAGACCAATGGCAAATACTTCTGTGTACGTCCGGGCGATTCTGGGAGACATCTTCAAATGAGTTATGCGTTTGGCAATGATGATGATTTGCGTCTTGATAAGGGGAAAATAAAGCTAACTAAAGTGTTCTTTATAACAAATATATCAAGTTAAGATAAATAATTCTTTAACTAACTTTATTACTAATTGTTATTAATATTAGTTTTATTAAAAACACGTTTCTTCATTAATTATACATGGCTAAATTCATTCTTTAGAAACATAGTTTGATTAACACTTAACCCACACAATGCTTACATTGACTATCGACTGCATGTAGACAAAACATGATTTGAAATACATGTTTTTTACATTGATTTTATCGATGAGAACGTAATTGTGTATAGTTTATATGTGAATTACACTAACACAACACCGAGTTAAGGTCAATGTGAGATGGCCTTATATAAGTACAAATATCCTCATTGACAAACTTTTCACCTTTGTATAAATGTTGTTTAGGTTCGGTGTGAAACTAAGAGCGATAAAACGTATGGAACAAAATGAAGTAGAGCATGTAGAAGTTAATAAACAGATATATCATGTTCTTGAGGGGTATTTGCGACAAATACCAGCCGAGACAATGTTAAACTTCGCGAGCCGTAAGGCGAATGAAATTCATTCTCTCGACTGGTATTTTTCGCAAATACCCCTCAAAAACAGGATTTATTTTTTTAATTACATCCAATGCTAAGGTTCAAAAACGCATTGATGATCATGACGTTACAAGCGTCCAGTCGGATAAAGTATTTTTTTGGCAAATAACTCGACAGAGAGGGTAAAAAAGGCACATCCTTTTGGAAAATACCCTGGTGGCGTTTAAAAATGAACGATATTCATTTGATAACAGTAAATTGGTGAAAAATACACTGGCTATCGACCAATCAAAATCCATTATTCTAACAATCAAAAATGAAAATGACAAACAAAAGTAAACGAGAAACAACATAGAAAACTTAAGACTGAACAACACGAACCCTATCAAAAGCTTGGGGTTATCCTAGGTGCTCCGAAAGGGTACGCATATCCTGCTCCACATGTGGCACCCGTCGTGCTGCTCATGATATCAAACGATTTAAAGATATGATTAAAACAGATGTGTCAGTCTGTCTATCGAATTCCAGATATTTATTTATATGAATATATTTTAGAGTATTATTAATGATTAGTCTGTTAAACTTTGAAAGGATTATTTTACGGGATAAACAATCTTGTTTTTTTTCTTGTTTGTTATTATGTTGTTGTTGTCTGTCAGAAATTTGACAGTTGTATTGCATTTGTTTGAGTGTTTGAACTTCTGATTTTGCATTTTGATAAAAATTTTGTGTTTGAGTTTAATAATTGCAAAAAACTTATGAGTTTGCCATTTGTTTATCTCCTTTTTGGAAATTTCGCCTTTGTTAATCATTCAACCGAAATTGTTTTTCTTTCAGTTTTTAATCCTTACCTGCAGCTACACAAATGATTCAAAGTTAAATTTTGGTTTTATTCAAAAGTGGTCCAGATCCGTTCAATCGTGTGTTGTGCGTGACCAGTTGAAAGTTCGACTGTTATAATGTCTTTTATGCAAACTATTGTAGTACGAAATAAAAAATTCATAATTCTGCCTACCCTCCGATTCGGTTTTTCCATTGAACTCGAGATATTCTAGTGTTGGTATTTTTTTGCTGACTTTGATAGCGCAATTAATTACAGCGCCCCCTACGGTCATGTTCCTCCTAATGTAGCGATCAAAGTGAGTGAAATATAACGACTGGATCATCTGGATTACGACTACGCGAGTTTTTATTTGAAGGATACCTCTTTTTAGGGCAACTCTTTTTAACCGAAGACCTAACCCCACCAACCACTTGGAAAAAGGCAATAATGGATTAAAAGGAATGTTCAAACACCCAATCTCAACATTTATGTGATCTTCAAATTATTTCAGAATAATCAAGCATTGATAGAATGTACAACTATCAAGTAAGAGCTAAGAAGACAACTACCCACCCGACCCCTCCAAAAGAAACCAACAACACCGATACAGAGTAATAGACAACCGACATCAGTTTTTGAAAGGCAGAAACCATCGAGGACTAATCAGCGTGATAGACTACTCTTACTCAGCAATTCATCAAAATTATTTTAACTGAATTGTGAAATATTATGAATTTTTACTTTGCAAATATATTGTATTGTGAGTTTTGTAATGTAAAAATCATTTTCCACTTCATACGTATAGTGCCTCATATTACTTGTGTTATATATTAAGATTATCTATTTCCTCTTTGCAATGAATGTATAGAAATGCTCCATAGATTTTTAAAAAGTATGTTTGTTGAGTTTGATTTTTTTAGCTGTATGTTTAATGAATCTTTGAATTTTCATGAAATTCTTGATAACAATTCCCAGTTAGGTTTCTAATTACGAATTGTTTTAACTTAAATGAATTAACACCATGATATGTATCTGAATATATAGAAGTCAAAGATAAACTAAACCTTTAAAGTAGGAACGGGTTAATCATAAGTCCTTTTGTCTTTTTTTAACTTAAAGATGCATCGTAAAGTGTATCTTTTCCCTGGTGTCTTGATTAACTAACAAGACATACTATTGTTGTTTTTTTTCTATCAGCGAAATATGAATGTCACTCAAAAAGGCTCTATATTTCATCAAACTTTATGAGTGTTTCCCCTCTGCCATTTCCTTATTTGTCGCCGATATTGATACCAATAGTACTCAATATAATTAGTAAAATCATATATTTATCTCAAGAATACAGGTAATCTCAAACAAAAAATCTTAAAGATGTGATGATATGCATATATAAATTCAAGTATCAATAAGTTCAATATAAAAAATCATGTGAGTATAAATTTAAAAATCCTACCAAAATATACCGTTTGAAATCGCTTGCGATGAATATTTTATTCCAAAGACGTAAAACTAGTAACGTAAATTTTATATATTTTGATTTCTGATTTGGTAATATATCACATCTTAGCTTTTATCACATCTTCATGAAATAACAGTCAGTGAGTTCTATCATTTGATACTAAACAGACATATTACATTTGGTATAGTTAGAATACTTGGTTCATTCTATCTTGCCTGAAATAAAACTCCTTACATATAATGATAGATTATGTGCGAATTTCAAAAGCGCAATTTTACACCAGTAATGAAAACCTTCTATCATTTATGGGTAGACTTTACATAGATAAATTCAGCCGTATTTGACGTGAAACTGTACTTATGTGTCCCGTCATACTTTGAACCACACCATTATTTTATTTATTATTTTTACTGTAAGTCTGTTTTTTGTTATATCTACTTTACGTGAGTCTGCATTTATGTATGCCGTCATACGACAAAATTATTTTTATGTCTACCTGTGCGAATTTCAAACGCGCAATTTTACACCAGTAATGAAAACCTTCTTTCATTTATGGGTAGACTTTACATAGATAAATTCAGCCGTATAAGAAAAGCAAAATGAGAATGTTAAATTTGATGTATGCCTTTTTGTGCTACTTTGTTACATTTGTTGTTTATATAGTGATATTGACTGTTGTACCCCTATTTTTGACATTTTTACTCTTTGAGTATGTTTGTTTTGTTCATGCATCGTTGACAATGTAATGGAATTTGATGCGACTGTCATACAAGTGAGAGGTTTAGCTAGCTATAAAACCAGGTTCAATCCACCATTTTCTACATTAGAAAATGCCTGTACCAAGTCAGGAATATGACAGTTGTTATCCATTCGTTTGATGTGTTTGGACTTTTGATTTTGCCTTTTGATTTTTGATTTTCCTTTTTGAATTTTCCTCGGAGTTCAGTATTTTTGTGTTTTTACTTTTTATGAACAGACTTCTACTATGTGTAACGCAAATACAAACATATCAAAATGAAATCTAAACATAATCTGTTTGGAAAAAATGTGTGATTCTTCAAGTTTGTTTTCTTAGTACCAAATATTCCAATTTTGCCTGTTTAATTTGGTTTGATCATCATTCTTGTCTTTTTTAGTGCATTTGGTTTCCATGTTTTCCAATATATGTTCGTGATTGTATTATACAGTTCTCCATAACCACCATTGATATTGGAATAGGAACATGCTGCGAACCACCACCCACTTTGCTTTTTGATACCACAGTGTGTGGGGCTAATATCGTTGTCCCTGTCACGTGTGGTAAACATCATACCATCTAATTCATTTGGATGCCAATCCTTCATTGCATGACCTGCAAGGCATGTTAAAAGATAGGTAACACTATTATTTAACACTACTCACATCAATAAACCTGCAATAATTTGGGCGAGGAAAAAGAATATTAAAATCATTCTTTCATCATTCTATGTGTTCGAAGGAATCGTGTGGATTAACCATAGCCTGGATAGCTCAGAGCCGAAGTTATGCAACAATAATGTTTAATAATAACAAAAACTCCAGATGGCGAAGAAACTTTGACCACTGCAGAAACAAATATCGTGTTAAGGATAAACAATCGGCCGTCCAAGTTGAATCAACAGTGCTTCGCAATCCTTTTAAAATGACGATAACTTTTAACTTTAATAAGTAGTTTCTCAGAAAGAATAATTAATGTAGATCATATATATATGTTTTAGTTTCAGTGGTTTGATCCAATGTTTAAATATTCCACATTTATTGTCTGACTATCCATGTAACATACGTTATCTGCTGTTTTTGATAATCTTTGTTTGAATGTCTATTTGTTCTGGACTGACAAGTCCAGTGTTAGTGGTTGATGAAGTCTGTTGTTCCTTTAATTCTGAATATAATGTTATCGTTGTCCAATAATTAAAACTATGGTATCAAAAACTAGTCAAAACACATTCTAAATTTTATCATCGGTACAAGAACATTATTCGCAAATAATTATCAACACGCAGATATCTTATACATGTTATACGTTCATGTACTTCACATTCAATATTTTATGGTAATATTCTTTAAAAAGCACAAAAATGTCGGCTTCACCTCAAAAGCTAACAAAACTTATAAGAAGAGATGTAGTTACAATGCTATTGTTACGTCAACGAAAGTGGAATATTTTGGCTTTAATATAATAGGGTCTTTACATCGGAAATAAACATATGTATTACAAAACTAGTTGCTGTTGTGATACGGGTTATGTTCTACCTATATATTTTATGATTGAATGA
Organism: Mytilus galloprovincialis; assembly: GCA_037788925.1. Classification (NCBI taxonomy): domain Eukaryota; kingdom Metazoa; phylum Mollusca; class Bivalvia; order Mytilida; family Mytilidae; genus Mytilus; species Mytilus galloprovincialis. The sequence continues at coordinate 15,399,538 of CM075339.1, forward strand.
TATTAAACCCCTAACAAGAATGATTGTGCTTAGTATTCATGTGATGAAGACACATAAAATTGAGAATGGAAATGGGTAATGTGCCAAAGAGACAACAACCCGACCATAGAAGAAAACAACAGCAGTAGGTCACCAACAGGTCTTCAATGTAGCGAGAAATTCCCGCACCCGGAGGCGTACTTCAACTTGCCCCTAAACAAATATATACCAGTTCAGTGAAAATGAACGCCATACTAAATTCCAAATTGTACACAAGAAACTAAAATTAAAAAAATACAAGACTAACAAAGGCCAGAGGCTCCTGACTTAGGACAGGCGCAAAAATGCGGCGGGGTTAAACATGTTTGTGAGATCTCAACCCCCCCCCTATACCTCTAGCCAATGTAGAAAAGTAAAAGCATAACAATACGCACATTAAAATTCAGTTCAAGAGAAATTCGAGTCTGATGTCAGAAGATGTAACCAAAGAAAATAAACAAAATGACAATAATACATAAATAACAACAGACTACTAGCAGTTAACTGACATGCCAGCTCCAGACTTCAATTAAACTGACTGAAAGATTATGATTTCATCATATGAACATCAGGCACAATCCTTCCCGTTAGGGGTTTAATATCATACCATCATAACATATATGAGAAGAACATAACCCGTGTCATGCCAACAACTGGTTTTTGAATAAATGTGTTTAGTTCCGATGCAAAGACCCTATAAGTGAATCAATATTAACGCCAAAATATGCAATCTTTAATGACCTGACAACAGTATCGTAACTATATCCCTTCTTAATAAGTCTATTCAAAGGTTTTGTTAGTTTTTGAGGTGAATACTGACACCTTTGTGCTTTATAAAGAATATTTCCATAAATAATTGGATGTGAAATACCTGAACGTATAAGAAGTCTGCATGTTGAGCTACAATCTTTCAACCAGTTTAATTAAGGCTACCAAACTTCACCTACATATTGGATATACATTTCCCAGTGTATTTGGGATTCAAGAGCTTGCAGTTGGTACGTGTTGATCAGTATTTGGTATCAATAATGATTCACTTATAAGGTCTTTGCAACGGAAATAAACACATTTATTCTAAAAACAGTTTTTGGCATGAGACGGGCTATGTTCCTCTCATATACTAAACTTCTAAAGGGAGGGACTGTGTTTGTTTTGAATATGATGGAGACATAATCTTTCAATCAGTTGAATTGATATCTGGAACTGGCATGTCAGTAACTGCTAGTAGTCATTTGATAATTTGTTTATCATTGCAATTTTGTTTAGTTTCTTTAATTACCTATTCTGATTTCGGACTCGGACTTCATTTCAACTGAGTTTTACTGTGCGTATTGCGGTGTGTTGGTTTTTTTCTACATTGGTTAGAGGTATATTGGAGGGTTCATATCTAAAAAAAAAACAAAAAAACATGTTTATCCCCGCCATATTTTTACACCTTAGTTTTTATTCAATTTGTCGTTTTTCTCATTTTCGGAGTTTAGTCTGACATCCATTATTACTGAATTAGTAGACATTTTTATTTAGGGGCAAGCTGAAGTACTCCTTCGATTGCGGGATTTTCTCACTTTAAAAAACTTTGGTGGCCGTCGGTTGTTTTCTGGTCTTTGATCGGGTCGTTGTCTCTTTGACGCTTTCCTTTTTTTCATTCTCAATTTTACATATGTCAAAAAACATGAAATAGTAACGTATTGTGCCAGCAGCTGTTTATAGGATAAGATAATTCAGAATCTATATGATCTTTATAATTTCTTAACTACGGAATCACTGTTCAAAAATCCAGGCATTTTTAAAGACCACCTTGTTAAATCTGATTTTATTCAATACTCTTACAATGCCAAGTAACAATAGTAATAATACCCTCAGTAATTGTGATACGTTCTGACATGAACTTGAACAACTATCTTGCATAGAAACAGAGGGACATTTGACATTTTGCTATACAACTAACACATGAATACTTCCTTGTGTACTGATAACTAGTGCAAGTATTGATGTATATGAAATCCTTTAACAACCAAATTCCTGTCTTACGATCGGTGAAAAAAATTTTTAGTTAAGTGTTTCTGGTGGTTTGCAAGTTGCAATCGAGTTTTGCCCTGATGAATATGTCTATCTCTTTCTCTCTCTGTTCTTAATTACGTTTATGGTCATTTCTTAGTTCATTTTATTATACGGTTCAATAACAGACACAGATTACATGTAGGGCTTGTAGCTATTGCATGTTAGAATTACAGGAATAACTATTTGAATTTAAACGATTGCCAACGCCTTTCTTATATGTAACAGATGAATTTTAGAGTACATACAATCTTAGACAGTTTCATCTTGCGATATTGTTAACAAATTTGACTTTTCTACACTTTACACAAGTATTCCCTATTTCAAACTAAAAGATAAAGTGAAAGAGTTGGTATTGCTTTGTTTCATAAAAAATGTCCACTAAGACACAAGTATCTTGTATTAGGGACTTACTTTGTAAAGAATCACTCTGATTCAAACACAAAATTGCATATATGAAACAGACATTATCAAGATACTTGATTTCTTGATTGCCAAATATGTGCAACGTTTGGAGGACATGTATTTCAACAAACTATCAGCATTCTCATGTGAACTAATTGTGGCCCTTTTCTTGCCAAATTGTTCCTCTATTATTATAAGGATGACTTTATACAGGAACTTCTTCGAAAGAAAGATAAGAAGTTAGCCTTATCATGAAACCTTACTTTCCGCTATATAGATGATATATAGAGACAAAAGAGAAACGCTGTTTGCAGGAGAGTTTCATGCAATATATGTGAAATCTATTGTGTCAAGATATGAAAAGACGCCTACCTGGAAGTTTTGACACTACCAGAACATGCAGAACATTGTACATTTTTTTTTAAAATTTTGAACAACAATGGTGATCACACATTAGATTAAATAGATAAAGTAGGTAAAACTGTCTATGCATGTTTGTACAAGTCGAAAGGGTATTGATGTCCCATATATTAAAATAGATACCCTAATATAAATAACAGGTGTATACAATTGGATTTAACAGAACAGCTGATGTTTCCCGTCTGGAATGAAAATTCCCGTCTGGGATAAAATTTCTGGGACTGACTTTTCGGCTCTCCCTTGACACCATTTGCGAGTATGGTTTTGAGGAAACGATGATAGTCCGTCGGAAGGGACGATAAATTGCTGACCCGTTTTAAGAGAGAGCCATATCTCTTGCACGTTAAAGACATCCTTGTAGATTTCGAAAAGAACAGGCTAATGCCACTACAAGGCAGCACTCGTTCCCGCAAAGTGGAAAGGGATTGATATAAGTTTGAAAATTTGTTTCCCAATCCACTATAAATAAATATGTTAAAAAAAAAATAACAGCTAATGTAAAACTACTTTTTTAAAAGAGATGCACAATCTCGACATGAAAAAGAGCATACGGAAATATCCCTGCCTTATATACACATTGTTTCACAAATTCCTTAGCAAGATATGTTTCATTACCACCTTCTTTGAATCATTTTCAACTGAATAGTAACTCAATACCAAATGATTTCGATGACATTCAGTAATTGTGCTACTCTTTATACATGATACAGTATTGACATAAACTTATATCGAAAAATATTAATTTTAAGTTATATTAACATACTTTTGTTGTCGTGATACGGATCGCGTGACTTCCTCGATAACTATAACTATCAATGTTATCGAAGCTTTTGTTTGATATAGATAAAGCTTTCGTCTATAAATAGGTCATGATTGTTACACGTTGCGTTGTGGTTTTTCTTCGGTGAATTCCTCTACATTTTGTCATGTCGAGTCCCTTGCAATAGGTATTGCTTTGATTTTTTCTTATTGTTAAATACCGTACCGTGTCATATAATCGATAATACATATTTTGGTGTTTGGTAATCATAAGATATCTTCCTATTCATAATGTATCAATAGTTGGCTGTACTGGAAAATATCTTACATCCTACGGATTTTTAGGCATATGATTGTTTAAAAGCAACCGCGTTGAACCCGTATATATTACATATTAGGTTGGTAGGGTTCCATATTAGGTTAGTATGCAGGCCTGATTTCAATTACAATTAGTAGTGGTGTAACGTTCCTTTATAAAAACAATACGGTGTTAAGGAAAAATCATAAAGATTCGATCAGACGTTGTAATGGATAATGAATGATTGAAACTAATTCATAAAACATTTTAAAGCTCACTTTAAAGTTGTAACTGTTAACTTTTCTTTTTTATTAACCAATGAAGGTATGTTTTTAATACGATGGCATTTGAGAGTTGATCAATTGTATAAGCCACTATTCTAAATATCACATGTTAAGATAGTCGGTAAGATATATTCGTTTCACAGTGTGCTAACGACCTTATACGATATATATGGGTAATCAGTAAATCCATTCTATTACTGACCTCATATATTTCGTATTTGGTCACTATCACGCTGTGTAGCTCATATTAATGTTGAGATGAACAGTAATATTGGTTGATTCTATGCATTACTGTTTGTCATTTTGACAGACTTAAGCAGAACTGATATACAAGGAGCCCTGTTGGTCTCACACAGATTATCAAGTGTCTTTTAAAGTCCTGCGCTAAAGATGTGTAAAGTCTAGCACTGGAGATGTAAAGTCCAGTGCTGGAGATCTAAAGTCTAGCGCTGGAGATGTAAAGTCAAGCGCTGAAGGTGTAAAGTCTACACCGGAGATGTAAAGTCCAGCGCCGGAGATCTAAAGTCTAGCGCTGGAGATGTAAAGTCAAGCGGTGAAGATGTAAAGTCTAGCGCTGGGGATGTAAAGTCTAGCGCTGGAGATGTGTAAAAACTAGCGCTGGAGATATGCAAAGTCTAGCGCTGGAGATGTGAAGTCAAGCGCTGGAGATATAAAATCAAGCGCTCGAGATGTCAAGTCAAGCGCTGGAGATGTAAATTCAAGCGCTGGAGATGTAAAGTCTAGCGCTGAAGATGTGAAGTCGAGTACTGGAGATGTAAAGTCAAGCGCTGGAGATGTAAAATCAAGCGCTGGAGATGTAAAGTCAAGCACTGGAAATGTAAAGTCCAGCGCTTGAGATATAAAGTGTAGCGCTTGAGATGTAAAGTCAAGCACTGGAAATGTAAACTCCAGCGCTTGAGATGTAAAGTAAAGCGCTGGAGATGTAAAATCAAGCGCTGGATATGTAAAGTCAAGTGGTGCAGATGTATAGTCTAGCGTGAGATGTGAAATCAAGTGCTGGAGATGTAAAGTCTTGCAACCTTATTTGCAACACGCTATAAAACACTATGTTACATTTCTAGCGATACACTTTACACTTCTAGCGCTTGTCTTTACATCGTCATTGCTACACTTAATATCTTCAGCAATAGACTTTACATTTCCAGCGCTTGATTTTACATCTCCAGCCCTTGACTTTACATCTCCAGCGCTTGAATTTACATCTCCAGCGCTTGACTTTACATCTCCAGCGCCAGACTTTACATCTCAGGTGCTTGATTTTACATCTCCAGCGCTTGACTTTAGATCATCAGCGCTGGACTTTACATCTCCAGCGCTAGATATTACATCACCAGCGCTTGATTTTACATCTCCAGCGTTTGACTTTAAATCTTAAGCGCCACACTTTACATCTCCAGCGCTTGATTTTACATCTTCAGCGCTATACTTTACATCTCCAGCGCTTGATTTTACATCTCCAGCGCTTGAATTTCAATCTTCAGCGCTAGATTTTACACATCTCCAGCGCTAGTCTTTACATCCCCAGCGCTAGACTTTACATCTCCAGCACTAGACTTTACATCACCAGCGCTTGATTTTACATCTCCAGCGTTTGATTTTACATCTTCAGCGCTAGACTTGACATCGTCAGCGCTTGATTTTACATCTCCAGCGCTTGACTTTACATCTCCAGCGCTAGATTTTACACATCTCCAGCGCAAGTCTTTACATCCCAAGCGCTAGACTTTACATGTTCAGCGCTTGACTTTACACCTTCAGCGCTAGACTTTAGATCTTCAGCGCTAGACTTTAGATCTTCAGCGCTAGATTTTAGATCTCCAGCGCTGGACTTTACATCTCCAGCGCTAGACTTTACATCTTCACCGCTTGACTTTACATCTCCAGCGTTAGACTTTACATCTCTAGCGCTAGACTTTATATCTCCAGCGCTAGACTTTACACATCTTCAGCGCAGGACTTTAAAAGACACTTTATAATCTGTGTGAGACCAACAGGGCTCCGTAGATATACCACATCTTTTACCATGCCTTTATAACAAGTTAAAGTTGCCAACAGATGATCCCTGCACCACACATTGAAAGATAGCAAAATTAGTTACAAAATTGGAATGTACTCTTTTTCCAGGTTACAAAAGGGTAAATTTAAAGAACGCAGAAGACCATGTACCTAAATGTTATTAACTCAAATAGTCCAGAAACTTCCTTTCACAAAGATATGCCCTTCTTTTGAAGCAAACTAATTGTTCCTGGCGACATTTAACCAAAACGTATGCGTTAATTGCAATTAAGTCGTCTTTGGACAACACGCTAATATTAAAGGATAAGTCACATTTCTTGGAACTGCTGGTGTGTAAACTTGGTCGTTTAACTGGTGTCGTTTTTTCATAAACATTATTTAGCAGCCAAGTAACGACGATTGTTTTTTTGTGATTTTTGCAGCATATTTGAAACATCAATGACTTGTAGAAAAAAATGATTTTCATCCTTATAATTATAAACATAACAGCGGTATACTACTGTTGTCTCTATAAATCTTCAATAATACTATCCCCTTACATTTTAACTTTTTGGGAAAATAGAGAAATAAGATAGTATATAGATATTTAAACTCATAATTGGACGACAAACACACAATGTCATGACATAAACCGACTAAAAGACAAACGACAGTATTAAGACAATACACAACATTAAAAACAAAGGGAAATAAAGTCAGAATATCAGAGTAATAAAGTAGCAGTAAATAATTGATTGATAATGTAAATTTTTATATCAATGATTCAGTCGTCCTTGAAATTGTTAGAGAAATATAGTTAAACTGGGTAATCGTTTTCTATATTTTCAGTGCAAAGCATTACATTAATCAAACATCTACATTAACCCGATCAACTTTCAACAGATTTGATTGTTTAGGTTGAATCTAAAAAAAAAAGCATTATTGAAAAACAAAAGTATTCTATACGTCTGATGACGTAATCGGTGCAAATGGTATGCGTTGATAGTGATCATGTCAATTGGTGTGGTAAAGTTTACATGATCAATCCATTTATTTGTGTTTTGTTTTAATTTTTTTTTATGCGAGCGTCACTGATATGTCTTTTGTAGATTTTTTTCGCGTCTGACGCAGATATAAAATGTTAATCCTGATATCTATGATGAGTTCTTTTTTTTTTATAGAATAACCTTCATCATCAGGTTACGGTGTCGCGTGTTTCTGTCTTGTTTCAAGGTCATATTGCATGTGGTGTTAGACGCTGGTCTACACAAAAATATGCATACACTTATATTTTAAGTCATTATATTTGGTTTAAAATGTATCGATATATAATTTTTATTTTTATTATGTTATGAGCACCATCAAAACTTGTAGGGACACTTATTCATATATAGTATTATTTTTGGTAAAAGTAAAATTTGGGACATTCTGATTGATGGATATGCCAGTCGTTCCGAATTTTTAATAGGTTTTAATTCTGTAATGTTTTGGTCTTTAATTATCTGAAAGTACTTTACTAGAAGAAATGTGCATCATGTACGGTAAAATTAATACCGTTGATTTTTTTTTTTATTTCTATTTTCTCAGTCTAGTAGAATGCGATTACGGTATAAGCCAACGTAATTGATGTTTCGTAAGAAAACAGCGATAGACAAATTATCTATGGTCTTTCAGTTTAGAGAAGTTTCTCGGTTAAAAGCATTGTTTCAGCTTTTGTTCCTTTTATTTAAAATTTCAAAGATAATCAATAAATATTTGTCTTAGCTTGATTTGTACCTGAAATCTTGATAAACCTATCAGGACTAGGGTAAATATAACATGCTCTTTAATACGAAACGAAACTGTTTATATAGATGCTTGGTCACATCCACTAATGTAACAATATCGTTGTTTGATAACATTGCAAATTCAGTGACCTATTTCTGAGTTCATGAGTATTAAACTCTTGTGACCGTGGAAATATGTTACATAGAAAACGTCGTTCAGGTTTTATTAAACCTGTATCTCCAAAAAACTGCTACATCATAACAAACATTGTAGTACAAACGCATTCGGACGCAATGTGTGTTTTTTGTGAGTAGCACGTCATTTGAATATTATTGTATTGAATTTGTTGTCAATTTTTCGTTTAAGGGAGCCCAATAATTTGTAATGCAATTTTCATCCTAGGGTACCATATTTTATTTCGTGAGGAATAAATGAATTAGGACAAATACGTAGACGCCTAAACATATGAGGAGTGTATGGCCATAATGTAGTTAATAAAACACTCTATTGGGAAGAGAATTGTTATTCAGCATCTTTGTTTTCTACTCTGTTACATATAAACTACTTTTTTTTCTAACCCAAGATAAGCTTTCGATTCAAAATAATGCTAATCTTTTACCATCCATTTAGATAGTCTAATAAATTGTATTCTGAGTACCACATTGGGGTAAAAAGGTGTTGGCGGTAAACTAAAAACAAATCATCGCACTTTTGTAACCTGTATAAAAAAGGCGGTAAGCAGAAACCATCTAAACAGAATGACATACCGGGCATGGAAGAGTTTTTATCCCTTTCTCAATCCTAGGAAAAGGACACACAGTACAGATATGAGAGTACTCAAATCACTGACAGCTAGTTAAAAGCCAATAACAGCTCATAAAAAATCATGTATCTTTCAATCTAAAATGTCAATAAGAAAAACAAAACAGTCAACGGATTTAGTTTAACATGACTTTGGTATAGGTCAGGTGTATATTTGTTAAAAAAAAAAAACCCCATTAATATATTCTAATTTTAATTTTATTCAACCAAATAAATATCTATAGTAATAAAACAATATCCAAAATATCATATTAGTGATGAATTGGTTACCTTTTTGAACACGTTTATCAAAAGAATAAATAAGTTACAAGATTGATATACATTTTTAATCTATGAAACCGTTACATTTTTGTACCTAGTGTTAAACGTTAAACAGGTAATTTAAATGTTTTACAAGGGTAACATTTTAAGATAGCGACAGGAAAATAATTGATGAATAATAAGTCTTCTGTATCAATCAATGACAATGATTCGTAAATAAAATCAAACTTCAGTATTTTACAACCAACATTTCTGTTTATTTATTTGAATGTTTATTTATAGATTATTATAGTCCCTCACCATTATTATAACCTATGAAACAATTAAAACATGTTAAAATCAGATTGTCCGTCTATCAACATACTGGATAAGCAATGACAATAACTTCTGACGGGTGTAACATTTCTGGACCTTGAGTGATGGTCAGTTTGACATAACGCCCCTCTGTATACCGACTACGATGGAATACCAGATGCTCATTATCTACAGCGGGTCCTGTGTAATGGGCAAATATTGACATATCATCAAGGTGGGTTCCAAAAGATATGTCAAGATCATGAAGTCTGTAGCCTATAAAAAAAAATATCGGATAAATGTGTAAATTCACAATTAACAAGCCAACTACATACATACGTTTCCATGTTGAATAGTACTTTTCATGTGTACACAGTTATATAGAACGGGACTGAAGGGTGTAAATTTTCTGCCAAAATAACCATTTTATTATCTTATGCAATTTGGATAATATTAACAAAAGCTTACAGCTTTAATTTGCTAAAAACGTTTTATCAATAAAAATGTTGGGACGTTATATGTTTTTGGTGAAATTACCCTTACTCCTTTAGCTTGCTTATAAATTCAAACTGTCAATAATCCACGAATGAAAGACAATGCACTGGCTGTCTTACTGTTTTTGTTGCTATACCAATATCGGTGTAATTAAAATTTGTGTTCGCTATTTTTTTTGCACTTAAATTAGGTCGTTAGCTTTTCTTGTATAATTGTCTTACGTTTGTAATTTCTTGGCCTTTTGTAGCTTACTATGTGTAATGAGCTTTGTTCATTGTTGAAGGCTGTGCGGTGACCATGGCCAATAGTTAATAACTGTGTCATTTGGTCTCTCGTGAAGAGTTGTCTCTTTGGTACTCATACCTTATCTTTTTCATAGATTTATAATTATCCTTATACTCCATGTACTGGCTGCCTTACTTTATTAAAGTAGATTTATAGTGTAATATATTTTGCGTATTTGTTTTACTTGACCATATCTGTGTAATTTTCAAATAAAATTGATACGAATAAGATGTACATGCAATTATAAGTAAGCGTATATATGAGAATTGAATGCATAGATCAACATTTTATGTAACAAAACTTAATAAAAAATAGTTCTATTTCTCGTTTTGTCTATTCTAATGCAATCTTAGAAACACTGGACAGATATAGTTATAGGTGTTATCTAGACTTTATTCATATTAACATAAAAATCGTACCACTTGACCACCTGTTGATAACTTCAATTCTAATGATGTTGTAGATGTTTCCTAGATCTACCCACCAATATGGAGACTGGTCCTGTTGCGTATGAGGAGCCGTATAAGTTAATCCATCGACAGCGTATTCTGCATGTTCATTACTATATGTTGAGCTTTGTCCACACATCTTTCCAAACGCCACATTTTGAAATGCTTCGGTCGGTGTTTTACATTCTAGAAAAAAATATTAACTATAATAATACTTTTTAATGTCATTTAAAATTATAAAGTTTGAATTTTATCCGTTATTGATGAACCGTTTTGTTTTATCTTTTGAAAAAAGATCGGACTCAACTATAACGGTTCATAGAATAAAGCTGACTTTTCAATTGAAAAAATGCAATATACGAATACCGCTGTTCAATGTTCATAACATAAATTGATTTAGCAAAAACAATTCCGGGTCACAAACTAAGACCGGACAGTTGAGAACTAACGTTAATCTTTGAGAGACTTGATAGCTTTTATTTGTAACATCGTGTCATTGTGATGAATGATAATCATGGTAAATGATATAAATAAATAGAAAGTTGTAAACGCAGACGTGTGTGTATCTCTGACACCTAAATAGTGTACAAAAACATCGCAATGAATCATTTTTGACACTGTGTCTGTCTGTACTTCCGCCCACTTTTTTTGCATTACCTTCACCCCTCCATTTACCTAATTTCTTGTTTATTCCTTTCAGTGATTGGTTATGATATCAACCATCACACAGAGGTTAATGAACTTATCATACTGATATTCTTATAAAGTATTTTATACTAACCGTCCAATATACACACGACTTTTTCATTGTTTAGGCTTTCACACACTTCACCATCGTCGCATGGGTTTCCAACACATGGGTCAAAAAGTGGATCCTGTAAAAGAAAACTTGACCAAAATACTAAATGCATTATATATAGCATAATGTATTTTCAGAAGTACAGATGGGTGCGGTCCAAACCTTGACAGAAGTTAACTTGGAGCAGACTTGTTGACTGCTTTCTAAGTTAACTTGAACAATTTTAAGCTGACAAGCTAGTTGACTTCGTCGTTGGTGGACCAGACCTCCGGTCTGCTTTTTTAGGACTGCTGCAGACCTATCGACATGTCTGCTCCAGACCAGACCTGTGGACAAGTCTGCTTTTAACCTATCATGAGGACAGGTCTGCCCCAGACCAGACCTGTGGACAAGTTTGCTTTTAACCAGTCCTGGGGACAGGTCTGCCCCAGACCAAACCTGTGGACAGGTTTGTTCCTAACCTACCCGTGGACAGGTCTGCTTCTGACCAGACCTGTGCATACGTCTGCTATTGACCAGACCTGAGGACAAGTTTGTTTTAGACAGATTATCGTGTTTAAGAGTTTTCATATCATACTTGAGCTTTAATTAAAATATGTAAACAACATTCGCATTGTTTTTCCCAAGATAGCACATTTCTTTACTCGCTAGACTCTATATATTATACAAAATTGTTTTTTTTATTTGATACATTCTTATATACATAAAACAATGGCTATACAATCATATAGAGATATCATAAAGGATATGAGAGTTTGTTTTTAATAGAAAGCGGACAGAAAGGTTATCCAACGCATCGGAACAATATTCTTATATCATGGGATATCAACATCATTGTTGACGTTGCTTCGTTCCCTGTTTTTTACCTGTCTCTTCCTAAATTTTGTATGCCCCCATCCTTATTAAACACACACTAACAATATCCAGTGTAAAACTATATACCATTGAAAGAGTTAAAACCACTCGACTACATTAAATAAAACTCCAGACTGAGCAACACGAATCCCATCGATAAACCAAAAACTTGGCCTGATCACGTGTGCTCAGGAAGGATAAGCAGATCTTCTCAACTATATCTATGCTTCTAAAACTTAACATCAATATTAAATAATCAATTTCGATCTTGACGTATAACATGTAAATAGCAAAGAAACCTATTCATTGAAAAAAAAAAAAGAAATCACAAAAATACTGAAAATTCAAAACGGAGAACCCATAATCAAATGGCGAAATCAAAAGCTCAAACACACCACACGAATGGATAACAAATGTCACATTTCTGACTTGGTACATATATAGGCGTTTTCTTATGTAGAAACTGGTGGATTATACTCTTGAAAGACCATGCATGCATAGTATGAGAGGAAGCGTTTGCACGTGCGAATGATTTTAAAGATTGCGTTTATTTCAAAATCAAAGAGATTCCCCTGATATTCATCTGAATATATATCGCAATACGGCAAGTTGTAAATCTTTGGTTAGAATCAGATTGGTACGTTTTTGTTTTTAATTAGTCTCTGGATGATAATTTAGCTTGTTTCCCCCCAATATGCAGAGTATGTGACAATAAGCACTAAAAACACAACATTTTACATTAATGTTTAATTAGCTTATATATCGCCATAATTAATTTGCCTCATTGATTTATATTGTCATCAGTATGTTTTATTTTGTCATACTGAACTAATAATAAGATGAAAGTATGTTATGTAAAATAAAATGCCCTACATTTATACGACAGAACGCTAGTATATAAAGGACCTGCTATTAATAAATTGTCTTCTATATATACAAGGCACTTAAGAAACATAATTTTAGTAGCCATTATCTATATAAAGTAATAAATACGTTGTTCATATATACGTTTCCGTTCATTTCACCCATACTTTTTATTCATATTGTATGAAATTAGCACTGTACAATTGTTGGAAAGTGGCAGAATAGAGTAAGTGCTTATTGTTCAAGTAAAGACATACAAGTCAAATTACTATAGTCTTCAATACAAAAAGCAGTAAGACAAATAGGGTGCACATTCCCCTATTAACTGTGTGGACACAATATGCCTCTTTTCAGTTGTACCTGAAACTTTTGTTTTGTTATTTTCCCCGCAATGATTTTGGTACGAGTCAAAAAAACAACGATTCATAAAAAAGGTATTTAATAAAACAACCCAAATAAAAAAGGTATTAATACACACATCTATAATATTGAATACACGGGCATATTTCTACTATGAATTTGTCTGTACTGATTTCTGTCAAATTTACAATCTTTCTTAAAAACGCCATTAAGACGAGTGATAGTAGGCATGGTGAGGGAGACATCTGCCATTTTTTTTTAAATATTGGACCAAAAGGTATTTTATTTCATTTTTTTACATTTTACTTTTAAGCTCGAGTTAAGAAACCTATTTCTTACATCATCCGTATAATTACCGTCTGCTTACACACTTATTATATATAAACCAGAAATGAAAAAAAAAAACATAAAAAAAAACCAAACACGTCCTGTCTTTGTTTTTTGTGTGTGTTAAAGGGGCACTAGCTGTCAAATTCATGGTCACCGATTTGACTCAAATTCTAATATTTGATTTATAACAATGTAAAACATTTATCCAAACAATCAAAAGTCTAAAATAAACAGTTTACAGAGCTTGGGGTAGATAATATATAGGTTCGTTTCGTGTGTATTTTAGTCCAGACGCCATCTAATTAACTATCGATTTGACCTTAGATGACCATATAAGCGATGTAAACATAAATAAAGATATGAATAGATTAGACCAACACGTGCAATTGGATTTTTATAGGTCTGTTTGATGTTATTTTATAGATTAAAAATAGATGTTTCTCATTGCTTTTGACCGTATAAGAATGATTTTATGTGCATCGAATTAGTAATCAAATGATTTACCGTAGTTTCACTTTTATTGTTGACATTCTTTTTCTTTAAATAAACCAGTACACGTACAATGCATGCGTTGTCAATCTCTAGCTAGGGGTTAAATTGATGTTCACTTGAATACGGATTTAAAGAGGTCGACTCATTCACTTGCAAGTGAATAACTAATTATCAATGTTTCTTAACGTAATTTGACAAAATTGAACCTTTTTGGCTGCAAAAAGCGAATTGTTATTTCACTATTTCACTTTCATTATTGATTGAACAAAACAAAATCAAACTTTAGATTTTTTAAATATCTCGTAGCTAGTGCCCCTTTAAGGCACCTAAATTAAAAAAAAATGAATAAAACAGTTTCGACTTTTGTTTATCTATATAAAAAAAAATGTATTACCCTAAGTTATAAATATTTTTTGTTCAAAAGGACCGTAAAGGGGGAAATCCCGTTAGTGGGAATGGAAATATCATGTATGACATCTAAATGTGTTTGATAATATTACATTAGGTATTATCGTCATTTTAAGTACTTTGTGTTGATTGTGTATCTTCGGTGAGATAACGTTGAGTTGTCTAAAACGTTTTACCTTTGGTACAATAAAAAATCATATTGTTGAAAACTGTACGTAGAAATGAATATATCTTTTTTATCGTTTATTATCTTTTTGGTTTTAAGTCTGATTGACGTAAGACCAAAAACCTTTTACTAATTTTTTTTAGGTAGGGTGTCACAATTTTCGTATATCAAAACATATCAAGTGTTACCATGGAACTTAATATTTTTAACATTTAACCGTTATCTTTATGACTATCCACCTTGAATTTATGATCTGATATTGAAATTTGTCAATAGAAAAAAAAGAATATATTAATTATTAGTTTGCCAGGTAATAATTTTATTGGCCTCCATTCAAATTTTTTTTAACTCACCTCTCTGTAATGATGAACCTCAGCGTAGACATAACCAACCACATTTTGGAAATAGCCGTCGGAAACATACATTGGCTTCAAATTAAGTTCACATCTAAGGGAAGCTCTGTTATAGTTGTAAGAATGACATCGTTTCCGCCGGATACATTTTTTAAAGCATACCCTTGGTGATATGTTTTCTAATGTACGATAAGAAAATCCACGTAGTTTAACATCTCGTTTATCTGGATTTATCTGAAACGTTCCTGATGTACATTGCTCAGCAGATGTTTGAAGGAGTTTATAAAGTAACATCAGACCTTGATAAATACCGAGACGCATAGTTTACAGTCACGATTCTAGTAGATATAAAAATGAAGATGTGGTACGATTGCCAATGAGACAACTCTCTACATGAGACTAAAATGACACAGAAATTAACAACTATCGGTCACCACACGACCTTTCGAAATGTGTCCTCTCAAATATTCAAATATTAAAACCGTGCCTGAGACTGCACATTAATATATCTAGTGATAGTCTGCGATATACAACCATTAATTATAAATCAAGTTGTCATATGCAATTACAATCATAATTCCTTTTCAGTATTAGTTAAACAATATCCAAAAGAATAATTAATTACACGGAACGCCTTATTACTTTGTTTACAATAATACTGATTCGAGTTGAGAGCTATACATATATATGTCAGTAGATTACCACATAAGATATCTTTGACGTTCTACATATATAGGTGATATGCTTACTGATGCAATGCACAAATCATAACATGACGAAAGCACCCGACAATTAAGCACACGTTTGCAATATATTTGATGGATTTAAACATCTTTATTGTTTAGTCAATTTAAAAGCATTTTTAAAACGTTAATAGATATTTTATCATTCTAAGCATCTGTTGAATATTGCACTTCAAACGAGTTAATTGACAATCAGATATATCTCAATAACTAATCACATTATTTTTATAAATATTTAAATACACATTAATGTATTTTAAAAAGTAAAATCACAAAAAAAACTGACCTCCGAGGAAAGTACAAAACTGGAAGTCCCTAATTGAATGTCAAAATCAAAAGCTCAAACAAATCAAACGAATGGATAACAACTGTCATCCGCTTGGACAATAGTCAATCAAAACCGAGCGAAAATAAATCTAAAATCAAACATATTATAATGTGGTTTGCTTATTTATTATTTGGACATGGTTTTGAAATAAAAAGACGTTATATATTTTGTATAATTCAAAATTTGTTGTTCTTTACTTTTTAACAGTACAGTTATGGTTTAAGGAAGTACATTTTGAAGTTAATATGGCATAGTATTTCCATGGACCTGAATCTACGAAGGTTTGAAAGACAATGTAAGAAAACTGAAAAGATGATCAAACAGTTGTATATAGAGACTCTTTGTATTTCTAGCAAATTCGTAAGACTTGAAAAAAATCTTATTTGTTCAAAAAAATTCTACCCAGTCTGACCAAACATGGCTGTGTATTTACCTTACCCTACAGAACCACTTACCCTTTTAAACAAGCGTTTTATCGCATGAGTTCAATACTAGTATCAAGAGAAAGTACTTTTGGTTTGCTCTTAGTAACTACAGACTTTCCTAATATACAAATTTACATTCAAGGAAGTGTATTTTTTACATAAACTGTTGGTTCTTGATAAATGGTTGTTTTGGTTTAATGTATGCAGTTTTAATTTTCTATACATAAACAGAACAGTTTGCCAATAAGACAGTCCATCAAGGACCAAATGACCTAGAAGTTAACTTTAAGTCACCGTTTGGCATTCAACAATGTGCAACATATATTAACAGCAAAGTCAGCTATAAAAGGCCCCGGCCTTAATGTATAGTGATTCAACAAAGAATAGTATTGGCCTGATTTATGGAGACAAAATATTTAAAAATATACCCCAAAGCCCTAAATTAGTTGCTGAATCGGTTGTTTAGTAGCAAACATGTCATGCCTATTCAGGACGAGAATAAGTTAACCATTAATACAATAGATAAGTCTTGTCCCGGTTGAAGGTCGGGTATATTTTAACTGCCACTGAGAACAGAAGGTCAACTGTCAATTTTGGACAATCAAAGAGTTGATGCAGAGTTCTCAACGTGCAAAGTACGAGTTACTCTCTCTTTGTCTCTTAAAATATATAGAGTTCAACATCAAAATTCTGATCGGACGTTAATGCGTACATATACATCCCACACAACAAAGATGACGGTTAGGCATGGGTATCAAGTATTAAAAATGTTTGATGTCACCAAATACTTTCCATAACAGGGACAGTGGTGTACAAAGCATTATAACCACAAACTGTAAACGTCATTTGAAAACGGATCATCTCATTACCTTCGAATATATTAAGTTCGAATAAAGTAACCACGAAAGAAACAATGTAAAATGAAACAATGATAGCAAAAGTATCTTTTATTTTCCCCTTACAATAAACTGCTTTTTTTCTGCTATTTTAAAATGAATTACAAAAAAGTTTATTTCGCTTGATAGTATTTGTCACGCATAATTATAATACACCTTTAATTTACACTAATGTAAATAAATTTTTGATGGCTTAATTTGTTAAAAACAAGTTAAACTCGTCGCATGTTGAGTTGAATATCTACCATCTGATCCGATTCTGACAATTTAAACAGAGAGAAAGCGAATTAAGAATCTTAATTATCATAATGACTGAATTATAAGAAATAAGTATAAAAAACTTACTTGCCAGCATATTGATCTTTTTATAAATAATACGAATTCCTAAATTAAAATATTGATTTTTCAATCGCTTCAGAGGTACTTATATCTGGTGGTTATGCTACACAGTAAAGATATAAAGTACAAAAAAGTCAATGTTACTAACACCTAATACAAAAATGTATCTCAGATCATATCGCTTAAAATTTCAATTAGTTCATGTTCCTAATTGAGTGAACTGTTACATGACCAAATTGGTATCAAATATTTGTTTTGTGTGGAGAATTTACTGAATATGTGAATGTTAATTTGCAAACGGGACATGGTGTGCTTTTAATACATAATTATATATTCTTATTTCAATTCAAAACAAAATACCGTATATCTGAATAAAATATTGTTTATCGTATTTATTTTCTCTTTATCAAATATAATGATAAGGAGATGTGAAATATATGCCCATGAGACAACTATCCACTTCATGTAAATAGAAGTGGATTTAAGCAATTATATGCAACCGTGAGACGTTCAACAATGAGAAAAACATCATACTGTATAGTACGGTACAAAAAGGCAATCAGGAAATACACATGAAACAATTTTATTAAGAAAACCAACGGTCTATCTAATTTTGTTTTTTACGAAAATCAAATATGACAGACATGAAGAAGCAACAACCACAGAACTACAACATTCTGGGTTGAGACAGACACATACAGAATGTGTTGATGTTAAACCTGTTTGTGAGCACTCCATCATCCCCATACCCTAATAGTGGTATAACTGCACAACATGAGAACAAACTATAAAAATCAGTAAAACAGAAAACCCTGGTGTACTAGCTTTTCAGTAATGAAGAAGTATATTTTATTAAAATCAAAATACGTTGTTACGTATAGGCACGGGTGTCATTCGGTTTATCGAGGGAAATGATCGTGAAAGAATATCTAACGGCGGTCAAGTATTGAGAGACGATCGTGAAAGTTCTGGTAACGGATCGTGAAAGACATTTAATGTACATTCTAGTTCAGAATCTTTGAAAAAATCGCTTAATTTTCAAAACGCGGAAAAAATCCGAACAAAAAAATATGTCTGTCAAAATGGTTTAACTTCCTCAACATAACTGTGAAAGAAGATAAAGAAAATATGAAGTACTTTTTGAAAAAACACAAAAGGCGCAATGCGTGTCAATGAAATTAATTACAAATAACACGCTTTTTGTACCTATAATGGTCATATTTCAGAATATCATGATATATTTGAAATTTGTTCTTTGGTGTATCTGATAGTACAGTAAAATTAAAGTATGTTCTTCCCTTAAAAACGTTAATTTGTTTATGAAAACCTTGAATTTGTTGAATTTCCATCAAACTTGATCGTGAAAGATCAGGCAACGTATTATTTTGATCGTGAAAGAAAATGCGTGACCAGACTTAATACTAGTAATCAGAAATCAGTATTTCTTTTACAATTTGATAAACCTGCAACTGGTTGAAGCCTGTAACTATTCTGATAAGGATAAACATTAAAGCTATTATTTTTTTTTCTATTCAACACTTTACCTCGAAAGTTAAAAATAAACAACAACTAAAAACGTGTCTAAATAAGTGTGAAAGATTCAGCTCTGTGAATCGGTCTAGTGCAATTCAGGCAGACCGATACTATTTAGCCAATAATAAGGATATACAACGTTTAAACCAAAATTTTATCCATCAAACAAAAAATTACAGCAAAAACGGCATCTTTCATGTGTAATTTGAGATTGAACGATAACCAACATTTTGTGCAACAGTACTTTCTTAAGTTCTTTGTATACAACGCAGATGTGGATTAACTATATACTACAGACTGTAGAATACCAGATCGCAAATGCTGTAATGTCTGCTTTACTTATGATAGTATATTTGTTTAACGTCTATAATATCAAGGGTTTTACTAGAAGTGTCAAATGCGCTTAAGATTGTCATTGGTTCATAAAAAGAGGTCAAGGTCAGATGAACCATGCCATACAGATCTCTACAAATATTCCGTACACCAAATAAATGTGTTCCGATCCTTACAGTGCCTTAGAAACTGACAAATGTAAAAGTTATGTTTGGCCAATTAATTCGGAACATAAGGTCAAAAGTATATGAACCCTGACCGACAGCCAGACATAGACATCTTACTATCATTCAATATATCAAATACAATTGACATCACCATTGTCATATATGAAACACGCAGATAGACATGTATACCATACACGAAATACCTTGGCGCTATAGCATTCAGGTATATATCCAAAAGGACAAACAACATAAAACAAACATTGCCGAATGATGCATGATAATGAGTTTGATGTTAGTTGAAACCTTGCAGAAGTCGAAAATGTACACCTTGCAATCATAACAACAACACTGGATTGTTTTTTCGGCGTTTTGTCACCCATTGTCTTTTTTTATTGCCGTGTTGTTATTTCTTTTTCTTTTAATTTTCTGAAAATATTAATACTTTGAAATGCTTAAACCTATTGATGATGTTGACCTATCTAGCTTTTCTCAATACCAATAACAAATATTAACTATCATATAATTGAAGAATAATTTGAACGTCTTCGTAGTATCAGATCTTTCACGATCCTTTTCACGATCTTCAAAAATGCGGTACGTCATCTTTCACGATCCGAAAAATCAATTTTGTGTAAATAGTTCTTTATTTACCAAGTTTCAGATTATATTTATACAAGATAACTACGAGAACCATTTGATTAATTCAAATAGAATGCCCTTACTCGGATAAAAGTAGTTTATTTAGTCGAATTTGTGAAAAAAATCATGTTTGTTTACATTTTTTATGTCATTGAAATGTCGAGAAGCAATCTGCCTTTTGTTGTTTTGTAAAAACTATGTACTTTTGAAAGTGGATATTCTCACATACTGATCATAATGTTTAACCATTTTGACAGACAGTTTTATTTTGTCGTAAATTTGTCTGTGTAATTAATTAAATTAGAATATTTACTGATCTTTCATATGTCCTCTCGATTAAATGTCTTTCACGATCCGTTACCAGAGCTTTCACTATCGCTTCAATACTTGACCGCCGTTAGATATTCTTTCACGACCATTTCTCTCGATAAACCGAATGACACCCGTGATAGGAGTACATCGAAAAAGTTGAGATATATAAACACCAAAAGATATTGAACGTCAATATCTAAAAATTGATTATTAACAATAGGAAATGAAACATCGTCTCTTTTATTATGAATTTTGGTATTAAGCTTCCCGTTTAAGATATAGATATCAAGATCCAGAAAAGATCAGTGTTCATTGTTAGTATTAGCTTTATTTAACGTCAGTTTGGCAGGACAAATATCTTTAAATGATATAAAAACAAGTTGAATCACAACTGAGAGTTACAATGAACATTTTCCTAAGATTATACACTTATGTTTTAATACGCATATTTATATCAGATAATTAATATTTTAATCGGTACTTACAAGTCATGAACTAACGAAATAGGAAAATTTGATTTTTAAACGCGCAGGTAAATACAACCTTTAAAAATATCTTGTCATATATATAGTGCGCAGCTTAGCTAGCTATAAATAAAGGCAACAGTAGTATACCGCTGTTCAAAACTCGTAAATCTATGGACAAAAAACAAAATTGGGGTAACAAACTAAAACTGAGGGAAACGTATTAAATATCAGAGGAGAAGAACGACACAACATTAAAATGTAACATACACAGAAACGAACTTAACATTAGACAAAATCCGATGAGAATAACAAATATAACATCAAAACCAAATACATGAATTTGGGATAGAAAAGTACCGTGACACGTCTTATAGTAATGTGAATTCACACTCAAATATAAGAGAAAACAAACGACACAACAGAAACACAACGTTAAAATGTTACACACACAGAAACAAACTATAAAATAACAATGGCCATTTCCCTGACTTGGTACAGGACATTTTTAAAGATAGAAATGGTAGGTTGAACCTGGATTTGTGGCATGCCAAAAACCAGGTTGAATCCACCAATGTCTACATAAGAAAATGTCTATACCAAGTCAGGAATATGACAGTTGTAATCTATCGTGATGTGTATGAGCTTTTTATTTTGCCATTCAATCATGCACTTTTCGTTTTGAGTTTTCCTTTGGCGTTCGGTATTTTTGTGATTTCACCTTTTACATTCCATGCAGAAAAAAAAGAAAAGATTGGTACCAAAACAAATGCAGCAGTACTTGGATTTAGATAAGTTGGATGATGAATCCCATTATGTCAGAACGATAAATTTGAAGCAAAGATTCCAATTATCAAAACGCATAAGAAATATTCTAATTCCCGTTGATCATATCCCAGAATGAATGTGAAAGACATATAAAAAAATTTCACACTGACAATGGCCATTGCAATACTTTACTATATAGAGATTTAAAATTTCTTCAAACTTGAGTTTATCGACTTCCCGATATTATACAGTTTGTTGTAGGGTCATGCTGCGGCACTTGAATTGGTATATATATATAAAGGACACATTACCTTCTGAAATCATACAATAATAATCTGCTCCGATGAGTGGTGTCAAGCATTTTCTCATGTCACTTTAAATTAAAAGGGAATATCTCCAATTATTTATTTTTGCAATGTTCTAAAATTTCGTTATTGTGTCGAATCAAGCACGTCTGAAAACTTGTTTAAAAGGAATGTGCATCTGAAGTGTTCTATGTGTAGCCGATAATTTTTGTATGAGTAAATTATGGAAGACTGATAGTGATTAGATGGATTGATATCACTTCCCAACTGATTTTGTTCATATACATATGCGAATAAAAAAAAAAGGAATGTGCGTCCATTTATTATTGATTACTGTTTACAAGCAGATGTGTAATGTTTAAAGGTTATCTGTATCGTACGTATAATGGAACATAAATATGAGATATTAATTATAATCATTTCCTAATAATGACATAAAATTGAGAAAGGAAATGGGGAATGTGTCAAAAGCTATTAATTGACTAAGCACGTGTATACGTGTATTCTTTAATTGAGTGCTTTTTTGATATAGTATTGCCTTTTTATATAACCCTGAAATACTGTTGTCTGGAACATTACACTTTGGTATCTTATTTTAGCATGTATCTACTTTGTAAACAAAATATTGTCTTCTTCAGTTAATCAAACATCATTACAACATCAAAGATCATATTTCGTTTGCATTTAGTCAGTTAACGGCCACTATATGATTAACCATTGTTGATATCACTACGGACATGTTCTTATTTCGATAAAGTATTTCACGGTTTTTCAATTTTTGTTTACTTCTTCGTATACCGGTGTACTGGATGCATCAATTTTGAAAGTCCGGTTTAAAGTTGATGTTGATGTTGTATTTGTATGTTTTGTACTGTCAAGGTCATCGTATGTTGTCGTTGAAAAGTTCACATGGCTGGTGTCTTCATAATCTTGAGTATTCGACTCTGCAAAAATGCCCTTTGATCTGTAAAACAGAGGCACATAAAGGTATAAAAAAGAATTAAAAATTGATTAGATAAAAACAATGAACACAACTATTTGGTTATTCAAATGTGTGTTATCTGTTTCGATTGTTATTAAATAGTCAACGTGAACATATACTTAGACTGAATTGAATTTTGCAGATTCTTTATTTCGCGTGCAGCCATTTGTAGTCATCTTTTCGATTTTAACATTGAATAGATTAAGTTGAATGGGACAAGATTCTAGTTATACACATTCTTGTTATCTTTATATTTGCAAAACAAGCACAATTAAATCATTCACAAAAAACAACTTGGCTTTCAGTAACAAATATAAAATCAAGGATAACTTGAAAGCGTAACATCTTTTATGGATAACGCTTTCTGAACAATGTATCACTCCTTATGTTTTATGTAAAAGTTTAAGTTGAAATATATTCATTCCGAAGCAGTGTGGCAATGTTATTTAAAAATGTGTTGAATTCACACCAGCGAGTCATTTACTCAGATGACGAAATTTTATTATGGCACCTTTGTGTTGAGCTTTTATTAGATTATATACATATATTCATCACAATCTGATTTCAATTGTGAGTATGTCCTGTATTATGTATCACAATTTAATTACAAATAGTAATCACTACACCATATAATATAAGATTGAGAGTTTCTTGATTTCAACAGATAAAAATATATGAAGAGATGTTTCAAATGTAATAACACCATACATATTTATATTTATTTTTATATGCTTTTGATTTTTGACAAAATTTTGATTTTGCAACTCAATTTGATTAGATAAAGTCATCATTTAAGGCATACACTTACTCTTAACGAGGAATTGACTAAACAACTAATTCAGAATGTCCCAATTTATTTTTTACTTAAAAAAACCTCATCTGAACATAATCAATGCATATCAACACATTATATGTAACTGATTGTGTTCTCAAAACTGTTTACTCACCTCACTTTACATACAATCAGCATAACTAGCACAGCAATCATAGAAAATGCGCCTAGTACTCCACCAATCACTGCATCTGTTGATTTAAATACTATGTGAAAAAACTATAATTCATCAGGTATAAACATATTCTTACACTCATTGTAGTGAACAAATAACGCATTTTGAAACAATGCATATATCATGTATATTTATTCATAACGCACATACACTACCGTTTGACTGATTACTAAAAAAAACAATGTGTGTTGATAAAGATGAACATTTCTATACCTTTTATTTTTCCATTTGTACTTATTGTAATATCCAAAATATTTTAAGGAATATGATGTATAGTTGCAACGAGATAAAGTGCATTTAGAATTAACATTTAGAGTCATGAACGCTTCTTAACAACGCCCGTAAAGTATGCTAGTTTTTCGATCCTTAGTTTTATTTTATAGTTTAACAAATACTTTCTATTATCTATGTAACTGCGTGTCTGTCGTACACAATTTTAATCCTTGAATCTATGATAAGTGTATCAGGCAAAGTTGTCCTGCAATATATTTGGCTGTTATTGTGGTTCCTCCATTGATATATAACCTTTATTGGTTTCAGTTTTATACATTCTTGGCCGTCATACATACAACTTTAAGCGATTCTGATGAATGTACTATCCAAAATAAATATTTGAAGGCATTACATTTATAAAACTTAGTTACATGTATGTATTACAGGACGCGGTAGATACCTCTGCTAATGAAATATAAGTTAACGAGGGTTTCGTCAGTGCAGATGGCAGTTTCTTGGTTCTTTCATTATTAAAAAAAAAACATTTCTTTAATTGTTCGTTTATAAATGTATAAAGAAATTAATTAAAGTGTAAAATTCATCAGACAAAGCTGAACTAAGATGGATTTTGCATGTATGTGATCATCCTTTTTGGTTAGTGAGCACGTCATCTGTATCGGTTTACATACAACCTTAATTTTAACTAACAGGCCTCAAGCGTTACTGAAGAAGTGAAATCCCAACGAGAGCGTCTGTTGCATGCAATTTATGATGTTATATTTTAAATAAATGACTCCACGTAAAATAATTGACAGATATTACCTTTCGGATTTTCTCAAAAAGAGGTCTATTTGAAGTATTCGATACTCTCAGAACAGTACGACAGTTGCCGTTAAGTTTCGGCAACACCTGCTATTATCCACAGCTTTTGTAGGCTTTGTGTTGTTCAGTCTTTTTTTTATGTTGTCTTTTGCATATTGTTGCTTGGTCCTCTCGGTCTGTTTTTGTTTTTAACATGGCGTAATCGGTTTATTTTTTTAAATTGAAGATCTTATACTGAGAACTATTATATCATGTTCTATGATGTTCGTATTGTTTATGAAGTAGTAATAAAAGGAGAAATGTATAATACTCGTATTACCATAGCTTGAAAATTTAGCTTCATCTGTATGGTATTCGTTTCGTACTGTAGCGGAATCTGACGAAAATAAAGAATGATTATTTGGTATTGATTATGTTCATGCAGTAATAAAAAAGTCTTGGTATTTATTTTGGCTCTGACAAGAAAGAATGTCAAAAACATAAAACAGAAAAACAGTTGGAAAATTCAGAACAAATAATGAACGATTGGAAAAAAAGAAAAATACGCATGATTAGTAAAATCGCTATCATCAAAACACTTGTTATACCATATATAACATACATTGCATCACTAATAAATCTGTGCAAAGAAACTATATTTAAGTTTAAAAGGATTATATATATTTTTTTCAATGAGGGTTGTAGGGAGAAAGTAAAACGTTCAGTGCTAAGTAAAGATGTTTTAGAAGAGGGGGGAGGGTTAAAAATGACAAATTTTGATTCTTACATTGAAGCAATGAAGATAAATTGGGTTAAAAGACTTACAGATGAAGCTAACTGGAAAATGATTCCAACCTAATATTTCAGTGAGTTTTTTGGGTAAAAACCTAATATTTAAAATGAATCTGGGTTCTCAGAAATCATTAGAAAACATAAAAACCTGCCTACCTTTTACCTAGAAATCTTAAAATGCTGGATTAAAAATGGTGGCGGGAAGCCAAAAAACTGAAAACTATAGAGATATCAGGAAACAAGTCATATGGGGAAATCAATATATTAAGAATCTAGGCAAAAGTTTTTTAAACATTGGATAGAAAAAGATATAATTTTTGTTAACGACATAATCGACGATAAAGGAGGAATTCCTCAAAAAATCTTATATAAACTAAAAAGGAAACAAAATTGGAAAGCAGAAACATGTATTTTACGTACAGTTATACACAAATCGTGGAAAGAAAAATTAAAGAGCTAAACATCAACAAACACTAACATTTATATTCAACAAGATGTAAAGATGAATTGCCATGGATTGTATTACAATCTTGACAAAGTTTCATTCAAAGAGATATATAATATTATTATTAAATCTAATAAAGGGCTCCCGTAGGATTCTATGTATGGAAAAATCATTTCATTTTTAATAACCTTACTTATTTTATAAAGAAGAACCTTACTTTTACATTCCATTTTTAAAAAAAATAATAGAATGAAAATGTTTAGATGGATTTTACTGCATAACATTACAGCAATTAAACATAATTTGTACCGTTGGAAAATATCTGATAATCCAAATTCTGCGATTTGTTCCACCAAATGTGATAACTATAATCATTGTGTCTTTGAATGTAAATGGGTAAACAATTATTGGTCAATAATTTATGACATTTTTATGTATTTTAATATAGATCAACATGTCTTCTGTCTTCAAAATCTTGTACTTGGATATGAAATGAAGATATTGAATATAATCCACTTAATCATGTCATAACATTAATTTGTTTTGTGATTTATAAATGATTTTATTTATCAGAAAAGAGAACCAAATTTGTGAACATGTTGTCAGTTCTAAAAAAACGAAATTGAAACACAAACGTTATATACGTTCTCCTATTTATTTGTATTGTAGTCCTGTAATATTATGTTGTCATTTCAATGTTATATTTAACATTGCCATTAAAGTATGAAGTTTGGCATGCCACAAAACCAGGTTCAACCTACCATTTTTATCTTTAAAAATGTCCTGTACCAAGTCAGGAAAATGCCCATTGTTATATTATAGTTCGTTTTTGTGTGTGTAACATTTTAACATTGGGTTTCCGTTGTGTCGTTTGTTTTCTCTTATATTTGAGTGTGAATTCACATTACTATAAGACGTGTCACGGTACTTTTCTATCCCAAATTCATGTATTTGGTTTTGATGTTGTATTTGTTATTCTCATCGGATTTTGTCTAATGCTTAGTCTGTTTCTGTGTATGTTACATTTTAATGTTGTGTCGTTGTTCTCTTTTTATATTTAATGCGTTTCCCTCAGTTTTAGTTTGTTACCCCAATCTGTTTTTTGTCCATAGATTTACGAGTTTTGAACAGCGGTATGCTACTGTTGTCTTTATTTATATCATCCAGATAGTCTGTTTTTGAGAAATTTTCATAGGAAAGTATAAAAACTTTGACTATATTTATTTTTTTATTAGAATTATGCATTAAATAAATACAAAAGTATTTAAATAACAAAGAATTAATCAATCAATGATTTAACAAATCAATCAAGATGAGGAGTCAATAGCTCCTTCTGTGATCTCTTACTTTATTTTTACTGAGTTAAAAAATTTACCAATTTGATAAGTGACATGATGAATGTAATAAATTACTCACCATTTCATGAAATTATTTGTCAAGCCATGAGGCCAAATATGCTTGATCCTTCCTGATCATTGTATTTTCTTTGGTTTTTCTTAATTTCTTTCTTATATGATTGTTTATATGTAGCATCACTGAATAATGTATATGTATTGTGTGCTCGTATGAATACTTTGTAAAATGCAACTAACACAAGATAAGAATAGAAGATATATTTTGCTGATCAAATCCCCTGGTTTCATAAGTAATTAATAACACAGAGAGGAACCTTAGCTTCATTGTTGTAGCCCTAATGTGACATTGTTCACAACCAGTAGTGAAATAAAATATTTAAAGTTGAAAAAAAGAAAAAAAAGCAATTATAAAAAAAATAAAAAAATACTAGAACTGTTTATAACATGTTTTAAATGCATACGAATATTATCTTATTGAATTTAAAAAAAATATGAGAATGTAATCTTTGCAGCACTTCGGATGGTTAGAATGTTAATATTTGTTTCATCGGTTGCTTTTAATGAAGTCAATGTTGATAAAACTGTACTTATAATTTCCAAGATGACGATAATTCTTGTAGGACTTAGTTTCCAAAAGTATTAGTAAAATCCGCGATAACATGTTTGACAATGATCGAAAAACTCCTAATTCGTGTAGTTTAAAGAGAAAATTGCTAGTAATGGACAATTCTGGATAGGTTTCACCAAACTGCCGCCAATTTTCGTTTAAGTACAACATGAAGTGTTGTATAACATAAGACTATAATTGTAAAGTTTGAACTTTTATTTTCGTAAACTACAATAATAATGCTTTCAAACAGTACATTTAATCCCCCATAACTAAATCTTCGATATTCCTTAAAAAAGGATCTCACCAAGCACAATATGTAACGTTAGGAGTCATTTCAACTGATATATCAGAAATTGATAAAATAATATGATCCCAATTACTAATCCGCATGTAATCCGAATTAACCATATATATTCCGAATGGACAAGACAAGAATTTCAAATGCAAGATACAATTTGTTTTTGAATGTATTAAAAATGCTCCAATGTGACGTACCGAATGTGACCTACCGAAGTTGACTTTTTACCAGGTGTGTAACTGTGTAATAACACGAAAAACACGACGGGTGCCACATTTGGAGCAGAATCTGCTTACCCTTCAGGAGCACCTGACATAACTCCCAGTTTTTGTAGGGGTTCGTGTTGTTGAGTCTTACATTTGTTATGTTGTGTCTTGTGTACTTTTATTTGTAGGTTTGTCGTTTTTATTTTAAGCCATGGTGTTGTCAGTCTATTTTCGACCTATGAGTTTGACTGTCCCCCTTGTATCCTTCGATCCTCCAAACCCTGTACAATTTAACATGAAATAAAAACATTATTTACCGTTTTTGCAAACAAACCATTCTAGTTTTGTAGAACAGTGATGACGATGCATAGTCAAAACATTTTCTCCTTTGTGATCAGATGTGGAAATGTGTGCAGATTGGCAGAATTTTGGTAATACTGTCTGGTCACCTAAAAGATACCATTCGTTGACTATAAAGTAATATGCAAAGAATAACAATAATACATGTACAGATATATAATCATAATTTATACTATAAGAGCACACAAAGAGATATAACATTCGAGTCTTGAAACGGAATGAATACACAGATACAAACTTTTTTCAACCAACAATGTTGGCGTAAGATATATCTAATTTCTTCTTTTTACACATTTGACATCCTTAGTTGATGTTATACTTTCTGTGTTAAACATGTACTTGTGAACCATCAACCGAGACACCTGATTCCTTCTACCTTAGCAGTATCGAGTTTTACACCGAAATGCCGCAGTTTGTTCAGAATCTGCTGGATGACACTCCCGGTCAAGGACCTAATCGTGTTTTCAAGGACTCGCGACAAGTACGATTCAAAAGTAATACCGATGCGCTAAGAAAACATTTAGAGGTCAACAATTAGTTATGCTGTTGAATGATTGAAAGATAAATAGAAGCGGTTACGATTTATTTTGATTCAGGAAGTCAAAAGTAAGAAATACAACTTCACAAACAAATCATTTAAAAAGCAAGGAAACACATGAGTAGACAACACATACTAACGATCACAGCTTTCCATAGGTCCTACATGCATTATTTAATGAAATGTATATCATCAACATTAATTATTCATAGTTCAATATAAACGTCGGAATAGAAAAAGTATGAAAGTAAATGAGGAGTGTTTGTCCTCAAATTGTCTATCACAAGTTTCTCAATTATTTTACTATATGTATCGTCTTGTCTAATACTGGCTTATGTTAAAAATGTTGCCATTCCGTTTTTACTAAGATGTTAAATGTGAAATCGAAATAATGGGCAACATGTTCTTCTATTATTGTTACTGGTTGGTTTGATTAATTTATTTAACGAATAAATTCGGCAGTAGTTTGATGATGGCCAAATACCTATTGATGATACAGAGACAAATAAAGATGCAAAACAAAATCAAAGGGAATTGCATAGATTCTTGAGGAGCAAGACCGGGTCCATCTACATGAAAGCCTTTTCGTATAGGCATTTATAACCTGTCAAACTATCACAATATGGTATTTGGAAAAAAAACATAAGTGGAAAGGATTTATTTTTACCGCAATCGCAAATTA
The DNA here is from genome assembly GCA_037788925.1 of Mytilus galloprovincialis. Lineage (NCBI taxonomy): Eukaryota > Metazoa > Mollusca > Bivalvia > Mytilida > Mytilidae > Mytilus > Mytilus galloprovincialis. The sequence goes on from CM075339.1 coordinate 15,430,337, forward strand.
ATCATTTGGAAAAGAAAAAAAAGCAACCACCTCATAACGATTTAAAATGTTGACCATTACTGTGAAGGTTACACTGAATATGTTTTACCTAATGCTAGTTCAACTTCTATTTCTTCTCTAAAAACATTTGTCCAAGCCCGTGATGTTAAGCTTCGTCCAAAGTATCGACAGGCGCTAGAATTAAGTAATAATTTGTTCTGATTCCAACAATTTTCAAAAGTTTGATTCTGTGAAAGGCCCCAGTTCATTCCAAAACTCGACTGCATACCATCTTCTAAAATTCGAATCCATATATATATAAATACACGTCAAAGTTGGATTATAACATGTATAATGTAAAAATTGATATTCAAGTTCATATGTATAGAAAAAATATACACATGTCGTATATACCAATACAATGTTACATTGGAAGATATCAAGACCTTGTTGATAAATGATCCTTTTTAACTTCACAAATAGTACATAATGGTCTTGAAGTTTAGATTATAGGTACTGCCGTTTTTATCGTCTTATGTGCTTATTTGTCTTTAGATATTTTCAAGGTTTACTATCATTTTCTTTTTTACAAAATATCCTTTATTCTTTAAGACGTTTTACGTGTATGACGGATGATATCTTAACATTTTGTCATAAGCGTATCTTTTGGGGGTATTTCCAAAAGTGTAAGCAGCAAATGTTGAGCAAATGGTAAAACACATTTCTTTCGAACTAATCGAACAATTATAAAAAATGATTCAGTACATAAACGTTACACAAACTATATTTACTAAGTGTGCACTGCTTATTCCAATTTGTTCAACGCCTAGGGTGAATGAAAAAAAGGCAAATATGCAAAAGAAGTATTAAAAGTCATCAATCAGAACATCAACCAGAGTTATATGTTGATAATGTGATGACAACAATGCAAACAAATGTACTTCCTATTTGAATGTCTATTCTAAATGAGAATATTGTAGGTTAGCCGACACATTGTTGTTCGTGTTCATTTATAAACAAAACAGGCCTTACAGTATAACACACTTTATTTTCTACAAAGGAGGATGCCTTAGGCAGGTCACGAGTGTACCAGTTGTTGTCTTTTCGTTTGCTGTGTTTGTGCTTTTGATTTTGCTGTTTAATTATCGAGTTTGCTTTTGAATTTTTGAGTTCAGTATTTTTGTGATTTGACATTTTACACAAGACGAACAAGAGACACTTTTAGTAAGAGTTGATTTGGCCAAGGTATGAATCAGGCAATTTAAATCAATTACATATTAATCTTATGAAATTCAAGGGTGTTTGGTAGTTTGAATCATTGCTGTGAAATAACAGGATTTAATTTATAGGTTAAAAAAGGCAGAATTTTCAGTTTTCATTCAACTCAGATAGTTACTGTAATTATTGCTAATAAGTTCATATGAACTTGAATTTACCAGCTATCTCAATTATACCTTGAGCTTAGAGAATACCAGGTTGCTTGGTAGTTTGATTTATCATGTTTATAGATGTCAAATGTACGGATTTAATAAAAAGGTGAAAACAAACTAGAAGTTTTAGTTCGGACTAACTTCAGACAGTCACCTTTGTTTTTTTCCAAACAATGTTGAATGTTCACAAAACTTCCAAGCTGTCTTAATTATACATTGATCGTACAAAATGTCAGGTTGTGTTGTACTTTGGTGTATTGAAATCAAATTTAAGGATTAATTAATAAGTACAATTCTCAAATTTTCAAAATATTGAAATTTGACAGCAATTAACCAAATTACCAATTAACCTGGTATTTTGTAAGATTAATGTATAACTTAGTTAGCTGAATATTGAGTGACAATCGAAATTGATTAAAATATAGAAATCATTAAAGCGATCTTATATTTGTCCAGACTGAAAAAGACAGCTGTTTCCACCTACAAAATTAATCATATAATTTAAAAGAAATATAGCAAACTACAAAAAAAAAAACCAGCAACAAATGTCAAGGTTGTCTTTCTAACGAAAAAATAACAAGGTTGTCTATCGAACCACTGTGATATCTTCTCCCGTAATATTACTGAATACGATATAAGATAATAATGATCTTAAAGTCAATGGAAACTGTTTAGCCTCATGTCAAAGGACAATGATATATATAACAACATATTTCTGCATATAAGTGGTATACTTGATGATCAAATACAATCATATCAGAAATATATAGCATTGGAAATCATTGTTGGCAACTGAGTATACACGATTGGTTTACAAAATAATTTCATCATTCTTTGAACATTGAGAATGTTATTACCATTGTCACAGCCGAGGAGCAACCACTCATGTGATTAGATGAAGTGATAAGTATAAATATGAAGTCATTCAAGATTGGATACGAACAACATTTTGAATAAACAAACATATTCAACTAGAAAAAATTGGTATTTACCGCGATAAATGATATTTACCTCTATAAATATGTAGTGTTAATGACATTTAAAAAAACAAATGATATTCACTGAGGCTGAAGTTAATATCAGTTTTGCAAAAGTCAATTAAACCACACACTTATAGTGGTAAATGTCATATATCGTGATAAATACCACTTTTTCTAGGTGAATATGTTGGTTTATTCGGAGTGAAATTGATGTGTATAAACTCATCATAGATACCAGGACTAAATTTAGTATATACGCCAGACGCGCGTTTCGTCTAAAAAAGACTCATCAGTGACGCTCGAATCCAAAAAAGTTAAAAAGGCCAAATAAAGTACGAAGTTGAAAGAAACCTTGTTAAATAATACAAATATGGAATAAATCTGTTGTATTACTTACCGCAAACACCTTGAATATCGTTATGGGGTTTACAGGTTGTCGAAATCATAATCGTTGTGCCTTCAGCTGTGCATTGTAATGTAGAACATAGACCCTGTACGGTTTCATATGGTATTAGTGTGCCATTATTAACTACAAAAATGCATCGAACATTACGATAACAAGTTAAAAATAGAAAAATTAAATTGGGCAACACCTAAACTCGTTCCAGACTTTTAAAAATTAGAGAAAATAGTTGTGTATGTTCAAGTTTTATTTTTCCATTCGAAAGATGCAAAGCAAATTCAAACACACAAAAAAAGGGAATTGCAAAACAAAAGATATGGCAAAACCGGCTACTGCGAATGGGTAAGTAATAAAGGCTAAACCGCCTTGCTAATACACATTCAGTACAAATGTCTCAATCGGGAATACGAAATAGCCGGGAAACAAATATGATACAACAGGTTTACACTTAGTAGTTAAGACTCTAAAAATATATGGCTAGTAAGATGAGACAAATAGTAGGAGATATTATGGAAATTATTGTGCAAATCGTGATACAAACATGAAAGGAGTAGGTCCGGTAAGGACCGATTTTGGCCTCAAATTTCAGGTTCATTTGACGAAAGATTTTGACCACTTTTTAAACACTTCAGTGTTTATTTCATTTGAATCAATTAGTTTATCTGAAAGATTTTAACTGATTTAGTCATTAAAAACGACCCGATTCAAGCTCAAATATGAAAAATCTACCAAATATGTCGAAAAATGTCACTTTTCAAATGTTTTTTTCTCAATCTTTATATATGTTATGTATTATCATAAAATACAACTTACATTTTAATATTAAGGATGAACACGAATGCGGCCACTTTCGTTTCACACGAAAAACGTCTAAAATTTAATTAAAATGCTAGAATTATGAAGATTTTAGTAATTAAGCATGACTTAATGGTTCTAGTACCCGATATATGTGGATTGTATTGTCAAAAACAGCCCATATTTATGTAGCAGAAGCATTCTACTGTACAAAAAATAACTAAAAGTTTACATTTTAACAATTTTGTAAAACTGCTATATTTTGGGGCCAAAAAGTGGTCTTACTGGACCTACTCCTTTGGTGTAAAGGTTGACTAAATGATAATTAAAACTAATCAGCTGCTGGCTATAAAAGATTTCCATTTTTTTAAAATGTCCACCGCTCATTTTTCAAATGGGGTCATATCCAATTAGCTCCATTTCGTTAATCCTTGAAAGCTGTGTTATAGGTATAATTCAATGTAAGTTTTGATAAAACGAAAATATCAGTTCCGAAATTACGACAAAACTACACATGGATGAAGAACACGAGTGACTTCCGATTCCAAAATAACGGCAAAAACGTAAAAAATGTTGTTTTTTTTAAATTTTCATCAGCTTAACAAATTATATCACTTTCTTTGTTAAGTTTAAATGCCTAGTTTAGTTAGAAAGACAGGTTGTTTATCATATATTTATCTGACAGTTGCCAATGCACAAACCCGAACAAGGAATGCAACAACGGTAACATCTATAGTTACCAACACAGCTGGATTTTTTGCCTCCGCATTTCAAAAGTTCATGACACAAGGATGCAATGGCAGTCAAAGAAGTCAATTTTGGTTTTCAACAGTCATTGATTTTTTTCTTTCATACAAACTCAGTGTTCATGTCTTGGTACATGTACCTGTCGAATACATGAATTGGACTTAGCCCAAACATGTCCTCCTTGATATGCTTCCCTTTTGATGTACTCCTGAAGAGAACCTCTTGTAGGCAGAATTTCATCACAATGCCGCTGATTCCTCTCATCGTGCCTCGTTAACAGCAAATGTTGATGTTGTTCTGTTATACATGATGCAAACAAATGCTTCTATGGTGTCCATGTCTGTCTTTTCATACTACAGCGAAAACAAAACGTCCCATGTCAGCCAAGCTGACCTCTTCCCTTTTTCACGAAAATCCGCTGAATGCATGGAAGAATAGAAATGCAGCAAGACGAGGACCAAACGCATTTGTTTTTGACGTACAGGAAGCCATCAGAAGTATTTGTATTTCTTCCAAAACCTACCCACAATCTGTTTCACGTAACTTTGCTGCAATTTTTACTTCATCTCTGTCATTACTACCTTAACTTACTTTAAGAAAGATTGTTTATAATCATGCCAATTATGGACAAACATTCGTACATCTTCATGCTTACAAGGGTATAGCTGGGAAGTATCCTTATTGAAATTGAAAAGAATATTTTCACCATGAGTAATATACTTATTTTTATTAGTCTCTAAAGAAGCAATTCTGTCGGTAAGAAACTTGAAAATTTCATTTCGTTGACATCTTCACAGAGAAAACTACTCCAAATCCTTGTGTTCTACCAGAACCAACACATATCCGCCTGCCACAAGAACCTTGTCTTTGTCTTGTCACAGCCGTTAAAGTATTCATTGAGTAAACATCAAATACAAAGTCTCTAGAATACTTATTGATGGAAGATTTTATGTATGGCAGTATACAGTCATTTTGCATGATCAACAAATATCAATGCCCAACTTGGTGGCCTGGAATTAACCATTGCTGCCCCTCCAACGATAAATGCGTCAGAATTTGGATCAGCAAATTGTTTAATGTTTAAAATATACCCATTTGTAGTGATTTCATACCTCTGTTGAAAGTGATATCCTTAGACAAAGACGGAGGAGCAGTTTGGTTTTGATGGATGAAGAAATATTCCAGTCAAACTGTTACAAGAACTGAAAAGTCTAGAACATATATCGCAATCACGTGTAAGGTTCTCTAGCGCTCTTTTTTGACAAAAAAGTTTCCAGTTTCATTTTACGGCCATAATAGGAAGTTGTTCTTTTTGATCTGGTTATATAAAGCAGGTTCTCCTTCGTTGTGCAGTTGCTTCAATATATCTTCGTATGGTTTAGTCAAATATCTTGGAGTTTATATACATATCGTACCTACTTCCAAATCAACAATTATCTTAATTGAGTATTTTGTTTTTTAAATCTTACGACATCTTCTAGAAATAGATTTCCAAACTCGTTCAGCACTTTAAAAAGCCTTTGCAGCTTTTTGAAGACATCCTTTTGTGTTTTCGTAGAGTTTTCATAATGTCGTTCATCTCTTGTAGAACAACTCAAAATTGTCAAATTCCATTGCCACCTATGTGTGATGTTCTAGAAGGGAAGCCATATTCCAAAAATGGATCGGTAACGATTGATCATCATTTACACGTTTAAGACCTTAAAAAATATGGCATCATGCTTTATATGGACTGTTTGTAAAGAACGAAATCTGACTCATGAAATGAGCATCTTACCAAAAGCACACGAAGTTCTTTAATTATAATTGAACGCTAGCAATCAAACTGTGGTCGAGATGACTCTATTTCCTTACACTATCAAATCATTGAACGTCACAGAGTCATGACACTATTATATTTTCTGAGTTTAGCTTCCTATGCCGACATTAGCAATTCAAGTAAAACACACGCAGTTATCTGATACATGTGTCTAGTCCTGGGTACATTTGAACATACATAAAAAGAATCTGCTGCTAAATGTGTTGTAATATCGGCTTCAGTGAGGGCACATGTCCATCCACTTTCAAGCATTATATCAAGCAGAATTTTATAACAAGTCTTTTCAAAATGCAATCCATCAAACATGATGACAAACTTATCTTCTCCGTACAAATAAGGCCATTCCTATGAAATTTGCTTAGCCATTACCAAAAGTGGCTGATTACAAGTGATTTTTCTCCGGGATTGACCACATTTTTCGCCTTATCCTTCGAATACCCAATCATTGCAACTGAATGGGCTTGTATTCAAACAGTGTCATCATAGAAGTTACAGAGCTCTAGAATAACCTCGATTTTTAGAGTTATTAGATGAACTACGATTTATACCAGTGTGCCCCGGTAGTGCATACAAATTGCTCTTTGTGTCTATAAATAGTTTGCGCATGCGCATAATTGTTTAACGAATGTGTATCATAACCTTATAAAATGGTATAAAAACAATTCGTAATTTCATTAAAATTCCAAAAACACTAAATGTATAGGTAATCAGTTCAAATGTTTTTGAATGAATTTGTTACATTTTCGCGCATGCGCAAACCCTGGATATGTGAAATATTCATTTCTATTAAAAACATCACACGTAAGGAAGATAGCCACCAAACCTTACAACTATTTTTAACGGACAGAAGATAAAACAAAAGTTTTCAAGAAAATTCAGAATTTTCAAACTGAAAAAAAAAACAGCCATTTTAGAAAATGCTATCTTGAAAAAAAGTATATAATAATGATGCTTTGTGCTAATTTTCATGCTTGTATCATCATTGCACAATAACCTCGATCTTGGTTGCTAATATCTTCAACTAAAAGACACATCGCATTGGTCAACAAATTCCTAATGGTAACCATTCAACTTTTGTAATGTCGATTCAAGTCTCTGTTAAATGAAGCTCGGTTTTTCACTTTCTAACTGTTTTCATTTGAGTGCCACTGATAAGTCATATGAAGACGAAGTTTGCATTTTGAATACCTGATTGCATTTCTAGTATATTAACTGAGTGATTGTTTAGTGTATAGAACAGTTAGAGATACAGCTTATTTCGTTGTGTATATCAAGGACAGACTAAGTATTTCCCTCTTGTTACTTATTGTGTGATTATACACGAGTGTCACGTGAGATACAATCACTCTGTTTAGAGCGGGTTTTGTGAAAATAGAACATTATCGATACATCTAAAAATCGAAGTAAAACATTTTGCAAGATCCATAGTCGTTTTTTTAAGTGGGAATAATTTGTTCGAATTGTTCTCATAACGAGAAAAAACAATCGGCTAGTAGACTAAAAGTACAGTTTTTTCAACGACCTTAAATATCAAATTCCATATCCCAATAAGACCTTAAGGTTATTGAGTGCAGTTGGGGACTATGCTAGAAAATGGATAAAAGTAAGCTACACACAGGAAAAGTGCAAACTTTTTTTTTCGTATAGGTGTTTCCTTAAAAGATTACTGCAAAATGAATCTATTGAAACATGGGGTTACAGTTGTAAAGTCAAAGCAATCTCCTCAAATGTTTTAACGACGCCATAACCATGATAACGAGAAAGTTGACCGTTATAAAAAAAATGGGAAACAATTGTATCGAAAAGGGAAAATCGCGTGCACCTTTTTTTGTTAGGGCGTGTTGGAGTTCAATATTTTGTATTGATATCGTACAAAGCAAGAATATTTCATACATCGTCTCGCTTCAGATTCTATCATTTTTATATATCAAAGTTACATGTTGACTTTATAACATAAAAAAATCACAGTACTAAAAGATGAAATATATGGGTCAAGTGAAATAGCTATCCAATGAATCACAAAAAACAGAGTAGGTGTGTTCGAATAGCTATGTTTTTACTAAAAGTACTTGAAGACAGTCTTTTAAGTTGGATGATGAAAATGCATATCTTCGAAAAATTATAATTTGTTGTGTATGATAACTAGGGTTTATAGTCTTCAACCACTAAAAAAATCTAGTCTGCTCTTCCATGAACTATTCAATTAGAATTTCTTTAAACGTTTATGAGTTTTTGAAAATTCCACCTGACAACCGATCAGACAATAGTTTGAAGTTGACTCAGTGCAGAAAAGATCATTAACTGATGCTCATTTAATTAGCTAGTTGATACATTTGTCTTTTAAAATATAACTGACATATAAGGATCGTAATGGTTCAATGTGGATAAATGTATCGGTTTCCAAGAGCAAAAAAAATTCCTACAATGGCTTCCTTTATTTTTTGTGTCTGTTTATTTAACGCATCAATGTAAATATAACGGAATTTGATGAGACTGTCATTAAAGTGAGAGGGTTAGCGCTATAGAACCAGGTTTAATCCACCATTTGAAAATGCCTGTACCAAGTCAGGAATATGACAGTTCTTGTCCATTCGTTTTTGATTCGTTTTGTTATTTGATTTTGCCATGTGATTATAGACTTTCCGAATTGATTTTCCTCTAAGTTCAGTATTTTTGTGATTTTACCTTTTTTCCATTTCTACGATTGTGAAAATGAACTGGCGTAAGGGGAGATAATTTTGACAAAGTAGAATCCTGACTGTGTAATGGTATTGTAAACCATGTTGAAAAACATTCACTATTTAACATTCTTTTAATACAAATATGAAGTATTTAGTTACATTATGTACTAACTGTTACATACATGTAGCATATACTCTATTAAAACATTTTTATAAAATCAAAACGCTTAATTTGATGTGCTATATAAAAAGTCGTCTTCAGGGTGACTAAACAACAATAACACTATGACCGAAAAGTAAAACACGCGAGAAGACAAAACACTTTAAGAAAACTGAAGATTATGAAACACAAACCAAACTTTTGACTTGGATTAACTCCGCTGATTAACCTAGCTATTTAGTAGTTGCTTTTCTACTTAGTGTGCTACAATTCTAAATACTAGTAAATCGTTGATCAGTTGCATTCAACAGCTGTATCAGTTATCTTTACTTACTCTTATAAATTAATACTGTTTCATCATTTGCAGTTTTGCATAACGAAAGGTTTGTCGTCCTTGTTAACTGTATGTCACTGCTATTGAAACACGAGCAACACATAGTTTCCTTCTGAAAGGAAAATATTGATACAAAGGATTTTAAACAAAGTTAAACAATGCTAATAACTATATAAATCAAGTGTGATATAATTAGACGATGTCATAAAATTCGAAAACAGTCCATATTAGATTTCGATTGTTTTCGAGCCCCTGTTAAAGTAGCTCTGTGTGCATCACTTTAACGTTAACGACCGGCACAGACATTTGGCTCAATTTATTTAAAAAATCAGAATTGGTCACAGCCCTTCACTTACATTCGACACATTCATTGTTTTCAATACACTTGTTTGCGGGACAAACGACTTACAGTGAAGTAAAATCAGTAATTCGGCAGGAACACGATTTAATACATATACATGACTTATACATACTAGTAGTAATATTTGGTTAATAAAGTTTCATAAAAACTATAGTTCTAAGTACTTTTGAAGACAGAAATGATAAACAAAAGTTGAAATCATTAAATTCACTTTTTGATACGCTTTCAAAACTTAAAAACGTTAATTAGGCACATTAATAGAAGTCAGAAAAAAATCGTGTAATATTATTCTTTCTGTTTCATGTTATTGTTTTAATGTTATTTTTAGTCACTTTTGGTGTGGTTTCATTTATAAGTGTGTTTTACAATCCTAACAGATGAGCCCTAGTACCAAACATTAACCGGTAATGAATTGAAAGATCGAAACCAGAATATCGTTAAATCTTTAAATTCCCGATTGGTTCGAATTCCCAATTTTTTTTAATGGGTATCGATTTATATTACACATGCACTGCATCAATCGTAGAATACGTCTACCCTGTTGAACTTATGTTTTTTCTACCTTGGATCATTTAATACCTTATTGGGTATTTGTTACCTTGAATCATATTGTTCTACCGAATTTATTGCATGGGTTTCAGCATCGTCAATTTTCTGATGCCTGGTTCACATTTACTATAAGCTTAAGCTTTAATTTTTGTTTCGACATGAAATTGTATTTTCTCTTGTGCTTAATACTAATTCCTTTTTTCATGTTTAGAGCTGTTCTTTGATTTCCTATTTCTGATTTACTATTCTGTTAAGGTTTGCTTATATGAGAGACTACACGTTCTTTACATTATTGTTATGTGGCCCTTGGTCAAAAGCTGTCATATGAGAAATCTTACAACGTTTCCTAGTTTATTTATATGAAAACGTTAATGTAACAAAGTTATTGATTGATTGATTGGTGTTTAACTCAACTTTTAATACTATTGTGTTATTTAGTTACAGTCACTTGTTATTGGTGCAGGAAGCCGGATTGTCCAGATAGAACCACCGACCCGACATTCGATAGGATATTGAACCATCCAAGTCAATTCAGTTTTGAGTCGAGTGCACATGTCCTGTGCAGGATTGGAACTCACAACCAAAGTGTTTACTGGATAGAGATACAGTAGTTCTACTACTTAGAACACTTGACCACCGAGGCCCCAAACTTATTGAAAAGTAATATTTACGCTATAACCAAAATATTCAGTTGAACATTCTGTCTCACACAATCCAGCCGATGACACATGGAACACTTTAGTTGGCCGGTTCCGTAGGGGAAAACAACCTGTAAACATATATAGCATGATGTATGTAATCTTTTGTAACTTTACAAATATATCAAATGGCCATCATACTATGACGACTAAATATTTTTTCTCCAATCTAACAGGTATTCAAAATGTCAAATACACCTTATTGTGATCTTGAATATATTTTCTTTTTGATGAGTAGGAATTACACCTGAGAGTAACGTATCTTTTATAAAAATAAGACCATGTTACAACCTTTCCTAATGGATTTTGTTTCATTTATCAATAGTTTTTACATCATTTTCGACAAAATCGGGGCTAGTTTTACTAGTTATTAAAGGGAAAAAATGGATAAAGTATGTGTTTGTTAATAAGCATATTAATAACATATTTTACATATAATTTGTAGTAGTATATTGATATTTTCTGTGAAATTGTTACGTTTCCTTCAGTTTTAGTTTGTCAACCCGATTTAGTTTTTTGTCCATGGATTTATGAGTTTTGAACAGCGGTATACTACTGTTGCCTTTATTTACGACAAACAAGCGTTTAATCTAAATCAGACCCAGCAGTGGCGCTCGAATATCCATTAATAAGAAATTTTATGACTTATAAAAGTAGTAATTTTTCAAAAGTGGAAATATTAAATTGCACAAATTCGTCAATAGTCAGATCAAGCTAACATGTTTAACACCGCCACAGTCTGTATGCATGTGCCTGTCCCGTGTCCGGAGCCTTTAATTTAGTGGTTGTCGATTGCTTATGTGTTACATATTTGTTTTTCTTTCATTTTTATTACATACATAAGGCCGCTAGTTTTCTCATTTATATTTTTTAACATTGTCATTTCGGGGTCTTTGATAGCTGACTGTTGTCGTTTTGTTGTCTTACATCTTTTCTTTTAATATCTATAAACATAGTTTTCTAAAATAGATACGATTCCATATATATCTTTTCAAAATTAAAAACTGCTAGTGTCTTATACAACATACATTGTATTTACAAACGTATATCAAAAGCAGTTAAAACAGGTCATTTGTCAAATACTACATCAATCTGATTCAATCTAGATATCGTGTAAACTTAGAATTAACTGGAACACTAAATCTACCTACCCATTATCTCTATCCAAGGAGTTAATTGTGTAAAAATACCCAATCCTGTCCAAAATTCTCGGCCATGTAATTCTGTCAATTTAGTCAAAACTAAAGGATCATTTTCTATACCAGATTTGCCGCACTTATCAATTGCATCTAAAACTGTTATCCCATCTGGATATCTTTGAAGTTCAATTCCTTGGCAAACTTTATTTAGAGAAAAAAAAAAACAATTGATGCAATGAAACATGGTTTAGTAACTCTTGGAAAAAAATCGATATATTTTTTATGAAACAAACATGCAATGCAGTACGCAATATGTTGTTTGGATATTATATTGAGTTTCATCTTTCTCATTTATACCAGACATTAAATATAGAAGTGTAGGCTGTCTAGCTCAAGCTAATGATAAATACTTTTTTTATAAAAAATATTTTATGAAGGCAGTTAAATGAGGAAAAGAAACTTTGTTCAAGTCATTGATATAGAGAGGCAGAATATACGTAAACTAGCTTAACGGCAACCAATAACATAATCAACACAAGTTCTAGGGAACTGCAAACGGCTATCACAGTAGTCAAGATAATTGATCATGCTGAACATCTATATGAATCTAGAAATGTTGTGGATAAAACAAAAACTACCAAAAACTCTGCCATAATTACAAGTTCCGTATTTGACAGTAGGTCTTGGAGAAGCAAAACTTGTTTTGAAAATCACTTAATGATGTAACACAAAATAAAAGATGTTACGTGAAGGAGGCTCAATTGCCAACAATTTACAATTTGCAATATTACAGAATTCGCAGATAATAAGTGCTAGTGAAAAAAATAAGTAACTATAGAATCATACTTTTTAAGACTGGTGTGTCATTCATCACCGAATGGTGTTTTGCATATAAGGTATAGAATTTCTTCGAAATAATATCTTTTCAGTGCCTGAGTATAAGTTTATACAGATATGAAGGCCGATGCAGAAACATGAATTATGGCATGTATAAACAAAACCAACATACGAATTTTAAATAAATATCATAAATAAAAACTTACCTTTAACCAATAATAGGCTAAGAAAGGCGAATATCCCCGAACTTTTGAATCGTAATGACATTTTTTTTTTTTTTTGTCAAATGCATGCAAACAGGAAGTATTGCTATTAATCGGTAGAAATCTTTTGTAGTTATGTGTGTATTTGTAGTTCATTTATCTTTAAAGTATAATGTAAACACTTCCTTAATTTTATTGAATTAGATAACAAAATATATGGGTGTTTACCATCATTTTCTTTTTCGTTTGAAGTATTAATCTATCGGTGTCTAATTGTGAAAAAAATATTTTTGAATGACTTACACAAACAACGACTTACTTGTTTCTAATCATACATTCGTTTTGAAAGACATACTTATGTATACGTACATAGGGTCGATCAACGTTTAACATATTATCACTTATATAGACACGTGTCAATTTTTAAAAGCGAAGTGTTTTTTCTTAATGCAAGTTGGTTATTTTTTATCGGTACAATGATTTGTTTTATTCAAAATTGTTTGCGTAAACGCTTACAGTTTTTGTCCTTTGTATTGTTTGTAGGGATCGCTATATTGTTATATAAAGTATAGTATGCATGGTAAAAAACTACACATAGGTTTTATTGGTTTTCTATCCTTGCTTAATTACCTTGGAATTTGACTCCCTTTATGGAGATAAATAAGAAAAGAAATATGTTGCGATATAGTATGACTGTCAACATATCATATATTTCAAATACCCTGAATCACTGTAATGTATATAAATTGGTTACCACATCCGTACATGCAACTTAGATCTTGTCGACTTGCATCTATAACAGCAATAATATCATCAGTTTTGTTTTGTACTTGCTTTGTACTTACACCACGAAAACATATTATTTGAATTGCATTCACATATTGATTATTATGGCCATAAATGTAACAACATGACTGGAACTTACTTAATTAATTAAAAATTGTAATAATCAAAATATATAAATAGTATCAAAGGTATCAAGATTATAGTTTAGTACTTTAGACGCGCGTTTCAAAGGCCGTCTTTTTTAAAAAGTATTTTACGTTGATTATTTTACCCCGTATAACCCCGATACAGATGAATCCGGACGTTGACGCGTTCGAATCGAACACACCATGTACCACTGAGTTCAGACAGTGAAGAATTAGTACTTTTAAAGAAAATCTAATATCGATTCTACAGGTATTTTTGCTCCAATATATGTTTTCCCATAATACTCATTTCTTACTAAAAGGGTTTTCAAATATGTGACACTCTTACAAACATTGCATTGCTTCCTATCTCAAAACTTGGACAAAAATATAGCATAACTATGTTTCAATCAATTATTTGTTTTACAGTATGTATAAAATATATTTGTCATTTTCTTTGTGTGTGGCAAACGACACTATAAAACACTTGGTATTATAAAAAGAATAAAGGTGCTTTGATTATAACACAAATTGTCTGTCTACCAAATAGAAGATACTAATGGATACTTTTGCAGTTATTTTTGTTTTTTCTGAAGTGTAACAGTTTGCACGACAGTTACCATGGTGTACCTGAAAAACAGAAAAAAAAAACACAGAATTAACTAACTAGATTTTCCCAGGAGTCTGGAGTGCTCACCTGACGTATTTTGACGTATTTGGTAAACTTGTATTAACCAGCTATTCATGCAAAACAATGTTTGTCTTGGTGACCTTATTCTGGTACAAATATTGACTACTACAAAATATGTTTCCACTGACCAAATATTATCCTTCTATGACTTAAGTTGCCGAGATACATGTATTGACCATAATTCAAAACGTGCTGGTCATGTATAAAATGAAGGTCAATGCTACCCTTTTCTGGTTTTGATGTTGGTTACTACCTAAGATGTATACATTGACCAAATATCATCCCACTATGACTTAAGGCTGCCAAGAAAAGGACCTTAACTAAACAAATAAGTCGTTCATGTAGAACATGTAAATTCAAGTGACCTTATGATGGAACCATTGTGGACTATAACTCATTATGTATCCACTAATTAAATATTATACCGCTATCATTGCTCTATGACCTGTAGTTGGTGAGTTATTGACTATAACAAAACATATTACGATAGGACAACCATGTTCTATATTTAGATATATGGCGGTATTTGTTGATAGATTGACTGTCATAAACACAAACTTGGTAGAGGACACCCTTAATATGAAGACTGATGGTGTAAAATTTCAAAGCTATTCCTTCAGTTATTAAAACGACAACTGACACCAAGTGATGACAATAGCTAGAATGACCCTTCTGGTCAGGTAAGCTAAATCTAGAGTCTCCAAGTAGCCTGAATCACGCGTCTGTATTATTGCCACCGTTATGAGTTCAATGACAGAAATGAAATCACCACATTATTCTACTTTGAAATCAAATTTGTCTTTATCGGAGCAATTTTATATCTCGGCTGTCATAACGAATTCAAAATGGCAACCAAAAGAACCCAAAAGGGTTGCTTATAACTTCAGATTATTCTAAATACCCTTTATACTAATTGCATCTTGATTGGATCATCTTTGGATTTTTTATGAATTAATATGTCTTTTAAACGGGGGCCTTTTTTACAAATATGAAAAGATTTTTCCTTTAATATGAAAAAAATTGGAAAAAAATGCAAGTAAAGGGTCATAACTTCTAGATAGGTTTCTAGATTGACGTGAAAATGTGTGCATAGGTAGATCTTAATGTGCTGATCAAATTTAACTATAAATGTTGATATCTGTTACCGTTTTTGAGTTATTTTCAAGAACAGGTGTTGGACTCGATGGTCTATCATAAGCATTGGCAGCCATTATGTTGGCCTGCTACCAAAAATGTCAAACTTGATAAAGGACATACTATAGACAATGTGTACAAGGTTTGAAAACAATCCCTTCCGTGGTTTCAGATCTTTGAATAATAATGAATGGATGATGGACGCATCTTGATGTCGAAAGCCCACACAGCCTTTTAGTGAGGTGAGTAAAAAAGTAGAATTTGTAACAAAATATATAAATAATATAAGAAGGTTTTCTAGCATTTGTTACCAGTCCTCGGTTATTCTCCTAGGTTTTCAGTTTTTCGAAAAACTAGTCAACACTAGAAATTAATAACCCATACATGTATAAAACGTTCCAATTTCATTGCAGATAAGACAAACACCCTTATCTTTTGTTTGTAAGCAAATATAGCCTGGATTTTTGTTTTGTAATACATATAGACAGGAAATACTAAAATATTATGAAAAACATTTATTAACAAAATTTAATCTGCTTACCGAGTCCCTGTGGTTCGCTCTGAAATACAAAAGCTCAAAATGTTCCTTTCATAATCAACATAGTTTTATCATGCTATGCTCTTTGTTCTATTCTAACATGGATAGGCATTATATTTGTCAATATTTAACAACTCACTAACACTCGATATTGACAAACATAATGCCTACCTATGTTACACGTTAGAAAAGAGCATAGCATAAAATATTATTTCTTAAATTAATGAGTGATAAAAGAGATAGATACTTTAAAAAAAATACATCAAACTTTTCTTCATTTACATTATTTGAATATATGTAGCTAATTGTGTTATCGTGTATTCGGTTTATATCAATGTGAGCTGCATTTACTTATCTAAGTGTGTTTTTGTATGCTTCTAGACTTGTACTAAAGTATTCACGTAAAATCAAATGATGCATCTGGAAATATCTTTGATTTTAACACTTTTAGTAGGATGCAGTAGAGAACAATCTACGCATGATGATTTGCAGTATTTGAAAAAGAAACTAGACCCACTGAAGACAGAAGAAGGTAACTTAACATAATATCATATATATATTTGGAAAAGGTTGTTTTACATATTTTTATCATGTAAGCGTATGCATACATATACGATGTCTGACTTGCCAACATATACTGAATACTCAAACATTTACTTGCCACTCCACTGGGTATGTGTACACTATATTTTTTAATATAACTTGCAAAATCCAGAATGTTGTATGCCTTCTTCAGTGTCGAGGGCCGACATACTTGCTCTGGAAAGATTTTCGATAAGAAAGCTAAGGATAGTTTCCTCAGAGGGCATAAATAAAAAAAAATATAATGAGTCATTCATTTCTTCTAATATCACTCATGTTCCTGCCATCACTTGTTTCCAGTAACTCTGGCTCTCGTACTGGACTTTTACAGTTTTAAGATTTTTTAAAATTATACTAGTTTAAATTACAGGATCTATTTTTTTTTGGTTGGGATGTACACGTACGCGGTTTCCTTCAATTATTCAAACTTAGACTGTATTTATTATATTACTTATACTCATTATCACACTGCAATTTTTTATGGATGTTCAAATACGCAGCCTCGAGCTCTGTTTTAATTAATCTATCGTTGTCACATTTGAAATATTATACCAGCTGAAATCGGTCAGTTTTTTGGGAATGTATTTCATTGCAGTTGTTGTTACATCTTAACCGTCGTCACCTTTGGAATGTTAGAGTTGTGCAAGTTCATATCTCAAATAACCATTTTATTTTAGGCATGTCTTTGCAGTCTTTTCGTCGTGTTTGAAAATTTTAGAATTGTACTAGCGGGTAGAACTGTTTTATTGTATAGATTGTTATAGGTTTATAATGGTAATATAATGATATGATTGATTTTACATCGTGATCATACTGAATAAGGTTATCTATTAACCGAAATATATAAAATATTTGTTAGAATTATTGTTATTTTTCGGAGATAGTGTATCCTTCTAAATAACAGTCAAACTTGCACAACTCTACCTTTGTTAGATCTGTCAATTTGCGTCCTTTGATTCCAACTCATGCTACTGAGATGTCGTGGCACCAAATTAACATATAGTCAACAGAATTTAAGAACTGTTTTTTTGTTTCAATATACCTTTTAACTGCTTTGTCTTTTGGTAAATGGTTATGTGTGGTGTATTTAAACTCCTCTACCAAGAAATTACTTGTGCATGCACACGTATAAGTCTTTTTCCAACAAAATCGTAGGTTCAATTGTTTTTTTTTTCAATTTAGACTTGTTTATATATATTTTCGTTTGGGCTTGCATTATATTTGCTTTCGGGTTTATATGATCCGTTCATCTTATTTTGACTCTTTACAATTCAACAGTCTATCCTAAGTTGAGGTAAATTATATGGCCTTCCAAATACTGTTTCGATTCCCAACATCACTGAAAAGACATTAATTGTCGAAATCCGTCAAATTTTCGCACGTTATGTTTGCGGTATACCATTTTCTTCCGCAAGTTTATTGTTTTCTTTTTGGTAACGTTTTCTTGAAAGATTGATTTTTTACATAATTAATGTAATCTGGTTTTTTTTTTTTAGCAATCGCTAATGGCAGTCAGCAGGGTTTGAGAACATTAGCTGTTCCACCTGCTAGCTATATACATGTATAGTAAAATGTGTTTTGTTAAATTTTACTTTTTCACTTTTTTTGGTCTTTTGGAAAATGTTAGTAATGCGTTTAGACCAACTTAGTTTTTACCTGTTGCATGGTAAATTAGGAAAACAAAATGAAATTGAAATTGTTAAAAATTTTGACGACATGTGTACCATCTTAAAAAAATGAAAACAACACGTTTGTTAAGTTCTTTCGTCCGAAGGGCTTTTCTTGATTTACATTACCAGGAACGCTCAAAGCCAAACACTTGAATCCAAAGATGTATAAGTGCCAAAAATGTTGAAGAGCGATGCTTCGAAACTACCTAAAGAAAATAGCCAAATTCATCTAAAGTAAACTTTGCCTGAGAAAGCTGAAACCTTAGTTTCATAATAATTTCTAAAATTTATATAAACGGACAATTTTAGTTAATATTGTTAAATCATGTCAGTACCGAAGCACTGACTACTGAGCTGATGATACCCTCGGGGACTGATATTCCACCAGCAGAGGTATCGACCAAGTGATGTAAAAATTATGTTTCAATTCCGTGTGTCGCCAGAGTATTGCCAGATTATATTTTTTTACTTAAAATGTCCTCTTTGAACTTTTCGAAACAAAATTTTATAAAGATTCATTATTATACTATGTCGTTTTTCATTTATAGTATAGTACATGCATTTGCTTTTAATTTGAGACAAGCCTTTTTTTTAACTTATGTCATGTCATGTGTATACGTCATCGTATAAATATTTTGTTAGGATATATTTGATAACAAAAATGTTACGCTTAAAGGGATCAATAGAAACTATACAAATAAATAAAACCTGTAATGATGCGATCTACACGTATTTCTCAAGTACAAAATTTACAAAAGCAATTAAGATACACTCATTCAATATCCGTAGCTTCTGTGTCATGTAGATTATAAAGTATATTTATATAGGCATTGTATTTTTTGGTTGTATTTATGTTGTAGGTTTATAAAAAGACTTTAATCAAAAGTGCTAGTTATAAGTTCAACTGATATATTGTTGTCGATTTGAGAAAACAAACAAATAGTTTTAATTCCCCGATAATGTCAGACCTGAAGATTCATCTACATAAGACTCATTAGAGACCCTCGCAAAAGCATGCTGGAAGGCCAACTCAAAGGCAAAATTGAAATGCAATTGAAAAACAATCTTTATCGGAAAAAATGTGCTTAAATATACAAAAGCTAAATATACTGCGTATAAAAAAAACATAAGAGATTCAAATGAGGAAAACGTTGTTAAACAGTAGATAAAGAATATTAAATAATTTACCATTTTTTGAAGTCATACGGATGATCTCAATCGTAATTGTTTTTTACACTTTCACACAGACACAAGACATATATAGTACCGTTAAAAAGTTTAATTCTACATTTAAGGAAAATACTACCCTTACCTCATAACAGTTTCAACTTCAAATTGCGTTTATTCACAAATGCATGACTAAAATAAATCAACCAAATAATAAGTAAGCAATATCTGGTAACATTTATTTGCAACAAAATTATTTGGAAACAGTTATGTTACATTATTGTCATTTGAAAACAGGGACAATTCTAATTTTTTAGACTTTTCAAATTAAAAAAAAAATGTTGTATTAATGCTTTTTAATACAACAAAAGAGGGACGAAAGATACCAAAGGGACAGTCAAACCTTTAAATCAAAAACAAACTCACAACGCCATGGCTAAAAGTGAAAAAGACAAACAGACAAACAATGGTACACATGACACAACATAGAAAACTGAAGAATAAACAACACGAACCCCACCAAAACTATATTTGAATACAGAGAACAGAAACGAAAATTTTGGATTTCCGATTTTTTTCTGATTTAAAAAATCTCACAAATATCCATCGATCTTTGAATGACTTTTTTTTTCAGTTACAGGGTTTTACAATTTACAAAAATCATTAAAAGAAGGGGACACGTATGTTAACACATAGTGTGATAGCCTCTTTAGATACGTATTGGCTTTCAAATTATAAAGAATTTACTGATTGATTGAAACCATCAAATTATAGGATAACATATGTACTTTTCTTTAAAAAATCTGAATTTGTAAAAAACTGAATGTATCAAATATACTAGTCAACTAAAGTAACGATACACAATTTTGAACTCAAATCTATCATATAAACAAAAAACATTTCTAAATCATCACAAGAAAAGCATTCATTTGCCAATATGATTAAAAATGATCTGACCAAAATAAAAAGGGAGTAAATATCGAGTCATTGAACAAAAGGAGGTCAAATTTTGCGGAAAATGATAACATAAGTAAATTGAAGGCACTTTCTTTCGAACATGATAATTGAGTGTATCAACAAATCTGCAAAAGCATTCAAATTTAGGAAGACCATATTTAGTTTTAAAGTTCTTATATCTTTTTTTAAATTTCGGTGAGAGAAAAAAAAATTGTAATAATTTATGTTTTCAAATTGTTTTTGCCTTAAACCAATGCTTTTGTTGGGATCTAAAATAAATAGTTGCCTTAGTACGATGTTACCAATTTCAAAATATATGGAAAATGTATTGCCTTATGTCGTTTATTTTGTTGACTTGTATATGTTTGGACATGTTGTCTGATGTCTATGAGAGTTGTTACAGAAAAAAGCTTTAAAATTATGGAATAATTTGGATAAAAGTATTGCATACAGATAACACGAATTGAAACACACTGAATAATTAAGGTGCATAATTCAAAGATATTCTTAGTTGTGGTCATATTTGTATTTAAAACATTGTTGTGACGTCATTCTATTGTTTTGCCCGTTCTTTATTTCAGTGATTGGACGATCATTTGCCATGTGATTATGGACTTTCCCAATTGATCTTCCTCTAAGTTCAGTATTTTTGTGATTTTACTTTTCACCTGTAACAAACCATTATGTTACCTTTTACTGTCCAATATTTTTAAGCATAGCACTCCTCTTTCTTAAAAATATTGGACAGCAAAAGGTAGCACAACTAATCCTACAGGTAAATGATAGTTCAATCACTGAAATAAATACTATCAATTTCTCCTATTGTGTTCACCATGTGAGAAAATGAGAAAATTCACCTTAATAAAAATCGTAAAAATCGCGCGTTTGTTGCCAAATACATAAATTTAATAATCAAGGATTAGGGGTCCCGGGGGTTAGAACAACCTTTTTTTGAATGATCAATGCATTTAAATGGACACATAAAGTTGGACCCCCTTTTTGCCCTGGATTTGGACCTGGATCCGCCACTGATATAAATTCGATAACAATATAAATGTATCAAAAGAATGTATTACCTACTTCATTAGTGAATAAAAGTTTTATGAAAAAATGAATTTTGTCTTAATATTATATATGTTCAGGCATATACTTTATTTTTTTTTCAAATTCATGCTCGTCTTTAGATCTGCAAGTGTTGATCGTGATTAAACACGTGTTACTATATGATCCAATAACAGCTTACCGTTCAAAATTGATGACATAAATTGATTGATATTTTGCTAGATTTGCTGCTTATTTGGACGTGTATTACATGAACACTTTTGGTTTGTAGGATCAATCGTCTATTGGTGAGTTGATAAGGATTTTATCTTTTGATAAGATTTGATTTTTATTTACTTATTTCCTGTCTTATTTTTATTGAAATATACACGTCAGTATCATCATTTCTTTACTTTTAAGCATTGTCCAAAATACTATTCATGTCCATATATTGAAGAAAACATTTTTTGACCGAAGATTTTGCTTCATAAGGGGGCAGTATGTTCTTTTTGAGTATATTAATTATTTACTTTTCAACGCCAGCACCAAAATGTTTTTGTTTAAATTAGCACTAATTACGGTATTCCGAAAATCAGGAATTATACAAAACATTAATGTGTCATCTGCTTGACCATAATAATTTTTTTCTCATAAAATTTGTGATCAAATATCTTTTTAAGGAGAAAACCATACCCAACTCCCCTTTTGAAGTTAAATGTCTAATCCCTTAGTGTACTGATTTGAATAGTATTTTACTGGAAATTTTTGAAAAAAGATACCGATGTTAACGTAAATATTTTGTTCAAGAAAAAGACAGGAAATAAGTCGGTGAACCAAACAGTTCAAATCTAATTGAAAGTTAAAAAGCCAATGAACTCACTGATCATGCACGAGTGATTCTATTCATAAAAAGTGTAACAACTAAAAAGAGTCCGTGTAACACCCGTTTTTCTATAGCTCTGTAGGGGGCAAAGTTGTACAAGCCGCAATACAAGGAACATACACAATATAAACCTTATCCTTTGTACACTGTGAAAATCTAAAACTTGCTTCTTAAACTAGGGGACTACACTTTTTTATAATAATATCTAGATTTTGGCGTTAATTTACAATTTATTAAGTCTGATGTTATTGCTTAAATATGAATATAATTCAACAAATCAATCGTGTGTCCGATTCGCACTTTGTTTGTACTGATCATTTAATAATAGAAAAAGATTTTTTCTGCAAAAGGAAATCGGGAGACAAAATAATATTTCGGTAACACAGGGAATATCAATGCACAAATCAACGCAAAGAGAGCGACACGACCTTGTAGAAAGAAAAAGAAAACAGAAAAAGGGGTTATTCCGCTGGTACCGTTGGAGTAAACAATTTCTCTCTTGAAAATTCCGATGAACAACAAAATAATATAACTGATTGCACCACGTAATCTCTGAATGTGTTCATAGTTATATATTTGAAATAAAATCGACTGTGGTGCACTCGATATGGTTCAATGTGAACCTGTCTTTCTATTCATTGGTTTTAATCCAGTTTGAAACAACACACTCACTTATATCTACATAACAATGATTACTCTTTTCGTTTGTTTGCACTAAGAATATACTTCACTCTTTATCCATTTTGAAACACAAAACGCATGTACAGGTATTGACGGAAAATTGAGCGGATAAGATGAGTAGTCCTTGCGCAAGAACAAAATCATCATACGCATACCACATGTGTCCTATTCGTCAGGTAGCATTATACGTTGTTTACATTCAGCTGTACTTTCTTTTTGTCTATTGCTTACTTTGAAATAATGTTTAAAGGGGCCAACATGTAGGATATATTCTAATTTAGAATGTTTATTAAAATAAACAATTTTCACACTTGATGAAAATAAATCTTTGCTTGTTAAACAATGTTTTAATTAAGATATAAGCCGATAACTGTCCATTTTGTAAAATATTTTACAAAAAGGACTGTCGATCGGCTTATATCCTTTACATAAAAAATAAGATGAAAACATCTGCATAGTTTAAAAATTTGGATGCATATTGTTGATATAAATGCAAATACTTTCATCATGTTCATGTTTTGTTCTTTCAGAAAATTTAAGAACTAATATGGCAAATTTGGAGGTTAATAGTACCGATCATTTGCACAGATTAGAAATCATTGAACGAAAGAAACAGCATACAAATTTCTGTTATAAATAATGATATGCGATACTTGGAACAAGAAAATAAAAAGCTTTTATCAACAGTATCAGCAATTCAAAATGATATGCAATATTTAAGGGAAATCCAACAAACTGAAAAAGGTGTGGTTTATAATTTACAACACAACATGTCATTATTACAGCAAAACATTCAAAGTACGTATGATGTTTCAGTGATTTTTAGGAACAAGTATAACGTTATCATATAATTTGATTCCTAACTCATCTTCGCTAGACATGGGTAACAACTCAGTTACCTCTTCTCCACCTATGGTGGATTAAGATAGAATTTCGAGTTCTCGAGGTAATGCTTTCGTTTGGTCACAGTTGTTACGGGTTGCATCAAATCAAAAGATGCAATTAGATGATCACGTTCAAACGTGGAAAATGTAAAAAAAGCAATTGCCACTTCCAGAGTGTGCAACACAGTCCTTTTCTCTTAAACATTAGACGATATCGAGTGCCAATTTTAAAGTATGTTGTTTCTCGAGCAAATGCTTATTAAAATTTGTTAAAACTACACACTACACACGACAGTGTTTACAACCGCATAATAAAAGGAGGAGGGTACTAGATCTTAAACCTTGGTTAGCGCAGATGTTTCTTTTGGTGCAAATACCAAACACTATGACGAAATGATTTTTGTTCTAGTGCGTCATGTGCAAATGCAAATTATGTAACACCCGCCTGGGTTGTTCTTGTAGGTACACCTTCCTTGAAAAGTCGAATTAACTATATTATATCAAATTTGAAGAAAAGAGGAAAGTATTGTGGACAGAACAGTTGGACATATTCGCCGTTATCTGAAAAAATGATATTTAGATGCAGATATTGTGCAGTTAATTGGTTTTACATATGCGGGACAAGTTGCAAATAGATATGAGAAAGGGTATGCTTGAATAGACAGACACACAAAAAGAACATTTGAACTAAACAAACATAGATATTAAAATTAATTTTTAGCAGGCGTCAAAAGTTTGATTTTTTTCCCTTTAGCGATATATAAATCCATCGAAGTATATGCTGTCCATTTTACTTTTAGCTATTCGAGCATTCACTGTCGTAAACTCAAAAGCTTTCCACAATGTACCTACCGCATATACAGTTAAATTTGATCGTGTTTTAACAACCGAAGGAAGAAGATACGATGCCCAATCTGGTGTATTTACTGCAGATATTTCTGGATTATACATATTTCTTTTCAACATTAGAGTACAATATTACAACCAGTTGTGTTATAGTGAACTTGTAAGAAACAACAATAAAGTGGTAGTGACAATGTCTTTGTCGGGTACCAAGTTACATCAGCACAGCAGTGAAAGTAGTTTTGGAATTATCAGTCTAGTTATTGGTGACAAAATATGGGTGAGGTCCTCGCCTTTGACAGAGACTGGCCAAACATGTTCCATTGATGATTCGTCAAGTTTTTCAGGACATCTGCTGAATTTATTATAACTTGATATCATATTTAAGACAATCCTGATTTTATTTAAATGTTTCTTATATTTCTTATGTCAACGCCTCATGCTTGCAATGTTAGAGTATATTACCGCATGCGTAACATGTTATGTATACCATTCGTTGTAAAACCCCTTTGTTATAAATGCTTCCTTCATTCTCCTATATAATCAACATCTGTCAATGCTTAGTAACTTATTACTTAGATGCAGACTATTTAATTATGTTTATAGAAATGTTAATTTCGAAAGGTAATTGATGCAATGATGCTGTGTAAATTGAAAATCAAAATTATTTCAAAATGTATTCTAGATAAAATAGGTAGTATGTTTTCTTAATGAAAGAAAACAATCAAATGAAGACAGTCTTTTCTCAGTTTCCTCATTTAAAATGAAACAAAATATAACTAGTCAGGGACAAAAAGCTAACTCAATAGCTTGATAGTCAGTTCAGTATTCTCGATATCATCCTCTGCCAATTAAACTTCAGCATTGTATATGTCTATCTTGAGGGTTTACGAATGTGTTTGGTTTATATGCTTTCTTTCATTGTTGTGTTGAGACAATATTTAAACAATTTCATTTTTAATAGTTAACACAAAAATTCTAGTAGTTTTGTGGCTAGCAACAATTGAAATGAAAAAGAGTAGTCCTTGTTTAATATCCAGTTCGATGTAACAAAATCAGAACCTAAGACAACCATTGGATTTTGATAGTGTACGTGTTACTCTGTCTGAAGTATTATCAGTAATATTTTGTTGAAGGTTCATTTGTTACCAATTGTGACCTAAACAACTCGTAAATAACTATAGGAATTAATTGTTAAATCATGTTCGGTCTAACCGTTATCTTTCAGTTTTATCTCTTCCGGTAAAAGTAGTACTGATAAGAAAATTTACTTGCAATCAATTTAGATCTGTTAAGTCGACCTTTGGTATCAGCCTTATATTCTACCGGCATTAAAAAGGTAAGTTAAGTCGACATTTAGACTGTCATGTTGTTGATATTTACTTGACAGAAATACCAAACTACAAAATATTCAATGTATTAAATATACGTGTTAGTAGCATAATGTCAGAAAAAGGTTCAGTATTTATGGATGTTCTTCAGACCAAAATGACGTTTACGTCTCAACACGATTATTATAAGTCATTAAATTACAAAAACCACAGAATATGAGTTTATTATGTAACATGTGCATGGTGTGTGACTGCATGGTAGCCTTCACATTATTTCGGCAATCCTTATGGTTTCAAAGAGTGACGAAATATATCAGAGGGAGAGTCAAACTCGTAGATCGAACTTAAACTGACAACGCCATGGCTAACACAGAAATAGACAAACAGACATCTACTAGCACACAAGACACAGCACAGAAAACTAAAGACTAAGCAGCACGAACCCCACCAAATACTGGGATGATCTATCTCGTGTGCTCCGCGAGGGGAATCAGATCATGCTCCACATGTAGCGTTACTCGTGTTGCTCATGTTATTACAAATCCGGTAATAGTTTACTTCAGATGTAATCAATGTTTAAATATATTGTAACATTAACACATATAAAAGAGGGACAAAAGATATAATATAACTAGTTGATGGACTTAGACCCAAATGAAGTCACTGTTTTTCAGTTGTTGGAGTTAATTACAGCATATTGTATACGTTTTTCGTTTATTGTTTTGAAAATAAACCAGGCAGTTAGTTTTCTTGATGAATTGTTTTATATTTGTCTTTTCTGAGCCTTTTATTGCCTACTACTTTCATACATTGTTGAGGGCCGTAGAGGGTTAATTTAAAGTGTGCGCCACATTTTTTATGTTATTTTAAAAAGGCAGAAAAAAATAAATAACAGTGATCTCTTATAATTTATTCTTAATTCCATTTTAAACCAGAGTAAATCATGATCACATGACAAACATATTTTTATGAGCAGATAAAAAAACCCAACGTCAACCTATCAGAATATGCTTTAAATGCAAAATCAAATTATTAATGATTGGACCGTCACTTTTCACAGTGAACATTACACAGACAGCAGGAGAGAAACAGGGTTATAGGCAGCCCCTTACGAATGTTTTTTACAATAATTCTGCTTCTATTCACGCTTTAAAAAAAACTGAAAATTCATTATTGCCTAGTCGATCTGAAAGCGTCTATAAATCATTTATCCCTATTTAATCATACTAAGCTTTTGATGAAAATGGCGTTTCAAACGAGTTATTAAATAGTCAGATATTTCCTGATAACAAATCATTTATTTAAATATATATTTAAACAAAACACTTATGCATCCTGTGTTTTCAATGTAGTCTTTCAAAAACGAAAGAAAAAATCTATAATTCAATATCATATGAATGTATATATGATCATATGTCGTATGTATCATTCGGACATTTATTTGAAATAAAAAACGTATCATCTATTTGTACAATTCAAAAATTAGATGTTCTTTGCTATCAATCAGTAGGTAGAGTTATTCGTGAAATAATTAAAGAAGTGACATACTTTTTTGAAGTAAGAATGGTAACGTACTGTTCATTTGGTTTAAAATTTCCCGATAAAGAGGGCAAAGAAGTATTTTGGCTTAATTTTTAATCCCAAATAAGTAGGCTGTCAGAAAAAAAAATGATTGTAGTAAAACAAATATAAAAATTGAAAAACGGGTGACTGTTTCATCGTTGAATAATTGGTTTTCCTGCAGGAAGTCAATTTTATTAATTATGTATTAGATCCAATACGAAGGTACATATGACAAAGAAACAAGCCGGAATTAACCGTTGCCTGGAAATTTATCTGTAGTTATAGTCAGGTGAGTTTCGAGGCGATAACCGAGGACTTAGACCTGACAACGAGTGCAGACAGATTAAGACAGGAGCATTGCCTCGTAATCATAGTTTGTTTGTGTTGCCTGTTTGATTGCAGTACCAACATCATCGTTAAATAGTAGAATTAGGTCTCTTCCTTGTTTTTGGGCCTGCAAGTCTGGGATTGCTGTTTAGATCTGTTGAATGCACTCTTACAGATGAGTATAACCCAAACTGTCCTACTCGAGAGGTATACATCCTCGTTGAGTCTGCTAATTTGAATATTGGAATCACATCCCAGTCTTTGCGTGATTCTTCTATGTAAACTACCAGCTCATTAAGAACGCTCCCTCGGATAAGATTGTCTTAACGTTCAACAATAATCTTTAGTGGTCTAGCTCTATTATTGTCATTGTTGCAGAGCTAACACTGTGTCGTGTTATTTTACTTTTAGTCCCAACCAGCTCATCACTCTCTCCTTGTCTCTTCTGCTTTTCATGACTGTCTATCTTTAACTTATTTCTACGTGTTTTGTGCCAATTTGCATTGTGCAGCTGCAAGTTTAAAGCCAAATCTCTTTCGTCAATCGGAATCAAGGAACCATTCAATTAGCTTACATCGTTCTAAAATTGATTCAAGTGTTTTGTATCCTGTTCCAACATCTAGGTCAGATCGTTTGACATGAGCGAGACACTGTAAATTTTCTTTAGTCTGTTTTTTTTGCAAAAAAAACCCAACATTTTTTTCAATCAAAGTCGGCAGATATAGAAGATTTTGATGGTTATGTAGGATCTACAAATTTACACCGTTTTCACATTGCTAAAACTACTAGTTTATATCTCAAAATATACAGCTACATGACTACCAATACCTAAAATGACAAAATAAATCTTATTTGTTCATAATGCAATCGTGTTCCCTTACTTTTAAACTACCTTGCACCAAAAAAAATCATATGGTAACCTAGTATTAGTCAAATTTGTTAATTTTGATATATGATGGCGGCTATTTTGAAAAAAAAGCCGCCAAACCCATCTCTACTACCAATTCAAATTTGATGCTTTTGTCATCAAACCCACAATTATTTCACCAATCAGCCGGACTATTTAGTACTATAACAATTGGAAACAACGAGATACATTTTAAACAAGATGTGCAGTAAAAAATAGAAGATACAGCATAGAACAGAAGTAGTTCTGGTGGAAATGCTGAAGGTTTTAAAGAGAAAAAATCTGCATGGTAGGAGCTTTTGTGGCCATAAAGATAAGTTGCAAGTTTCAATAAGACTAAACCATGACATTGATTATGCTATTTAGACAGATAACGTTCTGATTCAAAAGGTATATTTAAAAAACTGGCAATTTGATATCTACTGTCTTCAGGACACTCATTTAACAGAACAAGACGAATTAAGGTAGATACATGGTATACCACCATCTTGAATTGTACAACCACAGTAAAAAATCGGTCTAGTTATTTGACTAAATCTGCAAATTTGAAGACAGATTTGCAATTTAAAGGTTAGACTGTTTAATTATATAAGGAAAACTTGGTAATTTATTGTACAATTCAAAATATTTAAACAAATATAATTGTTTTTGCTTTAAAAATCATTTTTTTTCTTCAAATGAGCCATTTAGTAAAAAAAAGTATCCTGGACTGATAGGGAATTTTTTCTTTTTACTTACAGCAAGAAAACAAGTTCGTTGACACCATTTGTTCTTTTTATTTTCTTAAAATATATGACAAAACCTATTTTTCACAATTTATTTTAAAATTCAATCTCATAGATTTTTTTTAATGCACACAAATATGTTTTTCCATGTACAATCTAACCAAATTTAGGCAATTTTCAACGACATATAGCTTGAAAAATAGCACGGTGACCCATACTTTTTATCATATTTTTGAAAAGAGCATAGTAAAATCTTCATTTTGGCTAAGTATAAGAAAATTCTGTCTCAAAAAATATTTACTTATGATCTGCCTTAAACATTAAAAGTCAGTGGAAAGTAGAATGCCTTTTCAATTCATTTACATCAAATCAGAAAGGTATGGTCATCTTTTTTAATGCAAATTTTGATCTTGAAATTCACAAAGTTAAAAAGATGAAGATGCAAAACCTTCTTGGTTTGGACATTATAATTGGAGAATTACATTAATTAATATGTATGGGCCGAATGTAGGCAGTCCTTTCTTTCTTTTATCAAAAGGAAGCAGACATTATTAAGTAATTTGATAACCAATCTTGTATTCTTTGTGGTGATTTTAACCTAATTCAAAGTTTCAATCTTGACACTCATAATAATGTTAATATCAACAAACAACTGCAGTCTAGAGAAAAAGTATTACAGATAATGGAAGACGTGAATCTAGTTAATCAATGTAGAGAATAATACCCCAATGTGAAAAGATTTAATTGCAGGGAAAAAACTTTAAACAATCTCGTTTAGATTTTTTTTTCTGATTTCTGATAATATTTCCCCCTTTGTTAGTGGTGTTTAAATTGATAATAGTTACAGGTCTGATAATTCACCAGTGATCCTTTCTTTCTTGATTAGTTAATTTTTTTAAGGCAGAGGCCTTTGGAAGTTCCCATTTTTCCTGATACTGACTATGTTAAAGAGATTATGTAGTAAAAGAACAATATGAATTACGTGTAAGAATAGTGATAGAATGCATTGTCTTTGAACATTTATGCATGGATAAACGATAAAAGTTTGTAGAGTTGTGGTGTTAGATCCTCACAAGTGAAGTTAGAATAAGATACATGTACATATGTTGCAATGTTTTATAGCATGGTTTAGCCATATTTTGAAAATCCTATTCCATGTATCTTTAAAAATGTTAGATCAGGTTTATTTTGGAGAATTATTGCTATGCATTTAACTGAGATAAAGTTGTAAAACAGGTACATTGATTTTAAGGAGCGTTGAAAAAATACGAGAGTCCGCATCTCAAAAGTTGTGACATTCAGAAAGCTTGATATACTCTAGGTTTAATAGGAATTTAAGGATAAAGAGAGATGATTATGAACATTAGGATGAGTTCAATTCCGTTAATCTGGTTCATCCACTAAGTCCTATGGAAAAGTAGTAATCAAGACTGACAATATCATCGTAGTGCGTTGTATTGACAAACTCTAAAATTTTCAAACTTGTAACGAAAATCGGAAAATGTACTCTAGATCATAGCCATGCTCATACAATGAACTTGAGATTTGTCCATAGTCTTGTAGTATATTTAATGATAGTACATAGTCTTCACGTAGCATAGGATGTCTTTTTATTCAATATAAGAAATATTGTGAATTAAGGCAGTTCAGGAAGATCAATCAGATGAATGAGAAAAAATACTTTACTATTTTCTTCAAAATGAAAGAAATAGAACAGTTTAAACTTTATTTTGATACATTTTGAGGAAAAGCTTTAAAGTATGTCAGCACATCGATTCTGGATTTCTTGTTTCAGCAGCATGAGTATATATGATCAAATCAGGATAACGTATGCATTTTTTTTTAATATATTGTGCCCTGATCTGTGACGACATATGGTCAAATTCGTTTAAGAATAAAAACAGTTCTATCGATCTCTATCAAGTGTGACTTTAAATTAAGACATATCGATGATTAATTTGTCCAAAAAATAAAGGCCTCAACAAAGTAAACACATACGCATGAATCTATAAAATTCAAAAGATTGGTTTTAAAATCACTTGTAGACACACATATTCGTTAGCTGTTCAGTTTGCCCTCCATCGTTAACTTTTATCACATTGAACCTGAAGTAAATTTTTAGCCAATGACTTTCATTTATTTCAAAGTTGACAGATGAATAATAATATTAAAAAAAAACACGATTTTAATGGGTTCATTTGTCGATATTTGACATAACTGATTTAGAGTAGCATATATGCAATCACAAAACAATTCGTTCGACAAATTTACTAATACTTGTTATTTCATTTTCATCTTAATTCTTTCTTGTTTCACATATATTTCTGGATAGTAATTTCTGATATCCGTTTCAATCTTTAAAAATGTATATCATATCAATGTATGCTTTGTATAAAATATATTATAGAAACACTTTAACAGAAAACACCGATTCTTACCTGATTTTGGGTCCGCCATCGTGAAACGATCGTGAATCAAATTACGGTCATTACCTTCACCCAAGTGATTATGTATAATTGTGGTTTATTGATTAAGACATCATCAATATTTCGGAAGTATGAGGAATGTATGTGAAAGAAGTGTCATATTTAAAAGAGGGACAAAAGATACCAGAAGTACAAACACTCATAGATCAACAAAAATGTGTCCATAGTACATGGATGACTCACTCGCACTTTCGTTTTCTCTGTTCAGTTTTCCGTGAAATAGGGATCAGACATCTAATTTGGCATTTAAATTAGACATATCATATCGTAGGGAAAACGTGTGCAAAGTTTAAAGTTGATTGGACTATAAAAAAACTACCTTGACCAAAAACTTAGACCTGACAATATAATATCCCTCTTATATAATAGGTGGGGTATACAAATAAATTTGACAACGTCATGGCTAAAAAAAAAAATAAACAGAAAAACAAAAGTACACAAGACACAACATAAAAAAACAACGACAAGACAGCAGGAACCCCATTGTATGTGCTTCGGAACGGTAAGCCGATCATACTTCACAGGTGTCACACGTCGTTTTGCTCATGTTATTACAAATCCGGTAAAAAGTCTTAATTCGGTAGGTCGTATTCATGTCATTCATGCAAAAGGAATGGGATTGCAGTTATGATATTAGGAAACTGATTATTATATTGTATAATTGTGTAACTCAAACGGATCAATGGAAGAATGTATACCGATAACGTCTATTTTTAACATTATAAAGTTTAGGAGATTGTTTGATGTTTGACATGTATTTTATCTATATTAAATAAAGATGTTTCGTTACTTTGAATGATTTGTTTTGTAAGTCATTTATTAATCTTGAATGTCATTCAATGCAAATATAAAAATGTTCTTCATACCATACATGATTAGCAAAATCTGTTATCAATCATTTTTTTCCTGCTGACAACAGTTATTAAATAATGCAATGGCCTCAATAAAAGGCTAGGGCAAGGTAGTTGTCTCAATGTTATTCAATGTTTATAATGTAAATATAAATAAATAGGTTATCGCTGACTGATTTATAAGTTATAAGTTGGTACGTGCCCTATTGGTTGCTGTGCATATAAGAGCTGATAAGTTACACATAATAGTTTAAAAAGAGTGATCATGTAAGATAATCAACATATTGGTCAGGTCATACAGAGTCTTTGATAATACGTAAGTATATGGAGAAAAGTGATGTGCCAAATTGAATATTGTTTTGTGAAATGTTTTTGCCTTACATTTGATGTGTGCATTAAAAGGTTACTATAACAAATATATTTGTCAATTTTGTACAATGTAATCATGCGTCTTTGTGTACTTATTTAAAATGTCAACAACACATACACTATACTGCTTTTTATCAAAATTATGTTCATAAAGGACAACTTCAATGATAATTTATTTACTATGTGTTTAATGATTTCAGTTCTTCAATCGACAGTATGTATTGTGTGTCCTGCTTGGTTATTTTCGCCGTGGTTGTAGCAACTTCTGGTAAGAGAACAAAAACCTTATTTATGCGGTATTGAACAATCAAGATGGTAAATGGTAGTTAAATTGGAAATCTTAAGTGACCCTACTTGTTTCCGCTCATCATCCCGGTCGACCTCCCTTTTCTACAGGGCCTACCTAATGTATTGATTGATGATCGTCCTGCAGACTTAATGCAAACAAATACAGGTTGGTACGCCCGCCTCGTGGTCCCGTTTAAGCAATAACCTAGTTACATGTATTCACAAGTGATCGTTGATCGTGTCGTTAACTGCCAGTATTATTTGGATGGATAAAACTTATGACCAGATATTGTGTTTTGTTAAAACGGAAAATAATAAAACCATAGTAGGGAGATTGTATCCCTTTTTATACACACTCAAACTATATACTTGATATTGAAATTTAATTATGTGCGCCAGACTTGCGTTTTGTCTACAGAAGACTCATCAGTCACGCTAGAACAACAAAAAAAAAAAAAAAAAAAAAAAAACAAACAAACTTATAAGGCCAAATAAAGTACGAAGTTGAACAAAAATTATTATTTATTAAGTGGCGAGTGTTTTATATAATTTAGTCAGGTTTTCGTTCCAGCATCCGCCTATCTACGATGAAGGTGAATCAAGAAAAACGCTGCGGACGCATAGGATTATTAAACGTGTTGTTTTCAATGTTTGACATCACTGATCGAGTAGATACCTCTGCTGGTGGACTATCAGTCCCCGAGGGTATCATCAGCTCAGTAGTCAGTATTTCGGTACTGCTATGATTTAACAAACTTTACTAAAATTGTCCGTTTATAAATTTTGAAATTATTAAGAAACGAAGATTTCAACTCCATCAGGCAAAGTTGACTTTAGATGAATACGGCTATTATTTTAGGTATTTTTGTCATATAGCTATTCAACGGTTTTGGTACTTATACATCTTCGGATTTCAAATGTTTGGCTGCTGAGCGTTCCTGTTGAAGGTAACTCCAAAAAAGCGCTTCGGACGCATAGAAATATAAAACGTGTTGTTTTCATTTTTTTTTTACGATTTGATTTCGTTAAATTAATAACTATGTATTGTACTATAAGGCAACTGCTCTGTCCCTTGATTTTCGAAAATCTCAAAGTATTGTACGTTAATCTACTGACATCCTTCACATATTAAGATAAAATTAATATGTTGTACATCAGCATATTCATTTGCTAATTATGTCTTGCATATATTGGTGTAAGCGTACAATACCTAAACATTTGCAAAACAATTGTTGTTAGCATGTCGAAATGTACTATTGTATTGTTTATTTGTGTATTTCTCTGTCCTGAATGTTCTTGCATTTATTTGTACTATATTTCTGACAGGTAATGTTGTCATTTAGTGGTATATTTAACATTGCCATAATGCCCGAGGTTTGACTAGCTAAAAAAAATGAGATTTAACCCACTATTTTTTACTTAAAATGTCCAGCACTAAAATCAACTTAACTAAACTAAAATGGCAGTTTTTATTTTATAGTTCGTTTTTGTATGTGTTGCATGGCCTTTAGTTTTTTTGTTGCACTCCAGTGTGTCTGTTGTTATGTTGTTTTCCTCTTAAAGTTGATGTGTTTCCCTCGGTTTAAGTTTGAAACCAGGATGATTTGTTTTCTCTTAATCGATTTATAACTATTGAGCAGCAACCCTCTATCGAAGAAAGCATGATACGTAAATAAGTCCGTAAATATCGTAACAATTTGGAGATATATACTCCGTATGAAGGTGCTGCTGGAATGTTGCAACATAATAATGAAAGTTCACAATTTGAAAGCTGACGTCATCTCTGTTGTCTCAAAGTTTTTTTTCAACCGACCCTCTTTGTCGATTTCTAAATGTAAGTCTAGATATGAGGCAGACTTAACCGTAGCTGTTGTTTCCTTTATCTCTAGATCAAATGGATAGATGCGTTCAACATATATAGTCCCCCAAATTTTGAATTGTTTAGTGAGAGAACATCATCTATATAGCGGAACGGAAAGTAAAACGATATTGATAACTTCTTATCTTTCTTCCTAAGAAGTTCCTGTATGAAGTCAGCCTCATAATAATACAGGAATAGGTCGGCAAGAAGAGGATCAACATGTGTTCCCATGAGAATGCCGATAGTTTGTAGAAAAACACGTCATCCACACGTAACAAATATGTTGTCAATCAAGAAATCAAGCATCTTGATAATGTCAGTTTCAGAAAATGTTTGTTTGATTCAGAGCGATTCTTTACGAAGTAAGATGTATCCCTCCCTAGGACAAAATACTTGTATCTACGTTGGTTTTTTTTGATGAAACAAAGCAACTCCAACTCTTTCAATTTATTTTTTAGTTTGAAATGAGGAATACCTAAGTGTAGAAAAGTCAAATGTTTTAATACGATTGCAAGATAAACGATAAACCGTTCTTTGTAAGGACACTAATGTAGCTTATGTATCAAATACAGTGATGGAAGATCCAATTCTTCATTTTAAGTTTAAACTCCAAAGGAACATAGAAAAGACCTATGATTATCCAGGATGTCCTCTTTCGTAAGTGTCGTGAGGGTATATGTAGAGTTTCCAAGTGAATTATCAATACCTTATTCATTTATCAAGCAGTTTAAGTAATGAAATTTACACACAAAAACGATGTTATTTGGGGCTTAATCTGCAGGGACAAAGACCATATTTGTCATGGAGAAAGGACAAGTATTTTGCAATAGCATCAAGACCAATTCAAATTCTTAATTCTGATTTGTATCAACGACCTCACAGCCTTAATCCATTTTCAAAGAGTATCGTTATCACGTTTAGCCCATTGCCTGGCATAATCTTCGATTGAATCCATCAGTCTTTTGAAGTTGTATTTCCCATTGATGGATTAAGGCTCACAATATTTCGTACCTTTGAATAACACATTCCGAAGGGAAGTGTTATTGACTATGTATATAGTTACGTTATATATAATGACGTAAGCTCCCCCTTCAATTTTTATCGATGTTAGATTTTATATATTTCCAAGTTATGGGATTTTATTCAGGAAAAGGGGTGATTTTCCTTTTTTACGGACAATGTTGTTACAGTGCTAGCAGTTCTCATAAAACTTTGGTGAATGGTTTATATCAAAATAACATCCCTTTACCGGTGTTTTTTTTTCACAAATTTTAGTGATATGACATTGTGAGGATTTTGAAATTTTTGAAAAAAGCAACAGACTTATCATGCGCTCATGGCGCAGCTGTTTTTTTTTTTATTTTTATCATTATTAGAACGAGACATTAACAAACTCGTTTCTTACTATAAAAACTGTATAATATGCTTTTTGTTCAAGACTTTTATTAGAGATTAGTAAAGTAATATTTAAACAAACTATTTTAAAGAATTCCACTCATCAGAGAAGGCACATGAGAGAAGCAACATCGACAAGGGCCTAACAAGTGAAAGGTAATAGGTTAAATGTATACAATAAACCAAAATTTTTAACATTTATACATTTCAGATTGATTAATTACTGTTTGCTGGTTGGTTAACGTTCAGTGGCAAATATGTCATGCATGTTCTGGACGAGAAAAAGTTAATGATAAATAAAATAGGAATGTCTTGCAGTAGACGTCATCCGGGATGAAGGTAGGGGCTTGAAAGGCCACTCGTAACTTATAGTTTTTTGGATAGGAATAGAAGGTATGCCTTGCAACAGTTGACCTCAAACCCTCAAACAGTTGGTTTTTAACGTACACAGAGCGTACACAAGATATCGAACGAATTTAACGTCTCCATTTTGACCGGCCGTGGGTTCTATCTTTTACATCCCACACATTCAAACGGACGCGCCACTTACTTGTTTTACTGCCAGTCAGAAGAAGACCAAGTGACTATACTTCTATACCCCAGTCACCCGTAGGGGTTATGAATTGAGAACCATGTTTGATCCGTAAACGTTAACGTTCCGTGTAATTCAGTCATTCGAAATAATTATAAACTTCTTTTCTTTTATAACATATAACGTCAATTTGTATGCCGTTGGCCTCCTGAGAACACCATAACTAAATACATTTTCCTCAACTTTGTTGTTGAAGCAGTAAATGAATTCATAAAGGAAATATTATGATTTTCAAAACTGTTTACTAATTTACTACAGTAAGGCACATTAACATAGGTTTCAACTATTCTTCATGATATTTTGTTTTTCTTAGACTGCGACGTAGTTTGTACCAATCTGGTCCAGGCAACAAAGAATACCTCTTCTTTTTGCATTATTTTCAAGCCATAAATCGTGAGGATGCTTATATAATGAGTATACATAACAGCAGAATTCAAAACTGGGGCCCGGCATTTGGAATTTCTAACATGTACATATCCTATGATGAGGCTATTAGAAGAATAACAAATCATTATAAGTATCATGCTACAGAAGGTAGGTATACCCTAACAAGATACGTATGATCCTTGTGTTTGTTCTTGTGTCGTGCTTGTAGCACAAATCTCCAAGGATAAGTGGAGGGTTGGGTGCCGATTAAATTGTTTATCATTGCTATGTTCTTTGTTGTAGATGCGATTCTGACTTTAAAAGGTTAAAATAATCGAATATACCATGTGACCGAACGCACAATTCTTTGATTGTTGGTTACGTAACGTCGAATGACAAATATGTCATGCATGTTCAGAACGAGAACAAATCGACCCGTAAGACAGTTGTTTCAAGGGTTCTAAACGTACACAGAGCATGGCAATCACTTTGAACGAGGCATCGAATTTGTCCTCCTAAATATATATGAGCGGAAGTGACGTGGCTGCATACAAATACATCCCTCACAGCCAAACGCACGCCCAATATTGGCTGAGATTTATTGTCGGTCGGGAGTCCTGTGGTGACAATATTTGTATTACAAAGTAATACATGGAGTCTTAATTTACAAACATGACTTATCTATATAATGTTAAGAATTAAAACCAAAAGAGCATTTTACATAGATTTAATGATGTGAACAGTTTCTTCAAGTTTTGCAACACCAAAGATGTTAAGTAAGTGTAACTTCACCATTTGTATTCACTTACAGAGCAACGTCTTAAGAAGTCAAATAAATCAAAAATAAATTCAAGGTATTCAAATTATATTGTGGAGGATAATGTAATTCGATTAAGAAAGTAGCTAACATTGTCATGATTGATAATTAATCCTTTATAATTACATGTATGAACCTTCTCTATACACGGTTAAAAGTTATATGTAATATAACGTTTTGTTTTTGGAGATTGTTATATTTATTAATAAGTGTTTTTTAACCATGTCCACATGAATAAATTTATTTTGTATTTGATGAAGACGTGAGAAATGCAGCTCTACAAGAGATTGGAAGTATTATTTACTATAGAGAGGGCCAAGGAATAAAGCATGGAGGTCTTGATTCTGCTCATCAGAGAATCCTTGATTTGTGGATGATAGCAAAGCATAGTCTCCAGTCTTGACATATGAATCATTATTAAATCATATTGATATATTTGGAGAGTAAGATTATCATTCTGTTTCATTTGCATTTAATGTAGTATGTAGATGTACGTTATTGTACAGCAATAAATATTCAAGTATTATTCAGACATTATATTTAGTTCTGTTATTTATGTATTTTGACAAATACGTTCTAACTACTACTTCGATTGCTTACTTGACAGCACATCCCATGTGTACAGTCTTAGTTATTGACTTTGATGATGATTTTTAAAAAATTAAGTGTAGATATACAACTTCAACAATAGCCAAAAATCTTGCTTACACAATTGTGATCCACAAACAAACCATTAGTATTGCTGGCACTGTGAAAAAAAAATCAAAGATGAGATCAGAAAATAAGATGGTTGAATATTGCAGCAAAAGTCAATCAATAAATCTGCTGACAAATAAAACCATTCGCAACTTAATTTACAGTTTATATATCTCCCCATAATAGTTGACACAGTGGTAAAGAAATTATTCGAGACAAAAGCCCATATTTTACTGACTTTACAGTTAACGAAATTTTTGACGAACTTTCAAACCCAGTGTGTAACTGATGTTGTTAAATTTCAAACCAAAAATAATGGAAATATAATCAAATTAAACATGTATCTTTAACCTTTAGAACTGTGACGACTCCTCTTTCATTGGGATGTTCCCGATTTTATAGGTATATCCCTTATCGAATTTCATGCTTCAAATGTCAACAGTTTGGTCATGGAACCAAACAATTCCATGGTAGTTAAAAATGCTTCAAATAGTCTAGCGAAAAACATGAGGGAAATACCTATAAATCTGAACCTTCTCAAAGTGCAAAGTGTGGTAAACCCCATTTTTCATCATCTAGGGAAGTCCCCTTTTAGCTTAAAGAAAAAAAAAATTAAAATCAAAACAGAAAAAGACATGAAATACCCAGAAACTACATAGATTGCTTCTGTTTCGAATGATCTTCCAGTATTTTAACTAACCATCGTATGTAAATAAAGTTGGTCGCTCATTCAGTCACGAGTCTACACAAATTCACATGATGACCTTGCAATTGATGCTGACAATCTTACAATGTTGCCTATTGAAACTGTATCTTCTGATAAAACTTCACGAAAACCAAATTCTACTAAAACCAGTACTCAGTCAACTCAATCGTCATAGGCGAGCTCAATACCTACAAAGATGAAAATAAGAAATCAAGTAAAAGATGCAAATAGTTTGGGCAATATATCTGTTTTGAATCCTTCTCGTAAACATCGTAAATAGTCATCCTACATGTGCATGAAATAAAAAGTATACTAGTGTTATCGTCTGCATCTCGCAGTCTACTAAAGCCTGGTCTTCCTTTCGGTATATAGAACAGTAGAAAGTCTTCAAAACGCCAGCAAATCCGTCCTCCTAGAAGTCTTTTGATAGGAGGTCGCGGGGTAGTTGTCGAGGCGGTATTACACCAGGTGTGAGAAAATCGACGACTCTCTTTACAAAATAATTGCCGCACTAAATAATGAATAAGAAATGGAATGCAAAAGTGTTGTGCCATCCGAAAGATTACTACCTCAGGGTGGTCGAAATATGAATGCTAGCAAACTCGATATTATGTGTCTTTCAATAAATAAACCATGACATATATCATTCAACATGTTCAATGCATTTGCCGAGGTTTTAAAATATTTTTTTCCGAGTTAACGCTTTTGTTCAGTGTGTTTAATTTATTGCATTTTGTCTAAAGAAACTCCTCTAAGAAAAATGTGACAATGTATCTTTAAAAGGATACAACGTATATAGCACATGTACTAAGGAAGACGAAAACGTTGCGCACGATTTTCCTACAACACAATATTACACCAAAAAATTTGACATCAAAGAGGGTTTTCTGAAATTTGGACGTTGATTTGAAATTAAATATAACTAGTTCAATTTCTA
This sequence comes from Mytilus galloprovincialis, assembly GCA_037788925.1. Lineage (NCBI taxonomy): Eukaryota > Metazoa > Mollusca > Bivalvia > Mytilida > Mytilidae > Mytilus > Mytilus galloprovincialis. The sequence continues at coordinate 15,471,651 of CM075339.1, forward strand.
AAAGGGAAAATCCATTCTTTTCCTTTTTTACTTTTGTTTACCACTACATTACACTATAATAGTTCGAACGGTTAAACACTAGGTTTTTAAACGTACAATGTATGTTCATAATTTCCTGCTGCAAAACTATGGGACCAATTGTGATCGATTTAATGCATTGAATGCATTTTTCACTTTATTACTATCTGAAGAGTTAAAATTTTCATATTGGCTATAACATGTATAACACTTGTAAATCTTCTACAATATTTTGTGAATTTAGTATGAAATGTCTCCTTCATTATTTTACCCAAAGACCATTTTAAACATACACGTTTAGCACAAAATTTTTAAAATATGGCCGTCAAACAAAACTGGATAAGTGACACTGAAATAAAAATCAACAAAATCCTAATGAATATCAAAACTTTAATCCACAAATGTATTAAAGAAATATTCTTGTCTTTCAACCAAAAAGAAAGTCGCCCAAACGTTATACATCTATATCATTCCGGTCTTAAGACCAAATATTCATGTATTTTCTCATTCATAGAAAAAAAAACCAGCCAGATAATACAAAACCATTAGTATTTTTGATACTCATAAGATGGTCTTTAAACCAAAAACAAAAAGAAAGAAATTTTCATGTAGTTTCTTTCTCAAACGAGTTCTTGTATTGACTCTTGTTTTAAAAAAAACCATCAATATCACAAAGATGACAAATATGAAACATTTGGGATTTAATGTCCTACTAATCAATTTGAGCCTCTTATATGTACAATGTAATCAATAAGTAGCTACTAAGATATTGTTGAGAATAACACAATTTTGGATTTTATTAATCATGTTAGTGAAACACTTCAAATGTGTTCGAAGCTTGTAATTACAACTGACAACTAAGTGAATAATATATAAGTTGGCTTGAAATAATAGGATAGATGTGTGATGTAACAATTATTTCCTAAAAAATACTTAAACATATTTTGAGGTAAAAAAAACAGCACTTAATACAACTATTCGTCTATCAAATAAGCTCATGAAAAAAGATTTTAAAAGAAAATATATCGCTAAGTATAATCTATGTTTTTGGTAATACATTTTAGTTTCAATAAACTAAATCTATGAAGAGTAATTTTTTCTGGTAATTTTTTTTATATTCTTCTGTGCATGTTTTCTCTATAATACAAGACACAATATATGTTAACACAATTCTGATTAATGCATATTCATCTTTTTTCTTTAAATTAAAAGGAAGATATCAATGTACGGTTCGAAATGGCGGTACCTTCGTGACTAATCACTGTAAAAATTCTCGCCAAATGTCGCAATCGTTAACGATAATTTTTGGTGCATGACGATAAAAATGATTCTTCTTCTGCCAATAAGAATTGTCAACAACTTGCTGTTTCTATTCCATCACCAAGCCTCACACAAGAACCATCAACTGCATGTCGATTATATGTCCATCTACTTAGGACTGTGGAACATCAGAACAGGTCAATAATGTGCTGCAAACCTTCACAATGTATTACCTGGAGGTATTTTGTTATTCCATGTTCGGAATACATAAAAAAAACAAGCTCATTGATTAAAAGCATAATAAAAAGCAGACGCTTACTCTTAACCACACACAGAGAATCTTTACAGAAATATACTGAGGTCGGGTAAGAAGACGTACATGTAGCAATTCTTTCAAATTTTTCCGGAATTTCTTCTTATCTACACATTTTAAAAGAAATTTGATTTTACCTACCTGTACAAACAATGTAAGAGTTATATACTGTAGATTCATCTATTTTTGTGGTAACCATTTTTTGTGGATTAAGAAAACAAACTTTTTTTCGTAGATATTTGATTTCGTGGTTTTGCCAAACTCTTTATAGACGCCTACAGAAAATGTGTCAGTTGTTGAACATTTGATTTCGTGGCTCACCTCTACTAACGAAATCGACTAAAATGTGTATCCGACAAATAATAATGAATCTACTTTAGAATAAACATGACCGGAAACTCATCCATTAACATAAACAGCAGATTTGAGAAAATTCAAACAAGACACTATACTAATAGGGAGTAGATTTTCAAAGTTAATACCATTTCTTTAAGTGTCTAAATGTTACAATTTCTAAATAAAGAAATAAAAAAAGGTTATACAAGGATTCGATCTCAAAACTGACAAGAGAACACTGACATGACATCACAGACCCTTTGGTGAAGTCGCTAGTGTCATTACATTTAATATCTATATTCATGTTATAATGATCCTAACGTGTACATGACTAGTTTTACTGTTTTTGCTGAAAAACTGAGTAATTCATGAGCAAAAACAGGAAGGCAGAATTACAACGTTAAATATATATATATAAATATGTGGCATTACACGCTTGCCTTCGGACAGTACAGTCTCTAAAATATGGCTCAACATATAGGAGAAAGTCTACCTCTGTAGGACGACTCGTTGCCTGATAGAAAGCGATGATGGTACAACCAGATCATATTCTGATAGGAACTTACACGACACGTTTTCCCTACTTATGATGTACATGGACGGGAAAATTGATAATCTTGAATGCAAGATGGTACGCGAACACGACGTGGTGTCCAAGAAGGTTTAGGATGAAGTTTCAAGTAAGTTAATCGAGTTGTGCTGGATTTGATAGTAAAAGTTAAAGGCCATAATAAGCTATTACGGATTGCAGATTCTACACCGGCCAGATGATCAACAGTCTGGATGTACGAGTCTAAAGATATTGCTTCCGAAAGTGACGATGAGAAGAAGCTTCGTCAGGCGGAGAGCCGAGCCATTCGAAAGATAGATAAAAGACAAGACTAAAGGGCGTCTCGCTACGTATTCAAATAAACCCAGTCCAAACCTATGCTAATCCCGCCTACAATCTATAGTTTTAGAGGCAGCCCTTTCATAACATGGTCGCACGGGAAGAGTGGTGCCAGTGAGACATGTGCTTCTATTGAAAGCAGTTCGGACATTAGAGAAAAAGTTGCCCTCTTAAATCTGGATCCGTTGCTGTCGGATCATCTAGAGTTGCCGATCAGAAGCAAATCTGCAAATGCATCCAGAAATGTAAAAAAATATGTATAATTTTAATGTTTTTGATTGTTATGAATTTGAATAAACTTCTAAACTTTCTAAACTTAATATTTTGGTGAGTCGGTATTTGTACAAATCATTTTAACTTTTGAAAAGAAAATTTGGAAAATCCGCTACTCAAAGGTATTGAAAATGATCTTTTGCAATTAATAAAAGTTTATATTTCGAATTGAAAGTGCTTTCTGAATTGTTTTGGTTTTAAACACATAAACATTTTGATATAAAAGTCATTTAAACAAACAATAAATGTACAAATGTACACGAATTTTATATATAATTTACACAATCAGTTACAGCAAAAAGTAAACGCGCGTTTACTTTCAAGTGCATGTAAAAATATCTGAGTGGAATATGTTGTAAACGCCCGTTTACTTTTAAGTGCAGGTAAAACTAAACTTGTGAAATCTGAAGTAAACGCGTGTTTACTATTGACTAAGCGGACAAATAGTAAACGCGCGCGTTTACTCGGGTAGACATTATAAATTTCTATTCGTAATTATGGTAAACGAGAAAATTGAGGTTAACGAAATATGTGCACACAGAGTTAACGTGTGTTTCCTTGATAGGACGCTTGGTCTGCACCCAAATGTAGCTGTCAAAATGCTAATTGAGAACATATAACACATCTTCCGAACTATTAAATTTTAAAATACAACTTTTATGACATAATCATTATTACATATATATGAGCCAGTCCATGCGAAAAGGTACAAAAAGTCCTTTTGGTAAACTTTACAGGACACGTTATCAAAGTTTGTTATAGTATTTTTGAAAAACGATTTTATCCGAAAAAAAATTACATTAATGTAAACATTCATAAGATTGTCAATTCTATCCCGAATTTGTCAACTAAAACAGAAAAAGAAGTAGAAATATCTGAATTTTTGGTATTTGAGCAAGTGTTAAATCATTTGTTCCCCGGACTAATGCTATACCGACCAGAAACTATAAAAATTTATGACTCTACAGAGACAAAAGTCAATAATTTCCGTCAGTTCTACAGGTTTAAAGAAAGTAAGACAACATTAAAACATGAGGGAAAATACAAAAACTATGACATCTTGTGTTTTAGAAATTGAAATTGAAGTTAAGTTAAGTTATTTAATATTAAGTTATTTAATATTAAATAAGTTATTTAATATTAAGTTATTTAATATTAAATAAATCAACCTTAGTTGCACGGGATTCGAACCGTTGCCCGGTTTGATTGCATTGATATCCATATCGTAAGCGAGAGCCTTATCCCCACTGCTACCGGGGTTAACATTATCAACTGGCTAATCAAGCCATTTAAACTGTACTTTGAAAATGATTGAAATATATGAAATAATTCACTAAAAATCTTGATAAAACTAAAGGGGGGGGGGGGTCTCTACACTCGCAGGTGCGTGTAGCTCACAGCTTGATGATATGAGGGAAAGTAAATGTGTTTTATAAATCACAAGTCTACTACCAATAATTATGCACACTTTTTAGAATTTCGTAAATTTTTCGTTTTTGTACCTTTTCGCATGGACTGGCTCATATCATATAACCTGATTGAGTGCGATGTGTGGATAAATGATTTTTCTCATTAATAACGACAATTAAGAGCAATTAGGAGCGACAATTTGTCTATTCGCGCTGTGTAAAGATTGATATATTTTGATAGTGTTCATGACGCAAAATCACTATTCACATAAAAAAAGCAATACCTTATACTAGTAATACCATACATTTTTTTCTTTATTCTTCTTCATCTCAACCTTTAAAATGAACCCTAGAATATCTCTCATTTAAAGGCTTGTTCAACAGGAACCTTTTCCACCGGTTTGAGAGATTTTATTTGATAGATATCGATCACAAAGCAAAAAAGCATTGTTGATATATCAAACATATAGATTTGCAAGTACTATCATTACGATATTTGTTTTTATTCAAAGCATTATTCATAAATCGCCTATAATTGTATGCATGCTACAGTTTATATTGAGCAAAATATATTTTTTTGTTCAATAATTAAATAACATCAAAAACCAAAACTGATTTCCCCCATTCGTTGACAATATACAGTTTACTGTAATCTTGGCTTAAGCACAAGGAGACAGGTTCCTTGATTCCTTGACGTGAATCCAATGGTATGTCTAATACTTTCCAATCAGTAACCTCTTCACCAGTTACGTATGAATATTTGGTGTCCTCTTCTAGTCTGTGTATGTTGTTCGATCCCTGCCAACTGACGTAAATGTGTCCGTTGTCGTCAGATGATATGTCAGTGGGTGTATCCATTGTGGCAATTTTATAAATCTTATGAGATGATTGGTATCTGGTGTTACACTTGATATAATTTTGACCACCTATACAAGATAACAAAGAATATTCTTTGACTCTGTGGAACTTTACAACACGTGAACCAATGTTTTGTTCTTTGCTATATATGCCGGTGATAATTCCTGAACTTAAAAAACAATAAATTAATCTAAAAACTGATATGTACAAACATGATTAAAAGACGTTCTTCGTTCTATGATGGAAAGCATAGCTTGTTTTGAAGTTTGGTTGTGCTTGATGTAGCGAAAGATCAAATCCTTAAGTTTACGGTGATGTTGCGTTAAGTCTTGATACGTTCTATTAGAGATTTCCAATGACATGATATACGCACGTAACCTGACGTACGGACCTAATTGGACTAGTTATTACCACTGAATTTGATAAAATACGTCGCTAAGTTAAAACAAAGTATTCCAAGACTTTTAAAATGGCACATTGGAATGTTCGCTCATATACATTTTTTTATCATGACGAAAAATGATACAAATCTTCCACTTGGATTATCACGTTATTTTGCAGATTTCTGCATTTATTCAAAATGACATAAGATCACGTTTAAACACACGTATCTAGTACCTTTTATTTTTCAAGGTTCGGATTATGACAACTTTTTGTCAATTAACTTTGCAGTTGAACGCCCAATTTATTCTTTTTTTTCTGTCTTTCCGCATAGAGTATCTATCTATATTTGAATGGGTTACTTCAAATACATTTGAAAGTGAGTATCGTTTTTTGAATTTAATAATTTCCAATCAAATAACTCAACAATAACTTCGATCTTTAGAGGGTTTAAAAAAAGAATGCAATGTTCTCAACTAGACAGAATAAAATATCATTTTGAAAATAAACATTGTGCACTCAAGGACTCGAAAGGCTTTATGCTATTTTTCCATATTAAGTTAGAATGCAGTCATTGTACGTTTTGTAAAAAAAAAGAAAACCAATGTTCAGGGTTATGACTATGTTTTTTTTACAAAACGTACAATGACTGCATCCTAACTCATTATGGAAAAATAGAAATAATCTGTATTACAGTAAACAATTGAGTTATTTAATTGGAAATTCTTAAATATGACATTCTGTATATGTATTTAAACTTTTTGTAGATAAATACTTACATTTGCTCGTAATTTACCTCACCTATGTGCAAACCACCATCTTTGTTCACGCCAATAAAACACAGAATTTTATCCGTAACATCCCTTCCAGTATCTGGGACTGCTGAAACACAAAACACGGTAGTGTTTAGTTCGTTGCAAGTTGCTTTAAAGGGTACACTCATTCTGTCAGGGTCAATTTGTAGGACAGTTCTGGAGTTAGGATGTGTTATATAGCCTATATTTTGACTCGTGATAGCCACATCATATGGTTCACTGTTTACGTTAAGCTTCTTTAAATAATTGCCAATAGGATCAATTAATATCAGATTCTTTTTATCATAATCACATAACAAAATATTTCCCTTAATTGAAGCAGCTATCCCAGTAATTCGACCAAAGTCATGTTCCATGTCTCTCAAATATCCGGGACTGCCAATACCTGTGCCATCTAAAATATTTAGAAAGAAATATCAGTTTTATAACTTTGTTATATTTTGATATTTATCTTATTTTATTTTGTTTTATTTTTTATTTATTTTTTAATTTTTTTTTTTTATCTCAAAATGATTTGTATCACAAGATAATGTTATCACAAGATTTAATCGTGGCTCATATTTTTTTCGGTAAATGTTAAGTTCAATTAAGATTGGAAGAATTGATTGCAACAGTTAAACAATTAAACAAATATGCTTTTAAACACGAAATTTAATATTTAAGAACAACTAAAATTGATACCCACGAAAATAAATGAATTCACAGTATTTTGTTTTTTTTAGAAATTTGGTCTTAATTAAAATAATTTTTCCCCAAGGTAAACGTGTATTTCCACCACATATAGTGTCAGATTATTCATAGAAAAATAAAATGTGTATTTTTTTTTCTTAATTTTTGGGTTGTATGTAAAACTATATATATAAATTATGAATAATTCAGTAATTGGTTGGTGAGATCCGTCTGTTGCACTGGTAATTCTGCTTAGTACTGTTATCATGGTTATCACTGTTAATTTATTAAGACTACATATGTCAAAATAGTAACATTTTGTGCTAGTAGCTGTATATAAGATAAGACAATTCAGAATCTATATTATCTTTATAATTTAATAAGTACCGAATCACTGTTCAAAGTTCAGAGTATTTTTGAAAGACCACAATGTTTATATAAGATTGTATTCAATACTCAAACAATGCATAACTATCAATATAATTATAAATATTCTCATTAACTGTGAAACATTCTGTCTTGAGCTAGAACTAATATCTTGGCACGAAACAAATGGACATTTCAGAGTAGGTTATATTACAAACATACCTTATTTTGCTGCGTAACAAATCGTGTAAATTATTTCCTTGTTTATTCATAGCTATTGATTTTATGTGATATAGATACCATTCAAATGTACGACTGAAAAGAAATGCGAAAATGATATCACGGTCTAGGTTCATCGTAACCTTTTCACTAATATTTACTCAACAAATTTTACAGACACAACCCTATTCACCTCCACAAGTTGTAAGTGATGTCAGGAACAACATGATTGAATTTTAAATACATTATTTGTTTCAGAAAATGTATTTTTCAGGATTTTGATATTCAATTTTTTTTATGCCTGCAGAAGGTGCCAAAATGCACTCGGGAAAGAGTTTAATTTTCGGAAACGTAGACTACAGATAATTTGTATATACATGTATCTAGTTCTTGCCATTCTTAAAGTTGCGCATTGATATCGTAAGTCATGTGCATTGTCGAAATTTGCCATAACAATAAAATTTGATCATTACATTTTTTTTTTAATTTAAATACATTGAGAATGAGTTAAATAACTATTAACTGCAATTTCAAAACTTATTAAAGGTTATTGCAACAATTGTCATTGTCGATATAGTACTTCCGTTCTTAAAATATGGAGCGATGCAGGATGTAACGGCAATTCTACCATGACGGCCATAGGATGAAACGGCCATACCCCGAAAAGATGAAACGGCCATAGTACAAAAACGGCTATACTTTGTAAAGTAAATATCGTCCATGGTTTTTTTTTTAGATGTTATAGATGAATTATTTTGATACTTATAGAGGTTATTATAACTTTTAAATAAACTATACTGTTTTTACATTTATTTATCATCTTTATTTTTGTTATATCATTTGTTTACTCATTATATATTTATCACAAATGAATGTGTTTAATCTAATAAAGTATTAAAATATCATATTGTTTTCTAAATGATTGTTTGATATCTTGCGTATAGCAAATAGAACAAAATGAACAAATACATGTTCTTGACGTCGGAGAAGACTGAAGAGAGAATAACTCATAATAATCGAACACGTGAACTGCTTTTCATGAATACTGTAATGCAGATCGAAATTATGGATAACGATCTTCATTTTGGTAGCTTTTGAAGCAGTTTCATCCTTGTCTTACGTTAGAAAATAGCCGGCGAATATGCGAAAGATGGATGTAAACAAATCATGAAAAGGGGAAAACCTGATACATTGTAAGTAAGTACTAATGAATTGAATATAAATGCCCAAAGAGCGATTCACGAGTCACGAGCCCTGAAAATAATTTGTTAACTTAAAATTAGCGGAAGTAATTTCAAAACAATATCCGTGGCGAACAACAAAACAATGCCCCCCCCCCCCATTTTTAGGCTGAAATATACATGTAACCATAGGCAATGCATAGGCATAGCTCATGGTACTTCTATCATTCATGTAATTGACTTGAAAATATGGTGACATCCCATTAGTCCGACAACAATTATTCCGACAGCCCATTACTCCGACAGCCCATTATTCCGACAGCCCATTTCTCCGACAACCTATTATTTCGACAACCCATTACTCCGGCAGCCCATTATTCCGACAATGCATTTTCTTAAATGTATGGGTAAATTTTCTCTAAAAAGACCAACTCCATTCTCTATGATAGTTGTGGTTGTCCGTTTTGATAACAATTATTCTTTCCATGCGGGATATTTGTTTTAGTATATTAGAGTTGATACACATGCGTATAACAACTGTTCAGTCCTTACCCTCGTCCCTCTTTCGTTTTACGTGTCTAGGTACTTTATTTATCTTTATATTTCGTTGTTTGTGTGTCCACTATCTGTCTGTGCTGTTTTCTAGTTCGCTAGTTTTTGCATGTGTGTCTTGATCTACCTACTTTCACTAGATCTTCGGTCTCCCTTTTTGCGTATCAAGGGAGTGAGGTTTTCCCACTATTAACTACATAAATAAATATATCGGAGTTGGATAACACCACCCACCCTCTCGGTGATCGCAACACTTTCTCTCCTTGTATCACTCATCTGAGTTTTTTTTAAATTAATTTTGTCACAGAAATAATGGACCAATGGAGAAAAAAAAAGAGACAAATACATACCCAGATCCTTAAAAATAAGAAGACAAATTACATGACAGCCAAGTTGAAAAATTTCGTCACATTTTTCTCAGAAACTACAATACAATTATTTCTGAAATTTGTTTTCAAGGTTAATATAAGTCAGTTATTACTGTGTAATGCTTTTCCAGATTCACAACTCAAAAACTTCCTGTCTACCGAAATGTTAGGGCGGGGGTATCATCAGTAGCTCGTACCATCAATGGTTGTTCTTGATTCATATGCTCTTTAAAGTTCCTTTAATTTGGAAAATGAAATATTCTTTTCCGTTATATTCTATATACATATTTCGAATTTAGTATATAGAAAGTATTCGAACTACCTTATCCTTATATTATATATACGGAGTTATTTCTTAAAATGTATTATTACATATATATCTAAACGTAATAATAGTAATTATACAGAAAGACAAATTTTATTTTACCCTGATACCCTGATACTTGACTTGATAAGTGTCGGACTTATGGGTTGTCGGAGTATTGGGCTGTCGGAGCATTGAGTTGTCGGACTATTGGGTTGTCGGACTAATGGGTTGTCGGACCAATGGGGTGTCGGACTAATGGGCTGTCGGAATAATGGCGTGTAACCGAAAATATATGGACCTAAGAGTTCAGGTGTGTATAGGTCATCTGCATAGGGGTCGGACCATTTGGGTTTCTTGGAGGAAAAGGCCATGAAAGTAGGAGATTGATATAATATCAGTCCGAGATTACTCTGAGATGTGGGACGGTCACAGCTTATGGGGCAAAACAGCTGTTCGACATCAGAGTAATCTCAGACTAATATAATATATGCAAACACAATTTTCCTGTTGTAAACCTAGAATATTTGAATGCGAATGCTGGTGATTTTGTTATTAAGCATGCACACTTAAAATTTAGAATCATTTCACAAAACTAACTTTCTTACTGATGGATGATGGTGTGGATGGAGTGTCCTTCATTTCTTTCTTATCTAATTCTTTATACCATTTATCTCTATTCTTATAATTTAACACCCCATTATTCTTCATTGTTATGTCTATTTTCTTTATTTACAAATGTATTGTGCATATAACATGCATTTATTATTGTTCATTTCTCTATCTTTAAAACTTTTCCTGATCCTCCTATAACGTATTTCATCCTACAGAACCTTAATGAGAGAAAAACAAAACTTTTACTACCTAACAGCAAAACCGGTCTTGTCATATTTTTTTTTAATTTTTTTTTATTTCAAAAGCTTATTAGGCCTCTGTTCATCATATTGCTGCTAACTGATCAGCACAGTTATTTCGTACCGAGTGCATTTCTTTAACATGTTAAAGACAATAAATGAAAACTTTTTAAAATTGCACCTACATGTACATTATATGTACAGTGGGTGTTAAATTCTCTTGACAGCGTCAGACATACTAATTTTTATCCTTTTTCCAGCTGGTCCATTCATGACCAAAAGTTTTTTTTACAGTGTACATGTAATTTCAACCTCTTTAAATACAAAAGCCTGTGAACCAGGTTTCAGGGCGATAAGATATATATATTATAGACAAAATGACTACTTTTATATTCAACTTTGGAAAGTGAGGAATTCTAACTATCAACATTTTTTGGGGCTTTCAACATTTAAATATTGAATATATTTTAAATGGCCTAATATTAAAGGTGTCATGTTTTTAAAGCAATAAAATACTTATTTGATGTACCAGACATGTTGGTTGTCTAGGGGGGATGCTTGTATGAACATTTAATACTTTCGTGAGGTGCGTTTGTTAAATACATAATCCTCCCACATGTACAAAATGTACTTTAAATAGAAAGGAAATTACAAATAGCATAGTATATTACATGCAATAGTTTTAAAAAGTCTTATGCCATAAAACACTTAATTCAGGGTCAATTTAGGCCCTAGCACATACCTTGAATTTACATTTTAAAAATGCATACTGCATCTGTAGTTATTAAAATTTGCTTTTTTTGTTTTGCTCATTTCTATTGCATGTTGTTTTAGTCTCAATAGGCATGTATTTGAACCACTAACTATCCTACAGTCATTGACATTAGAAAAGAAAGATAAAATATGAAATACAGCATGTTTGTTAAAGTGTAAAAAAGAGAACGAAATGTATTGAGACTACATAAGATTATGGTAATCAATGGTGGAATCACTAAAATTAAAAACTAAAAAAAAGAAGTGAAGTTGCATGTTTATATATGAGATATGTGAATTATAACAAATGACAATTGTAGAAATGGTTTTGTCCATGCTTTAATAAGGCCGTTAGTTTTCTTGTTTGAATTGTTTTACATTTTTATTTCGAGGCCTTTAATAGCTGACAATGCAGTATGGGCTTACGATGACCTATAGTTGTTAATTTCTGTGTCATTTTGGTCTCTTGTGGAGAGTTGTCTAATTGGCAATCATGCCACATCTTCTTTTTTATATGCCCGTTTACGGGACATATTATGGTATACTGTTGTCTGTCCGTCAGTCATCCACTTGTCGTACAATAACTCAAAAACGCTTCATCAGTTTGTATGCAACTTTGATGGATCGAATTAATATATATCTATTGACATGAGCTCCATTTCGATTTTTATAAATTTTAGATTTTAGGTTTCCAAGTTATGGGGTTTTATTCATTAAATAATTGTGATTTTCCAGTTTTCGTACAATAATTCAAAAACGCTTTAAGCTGTTTTCATGCAACTTTGTAGAATTGTTTATATTTATTTACTTACGCTCCCTTTCTATTTTTAGAAATTTTAGATTTTACGTTTCTGAGTTATGAGATTTTATTCATAAAAAGGGGTGATTTTCAAGTTTTCAGACAAGTCACAATATCTCAAAAGTGCTGACTGAAGGATACATATCCAAAATTACCCAGTGTACTAAAGTCTGTTGTTGTTACTCAAAAAATAAACTTGTCACAGAAGATTATCATTTCTTCCATTTCGAAACTTTCTATTCAATATGGATCTTAAGTTCCCTTTTTGATTTCGTTGAAGGAGTGATAAAGAATGTTCAGAATTCAGCTACTAATTGTATAAGAAACTGGATAAGTGCACTGTAAAACCTGGAATTACCCACACATTGCATTACACAATCTGGAGTAAGATGGATGTCTTCGGTTTTGACAATGCGTCCACTTTTCCCCGTAAAAGGACATTTACCAAAAAATGATTTTATAAAAATACTATACAAGTTCTAGCTTTACATGTACAAAATATCAATTATTGACCTTGGGTTCAGAGGTCTAGTCACACTGCAGTCCTTTCATGACATACCCTCTTTTGATTTTACACGTACTTAACAAACTTCATATTAATCTGTATAATAATGAAAACATTTTTTTTTTACATCAAATCAATCACGCATACTTGAAATGTCAATTATTTAACATTGAAGTCAAAGGTCAAGGCTAAATTGCTAGCTTTCCTGATGGTATACAACAAGTTGTCCCATGGTTTTACAAAAACATACAATACATCATCAATTTATTTCAAAAGACAAAAATATTACGGCTCGGACAATTAACTTCAAGTTCATAAATACCACTTAGAATAGATAGGTTTCAATAATTTGACCCCTCAGGTCAAAGGTCAAGTGAAAAATGGGTGGTACACAATTCACCCTCTTAATATTAAACACTAACATACCAAATACCATTGATGTATCTAAAGAAACAAATCAAAAGCTGAATAAGAAAAAAATAAAATTTTCAAATTTATTCAATTCATGAATTTAAAGTTAACTCCCTTTTTTATCTATTTTCTTGTCAAAATTAGCTAGTATCTTTCTTATATGGACGGTGACCTACCATTTTTTTTTATCTTAACTTTTAAATTAATGTTTGGAGAATTCAAAAACACAAAATAAGAAAATTCTATGGATTAGAAATGCAACTTTTAATTCACATAATGTATCAAATAACATTTTTCCTTCATAGTCTTTACGAAATCTGTGTCCATCTTGCCTTAAATTTTCAAATCAAAATTTTGACCTTGGAACACTGGTGACCTTACTTTTTTATTTGATAATTTCAAAGTATATATCACTAATAGGTTTTCCTGAAAAAATATAAAAAATCTATGGATAAAAAATTAGACCCCCCCATCTCCCTTAATTTGCTAACTACGGGGTTTAAACAACCTTGACTACCCATGAGGGTTATTTTCTAATTTATACTTGCATCCTGCTGTTTTTTTGTGAACACATGGTCATTAAAAGTATGGATGCCTTATTTAAATGATGTAGTTATTCTCCATTGCACATTTGTTCATTTTGCTTGGACTGTCTCAAAATGTCTATTATAACTTACATTGTATATTGTTATTATAGAGATGTATGAAATCAAAATGAAACTTTTCCGAATTTTAAATATTTTCTCTGTATTCGTTATATTACATGGTCACCTTTCGTAAGTAGTCTAGATAGTATTGTTTAATAACTCAAAATCATGATTTAAATGAAAACAAATATCTATCAGCGGACAACTAAAACAAAAATGTCACATTTTGAAACAGTCCACACTACTAATTATATAGCTAGCTCTAAATAGAGATACTTGTTAAATTTAAATGTGAAATGCAATTATAGTGTTTTTATTCTGTAGAATAAATGTTCATGATGTTATTATTTTTAAGTTATCACATGACTTTTTATAAAGGTCACATGGGTTGTTTTTGCTGATTTGTTGAGTGTTTGTAATGAATGTGATATGTTTCCATGTTAAAAAGCACCTCAGTGAGAAAGTTGTTTTGTTTTTAGATATTTATTTATCTTTGTGTACATTTATTAACTTGTAGTTCTTACTTCAAGAATTAATATACATATTAAAATCTTGATAACATCACTAAACAATTGTTGCAGTTATTATTTACTGATCCCAGATAACTTGTGGACAAGTAATTAAGAGAGTTACCTCCTACACTCAATTCCTTTCGAATTGGAAAGTAAATAACCAGTTTAATCTCTTGTAGGGTTATTTTCAATTGGAATTAAATACCTTTCTGACTTATGATTGGAGTTAGTGTATTTTTATGATGAGTTTTACTATTATATTTTTCGTTTTTCCTTAGATGATAAAAATTATAAAATATAAAAAGACACTTTAAACCACAACATTGATCAGCAAGGCAAAATTGAATAATAAGTAAAAATTTGATGATATAGTCAATAGACTGTCACTCTTCATAGGAGTGATTGTCCTTAAAAAAGATGTTTTTTACCTTTTTGTGTTCTGAGCAAAAACTATACCTTCTTGTGTTCTGAGCAAAAACTATACCTTTTTTGTATTTTGAGGAAAAACTATACCTTCTTGTGTTCTGAGCAAAAACTATACCGGTTTGTGTTTTGAGCAAAAACTATACCTTCTTGTCTTGTGAGCAAAAAACTATATCTTCTTGTGTTTTGAGCAAAAAACTATAAAAGAAGATATAGAGAAACAAAACAGACTAAATGATCTGCAATACAAAGTAATACAGATTTTTGTCATAATTCTATTCTCGTCATAATGTTGGGGAGTGTCCTTTGTAAACTGGTCGATCCGCCATACCATCTAAATCTCAGCACTGAAGGGAAGCGATAAGTGAAAATAACAGGGATCCAGTTTATGTCCTTCGTTGCATATGCAGATATACCTCCAGTTTTAGGAATTCAAAAGAAACAAAAGGAATTCCATATGAGGAAACACAATATATCATATTATATGTGAATAAAACATATACATATATCAAGCTATAATTACTGAACCACAAACAGTTTTGTTCCGAATGTACTCATTAGTAGATAAACTCATCATAGATACCAGGAGTGAAATCTTGTACGCCAGACACACGTTTCATCTAGAAGTTATTCATCTGTGCACTCGAATAATAAAAAGTCAAACAAAGGATGCAGTTGTAGTGGATTCGGAATTGATAATTAACTGACAACTGACATACCTAGTTGATGATCATTTAGGAATCTGCTACTTCACATACTTTTTCCTCGTGTTTAAAATTTGAACTCCATATTCAATTAACTACTAGTATATATGCTAAATATAATTCATTATGTATGATATTAAATATTGAGATAAATATAAGAAACTTGCATAAACCATTTGTAAACTACATTAATCAAATTGTTTATCAGGTCAAGATCTATCTGCCCTGAAATTTTCAGATGAATTGGACAACCCGTTGTTGGGTTGCTGCCCCTGACTTGGTAATTTTAAGGAAGTTTTGCTGTTTTTGGTTATTATCTTGAATATTATTATAGATAGAGATAAACTGTAAACAGCAATAATGTTCTGCAAAGTAAGATTTACAAATAAGTCAACATGACCGAAATGGTCATTTGACCCCTTTAGAAGTTATTGCCCTTTATAGTAAATTTTTTACCATTTTTCGTAAATCTTAGTAATCCTTTATAAAACACTTCTCCTCTGAAACTACTGGGCCAAACTAAACCAAACTTAGCCACAATTATCATTGGGGTATCTTGTTTGAAAAATGTGTCCGGTGACCCATCCAACCAACCAGGATGGCCGCCATGGCTAAAAATAGAACATAGGGGGAAAATGCAGTTTTTGCTTATAACTCAAAAACCAAAGCATTTAGAGCAAATCTGACAGGGTTCAATTGATTATCAGGTCAAGATCTATATGCCCTGAAATTTTCAGATGGATTCGGACAACCTGTTTTTGGATTGCTGCCCCTGAATTGGTAATTTTCAGGAAATTTTGCCGTTTTTTGTTATTATCTTGAATATTATTATAGATAGACATAAACTATTAACAGCAATAATGTACAACAAAGTAAGACCTAAAAATAAGTCAATATGACCGAAATGGTCAGTTGACCCCTTTAGGAGTTATTGCCCTTTATAGTAAATTTTTAACCATTTTTCGTAAATCTTAGTAATCCTTTACAAAAATCTTCTCCTCTGAAACTACTGGGCCAAACTAAACCAAACTTAGCCACAATCATCATTGGGGTATCTTGTTTGAAAAATGTGTCCGGTGACCCAGCCAACAAACCAGGATGGCCGACATGGCTAAAAATAGAACATAGGGGTAAAATGCAGTTTTTGCTTATAACTCAAAAACCAAACCATTTAGAGCAAATCTGACAGGGTTCAATTGTTTATCAGGTCAAGATCTATCTGCCCTGGAATTTTCAGATGGATTCGGACAACCTGTGTTGGGTTGCTGCCCCTGAATTGGTAATTTTCAGGAAATTTTGCCGTTTTTTGTTATTATCTTGAATATTATTATAGATAGAGATAAACTGTGAACAGCAATAATGTACAACAAAGTAAGACCTTAAAATAAGTCAACATGACCAAAATGGTCAATTGACCCCTAAGGAGTTATTGTCATTTATAGTCAATTTTTAACAATTTTAAGGTAATTTGTAAATTTTTACTAACATTTTCCACTGAAACTACAGGGCCAAGTTCATTATAGATAGAGATAACTGTAAGCGGCAAGAATGTTCAGTAAAGTGAGATGTACAAACACATTACCATCACCAAAACACAATTTTGTCATGAATCCATCTGCTTCCTTTGTTTAATATTCACATAGACCAAGGTGAGCGACACGGGCTCTTTAGAGCCTCTAGTTTAAAGAGGCTATCCTGATAAATTAGAATCCGATCGTCCAAAATAAATAAAGATCAAAGTAGCTAGAAAGCTAAAACAAGTACAAAGTTAAAGAGCATTGATGAACCAAAATTCCAAACAGTTGTGTGAAATACGGCTAAGGTAAATAAAGGCAACAGTAGTATACCGCTGTTCAAAACTCGTAAATCTTTGGACAAAAAACAAAAATTGGGGTAACAAATTAAAACTGAGGGAAACGCATTAAATATAAGAGGAAAACAACGACACAACATTAAAATGTAACAAACACAGAAACGGACTAAGCATTAAACAAAATCCGACGAGTATAACAAATATAACATCAAAACCAAATACATGAATTTGGGATAGAAAAGTACTGTGACACGTAATCCATGCCTTGTATAAGAAATCCTTCATATTTTGAACATTTCATACTTTTGAAAACAGTAAATTTATAAAAATGACCATATGATTGATATTCATGTCAACACTGAAGTTCTGACAACTGGGTTTGTGATACGCTCAAGGATGAAACGTCCATCAGGAGTGGCATTGACCCAGTGTTGTAAATAGTTTTCGTAACAAGAGTGGTGCATACATAAATCATGTTTATAATTCTAATTCTAAAGAAGAGATAATAGCGTGCACTATTTGTATTCGATTAAAGATATTTAAAAATGGTTAAACTACTGCCATCTTAATATATGTTTTTGAAGGACAGATTTCCATCTCAATTGATTGCCTTTTTCTATAGATGATGTTTATGAAAAGGACCATTATAAGACCCTAGAGAAGGACATTAGGGCCTGGTTTTGGCACAAGAAAATAAAATGTTTGATAACTATTTCAAATTGGCACACAATGTTTAGAAATGCATAGGGTCAAGAAATATAAACAAAAAACATGAAGATTTTTATCTGATGACGTCACAATTTCGTCCAAATATGTACTGTTTTTCACAAAATGGATGAAAAATACAGAATTTATGCAGTTTTCTTTCTTTATTTCCATTGTGGAAACATCATGCGCAGCCAAGAAACAACAAAATAATTTAACAAGGCTTTATTATAACTTTTGACATAATCACACCAAATATAAAGTTGTTTCATGGGTGTTCAATTTAAAATATACTTAAAAAAACAAGGAAAATCACAAAATTTTAGAAATTATGCAAATTATGCAAATTAAGTCATGATTTGTTGCCATGGAAACTTGTTCAATAACTAACTTGTTTTGTTTTTCTGAAAATCTTGTACCATAGTCAAGTTTCAGTAATTTAAGAATAAGTATGATAACTTTTGAATTTGCAGTAATTTTTGGGCCAAACAAGGGCCTTATTCCCCCTACTCCTTTGTAAAATAGTTATATTCCTCAAGCCTTACAGTTATCAAAATATGATACAAATTTAACATATGTAAACAGTATACTTATGCTGAATATAATGTCTAATTTATTACTTTATTTTATCATATACTTAGTATTGATATGATAGCTTTTGCATATGTGTAATGAACGGAAGTACACAAATAAAGAAAGAAAACTGCCATAATTTCCCACCCGAGCTGATAACCCATATCAGGGGCATCTCGTGCACAAAACCCATAATAGTGCCTCTCGTGCAAGTTACTTCCGGTATTTCCGGTATCGGTTGTTTACTTTTCCATTGTGACGTCAGACATTTTTTATGACGACGTCAAAATTTACGGGAACTTTTGTGGGGATAGTTTAGTATTTGCTAACATATGCCATTGACAATTATGAATCATTTTATAGTACAACAAACATGGAGTAATAATGATCATTAAACTCTTCCAAATTTTCAATGTTTCAAAATGCCTCTATAGGAAATGTTACCATACATATATATGGAGGTAGTGATGCTGTTGTTGGACAATTACAGTATATTTGATTCATAATTTAACTTCTTTATAAAGTTTTTGACTGTTTTAGTTTTTGTTTATTTGCCTTACATAAAACTATTGTCGGAAGTATATGATAAAGCGATTAATACATGGCCTTTTCCATATCAGCCTGGGTATCATCCCTCGACCCATATCAGCACCTCGACTCCGTCTCGGGCTGATATGGGGGTCTCGGGATGATACCCAGGCTCATATGGAAAAGGCCATGTATTCATCTCTATATATCTATTGATTGAATTTTTAATTATAAGAAACACAAATTAACAACTAGATGTCAAAATGTCAATTGAGAACATATTACACATCTTCCGAACCATTTTATTATTAAATACAACATAATCAACATTACATATCACCCAGTCCTGATTGAGTGGGATTTGTTAAAACATGATTTCTGGTTACTTTCGACAACTCACAGCAATTAAGAGCAATATTTTGTCTATTTGCGCTTTGTAAAGATTTATATATTTTGTTAGGGTTCATAACACAATCTCATTTGATGAAAATAGCACTACCATGAGAACCAGTTGTTTTTATTCTTCTTCATCTGAAGTTAATACGTAAGGTCTAAAACATGGATCCATATCTCTCAAAGACAAAGGAAGACGAACCTTCTCTTACTGGTTCAGAGACAGTTTTTTTCATAGATATCGATCACATTGCAGATAAGCATTGTTAATATATCGAACGTATAGTTTTACTGGTACTATTATAACGATTTTTTTAAATTAAAGCATACTAAATCTATATTCAATTATAATATATATTTATATGGTATACTGTAAACCAACTTATTTTCGCGGAAACTTTATTTCGCGTTTATACCCAGCTAGTCAACTTCGCTGCGATTTAATTTCGCGATTTTCTTATTAATTTAATGTAGTTTGATAGGCAAAGATCCAAGTTATTCCTTTTCGCGACGATTTAATTTTGCGTTATTTTTCTACTCGCGAAAGTCGCGAAAAAAAGTCGCTCGCGAAATTTAGTTGGTTTACAGTAGTACTATATTGAGCCGAAAAATTGTTTTTGTATACAATCATCAAAGAACATCAAAAACCAAAACTGATTTCCCCCATTCGTTGACAATATACAATTTACTATAGTCGTGGTTGAAGCACAAGGCGACTGGTTCTTTGATTCCATGATGTGTATTTAATGGCATGTCTAAAACTTTCCAATCGGTTTCCATTCTTCCTGAAATGCTAGAATATTTCGTATCCTCTACAAGTCTGTGTATGTTGTTCGATCCCTGTCCACTAACGTAGATGTGTCCGTTGTCATCAGAGCATATGTCAGTAGGTGAATCCATCGTTGATATATTATTGATAATTTTAAATTCTGGGTAATCCGATCTGTTGTAATTATACTTGATATAATTTTGACCGCCTATACAAGATAGATAAGAATGTTCGTTGACTGTATGGATCTTTAAAACACGTGAACCAATTGTAAGTCCATTTTTAGATATGCTTTTGATGGTGCTGGAACTTAAAAAACACAGAAAATGTTTAAATACTGAGGTGTATGACTGGTACAGTATTTCGTTACACAAACATAATTAAAAAAAAAGGGACAAAAGATACTAGATGAACAGTCAAACTTATAAATCGAAAATAAACTGACAACGCCATAGCTAAAAATGAAATAGACAAACAGACAAATAATTAATTGTACATAAGAAACAACATAGAAAAATAAACTGACCAACACGAACCCCACAAAACACTGTGGGTGATCTCAGGTGTCCGAAAGGGTAACCATATCTTGTTCCACATTTGACACCCGTCGTGTTGCTAATTTTATGACAAATTCGGTAAATAGTCTGATTCGGTAGGTCACATTCATAAAAAGGGAAGAGAATTGTATTTACGACGTAAGAAATATATCCGGTATCATTCCATAAAGGTAAACCAACTTGTGACGGCGTCCGTGAAATTTAAGAAGGGATGCTTTCAACTTCACCATTTGGATTTTTGGTGTTATAGCTTCCTTCTGAGCAGTAAACATCTATCTATCTATCTATCGTGATAGGAAATACAAGCGAGGGAATATCGTATCAATTGAGAGATGTATACTCCGTATACAGACGCTGCTAGAATGTTGCCACATAGAAATGGAAAGCTCACAATTGGGAAGCTGAAATCATTTCGTTTTGTCGAGATCCTGATTGTTATTTCCTAGAGGGCCACAAGTGGTTCCCATTGGAATGCAAACAGTCTGTGGAAGAACACGCCCCACAAACGTAACAAATATTTTGTTAATCAAGAAATCAAGCATCTTGATAATGTCAGTTTCAGAGAATGTTTTTTTGAATCAGTGTGACACGTTACAATGTCAGATTTATCCCTCCCTAGGACAAGATATATATACGTTGGTCCTTCTTTTTTTACAAAACAAAACAATACCAACTCGTTCAATGTGTCATGCTTAGTTCATTTTTTGATAGATAACACATTTTGTTTGGAAGTTCGGCTGTGCTTGTGAAGTTTTCTTTAAGGTTTTCGATTCAACAGCATAGTAGATATTATCATGATCGGTTCTTACATTGATTTGCTTAATATGACATTTCTTATATCTAGTGTTGTTTGAAAAGAAAGAGGTCTTCGTGTAGTATACATATTGCACATTAAACTTACATTTGCTCGTAATTGACAGCACCTGCGTACATACAACCATCTTTGTTTACGCCAAAAAAACATGGATTTGTCCATGATGCATCCCTTCCAGTATTGGGGAGTGCTGAAACACAAGACACGGCAGTGTTTCGTTCTTCACAAGTTACCTTGAAGAGTACAATCATTTTGTCAGGGTCAATTTGTACGACAGTTCTGGAGTTAGGTTGCGTTATATAACCTATATTTTGACTCGTAATAGCCACATCATAGGGTTCGGTATCTACGTTAAGCTTTTTTAAATAATTTCCAAGAGGATCAACTAATATAAGATTCTTTTTATCATAGTCACATAGCAAGATATTCCCCTTTATTGTACCTGCTATCCCAGTAATCCGGCCGAAGTCATGGTTGAATTGGCCTACATAAGAAAATCCATGCCTAACATCACCTGGTACTGCTAACACCTGTGCCATCTAAATTATTTAAAAGAAATATCACTTTTGTTACTTTGTTATCATTATAAAAACGATTTGTACCACAAGATAATGTTATCACTAGATTAAAGCTTGCACTATCTGCTGAAGGTTAAGTTTTTTTTAAAGATTTGACGAAGAAATTGAAAGATAAACAAATGGCAAATATAATATTTTTCGAATATTTTGTTTTTCACAAAAAGATTTTTGTACAAAAATGTACATGATGAAGTTACATTTAATATTTAAAAACCTACACATCAACACAAGGTGACCTACACATATATATATTTATATAATTGTGTATGGTCACGGTAAGACAAGCGAGCCAGTGGGAATCACCTATTTCAAATCTACTAAATATCATAAACTGTTGACATGTAACTGTTTACGATTAATGGAACTCAGCATGACATTTTTACAAGAAAAAGTAACAAAAACTGTAGACGTTTTGTTGAGTTTAAAACGGTTACCTTGTTGTGGTGCTTTGATTAATTATAAATAAGATTATAAACAATGTATTCTTTGAAATTGAGAATTTCTAAAAGTCGATTATATATATTTTTTTCAACAAAAAAAAAGGAATAATAAATTAAATAGAGAATGGAAATGGGGAATGTGTCAAAAACAACCCGACCATAGCTGGGTCCTTCAGGTGGCCCCTTAATAAATATGTCACTAGTTCAGTGATAATTGACGTCATACTAAACTCCGAATTATACACAAAAACAAAGTTCAAACATGTTTGTTCCAAGAGTTTTATATTCAATTGGAATGTGATTGTCACTGATGCATGATTCAACCCACCATTTCAATCCACCTTTTTTCAACCCACCATTTTGTTTTTAAATGTCATGTACCAATTCCGGAAAATGGTCATTGTTAAATTATAGTTCCTTTCTATGTGTATTACATTTTATTGATGTGTTTCTCACAGTTTTAGTTTGTAACCCAGATTTGTTTATTTTCAATCGATTGATGAATTTCGAACAGCTATATACTACTGTTGCCTTTATTTGCCAGTAACCAACAAATCTTTAGTCATGACAGGCAGACTCCTTAATCAAAGTAGCCTTTACATGTTCTCACTGCTTTAGTATACCTATTCATATTTTGTGTCATATGAATAAAAGATGTATACTAATTTATGCATAAACACAATAAGTAAATATATCAATAACTTCAGATAGGGGAACAAGCTTCGGCCACTGTAGATACAAATATCTTGTTTTATGACAAATAATAGACCCCCTTGTTGAACAAACGGTGCTCTGCCGTATTTTATTAATTGTGGAGGACTTCTTACAATTGAATAAGAAACTTCTGAGAGAGAAAGTTAGTATTTACCTTTTTAATTACTCAGTATATGTTAATTTTTAAAGAAATATGGTCTTAATAAAATGGGTGTTTTTTCCCAAATGTTTACAGTTATCTCTACTGCATTTATTGCCAGACTATCCATAACAACTGAAAATGGATCATTTGTTGTTAATGACGTTCTTTGTACACGTAGTGTATAAATCTCTTCTGCAGATTTCGATGTAAGTGGTTGATGGGATACGTCTGTTGTACTGGTAGTTTTGCTAATTCATGTTATCATTGTTGATAAATAAGGACTACATATATATGTCATTACAGTAACACATTAAAAAAGATGATTCAGTATAATATTTCCACTATTCTAATATGAAAACATCTAACGTAAAGATTTAAAAATGCAGACCAATTCAATGTACCCTGACATCTTTATAGTTCTTCACTCCAGAAGCACTCTATCATGTCTATGTTAAATGACCACAATGTCCCATTTTATTCAATACATGCAATACGCGAACAATCCCGAATGACAATATTGTAAATACTCCCGTTAATTATGATACATTCTGACATGACCTTGAACTAACATCTTGGCTAGAAACAAAGGGACATTTGAATTAGGTAATATTACAAACATACCTTATTTTGTTGCGTCACAGATCGTGTACATTACTTCCTTGTTTATTTATAGATATTGATTTTATGTGATATAAATAAAACTCAAATTAATGACTGTAAGGAAAGGTGAACATAATCTCAAGGTCTTTGAATCGTAAAATGAATATGTACCATTTTGGTCATTTCTTGGTTCATTTAATTAAACAATCCGTTTATTTATAGCTTTTGCATGTAGGAATATAACTGTTTGTATTTAAACACTTGCCAACGTCTTTGTTATATATATTCATCAGTATAAAAACAAAAACGTTTGTGTAGGCTTCTTGTCAGATTTACTATCCCTTACTATTGGCGTCTTTGTTTGTTTGCTTGTATGTTTGTTTCGATTCTTTATTATCTATTTTGATATTGTGTACACACGCTTTTTGTTTTATTTGTTATTATACAAGCAAATGAAGATGTGGCATGATTGCCAATGATACAGCTCTCCACGAGAAACCAAATGACACTGAAATGAACAACTACAAGTCACCATTAGACCTTCAATAATAAGCTAAGCCCATGTTAAGTTTTTTAATGATATTCTGTATTGATAGATATTTATTTGTTTCACATTAATATTTAAAAAAAATAGTGAATATTTTAGGTACATTGATCAAATAGAAGCAAACAGATCCATAAATGAACGTTACTGAGTCACAATGTCCTCGACACAGGATGCTTTCAGAAATTGAACAACGACTGTTGTACAAAATAGAGAGCAATAAACAATACAAGATGAAGGTATCAATGTTATAAGCAACATTGTAAGAAATTAAACTATTAAACATGGTAATCTTGTTGCATAAAAATGTTTTGACTATATCCTATTGACTTATTTAACAGTTTAAAGGATGCAGAAATTTTTGTCTTTTATTACTTCATTTGATGACCTAGGTCTGTATCTGATGCCACAGTATTGAGAAAATTTCCACTAGAAAAATTAGCAGGATTGAAATTTCGTATTGCGCCAGACGCGTGTTCGTCTACAAAAAGACTCATCAGTGACGCTCAAATAAAAAAAGAAAGAAAAAGGCCAAATAAAGTAATAAGTTGAAGAGCATTGGGGACCAAAAGATACTTAAAGTTTTGCAATATACAGCTAAGGTAATCTCTTCCTGCGATATAAATATACGTGCCAAGTCTGTCATATGAATACACTTATAATTGTTTTTACCAACAAAACAAAATACGGCTCGACCTGAAGAAATGTTTAAAATGGTGGATTGAACCTGGTTTTATAGTGCGAACCTCTCACTTGTATGACATTCGCATCAACTTTCATTACATTTACAACAATGCATGACCAAAGCAGACATAATAAGCAAAATTGTCAAAATAGGGGTACAGCAGTCATCACCGTGTCACAATATCAATTCGAACAAAAACAAACTATTGAACAAAGAAGCACAAAAGAAGCATTTATCAAAGTAAACAACCGTATTCATTGCTTACGTATATATGTATTTTAAATCAACCCATACAGGATTGATTTAGGTGAATGCTACACATCAATACTGAAGTTTTTTTTACACTGGACATTTGTTCATATTGCTTAAGCTGTCTCAAAATACGTTTATACTCACATTCATTGTACTTTGTTTAATAACGAAAATTATAAAATCAGAAATCAGAAATGGAAGTTGAAAGGATCTTTTCATCTAAGTTTTGATGTTTTATTTTATGTTATCTAATACGGTCATTTCCTAAAAAAATATTATGGTAGCATTTTTGTTTCAGAAAATAAATTTTCACAAGTATATCTCATAGGACAACTTAAATATCCATTAAATTTTGAAACTGCTCAAAAGACATAGCTAGCTCTCGATAGTGATTTTTGATAAATTTAGATTTAACATTCAAGTATAACGTTTTTCTTCTGTAGAATAAATGTTGATGATGTTATTGCCGATAGTACAAACGTGAAAAATGCGTCAACACGTATACGTTTTTAATGCATAATGTTTATAACGAAGACTTTAAACGATTTATTGCGAAAAAAAAGTAAAGCAGTATTATTACATAGCACTATCAGAATGTAGAATAATAATTAGAGGAAACTGAATCAAAAACATTCGCTAAAACATAGACAAGAGTTCATTTTAAATGGCATATTTAACCATGGTTTAAAAATGGTACACCAAGAATAATATTTCTTTTTCAAAAATCAAATAACGTCAAAAATCAAAACTGATTTCCCCCATTCGTTGACAACATACAATTTACTGTAGTCTTTGTTGAAGCACAACGCGACAGGTTCCTTTATTCCATGTTGTGTATCCAATGGTATGTCTAATACTTTATAATATTGTTCAGTTACATACGCGTCCGAGTATTTGAAATACCCTTGTAGTCTGTGTATGTTGTTCGATCCCTGTCCACTGACGTATATGTGGCCGTTATCATCGCAGCATATGTCAGTGGGCAAATCCATTGTAGCAATAGTATCTATCTTTTTATTAATTCCATATTTTCCGTTATACGTTATATAGTGTTGACCTCCGGTACAAGATAAAAAAGACTGTTCATCAACTGCATGAAATTTTATAACACATGGCCCAATATGCCGTCCTCCACTTTGAGATACGAATGTGAGGCTAATGAAATAAAAATAAAAAGGCAGCTAAAGCAAACTATATTTTAATTAATGTAACTACTAGAGTAGTGAGTTCAATTATTTTTTACTTGTAATGAGCTTTGAACTTGTTTTAAGTTACTTGGAGTTCTCTGAGATAAGAACTGTGTGCCATTGTCCCTGATTAAGAGAGGCGAAAGATACCAAAAGGACATTTATATACAGAAGCCGAAAATAAACGCCATGGTTAACAAGGACAAACAGACATACAACAGTACTAAAAAAACCCATAGAAAACACAAGACTTAGGTGCTTAAGAATGTTTAGCAGATCATTCTCCATAAGTTGTAGTTTGTGGTTTGTGCCAAAATCACAAGTTATGCCCTATTCATCTGTTTTCTTTCAGTTTTGAATAGATTTCTGCTACTCTTAATAAAGGGTGGAAACAAAGAAAAAAATGAACCCAATCACACTATATCTGTGTATGTCCGAAGTCAGGAATCTGTATTTGTTTCTCGTCAGTTGATTTAGTCATTTTAATAAATGTAACCATACTCACTCTTTCACTAATTAAATCAAATCATGAAAGTTTGAATAAGTCAAAATATGACTGTTTTAAGAAATCAAGTAATTGATTAATATCTATTGAAAAAATATAACTTAAACAGCAGTATTTTGGAACCCTTAAAAACATATTTAATGATCAACAAATGGTGATAATAAGAAATATCTGAAACCATTAATCAATTTCTGAGGGTCGATACACGGTGCAACAAGTTTGTTCTTATACAAAAATATTATCTTGTCAACCTTTTCTATGACGTAGCGATTTCTCAAATTTGTTAGGTAACTAAGAGTCCTGCTGATGACAATTTATGCTCTGACGGTACAGATGTAGGGGAGTAATTTAAATTAGCAAAAATTGTCAGAAAAATGATCTTGTTCAAATATCCTTCATGTACCTCTGTGAAGAATTTTAACTTATGACAGTTGTATCAAACATTCGAATAGTTTTTTTTTTAATCTTATGATATTTAAAATAATATATAAAATTTCAAGGAGGTGCTCTGAATAAAAATATATGTTATTTAAACATAAGAAAACAACAACATTCATGAGTCCTAGATAGACGGAACGCGCGTCTGGCGTACACAATTTCAATCCGGGTATTTTTATAACAATAAGAAGATGAGGTAATAATTATCAAGGTACCAGGCTAATAATTTAACACGCCAAACGCGCGTTTCGTCTACATAACACTCACCAGTGCCGCTTAGATAGTAAGAAAGCCAAACAAGTATAAAGTTGAAGAACATCCAGGACCCAAAATTAAAAAAAAGCCAATTATCCACAAAAGTGTAAATGTAGTTGAAGCAATTGTAGGCAATCGTATAGCATACGATAGTGGGATTAACCAATACAGTCGATTATAAAAGACCCTGACATGAAAAATAAGAAAGAATTCCAAAGAGAAAACTAATAGCTTAATTTACTTAAAAACAATTAAAAAAAAAAAAAAAACAATTATGACAGACCTGAACCAACGACAACAAATAAACAACATGCTCCTAACTTTGGATATGCATATATAGTTGATAGTCGACGTTAATGTGGCTTTATGAATAGTATGAACACCGAAGTTTTAAATTTATATTTTCGCGGCAAATTTGTTCCTTTTTGCAAAGTATAAAACTCCGTCAATAAAGCGCACACCATGAAATTAGAACCCTGACATGTATTCCTATTCAATAGTGAGTGTTGAAATAGTTTGCATACTGAAACATGTATATTATAAAGCGTTCTAACTTATTTTTGGATATTTAATCTATCTTTTAATCGTGGTCATTTTAGTTGATAATTTTTCTTCACAAATTTTTGAATGAATACCTCCTACGGAAGCCGGTAAGTATCATGGGGGAGTTTTATTGTTAAGGCATTATAACTACTTAGCTTATTTGTTATAATAACTTTGCAAACTAGTTATAACGAAGCTTATCTTACTTATAATAACAATTAAGCTAACTTGTTTTAACGACTTAGTTCACTTCTAACACTTTTAGTGAGTTGAGTTGTTTAAACGTGTTAGCTAAGACGTTTACACGAGATAGATAAGTTCTTTGAATGAGTTAGCTGAGTTGTTCAAACGAGTAAGCTAAATCGTTATATCGAGTTAGCTTAGTCATAAAACGACTTATATTTGAAAAAAAACCCTGATACTAACCAGCTTCCGTAGCCTCTTAACTTTACAAAAAACATACGTTTAACCCAATTTTCGATTCTTTGAGTGCATAAGAAGTCATTTTCATAAAAGAAACAAGTTATCATGTAAAACCACTTCAGTTCAACTTATGGAATTCTGGTCTCTTTCACTCTCCATTACACCATTTTTTCAAAAAGGATAAATTTAATTTATTGCTTGGTAACTTTATTGGAGATTCTATAATATAACATTCTGTGTATACTCTTATTTTAGAAGAACAAGGTATTCATGAAAAAAAACCTTACATTTGATTGTGGTTGACAGGATACGCATACGACGAACCTTGTCTTTTAACGCCAAGAAAACATGGAACTTTATCCGAAAAATCCCGTCCAGTACTTGGGACTGCTGAAACACAAAACACGGTAGTGCTTAGGTCGTTGCATGTTGATTGGAAGAGTTCCACTATTCTGTCAGGGTCAACTTGTAAAACAGTTCTAGATTTAGGTTGTGTAATATAGCCTATATTTTGACTCGTTATAGCCACATCGTATGGTTCACTGTCAACGTTAAGCTTCTTTAAATAATTTCCAAGAGGATCAACTAATATCAGATTCTTTTTATCATAGTCACACAACAAAATGTTCCCCTTTATTGTAGCTGCTATCCCAGTTATCCGACCGAAGTTATGATTGAATTGGGCTATATACGAAAATCCATGTCTAACATCTCCTGGTATAGCTAATACTTGTGCCATCTTTTAAAGAATTGAAAAAAAAGTATTTTTAAGTGACATTATTGGTATCATTAATATGATTATCATATACATATAAGGATGATATTAAATCGATTGTGACATTAGGAAATCAGATTCAACACATGATATCTACAATGAGCAATCTGACAAAACCCCCGTGTATCGGTTGGGTTCATTAGCTCTCTCTGAGATTGTTAACTGACATAAACCATAAAAAAGTAAACAAAACCGAAAAGATCATTGACACTCTACACAAACAGTATTTTTAAACTGACAAAACCAAACCATGTCGAAGTTACATAGAAACTATGCCCAGGCGTTGATCTAAGTTTCCCATTTAAACGTGTCATCTACTGCATTTGAAAGCACATACATTGGGCCTCAAAATAGGACATTCCTCAGTGTTTGAAGCGCTATAAAAAGCCAACAAAAACAAGGTGTATTACTTTCATCTGCTGGACATGCTTTTTGTCTACATGGGAATTATGAACGGCGCTACATTCAAAAAGCAAATTAATAACGATGTTCATGATATGGTTTTTTGTACACACAAATCTCATCAGAACAAATGGTCTATTTTGAGCTAATCAGCTGACTTTGACAATCCCTGGTTTCTAAAGTAAAAACATGTGCTTCCATTGATACAAGTAAGACAAAATTAAAGTAAAATTGTGATGCGCCGCGAACAGGATTTGCAGCAACCCATTGGTCGTGACCTCTCGACCTTAATAACCAGGGGCGGATCCAGCCATTTAAAAAAAAATGGGGGGGAGGGGGGAATCCCAACCCAGAGTAAAGGGGGGGGGGTTCCAACTACATGTTCCAATTCAAATGCATCGATCGGCCAAAACAAAAGGGGGTGCCAACCCCTGGAACCCCCCTGGATCCGCCACCGGGAGCCTTTAAAATGCATGTACATGTTATCACTACTTTAGTATTCTAATTTGTATTGTGTGTCATATGAATTAAAGTTTATCTAATTTATGAATAAACATGCTAATTTGTATTGTGTGTCATATGAATTCAGGTTTATCTAATTTATGAATAAAAATACTAATTTGTATTGTGTGTCATATGAATTAAAGTTGATCTTATTTATGAATGAAAATAATATGTGAATATAACAAGAAATTCAGATGGTAAACTAGCTTCGGCCACTGTAGATAAATATTTTTTTTGAAATCAAACAATTTACCTTCCGAGATGAACCAGCAGTGTAGCTCTTTCTTTTATTAATTGAGAACTTTAAACAGGAGCTTCTCGGAATTTAAAAAAAAAGTAAGTAATTGTCTTGCTGCACCTTTTTGTAGATTTAGTATATGTTTTATTTTTTATTCGGTGTTCTTTATATTCTTTCTTTGCATGTAAATCTGTTCTGAAGAGTCCGAGTTAAGTGGTGGATGGGGTTCGTCTGTTGTACTGGTAATTCTACTATTTCCTGTTATCATCGTTTGTGAATTATGAGGGGTTGGGTCCGGTAGTTAAATTTCCTTTTTTTTTAATCAATATAAATAAGAATAAAGACATATGACTGGAATAACAAATTTTACCTTCAAGCAAAGGAGTACGTAAATGATAACTAATTGGCTATAAACAAAGGAACATTTAAAATAAGGTTATAAAACATACATACCTTATTTGTTGCGTCACAGATAGTGTGAGTTACTTCCTTGTTTATTTAAAACTATTGATTTTATGTGATACAAATAACACTCAAATTTAGCACGATAAAGGAACTCAGTAAAGGAAGGTCTGTGAATCGTCAAAGGAAATTGTCGTTTTTGATCTTTCTTAGTTCATTTAACATGTTTAATTATACAATCTATCCAGACACGGTTTACATTTAGTTAGCTATATATTACCCATTATTGACTACTATTGTACAGTATGGGGTCTTACCACACACATTAATCTGGAGAGGATATATAAGCTCCAAAAACGTGCTGCAAGATTAGTTTTATCTGTTTCTTTTGATTTTCCATCAACAGTAATGTTTAAAAAACTTGCATGGATGACTATATTTACGAGGATACACTATTTTCAAGCTGTGTTAATGTTTAAATGTATGAATGGTCTAGCACCTGATTATCTATCTATTAAATTTACTGCTTGTGCTGATCTTTATAATTATTGTCTGAGGTCGACAACATCAGGATTCCTCATGTACCAAGACCTACTTCTGATTTTTTTTAAAAAGAACATTTAAATATTCTGGTCTTATTACCTGGAATATTTTACCAAATAATATTAAAGAAATAGATCATTTAGATACATTTAAGACCAACTGTTCAAACTATTTTCTAACTGAACAGAATACAGATGCACGAAACTTCTTCTACTGAATGCATATGTACAAATTCAATATTTAAGCTGCTATATTTAACTGTATCATGTATTTTATTTTGTATGTAATTTTTTTTCTGTTTTCTATTTGTATTAATAGTTTTTGAATGCCTCATGGAAGATTAACATGTAATTGTTAAATGTGTTACCTTCGTTTAATACAGAATTTTATTATTTATTATTTTTATTATTCCATGAAAGAATAAAGGAATATAACTGTTTGAATGTATTAGTGCATTTCAACCATCTTAACTTCTTTATCCGTTTTTAAACTCTGGAAATCTCAATTCATAACTGTAAAACAAATATTAACGCCATACCAAAACGACAACATACTGATTTCTAATTGTTATATACCTGAATGCATCACCTTTTTATTACAAGTGGGTCATTGGTATTTTCAATGGAATGGTTTAAACTGCTTACCCTTCCGGAGCACCTGAGATCACCCCTAGTTTTTTGGTGGGGTTCGTGTTGTTTATTCTCTAGTTTTCTATGTTGTGTCGTGTGTGCTGTTGTTTGTTTGTCTTTTTCATTTTTAGCCATGGCGTTGTCAGTTTGTTTTAGATTTATGAGTTTGACTGTCCCTTTGGTATCTTTCGTCCCTCTTTTTTAACGTTTTCTTTTATCAATGGGAAATGGTTGAATCCTGTCAGAAGTTATGTCTAGGGAAAAATGTTTCTTACTTTGTGTTTGCTTGTTGTAACGGAGTGGTCAATACAAATAGTAGTGATTTTTAAGAAGATTAGTTTCCAGGTCAACTGAACAAACCAGAATCAAATTTTTTTTTTTTTAGTTTTTGATAATGGATAATGTTTTTTTGTTTTAATTGTACACGTCTCAAGTCCCATCTATACAATATACAGTGATTTTGTTTTGTGTTCTCCGAAGTCGTGTCCCATATTAGACGGGTGTAAGATAGACAACTGTTTTTGCCCGACTGAATGTTATAGTGTGTTCATTTGTTGTCCTGTTACACCACTGTCCAAAGTTAGAAGAGTGTCGGCGCCTTCAAACTAGTTTTACCCGCTATATATTGTATGTGTTGATCCCAAGTTAGATGCGTGTTATTTAGTGGTTGTCGGTTGTTGCGCTTACATATTTTTTTTCGTTAACTATTTTTTGGTACATTAAAGAGGGACGAAAGATACCAGAGGAACAGTCAAATTATACCGTTAGTTTTCCTGTTTAAATTGTTTTACATTTTTCATTTCAGGACTTTTTATAGATGACTATGCGTAGAGGCTTTGCTAATTGTGAAAACCTTTTGGTGACCTATACTAATTGATAATGTTTGTGTCATTTTAGTCTCGTGTGGTGAGTTGTTTAAAAGACAATCTTACCACAGCTTTTTTTTATATTGTTTTCCTGTGCCCGATGGTACCGATGAAACTGGTTCAGGATTATAAAACAGGCAAGGTCAAATGATACACCTAACATACATCTTTCTTTAACAGTTATACATTGTTGAAATTATTTGAATATTTTTTGAAATCTGCGGATATTTTTCTTTTAATAAACTCAAATTATTAATTTACGTATGGTTAAATTATAATCATTAATAAAATACAAAAACATATGAATGAAAAGGCAAAATGGTATAAACCAGAAAAACAAAAACGCAGACACTGATTTGAATTAAAGGTACAACCATTTGTTATTCCCAGGAGTCATTGTCACACACATTTTAGTCATATTATTACATTATACATGTAAGTACTTTAAAATATCACACAAACACAGCTGGAAAAATAAAATAAAGGAATCTGCTAATGCTTATCTTCGTGCGATTTTGGTTGCTTTTGTGTTAAAATGATGTGTACATTATTGTAATATGGTAATGAATAATAGAGAATATGTAAATGTACCTGTCCCAATTCAGGAAACTCTTGTTTAGTGCTGTCGTAAGTACTATGAACATCAAAATTATATTTTGTAAAACCATTTTCTTTCTCCTTTTAAACTGTATACCTGACAACAAAATTATTTTCATCAACATGTATATACAATTATTGTAAATGGCGAATTGTATTCAAGGTTGTTGTTTTCTGAAAATATATTATCATATAACTAGTTTATTCGTTCAGTGTATGATAACATCAGTTCTTTTAGTGGGATTTATTATGGAAATAATTGTGCAAATCATGATAAAAGCATTAATTTGGTTTAAAGGTTGACTACATGATAATTCAAATAAATCAGCTTGCTAAACATACAAAATTTTCATTTTTTCAAATTGGCCACCGCTCATTTTACAAATGGCGTCATATCCAATTAGATACATTTCGTAAATCCTTGAAAGCTGTGTTTTAGGTGTAATTCAATGTAAGTTTTGATAAAACGTAAATGACAGTTCCTAAAGAACGACTAAGCAATACATAAATAAAGAAAAAAATGACTTCCGGTTCCAAAATGGCGGCAAAAACGTTGAAAATGTATTTGTTTTTATAATTTCCATCAACTTATTAAGTGATATCACTTTTTTTGATAAGTTTTAATCCCTAGTTTAGTTAGAAGGATAGGTTGCTTATCTTATAATTATCTGAAAGTTGCCAATACAAAAACCCGTACAGGAAGGCGATAACGGTAGCACAGCTGGGTTTTTTTGCCTCCTTATTTCTAAAGTTCCTGACACGAGGATGAAACGGCAGCCATTGAAAAAAAATAGATTTTAGTTTCCAACTGTCATTTTTTTTCCTTTCATTCAATATATGTGTGTTTTCTACATGTACCTGTCGAATACATGAATCAGGCTGAGCCCAAACATGTCCTCCATGATATGCTTCTCTTCTAATGTGCTCCCGTATGATCACAATGCCGCTACTTCCTAGCAAACAATACACATCGTGCCTCGTGAACAGCAAATCTTGATGTTGTTCTATCATACATCATGCAAACAATGCTTCTATATGTTTATTCATACTTAAGCGTCCGTTACATCTGGAAATAGTGACATATTCCCTTTCCTACGAAAATCCAACAAAGTGCCACATCCATTGAATGCATAGAAGAAATTTATGTTGTTACTGCCTAAAATTACATCATTAAAAACATGCCGAACATGGATAAATATTAGTGTATCTGCTTCTTTATGATTACAAGGGGTTAGCTGTGAAGTATCCTTACTAAAATTGCAAAGAGTATTTTCACCATGAGTAACGTTAACATACACTTTTTTATATTAGTCTCTAAACAAGCAATTCTGTCGGCAAGAAACTTGACAAATTTTGTTTCGTTGTCATCTTCACTGAAAATCCCTCAGAGTTGTAGAAGAACCAACAGCTTTCCGTCTAGCACAAGAGCCTTGTGTTTGTCTTGTCACAGCCATTAAACCATTCATTTAGTGACCATCAAATACTATGTCTACTCTTGAATACTTTTATGTAAGGCAGTATGACATCATTTGCATAATCATCAAATATTTTTGCCCATCTTGGTGACCTGGAATTAACCATTGTTGCCCTACCAACGAAAAATGCGTCAGAAATTGAATCTGCAAATCGCAGAATGTTTCAAGTATACCCATATGTAGTGATGAAACACCACCGTTTGAACTGACATCCTGAGACAAAGAAGGAGGAGCTGTTTGGTTTTTATTGATAACGAAATAGTCAAACTGTCTACTGTGACAGGAAATAAAAAGTCCAGAAAATATATCGCAATCACTGTTATGGTTCTTACGTACAGTGAAATTATCATTTTTAAAATTCCATTGCTACGTACGCGTGTGGGTGATGTTTGGGTAGGGAAGCAATATCTCTGAGATGGATCGGTTACGATCGAGCACAATTTACACGACCAAGACCTAAAAAAACGGTATCATGCTTTATATGGACTGTTTGTCAAGAACGAAATCTGACTCATGAAATGAGCATACTACCAAACGCACAAGAAGTTGTAAACTTATAATTGTACGCCATGAATTAAATAGTGGTCGAGATAACTCTATTTCCTTACACCAGACTTTCATAAGCCGACATTAACAATTCAAGTAAAGCACATGCGCTTATCTGATGAGCGTGTCTTGTCTCAGGTACCTTTGAATATACATTAAAAGAACCTGCCGTTCTAGGTGTTGCAATATCGGCCTTAGTTAGAGCACATGTTCTTACACTATCACGCAATTTATTACCAAGAATTGTATAACAATTCATTTCAATGTGCAATCCACCAAACATGTCGATAAACTTATCGTCTCTATACTTAAATTTTCCATTGCTTAGCCATTGCCAAACGTGGCTGATCTGCACTTACAATTGACGATTCTCCAGGATTAACCACATATTTCGCCTTATCCATCAAAATCTTGATCATTGCTACTAAATGGGCGTGTTTTCAAACATTGGCATCATAAAAGTTACACTTACCTGAACAGCTGTAAAAGAGCCTGGATCTTTATAGTAATGATATGAACTTTGATTTATACCAGTGTTCCCTGAAGGTGCATGTTTATGCCTCTTAATAGTTTGCGCATACGCAAAATTGTTAAACGCATGTGTATGATAACCTTAAAAAATGTTATCAAACCAATTCATAATATCATATAAAATCCAACAACACTAAATATATAGTAAATAGTTCAAATGTTTTTGAATGAATTTTGTTATATTTTTGCGCATGCAGAAACCTTGATTATGTCAAATATTTATTTCTAGTAAATACGTCACATGTGCGGAAGGTAGCCACCAAGCTTGATATTTTTTTTTACTAAAAGAAGGTCAAAGACAAGTTTTCCAGAAAAATTAGTATTTTGAAACTTGAAAAAAACTGCCCTTTTAAAAATAGGCAATGGTCATCTTGAAAAAGGTTTTGGCCAGCAGTGTTTTCTTAAAAAGTATATAATAATGATGCTTTTTGTAAAAGTTTATACCTGTATCATAATTTTCACAATTCCCTCGATTTTACTTGCTTACATCTTCTACTATTTTGATTGAGTGAAGCCATTTTAATTGATATTCTATAGTTTGTCTTTCTATA
Organism: Mytilus galloprovincialis; assembly: GCA_037788925.1. Taxonomy (NCBI): domain Eukaryota; kingdom Metazoa; phylum Mollusca; class Bivalvia; order Mytilida; family Mytilidae; genus Mytilus; species Mytilus galloprovincialis. The sequence continues at coordinate 15,508,987 of CM075339.1, forward strand.
TATATTATGATGCAACACTATTGTTTCAGATAATTGTGAAGGTTCAGTACCATTAAAACGTTTGAACCCGTTACAATGTTCGCACCTGTCCTAAGTCAGGAATCTGATGTTCAGTAGTTGTCGTTTGTAGATGTGGTTCATAAGTGTTTCTATATTCTTGTTTTTTATATAGATTAGACCGTTTGTTTTCCCGTTTGAATGGTTATACACTAGTATTGTTTTAGGCTCTTTATAGCTTGCTGTACGTTGTGAGCCAAGGCTCCGTGTTGAAGACCTTCCTTTGACTACCGTGGTTTACTTTTATATGTTGTGACTTGGATGGATAACTCTCTCATTTGCACTCATACCACATCTTTTTATATCTATTAAAATGTTTACTTTTGCTGAATTAAATGTCCTATTTATTACATTAATGTTAGTTTCCGTTGATTTTTTTAATATAAGAAAAACAAATTAACCACGAGCAGTCAAAAGGCAATAGAGAACATATAACACATCATTCGTACCATTTTGTTTTAGAAAACATAATAAGCATCTATACATATAATCTAGTCTTGATTGAGTGCAATTTGTCAATTACTTATTTCTGGTTAATTACTACAGTTGGCGTCAATAAGGAGCAATATTTTGTCTATTCGCGCTGTGTGAAGATTGCTATATTTTGATAGGATTCATGACGCAAAATATCATCATTCTTTTAAAAAAGCAGAACCATGAGAACATTGTTTTTAATTTTCCTTCATCTCAAGTCACGCCTAAAACATGAATTTATATCTCTCATCTCACTGCTAGTCTATGATGAACCTTCCAACCGGTTAGAGATATCTTATTTGATAGATATCGATCACGCAAATAACACTGTTGATATATCATACATATTGCTTTAAATTAAAAGCCCAATTAACATAAAGTCAATTTATATACTGTGAAAGTACTTTAATTCGTGGGTGTCCATGTTCGTGGTTTGAGCAACATTAACATGTTCGTGAGTTCTTGAATTCGTGGATTTTACAATTCTCAAAAAGAGAAGGAAACAATTAAAGCAACTATACACCTGGAAAAAAGTATTGCAACACCAAATTGAAATTGAAATTAAAAAAAAACACTCTTTATTTTTTTGTAATATAATTTGGCAAAATAGAATTAGTTAAACATTATTCAAGTATCACCTGAGTTTAATCAATAAATATCGACGCGATAAGTTCTTATCTGCACATGCAGCTACTGTACCCGTAAACAGCAAAACAGATGTTTTTATCCTCATTGTTTTCAACACTTTAAATAACCAAGTTTTTAAAGTTATGTGATTGACACCTTGTAATGGGTCCTCGACAACTCTTAACTGCAGCAAGATGGCAGATTATCAGCATGAGAGAAGCATGGTTGCCGCTGTAACAACTTCACGTATTATTGGTCATCACCATTCCTCTATAAGTCGTTTTGAGAATAAAAATCAGGCAATAAACGATGTTAAAGACCTTCCGAGATAATGAAGACCCCCTATACCATTTGCTAGGGAAAATCAAGCATAATGAAGGTTGGTCAGAAGGAAACCGATTGCATACAATACAATCCTAAAAAGAGAGTAGTGGGTATCCAGGAGCCTTTTAACCAGAACTGTTCGACATTGACTCATCGCTACTGGTTATCGTGCGATAATACCATTTCGGAGACCTTTGCTTACGAACAGACACACAGTTTTCCGTATCCAATGTAGTGCACAGCTCGCTAAAGTTGAAAATTAGCATCGTGGAGGAAGATCCATTGTTCCAATAGAATTCGGTTCATCTTCCTTGGCCCGATCGTAGCCCGGATTTGAACCATATCGAGCATATATGGGACACTATTGGGCGGAAAGTGCGTGAAAGGACACCCTATTTCAAACACATCATGAAATAAACAATGCTCTTTATCAGAAATGGGTGCTCCTATCTTAGCAACAAATTAGTCGATTTATGGCAGGAATCAGAAGACGTTATGATGCGGTTATCCGTTTGAATGGAGGTTGCGCACAAAGTACTAATTCTTTGGCGTATAACGATCACCCATGATGTGAACAGTCATCTGAAGATTAATTTTTAAATGTCTGACACTGTAAAGGTCGACTACAGTAAAAGTTGTAGAATGCATTTTTTTGTATAAAAAAAACTTCATTTTGTTATTAAAAATGTGGTTATATAAATCATTTTTTTTTCAAACATTTTTTGTTCGTTTAAATGCCAATGTTACCATAAACTATGTTTCAATAATATTATACAAATATTTTATTGTATTTCATACAAAAAAGAGGCTGATTTTTCAAGTTTCAAAAAATCAAGGTTACAAATTGTAGAGATTGAAGGAAATTGCAAAATAAACATTGACCCGTGTTAATCATAGTAATCACATTTATTAACTAAAGATAGGGAGATCAACAGCTTACATACCATCAAAGGTGTCTATTATGCCATAAACATGTCAACTAAGGAAAACAGTTTCATAAACAAATGCTATAAACGTATCTTGAATTGTAAAATAATTCTTATCAAAAGCAAGCCCAGCATGAATAAGTTATTTCCCATACGTAAGAGAATTATGAAGATTTAAAATGATCAACACTTGAACATAGCATATCAATACCAGAAATCGACCTCCATCGATTTGTGTTTTATGAGAACTAAAATATCAAAAGTTGTATAGTTTAGAACTTAAATGGGTTTAATTCTGACTGCATTTGTAGTTCATTGTGCGTTTGTCCTGTGACTACTATAATAGCCTTCTTAGATTTGGCGATATTCAATATATTCTCGAAATCATGTCAGTATTCAAAACTACATGGGAATCGTTGAACGCTCAAATTCGTGGAAAAAGTCATCCACGAGAAACACGAAAATTGGTTCCCCACTATAAAAGTACTTTCACAGTATACAAAGTATATATGATAGTATATTGAACAGGAAATTTGTATTTGTATTCGATCATCAAATAACATTGAAAACCAAAACTGATTTACCCCATTTGTTTACAATAAACAGTTCACTATAGTCTTTGTTGAAGCACAATGCGACTGGTTCCTTGATTCCGTGATGTGTATCCAATGGTATGTCTAATACTTTATATTCAGGTTCCATTCTACAATAAAATGATGACATTTTCATCTCCTGTGTCAGCCTGTGTATGTTATTCAATTTTTGACAACTTACGTAAATGTGTTCATTGTCATCAGGGCATATGTCATTGGGTGAATCCATGGTGACAATGTTGTAAATCTTAGTTTCTTTTTCAGTAATCGTGTGCATCGTGTTTGCATGTCCTGTTATGTAGGTATGCCTGATATGATTTTGACCGCCTACACAAGATAACAAAGAATCTTTATTTACTGTATGGAACTTTAAACACGTGAACCAATATTAAATCCATATCGAGACATGCTGCTGATGCTGCTGGAACTAAAATGATATTATCAAAACACTGAAATAGTTAATGAAACATAAACATTGTCGGACTGGCAATATAAAGTTTTAAAATTATTGTATCAGGGCGGGAAACTAGAAAATATTCGAAATTGGCGCCCTCTTTCACTATTAAATTGCGATTGTAAAATTATAGCTATAATACTACATGTACTGAAAGATTAAAAATAATGCTTTCTTAGAATTCATCCCGACCAAAAGGGTTTGTAAAAGGCAAACATATAACGGAAGCAAATAGAATGATACAGGATATCATAAAAAATATTGATGATGAAGATGAAGAGGGTCTTTTCAGACCAATAAAAAGGCATCTGATAGATTAGAATAGTGTTGGCTAGGCTTAGTTATGAAGGCATTTAATTTTGGGGATAATTTTCGTGGTTACTATTTAAACCTCAAAAGACGTGTATTCAAACAAATGGCTACGTCTCAAAATATGTTTCAATTTCTAGATCAGCCAGGCAAAGGTGTTATATAGCCCCTTTTATATATATATTTAATGTCTAAAAATAGCAACAATCAACATTCAATCTATTTAAGGGTGGATCAGTTTGTGAAAATAAACTGATAAAGTTACTGAATTAAAATTATAGAAATGTCTAAAAATATAACTTAAACCCGCTAATTAATACATTAAAAAGTTCCATTAGATTTAAAATAGAAATACGCAATATTTCGCTAAACAAATAAGCTTCATCAGGCGTTTGCATCTCGCAAGGTGAAATTGGATGCATGACAAAAAAATATTTTTGTAGCTTGATCTATACAAGATTTGAGGAAAGGTGTAACATATTTATTGATGTAGCATAAAATATGTTTGTAGCTACAACTACATAAAGTTGGAATAAAAGTTTAACACATTTATAGATGTTCAATTAATTGTATGAATTTCTACAAATTAATTTGTTTGATATCAAGATAATTATGGTTTTGATTTGCTTTTAAATCTTTTGTCGTCTCTCTCATTGAGTCCATCAGGTTCAAGAGTTCGTAACTAGTGCGTTCAAAATCTCTCTCTCTTTTGTCTTCCTTGTGTACCCCAATTTTGATTTTTCTCATTGATTTGAAATGTAACGTTTTCAAAATCATGTCCTGCTCTTAAAAGGTGTCTTGTAATTGGTCAGATTCTTTCTTTTGTATAAAATGACCGATGGTTATTTAGTCTGATGTTAAATGGTGTTTCTGTTTCATACATCTTGGATATCTTGTTTATTGAAATGTAAAGACAGTGTTATCATAACTTTATAAATTTCACACTATTTATTTTATTCTGAATATTTGTGTTACTTAAATTCTTTACAAACCGTAAAATGATGAATTCATTACCCAATATAGACAATAAGCTTATTAAACCTTTTGAGTAATTGTGTACATCGTGTATATTTAAGCTATTTGAACGCAGGGTATTCTTGCAATCACATACTTTATAATTATAAATGATTGTTAATTTATATGATTGGAAATGCATATTCATATAAATTTCCATTTTCAATTTAAAAATTATATGTAGTACTATATTGTTCGAGAAGAAAGAAGTCTACAGCAGGTACAGGTAGAAAACTTATTGCATATACACTTACATATGCTCGTAATTGACCGCACCTACGTAAAAACAACCATATTCATTTACGCCAAGAAAACATGGAGATGTCCCTGAAAAATCCCTTCCAGTATTGGAGCCCTGAAACATATTGCACGGTGGTATTAAGTTCATTGCAAGTTGTCTTGGAGAATACAACCATTATATCAGGATCAATTTGTAGGACACATCTGGAGTGGAAGTGTAATAAAAGCTATATTTTGACTCGTGATAGCCACATCATATGGTTCACTGTCTAAGTCAAGCTTCTTTAAATAATTTCCAAGAAGATCAGCTAATTTCGGATTCTTTTTATCATAATCACATAATAAAATGTTCCCCTTTATTGTAGCTGCTATCCCAGTAATCCGTCCAAAACCATGGTTGAATTGGACTTTATAAGAAAATCCATGTCTAACATCACCTGGTACTGCCAATACCTGTGCCATCTAAAAGAATTTGAAAAGACGCATTACATTTGCTCTATTGTAAGTCTTCTTTCAGAACGACAGAAACCACCAGATACTGATTTCACTGGATGTAATATCGCGAAATGTATATTTTCCGCAGAAAGCTTTTTTCAAAGATTTAATGGATACATTTCCTCATAAACGAAACTGATAGTATCCAAATCAACATATGGCTGTCTAACTATGTGTCGATATTTATGCATTATAACGTTATTAAGATTCAAACGAGACTTTCTACTTTAAATTTTGATTGACATCATACATAGTTCACATCTCACAATTTAAAATTAATTTAACTGAACAAAACATCTTGTGATAAAAAAACCAACTTTTATCTCGTGATCAATAGGTACGAACGCCTTAGACGTTATTTTCCACTTAAAAATTCAATCGACGGACGTTCGTTGACTCTATTGGTTATACATTATCCAATATATGTCTTTGGAATGTTATACCTTATTTTTAAAATTTATTGATTCTTTTTTTTATTTTTATCAAAAAAAAAAATAAAAAATAGAAGACTTCACTATCGCTCAGGCAAAAATAATCACGAACATAATGCCTATCCATGTCAAAACTATAATAAAGTATAGCTTGCATTATTTATTTTTTAAATATAATTATTAAGTGACATTATGGTAACTGAGTGATAACTTGGCCAATAATAATCGTTTTATTGATAAAAACCTTGTCTTTTAAAAATAAAACTAATCATATATATACCAGGCTGAAATTTTCGTACACAAAAGACGCGCGTTTCGTCTACAAAAGACTAACCAGTAACGCAAGAATCAATATAATGTACATATGAAAACAGAAAGTTTGTTTAATGTAAACAAAAATGGCTATTTAATTAGTTTTCTATAGTATTTTAGCGCATTATGTATAAGAGCTATCTTTTTGTATCAAATGTTTTCAAAATATCAAACTACCACAACCTTTAAACTAACAGCAGATGACACACACATGGTCGTACATTTTATATTATTTCTAATGATATTAATTTATACTATATTTGGTCAAAGTATGCCCCATACACGCCCCATACATTGACTCTTTATTGTGTAAACAATGTAAAGAACCATTTTATATGGGCCCCGGTCATATTTTAAACAAAACAGTATCTGCGCAAACCAAATAAGTAAGATATTTTGGAATTTAATATGACATTAAATCTCAAAGACCCTTTGGGAAGACGTTACAACTCGCAATCCTTTCTTGAATGATTGTTTTATTAATGAAAATGAAATATGACAACCTATTTGGTAACTTGGTCAAATCAGAAGTTTGTCGTGTTGACATGTAATATAAAAAAAACAATCTCAAATCATGTCTAACTATGTTTACCTATATATTGGACAATTACGTTAATCGTATCTTTAATAGGATAATTCAAGTTTGGATTTTAGTATAACTTCCTTTTACATTTAATTTACATTTATTTTAAATCCGTGAAATAATTTAGTTTTTTTTAAAGATAGAAAACTAAAACTTGATATACTTCTGAAATGCTGTAAACATTCACCACATAAAAAATGATATAAACGTATTTTGTTTTATTTATATTCAATATTTCCTGTATACACATCTTATTTTCACACTGCACAAAACATACTTTCCTACATGCTGAGATAAAAATTTTCGAAACAAACTATGGATGTAAACAATATCTATATATCACGGAACATCATACTGTAAGCGTATTTTCAGTAACTAATATTATGACTTTTTGAAACTACTTTGAGTCTTGAAATCAAGACGGTCATACAACTAGCTATCGTGCTCTGTTTGAATAAATTGTATGCTTACCTTTTACTTAATTGTTCATGTCATCAGTATCTATTCTATTTTTCCCCAGTTTTTGTCACGCGTAGACTTTGACATATATCTTATTCTAGCTCATTCAAGTTCAGAGCTTGGAATATGATACAGACATATATCTCATATTTAGACAAAAATAGGACAGTTACTGTTTACATACTTTTAAAATATGTTACAAAATCTATATACCAATTATTTCAATCCATGGTGTTGGTGTCTTGTAAATAGCCTTTCCAATCCAAAACCCTTGTCCATTTGGTATGACGCTCGCTTGCAGGTAGTCATGGCGGTTTTCTAAACCAAAAGGTTTGCAGATATCCCTAGCTGAATTCCAAGTTATGCCATGCAAGTGATGATGAACTGCTGTTTGCAATGATTGTACAACTACGCATTGAAACAGAAATAAAATACAATCATTCATTAAAAAGGTTAGTGGATTATGTATGAAACTGCCCATTTATTTACCAAACTGGTCCATTATATACTAATGAGACTTTTATACAGGGTCATTGTCAATTCACAGGACTATTATGAATAAACAGGGCCATTATGAAAAAACATGGGCATTATGATAAAAAAAAAACAGGGCCATTATAAACAAACAAGGCCATTCTGAAAAAATCAAGGTCGTTACGTATTTGCAGTTGTAATCAATTCAAATACATGTATTGGAGGAAAGAAACAGCATTTAAAAATTCAAAGAAAAAAGACTGAGTATCGTATTTGACTAAGTTTTCAAGTTAACAATTTGCTTTACTCATTTCATGAAGTGTATAAATAAAGGCAACTGTAGTATACCGCTGTTCAAAACTCAAAAAACAAAATCGGGTTAACAAACTAAAACTGAGGGAAACGCATTAAATATAAGAGGAGAACAACGACACAACATTAAAATGTAAAACACACAGAAACGGACTAAGCATTAGACAAAAGCCTATGAGAATAACAAATATAACATCAAAACAAAATACATAAATTTGGGATAGATAAGTACCGTGACACGTCTTATATTACTGTGGATTCACACTCAAAAATAAGAGAAAACAATCGACACAACGGAAACACAACGTTAAAATGTAACATACACAGAAACGAACTATAATATAACAATGGCAATATTCCTGACTTGGTACAGGACATTTTTAAAGGAAAAAATGGTGGGTTGGATCTGGTTTTGTGGTATGCCAAACCTCCCTCTTTTATGGTCATGTGAAATATAACATTAAAATGACATCACAACATTACAGGGCTACAATATAAATAAATAGGATAACACAATTGACAAAGAAACACACGAATAAAAGCTAACACAAGGCAACAAGTTTAAACTTGTAAAACGCCAGAAGTGCATTTTGTCCACACAAGACTTACTAGTGACGTCCAGATACAAAAGTTTGAAAGCCGAAACAAGTACAAAGTTGAACAGCATGGATGACCAAACGTTCAAAATATTTGTTCCAAAAAAGGCCAGGGGTTTCTGTTAGGTACCAGAACAGCCCTATAATTTAGAATAATTTATACTTTTGCAAACAATAAATATTGATGTATTAACAAATTACAGTAAACAACCGAAATACATTGCATAACCCGACAAAATGCATCACAAAACATAGACACATCCGAATAAGTTAAAACCTCGACGCCAAGTGACGTCATATTTGAAATTGTAAAAAATGACAAAAAAAATGACGTCACATTTGAATTTGTAAAACAAATCATCAAAAAATGAAAAAATGACGTCACATTTGACTGAATAAGATAGAATTAAGATTAATTTAAGATTATATTTGAACTAAATACTGATATTACATTTAATAACAATGCATTTAGTATAAACTTATTCCATTCTAAGTTTTAAAATCAAGAATGTACTTGTTATGGCATACATTGCTTTGAGTAGGTCAACAATTAAACTGTATTTTAATTAACCTGCTATTGCATCACCCCACTTTTAAAGTGTCTTTTTAATATTGCATTTAGTTTAAATATATACATATATACAATTGGTCCACCGACAAAAATCGGTTTGGTTTGTTTAAATATTACACATTGACTGTTGGGTAAATAAACGGTTTAGAAATTGCTGTTTTAAAAGTGACTATGATTTTTGTCCTCGTTAAGTAACGTTAAGTAGACGTTGTTATGCCCTCAGATTTGCATCATGTTATTACAGGTATTCTCGACCACTTTAACAGACCTGTGACATACTTCAGAATGATTTGGGCCATTATGGAACATTTCATTTTTTACTATATATATATGTCACCAATAGCAATATTAAACCTTTTAGTTAAATGGACTCAGTACTTCACATTCAAAATATATATGATCATCAACATCAACAAGTACGGGTGCCACATGTGGAGCAGGATCTGCTTACCCTTCCGGAGCACCTGAGATCACCCCTAGTTTTTGGTGGGTTTCGTGTTGTTTATTCTTTAGTTTTATATGCTTTTTCATGTGTACTATTGTTTGTCTGTTTGTCTTTTTCATTTTTAGCCATGGCGTTGTCAGTTTGTTTTAGATTTATGAGTTTGACTGTCCGTTTGGTATCTTTCGTCCCTCTTTCATCAAACTCAAACGACTGCAGATCAATCAAACTATCTCTGTCATGAAATAGAACGTTTTTAGTGTCCATGTTGATACATTACAAAGGAAATGGACTTAAATGACTGACTAACAATTTCTTTCCATAATGAATACATACATTTGAAGAAAAATAAAACATATAACTATATTGAAATAAGATGATATGAAACAAATATAAATAACTTACCATAATAGACCATAATAAGCAGTAGTACATTTTGCATATCAAAAGCCTATATTTACCTCACTCAAAGCCAATTTATCATTGTTTATAGTTTTTATCACACGAGGAAGTTGACAGTTGGGACGCTACTGATAACGACACAACAAACATACGTTTTATTTTAAATAACGTATTTGATTTAAGATTATCGGATATAAATAGATACAAGTGAAGGTTTACAGGCAACTTCCTACCCAACAAAAATATGTCATACTATCGAACGCAGAGAACGTTTCAGTGGATGATCGTTATGAAAATGTTTTTCTAGGCTATTATAAAAGATCATTACTATTTATCCAATTTCATGTTAAGGCATTCAACCTCTTTTCGAGAACAAATATGACTTTTACTTTACTTTTATTGACGGAGGCCGCTTTTAACCTAATACAAATATAAAAACATAAAAAATATATAACTTGTTGATAATTTTTTCCTGAGTACACAGATACACAGAAAATAACTTTGTTTGTCATTGACAAGCTTATTGTGTATATTTAGATGAAGTAAAAGTTGATCATGTTTAATGATAACATATCACATGTAACATAGATAAGTCGAAATGAAACGTCCCGTGGAAAATTCAGTTCGAGAGCTTGAATATTTTAGTGGAAAATTTTGATTGGTAAATCAATAAATTGTATTCACTAGCGTTTGTACTCAATCTAATCTACATCATTACGAATGATCAAATAATTGAACTACATCTTGAATTTGAAACAGTAGGTTTGCATTGTCTTGCGGAATCCTCCGAAGTAAATGTGTATGCCTTTACAACACATTGTTAGCTTAAAAAGAGAGTTAAATACTATGCAAAAAAAGCACTTTAAAAAATTTAAATTGGAACAACTGAATATACTTAGATTACAAGATAAGTGCATATTAATGAAAATGTCTTGCAAAGTTGTCTATTTACATAATTTGACGCAAGTGGAATATGACAGGAATGTTATGATCTCATTCTCTAACTATGAATGTTCTCCTTTAAAAAAAAAGAAATAATGCTTACATTACAGATAATGAACACCTATAAGTCTATCAAAAATATTTCGAGAATACCAAACCGTAGTCCTTTTTCGTCGCATTCAGTACCCAAACAATATCTTGAAAGTATCCAAATTACAACTTGCTATCCCTTTCAGTACAAAAAAAACACTGCCTGTGCATTTAGGTTTAAGAATGAAAAAACATATGTGATTGTTCTCACGCGGCAATTTTAATGTGGTGCATCACTTTTTATTTACCAAACAAGTCAATAAGTCAATCAATTAATCAGTCTAACAGTCATTTGTCAAAGATAAATACTATTGAAAAACAAAAAGATCAATGTTGCTGCACCGTTTTTAATCGACTCAACTTATCCCCAAAAAAATAATTATGGATTGTTAATAAACCTTCGAAAAATGTTTCCCCCTTTGATTTATAATAAGTTCGTTAAGGACAATCCGTTCTCTTTTTTATGTATTTATTTATACATGTAAATATCTAACGCCTGTGCGCCTGTTTATATCTTCACAATTTAAATTAATCAGATGTTAAAATAAAAGTTCGACCTGTTTGTTCTTTCAAATCATAAAAGGATATTAGTTTTCATATTCTTCTTCACTGATATAATACGAATTCTTTTAGTTGACAATAACCAACTTTAATGTATATCCAAATATGCAATAAGTTAAAATATGTGCAGCTTTGCGTGGTAAACTTTTAATAATTATGCATCAAAACGCAAAGATTGCTAACGGTCTTGTAACCAGATATTGAATACGTTTTATAGATAGAGATCTACACTAGTGCAATCGCATAATAGAGATAAAGAAAAGTCTGTGTTTTTTCAGTTATAGATTAAAGAGATATGTAAATCGTCGTTTTACATGTATTAGCATATTTTCTTGTGGCGCAGATCAGTCAACCAAATTGTTATCCCTTGTTGGACTTTTAAAAATAACATCCTTTTCAATTTGATAAATTATCATGCTCGTACAAGTGCTGAACACTTCCAGAACTCATATGTACTAGAGATAAAACAAAGAATTCCATTTGTACACATTTAAATGAGGTTAGAATATTGGCTTGCAATTCACCAGCAATGTTGTGTTAAACTTGTTTAGACGACATTCAACTCTAACTTCTAAAAAAAAAAATAATATACATATTATGTTGAATAAATGTATGAAACTATATCTAAAAAGTCTGTGTCGTTAAGATGCGTCATCAACAATAGTCATGTCACTGTAGAAGTCATCATGAAAGGACAATGACTTTATAAATAATATACCTAGCAATTTCAAACTCTTCTGATGTTTTCAGCAATATTGGCTTATTTGTAAATCTTCTCTTGCTTACCATTCTGCCTTAATAATATATATCGTAGCTATTATAATTCGCAAAATAATAGAAAATTAGTATTAAAAAGAGGACAGAAAACTTGAAATTTAAAAGCAATGACTTTAAAAGCCAATCGTTTTACAGTTTTTGTCCAACCTGCAACGGGAAAAGATATAAATAGTGATTCGGATGCGGCAACGGCATAAGCTTACATCTTGAAAGCAGTATATTTTAAAACATAGAAGACCTTAATGCTTCATTCTTTGTATATAGATATGTGACGAAGTTTCCTTAAGTCATATGTTCATTATTCTAGCCTCATTTGCGTTGTTCAATGACTACATAAATGAAAGTTAAGACTTTTTGTAATGTTATTTTTTTTCTTTTTATGAGTGATAGAATAACTATATATGGATCTCATTAACATGTTTAATCCCGCCGCTATTTTGCGCCTGTCCCAAGTCAGGAGACTCTGGCCTTTGTTAGTCTTTAATTTTTAATTTTAGGTTCTTGTGTATAATTCGGCGTTTACCATGATGTCCATTATCACCACTGTAGTAGGAGACATATTTTTTTAAGGGGCCATCTGAAGGACGCCTCCGGGTGCGGGAGTTTCTCGCTACATTGAAGACCCATATTGGTGGCCTTCGGCTGTTCTCTGCTCTATGGTCGGGTTGTTGTCGCTTTGACATATTCACCATTTCCATTTTTTATTTTATTTGTATGGTCTTACCTTGAAATGACCTCATGCCCGTCAGACAGTCTTCATTTAACCTCGACCTCATGTCATGGATCAGTGAACAAGGTTGAGTTTTCCTGGTCAGGTCCATATATCAGATATTATAAGCAATAGGTGTACTATATTTGTTGTACGAGATGATTGTAAGGTAAACATATCAAACTGGCAGTTGTCATCTGTGCTAAAACTCATTTTAATTGTTCATTCACTGTGGTAAATGTTCAGTTTTTTTTGTTTTTTTGTTTTTTTCTTATACTATATGCAATGGGTCAACTTTATTTGGTGTAAGGAGATATTGTATTTAATTGTTTCGTATGAAAGGATTGTAAGGTGTATGTGTTTGTTTAGCAGGTTTCATTTGATCTTGACCTTATTTTATATGGTTCATTGATCAATGTAAACCATTCATGGTTAAGTTTGTTTCTTATATACTATAAGTAATAGGTTAACTGTATTTGATGCAAAGGTTTATTGTAAGGTGAACTTGTCTGTCTAATCTGATATTCATGGTTCATTGGTAAATGTTTAATTTCTTAAGTTAAGTCTGTTTTTTAGAAACTATATGCAATAGTCAACTATATTTTGCGTATTGAATGTTTACAAGGTGGACATGTATTTCTAGTTTGGTTTGTTTATCTGACCATGACCTCATTTGTTGGAATGTCTTAAAGCTAATTTGATACTTGTAGTACAGCTTTATATATAGGACTTTCAACATAAAAACAATGGTTAGTAAAGATTGCGGGACATTTCATCGTGTACTCTTGTTTTTACATAGATATACAGCTTGATATTCACAACATTATTAATCAGATTTCTTCAATTCAAAACAACTTACAAAATAAAAGACTTGCAGTTTACCCACTACATTCTCTCTGCATCACTGTCTGTGATCTTAGCTTACTGAAAAGGTAATTTGACACGATTAAAAAACACGTTTTAGATAACTTGTTACCCCAATAATTAGTATTTTGGAAGATGATGATTGAATACAACCAGAGGATTTAAATTGTTTTTTCTATGTTGTACTTTTGTCTGTCCTATTTGAACAGCTATTTTCTACTATTTTTCAAAAATTCCCTATTCTATCAATACCTTAAGAGAATTATATAAGAGAGGCGAAAAACACCAAATTCGAACGCATAAGACCAAAATATCCTGACATTTCAACGCTGTGATAAAATAAAAGACAAAAAGACAACCAACAGTACACAGTTATATTATATGAATTGACATTTGAGTGAAATTAATACAGAATAGTAAAAATGAGTTTACTTTGACAATTTATAGTGGTAATGTTAACAATGCGTGTGTTTATTTAAATGATTAAGCATATTGTAATATATATTTTTTAGTGAACTATCCTGGCAAAATGTCATATCATATTCAGTTTCTTTTATAGAAGACATAAACTATTTCAAGCTTTTGATTGGTTGTTTATCTCCTAGTAGTTTTTTAATGTCGGTTTAATATTTTTCTGTTTCTCAGACTCATTTATGTCTTCATATACTAGTGAGCAGGATTCATCGTCTTCACACGTCTGGGTTGTTTTATTCTTACTTCTTGTATTGTCCAGGTCATATTCTATCAATGTGTAAATATGTTAATGTTGAGCTATGGAAATCAAGAAGTTTGTGCATTTTTCCGAGTAGGTTTTAGAAATTTTAAACAAATGTATTATACTATGGGTTAGCATGCATTAGCTGTCACTATTCTATTGATTTACAACTGTTGATCATAACTATAATTTAGAATCGTCATTGAAGGTGGCGCACGAATTCGTGTTTAATAATTCTTTTGAAGTATCATTTTTATGCAAGAGTTGCATTCCTTTGTACTATATTAAATTCCAAGAAGTCAATGTTGATTGTCTACCTTGAACTGGTCATAATTTAATCTTTACGTCTAGTTTTTATTTGATCTTTAAATTGTTAAAAAATTTATAAATGTACTAGATCAAAGTATTCTTTATTTGTTTTTTTTAGACACATATCAATATATATACATGTATATAATTTCATTTATTTGTTTTGTAATGTTTAAATTTAATCTATACCAAAATAAAGAAATATTTTATTATCTTATAAATATTAATTTGTTGCATATGAATTTCCTGGCTGAAAAGCCAATCAAGGTCGCCAAACACTTCCATCATCATCGATTAACCGAACGTGCATGGGTGTTCGAACTTACTTTGTGATCATCAAGTTTCTTAGTGTGATGAGACAAGTTACTCTAAAATCACAGTTCTAAAATTATCTTCCAAGTCATCATAAATATTTTCTCTTTTAAAGCCGTATTCTAGCAATAATTTAAAAATAATTGTTTGTCTGCTTTTAATTTGAGGTACATTATGCAGGTTGATAACACATGCTTCCTTCTGCTGTCAGGAATACAATGTTTCAAGTTAGGGTACGCATCATATAATCTCCATTATATAATGTGTTACTTAAATATTGTGTATACAATTATGTCAGAACTCTAATGAAGCAGACATGCTGTCTCGATCTATCTGCGTTACCCGATCCCTAAAGACAAACACATGAAAGAAGTGTTACACCCCTAACAAAAATACACATACGCACAAACACAAAAACAGCACACCACAGCCACAACTTTATTCCAGAAACTTTATAAACTTATGACAAATGCTTTAGTGAAACATTATAATTGGAACCTACATATATGACAGTTGTTATCCATGCGTTTGATGTGTTTGAGCTTTTGAATTTTCGCTTTGATTAGGGGCTTCTTTGAATAATATGAAAAAAGAAGATGTCATTATCTGATATAAACATGATATAATAGTACTTTGATTGTTTAATTCTTATTTACGTCTTTGTTTTATACGTATGACATGGCTCTGTACTTATTTATCCCGTTATTGTGCTGTGATAAATGTTTGTATTCTGGTCTTTCCGTTTTTGCTACTTTGCATTGTCTATATGCATGTTTCTTCTTCGTTACATTTTTTTGGGTGTTTTTATACAATGTAGTTATTAAAATTATAACACAATGTTGACTACTGCATCACTATTTTTTAAAAAATGTTTACCTATTAGATGTAAGCATGATACGGGTTATGTTCTTGACTTTTTTTATATAATGGTATGATACTAAACCAATAACAGTATGATCAGTATATTTTGTACTCACCGATAATATTTGACTTATTTCAATTTGTACAAAGGTCTGTTTGGTTATTGGTTTGGTCTAGGTTATTGTATGAATTTTTTTCTATAATGTATAAATTGTAATGATTATTCGTGTCTAACAATGATTCTTCTCTTTATTTTAAATTGATATATTGTTCTGAATGAACTTACTAATACACCAGTGCCGCTCTTATTGGTATATAATCGGATTTAGCAGACATTTTTCTTCAAGTGTGAACGCTAATTAAACATTTGAAGCAGAGGCAATATCGAAGTTTTTATGATACAATAATTGTCATCCAAAAATCTTAATTGATACATACTTTGAGATTTGCATGGCGACTGCTTCGTAAACACCATAGTACGATTGGTTTGTTATTATTTTTTTTTAATTTTTGGTTGTTATTTGAAAATGATTTGAAAGGAATAATAAATTGTAAGATAAAGATCTGAACATTAATACACAATTATAGCCTATAATTTGAGTACTTTTGATGCTGTGTTTTCTACCAGAACACTTTCTGTAATAAGAATATATTTATCACTTAATGTTTAAATTCTTCTTCATGTTAACCGATAGTAATGTGTTAGGTTTCGAATAAATATTACAAATATAAGTGTTTCGTTAGCTAAGTAATCAAGCTGAAACAGACATAAATGGTTCATCTACGCAACATATTTATTTCAACGTAAATCAAAAACTCAGTTCTTTCTATAGCATGTTTATATCTATAGGCATGTATGACCATGGACATTTGTTATTTATAGTGTTTTTTTTCGAATAACCATGTGTAATAAGACGTATCTGAATAATTATAAATGATATAATTAGACACGCTTATTTGTCATATAAAAACATGCAGAATCATTATGGTGCGATGCAAACTTCATTTAAATTAATAGTGTTTCTCAAAAAGAATGCATATACATCAATTACTTACCTATAGGGATGTAACTTGTGGTTATATCCCTGTTTACTGAGAAAAATAGGCTTACAAAGTTATTCATATATGTATGTTTGGTTTCATTCCATTTGAATTACACGAAATTCCACCAACCGATCAATATTCTGTTAAAGAAAATTCTAATAAATAATATATGTTTAGCACACACACTGGTATATCAAATCGGCGACAGTAAAAGAAAAAAGTACGAATTTGTTTAATTTTTTGAAAATCAATTATACAAATTGTATGTTGCCTTATGATGCTGGAAAAAAAACCACGAACAAGTAAATATTAATTAAAACAGGGTTACTAGATATATTTTGAATTCTAGAATTGACTTTTCTTCAGTTTTTATGACTAAGCCCAATGTCAAATTTCAATTTAGGTGAGTGTTCAATCCGAACCAACCACAGTAGAGATATATTGTGGTCGTTTACTAATTATTTCATTAATAACGCTTTACTTGTTCTCTATGAAGATGTGGCTGCTTTTGTAATACAGTAGCCTTATTATTCGAGTAATTAATTATCAAAAGTACATGTGTCGTACTGACTTTCTGTGCTGCGTCTGATGACTTTTAGCGCCTGGTGTAAAACAAGAGAACGTTCTAGTAAATATAGATGTTTATTTCTTGAAATCAGTAATCAAAGTACTACAGATTTTACACAATAAAATAGCAAGTCTCACTTGATAATAAATTTAGAATTTCACAAATAAACTACATTAAGGGACATAACTCTATGTAAATTTTAACTAATTAAATAAAACTTGCCCAAACTCTATTTTATCAAGTGAAACAGCTTTACAAAACTTAACGTACAGGTTAATGCATAATACAATATGTTAAATAAACCGAATCATTTCGACTAAAAGAATACTTAATTTAAATGTTTTGCATAATAATTTGTTGCTATGGAAACAATAAACTTTTAGAATTAATAAAATCTGTGTCATACTATCTCAATAGTTATTCGCATAAAATCTAATACCAAATACAATTTATTTCTGAATAAATTGGAATGTAAAATAACTTTGCATAATTCTTAAACAGTATTTAATCTTTTTGCAAAATATTAAAGTAAAGAATATACCCATGTTGCTTAGCAACAAACATGTACTTCTGTCACGAGTTCCGTGTATGTGTGTAATACAATAAAATTAACTAAATTCAATTTAAATATAAGTTCTAAAGTCATTTCAAATGTTCAAACAATTTTGTAAACAAACTGAAATCCTGCGGACAAGTGTCGCTTTCCAAGACCTCATTTATGAACTAAATAAACTATCTATATACAAAATATAAAACACAACGTGCAGAAATATAAAGTAGAAAATAAGGTTTCATGTCTTTGTTATTTAGCTTTCGATTAAACTCTAAAATCATGCTTTATCAACAAAAGACATTTCTCCCGGCAAATAAAAATTACAAATGATCTCCCCTGGACATTATAATACTTAAAAGTTAATATGGATACAATATGAAATATTTCCAGACTTTAAATAAACTTTTAAAAATAACTATTTTAAAATCAACTATATACTTCTAAACATAGAATAGATTTGTATTAAATAAATTCTTGAAACGTTTATCAATTGTTTACATAAATAAAGCATCGCGTCCTAAGCGTAACCAACACAAAAGTAATTCATCACAATGGAAACGAAATAAAATCTATACAAAATATATACAATTAATTTAAGCGAATTTCTGATATGAATTTTAAACTTTCGTTAGCTTTTCCCAAAAATATAAAGTAATTCAAACTCTTTAATTTAAATAAAACAAAAATACAAAAAACATAATTCAACTTACCTGGTGTAAAACAAGAGAAAGTTCTAGTAAATATAGATGTTTATTTCATGAAATCAGTAATCAAAGTGACCGTTGAAAAACATAAATTGTTTCCATGCGGGCGTGGTCATATGATTACTGATTTCTTAACTTTCTCCTGTTTTCACCAATCAAAAATTAATATCAAGTTCAAGAAATATTTGAAAGAAAAACATGACAGACGTTATCAACAAATAGAACAAGTAGAAAACAACAACTTTCATTATCAACTTATTATATTCAACATACACTTAAAAGTTACATTGGAATTATAATTTCCTCATCAGTAAAACACTAGTTCAAAACATCATTAAAAACATGTTGAATGTATTTTGCACAAAAATAACACTGTTGCCTTGACTGCTTTAAACGTCTCGGATATAGAGCATATCTCTGTAATACATAAATATACTCGTTTTATTGTTGGAAATATCTTTATTGGTTTCCGTAAAAACAAAACATACTTCAAAACAATATGTTATATTTTGTTAGGCATGTTTGTTGCAGTACTTCCTGTTTACTACCTTTTATAATATACCTTAGGAAATCATTTTAAAATATAAAAAAGTAGCCAAAACATATTTTTCATAATCAAAGTGAAAGCTGTATGCCGGATTCGTCTGAAACATTTACCGTGACTTCCGAACAAATATTTGCCAGAAGAAATATAACATTGATGCAATGGACGATAAGGTAGTTCAATCCTATCAATTTTTAAAAGCAATATTAAATGCTCTAATATTAAATGTATTTGGGATCATCAATGCTCTTCAACTATATACTTGTTTGGCATTCTTACTATTTTGACATGAGCGTCACAATGGTCACTAATAAGTCTTATGCAGACGAAACGCCCGTCTGGCGTACTAAAGTACAAGCCGGGTAACTTTAATAACTAAAATTACTATACGAAACCCAATACACGTTATATGCAGACATAATATTTCAAAATACTATACACTGTTTAATTGCAAAAAAAGGGAAAAAAACCAGAGACACGCAGACAACGTTACATTTTGACAACATGTATCAACAGTAACATTACGTCTTCTTCTCAACCATGATTTAATTATATTGTTACACTAAAACGAAATCATTAAACATGCGTATTGACATTATTTGTGTGTGTGTGTGTGTGTGTATGTATTTTCATACTTTTATATCTTTTATATAATTCAAGGCCAGTGTGTAGTGGTGCTGTAAAGCATGTTCTACACGGAAGTTCTCTAAATCGAAATTATGAATTATTCGACATGCAGGTCCATACGCTCCACAGAAAGTCAAATTATAAAGAAGCATATCACTGACACTACCAAGCTGAAAGCCTCTGCCGAACATTTGAAAGTACCTAATATGTACTGGTTACCTAAATTGCACAAAAAATATTTCGTTTCTTCCCCGCATCTAGTAAGCGTTCTACTACTAAGCTTTCAGTGTTTCCAATACACGATTTTTAAATATCCCAACTCGTCCATTATGTCCGTGTGTGTAGTGATGTCATAGATCTTAACGAACGTAATCAATGCATCTCTGGTAAATTATTAATTCAGGGTTTTCGTTACCCTACGTTACTTTTACTAAATTCTTTCAAAGATACAAATATTTGATCAGTAAATTTGACTGTACCTGTAGAAAACTTATTTAAACGGTATTTCACATCCTAAATTTGACGATAATATTGTACTGAAAGCTATTGTGATCCGTGTAAACTCAAAGAACCTTTACACAAACTTATTAGTAAAGGTTATTATACCGATGGTTTGTTTTGATCTTTGAAAATAGTTTACATTGGCACTAATATCAATGTTGTCATCAGCAACTTAAAACAATTCTTTTCAAACGAGATGTATAAAGACACACACACACACACATTTATTTGTATGTACACAGAACTCCTAATTATCATACTGCCTGCCGATTCACTTATGTTTTGCATTGCCAAGTCATGTCTCCTTTGACTGTCCATGACGTTAAACTACTAAATCCCTGGGAAGTGGTTTAGTTGATTTTAGACTCTGATGCATGATATTTTACTATTGATTGTTTTGGCTTTTAACTAGCTGTCAGAAACTGCGAGTACTCTCAAATCGTTTTATTTTCTTTCTTCTTGTTAATTTGATACTATTTGTAATGCTTGTTTGTTTTGTAAAGTTAACTTGTATCTGGTTTATATACCAGTTTGATTGTTTGGAATTTTAACGTCTTCTTACTATGAATATCAAAATTATTTTCTTATTCCTTTTATTCTGTATATAAATCACACGTCAGGTCCCCAACAGGAAGAATACGAAGTTTTATCGAGCACAACTTATATAGTTTTTTAGTTTATTTTCATAACATGTACCAAGTTTTAAAATAGTTTTATTGATAAACAAGACATTTTTTTGCATTCCTAAACGGAAGAGTAAACAGAATAAAGCAGAAGTGTTTTTTACTACACAATCATTTTCATTTTCCAGTGTATAATATGACATAATGTTTTTTAAAGTTGAAGTGTTTATTAAATTGTTTAGCATTTCCATCGGTATTATACTGTTACTTTGATAATCCCTTATTTTGTATTTCCTTGTATCATAGATTACTTTTCCTTAGTGTAGTGAATATCAAAAGCACTTACCCCTCGCACTTGCAAAAATACATGCTAAAAACAAAAAAAAATATTCAAAACAAGTTTGTTCTTGTTAAATAAATGTTAACTAAAATATTAAGATTCTGACTAGGTCAGTTTTATGATGTGTGCAAAAATTGAAACAATATATTCTGATAAAACAAAACTTAATGAAATATGTTAGATCACAAAGTAACTTATCTAGTTACATTTTGTAGATTGGTGTTCGACTAGAAAGCGATTGCAGATATCAAAATCCTATGTTGGTTCAACAATATTAGAACACACCCGCGAAATCACGAGCATTATAATATATTATATAAATTGTTGTAGAATGAATTTTCCAAAAGGAACGCACAAGTTGTGTATGATAAATTGAACGTTGCATTGGACCGTTTGGGTTTTCAATTACAAATGTACCAACTTATTAAACTGGGCGAATTTTACGGCATTTGTTTTCTTTCTTTGAGTTTGAAATTTTGCTTCGCTGTTGGTACACTGTAGTTCGTAGAATTTAGTTTTTGCATTTTACAGATGTGAACTTACCGTAAATATAAATGTTACAATGATTTTGAACAAAAATGTGTGTTACCTGCCGTCTTAATTTGCCCTTTTTTACCTTCTGAATTTTTTTTTCAATAAATAAATATGAAGTTTAGATGAGTAAATTATTTATGCTGTTTTTTGGGCATATAGAGAAAAAAACAAACATATGGAGCCTTATACAGTAGACATAATAGGTCTAGCTCATATGCATGCTTGCCAGTACTGGTTTTATGCTTCTAATAAGGTATTAATTTTCTGTTTGTTTTGCAAATGGTCAATGACCAATAGGAAAAAAAATAAAAATTGTAATATTAAGGATGTACTAAGGTGAGGTTAGGTAAAATTTAAGAAATTAATATGGGGACAAAGTCCCCAATACCAGTAGAAAATTCAATAAAAAATAAAATTCGGGAAAATTTCCCGAATTTTTCATTGTATACTAATGAACTCAAAATCGTTCAATTTTTTTTTGTCGTGTTTTGAAATCCCGGACCTGCGCAGAAATGTAAAATGTACTTCCTTTTTCCGGTCTCGTTTGTATGAAACTTTGAGTAAAATATATATTTATCAGTCTAGTATAAAATAGGAAGGAACGCGCAATACCAATTTCATTTTTAATAATTCCTTGATATGAAAAAACGTTACCTGATGATAGCGTTTCTTTGTTTACATTGCATATGACGTCATAATTTAAATAACGTCACAACTAAAATCCCTAACAACAGAACCAAAATCGGAAACGTTCCGGTATTTCCGTTTCTTTTTTTTTAACAAATATTTAAGTTACAAAAAAATAATTCATACAGACTTCGTCCCCATTTACAGGTAATGCCTGCCTCATATTAAATTAAAATTGATACTGTAAGCTGATAGAGCATCAATTAAGGATAAAAACAAGCTAAAAATATTGATAGGTCATGGACCTCCTTTTCGAGATATTTGATATTTAAAATATGGCTAGAAAAGGTTGACTCTGACTTGTACCTTATATTTGCATTGGTATTGTTTGGGTCTCAAAACAAAACAAAGAAAATCAAGAATCTTCTAAAATTTTGGTAAATGACCTTTTATGAGCTATTAAGTCTTACATGAAAAAATAAATGGGTGTTATGGGGCAAAATATTTTACATTGTATTTTATGGAAAAATACCAAGGAATCCGAACATTTGACACAAATTCCAAAACCCCGCCTAAGTACATCCTTAAGAGGGGAAAATAATGTATCTATTTTACAGCTTTTCCTTGTGTTGCATTGTAATTTTAATTGTATATACTTCTCTGATCAAACTTGAACTTGGTACTTACATACTGAAAAAACAAATTGTCACATTAGCGTTTTCATCAACATTGATGAATTTTATAATTTTGTTTTTGGCCATGTCATAAATCGCAGAACGGGTTTTGCATTTTTTACAATAAATCTATAAGGAAGAGTTAATCAGAAATGAATCTTTTATTGACTATGTTATGCTTGTTTGTTAATGTTATAATCCCGAAACGAATTTCAAATGAACTTCACACACTCTATATGTTATGCTTGTTTGTTAATATAATAATTCCGAAACACATTTCATATAAACTTCACATAATTTATATATTATGCAATATAAGAACTATGATGTTTTAATGATGCAATCACTTGTGTTAGCTTGCATTGACGACTGGAACAGCAACACATGTGTCATATACAGGAACACCATAATAAATCAATGACGATAGACATGACGATTTTGTTATTTATGTATGCTTGACATAGACTTGTGTTATGCTTCAAAATACTGACAATTTTGAGTGTGTTTTGCTTGTGGTCAACGACTGATGAGTAAATAAGTACAGGTAGGCTTGAAATATGTATGGGACAATTTATTTTTGTATATAACCGTAAATAATGTTACTGATATTGACACACATTTTACGAAATGACATTATAGCCATATTATACAGTCTTTCGGAATTGCTGATGTGTGATTAGTATTACTAAATGTCTTTAACAAATGCCTAACTATGTCTATTTGCATTGTATAAATATGATGTTTATATTCAACACTCATTTGTGTTGCCTTTACGCTTGAAAAGAAACATAAATGTATTTGTCATGTAGAGAAAAACTAAAGCGAGCCATCTACTTTATACGTCATACATTTTGTTTTTGTTGTTCTTATGAATGCTTGACAAGACATGTTTTAGGTTTTAAATATGGTGACCGTTTTCAATTTGTTTTGCGTGTTGTCACCGGTCGATGAGTAAATAATAATGGTGTAATTTTAAATTGGGAAATGTGCATGTTTTTCTTTCTATTTAACAGCTATTCCGTGTATAAAAGAGGAACGAAAGATACCAGAGGGACAGTCAAACTCATAAATCGAAAATAAACTGACAACACCATGGCTAAAAATGAAAAAGAACAAACATACAAACAACAGTACACATGACACAACATAGAAAACTAAAGAAGAAGCAACACGAACCCCACCAAAATCTAGTGATGATCTCAAGTGCTCTGGAAGGGTAAGCAGATCCTGTTAAACATGTGGCACCCGTCGTGTTGCTTATGTGATAAATAAGCCAATAAATAGTCTAATGCGATAGGTCACATTCATAAAAGGGAAGGGGATTGTAGTTATGATATCGATATTGTGAAACGGTTATTCTATAATGGTCAACCAACTAGGGATGGCGTCCGTGAAATTCACGAAGGGATGATTTCAACTTCGCCATTTGGAACTCTTAGTTTACTAGCTTCCTTGTGAGCAGCCACCCTCTATCAAGACAATCATGATATGAAATGCAAGCACGGGAGTATCGTATCAATTGGGAGATACATACCCGGTATGCAGGTGCTGCTGGAATGTTGCTACTTAGAAATGGAAAGTTCACAATAGGAAAGCTGAAATCAGCTTTTATGTCGTAAAGTTTTTTTTTCATCAATTTCTAGTCAATGTCTAGATGTAAGTCAAGATATCAGGCCGACATAACTGTATCTGTAGTATCCTTTATCTCTCGTTCGATGGGATAGATGCGTTCAACATAGTCATCAATTTTTTAATTATTTAGGGAAAGAACATCATGTGTATAGCGGAAAGTAGAGTTAAAGGATATTGCTTACTTCTTATCTTTCTTCTTAAAAAGTTCCTGTATGAAGTCAGCCTCATAGTAATAAAGAAACAAGTCGACAAGAAGAGGGCCACAAATTGTGTCCATTTGAATGCCGACAGTCTGTTGAAAAACGCGTCCTCCGAACGTAAAAAATATGTTGTCAATCAAGAAAACCAGAATCTTGATGTGATCCTATACAAAGTAGGATTTTGTATCTAAGACAAGATACATGTATCTACGTTGGTCATTTTTTTTTTATGAAACATTGCAATGCCAACTCCTTCAATTTGTCTTTTAGTTTGGAATATGTTATACTTGTGAAGGTGTAGAAAAGTCAAATGTTTTAATACTATTACAAGATGAAAGAGAGTTAGATCGTATGTAAAAGATCTTTGGAATGTTGAAGTATCCACATCTCATTCACGCCACCTCTATAATAGGCAGTTTCACAATAACTCTGAAGCCCGTCTTTGATTGGTAATAAATTAGATGTTTGGTGGAGCACTTGGAAGACCAAGCAATATACTGTTGTATGTAAGCACATTTAATGTAATGAGTTTTACACACAAAAACGATGTTGTGTGGGGCTTTTTCTGCGGGAACAACATCACTTTTGTCATGGAAAAAAAGTGTTTCGCAAGATTTTGGTCTGTTAAGATAAACATAGCATGGGCATTGATAAACTCATTCAGTTTCTTATTTCTGAATTCTGATAACATAGCAGATTCTATAATAAATACTTCCCTTGTCAGATTTTAACGATCTACTTACCGACTGAAAAAAAATATTATAACATTAGTTTTTCCTCATCATTAATGCATTGTATAATTATAGGTAGTGTTATGTCATGAATTACAAAACTGTTATTTAATTTAAGTTGTCATGTAATCTTGAAATACTTGGTTTTCTTTTCTATCTAACAACGGTTTTTTTGTATTGTATTGCAGATTAAATTATACATACTTTTGTAATTCAAACATGAACTTGCTAGTTACGATTTGATACTAATTGATTGTAACATTTTTTATCATCGTCATTAATGAATTTTATAATTTTAATGAAATGCATTGTCATGTATTTCAAAGCAGGTATACAATGTTTACAATACAACTATGTAGAACTTATTAGTAGAATTTAATTTTCTGTTGAAAAAGTAATGTTAGCTTTTAATGACCTTCAACTATTACAAACTATATTCAATAACAACACTCTATGTTGTGATGCATTAATCAGTTATGTTAACGACTGCAACAGAGACATAGTTTAAACCTTAAAAATCATCATTTGATAGGTTTTAAATGTGTTTATCTGATTTATAAACTGTGAAGACATACTACAAGTTATATTACTTTTCCTTTTTACTTGTCTAAAGCAGGTTACAAATACATATCGTTAAAACAAAACAAAACAAAACAACATAAGTATTGTTGTAAATAGTAAGATGCAAAGGTATGTGAGGCTTCTGATAAAAAGACACAACTGTTTCGTGTTTTTTTTTAGACATTTAAACTAACCTGTATATCCTTATAAGCAGGATTAAATATATATACTTACTCGTAATTTTCTTTAAATGGTTGAATTTGTTCATTCCTTTAACGACAATATATACAATTAATTGAATTTGACGGAACATATTTTGGGAAGCAACTTGTTTTGAAACATGTATACTACTCTATTTCTTATCACCGTGTTTGTTTGCATTTTATTTATTTCAGTCTTCATACTAATTGAATAATGAGATGTATTTGTTTTTAATTTGGCAAAAAATAACTGAAATTTTACAAGCAGTATTGTCTGAGTGATTGCAAACGAACTAATTAAAATTCATTAATTGTTTACGTCCGACGCGCGTTTAATTACCAAGCTTCCAGGAGAGTAACATACCAAAGCTGAAAAGTTATGCTATTCATTTCCAGATACTTGAAGTCAAATTTTATAGACTTATATTTCGCAATTTCCTTCAAAGAAATCAGAGTACTTTTACAGGTAGATATATACTCCGTATGGTGGCGTTGCTTGAATGTTGCTATATAGAAATGGTAATTTAACAATTTGGCAGCTGAAATCATCTCTTTTGTTGTGAAATTTGTTTTCAACTGAACCTAATTGTCAATTCCTAGATGCAAGTCAAGATATGAGGCAAACGTAACTGTATCCGTTTTTATCTTTTATCTTACATACGATGGGCAAGATGCGTGCAACATAGTCACACTATTTATTCAAATTATTTATTGAGAGAACATCATCATTATATTTGAAAGTAAAGTTAAAGGTTAAAATATTCGAAAAAGTGTACACTTGATTGGCGTATTAACTGTTAAGCGATACCAGAACAATACTGCGTATTATATTACTCTATACTTTATTGTATATTGTGCTTATTGTGTTTAATTTCTCATTTATTTTAATCATTTGTAACGTTAACAGATAGCTCTTTCTTGTAAGTTTGTAGGTATTTATTTTGTACGAATAATAATCGAAACAAGTTAATTTTAAGAACTTACCCACAAAAAGAACATCTGTGTAAGCGACCATGACGTTGCTCCAGTTGTTCTAAGACTGATGAACAATCGCTATAAGAAAAGAATTTCTTTACTCTTTAAAATTTTTAAATGTTACTTGAACAATTATAATGATTCCCTTTGCAAATGTATTGTATCTTGACATTTCTTCGTTCTGTGTAAAATATGGTAATTGTGTTTTTGTTGTAACATGTCAAATATTCAGTTTGAAAAATAGGTATACATATGGTCAAGTTTCATACAATTATGTACACAACTTTTGTTGATAATTTCCAATGCAAATAATTTTATGTTTACAATAAAATATTATAAATTACGAAAACCTTATATTTTCAAAATATGTATAACCATGCTTTAAAGTAGACATAACATGTACATTTGTAAATTTGAAATATTCTTTAAAAAACTAAATGTTGATGATAACCTAAAATATATCACACCCTTGTTAACTTTTTGTATATTCATCAATGCAAACAGTAGAAATATTACTTGCATTATCAATTCAAATATTGTTATGATTACTGTGTTATCAATATGATCAATGTGTTGTTGATAATATGTCTTGTGATACTTAAATCATTGTGTCGGACTATCTAATATAGAATAAAATAGTATTTAAATATCCTCGACTGAATTACATATGTTCCGCTATTGTCATTTTGGGACATTTATACCTGACTTATATGACCTATAGCTGTGTCCTTTGGTCTGTTATGGATAATTGTCTCATATTATCAATGTTAATCTTATTCGGTTTACTTTTGATGTGTGAACTTTAAAACTATGAAGTTTGCATATTACAACAGTAAATACTATGTCGTATTTTTTTTTTAACTTTTTTAATTATATGTGTTCTTAAATTGTTAAAGCTTTTATACCAAAAGCACTGAAATGTTTGGACACATCAACTTTATTTTTTTTTAAGCCAGGGATGATCTGAGCGATATTAGGTACCTAATTTAGGAGTTAAATGTTAGATTGAAGTATTATCGTCTGATAAGTTTGGGTGATATGCATGAAAAGTGAAAACAGTGTTGCTTATTTTATTCTTTTTTTATTGTTTTGTGGACAGTGTTACATTGTATAACTTTCAGTGATTCGTTAATCGGAAAACACTGCATACGTCTGTAGTTACCAATAGACATGTTCACCGTAAGCCGATACCGAAACCGACACTGAAACCGATACCGAAACCAAAAATAGCAGTGAGGTAAAAGGTACATGTTCATAATATTAATTAGCTCAACCCTTTTACTCCATTATATTATTTGAAGTTTTGATACAATAGATGGAATATGATTTCAATTGACATCGATTGACATTAATATATCATCTAAGCAAATAAAATTCAACCATTATGATATACACTAATGCAAGTAATATACAATTTAAGATGATGATACAATTTATCTATTGTGTACATTAATCATGAAGGAGCTTTCGTCAAACGGAAACAGCAGTACATAGTTCTATAATAGGTGCAATATCCTTCAGACTATGTTTATAAAGAAAATCTTTTAATTAATAAATTGTCGTTTTATTATGGAATGTTCTACATAAACTCTTCTTGTACGAATCTTTTCATTGACACATTTGGTTTGATCGTGGAATTTTGCATTTTGATTGCGTAGCTGTCTTACAGTTTATGATGTTGCTAACAGATGTTCAAACGTAAGAATTGTATTGCTCAGTTTGTAACAACCACGAAAAGACGGTTATACCTCATGTGGACCGACCTCAACCATATTAAAATGAATTGGGCTCAAAAGATTTTTACATCCAATGAATTTGAAAACTATTCAAAGTAACATTATCAGTCTCTACATTCATGACATTTCCAATTTATATTTTTTTTTCAAAGGCTGTGGTTGTGACAAAATTAATGAAAGACTTTTCCTAATTTATTTTTTTAATATGTTGTTGTTGTTCTCGTTGTTGGTGCTAACAGCATCACATTTAACATTCTTTTCTCTGAAACCCAAATAAAGCCAATATATATATAGTTTTTTTGTATATCAATATTATTTTGAAAATTGAATATATATTATACAAAATAAATATAAGCATTACAGCACATCACATTTAAGATATTTTCAATATAGCTTTAAAAACATTCATTGAATATATCCGATACTTGTTCCGGAATCAACCAGTCCTTGCTTGGATGCGACCAATCAAGAAGACTTTTAACAAAGTTATATATCGAGCGCGCCAGGTACAATTCAATTTCAACACGAATCTGACGTTAATTGCATTAGTGTATTTAATATTCGTTGAATTTAACTTTATTTTTTTGATATAGTCATTTTAATTGTTGAATTGAAGTTATATGTTGCGAGGTTTGGCATGCCACAAAACCAGGTTCAACCCACCATTTTTTCCTTTAAAAATGCCCTGTACCAAGTCAGGAATATGGTCATTGTTATATTATAGTTCGTTTCTGTGTGTATTACATTATAACGTTGTGTCGTTTGTTTTCTCTTATTTTTTAGTGTAAATTCACATTGCGATAAGACGTGTCACGGTACTTGTCTATCCCAAATTCATGTATTTGGTTTTGATGTTATATATATTATTCTCGTGGGATTTTGTCTATGTGTGTTACATTTTAGTGTTATGTCGTTGTTCTCCTCTTATATTTAATGCGTTTCCCTCGGTTTTAGTTTGTTATCCCGATTTTGTTTTTTGTCCATGGATTTATGAGTTTTGAACAGCGGTATACTACTGTTGCCTTATTTATATATCATCCAGCGTATTCTAATCTCAAAAACCAAAAAAAGGAATAAAAAGGGTTGAGCTAATAAAAAATTATTGACATTTACCATTTACCATTTACATCATTACTTATGTTAGGTGTCATTATCGGTTTCGGTTTCTGGTGAACATGTCTAATAGTTTACTTATGAAAAAATCGTGTTGATTGGAGATCTTTTTAAAAAGAGAAGGTCTATTTCAAGCTTTAAAAATTGACTTGTAGTATGTGTATTTGTCATTAGTTGCTTCATAATAAACCTTACAAATAATGTTTACTAAGTAATTTTGTAGAGTTTTGTAAGGTTAGCAACTGTATCAATTTAAAAAAACAACGCCTTTTTTTTTTACTTACCTAACACCATACGTCCCTATAAGTTGTCTGATTTCATTTTCAGATACAGATTTGGGTCTAAAGAATATATAGGGAAACTCTGGAAGAGAATGTATATGTAGTTTGTCAATTTCTTCTGTTAGATTATTGATCTTTTGTACCAAACTTCCATCCTGTCGGGTCTTATCCAGTTCATTTCTCTTTCTGTCTAAGGCCTGGCCATCAACAAGCTCGGATTTAGCATAAGACAACATATTCATCAGTATGTCTTTTTCCTTCTTGGATTTTTCTTTCACCAAGACAATTTTCTGAGCTACGGATTTATCCACCATGCGTTTGATCATGTTGCCTTCATCATTGAGGGATTTTATGACAGACTCAACGGAATTATCAAACGATATCAAGCTATCTCCAATTTGCCTTATAGTTTCATGTGCTTCATTTGTTTTACCGCAAATTTTCCTTTCATTTTTCCTTTGTAGTTGAACGATGACATCGAAAATCTGGGAAAATGTATGCCCATTGTGTTTTCCTGTCACACACTTTGTGCATATCTGTGCATTACATGTGTTACAAATTAAGGTTAACTCTTCTTTGTGTTCACTACATTTAGATTTACCTTCCGGGATTTGGTCGGAAGCTTTCTGAAACTGATGGTTTCTCGATAACTTCTGTCTATTGTGTAGCAACTTACAGTTTCCACAATAGTATTCTTCACAGTCTATGCAATATTGTGATCCAGGGGCACTCACGCAAACCTCGCATGTTTTAGACGCAGCTTGAGCCATTGTGAACTCAATCAAAACCACAGGTGAACAGGTGATTGTATCACATGACAGCATATTCTAAATTTAAACCAAGGACGATAACTGGTATATGTAAATGATTGACGAGATTGTTTTTGAATAATTCAAACATTATTTGTTATTTGATGTTGATTGATCTTTAAGTTGAAATCAATACATGTATAATGCTAGCCAAAATTTATTCATTTATTGAACTTGTAATATGAGAATACATTTAGGCTATAAAAAGTTATCATTAGGATTATAATTTAATATCAACCGTTTAAATCGTCATAATGTGTTTTATGCAGGATATTGTATTTAAATGTAAACATTGTACTCAATAACATTAGATATTTTGTTTAGTATGTGTACAGTTTTCACCAAAAGATGAATGAATACGATAAGATAGTATTTATAAAAATAATGAATGATTTAAAAAAACAAAATAGATATAGGAAATGTTTAACTCATACACAAATCATAGCCATCAGGTATCGTTAATTACCTCTGTTTCATTTTCAATAATTATATTGATTTTCACATACACATTCTTCTAAAATAAATACCATGCCACATCACATTGTGAACAAAAGGTATGTCAAATCACTAAATAGATTTGGTGCTACACATGCACATGGTAATATTAAGGCCTCATTTATAAAAGTAGGAGGTTTGGTCAGGTTAGAATGTATTTGATGTTTAAACTGCTAAAATGATACATGGTTTTAGGATGTCAAACATTGTCAAATAAGGCATACAATGAGGAAATAATTACTCCGACCATACGTCCATTTATGTGATCATGTGTATAAACAGACCTCAAGCATATTGCAATGAGTGTGTGTGTGAAACGCAAAAACAAATAAAGTACTGCAGCCTACCTACTGCAGCTAGAATGGAAATTAGAGATATAATCATCTCACTATTCTTCAAAACCACATTGTTAATTCAAGATAACGTAGTGCACAGACACTTCGATTTATAACACAGATTGGCACATAATAAATTGCATATTAACTCACTTCAATGGTTAACTACCTTTGACGGTTTTCTTTAATCATGATGTAACAAAAGGAAATCAACTCCATCAGCACCTTTTACTAGATAGCTTTGACTTGTTTTAGAAATAGAAACACACCAGTCCAAGGTTACCATGTGTTTTCCACAAGATCAAGATGTAGCATACATATTATACCACAGCCTTTACAGGCAAATGTATAAATAATGTCTCTCTCGCCTTGACCTGTGTGGTGTTTACAAAATATGTAAAGTCTGCAGTTTGTCAATTAATATTTTTTCAGATAAAGGAAAAAAATCATTTTGATTACAAATAATAAAATGCAGCATGTAACGTGTTTATTTTGACGTATGTCGTTGCGTACATCTACTTTATATTGTCGACATTTGTCTTTTCTTTAGAATCATACAAAATATCGTTTTTATACTATTTAGTAGGTACGGACATTCTTTGTTGGGAGTATATGAATCCAGCATACACGCCAATGGCAGTAAGTAAGTAAGTACGTATATATTCTGGTTCATCGTTATTTACATTATCCAACTAAAACTAGAAATCAGATTTCCAGTATTGATATACATGTATGTATATAATGTATTTGTTGGTTTGTAAAAAAGAGAAATGTGTGTGAATATTTCAAGTAGTTAACAAGTGTTAATCTCTGAATGCTGTTTTAGGTCAATTCAACTATGACTTTGGACAAATTACTGGGATAGCAGCTACAATAAAGAGAAATATGTTGTTGTGTGACTATGATAAAAAGAATTTAATATTAGTTGATCCTCTTGGAAATAATTTAAGGGGGCTTTACGTAGACAGTGAACCATATGATATTGCTATAACAAGTCAAAATATAGGCTATATTACACAACCTAAATCCAGATCTGTCATACAAATTGACCCTGGCAGATTGGTGGAACTCTACTAGGCAACATGCACCGACATTAGGACTTCTGCATTTTATGTTGCAGCAGTACCAAGTACTGAACGGTATTTTTCGGGGGAAGTTCCAATTTTTCTTGGCGTTAATCTTGTGGATTTCCTGTCAATCACGATCAAATGTAAGTTTTTCTACATGAATTCCTTGTTCTTTAAAAACAAGATTATGCACACAATGCTATATTGTAGAATCTAAAATCAAGTAACTAAGCAATAATGTATCATTTTAAATGGTGTAATGAAGAATTGAAGAGACCAGAGTTCAATAAGTTGAAATGAAATGGCTTTACATAATAACTTGTTTTATTTATCAAAATGACTTAAAAAAATAAATTATGCTATTATTGTTCTTATTTGAATGGTTTCTTATTTTTCATGTCAGGTTCTTTTATAATCAACTGTATTGGTTTATCCCATTATCGTAGGCTAAACGGTTGCATACAATTGCTTACACTCATTTCATTTACACTTTGGTGGATAGCTGGCTTTTTATTTCCGGTCCTGGATGCTCTTCAACTTTATACTTGTTTGGCTTTCTTACTTTTTTTTTTATCTAACCGGCACTGGTGAGTGTTATGTAGACGAAACGTGCGTCTGGCGTATTAAATTTTTAGCCTGGTACCTTGATAATTATTACCGCATCTTCTTATTGTTATATAAATACCAGGATTGAAAATTTGTACGACAGACGCGCGTTCCGTCTAACTAGGACTCATTTGTAACACTCGAATAAGAAAATTTAAAAAATCTGGCAAAATAAATTACAAACTTGAAGTACGTTGAGGACACAAAATTCCTTAACATTTTTCAAAATACAGCTAAGGATATTTTTTTCTAGGGTAGAAAGCCCTTAGTATTTCGAATATTTTTAAATTTTGTAATCGGTTAATTTACAATTATTATGACCAAATCACTGATAAAGCATATCAACAAAAAAGTGCTGACTACTGGATTGGATGAACCCTCTGAGGGAAAAAAGAAAACCAGTAGTGGCATCCACCTAGTCGTAAATAAATTCATCGTAGAAACTAGGGATGTCAACGAGTACTCGAGTACTCGAGTATCACTCGGTAGTCCGAGTATCGATTACCAAAATGATACTCGACTAATCGGTTTCTTTTTAGAGTGTTGTTGTTTTCTTCAGTTTAAACAAAATAAATTTTTATTCAGATCATCTCCTGGAAATTATATATATTATTAAAAATATGATAAATTTTGAAAAAAAAAAATATTCGAATGTTTGACTTCAACTGTTATGAACATTCCTATTAACAGAGGTACATGAAGGATATTTGAATAAGAGATTTTTCAACGGCTGACAATTTTAGCTTATGTAAATTACTGCTTAACCTCTGTACCGTCAGAGCATTAATTGTCACCAGCAGGACTCTTAGTTACCTAAGAAATTTAAGAAATCGCTACGTCATAGAAAAGGTTGACAAGATAATAGTTTTGTATAAGAACAAACTTGTTGCACCCTGTAAAGATCCTTCGAAATTGATTAATGGTTTCAGATAATTCTTTTTCTCACCCTTTGTTGATCATTAAATATGTTTTTTAAGGGTTCCAAAATACTGCTGTTTAAGTAGAAATAGAGTGGTTATGGTTGCATTCATTGAAATGATTAAAATCAACTAACGAAAAAAAATACAGGTTCCTGACTTCGGACATACACAGATAGAGTGTGGTTGTGTTTATTTTTTTCTTTATGGCTTTCACCACCCTTTATTAAGTGTAGCAGAAATCCATTCAGAACTGAAAGAAATCAGATGAATAGGTCTTAACTTGTGATTTTGGCACAAACCACAAACTTCAACGTATAACTCACATCTGGAGAATGATCTGCTAAACATTCTTAAGCACCTTAGTCTTGTATTTTCTATGTTTTTTTTTTAGTTCTGTTGTTTGTTTGTTTGTCCTTGTTAGCCATGGCGTTTATTTTCGGCTTCTGTATATAAATGTCATTTTGGTATCTTTCGCCTCTCTTTTACACAGACAATGACACACAGCTCTAGTGAAATTCAAGTAACTCAAAACAATTAGTTTCAAAAATTAAAATATAATTTGCTTCAGCTGCCTTTTAATTTTATTTCATTAGCCTCACAGTCGTATCTCAAGATGGAGGGCGGCATATTGGTCCATGTGTTATAAATTTTCATGTAGTTGATGATCAGTCTTTTTTTTATCTTGTACCGGAGGTCAACATTATATAATGTAAACGGAAAATATGGAAATAATAAAAAAGATAGATAGTATTGCTACAATGGATTTGCCCACTGACATATGCTGTGATGATAATGGCAACATATACGTCAGTGAACAGGGATCCAACAATATACACAGACTACAAGGGTTTTTAAAATACTCGGACGTGTATGGAACTGAATAATATTATAAAGTTTTAGACATACCATTGGATACACAACATGGAATCATGGAACCTGTCGCGTTGTGCTTCAACAAAGACTACAGTAAATTGTATGTTGTCAACGAATGGGGGAAATCAGTTTGGATTTTTAATGTTATTTGATTTTTGAAAACAAATTATCATGGCTTTCTTATTATTCTCGGTGTACCATTTTTATGAATTTCATTGGTATACGTAAACCATGCTTTAATCTGCCATTTAAAATGAACTTTTGTCTATGTTTTAGAGAATGTTTTTGATTCAGTTTCATCTAATTATTTTACTACATTCTGATAGTTCTATGTAATAATACTGCTTTACTTTTATTTCGCAATGAATCGTTTAAAATCCTGTCGTAATAAACATTATGCATTAAATACGTGTTGACGTATTTTTCACGTTTGTACTATCGGCAATTACATCATCAACATTTATTCTACAGAAGAAAAACGTTATACTTGAATGTTAAATCTAAATTTATCAAAAATCACTATCGAGAGCTAGCTAGTCGTTTGGGCAGTTTCAAAATTTGATGATTTTTTAAGTTGTCCTATGAGATTTGCTTGTGAAGATTTATTTTCTAAAACAAGAATGCTACCCTAACTTTTTGTTAGGAAATGACCGTATTAAATAACATAAAATAAAACATCAAAACTTAGCTGAAAAGATCCATTCAACTTCCATTTCTGATTTCTGATTTCATAATTTTCTTAATTAAACAAAATACAATGTATGTGAGTATAAACATATTTTGAGATAGCCTTAGCAATATGAACAAATGTCCAGTACGTGTAAAAAGTAAGCTCAGTATTCATTTGATGTGTAGCATTCATATATATATAGAAGTAAGCAATGCATGTGGTTGTTTACTTTGAAAGATGCTTTTTTGTGCTCTTTGTTCAATATTTTTTTGTTTTTGTTCGAATTGAGATTACGACACGGTGATGACTGGTGTACCCCTATTTTGACAATTTTAGCTACTATGTATGTTTTGGTCATGCATTGTTGTTAATATAATGAAATTTGATGTGAGAGGTTTAGCACTATAAAAACAGGTTTAATTCTACATTTCTACAGGTCGAGCCGTTCTTTTTTTTTTTTTTTGTAAAAACAATGATAAGTTTATTCTTTGTGTCTTCCTGTGACTTTCAATTGGCAGACTTATATTTCTATCGCAGGAATAGATTCCCTTAGCTGTATATTGCAAAACTGTTGGTCCACAATGTTCTTCAACTTCTTACTTTATTTGGCCTTCTTATATTTTTTATTATTTGAGCATCACTGAAGACTCTTTTGTATACGAAACATGCGTCTTTTGCAATACGAAATTTTAATACTAGTATATGTGTTCACTTATTTTATTGTGGAAATTTCTCAATACTCTGGCATCAGGTACAGACCTAGGTCATCAAATTAAGTAATAAAGCACAATAATTTCTGCATCCTTCAAACTGTTAAATAAGTCAATATGATATAGTCAAAATATTTTTATGCAACAAGATAACTATGATTAAAAGTTCATTTCTTACACTGTTGTATATACCATTGATACCTTCATCTTATAACCTTATTTATTGCTTTCTATTTTGTACAACAGTCGATGTTCAATTTCTGAAAGCATCTTGTTTCGAGGACATTGTGACTCAGTATTGTCCATTTAAGGATCTGTTTGCTTCTATCTAATCAATGTTCCTAAAATAGTCACTATTTATTTTTAAATATTAATGTGAAATAAAATTAATATATGTCAATACAGAATATCATTACAAAACTAAACATAATGGGCTTCATAATAGTTCATTATTGAAGGCCATATGGTATCTTGTAATTGTTAATTTCAGTGTCATTTGGTTTCTCGCGGAGAGCTGTATCATTGGCAATCATGCCACATCTTCATTTACTTGCATAATAACAAATAAACAATAAGCGTGCGTACACAATACCAAAATAGATAATAAAGAATCGAAACAAACATTCAAACATACAAACGAAGACGCTAAACAACGTTATAGTAAGGGATAGTAAATCTGACAAGACTTGGTCATTTCTTGGTTCATTTAATTAAACAATCCGTTCATTTATAGCTACTGCATGTAAGAAATGAAGGAATTGATATAAATGTTTGGATTTTAACACTTGCCAACGTCTTTGTTATATATATTCATCAGTATAAAAACAAAAAAAAGTTTGTGTAGGCTTCTTGTCAGATTTACTCGACACAGGAAATTGAACAACGACTTTTGTACAAAATAGAGAGCAATAAATAAGGTTATAAGATGAAGGTATCAATGGTATACGCAACATTGTAAGAAATGAACTTTTAATCATAGTTATCTTGTTGCATAAAAACATTTTGCCTTCATCCTATTGACTTTTTTAACAGTTTGAAGGATGCAGAAATTATTGTCTTTTGTTACTTATTTTGATGACCTAGGTATGAACTGATGCCAGTATTGAGCAATTTCCGCTAGAAAAAAAAAACAGTCAGAGATACCAGGATTGAAATTTCGTATTGCGCCAGAAGCATGTTTTGTGTACAAAAGACTCATCAGTGATGCTCAAATACAAAAAAATAATAAGAAGGCCAACTAAAGTAATAAGCTGAAAAGCATTGCGTACCAAAAAAATACATAAACATAATAAAGTTTTACAATAAACAGCTATAGTTAACTATTCCTGCGATAGAAATAGACGTGCCAAGTCTGCCAATTCTGCCAATTCAAAGTCACAGGAAGACGAATATTATAATTTTTTTTAACAAAAAGAAATGAACGGCTCGACAAATAGAAATGTAGAAAATGGTGGATTTAACCTGGTTTAATAGCGCTAAACCTTTAATCTAGGTTTTGATAGTTTTATTCTAATTTATTTAACACGGTCATTTTCTTAAGTAGTTTATAAAAGTATTCTTGTTTTAAAATTTAAATCTTAGCAAACATATCTCGCAGGACAACTTAAAAAACGACAAATTTTAAAACTGTCCAAAAGACTTAGCTAGCTCTCAATAGGGATTTAGAAAAAAGTCTAATGTAACATTCAATCATAACGGTTTTGTTCAGTAGAATAAATATTGATGATGCTATTGCTGATAGTACTAAAGTGAAAAATCCATCAAGTCTTATTCATGTAATAACATGCATAACATGTTCACTACGACATAACATTGATCATGATAACGATTTATTGGAAAAAAAAGCAATATTATTACTATCAACATTCAGAATAATAATTAAAGGAAAGCGAATCGAAAAAATTCTCAAAAACATAAACAAAAGTTTATTTTAAATGGCAAATTAAAGCAAGGTTTATCTTTACCAATGAAATTGATAAAAATGGTACACCAAGAATAATAAAAAAAGACATAATATTTTTATTCAAAAATCAAATAACATCAAAGATCAAAACAGATTTCCCCCATTCGTTGACACCATACATTTTTCTGTAGTCTTTGTTGAAGCACAAAGCGACAGGTTCTTTGATTCCATGTGGTGTATTTAATGGTATGTATAATACTTTTTAATATTGCTCAGTTCCATACACGTCCGAGTATTCTTAATACCCTTCTAGTCTGTGTATGTTGTTGGATCCCTGTCCACTGACGTAGAAGTGGTCGTATTTATCAGAGCATATGTCTGTTGGTGAATCCATCGTGGCAATATTATCAATTTTTTCAGGCTGTTTATATATTTCGTCATACGTTATATGCTTTTGACCTCCTTTACAAGATAAAGAAGACTTTTCATAAACTGTATGAAACTTTACAACACACAAACCAAGTGTTTGTATTCCGTTATTAGATAGGTCTGTGAGAATACTTAAATCAAAAAGCAATATTGAAACGATTAGTACTGTTTTTGGCCTTTTTAAGTTTTTTTTTTATTCGAGCTTCACTGATAAGTCTTTTGAAGACACAACACTCGTCTGGCGATAATTCAAAATTTTAATCCTGGTATCTATGATGACTTTATTTATACTAGATGTTCAAGTCAAAAGTCCCTTTCAGATTTGCCTAAGTTTTCTAAAGAGTCGGTGCCACTGATGGAGGAGTTTTTATAATCATCCGAAGGTATCACCAACCAATCGCAAGTAGTCAGCACTTCTGTGTTGACTATGTTTTCATGTATATTGTCATAACTTTCGATTATCTGCTAACAACAATTTCTCATCTTTGAAATGCTAAGGCTTTTTCTACCTCAGGAATATATTACACTAGCTATATTTTGGAAACTTTGTAAGGAATAATTGGTCCTCAATGCTTTTAAACTTTGTACTTTATTAGGGCTTTTTTTTATTTCCGCCCTAATCTGTATGTGCTTGTCCCATTTTAGAAACTTCTAATTCAATGAATGTGCATTGCTTGATTTAAGAATTAACTCGTTGGGAACCATACCGCTTTATTTCAATTTAAGTTAATTGAATAAGTCAATCAATAACTGATATAAAGATTATAACTCAACACATATGACAGATTAAGAAAGATCTTTTGCCTCGAAATGATTCACTGAAGATTTTAACGCCTTTTTATACGTATTAATAACATAAACGTTACAAATACTACTGCACCAGTGATGATCGAAACCAAACTATTTGAAACTCCAAAGCTTATCAAAAATATGAAGAGCTATAAATGAGTCCTTGAGTCATAAGTTTCATTTTTAAAGTTCATATCTTATTCTTGCAATTTATGCACATTCCATTCATGCCATTTTAAATCTTTATTGAACCCTTTAAACAAATTGATGTCATTCTTTAGTTATTTGATTGGAAATAGTTAAATTTACAATTGTTAGGGGAGAATGACGTCTACATCTATATTACTGAATGTAGATAGCAACTTACATTTGATCATGATTGACAGCCAATGCAGAAGAAAAACCACGTATCTTAACATCAAGAACACATAGGACTTTCCAAAAAAAATCACGCCCT
Organism: Mytilus galloprovincialis; assembly: GCA_037788925.1. NCBI lineage: Eukaryota > Metazoa > Mollusca > Bivalvia > Mytilida > Mytilidae > Mytilus > Mytilus galloprovincialis. Next base: position 15,550,053 of record CM075339.1, read on the forward strand.
GTACTTGGGATTGCTAAAACACAAAACACGGTTGTGGTTAGGTCGTTACATGTTGCTTGGAAGAGTTCCACCATTCGGTCAGGATCAATTTGTATGACAGTTCTGGATTTAGGTTGTGTAATATAGCCTATGTTTTGACTCGTGATAGCCACATCATATGGTTCCCTGTCTACTATAAGCATCTTTAAATAATTTCCAAGAGGATCAACTAATATCAGATTCTTTTTATCATAGTCACATAACAAAATGTTTCCCTTTATTGTGGCTGCTATCCCAGTAATGCGGCCGAAGTCGTGGTTGAATTGGCCTACATAGGAACATCCATGTCTCATATGTCCCGGTACTGCCAACACCTGGGCCATATCTATAATGTTATGAAATTTCAGGACTAAATTTATTTGTTGTTATTTTTGCACCACAAACACCAAAACAGTAATTAACGAAGCTTTTAAAACTTTTTTTCAAGATTTATTTGTATTGAGCATTTGCAAATTTTGATTAAATAATAATACTAATTATTCACCAAAACACTGAACATAAAACGTATTATTTTACACTTTTATTTACCTGAATTTTGTCTCCGAATGGCATAAGTTCTGCTCCGAATAACCTATTGACGTCAATAACGCTATTTTTATTTAAATTGTGAGTTCAAAGTTTACGGAAACTTATGTAATTTTACGTAAGTAAGTAAGTAAGTAAGTAAGTAAATTTTATTTAGAGTCGGCATATATATACATAATAACAGAGAAAACATGAGCTCTGTTGAGCTCTTTAACCGACTATCACATAAAAAAACATGCAGCATCATGCAAATACTACCAAATAAAACTAAAAAACATGCAATATAATGAAAGCAACTCTATTTGATTTGTGAGCCTCCAGAGTCAAAGTTCATGTGGCAAGTGCCTCTATGTGCATTGAAACGGGGGAATCAGCAAATCACTTGGGATCATAAAATATAACAGACTAAAAGCATAAAAACAATAAATAAATAAATATAAGCACTAGCATTTAATGGCAGATATATTAAAAAAAAATGCATAAAAAATGCATAAAAAGCAGTCATGAGTCTAGCCTCATTAGGAAGTGAGTTCCATACTTGTGCTGCCTCAAATCTAAAGGATCTTTTACCATAACTGGAGGTTCTAGGTCTAGGTACCTCAGCAGTGTTTACATACCTGAAATTATATGAACTGTTTTTTATTACAACTAAATCTTGAATAAATAAAGGACATTTCTTTATTAATTATTTTAAAGGTCTCCAAGGCAATTGAGCGCATTCTACGAGTTTTTAATGATGGAAGGTTCGAAATCTGCAGGAGTGTTTCGTATGAGCTCTGATGGTCTTCATAAATAAATCGAAGCGCTCTTTCTTGTATTTTTTCTATTTTCCTGGTATTTTGTTCCCCACAGAAGTGCCAAGTAAAAGGGCAATAACTAAAGTTAGACATAATAAAAGAGTAGTAAATTGTAAGCTTACTCAGTTTGTTTAGATGTTCCCAATTCTTTTCAAAACATTTAATTGCCTTGCAGCCTTTTTACAAATATTTGAAATGTGTAAATTAAAGTTTAATTTAAAATCAATCGTAACTCCAAGTAGTTTAACCTCATCCTCACACGATATAGAAATACCATTCAAATCAAACACAATCTTTTTATCATGTGTTTTTTTGCCAAGAGAGATAGCTTGAAATTTCTCTGGGTTGGCCTGCATTTTATTGGAAGAAAACCACTGTATTAAAAATTGCTGTCTTCCTTAAGAGCAGAAATTACATCTTGTAAGGAATTTCCAGACTTTGACAAATTATTGTCATCAGCATAATTATATAATGAACAATTTTTTACAAAAAAGAACAAATCATTAATGAAAATTTTAAATAGGATGGGTCCAAGGATAGAACCTTGTGGTACCCCTTTAAATATGTCAAGCATACCACTTACATTTTGGTTTACTTTCACACACTGTTTTCTTTTTGTTAAATAACTATATAACATATCAAGTGAGGATTTGGATAGACCATAAGCTTTTAGTTTCAGTAGCAGTAAGTCATGGGGGAAACAGTCAAATGCTTTTGACAAGTCCATAAGGACAGCTGCAAGATATTTATTTTGATCTAAGGCTGATTTCCAATCTTCAATTACTCTTAATAAAGTTGACTGACATCCAAAACCAGATCTAAAAGCTGCCAAAAAAGGACTGAAGATTTTATCAAAGTACTACACTAATTGTACTTCTATGGCATTTTCAAAATTTTTAGAAATAGCCGGTAAATGGCGGACAACTTTGCATACAAGTGTAAATACGTCTATTTAAAACTATGTTGATGACCACCCTTTTTCAGTTATATTTATTCCATTATCATAAATGCAACATAAACCACTACCGTTAGATCTTTCAGTGCATGGGATACTTCAGTAACTTAGTTACACGCCCTTCATCTTACCTGACTAGAAACAAAAGAACATTCTGAATCAAGTTATCTATTCCTACCTTGTTTGTTGTGCTACCGATCGTGGGAATTACTCCCTTGTTAGTAATACATACTTATGAGTATTGAGTCTGAACTTTTTTGTAACATAAAAAGAACTTAATTTATGCCATCCGATAAAGAACATAATAATCGTGCATGGGATGCATTGTACGGATCGAAAACGGCACATTAGTGTCCCGTTTGATATTTTACTGTTTTTGTGTAGAAACTCTACAAATGATGTGTCCTGTTTGATATTTTACAGTTTTTGTGTCGGAACTTTACAAATGATTGATGGTCATTTGTTTTAGCTTAATATATATCTTGTAAATCAAAATATTTAGTTTATTGTTCTAGACATCAAATTGAAGCTGTCTCTCATTGTTATTTTGTGTACCGTATTCGAGGAGAAAAAAAATATATAAGCAAAGATAAATCTTTTGCGGATGACAACAATGAACATACTATGATTTCAGAATTGCTTTTATTTAAAAAAAATGCTTCAACAGTAAAATGATGGCAGTTAAAATACAACATAGTGGGAAACATTAATTAATTATATTATCATAACAAAATGATACAAGTTTGCCAATATCAGGGAAAACTTGAGAAAATATACATAATGGAACCTATTCAAGGGAGGGACGAAAGGTACAAGAGGGACAGTAAAACTCATAAATCAAAAAAAAACTGACAACGCCATGGCTCAAAATGAAAAAGGACAAACAGACAAACAATAGTACACATAACACAACATGGAAAAATAAAGAATAAACAACATGAACCCCACAAAAAACTAAGGTAGGTCTCAAGTGCTCCGGCAGGGTAAGCAGATCCAGCTTCACATATGGCACCCGTCGTGTTCTTTATGAGATAACAAATCCGGTAAATAGTCTTAATTTGGTAGGTCACATTTATGAAAGGAAAGGGGATTGTACATTTGTAGTTACGACGTAAAGAACATATCCGATATCATTTGTGAAACGGTTATTCCATAGTGGTCAACTAACTCGTGTTGGCGTCCGTAAAATTTACGAAGAGATGATTTCAACTTCACCATTTGGAATTCTTGATTAAATAGCTTTCTTGTATGCCGGTGCTGCTGGAATGTTGCTACTTAGAAATGGAAAATTCGCAATTGGAAAGCTGAAATGATCTCATTGTCGTAAAGTTTTGTTTTCAATTAACCCACATTGTCAATTTCTAGATTTAAGTCAAGATATTAGGCAGACTTAACTGTATCTGTTGTATCCTTTATCTCTAGTTCAATGGGACAGATGCGTTCTACAGAGTCACCAGATTTTAAATTATTTAGTGAAAGAACAAAAGAGAAATGACGCAAAAGATGCTGATATAAATCTGGGATGATTGAACGAAATCAATGTCAGATGTCAGATGTCAGATGTAAGAAAATACGATCGTTACGTAACATTTCTGGAACAACACGAAAAAGATTACTTCTGTCAGTTTGATTTTCACATGAAAGACCAACAAGTGAGGGATCGATACCATGGTCATAAATCCTGGTTATAATACACAATATTTTTTTTCTCCAGTGTGACACATTCTATTTTGCATTGAAGCGTTATTTACAATATCGGTTATAGACACAAATTATTTAAAATTTGAAAAAAATAACACAACGAGGAGAGTTTACAGATGCAATATATATAAAAAATATTTTTCCATGAAGTTCATTTATTTACACTCATAAGGGAGAGATGGATAAACTAATGCTTTCAAGTTTTGTATAGGTTCAAGGGCTATACTATTCAAACGTATTGAACAAATGCAGCCAAGTAAAAGAGATTAATCTGTTTAGTGCTGATGGAAAAGAAGTATGCAATACATATTTTAGATAAATATTGAAATAGGTTTTCATCTTCTGCCAACAGAAATCGTGGACAACTTGGATGTTCTATTCTGTCATTGATCATCACATACGAACCATCACTAGTAAGTCGATTATCTGCCCCTCTTTTGTAAACTCAGGCTGATCAGCCGATGCAACATTCACACAGGTCTTGAATGTACCACAACTTGCTGTGCTACAAACCTTTATGATGTTATACCTGAAGGTATTTAGTATGACCATGTTCAGGAAAAATTCTGGAAATATCGAGAAACCAGCTCATGGACTAATGACACAATATCAAGCGGACCCTCACTTTTTACAATCCAAGATCATCTTAACAGAAATATACTGAAGTCGGATAAATAGCTTAAACGTAGAAATTATTACAACCACTTTTCCGCAACGTCTTCTTAAGAGACTTTACTTTTTTTCATGTTATTTTCCTCCTTGAAAGTCATATGAATTATACAAGCGCACGAAAAAATCAATAGGATCAATTTATTCTGATGATATCTTCATCTCTGTAAAACTGATCTTAACTTGTAAAGTTAAAAGGTGGGAATCCGATCTTGTTTATTCAAAATTTTACAATTTGAAAGATTGTGATCGTCTCTTTAGAAACAAACTATATACCAACTGTACATATCTTGGCATCCAAACCTATAATTAATTGTATAGATAGATTTGCGTTATTATTGGAAATATATAAATCTTGCAAATCTTAAACTATGTTTTGCACAAATGATGAAAAAAAAAAGACTGGGAAACATCCGAGGGATAACGTCTATGATGAACTACACATGTCATATTAAGTCAACTAATGATAAGACTGTATGCAGTTCAGTTGTTTTTTTTAACCATTTTTAAGACTTTCAACAGTTTTTATATGTTGCATTTAAATGTTTTTTGTGACGTCCAACACACTGGTATTAAAGAGATAATCGTAACATGAATTACGACTATCCCAATAAGGCGACGGCAGATATAGGTAAAATCTTTACAGTCATTTTTCTCAAATGTGGCATGTTACTCAGCTGCAAGGTTTTGTGTCAATAGTTACTCAGCTGCAAGGTTTTGCCATACCATTTTATCATATTTGAATCGTAAAGGTGCACTGGAATGGTCTAAGTGCTTTGAAAATTGCCATTGGAAAATTCGGAATGATAATGGTAACTCTAAGGCATTTTTCTTCTTTAATAGTCGTAATTTCTTTATAGGGTAGTAGTAACTGAAACATAATTAATGTGTCTTTCAACATTTCAATGGTATTTTGTGTGTTAAAAGTGCAAATGTCCAGTGTAACTGTTACATTAACGCATATAAAAATAAATGAAGAAACTTACAGGTTAATATCTAAGACAAATTTTCTTACATATCTCTATTTATAACTAACAAGAATTTCCATAACCTTTTAATATGTACATGTAAAAGATATGGAAAATGAAGCAGCTGTCGAGTCAGTTATTGTGGTAAGTAGATAAATCGGTATAAGAGATTTTTTATAGGCAATGATCACTAAGCAAAAACGCATTGTTAATATATCAAGCACAAAGTTTTACGGGTACTTTTAATACGAAAGTTTTTTTAATTCAAAGTATAATTCACAAAAAGCCAATTGATATATACATAGTATAGCCTTATATCTACAGACAATTTGTATTTGTATTCGATATTCAAATAACATTAAAACCAAAACTGATTTCCCCAATTCGTTTACAATGTACAATCTACTAAAGTCTTGGGTGAAGCACAAAAAGACAGGTTCCTTGATTCCATGTTGTGAGTCCAATGGTATATCTAATACTTTCCAATCAGTTTCCATTTTATCTGTAAGATTCGAATATTTTCTGTCCTCTACCAGTCTGTGTATGTTGTTCAATCCCTGCCCACTGACGTAGATGTGTCCGTTGTCATCAGAACATATATCGGTGGGTGTATCTATATTAACAAAATTACAAAAAAAAAAATTCAGTAATTTTACGAATGTTGTTATATCCCGATATGTAGGAATACGTGAGATAATTTTGACCGCCTATACAAGATAAGAAAGACTGTGAATTAACTGTATGGAACTTCAAAACACGTAAACCAATCTTATTTCCGTACTGAGACATGCATGTAATGTTGTTGGAACTAAAAAAACAAACAATATCAAATTTAAGTATTTTTACACTGATGTTTATAAACGGTTAAGTATTTAGTTTTCTCGTTTGAACTGTTTGATATTGTTATTTCGGGGCCTTTTGTAGCTAGCTATGTATTACTTGCTTAGGTCATTGTTGAAGGCCGTACTTTGATCTATAGTTGTTAATTTCTGTGCCATGTTGGTCTCTAGTGGAGAGTTGTCTCATTGGTAATTATATCACATCTTCTTTTGTGTGCGTCATGAATTCCGTTACAACAAATTATAATACATGATTACCACATTCTTAATCTAATATATAAGTCTAGAATGATGTGATTTGTGTTACATTGTTATGGGCAATGCACTAGCTTTTTGTAACTACGTGTACTACACGATTAATTTGGCACAGTTTAATATATAGATATTGGAAGATGTGGCGTGAGTGCCAATGAGACAACTCTCCATCCAAATAACAATATATAAAAGTAAACCATTATAGTTCAATGTACGGCCTTCACTGCATGTTTCAAGTTTGTAATTTAAAGGTTATCATTGCTTGGTGTCTAATACACTATTGAAACATGAAATCCTTAATATTTTGTTCATTAAAAAATCTAAACTTTGAATATTTCGCTCTATCAATTCAATGCTTGACATTTATTTGCTTATATTCTTTACAAACCACAGAATGACTGCTTCATAGACTCAAATTGACATATACGCTTAGTAAACCATTCGAATCCGTGTACACATCATTTTTTTTATATTTTTGAATGTTTTTTAATTACGTCTAGTGGATCATATAGTATTCGTGCATTTATTACGAACTTTATAGATATGAATGACTGTTGAGTTTACCGATTAGAAATTTGAAAATATGACTATTTTCATGTGTAGTTTCGTTTAAGAAGAAAAAGAAAGAAGTCTACGGCCGCGTTCACACCAAACACCATGTTCAGTAAACCTGTGTACACTTAGTTTAATGTAATGTACACAGGTTTGTCATCAAATTTTGTTCACATTTATACACCTGGTTTAATTACCTGTACATGAGATTTGTGCACACTTGCATAATATATGTCATTTTAATGCTCATTATATAGAATTAAATCAAAATTTATCGAACAACTTTTCTTGAAGTTACGGAACGACGATTTGATGTAATAAAGGGGGTTTGGTTTTTTCCTTGTTCTAGCAGTTATAAAAGCCATTTTGACAATTTTCAGTTTTTTTAAGGTACTAAAGATGTTTCGATTACGCAATTAAAAAAGGATGGCTGCAACAGCGTGCTTAGGGATCAACCACTTAACTTCATATGAGGGTTTGGGGTTATGGTTATTTAGTCTGGGTGAGAATTTATTTTTAACGCTATCAATCAATTTTTTTTCAATACTAGTTCCACTGTTACCATGCAGATACGCATTAACAACTACATATTAGCCAACCAATACGATTAACCGCACACTCGTTTAAGAAATCCATTTATGAGTGCATTAAGTAAAGACCAATGGAAAATATTTGATGCATATTTCAAACGATGTACTAATGATATTAATAGGTGATATTATGAAGTTCGTATCCGAAGTGTTCTCTCCAGGAAAAAATACTGTACTTCCTTTCATCCAGTTGCTCATAAAAAGAAATAAGCGATTCGGGAAGCATCCTCAAATGAATTATGTGTTAGGCAATGACGATCGATGCTTTAAGTATTGGTTAGAGGTTAATAAAGCTACGTAAAGTTTTTTTTCTAAATTTACAAGGTAAATAACATGTTCTAACTACCTTTTTTTGTGTACACAAGGCCTACATTGATTATCGAATGCATGTACACAAAACAGGATTGAAACTACATGTACACATTAAGTGTTATCCACGGGAATGTAATTGTGTTTAGTTTACGTGTGAATTACACTACTAACACAACACCGAATTTCGGTTAATGTGAACTCAGCCTACCTCATGGAGGTGTAGATAGTTATCAAAGGTACCAGAATTATAATTTAGTACGCCAGACGCGTTTTTCGTCTACATAAGACTCACCAGTGACGCTCATATCAACATATAGATACTTTTTGCTTATTAAAACTTACATTTCCTCAAAATTAATATCACCTGCATAAAAACAACCATCGCTGTTTACGCCAAGAAAACATGGCACTATTCCTTCGAAATCCCTTCCAGCATTAAGGAGTGATGAAACACAAGGCACGGTAGTGTTTAGTTCATTGCAAGTTGCCTTGAAGATTACAATCATTTTGTCGGGGGCAATTTGTAGGACACATCTCGAGTTAGGTAGTGTAATATAGCCTATATTTTGACTCGTGATAGCCACGTCATATGGTTCACTGTGTATAGTCAAGCTTCTGTAAAAAAATTCCGAGGGAATCAACTAATATGAGATTCTTTTTAACATAGTCACATTATAAAATGTTCCCCTTTATTGAAGCTGATATCCCAGTTATTCGTCCGAAGTCGTGCTTGAATTGGCTTATGTATAAAAATTCATGTCTAACATCTCCTGGTACTGTCAACACCTGTGCCATCTAAAACATAATTTGAAAGACACATCAGATGTGTTAAATTGCCATTATTTTCTAAGAACAATGTGGACCACCAGACAATGATATCATTTGATGAAAAACTTCTATATAGATATTTACTTAAGAAATTCTTTTTCGAAGATTTAACATAACATCATAACAAAAAACAACAAAATCCTAATCAACACAAAGTTAGCTACTCATTTGTACATTATAATGCTATTACAAGCAAGCGATACTTTCTACTTTGAATATTAATGGACATCATAAATAGTTAACATCTTACAATTTAAAATAATAGAGCTCAAAATGACATATTGTGATAAACAAACAAGATGCCTTTTATTTTTAGAGGAATAAGTAAAAATGCCTTAGACGTTATGTTCTGTTTTTAAATTCAATCTATTGTGGTTATTTTGCTTGATTAGTTATATATAATCCGATATATGTCTATTGATTTTCAAATCCTATTCTTAAGATTAAATAAAAATATGGTTATTTTTTTTATTGTAAAAAGAATAAAAAAAAGAAGCCAATTTATATTGCAAAGTTGTTGGTGTCACGGATAATTTGATGGTCGAAAATGACGTATATTGCTCGAGACGTTGACACCAGCAAGTTGAAAAAAATGCTAGACCCCATATTCACGAGAGCCCTTTTAAATGCATATCTACATTCCTTCAGTGCACATATATCTGTTGTTGTTGAACTATCATTGAAATCAAATTACTTGTTTATAAAATAACAAATGAATGAATCTAACAAGAACTTCAGAAGATATAGCCACCGTAGATACACATATCTTGTTTTAGGACGAATAACATGCAATCGACTTATAATCAGCAGTGTATTTGTGTATATTATTTTTAAATTTGTTAAACAATTCAATAGGGCTCCTCGGGAAGCATGCTCGTTGTTGCACTCTTAAAGATACTTGAATTATGTTTTGATTTTCAGAAATATGGTTAAATAAGCAACGGAAGATGTTTTCTGTAACATAATCGTTCACCCTTTTCACATCGAATAACACATTATTATTACAATGAGATATTGTTCATTTTTATTATTGAATTGTACGATAAGTATATTACGGTGTAGACGGTTGATTTGGTCTTTTTTGCTTGTTAATATACTAATTTCTGTCGTTCCTTGTCATGCATTTAAAACTTCATATGTAGTTGTGTGTGTGTGTGTGGGGGGCGGGGGGGGGGGGGGGTTGTTCGGTGAAAACTGTGTGAATTAAGCTTTTTTTATCCTTCAATGATGCAATGATGTCGTCCTGTTTTTTAAAAATCAGACATTATGATAAAAATAAGCCAAAATAATACAATATGTCTTGTTATCTATATAGAGTCCTAACTCCTAAATTCCTATACAAAGTTCAAAGCATGTTTCAGGACTGCCATGTTTAAATCAAATATAGCTTATGTCACTGCAATATCTGTGATAAAATATTTATCCACTAAAGGAAGTTATAATTTCAGAGTTTGTCACTACACGTTAGCTTGTTTAGTTAGTAAAAAGGAAGCGATTTTATTGAATAAAGTTAACGTAAATCAGTGTCCAAGCTAAATACACCCGAAAGATAAAATATAGAAATATTCCCTGCCTTGTATCTTTGGTGTGTGCAAATTGTAATATTATCACTGTTTTATGAACATATTAAAATATGAATTTCTTGTTTCGTATATTCCTGTCATATTTTCATGACTACATGATACAGTCTCATACTGACCATAGTTATTAAAACATTTTATGAACACACACAGTATTTTCATGGATATGATTTTGGTATGAACAGAACAATATAAATAGAAATTAATCCATTCAGGTGTGCTTATTTCCAGTTTTGGAACAATGAGATCAGTATCAAATGTTAGGTTGGAGTATATAAATATTAATGCTGTTACTTTTTAGAAGATCAAATTTTATCAACAGGTGTAAAGAGGTATGTGCCAAAAAAAACCACTATAAGATGTACAAAACCCTGTAGAAAATATAATTTGTACGCATCTTGTACACAACATATACATTTTTGTCTTAAATCCCTGAGCAAAGTCCAAGATCTATTTTATGACCTCTTCTTTAAATCACATATATATATATTTTAGATGGATACTTACTGAATTTCAATTTATTCGAATTACGTTCAGTACGTCTGATACAATCTACAGTAAATGACATAAACTTATACCGAGACGAGAAACAACTACGTGTATGAAATGTAATTTGAAGTTATATAAACATTCCCTTTTGTCATATTACGGATCGCGTGATTTCCTTGATAACTGTTACTATCAATGTTTTACGAGGCCTTTGTATGAAATAGATAAAACTATATCTTTAAACAAAGTCCATTATAATTATCTTAAAGTCAGTTAATCGTATGTATCAGAGTTGGTACAGATGTTTCACTTTATAGTTGATTTGCTTCTCTCAGCTTTATAGTTTGTAACCCGGATTTGTTTTCTCTCAATCAGTTTATAAATTTTTAAAAGCGGTATACTACTGTTGTCTTTATTAATATCATATCATTTTGTTCAGTTAGTTTCATATTTGTAATGATAAAGTTACAGTGTATTTTTGTACGCTTGCTTTTCAATTGAATAGAGAGTAACTCTTGATTCTGATTCCAGAAACGCCTTCTTTCTGAATTTGTACAAGAAAATTACAGAAAGAGTGGAAAGGTAGGTTGTCCATTCGTTTGGTGTTAGGAAGGATTTTGAAATGTAATTTTTAGTGCAAATCTTTTTTTATTGTTAGTACCAGAACGTTTCCTTAAGATTTATAACTTATAGTGTATTTGCTTAAACAAAACTAAATTTAAAAGATTTAAAAAGTCTTCGGTGTTTACAAGGAAGGTAATATTTGACAGTAGATTTTTCACTGACAGCAATGAAAACAATGTAAAACTCTTGGTAAAATTGATAAGCAGGAACATTTCAAATCATGTTCACCTTTTACAAAGGCTATTTCGGGTAAAAGAATTACAGAAATAAATTAAAAAAAAATCATTTAAAAAGGTAGTTGAAATTTTATATTAGAATCAAATATTTTATGTCAAAACTATGTAACCATCCTCGACATTTTTCTTTTCTGACATAACGGAAAAAAAAGTTCCTTCATCCAAGCATATCTTGGATGCGCAGGATGAAGGTCATTCTTAGTATATGAGCCTGAGGCTCGAAAGTAATGAATTAGCTTAACTTCTCTATGAGGGGTGAAGCTTACATGTAATATCTCTGTTTAAAGAAACAAATTATACATGTTATAACCAACAGACTACAATGTATAGATGGTCAGTGACCTCGACCCGAGTATATAAACACCTGTTCCCTAATAACTTGTCATAATTGAAAGCAAGTTTATGTCGACCATAAAACCCATTGGAAAAGGTTGGGTCTGACTGATAATTCCTAGGGTACGTAGGAATTAATTACTTTCGAGCCTCAGCCTCATATTCTAAAAGTGACATTTATCCTGCATATCCAAGATATGCTTGAATGAAGGAAAATTTTTATTCATATTTCGCCTTCGGTCTCAGGTAATGAATTAGCTTGTTTTAAGTGTAGACACAAACTAAAAACAATTTTTGAATAAATGCCACATTTAATGAAGCATAAAAATCACAAGATCATCCAGTAATTACAACTGAAGAAAAGTGTTTTAGTACTGATATTATTCACTTCCCTTTTATAGAACTTATGAAAAGTTTTAGCACATGTCCAGACTAATCTGTTGCCATAATGTCTTAAAAAAACATCATGAAGCTTAGGGCACTTATGAAGAGGTTCTTCTAAATGAACATGATGAATGAACATTAAAATGTCGGCTAAAATTAGAACTCTCTAACTATCTAAGTTTTACGAAAAGTTCAATAGGAACTGGTTGAGAATTGTGACCTCTTTGAGATTCTCTGTTCCCTGTTGGGAAACTTTTCCTTCTCAATGAAGGGAATTACTATACGCCCTGTTAAAAGACAGAGCCTCCGCATTTAAAAGACTGATATTGTCTTTCCCATAACTGCTGGGAGTAAAATAATTGCTAGACCTGGAACCTCTTCCAAGTAATCTAGGATTTGCTTAAGAATCTTGGTATAATCACAAAGTTTACTTTATGCAATCATAACTAAAAACGTGATAAATCAACTATCACATCAAAATTACAAATTGATTTTATCATCTAGATATTTCTGAGCAACTCCTATGTGTCTAACCAGAAACCCATGGTCAAACAAACAAATATAATTTGACAATAAATTCCTTGTATTATCAAGATTAAATGGCTCATTCTTACAACAAATATTAGCCAACTCAACAATAGGGGTGATGGTCAACCCCTTAAAAGAGTGTCTCTGGGTTTCCTACATCTTTGAAACCACAAAGTGGGCCTGTCTAGGCAGTGACATTATATCTATTTATTTAGTCTAGGCACACTAGGATTCTCAAAGTTCTGAGGAAGATATTATTACACCTCTATCAACTTGCTATTTTCCTGATTTGCTATTTACTGACATGAAAGTTTTAACAGTCACAGAAAGTCCAGAAGAAACATTAAACCCAGTTATCTGCATTTTTAAACAGTTGTGGGATTTTCCAAGCAAAATCATGATTAAACTGTTCAACAAACAGGCTGAGATACTGGACCATTATTCTCACTAAGAGAAGCCTAAAAGGCTTCTGAAAACCCTAATGAGGATCAAAAGAAGTATCAAATTCAGCTCTGGCTGGACAATCATCAGCCATGGCACAAACTCCATAAGGAGGTACATGCACTGTATCATTACAATAGTTCAGATCAAAGTCTAGAACTAATTCTTCATTAAAATAAGCCTCTAATGGCTAAATAGGAATAAAGCAGCAGGGTACTCTACAACCTCTGCTTCACTGGCGGTAAGCGGATGGTCGTAACTAAAAGTTACGACCATCAAAAAATGGGAGACAACTCTAAGGATCAGTTTTTCTTTTCCGATGTTCGTGCAGCAAAAGGTTCATTTGAGCCAAACCGCTTGTCTTGCATACACTTAACGTGATTGCGTTGATATTTAAACTAAATTTGATAATAAAATCATTCCAATTTATGTAAAATAGTCATTTAAATATTCAAGCATGATGTTCGTAACTTTAAATGTGCGATGGTCGTAACTTTAATTGTAGTAATTTGAATAATGGTCGTAACCGACACAGGATGGGCGTAATATTTAAAGATGACCGTAACTTTCTTTTGTTTATCTTTTAAAACAAAAAGTTATATATATCTGTCGTAAGGAAAAATGCGTCCACAAATCTAAAAGTTGAGCAAATATCCGAAATCTCGACCTCAGTTTACTCAGAAAGAAGCACACGGAGGTATATTTTTATTACATATTTAATTTTATCAAGTATAAAATAGCCTATATATGCAAAATTACTGTTACACGAGTATTAAGGCGAACTTTTATAGAATTATTTTAAAGCACTGTGCACGTAACTCACTGAACCACGCTGAGTTGAAGCAAAAAGTTCTATATTTCAATATTATCCTGGTTATACGCTTCTCATACATGTATTTGATTCCATTTTTAAGTTCAGTGTGTATAGTGGATAGCAGCGTAGATTATGTATCAACAACCTCCTACGTTCGAAGCAAACACAGGGTTCTTAGCGATCCCGTGAATTCAGAACTACAACCAATGTCAAGAAATTATCGCTTAAAACTCCCGTGGACCTTCTACGGCATCCATCAGTAGTTACCGATTTGATTTCATTCAACAAATTAATTTATGACCTGCATGTACGTGTTGTTAAGAACACGGTTATGATAAAAATATTATCTTTTTTTGCAAAGTTACACCCATATGGGTCGAGCAATACAATCAAACAATTATACAATACAATGTGATATAATGTTATACAGCACAATATAAAGAATAATAGAACATATTTTAAGAGTTCAATTATAAATTTACGTAAAATAACACCATCATAAGCTTGTCTCACATGGTTCTGACCCCCCAAGTTCTATAGTAAAGAAGATTCCAATATGAAACACAACTTCAGGGATTGGGTTTAGAATGATATTTAGTTAATTAAATGCATCAAGATGTTGAAAAATGGTACATAGTTTTTTAGATCAGGAAAATGATTAGAACGCAATGATATGTTATTGTCACAATGCAAAAAGAAATGAAATTCGTCATCTAGAACTCCACATTTTTTACATAATCTTTGTGCTCTTGGAATATGTTTCTGTACCTTCCCAATTCAATGCAAAGGGAATGATCACTAAGCCTAAATTTTATGTCTCTGAATAAAATTATTGCAATTTTAATGTTCCTCAGACTGACAATTAGTTTTTATTTCCCCATAAATACAAAGTTTGGATGAGGAATCCAATTTTGAAGGTTTATTTAAAGTAGTCTGTTCATATTTCTCTGAAACACACTTTTCAAAATTAAATTTTAATACGCTTTTTATTTATTTTAAAGGTACATTTAAATTAGAGTAATTTTCTGGGTTGATTTTCATATCTTGAAAACTGTATCTGAAAAAAGTATCAATTCCTGTGGAATGTAAATTTATGTTTGTTTGTAGAGATTATTTAACCAGACGATTAATACATCAATTCAGTTTGTTCTATAAAAATACATGAGTGTCTGAGTTTTTATATAAGACTTCAAAGCAAATATATTGAATTCCGATCTAGCAACTATATTAGTGGCTGTTTTTTCTAATCCAAATACTGCTTTACAAAATTTATAATGAACCTTCTTAAGGTGGCTCGGGTGTCTTCCTCCATCTTGGATTTTGAAGAAGCAGATAACTTTGGTCTAGATATATAATGAGATGTGCAAATTTTGAGAATTGTATGTAATTAATGTATAAGTCTTTTGATTTAAATATAGAAAATTGTGTTTTTTTTTATCATAATAACAGCTGTAATTTCTTAAAAACACTTTTTGATTAACAGCTGTAATTTCTTAAAAACACTTTTTAATTACATTTTTTTCAACTTTGCCAAATAATGGGAGATAACTTAGATAAAAAAAAAAAATTAATAGAAAATGTTATGAATTTACCTATTTTGATATGTTGCAAGAAAACAAGTTCGGTTATCCCTTTTCTTTTTCTTATCTGAAAGCATGTTATAAGAGCAATCTTCTCACATTTAATCTTAAAGTTCTGATAGTACGTTTTCTTTTTATCACACACAATTTGATTTTCCATGCATTATCTATATAAAATATGACAATTTTGCAAAACCTGTAGCGTGAAAAAAAGGCCGGTGACCCAGGCATTTTGATATGTTTTGAAAAAAGCATTTAAAAAAACTTCATTTTGACAAGTTTTCAAAAAAATTCTATTGATTTTAATTTAGACTCCCTAGCCACCTTAAAGTGATTTTTTTGCTAATGCTAGAGTATTACAAAAAGTATTCAAGCACCTCCATTAGACGCCTTAAAAGCTGACTGAAAATTGTCCTTAAACCTTACAGAGTTGTATGTCAAAAAAGGTTTTATAAGAGTATCAAATAATTTACATTTAGTGGGAACAAAATTTAAATTGTACGTTTGTTTTCTCAATAAAAACTTAGTCAGCATCTCACAAGATACAGTCATGCATATTTGATTCCATTCCATTCAGTGGTTCTCTTAAGAAGATGTTTTAATGTAAACAAGTTAAAGACGACGACTTACGACGAACGCCAAGTGATGAGAATAGCTCACTTGGTTCTTCGGGCCAGGTGAGTTAAAAAGGAGGAATTAAACTGTCCCCTTGTTTTACACCTCTAATAATTGGAGAAAAATAGTGCACAGTACTAATCTTCAGTGCGGTCTGTGATAAACTATACATATTTTTCAAAATAGTATGAAAGGAGTAGGTCCGGTAAGGACCGATTTTGGCCTCAAATTTCAAGTTCATCTGACGAAAGATTTTACCACTTTTTAAACACTTAAGTTTCTATTTCATTTGAATCAATTAGTTTATGTGAAAGATTTTAATTGATTTAGTCGTTAAAAACGATCCGATTCAAGCTCAAATATGAAAAATCTACCAAATATGCCGAAAAATATAACTTTTAAGATGGTTTTTGTCAAAAATGAAAGTGGCCGCATCCGTGTTCATCCTCAACCTTTATATATGTTATGTATTATCATAAAATACAACTTACATTTCAATATAAAGGATGACAAATGCAGCCACTTTCGTTTTACACGAAAACCGTCTAAAATTTAACTAAAATGCTAGAATTGTGAAGATTTCATTAATTTGGCATGACTTAATGGTGCAAGTATCCGATATATGTGCATTGTATTGTCAAACACAGCCCATATTTATGTAGCAGAAGCATTCTACTGTGTAATAAATAACTAAAAGTTTACATTTTAACAATTTTGTAAAACTGCTATACGTTGGGGCCGAAAAGGGGTCTTACTGGACCTACTCCTTTCACACCAACACCATCATTTATCAATTTATACAACAGACCAATATGCCAAACAGAGTCAAAAGCACCACTCAAATCTACGAAACAAGCTTTGTCTTATTTTTTCCCAAGAATTTGGTGACAAGAGTTTTTAAAATAAATATGCTATCAGACGTTCTATGATTTAAATCCAAATTGATGACTGGAGAACTTATATTCATAATGCTTCATTAATCTAGTCTTTTATCAAAATAGAACTATATAATTTTTATAGACAGTTTAAAGTAGAAATACCTCTATATATGCATATGTCTTCTTTATATCCAGACTTATGGATTAAAACAATAACAGCTTTCCTCTAGCTAGTGGGATAAACACCAGTTAATAAAAGAAGATTATAAAATTATCCTCCGTTTTGCACTTAACATGTACCCTCTCTCTTCACTCCTTTTAATTTTTATTATTTGGTGAAAACAACTTAACATATATATCATATACTATATTGTAGTGCTGAACATCATAATAGTACTGAACCAGTGCATGTTTTACATGTTCCTCATCATGTATCCGTGACGTAGTACACAGAACACAACATTCTGACTCTTCACCTTTAACCACACGTATTGCCATTATTGATTGTATTGATTATTTCTATTATAACTGTATTTTGTGTATTAAATGCTGTACCACCTGAATAAACCTGATGAGTTTCATATATTGTTCTACAATATTATTATATATGCTCGGATCCCACGACAATATTTATATAATAAAGGACACGTTTAAAACTATTGACAAGCCTTATTCGGTCCAATACATTAAACAAAAAATGGACTTTTTATATTATAAAACTTAAATAAAAATAAAAAAAAAAACTTTTTGAAAACATTTTAGAATTTTTAATTCATAAGCGTTACACCGACCGAAGTTACGTATTACACGTTGTATGTAGAAATATGGAGTTGAAGGCAGAGAAACTGTCTCAAACCGCATGGTTTCTTTACTACATTTAATAATAATGAGTCAAATTCAATGTATCAATCTTCATGCCTATTTTAAATCTAAACAGTGCTATCTCCTCTTCAGAAATATTCGCACATCTAGAAGATTTTGAAGATATACCAGTAGCACTAGATTTTAAAACGTCCTTTTGACAGGTTATGTTGTTTTGTCACTTGTTATTCATTTCCAATTGCAATGCCTTGTATGATCTTCTATAAAACTACTAGGTTTTATAACTGTTTAAGAAGAGGATTTATTCAAAATACCTCTAGTTTTCCTATTAAATTTATCATCTTTAATTTATAAACTAACCCAGAGGTGATGAAAATCATAGCCCTCACCCTCATTAGTGTTGACATCATTCTGAACATCTTGCAAAAGCAATACATCTGCATTATCAAATTCAGCCATTGTAATAACATAATGTGTACCTGTACAGGTAAAACACGTGCACATTCTGAAGAGTACTTACGACCTTCAGGTAAAAAGAAATACTTTTAAATATCTACCTGTTTAACAAACAGGAGTTAATGAATTGCCATACATCGTAGGCAAACACGTAATGAATATGCAAAATTGTCATACATCGTAGACAATACCATTTTAAATTCATTTCCATCAACACTTGTCATACATCGTAGAGAAGAAATTTTTAATTCATTTCCATCAACACTTGTCATTCATCGTAGACAATTGAGAAATTATCATAATATGTCAATTAACATATTAACATGATCACTTGTCACTGACATCGTAGACAAGTTACATGTAATTTAAGTAACTTTCCCCTAAATCTAAGATAACAAATACAATAACTAAAAAGAATTTAAGTTAAGTGTTGTGTTCTTTTCACACCCTCTAGAAAATAATGACAAGTTATTATGGAACAGGTGCTTATATACTAGGGTCAAGGTCACTGACCATCTATAGTTTGGTGGTTAAAGTTTGTTTCTTTAAACAGAGATATTACATGTTAGCTTCACCCCTCATAGAGAAGTTAAGTTAATTCATTACTTGAGACTGAAGTCGAACTATGAATAGGAATCTCTATACGTTCACTGTGTGCATACAAAAAACAATACTAAGGTCTTCATTCTTTGTCTGCCTATTCTCATATTTTACAACTGACAATAATACTCATTCACTACGTTGAAAAGCAGATACAATATTTTTTTGTGTTGTATAAATTAGGATGATTCATATTCTGTACGTGCCTGTCCCAAGTCAGGAGCCTCTTAATCGGTGGTTATCGATTGTTGCTGTATATCAAGTTTGTTTTTTCGTCTGACTTTTTTTTATAGTCCACATGCAACAAGACGGGTGCCGCATGTGGAGAAGGATCTGCTTACCCTTCCGGAGCACCTGAGATCACCCCTAGTTTTTTGGTGGGGTTCGTGTTGTTTATTCTTTAGATTTCTATGTTGTGTCGTGTGTACTGTTGTTTGTTTGTCTTTTTTCATTTTTAGCCATGGCGTTGTCAGTTTGTTTTAGATTTATGAGTTTGACTGTCCCTTTGATATCTTTCGTCCCTTTTTTATATTTGACATTTCGGAGCCTTTTATATACGTTAACCGTATTTGGCACAACTTTTTGGAATTTTTGGTCCTCAATGCTCTTCAACTTTTTACTTATTTAGCGTGATAGCTTTTTTGATCTGAGCGTCACTGATGAGTCTTATGTAGACGAAACGCGCGTCTGTCTTATTGAATTTGTAATCCTGGTACCTTTGATAACTATTATAGCTGACTATAGCTATATAATGTTTTACTCATTGTTGATGGCCGTACGGTGACCTATAATTGATACTATCTGTTTCATTTCAGTCTCTTGTTGGTAGTTGTTTTACTGGAAATCATACCACATCTTCTTTTTAATTTATTATGAATAATTCTTAAGTTATGAGAAGAAGAAAAAAAAACAATCCAATAGGGATTGAAGTGACACTCGATATCTCTCTGTCCCGGAGTTAAAGAGATACCAGGGGGACTTTCAAACTCATAGATCGAAAATAAACTGACAATGCCATGACTAAAAAAGAAAAAAAAAGACAAACATACAAAAAATAGTACACAACACACAACATAAAAAACTAAAGACTAAGCAACACGAGCCTCACCAAAACTTGGGGTGATATCAAAAGGTGATACCAAGAAATGGTTCACTTGTCTAACATCATTCTGGCACATATTCCTTTAAAATATATTGTATTAAGGGGAATATTTGACTGTCCCTCTGGTATCTTTCATCCCTCTTTTACAGTAATAATCTACGATATATTTTTAAAATCAAATGATAAGATTAAGAAATGGTGTGTTGTGTTTGAATTTCAACTGCAAAAACAACAAATTTTCTTAATTGGTTTGCGAGTTTTGAGTTTTGAGTTTTGAATTTAGAATTTTGAATTTTGAATTATAATTGATCCTTCTGAGCTTTCGTAAGTAGGTATGAATAATGTAACGGCCTTCCAATCAAAACAAAATCAAAATACATGTGCTTTGATTGTTTGTTTCTTTAAACCATATGACTCTACCTAAATATTAAAAGACACCAATGAAATAATCATCACTGAATAGTTTAATTATTGATTTTATAGCATTTTATTAGTAAACTTACTTATTTTTACAAATATTATGGAAATGTAAGTTATTATTACTATAACTTGATCTTTCATATAATTTTGAATCCTTTATAAAATGTTGTGTTTAATTTTGTCTTCGACAGATAAAGGACTAAAAGCAGGTTTTTCATGATTTCACAACAAGACAAAGATCTCTTAAAAGTTCTCTTAAAAACGGAATAAAACTGATTTACACATCATGGACATATAAAACAAAAAGATAGATTCCTTTTCATATCATTTGCTTATAAAGTGCTTTTTGACCATTTTTAATACTTTTCTTTATAGAAAAAGGAAAAGGGGGAATCCTATCATATAAAGAAAAAATAAAACAATCGTCTTATTTTTTTTCCTTGTGAGTTAATGTCATCTTAATATAATTAACTATACAAAGTTCCATGGAACAAAGAAACAAACAGTCACTGAAAGCATGTGTATTTTTGTTGAATTGAAGACTGTTACATTATTTATACATACTCAGGTTATCAACACTTAAAAGTAAGATCAAATGAGAAATATTTTTTTATTTATTTAGCAAAAACTATGTAGTTGATAGTAAGAGTTCGTATATATCATATATATTAACATAAATCATGGAAAAATAATAATTTGAAAAACAGGATATCATTTTAATTTTTTTTCTGCAAATATATAGAGTTCAAATTAATTTAATGTGTGTTCTGTGCCTTTCAAAATATAGATTGATGCATACAACGTTGTAAAATATTAAAATTAATACTAAAATGCACACAATTTGTACTCTGTCTGTTTAGAATTATATAAAACAGGAACACATTTAATTTTTAAGAGTTGAAAAGTACTCTCAGCCGGTTTAAAACCGGACAATAACAATTTCAATTACCATATAATTGAAAATAAATTTGTTTGTATATTAGATCATCAAATAACATCAAAATCCAAAACCGATTTCCCCCGTTCGTTTACAACATACAATTTACTGTAGTCTTGGTTGAAGCACACAGCGACTGGTTTCTTGATTCCGTGGTGTGTATCCAATGGTATGTCTAAAACTTTCAAGTCTTGTGTCAACCTATGTTGACTCTTGAACTCACTTGAACACTTTTCTAGTCTGTGCATGTTGTTCGATTCCTGTCCAATGACATAGATATGCCCGTAGTCGTCAGAGCATATGTCAGTTGGTGTTTCCATTGTGGCAATATTATAAATCTGATCCGCATAACGCCACCTTTCTGTATACGTAATATAATTTTGACCTCCTATACAAGATATGCAAGTATTTTCGTCAACTGTATGGAATTTTACAACACACGAACCAATGGGGTACAACCTTGTTGATATGTCTGTGAGGTTTCTTAAATAAGAACATAATGACATGTATGACTTGTTTAGTATGCAATGAGGGATTTCGTTAAGACAAATTGTTTTAAAACGTTCTTTCGTTAATTAAACATATTCAGCTTGAAGTTCGTCTGTGCAAAGAGAAACATCATTACAAAGATATCAGATCCATATTTGTCGGTTTAATATTTGTGTAGATCCCCTTAACTCATATAAGCTCCATGAATAGTTATTGATACATATTGGTCTTTTTCTGTACTGACATTGATTTAAAAGAAAGTTGAATACAAAGTGTCGACACTTGAACAATATTTATCGTAAAGCATCACAACAACTGACTGTTTTAAAGCAAAGTGGCTTCTCAATCACTAAATTGAATAAATTGACCATTTTCTGTACATCAACATGATTAAGTTTATCTAATTTTTATTTTGTCCGTTGGCAAGGCATTTTTTGCTCCAAAAATAATATCACCAAATTAGTAAAAATTCAGGAAATGGCTTTGCGATATATATGTGAAGACTTTAAGTCCATATGATGAACTACTTCTATGAGCAAAGGTTACATAACTTAAAATTAGACGTATGCGTAACATGTCGTTGGAATGTTTAAACATTTTAGATAAATTATCACCATGTTTATTCGATTTAGTTGTATTGAAAGATTGTAAATGTAATTTTAGATATTCTTAAGTTGTTGATATACCCAGGGTTCGAACATCAACCTATGGTAAGAACTCTTTAAATATACAGCTGCTGTTTTATGGAATGATCTACCTGAGATTTTAGAACAACATTTTTGAAAATGTTACTCATATTGAATGGCGGCCCTCTTGAAAAATCTTGAAATATTTAAGCCAAAATAGGTAGAGCTCTAAAGTCATAGTTCGATAAAAATAAATCTACATTATATGTACATTGTTGAAATTATACAAATGTATTGGTATGAGCTATATAAACAGGACAAAAAGGGGATCCCCCATTCCCCCGAGTTTTTGCTCCAGTTTTGTAGTGGGTACAAATTACTTTATATTTTCGACAATTAACACTATTGTTTTTATCTAGAAGTTCACACCCAACACTTGTAACTGTAGTTGTTAATATCTGAATCATTGTCTCGAATGTTCAAAATTAATCGACAGAGTTAAAACGCGGACCACATAGATGATCTTAAAATGCTACATGTATTACGCTAACAAAAATATTCATACTATCGCTTGTTCAACATAGAATAACAGGAAAATTTTATTTCACTAGTACAAATAAAGCAAAAAAGTATTTGTATACCTGTCATTTATAATAGTTGGCTGATAATATGATAACTCGTTTTGTTGATATTGTTCATTTGAAACAACTTTCAAAAACCTTGATTGCAGACATAATGAGTTTCATATTATACAAGAAATGGTATAAGAAAATCAACTGCTCAAATGATCTCATTTTACGTTAAACTATCTCAAATTAAATGAGATAAACATGTTTTGTAAAACCACACAATAGCTGTATCTGTCTATCATATTCTATCACATTGTCCTCCACATTTACACAGAGAAATACAACCTAATCATGTTAGTACTGCCTTTACACATTTGCATTTCCTTGGTAACCATGTTCACTTTGGACTAACTAGTTTAGAGCTTGCTGCTGCAGGAAGGTTCCTAGATAGTCGTATGGTATATTCATCACAGATGATAAGGACTGTCGTCTGAGGACTTCAGATTTGGTAGCCATCTTGAAAGATGACCATTTTGAAAACATTTTTTTTTATTAATTCACTGTTTGCATATATACCTTTTTTGCTAATTCACATTGACTATTCATATAGTGGTCAAATAAGGCATGCACATGTTTACGAAATAAAGAAATCAGTATCAGAATTTCTGCTACTTACTCGTTTGCCTAGTAAGTAACTTTTTAAAACAGAAATTACGTATATATGATATAATTTATGACCGAAAGTTGTTGTTGGAAAGGATAAAAATTGTAGATTTCGAAAACACTGGAGCAGATTTCGAAAACACTGGAGCTAGATATAAGAGGAACCTAATTGACAAATACACTGGAAGGAATGTGTAAACGGCAAGGGTTTGTAAGGCCAAGCAGATACACCTAGAACAAACATAGACAATATAGCTGGCAATCACTCCTTTGGTGCAAGCATACGAAGATGTTGAGACTTGCATTGGTTTTCTTTTCGCTCAATTTGAAGCAGGTGAATGAAGGCTATGGAACTGCAGAAGCACCCCAAAATCACAAGGCAAAATGGCACAAATCCTGTCAAACAAATTTTCAGATCTAAAATTATTTCAAGAGTAAAAGTGAAAACATACTTCTGATGTTGAAGATAACACATGGATAAGTTGCCAATTATAAGAAAACAATAAGCAACCAGGTACTTTAAAGTGGTACTGGATCAACATAAACGATGACTGCAGTGTATTTTTTCTGTGGTGATGTATCTGAAGATCTCCATGATGCATCGACTTTTTTTATGTAGGGCATGACTGTGCACCTGTACTCTAAGACAATATTCTCTTAGCCAAGGTAAGTGCTTGAGAAATGAAAACACTAGTATTTTGCTTGATGAGTTATAAAACTTGACAACATAGCAAATAGGCAGAATAAAAGATAGTTGTGATTTCCATAAATAATAAAATACATTAACGGCACACGGTCTGGAAGAGATATTATACCAATATCTAAGCTTGCAGGTCACGCAAAAATGTACAGTAAACGGTTTAGACAACTTGGAGTTATCATGGAAGGAAGAACTGATACAACGCATCTAACAAAATTGAATGTAGCTGCCATAGTATCTACAAGCATACACTCAAGGTAAATTAGTTCTCTTGATTTTCAACGAAGGTATTCGTGAAGCTTTGAAACAAACCTCATAATAAAAGGGTGAACATGAAAGCATCGGCATAGCCATAGCAGGCAACATATATATGCTTGATACTAAGAATGACGTTACAGGCACACTCAATAACAGCTGTTTACATGAATCTGTTCAACAGACATCGGTTTCCTTAGTAGGAATGATACAGGATGGGCAAACATCGAGACAGTCCAGTATCATCGTTGATTTGCAGACAACACTCATCATTTCTCAGCTATAATAGTTCAATTGTGAAACTCGTCGTCATAAGGATACAACTGCAACTTATCAGTCCTCAAATAGAAAGTAACATGTCTCAATACTTGTGGAACTAATTCATTTTGAAAGCCTACATTGAAAGTCCCTGTAAACCTTTTTATAGTAGCAAGCCTAACTCTTCACTCTATTCTAGTTACTTTGACTATGATGAGGCAGCCTTCACCTTCACGACTAGAACAAATGGCCTGTTTCAGAATTTCTCCAACATATTCATTGAAAATCAGGAGAAAGACACAACCTTTCATGTGTGCTTGCATATCATCTATGGCATCTAGTATTTTAGTTTTAGAAGCGTTGTATTAAGCATTCCTTCCATGACAACTCACATTTACTAATGTACCGATATCAGCACTTTCAAATATTAAAACAATATATGTTCCTGACTGTGAGCAGTCACTGTTTTCTATCATTTTGACAAGCCCCATTTCATGTATAACAGATTCCTGACTTTTCTTTTGTGTCTTTGAATTCCATCTTATTGCCTTGTCATGCAGTTTTAACAAACATTAAACATGACATCTACTTCTAAAATATTAATCTCCAGCACTGAGTTTGGCTAAAAGAACAATGGTTAGTAGTTCATGTGACAGTCACGTACTATATTGTCGATCATAATTGTCGATGCTTCGTGCTAATAGTCAGATACCTCATCACAAAAAAAAAAGAAAAAGAAACTCCCTGAAATCATTGTTCGTGTTGATTCATCACAACCGTGTCTGGTTATTTTACAGGTATTCTCAATTAGTGACTCATCTTAGACTTTTTTCGTTTTTCCTGACAAAATATATTTTGATCTGAAGATTTTTCTTAAGAGGGTACCTTTTGCCTTGTGAATCTGGAGTGTTTCCCCAATTACATGGCCTTATCAACTTGGACTGAATACCAGCTCAAATGTCTACGTCTGCTCTTTTTGTATTGCATTGTAAATCATCACGTGTCTTGGCGTTTTGGACTTCGTTCCAGTCTATTTGTTTATAAAGTTTTTAAACTCCAGTAACTTCAATTATACCTACCTTTTTTTCCCTTTCGACATAGAGTGGTCATTACTCATAATGTATATAAGCATTTTTTCGTGTGGTAAAAGTAACTAAGCCTTACATGCCACACTGCAAGTAAAAGAATTTATGTATTTCTTTACATACATTTTTTTGTCAACATATGCATGCCTTATTTGAGCACTTGCTGAATATATCCTAAATGAATAGCAACAGTCATAAATAAATGGTTATCAAAACTAGTTGTAAATGCATAAAAAACATAGTATAAATTCAAATATCAATTAAGGATAGCGAATAATGATATATTGGAAATTTACGTTTTCAAAATGGCCACCTTTCAAGATGGCCACTAATACTTCAATTGTCCTCAGTTGATAGTCTTTGTCATTAGAATATACGAAAGGTTATCAAAATTGGTAAAGTAATATATTTTTCATATGTTCTTAATATTTTTTATTATTTTTTTGGAGTTGATTTCAAAATGGCCGCCCATAACCGCCATTTGATTTTATGAATTGTGTTCATAGCTATAAATGTTAGCTTTAACCTCAACTAACACTCTGCAAAGTTTGATGCTTTTACCACAATCTGAACAATTGTTTCACAAATCGACTTGACTAGTGCACAGTATGCGCAGATTATTAGTTAATATATTTTGCCATTTTTTTACAATTTGGATCATACCCTTTTATATGCTATGCTAGTCATTTTACAAGCTTTATTCATGCATAGTTTACAATAAATTCTTTTAGCTTTAAAACATTGCTTATAATGCTTATATACTGCTAATTCTGTAATTGCAACCATGCTTTTAGTGCTTCGTTTCCTGCTTTTAATTTATTTTATGTGTTTTATGTGTTGCAAAAATATTGTTAAAAATGTATTGTTCCATTATATGTCGTTTAAAAGCTATTTGTATGTATATTTTGCCGTCTCTAAATAAAGCTTATTTAATATTATTTATGTATCACTATAGCCGAATTTAACTCCATAATGTCGAGTTTGCTTTACTTAGAACAGTTACCTTAAAATGATTTACCACCAACCACTTACAGCTGTTTATGTAACATAATTTATAATATGTTATCTACATATATCTTCGTGGATTATTTATTTCGTGGTTTCCCAAAAGTCTGCATCTAACCACACAACCATTTTGTAATTCGTTGAACAATAAACTTCGTGGTTTCCATGTACATACGAAATCCACGAAAATTGGTTTCTAACAAATAATAATGAATCCACAGCAACTGTACTGAAGTGGAAGAGTTGCCGTAGTTAATTGGCGATGGAGGCCGAGGGTACAAAAAATTCGGCAAAAATTAAAACATTTTTTTTTTATTAGAAATTTTATTTCTTATGCTATAAGTTGTTACTTCATGATATGGCACAACACAATATACCCAAAAAATCAATAAGTGTTGACCCCAGATGACTTTCAAAATATTTACATAATTGAAAAAGCTCAACATTATCACCATTTGGTGCCAACATGCCATTTTTTTTACATTAAAATTGAAATATCTTTTTAACTCATCGGTGACTTATATATTTTTATTATTTTTTTTTCAAATAAGCTGTACTTTAACCAAACACTTGTAAATTTGAAACGATTTCTGTAATTTAGTTCTTTTTTATTTCGATATTACCTCTATTTCTTCTATTAGTTCAACTAAAAAAATAATTATACCCTCCAGCCCCCTTAAATTCATTTTTACTTGCGACGTTTAGTCTTCAACTACAATACTGTTATTCTGACTCTAATGCAATGCTTAAGAAATGATACGTTTGAACTTTTTGAAGTATATCTATCAATTTGAAATGAAATGAAACTCCGCGAGAAATTCATGAAAGACTTTGTGCATTACCGTTTTGCCTGAACATGACGTCATACAAATTATTTTCGAACTGATGGTAAGTTTGTGACTTTTATGATTCAAATTGCAATAAATCGTTTTTTCATGCATAGGGGTTGCTTTATTTACGATTACATTGTAGTAATCAAACATTTGTTTATCAAAACAATATGGTGCTTCACTCCTTAGGTACGGCATGTCTATTGTGGATTTGATGATAGAATTTAGCAAACAGAAACATTGTAACAAACAAATTGCATTATAATTTTTAGTTTATGTAGTTAAATTTTTTTTAAAATATCCTTCCTGTTATATATAAAGTTAGACCAATCATATTTGATAAAAACATGGCTTGATGTATGACGAATTTTTAAATTTTATTTTTGAGGGTCATTGATTTTGTTTTTATAGGTGTCGAAACTATTGCAATGAACCTTAAGTACACACCCTACAATAT
Organism: Mytilus galloprovincialis; assembly: GCA_037788925.1. Lineage (NCBI taxonomy): Eukaryota > Metazoa > Mollusca > Bivalvia > Mytilida > Mytilidae > Mytilus > Mytilus galloprovincialis. The sequence continues at coordinate 15,578,859 of CM075339.1, forward strand.
TAACACTGTCTCCCTAAAAACTGAGCCTAAAAACTAACCTAGTGATAATTGATTTTTTTTTTCACTGATAGCCATATAACTTTCGAACTTATTTTTAAATAGTTCCCATTTATACTCTAATCGTTTACATAATGTTTTACATTATTTACAAAACATTGAATGACCGCTTCTAAAACTTTTTTAGTCTTGAGTGCATCATCTTTACTTTCAAGGTAAGACTTTATTATAACCATTTAAGCGCATTGCAATCTGGCCTCTTTCAATTGTGTTTACACTTTTTTTTGTATACATTATTGCTTTGTCATTTGATTGCAAAATATAAAATATGACATCATTATTAAAAAAATAATGGTTGCATAGAATTAAGTCTTCTTGTAGAATACTAAGTGTGGTTCTATATAAACTTACATTTCATCGTGATTGACAGCAAATGCATATGAAAAGCCTTTTATTTTGACGCCCAGATAAATAGATTTTTTCTTAGAAAAATCCTTTCCAGTATTTGGGATCGCTGAGACACAAAACACAGTAGTGCTTAGATCGTTGCAAGTTGCTTTGAATAGTTCCACCATTCTATCAGGATCGATTTGTAGAACAGACCTGGATTTAGGTTGTGTTATATAGCCTATATTTTGACTCGTGATAGCGACATCATATGGCTCACTGTCTACGTTAAGCTTCGTTATATAATTTCCAAGAGCATCAACTAATATTATATTCTTTTTATCATAGTCACATAACAAAATATTCCCCTTTGATGTAGCTGCTATTCCAGTTATTCGGCCGAAGTCATGGTTAAAATTGCCTACATAGGAAAAGCTGTGTCTAACATCTCCTGGAACTGCCAAAACCTGTGCCATGTCTAAAATATATTCCAAAATAAATATCACTTCTGTGACTTTACTACACTGACCTCAAAGCGATATGTACCACATGATAGCGTAAGCACTGTATTTAATATTGTCATATGTATATTTTTCATTAAAAGAAGTTTATTCTAAGATATGACGAATAAATTTGCATCATCAACAAAAAATATCCTTACAGGTAAGGACACAATTTTATTTGTTATGCATCTTGATATTTTTTGTTGGAATGTGAATCTGTTCTGAAGATACCAGACTGAGTGTAAAGGATTGATATTGTTTGTTTTATTTGTAATTCTCTTAATTCCTGTTATCATGATCTATGAATGAAGACTAAATATGTCAAAATATATTGTTGTAGTAGCAGTATTTTAGAATATATTAGAATGATAATACAGAATCAATATCATCTACCGAATCACTGTTCAAAGTTAAAGGCATATTTGAAGAGCACCATGTTTAACACGTTTTAATCAGATTTTATTCAATACTCAAATAAGGCCTTATAACAATATTGTAAAAAGCCTCATTAATGCTGATACGTTCTGAAATGAAATCAAACTTAAGGTTCATCATTTCAAATTGACAAATATGGCAGGGTTTATACCTTAAGGTTTACAACCTCTTATGTGGCCTGTGAATTACGAAATTTTCAAACTGCAATAGTAAACAGCTAAGATAATGAATATTAGAGATGGTCCATTTTGTACATATATCAAGAAACTAAATTCTCAAATATACCTTGTGCTGAATCACTAAAGTCGATTGCCCGCCTATTTAGTGTACTTGAATTGGTCCATATTTATATTTGTATTAACCAATATCTAAATTTATAAACTTGCTTTAATGCAATCATTGCTAGCACTGCATGGAATTAATTTCTATCTATCCTTGTGTATCAAGTACAGCCAATATGAACCAATTCAAGTACACCTTCTAGGGGGCACTCGGCTTTAGTGACTCAGAACAAGGTTTATTTGAAAATAAAGGTTGTTTATACCTTTTTGTAACAAAAATTGGATGGTGTAAACTTCCCAAAAAACATGTATGTTGTAATGGTGTAAATCATATGGTGCAATGGTACAAGGTGTATGTTGTAAGGGGAATGGTGTGATGGTGTAAAAAACGATTGGGAAAGGTGTAATTTAAGAGTGTATATGACATTTAAAACTATGCAAAATATTAAGAAGAATTGTTTTTTAATTTATACATTAGTTTACAATATTGTTATCAAAATATGTTTTTTTTAAATAAATAAATAATTTTGTAGTCGCACGCTTTCTTTGAAATTAAATTGCACTATGGTGTTATGTGTTAGGTGTATGATGCAAAGGTGTAACGTGTATAGTGTACTGGCACATGGTGTACGGTGTAATGGCGTATGGTGTTAATGCGCAGTTTACACCATCCAAGGACTGTATCGAATTGCTAAATATGAGAGTGCAACGGGAAATACTTGATTTTCTATAAAATATCAGTATGTTTAGCATTGATTCAACACAAGGGTACATAATCCTTATAAGCTACTCTGTGTAACGACTTACCTCTGTAGAAAATTTAAAGGCCTGGCATCCACTACATATATAATAGTTAAATGCATTTTGTGTTTCAGAAAAATAAAACCGTTTTTAGATTTTGATGGGTACTTTTTTTCCTTCGTGATCAATGGGTAAAAATACAAACCTTAGTTGTATTTGAAACTGTCCACTCAGTTGCTACCTTTAACTCACCTATATATGTGTAGATGTTTAGTGTCCATGCCATTAAAAAACAATCAAAACAATTCAAATCAGGTGTTACCTGAGAGGGAGTATCTCAAAGTTGTATCCAAACTTAGTTTATTTTTACACCTTCGTAAGGAACAAAAAAAATACCCATTGAAATAAAACAGAAAAACCTGATTTTATCTTTCTGATACATGTATACAAAATTCAGTTAACTATTATATATCCAGGTGGTGCTAGGCCTTACAACTTTTCAAACTGCACAGTTAAGTCTGTTCACAGAGTAGTTATTGAGGTAAAAATATGGCAATATTTGTCCATTAGTTATGATGAACTTTAATTTTTGGCCAGAAACAAAAGAACATTTAAAACTATGCTATAATACATACACACCTGATTTGTTGCGTCGCGGATCTTGTTAACTACTTCCTGGTTTATTTATATTGATGTAAATGAAGGTATTCGTGTGATATAGATAATTCAAATTCATGATTGTAAAAATAGGCCAGATAATCTAACGGTTGATAAATCAGAACAGGAAGTTTACCTTTTTCATTTTGTTCGTCATTTCTTTGTTTATTTAATCAATATTTAAGAAATAATTCATGGAAGCCATAGATTGTTGGAAATTAACACATGGCATGGGCCGTGATATTCGAATTTTATCCTGAGCGTTATGGTCTATGGCTTCTATGAATTATTTCGATTCTAATAGGACACATAGGGTCATAAAAAAACTGAAGCGATGGTAGGCATGATGTGTGAGTGGCTGTTTTTGTTTTACTCCCGGTGAAAAAAAGCTCAAACATTCATAAAATCTGTAGCTTGCATGGATTGTTTCGTGAATAACCGCTTGAAAAAAATCTGTTTAATTCTTTAAATTATCAAACCCAACATTTGCCATTTTTAATTCACATGTTTTTATCGTAAGCTACCGTCAAATCCAAAGTTGACATTTCGTAACTAAGGAGCCGCCATGTTGAATTGTTGAAATCAGTAAATATGCGAAAAATGCAATAGAAAAGAAAACAAAACAAAACCTACCTTACCAATAAATGTTAATACAATATTATACGAATTTCAATGGTTCACGTATCAGAAAACGTTCAACTGTAGCGTTTTCATTTGTATGACGTCATGTTTTGAAATGACTTAAATGTGTCAAAAACATTAAAAAACTTCCGCGGAATTTTATTTTATTTTTGTTTTGTTGATTTCTCCGAGCTCTCATGCGTTACTTCTTTTTATTATGCATCCGAATACAAATAAAAGTTATTTTGCCTTTTTTTAAACTGCAGTTTTTAAAACAATGAAATCAGCAAACGGTTTGCAAATAGGTTCCAATACATGTGGATTTACGTGGGAAGTATATAGTAACAGCCATTATTGTGTATATCTCTGAGTCTGCGCTAAGTATAGATATATGGAGAATTTTATCACGGTGTTGTTTACAAAGCGAAAGAAACACGTCATATTAGAATGGTACTTAGTTTTTGTTTGGCTTTTTACAAAAATATTGAATTCCGAAGAAAATTTAGAGTTAAAAATCAAAAGATAAAACACATCAAACGAATGACAACAACTGTCATATTCCTGACTTGGTACAGGCATTTTCCTATGTAGAAAATGGTTGATTGAACCTGGTTTATCAACTGCATATATGAATTTACTGTTATCAAAGTGGACCAAATTTGAAAGAACAACATTGGGGTAAAAGATGTTGACTATACAGTATATACAAGCCATTGTACTTATGTAACATATATAAAAAAGGAGATGAGGTATGATGGTCAATTCGACCACCGCCTTCAAATTTCAATCAAAGTGGGATTACAGACAAACTTTTAAAAGGCCTTCAGCTTTATTTTTTTCTTTGCTTTGTAACTATTTAGATCTGAGTGTCACTAATGAGTATAATGTATACGAAACGTGCGTCTGGCGAATCATATTGCAAAAATTGTATTCGCCTGGTACCTTTGATAACTATTCATTTAGAAAGTCTAATAAATTGCATTCTATGGAGTCTAGAACAACATTGGGGTAAACGATGTTGACTATACAGTATATACAAGTCATTGTACTTATGTAACATATATAAAAAAGGAGATGAGGTATGATATTCAATTCGACCACCTCCTTTAAATTTCAATCCAAGTGCAATAACAGGCAAACTTAAGGCCTTCAGCAATGAGAAAAACCAACACCATACAGTCTGATATACATGTACAAGGTCCCTTTATGAAAGATAACACAAGATTTAATTGCGATAACTTACGGCCTCATTGATAACAAGACAACAAAAATAAATATGACAGACACGAACTCATGATAACAGGATTACACATATATTTGAGTGCGCAACCCTCAACCTAATCTGGTACAGCGGTGTAAAAATACATAAAACGCACTAAAATAATCAGTTGGCAAGGTTTAATGCATCAAATTGATGCAAAGTAGAAACCATCAGCACAGAATGACAAACAGGAATTGACAAGGAATTGATCCATCCCTGTTCCCTAAGAACAAATAGGACAAACAGTGCAGATATAAGAGTACTTGCAGTTCCAGACATCTGTTTAAAAGTAAAAACAACTTATACAAAATCATCTATCTATAAGTAATAAATGTTAATAACAAAAAAAATCAGTCACCATCAAACGGATTAAGTATAAAGACGTCACTAACAGTCACATAAAAACTGACTTTGCTACAAGTTAAGGTGCATAAATATATTACAAAACTATTAGGATATTTTAATTTTGATTTTAATTAACCAAATCAATATTTTTAGCAATTAAAACAATATTCAAAGATCCAAATACAGTATTTGTTAGGTATTTTTTTTTCTGTTAGAATAAGTTAAAATAAAAGGATTAATCAATTTACCCCGATTGATATAAGTTTCAAGTTTTTGAAGCTGTTACAGTATTTGGCACCTAGTGTTACATATTTTACTACAAGCGTAACTCTATTTTGACTCATTAAAATTGCCAGTTAAATATTTGAAGAATGATAAGTCTCCTTTAAGATTAATCAATAATATTAATGAAATTAAACTTTAGTATTTAAGAACCAACATTCTGTTCATGTTCTGAATGTGTAGTAATAGAGTCGTTATAAATCAAAACCGGACAGTTGAGAATAATCGTTAATCTTTGAGAGGCTCGATTACTTTTGTTTGTGACACCGCGTCATTGTGATGACTGATATTGATGAAAAGGATATCAACGAATAGAAAGTTGTAATCACAGACGTAATTGTACCTCTGACGCCTAAATAAAATAGAAATACATGCAACGAATGACATTTAACTCTGTGTCCGTCCATTTTCTCCGCACCCAGTCTGCGATGTTTTATAATAAAGTGTATTTTACAATGGAAAAGTAAAGGCAATATAAGTATACCGCTGTTCAACAAAAACCAAAACCGAAAAAGAGTTGAGATTAAATCTTTAAGAGGCTTGATAGCTTTTGTTTCTGATACCGCGTCATTGTGATGAAGGATATTAATGAAAATGATATGAATGAATAAAAAGTTGTAATCGTAGACGTATTTGTACCTCTTATGCCTTAATAAAATAGAAACACATGCATCGAATGACATTTAACGCTGTGTCCGTCCATTTTCTCCGCACCCAGCCTGCGATGTTTTATAATGAAGTGTATTTTACAATGGAAAAGTAAAGGCAATATAAGTATACCGCTGTTCAACAAACCAAAACCGGAAGTAGCTTTTGTTTGTGACACCGCGTCATTGTGATGATATTCATGAAAATGATATCAATGAATAGAAAGTTGTAATCGCAAACATGTTGGTACCTTATAATAAAATATAAACGCATGCAACGAATGACATTTAACGCTAGCGCTGTATCTGTCCATTCTCTCGCACCCGGTTTGTGGTGTTACTGGTATTTACCCATTTGTGTATTTGTACTTTTACGCCGCTTGAACTTATCATACTGCTACCGTTATACATGATTTTATACTTACCTTCCAATATGCAAATGACTTTTTCATTCTGTAGACTTTCACACACTTCACCTTCGTCACATGGATTTCCAATACATGTGTCAAAAAGTGGATTCTGAAAAACAGTTTTGCTCAAAGTACCACATGAATTATATATATATCATCCTCTTTTTCTCATCATATCCCCCTATAATGTACAATTCATTTAATTAGTAGCCACAATGATTAAAACAGAAAATTGTTAGATTTTGAACTGTGGAATGGTCTCAGGACATACTCATAAAGGATCAAATACATCGTATTCATAGCGGATGCAGTATTACAAAATCTTGCACAGTACTGTATATCCCACCATATTTTAATGTGTGAATGGGGTGGGTTAGTTGCATGGCATCTTAAAATGGTACAAGGCTAATTTAACATATTTCATACATGGGGTCAAAATCTAAAATAGGTCGGCAAATTGAAAATTAAGATGACGTACAGTGTAAAAGTTTTTAGAATTTTGTGTCACAGTTTGAAGTTTTCCCATACAATCAAAATTCCAATAAGCACTATATGTTGGGTTTGTTTGAATTCTAATATACAAATGCAGATATCTGGAGAGGACGACTCAATTGTTCGAAGTACAAGTGTCACTCACCGTGTCTCACACATTCCTGACACAAAATACATATCTGCATAGATAACGTAGAGGAGCCGGGCCAAACTGACTTACTTTTTTAAAGAATTATGGCCCATCCCTCGGTAACACACTAACACCTTCCAGTGTAATTGTATTCCATCGAAAAAGTTCTTTAACACTTGACTGAGCAAAATAAGACTTAAAACTGAGCATTCCAAACCCTTCAAATAGACTAAATAATTGGGTTGATTGAATGTATTCAGTAAGGGCCAGCAGATATTTCAAACTATATATATGCTTTAAAATATTTACATCATTGCATCACTGAAATATGATCTTTATATCTACACAATCGATCGATCTTGTCGTATATTTAAAGATTATCATTGGTTATCAGACTTGTTTACCATTTCGAATGTTTGCCCGGTGTGCCGACCACCATTTTAGGAAGTGGTTGGCTTTGTTTTCAAATACCCGATTTTTCGGTTCCGCACAGTAATAATTTAAATACTAATCGCTCCTTGCTGATTTCTTTTCATTGATGAAAACTGGCGGATTGTCAAATTTAAACGTTTTCGTTTTATTAATCGGGAAATGGAAAAGCAGCTTTATGACGATAGTGAAAATGATAAATTATAGATCAAATAAGTCAACTAAAAATAGGTGTATTGAAATTGTTAAAATTGAAAAAAAGTAACAATACAACAGAGAAGGTATGCAAGCGATCACGAACATAAGCAGGTTAGAAACAATCCACCGACACAAATGATATATAGATTGACCAGGACGGCGAAAGTGAGGTAAGCAATTGAGGTGAGATAACCAACGTGTTCCCTTAGTTTATAGCGATAATTTTTATATCACCCAACTTCCGCTGAGAAAGGATATTATCAGTCAGCAAGATCTAAGAAAAACATAATAAAATAGAAATAGCATGGATATATATATATATATATATATAAAAGAAGATGTGGTATGATTGCCAATACGACAACTCCCCATAAGAGACCAAAAATGAAACACAAATTAACAACTATAGTTCACTGTAAGGGTTTCAACAATTAGCAAAGGCCATACCGCATAGTAAGCTATGAAAAGCCCCGGAATTAGAATGTAAAGCAATTTAAACGAGATAACTGACGGGCTCTTTTACATAAAATAGAACGAAAAACAAATATATAACACACAAACAAACAACAATCACTGAATTACGGCTTCTGACTTGGGATAGGCACATACATACATAATGTGTAGAAAGCCCTCTTTTTAGACGGCTGCATATGTTTCGCGAAAGTATAACACATACTTGTTCGTTTTAAAGATTAATTTAACTGTCAAATCAAAGAGATTCCTCTTTTCCGATAGGACAGGTGGTATATCTTCGGTTTTCAGGTATGATCAGTCTGGTACGTGTTTTGTTTTAATGACGTTTGGCTCAGCTTGATACACCTTTTTTCACGACCCATGAATAAAAAAGAAATAATCAAACACGTCCTGATTTTTTTTTAAGTTACCAAAATTGAAATTAAATACATATAAAAAACACCTTTGTTTTTTAAATTTTATCTGAAACAAACCGATATCCTAAAGTTATGTATAAAATTAATGTAAAATTAAAATTAAAATTAAAAGATATATTTGATATTATCGCCATTTAAAGTATTTTGTGTCGGTGGCATATCTTCGGTGAGATAACTTTGAATTGTTTAAAAGTTTTTATATTTTTTGCGATAACAAATCAGGATAGATTGGTGAAAACTATACGTTGAACTCAACATATCTATTTTAAAGTCTTTTTTTTTCTTTTTTGGTTTCAGTCTGGTAAAGGTAAATTTTATATCTCCTTTATTAATTGATTTAGGGTGTCACAATTTTTGTATACGTCCGAAATTTAATATACTACAGGGAGTGAGACAAGGTGGCATTTTGTCTCCGCTACTGTATAAAATTTATAACAACAATTTACTGATAGAATAACAGGAAACAAGGCTAGGTTTCAGGATGGACAATGTTTATCTGGGATGTCCTACATGTGCGGACGATATCGCTCTCTTGTCTTCAAATCCAAACGAACTACAATGTATGTTATCAACCTTACATAGACATGCTGTGCAAGACAGAGTTTCAATTCACCCCAAAAAGACCAAAGCAGTGGTATTTAGTAAATCAAACAGTATTAAGTCTACATTATCTTGGAAACTTGGTGACTCTAATATTTCGCCATCCAATTAAACTGTGCATTTGGGAATTCTTAGATCTGAACTTAAAGAAAATAATCTGAATTTAGAGGATCGTATTAGTTTAGCAAGGAGGACTATGTATGCATTGATTAGCACAGGACTACATGGCTCGAACGGAATCAATCCCATCGTTGCCTACAAAATTTATCAGTCTTATATACTGCCAAAGCTTCTGTTTGGGTTAGAAGTGTTACCACTGAACAAATCACAAATAGACATTTTAAGGAAATTTCATATTTCAAATTTACGTCGATTCCAATCATTGCCGACACGTACAGCAACAGAAATAGTTTACTTATTACTTGGTGCATTGCCTGTAGAAGCAGAGTTGCATAAAAGACACTTAAGCCTTCTATATAACATTATCTCCTGTAATAACTCTACTCTGAAGAACCTCATGATGAGACAATTGGCTGTAAACGGTGAAAATCAAGGAAGCTTTTTTGGTCGAATACAGGATATTCTTGAACAGTACAAGTTGCCGAAAATTTATACTCTAATGGCAGAACAACCCTCAAAATCAGCGTTCAAACATCAATGTAAAAGTGCAATTCAGAAAACATGGACTAATATATTAGTGGATGAGTCTGTCAAAAAATCATCTCTGAAATATATCAATACAAAAGATTTGGCTGTTGGAAAGCCCCATCTAATATGGAAATCGTTGCGTTCTACGGTCTCTGAGGTTAAAATGGGCATTACAAAAGCCAGAATGCTTACTGGAACATTTATTTATAAAAATCAGAATGTGAATATATATGTTCAAACTCTTTTAGGTCATTTTTTAGTAGCACTAAACAAAAAAACTATGTTAATTGGACATGCTTTGATACTATATATGCCCTTGAATTTTTACTAGATAACATTTTTGTTCGCTTTGGGGATTCCGTATATCGTCAGATTATCGGAATTCCAATGGGGACTAACTGTGCACCACTTATTGCGGACCTCTTTTTGTATTGTTATGAGTGACAATTTATGACAAAAATAAGCAAAGACCCATCAAACCAACATCTGATAAACAAATTTAATAATACTTTTAGATATGTGGATGATATTTTAGCTCTCAATAATGACGACTTCAGTATGTATATTAATGAAATTTATCCTGCTGAACTTACTTTAAATAAAGCTAATACTAACAATGACCACTGCCCTTTCCTCGATCTTGATATCTATATCACTAACGGAAAGCTGAATACTAAAATTTATGATAAAAGGGATGATTTTTCATTTCCTATCGTTAATTATCCGTTTTTAGATGGTGACGTTCCCTTGTCACCATCTTACGGTGTTTATATATCTCAACTTGTACGATTCGGTCGTGTATGTAACAATGTTTTAGATTTTAACGAGAGAAATTTATGTATTACTGAAAAATTATTACACCAGGGTTTTCGATATCACAAACTAGTCAAAACATTTACTAAATTTTATCATCGGTATAAAGACATCATTCGTAAATATAGCTCAACATGCAGACTTCTTATACGTTCAGGTATTTCACATCCAATTTTTTTATGGAAATATTCTGTATAAAGCACAAAGGTGTCAGTATTCACCTCAGAAACTTACAAAACCTTTGAATAGACTTATTAAGAAGGGATATAATTACGATACTGTTGTCAAGTCATTAAAGATTGCATATTTTGGCGTTAATATTGAGTCACTGATAAGGTCTTTGCGTCGGAACTAAACACATTTATTCTAAAAACAGTTGTTGGCATGACACGGGTTATGTTCTTCTCATATATGTTATGATGGTATGATACTAAACCCCTAACGGGAAGGATTGTGCCTGATGTTCATATGATGAAATCATAATCTTTCAGTCAGTTTAATTGAAGTCTGGAGCTAGCATGTCAGTTAACTGCTAGTAGTCTGTTGTTATTTATGTATTATTGTCATTTTGTTTATTTTCTTTGGTTACATCTTCTGACATCAGACTCGGACTTCTCTTGAACTCAATTTTAATGTGCGTATTGTTATGCGTTTACTTTTCTACATTGGTTAGAGGTATAGGGGGAGGGTTGAGATCTCACAAACATGTTTAACCCCGCCGCATTTTTGCGCCTGTCCCAAGTCAGGAGCCTCTGGCCTTTGTTAGTCTTGTATTATTTTAATTTTAGTTTCTTGTGTACAATTTGGAAATTAGTATGGCGTTCATTATCACTGAACTAGTATATATTTGTTTAGGGGCCAGCTGAAGGACGCCTCCGGGTGCGGGAATTTCTCGCTACATTGAAGACCTGTTGGTGACCTTCTGCTGTTGTTTTTTTATTTGGTCGGGTTGTTGTCTCTTTGACACATTCCCCATTTCCATTCTCAATTTTATAACACAAGTTATCAAACACAGGTACAACATAGAACATTCAGATCAGATTTGTAAACTGTGCACAATACATTCCGAAGATCTAATGCACATCATTATTGATTGTCCCACCTTATTTCAACTAGACAAATATATTATATTCGTCTCAAAATAGATTATCAATGTGATTGGTGAAAGCAAGTGGTCCGAGCTGTTTGGAAACAAAGATGCGATTCTTCTGCTAATTTTAGACTGTACAAATTTTAGCAAATATTTTAGTGTGGATCAACAAAATGCTATTACAAAGTTATCAACTATATTTAATGAGACTGAAACCGCTAGAAAAGACAGCAAAAGCGCCCAATAAACAACGTGGTAGTGATACATGTATATGAACAGTGACTTTATAAATCTGATTGCTGGAGATATTGGCAATGTAGTCTTTTAAAATTTAGTGTTAACTATATAAAATTCCACTAAAGACAATTTAAATATTTTTTTGATTTTAAAAATTAATTGATAAAAGTGGAAAAGTGGGTCGTGTATGCTTTTGTATATATAAAACATTCTGTGAGGAGAATTTGAGATATGAAGATAGTGTACATAACATTCATGACAAGATATTCTTGGTGTTCCTTAAAGGAAGGCAATACAAATAGAAGAAGAAGAAGTATACCAAAACATTTAAAATGTTACCAAGGAACTTCGTATTTAAACATTTCACCGTTAACTTTAAGACTTTCGAATTTTATAATGAAATTATCATCTGATCGTTTAGTTGTAGGCTATTGAAGTTTGTTAAAAAAAACCGCTTATTTCTCGAGAATATAGTAATTATTAATTTGCCTGGCATTCATTATTCATGCCTTTATTCGAAATTCCAAACTTACCCCTCTGTAAGGATGAACTTCAGCGTAGACAAAACCAACCACATTTTTAAAAAACCTTCCGAAATATACATTGGTTTTAAATTAAGTTCAAATCTAAGGGAAGCTCTGTTATAGTTGTAAGAATGACAACGTTTTCGCCGGATACATTTTTTTAAGCATGCCCTTGGTGATATTATTTCAATTGTACGATAAGTAAATCCACGCAATTTTACATCTCGTTTATCTGGATTTATCTGGAATGTTTCTGATGTACATTGCTCAGCAGACGTTTGGAGGAGTTTGTACAGTAACAACAAACCTTGATAAATACTAAGACGCATTTTCTACAATCACGATTCTAGTAGAGTCCTCTCAAAAATTCAAATATTAAAACCGTACTTGACTATTCATATATATATATTTCAAGTGATGGCATAGGATATAAAATCATTAATTGCAAGTCACGTTGTCACACGTAGATTTATATAAGAATTGTCCTTTTTGCGTTTCAGTGAAACAATAGCAAAATGAATAATTCACCAAAACAAAATATCTATACAACAAATATCAATAATCTGCGAAGTCAAATGATACAAGTGAATGAGTTTATTGTCCATCATTTGATTTGTATTGTTTAAACTACAACACACTGTATGTCATGTTTATCTATAATTGCCATCAAAATTCATAAAGTCAAATTCAATTAGTAGATACGGGTACCTAAGTCCGTATTTTTGAATACAGTAACATTTATTTTGAGTGTTAACATGTTTAAACTATTTGTTTGAAAGTCCCTCTTTATGATTAATGTAAGATAACTCTAGTAAATGTTCTCACTATTTCATAATTAAATAGTCTTTTTCATAAAAGTTCAAATGTTTTATGTAGGTTCTAATCCTAAGTTATCAGTAAAGTATTTGGCATTGGAAAAAAGTGGTGATAATGGTGTTCTATTTATGAGTTTGTGCTTATGTGATTTTTTTGTGTTAGTATAAGTGTTAGGGATGTCACAGCATACATGTATTTGTCTTTTTAGTAATGCAACTATATTAAGGCAAGTTGTATGCTTCATTTGAATTCTGACATAATTATACCTTATATTTAAACAATGAATGTATTTTACAATTAGCAGGATCAATTTTGTTGAAGGTGAGATAATATGGACACAGCTTAAAACACTGTATTCTTGACAGCAGAATGACTACAGGTGTTTATTAACACGTATGTTGTTCATCGGAATGTTAAAAATAGACAATTAGCTGTTCTACTGACAATGAACTGTTACGGTATAGTTCCTCGCTAAACAAACTATCTTATGAATGAGGAGGTTGAAATTGACCGTGATGACCCTTTCGAGACTTGCTTAGTCAGTATTCCAAATAGTTAAGATATTATGAATATCCTTTTCATCGATAATGACGGATATGTTCCAATTGTCGAAAACAATTACTTTCTCTCTGCCATTACAGTGACATTCCACATTGAACGACCTATAACCGACTTGAACAACACGACGGAATCAAACATGAAGCTGACTGTTTGTTTAGAAACAACTTTTTTTCAATTTCCTTTCGCAATAAAATAAAGTGTAGCGTATTTACCTGAATATATTGTGATATAGGTATTTAGTCGGATCATAACAGGAAATTATAGGTATTTAGTCGGATCTTAATAGGAAATTGTGATAGAATTTCAAAACTGAAAATGGAAAAAATAAATATTGTCGAATTTCCGGGCTTCAATTAATCTGTTATGGGATTAGTGGATGTAAGTATATTACTTGTATTGTGTCGTAAAGAATAAACAAGAATGAAATCTTTCAAAATAAAAGATTGTTATAAGTATATGTTTGTAAAATCGGATGTTTTTTTAATTTTATTCAATTTATGTTTTGTCCCTTAGTCCAATTTATGTGTAATTATCCGTATTTGACAGATAAAATGACCTTGTTTCATACAACAATTAGACGAAATCGATGTTTAAAGTATGTTGCAAAATCAACATGTCCAAAGTTTTCGTCAACCTATAAGAAACTGTTGCAGAAGATTTTTTCACACTAAAGACATAATATCTGAAGCAAAATGTTTTATTTTTTTTCTTGTTTTTGTTTTAGTATATAACTTGTTGATGGATTTTGACTCAAATGAAGACACTGTTATTCAGTGATTGGGGTTTATTACAGTATATTGTATACGTTTTTTTTCATTGTTTTGAAAATAAACCAGGCAGTTAGTTTTTTTATTTGAATTGATTTACATTTTCTTTTATGGGCATTTTATTGCTTACTACATATATACATTGGGTTTCGCACGTTGTTGAGGTCCGTAGCGGGTTATTTTAAAGTGTGCGCCACATTTTGTTATTTTATTTCTTTTAGGCAGAAAAAAGTATTACAGTCATTTCTTATAATTTAATTCATAGGTCTATTTAAACCGGAGTAAATCAAGAAAATATGTTAATGACATCACGATCACATAATCAAAATTATTTCAAAAGCAGATAAACACAACAACGTCAACCTATCACAAGACGCGTTACGTCCAAAATTAAATGACTGATGGTTGGACCGTCACTTTTTACTGTTCTGCTTCTATTCATGCTTTACAAATACCATGTCAAGTTATAATCCAACAATGTAATAAACGCATTATTAAGATCCCACATATAAAACAGCTTTCGCGTTCCATAGCTAAGGGATATGGTTACTAATGCACTTAACTAAATGACGAAAGCAGTGATCACTTGAGTACAATTCGGTGAAAGTGTTATATTATGTTAAAAAAACTGATAACTCATTATTGACTAGTCGATCTAAAATCATTTATAAATCATGTATCATTGTTTTATCATACTAAGCTTTTGTTGAAAATGGCGCTCTAAACGAGTTATTTAATATCCAGATAACACATTGTTTATTTAAATACATATTTAAACAACATGTTAATGCATCATGTTCTTGCAAAGTAGTCTTTCAAAAACGACAAAAAACTTCTAAAATCGAATATCATGTGAATATATGATTATGTCGTATGTATCATCCGGAAATTATTTAAAAAAAAACAACAAAAAAACGTATTATATATTTGTGCAATTCAAATTTAGTTGTTCTTTGCTATCAAACAGTAGCTAGATTTCTGCGTGAAACAATGAAAGAAGTGAAATACTATTTTGAAGTTAGTATGCCCTAGTACTGTTCAGTGGGTGTACAATTTGTCGATTAAGGGGCAAACAAATATCTGGCTGATTTTTTAATCCCAAGTAAGTATTCTGTCGGACAAAACAAAATGATTGCATTAAAAAAATAATTGACAAACAGGTGACTGTTTCATGGTTAAATGATTGTATTTCCTGCATGAAGTTAACTTTATTGATTATGTATTAGATCCAATACAAAAGTACATGTATCAAAGAAACACGCTGGTAACAACGGTTGCCGGAAAGTTTTTCTGCAGTAATAGTCAGGTTAGTTCCGAGGCGATAGCCGAGGACTTTGACTTGACAACGAATGCAGACAAACTATACGGCAATTAGTTCCGGCCTGTTTTTGTGTTACCTTTGTTTTGTATCTAACTTGTACGCCGTTTCAATAACGAATTTGAAGTGGTAATTTTTTCATTAAGAAGAGGTAGCAAAATTAAATAGATTAGAAACTTAAATGGCCATGTACCAGTTAATGTAAGTAACAGTTTAAACAAACTTATTTACACTTCCTTTCAGTCTATAGTTTTCCTCAAGAAATGAAAGAACCTATTAATTGCATAAAAAATCAAGTAAAAGATGAATAGCGTACACATATTGAGATTTGAATAAATGCAACTTTACGATTAAGTAATGTATGACAAGATTTCAAAAGGTAAGCAAGCTAATATTATTTTTGTAATTGTGTGAAATATGAAAAAGGGTAAGGGGTTTAAATATATAAAGGAGTAGGTCCAAGAAGGACCGATTTTGGCCTCAAATTTCAGGTTCATCTGACGAAAGATTTTGACCACTTTTTAAACACTTAAGTGTCTACTTTATTTGAATTAATTAGTTTATGTGAAAGATTTTGAGAGATTTAGTCATTAAAAACGATCCGATTCAAGCTGAAATATGAAAAATCTACCTAATATGCCGAAAAATGTCACTTTTCAGATGGTTTTTGGTAAAAATGAAAGTGACCGCATCCGTGTTCATCTTCAACCTTTATATATGTTATGTATTATCATAAAATACAACTTACATTTCAATATTTAGGATAAACACGAATGCGGCGGCCACTTTCGTTTTACACGAAAACCGTCTAAAATTTAACTAAAATGCTAGAATTATGAGGATTTCAGTAATTTAGCATGACTTAATGGTGCTAGTACCGGATATATGTGCATTGTATTGTCAAAAACAGCCCATCTCACGTCTCACGTCAGTGCACAGTTATTTGTGAAGAAATTGATTTATAGATACGTACATGTACAGATGAACTCAATCGTTAAAAAATTTAAAGTTTGACGTAATCTTGACACGAAAGCTAACTTTTATTATTACAAAAATGCTGTTTTGAAATTAAAAAAAATGCCTCTTTTGATTCAAAATGTGTAAATTTTGAAGTGGAATTAAAGTTAATCTTTTGCACTGTTTCTTAATACCAAACATGTATATTTAAACAATAAACAATAAATATTTATTAAAACTCTTGTATTTTTTAGCTTGATTTAACTTGACAATAAATTGTTTTATTGAATGATAAAGAGAGGAGAACGATTCCAATGGCACTTTCAAACTCATTCATTGAAAATAAACAGAAAAAGCTATGGCTGAAAAAAGAAAACAAGAAACAGATGTATGAAAAAAAACCAAAAAAAAAAAAAAAACCTAAAAATTAGCAAAATGAAAATAATAAAATAACGGGGGTGATCTAATGCACTTCGGAATCGTAAATAACTCCTACCCTGCATGTGTCATTCGTTGTGTTGCAACTGATATTGCAAACTCATGTAAAAATGAAAAAGAGGGATTATTTGTAAATGTTACGGACGTCATCACAAGTTGGTTAAACGTTATGGAATAACCGATTCACATATGATTTCAGATATGTTCCTTATATCGTAACTACAATACCATTCCCTTTTTGCGAATGTGACCTACCGAGTTTGACTTTTTATCGGGTTTGAAATAACATGAGCAACACGACGGGTGTCACATGTGGAGCATGTTTACCCTTCCAGAGCACCTGAGTCTTTGTAGGGGTATGTGTTGCTTAGTATTTAGTTTTCTAAGTGGTGTCTTGTGAACTTTGTCTGTCTGTCTGTTTGTCTTTTTCTTTGTAAGCCAAGTTGTTGTCAGTTTAATTTTGATCTATGAGTTTGAATGTCCCTCTCTCTGTCCGTTTTTAAGTTGTTTTTTTTTAATTCTTATTTCCTATTGAAAGGAGCGAAGGCTGGTGTATACAATATGAACCAGCACACAGGTATTGAAGAACTAGAAAGATAAAACTGTTCGTCTAAATATGTCAAACGCTATCTGTCATTCAGTGAAATTAACAAAATACGTAAACTTCCTAACCAGATAACAAAACAATCAACAAGATATATTAGGATAGCGTCTGGCTAAGCGGCTGTTTAAAAAAAAAAAAAGCCGGAACATTGTGGACTGAAATATTAATATTTCTAAAAATACAAAAGAGAATGAGTAACTGGTTAACTGATTGATTACTGTATTCGTAAAATTGGATGTTGTAACGGGATAAGAATTTAGTGTGTTGCTGTATTTGCAGGTTCAACTAGATGAGCTGCTTAAGGTTTTTTTTGTTGGACATGGATTTTGCATCCATCAATTATTTCAATATAATACTTATATGATTTGCATATCTACATATACAAATACTTGTTAAAAATAAAAGTTTTTCACTTGATTTACGAAGTAGAGAATTGATAAGAAGTAGTGGATTCGTAAACGATAATCAACGAGCGACTTTAGTCGCGAGTTGATTATCGTTTTCGAATCCGCTACTTCTTATCAATTCTCTAACTTAACCCATTTCTTGTAAAACGACTATCTGTTTCATGATCTGACAATGAATCAACGTAGTTTCATGGAAATAGTTTCGTATTTTGTCTTTTTTATTCTCTGATAGCTGGAAAGGATAAGATCCACACGGTTCACATGTATATTTAGCTTAATATAAGTTCAATTTAACTTAAATGTGTTGTTATTATAAGTTATCTACGTTCATATCCGTAGATATGGATATTTTAACACCCTGAAGTACCCCAGTACACCGTGAGGCGTAGCCGAAGGGTGTACAGGGTACCAAAGGGTGTTAAATTTACCATATCTACGGATATGAACGTAGATAACGAATGTATCCCCGGTCTTAGTCCGAATCGGGCGATTTTTATGAAAATTCGGGTACAAAGTGTAACGTGAAGACATCGTTTTTTTCATTATCTAAAAATGTTTTATTGAAATTTGAAATTTTACATATTTTTTACGGGGTGTAGGGTACAACCTGTGGTAGAACCCTACAGGTAGTCAAATCAAAGACGTTTTTAATACGGAGACAGAGAAACTGGATTGAGTTAAATTTGGCGCTCAATGTTGTGAGAGTTACGTCATAGATGGTATGACGTCAACGTGGGTCATTTGAATAGCTAGGTCAGTAGTCCAATTTCTTGAAAATGTGGCAGTCAAGTGATGCATTTAATGAAAGAGTGTAAATGATTACAAGGAGTAATTATGGAACTAAGGAAAACTTGCGTGAAGTTCCCCGGGATAATGGTTAGCAACGTACGAGGATATGGGTTAGCAACAGCCAGGGGCTATGGATTTTGTAACGACTAGCGTTAACCAATGAAAATCCTAGATATATACTAAGCCGGGGATAATTCCCCTTTTTATTCCCAGATTTTATATTTGTGAATTATTATTTCATTCAATTTTTAATCATTACAAATAATTTATATTGATTAGATTTTAGTATTTATAATTCATTCAAAAAGACATATTATTAATATACGGAATGCTTTAATCTTTTTTGAAAGTGAAAAAAAATAATTACCAACAATTAGAAACCTTTAATATTTACATATATAGTATTGAGCAAGCTATTGAGCAAGTCATTGTTGATTATATCTGCCATGTGATTGAATTAACAATATGATTAAAAACAATCTACATCTAAATGAAGTATACATTTCGCAAGAATACCACTTCACTAGACACCAGTTGATGATGAAATAGATACAATACTTGGTCTTATTTGAAAAATTATGTATACATTTTTTGTAAACTGATTTCCTTTCATTATGTTTTGATTATTTAAACGTTATTACATTTGGAATCCATCGTCAATCAGTTAATGAAATAATATTATTTGTGGTATGCATTCTGAAACCAAAGCAGAATTGCTTTTGCTACAAATGTACAATATATAATTATGTCAATTTTGCAATGTATCATGTAAGCTGTCCATAGCCGTGATTGTCTAGTCCTTGGGACCGAAAGAAATATCTAAGATCATAACACTGCCGAGTTCAAGCTTAGTACCCGGACGATTTTTTTGTAATGTTTTTCTCTAACAAAATTGTGTCTTTAATCTTAGAGGTATCTATATTTTATTTTTACTTTAAAATTGATGATTTTGTTTCTGGTTTTACCGTACAAGAAGTAGTTTTACAGTTGTAGCTTATCACACTTTATTCACATAAGAGTCAGTTAAATGTTGATGTATATTTGGACCATTTATAATCAAACAAAGAAAAACTAAGTGATCATAGTATGATATCATTATAATCCTAAAACCAAAAAAAAAAAAAAAAAAGCACTTGCTATGATAAAAAAGGAAAGGCCTTGTACGTTAAAAATTATTTGTTTAATGTGCACATGGATGTTTATTTCATCAAGGAATGTACTAATAAGTAAAATTTACAATTCCTTGATTTTATAGTGTTTATAAATATTATTAGATAACAGATAGACAGAAATACAGTTTATTGACATGCATTGACATATATACGCTATAAGAGAGATATTTAAATGATAATTTATATCAGCACTCGTGGTTTAGTGGTAGCATGCATAGACTACAGACTTTACTGTCGAAAATACGCGCGAGTTCGAACCTCTCATTAGACTCTCGTTTTGAGAGGATAACATATCGTAAGTTAGAAGTTAAAAGTTACATTATAAGTTAAGTTAAGTCAGTGTATTCTTGAAAAATAATCCACTGTTAGAACAATAGACTGACGTCAGAGAAATGGGTTAACTTTCAATGTGATCTATTAATGTCTTATACACATGCAAGTTTATCAAGGGGTTTTAAGCAAACAAACTTTACATAAAAGTTCAAATAGTTGGTGAGTTAATCACCCAAGTTTACAATCGGAAACCGAAAACATGTAAAATGTTATCTAATCTTATAATATTTAAATGTGATTTACAGACTATTTACCGGATTTGTAATCACATAAGCAACACGACGGGTGCCACATGTGGAGCAGGATCTGCTTACCCTTCCAGAGCACCTGAGATCACCCCTAGTTTTTGGTGGGCTTCGTGTTGTTTATTCTTTAGTTTTCTATGTTGTGTCATGTGTACTATTGTTTTTCTGTTTATCTTTTTCATTGTTAGCCATGGCGTTGTCAGTTTTTTTTAGATTTATGAGTTTGACTGTCCCTTTGGTATCATTCGTTCCTCTTCTTTTACACCAAACATGCCGAAGAATAGTTTTTATAAATGTTTCTCACATTGTCACATTAAATTAAAAAAAAGACATACATTATATATCCATCGATCATGTTGGTGCTGTCATTACGTAAATTTTATGTGAGAGATAAACAACAAATTACATGATAATTGCAATGTTTAAATCAGATTTTTGCAACTGATTGGAGAAGTTTTTTTCAGTCGAGAATTTTTTATGAGTAACATTTATAAATAAACAAGGTGAATTCATTTATCACGTGAAAAACAATTGTTTCTAATATCACGAGGACCAAACAAAGATAGGTCTGTTTATTGTGGAATATATTGAAAGATAACCCGACTACTTTGAGCAAGATGGTACAAGTACAAAATGTAGGTGAAGTCCCAACCTGTACAGCAAGTTAACTTGATAATCAGTCATTTGGACTGGTCAAATTTAACCTGTGACCGGATTTAGGACTGCTCTGACCACTCCGAGGACCAAAATCTAGTTTACTTGAAAAGCGGACTTAGTCCTAGGACTGTTTTTATGTATGCCAAAAAGTTAATTTGGAAACAGGTCCGCTATTGATATAAATAAACTCATCATAGATACCAGGACTAAATTCAGTATATACGCCAGACGCTCGTTTCGTCTACAAAAGACTCATCAGTGACGCTCGAATCCCAAAAAAAAGTGAAAATGGCCAAATAAAGTACGAAGTTGAGGAGCATTGAGGACCAAAATTCCTAAACGTTTTGCCAAATACAGCTAAAGTTATCTATGCCTGAGGTAGAAAAACCTTAGTATTTCAAAAAATTCTAAATTTTGTTAACAGTAAATTTATAAATATAACCATATCAATGACAATTCATGTCAGGACAAAAATTACTGACTACTGGGCTTGTGATACCCTCGTGGAAATAAATCTCCACTAGCAGTGGCATCGACCCAGTGGTTGTAAATAAACTCATCATAGATACCAGGACTAAATTTAGTATATACGCTAGACGCGCGTTTCGTCTACAAAAGACTCATCAGTGACGCTCGAATCCAAAAAAAGTTAAAAAGGCCAAAAAAAGTACGAAGTTGAAGAGCATTGAGGACCAAAATTCCGAAACGTTTTGCCAAATACAGCTAAGGTAACATAAGTTAACTTCGAAACAAGTCCTGCCGTAAAGTTAACATAAGTTAACTTCGAAACCAGTCCTGCCACAAAGTTGACATAAGTTAACTTTTGCTTTGACAAATCCAATCGAAACCTGTTCCCAAGTTATAATAGAAAACACAAACCGAGAATGATCATCAAAGGTCACATAAAATGCATATGAAAAGCTACAGA
The DNA here is from genome assembly GCA_037788925.1 of Mytilus galloprovincialis. Lineage (NCBI taxonomy): Eukaryota > Metazoa > Mollusca > Bivalvia > Mytilida > Mytilidae > Mytilus > Mytilus galloprovincialis. Next base: position 15,601,469 of record CM075339.1, read on the forward strand.
GGAATATTTTACCTGTCAGTAATGAGTTTATTGTCGTGTACAAATGTACTTAGATTTGAACGAATTATAGTGGTTCTTGTATTTACAGATAATGGAAGTCAATAGTAGTAGCATCATTAAACTGACTAACAATTGATATTCGATGCAGCTAGTTAATACTGAATCCCTGTCTTCTATTGACCCATTCTGGAATCAGCTGTTCGGTTTCTTTCTTAAACAGACTTATTTGAAATTAATAAACTCATCATAGATACCAAGATTAAATTTTGTATTTACGCCAGATGCACGTTTCGAAAGAATACAGTAACGATTGTCAGGTAAACAAGAATGTCATATTGTGGTTTGAATATTGATTCACTAGCATCAGAGAAAAAAAATCTTCCAAAATCAGTTCTTGGCATAATACCGGTTATGTTCTTCTCATACATATTATGATCTTATGATACTAAACCCCTAACTTGAGGGCGTGTGTGTTTTATTTTCATACAATGAAGACCTAATATTACATTCATTTTTATTGAGGTCTGGAGCTCGCATGTCAGTAACTGTTAGTAGTCATTTGTTTAAATATGTGTCATTGTCATTTTGTGTAACTTCTTTCGTTAACTATTCTGAGATATTAGATTCCATTTAAACGGAGTTTAACGGTGAGTATTACTGTGTGTTCCCTTACTCTTCATTGGCTAGAAGTATATATTTGGGTTGGAACTCACAAAACATGTTTAAACCCGCCACATATTTGTGTTTGTCCTCTGGCCTTTGTTTGCCTTGTATTTTACCTTAAATTTATTTCATTTATATACATTGTTGCAACCTATACCTTCAAACTTCTAAGTGCAAATTTAATAGAACTTACTATTATTGATTAACCTCTTCAAACTACGTAGAAAATACACAGAACAATCGGGAGATTAACTGTTTGAACGTTTTCGTGTATATTAACAGCAGATTCGACAATTCAAAATCAAACGCAAAAAAATGGAAAAAAAAAGAAAAAAAAAGAAAGAATGTAGAAGTGTGTTGTTAAAGTTTTTTTTATAACTAAAATCGTCTTAATATCAATAGAAAAGAAATACAAAAATAGTTTTAAAAAGAAATTTAATTAAAAAAAAAAAAAAAATACCGTAACATCATAGGGTTTTTAAAATGATCTTTTCCGTACAAAACTGTTGCAAATTTAAAGTTAAAGCAGTGGAATCTTTAGTTATTGTATTTATATCTTACAATATAAAGAATTTGGGATTGTCTCTTTAAAACCAAATTGATGGTGACTTTTAAATACGAGGTTTTTTTTTTTTCTCATGAAAACTGATAATAACTCTTACGAGATCACATATTAAGGCCAAATATTGTAGTGTGGTACATGACCCATATTCCTAAGATGATTCACCCATATGCCAAATATAAAGAGCCTATGTCAAGGATGAAATGTTGAGATGCAAAAAACAATCAGTTTGAATAATTATGATGTCTTGAAAGGCTATTTTATATTTTGACTTTGACGCCTTATTGCGACAACACACACACATGCACAGTAAGGCGTAAATATGAAATGACACTTTAAGCTTCCTGTTCGGTGTGGGCCAAAGCTTAGTATTGAAGACCGTATTTTGACCTATCATGGTTTACGTAACAAATCAGGACTTGGAAGGAGTTTTGTCTCATTTACAATTATACCAAATATTGAATGAGACGTATCACGATACAATCGAGCAAACGCATAATATCAAATAGGAACAATAATTTCGAATTGATTTTTTAGCTTTTTGTATGTTGATTAGGGCAAATATTTATAATTTGGTCTTATAATGTGCAGTTATTTCAGACATATATGATAAAACCGAATAATTCAATTTTTGATGTAACGCGTCTTCTGATTGGCTGACGTTGTTTTGTTAATCAGCTCATAGTCATAATTTAGTCATGAGACCATAACGTCATCACCGTTTTTTCATGTTTTACTTTGGTTTAAGCTGGAATCTAGAATTGAAATATAAGAAATAACTGTAACATGTTTCTGTCTATTCGAAATAACATAAAATATGTGGTGCACACTTAAAAATAACCCGCTACGTTGGCTGTACTGCGTGCACTTAATTTTTGAGGGTATTGTTTCATAGACAGAAACAACATTACAGTCATTCCTTAACTGTATACATGAAAACTAAGTGATTAAAATGGCAACAATAAAAAGCCATAGAAAAACCTGCAAAATAGACAAAACTAAAACTTATAGACAGTTATACATGTTATACAAAACTCAATGCTTACAACAGTTTTGGAAATCAACTTTGATTCATAAACGATACATTAAAAATCTTGTTTTAAAGTGACGAAAGTTCTTGTGATAAAGTAAACTGCATACATTTATACTTTTAAACTGATTCATCTTCGATTGCAGTCGCATACAATTCCATTATATTGATAACGATAGGTGAACAAAACAAAAACAGATATATACAGTGCCTTTTTTGTTGTGTTGTTATACTACTGTTTCAGAAAAGAGAGAACGTTTGGTACCATTAAAACATATTATCCCGTTGCAATCGTCAGGAATCGGATGTTCAGTGCTTTCGTCTGTTTATGTCGTTAAATAATTATTTTCGTTTCTCGTTTTTATATAGTTTAGACCGTTGGTTTTCCCGTTTGAATGGTTTTAAACTAGTAATTTGAGACCCTTTATAGCTTTCTGTTCGGTGTGAGAAAAGGCTCGATGTTGGAGGCAGTACCTTGACTATAATTGTTATGTCTCATTGGCACTCATACCAAATCTTCCTATATCTGTATAACAGGTACAAATGTGAAAAATAGGGGGACAGCAGTCAACATTGATTTATTTTCTTTTAAAATCACCAAGCATCAAGCAGATATGTCAACAAAGAAGTAAAATATGAAAATAGACAGAGCACATAAGCAAACATGAATGACAAGAATATAAAAATAATCCATAGTGTAATAACTCAAGGACGGGAAGAATAAGGACCGGGAGAACACATGTTTATGTATCGGAATAAACAACGATCATCCATGAGAAATCCATCAATGATAAATGCACAATTGGAAGCAATCCGGATAAATAGCGTCATGCTGTACTTTTAATAATTGATGAACATTGTGATAAGGATATAAGTAACCATTTTATAACACATTATTGCTATTCAGTTAACAGGAACACATATTTTAATGTGTCTTTCTTCATCTCGAACTCTTTCAGTCGGTTTTAAAGAAAAGTATTTGCTAGATGTCGATTACACATCACATGTGCATTGTGTATACATAACACATATGGTTTTGCTGGAATTGGCAAATGGAAAAAAAAAGAAAAGAAAAGAATAATTTGAAGTACAATTATAGCAAACATTTTGAAAACAAAAAAGATAAAATACTGACTAAAGAAAGACAATCATTGATTAGTATATTGAACAGAAACTTTGTACTTGTATTCGATTATCAAATATACCGGAACAAATGAAAGCCTATACATGTATATAAACTTGCTCATTTCTATCTGATGCAGCTTTCCAATAGTTTATTTTGAACAAACAATTGTATGTGTATTCAATTATCAAATAACATCAAATACCAAAACTGATTTCCCCCATTCGTTAACAATATACAATTTACTATAGTCTTTGCTGAAGCACAAGGAGACAGGTTCCTTGATTCCTTGATTTGTGTCCAGTGGTATGTCTAATACTTTATAATCCTGTTTCACCCTATACCCGAAACCTCTTCCGGAATGGTCTTCCTTCCACTTTTTAGTCTCCCAGATCAATCTGTGTATGTTGTTTGATCCCTGTCCACTGACGTAGATATGTCCGTAGTCGTCAGTGCATATGTCGGTGGGTGTATCCATTGTGGAAAAATTATAAATCGTATTCATAATAAATTCCGAAGGTTGCGATTGAACGGAATATGTGATACCATTCTGACCGCCTTTACAATATAAGAACGAATCTTTATTTACTGTATGGAACTTTACAACACTCAAACCAATGTTATGTCCAGTTTGAGAAATGTCTGTGATGCTGCTGGAACTAAGAAAAACCAACATAAATTGATTAAACACTGATTTGTATGACTGATCAAGTTTTCAGTAAAGGATTTCGTAATATAAAAGATTAGAATGCTTACTACATTATTGATGGATATACATAAAAGTTATTTGAGCATATTGTTTTGTTGAAATTACAGACTTAAAAAATAAAAAAAATTGTCGAATTATTTGATAAGAAATTCGAGAACTTGCTATTTTTTTATGTAGTTTAGCTTGAGAAGAATTAGGTCTTCATGTAGTTGACTTATTGCACACTTAAACTTACATTGTATCATATGTTACAGCACCTGCATACAAACAACCATCATTGTTCACGCCAAGAAATGTCTCTGATAAATTCTTTTTCGTATTTTCAAGTGCTGAAACGCAAAAAACGGTAGTGTTCAGTTCGTTGCATGTTGCCTTAAACAGTACAATCATTCTGTCAGGATCAATTTGTAGTACACATCTGGAGTTAGGTAGTGTAATAAACCCTATATTTTGACTCGTTACAGACACATCATATGGTTCACTATCCAAGTCAAGATTGTTTAAGTAATGTCCAAGAGGATCAACTAAAATCAAGTTCTTTTTAACATAATCACACAACAAAACATTTCCCTTTATTGTAGCTGCCATTCCAGTAATCCGGCCGAAGTCATGGTTGAATTGACCTATATACGAAAATCCATGTCTAACAACACCTGGTACTGCCAATACCTGTGCCATCTGTAAAATATTTGGAAAGGCAGAACACTTTTGTTACATTGTCATTATTTTCAAAGAATAAAATATACCACCAGACGTAAAATTGCCACATATATATAAAAATATGGTGTGATTACCAATGAGAATCTTCATAGTAGACAAAATAACACAGACATTATAAATTTGAGGTCACCAAACGGCTGATAACAATGTACAAAGCCAATACAGGAAAGTCATATATAAAAGACTCGAAATGACAAATGTACATCAATCCAAAACCAATGAATTTTAGTTTCTTGACTTATGCTTAGCACCTTCATACATAATGAGACGGGGTTTGTATTTTTTTGCAGAATTTTTTTTCCAAAATTGCATCATCAACTAAAAAAGCATTTATCTGGTAATGTTTTTTTTTTAAATTAATGCATTTTATACAAATTATAATTGAAACATTAACCAATCTATTCTGATTACCCTCTCAATACCCCCCCCCCCCACAAAAAAAACAAAAAACCGACAACAAACAAACAAAAAAACTAAAAAAACAAAAGGAAAACACAAAAAAAACAAACAATTACAAATAAAAAAACCGAAACAAACCAAAAAGAACACAAACAAAACAAACAAAACAAAGCTAAACATAAAAAAAACCCAACCAACAACTTAAAACTTTAAAAAAAGGATATTGAATACACCGGCATATTTCTTCAATTATACAGAAGCATCAAATACCAACGTTTTGACCTTTAGAAATTTTAAACTAGTACACGTCTCATGTCATGTCAAATCAGGATTTCTGAACCCGATGTCAATGTTCACTGAACTTGGATACATGATAGAGATTATAGGAGTACACAACTGCTTATTCATAACACGAAAACATCATATGCAATGAAAGCAAGTATATAAAAATAAAACGGTATACCGTATACTTTAGCTTGCTAAATGCTGTGTAATGGAAAATCAAACGGAGACCATATGACAAGTTATCAGAGGTACCAGGCTTATAATTTAGTACGTCAAGGCGCGTTTCGTCTACATAAGACTCATCAGTGACGCCCAGATCGAAAGTGTTAGAAAGTCAAACACTCATTCAGTTGAAAGTGGCCGCATCCGTGTTCATCCTCAACCTTTATATATGTTATGAAATATCATCAAATACAAGTTACATTTCAATATTATAAATGAACACGAATGCGGCCACTTTCATTTAAGGATGTACTTAGGTGAGGTTAGGTGAAAATTGATAAATCAAGAATTTAGAATTAAAAGTATAAGCTGGCAGAGCATTCTTTAAGGATAAAAATAAGCTTAAAATATTGATAGGTCATGGACCTCCTTTTTGAGATATTTGAGATTTAAAATATGGCGGGAAAAGGCTGACTTGGACTTTTACCTTATGTTTGCATTGGTATTATTTGGTTTCCAAAACAAAAGAAATAAAATTAAGAATCTTCTAAAATTTTGGTATATGACCTTTCATGTGCTATTTAGTCTTATATGAAAAAATAAATGGGTGTTATGGGGCAAAATATTTTACCTTGTTTTGTATGGAAAAAAACCAAGGAATCCGAAAATTTTAAAACAAGTTCCCAAACCTCACCTAAGTACATCCTTAAGACGGAAACCGTCTAAAATTTAACTAAAATGCTAAAATTGTGAAAATTTTAGTAATTTAGCTTGACTTAATGATGGTAGTACCCGATATATGTGCATTGTATTGTCAAATACAGCCCATATATATGTAGCAGAAGCATTCTACTTTCCAGTAAATAGCTAAAAGATTACATTTTCACAATTTTGTAAAACTGCTATGTTTTGGGGCCAAAAAGGGATCTTACTAAACCTACTCCGTTATAAAAAATACGATATACTTGATGTTCATGTTGACATCGAAGTGCTGACTACTTGGCTGGTGATAGCTCGGGGTCGAAACGTCCAATAGCAATGCGTTCAACCAAGTGGGGTTAATAGTTATCAAAGGTACCAGGATTATAATGTATCACGCCAGACGCGCGTTTCGTCTTCATAAAGAATTTTCAGTTTTTGACCTCCTTAAACGTAACACACCTTAACATTTCCAAAAAATGGTCATTGTTATCTCCCGTTGACCATTTGACTTGTAAAGTAAAAACAAAAATCGTATATTTTGACGTACGTTATACACCTTAACGTGGTCGTTTTAAAATTGTGCTTGTCTCCCTTTCTCCATTCAGTTCAAATCTATTTGTAATAGCGTATTCCATGAGCGAGAGTTTACACTTGTCCTATAGGCGAACATATGAAAAGGCAAAACATATTCGCAGGGGACACAGGTATATTTTGAACGATATACGGTTAGTTAACAATGTTTCCTATTTTCGTACAAAAACAAAAATTCTTTTCATTTAATTTGTGAATATGGCATTCAAAGAGTATTCGGGAAAATGATTTTTTGGAAAATATTTATTCTAAAAAGGATAAAGTTGATCAAAGATTAAGGACCTTGTACAAGTTCAGTAATTTTAATTAGGTAAATATGTACATGCATTTTTTTGGTTAATTTGATGAGTTAAGCCTTTTCAACTGATTTTTACAGTGCGTTCTTATGTTGTAATGTTATACCACAGTCCCAAGTTAGGGGGGGGGGGGGGTGGGATTCTGCTAACATGTTTAACCTAGCCACATTCTGTTTGTATGTGCCTGTCCTAAGTCAGGAGCCTGTAATTCTGTGGTTGTCGTTTGTTTATGTGTTACATATTTGTTTTTCGTTCATTTTTTGTACATTAGTAAGGCCGTTAGTTTTCTCGTTTGAATTGTTTTACATTTTCGATCATTTGAGGCCTTTCATAGCTGATTATGCGATAAGGGCTTTATTCATTGTTTAAGTTGACCTATAAATGTTAATTTCTTTGTTATTATGATCTCTTGTGGAGAGTTGTCTCATTGGCAATCATACCATATCTTCCTTTTTTTATATGTAGGTTGTAATGATTTCCTTATTTTTAGACATATTAAAATACCCGGATTATTTTGGGGGTTATTTCATTTGATTGCCATTAACATGTGAGTAAGGGCTTTTGTTAATATTTGTAAGAATACCAAGCATATTTGTTTGTCTTAATGATAGCTCAGCTTATCTTTTTATTAAATGAACGATCGAGTCTTGTGTGCCATAATCTTTCAAGAAAAGCAGTTTGAAAACTCTTACCTGGAAAATTTATTATGGCAAGTGAAAATTAAAACATATCGCGGTATGATCAATTTCCAATGTTTAGAATCCAATTTAGGATGCAGATTTAAGAGTGTCAACAGGGGTGTTACAAACGGACAGACCGACGGACAGACAGAGGGATCGAAAGTAGCATTAGGTTACGATTACACTTCGAAGAATCGATGGGAAAGATAATTACTCCGAAAAAAAAAATGCTGTCGCAGAAAGAGAAAATTAAGGACGGCGTTTCGACAAAATAAATCAAGGCGACATGAAAGTTATCCAAGACGAGATACGGTATCAAATGACGCAGATTGGAATTTTATTTATTCATTGGCTAGAGGTAAAAAGGGGGGTGAGATATAAAAAAAAAACATGTTTAACCGGTAACCCGCAGCATTTTTGCGCCTGTACTAAGTCCCTTTTTTGAAGTCAGGAGCCTCTGGCTTTTCTTAGTCTTGTATGATTTTTAATTTTAGTTTCTTGTGTTATATTAGGAGTTTAGTATGACGTCCATTATCACTAAACTAGAATACATATTTGTTAAGGGACCTGTTGTAGGACGTCTCCGGGTGCGGGAGTTTCTCGCAGCATTAAAGACCCATTGGTGGCCTTCGACTGTTGTCTGTTCTATGGTCAGGTTGTTGTCTCTTTGACACATTCCTCATTTTCATTCTTTATTTTATAATATCTCAACCATTTATAACGACGAAACATGAGTTGATGCTAAGAGTATTGGGCCTTTTTACCACGATCAGTGTATAAATTTTACAAATTGACTGTCACATGACAATGTTGTACTAGCTTAGCTGTCAATTAAACCAATACATAAGCATAACAGATGAACCATGCAGAGTAAGTGTTTTGGAAATATCAATCTTTATATTCTTTTCCTGTTGCATTGCCTTAAATATTGGAGCCAAACTAGGCGTAAGCGGCAATCAATGCTGAATGAAGCAGCATATTTGATTTGTTTAAAATATATGTTGCTTTATTTCGGGTAGCTATCAGAGGATACCTGCTTCATGATAATTCAGACTACAACAAACTTGGATATGTAGCAAAACCGTCGTTCTAAAGGGGTAGATTAGTAACAGGGGCTTACCAGACATTTCAAAAATAGGGGCTCCAGAATAAAAGAAAAATGTAATGTTTGTCTCCTTTTCGTGATGTTCAAGTAATTTTTGTAATTTTCCGGAGAAAAAGGTAGACCCCAACCCTGGTACAGCCAATGAGTAAGTTATTTATAACTTTTTATCTGTTGTACATGGTAAGCTTGCATGGTCTGAAGGCAAACTACAAAGCTTTACCAACGATATTTGACTTTCGGATGGGCAGATTTCCATAAGTAATGACCCTGACCTTTGACAATTTTAGTTGGTGTTTAAGTTACTTTTTTTTAGTCATATATATATATATATTTGTTTTTTTATGAATAATATATCAGAAGTCTTCGGTCTATCTTTTTTCCTCGATGTATCTAACAATATTTGTGTTTCAAGCCATATAATCATGAGACAAAGGTTAAAGTAATTAAAATTGTTTATTCTAAATTAAAATTGATGCCAATTGTGTACAGATGTTAATATCAGTGAAAATACACCTATGTCATGTAATTGCAGTAATTCCAAATACACTTATGGCCCCATTTCCCATGTCATAACAGGAGACCTTAACATCGTTCGCGACCGAGAGTTAAAATCATTCCTAAATTATAAAGGACCTAAATATCGTCCCCCGTCAATTATTAATTGGAATGAGTGTCGTAATATAATCCACGACTCACTAAGTACCTACTGTTTAAAATGGGTAAAACGGGGAAAAGCTGTCAAAAAATCTGTGGACTCTTTTTTTTATTCAGTCATGATAATAGTTGATTGTCGAATACAACATTTTAAAGAACATTTTACTCTTAACAACAACCATAAAACCTTCGCGTATCAAAAAATAAATTAAAAGAACTAGCCAAGGAATTGTGTTTGTCCCAGCTGATAAAGCTGCTAGTAATATCATTATTGTTTGAGTTAAATTTTATATTGAGGTTCTGCAAAAGGAAATCACGAATTCACCAACATTCCAACTGACTTCATTTTCAGAAAACGAAATCTATAACAAAAACAAACTTTTAGCTACTTCTTTACAAGCAGAACCAAATACAATGAAAGTCCCAACTATGTACTGGTTTCCGAAGCTACACAAAAAACCTTACAAATATAGATTTATTTCATCTTCAAGCCATTGTTCCACTACTAAACTGTCTATTCTCCTTACTAGACTAGTACACTTGGTACAAAAAAAACCTGATATTAAATTGTTCAAATAAGGCCTTTGAAAATAGTGGAATTAATTAACTTATGGAGTGTCAAAAACTCTTTGGAAGTACTTGATAAATTGCATTTATATACTGGTGATCTTGAATCTGTTCAAAGTTTTGATTTTTCTACCCTATATACCACTTTGCCTCATATTCTCATTAAGAAAAAATTCACATCCCTAATTAACTGGGCATTTGAAAAGTCAGACTGCGAGTACATATGTTTAAACTCTTTTAGGTCATCTTTTAGTAGCAATAAACAAAAGAACTATGTCAATTGGACATGCTTTGATACTATATATGCGCTTGAATTTTAATTGATAACATTTTTGTTCGCTTTGGAGATTCCGTATATCGTCAAGTTATTTGAATTCCAATGCGGACTAACTGTGCGCCACTTATTGCGGACCTGTTTTTGTATTGTTAAGAGTTACAATTTATGACTAAAATTAGCAAAGACCCATCGAAACAACATTTGATACAAAAATTTAACAATACTTTAAGATATTTGGATGATATACTGGCTCTTAATGATGACGACTTCAGTATGTATACTAAAGAAATTCATCCTGTTCAACTTAAATAACACTAATACTAACAATGACCACTGCCCTTTCCTCGATCTTGATATCTATAGCATTAACGGGAAGCTTAATACAAAAATTTATGATAAAAGAGATGATTTTTTTATTTCCTATCGTTAATTATCCAATTTTTGATGGTGCCGTTCCCTTGTCACCATCTTATGGTGTTTATATATCTCAACTTGTATGATTCGCTCGTGTATGTAACAACGTATTATATTTTAGCGAGAGAAATTTATGTATTACTGAAAAATTTTTACACCAGGGTTTTAGATTTCACAAAAGAGTCAAAACATTTACTAAATTTTATCATCGGTATAAGGAAATAATTCGTAAATATAACATGTATTACTCAACATGCAGACATCTTATACGTTCAGGTATTTCACATCCACATCACCTGTTGGTGACCATCTGCTGTTTTATTCACTTATAGGGTCTTTGAATCGAAACTAAACACATTTATTAAAAAAAAACAGTTGTTAGCATGACACGGGTTATTTTCCTCTCATATATTTTATGATAGTGTGATACTAAACCCCTTATGGGGGGATTGTACCTGATATTCATATGATGAAGACATAATCTTTCCATTAGTTTAATTGCGGTCAGGAGCTGGCATGTCAGTTAACTGTTAGTAGTCTGTTTTTATTGATGTATTATTGTCATTTTATTTATTTTCTTTTGTAACATCTTCTGACATCGGACTCGGACTCGGACTTCTCTTGAACTGAATTTTAATGTGCGTATTGGTATGCGTTTACTTTTCTACATTGCCTAGAGATATAGGGGTAGGGTTGAGATCTCATAAACATGTTTAACCCCGCAGCAATTTTTCGTCTATCCCAAGGCAGGAGCTTCTGGCCTTTGTTAGTCTTATATGAGTTTTAGTTTTAATTTCTTGTGTATAATTCGGAGTTTAAAATGACGTCTATAATCACTGTACTAGTATACATTTTTTAAGGGGCCACCTGAAGGACGTCTACGGGTGTGGGAGTTTCCCTCTACATTAAATACCCATTGGTGGCCTTCGGCTGTTGTCTGCTCTATTGTCGGGTTGTCACTTTGACACATTCTCCATTTCATTTCTCAATTTTATGTTTTCGTAGTGACGGTAACGGCCAAATAGAACTGAAAAGTCTTAATCATGTAAAATGACCGAGAGACATTTTTTTTTAGATTTGTCAGATTTTACAGTCCAATTGTCAGATGCCAGTCCTTGCTGTAATGTATGTCACTTGAGTATGTTTAAGTCTCACTCACTTACAAGCACCCATTCTCGATTTACCACAAGGACTGTAGAAAAGGACTGAAAAGGTTTTTAAATATTGACACTTTTTTCTTTTTACATCGAAATAAAACAATATCTTGCATGGCCTTATTCTGCAACCGTAGAAACAGCTTGTTCTTCGTCAATATCATTTATAAATTCAGCTCTTCTCTTTGCAAGTCCTACACAAAAATCCACTATACACGAGAGTGTCAACCTGTCAACCTTTACACTTGTAAACCTGTCCACCTGTGGATTTATCGACTTTTCAATCTGTCGACCTGTCAAGCTGTCGATCTTAATAACTTGTAAACCTAGTAGACCTTTCTATTGTCAACCTATCAACCTGTCGCCCTGTTACTCTGTCAACCTATCAACCTGTCGCCCTGTTACTCTGTCAACTTATGAACATATAATTTACTTCTTAAATTTAACCCTTTTATCCCTCCGTTTTTCCGATGGATCTACAGTACGTTTATATTATTTGACCCGACCTTATGAGGTATAATCCGATAGTAGAACTCCTTTCTGTCAGTTTGATAAAACGTCGACCATGGAGCCCTATTTATATTTTAGTATAATGAGGTTCGTGCCTGATACATAAATGTTATTTTAGAATTAAGGCAATACAATAACTATCCGAAGGAAACTGAAATGCTGAAACTGGCGAAGGGAGACAACCACAATTTATTTTATTTCTTATAATAGGTCCGTATAATTGTAAGCCTAAGTTACTTGCGTTAACGTACGTGAGTTTCGTTTGAAACGTAAAATTCTCTCATAAGACTCATCAGGGACGCAAATAGGTATAAAGCCAAACAAGTACAAAGTTGAAGAGCATTGAGGACTCAAAATTCCATAACGTTGTGCCAAGTACGGCTAAGGTAATCTATTCCTTGGATTAGAAAATCTTTAGTTTTTCGAAAAACTCAAAGTTTTGTCAACAGGAAATTTACTAAAATGACCCTGTAATTAATATTAATATTCATAGTCAACACCGAAGTGCCGACTACTGGGCTGGTGATACCTTCGGGAACGAAACGTCCACCAACAGTGACATCAACCCAGTGGTGTAAATAGTTATCAAAAGGTACCAGGATTACATCTACTGTCTTTTGATGAGGTAAATCTGTTGTTTTATTGTCTTTTGAAAAACTGATATTCACTCAGGCCAACGGCCGATGATCATATCAGTTTTTTCAAAAGTCAATTAAACCACTTATTTACCGAAACAAAAGACAGTAATTGTTTTATTCCATATTCCGAGAGAAATGTATGTAATGGAAATCATTTACTAAAACCAATTGTACATCCAACGTTTTTAACCAAAACCATAAAACATGAAAAAGCACGCGTCATTTTGCGCCGTCAATAAACTTTTTCCGCAGGTGAATATTTTTATTTATTCAAAATCCCTTTCAAATAGAAAAACCTTTAAAAGTTTAAGCATTTTTATACAGATTATACCGTTGTTGTTTAGGTTGCACTTTGTAAATACAACTGTTTCTCAAACCACGCCTCTTTTGGGGAGATTTAGAAAATTCATAGAAAATTGATTTTGTTTATATCCTGGTTCACAGTTATGGTCTCTGTGTTCCATATTATAGAGACATATCTTGGGAATGTTACCAGTAAATATACACGTGCATATTATTTACATTGAAATCTGTGGTAACCCTTCATTCGAAGTAGGGGTAGTTAAGAAAATTAGTGTGAGCTTAAACTCTGAAAAGTTCAAGGCATAAACACGTGGAAAATATACCGCACAGCCCTATATTTTGACCCTTGAAAAATATTGTAGTGCATATGAACTTTCAATTCTAGGATAAGATTTTTTTCAAAATTAAATAGTAAAAGTGGTACAGTTTAAGCCGTAAAAGGAGTTCCTATGGGAAATTGCATTGTCAATATTTACAGAAATGCAACCTATATAGGGTGACAAAAGAGAACATTCAGAATTTAACCAAATTTGCTTTATATTATAGATTTTAAAGAAATTAAAATCAAATATGAAGTTTTATAAATATTTCATAATGATAAAATCCTGGGCCTTAGATATGATGACTCAGCATAAATTCACAGTTTACAGTATGCATAGTTTACTTAAAGTCCTATATACAAAATTAATTCATAATATTTGCATATTTGTAAGTTAAATTGTTGTTAAGTGCTTATATTTACTCTCCGCAGTCATTGAACCTCATCGATCCTTCCTGAATATTATTTATGGGTTGGTTGTGTCCTGTCGATATCCAAAGGTAAGCCGTAACACCTAAATTTTTGTCACCACGTCATAAAAAATACACGCTAGAAATACGCAAATATCTCAACAAAAATTACAATAGTGCGTTCTATCCTGATTATGTACTAGATATTCCAAATTACTAGAAACAGCAGAATACTTTAGGAAATTTGAGGCCCAGGGGAAAAAACATAGACAATTGCCTACCCATTGGGTCATAAAACAGATAATTTAACTTGTAAATGCTATGATTTTTTTATTTTAAGTTCTGGATATAGAAAACAATAACTATGCTTGGAAGTTTTGCAAAATCAGATGTTAGCAGTAATCTCTATAACGTTTTAAGTGAATTTATATCTCAGACTCGTATCTGCATACATACAACTATTGCAATTATGACTTTGTTTGAACATTTCTAGTATATTTATTAGGGAAATTTTGTCAGATATATTGTTACAGATGATACTGTTCTGACAAGAATTCCAAATTGACCATTTGAGGTAGAAAATGTGAACTTTAATTGACAAATAGGCATACAGTAAGATGTGGACTGGAAACAGAGGCAGTATTGGATATTTTATATAATCTTGAATGTTGTCAGTGACGTAGCTATGTCTTTTTTACATGTACGCCCGAATTCTGGTAGAGGATAAGAGGAGGCGAAGCCTCCGGAAGTTTTAGAGTAATCGAGAATGCCATACCATTTATGTCCTTTAGAACTCATCAATAACAACATTCTTGAGATTCAAAATGGTTTATTTTTTTATGTTAATTCTAATCATTGTGTTTATTAAGAATCGTATTACGGTCATTGGCATTTGAGGAAACGTCCGAACCAGTTACTAGTACTTTAAAATATGATTAAAGGGATCCATGGGGGTAAATCACTCAATCAACATAAACACATTTTTATATGCAAATTTCGTAAATGAACATGAAATACTTAATTTTCTGAGTTGTTCAGTTGAAATATTAAAATTTGTAAAGGATTTTCTATGGAACCCTGGTTCTCGCTTGGGATTTCTCCCCGCAAAAAGTATATTCATTTATCAGTCCTTCACAGGATTCAAACAAACAATAAAAATGCATTTATTGATTTCTTTTTCTTGGTCTGGAATATTAATTTATGACAAAATATGGAGGTTTATGATTTATCATGTAAATACACTCATCATAGATACCAGGATTAAAATGTTGTACTTAGACCAGATGCGTGTTTTGTCTACAAAATACACATCTATGTCGCTCAAAACAAACGTGACAAAAATTCCAGATCGTAAATTAACTCTAAGAAGGTTTTACAAAGTAATTGATATGCAAGACATTTTAACACCAGACTGTAAATGCAAAAAAAAATTATTCTTTTATCCATAAAATACGGGAAAACATATCATTTACAATTTCGTCATTATGCTCTGGATACTCTTTTGACCATCAACAGTTTTTGTCCAGCTACCGTAAAAATTTACGAAGGTTTGACAAAGTTATTGATATCATAAAACTTTAACCACATACTGAACCTACATGTTCATAGTTATAATATTGGCACCGCCGACGATATTTAGGATCGGAATGTCACGCTTTCGCAACATAAATGTCAATGGCTAGACAAAAAAATGCAAACAACATATCGAATCTTAGCACATAATGAATATTGCTTAAAATAAATTTACCATACTCAAGTGTACGTCCGGGCGTTTTGACGTAAACGTAGCTACGCGCATGGTTGTAATGATTGACTGCTGAACGTACCATTTATAGTATTCTGATATGCTTTCAATATGTTATCAAAACAGTTTTAACAGGATCTAGGCATTTTATATCAGAAAAAATGTAAATAAGGTAAGCTGGCAATAATTAAAGTCTTATTTTCTAATTCTTTTAAAAATTGAAACAGGGGAAGAGTATAAAATGTTCAGTAAAAAACCCTTAGACAATAAACAGTGATTTCTTTCTGGCTATAATTCTAATAAATGAGTATTAATGTGAGAAAAACTAATTTTAGAGAGTTTTCTATTTGAATAAATGTTTGTATGTGATTGGATTTTTTTCCCACTAGTATTTTTTGTAGAATTTTAAAGCTTGCTTTTCGTTGTAGGTTAATGATCTGTGTTAAATGCCGTACTTTGACCTATAATGGATAACTCTTACAAATTGTAACTTGGATGGAAAGTTGTCCGATTGTTACTCATAACACATCTTGTTATATATTATAAGTTAGAAGTTAAAGCACGAAACAAATAGATTGAGAAGTTGTCTGAAGACATAATGTAGTGTTTGAAAACTATTAATCTGGGTTCATTTGATTCCTCCCTGTTTATGGTGCAACGGGGAAACATAGCGGTATAGTTTGGTTTGTTGGACCTTTTGAAAAAGACAAAAAATGAATCGGTTCTTACAAAAGCGACATTCAGATTCTGATTACTCATTCGTGCATCTTGTATTCGCATTGTTTTCGAAAAGAAACTTTAAGATCTGAAGAAAAAGAAATAAACAGTATGTCTTGGAGATGGGAACAATACGTGCAAAACGAGAGGAAATGTTTGCAAATACACATGGTTGGCTGTAACATGATATTCATTCTTCACCCAATGATTTGCCGAAAAAAGACAAGGTTAATGCTGTTTGCAAGGAGTTTCGTGCAATATATGTGATGCCTATTGAGTGAAATACGAACAACCTCTTCTAGGTAGATTTGCCAAAACTGCATTATTTTGAATAAGTGTATCATTAGGATCACATATCAAATTAAAAAAGATGAATTGAGTATTAAGGTTAGCCGTATATATGTTTGTACCTATTAAAAAGGGACTAATGCCACTTTTACTACAATAAACATTGTAAAAGAAATAAAATATGTTTTAAGATGTAAATACAGACTAAACTGATGTGAAACCCTAAAGAGAATATACACAACTATCCGTCCATTCCATAAATTTTTTCTCCAATCTCTGAACAAAGTCCAAGGTACCTTCTTTAAATCATAGTTAACTAATTACCTATTCAATATCAAATACTTCTTTACGACCAGTACTACTGTTTTGTTACTTTCAAAAGTGTATGACATGAACGTATATTATGACTAGAAATATTGAATAATTTCAATTTCAAGTTATATTAACATACCTTTGTTGTCGTGTTACGGATCGCGTGACTTCCTTGATAACTATAACTATAACTATAAATGTTTACAGAGTTCTTTATCTGATAAAGATAAAACCATGTTTATAAACAAAGGCCATTATAATTGCATTATTGTCATTAGATCGTGAACGGGAACACCACACTACACATTGGTCGGTTCATCTATTTAGGCAGCTTAATTAACCAGAAGGATGTAGTATTGTTTCAGAGTAAGAAAGCACGTATTAATGCTGATATACTTGCCGATGTCTGTGTTTCAATTACAGTCAGACATATCTGTTTATTTAGTTACTTTTTTTCGATTATCCATAGTCATGGTTTATTCATCTATTATCATGATTATGACGACAAACACAAACCTATTTTGATAAGGAAAGAATAATTTCCACAGATTACTACCACGCTTACTGCAATATGGCAGATCCTTCATTGTCCTTATGACGATTGTATAATCATATTGCTAAACAGTTCAGGTTTAAGATCATTTGTCTAACAGTTGATGATCTAATAACATTCTTTATATGTACCATGTCTAAGAAAATGAAAGTTTGTTTATTGATTATGATCATAATATTCAATTCTAAATATTGGTTAAAAGAAGAACAACCAAAACAAAAGAAAACAAAATGACAAGGAAAATTCAATACGGGAAGTCCCTTATCAAAAGCTCAAATCGAATAAAAAACCTGTTATATTCCTAACTATGTGCAGTCATAGTTATGTAAGAAAATGGTGGAGTTAACCCTAGTGCACATATAGATATCCTCTTACTTGTATGACAGTCGCATTGACTCAGTTACATTAATAACAATGTGTGAGGAAAACAAAAAGACACACTAGAAGGTAAAAATGTAAAAAAGAAAGAAATATCAGTCTTGATCGTGTTATTCACTATAAACCAAATAAACATATATCTAAACTAAGAAAAAATAGCATGTTGTATAGTTCATATTGTATATCAACATTTATTTTGTAACGTATTTCAAAGCACCTGTATATTTTCAAACAAAATCTTTGTATATCGTTTTATCTTCTGATTCAAATTGATTCTGGAGCATACAACATGTCCAACCAAACGATATGTTTTAAAAAACTTGGTTCATATTGTTCCTGACGACACATTACTAAATTAAAATTGTAAATGGAATTGGCGAAAGTGACAAAGACACAACAACCCGACCAAAAAGCAGACAACAGCCGAAGGTAATAGAGTCGTTATAGTCCCTTATCATTATTATAACCTATGAAACAATTAAAACATTATAATCAGTTTGCCCGTTTATCAACATACTGATATCAAAAGGATAAATAAGTAACGCGGATTGATATCAATCTTTTAATCTATGAAACTGTAACATTTTTGTACCTAGTGTTAAACAAGAAATTGACCTGTTTTACAAGTGAAAAAATGGAAGATAGCGCCAGTTAAATATTGGAGGAATATCAAGTTTTCTGTAAGACAAACTAATGACAATATTGTACATTAAATAAAACTTCACTATTTTACAACCAGCTGTTTATTTACCTGAATGTTTATTAATAGAGTCGTTACAGTCCATCATCATTATTATAACTTATGAAACAATTAAAACATATTATAACCAGATTGTCCGTTTATCAACATACTGGATAAGCAATGACAATAACTTCTGACACGTGTAACATTTCTGGGCTGTTAGTGATGGTCAGTTTGTCCGTGTATCAACATACTGGATCGGCAATGACAATAACTTCTGACACGTGTAACATTTCTGGACCTTTAGTGATGGTCAGTTTGACATAACGACCATCTCTATACCGACTGGACTGGAATATCAGATGCTCATTATCTGCAGCGGGTCCTGTGTATTAGGCAAATATCGACACATCATCAAGGTAGGTTCCAACTGTTATGACAAGATCATGAAGTATGTTCCCTATAAAAAAAACAATATCAGATAGATGTGTAAATTCACAATAAATAAGCCAACTCTATTCATGCGTTTTCATGTTCAATAACATTTTTATACGTACAAAGCTATATAAAACGGGAATGAGGGGTGTAAATTTTCTGCTAAAGTGACCGTTTTAATGTCAAAAGCATTTTGGATAATATTTACAAAAGCTTACAGATTTAATTGGTAAAAACGTTTTATCAATAGAAATGATGAGACGTTATTTGTATTTTGGTGAAATTACCCTTAATCCTTTAGATTGTCATAAACCTAAACTGTCAATTATCCACGAATGACAGACAATGTACTGGCTGCCTTACTGTTTTTGTTGCTATACCAATATCAGTTAATTTTAGAAAAAAAAATATTTTCATAGTTCATTATTATTTTGTAATGTTACATCAATGTACCAGGTTAGGGTAAGTTGGAATCATGATAATCTGCTTGACCCAGCCACGTGTTATGTATGTTTTTGCCTGTCCTAAGTCAGGATCCTGCAATTCAGTGGTTGTCGTTTGTTGCAATTTTTTGTAGTAATTTTTGTTAGTTATTTTTTTTGTACTTAAATTAGGTCGTTAGCTTTTCCTGTATAATTGTCTTACATTTGTCATTTCTTGGTCTTTTGTAGTTTACTATGCGGTATGAGCTCTGTCCATTGTTGAAGGCTGTACGGTGACCAATAGTTAATATCTGTGTCATTTGGTCTCTCGTGAAGAGTTGTCTCATTGGTAATCATACTTCATTTTATTCATAGATTACCAATTATCCTTACTCATACCTTATCTTTTTCATAGATTTATAATTATCCTTACACTCCATGTACTGGCTGCCTTACTTCATTAAAGTAGATTTATAGTGTAATATATTTTGTGTATTTGTTTTGCTTGACCAATATCTGTGTAATTTTCAAATAAAATTGATACTAATAAGATTTACCTGCAATTATAAGTAAGCGTATATATGAGAATTGAATTCATAGATTAACATTTTATGTAACAAAAATTAATAAAAAACAGTTCTATTTCTCGTTTTGTCTAGTCTAATGCAATCTTAGAAACTCTAGTTTTTGTTTAAAACACTGGACAGATATATTTATAAGTGTTATCTAGACTTTATTCATATTAACATAAAAATCATACCACTTGACCACCTGTTGATAACTTCAATTCTAATGATGTTGTAGATGTTTCCTAGATCAACCCACCAATATGGAGACTGGTCATGTTGCGTATGAGGAGCCGTATAAGTTAATCCATCGACAGTGTATTCTGCATGTTCATTACTATATGTTGAGCTTTGTCCACACATCTTTCCAAACGCCACATTTTGAAATGCTTCGGTCGGTGTTTTACATTCTAGAAAAAAAAATATTAACTATAATAATACTTTTTAATGTCATTAATTATAAAGTTTGAATTTGATCCGTTATTGATGAACCGTTTTGTTTTATCTGCGTTTGAAAAAAGATCGGACTCAACTATAGCTGGTTTAGCTAGCTATAAAACCAGGTTCAATCCACCATTTTCTACATTTGAAAATGCCTGTACCAAGTCAGGAATATGACAGTTCTTGTCCATTCGTTTTTGATGCGTTTTGTTATTTGATTTTGCCATGTGATTATGGACTTTCCGAATTGATTTTCCTCTGAGTTCAGTATTTTTGTGATTTTACTTTTTTCTATAACGGATCATAAAATAAAGCTGACTTTTCAATGGGAAAAAGGCAATATACGAATAACGCTGTTCAATGTTCATAACATAAATTGATTAAGCAAAAACAATTCCGGGTCACAAACTAAGACCGGACATATGAGAACTAACGTTAATCTTTGAGAGACTTGATAGCTTTTATTTGTAACACCGTGTCATTGTGATGAATGATAATCATGTAAATGATATCAATAAATAGAAAGTTGTAAACGCAGACGTGTGTGTATCTCTGACACCTAAATAGTATACAAAAACATCGCAATGAATCATTTTTGACAATGTGTCTGTCTGTACTTCCTTTCACTGTTTTTTGCATTACCTTCGTCCCTCCATTTACCTAATTTCTTGTTTATTCCTTTCAGTGATTGGTTATGATATCAACCATCACACAGAGGTTAATGAACTAATCATACTGACATGCTTATAAAGTATTTTATACTTACCGTCCATTATACACACGACGTTTTCATTCTTTAGGCTTTCTCACACTTCACCATCGTCACATGGGTTTCCAACACATGGGTCAAAATGTGGATCCTGTAAAAGAAAAGTTGACCAAAATACCACGTGCATTATATATAGCATACTTTATTTTCAGAAGTACAGATGGGTGCGGTCCCAACCTTGACAGAAGTTAACTTGGAGCAGACTTGTTGACTGGTTTCTAAGTTAACTTGAAAACTTTTAAGCCGACAAGCTAGTTAACTTCGTCGTTGGTGGACCAGACCTCCGGTCTGCTTTTTGATAGGACTGCTGTAGACCTATCGACATGTCTGCTCCAGACCAGACCAGTGGACAAGTCTGCTTATAACCTATACTGAGGACAGGTCTGCCCCAGACCAGACCTATGGACAAGTTTGCTTTTGACCAGTCCTGGGGACAGGTCTGCCCCAGACCAAACCTTTGGACAGGTTTGTTCCTGACCAGACCCGTGGACAGGTCTGTTTCTGACCAGACATGTGGATAAGTCTGCTATTGACCAGACCTGAGGACAAGTCTGTTTTAGACAGATTATCGTGTTTAAGAGTTTTCATATCAGACTTGAGCTTTAATTAAAATATGTAAACAACATTCGCATTGTTTTTCCCAAGATAGCACATTTCTTTACTCGCTAGACAAAATTGTTTTTTTCTTATTTGATACATTCTTATATACATAAAACAATGGCTATACAATCATATAGAGATATCATAAAGGATATAAGAGTTTGTTTTTAATAGAAAGCGGACAGAAAGGTTATCCAACGCATCGGAACAATTTTCTTATATCATGGGATATCAACATCATTGTCGACGTTGCTTCGTTCCCCGTTTTTTACCTGTCTCTTCCTAAATTTTGTATGCCCCCATCCTTATTAAACACACACTAACAATTTCCAGTGTAAAACTATATACCATTGAAAGAGTTAAAACCACTCGACTACATTAAATAAAATTCCAGACTGAGCAACACGAATCCCATCGATAAACCAAAAACTTGGCCTGATCGCATGTGCTCAGGAGGGATAAGCAGATCTTCACAACTATATCTATGCTTCTAAAACTTAACATCAATATTAAATAATCAATTTCGATCTTGACGTATAACATGTATATAGCAAAGAAACCTCTTCATTGAAAAAAAAGAAATCACAAAAATACTGAAAATTCAAAACGGAGAACCCATAATCAAATGGCGAAATCAAAAGCTCAAACACACCACACGAATGGATAACAAATGTCACATTTCTGACTTGGTACATATACAGGCGTTTTCTTATGTAGAAACTGGTGGATTATACTCTTGAAAGACCATGCATGCATAGTATGAGTGGAAGCGTTTGCACGTGCGAATGATTTTAAAGATTGATTTTATTTCAAAATCAAAGAGATTCCCCTGATAATCATCTGAATATATATCGCAATACGGCAAGTTGTAAATCTTTGGTTTTTAAGTAGAATCAGATTGATACGTTTTTGTTTTTAATTAGTCTCTGGATGATAATTTAGCTTGTTTCCCCCCAATATGCAGAGTATGGTGACAATAAGCACTAAAAACACAACATTTTACATTAATGTTTAATTAGCTTATATATCGCCATAATTAATTTGCCTCATTGATTTATATTGTCATCAGTATGTTTTATTTTGTCATACTGAACTAACAATAAGATGAAAGTATGTTATGTAAAATAAAATGCCCTACATTTATACGACAGAACGCTAGTATATAAAGGACCTGCTATTAATAAATTGTTTTCTATATATACAAGGCACTTAAGAAACATAATTTTAGTAGCCATTAGCTATATAAAGTAATAAATACGTTGTTCATATACGTTTCCGTTCATTTCACCCATACTTTTTATTCATATTGTATGTAATTAGCACTGTACAATTGTTGGAAAGTGGCAGAATAGAGTAAGTGCTTATTGTTCAAGTAAAGACATACAAGTCAAATTACTAAAGTCTTCAATACAAAAAGTAGTAAGAAAAATAGGGGGCCCATTCCCCTATTAACTGTGTGGACAGAATATGCCTCTTTTCAGTTGTACCTGAAACTTTTGCTTTGTTATTTTCCCCGCAATGATTTTAGTACGAGTAAAAAAAAAACGATCCATAAAAAAGGTATTTAATAAAACAACCCAAATAAAAAAGGTATTAATACACAGATCTATCATATTGAATACACGGGCATATTTCTACTATGAATATGTCTGTACTGATTTCTGTCAAATTTACAATCTTTCAAAATAACGCCATTAAGACGTGTGATAGTAGGCATGGTGAGGGAGACAGCTGCCATTTTTTTTAAATATTGCACCAAAAGGTATTTTATTTTATTTTTTTTTTCATTTTACTTTTAATCTCGAGTTAAGAAACCTATTTCTTACATCATCCGTATAATTACCGTCTACTTACACACTTATTATATATAAACCAGAAATGAAAAAAAAACATAAAAAAAACCAAACACGTCCTGTCTTTGTTTTTTTTTTTTGTGTTAAAGGGGCACTAGCTGTCAAATTAGTGGTCACCGATTTGACTCACATTATAATATTTGATTTATAACAATGTAAAACATTTATCCAAACAATCAAAAGTCTAAAATAAACAGTTTACAGAGCATGGGGTAGATAATATATAGGTTCGTTTCGTGTGTATTTTAGTCCAGACGACATCTAATTAACTATCGATTTGACCTTAGATGACCATATAAGCGATGTAAACATAAATAAAGATATGAATAGATTAGACCAACACGTGCAATTGGATTTTTATAGGTCTGTTTGATTTTATTTTATAGATTAAAAATAGATATTTCTCATTGCTTTTAACCGTATAAGAATGATTTTATGTGCATCGAATTAGTAATCAAATGATTTACCGTAGTTTCACTTTTATTGTTGACATTCTTTTTCTTTAAATAACCAGTACACGTACAATGCATGCGTTGTCAATCTCTAGCTAGGGGTTAAATTGAAGTTCACTTGAATACGGATTTAAAGAGGTCGACTCATTCACTTGCAAGGGAATAACTAATTATCAATGTTTCTTAGCGTAATTTGACAAAATTGAACCTTTTTGGCTGCAAAAAGCGAATTGTTATTTCACTATTTCACTTTCATTATTGATTGAACAAAACAAAATCAAACTTTAGATTTTTTAAATATCTCGTAGCTAGTGCCCCTTTAAGGCACCTAAATTAAAAAAAAATGAGTAAAAGAGTTTCGACTTTTGTTTATCTATATAAAAAAAAATGTATTACCCTAAGTTATAAATATTTTTTGTTCAAAAGGACCGTAAAGGGGGAAATCCCGTTAGTGGGAATGGAAATATCATATATGACATCTAAATGTGTTTGATAATATTACATTAGGTATTATCGTCATTTTAAGTACTTTGTGTTGATTGCATATCTTCGTTGAGATAACGTTGAGGTGTCTAAAACTTTTTGCCTTTGGTACAGTAAAATATCATATTGTTGAAAACTGTACGTAGAAATGAATATCTCTTTTTTAACGTTTATTATCTTTTTGGTTTTAAGTCTGATTGACGTAAGACCGAAAAACCTTTTACTATTTTTTTTAGGTAGGGTGTCACAATTTTCGTATACCAAAACATATCAAGTGTTACCATGGAACTTAATATTTTTAACATTTAACCGTTATCTTTATGACTATCCACCTTGAATTTATGATCTGATATTGAAATTTGTCAATAGATAAAAGAATATAATAATTATTAATTTGCCTGGTAATCATTTTATTGGCCTCCATTCAATTTTTTTTAACTCACCTCTCTGTAATGATGAACCTTAGCGTAGACATAACCAACCACATTTTGGAAATAGCCGTCGAAAACATACATTGGTTTCAAATTAAGTTCACATCTAAGGGAAGCTCTGTTATAGTTGTAAGAATGACATCGTTTCCGCCTGATACATTTTTTAAAGCATGCCCTTGGTGATATGTTTTCTAATGTACGATAAGTAAATCCACGTAGTTTAACATCTCGTTTATCTGGATTTGTCTGAAACGTTCCTGATGTACATTGCTCAGCAGATGTTTGGAGAAGTTTATAAAGTAACAACAGACCTTGATAAATACCGAGACGCATAGTTTACAGTCACGATTCTAGTAGATATAAAAAAAAAAGATGTGGTACGATTGCCAATGAGACCAAAATGACACAGAAATTAACAACTATCGGTCACCACACGACCTTCAACATTGAGTCCTCTCAAATATTAAAATATCAAAACCGTGCCTGAATATGTATTTATAGTCTAGACATAGTCTGTGATATAAAACCATTAATTATAAATCAAGTTGTCATATGCAATTACAATCATAATTCCTTTTCAGTATTAGTTAAACAATATCCAAAAGAATAATTAATTACACGGAACCCCTTATTACTTTGTTTACAATAATACTGATTCGAGTTGAGAGCTATACATATATAGGTCAGTAGATCACCACATAAGATATCTTTGACGTTCTACATATATAGGTGATATGCTTACTGATGCAATGCACTAATCATAACATGACGAAAGAACCCGACAATTAAGCACACGTTTGCGATATATTTGATGGATTTAAACATCTTTATTGTTTAGTCAATTTAAAAGCATTTTTAAAACGTTAATAGATATTTTATCATTCTAAGCATCTGTTGAATATTGCACTTCAAACGAGTTAATTGACAATCAGATATATCTCAATAACTAATCACGTTATTTTTATAAATATTTAAATACACATTAATGTATTTTAAAAAGTAAAATCACAAAAAAACTGAACTCCGAGGAGAGTACAAAACTGGAAGTCCCTAATTGAATGGCAAAATCAAAAGCTCAAACAAATCAAACGAATGGATAACAACTGCCATCCGCTTGGACAATAGTCAATCAAAACCGAGCGAAAATAAATCTAAAATCAAACATATTATAATGTGGTTTGCTTATTTATTATTCGGACATGGTTTTGAAATAAAAAGACGTTATATATTTTGTATAATTCAAAATTTGTTGTTCTTTACTTTTTAACAGTACAGTTATGGTTTAAGGAATTACATTTTGAAGTTAATATGGCATAGTATTTCCATGGAACTGAATATACGAAGGTTTGAAAGACAATGTAAGAAAACTGAAAAGATGATCAAACAGTTGTATATAGAGACTCTTTTTATTTCTAGCAAAGTCGTAAGACTTGAAAAAAACTTTATTTGTTCAAAAAGATTCTACCCAGTCTGACCAAACATGGCTGTGTATTTACCTTACCCTACAGAGCTACTTACCCTTTTTAACAAGCGTTTTATCGCATGACTTCAATACTAGTATCAAGAGAAAGTACTTTTGATTTGCTCTTAGTAACTACAGACTTTCCTAATATACAAATTTACATTCAAGGAAGTGTATTTTTTTACATAAAATGTTGGTTCTTGATAAGTGGTTGTTTTGGTTTAATGTATGCAGGGGAATTTTCTATACATAAACAGAACAGTTTGCCAATGAGACAGTCCATCAAGGACCAAATAACCTAGAAGTTAACTTTCAGTCACCGTTTGGCATTCAACAATGTGCAACATATATGAACAGCAAAGTCAGCTATAAAAGGTCCCTGCCTAAATGTATAGTGATTCAACAAAGAATAGTATTGACCTGATTTATGGAGACAAAACATTTAAAAATATACCCCAAAGCCCTAACTTAGTTGCTGAATCGGTTGTTTAGTAGCAAACATGTCATGCCTGTTCAGGACGAGAATAAGTTAACCACTAATACAATAGATAAGTCTTGTCCCGGTTGAAGGTCGGGTATATTGTAACTGCCACTGAGAACAGAAGGTCATCTGTCAACTTTGGATGCAGAGTTCTCAACGTGCAAAGTACGAGTTACTCTCTCTTTGTCCCTTAAAATATATAGAGTTCAACATCCAAATTCTGATCGGACGTTAATGCGTACATATACATCCCACACAACAAAGAGGACGGTTAGGCATCGGTTTCAAGTATTAAAAATGTTTGATGTCACCAAATACTTTCCATAACAGGGACAGTGGTGTACAAAGCATTATAACCACAAACTGTAAACGTCAATTGAAAACGGATCATCTCATTACCTTCGAATATAGTAAGTCCGATTAAAGTAACCACGAAAGAAACAATGTAAAATGAAACAATGATAGCAAAAGTATCTTTTATTTTCCCCTTACAATAAACTACTTTTTTTCTGCTATTTTAAAATGAATTACAAAATAGTTTATTTCGCTTGACAGTATTTGTCACGCATAATTATGATACACCTTTAATTTACACTAATGTAAATAAATTTTTGAAGGCTTAATTTGTTAAAAACAAGTTAAACTCGTCGTATGTTGAGTTGAATATCTACCATCTGATCCGATTCTGACAATTTAAGCAGAGGGAAAGCTAATTAAGAATCTTAATTATCATAATGACTGAATTATAAGAAATAAGTATAAAAAACTTACTTGCCAGCATATTGATTTTTTTATAAATAATACGAATTCCTAAATTAGAATATTGATTTTCCCAATCGCTTCAGTGGTACGTATATCTGGTGGTTATGCTACACAGTAAAGATATAAAGTACAAAAAAGTCAATGCCACTAACACCTAATACAAAAATGTATCTCAGATCATATCGCTTAAAATTTCAATTAGTTCATGTTCCTAATTGAGTGAACTGTTACATGACCAAATTGGTATCAAATATTTGTTTTATGTGGAGAATTTACTGAATATGTGAATGTTAATGTGCAAACGGGACATGGTGTGCTTTTAATACATAATTAAATATTCTTATTTCAATTCAAAACAAAATACCGTATATCTGAATAAAATATTGTTTATCGTATTTGTTTTCTCTTTATCAAATATAATGATAAGGAGATGTGAAATATATGCCCATGAGACAACTATCCACTTAATGTAAATAGAAGTGGATTTAAGCAATTAGATGCAACCGTGAGACGTTCAACAATGAGAAAAAATCATACCGTATAGTACGGTACAAAAAGGCAATCAGGAAATACACTTGAAACAATTTTATTAAGAAAACCAACGGTCTATTTAATTTTTTTTTACGAAAATCAAATATGACAGACATAAAGAATCAACAACCACAGAACTACAACATTCTGGGTTGGGACAGACACATACAGAATATGTTAGTGTTAAACTTGTTTGTAAGCACTCCATCATCCCCATACCCTTATAGTGGTGTAACTGCACAAAATGAGAACAAACTATAAAAATCAGTAAAACAGAAAACCCTGGTGTACTAGCTTTTCAGTAATGAAGAAGTATATCTTATTAAAATCAAAATACGTTGTTACATATAGGAGTTCATCGAAAAAGTTGAGATATATAAACACCAATATATATTTACAATAGAACGTCACTATCTAAAAATGGATTATTTCAATAGGAAATGAAACATCGTCTCTTTTATTATGAATGTTGGTATTAAGATTCCCGTTTAAGATATCGATATCGAGATCCAGAAAAGTTCAGTGTTCATTGTTAGAATTAGCTATATTTAACGTCAGTTTGGCAGGACAAATATCTTTAAATGACACAAAACAAGTTGAATCACAACTGAGAGTTACAATGACTATTCATTTTCCTAACATTATACACTTATGTTTTAATACGCATATTTATATCAGATATTAATATTTTAATCGGTACTTACAAGTCATGAACTAACGAAATAGGAAAATTTGATTTTAAACTCGCAAGTGAATACAACCTTTAAAATATCCTGTCATACAAGTGAGCAGCTTAGCTAGCTTAAAACCAGGTTGAATCCACCATTGTCTACATAAGAAAATGTCTATACCAAGTAAGGAATATGACAGTTGTAATTCATTCGTGATGTGTTGGAGCTTTTGATTTTACCATTCAATCATGAACTTTGAGTTTTTAGTTTTCCTTTGGCGTTCGGTATTTTTGTGATTTCACTTTTTACATTCAAGCAGAAACAAAAAAAAAGATTGGTACCAAAACAAATGCAGCAGTTCTTGTATTTAGATATGTTGGATGATGAATCCCATTATGTCAGAACGATAAATTTGAAGCAAAGATTCCAATTATCAAAACGTATAGGAAATATACTTATTTATGGAACGCCGGAACTGTCTTACAGTGTAAATATTTAATGTGTTCTGTCGCTTTGTCTTTACGTCATGTCGTTTCTTCTTGATGTTATGTGCAAATTAGTTATTTGTTTGGTCAAACAGTAGTATGATATGTCATTGCTAAAGTTTGTTGTGTACAATATGTATTACATTATACTGTAACTACTATATATTCTGTGAATACTTCGAAACTTTATGATCAACCACCTTACATTCTTTCATATTTTATCTATGTTGTGTCTATTTTTCTTTTACGTAAGTCAGCTAAAAATTGCGTCCTGTCTCAAATGTGATTGTTCTGCCGAATGTTCTAAAGGTTTTGTTTTGATACACCTTTGTTCTAAGTAAACCTCATGTTATTATAGTCTTTTGGCGTTATGTTGTGTTTATATATATGTATTTCCAGGGAAAAACACAACACATCATGGTATAATTCATATGCTTTTTGCCGAACAATTGATACTCTCTGTGAGTATTCATTACGTCATGTGCAAATGCCTTTTACAGTATGTGCAAACAACTTGTACGTTTTGTGCAAACCTCGTTCACCCTATGTGCAAACATAGTTTACCTTATGTGTAAACACCTATTGCGTTATGTGCAAATACCTATTAAGTTATGTATAAAAACTACATCATTATGTTCAAACACTATTACGTTATGTGCAAATACCACTTACATTATGTGCAAACACCGATTACGCTATGTGCAAATGCCTATTACATTATGTCCAAACATCTATTACGTTATGTGCAAACACCTATTACGTTATGTCCAAACACCAATTACGTTATGTGCAAACATTTATTACGTTCTGGTAAACGCTTTTATGACACAGATTAAAACAAAACGCATCAGTGATATACACTTTGAAAATTAAGAAAATCATAAGTTTTAGCTTTGTAATAAGCTCTGAACTACTTCTCTGTATTCTTTTTCAAGGTAATATCCATTGGATGCTGAATGTGAACTGAAGGTAATATGTGTGTATCGGGTTGTTGATTTAGTATTGGAAATGTGGTATTTTTATATATTGATTGATATAAAAATGTTATATAAATATTTAGTTTTTAGGGGAAATTATGTTGTTCTACTTAAAGAGTGTGCGTTATACATCCATTCTTTTTATATTTTGTTCTCTTTACTTGTTGAAAATTAAAATATTTACAAATATATAGACACGATTCTCGAGGTGTTTCTCTCTGGAGGCGTGCCTAGATTGACAAAAGTCATAAAATACATTTAATGCATTTTTGAAAACATTGCACAGGAACATTTTTTAGCAAACAAATCGTGCAGATTGCAGATTAGCAATGCAAATAAAGACGTGTTAATGATTGATATTTTAATTTTCAATTTCAGTGTGTAATATATGCATAATAAAACGACCACGAATTAATAACATTTGATCTGAAATGTAATACACATAGTTAATTTTCTGGCATTTGATGGCTTAATATCCTAAGGAGAGAACCGTCTGCAATTCTTTATCTCATTTAAAGCCACTAGTTGTTGCTGAATATCAGGCACATCATGAAGAAACCAAACAGAATTTATATGTGACAAGTAGTTATTTCAAGATGGCGTGTATATCGACTGAAACTAAAAGATCTGCCGTGTTATTCGAAGCAAAAAAAAGCTACATGTAAAAGACACAATGCAACCTCATTTCTTTACGGAAAATAAGTTGATATAAAAAAAGAAGACGTGGTATGATTGCCAATGAGACAACTCTCCACAAGAGACCAAAATGACACAGAGATTAACAACTTTAGGTCACCGTACCGCTTTCAACAATGAGCAAAACCCATACCGCATAGTCAACAATAAAAGGCCATGAAAAGATTATGTAAAACAATTCAAACGAGAGTATTAACGGCCTTATTTATGTAATATTCTCGTTCATCAGCACCAAGCGGATCATTTCATAGGTCGCCATATTTTGCGCACATAATCACAGCATATGGTTTTGGAAGGCGCCGAATATTATTTATGAATTATAGACTTTTTACAAGGTCAACACATTATATATGCGTCTATTCAGATTATATTGACCGAGGACGAAGATATTTTCTCGCCACCTCTTATCCTGTATTTTTTTTTAATTAGCAGGGAGTTTTGGCAAAACTGAGTCCCAAGACCCCTCTTATTCAAACTGCTTATAGATCCAACAAACGCAGCTCCATCATTTTCAAAAATTCTGGTTCCGCCATTGGTCATTGAATTAGAAATCAAAAAGAGAAAACAAGTTAGGTCCGTATATTTGATTATCTAATGATATCTTTATGAACAACTTCTCTATTCATTTTACTTTGGATGACCGTGAGGGCATTCATGTGTATTGCCGTCGCCTAAATTTTCATTACGTAACCTTCGTTTTGAGATTGTAATCGATCTATAAACATGATAATGATAAATACGCTGACATTATCGAGTGCAAAATTACATTCTATCACTTGTTCTCAATTCATTTTAAATGGATACTCCTAAAAATATATTTTTTTTAACATAAATTAATAATATGAAAATGTCGTTAAACTCGTTAGAAACATAACTAATAAAAGTAAAACATCTTTAATATTTATACACACGTACAGAAAAAGTGTGTTACTGCATGCGGAAGAATATCTGAAGAACGTTTGCAATCTCCCATGCAGAGTTATCTGTCTTTTGCTCCCTTTCTCTGCGTGGGACATTGAATGTTTTGCTGGAAAATATGAATGCCAATGTTTTGCTGGAAAATATGAATGCCCACTCAAATTCAATCTATTAGAAAAATCGAATAATTACAGAAGAGTGTCCATCATTCACTTGCACAGCACTATAATTAATATAGTGCAATAGAATGATATATAAATGGATAAAAATTATATAAACATGTAACTGTAATTTACAAATATTAAAATAATGTATAACAAAAAAAAACCCCAGAGTTTACGGATTTGTATCACTACTACGATGAGGTTGAATTTATCATTCACGCACGGACTTGTCTCAGAAAAAAAATATATATCTGTACTTTAACGTCACTTTCAGGTAAAGAGATGTGATTTGGTTTTCTGCGACAAGTGCTTGTGACCGTCCACAAGAACTTGCGGTCATCCGATGTTTAGTACTTCAGTACTTTGATTCATATCTTTAACATAAAGATGTTCTCAAAAAGTAATAAAACATAACAAGGGTTTTATATTTTTTACAAATGTCTTATTATCCTTATTTCATCTTGATTCATTTTGAGAACTCAAATCGTATCAATGACATACTGCACATTTAAAGATTTTTGAAAACTGGGAGTTAGCTTTCAAATGTTTCATGGCGCATTGAACGGATTAACAAGAGGGTTCCGAAATTCCAACAATATAAAACATGACAAGTGAACTTTCTTAATTTATAATCAGTAGTAGGAAAATTACAGAAGAATTTAAGCCTTCCCTTTCGTGTTAAAGTCTGTCACAGTTTTCTTTTCGTTATATAGGAGATTTTTTAAAAAGAATTTTGACTAAATATGTATGTTACGTCGATTTCAAAGCGAACAAGATTGCATCAATTCAAGATTGTTTCCGCACTTTGAGGATACTTTGGATTGAATCATATGAACTTCATGCCTCGCTAGACATTAATAAAAAAAACGTCTCGCTTTAACAGTAGCCGAGAGAAGGGGGACCGATATATCTAAAAATGGCAATATTTAACGGAAACTGTCAAAACATAAATTTTAGAATGATAACATTGAGATCCAATCGAATAGATTTGTATGAACTTTTATATTTTTTAGAATAATGATGTGCAGCAAATCCCTTTTATGAACATTTAATTGTGTATTTAGCTATAGTTATCGAACCATTCGCGTTCATAACTAAACGCATCGAAGCTAACTGTTTATATCGTATATCCCGCAATAATATTCATTGAATTTATGACTCTCCGTTCGGAAAATAAGTTGATGTTTCTAATTTATACGAATATCGTTGAAATATTGAACAAAAAGATAAATTCATATCAACAACTGTGGAATAATGTATTGATTATAAATGAACTTTGTCGGTAAACGTGAAATTTATTTGTACGAGCTTTGGAAACAGGACGAAAAGCGAGGCTTGCCGAATTTCCTCCTCTTTCGCGGCGAGAACTAATACAATTTATATTTCTGACAATGTACATATATTATTTACAATTTACACCTGGTATTTGAGCAAAAGTTTTTTAAATCTTTTCTATTGTCTCTGATTTTTACAATTATTGAAACGCGAACTCGAAGAAAACCCCAAAATGAACTATTACCCAGAAAGAAATATCCATATTTACCGATTGATCAACATGAAAGCGGATGTACAAACAAAGCAAAAAAATGTTGTTTACCTGATATTTGTATACAATAACTAGCTAATTGCAGGATAAAAGCGAATTACTCAACTGTAATCATTTTTTTTAAAACGGATGAAAAAATTAAATGGAGTAAAAAAATAAATAGAGTAGCTGACTATGCGGTATGGGTTTTTTGTTAAAGGCCATAAGGGGATCTTTTGTTATTTATTTCTTTGTCATGTGGTCTCTCGTGGAGAATTGTCTCATTGGCATTTATACCACATCTTTTTTATAGATAGTAAATGTTTTTCTGAAATTCAAAGGGAAAATTATGTTATGATGACCATTTTAGCAACGAAATTGTTTATTTATTCTTATAGACAACAAAATTAACGATATGAACATCACTTATAAAAAAATATAGAAGAAAACAATAACAATTTACTAGAATATGTATTTTTTTGTATCGTTCTTGATGACACGGTTCGAAAAGTTACTGGACCAAATACGGATAAATAAAAGTCATTATCTGGAAATTCAAGTTGCGGGATTTAATTTCGAGTATGGCCAGTGAAGGTGAAACAAGGCTGATAACCCTTTCATTCAGAAGAAATATGTGTATGCGTCATTTTTGGGGATTACAGGATAAGGCAGTTTTAAATATGAAAAAAATAGTTTTTTTTAGAGAAAATGCAGCTTTTTGTTACATCCTTCTACCTGTCTGATCCAAAATCGGATCAAATGTTTCCAAAATCCCTGTTAGTTTTAAAAAAAAAAGTTGACAGATAAGAGAGGCGGGTCACCTGACTACCCCTTTTCAGGACACCCACCCGTCTCAACACGCCTTGTCAGGGAAGGAGGAAATAGTAAATCTTGAGAAGGTTATTCAGAATATTTTTCACAACTGTTAAATTAAGGAAATGAACGAAAATAAAATCTTAAACATTTTGTAGTATTCCTTAGCTGCTACATGAATCGTGGGAGACGTCATTGCATTTGTAGCATTAATCTAGTACACGAGTCTCGCTACATGAAAACCCTACTGGGAGGGTAATAACAAATCATACTGGTCTCTTGTGAAGATTTGTCACATTGTCATTCGTACCACATCTTCCTTTTTATATCGTATTGTTCCTTTCAAACTAGAGTCGTGTCTGTATATTTGTTAAAATTTTCAACAAGTTAAGTGAAAAAAATTTCAAAGCATGGATTCACTCATAGGGTCTTTGCATCGGAACTAAACACATTTATTTAAAAAAAACAGTTGTTGGCATGACACGGGTTATGTTTTTCTCATATATTTTATGATATTATCATACTAAACCCCTAACGGGAGGGATTGTGCCTGATATTCTTATGATGAAGACATAATCTTTCTATCAGTCTAATTGAGGTCTGGAGCTGGCATGTCAGTTAACTACTAGTATAGTCTGTTGTTATTTATGAATTATTGTCATTTTTATTATTTTGTTTGACATCGGACTCGGACTTCTCTTGAACTGAATTTTAATGTGCATATTGTTATGCGTTTACTTTTCTACATTGGCTAGAGGTATAGGGGGAGGGTTGAGATCTCATAAACATGTTTAACTCCGCCTCAATTTTGCGTCTTTCCCAAGTAAGGAGCCTCTGGCCTTTGTTAGTCTTGTATGATTTTTAATTTTAGTTTCTTGTGTATAATTTGGAGTTTAGTATGACGTCCATTACAACTGTACTAGTATACATATTTTTTTAAGGGGCCAGCTGAAGGACATCTATTTTAGCATGTATCTACTTTGTAAAAAAAATATTTTATTCTTCAGTTAATCAAATATCATTACAACATCAAAGATCATATTTCGCTTGCATTTAGTCAGTTAACGATCACTATATTATTAACCATTGTTGATATCGCTACGGACATATTCCTATTTCGATAAAGTATTTCACGGTTTTTCAATTTTTGTTTACTATTTCATATACCGGTGTACTGGATTCATCAATTTCGAAAGTCCGGTTTGAAGTTGATGTTGATGTTGTATGTGTATGTTTTGTACTGTCAAGGTCATCGTATGTTTTCGTTGAAAAGTTCACATGACTGGTGTCTTCATAATCTTGAGTATTCGACTCTGCGAAAATGCCCTTTGATCTGTAAAACAGAGGACAATAAAGGTATAAAAAAAGAATTAAATGATCAGATAAAAACAATGACAACGACTATTTGGTTATTCAAATGTGTGTGATTTTTTTCGATTGTTATTAAATAGTCAACGTGAACATATACTTAAGCTGAATTGATTTTTGCAGATTCTTTATTTGGCGTGTAGCCATTTGTAGTCATCTTTTCGATTTTAGGGTTCAATATATTAAGTTAAATGCGAAAAGATTCTAGTTATACACATTCTTGTTATCTTTCTATATGCAAAACCAGCAAAATTAAATCGCTCACAAAAATCAACTTAGCTTTCAGAAACAAATATAAAGTAAAGGATAACTTGAAAGCGTATCACCTTTTATACGCTTTATGAACAATGTATCATTCCTTCTGTTTTATGTAAAAATTTAAATTGAAATATATTCATTCCGAAGCAGTGTGGCATTGTTTTTTTTAAATTGCAATACCAACACATTATATGTAACTGATTGTGTTGTCAAAACGGTTTTACTCACCTCACTTTACATACAACCAGCACAACTAGCACAGCAATCATAGAACATGCACCTAGTACTCCACCAATCACTGCACCTGTTGATTTGAATAATATGTGAAGAGCTATAACATATATAATTCATTAGGTATAAACATAGTCTTACACTCATTGTAGTGAACAAATAATGCTCATCTTATTTTGAAACAATTCATATATACTCCACTTACATGTACTACTGTTTGAATAATAATTAAAAATACAATGTGTTTTGATAAAGATGACTTAATTTGTATACCTATTTTTTCCATTTGTACTTAATGTAATATCCAAACAAATTTAAGGAATTTGATATACAGTTGCAACAAGCTGAAGTGCATTTAGAATTAACATTTAAAGTCATGAAAGCTTCTAACAACGCCCGTAAAGTGTGGTTGGTTTTCGATCTTTAGTTTTATCTCATAGTTTAATAAATACTTTATATTATCTATATAACCGCATGTTTGTCGTACACAATTTCAATCCTGGTAAATATGATAAGTATATCAGGCAAAGTAGACATAAACTATATTTGTCTTTTATTGTATTTTCTTTTTGTTTATATAGCCTTCTTCGGTTTGAGTTCTTATACCGTCTTTGCTGGGATATAGTCAACAGTAAGCCGTTCTGATGAATGTACAATCCAGAAAAAAAGATTCGGAGGCATGACATTTATGAAGCTTGTTTTCATTTGTTACAGGACGCGGTAGATACCTCTGCTGATGAGATACAAGTCTACGAGGGTTTCTGCAGCGCAGAAGGCAGTTCCTTAGTTTTTATTTGATTTAAAACAACCATTTCTTAAATTGTTCATTAATAAATGTATAAAGAAACTAAAGTTTCAAAATCATCAGACATAGATGAACTTAGATGGATTTTGCATTTTTGCGTATATCCTTTTGGACAGTAAGCGCTACATCTGTATCGGTTTATATACATGAACATCTTTAGCATTAAACTAACCGGTCTCAAGCGTTACGGGAGAAGTTAAATCCTATGTCTGATGCATGCAATTTATGAAGTTATCTTTTAAATAAATGACTCCATGTAAAATAATCGGCAGATATTACCTTTTTTATTTCTATTAAAGAGGTCTATTTCAAATATTTGATACTGTCTGATCAGTTCGACTGTTGTCGCTAGTGGAGAATAACATACTTATCTTTTGACAACACCTGCTGCTATCGGCAGTTATGGGCTTTGTGTTGTTCATTCTTTATTTTGTCTGTGTTGAGTTTTGTATATTTTTGCCTGGTCCATGGACTGTTTTAAATAGCGTAATATGTTTAATTCTTTTAAAATTGAAGGTCTTATATTCTGAACTATTTTACTATGTTCTATGCAAAGCTATGATGTTCGTTTGGTTAAGAAGTAGAAATAAAAGCAGAAATTCATAACACGATATTTACCATAACTTGAAAATTTTGCTTCATCTGTATGGTATTCATTTCTTACTGTAGGGGAATCTGAAAAAAAATAATAATGGATATTCTGTATTGATAATTTTTATGCATTTATAAAAAAATAAATACTCAAACTGTTTAAACTATAGGTTAAATGCATGCGCATATTTTCTAACTGAATATTCAAAATCAGAAGAGAATATAATCTTTACTGCACTTATGTTGGTAAGAATATAAATATTTGTTTTCATAAATTGCGTTTAATGAAATTAACGTTGATAAAATCGTATTAATACTTATAAAAATGAAGATTAGTAAACAAGGACTTAGTTTCCAAAATTGTTTTAAAAAATTGCATATCTTAAGAAATAATTTGCACATGACAGGATAAGAAGCATTCGAAATAACTTGTTTAACAATGTTTGATTTTCTTTCAATTCGTGTTGTTTCAAGATAAAATTTCTCGCAAAGGATAATATCAAATAAGTGTCACAAAACGGCCACAATTTTCGTTGAAGGAAAACATTTTAGCAAACATAAACTATAATTGTAAAGTGTTGAACCTTTATTTTCGTAAACTACAATAAAACTGTAAAATTCTCTACCACTAAACCCTCGTTATTCTTTATTATCACGAAAGATCTCACCGATCAGTGTATGTAATGTCATTAGGTGTCATGTCCAAACTTTTAATTCAGAAGTCATTAGATATATAGATTCCAAACACTAAACCGTATGTATTCCGAATCAATCATATGTATTATGAACTACCATGACAAGAACCTTGAATGCTATGCACACTTTGCCTTTAAGTGTGTATGATACCTCAAACCCTGTACAATTGA
Organism: Mytilus galloprovincialis; assembly: GCA_037788925.1. Taxonomy (NCBI): domain Eukaryota; kingdom Metazoa; phylum Mollusca; class Bivalvia; order Mytilida; family Mytilidae; genus Mytilus; species Mytilus galloprovincialis. Next base: position 15,640,472 of record CM075339.1, read on the forward strand.
GATGTCAACACTGTGAGGTTATTTAATGTGCAATTAATTAACAATTTGTGCAAATATGGGCTTTTTGAAACTTCTAGCAGAGACCTTGTGGGTTGCTCAATTTCAGGAAATACGTAACCTCACTTCGCAAATTTAGACCTTTCTATGTAAATGTCTCCGCTTCGAAATACGAATTGAATTTTAAATGTGCGCATTGTTATGCATTTACTTTTCTACATTTGCTAGAGGTATAGGGGGAGGGTTGAGGTGTCATAAACATGTTTAACCCCGCCGCATTGTTGCCCCTGTCCCAAGTCAGGATCCTCTGGTCTTTGTTAGTCTTGTATTATTTTAATTTTAGTTTCTTGTGTATAATTTGGAAATTATTATGTCGTTCATTATCACTGAATATTATATATTTGTTTAGGGGCCAGCTGAAGGACGCCTTCGGGTGCGGGAATTTCTCGCTACATTGAAGACCTGTTAGTGACCTTCTGCTGTTGTTTTTTCTATGGTCGGGTTGTTGTCTCTTTGACACATTCCCATTTCCATTCTAAATTTTATTTTCATGCACAAACAAGTTTATTGTTCGAACAGCGGAATCGATGAAAGGGCTATCATCGGCGGCTATTGTTAATGAATTGTGCATCTAGGCCCATATATGAGAGGACATATATCACCGTTGATGAATGCTTACGTCATCTTTGTTTCGGATCGTTGAAATGCATTATTTCTATTGCTAGGATGTTGTATATTAGTTGGCAAAGTAGACATGCAGTGACTATAGATTTGTAATCTGCATCTGCATATATACTTTAAAAATCAATCTAATTTGAAATTTTGAAATTTGTTTTAACAGACAAAATTATTAATATGTGATCATTTTGATATTTAATGAAATCGTTACTAGGCAGTCATTCTTTCAGCAGAACTTAACAAAACTACATATTTGTTCATGTTTAAATACTACTGCCACCATTGATATGCACACAAACTTAAACAAAACGACTGTTTAAACCTGTACTTACAAACTGATACGTTAAGTTCACTGTTTACAACTTTCTAATGATAGATTTTGTTTCAACAAACATAGTCTTTCGACTTAAATTCAAAAAAAAAATACACAATCACTTTCCTGTTTTCGCCTTTTTGGAGAGGTATTGGATATGATATGGTTTAAGCTGAGTGGGAAAAGAAGGTTATTTGAAAAAGGAAATGATTATACTAGTATTTATAAGGAATTTAAAGCAATACTTAAGCGATTACTTCAGTTGTCATTTTTTTGTGACCGTTACAAATTATTCGTTGCAAAGATGATGTTTAATTTGACGTAAGTGACCTACCGAATTATTCGTATATCTTGGCAGTTTTTGAAGGCAATTCTTCAGCGCGTTCTTCGGTTGTCATTTTTTTGTGACCGTTGCAGATTATTCGTTTCAATTATGATGTTCCGTATGCCGAAAGTGACCTACCGAATTATACTTAAAACCGGGCAGTTTTTGAAAGCAATTCTGATATCAAGCCCCAGTTTTCGGTGGTATCCTTTTTGAGTAGTCTTTAAGTATCATGATTTGTTTTATGTACTACTTATTTTTTTAGCAATGAAGTTTTTATATTATTTTTGAGTTTGAATGTTCTTTTGCTACCTGATTTTGAGACTCCATGTTGTACACAAGATGTCTTTTAGTTATATGATTATTAACGCATACTACAATTCCTTATATACTCTAATATATTTCCCCAAATAGGAAAAACCGTTAAATTATCGTAGTAAATGCAAAAGTATAAAACCAAAACCTGAACTCTAAGGTAAGTTCAACGATCGGAAGTACATACATGTATAACAGAAGAAGTCCAATATTATCAACAATGGGAATTAGTAAATACAGCAACATGAGCAATGACGAGTTTAATGTTTTCCCATAGGAAATTGATGGTTAATCCTGGATTTATAGCTAGATAAACTACCCACGTGAACATGTTATATAATTATTGTGTATAGTTTCGTATGATTAAAAGAATAAGGAATAGGCAACTCAATCAGACTAATGACGTGCATGTGATTATAATTTTGATTCACCAGCCATAACTCAGTTAAAACTGACTAAAATGTAAAAAATATCCAAATGATTCTTACAAAGATGCCAACAAACAGGTAATCTGCAGAGAATACCTGGGACAAAGTTATGATATAACTATCAGTTTCAGTAAGGTGTGTGTTGCTTAGTTTTTTAAATCGATTTTCGTGTGCTATAGTCCCCCCCCCAACTGTTTTCCTTATAGCCACGCCGTTGGCAGTTTGTCTAATGTCTCTCGCCCCTCATTGATATAAACAGCATTACATAGATGTTTACCTTCTTTGCAAATAAACCATTCTAGTTTTAAAGATCAGTCATGACGATGCATAGTCAAAACATGTTCTCCTTTATCGGATTCAGATATGTTTGCAGATATGCAGAATTTCGGTGATACTGTCCGGCCACCTAAAAGATAACATTCGTTGACTAAAAAGTATTATGTAAGGAATAAAGATAATACATGTACAAATGTATAATCATGATTTATACTAAAAGAAGAGATATATCATTCGAGTCTTGAAACAGCATGACTACACAGATACAAACTTTTATTTAACAATCAATGATGACGTAAGATATAATCTCACTTCTTTATTTTACACATTTGACATCCTTAGTTGATGTTATAAATCCTTTGTTAATCATGTATATGTGCATCATCAACCGATACACATGTTTTTATTGAGCTTAAAAGTATAAGTATAGATTATAACATGCCCTTTTCCATATTGGCCCTGGTAATATCCCGAGACTCCCATATCGGCCTCAAGGCTTTGGCCGAGGGCCGATATGGGTCGAGGGATGATACCACGGCCAATATGGAAAAGACATGTTATAATCTATTTATCACATGTTTAAGTTTTGCAGGAAAGATGAAAAAGTTCAATTATAACAATTTAATAAAACAAAACACTCAGGTAAATCTTTAAAAAAATATCACAAAAGTTTTATCACATTTTCAAATTTAGTTTTTATCATTTACTCCATAGAAATTTATTGTCACATTTCGACTTATTTTAGAATATGGTTATACACAAACGCGTGAATTTGGCATAATTGGGGCTAAATATATAACTGTTGGTTGTGCACTGTTGCTAGTTGCCACTGTAGCAGAATTCTCCTCATAACTTTCAATGCAAGCAACCATTGCATCGACATCTACATTTGTTAAATCATCATCTGTTAATTGTTTAATATTGTGAGTGGATGTACTTGGCTGATCAGAGACATTTCCAGGTTTATTAGCTATAGATCCTCGGTTACCAGAAGAGATGTCACTTAAAATGTTTGACATTTTTTCTTGCTGCTCTAGAGAAGAAGAGCTATATTGGTTTATAGATTGAACATTACGGTGTCCAGTCAACTGCATTATCTGGGTAGCTTCAACGTTAGAATGTAATAATGACGTAACTGTTGTTTTTCTCGCACTGTGACTAACTTTACGGCCTGTGAGACCAGCTTTAAGAGACATAGTTTTTGCCAGGTCACCAAGCTTGTTCTTTCCAAGTGGTTGCTTACTAAACCATAGTGCTCTAATAGGTAGAAAAGTGATGTCAGGGGTAATATTGTGGAGTGTTGACAGATACATCCTACTGTCTGGTGTCAAAGTATCAACAGGCCGTCTTTTCATGAACTCTTTAAATGCATTTACAGGACATCTTGGGTCACCTACAAAGAAGACCAATGATTAAACTTACAAAATAAAGAAGTAACTTTTTTTTCAAAACATACAACACTTTTTAAAAATATTCTTAAATGTAAATCGCAGAGAATATATATTATGTTATGTATTAAGAATTCGATTTCGGCTTTTGTGTGTTCTGTTCCCTATTGCTGCAAAGTAGTTTTATTGTGAGTTTATATACGAATTGATATTACAAATATGTGTGTTTGTAAGATTAAAATGTCACGATATAATTCTATACGGTATTTACCTGGGTTTTCAAACATTTTAGGTGCAAACGACCTTGTATTTCCAGACTCCCCTTGTCTTGTTTTTGCCATTCTTTCTGAATATTCAAGATAGTGCTTTCCTTCTGATGTTGCTTTCATTGTTACATCACCAAATAACATATCTGTATGCTCTTGTTTACTTCTCATTCCAAAATGGAGACTGTTATTTAACCATACTGTGTTTGTTAAGGCTTCAGGGTTACCTTAAATAATATAAATTAAATATGAAACGATGCAAAATTACATGTATATATATACGAATAATTTATTTGCAATTGTACATTATACAATTGCAACTACCTTTTTTTATTGAAAGAAATTCTATAAATTGAAAGGAGAGTCTCTGGAAATTACTTTATTAATTATAGAAAAAAAATACAACCATAGTTTATTATATAACTGAAACTTTTGACGAATTTTAATTACTATCCTACTCATGCCTACTATTAAACGGAAACTGTGTTTTAACTATAAAATAAATTTTAAATACTTTATAAATACTTGATCATAAAAACTTACTTATTCCTAGCAGATTTTTGTTGAACAAGGAATCAATTTCATCAGAAGTGAAGGGGTCTGCACGTCTTTTTTTTATTTCCAAGTCCTTTCCCTTTTAATGCTTTACGCTTCGCTTCTATAACATCCCGAGAGTGTGCAAATTCCTTGTCCTTTAATATACTGATGTTGCTTTTTTTCATTCAGATATCTGGGTATCGAGGATTGTATGAATTTTAGTGAATCCGGCTCATATTCTTTTCTATCTTTTGTACATACTGCTATGAAAAATCTGGCCAGATACATATTCATTGCTTCAACTGGAATATCCTCTGGATTGCGCAATTCTCCGACACTTATTAACCAGTCCTTCAGAATTTTAATGTCACTTACTGTTTTTTTTTCTCGTATTGGCGTTTTTCATTAGTTCCACAAAGTCTCCCGTTTTGCCATCTCCCACTGCGACGAAACGAGCACCGTCACCGTCATTGTTCGCCATTGTCGTTAAGGACGCAATGACGTCACGTCATTTAGAGGGCACAATATAAATATCTATTTTGAGGTTATTGCACATGCAAAACCTAAGGTATTCATTACAAATATGTGATAAATAGTATTACACCGAAATGCCGGAGTTTGTCCATAATCTGCTGGATGACATTTCCGGTCTAGTACCGAATCGTGTCGTCAAGTACTCGCGACAAGCACGATTCAAAAAGAATAACGATGTGTTAACAAATATTCGAATGTGAACAATAAGCCATAATGTTGAATGATAGAATGATAAATAGAAGCATTTAAAAAAATTATTTGGATTCAGATAGTGAAATCTAAAACATGAAACTTCACACACAAAAGCAAGGAAACACAGATCGTGTCACGCAATAACACGCCAAGGACCAACGATCACAACTTCGGACAGGTCATACAGTTATTATGTAATTAAATGTCTATCATGATAATTAATTATTCAAAGGTCAATACAAACATTAGAATAGAAAACAACTATGGAAGCAAATAAGCAGTATATATCTTCAAATTGTCATCACAAGTTTCTCAATTGTTTCATTATATAAATCGTCTTGGCTAACACTGGCTCATGTTAAAAATTTCAATTCACTTTGTTATTTAACGTGATACGTGCAATAAAAAATGGCAAAATCTTCTTCTTATTATGTAACTGTATCTGTTTTACTTATTCATGTTACACAGTACATGTATTTTGTTGATATTCCATAATCGTAAAACAGTTTAAAAGTGTCATATCAAGTAACAAATAAATGTTTGTCTTTTTAATTTTTACTCATTGCATCGTTAGTTGATTTTCAACTTATGATTATGACTTTTCCTCTAGTATAGTTGTCCCCTTTTACAAAACCAAAAAATAAAAATTGTATAATTCTAAAAAAAAAAAGAAATACCGAACTTTGAGGAATATATCCTCATGCAAATAGCGAAATCAAAAGCTAAAATGTATTAACCGAACGGATAACAAATAAAAATACAAGGATTTTTTTGATAACCCTTAATGCGAGTTTACACATATCAAAGTATCATAATCCTGGATAAAACATAAATTGGGAAGATTTCTTTTTAACGGGATCGCAAAATTTATGGATTTGGGGAAAAAATGCCCGCATTACGATTTCAATTTTAAACTATTTCAGTCAGAATATACTGGATATTTAATTACCTAGTGTTTGCTCAACTTCTATTTCTTCTCTAAAAACATTGGTCCACGCCACTGAGTGTAGGTTGTGTGATAAATATTGACAGGCGTTTGAACTAGGTAATAGTTTGTTCTGGTTCCAGCATTTGTCAAAAATTTGAATCTGTGGAAAACCCCATAGTCCAAAAGATGATGACGACATACCATCCTCTGAAATTCCATTCCAAACAAAAAAAAAAACACTTCATAGGCGGATTATGATAAATAATTCATAGTAAAGTTCGCAATAACATAAATCTATACAAATTTCGAAAATGCCAATGCGACGTATCATTTGAAGATACCAATAATGTGTTAATAAACATTCTGTATCAATACATTATGGTCATGAGGTATAGAATGGAGGTACTTATGTCTTTATAACGTGTTATAGTGGTGTTTTGTTTTGTCTTTTGGTATTTTCAACCTTATTACTGTTTAGTATCCATTTTGCGTATCGGAATGATAACATCTATATTAAGCTGGGTACTGACGTTGTTTATTATTTTGATAAGTGCAAACAAAGCAAACAATTATATTTATGCACCTGTTATTTGTACATTTAGTGGCTGATTGCAGGATAAACACATGCATAGATGTGGTATAATTGACAATGTCACAATAATGTTCCGCATGTCATAGGAAACTATGTACTATAAAAATATATATGTACATAATGGGTATTTTAGACGTTACAAAATAATCATCTTTGAAATTTAGAACAGGTTAGGAAAACTATTTTGGACAACTGGTAATTCAAGATTTGGGTTTTCAGATAATGTCAACGTTATTTGAACTGAGAGAATTCTAACAATGAAATCACAATCGAAAAGCGACTATTGATGTGTTTAGATGGAGAGTGAAAGGCATATGCATATACCGATTTAGAATGCGTGCACACATGGTGTTTTATATATGATTTAATTTTGTATGACTTACCGCAAATACCTTTAATATTAGAATTGCCTTTACAGTCTTCTTCATGCATATATATCAAATATGGAGGGATGCATCTCAATGTCGAACATAGACCATGTTTGGCGTCAGATGATTTTATAGTACCATTAAAAACTATAAAGTTAAATGAAATATGAAAATTAACATGTTACAAAAGACGATTATGAACTACAGAGGAATAATTTATACTTTGCAAAAGTAGAGGCATGACTAGTTTACCAATGTCCAAATTTCATCTTTCAATCTGTTATCTCTTATCTTGGTATTTAAGACGCTGCATATGTGTAGTTATTCAGTTGTGACACAAAACAATCAAACCAGTAATCGTTCAGTTAGTCAGTCTTTGTTAATGCAGTATTTTGGTTTTGTATGCTCTTCTACTTCGTATTTGCTTTGTCTTTCCAACTGGTATTTTAGCAGTACCGATGAGTTTTATGTAACAGTAGTTTGCATTTCGCATATCAAATTGTACGTCTAATATATTGTTGAGGTGTTTAATGTGAGGAGTACATCCCTGCTAATGAATTGCTTGGTTAGTGACATAATCATGTAATAAAATACATCTAAAAGTGGTAAATTTAGCATTTTGCAAGATTCATATTATTTTTGTAAGTCAGAATAGTTTAGTCGAATTGTTTTTTATATGAGTACAAAAACAAATCGCCTAGAAGAATTAAAGCAGTTTGTCGAAAGGCCCGAACTATCAATAACTTTGGGTTATTGATGGATGCATTACTAGTTGAGAACTATGTAATACAACAGATAAGAACATGCAACAAACACCAAAGTTAAACACTTGTCGTCTTATAATTACTTTCTTCAGAGAGGACTGCTGCTTTCAATGAAAAAAAAAAAAAAATCAAAAAACAAAGGGTCCCATTTGAAAAGAAAAAAAATAATTCCCTCGAAATATTTAAAGTCGCCATAAATACGATGAGGAGTAATTTGACCGTTATTGTGTCACATAACCGATGATTTCCCGCTAATAGTATTTGTATAAAATGCCGAAAAATTGTGCAAAATCTATTCTTGTTTCAAAAAAAAAGAAATGCTTGGAATAAGTAAAGTTTTACCTTCTCCAGTACTATAGACACATTTTCACAAAATATGATTTTGCATTTCAGATAATACCCATCATTAGAAATTAACAAAACACATTGTCACCTCTTTTTATTTTTACCTATGTACAACCTTTAATAAACATGTCATTACAAAGTTTCCAAATAGTCTATAGAAAAAAACAAATAAATAAATGGTCATTTGAAACACCAATATATATGTCAAAGTTTACAAATAGTCTATAGAACAAACACATAAATAAATGGTCTTTTGAAACACCAATATATATATGTCATAGTTTCCAAATAGTCTATTGAAAAAACAAATAAATAAATGGACATTTTAAACACCAATATATATGTTTAAGACCAAGATTTTTTAACTGCAATGAAATGTATAATTAATTTTCTACGACTGTCAAAGTTAAGGAACTAGTTTTTGCCACTTTTGCGTATGTAACCGGATGTGACTTACTATGATTTAGTAGTGTTACACTAAGTAAGATTTTTTTGTTGAATAAATGTGATTTTATTCCTTTATACTTCATGTTAATTTAAACATATTTATGTGTCATCATTACAAATATATCATCATAAGAAATACAAACTTCATCCTTAATCCGGCTTGTAAAACTTAACTGTACAAATTTGTCATAATTAGTTCTGAATCAATAGTTTGAGAAAAATCAAGTTTGATGTATAATGAAATTAACGTACAGCGATTCGAGCTTAAATTCTTCGACAAATCTCAGTAAAGCTGCATCATAATATGATATAATATGTACCAATACATACTTCAATATTTATCTCATATGCCTTCGATCTGATGAATATGATACAAACAATGCCGTAAGAATGATAAATACCACCAATGTGTCTTCATAATAAGGTCTCGTTCGGTCCGTTGATACTTATCATTTGATCAGAATTCAGACTGTTAATGCCAACAAATAAACATGTTTGGATAACTATCATTCATTCATATCATAAATGTTATAATAAATCAGTAATTGAAGTTTTCAAGCGGAAAGAACTAGCAATAAACAAGTTTACTGACTCTACTTAGGTGTCAATAATTCCTTACATAAACGTAACTGTACGCCTTATTCAAGTGCGGGACATTAAAAGTTTCCCTTTTAGTGAATAAGATGTTGTTCCTGCTTCAAATTTGATCTATAACTAATAACTGTATATTTATTAAAGTACTTTTTCAATGTGTTATACTATTAACCAATGTATGTTCCATTGATTGCTGATGTCGTGTTGCAGTGCTAGAAAAACATTCAATAATAAGAATTTAATTAGTTATGTTAACTTACTCTGATAAATCAATACTGTTTCATTATTTGATATTTTGCAAGACGAAAGGTTTGAAACACGTACAAAACGCGTTTTTGTTCTGAAAAAAAAAAACATTTATACAAAGAATGTTAAACAAAGTGTTTGACTGTATTAATATAGTGTGTTTTATTAGGCAAGGTGATATAATCGTTCAATAATATGTAAAATTTGTTATTTGAAACCACTGTTAAGGGAGCTCTTTGTGCATTACTTTAACGTTGATTATCAAGCAAGACAATCGACTCGATCTCATTAAAAAAAAGTCTTCCTCAACCCCTCTCCGAAAATATTTCATACACTCATTGTTTTTTAATTCAATTGTTTGTGGGACAAAGACTAACAGTGAACTGTACAGTGTAGTCATTGTTTCGTCAAGAAATATAATCAGTATATAAAAAATATTTAGAATATAATGATAACTGTCCTATGGATTCTTATAAAAATTAAAGTTCTACATATTTTTGACGACACAACTATAACAAAAGATGTAGTAGTTTTAAAAACCAATACATTCACTGTTTTATTCGCTTTTGGCTTCAAAACTAATGAACTTCTAAAAAAACAAATTTTTCTATAAAAAAAAGAGGAAAATGATTTTGTTAATTAGAAGACGAAATATGAATGCCAATGAAAAAATAATCCACAAAAGACCAAATGACACAACAATTATTAACTATAGGTCATCGTACGGCCTTCAACAATGACAAAAGCCCATAATGCATATAGTAAGCTATAAAAGGCCCAGCAATTACAACGTCAAACAAATCAAACTAAAAAATCAAACGGCCAAATTTAGGTACAAAATAATTACAAACAACAAATATGTTACATAAACAGACGATAACTACTGAATGACAGGGTCCTGACTTCGGACAGACACTACTTGTAGAACAGAAACTGATTAATATTCTAATAAAAGAGGGACAAAAGATACCAAAGGGACAGTCAAACTCATCAATTAAAAAAAAAATTGACAACGCCATGGCTAAAAATGGAAAAAAGACGAACAGAAAAACAATAGTACACATGACACAACATAGAAAACTAAAGAATAAACAACACAAACCCCACCAAAAACTAGGGGTGATATCAGGTGCTCCGGAAGGGTAAGCAGATCCTGCTCCACATGCGGCACCCGTCGTGTTGCTTATGTGATTACAAATCCGGTAAATAGTCTAATTCAGTAGGTCAAATTCATGAAAGGGAACGGGGTTGTAGCTACGACGTAAGGAACATATCCGATATCATTTGTGAAACGGTTATTCCATAACGGTCAACCAACTCGTGATGGCGTCCGTTAAATTTACGAAGGGATGATTTCAACTTCACCATTTGAACTCTTGGTTTAATAGCTTCCTTGTGAGCAGTAACCCTCTATAAAAACAATCATGATAGGAAATGCAAGCACGGGAATATCGTATCAATTGGGAGATATATACCCCGTATGCAGGTGCTGCTGGAATATTTGCTACTTAGAAATGGAAAGTTCACAATTGGAAAGCTGAAATCATCTCTTTTGTCGTGAAAAAAAATGTATGTATTTAGAATACAAAAAAATTAATTGAATTTCAATTAATCATTGATCATTGTGAACTTCACGGCATAACATGAACTTAATTAATTGATTAGTTAAATGACCCCTCATGCCAAATCCTCATTATCTGCAGCGGGTCCTGTGTAATGGGCAAATATCGACATGTCATCAAGGTGGGTTCAAACAGTTATGTCAAGTTTATGAAGTATGTAGCCTGTGAAAAGACAATATCCGATAGATTTGTAAATTCACAATACATGTAACAAGCCAACCTGAATACATGCGTTTTAATGTTCAATGATATTTTTTATACATACACAACTATATAAAACGGTAATGAGCCAAATTGACCGTTTACAAGTCTAATGCACTTGACAGTTGAGTTGAGATTGAACGTTAATCTTTGAAAGCCTTGATAGCTTTAGCTTGTGACACCGCGTCATTGTGATAAATAATAATCATGACAATGATATCAATAAATAGAAAATTGGAATCGCATACTTATTTGTATCTCTGAGGCCTAAATACAATATAGAAAACATCGAACTAAATCGCTGTGTCTGTCTGGTTTGGTTTATATTAAAGTGTTGGTATGTCTGTTAAACGCTAATTTAGTCTTATGTTGGAAACACTTTATATAATGCTGTTTTTTTTTGTAACCTTCATCCCTCCATTTATCTAATTTGTTTATTTATTTTAGTAATTGGTTCTGACATCAACAATCACACAGAGGTAAGTTAACTTATCATACTGATATTCTTATACATCATTTTATACTATCCAAAATACACATGCCTTTTGTGTTCTTAAGGCTTTCACACACTTCACCACCGTCGCATTGGTTTCCACCACATGGGTCAAAAAGTGGATCATGTAAAAGGAATGGTGATCAAAATACCACATGACTCACATAAATCATAATTCATTTTCAGAAGTATGCCCCCATCCTTATGATTTTACCCATACTTTTTATACAGATTGTGTTTATTTACTATTTTTGGAAGATTAACTGATTAGAGTATTTGCGAATTGTTCAAGTAAAGACCGACAAGTCAAATTACTGAAGTCTTAAATACAAAAAGAAGTAAGAGAAATAGGGAACCAATGCTCCTAGTAACTGTGTGGATACTTGCAACTCTTGTGTTTTTTAAAATTTTAAGTACAAGTTAAAGAGGCAAAAATCCAAATAAAAAAGGTTCATAAGGGGACAAGTAGAAAATTCATTAAAAATAATTAAAAGAAAAAGGAAAAAAACAGGGAAAAGTTCTTGAAATTGTCATTGCACTAATGAAATCAAAATCGTAAACCTTTTTTTGTCTCTTTCTTAATTCCCTGATTTGCGTAGAACTCAGAAATCTACTTTCTTCTTCCGGTCTTGTTGTCATGAGACTTTGAGTAGTCTAGTAAAATATAGGAACTCAAGGAACACAATATCAATTTTATTTTTAATAATTCTTCGTCTTTGGTATGACTAAACGTTACCTGATGATTGCGTTTCTTTGTGTACACTGAACATGAAGTCATAACTTAAACATCGTCACAAGTAAAATTCCTAACAACCGAACCAAAATCGGAAACATTACGGTATTTCTGTTTCTTTTTAAACAGATTTTGAAGTAACAAAAAAAATATCATACAGACTTCGTCCCCTTTTACAGATAATGCCTGCCTCATCAAATCAAAATCAAATGACAAAACCCATAAAATACAAATGGAAAAGAACTGTCATATTCCTGACTTGGTACAGGCATTTTCAAATGTAGAAAATGGTGGATTTAACCTGGTATTATAGAGCTTAACCTCTCACTGTGTTGAAAGTCTCATCAAATCCCGTTATATTTACAGTGATGCTTGAACTAAACAATCATAATACATAAAATAGTCAAAATATGGGTACAGCAGTCATCCTTGTGTAACAATTTTAAAAGGAACAATTTAACTATATAAAAAAAAAAAACATTTATCTACATACACATTCATTACTTCGCGTGTCTGACGTCATAAAATGTTAGACGTTCCATAGTATTGTCGTTCAATGTTTATACACTCCATTTTAAAATTTTACATGGGCAATGTTAGCATAAAGGGTTAAAAAATCAAAAGTATGTAAGAATTAGTTACAGAAATAGACCGAGATTTAAAATAGTCCAAAAGTAATTGCACCCTTACTACAATATACATTTGAATGTGAAATGAAACAAAAAACACAAAAAAACCAAAGACGTCGATTTGTGTTTTTTAGGCAGGAAAAAAAACATGTATATAACTGATTCGTCTTTTGTTTATATAAAATAAAGGTATTACCCTAACTTATTAATATTGTTTTTTCTCAAAATGACCGTCAAGGAGGAAATCCCAGGAATGTAAATTTTCTATTTGACATCTAAATGTGCTTGAAGTAAAGTTTGTTTGATCATATTACATCATTTGAAGTATTTTTTGTTCATTGCATATCTTTGGTGAGATATGTGATATAAAATCATTTAATTGTAAATCAAGTTTTTATATGCAGTTACAATCATAATTCCTTTTCAGTATTAGTGAAACAATATCCAAAAGAATAAGTAATAACACGGAACTCCTTTAGATTTTGTTTAAAATAATTGAAAACTATACAAATATGAGTCATGCAGTAGATTACCACATAATTTAGCTTAGACGTTCTATGAATATATAGGATATGCTTAGTTAGGCACTAAACTAATTATAACATGACAAAAACAGCCGACAATTAAGCTCACTTCTGCTAAAGTATTGAATTGATTTAAACATCGTTATTGTTTAGTCGTTATAAAAGCATTTTTAAAACGTAAATAAATATCTTATCACACGAAGCATCAGTAAAAAATTGCACATTAATCGAGTTAATTAACAATCAGATATTTCTTAATTACTAATCAATTTACTTTTATTAATATTTTAATACACATTAATGTATCTTAAAATGTAAATCACGAAATTACTGAACTCCGTGGAAACCACAAAACGGAAAGTTATAAGAAACGGAAAAATAAAATTGCAAAACCAAAAGCTCAAACAAATCAAACGAATGGATAACAACTGTCATCCGCATGGACAATGCTAATTCAAATAAAAGCGAAAATAAATCTAATACCAAACATACTATAATGTGGTTTTCATATTTATGATCCGGACATTGTTTTGAATTAAAAGACGTCATATATTTTGTATAATTCAAAATGTGTTATTCCTTACTTTTTAAAGTAGAGTTATGGATTACAATGGATTAATGAATTATATTGTGAAGTTAATCATGTTAATATGGCATTAAATTGTCATGAAACTGAATCTACGATGGTTTGAAAGTCAATGTTTGAAAATTGAAAAGATGATAAAAGAAATGTAGAGACTCTCTCTATTTCTAGCAAATCGTAAGACCTGAAGAAAAAAAAATGTGTTCATTTTTTTTTAAGTGTTAGCATGTAATTTTAGATACCAAAAATACAGAATATATGCACATTAATAAGAGGGTCATGACAGTCTTTCAAATCATACGTTATGCCTGGTATATAAGTGATCAAGATTAAAAATTGAAACACAAGACCGTTTTTGTGCTCTTTGATTATCATAATGATGTTCAACTTCGTACTTTTTTGGCATTTTTAACTTTTTTTTATTCAAGGCGTGTCTTGCCTAATACTAAAATAATTCTGTTCTATCAAAGACAAACGTTATTGACTTTTACCATTACCTGACATAACGCTACTTTTTTGACGTGACATGTGTTGAATTAGCTTGTCGAAGACACGTTGGTGGCCTTCGGCTGTTTTCTACTTTTTGGTCTTGTTGTTTTCTCTGTCAAAGAACGAACACACAAGATTTGATACGGTCAATTTAAAAAAATGATATGTAAAAAGTAAAATCACTAAAATACTGAACTCAGAGGAAAATCAATACGGAAAGTCCATAATCACATGGCAAAATCAAATAACAAAACGCATCAAAAGCGAATAGACAAGAACTGTCATATTCCTGACTTGGTACAGGCATTTTCAAATGTAGAAAATGGTGGATTAAACCTGGTTCTATAGCGCTAACCCTCTCTCTTTATTAACAGGCTCATCAAATTCCGTTCTATTTACATGATGCGTTAAATAAACAGTCACAATTAATAAAATAGTCAAAATATGGGTACATCAGTCATCATTGCATAACAATTTTAAAAGGGACAATTTAACAGAACACAAAAACATCTATCTACGAACACATGGATTGACTTGAGTGTCTGACGTCATCAAATTTGTATACGTCACATAAATTTGTCGTTCAATGTGCATTCACACAGTTTAAAAATTTACATAGGCAATGTAAGCATACAGAGTTAAAACATCAAAAGTATGTAAGAACAGATTACAGAAATAGACCGAGATTTAAACTAGTCCAAAAGTTATAGGTAGAATTTATGAGAATCCCAAAAAAGAAAATGGTGGATTTAACCTGGTTTTATAGAGCTTAACCTCTCACTGTGCTGAAAGTCTCATCAAATCCCGTTATATTTACAATGATGCTTGAACTAAACAATCATAATACATAAAATAGTCAAAATATAGGTACAGCAGTCATCATTGTGTAACAATTTTCAAAGGAAAAATTTAACTATATAAAAAAAAAAAAACATTTATCTACATACACATTCATTACTTCGCGTGTCTGACGTCATAAAATGTTAGACGTACCATAGTATTGTCGTTCAATGTTTATACATTCCATTTTAAAATTTTACATGGGCAATGTTGGCATAAAGGGTTAAAAAATCACGAGTATGTAAGAATTAGTTACAGAAATAGACCGAGATTTAAACTAGTCCAAAAGTTATAGGTAGAATTTATGAGAATCCAAAAAAAGTTAATTCCACTACGCAATTGAATGATTTTGACGTTTGTGGTTCAACGTATATAGTAATTCATAATAGAAATATATCATAATGACATATAATAGACCAAAATAATACTGACGGGATCTTTTAAAGTACAGAGTCACGTAATAAGAACAAAAGAAATACAAAGATTCGCATATACAAAACAAACAACCAAAAAATGAAAGCCAATGCACACACATTGACGAGATGTATAAGTACCGAGCCACGTCAAACGGATATCACATAAAACCATTCAGCAGTAAAAGTAATATTAATATTAGAACAAAGACAAATAAAAGAACAGTAAAACATGTTGTTAAGATGATAAACAACATCAGTACGCAGAATCTATACATCAAGACCATCGTGTATTTTTTTAGAAGTTGATACGGAATATTTATCAACAAGGTCTTGGTACCTTCCGATGAATTTTTTTTAGAAAAAGGACGAGACGTTCTTTGACATACCCCTGGTTCATCAACTTTCTACTCAGACACTGATGACGTTTTACAAAGTCTGAGTAGGAGCTGCAAGCTCTTGAATATCGAATAAGTTGGGAAATATATATCCCATATGCAGGTGAAGTTGGTATGTTGCTACTAAGGTGGGGGAAAATTATAATTTCAAAATTAAAATCGTCTCTTTTGTCATAGATTCTGGTACTGAGATGACTGTGTAAGTCAAATTCGAGATATAAGTCTAAAAATGAGGCGGAGGAAGCGGTGTCTGTTGTTTCTTTAATCTCTAGTTCTGGGGGATATATCAATGGAACCCAATCAGAAAAGTTCGGATTGTTTATGGAAAGAACATCATCAATATATCTGAAAGTGAAATTAAATAATCTGGCTTCTTTGATCCTTTTGTTTTTGACAAATGTCTGGAGGAACTCCAATTCATATGAAAATAAGAAGAGGTCGGCAAGAGGCGCACAGTTTGTTCCCATAGGAATGCCGACAATTTGTTGGAAAAGTCTACCTCCAAACTCAACAAATATGTTGTCGGTAAGAAACTCCAGCATATTGACCACTTGTTCTTCTCTGTAGCATATTTTACCTTTTTGTTTGTCACTATTAACGAAATATGCCTTATGAAATCCCAAAGTAATAAATTTATAGCGTATGCTACCATTTTTATGTTGAAGGCATTGTGGATAATTTCTTTTAGGCGATTTTTCAATTTTACATGGGGAATGGTGGTATACAGGGTTGAAAAATCAAAAGTTTTGATGGAACTAATTTCAGAAAAAGACCTAGATTTAAAATTGTCTAGAAGTTCTTTAAAATTTTTAAGAATCCACATATGGTTAATCCTACTACGCGAGTAAACATTTTCACAGTATTTCTGAAGACCCTCTTTCACTGCGGACAGAATCTTAGTCAATCTAATGGACAATTCTTTAGTGGAACATGAAGATGAGCCAGCAATATACCGTTGTTTGTACGGAATTTTATGAAGTTTTGGTATCCAATACAAACAAGGTAAGTCCTCCGATTTGGTCTTCAATGTAATGTTTATTGAGGCCATGAAGGACTTATGATTTGCTAAAATCTCATCCTTGTCAAATGATATGTCTTTGTATGTGGGATGACCTGAGTGGTCCGTTATACCCAATTCTTTTACAAGACATTCGTAGTAATACGATTTACATACAAAGACAATATTTGAAGCTTTGTCCGCAAGAACATCAACATACATATCATGAAGAGTTGATAGACATTTTATGGCCTCTTTGTCTCTGAAAACGGACTTTGGTCGATCGTTCACACAGTTTTTCAACTTGTGAATGCGACGTTTTATCAGAGACCTGATAGTTTTAACCCATTCTGACAAAGTGTCCAGTTCAACTTTTTCTCGCTTAGCCCATGCTCTGGCGTAGTCCTCAATAGAATCCATAGTTATTGTGAAGTTATGGTTCCAATTGATGTGTTGGGGTTCTCTTAACTTAGGACCATGAGAAATCACCTTTCGGAGATTTTCGTGTTGAATTATGTTTAGATCCCCATTTATAACATGACCAGAGGGGCTGTAATTATAAGGCGAGTTTTAAGATGATCCTGATATTAAATATATTGTACTGATTTTTTCTGCACCTTTGTTTTGATTATATATATCAACACAATTCCTCTGCTTTACTTGTATTGTTAGTACCTAGTCTGATACATGCATACAATGTAGCATTTGTTGTCTACTCAGTCGTTGAGTGTTTACCTGGAAAATGTAAGGATCCTACATTTTAAATAAGTCGCTGCACAGTTAATTTGGCAATTAGTCAAAGATTTGCACAATTCCATCACCGATAAGGATTTTTTTATATGTATAAGTGGTAAAGTTACGAGTGTAATTACTGCTTCTGATTTAACAGACTCGTGCTAACTTAACATGGCTGCGTTTATATTTTACGCAGCAGAGCCAAAATTACCCTTTGAACACATGTTTAATCGCATAAGTTCGATATCAAGGGAAAGAACTATGACTTTTTTTGAGTAACTAGAGACTTTTCTAATATCATGAATATACATTTAAGCTAATTTTAATTGTTATATACACTGTTGGTTTTATAGTTGTGATTGATTTGGTATAATGTATGTAGTATGTGCTCACATCAAATAATATATATATAAAAGTCTATAAAAAGGACCAACCAGCAAATTTACTATGTACCGGATCGTCTAGAATAGGCTATACTATGCAGATAAGGAAAAAATTATATCAGTCTAAAGATTTGCACAACGGTACTGATATAAGGTGTTATTAAACGAAAATGTTGTTATAAAATCGTGTTGACAAATATTTCGGCTCAACAAATGGCCTTCTTCTTGTGTCACAAGTTTTAACAATACTGATACATAATGTATAAGGTGTGAAAATAGATCAGTGATAATACAGGTAAGTTTTGGTCGATTGATTTTAATCCTGAATATCATAATTTAAACAAAACACTATAAATCAATATACGTGACTGTGTATATTAACAATAAAAATAAGTGAAAAACAAAACTGTTAGTATTTCTTATTGATGCCGTTTGGGTGATGTACATTAAGTTCCTTTATCCAAAAGCTTTCCCGAACCTGTCGCTGTGCATCACTCCAGTGAATGTTCTGTTCAATCACTAGAATTTTCATGCGGTTAAAGTCATCAAGTTTGTGATCCGACTGTCTGAAGTGCTGAGAGACTGGAAGAAGTGGCTTCTTAGAGATATCACTCCTATGGCCATTGATCCCCAAGGGTGACTGGGGTACAGAAATATGGTCACTTGGTCTTCTCCCGACCGGCAGTAAAACGCTTGCCGAAGTGGGGCGTCCGTTTGGCTGTGCGGGATGTATCAAGTTCGCAGTCACGTCCGGTCAGAAGGGGGACGTTAAATCCGCTGCCTCGTGTTAAGAGAGTGCCACGCTCTTTGCACGTTAAGAACCCTTGCAACAACTCTCTGAGGGGTCCGTAGGTGGCCTGTTGCAAGGCAAAATTTCTGTCCCTATCCAAAATACCCTCCTTTTCCGGTGGCAGTCCAAATTTCTCCGACCCAGATGGCCTCTATTGTATCAGCCTACCTATTGTATTTATTGTGAACTTGTTCTCGTCCTGAATATGCATGAAATATTTGCCACTGGACGTTAAGCAACCAACAATCAATCAATCCTATGGCCATTGAGGCGTTTGTGGAAAGGCTGTTCTGACTCACCAACATATTGGAGGCCACAAACCGAACATTCTAGTATGTAAATAACATTCATACTTTTGCAGGTAACATTGCAAAATATCTTATAGTTATTTTCGGTTGCCTTACTGTGAAATGTTGACGAATGCTGCATCTGTAAACAGAATTTGCAACGTTTTTCTCCACACGAACGACATTCTCCAGGAGTAGTTCTATTATCAGACACTTCAGCCCGCACTAGTAGGTTCCGCAGACTACTAGGTTGCCTAAAAGCTATCATTGGAGGCTCAGGGAAAATCTTGGACAGTTTGGAATTCTTTTCAACTGATTTCCAATGCTCACGAATGACACCAAAGCTGTTTTTGAGAGATGGGTGATTGGTAAGAACACACGGAGTCCTTTTATTTTTCTTTTTAACTTTGTATTCCAATAGTTCACTCCTCGGAATTGAATATATATATATGTAACACTCCCAAACGTGTCCTGTCCCCCAAACGTGTCCGATTCCCCCAAACGTGTCTATTCTCCCTAAACGTGTCCGTAATATCCAATATTCCCCAAACGTGTCTGATTTCATAACCCCCAAACGTGTCCTATAATTGTTATTCGCCAAAACGTGTCCACTATTTAACGCCAGGACGTCTCACGTCTTTTAGCGCTAATATATGAATAAAGTCAATAACGTTTACGGCAATTCTATAATGGGGGACACAGTTGATGAAATGATCATTTATTAGTATTAGTTGGTTCAATGCCGGTTGTTATTGCAAATTTAATCTGTAACATATAAATCAACTTTTGACTGAAATTGCTTATATTCCAGTTGCAAGTATTATGCTTGTTTAGAGCGCACACACATGTACAAACAATTATAGTTCAGTTGGATTAAGCGTTTACCATAGGATGACACCAAATTAAATTCAAATATAATATATTCAGGTTAAACCATGCCTATACATATTGTTTAAAGATATTGTATTAACAATTACACAAACAAAGCAAGCAAGCCAAACAAAGTTTTACTTTGCAAGCATTAGGAAATCATCTGTAATCCGCGAATACTGCACGGAAGGATTTGAAAAGAATTGACTTCCTTTTTTTCAGCAGTTCTGATATTTTAAAAGATATTCAAATCATAAACTGGTTATCAGGTATTTTAATAAATTTTAGATTTCCAGCATCACTACTAAAGTGAAGACATACACACAAAAGTCATAAGTCCAGTGCCAAATATTTCATGCATTATTTGAACGATATCATATTAACAATAAATACTATACCTAAGTTTTATTATTATACCGGGGATTCAGGATTGGGCCTAAATTTGTTTACGATTATTCGGGACAAACCTTAGTTAAACTTAAAAATCTAAAGAGCCAGTAAAGACCGATTTTTTTTTTAAAAACTTCACTAAGAAACTATTTGATTCTCTCAAAAAAATGGAAAAAAAAGCTCTTAAAATTATAAACTGGTAGTAATGAATTTTTAGTTTCGAGCATCACTTAAATACACGCAAATAAAGAGACATTACGTCCAGTGGCAAATAGTTCATACATGTACAGGACGACAACATACTTTGGATAGGTTATAAAATGAGATGCAGAAGAATATTTGGCGGAACTCTTGGATTGTACCTTAATTATTCCGAGAATTTGAGATTAGGCCTAAATGAATTGTGTACAGTTGTAAGAATTTACACTTTACGGTTTTTAAGTATCTACACTAATCGTAACTCGGAATTAAATTATATTTTTTTTGGAGCGGAAAAGGACAGTTTTATTTTTACGGAATATCAGTGTAACAATCTTTTAGTTCCCTTTATATTATAGGACAAGTTTGGGGGATTGGGCACGTTTGACGGATTGGGCACGTTTGGGTGCTTATTAAAAAATGGACACGTTTAGGTGTTTAAATAATACAAATGACACGCTTTGACGCCCTTTTTACAACTAGACATGTTTTGCAGTTCAGTGACGTCGATGTGGACACGTTTGGGAGTATCGGACACGTTTGGGGGGAAGGACACGTTTCTGAGTGTTACATATATATAGAATGTTTGCCAATAAGAAAGTTTCATCAGAGACCAAAAACTTAAAAATTAATTATAAGTCATCGTATGGCCCCCAATAATGCGCATAGTAAGATGTAAAAGGCCCCGAAATACATAAAACAGTTTCAACAAGAATATGATCACCTGATTCATTGAGATAAAAAAATACAAAAATACCCCCAATCAACATAATTTGTTACATACAAAAAAACAACAACCACTGGATTGATTGCTTGATCTGTTGTTCAGTAGGAAAAAAGTGTCATGCATGTTCAGAGTGGGAATAAGTAACACATACTGCAATAGAGCTTAGGTTCTTGTCTCTGGAGAAGGGTCGGGTATATTTAAACTGCCACTGAAAAAGAGAGTCAACTGTTTGAGGACAGATATTTTACCTTGCAACATACGCAAAGAGTTGATGCCGAGTTCTGAACATCTCTTAAAATGCACGTAATTTGACATTCCCAGTGTGATCGATCGTTGATACGTATTTATACATCCCGCATAACCAAGTGGACGGTTTGGCATTGGTTTTAATTTTGGTCTTAAACAAGAGATATTGAAAAGGGATAATCTCAAGGTCACTGTATAGCATCATATCCGAATATTGTAACTACGAATATAGTTCGCCCCAAATTAAACTTTTCTAAATAATGATAGCAAAGTCTGTTTTATTTTTTCCGCACAATTTATCATCTATCTTAACATAGATAACACAATAGTTAATTTCGACATACAGTGTTGTTAAAACTTAATTATGATACACTTTGAATCGACAAAACGTCAAATAAATAATTGAATGATTAATGTGTTATGAACAAGTTTAACTCGTTGATAGTTGAGTTTAATTTGTACCACATGGGTCGATTCTGACAATTTAAATAGAGAGATAACCAATTTAAGATCTTAGTTATCATAATAACTTGAATTATTAGAAATCAGAAATGAGACAATCCATGTATTTGACAACGGAAAAAGAAAAATTGAAAACATTTGATTGAGAAAACCAAGGGCCTACTTTATGTTATTCGAAAACAAATATGACAGACTTGAAAAAAACAAAAAACACCGACCTACAAACTCCTTAGTTGGGGCACAACACAAATGTAGTGGTGTTAAATATGCCTGTGAGTACCCAACACTAAACACTCCTCAGACCTAGGATACATTGTAATGGTTTAACAGCACAACATAAGAAAAAACACAATCATCAGTAAAAGAAGGTTGAACTCTTATGCAAAGAACAACAAAAAAAAAGTTTGCAGGATATTTAAAATTATATCCCTTATCCCTAACAACAAGACAGATATATGAGTACTCGCAGCTAATTCAAAGCCAATAACAGTTAATTCCAAATAAGACATATCTTAAAGTAATAAAGGCAGCAGTCATATCATGAACGTACAAAAAATGTTTCGCTGTTCAAAAGTCATCAATCGATTGAGTATCTCTAAATGTTATTTAAATATTTATTTTTTTTAAAGTAGCATCTTTTACTAACCTAAGTTTGTATGTTTGATTTTTCTCCAGATGTTTTTAATTTTCAATGCAGTTTCTTGTTTTCCTGCAAACGGGCAATTTGTCTTCATAATCCCAAACTGTGTACACATATATCATGATAAGACGATTCTGAATGGCATATCTCACGATTTCTTTAATTTTTGGCACACTTGTTCTTTGAATCGAGTTACATCGAAATATGTAATAAAAAATGGAGGTCATCATTTTTGTTTTTCAAAAATTTGCTTTAGAATCGACAATTTGACGACAAATTTACATAGGAATTATTTATTTTCTTTAGATTTTCAAAATATGGCCTTGTTCTGATTTAAAAAAAAAAGACTTAAAACTTACAAAATATTCCGGAGTATGCATCTAAGAAACATGCTTTTTGTATTAGTTGTTATTAACTTGCAAATAGCTGTCAGTAACTGCGAGAACTCTGTACTTAAAGTCTTTTGGTTGTTGGAATGTACCCTTCCACTTCCACTCTGTTTGTGTACGATGTATTCTATTTGTATCCATTTGATGAGTAAAGCTTTTTAAACTGATTTCTACAGTTTATTCTCATGTTGTACTGTTACACCACTGTCCAATGTTGGACTTGTCCGTAATTCCATCTTAAGTTTCGCAACGTTAGTGTAGCGATAAGGGAATACAACAGGGGTTCAGTTTATGTCCCAAGTTAGGGAAAGGTTGGCGCCTTTAAACGAATTTAACAAGTTTTTCGACAGACTGTCTGCATTCCAATGGGAACCGATTGTGACCCTCTTCTTGTAGACTTGTTTTTCTTTGATACTATGAGACTGACGGGAACTTCTTAGAAAGAAAGAAAAAAAGTAAGCAATATCCTTAAACTTTATTTTCTGCTACATAGATGATGTTTTCTCACTAAATAATTTAAAATTTGGTAACTATGTTGAATACAGTTTAGTCAGCCTCATATCTAGAAGAGGGTCGGTTGAACAAATCTTTACAACATAAGAGATTATTCCAGCTTTCCAATTATGAACTTTCCATTTCTAAGTAGCAACATTCCAGCAGCACCTGTATACGGGGTATATATCTCCCAATTGGTACGATATTCACGAACCCCATCACGAGTGTGTTGACCGTGATTGTATAACCATTTCACAGATAATATCGGATATGTTTCTAACCTCGTAACTACAATCCGCTAACCTGCCATAAATGAGACTTACCGAATAAGACTTTTTACCAGATTTGTTATGAAATTAGGAACACCACGGGTGTCACTTGTGGTGCAGGATCAGCTTACCCTTCCCTTCCGGAGAACCCGGGATCACCCCCAGTTTTTGGTCGGTTTCGTGTTGCTTTTTTTTAGTTTTTTTATTTTGTGTCATGTGTACTTTAAGTTGTCTGTTTGTGTTTTACATTTTGAGCTATGACGTTGTCAGTTTGTTTTCGATTTATGAGTTTGACTGTCCTTCTGGTGTATTTTGTCTCTCTTCTATTTCATATTTTATATAAAAAAAGAAAGAGATCAATGTTTGTATCTTACTATTTTCATTAAGGAACTCAATGGTAAAGTAAAAGATAAGAAGTTAGCAATATCCTTTAACTCTACTTTCCGCTATATAGATGACGTTCTTTCACTAAACAATTCAAAATTTGGTGACTATGTGGATCGCATCTATCCCATCGAATTGGAGATAAAGGATACTACAGATACAGCTAAGTCGGCTTCATATCTTGACTTACATCTAGAAATTGACAATGAGGGTCGGTTGAAGACAAAACTTTACGACAAAAGAGATGATTTCAGCTTTCCAATTGTGACCTTTCCATTTCTAAGTAGCAACATTCCAGCAGCACCTGCATACGGGTTATATATCTCCCAATTGATACGATATTCCCGTGCTTTCATTTCCTATCATGATTTTCTTGATAGATGGTTACTGCTCACAAGGAAGCTATTAAACCAAGAGTTCCAAATGGTGAAGTTGAAATCATCCCTTCGTAAATTTTACGGACGCCATCACGAGTTGGTTGACCGTTA
Organism: Mytilus galloprovincialis; assembly: GCA_037788925.1. Lineage (NCBI taxonomy): Eukaryota > Metazoa > Mollusca > Bivalvia > Mytilida > Mytilidae > Mytilus > Mytilus galloprovincialis. The sequence continues at coordinate 15,665,680 of CM075339.1, forward strand.
TGGAATAACCGTTTCACAAATGATATCGGATATGTTCCTTACGTCGTAACTACAATCCCCTTCCCTTTCATGAATTTGACCTACCGAATTAGACTATTTACCGGATTTGTAGTCACATAAGCAACACGACGGGTGCCGCATGTGGAGCAGGATCTGCTTACCCTTCCGGAGCACCTGAGATCACCCCTAGTTTTTGGTGGGGTTCGTGTTGTTTATTCTTTAGTTTTCTATGTTGTGTCATGTGTACTATTGTTTTTCTGTTTGACTATTTCATTTTTAGCCATGGCTTTGTCAGTTTGTTTTAGATTTACGAGTTTGACTGTCCCTTTGGTATCTTTCGTCCCTCTTTTATTGTGATCATCCAAACAAATATTTAAGCAACTATAAGAAAACATCTGAACAATCACTATGAGTGATACTATACTTAAGAACTAATTCAGTGGGGATTGAATATATCGTGATTTTACCACGGGTTGGCCCTTTATGACATTACACTGAGCGATAGCGAGGGGTAAAATATCGGCATAAAGGGACAACCCGTGGTAAAATCTAGATATATTCAAGCCCCCATGAATCATTTCGATTCTAATAGGACAAATACGGCAATTCTTTTGGATCGAAGCGCTCTAGGTAGAAGCTGCTATTAGCCGTTCCCATAAATAAACGCACCATTCAATTGGCGTAAAAGAACGGAACAAACTGAATTAGTGACATGCTAAACTATTTACAATAATGTTTTTAGATAGTGTTTGGTGAATTTAATGATAATTTTCTTATATGTCTTATATATTTAAAAAAATGGCTTATATCACATTTTCAGCATCGTTTGTTAACGTTTTCTAGTTGTGATGATTTTCCCGTAAAATGCTTATATTCTGACGTTGTTAACGTCGGGTAGCTCATTCATTAAAATACATATGACGTTGGAGTACAATAGGAACAGCCCTATCAATATATTCATATTTTACCACGGATGTGTACTCTTTCAAGGACGTCATTTTAGAATATTGAATAATTACATATTTTTGTAATAGGATGTTTCCAATAAAAACTACCAGTTTGATAACTGTTACAGAAATCATCATAAGGAGTTTTGACTCTTGAATGATACTGTGAAATGTTACAGAGATCCTCATAAAGAGGTTTGTCTTTTGAAAGATAATGTGAAATGTTTTAGACATCAACACAAGAAGATGATAAGGTGACAGACAAGTAATTGAAAGATATATTTAACTGTGTTGTTAAAAGAAAAGTATTTTGCTAAATGTCTATCTTACAACACCTGCATATTGTTTATACAACACACTTTTGTTTGATTAACACATAAAAATGATGATTTAAATTGTGACTAACATCTAGTATTAGTGTATTGGACCTTGGTATCATACTTGTAATCAATCGTCAGTTAATTTAGATAAGCAAAACCCAGATATTTAGGAAACACTGCATGCTGTCTACTTATGTGTCGGGATGTATAAGTACCCGGCCACGTCCACTTGTATTTTTTGTCTATCTGATGAGTTAAGCCTTTTTAAACTGATTTTTATAGTTCGTTTTTATGTTGTTCCTTTATACCACTGTCCCAGGTTAGGGGAGGGTTGGGATCCCACTAACATGTTTAACCCCGCCACATTATTTATGTATGTGCCTGTCCCAAGTCAGGAGCCTGTCATTCAGTGGTTGTCGTTTGTTTATGTGGTACATATTTGTTTTTCTCTCAATTTATTTTGTACATAAATAAGGCCGTTAGTTTCCTCGTTTGAATTGTTTTACATTGTCTTATCGGGGTCTTTTTTAGCTGACTATGCGGTATAGGCTTTGCTCATTATTGAAGGCAGTACGGTGACCTATAGCTGTTAATGTTTGTGTCATTTTGTTCTTTTGTGGATAGTTGTCTCATTGGCAATCACACCACATCTTCTTTTCTATTTGCTTGTAGATATTTGATTTCGAATTTTGACCAAAGCCTGACTACAAGCCTCCGGGAATTTATTGTTCGTTGAATATTAAAATTCGTGGTTTATCAATTCAAATGAAGTTAAGAAAAAATGAACACCTCTCAAACATGAACTTAAGGTGTTTTATTCACTTGTTAAGCATTACAGTTCGTGGTTAGATATATACCCCCTAAATAATAATGCACGAAAAGTATTTGTATTTATCTATCAATTAACATCAAAGATCAAAACTGATTTCCCCCATTCGTTTACAATATACAATTTACTATATTCTTTGTTGAAGCACAAGGCCACAGGATCCTTGATTCCATGCTGTGACGCCAATGGTATGTCTAATACTTTCCAATCTGAAAACACAGAATCTCCCTTCAACTCTGTAATTCTGTGTATGTTATGCGATCCCTGTCCACTGACGTATATGTGGCCGTAGTCGTCAGTGCATATGTCAGTGGGTGTATCCATGGTGTCAATATCAGGAATGTCGATAGAAACTCCATTATATCCGCAATTCTGGTAACCCTTGATATAATTTTGACCGCCAATACAAGATAAGAAAGTATGAGCATTCACTGCATGGAACTTTACAACACTTGAACCAAGAGGACTTTGTTCTTTAGATATACATGTATTTTTGAAGCTGTTTAATAAATAAAAAAAGTTTGTTTAAATACATACAAATATATATATAAATTCAAGAGTCTATCCTAAATTGAGATAAATAATATGACCTTCCATAAATCAAGTTATGGACCAGCGAAGTCGCAGTTGTGTCCTTGTAAATATTATGTAAATATATATACGAGTCGAAATTGAAAACTACGTTTAAACCCATGATTGCGTTGGATAAAAACCGCAATCTTTATACGTGGGTATGTAAAACAAATTTCGTTGTAGAAGGGTCTAAAAACAGCACAAACATCATTTTCCAAAAAACAAAAAAGTTAAAAAGTATATTTAAACAAAACGCAATAAACTAACAGGTCAAACAACTGATGTTCTTTAACCCTGATGACTGTCATTGGCGATTGCCAAATACAATTGATCACAAGATGTAACAAAATGGATTTTAATATACATTTGATACTAAACAGAAAAATAATGTAACGTGTGGCCACGATGTTATATAGAGCCTAGGTGGTCGTGTGGTCTAGCGGGACGGCTGCAGTGCAAGCGATTTGGTGTCATGATATCACAGTAGCATGGGTTCGAATTCCGGCGAGGGAAGAACCAAAATTTGCGAAAGCAAATTTACAGATCTAACATTGTTGGGTTGATGTTGAGACGAGTTGTATATATATATATATATAAATATATATGTTTCTCAAATTCTATGGAAATATATCCCTTTCCGAACCCATTGTATAAAAAAGGTTTGGATTTTATTTTGAAAATAAATAAAAAACAAGAGAACAAAAAATTATTTAAAAATTATTATCAAAATTATTTAAAATTTCAAAATACATTTACCAATCAACGTTACACGAAAAAGCATTGAATGCATATGAATATATTTATATTTTTGAAATAACTAATCCTTATAATAACTTTACGCTAAAACTTTTTTTCATGTCATTTATTTAACGATTCCTGTAAAGTGAAACCAATACCCATTACAAATAACCAAAACATAAACGTAAAACGTAGACTTAAATATCAATCACTACCATTCCACCGTATTTCCTATATTTTCTATAACCAGTCTTAAAAGTCATGACATTGTGTAATTTAAAAATATCCTGTCGATACATATATTTTTTGTAGAACACAATGTCATGATTCCGGTTGAAGTGTAGTGATAAATATTTTAGTGTATAAAGTAGTGATCTATTTATTACATTCAATTGGAGTTGTACTAGGCAATAACAATCAAAACCAAGAAGTAAACAAAGAGTCATAAAACAAAAAGACATTTACATCAACAGTTATAGATAATAAATAAGAAACAACACGAACTCCACTAAAAACTGTGAGTGAAATCATGTGCTCAGGAAGGATAGCATCTAATGCACCATATAAGGCACCCGTAGTGTTAATTCTTTGTTCAGTTCGGTAATTATGGAATGTTATTATGACTGAGGGAGAATATCAGATGTAATTTCTGAACACTTTTGTCATAATGGTCAATCAGCTCATAATGACAACCGTAAAATTTCTTAAGGGATGACCATAATTTGATTGACTCATAGCCTTGTCTTAGCAAATTTTGAGAAATTACAGCTACTACAAGAATTCGATCAGTACCGTGTGTCGTTGTATTTTGTCATTTGTCTTTTTGATGTTATGCCAATCTAAAAAATAAAGTCTTTCAAATGTATTTTTCAATCTGTCGTTATCTTTTATTGAAACACTAATGACAAAACCGTGGGAAAGGAGGAGATTTAGCATTTAAAGACATGATTAAACCAGTTTGATTCCGATTGTCGGTGCTCGCTGTATGTTATATTTCTTGATAATCTTAGGATATGAGTTTGCTTATTGTCCTTTGATTTCTTGTCTACTAATATTTTTATTTCATATTGATTACGGAGAACGATGTACACATGATGGTTACTTACATAAACCGTTGATAAAACTTACATATCTTCGTGATTGACAGGAAATGCATACGAAGAACCCTTTCTGTTCACGCCAAGAAAACATGAAGTTTGTCCTTTGGAACGCCTTTCAGTATTTGGAAGTTCTGACACACAAAACACGGTAGTGTTTAGTTCGCTGCACATTTCTTTGCCGAGTACAATCATCCTGTCAGGGTCAATTTTAAGGACCGTATTTGAGTAAGGTTGTGTAACATAGCCTATATTTTGACTTGTTACAGCAAGATCATATGGTTCACTGTCTACGTCAAGACTCTGCAAATAATTTCCAAGATGATCAATTAATATCAGTTTCTTTTTAACATAGTCACATAACAAAATGTTCCCCTTAATTGTTGTTGCTATCCCAGTAATCCTGACGAAGTCATGGTTGAATTGGCCTACATAAGAAAATCCATGTCTCACATCTCCTGGAACTGCCAACACCTGTGCCATCTCTAAAATCATTTGATATATGTAATTTTTAATGCGCAAATACTTATCTTATTCGTTTTTCAAACATTTTAAATCCTAACATGCCTAAGGTCAGTTTGATAAAAAACAAATTGTTTACATATATCATGTATATATCTAACCATGATGCTTTGTAATCCTTTAAAGTTTCCATGAATTCATAAAAGGAATTTCAAGATATGAACATGACATTTGTAATTTTTCAAATGGAAATATATCGTGTTTTAACATGGAAAAATTCAAAAGCAACCATTGTATCTGTAAATAGTACTTAAATACTTATCCAAACTTATTTCAAGTCTCATAAAAACCCTAATATATATGCTGATATCAAACTTCTTCAAATTATGAACATTGCTTCTTCTTAAGGTGGCACCTAACACTACAGGGAAATAAATCTGTATAATCAGCTTAACGTTTTAATTACGTTGTGTAATTTCGGGAATGTTAAGCTTCTCAGTGATCAAAACTAGTGTTTGTCAAACTGCTATATAACCAGTGTAATTTTTCTGACATAACGGTTGGTTCAAATTTTTTTTTATATATATTTTTGTCAATAGGTTTAAGTAAATACTTTGTCAAAATTTTATAAAAATTAAACGAGCCAAATTAATTTTAGCAAAAGTGTTGGGTACCACCTTGATATTCGCATTTACATTCCGTTTCAATGGTGAGTGATAAAAAGTAGGTTTAATATCTGATATTGCAAATGATCCATAATTTGTGTTCACAATTGATCACGAGTCATCGTACTTTTCGGTTATAAAAAAGGAGCAACTTTTAAAAAGGGAAATATCTAACTTTTAAAATTGTATGTTCAATTTCCATATATATTCACCGATCAATGGACTTATGTGCACATATTTTACAAAGATTGAATATTTCATTGATTGGAGCTTACGCCATATATTTTAGAGTATTTAGTAAACACCACTGAAATAAGTCCAGTTTGTTCAAAAAACAGTTAGCAATCGTACTTACTAGCGCAAAATAAAAACATGATAAAGTGATATTTGCAACACAACATGACGTTTTACGTAGGCTAAGTAAGTGTAAATTACAAGATAGTTATATGATATAATAACTTCCTTTTTTATATAAGTTTGTATTTGTCGTTATTAATTAATTATGCATTTAACTTGACATTTACTAAATCGATCATCTATAATAATTTCATTTTTGTATATAAGTTTGAATTTTTCATTACATGTATTAATTAATTATTTTGAAATGTAGCTTAATCTTACTTTTCATTAATTTGTTTGAAATCCGTGATAAAAGAATTACGTTTTATTATTTGAAAGTGACTTATGGACCCAATGGGTCGGGTGTATTTTATTGTGTATGTAATATATTTGTACTTTACTGAAATGTGATTACACATGTCATTATAATAAACATTTACTTACTTACTTACTAATTACTTACTATATGAGTATGTTTTTTAATCAAATATTCATGTACATTACATATAACAAGCTTCAACATGTAATATTGTTTTAAAAAAATTATGATAAATAATAAATAAAAAATAAAAAAACAGGTTGTCAGGTTTTAATATGAATGTCTGTTTCTAAAAATACCGATACAAAAACATTCCGAACATCAGAATTGCAGTCTAACTTATTTACAGATCAATAGACCGTGGAGGTTGACCTCTCACAATGTATCGACGAACAAAATTAATGTCGTCGTTACAAACGATTCAGAATTAACGATTTTTTATAAACTTAATTAAAAAATCTACCATCACTTATATACTGTAGATATATCCAAAATCCCTTACATTTATCTTTTCTTTATTAACTTAAAAACCGAAGCTCAATACATGTTTAAGACCAACTTTATTCAATATTATTATGTATAGCCGTAGACATGTTAAAATATAATGTTAAGTACACTCAATACTTATAATATGTTCTTCGGTAAAAGACAGTGAATCTATATATTTCAAGTTGTATAAACATACCTCATTTGTTGTGTTACGAATCGTGTAAACAACTTCCTTGGTAACTATCTATGTAAACGGAGGTCTTTATAATATACTAATAAAGAAGTCAATGACGAATTAAACATATTCCCGGGTCATTGATTTCGAAAGTAAAAAGACCTTAACAATTGAACTTTTTAAATTGACTATAGATTCAAAATGAAATAGAAAGTGTGGCGCATTTCATTTATTGCATTACAAATATGATATAATACTTATTGTTCTGAGTATAAATTAATGTTCATTTTGCATCTTTTGAAAAATAAGATGAATACCATCAGCATGAAATATACTGATATAAATAAGCTTCAGTATATTTAAGTGGTAAGTTCACGTATTTACTACATTTAGCTACGCTGACATAACAATCATAAGCACTTGGTCATTAATTGATACTCTTTTGATATGTATGTCCATAACAGTATGCATCAATCATATACACAATAATTCAATTAGTTTGTTTACGTTGTCTTGTCGCGTAACTCTTCTTATTGGTTACTACGGTTTTATTGGTCGATGTCTCTTTCGAGTTTTTGGACGGTCGTTTTCGTTAATTTCAATTGCTCACTAGTAACATGACTAAATAAATGATAAATTATTCACTAGTAAAATAAAAATAAATGGTTCTGGCATGCCGTGCTGAGTGATAGAAACTTCCGAATCCTTAATCTGTATGTCTTCTGCATTATGTCGCAGGTTCGACCAGAACACAATACAAAACTAAACAACTAATTTTTGACGCAATTTTTCTTAGTATACAATTGTCTGTTTTCTGCATTATGTCGCAGGAAAACACGAAACGAAACAAATCTATTTGAATGTTATTTATCTAAGTATACAAGTTTTTTTACTATGCAACTACATTAACTAACAACTACATATAATTCATAAATATGTGTGTAACAGTATTTTTGCGCAGAAGATTATGAAGCTATATAAGTTAGTATACTAACTATTCGGCATGGCTTTTTCATTATTGAAGGCCGTACGATGACCTATATTTGTTGATATCTGTGTTATTTGTTCTACTGTAGAAAAATCGTACCACATCTTCTTTTTTATTAGTAATGGTTAATCAGTCATTGTTATACTATCATTCGGGTTGGGCACTTGACAGGAACATGAATCACACTTGTTACCCAAAACATTGCACAGCACATGCGTAAGTGACTTAACCTCAAAACAGAACATTATTCATATTCAAGTTTACTATGTAGATATGGCTACAGAAAAAAATGCTTTCATTTCCACCAACGCGAGACTACTGACCAAAATGGGAGGAGCAAATGCTTATCAGTTTAGGTAATAGTATATGGGAAAATAAGTTCACTGTGAAATTAAAATGGCATATACATATGCAAAGTTAGAACATAAGTGCAAAAACAAAGTATAAATCTCTTTCTAAAGCAGACAAAGCAATAAGCAAAACGCACATAAATTAAACATAACATAACCTACCTCACAGGTATTTGTGAAGGCTTGAAATACAATTATAGTCAAATCACATCTGGTTGATGGCAACATGCTGTATCATCAATATGGTAGAAACATGCAGTAGAAACAAGAAACTCATAATAAACCTTATTTACATATCAAAAATAAGATAGTTAATATCTTAACAATTTATGACTTTATTTAATATCTGAAATTAGTATGAAACATTTATCCTTTAAGATTAAATAGGTTAATCCAATTTACTGACATTTTAGCTGTTTTATGTAATTTACCAATATTTAATCATAAAAACACGATTGGTAAAGAGATTTAAAGTTCTTTAAGTTTTCTATCATAACACTTACACATAACATCTACACATCATTCAAACTTGCATTTATTCATAACATTCATAATGCATGCATACATATACTTATAAGTATTGAAAATTAATATGTAAGTACAATTTGCTAAATATGGAAAATGGTTTCCATCACACAAAGTGACCATATAAAAATGTAAACTTCCCGCTAAAAAAATAGACAACTTATCAATTACAATAAAACCCAATTGAAACACCTGATCAGGTCACATCTGAGCGAATTGGAAATCTACACTCCGTATAGTTTAACCATGTAATAATATAATACTACAATATAAAATAATTATATCTTCTAAAATAATAAATTAAGATTAAAAATATAGAAATAATCAAACTTATAAACAGATATATCATGTTAAGGAGGGTATTTGCGAAAAATACCAGTGGAGAGAATATAAAAATATAGAAATAATCAAACTTATAAACAGATATATCATGTTAAGGAGGGTATTTGCGAAAAATACCAGTGGAGAGAATATAAAAATATAGAAATAATCAAACTTATAAACAGATATATCATGTTAAGGAGGGTATTTGCGAAAAATACCAGTGGAGAGGATGTGAAATTTCGCAAGCCGTAAGGCGAGGGAAATTTATTCTCAACACCGGTATTTTTCGCAAATACCCCTCAAGCACATGATATATCTGTTTAATTACACCGAATGTTAATGTTTAAAAACGCATTAATGATCGTGACATTACAAGAGTCCAGTCGGATAGAGTATTTTTTGGCAAATACCCCGGCAGAGAGGGTAACAAAGGCATATTCTTTTGGCAAATACCCCGGCGGCGTTTAAAATGAACGATATTTATTTGAAAACAGTAAATTGGTGAAAAATACAGTAGCTATCAACCAATCAAAATCCAGGATTCTTACATAAGGTGAAATTATATATAATATACATATATCCTAAAGTACCACATTACCACGTTTGTAGTTACTCACATCATTGTTTAAGCTAAATATGAAATCAGAATGAAATTTTCGGAACTTACTTTCTTTTCATGAATTTTGTTTGGTTGAATTTATTTGAAAATTAAAGATAAAAATAAGATTGAAACAAACATCTTTCTTAAGCCTCGGTACCCCTATTTTGACATTTGTACTCTTTGAGTGTGTTTGTTTTGTTCATACATCGTTGACAATGTAATGGAATGTGATGCAACTCTCATACAAGTGAGAGGTTTAGCTAGCTATAAAACCAGGTTCAATCCACCATTTTTCTACATTAGAAAATGCCTGTACCAAGTCAGGAATATGACAGTTGTTATCCATTCGTTTGATGTGTTTTGATTTTTGATTTTGCCTTTTAATTTTGGATTTCCCTTTTTGAATTTTCCTCGGAGTTCAGTATTTTTGTGTTTTTACTTTTTTTCACACCTTACCGGATAGCACGAACGTACGACTAACGGATGAAAATAAAAGTTGTCCGTTGACAAAAGTGTCATCCTTTGGGAGTCCGTTGATGTACTGACCGAAAAAAACGGACGCGTAACGAATGCCTTACGGACACACAACGTATATGCAACGTACAAGCAAGGAAACGTACCGCACAGAACGGATATCGAACGTACACCTAACGGAAGCTTACCAAATAAAACGGATGAACAAGATATAGGGAAAAATCAAAGTCGACAATAATAATACATGTAAACCGCATAAATATTCAAAATGTTTCTGTGTAACTGGCTTTGGTTTGGTCTTCAAAATTCCGCCAAAGGGCAGTGTCTGACCTGAATAAGTGCTGCTTGATTGTGAAGACGTGCCTATACTCTTAGATCGATTATGATTATAAGAATTCACGAAACTTTAGAAATCTGACAAACCAATAATTGGCATTTCTGACGCGAAATTTTCAATTGGCATTTATCCGTTTCAGATTCGTTCATCATCCGTTTTATCCGTTATGCGTCCGGTATGAGTCCGTTTCTCATCCGTTCAACATCCGTTGTATCCTTTAAACGTCCGGTAGAAGTCCGTTGTTGAATTCATCTTTCAGACCTCCAACGTATGCATAACGGACACGTAACGGATACAAAACGGATACGAAACGGACGAGTACCGTACAAAACGGACGCCTAACGGAAAAATATTTTGCAGCTGTTAACAAAATAAACATAGCTTGAAAATTCTTATTAATAAAACGTTATATTCACCGCATATACCGTGTACATAAATATAGATATTCCAAAGCAACGTCAATGTCATATGTGCAGGACGCCAAGTAAGTTTCGGTTGTATTTTGCTCTCTTTTCTTATTACTGTTTGTTTTTGGTCTACTTTAACTGAGGAACTGCAATAAGATATATTTGATAAAAAGCAGAGGGAACAGTTTGAACAGTTTCTTGATAAAATACTAGAAACTAGGAGACGGATGAAAAGTCATTGTTAAGTTTCGATTTCATTTAATACAGTAATTTATCAAGCTGGTGTGCTCGGTAAATATCATATCGCTGGGGAGGATAAATCATTGTATCAACATCACCAAAAGTTAATAATCGTTTAAAGATGTCGTTTTTGAAAGTTAAGGTGGTATGGGAGTCTAAAAAAAATGATAGAATTTGTTCATACTTTGTCAAAATGTAGTATCTATTGATACATGTTCAAAAATATTATAAAAATGATAGGTCACCGCGCATTTTCTCAAGCTACAGGTTGTGACAAAATGACAAATTTTGTATGGATTATACAGGAAAACACAACATTTTGTGAATAGAAACTAAACAAAATGATAGAATTGTAAAATAAATTAGGAAAAGATTGCTTTCAGACAATGCTTTGAGAATATCAAAAGAAAAGATAGGGTCACCGTACGTTATTTCCGGCTAAAAGACAAAATAGGAAAATTTTATGTAGAGTTCTTCAGAAAATGTACTGTTTTAGAGTATTTCCCCTTAAATTGCCTAGTATTTGAAAATATTCAAAAGCAACCAAAAACAATCTACACTAGTAAAAATATTAATATTTCTTAGTTATATTCTTATGAATTGGTGCTTTTAAATGAAAATTCACATTAATCATCTGCATTCCTGCATCAAATTTTACTAACTTGATAGAAAATATGTACCGTACATTCTCTGTTTTTACAATCCAAGATGGCGAAAGACACCTATACCACCTTAAACCATATTTTTTAAAGGTCACATTGGGTTGTTGAGTGTTTGTAATGAATGTGATATGTTTTCATGTTATTCATTGTTTAATCATACGTTTTTTGATTGAGTTAAGTCTGCCAATTGATATTTTATCGTATGTTTTTCTTTGTTGTGATGTTATGCTATTGTTTCAGAAAAAGGGAGAAGGTTTGGATCCATTAAAACGTTTAATCCCGCTGCAAATGTTTGCACCTGTCCTAAGTCAGGAATCTGATGTACAGTAGTTGTCGTTTGTTTATGTAATATATACGTGTTTCTCGTTTCTCGTTTTGTTTATATAGATTAGACCGTTGGTTTTCCCGTTTGAATGGTTTTACACTAGTAATTTTGGGGCCCTTTATAGCTTGTTGTTCGGTGTGAGCTAAGGCTCCGTGTTGAAGGCCGTACTTTAACCTATAATGGTTTACTTTTTAAATTGTTATTTGTATGGAGAGTTGTCTCATTGGCACTCACACCACATCTTCCTATATCTAGAAAGCACCTCAGTGAGAAAGTTGTTTTGTTTTTAGATATTTATTAATCTTTGTGTACATTTATTAACTTGTAGTTCTTACTTCAAGAATTAATATACATATTAAGATCTTGATAACATCACTATAAAAAGTTATAGTTATTATATACTGACACAAGGAATATGTTCTTAATTTTATTGGAGTTATTCGACACTAAATTTAAATGGAATCTTCCATAACGAAGTCTTTCGAAATTGGCAGATAAATACACAGTTTGACGCTTTTAAATGTAAATTAGGTACTTCTGATTTGTTTGACAAGTGCAATTATAGACAACTAGAAAGATAATGAAGTTGTCAAGCCTTATATTATGTGTAAAATGAATTTGAACATTAAATACAACAACAGAATAATTTTAACAATTTACTGTTTAATGAGAAAAAAAATAAAGCAGTATTATAAATAAAAAATGTAAATTAATAACAAGAAGACATGAGTCAAAACACGTTCTCTGAAAAATCACTTGTAATGGTTGTTCCTTTAAAAATCAGGTAAAGTAATATTGAAATGATAATAAATAGTATTAGATACTCTTTTAATGATTGAAGGCCAAAAGTTGAATAAAAAGCAGGTCACCCCATTGAAGACTCACAATAGTTAGTGAAAACCCTTTATTATCATTTTAATTGGTTTTCAAGCTGTGACCATTTAAAATTGTTTTTGAATTTCCCTTATACTTCCTTAGTTAACCCATATGTTCTATGTTTACAGTGTGCGGTTTGTTAGTTGGATGACATATCCATTGTATACATTTTTTTTCAAAAAGAAACCCCATTAAAAATCATTGCTAAGTTCAATGCTATTTCGCCCAGTAGATAAATTGGAAATGATTTATATAAAAGATTACAAAACTGTACTATAATATTCTGTGATATTATTAATCATGGTGGCATTTTTGGTTGATACGGGGTTATCGGATACAGTTATTAATTAAATACCCTAAGGAGGATTAAAGCTAAGGTTGGTTTTATTTGGCAAAGTATTTTCAGAGAAGTTGTTTGTTAAAGTTAACAGACGATTACAATTGATGGATGACGACGGACGACGGACGCCAAGTGTTGAAAAAATCTTACAACTAAAAAGACCGAAACGTGTTAGCAGTTATCATTTTTAACTTGTAGTGAGGACTTAAATATGGGTAAAATATTTCTTATCTTACTAAGTTTAAAACGGATTTTATCCTTATGTTTGAGACGAAATGTGTAGGCTGGTTGCCGAACACAAGTTGGATGTGCATGCATTGTTAATATATTGCACATGTATAAAGTGTGAATGTTTGTTTTTAATACAAAACAGTCTAATTTTTAAATTGTAATCAACAAGTAATAATATTATTTAAAACACAATGAACGTGTTGTGGATTCCGTTATCTTTCAAGGTATCAATTTGTATTGATTTGCGAAATTTCCTTTATTTTGCGGATATTTGATTCAAGGTTTTATCTAAGTTTGTATACATATATAAGGAAATGTATACTTTTGGGAACCTTTTATATTCGTAATTAAGCTCTACGAATGCCAGTACAAAAAAATATAACACCACAAATAATAATGAATCCAAAGTATTCGTAATAAATCATCAAATAACATCAAAAACCAAAACTGATTTCCCCCATTCGTTAACAATATATAGTTTACTATAGTCTTGGTTGAAACACAAGGAGACAGGTTCCTTGATTCCATGTTGTGAATCCAATGGTATGTCTAATACTTTATAATCAGCTTCCTTTCCATATGAGCCGACCTGAAGTTTAAAATATTTTGTTAGTCTGTGTATGTTGTTCGATCCCTGTCCACTGACATATATGTGATCGTTGTCGTCGGAGCATATGTCATTGGGTATATCTATGGTGGCAATATTATCTATCTTAATTTTATATTTATATCTTTCGTTATACGTGATATAATTCTGACCTCCTATGAAACATAACCAAGAATCATCATTTACTGTGTGAAATTTTAAAACACATGAACCAATTTCGTATCCATTTTCTTCGACGTCTGTGATGTTACTGAAAGAAAACAAACTAACATCTGTAAACCATGGAGAATTTAGTCGGGGATTTCCTTACACACATATCGGTTTTATTAAATGCTGCCCTAGGTAAAGACATTCTGGCAAATTAAAGTATCGTCATTATGACATAGAATGTAAGCAATTACGTATCAACATACAGACTCCTGTAATCCACAAAACGCAAACCACATAGCTAACTGTGCAAGGCTTCGAAATAGCAAATTATAAAAAAAAAAAATCAAGGAGAAATCTAACGGTCTGCTTTATGTAAAAAAACAATAATGATAGGAATTTGCTACTTTTACGTTTAAAACGTAACAATAACAAAAATAATTGTTATACGTTGGGCACTGAACGCTTGCAATATAGTTGGGATAGGCAACGAACAATTACGAACGTAACAATAATATTCGTTACGTTAATGGACAATTTAGCTTTCATTATTCAACTAAGCATGGCTGAAAAAAAATAAAAAAAAATCACACTAGAATATTTGTCATGAAGCATTTGATTGTTGATAGAAGTCAATATTATTGAACTGACTGAGATAAATCGATTTTAGTTTCCATCCCATATGTCTGCCATGGATACATTCATGCACATGTTTTTCGTCTATCAACTTCTTATATACCAATAACATGCAAAAGCTACCATTAGGAGTCCATATATAGATAGAGGTTACAGCGTTAGGAGATCACGAGAGTTAAAATTAATTGAAAGATCTGATTCTATTCCTTGTTGGGTGTATTACTTTGTTCAATGGATGTTAATGAAAAAACTAAACTTTTCTTGGTTACTGAAAAGAACGCTGATCAAAAGTTAAATAAAGAACTGGAATACATTTAATTATTATAGTGACGTTTTCTTCGATGATAAGCGACACATTTTTCATAGATATCAGCAGATATTGGATGCTCATGATTTTAAGATTTTCTATTGAGATGTTTCAAAAGTTATCAAAGCGCCAGACGCTCTTTTCGTCTACATAAGACTCGTAAGTGACGCTGACATAAGGAATGTTATAAGCATAATATATAACATTGCATTGAAATATACCCGTTCACGTCCAATTGTATTTTATCCATCTGATGATTTAAGACTTTTTCAACTGATTTGTATAGGACATTCTTATGCTGTACTGTTATACCACTGCCCCAGGTTAGGGGAGGGTTGGAATCCAGCTAACATGTTACACTCCGCCACATTCTGTATTTATGTGCATATCCCAAGTCAGGTGCCTGTAATTTAGTGGTTTGCGTTTGTTTATGTGTTACATATATATTTGTTTTTCGTTCATTTTTTGCGCATAAATTAGACCGTTAGTTTTCTCTTTTGAATTGTTTTACATTATCAATTCTGAGCCTTTTGTATTTTGTAGTTAACGATGCGGTATGGGCTTTGCTCATTATTGAAGTATATTTCAAAATTTCTGGGTTATTTTGGTCTCTTGTCGAGAGTTGTCTCATTGGCAGTCATACCACATCTTCTTTTTTATATATTGTTACGATCGTATTTAAGTATTTAATTAGTTCCTAACCGAATATAGGACTCCAGAAATTAGTGTCCAACGTAAACATTACATGTTGTGTTACTAGTCAATTTTATCATAGCCAGTACCAATATATTAAACAGCATACACAACGACAGCAACTGAATAATAGAAAAGACATATACATAGCAAATGTTCTTTCTATTTATAATCTGTTGAATCCGCATCGATGTCTATAATGTATATAAGGTATATTACATGCATGTGCTTTTAGGTGTTTGTTTTGCATTCCTTATATATCATATTGTTTGCAATGAACAAGGTCTAATGTAGGATAATTATTGTAGATACAAAACTTACATTTCATCATGATTTACAGGAAATGCATACACATTTCCATGTGTTTTAACGCCAAGATAACATGGAATTTTCTTTGAAAAACACCTTCCAGTATTTGGGACTGCTGAAACACAAAACACGGTAGTGCCTGGTTCGCTGCCTGTTGCTTGGAATAGAACCATCATATTGTCAGGATCTATTTTTAAGACCGATGTAGAGCTTGGTTGTGTTACATATCCTATATTTTAACTCGTTATAGCTACATCATACGGTTCACTGTCTAGTTTAAGATTCTTTAAGTAATTTCCGAGAGGATCAACCACTATTAAATTATTTTTATCATAATTACATGAAACAATATTCCCTCTTATTGTAGCTGCTATCCCAGTTAT
This sequence comes from Mytilus galloprovincialis, assembly GCA_037788925.1. Lineage (NCBI taxonomy): Eukaryota > Metazoa > Mollusca > Bivalvia > Mytilida > Mytilidae > Mytilus > Mytilus galloprovincialis. The sequence continues at coordinate 15,682,395 of CM075339.1, forward strand.
TCGGCCGAAGTCATGGTTGAAATGGCCTATACAAGAAAATCCATGACTATCATTTCCTGATAATGCCATCCCCTGTGCCATTACAAGATCTGTAATTGCATAATTATTATTTTTATTATTCTCTTTATTATTATTATAGGTTTTGAACAAAACGCGAAAAATGGGTACAAATCCTCATTTATAATGACAAATAATCCTATAATCAAATGACGATTTGAAAATATTTATTCATTAACAGAGCTAGACTTTGTCATTAATTTCACTAGATTAAGTTTTCAATATCTGTTATAGTTTTTATTTTTTAGAATATTCAGCAGCTTGACAGGGAAACATTTTGCCTGCATGAAAATGCTATTTGCAAATCTGAGATCCTAAACAGGATTAAGTTAAAAAGAAACGAATTATTTATATGGTTCATATATTGAAAGTCCAAAATCAATCTAAGCATCACTTTTCACTTTCTACAGATCGTCAATTCAGCAACGATAAAAGCGAATATGACTTTCATTTAGTCATACAAATAACATATCTAAATTTGAAAAGATTTAGCCGACGAATTTTTAAGTTATTGAACGGACAATGCTCTTAATATCAGTTTTCGCTTTTTAAGGGTGTACAATAAAATAATAGTTAAAAGCTAAATTTGTGAAATTTAAACTTGACCTTCGAATATCATATAGTCGCATTTCTAATGGAGCAGGTCCGGTAAGGACCGATTTTGGCCTCAAATTTCAGGTTCATCTGACAAAAGATTTGGACACTTTGTAAACGCTTAGGTGTCTATTTCAATTCATTCTAAAGTTTATGTAAAAGATTTTAACTGATTTAGTCATTACAAACGCTCCTATTCAAGCTTAAATATGAAATATCTATCAAATTTGCCAAAACACGTCACTTTTCTGATGGTTTTTGTCAAAAATAAAAGTGGCTACATCCGAGTTCATCTTCAACCTTTATATATATTATGTTTTATCACCAAATACAACTTATATTTCAATATAATGAATATAATGAATCGGCCACTTTCTTTTAAGACGGAAACCGTCTAAAGTTTAACTAAAATGCTAAAATTGTGAAGATTTCAGTAATTTAGCATGACTAGATGATGCTAGTATCCGATATATGTGCATTGTATTGTAAAAAAACAGCCCATATTTATGTAGCAAATGCATAATATTTCCACTAAATAGCTAAACGATTATATTTTCAAAATTTTGTAAAACTGCTGTATTTTGGGGACAAAAAGGGGTCTTACTGAACTTACTCCTTTAAAAATATTTTTTGTCAAAGCGTTTTTCAGCTAATACATGGACAATTCTTGTCAGCAACCAACCCACCCGCTCACTGTATATTACTAAATTAATATACACATGGAAAAAAGTATTGCAACACCTTGATTTTTTAAAACTTGAAAAATCAACCTATTGTTTTGGATGAAATATAGTAAAATATTTGTATAATATTATTGAAACATAATTATGATAACATTGGCATTTAAACGAACAATAAATGTTTTAAAAAAAAAGTTTATATAACCACAATTTTGATAACAAAATGAAGTGTTTTTTGTACAAAAAAATGCATTTTACAACTATTGCTGTAGTCGAACATTACAATGTCAGACATTTCAAAATTAATCTTCTGATGACTGTTCACATCATGAGTGATCGTTATACGCCAAAGATTTAGTACTTTGTGCGCAGCCTCCATTCAAACGAATAACCGCATCATAACGTCTTCTGATTCCTGCCATAAATCGACTAATTTGTTTTTAAGGTAGCAGCAACCATTTCTGATGAAAAGCATTGTTTATTTCATGATGTGTTTGAACTGTGGTGTCCTTTCGCGCACTTTTTGCCCAATAGTGTCCCATGTATGCTCGATATGGTTCAAATCCGGGCTACGATCGGGCCAAGAAAGATGAACCGAATTCTATAGGAACATTGGATCTTCCTCCACGATGCTAATTTTCAACTTTGGCGAGCTCTGCACTATATTGGATACAGAAAACTGTGTGTCTGTTCGTAAGGAAAGGTATCCGAAATGGTCTTATTGACGATAATCAGTAGCGATTAGTCGATCTCAAACAGTTCTTGTTAAAAGGCTCCTGTATACCCATCACTCTCTTTTTAGGATTGTATTGTATGCAATGTATAGGGGGTCTTCTTTATCTCGGAAGGTCTTTAATATCGTGTATTGCCTGATTTTTATTCTCAAAACGACTTATAGCGGAATGGTGATGACCAACAATACATGCAGTTGTTACAGCGACATCCCTGCTTCGCTCATGCTGATAATCTGCCATCTTGCTGCAGTTAAGAGTTGTTGAGGACCCATTAAAAGGTGTCAATCACATAACTTCAAAAACTTGCTTATTTAAAGTGGTGAAAATAATGAGGATTAAAACACCTGTTTTGCTGTTTACGGGTACAGTAGCTGCATGTGGAAATAAGAACTTATCGAGTCGATATTTATTGATTAAACTTAGGTGATACTTGAATAATGCTTAACTTATTCTATTTTACCAAATTGTATCACAAAAAAATTAAAAGTGTTTTTATAATTTGAATTTCAATTTGGTGTTGCAATACTTTTTTCCAGGTGTATATTTTTTTTCTAAACAAATGTCATTTACGGGTAATAACTCCTGAAAGGGATCGACCAGTGATACTGGCATGATTTATCGGTAGATTTTTCTTTCAGTACAGAGTCGGACTCGTCTTGAGTGTATAAATGACTCTTGCTCGTGAAATCATGAGGCCTTCCTTCCTCCCTAAATAAAAACTATTCACAGGAAAATTATTTACAAATAAAACTATGTACATCTGGGGTCTAAGGAGTTCTAGGTATGTGAAGCTCCTGTCAAGGCCTCTGACAGGATGGTAAGGATGGCCTTGAACTAGTGCCTTTCTTATTATTTTAAATTAATTGTTAACAAGCTATAAGCATTGTTTGCCCTCTTTAAGTATACGTGAATGACATATGGAATCTTTAACATAGTTCTCTTTATTTAGATAATCGTACACCTAACACTTTGAAGTTTGCAAGATGTTCTTCAATTACACCAACCCGTCTAGCTTCATTTGTCTTTTTGTCTATTTATCTTCCCCTGAGACAGTAATTTGAGTTGAAACACTATGAAAAAAATGACAAAAGGCTATACATATGATCACATATATCATGCTAATTATCTTCATATGCGTCGAAATATCTGCATGTTTGTACTTGGGCAGGTGTAAACAACATTAATAATCCAAACAGATGCTTTAGCGGGCAGTACACATAGTTTATGACGTTACAGAGAGAAAGAGTTGAGAGTTGTCATCATTTCTTCCAATGTCTAAATATAGGAACACACCAGTCAAAAGTACAGGAAATTGCAACAATGATGTCATCTTGTGCATTTAAAGTTGAGATATTAAATATCATATAAATAAACCGTTTTGAACTGTATCCGATATCAAATCACATCGGTATATGTTTTTTAAGCAAGAGCCTCAGAGGATCATTATACATGCAGTAGAGTATACGAAAGATAATTACTTGAGCAAAATCTAAAAAAAGGGCGAGTTTTGAACTGAAAGGTGTGTATGGCATACAGCTTAATATTATGAGGATAATTATTTTTGTTTTATAAATCACCAGTTTTTCGGCATTAGATATGCTCACTTTTTCGAATTTCGCAAACTTTTCGTGTTTATACCTTTTTGCATTGACTTGCTCATATATCAAATGCCGCCACCCTAATCCCATAGCTAAAGACAAAATGTGTCATTAGTGAGATGGAATTTTCAGCTACGGGTATCTTTTTCTTGAGCAGTGAACCTAGATAACTAAGAATTGTACACTAAAGGCAACTACACAAAGACATTATTTCTAAAGAGGCAGTAAACAATCTAAAATTCAAATGCTGAAAGTACAAAACAATAGCTAGCTTCTTCTATTTATAAGAACGTTTTGACTTTTATTTCAAGATCGTTTGCTTTTTTTAATTAGTTTTCAAATTGGAAGTTAACCTTGTAACGGGTGCAATGTACACTTTAACTGTTGAAGGCGCGTTTTTTTAGTTGATGAATATGGTTTTAAAATATACGTTTAACTTTTTCAAATATATAATGTCAGTACCAAGTCCGACTACGTGTACGTGTAGGTCGTGTGTAATTTAACGTTTTTGTCTTTTTTGTATGTCAATGTATTCCGAGAAGTCGCATGTGCGTGATTGGTTAAATGATGTTAAGTACTTTTTGCAATTTCTGTTATATCATTTTATGCATTAAACACTGCACAAAATCGTGTGCTTGATTTGTCCCTTATTTATTGAGAATTTCGTCCGTGTGATATAAGTTTCCACTACTATCGAAATAAAAAAAAACTAAAAAAAAACAGAAATATCCCTGCCTGATACATAATTATATTGTTTTTTTTAATCACTGTGCAAAGTCCAAGACGTGTTTAATGATCACCTTCTTGGATCGTATTTGATTCCTCTGCCAAACTTTATTCAGTGCCCTCCGTATATGTGATATTTTGTACAATAAATACCATAAAAGTATTTCTTTACCAAAAAGAAAAGGACTTTTGCAATCAATTTATGTATTTCTTACCTTATTTTTCGTGCTAGCGATCGTGTAATTTACTACCTTGTTAGTGATAACGATTAATGTGTTTGGTGTTTTACTTATATGTAATATAGATAGAACTCAATTCATTATTGTGAAAAAGGATCATAGTAATCGTACATGACATGCATCGTATTATCCGAAAACGTCACCTATGATTGATAGCCATCTGTTTTAGCTTAATATATGTCTTACAGGTCAACACATTGTGGTTATTAAATAATACCACATTTGATGAGAGATAATATTCATAAGGTTCACAACCACTTACCCGAGCTTGGACGGATATAACTCATGCACAGTAAAGTAGTACATACCTTAAACAAAACACTTCCTATGCATAGCTTTAATTTTTTTTTCGATTCTGTAGGTGAAATCATCGGGTAGAATTGGTATCAAATTAGATCTTTAGGAATTAAAGTCACCGTAACATATCGCGTTGCTTATTCTTTATTTTTCTATGTTGTGTCATGTGTACTCTTGTTTGTCTGTCTGTCTGTTTTTTTTTCAGTTTTAGCCATGACGTTGTGATTTTTTTTTCGATTCATGAGTTTGACTGTCCCTCTGGTATCTTTCGTCTCTCTTTTATAAAACAATATACAGAACAGACCAAAACTCATATTTTATATCTTATTCAAATGTTCGGAAACAAATTGTGTCCTATACAATTACATGCAAACGTTTAATACGGTCGATATCAATCCAATACAGCTTGTGTAATAGTTCTATTTTGAATAAAAACAAAGGCAACAGTAATATGCCGCTCTTCAAACATTAGAGAATCGATAAAAAAAAAAAACCAATCCGGGTTAAAAACTATAACTGAGGGAAACGTATCAAATATAAGTGAACTATGACACAACAGAAACACAACATTTAAATGCAACACTAACATAAACGAACTATATGATAACAATGGCCTTTTTTCTGACAAGGTACTGGGGTTTTAAGAAAATAAATGGTGACTTGAACCTGGTTGTGTGGCAACTGAAACCTCCCGCGTTAATGGCAACCATAATTATAATATAAAAATTATAACTTTACATGACAGGACTATAAAACAAATAAAGGGCAGAAAATATAAGACAGAGAAACAAACGAACAATAGCTTACAAATGGTACTAGGTTAGCAATTTAATTCGCCTGGAACAAGAATATCATTATTATTAAGAATAATACATAATTTTGAAACAGAAAATTTTATAAAACATTTGTGAAATGACTATATAATAGATATACATTATTAAAAGTGGTGACTAGCTACAGAATAAAATGGATACGTCACAAGAATACACAGCAGTGTTGGCCAAAGCCAGTGCAACGCACAAAGTACAAAGTGACGTCACATTTGAATTTCTAAAACGAGTTCCCAAAATTAAGAAAGAAATATAAATTGTATTTGAATGCAATCATAACATGACATCAAAAATCAAAACTGATTCCCCCCATTCATTGATAATATACAGTTTACTATAATCTTTGTTGAAGCAAACAGAGACTGGTTCATTGATACCATGAGATGAATCCAACGGTATGTCTTATACTTTCCAATCCCTTTCTGTTCTAGTATGTTCAAATATAGCTCTTTTATTTGTCTTTTTCATCTCTGTCAATATATCTACTAGTCTGTGTATATTATTCGATCCCTGTCCACTGACGTAGATGTGGCCGTAGTCATCAGAGCATATGTCAGTTGGTGTATCCAACGTGGCTATATTAGGAATTTTTCCTTGAATATGTGGTCGCCATATGTCGTTATACTTTATATCATTCTGACCACCTACACAGGATAAGGAAGTAAAGCCATCTGAATAAAACTTCACAACAGGTGAACCAGTCTTACATCCAGTTTTGGATATGTTTGTAATGCTATTGGACCTTTTGAAGAAGAAAAAAACAATAAGATAATTAAATATTAATTAAGTATTCAATATTGTTTTTCGTCCAAAACAAATTCTTTTAAAAATACAAATATATAAGTTTGATTATGTCTGTGGCAATCTTAAACAAAAGGGATATTACGTATGATAAAACACATTTATGGAATAAAATGTTCCCCCCATTTTTTACCTATAGCTAATTTGTTCACTTTGGTTCAAAATTATAACCTACATTTTATGTTGCCGAACGTTTAACATATGTTCACTTTTGTCGATAATCATTGCCTGAATTTTATGTCTCCGAACGTTCAACATATGTCACTTTTGTAGACAATCATCGCTTGTATTTCATGATGCACAAGATTTATTTAATTTCTTTTTTCGTACAAAAGTATTTTTAAAAGGGCATACGATACAGTTTTGATCCCATATTGACAATTTGCTGACAATTTGCTTGTTGGCTATTTTTTTGCCTGATTAAATCAAATATGTAATACAAAATATACCTTCATGTGTTACTTTTGAGTAAAATGAGGTCCAAATGTTATATATTCACTCAAAATTCGGGTGAGTGGACGTCTTTTCTTTTCGACAGAAACACATATTTTTTGGTTTGTTTTAAATTATAAACACAAGCTGTTTTTTGTTAAATTATTTTTTGAACTCTCTTTTAAATTCATGTTATAAATGTCTTGAATTGATGCAATTAGTTTTCCGAATAACTCATATTTTTAAAATGTACACGAAATTAATGCGGTAAAAAATGTCATTTTTACAGCATATTTCTCAACTTTAACAAAATTGCATTATTTACGGTTTCATGAAAGTTGACACACACAATTTTCTCACGTAGGCAAATCAAATTGCATTTTAAATCAGAGGGGTCCATGAACTCGTTTTCAAGTAATATAAGTTTGAATGATAAAAATCAGTCGAAAACTAAATATTTTCCCTATATGTCATAGTCTGAAGTCGCGAACTTAACAATTTACGTTATAGCAACGTTATTACCTCCCTTTTAACTGTATCGTATGCCCTTAAAAATTTATTGATTTGAAAAAGAAAAATCTGAATGACTATAACTCCAATAAGAGGTCAACAGAAGATTCAACCCGCAAATCAATGCATTGTAATGACAAGATTAGAAGACAATTCCGCACTATCATATTCTATTTGTGAATTTGTTATGGATGACTTTGTATATTTACATAAAACAAACAACGGAATTCAGAATATTCTGCACTATGCATATAAATGTGACTTTTCTTGATTAAATGTGATAGTGTGTTAGTGTTCTTTTTTTTGTCTTCGTTCACTTGCATTTTGTAATTATAAACAAAAGGCTCTCAAAAGCCTTAATCGCACACCAGTGATGTTTTGCCTGAATATTTCATCAACGGTAATTTTGGATTTAATATAAATCATATTAATGAGTGGCTTACACATTTCATTCAAATGTTCTCTTAATCTGTCATATTTTCATTAAAATACAAACAAAAAAATTCATGCTATCAATATGGTTCATTTAAGCCAAAGTGAATATGTACAAGGACATAAATTACATACTAGATACTTTTATACTCATTCAACACAAGTTTGGCTAAAGTTAATTCAAAAGTTTCAAAGGAAGTAAGCAACTAAATGAACACATGTTGCTAAATTTCTTTAGTGGGCAATTACACCTTAAGAGGACAATTGACAATTTTTGTAGATCTTACTTTGCTGTATATTTTTGCAGTTTTCAGTTTATCTTTATCATTAATGATATGCAAGATAATAACCAAAAACTGCAACCTTTACATAAAATTACCAATTAAATGACAGCAAACCTCCAATTGGATGTTAGATTCATTTGAAAAATGTCAGGGGTGATAGAACTGTATCTAATATTCATACATGGAAAAAAGTATTGCAACACCTTGATTTTTTAAAACTTGAAAAAATCAGCCTCTTACAACTTTTACTGTAGTCGAACTTTACAACGTCATACATTTCAAAATTAATCTTTAGATGATTGTTCACATCATGGTTGATTGTTATACGCCAAAGAATAAGTACTTTGTGCTCAACCTCCATTATGTTTGAATTTCCCTAGCAGATATAGGGGGTCTCCTTGATCTCGGAAGGTCTTTAACATCGTTCGTTGCCTGATTTTTTATTTTCAAAATGACTTATAGCGAAATGGGGATGACCAACAACACGTGCAATTGTCACAGCGATATACCTGTTCCTCTCATGATGATTATCTGCCATCTTGCTGCAGTTATGAGTTGTGGATGATCAATTACAAGGTGTCAATCACATAATTTTAAAAACTTTGTTATTTAAAGTGTTAAAAAAACAGTGAGGATTAAAACATCTGTTTTATGGTTTACGAGTATAGTAGATGCATGCGCAGATAAGATCTTATCGAGTCAATATTTATTGGTTAAACTCAGATGATATTTAAATAATGTTTATTTAGTTCTATTTCTTCAAATTATATCACAAAAAAAATAAAGAGTCTTTTTTAAATTTGAACTTCAATTTGGTGCAATACTTTTTTTCTGTGTGTATATATAATATATAGGCTAATAATGCATTCTACATATTTTTCGTCATGGCAGCAATTTTTGTTGTCGAAACAGAAATTCAAACACAACAATTTAGATACCATAAGCATCATTGAGATAAGGTTTGGTTGGAATTGCTTCAGTAGTTTCAGAGGTCGAGAAGATTGAAATAATGTACACCGGACGGACGACAACGGACGCCAAGTAAGGGCAAAAGTTCACAGTTCGGTGAGGTTGAAAATAAGAATTGGTATGATTGTCAATAAGAAAACTCAAATGATACAGAAATTAACAACTAAAGGTCAATGAACGACATTCAACAATGAGTAAAGTTCATACTGCACAGTAAGCTAAAGAAGCTCCCCACAATGACATATGTTAAACAATTCAAACGAGAAAAAAAACTTCCAAATTTATGAAAGAAAAAAAACGAAAAACAAATATGTAACACATCGATATGATGTCGGTTAATTGGTACCCACGCATCACCTCAGTGTGTTATTGTGCTATAATAATCTTTCTATATCATATGGTTTGCATGGTCTGCATGAAGAATTTGTTTTTTAAATATTAAAACTTACATTTGCTCGCAATTAACAGGACCTGCATACAAACATCCATCATTGTTTACACCAATATAAAGATTATTGTGAAGTACTGAAACACACAACACAGAAGTGTTTAGATCAATACATGTTGATTTGAAAAGTAAAACCATTCTGTCAGTGTCAATTTGTAAGACAGTTCTAGAGTTCGGTTGCGTAATATAACATATATTTTGACTGGTGATAGCCGCATCATATGGTTCACTGTCTACGTCAAGCTTCTTTAAATAATTTCCAAAAAGATCAACTAACATCAGGTTCTTTTTATCATAGTCACACAACAAAATGTTCCCCTTTATTGTAGCTGCTATCCCAGTAATCCGGCCGAAGTTATGGTTGAATTGACATTGATAAGAAAATCCATGTCTAACATGTCCTAGTACTGCTAACACCTGTGCCATCTTAAATATTTGAAAAGAAATATCAGTTTTGTAACTTTGCACTTATCATTATCATAAAAAAAATTGTCCCACAATATAATGTTATTACTTGATTTAATTGTGCCTCATATATTTCCTTTTTAATGTTAAGTTTCATTAAGATTTGACAAATAAATTGCAAGATAAGCGAAAAGACATTTAAAATAGTTGTTGAAGCCTATGTAATAGTGTAGTTGTTTAAAGTAGTTTGGAACAATTATACTATCTATTCTTGTTAAAAGTCACCTTCCCCAAAAAAATTACAAACAAAACTTTGGGTTAAAAACCAATAAATACAATTTCTAAAAAGCTGAGGATTACTTTGCTTTCTCTTAATTTGAGGTTATATGTGTTGATGTGGTTCTTGATTTAGTGTTGAAAATGAGGTATTTTTACTTGTTGAAAAGTAAACATTTACAAATAGACACGACTCTGACCAAATTGGCAAAAGTTATAAAATACAGATAATGCAATTTTGTAAACATTGTATAGGAACATTGCTTAGAAAAACAAAATGATGTATATTGCAAATGAACAAAGCAATTAAACACGTAGTAATGAAAATTAATATTTGAATTTTGAATTTCTGCATAGTATAACAAACATGAATTAATGACAGTTGATCGGAACTGTAATACACGTAGTTTCTTTTCCTGGATTTGGTGTCTTATCCTGGGACCAGAAAAGTTTATTCTCTAGTTTAAGCCAACAGCTGTTGCTGTATCTCAGCCGCGTAGTAACGTTACCATGCAGAATCTAGTTATGATAAGTAAATATTTGAAGATGACCTGTTTTTCGACTGAAACTGATAGGTCGCATCGTAAAGCGGAGCAATCAACACAAGGTGACCTACATATATGTTAATATTGCGTATGAAACACTAAGGCAAACAAGCAACTGGGAAGTATTACATACTAGTATTTCAATTCTATGGGATGTTATTAAGTGTTGAAATGTAACAGTTGAAGATCAACAAGTTGAATGAAACTCAGCATTGCATTTGCACAGTGAAAAGTAGCGAGCCACGAAGAAGTAATGTTAAGTTTGAGAATGGTTGATTTGGTGCTTTTTCATTTAACATGGGGTAATATGCAACGTATATCTTCAGAAGGTTTGCATTCTGAAAGTTGATATATTCTTTCCTAAAGATTGAATAAATCATATATAGATAGATATAGGAAGATGTGGTATGAGTGTCAATGAGACAACTCTCCATCCAAATAACAATTTATAAAAGTAAACCATTTTAGATCAAGATACGACCTTCAAAACAGAACCTTGGCTCACATCAAACAGTAAGCTTTAAAGGCCCCCAAACATTAGTAATGTAAAACCATTCAAACGGGAAAACCATCGGTCTAATCTATTTAAACATTGTTAATTTCAAGAGTTGCCGCTGTCAAAAGACTGTTTTCATATGACCAACTTTTCACCACGGGTTTTATAATTTTTCGACAAGAAAGCTTTTCTGTTGGAAGACATACTAATACACAGTCTCGTAAGAGCAACCAAAAACAAATAAAACATAACCGGTGTAAAAGAGGGACGAAAGATACCAAAGGGACAGTCAAACTCATAAATCTTAAACAAACTGACAACGCCATGGCTAAAAATGAAAAAGACAAACAGAAAAACAATAGTACACGTGACACAACATAGAAAACTAAAGAATAAACAACACGAACCCCACAAAAAACTAGGGGTGATCTCAGGTGCTCCGGAAGGGTAAGCAGATCCTGCTCCACATGCGGCACCCGTCGTGTTGCTTATGTAATTACAAATCCGGTAAATAGTATAATTCGGTAGGTCAAATTCATGAAAGGGAAGGGGATTGTAGTTACGACGTAAGGAACATATCCGATATCATTTGTGAAATGGTTATTCCATAACGGTCAACCAACTCGTGATGGCGTCCGTAAAATTTACGAAGGGATGATTTCAACTTCACCATTTGGAACTCTTGGTTTAATTTGAGGGTAATTTCTGATGATTTTGTTGTTTACCAAAAATATCAAGCAGTTGACTATCCCCACAAAAAGTACCGATTGAAAGCATGATTTCACACTTATATTGCTCTGTCTTGACTTATTACCAGGATGCCCTACCTCAGTGTAGGCAAGCATTTGAAAAAATCGGTAAAATGAATGCATTTGAAAAAATATTCAGGATATGTTTTATTTATAAAAACAAGGGTAAACATCTATCTCTACCGCATTAAGCGTCAGTCTTTCATAAAAAATGAAGATGCATTATATGTTGTTCTTTGTGTTCTTAGTTTGCATATTAATCGATTCCTTAGACAAAAAAGTCATGTTATAGTTCGATGTTAGTGGTTGATGTGGTAAATCTTTTGTACTTGTAATTCTGGTAATTCTGATAATTCCTGTTTTATTGTTTGTGAATTATGATTACACTTATGTGAAAATAAAGACACATTGTGCTGGTAGCTGTTTATTAGAGAACATAATTGAGAATATTATTTCCACTATTCTTATATGAAAAGATATCACGAAAAGATTTAAAATTGCAGACAAATTCATATATTCATATAGTTTCTTTTCTGGCGAATCACTGCACAAAGTTCAAGCATCTTTAAAGACCACCATGTTTATATCAGATTGTATTCAATATTCAAACAATGCATCATATAAATATTGTATAAAAAACTCATTCATTGTGATACATCCTATGAACATGATCAACTTGAACTATATAGCATATTGGCTAGAAACAAAGAGACATTTAAAAGTATTTTATAATACACACATACCTTATTTTGTGCGTCGAGGTTCGTTTAAATTACTTCTTTGTTTATTTATAACTATCGATGAATGTATATAAATACTAACATTCATGACATGACGGTATAAGAAGACCAATGTATTCGCACAGACTGCAAATCATTTTTGATTTTTCTTAGTTCATTTAATTATAAATTTAATCAAGACAGGGTTTACATTTAGCTATTGCATTTACGAATTAGAAGAATAACTGTTTGCATTGGCCATGGTTTATTTTTGTTAGTATTATTATTTGACTGTCGGATATATATATCCGTATTTCGATTCCGAAAATTTGTTTTGATAACCTGAAAAGTATCCGTTTGATTGGTTTTACTTGTAGTAAATATAGCTCTGAATATTCGTTTCTTATATGGTGTTGAACATTCGTGTTTTAAAGATGAATAATCATGATTAAAGTAACAAATCTTGTAATTTTTTTTTTCTGATTAACATGAACATAATGTACCAAGAGATATCGGTACTTATTGTTATGTTCTGATTCACATCCGTTTATTTTCTATCACTATGCTGTTATGACGTTTGCAATTTATTTTTAACCCCGCCATATTTTGTATGTGCCGGGCCGAAGTCAGGAGCCTATTATTGATTTTTTTTATCATTGTTGATGATTAATGTGTAAATATTATATTTCATTATGAATTGGGTCATTGATCTTTTCGATGGAAATGTGTTACGTCTCCTTTTTTAAAAGAAAAATGGTGGAAATTTATAGCAATATTTGTCAGAAGTTATGTAAAATATATTTTAGAACTTTTTAAGTATAGATCAATGGATGATATCCTTGTTTAATATGTACAAGTCTCCTGGTATATCTTAAGTACTATATAGGGTGATTTGTTGTGTGTTTCAGAAAGCCATATATCATATTATACGGGTTTAAAAGAGACTTTTGTAAATGCACGATGTAAATGTAATAAATCTATTAGGGACTTCTCTGTTTAACATAATGGTAGTGTTTGAAAACGTCTGATGAAATTGAAGTGTTTGAAACACTAACAAGCTTGACCCTTATAATACCTCCCTTTTTTTGTAAATTAAGAGAAAATGGAGGAGAATTTTATGAAGTTGCTACATCACCACTGTTGGGAATTCGATGTAAAAAAGGAAAGGGAAAGGGTGTTGAAGGCCATTAAACATAATGTCCCTGGCCACTGTTCCCAGTACAGAATTTGTGCCTCATTTAAAATTATCGTATCAAAAAGTCTTTTATATGTATGCAGTGTCTCGTCCATTACTCATAGTCATGTTCTGCAGTTTAATAATACACTTAATTCAATAGAATACAGACTATCTATTTAAGGTACAAATCAAATTTTGAATAAAATTAATGTCACTTACTATCCAAATTGTCCTTTTTACCAAGAAGTAGAAATTAGCATTGATTTTGCAGACAGTGGAAAGTAAAAGAAAGTCTTTATATTATTTGCGTATGAAGAAATGAATAAATAATTGCTGTTAGAAATAAAAGAGATCATATTTTTGTCAAGAGTTTGAATGCATTTACCATTCTTTTCAGTGAATGATCAGTTATTTTTCACAATGTATATGTGTACATAAATTAGTAAAAATATTATTACCATATGATACATTGGCTCTTAAATGAGAAAAAACTACATAATTCATCTCTGCAAATAAATACCCCCAAAAAGAAACAACAGAAAAAATAATTAATTTCTTTGTGATTCTTCTGCAATATAATATTTTTTTCTGAAAAAACTACTAGTACGGTGACCGAGTAAGGAAACGTCGCTTATTTAAGGAGTGTAATTGTCATTCGGACTATACGGCTATACAACATAGTATTGGGAGTTCAAAGGTTAAACTTAACATTTTGACTTGTCGTCAACAAATATTTGACCTCATTTTATGCCAAACCGTTCCCACATTTCTTTTTGACGACATCGATATGTCAATAGTACTCATTTTTCCGAATCCAATGACATATAATATAGCCATATAGTATGTTTGACAATTAAATCTAAAATTATCTGGTCTGATCACCGTACTATACAGTCATACTAAAAAATGTATCTTTATATTTTATAACTAAAACCACACAAACTATTTACTTTTCTTATAGAAAAGAAGATGTGGTATGCTTTTCAATGAGACAACTCTCCACAAGAGACCAAACTTTATATTTTATATATAAAATAATTATATGTCGATAATCCTATATGGTAATCTTCTTTCTTATATTACTGACATGATATATAGTTTTTTAAGTATGGAAAGTAACACTAATTTGAAGTAGTAAGGATTTTCTTATCCCATGCATAGATTACCTTAGTCGTATTTGACACAACTTTTAGGATTTTAGGGTCCCCAATGCTCAAGCTTCAACTTGTTTTTTTTTATTTGACCTTTCAAAACTTTGTATGGTTTCGAGCGTCACTATTGAGTCTTTTGTAGACGAAACAATGATCTAGCGCAAATATAAAATTTCAATCCTGGTTTCCATAATGCGTGTATTAATTTAAACAAAACGCATGTCTGACGTATCAAAAGAGGGACGAAAGATACCAAAGGGATAGTCAAACTCATAAATCTAGAACAAACTGACAACGCCATGGCTAAAAATAAAAAAGACAAACAGAAAAACAATAATACACATGACACAACATAGAAAACTAAAGAATAAACAACACGAACCCCACCAAAAACTAGAGGTGATCTCAGGTGCTTTGGAAGGGTAAGCAGATCCTGCTCCACATGTGGCATCCGTCGTGTTGCTTATGTGATTACAAATCCGGTAAATAGTCTAATTCGGAAGGTCACATTCATGAAAGGGACGGGGATTGTAGATACGACTTAAGGAACTGCTATCAAATTATAAGCCTGGTAATAACGATTGTTTTGTAGGTTTATTACTAATACTAACAGCTGTATAAATATGGTATTTACTAATGTGAATGAGGTCCGGATAAGATACCTGTACTTGATGTGTTCTAAATAACAAATGTACATATTGATAACATAAGATAAACTAAGAACATAAAATAATAAATACTTATTCATGGACTTACTGATTTCATTGAAAATACATAAAAGTTAGACCAAAGATGCCTGCTATCTATGACAAGTTAATGTAAAACCACAGGGTTGATGCCAATTTTGGTAAGTTTTTCTCCCTAATGGCATCACCAGCCAATGCATAGTCACCACTACTTTTTCCATTGATATTATCATTGATAAATTCATAAATATAGATAAACTGTTTACAAAACAAGTGTCACTGATAAATATTTTGAAGACAAAACGCGAGTCTGTCGTGCAATATTCTGTAATATGAGTAATATTTGACGTGAAAGATGGTTGGAACAAACCTCAGACTACGGATTTAAGCTTTGCGTTTTTCTAATTTTTTTTTAATTGCAAAGCTTTCAATAAAAAACCGATAGCATAACAGTATGACCCTATAAGTTTAGTCCTGTTCAAAAGCCAGAGTTGAAAAAAGATGATTATTACTGTACAATCATGTACCTTTCTTTCGCGGGTACTTATGTTTGCGTATGTACCATTCTTTCGCGGATATCCGTCTGAAATTGAATTGGAATTTTGTGTTCAAGGTTATGACTTTTGAACACTATATAGCTTCATAATTTTATATGAATAAAAGGTTTTACAAATTCTTCGAGCATTTGAGCTACACAGGCAAATTTCACTCACATCAATTTCACGTGAATTTAAATTCATGTGAATCTCACGTGAAATTCACGTGAATTTCACCTCAAACGAGCTTATACGTGAAACTCACGTGAAATCAGTTTTTGTGAGTTTCATGTGAATCTAATGTGAAACTCATGTGAATTTCACATAAAAATCACGTAAAAAATTTTCATGTGAAATTCACATGAATTTTTGAAATAGAGTATTTCAAATAACATCTAAATTTTGAACTTTACTTAAAATCATGAAAAATATCATTTTTTTGTTGTAAATTTTACGTGAAATTCATGTGAAAAATGTCACATCAGATTCATGTATAAGCTCGATTGAGGTGAATTTCACGTGAAATTTTTCATGTGAATTTCATGTGAGATTCATGTGAAATTCATGTGAGCAAATTTTGCCTGTGTAATCCTTTTAATTTTTCACAGTTAACTGTATAAGTGATTATCTAAGGACAAGTCATCTCAAGATTTTGGAGTAAGGACTCTTTATTTTTCGATCCACTTTTTAAAAGGAGAGAGTTTTTGCTAAGCTATTATGATTGGAAACTTCAGAAGAGAATATTATTAGAGACAAACCAGGTGTTCATCGAAAATAAACTTACATTTTATCCTGCTTCACAGCATATATATACAAACAACCATGTATTTTAACGCCAAGAAAACATGAAACTTTTCCTGAAAAATCCCTTCCAGTATTTGGAACTTCTGAAGCACAAAACACGGTAGTGCTTATGTCGTTACATGTTGCTTGGGAGAGTTCCAGCATTCGGTCAGGGTCAATTTGTAGGACAGTTCTGGATTTAGGTTGTGTAATATAGCCTATATTTTGACTCGTTATAGCAATATCATACGGTTCACTGTCTACGTTTAGCTTCTTTAAATAATTTCCAAGAGGATCAACTAATATCAGTTTCTTTTTATCATAGTCACATAACAAAATGATCCCCTTTATTGAAGCTGCTATACCAGTTATTCGACCGAAGTCATGGTTGAATTTGCCTACATAAGAAAATCCATGTCTTACATCTCCTGGTACTGCCAACACCTGTGCCATATCTGTAATGTTTTAAACAAACGTACTAATTTTACTACATTTTCTTGAATATTTCATGGATACGTTGTCCAATAATCAAAAACAAAGACAATTTACATAGCTTAAAACTTTTTTTAATATGTATTTGTATAAGCATTAGCAATTTTTACAAAAAAAAAAACAATCTTTAAGACCATGCACCTGTTTCAATCGCCTTTTAATAAATACCCATACAACGCGAAATAAACAATTATTGCCAGTACCATCAGTGCTTGTAATGCAATTGAACTTGAACCAATATCTTGAACAGAAACATTGGAATTGCAATACTGTACAAAATTTTCCACAGGATATTGATAACTTGTTCCTTTCTGGTAGAGTAAGTCTACCAATGAATACATCAAACTTTCTTTTTGGAGACTTATCCAAGATATTTCCCAACAACCCATATAACATGATTTTTCTTCATATTAAACAACTTGTGTATAATTCAAGATGCTTTAAATAGAATCTCTCATTGCAAGCAATTATCATAAAGCTGAAAGAGATATATATATATAAATAAGGGAGTATGATAGCTGTAAACAATAAAAAGATAACTGAATTTGACAATGTATGGAATGGTTTTGAAAAACTTTTATTGAATACTGGCTAATGTCTTTTTTTTTTGGTTACAGTTACTTATGACTACTTAATTATATTCTATTTTAAAGAAAGTATTATTGTCATGTTATGTACTTGATCTGTGTTAATGGCTGTTAAGAAAGAGATATGTCTCGTTAATTTTTAAAAATATTTTTTTTCAACATAATTATGTGATATTTAAAATATAGATAGGGATGTAACTGAATAATCATTTTGTGATTTGTTTTTTGTTTTTTGTTTTCTCTCTTTATTGTTTTTCTTTATTTTTTATTGCTTTGTCTTTTCAATAGAACATGTAAATGATTCAATTAAGATTTATTCATAAAAATGACATAGTATTTATCTTATATGTATTATATTGTATGTTTGTCATGTATATGTTTTAATTGTTGGAAATGAAAAAAAAAAAACAAAAGTTAATAAAAATAAATACTCATACAACGCGAAATAATCAATTATTGCCAGTACCATCAGTGCTTTTAATACGTTCTTCAGCAACTTAATGAATTGCAATTGAACCTATATCTTGAATACATAAACATGAAAAAAGTATTGCAACACCTTGATTTTTGAAAAACTTAAAAATTCAGCCTCTTACAGTACTTGCAACTTTAGGCGTTACTATTTCAGCGATCAGTCAGCGGTCATCGATCAGTCACCGATCAGTCAAGTTCGCGTCAAACTCACGTCAGCAATCCGTCAGACTTATAGTAAAAGTAATTGACTGATCGGACTGATCGGACGGATAGTACCGATCGACCTTGATGACGGATTGAACTTTAATACGTCACATGATAAACTAATACAAATTACGGAATCTTAGTTTCGTTTAATCTAATTAAAATGGCGACTCTTGAAAATCGAACGTTCAATTATACATTTTGTTTATTAATTATTTAGCAAAGATTTATGAATTAAAATGAAAAGAAATGTACAGATAAAACCTTAATTAAAATATCATCATTAAAGAATGGTCTTTTTCGTTTTATTTAGGTTATATATTTTCAAAACCGGCGAGTTCTAAAACGGTGTCTACATCGCGGTTTTATTTTATTATTTTCCAAACATTCTCGGGAAAAACAAAATGAAAGAATCAGTTATTGAAAAATGTAGTCTATTTTTTTTCAATATTTAAATTTTTTCTATCCTTATCATCATAAAATTCTTAAAAAAAACTTATCATAATCACGGACTTTCTTTATTCTCGTCACAATCGAAGCATTTAAAATAACAAATTACAACAATAACTGCTGTATTTTTTAACAAGAAATAGAAATAATTTTAAACGATGCAAACAACATAACTTTATATTTTTCTGATAGTCTTTTTTTAATAAAAAAGATAACTACTCCTAAACAATAAAAAGTACATCATACATCTCAATTCTAATTAGCAGACTTGTCTCAAGATGGTAAAATAACTGATTTCAAATAAAATAGTATCATCTTTAACAAAAAGAAGAATAATTTTGGTTATTCTAAACAATGCGAATAAAATTTTAGTATGATTTCTCTAACATTCCTTTAATTTTATGAACAAAAAAACTATTTCAACTATAAGAATTACAAAATCCAATGGCGGTCAATAATTTTCAGTAAAATGAAAAATATTTGCATTTTAGGCAACGCGTACAAATATTTTATATCTTTTTCCTTAAAGTAAGCATGTTTTATGAAGAACAGCCAATCATGATGTACAAAAAGTACTGAAATCATGTGACGTTATTATTTGTATCAAAATAAATCAATAACTACATTCTTATTCCACAAAAACAAAAGTCTAAGTATTTTAATTTTCAATATATCTCAATTCTGATTAGAAGACTTGTCTCAAGATGGTAAAAATAACTGATTTCAAATAAAATAGTACCATTTTTGATAAAAAGAAGAATAATTTTGATTATTTTAAACAATGCGAACAAAATTTGAGTATGATTTTTCTGATATTATTTTAATTTTATGGAAAAAAACTATTCTCAACTATAAAAAGTACAAAAATCGAATGGCGGTCAATAATTTTCAGTAAAATGAAACAATATTTGCATTTTAGGAAACGCGTACAAAAATTTTATATCTTTTTCCTAAAAGTAAGCATATTTTATGAAGATCAGCCAATCTTGATGTACAAAAAGTACTAAAATCATATGACGGTTAATAATTTGTATCAAAATAAATCAATAACTACATTGAATTTCTTATTCAACAAAAATAAAAGTTTATGTATTTTAATTCTCATTATATCTGAATTCTGATTAGAAGACTTGTCTCAAGATGGTAAAAATTTTCAAAAAAATAGTATCATTTTTGATAAAAAGAAGAATAATTTTGATTATTTTAAACATGGCGAACAAAATTTTAGTAGGATTTTTCTGATATTCTTTCAATTTTATGAAAAAAAAATATTCTAAACTATAAAAAGTACAAAATTCCAATGGCGGTCAATAATTTTCAGTAAAATGAAGAAATATTTGCATTTTAGGCAATGCGTACAAAAATTTAATATCTCTTTCCTTAAAGTAAGCATATTTTATGAAGAACAGCCAATCATGATGTACAAAAAGTACTGAAATCATGTGACGGTTATTATTTGTATCAAAATAAATCAATAACAACATTCTTATTCCACAAAAATAAAAGTGTAAGTATTTTAATTCTCATTATATATCTGAATTCTGATTAGAAGACTTGTCTCAAGATGGTAAAAATAACTGATGTCAAATAAAATAGTATCATTTTTGATAAAAAGAAGAATAATTTTGATTATTTTAAACAATGCGAACAAAATTTTAGTAGGATTTTTCTGATATTCTTTTAATTTATGAAAAAAAAATATTCTTAAATATAAAAAGTACAAAAATCCAATGGCGGTCAATAATTTTCAGTAAAATGAAGAAATATTTGTATTTTAGGCAACGCGTACAAAAATTTTATATCTTTTTCCTGAAAGTTAGATTATTATATGAAGAACAGCCAATCATGATGTACAAAAAGTACTGAAATCATATGAAGGTTAATAATTTGCATCAAAATAAATCAATAACTGCATTCTTATTCCACAAAAATAAAAGTTTAAGTATTTCAATTCTCACTATATCTCTATTCTGATTAGAAGACTTGTCTCTAGATGGTAAAAATAACTGATTTCAAATAAAATAGTCTCATTTTTAATAAAAAGAAGAATAATTTTGGTTATTTTTAACAATGCGAATAATATTTCAGTATGATTTCTCTGCCATTCTTTTAATTTTATGACAAAAAACTATTCTAAACTATAAAAAGTACAAAAATCCCATGGCGATCAATAATATTCAGTAAAATAAAGAAATATTTGCATTTTAGGCAACGTGTACAAAAATTTAAAATCTTTTTCCTTAAAGTAAAATTATTTTATGAAGAACAGCCAATCATTATGTACATAAAGTACTGAAATCATATGACAGTTAATAATATGCATCAAAATAAATCAATAACTACATTCTTATTCCACAAAAATAAAAGTTTAAGTATTTTAATTCTCATTATATCTGAATTCTGATTAGAAGACTTGTCTCAAGATGGTAAAAATAACTGATTTCAAATAAAATAGTATCATTTTTGATAAAAAGAAGAATAATTTTGATTATTTTAAACAATGGGAACAAAATTTTAGTGGGATTTTTCTGACATTCTTTTAATTTATGAGAAAAACCTATTCTTAAATATAAAAAGTACAAAAATCCAATGGCGGTCAATAATTTTCAGTAAAATGAAGAAATATTTGTATTTTAGGCAATGCGTACAAAAAATTTATATCTTTTTCCTGAAAGTTAGAATATTCTATGAAGAACAGTCAATCATGATATACAAAAAGTACTGAAATCATATGAAGGTTAATAATTTGCATCAAAATAAATCAATAACTGCATTCTTATTCCACAAAAATAAAAGTTAAAGTATTTCAATTCTCACTATATCTCTATTCTGATTAGAAGACTTGTCTCTAGATGGTAAAAATAACTGATTTCAAATAAAATAGTATCATTTTTAATAAAAAGAAGAATAATTTTGGTAATTTTTAACAATGCGAATAAAGTTTCAGTATGATTTCTCTGCCATTCTTTTAATTTTATGAAAAAAAACCTATTCTAAACTATAAAAAGTACAAAAATCCAATGGCGGTCAATAATGTTCAGTAAAATGAAGAAATATTTGCATTTTAGGCAACGCGTACAAAAATTTAATATCTTTTTCCTTACAGTAAAATTATTTTATGAAGAAAAGCCAATCATTATGTACAAAAAGTACTGAAGTCATAATTATGACAGTTAATAATATGCATCAAAATAAATAAATAACTACATTCTTATTCCACAAAAATAAAAGTTTAAGTATTTTAATTCTCATTATATCTGAATTCTGATTAGAAGACTTGTCTCAAGATGATAAAAATAACTGATTTCAAATAAAATAGTATCGTTTTTGATAAAAAGAAGAATAATTTTGATAATTTTAAGTGACTAATTTTAAACAATGGGAACAAAATTTTAGTGGGATTTTTCTGACATTCTTTTAATTTATGAGAAAAAACTATTCTTAAATATAAAAAGTACAAAAATCCAATGGCGGTCAATAATTTTCAGTAACATGAATAATATTTGCATTTTAGGCAACGCGTACACAAATTTTATATCTTTTTCCTGAAAGTTAGATTATTCTATGAAGAACAGCCAATCATGATGTACAAAAAGTACTGCAGAAATCATATGATTAATTTTGGTAATTCTAAACAATGGGAACAAACTTTTAATATCATTTCTTTGACATTCTTTTAATTTCATGAAAAAACAACCTATTCGAAACTATTAAAAGTTCAAAAATCCAATGGCGGTCAACAATAACCATTTTCGTAGAAATAAGTTCATGTTAACTGAGTCATATAATACAATTATGTATTATATGTCTCTGATGTTTATAATATTTAATACGAAAATATTAATCAACACAAACAATTTAACGCTCTAAGCATCTTATTCTGTAAAACTATTTTTACATTTTTATTGCAACTAATTTTATTACAAATTATAACGTGTAAATTAAGGTGTCTTCGTAGAGGTCCGCGTTCATCGATTGTAAACACTGTGGAGTTCGGTTTACATGAAAATTTTAAATATATACGTATCCGTCCGATCCGTGCATAAATTTAATTTACTGATCGATCGGTGACAGTTGTCAGGGTAACTCTTACATAGGTTATTTGACTTATCTGACGGATCCTATGGGTCACCGATCACCGATCACTCATCGATCAGTCAAACATCCGTCACCGATCATTCACCGATCAGTCAAGTTCACGTCAAACAGTAACGCCTAAGGTTGCAAGTACTGTATTTTGGATGGAATATGATAAAATATTTGTAAAATAATTTTGAAACATAGTGTAGGATAACATTGGCATTTAAAGGAACAAAACATGTTTGAAAAAATTATTTATCTGAACACAATTTTAATAGCAAAACATGTAGTGTTTTTTGTGGCAAAAAATGTATTTTACAACTTTTACTGTAGTCGAACTTTATAATGTCAGACAATTCAAAATTAACGTTCAGATGACTGTTCACCTAATGGTTGATCGTTATACGCTATATGATAAGTACTGTTTGCGCAGCCTCCATTTAAACGGATATCCGTTTAACGTCTTCTGATTCCTGTCATGAATAGACTAATTTGTTGCTCAGGTAGCAGCAACCATTCCTGATGAAGAGCATTGTTTATTTAATGAATTTGGGTATCCTTTCGCGCACTTTCCGCCCAAAGTGTCCCATATACGCTCGATATGGTTCAAATCCGGGCTACGATCGGGCCAAGGAAAATGAACCGAATTCCATTGGAACAATGGATCTTCCTCCACGATTCTAATGTCCAACTTTGGCGAGCTCTGTGGTATATTGAATACGGACAACTGTGTGTCTGTTCGTGAGCAAAGGTCTCCGAAATGATCTATTCGCAGTAGCGATGAGTCGATTTCGAACAGTTCTTGTTAAGAGGCTCCAGTATGCCCACCACTCTTATTTTGGGATCGTATTGTATGTAATGGGTTTCCTTCTGACCAACCTTCATTATGCTTGATTTTCCTAAGCAGATTGTAAAAGGGGTCTTCTTCATCTCGGAAGGTCTTAACATCGTTTATTGCCTGATTCTTATTCTCAAAACCACTTATAGTGGAATGGTGATGACCAACAACATGAACAATACGCGCGATTGGCACAGCGACATTCCTGCTTCTCTCATGCTGACGAATGCCATTTTGTTAAATTGTGGAGTACCCATTACAAGCTAAGGTGTCAATCACATAACTTTATAAACTTGATTATTTAAAGTGTTGAAACAATGATGATAAAAAACATCTGTTTTGATGTTTACGTGTACAGTAGCTGCATGTGGAGATACAAACGTATCGAGTCGATATTTATTGATTAAACTCAGGTGATATTTAAATGTTTAACTTGTTCTATTTTAACAAACTATTCTACAAAAAGACAAAGAGTGTATTTTTAATTCCAATTTCAATTTCGTGTTGCAATACTTGTTTCCATGTGAATATAAATATATATATATAGAAGGGTCTGAAAACAGCATTGATGTTCTATAACCCTGCTGACTGCCATTCATTTTTCAATCCAATTTGTTACATCTTGTGATCAATTTTATTTGACAATCGCCAATGGCAGTCAGCAGGGTTAAGGTTCCGTCTAAGTCAAATTAGCTTGTATTTGTTTGACATTATTCACACGAATATAAGGATGAAACTGTGGCAAATTACATATCAATAGAATCAGAACATTGCATAGTATCTTTTAATGAATGTTTTAAAGTTCTGAATATCTCCAGGAAAAAATGTCCAGTCTCTGAAGTTCCAATTCTTTCAAAAAGTGTAGAATTTTTGTAAGTCCATAACTGACCTAAAATGACATAAAATTCAGTATTATATATTAATATGCATGACACCCATTGTTCTGATTATTTTTTTTTTTTTTTTTCTTCCGCCTAATTTTTTTCTTACGGTGTATAAATGTTTCAAAAGATGTCGCTTAGTTTTTTTGTATATGAGATCATACAGTCTATACGCTTTTGAAACTCACCCTGTTTAACCGAACACTTTTCTTTGTAAGAGTTATCTCCCAAAACACTGTTTTTCTTGTTATCAGATCTCCTCCGCAACCGTAAAAGAAAGCGACAAATTTATTTTTCCAAATTGCTCGTTATATTCTCAGGATGTTACGTTTTATTTTAACCGAAGCTTTACGAAGACCCCATATGAGAGTAATTTCCCCTTTTGTATTGAAATAAGTGAAATAAATTTGTAACTGGAAAACCATAAGTGATAGAGGCCTAGGGTCTTTTGATTTGAGGCCCTTGCTCAAAAAGTATGAAAATGAGGTCAAGGTCAAAGGTCAAGGTCATGATTAAAATTTTGATTTTGGCTTGTTATCTCTTATTTTCAGAAATCATACAAGATATCGACAAAATATTTTCACACAATTGTTAGTTGCGACATGTTGTAACACATAAATTTTAGTCGAAAGAGTACGTAGACATTTGACGCGAGTTTTCCCCCTTTTTATATCTAATATCATACGTATGGTAATATAACTCATTAACAATATAAAGTAGAGGACTAGAGTCTTTTGATTTGAGGTCCTTGGTTTATAACCTTGAAATTGAGCTCAAGGTCATATGCTAATTAAACGTTCTAGATTTTGACCTTTGCTTTTATCTCATATGTACACATAATAAAGCCATGGGACTTTTTGCATTAAGTTGTAAGCAATGTGACCTTAAAAAACACAACCGGAAGTGACCTTTTGTAAACCGGAAGTAGCTATCTTTTGTACTTAATCAATGTAAAAGTATATAGAACCATATATTTTTGGAATCAGTGTCAAGTAAACTATCAAACAATACCGGAAGTAAACTTTTTAAACCGGAAGTAAAAGATAATCTCCCTTTTCTATATATTTTTTTTATAGAAACCATATATTTTATGAATAAGCGTTCAATTAGCTGTTATTTGGCGCTAAAATTGACATTTAAAACCAAATTTTAATATTTTTATATAAAAAAAGGTCTAAACTGGTGGAAAGACCATCAATGGTTCTCTGAACAATTGGTTTTTAATTATAGTAGTGATTCGTCCGACTTTTAAAGTTGCAATATTTTTACATAATTTTGTGATGAACAGTTCAAATTGTCTTTCTAATGCACACCAAAGTTTAGGAAATTTAATGCCAAATATTATAATTTCCGGAAAGTTTCAAAAAATTATATTTTCTAAAATATTACTTTTGTGCACAAAAACATCATGTTCAATCATTCAACTTCTTTCTGTGATGTATTTAGTTAGTGATATCCTTCTACATCTCTTACAATTTATTATTATTTGATTATAAGATCATTTATTTACCAAATATGCCATTTTTGCATTCTTGTTGAAAGTTTTAGACCATGGAAGTCTCAAAGAATATGTATTTTTTGTAACTTTTGATATAAACTATGTATTACATAAAACATTTCTCATAATACATACATGTTATTGGGACTTTGTTCATTTAAAAAAAAGCATATTAAAACATTCCTTAAAGTCTCAAAGACTCTTATTTTAATAAATTCTTAGAGAATGAACTCAAATAATTACCATCAATATTCCTTCTGTAAACTTTGTTTAGGTTCTCCAAACTTTATCAAGGTAGTATAGTTTAACTACTTGTATTTGCGGCTTGTAGCAGTGAAAGTATCAATATGCAACTCTTGATAAACTAAAATGATACAAACACATAATTTTCAACAAATATAAAACCTAACATTTTACTATCATTGCAAATTGTTTGTCTGCTATAATTTCACTCATACAGATGATAAGAAGCATTTCACGTAATGTGGGAACAGTCAGCTTACATTAGCACCAATGTCAATACCATTTATAACATTTGTTTTCCAAATTGTATCACATATTAGCTGGCAACTACTATTGGCGTCAAATGTTTTTACGCCACCTCTCAAGATTTAAAAATGCAAATTTGTTTACACCCTTTTCTGCATTTGTACAAACTATGTTTTTGTTAGTCTTGTATGATTTTGAATTTTAGTTTCTTGTGTATAATTCGGAGTTTAGTATGACGTCCATTATCACTGTACTGTTATGCATATTTTTAGGGGCCAGCTGAAGGACACCTATGGGTGCGGGAATTCTTGCTACATTGAATACCCATTGGTTGCCTCCGGCTGTTGTCTGCTCTATGGTCGGGTGGTTGTCGTTTTGACATATTCACCATTTCCTTTCTCAATTTTATTCAGTTTACAATTATATGTTTGTATTGATGTTTGCTTACGTGATAAAGCTTAACATGCTGGTAAGAAGGTCAATATCAGTAACATAGGAAAACATTGTTCAAATCTTTCTAAAAATATTTCATAGAATAAACGAGAAGCATTGGTGTAATAAATTTAAATATGAAGTTTGATACACACAAAAATAATTACCCTAAAAAAGGTTCTCCAAACTTTACCCTGGAAGTATAACCCAAGTTGGGATTTGCAGAGTGAAGCAGTGGAAGCATTAGCATGCAACTCTTGACAAGCTGAAATAGTACAAACACATAATTTTCTACAAATATAAATAAAACATTTAAAAGTCAAGAAATCTTGTAATTCTCTATTATACAGAAGGAGAATTTGCATCTTTCAGACATGATTTTATTAAAATCAAATGTGGAATTATGATTTCATGTTATACAATTTGCAACCATCATTGATAGATAAAACAGAAAGAAATCTTACTCCTTAAACAAAATGAGCCTCAGTACTTTGTTATAACGATAACTAGAGGCTCCTTGGAACATGAATATCTCACATGGAAACCATGACTTATTGCCATATTGGAAATAAGGGTGAATCAAGAAAATTAATTTGTCCTCCAATTATTTCTGCAACTCATATTTATATAATATAAATTTTTCTGATAATTGCCAAAAACTAAAAAGTGTTTTCAGGGACAAAAACCCATAAAAGTGTTGACTTATAAAATTGAGAATGGAAATGGGGAATGTGTCAAAGAGACAACAATCCGACCAAATAAAACACAACAGCAGAAGGTCACCAACAGGTCTTCAATGTAGCGAGAAATTCCCGCACCCGGAGGCGTCCTTCAGCTGGCCCCTAAACAAATATATATACTAGTTCAGTGATAATGAACGCCATACTAATTTCCAAATTGTACACAAGAAACTAAAATTAAAATAATACAAGACTAACAAAGGCCAGAGGCTCCTGACTTGGGACACGCGCAAAAATGCGGCGGGGTTAAACATGTTTGTGAGATCTCAACCCTCCCCCTATACCTCTAACCAATGTAGAAAAGTAAACGTTGCTTTTCTGAAACCTTACATAAGGATAGAGTCATTGTGCTTATCAAACTTTACATCTTTCTTCTATTGTTTTGGTGAGGACAAGCATAGGTGTAAAACACATCATGTTTTATATCTGAGCTGAATTATAAATTTAATCAAACTGGCCTCACATTAACTTTTTTTCATTGTGATATGTTATTAGTGGGATTATAGGAATCTTACAACCATGATAGTGTATCAGGAAATCTCAACAACCAATGGCATTTTTTTATTGTTCTATAACAAGGTTTTAGCCAAATTGAAGAACAATAATATTTTCGCCAAGCGTCTTGAGAATTCATTATCTTGAACATACCACACATGTTTGATTATATTTGTCAATTTTAACTACATCAAGATGTATGCGTTAGGAAAAAAATGATTGTTTGGTTGAAATGTCATAGACAATGTTGCTGTTATATTTGTTCTGCATTCCCAAAGGAAAAAGTCATAACACATGCATGTAAAGATAAGTAAATCTCATTGGGAATAACTGCTCTGTCTCAAAAGTGGTCAAATTTTATGTCAACACCTGTCATTTTTTCAACTGTATAACTGGGATCAAATTTAGATGACGGAATGACAGAATTACAGATGGACACGACTATTCCAATATACAACCCACATGTGGGGGTATAATTTCTTTTTAAGTAAAAAGATTAATATACTTGTCAGAGATATAGCATGCCATTAATCTTTTAACCTTGCATCAGGTGACATTTGTTCTAATATTAAATTTTAGCTAAAACTACAATACTGACCTGATTTAAAATTGCACTATACATCAATGAACCGTACAGATTCAGATCGATAATCTTCAACCAGATGATTTATTTCATATGGGTTGTCATCACTGTCATATAGGACTTCATAAATTGCACCTTAAAGAGATACATCAAATTGAACAAAACATAACAACAAAGATGTGCCCAACTAAAGATATAAATACAGATTCATAGTGCAATTATATGTTATAAGCAAATTGATTGTTCATTCAATTTGGTCTTTCATTTATTTAATAAGATGTCTTTTGTACCCTGTATAGCCCATATTCCATCTACTTTTAAAATGAGCATCTACAGAAATATTCAAAAACAGTTGATTTTGCCATTTTTGGCATAACAATTAATATAAATGTTTACTTGTCCTTGCTCTCGTTTTTGTGTCTAAAATAGTCAGATAGTTTTTCTGTGATCTCAAGCTGTATATTAAGCTATTTTGAAGACTGATGTTTGCAAGCAAAAGTACTTTATATACATACATAGAAATTCATAACATTTAAACAAGTACCTTTCACACCATCCCAGCACTGTCCCTTTATACCATTGAGATGTATTGTCTACAATCCATTTGTGTTCTATTCTTTTGTCTAGGAATTTCACCAATCTTGGCCTACCTCTTCTACTGAAATATAAATACAAATGTATTGATAATTAATATCCATAAGATGCTACATTTCCTATTGACTATCACTTCTTTTAAAAATAAATGTTATACAACAATATCAGTTTGTTCAGATACATGTTTGAAAATTGTTCGGATTCTTTTTCTTAGCTTACACTGTCAACACATATTCTTCTTTTTATATTGCCAGTGATTCTTTGGTATGTTAGACTGAAAATTTGGTCGTACCTATAGAAAACTTATTTCAAACGGTATAGCACATCCTCATTTTTACGGAGATGTTGTTTACCGTGCTTGGAAATTTACAAACGATCCTAGTAAGCTTATCGGTCCTTTAAATAAACTTATTCTAAACGGTTACCAATTTAACACTGTAATTAGATCTTTGAATATTGTTTTTATTGGTATTAATGTTGATTTTGTTATCAGTAAACTAAAAGCAAACTAAATATCATTGTTATATAAATATATATACATATGCACATTCATGGATCTACATCTCCTGATGATGATGTCTTTATTCTAAATCCATTGGATGTTGGATGTGTAATGATTGATTATTTAGTCTAAGATGCATGATTTTTTTTTATTAGTTGTTATTGGCTTTGAACTAGGTGTCAGTAACTGCAAGTACTCTCAGATCTGTACTGATAGTCTTTTTGTCGTTAGGATGTTTAAGTGCTGAGCCCCTCTGTTTTTGTAAGATGTATTTTTATTTGTATCAATCTGATGAGTTAAGCCTTTTTCAACTGATTTTTATAGTTTGTTCCTGTGTTGTACTGTTACACCACTGTCCCAGGTTAGGGGGAGGGTTGGGATCCCGCTAACATTTTTAACCCTGTCACATTAATTATGTTTGTGCCTGTCCCAAGTCATGAGCCTGTAATTCAGTGGTTGTCATTTGTTGCTGTGTTTCATATTTGTTTTTCGTTCATTTATTTGTACATTAATAAGGCCGTTACTTTTCTCGTTTGAACAGTTTTACATTTGTCATTTCGGGGCCTTTTATAGCTGACTATGCGGTATGAGATTGGCTCATTGTTGAAGGCCTTATGGTGACCTATAGTTGTTAATTTCTGTGTCATTTGGTCTCTTGTGAAGAGTTGTCTCATTGGCAATTACACCAAATCTTCCTTTTTTTTAAATTACACTTATTATTCAGTCAGCAGATCATCACATTGAACAAATACACAATATCAAGGGATAAATATCTGTTATAAATTGATTCATATGATGTTAACAGCAATGTTTACCTTCTAGTACAGGGTGTTTGGTCTGCTGATGGTCCAATGTTTGCTTCTGAGACAAAGTCATTGTTCTGTTTTGCTGTATTCTTTTTCTTTCTACCAGTCGTTTTTTTTGCCAGGTTGGGTGCACTTTGGTGCAATGTACTGTAACAGAAAAATTAACACATCATTTTTATTGTATGGTCAAATATATATATTTCAAAAAATATACTAAAAGAAAACAGATTAATATGCACAATTTATTTTATAACCTAGGAACATTGTATGGGTATAATATATTTTCACAGTTTGCATTAATCGTTAAGACACCTTATTGTTTTCTGTTGGTTTCTCAGAAAAAGTGTGGTTTTGTCCTTAAGACATTATTTACCATTCTTTGTCAAATTTTTCAGTTGAAAAAGAACAAATTTCAAAAATAAAATGATGATTCAAAATCCAATGCAATTGAATCCCCTTACCAGATCTGGCACTGAGTTGCTAATTTCAATTTATTTTTAAATGAAATGTTCAATGAGTAATTTTCAAGTCAGCAATAAAATTTAAATCAAAAATTAGTTTATCAAACTCTAAAATAACAGGTCTGTTGATCTGTAACAAAATAAACATAAAAAAGATCCCTTATAACTCTTAACATCATAATTCATATAGATGTGTGTCTACCAGGGTTGGACCCTGGAATTTCAAAAAGGTGACGGGGGGGGGGGGGCATACACCCTCTACACCCCCTGAATACTCCACTTTCTAACATAGTAGTGCATTGGTGAATACATACATTGAAGCACACACTTAATGTGTGTCTAATCTACTCTAACACATTACACTTCAATATATATATGTACAAGTAGTATTAAAATACACATATGATCCTTTGTTCAATGTCCATACATGTAATTTACAAACCACGATTCATTTAAACATTTTTATACTGCTTGAGACATTCCACTTTTTTTCATAAATACTCACCCAGATTCCTGGTTCCCTTATTCCAGGACTTTTGCCATTACGTGGTGAACACAATTCCGGAAGAATAGCATTGAAGTAAAATGCTTTTAGTTTTGGCAGCATGATGTTTTCCCACAAGGTATTGTCCCTAAATATTCTTTGGATAAACAACTGGTGTGGATTAAGAGTCCTCACAACGAAATCTATCCAAGGATAATTACAAATATTCATTAAACCATGGCACTGATAAAAGTAGTTGTGGGTACTTTTCAAATTAAAATGACCACTGACAGTTTCCAGACAGAATGATGATTTTTCACTTGCTTGGTAGAGATTGACAGGTTTGTTGTGCACAAGATTTTTTATCTCCAAAAGACCATCACCAGACGAAGTTGAAACTATACCATCTGCACTAGCAGCCAAAAATGGGTGTTCATGGGCAATTAGCAAACCAGTAGATTTAACATTTACATTCTCATGTTGTTCTGCCTTTTTCAGCGTATACTCCTCTATAGATGTTCTTTCTTGCAGAAGTCCATTTCTAGTGTGTCTATTTCCCTTGAAGGTGGAGTACAGAAGATTTTTGACTAAATTTAATACTTTCAATGAAGGGTTACGGCGAATGATTGGTCCAAAATTTGAAGCTGTTAAACGTTTTCTTCTTTCTGTGTGCCAAAGACCAGACAAAGATTGCTGTGAAGTAGAATTTGTTATTGCATTCATTTGAGGTATACCAATGTTAATATGAGTCTGAATATATTTGATAAATCAGATGGAGATATGTCAGGGGTGTAATCCATTGCCTCAGTGCCATAAGACTGTCTAGCTTTTTTGGAGTTGCTTTGTTTGCAAACTTTCATTTTTCTCTTCCATCTCAATTGCTGAGTGTCTGGTTTCGATTTGTATTTTCTGCTACTGATAAGATTTTTTCCATGTCATGCGTAGTATTCATCAAAGAATTTACCTGCTTTTGTTGTTGTTGCCTGTTCCCAAACAATAGGTGACCACTTTGGTCCAAAATTCATTCTTAGCCCTCCTCCAAAACATCTTCCATGCCAAGATCCTCTATTACAGAGGTTGTAGATTTTTCCGCCATCAAATTTGGTCCTTATTCTCATCCAATTTTCAGCTAAATTTGTTGTTGTATTAGAAATGAGACGGTGAGCTTTTTCGGCAATTCTATTCAAAATTGATGTCACGTCTTGAATTATATACTGTTCAACATTACTGTACTCTATAGATGATTCTCCTCTTGCTTCCTCCTGTGCAGCTAATGATGAGCCTTCAGACCAAAGTTTTTCCTGTTCTTCAAATATATCCAATGTCTCTTCAACTGGTTGATCCGGTGGTATGACATGATGGTCATGAGTGATTGGATTGACATTGTCCCTTGCCTTGCAAAAGTTACTGCAGTTGGAATGTAAACCAAAAACATGAAAAACAGAGTTTTTTTATGTCATGACGAAGCTGAGAAATAGCTTCAGGTTTTGTGAGGTGATTTGTTTCTACATCTTTAGAACGCATTCTGATGGCACTACGCAAAGCAGATACTAACCGTACACGAGTTGTTTTGTTAAATGGTTTCTACCTTTATATAGATGATTTTCGGAAACAAGTTTTTCCAGGTTTGACCTAAAACATTTGCATGTATGGTTAGCACATTCTTCCTTTTCCACATATCTACCCCAACCTGGCACTTCCTCTCGTATCCTAGCATAAACTGAACTGTCACCATCTCCTACAACACGGATATAGCGTAGGCCATGTTTGGATTCTGCTTGTTTGAACCCTTCAAGCACAATATCAGCTTCCATAGACTGACTATCTTCTGACCAGTTCTTAAAACATGTATGTTCTGTTGGGATTGTATTGACTTTCTCTGCAGTGCTACATACATAGCAATACTTGTTTCGTACTCCTATATGCAAAAGTTTTTTGGTTGCTTGCCCTATTATGATTGCCACTCCTCCCAGGGCATTATAGGAATGTTTGTGGGTTCGTTTCGACCATCCTCCATCAGTAATTACGGTTATTGCTGGGATACCCTGATGAAAAAATCCGTTCTCCATGGCAATCCTTCTTTCCTCTGCTCCAACCTGTTAAATAAACATATGGGACATATAAATATAACTAGTCCCACTTGAGTTTCCTAAAATATCATTAATTAATGCCATGAAGGCTCAACCTAATTAAAAGTTTAAAGTGTGGTGGGATTTGTTTGTTTTTTCAGACAGAACATTTTTTTTTTTCTGCAATTAATCAAGTTTGTGTGACAGTTTTGTTAGGTACATTAAAAATTATTTTGTATAGTACAGAAGGTGAATAAGCTGAAATATTTCCCATGTTTTAATTAATTCCATACACATTATATGGATTGTCTCTTGCTTTATTTAATGGATTGTCTATTTAACTTGGAAAATGTGGTGGTGGGGGTTATAGTATATATTTTGTATAGTACATAGAGTGAATAAGCTGAAATGTTTCTTGACCCACACTGTAATAGAATACAAAATTGATACTTAGATACTCTAAAACTCTTTCATCGTAAGTTTAGCTGAAATTGATTTAGCAGTTTGAAAGGAAAAGATTTACTAATGTAAGCAAGCATAATTAAACAAGAGTGGACACACTGAAATGTCTCGCCTGTTCTAGTATTCATAATATAATTTATGTTGAAAGTGTAAAAAAGCATTGTATACAACAAGCATTACATTAAATTAACTGTACTTGAGATGAAGGTGAGATAAACCTTTTAGACATAAATGTAGTTCATACACTCATTCCATACAACAATCTAGTTTACCTATTGCTAAAAGTATCTCCGAATTAACCTCATGAAAAAAATTAGCCTTGACCAATGAACCATGAAAATTAGGTCAAGATCAGCAAACACCTACTAAACAGCCATGCATACACACCATACAATTATTTCATACACCAAAATATATTCTACTATCCCTATAGTATTTGGAAAAAGACCAAATCATTGATGATTTAACATTGACCAATGAACCATGAAAATGAGGTCAAGGTCAGATGATTATTACAAGACAGACTTGTACAACTTACAAAAATTCTATACACCAAATACAATCAACTTGATGCTTATAGTATATGAGAAATAGACAAAATTGCAAAATTTAACTTTGACCACTGAACCATGAAAATGAGATCAAGGTCAGAAGACACCTGTCAGTTGGACATGTACACCTTACAATCATTCAATACACCAAATATAATTATATGAATGCTAATACATGTAGTTTCTTTGAATAGACCTAAACACAAAAATTTAACTTTGACCACTAACCATGGAAATGAGGTCAAGGTCAGATGACAACTGCCAGTTGGACATGTACACCTTACAATCATTCCACACACCAAATACAGAAGACCCATTGCTTATAATTTCTGAGATATAGACTTAACCCTGTAAACTTAACCTTGTTCACTGATCCATGAAATGAGGTTGAGGTCATGTGAAAACTGACTGACTGATAGACATGGGGACCTTGCAAGGTACACACATACTAAATATAGTTATCCTATTACTTATAATAAGTGAGAAATTAACATTGCAAAAAAAATGAACTTCTTTTCAAGTAGTCACTGACCCATAATAATGAGGTCAAGGCCAATGGTCATATGACAGACGGACAGTTCGTAACATAAGGCATCTATATAAAAGTATAAAGTATCCACATGATCCAGGTCTTCTACCTTCTGAAATACTAGCCTTATTAAGTTATCCTATTATTTATAATAATTGAGAAATTAACATTGGAAAAAATTTGATAGAAATACACCAAACTTCCAAACAATGTGGCTTTCTGTAGGATTAATATATAATTGAAATAGCTGAATAGTTTTACGTAAATCCAAGTTTATTTTAAAAACTTATAAAAAAAATTAAAGGTGACTATCTAAATTTGGTGGGAACAGAAAATTATAGCTCTTTTTACCTATTAATTAAAAGTCCTTAAATTGGACAGCAAAACACCAAACTATGAAAAAACAAGGCGTTCTGTAGTATTAATATATAATTGTGATGGCAGTATAGTTTTATGGAAATCCAAGTTTGAAAAGTTATAAAAAAAACTACAGGTGACTATCTGAATTTAGTCAAAAATGAAAATTCTATCTTTTTTTTATCTATTAATTTAATCCTTGAATTTGTCAGCAATACCCCCCCCCAAAAAAAAACAATGTGGCATTCTGTAAGATCAATATATAATTGAGATATCTGCATAGTTTTATGTAACTTCAAGGTACAGTAATTTGAAAAAGTTATAAAAAAAATTAAAGGTGACTATCTAAATTTGGTGGGAACAGAAAATTATAGCTCTTTTTACCTATTAATTAAAAGTCCTTAAATTGGACAGCAAAACACCAAACTATGAAAAAAGGAGTTATGTAAGATTAATATATAATTGAGATGGCAGTATAGTTTTATGTAAATCCAAGTTAACTTGGAAAAGTTATAAAAAAAACTAAAGGTGACTATCTGAATTTAGTCAAAAATGAAAAATCTATCTTTTTTTATCTATTAATTTAATCCTTGAATTTTACAGCAATACACAAAAAAAACAATGTGGCATTCTGTAAGATCAATATATAATTGAGATATCTGCATAGTTTTATGTAACTTCAAGGTAATTTGAAAAAGTTATAAAAAAAATTAAAGGTGACTATTTAAATTTAGTCTGAACAGAACATTCTAGCTCTTTTTACATTATTAATTAAAAGTCCTTAAATTGGCCAGCAAAACACCAAACTATGAAAAAACATGGCTTTCTGTAAGAATAATATGTAATTGAAATAGCTGTATAGATTTATGTAAAACCAAGATAATTTGGAAACGTTATAATAAAATTTAAAAGTGACTATCTGAATTACGCCCAAACTGAAAATTTTAGTTTTGTTTTTAACTACGTGTATTAATTTAATCCTTTTATTTGACAGCAATACAACAAACTACCCTATGTTCTATTTTTAGCCACAGCAGCCATGTTTGTTGATGGATCAAAACTTCAGATACAATTTAGAAAGTAGATACCACAACGAACATTCATTTAAAGTTTGAGAGTATTTGGCCGAGTTGTTTCAGAGGGGAAGATTTTTTAATTTAAGCAAGTTTGATGAACAAATAGAGCAAATTTGTCTTTAAAGGACAATAACTCCTTAAGGGGTCAATTGACAATATTGATCATGTTAACATTTTTGTAGATCTTACTTTGCTGAACATTTTTGCTGTTTACAGTTTATCTTTATCTTCAATGATATTCAAGATAATAAACAAAAACTGCAAAATTTCGTTAAAATTACCAATTAAGTGGCAACAACCCAACAATGGATTGTTAGATTCATCTGAAAATTTCAGGGCTGATAGATCTTGACCTATTGAACATTTTTATCCCTTATCAGATTTGCTCTAAATGCTATAGTTTTTGAGATATAAGCCAAAAACTGTATTTGACCCCTTTGTTATATTTTTAGCCATGGCGGCCATGTTTGTTGATGGATTAAATTTTCGGATACAATTTACAAACTAGATACCCTAGGGAACTTTCTATTAAAGTTTGAATTATTTGGCCCAGTAGTTTCAGAGGAGAAGATTCTTGAAATTGTTTACGACGACGGACGCCAAGTGATGGTATAAGCTCACATAGCCTTTGGGTCAGGTGAGCTAAAAACCAAAGTTAATGTGATAAAGTAATAGTAATAATTAGAGGTGACTATAGATATGAATTTAATCAGAATTTAAAATTTTAGTTTTTTTATCCATTAATTCATGTAATTAGACAGCAATGAACAAAATTTTGTAAGATATATATAATTGAGGTAAATGGGCTGATTCAGACCAGTCTAGACTAAATTCAAAGCTCAAGATTGAGTCAAGAAAGGTCAAGACCATATTCATACTATATCGAGATTAGCAAATACTCAATCAGACTTATTAAGTAAAGTCGAGACCAAAATCAAGTCGGGTTAAGTAGTGTCAAGATTATGTCAAGTCTTGTCAAGTATAATATGTGCTCGACTTTAATACTGGTTGAGCACAAAATATGGTCTTTTCATACTCTGAGCAGTTTGTAGTGCTTGTTCATTAGAAAAGACAACTGGTTTAGGAGCCGTACAAATTTTTCAGACATACATGTACATGTACATGCATATAATTAAAAGAACAGATTTAAGTAAAATTCCCCCCTTTCCAACCCATGCATCTGTTGAGTGTTTGCAATATTAGCATTTCTATATTTTTTTTTAAGTCTTTGTGTTTCTCATCCAAATAACAAAATGTGCAAGATTCAATGAAGGTTTGCATCTGTTCATTCCTTGATATAAGATGTTTATTTAAAAAAGTTATCTTCTGACTTAACTGGCACAGGCAGTAATTAAGATCATGTTTAATATTGATACATGTACATGTACAAGTACATGATGTATGACATGTTATAATGACAACCTATGAAAAGTAATATATATTATTTATTTATTCAGTTACCTTTTTTTGAGCGTGTGTGTGTGTTGGGGGGGGGGGGGGGGCGGGATTCTCATTTACATTTATTATATATTATGTTTTTTTTTCGATGTTCATGCATTCATTTTACATCATGTACATTTATGTTTTAGTCAATTATAATTACCTGTAACATATTTTCTTGGAGAGCTGCTAACCACCATTCCCCTACTTCTTGTTCAATTGCTGAAAATGAAGTTGACGAGAGTCCTGGTGAATTCATTGTCCCCATGATTTCATTTAAGTGAGACGGTCCATTTCCAGTGGTAATACTTCCCCACACAGCTCTCACGTTTACATCAAACCTTTCACTTTCTGGCAATGATGGGCTAGTGCAGAATTTAAATTGTTTATGACATCCTTCACACTGAGCACAAAGAACGGTTGCAAGTCCTAATTTCCTTTCCTCGCTTACAAGTTTTATTGGTGATTGGTTTTTAGAACTTAGCTCTATTGCTGAAGGACACAGACATACGTGCATAGTTATTTCACTGACATGTCCTTGTAATGAGTCCAAATTCACAAATCTATAACCTTGTGGGCTTAAATTATGCATTGTCCTTTCTCTGATTTTCAGTTTTAATCCATTTTCTAATAGTTCAGAAGTGAAAAATTTATGGCATTCTTTGGTGTTTTTTCTCTTACTTATTGTTGTCTGTTTGATTATCTTTAAAACAAGAGACAGCGGCAGAGACTTCCGCTTAATCCTTTTTCTCCTAATCATAAAATTAACAGTTGGTCTTCCACACCTTGTACTTGTTCCTTTGCCCTTTGCTGGTCCAGAGCCTAGTCCAAATGTTTTTGACGTTTTCCTTTTACTACCCATTATAATTAAATTGCTTTCTATGACTCTACTGAACTAGTACTGATGTCAATGTCAAGCCTCCATATTTTTTATGTCTCAAGCAGCATGTTTTAATTTTTATTAAAATTTATTCACTTACCTTCAAATTATATTACTTTGTAATACTTAAATATTAGTTCGGTTACAAACAGAAAAAAAAAGAAAATTATTCATGTTTTTTGCCAATGTTTACAAACACCATGATGGCGCTGGGGGATGGGATCACTTACTTGAGTGTCGATTTACGATATAAGGACAATTTCGATCACATTAGTAATTATTAAATCATCTTTGTTCTTTGGTATTAATGTTTGGATACCCATCATTCTCCCTTTTTTATGGAAAGGAATCTTCAAAACTTTTCATCTGTTGGATCAAAGATCAGCCCATTCACATCAAACCGGAAGTTGTTTCGAATCAATAAAACCACTCTTTGGTTTCGAATTGTAGTACTAATTCTACCCGGTTTTACGTTTAATTTGAATATCCGTCATTTATATAATAAAAACAAGATATTAAGTAGTTTTAATTTTCAAATGCATCTAAATATATAATATTAATATTTGGCGGACGAATCATTGCTGCTGACTCTCTACTTTCACTTTGAGCAGGAGGATGACAGCTGATTTTTTGAAGTATTTTAAACGAAAAGCGTCGTGATATTTTACAAAAGCAGCATGATGGTAAGAGACTGAAGTGACATAAATAAGGCAATTTCAGGTTATTTGAAATAGCTCCCCTCGATCTCACTCAAAATGAAATAAAAAAAACGAACCCCAAAAACTAAAAATGGCGGGACATAAACGATAAAGGTGATGACGAAACTTGGCCGTTGTGTTTCTCTGGCAATCAACATATACACAATTGTATATGGGTGCACTGCGAGACAATATGAAGAATAGATTAGCACCTGATTTGTTGAATTCCATTAAGTAATAAATTAATGGGACTTTTTGAAAAAAATGTGTTCAGAATTATTATTTTTTTCTGACAAAACAAACCCCTGTCGAAATATTACTACTATATAACTCGTGATTTTGTAAGCAATCAAGTCCATATTCATGATTTAAGCAATTGTGATTATTTTAGTGGCTAGTTTAGAATAATAAAGCACAAAAAGTTGATTAAAAATATCAGCCATTTTTGGAAAAAATGGACTTGGACGGAACCTTAAAGAACATCAGTTGTTCGACCTGTTAGTCAAATGCGTTTTGTTTAAATATACTTTTCACTTTTTTGGTCTTTTGAAAAATGTTGTTTGTGCTGTTTTTAGACCATTTTACAACGAATTTTGTTTTACATGCACACGTATAAAATCGCGATTTTTATCCAACGCAATCATAGGTTTGAACATAGTTTTCAATTAAGACTCGTTTATATTTTTTCGTTTGGGCTTGTATCATATTTTTCCTCCGGTTTATATGATCCGTTCATCCTATATTATATAAAAAAGTCTATCTAAAAATGAAGGTACTTTTTTCTAAAAATGAGGGTACTTTTTATATGGCCTTCACAATATCGTTTCGATCCCTAACATCACTGCAGAGACATTTATTGTTGAAATCCGGATCTGGTGTACTAACAAAATATTGACATCTTATGTTTTTGGCATAACATCGTGGCCACAAGTAAAATTTTTATTCTGTTTAGTGTTAAATTTATATCAAGATCCACTTTGTTACATCTTGTGACCAGTTCTAATTGGCAATTGCCAATTGCAGTCAGCAGGGTTAAATAACATCAGTTGTTCGACCTGTTAGTCAAATGCGTTTTGTTTAAATATACTTTTTCACTTTTTTGGTCTTTTGGAAAATGTTGTTTGTGCTGTTTTTAGACCCTTTTACAACGAATTTTGTTTTCCATGCACACCTATAAAAATTGCGGTTTTTATCCAACGCAATCATAGGTTTGAACGTAGTTTTCAATTTAGACTCGTAAATAAATATATATGTATATATATTCGGAATATCAACCATTAATACCATAATTCAGTACTAGTGGTTGATGTGGTCCAATGTAGTTGTATACAGTATGCGAATCCTCTCTCCCCTGTTAATGATTTTTTTTTTTTTTACTTCAAATGCCAAAATTATAACAATATTATGAATATATTGTGCTTTTCATTAAGTTACGATCATTAATGAACAACTTTGTTTCTGCTTCTGATATATGTACCCACTTATCTCAGAAAAAACCCAAACAATTACACATAAAGAAATATTCCTGCCTCATAAATATATTTTCAAATATCCATGATCATTGTACAATATATGTTTTATGATCTACCTTATTTCAACACATTCAGCTAGGAACTAATTCAGTACCAACAAGTTGTGAGTTCCTTTAGTTCTTGTAAGAAGTTCTTCAGTAAATAACACGAATGTAAAGCTCGACTATAAACAACTGGACATTATAATTACAAGAGTTATTAACATACCTTTTTTGTCGTGTTGTGGATCGCGTGACTTCCCTGATAATTATAACTATCAATGTTTATCGAGGCCTTTTGAGTGATATAGATTACATTATGTCTATAATTGATAAAGGTCATAATATACGTATATAAATTTTAAACGAAAAGAATAATCAGATTAACTCTTTTTTTTGGGTATTTTCGGTTCATCGTGGATAGCAACTTCTTTAGCAGGCATCATTTAGCTATTACATCTGACTAGAAGTAAACCTTGATTTTTCTTATTTGTAAACGTCTGTGTTGTATTTGAAGTACGACATATCTGCTTTTAAACTAAATTTGTGACAGCAAAATATTATATTGACGTCATACATTATATTGCAAACAGAGTCATTTCTAATTTTGTTAATTTGGCGGATCTGAAAAGCATTATATTTTTTTACGATTAACAGTAGTTATTAACTTTTATATCTTCTTTGCTATCTTTTGTTAAAAGCATTTAAACAAAAATGACAGGTTCAGTTTTGAGGAACAGTTAGGTACTAAGTAGTCAATCATTTTTTGGTGTCTTATAATTTTTTCCCCTCTTAGTTAATAAAATTAACGGTACCAATTTTCTTGCACCAGATGCGCATTTTGACGATACATGTCTCTTCAGTGATGCTCGTGGCCAAAATATTAGAAATCCAAAGCTTATATAAAAGATGAAGAGCTATAATCCAAAAGGTCCAAAAAGTATAGCCAAATCCGTGAAAGGAATCAGAGCTGACCCATTGCTTTACCACTCATTTTTACTAATTTTTTTAATTGTATAATTGCTATTGCACCTCTACCCGAGGTGAGAAGAGAATTGAACACTTGCTTTGAATTAAGAAACTCCTAAACATTATGAATTTTGTGCTTGTCCCAAGTCAGGAGCTGTGATTTATTAGTTATCGTTAAAAGTTGTCTGTCATATTTGTTTTTGATTGATGGTTTTCTTGTACATCAGGCCATTAGTTTTATCGTTTCATATGCTTGTTTATTGGGTGATTGGCCGTACCGGAAGTGCCGTTATGTCGTTTTCAGAAAATTGTCATGATTATGGATAAGACCAGGCAAACTCATACGTGATACTATTTGACGACTTTAAACATCAATCATCGGACAAAAATACAACAAACCTCTGTATTGACTATATTTACAATGTTAGATAGATGCTTTTTTCTTTCATTTTGTCGAAAAGTTTGAAAGTGTTAAGTGCAATATTTAAAAATATGACACGTAAAAATTTGAAAATTTCTTAAAATTCCCGAATATGACTCAAAATAATAGCAGTTTAACTAATTTAAAATACAGGAGAAATCTTTCAATAGGAGAGATAACAAAATTACAAAAAAAAAAAAAGCATTAAACAAATGCATCAACTTTTAAAAGATTCATACATGTATGGCCCCGATTATTATGGTAATAATGTAGTACTGAATTTTGGTACTTTTTCAAGTACTACCAACTTATAACAACCTGAACTTACTATACCATACCAAATTACCAATGAACCTTTGATTATTAAAACTTGTTACTGCAAAAACAAATGTGCACGCTATTAGTTGTCCTGTTGTGATATCTGTTTTTCATAAATAATCAAGAAACTTGAGTTGAGGTGGCTAGGGAGTCTTAGTTCAAATTAATAGAATTTTTTGATAACTTGTCAAAATGAAGTTTTTATCAATATTTTTTCACCGGACTTTTTTCACGCTACAGGTTGTGCAAAATTGCCAAATTTTGTATAGAATATGCAAGGAAAATCAAATTTTGTGTGATAAAAAGAAAATCTTCTATTAGAACTTTAAGATAAAATGTGAGAAGAATGCTCTTATAACATGCTTCCAGATAAAAAAAATAATGGGGTCACATAACTTGTTTTATTGCTACATATCAAAATAGGTAATTTCACAACACTCTCTAGTATAAAAAATACTTTATCTGAGTTACCTCCCCTTAGATTTATCGAATTGAATGTACAAACAGTTTTAAGCTCACCTTGTTCAATGCCCGGTAAAGTAAGCTATTTATATTGATTGGCGTATATTTGTGTCGGCCTTAACTTTAAT
Organism: Mytilus galloprovincialis; assembly: GCA_037788925.1. Classification (NCBI taxonomy): domain Eukaryota; kingdom Metazoa; phylum Mollusca; class Bivalvia; order Mytilida; family Mytilidae; genus Mytilus; species Mytilus galloprovincialis. The sequence goes on from CM075339.1 coordinate 15,726,509, forward strand.
AAAAACCTAAAATGTCAAATGTTACCTACATAATCTTTAAGTGGGAAATTGGGTTAAATAAATATAAATAAACCAATTGTTCTCAGAACAGTTTAAGGTATTTTCTTATTGTATGTTGATAATTTAATTGTTATTAAATACTTTCGATGTCAGTGCTGTTCATCTAAAAGGTATTTTCTACGCAGAAATTGTTTTTATATCTTAACTGTCGTCACCATTAGCAAAAATGTTTAGTAAAAGTAAAAAAAAAACTGAACTCCGCGGCAAATTCAAAAAGGATAGTTCCTAATCAAATGGCAAAATCAAAAGCTCAAATACACCAAACGAATGGATAACAACTTTAACATTCCTGACTTAGTAGAGCCATTTTATATGTAGAAAATGGTGAATCAGAATAGATTGATATGATTCAAATAACAACATAACCATAGTGATAATGAATATCTGTTACCTGAAATATTTATAGATACTGACATCTGTCCCGGGCTTGTATTTCCTATCATGATTTCCTTGATTGCTGCTCACAAGGAAGTTATTAAACCAAGAGTTCACGAGTTGGTTGACTGTTATGGAATAACCGTTTCACAGATGATATCGGATATGTCGTAACTCCAATACCCTTCCCTTTTCACGAGAATGTTCTATCGAATTAGACTATTTACCGGATGTGTACTAACATAAGCAACACGACGGGTGCCACATGTGTAGCAGGATAAGCTTACCATTCCGCAGCATCTGAGATCCCCTCAAGTTTTAGGGGGGGGGGGGTTCGTGTTGCTTAGTCTTTATTTCTCTATGTTATGTTTTCTGTACAATTATTAGTCTTTTTGTCTTTTTATTTTTAGTGATGGCGTTTTCAGTTTGTTTTCAATCTGTGAGTTTGACTGTCCCTCTGGTATCTGTCGTCTCTCTTTGATGCTTCCCTTCTTACTATTTGAGATGTTACGTTCCCTGTTTTGCTTAATACATATGTAATATATATTTATCTACTACCTAAAAAAAGACTCTATAACTTATAGTTGATGAAGAATATCAATTTTGTCAAATGAATAAAGGAAAACACATCGTTTAACATATAAACGTATCGCTTTGGAAAAAAAGTAACACATTCTCTTAAAAAAATATGATGATGGAACTTTAACGGTGACACTGCGGAGAAGCAATTACGAGAAAACAGTATTGGGGGAAAAAACTCTCGTATGGAAAGTGTTTAGTGAATTTGTTGAGTTTGAAAATAGGAACATCTAAACGATATAATATACCAAATATATCATAAAAAAATAACAATAGCAAATCTGTGAAACCTTATTTAAATAATGCACCGACTACAAAAAAAATTAATACGTTTTGGTTTTTTGTTCTGATGGAAATGAAGCATGTGTAACGTCGACCCTATGTTTTGGAACAGTATTATGTCCCTTTAAAATGGACTGTTGTAAAATTAACATTTAATTACTATTGTTAATTTGAATTATTGATGAAAATTGTTGTTTAACATTTCAATCATATTTAGTTACATTTTTGTGCTATAATTCATTGAATTTATTCACAGATTTTGTTGAATTTGCAACTTATAATTTAGTTATAGAATGTTTACATTTGAATAGTATTTGTTAAATAATTGCTAAGATAAATAATTGTTCTGGGCTTGTTTTCATAAGCCACTTTGGTTGATATAACGACCTCTCATCTTAGCTTTTATTTAAGAGCTTATTGGTCTTGCACAGACCTCAATGCCTAACTGGTCTTGCACAGATCTCAGTCACGGTCTACACGAAAGGTCTACCACAGACCTCAGTCACGGTCTTCATGAAAGGTCTAGCACAGACTTCGCTGACTAACTGGTCCTGCACAGACCTTGCATTATGATTCTTCTGCCAATAAACAAATTTGTCAATTAACAACTTGCATTTTCTATTCAATCACCAAGCAATACATAAGAACCAACAACTGCATGTTGATTATCTTTCCTACTTCTGAGGACTCGGGCTGATCAAACCATGCAAACGTCAAAAGATGGAACATCCAAACAGGTCTATAATGTGCTGCAAACCCTCACGATACATTACCTGGAGGTATATTGTTATTCAATGTTCGGAATATATCCCATAACAAGCTCATTGATTAATAACACAATAAAAAGCAGACGCTTAATTTTAACCACATAAAGAGCATCTTTACAGAAATATACTAAAGTTGGGTAAAAAGACGTACACGTAGCAATTATTACAAATTTTCCCGGAATTTCTTCGTACATCCAAATTTTAAAAGAAATTTCATTTTACCCACTTGTAAAAACATTGTAGAAGCTACATATTGTGGATTCCTCTATTTTCGTGGGAACAAATTTTCGTTGATATTCTATTTCGTGGTTTTGCCGAAGTCTTTATAGAAGCCTACAGAAAATTTGTCATTTGTTGAACATTTAATTTTGTGGCTCACTTGTACTAACGGAATCAACAAAAAATTGTATTCGACAAATAATAATGAATCTACATTAGAATAAACATGACGGGTCTTAAAAACTTATACGTGAACATAAACAGTTGATTTGAGAAAATTAAAACAAGACACAATACTAATAGCGATCATTTAGGAGTAGATTTTCAAGGTAAAAAACAACAAATGTTTTTCTTAAGTGTCTAAATGTTACAATTTCTAAATAAAAGAGATAGAAAATGGGTTTTAAAAGGATCCGATCTCAAAACTGACAAGAGAACAACGACATGACATCACAGACCCTCTAGTTGAAGTCGCCTAGTGACATTACATTTAATGTCTTTATTCATGTTATAATGAACCTAACATGTACTAGACTAGTAATACTGTTTTCTTTGAATAACTTAGTATTTCACGACCAAAACAGGTAGGGAAAATTATAACGTTAAATCTATATATATAAAAAATGTGTCATTCGACGCTTGCCTTCGGACAGTTCAGTCTCTAAAAGATGGCTCAACATATAGAAGAAAGTCTACATCTGTAGGACGACTCGTTGCCTGATATAAGCGGTGATGGTGCAACCAGATCATATTCTGATAGGAACTTACACGACACGTTTTCCCTACTTATGATGTACATGTACATAGGGTCTTTGCATCGGAACTAAACACATTTATTCAAAAACCAACTGTTGGCATGACACGGGTTATGTTCTTCTCATATATGTTATGATGGTATGATACTAAACTCCTGATGTTCATATGATGAAATCATAATCTTTCAGTCAGTTTAATTGAAGTCTGGAGCTGGCATGTCAGTTAACTGCTAGTAGTCTGTTGTTATTTATGTATTATTGTCATTTTGTTTATTTTCTTTGGTTACATCTTCTGACATTAGACTCGGACTTCTCTTGAACTGAATTTTAATGTGCGTATTGTTATTCGTTTACTTTTCTACATTGGCTAGAGGTATAGGGGGAGGGTTGAGATCTCACAAACATGTTTAACCCCGCCGCATTTTTGCGCCTGTCCCAAGTCAGGAGCCTCTGGCCTTTGTTAGTCTTGTATTATTTTAATTTTAGTTTCTTGTGTACAATTTGGAAATTAGTATGGCGTTCATTATCACTGAACTAGTATATATTTGTTGAGGGGCCAGCTGAAGGACGCCTCCGGGTGCGGGAATTTCTCGCTACATTGAAGACCTGTTGGTGACCTTCTGCTGTTGTTTTTTTCTATGGTCGTGTTGTTGTCTCTTTGGCACATTCCCCATTTCCATTCTCAATTTTATGGACGGAAAAATTGATAATCTTGAATGCAAGATGGTACACGAACACGACGTGGTGTCCAAGAAGGTTTAGGATGAAGTTTCAATTACGTTAATCGAGTTGTTCTGGATTTGATATTAAAAGTTTATGGCAATAATAAGCTATTACGGATTGCAGATTCTACACCGGGCAGATGATCAACAGTCTGGATATACGAGTCTAAAGACATTGCTTCCGAAAGTGACGATGAGAAGAAGCTTCGACAGGCGGAGAGCCGAGCCATCCGAAAGATAGATGAAGGACAAAGACTAAAGGGCGTCTCGCTACGTATTCAAATAAACCCTGCCCAAACCTATGCTAATCCCGCCTACAATCTATAGTTTTAGAGGCAGCCCTTTCATAACATGGTCGCACGGGAAGAGCGGTGCCAGTGAGACATGTGCTTCTATTGAAAGCAGTTCGGACAGTGGAGAAAAAGTTGCCCTCTTAAATCTGGATCCATTGCTGTCGGATCATCTAGAGTTGCCAATCAGAAGTAAATCTGCAAATGTATCCAGAAATGTAAAAAAAATCAGTATAATTTTAAAGTTTTTGATTGTTATGAATCTCAATATGGGTCACAGTATGAATTAGATATTTTCTTAACTTAATATTTTTGTGAGTCGGTATTTGTACAAATCATTAAACTTTTGAAAAGAAAATTAGGAAAATACACTACTCGAAGGTATTTAAAATGATTTTTTGCAGTTAATAAAAGTTTCGAATTGAAAGTGCTTTCTGAATTGTTTTGGTTTTAAACACATAAACATAAAATGTTGCTATAAAAGTCATTGAAACAAACAATAAATGTACAAATGTACACGAATTTTATATATAATTTACACAATCAGTTACAGCGAAAAGTAAACGCGCGTTTACTTTCAAGTGCATGTAAAAATATATGAGTGAAATATGTGGTAAACGCCCGTTTACTTTTAAGTGCAGGTAAAACTAAACTTGTGAAATCTGAAGTAAACGCGTGTTAACTATTGACTAAGCAGACACATAGTAAACGCGCGCGTTTACTCGGGTAGACATTATAAATTTCTATTCGTAATTATGGTAAACGAGACAATTGAGGTTAACGAAATATGTGCACGCAGAGTTAACGTGTGTTTCCTTGATAGGATGCTTGGTCTGCACCCAAATGTAGCTGTCAAAATGCCAATTGAGAACATATAACACATCTTCCGAACTATTAAATTTAAAATACAACTAACACAACACAACATGTCATTATTACAGCAAAACATTGAAAATCAAAATTATGTCAAAATGTATTCTCAATAAAATAGGTAGTATGTTTTTCTCAATGAAAGAAAACAATCAAATGAAGACAGTCTTTTCTCAGTTTCCTCATTTAAAATAAAACAAAATATAACTAGTCAGGGACAAAAAGCTAACTCAATAGCTTGATAGTCAGTTCAGTATTCTCGATATCATCCTCTGTCAATTAAACTTCAGCATTGTATATGTCTCTCTTGAGGGTTTAAGAATGTGTTTGGTTTATATGCTTTCTTTAATTGTTTTGTTGAGACAATATTTAAACAATTTCATTTTTAATAGTTAACACAAAAATTCTAGTAGTTTTGTGGCTAGCAACAATTGAAATGAAAAAGAGTAGTCCTTGTTTAATATCCAGTTCGATGTAACAAAATCAGAACCTAAGACAACCATTGGATTTTGATAGTGTACGTGTTACTCTGTCTGAAGTATTATCAGTAACATTTTGTTGAAGGTTTATTTGTTACCAATTGTGACCTAAACAACTCGTAAATAACTACTAAATCATGTTCGGTCTAACCGTTATCTTTCAGTTTGATCTCTTCCGGTAAAAGCAGTACTGATAAGAAAATTTACTTGCAATCAATTTAGATCTGTTAAGTCGACCTTTGGTATCAGCCTTATATTCTACCGGCATGAAAAAGGTTAGTTAAGTCGACGTTTAGACTGTCCTGTTGTTGATTTTAGACATGTTTTATTCATTAAGATATGAATAGGATTGAGCAACAGGCACAGCCTATAAAAGCTCTCTCCATAATACAAGTACAAGGTATAATTGAATTACAACAACTGTATTTAAAATAATGCTGTTGTTTATATTTACTTGACAGAAATACCAAAATACAAAATATTCAATGTATTAAATCTGTGTTAATAGCATAATATCGGAAAAAAAAATATCGGAAAAAAAGACTTTAAGTTTTAACAAGACTTGACGTTAAAGGTTCAGTATTTATAGATGTTCTTCAGACCAAAATGACGTTTACGGCTCAACACGATTATTATAAGTCATAAAATTACAAAAACACAGAATATGAGCTTATTATGTAACATGTGGATGATGTGTGTCTGTGTGGTAGCCTACACATTATTTCGGCAATCCTTATCGTTAAAAAGAGTGACGAAATATATCAGAGGGAGAAACAAACTCGTAGATCGAACTTAAACTGACAACGCCATGGCTAACACAGTAATAGACAAACAAACACATACTAGCACACTTGACACAGCATAGAAAACTAAGTACTTAGCAACACGAACCCCACTAAAACTGGGATTATCTATCTCATGTACTCCGCGAGGGGCAGCAGATCATGCTCCACATGTTATTATTCGTGTTGCTTATGTTATTACAAACCCGGTAATAGTTTACTTCAGTAGGTCAAATTTGTAAAAAATGAAGGGATTGTAGTTACGATATAACGAACATATCCGATATTATCGTGATGGCGTCCGTTAATGTAATCAATGTTTAAATATATTGTAACATTAACTTTTTCCTTCTAACATATATAAAAGAGGGACAAGAGACACCAGTGGGACAGCCAAACTCATTAATCGAAAATTAACTGACAACGCCTGGCCAAAAATTAAAGAAGACAAACAGAAAAACAATAGAACACACAGCACAACATAGAAAACTAAAGAATAAGCAACACGAACCCCACCAATAACTTGGGGTGATCTCATGTGTAGTAACGACGTAAGGAACATATCCGATATCATTTGTGAAACGGTTATTTCATAACGGTCAACCAACTCGTGATAGCGTCCGTAAAATTTACGTAGGGATGATTTCAACTTCAACATTTGAAACTCTTGGTTAAATAGCTTCCTTGTAAGCAGCAACTCTCCATCAAGAAAATCATGATAGGAAATGCAAGCACGGGAAAATCGTATTAGTTGGGAGATATTCACCCCGTATGAGGGTGCTGCTGAAATGTTGCTACTGCGAAATGAAAAGTCTCAATGGGGAAGCTGAAATCATCTCTTTTGTAATCATAAATTGCCTCTATTTTGTCGATATGATAGGAAGTTTATACGCCTTTTCGTCACGAATATTTCTGAATAATATGCTACATATCGTCTAATCTTCTAATCTAAACATGCGTGTGTTTCTACCAATTTCAGACGCTCTTTGCCCTATACCTTCACCTATAAGCATTACGCATACACGCACAATAATAAATTTAGGTAGAGTAAATGTATCAGACTAAAAAGTACACATAAGAGTACCCGTTTAGACATGTTTCATTACAAAAGAGACAATATTTAATTTATCAAGGATGCAGCAAATCCAAAAATGTTAAGACACTAGCTGCAATAGACTTTTAATTGCTTCTGTAACAGCAAAACCACCTATATGCTCAATATTCTAGCAACACATACAGGTGTTTATTAACGATAGGTCAAACTGTTGTCGTTTTTGTCTTCCAATTCCGGAATCACAAACAGATCGAACGACATGACACACAACAGTAAACTAAAATCGACACAGAAAGCTTTGTCTGTGCGATTGCATCCTTTTTCCCGGAATGTAGCATACGAAATAAGACTTATCATCCAGATTTCTACTTATACACATGTTATATGATCAACATTCCGAGTGCCACATAAGGAACATAATCTGCTTACACTTTTAGAGCATCTGATCAACCCCACATGCAGCTGGTGCTCGTGTTGCTCAGTATTTAGTTTTCTATTATGTTTTTATGTTACAGTGGTTTGTTTTGTAGTCTTTTTGAGCCATCGCAACTGCATACAACATTCGTCGTGAAGTCCTGTCCAAATACTCTAAAGAGGACTTTGCGACAAGACATCAAATAAGGATATGATTACTCTATTTGAAGTCATAGTTCTAACAAAATCACCAAACATGAAGAGTAATCCGTTAACACAAAGTAGAAAGAATAAGGGAGTTTGAAGTAAATTAGAAATAGGTTTCAAAAGAGAAAAAAAATACGCTGATGAACAAACCTAGACAAAACACACAACTAAAAAGTATTAAGAAATTCAATTCTGAACTTAATACCACATAAATAAATTCGAAATAATTATTTAGACTCAAGTAGTATAAAAGGGAAAACAGCTTGTATTCCACTTATTGGAAATATAACGATTTGTCATTGACAAACACATAAATGTAGATAAGTAGCACTCAGTGAGGTCACAAGACGAAAACAATTTCTTTATGATAAATGGAAATTTCCATTGTCATTTATTTATATGATTGCGAATGTTTATGTACGTATTTATAGATATGAAACTAAAATAAGATGTTAATGGTTTCTGGTGAATATTACTGGTCCAAATATTGTTAACAAGCCTGATCATACACGTCATGGTCTGTTCTATCGATGTGCAAACCTGAACCTGAAACGTCATATTCAGAGTATGTTTTCATATTTGGAAAGGAATGATCATACGTAGTATCCATAACTTCTCCAGTAGAACTTGTAGCAGTATCATAGGTGGGATCATTAAGATTGCGAACTCTTTCATTGCTGTCGTAGGTATTTTCAACAGCTTTTGGTCTTCGTCCATCAATTGTATGTAAATGATCATACTCTCCATTTGAACTCGCTATGTAAGTATCCTCTACACGTTTGACCTTCTGCACTTGTGCATATGCATTGTTTGTTTTGATACCGTTTTCTTTTCCTTGATATACCAAACCATAACCTTGATTGTCGTGTTGTTGAGTCTGTACTTCAAGACTGATGTTTTTACCACTCGATTTCGTAAATGCTACATTTGTCGATGTCGTTGAATTAATATTCTTGAAAACTCCGACTCGCCTACAAAACGATATATAGTATCTCTGTATTTAAAACACAACATAATTTAATTTTGAACTTAAATAAATTAATTGAGAGCCTGCCATTTATTTGTAAAACCTGTTTAACTTATCCATAACGTAAATTTGTTTTTTGAAAGATTTTTATTTACAACAAAGAACAGTTTTTTCTTCTGTTAGCATGTTGGGGAAATCATCAGGTTACTTTCACCCCTAGTTTTTTGTGGGGTTCGTGTTGCTTTTTCTTTAGTTTTCTATGTGTTGTCATGTGTCCTAATACTTGTCTGTTTGTCTATTTCATTTTTATCCAGGCGTTGTTAGTTTATTTTCGATTTATGAGTTTCACTGTCCCTTTGGTATCGTTCGTCCCTCTTTTACTATGTGAGGACAACAACATTGATATGATCTATCCGATTTAATTTATTCGAAATATTTGTAATAAAATAAAACTTCCACATCGAGGGCTACCTAATATACATTCGTATCTATATCGTGTAGATTGTACCTGATTTTGCACAGAATAACAGTGACACCGGTCAGTAAAACAATGACAACAACAATAGATCCACCTACTATAGCTCCTGGAATAAATAAGTAATAGTTATGCATATCTAAATGGAAAAAATGTTGAATATACTAAACATAAATGATAATTAGACACAAACTGTCTTAAGCTTTCAGGAAAAGAAAAAAAATATAAGTTTGTTAAATTGCCTTATGTGAAGTTTGACATTATAATCTGTGGAGCAAACAAGTTTCATCAAAAGTCGTTTGAATATATGATAGCAATCTCTATTGACACAATTAACAAAGAAATATTTTGATACGAGGCATATATTTTGATACACACAAATTTCATCGGAACACATGCTGTGTATGCGCATCCCAAGTCAGGAGTCTGTTATTCAGCAGTGTTAGTTGCTGAATATCATACATGTACTTCAGTGGTTATCGTTGCTGTATATTATACTACAGTGGTTAATGTTGCTGTATAGCATACTTGTTTCTTTCTTGTTGATTTGTACACAAATCAGGTCGTTTGTTTTTCCTGTTACATTTTTTTTTTATTTCATCATGTCTGAGCCTTTTATAGACCGCTTTAAAAAATGGGTTTCATGTCGAGTGACCTGATATACAGCGTCACTGATGAGTCTTTTGTAGACGAAACGCGCGTCTGGCGTAATCATAACTTTTTGTAATCCTGGTATCTATGATGAGTTTATTTACAACCACTGGGTCGATGCCACTGCTGGTGGATATTTATTTCCCCGAGGTTATCACTAGCCCAGTAGTCGGCACTTCTCTGTTGACCTGAGTTATTATTGATATGTTCATAATAATAAATAAACTGTTAACAAAACTTTGAACTTTTGAAATACTAAGCCTTTTCTACCTCAGGAATAGATTACCTAAGCTGTATTTTTTTTGGTCCTCAATGCTCTTCAACTTCGTTCTTTATTTGGGCTTTTTAACATACTTTAATTCGAGAGTCTATGATGAGTCTTTTGTAGACGAAACGCGCGTCTGGCCTAAACATTTTTTTTAAATCCTGGTATCTATGATGAGTTTATCTACAGTTGTGATATTATTTGTTTTTATACCAGGCTGTTAGTTTTTTTAGTTTGAATGGTTCTACCTTTGTCATTTTGGTACCGTTGACACCCTTATATGCCGTATTGTTTTTTTCACATTGTTGAATGCAGGACGATAAACAGGGTTTCATTTTTTAGCCACCTTTTTCGACATAACAATATATGACTTGCCACTTTCATTTTTTTATCGCTAACTAACATTAACATTATTTTTCGACGAAATTTGTCCTTCTTTCTAACTAAATAAAACAAGAATTTGCTGCATTTTTTAATTCTTCGTATCAATTTTGAATCTTAATTGTAGGAAATAAACACTCAATAATATTTTTTTTTTGAAACACATTGCGAATTGAATATTTATAATGATAGCATCGTGTTTAACTTCTTGGAACGCAGAATTCATCGTAAATTAAATGTTTAGATACTACCTATTGATTTAAAGAACAAAACCTACAGTCAGAGGTTTTTCTTACTTTTGAATATATTCCTCTTAGTACGTAGTAACATTATACTTTCCTGAGCATCGTTAAAACGAAAATGTAGAGACTTTAAACATGTGGCACCCGTTGTGTTGATTATGTGATAACAAATCCGGTAAATAGTCTAATTAGGTAGGTCACATTCATGAAAGGGAAGGGGATTGTAGTTACAACTTAAGGAACATATCCGATATCATGTGTGAAACGGTTATTCCATAACGGTCAACCAACTCGTGATGGAGTCCGTAAAATTTACGAAGGGATGATTTCAACTTCACCATTTGGAACTCTTGGTTTAATAGCTTCCTTGTGAGCAGCAACCCTCTATCAAGAAAATCATGATAGAAAATGCAAGCACGGGAATATCGTATCAATTGAGAGATATATACCCCGTATGCAGGTGCTGCTGGAATGTTGCTACTTAGAAATGGAACGTTCACAATTGGAAAGCTGAAATCATCTTTTTTGGCTTAAAGTTTTGTTTTCAACCAACCCTCATTGTCAATTTCTAGATGTAAGTCAATATATGAGGCCGACTTAACTGTGTCTGTAGTATCCTTTATCTCTAGTTCCATGGGATAGATGCGTTCCACATAGTCACCAATCATTTTAGTGAAAGAACATCATTTTATATAGCGGAAAGTAGAGTTAAAGGATATTGCTAAGTTCTTGTCTTTCTTCTTAAGAAGTTCCTGCATGAAGTCAGCCTCATAATAATAAAGAAACAAGTCGGCAAGTAGAGGGGCACAGTTTGTTCCCATTGGAATGCCGACAGTCTGTTGAAAAACACGTCCTCCGAACGTAAGAAATATGTGGTCAATCAAGAAATCAAGCATCTTGATAATATCAGTTTCAGAGAATTTTTTGTTTGAATCAGAGTGATCTCTTACAAAGTAGGATTTATCCCTCCCTAAGACAAGATACTTGTATCTACGTTGGCCATTCTTTTTTATGAAGTAAGTCAATACCAACTCTTTCAATTTGTTTTTTAGTTTTAAATGTATTCGTCAATGCTGCTTTTCAAGTCAAACGTTAAAACAAAAAGTTGACACCCAAATCTATGCGTCAAAAATGCAAAAATGGTGACCGCTAGTGATTATAAGTTTAAATCTGTTAAAGAAGAACTAAAAAAACCGCGAATGTTGGTACATAAAGCGTAATTGATCTCGAATAGTTCTCAAGTACGCATACTAACTAATGAATTTAAACTGGGCTTTATAATTTATAAAAAATCCTTCTGATAATATAAAACTGAGTTTACATAAAATAAAGTATTTACCATAATTTGAATCTTTTTCTGTATCTATGCGGTAATTGCTTTCAACTGAAGTCAAATCTGAAAGAAATAACGATATATATTCTATCACAAATATATCTTAATTAAAAGAAAGAAATACTGGGTAATTGTTTCCGTTTTTTCAATTCAATAAGGTTAAATTGTATGAAATATAAAACTTTATTCCTGTAGAGATTGTTCTGGGCATTGCTCATATTTGTACTGGTTATGACTTAGCTGTGTTATCTTTTGTATAAAGTAAATTAAAGGCAATTAGAGTGTAGGACGACATTACTTTTCAATTCTGTTTCAGTAGATGCGAAGATATTCATAAGGTTCAATATGAATAATGTTCTAATAGTATTTACATATCCTTGTCTTTCAAATGTTGCGTTTGCACGTTTCTTGTAAATTTATATCAAGAAAAGCACTTCGAACACAAGGAATGTATAAAACTTAAATTGTATATACTAGCACCAGGTCGGTATAACTAATATTCATTTGTAAGTTCCAACCTTAGTATCATGTTTGTTTTCGTCAGGTAATTGATGTTTCATTAACAATCTTGAGCATTGCATACGTTTAGTATATATTTAGAATTTAGCAAAACATTATTTTATTATTTTCGGAAAACGTACATACATTTTTTTAGTTCAACAAGTGGTACAGTACCACGTGTTTGTATTTAATGCATACTAAGAAATTTTACTGTAGGATATCACTTAAATACGTTTAACAATAAAGGGTAAACTATGTCTAGTAGTAATATACCAACTTCACCTGCATATGGAATATACATTTCCCAACTTATTAGGTATTCAAGAGCTTGCAACTCCTATTCAGACTTTGTAAAACGTCACCAGTGTCTGAGCAGAAAATTGATGAACCAGGGGTATGTCAAAGAACGTCTCGTCCTTTTTCTAAAAAAGTTCATCGGAAGATACCCAGAACTTGTTGATAAATATTCCGTATCAACTTCACAAATAATACAAGATGGTCTTGAAGTATAGATTTTGCGTACTGACGTTTGTTATCATCTTAATTACGTATTATAGTATTCTTTTATATGTCTTTTTTAGATATTCATTTGAAGTGACTCTGTGGTTACGTAAAACCACATACTTTGAACGGCAAAATTATTTCAGTTATTGATATTACTTTTACTTAAGGATCTCGACATACTATGAATGACTAAACTATTTTATTCAATAAGACTACTTTTTCTGTTTAGTCTGTTTTTTATGATATACATTTGACGTGAAACTGTACTTATGTATCCCGTCATACTTTGAACCACACCATTATTTTATTTATTATTATTACTTTTACTGTTAAATCTGGTTTTTGTTATATCTACTTTACGTGAGTCTGCATTTATGTATGCCGTCATACGACAAAATTATTTTTATGTCTACCTGTGCGAATTTCAAACGCGCAATTTTACACCAGTAATGAAAACCTTCTATCATTTATGGGTAGACTTTACATAGATAAAGTCAGCCGTATTAGACGTGAAACTGTACTTATGTGTCCCGTCATACTTTGAACCACACCATTATTTTATTTATTATTTTTACTGTAAGTCTGTTTTTTGTTATATCTACTTTACGTGAGTCTGCATTTATGTATGCCGTCATACGACAAAATTATTTTTATGTCTACCTGTGCGAATTTCAAACGCACAATTTTACACCAGTAATGAAAACCTTCTTTCATTTATGGGTAGACTTTACATAGATAAATTCAGCCGTATAAGAAAAGCAAAATGAGAATGTTAAATTTGATGTATGCCTTTTTGTGCTACTTTGTTACATTTGTTGTTTATGTAGTGATATTAAGATGATAACACAATATTGACTGTTGTACCCCTATTTTTGACATTTTTACTCTTTGAGTATGTTTGTTTTGTTCATGCATCGTTGACAATGTAATGGAATTTGATGCGACTGTCATACAAGTGGAGGTTTAGCTAGCTATAAAACCAGGTTCAATCCACCATTTTCTACATTAGAAAATGCCTGTACCAAGTCAGGAATATGACAGTTGTTATCCATTCGTTTGATGTGTTTGGACTTTTGATTTTGCCTTTTGATTTTCCTTTTTGAATTTTCCTCGGAGTTCAGTATTTTTGTGTTTTTACTTCTTTCTAATTGATGAACACGAGCTCAAGGTTTAATGTATTTAATGCCAAAAAGTGTTGTTCTTATTTAAGTTATATATGTTGTAATTCAAAAAAGTATTAGCGATCATTTTAAGATAATACACAAGTTGAAATTCTTTCATGGATGTTTTATGTATATCCATACTCTTAATAGTAGTTGTGCTGTTACATTTATGGGACAGAAGTCGATATGTTCCCATAAACTCACCCCGGTAATTCATGAAGGGGGGAAGTATTTTGTTTTTATTATAACATAAAACTACATAAAGTTTTATTAGGAACATCAACATAACATTTATCTTGAGCTACAAAAAAGGAAATAACTCTACATGTAGTTTGATCACTTTGGTTCAAACTGAGTAAATTGTGCTGAGAAAGTGACGAATATTTTGAAAATATCGATATCGTGTACAATCACTGAAGAGTTATGATAAATAAAAAAAAGTATGGGGCAAATAACTCGCATATGGAAATAAAATTATCATAGATACCAGGATTGAAATTGTATATTTTACACGAGACGCGCGTTTTGTCTACAACAGAATTTGGTTAAAAAGAGTGATCACTGAAAGCATTACTACTAACAAGATTGTTGATGCACAACTGATCAACAGAGACCAAAACGACGTTGAAGTGAGCACCTATGTTTTTTTTAATTAGTCTGAAACGTTTACATATAATAAGAATTCCCATCTCAAAATCTTTTTCTGTATTATTATGAAGGTAGCTAGACTTGTATCTATAGTTTATATTGACTTTGATAAATAGAAAATAACAATCAGTCTATATCTTTAATGAAATATGCATAATTCGGGAGTAACTTTTTCAATTCATGTGTAAGACTTTTCATGTTGCTATAGAAAGTTATGTGTTCTATTATGACGTGCGTTTTACGCTTAGTAAACATTACCGTACTAAAACTCGAGATATATCTATACTAAGCGTAAAATCAGATGTACATAAACAAAAGCTTTTATAATATACCTCCCACGTAAGTCTATATGACTATTTGTGCAAACGTTATGCAGGTTTTTTTTTTAAAAGTCGCAATTTAAAAAAAAAACCTACTGATGCATAAAAAAGAAATCAATGCATAAGACATGTAAGAGCCCAGAAAAATGTTCAAATTAAACGAAAATAAAATTCCACAAAATTCCATCATTGCTTTTGATGCATAAAAGTAATTTCAGACCATGACGTCATACGAGTGAAAACGCTGAAGCCGAAGGTTTTTCCGGTACGGGAACCATCCAAATTCGGATAATATTAATTAGATGGAGTTTGAGGAAGGTCTTGTTTTATGTTTTATTCTTTTCTATTGCATTATTCGCACTATAACTGATTTTGGCAAGTAAACATAGCGGCTCCTTAGTAACGAAATGGCAGTATTTACTGTGGTTCTAACGGTGGCTTAAGAGAAAAAAAAATGTCAATCATGAAGTGGTAACGCTCAGGATAAATTCGAATCAAGGCTCATGCCATGTGTAAATTACATAAGGGGAGATAACTCAGTTATAAATAGAGATAACTCAAATAAGTAACTTGACAAATACATGTGTTGTCAATTTACCTATCTTATTATGTTGCAAGAAAAGGAGTCAGGTGACCCATTTTTTTTCTCTTTTTTTTTTTTACCTGAAAGCATATATTAAAGCTATCTTCGCATGTATTATCTGAAAATGTTATGGTGTAGTTGTTTTTTATCGCACAAACGTGGGTTTCCCATGTACGACCTACATGTATACAAAATCTGGCAATTTTGCATACTTAGTAGAGTGAAAAAAAGATCGGTGACCAACAGTTTTTATTATCATTAAAAAAAGTGGAATAAACTTAATTTTGATAAATGATATAACATCTATGGATTTTGATTTAGAAACCCCCTCTAATTTAAGGAATCATTGTTGTAATTTATGGTTTCTGTCTGTCGTAAATTGCTTTGAACATCAACCTGGTCTTTTTTTGTCATTATGTATTCTTGTAATCCCGGTTTTTAAAGGTTACTTTTGGGGTAATGTTTTGTCAATTGTTCAATACCATGCTGTGATTTATAGTAGATATTTATAACGACAGTTGGTCTCTGAAGATGAGTTTTCTCCCTGGTAATCATCTCACCTTCTTTTATTCCTACATTGATTGTTGGTGTTTAAACGTCACGTTGAAGCGCCACATTTGGAATATTTCTAGGTGGCCAGTTTTTATTGGTTTGAGGAAGCCCTACGAAAACCACCTACCTTCATTGGTTAAACTGACAATCCGAGTCAATAAAGATCGTAGCAACCGAACTAGCGGGGTTTGAGCTCACAACTTTAGTATTTTCTGGCCAGTAATTACAGAAGAAGAACTACTCAGACTACTTGGCCACAGAGGCCCCTTGATATCTTTATAGAAATACGGATTCATCTAAACAACATATGCATTAACGTAAATATGATCATTTTTGAAGCATGTTAAAACAAATGAATTGGGGAACACATTACGCGATTAATCTCTGATAAGTTCCATGTATTCATACTTGGACATACTTGTATTCTGATCAGTAAAGCTCATCAGTGAATTTTGAATCCGAAAAAACGATATCAAAATAAATGTTACCATAATTTGAATCTGTTGCAACATCTGTGTGGTATGTGTTTCCAACTTTAATTGAATCTGAAGGAAATAACGAAGATATACACTTTTTTAACAGTCTACTTACTAAAGTATATATGTGATTTACATCTCCTTTACAATGGATAGTAAGATAAAATCCTCAATTTCTTGAAATAGTCTGGTGCGTTAACAAACAAATACAATTCCTTTTTCAAATTTTCAATTGTATTATCGATTGTTTAGACCGATGGCGTTCTGCTATTGAACTGTCCAAAGTGAGGGAACATACCCAATCTACCATAATTACGAATATTCATTTCTGTTCAAACTTCCCTTTCATGTATATTAATAAATTCAAAACAGATCAAAATGAAATTGTATAGATTTTTCATTCAACATGTTTTAGTTATATACTAAATCTCACAGTACCAATTCAATTTGAGATGATATTTAATTGCGTCTATATTATTTATTCTGGACATTGTTTAAGTTGTACTGCTTATGATGTTTTTGATGAAACCGTATATACAATAAAGAGTGTAGGACAACATGATTTCATATCAATTTCAGTAACTGCTTGATAATATTTATGATAGTTATATTTGTATTTACACATCCTTGGCTTTGACAACATGATTTCATATCAATTTCAGTAACAGCTTGATAATATTAATGATAATTATATTTGTATTTACACATCCTTGGCTTTGAAATGTGGGGTTTTTACGTTCCTAGTGAAGTTTTATCGAGAACGTACTTCAAATACAAGGAATGTATAAAACTTTCAGCTCATGTATTATCACTAGATCGATGCAACTGGTATTAACTTGTTAGTCCCCCGAGAGAATCATTAGCTCTGTGATAAGTGTTTCGGTACCGACTATTCTTAAAATATCACCGTTAAAATGTGAAGTATATATATATGATAAAAAAGGTATGAACTAATAGAAAATATCCAAAACAAGCAACAACTTCAAATACCTGTCAAATGCGAATGACTAAATAATAAAATGTATTAATGCATACCCGAAAAAAAAGACTTCGACATATAGAAAAAGAAAATTACCAAGTTAATTGATAAACATTGGATCATTGGAAAACATATTTACCGTTTTTGCAAACAAACCATTCTAGTTTTTTCGAACAATTTCTTCGATGTACATTTAAGATATGTTCCCCTTGATCATTAATGTTTGCAGAGAGGCAAAATCTGGGTACAGCAGTTCTGTCAGCTGAAAAATGATTTGATTTCCTTATAAATATATGTTTGTGATAAAATAGGAATGCTGATCTACAGTAATAAGTACACATATACATAAACATGCGTGCTACAAAAAATATAGACACACAGAATCCAAGATTTAGTCTTGTTGTGTACCAGCATATTGTCGTTATATGCCTATATACTGATATATTATTTTAAACTAGACACATACACAGACGGTCAATGTTGACTTATCAATTCCTGCTTAAGAAGATAAAAATCCGAATGAACATATATCATCCTAACAAGAGTCATTATTTTGACCCTGAGACAACTAGTGTTTGTCTTACTTATTATAAATGAGAAACACCAAATATCAATGTTTAAGTCTGTATAACAATTCCTTAAATGAATACTACATTAAACAGCAGATTTACATTGTTTGCATTGAATCATAAGCTTCATAAAATTCCGTACACACAATTGTACATTGCCAGTTCATCTGCATGTTCGACAAGATACATGTAGTAGTCTATCTGTTCGCATTGAAAAAGGGGAAAACTGTCGAACTGTTTACTCGCATATTGGTAGTAACCATATGTAAAATCTCTAAGACATTTCATGAAAATTTCAAATCTCGATCTTTCTCTAAAATAAGTTCCATCAAAACTTTTGGTTTGTCAACCCTATGTTCAACCATTTCCCATGTGAAATTGAAACAATTGTCTAAAACAATAATCAGAAATCTTTTACAAAAAAAAACAAACAAAGAGGAACAAGTGATCAATATGCGGGATATATATAAAAAGATGTGACATGAGTACCAAATAGATAACTCTCCATCCAAGTCACAATTTTTAAAAGTAAACAATTATAGGTATATTTTCTGTCTTCAATACGAAGTTTCTTATTGACAGCATTTTTGTTGAATTTGGACATTGACCTTTTCAACAAATTGTCAGCATTTCTATGGGAACAACATGTGTGCCTATCGAGTACATGCCGTCCTCTTCTTATTTTAATATTAGTCGGAGTTCTTTTAGACACTTCTCTAAAACAAAAGATTCAAGAAGCCAGATTATGAAATATCACATTCAGATATAATGATGAGGTTCTTTCCATTAAAAATCAATTTTTTTCTGATTTGGTTCCATTAAAATATCCACAAGTGAGGCGTTTAGCCTCCCATAAAATCAGGTTTAATTCTCCGTTTTCACAATAATAAGATAATGCCTGTTCCAAGTCAGCCTAGCAGGAACATGACAGTTTTTATCTATTTGTTTGATTTGTTTGAGCTTTTGATTTGCCGATTGATCAGGTACTTTCTGTTTTGAATTTTTCTCGGAGTTTAGTATTTTTTGTTTCTTTACTTTTTGTCGTATATAAATTCGAAACATTAAGCTTGTAACAATCAAATTAAATACTTTTATTAAGGTCAAGGCTTGACCTTGATTACCTAATGGTTGTTCCACTTCTATTTGTTCTCTGAAAATATTTGTCCAAGCACGTGCTGTCAGATTTTGTGCCAAATAGGTACAGGCATTTGAAGGCAATAATAATTTGTTCTTATTCCAACAGTTTTCACGTGTTTGATTCTGTGAAAGACTCCAAAAATGTGACGTTGACTGCTTTCCATCTTCTATATTGAAATAATTTCAAAACATTATATATTATAAAATGTTATAATCAATTTCACTAACGGAAATATTCAAATTAAGTTCAGAATAAAAGTCGTATATAACATAATACATTAAAAAATTGTGTTTCTTTTTCTCAAAATGTTTTAAATACGCATAGAACATGTAGAAGTATTGGCTATAAGCAATTATTCAAACGAGGTTGAAATGACCCAAAAATTTATCCTGTATTATTAAGTTAAGCATTATTGATTAATTTCCATATCTATTATAACAAGCTTATTTGATGAAAGTAATAAAAAATAAAATCAAAGATAAAACGATTATTTTGTAATGCCAGACATGCGTTTCGTCTACAAAAGACTCATCATCGAATTAAAAATTTAAAGGGCCAAATCAAGCACGTAGTTGAAGTGCATTATAAACAAGATGTTCATGAAACAAGCTGTAACGAGACAATCATGTCATTGAATGCATTTTCACTGACGAATGCGTCGGGTGCCTATAAAATAATGATATCTACTAACAAATCATACGTCTAAAATTTGTTCAACACTTTTATCATTATTCATGTCAACAAAGTCAAAATTCATAATGTCTACAACTTGTTTTGACATGTGTCTTACGCATAGCAATAAGATATTTTAAGCTATTTTGTTTAATTAGTTATCAAAGGTATTTTAAAAAGGTAGTTTAAAGTATTCGACGTATTGCAGAAATTGGTCAAACTAAATTATATTAGATTAATTCATATAAAATTGAGAATGGAAATGGGGAATGTGTCAAAGAGACAACAACCCGACCATATAAAAAACAACAGCAGAGGGTCACCAACAGGTCTTCAATGTAGCGAGAAATTCCCACACCCGGAGGCGTCCTTCAGCTGGCCCCTAAACAAATATATACTAGTCCAGTGATAATGAACGCCATACTAATTTTCAAATTGTACACAAGAAACCAAAATTAAAATAATATAAGACTAACAAAGGCCAGAGGCTCCTGACTTGGGACAGCCGCAAAAATGCGGCGGGGTTAAACATGTTTGTGAGATCTCAACCCTCCCCCTATACCTCTAACCAATGTAGAAAAGTAAACGCATAACAATACACACATTAAAATTCAGTTCAAGAGAAGTCCGAGTCTGATGTCAGAAGATGTAACCAAAGAAAATAAACAAAATGACAATAATACATAAATAACAACAGACTACTAGCAGTTAACTGACATGCCAGCTCCAGACTTCAATTAAACTGACTGAAAGATTATGATTTCATCATATGAACATCAGGCACAATCATTCCCGTTATATATATATATTTATAAAACATATGTAAGATATGGACTTCCGTGCAAAGAAAAGCAATTGCCATTGTGTTAAAATCTGTTATAGTTTATCACTTCTTTTGAAAGAGACGATTTAGTAATGGATTCGTGAAACATCATCACTTTTGAAGCGCTAACCACACGCTACCCTTTATAAAGCAGAAATCATGCCTCTCAAAAATCGTTGTGCGATTTTAATTCTATAACAACATGATAAGGACGTGTACGATGGATACAAATGTAAAGGTTTTCAGCAGCTACAGTTGTAGAAAATACTCTTGCTTCTTGATAAAGAAAAAACAGAAATAGTAATACTTTCATATCGCTACAAATCTAAAAAATAGAAGGTCAACATTGTAATTAGATCTGTATATATTGTTTTGGTCGGTATAACTATTGATTTTGTTATCAATAAATTAAAACCAA
Organism: Mytilus galloprovincialis; assembly: GCA_037788925.1. NCBI lineage: Eukaryota > Metazoa > Mollusca > Bivalvia > Mytilida > Mytilidae > Mytilus > Mytilus galloprovincialis. Next base: position 15,748,024 of record CM075339.1, read on the forward strand.
ACTTAAAAGTATTGCTATGTAAATACAGTAATGACATTCTTCTTTCTATAGTCCATCGACACATTTGTTTTGACATCGCACAATGTCATGTTCTTCTCTGACTCTAAAAGACGTCTTTACACTAAATCAATCGGATGTTAGATGTGTACTGATTTATAATTTAGTCTTAGACAAATGAGCTAATTGTTATTGGCTTTGTACTTGTGTTCAGTAACTGCAATTACTCTCAGATCTGTTATTTGCGTCTTTTACAATTTGGTTAGTTTTTTTTATTGGTCTCATGAGTTAATTATTTATTTTTTAATTTTCTAGTGTTACACTTATAAGAGATGTACCTTTGAAGATCAAACTGCATCTTCCGATTTTTGTGAGTTTAAATAACAATATAAAAAACCTTCGAAAAATGATTAGATTCTTTAATATTCAAGTATGCTAGAAACACAACTTCTAGTATGTAAGAGATAACTTTGTTACATAATACAAACTTTTGAAGTGATAACATGAACATTTCTTATACATTCATACATATTTGTCACGAGATTTTGAAGTAATGGATACCAGTAGTATCCCTAATAAACGCAAAACTTAAAATCCACCATAAAGTTATATTGATCAGTTAAAGAAATATAAACATAGGTTTTCTGTTGCTTGAGTACACACAACAATATAGTAATCACAAGGGAGATAAAGTATCGTTAGACCTACCACATAAACTTTTTATATTGCTATCGCCTGTACAAAGGGCTGCTTTCAGATATACGGCATACGGAGGAGTGCATGTCAATGTCGTACAAAGTCCATTTTCGGCTCCAAGTGTTAGTATTGTACCAGTATAAACTAAAATGAATCATCGACATATACATTATCCAGGGTTTCCTCTGGGCCAATTATTTGTTTTGCTTTAAAATTTTCCTTTTTTTTCTACCCCTTCCTCCCTAAATAAGATGAGTTTGCTCCATTGTTGTCTATTATTATTCTCACAAACTCCCCAAACTTTGGAATAGATTTCTTCATAACGACAGTTTTCTTTTCTGGAGCATTGTAAATGAAAAAGCTGAAACGTAAAACTATGCTTGAAACACGTGTGTCACTCAAACGACTTTAAATTACCCTTTCAAACATGTGACGGACGCCATTTAACCATATCATTTTGTCAAACAATACAAAAAACACCTTCATTAATTAATCCTTTGTTGTCGTAAGCTATAAAATGCTATCATTTGAAAATAGATTTTCTGATAAATTCTTAACGAGTTCAAGATCAATTTCGAGTATTGTCATCAGGTAAAGTCCGAGAAACCCGAGAAAATAAAATAAACAAGATGGTTGAAAAGAAATCGTTATATATATTTATAATGCCAAATTATTTCGCAAATTACAAATTCTAATCGTTTAATCGTTACAATTTTAAGTTTTTCGCAAAATGCGAAAATGGCGCCAGCGGAAACCCTGCATTATCTGTTAAATAAAATGGTTTACCTTAATGGAATTATCATGCAGAATTTATCATGAATGTTTCACCTCATAGATATAAGAAGATCGAGCGCCAATGAGACAACTATCCATTCAAGTCACAATTTATAAAACTAAACAATAATGGGTCAAAATACGGCCTTAGATTACATGTTGAGTTAATCCATCGATATCCACTGTTATTAAATGACTTTAGCAAATCAGTCCTAATACAGATAAATCATCATGTTCAATACATATGGCGTTGTCCTGTCGAACAAAGCAAATACGGAAGAAGCCGTATTGACCCATTGGCAAATACGGTATGGTATGTTCACTTCCGATTTAAATTTGCTTACGCCTATGTTAACTTTGGACGTATTGTTATGCATACAATACGTTTTGTTATATGTATTCTTGTATTCATATTTGAGGTCTTAATGTCATACAAAAGTTTCAATGATATATGGTGTTTTGTAACGTCTTTTCTAAGCATCTTCGAGTACGACTTCTGATTATTTTTACTGTTTTTTTTCGTTGATCAATCAACATAATGCAGACGATTCTAGAGCAATACTGGTTTAACGGTCTAATTAATTCGTCCCGGGTACTTGTTATTAGCTAGAAAAATGAATTGTAATAGCAAAAGATTACTGTTATGAACTGGCTGTTTCTGTATTTACCCTGTTACAGATTCTCGAAAACGTGTTGAAAATGACAACCAACGCATAAAATGTGAAAACTAACGCTTTAAAAGTGAAAATCAACCCGTTGAAAGTTTCAATCAACGCGTTGGAAGTAAATACCAAATCATTGAAAGTAAAAAATAACGCATTAAAAATCTAGGCGTTTAAAGTGAAACCCAACGCGTTAAAGGTGAAAACCAACACGTTGAAAATTGTATATGATATGTTAATAACGGCAATAACAAAAATAGAAGCTGTGGAACCGTAGCTCCTGGGTCCTTCTGTTATTTTTTTACTACTTGCGGACCATAGACTATGGTCCGCAAAATAAAAAAGGGCCATAAGAGTTTTGGTCTTTAGCTACAAAAGTAGCCACTCATAGCAATACTCTTATCATGTAGAGTCTGTATCACCTATTACAGTCAGGTTTGGTTGAATCAATTGCGTTGTACTTAAAACGTATACAAATTAATTTATATGTCGGCTGACTTTTTATTCCATTTGTTTATAATTGGAAAGCTAAATATCAATAATGTAACATTCACATTTCTAAATATAACGTTCATGTTCATTCAAAATGAATAATGTGCTTTAATTACAATTTCCGTCTGTAATTCTTTTATCTATCGTTTGAATTGGACAGAGACAAAACATTTTGAAGTACTAGTATATATGATATTTCACAGGAAACATGAAGTGTTTAAGATTTTGATTTGCCATTTGATAAGGTACTTTAATTTTTTTTTAATTAAAGAAAATCAAGCAAATATTACTGCTGCTGTTGACAAAAATTAACAAAATATTCAATTTCAAAGAATACTATTTTGAGAAATACAGGAACCACATTCTGCTTAAATAATATCATACTATTTTACATTTTGCATAACTTACATTTTAGAAATACAAAAAGATAAAAATTACTTACTATGATATACTAATACTGTTTTAGCAGATGATTCTAGGCACGATGAAAGGTTTGCACCATTATTCAACTGTATTTCGGTGATGTTTAAACAGTAACATGTGTTGTCTGCTTTCTAAGTGACAAAAATGTATAACTATTATTATGCTGAATGAATTACATTTTTATACCTGTAAAATAAATGCTGTGTGTTTAAGACATGGTAAAACTAACATAAGAAAGTCTACTTATTTTTTCTACGTACCATTTCATTATATTCAGACCATTTGTAACACCAACATTTTTAACCCTAGGCTAAATGATGACTGATTAGAACTTCAAATTGTTTTAAGTGAAACTTCATTGATCAGGTAAAACCAAGCTTAACATGTGTATTTAAACAGTTGTACCTCAACTCACTTTTTACAACGATTGTTTTAAAAAGGCCATTTACTAAACAACACTGAATGGTGAAAACAAGAATATTCCTTGATGATCTTAAATATAGTTTGATTTAATACAAACATGAGGTGTAATATTTACATTATAACTGAAATATGCAGTTGAGCATTCATGCTGACACAATCCGACTGATGGTACGAGGATTACAGTACTTGGCCGCATGCTCAGCAGAAAACAACCTACAATATATTTGATACCCGTTTCTATTGTTATTAAAATATGTGTTATAAGGTCTTTGCATCGGAACTAAACACATTTATTCTAAAAACAGTTGTTGGCATGACACGGGTTATGTTCTTCTCATATATGTTATGATTGTATGATACTAAACCCCTAACGGGAAGGATTGTGCCTGATGTTCATATGATGAAATCATAATCTTTCAGTCAGTTTGATTGAAGTCTGGAGCTGGCATGTCAGTTAACTGCTAGTAGTCTGTTGTTATGTATGTATTATTGTCAATTTGTTTATTTTCTTTGGTTACATCTTCTGACATCAGACTCGGATTTCTCTTGAAGTGAATTTTAATGTGCGTATTGTTGTGCGTTTACTTTTAGGTATAGGGGGAGGGTTGAGATCTCACAAACATGTTTAACCCCGCCGCATTTTTGCGCCTGTCCCAAGTCAGGAGCCTCTGGCCTTTGTTAGTCTTGTATTATTTTAATTTTAGTTTCTTGTGTACAATTTGGAAATTAGTATGGCGTTCATTATCACTGGACTAGTATATATTTGTTTAGGGGCCAGCTGAAGGACGCCTCCGGGTGCGGGAATTTTTCGCTACATTGAAGACCTGTTGGTGACCCTCTGCTGTTGTTTTTTATTTGGTCGGGTTGTTGTCTCTTTGACACATTCCCCATTTCCATTCTCAATTTTATCGTCGTTAGAAGTACTCATGTATAACATTTTCATTATCTTTTGTTCTAATATTTGTTTATGTCTTTATCAGTATTATAACGTCTGTCTAATCGTACTGTTTTACTATATCATGTGATACATTGCCTGTGTCACATTTTATGGACTCAAAAAAAATCATATGATCATTACGCAAAAATGTACGCTAGTGAGTGATGAAGAATATGAGTGGCCGTTCGTGTTATAGGCGGTATGAACAAAAAGTATGAAATTATCAACACATCGGTTTAAACTTTCAACGCGTTAGTTTTTTACTTTCAACGCGTTGATTTTATCAACAAGTTGGTTTTACTTCCAACGCGTTGGTCTTCACTTTAACGCGTTGATTCGTTATTCATACAGTATGGAAAACCAACGCGTTGGTTTTCAGTTCCATACCGTAAGTTGTGTACTTGTGTCGGCTATTCAAAATTTTTGTTAAAAAGTATTTTGTAAAAAAATTTAGTCGTCATCTAACTATTCGGACAGCCTCCGGACTTTTTATTGGCGTTAAGAATTTCAATAGAAATGCACATTTTGTATATTTCATAGTTACCATCACATATTGACTAACCTTAAACCCTACTATTTGTTTGTGTCTCAAATTACAAGAGACCTGTTATCGCGGTTTATGGTCGTTAGATACTGGAATATACAGTCGTCTAATCTGTACATTCATTACTTTGCCCTTAAATGCACATGTTTGTTTGCAATGTAACATGAATGATGTTAAAGTTCGTTTCATAATTGTTTTGCTTTTTTGTAGATATACACTTATCATTAGAGACACACACGTTTGTGTAAGGCTGAGAAAAAAATTATGTGTACTATGACAAACGCTACATTTAGTCTGCTGCTGAACACTGGAACTCTTGAATGGAAATCTGGTTCTGTTATTTCCCTTCTTGTTAAAGACTGAAATGGTTTTCATATAATGCATCTAAACGATTTCAATGTCTTGTCATTTTGTATAAATAGAATTTGGAGCACGAATATAAATATAAAAGGTCACACAGCTACTTAGACAATGTTTTCCAATGTCTAAAAACATTGAATTTATAGTTAGAAACGGTTCAATAAGATAGCTTACCCAGGGTTTCTATCCAAGGTGTTAACGGTGTATATATACCCAACCCTATCCAAAATTCTTTACCATCTAGTTCAGAAATTTTACTCAAAACTAAAGGATCATTTTCAAGACCAGCTGTGCCACACTTATCACTAGCATCTAGCGCTGTTACTCCATATAGGTATCTTTGAACTTCAAGTGCATAACAATCTTTATCTAAAACAATTTAATGTGAACATCAAATTAAAGCATTATAAATGTACTGATGAAACCATAACGATAGAATTTTTGTTATGCAAATTAACACATATACAACAATTTTCAAATAAATAAAACAATTTAATGTCACTAAATGGCTATCATAAGTAGAAGAAAAAACAAGTATAATTAGTTCTCAAATGTACCAGGATTATCATTTTATACGCCAGACGCGCGTTTCGTCTACATAAGACTCATCAGTGACGATCAGATCGAAACTTAAAAACCCAAACAAGTAAAAAAATGAGGGCATTAAGGACCCAAAAATTCCAAAAAGTCGTGGCAAATACGGCTAAGGTCATCTACTCCTGGGATAAGAAAATCCTTAGTTTTTCCAAAAAATCAATGTTTTGTTAACTGGAAATGTATAAAAAATGACCACATAATTGATATTCATGTCAACACCGAAGTGCTGACTACTTGGCTGGTGATACCCTCGGGGACGAAACCTCCACCAGCAGTCAGAAGTCATATGCTTTAAAAAAAGTTATAAAACAAAAATACCGAACGCCTAGGAAAATCTCAAAACGGGAACTCACTCATCAAATGGCACAATTAAAAGATAAAAAATAACATATTTAAAAAAGTCAAACGATCTGGTATATTGCTAGATAGGTATACACCATTCCTGAAAGGTTTAGCGCTATAAAACCAGTTTCAATCCACCGTTTTCTACATTTGAAAATGCCTGTACCAAGTCAGGAATATGACAGTTGTTGTTCATTCGTTTGATCTGTTTTATCCTTTGATTTTGCCATTTGATTAGGCAGTTCAGCATTTTTGTGATTTAACTTTTTATTTTTTTTACGGAAAAAAATAGAGACTCTGTAGCTATCTGAACCTCTTAAATGGATGACGCTCGCATAAAATTTCATTATATTTACAACAATATACAAGCAAAAAAAGACAGACATAATCGGTAGAAATGACACATTTTGAGGTACATCAGTCAACATTGTAATCATAATCTTAAACCAGTATCTATGTTTTATCAAAAGTTTTCTCTATCTTTTCGGGAAGGAGAAAGTTAAATGGAAAAAAATGGCGTGGTGATAGATTTTCTTGTTAATGCGTACAATTACAGTTAATTTACTAGTGACCTCTTGAGTAATAATTAACATAGTACATGCCTAAAATATGCGCCTTTTTATGTTTACAAGTATAAATGCTAGATGTTGATTAAGAAACAGTGGACAAATTTAGCAATACATGGTTTTATTTGAAAGTTATGTCTAAAAGTATCTTTAAAAGATCACAATGTATAAAGGGACTTTAACTACGAGACCTGTCCCATCTAGTTAAATCTTCAACAATATCACAAAGAAACTGCGAGAGGGAAACCGTGATTCAAAAATGTAAACAAACTTGCTATAGTAGGTAAATAGAAAATAAATTGTTAGTAGACATGTTACGAAAAGGTATATTCTCGACGCTGAGGTTGACAAATTATACTTTAAATTAAGGGACGGTGTCAAAACATTGCCTTACATATTTCAATAGGTAAAATTTAAATCCTGTGCCTCTTAGTTAATTCAAATCACATTCATCTAGAACATCATTATGTAAAATCATATATATGACAATTGCTTTTGTTATATCATTGCTGGCTATCATAAGACGTGAAAGTCGTACGCGTGCAGGAGTAGGTGGGCTAGAAAAAAAGAGGGGGGGGGGGGCTGGGCTGAGAATTATACAAGTTGATTCAATTATAGATTGATAATATGTACGCAGTAAGCCAATTATAAATTAGTTTTATTGTTGTATTACAGTTCCTGAAAAGTTCAATCTGTTGCACTTATAGCGTGTTCGAGATATACCCCACATTCTGATATATGCAAATTATACATATTTTTACATTTTATTCTTTATACTCGTGGTTTAGCTCTTAGTTGATGGCGTCTGAAGGGGGTAACGAGGGGCGATCGACATAGAATAAATCTTATATGATTTCTATTGTCCACAATCACCTGTGTATGAATGCAATGTCTGTGTCCGGAGTAAAATTGTTCTTGGGACTCCGTCTATGGTCTGTAAATGGTATGATCGGTTCCATATCACCCACCGCGTAGTTGGTGCCAATTATTACCGTATACTAGTAGTTGGCTATAAAAGATCCCGAAAAGTGAAATAATCTAAAACAAAACCATTTACGAAGAACAAATATACCAGACAGTAGCTAACGACAAACAATGAACTACATGCCCCTGAATTAGGACAGACTAAAGAAAAGTATTGCGGGGTTAAACATGTGTGTAATATATATTTCCGGCCTTTTTCTATCGCCCTGTTCTGTCCGAACTTTTGTATTAGTTTGTCCTGCCTTGTTTTTTACATAAATTGTCATCTTGCCTTATTTTGTTTTGTCAAGTTGCATATTATGCCTTTTTATCTAAAACTCCTGTCCTGCCTTTTTCAAATGTAATCCTAGCCTCCCTCCCCCTCCATGAAAAAACAACTGGTACCTCCGTAGAGTAGTAATAGGTACACACCCAACAGATTTAATATAAAAACGCCATAGTATTTTTAGAGAAACATTAAGCATTGTTATCTTAAATAGAGGAAAGACCCATCGGTCATCGGTGTTAATTGTACTTTTGTCATTTTCTTATGAAACGGTTGGCGAATTTCCACAAAACGTTTCGGGAATTTACAAAATATAAAATATCTGCATGAAGTGGTGTTTATGTGTAAAATCAAAGTCATTATGCAATGCTTTTGAAACGCTGCAATGATGTTTAACTGGTGTGAAAAGACTCATATTTCACACAAACCTCTTATCGTTCTGAACATGCATGACATATTTGCCACTGGATGTTAAGCTACCAACAATAAATCAATCACAAACTCCTTATAAGGAAAATACAAATTGAGCTGAAACTGTTTAAAATAAGACAAATTAAGTGGAAAGAAATAAAGGAGGAAAATAAATGCATTCAAAGCTATATGACCGAGTGAAAATTTATCTAAAACTATAATACAACATGTTTCAAGTTGAAATGGTTTAAAAATCGTGTTTTAGGTGTTTCAAAACAGGCCCCGTTAGATAACAATTTACGTGCAAACAACTGGATCAAAATACATAAACACCTTTGTTTGCTTTTCATAACTATATAAAAATGACCGTTACATATATATACATGAGTAGGTATCAACCCCGGATATCAACTAGATTATAATAAGGGCTCGCCGAAAAATTCAAACATATGTACCCCGTGTCTCATTTGCCCCGCACGTCAACCCCCTTTTTAAATTGCAGTAGATTTTCTTCAAAATATTACGGAATTGCCTCCAAAAGGCTCAGTGCAGATTTTAAATAATATTTAATGTATACACAGGTAATCTCTTTTGTGTGTTGACACATTCTACACATTTAAAGTGTAATTTGTCAACCTCAGCGTCGTGAATATACCTTTTCGTAACATGTCTAGTAAGAACAAGTTGTATACAAAAAGTCAATTAACAACTGTTAAGGAATAATTTGATAAACAAACGGGGACATATAGAAAATATAAAAAAATGTCACCGCTCTATCATTTAACTTCACTGTCACGCTTTCCTAGTGCTTTGTTTTTATTGTGTTCAATGATCTGGCATACTTCTGCAACAAACTCGAAACATATTTAGTTTGCGACTAACAACTACTAAATATAATATGATATGTCGATAATACCATATAATTGTGTAACAAATAGAAAAAACGTGACTGCAAGACTTATCTTAATATATATGCATGAATTGATTCAATAATGTCGATAACATTAAAATTTGAAGAAACTTTAACCAAATCAAAGAGCCCAATCATTCGGTCAAAAATTACTAATGTAACATGTCTTTCATTAAATGATTATGGATCTGCATAACATCCTTGATTCTAAAACTAAAACATATTCGAATTTATTTTCTACATATATATATATAATATAACTGTTACCGAAACTTTAGAAAGATTTTTAGATTATCGTTGATCATCAGATTTGTTTTCTCTCTTGAGCCAGAAAGTGGGAAAATGCAATCGACAGCAGATGACCAATGATTATATGTTTATCGCTATTTTACCTTTTACGACGTTGTTAATTTCATGACAACCGTCAAATGCGCCCTTAGTATCTAGCAATAATTTTCTTATATCTCGACTCCTCTGAGAAAGGAAATTATCTGTAAGCAAGATCAAAGAAATATTTAGTTAGTTATAGTCATTCTATGATTTACTCGCATTAGATTTTCCAAAAATAAATCTGAATTTTTCTCAAAGTAATTAGTGACCTGACGCTAAATACTGATAAACAAAAATGTTTCATTTCTTTCTTTAGGGAAACAATTTATTTCTTCCTGTGAAGTAAATGTTTCTTCATGTCTCGTTTGATAGCTTTAGTCACACTTATTCCAACAACGTATGATTTCTTTATATTTTAGCCTATAATATGATAATAAGGGAGAGTCGGCTTCTTCCGAATTATTGAAGGTCTCTTCCAGTCTCAAAAGATAGACTTATGGATGCCTTTTTAGAATACATGGTTCTTGGTACAAAAGGTTAAACAAAAATGGCTTCTCCCAGTGTACTCAACGTCAAATCCAGTTGACATTTGCTTAAATGTCATATGTCACCCATCATTTTGAAAAAGAATTATATGGTTTTCTCAAGTTCCGAGTTAAGTAATAAGTAATTTACCTTAAATCAATACATATCCTCAAGAAATACTTATAACATAGAGTCTTTATTCATGTCATTATGTTTATCCGTAATTTTTTCCCATTATAGACCAACATATGGCGTTGGCAGTTTGAGTACTTATATATCATATATAACATACATTTACAAGAAACAAGATGATATTAATTTTGAAAAAAATGGTCTTGAGAAAAAATCTCTGCAAATATATAGAAGTCAACCTGACTTTAAACAGTGGTGAGTGTAAATAACTAGGTACTAATTCAATTTAAGCTAAATGCTTATGGTTGAACAAAAATCTATCACTGTAAATGCCATTAAAGAGGATAAATGTACTAGTATAAAAAAAATGTTATTTAAACGCTAAAAAATAATAATTTCAGAATGACATCCACCAAAGGAACAATACACTATGTATATATATAGATATTCATTTAAATTTTTTAAAAGATTTTTATTAACAGCATTATTGTACAAATTAAAAAGAGATATCATGTTTGTCATACAATAATGTATATACATTTGGGCTGACTTTTTCACCAGATCTTCAGCTGAAGGCCAGTAAACATACGGTTTATCTGTATATATATATAAATTATACTACTGCATCGTGTGTGATACGATATATATTTACTATCTGTATATATATATATAGATTATACTACTGCATCATGTGTGATACGATATATATTCACTCGAGACAGTTTAATTTAAAAAATTTAAAACGCGAAGCTCGCGGAGAGCTTTTAATATTGGAAATTGAACTGTCGAGATTGGATAAATACCGTATTACACGAGATTGGTGGTGGAATCTGTTTATCTAATGATTTTCAAACGATATGCAAGCTAACTTATTCCTTTTTTTTTGGAATGATCTGCAAAAAAATGTGTTTTTTCTTATTGACATCAGGCATGGTTGCCTTTTGTCGTGCTGTCGCAATAGGAAATTTAGAGGAAAGCAAGAAAATTCGACGTCATAATCGGATTTTAACCAATGAAGAACTGAGATCAAACTAACCGCACGTTGATCAAATGTTTTAATACAATGGGTGCAGAAAAGGATAAATTGACGAAGAATTACAGAAATGTATAATTTTTTTATAGATATATATATGAAATTAAGGGTAAATTTTATGGCCTTTCAAATACCGTTTCGATCCCTAACATCACTGAAGAGACATATATTGTCGAAATCTAGATCTGGTGTAAAGAAAACATATTGACACCTTGTGTTTGTGGCATGACATCTTGGTCACAAGTTTATCATTTTCTGTTTAGTATTAAATTTATATTAAGATCCATTTTGTTACATCTCGTGATCAATTTTATTGGGCAATCGCCAATGGCAGTCAGCAGGGTTTAGGAACATCAGTTGGTCGATCTGTTAGTCAAATGTGAATTGTTTAAATATACTTTTTCACTTTTTTGGTCTTTTGGAAAATGTTGTTTGTGCTGTATTTAGACCCTTCTACAACGACATTTGTTTTACATGCACACGTATAAAAATTGCGGTTTTTATCCAACGCAATCATAGGTTTGAACGTTGTTTTCAATTTAGACTCGTATATATATATATATATATATATAAGGATCCAATGGATAAATCTATTGAAGAGTTGTCACTGGTTCAGACGTACTTATAAATATACATTATATCTTACATTAATTTGTAGAATCCTTTACTATAGAAATTTCAGCTGATCTGTATGACGTTACGCACGGTATTCGGTCTATGTTTCATTTGACCATATTATGAAGCATAAGTTAGACAGAAACAAATCAATTATGCGTATTATCAAATAATTACTTGTCTTGGTTCATCAGTTTAATCAATATTATATAGAAGCTAATTTTAAAATATTTAATTTTATGTATTATTACATAATTAAGCAATAAGTCCCGTGTTCATAATGCCATTTTTGCCGTGTAAGACGTAACAACAACAACTTACCATACAAATTAAAAACGAAAAAAAATCAAAAACTACTGAATGGATTACGATGAAATTCGAACAGGTGGGATATAATATGATAATATGCAAGTTGTGAAACGGTTACGATAAATATCATGTCAGTTCGCATTCAATTGGCCGTTTTCGAAATTCCATACAGCTGTAAGATTTGAAAATTCGAGTACACAAAAATGAAAGCAAGCACTTCGATATTACAATATTTTCACATAAGTCATAGAAAAGGTTCGGCACCTTTAATGCAAATGTAATTTTATAGAATTTTACGAACACATATTTATTTCTAAGAAAGCTTCTTCCATTTTTTTTCAGGTTTTTCCGTGTCTCCCTTAAATGTTACCATAGAGCCATTGTTGAAGATTTTTCAGTACCATTCTAATTTAGGGTATTTTAAATTTGTGACAGACAAATGAAATATGAAAATAAATGTTACTACTGAAATGTATTTTTTTTAAAGATTGGTTCAAGCCTTCAATGTTAAGCAAACGCTAAATTTTCCATCAATTTCCATGAAGTTGTCCATATCTCCCCAAAATGTTACCACGTCCAAATTGAACGTTTTTTGCAAGGAACGTCAATGTAACGTATATATATTTAATTTTCCATAGACTAAAAGCATTTGTTCGTCTTAAGCATTTGACACGTTCTGTTGAATAATATATTTTTTGGAGACAGTTTTCAAATATTTATTCTAAAATGTAATAAATCAACAAAAATTTGACTTCCATCAGTGTTTTGTAAACCATGTGCTGATCTTAAAGGCGTTGAAGTTTTTGATAAATGATAAGTTTTCTATAATACCGAACCTTTCGACTTTGGGACCTTTAGTAAAAGATATGTTTCTGCTAGTACGAATGTTTGTTGCATACACTAACAGTTATTTTCACGCATCGGACAAACTGACGCATGTGAAAAATTTTGATCCTAATTCAAGGACTGTAGATCACTTTTTAATCTTAATAAAATGAGCAACTTCAAACTGCCGTTTTCTTTCCAAAAGCTGAGAATGAAATTGAAATTATAGATCAAGCAAACAGAGGATACATATAGTAGCTGTTGCTGCCATTGACCCGAACGGGAATTATTTTTCATTATAATCTTCTCGAAAGACTCATATTTGAAATGTAAGTGTTTGTAGTACGGTTAGAAAGAATCTAAGATTATTTCAATAAGTAAAGATTATGAGGAAATAAATAAATCAAAATAAATAGTGCAAAACTTTAACGTTTTGTACAAAAGTCGATTGAAATAAATGAAAATTACGTCGACTAACGTTACCATTACTAAACTAAACACTGTGCGTAACGTCTAACTATTCCATCTTCATGCCTTATATATCATGTACTGAAGAACGACGCTTAATTAAAACTGACGAGGAAAGATAACACCCGACAACGGATAGCTTTTTTTTAATAAAGCCCACGTGTCCGAGTGGTCTAGTGCGCCGGATACAGTGCAAGCGATTTGGTGTCACGATATTTCAGTAGCACGAGTTCAAATCCCGGCGAGGGGAGAAAATAAAATTTGCGAAAGAAAATTTACAGATCTAACATTGTTGGGTTGATGTTTAGACGAGTTGTATATATGTATATATATATATATATTTAGGTACAGTAAGCAGGGAAAACAAGTTTAAGTCGGTAAAACATTTTATCTCCCAATGTCACCTCAATTCGTCCTACATGTGTACTTGTAATCGATAAGTATCCTTGCTTCAGTTCCTTCCTGAATGTGATACAACGACATCAGGTTATTATTAAGTTAATATTTTTAATTTGATAAAAAGGCTGTCTACTGACTGATTTTTCATTCCATTGTAGAAGATTTTTTAATTTCTGCTTTAGAAAAAAAAATCATTCAAACCTAAACAACAATTTTTTGAATAACATTATATACAATTTAAAGCTTTTTTGACAACACTGTATATAACTATTGAATGAAACTTGTGTTGTTAAAGCCTTACATATAAGTTTACAAGCGGTTTATGTATTTGATCATCTTTACAAAATAACAGGCATAACATACATTATTAGGTCTTTCCACTTTTCTGTGGAAAGCCTATTGTATTTGTTCTGATTATTTTTTTTTTTTTTTTTTTCTTCCGCCTAATTTTGTTCTTGCGATAAACATTTGTTTCGCAATATGTCGCTTAGATATTTGGTATATGATATCGAACAGTTTATGCGCTTTTGAAATTTACCCTGCGTAAACGAATACTTTTCTTTGTAGGAGTTATCTCCCCAAACACTGTTTTCCTTGTTAGCGCAACTCCTTCGCAACCGTAAAATATTATGACAAATTTATTTTACAAAATTACTCGTTATATCCTTCGCATGATTTGTCCTATTTTGACCGAAGCGATATGAACGCTCCATATGAGAGTTATTTCCCCTTATGCATTTGTTTTAAGTGATATGCATTTCTATCTTGTAAACCATAAGTGCTAGAGACCTAGGATCTTTTGATTTGAGGTCCTTGGTCCAAAAAAATGAAAATTAGGTCAAGGTCAAAGGTCAAGGTCATATTTGAGATTTTCATATGTCCTTGATTTCCCTATAATTCTTAAATGGTTATAGATACAGAAAATTTAAGCAGTGAAAAATGTTAATGACTTCAAGGGGCAACTTTGTTACATTATGACTATATTGGTTTTACCATTGTGTAAGGGACATAATCCCCATTGATGGTTTATATAAAGCCATTATTAGACAAAACTCTTAAACAAAATGACCTTGACCCATAGGGTCTTCTGCAATGACATTGTGAAGAAATTACCTTGACAAAGGTCACAAGGTCATGTACATATGTGATTTGGGGCACTACTTGAAGAGTTTTATGTGTGTTTGCCTGCCAACCAACCAACCAACCAACCAACCAACCAACCAACCAATCAATCAATCAATCAATCATGATCATGATCAATCAACCAATAATTATCATGATCAATCAATCAATCACGTTTCCGTCTCGTGTGTTTATCATAGGGTTCAAGATCTTCTTTGTTTCTTTTTCGCTGTTTCAACTGACCCTATCCAACGTGTTTGACCAAACAACCAACCAACTAATCAATCAATCAATCAATCAATCATGATCATGATCAATCAATCAATCATGTATCCGTCTCATGTGTTTATTATACGGTCCAAGATCTTCTTTGTTTCTTTTTCGCTGTTTCAACTGACCCTATCCAACGTGTTTAACCAACCAACCAACCAACCAACCAACCAACTAATCAATCAATCAATCAATCATGATCATGATCAATCAACCATGTATCCGTCTCATGTGTTTAATATACGGTTCAAGATCTTCTTTGTTTCCTTTTCGCTGTTTCAATTGACCCTATCCAACGTGTTTAATCAACCAACCAACCAACCAACTAATCAATCAATCAATCAATCAATAAATCAAGTAATCAATCAATCATGATCATGATCAATCAATCACGTTTCATGAAAAATTGAAATTTAATATTGTTCTTGCGTCACTTCTGAAAAAAAATCAACATGTACTCTGAAACTACAAGTACAATCGACCTCAAAATTTGCAGTCAGCAGGGCATACATGTACTTAAAGTTTATAAAAAAACTTGGTGCAGATATCTCTCAAAGCTTTTCCTAGAGAAAAGAAATGGCAATGCCGTAAAAATCGCTTGCAAGGTCCGTAAATCTCAGTAAAAACCTACAATAAAATGTCCGCTCCGAGATTGAAATACTAATCTGTGTTACAAACAGGTGCTGAAAAATGTACAATATCAGAAAATAATCAATAAATGTGTTTTAAAGTTACACCGGATCAATTAAATCCAAAACATGCACTGCCCGTGAACTGTGATCCAAATGTCAATTTCCTACAATGACAAAAGAAATTACATTGTGTTTATTCCGTCTCTATACATGTTGTCTGTTCAAAGTCCCCACCTAAAAAGAAATAAAAAGACTAACTTTTCGTTATTATAAACCCGTGTCACGTGATGTGGCGCGCGCGCTGTACCTAAAATAAAAGAAAAAAACTTTCCAAACTAAACATGAAACTTCTCCGGTAACAATAATATAGACCCCATACAGAAACAAACAAACAAACAAACAAACAAACAAACAAACAAACAACCCCCCCCCCCAAATTCAATTAATTTTAAAGGGGGAAAGACCGCCTACAATTGCTTTTTTAAAGCAATTGATTTATATTATTTTACATATTTTCTTCTTATATCCTGACAATATAACCCATTTACATTTTTCCCCGTTTGAAGATTATCGATAATTTCAAAGGACAAAGAAATATAATTTTTCAGTTCTAATGTTTAATAAAAGCTTACCTTTAATCAGCAATAGCCAAATAATGACAAGTAGGTCGTAACATGTAAATCTCAATGTCATTTTTGATTGTCAATTTATGTGAAAGTATCAACACCCAGGAAGTTACGATAGTTATCTATAACGTGTTTTTGTTAATACACATGTATTTATAACGTTCAATAATGCAAACACTTCCCGGTATACATCAAACAAGAACAAGATTAATTTTCCTTAATTTGATTGTTTTTTCCGTTAATATCTTATCTTTAAAAATGTTTCCGTATAGGATAATCATGTCTGATTAGTCTGCTTGTTTCGCGTAAACATCAATTCATTTCGGTGATTTGTTAAATATTTGAGATAGAAAGACACCTCTGCACCTGGTCAATCAGTACGAAATATATTACATAGACAGCAGTCTTTTCATATACTGCTAAATGTTATTTGAGGCCATATTTCATTCAAACTGAACAAAACAGACTAGCAAACCTCGACGAGGACTACCTGATGAGGCGATTTTATTGAAATCCAGGTGAGGCCAAAATTAGTTGACAAATTGCCAGTGAGTGAATCACGCGCTATTGCAGATGTGTAGATTGTACTAACAGTTATGCAATTTAATTGCTTTTTCAGGACAAGGATATCCAAGGTGTATATTAACACCACATTAGGTGTGTCTTACTCACATGGTAAATTGAGGTATATTTAACTGTTGAATTGTCATGTCCTGCTAGCGGTCGAAATCTGTAAGGGTAAAATATGTATCATGCAAATTTGTAATTAACTTAAGGGCTTGATATTTAATCGCTGGTATTTTCATACTTGCGTTTAGCATGTTGCAAAGAGCAATTCAGTGTGCTGTTGTTTCGTTGTTTTCCTCTTAAGGTAGATGTGTTTCCTTCGTTTTTAGATTTTTATCCGGATTTGTTTTCTCTCCATCAATTTATGACCACTGAACACATATATTCTACTGTTGTCTGAGGATACTTTGTATAAATAATTGCTTTGATTATTTTTATCGTAAAGCCGTTTTCACATGACGTGAACCCAGCTTATTGACTCAAATTATGTTGTAGTAATATTTCTCCATCACTTGTTTTCGAAATAAACGTTGGATTACTGTGGTTATTGTGTGTTGTTGACATCACAAAAAATGTGCTCATAAAATGAAAATAAACCATTTTAAAGATAAATAAGGCACTTATATACACGATACGTACATATTTGGGCAATTTCCTTGGAGAGTACTGTTAAGTTCCAAGTGGGCGGAGATTTAACCAACTTCCTTAACCTGGTCCCTAATTAATCAAATAATTTAAGATGCTTTGTTCTGCGGGGGGGGGGGGGGGGACAGAAGTATTAGGTATATTGATATCGGATTGTTGACTTTTGACAACAGTTGATTGGATGAAAATTCACATATAAAAATAGCATTTCGAGTTCGACAATTGCGGTTTCAAGTATCGGTGATGAATATTTGTTAAAATTGCTTTAATTTTCTGTGTTAAAATCTTTTGGGCGATACGATGCAATAACCAGGGTAGATATTGGTGCTTTCAATATTAAAACGTTCTTTCAGAACGTTGATAAGATAAGTATTGCGAATTCGCGAGTATTTTGTATACACATGCATTTCTTTTTTTCTGTGAGAATATTACAAACAAAAATATAGTGCTTCTTGTACTAAATGAACAAATTCCATATAGTAAAAAGTAAATACAATGCTTAACTCAATTCTTTGATAATTCGTGAATAGTTTAACCAGGAGGCGGGTGGATATTTGACCATATCAGTAACAACTGGCATACAACAAAGGTCAATAATGATATAACGTCTCCCACAATATGTGATTTTTTCTTTATATTCAAAATAACCGAACATTGCTGAAATGGAATGCTTTCTGACTGGTCAAAACTTGATTTTTTATGATTAATATAATCAAAAATGGAAATGATGAATGTGTCGAAGAGACAACAACACAACCAATGCGTAGACAACAGTCGAACGCCACCAATGGGTCTTAAATGCAGCGAGAAATTTCCGCACTCGGAAGAGTCCTTAAGCTGGCCCCTAAACAAATTGATATACTAGTTCAGTGATAATAGACGACATAGGAAACTTATATTTATTGTGTCTGTTTATTTAACGCATCAATGTAATAATATCGGAAATTGATGAGACTGTCATTAAAGTGAGAGGGTTAGCGCTATAGAACCAGGTTTAATTCACCATTTTCTACATTAGAAAATGCCTGTACCAAGTCAGGAATATGACAGTTTTTGTCCATTCGTTTTTGATGCATTTTGTTATTTGATTTTGCCATGTGATTATGGACTTTCCCAATTGATCTTCCTCTAAGTTCAGTATTTTTGTGATTTTACTTTATACACAAACTAAAATTAAAAATCATACAAGACTAACAAAGGCCAGAGGCTACGGACTTGGGACAGACGCAAACGTTCAGCGGAGTTAAACATGTTTTTGAGATCTCAACCCTCCCCTATGCCTCTAGCCAATGCAGAAAAAATAAGTTGTATCCGTTGGAAGTACTTGACAAATTGCAAACATGTATTTGTGATTTTGAATCTTTTGAAAGTTTTGATTTTTCCACCCTATAACCCACTTTGTCTCATATTCTTATTAAGAAGAAAATCACACACCTTATTAGATCGGCATTTAAAAGTTAGAATGCGAGTATATATGTTCAAACTCTTTCAGGTCATTATTGAGTACATTGTAGCAAAAAACCAAAGAACATTGTCAATTTGACAGGCTTTCTTTGATACTATATCTGCCCTTGAATTTTTTTGCTAGATAACTGTTTTTTTTCGCTTTGGAAATTCCGCATATCGTCAAGTTATTATATCAAGAGCATCCTAAGGTAACGCGTCTTTGAATAACGTTGATATGATGAGTATTGAAAATTTGCTGGAACTCCTAAAATAATCGAATCGAAGATGTGAAATTGCAAAGGAAAACATATCTAAAATATATTTCGGGTATGTAATTTGAGGCAAAAAACAATTGAATTGGTTATGACAGTTTTTCGTATACTGTTTAAATTTACAACGAAACTTACGAAAAACAGTGTTGCATTGATAATATGTATGTTAATTAAGGTGGCTCGCGGGTATAAGATTATCAGAAAAAAATTAAACATTTATTTTTCATAGGAAATTTTATTAAATAATTGTTATTTTATTATATGGTTCAAAAATCATTTCAAAAAATTAATTCGTGTTGGCCCTAGCTAACTTTTAAAATGTAGATATCATTACAAAAGATCCAAATTGTCTCCCTTTGGTTCAAAAATGCCTCTTTTTTTGGCATTAAAATTGAAATGTCTTTTTAAATCATCGGCGACCTATATTTGTTATTGTTGTAAATAATTATAAAATTTAAGCGATTTCTGTAATTTAGTTCTTTTTTTATTTCGATATAACCGCTATTTCTCCTATTTGTTCAACAGAAAAAAAGGACATTAACAAAAATGTTTGCTTTTTCCAAGGGCAGATAGTGAGCGTAAATGAACGGTGACCCCATTTTTTTATTTCATTTTTCTATTAATTATAAGATAAAGGTCATTTATAGAAAAATATAGCGAAATCCTATATTAAATTAAAAAAAAATGATTTAGACCCACGAGCCCCCTTAAGCGATCCAATTAATAACCAAGAAAGGAAACATGGGATAGTAAGCTATTAAGGTATTTTATTTTTATATGTAGCTACAAATGAGCATATGAAACCCCCTTTTCTGTATGTTTTAATTTGTTGTTGCTTGGAGTTGACTATATATTGCGTTAAGAAGGCTATATCGCAATCACAAGGAAATAATCGACGTCGGAGGTTTTATATATGCATTTGTATTAGCAAGAAAAGTGCTGTTTTTTTTTATTTCCAAAAAATGAAATGAATGAAGATTAGTAAATCTTGTAGACTATACACAATTCATGTTTACTCACACCGTATCTTTTCCTGTGAAATATTTTTTCAGTTGCCAGCACTTTGTTGACTGTAAGGTGCAAACCATATATGTACTCTCACTTCATATTGTTCGTTTATCAAATTATGTTTAGACTGTTTAAACTTATTTTAATTTTATTTATTTATTGAAAATCGTTTTCCGTAAACACAATGAAATGTATTTGATTGCTGATATAGGAAACAAACAAAAAACAGCTCACACACAATCACACACTATTATAATTCCACATATAATAAAAAATGGCTCATCGGCCTTGTTGTATATTCTGTTGTATTTTTTCTCATGTTGAGTTTTACGTGTAATCTCCGCTATTTGCAGACATAATAGAATACATATTCATATCGCTTTCATGGTGATCTGTCTTTCTTCTACCAAGGTCTGCACTATTATAAGTTGGATCATTTTTGTTTCGTGTTCCTTCTTTGCTGTCGTATAAATTTTCTGTCGTTAGAATTTTTCGCTTCTGAACATCATTTAGCCGATCATATTCGCCATAGGATGTATCAGTGTAAGTTTCGTCATTAGCCTTTGAACATGTATTCCTAAGATTATTCACCGTTGCATATGTATTTGAATTGCTTTCACAAGAATTTTCAATGCCATATGTTTGGTTTGAAGTTATTACTGAATTAATATCTGCTGGTATATTTGAATCGTCAGTTGTAGCATTTGAGGAGAAAACATCATGTTGTTCTATCTTAAGAGCTTTAAATATACCACATAATCTGCAAAAAAATCTTTTGATTAATATATTTTATGTATATATGTCTGCAATTAACATTTACTAAATCTCCCTTTTTTCTTTATTACTCAACAAGAAATGTCATTTCACTGGTAACAAATTAAAATGTGTCATGAATAGAAAAAAGACCATTTTACTATTAAGATGATTTGGGATATGTTTGTTCTTTGTAGTGTCGTATACATGTTGTCGTTCAACTAATAACGCTTACATATCTTCGTAACTATTTTTGAAAAGCTTCAGAATTACCGTACCTTATATGCGAGTCAAATTCAAAGTAAATTCAGTGATAAATTATACTTCATACTCTTATTTCCTGCTTTTTTATTAGGTTACGATTATAAAGCGTCCTTTACGTCTTAAAAAAATTGTAAGAAGAAATGTTGAAATATCAAAGAGAGGGACGAAAGATACCAAAGGGACAGTGAAAATAAACTGACAACGCCATAGCTAAAAATGAAAAAGACAAACAGACAAACAATATTACACATGACACAACATGGAAAACTAAAGAATAATTAAGGCAACAGTAGTATACCGCTGTTCAAAACTCATAAATCCATGGACAAAAAACAAAATCGGGGTAACAAACTAAAACTGAGGGAAACGCACTAAATATTAGAGTAGAACAACGACACAACATCAAAATGTAACACACACAGAAACGGACTAAGCATTAGACAAAATCCTATGAGAATTACAAATATAACATCAAAAACACATTCATATTTGGGATAGATAAGTATCGTGACAACACGAACCCCACCAAAAACTAGGGGTGATCTCAGGTGTTCCGGAAGGGTAAGCATATCTAACTCCACATGTAGCACCCGTCGTGTTACTTATGTGATAACAAATCCGGTAAATAGTCTATTTCGGTAGGTCACAATAGGTCAGGGAATGGGATTGTAGCTTCGACGTGAGGAACATATCGGATATGAAACGGTTATTCCATACCAGTCAACCATCTCGTGATGGCGTCCGTAAAATTTATGAAGGGATGATTTCAACTTCACCATTTGGAACTCTTGGTTTAATAGCTTCCTTATGCGCATCAACCCTCTATCAAGAAAATCATGATAGGACATGCAAGCACGGGAATATCGTAACAATTGGGAGATATATACCCCGTATGCAGGTGCTGCTGGAATGTTGCTACTTAGAAATGGAAAGTTCACAATTTGAAAGCTGAAATCATCTCTTTTGTCGTAAAGTCTTGTCTTCAACTGACCCTCATTGTCAATTGCAAGATGTAGGTCAAGATATGAGGCCGACTTAACTCTATCTGTAGTAACCTTTATCTCTAGTTCGATGGGATAGATGCGTTCCACATAGTCACCAATTATTTAGTCAAATAACATCATCTATATAGTGGAAAGTAGAGTTAAAGGATATCGCTAACTTCTTATTTTTTTTCCTAAGAAGTCGACCATGAAGTCAGCCTCATAATAATAAAGAAACAAGTCGGCATGTAGATAGGCACAATTGGTTCCCATTAGAATGCCGACAGTCTGTTGAAAAACAAGTCCTCCGAATGTAACAAATATGTTGTCAATCAAGAAAGTAAGCATCCTAATAATATCATTTCAGATATGTTTTTGTTTGAAGCAGAGTGATCCTTTACAAAGTAGGATTTATCCCTTCCCAAAACAAGATACTTTTTTCTACGTTTGCCATTCTTTTTTATGAAGCAAAGCAGTACCAACTCTTTTTGTCAATTTGTCTTTTAGTTTGGAATCAAGTGTGTCAGATTATTTTCTTATTTTCTTGTACATTTTGGGAAAACAAATACTTTACTGAACTGTAAAATTCATGCAGAATGGAGAAGGAGTTCAAGATTAATGACAACTTTGTGTGCATTTTGGATTGAAGTTCTAACAAACAATTGATTTCAACTTGATCTATAAATAAGCTTAACTTGTGACTTAATGTTTTTAAAAACAACCTTATTCATGTGTCTAAGTGTATATCAGAATTCGTGTTAGTATCAATCAGCAATGTATTTCAAGTAAATAACATCGGATTTATAATGTTAAAATTTTCAATGTACACACGCAAATATTTAATCTACTATTGTGTAAAGTTTACATTCAATTTGTTAAATAACTACCATGCCAGCATTCTGTAAAATATAGAATTTGCCAGTTATTGCACTCTGATGAACGTTTTATGCAAAAACAGAAAATTTACGTCTTCAGCTAGAATAAGTCAAGTAAGGTTGAGACTGGTCGAGTATTGTTCAAATCTTTGGTCGATTATTGTTGAGATTGTTTGAGTATTGTTCAAACCTTTGGTCGAGTATGGTTGATATAAGTCGAGTATTGTTCAAACCTTTGGTCAGGTATTGTTCAAACTTTTCGTCTAGTATTGTTTAAACCCTTTGTCCGAGTATTGTTCAAACCTTTGGTCGAGTCAGTTGAAATTGGTCGAGTATTGTTCAAACCTTTAGTGGTCGAGCACGGTTCAGATTGGTCGAGTATTGTTCAAGCCTTTGATTTTTTTTTATCACCAGCATTAATAATCTCATCATAGCACGCTTAACATTTTGTATGACTGACTCGCGTTTCATTTACAAAAGATTTATCAGTGATGCTCAAATCAAAAATGTTCAGGGACCAAATAAAGTATGAAGTTTAAGAGCATTGAGGACCCAACATTCCGAAAGGTTTACCAAATACAGCTTATAATATACATTCCTGTTGTCGAAATCCTTAGTTATCTGGAGAAAACAAATCCAATTTCGAATCTTTCATTTTTAATCAAATTTCATTGGTTTTTTTTTAAATATTTCGGACACATTCTTATCATATGTACATAAAATATTGAAAAAAGTGATTAAGTTATTACCTTATTTTGCATACTACTAAAACTAAAATTAACACAATCACAACAACCACACTTGAACCTCCGCCAACTATAGCACCTGGAATAAGAACATACGGTTAACATAGAGATAAATAGGAAACATTAACAAAAATGATTTTGAAAGAATGATTTCGATAATTGATTTGGAAAAAAACATCACACCGTTTTCGCTTCTATTTTTTATGGAATCTTTTTTTATTTGTCATTCAGTCCGTTGATAGCTTGATATGCGAATTAATTACTATAAAGTATCGGCTTTGTCCATTATTACAGGCTGTGTGTACGGTATATAGCTTACATGCACATGAAGTCATGTTTTGTTGATAATTGTCTCATTTGCAATGAACCACATTTAGATTTTTATTTTCTAAATGAATGTTTTCACCTCTTTTACATGCATATTGACGATGTATAGCTAAGTACCGATTTTAAGGATCCATGTACGAGTTTTTTACGTCACCTCAATTCAGTATTGATGCCTATTTTGGACGTCTTTATTTGTCCATAATTGTAAATCTAATGAGTTAGATTTTTGTTAGGTTTTAACTTGTCGTGTTGACCTTACCCCATGAAGTGTACTTAGGTATGTATAAACAATGTTACACAAGACACCAAGCCTCATATTCCCCCAACGGCAGTTTAATTATATTGCTCAACATGTTGTTGTGCCAACCAATAACTAGATTTTGATGCTCTTGAATATCGTTTTATGTCAAATATGTCACAATTATTTATTTAATATTCATAATAAACGTTTCAGAGATTCTTGTTTGGCAAGTTTTAATTACAAAAGACTCATCAATGACGCTCGAATCAAACCATTTGATAATATACATGAAACATGTTTCATTTATTATTTGATACACAGATCATTTGTCTGAATTTATACATGTAACAAGGAGCAGATAGGTGCATATAGTTTATGTACAGATTTACTGGCAGGCAAAAAACAATCGATAAGGTGAATATATGGTATTACACACATACCAAATGGGAATCTGTTAATTTCATGGTGTTCTTTTACTTTCTTCTTCTCTGTTGTTTCAGTGTGAATGATCGCAGTTGTTTGGGAAACGGAATTAAAAACATCAACTTAAACGACATAACTGATAGAATGGATTTGTAACAAATAAAGACATTACTTATTCAAATTAGATATCATCATTCCCAATTACAAATTACACATCACCATAGCCCTTACCATTACATTTAGTCCATAAAGTATTACTTGATAATGAATTCTAATATGACGTGCTTCTTTCACTTTGTAAACAACAATGTGTGAAAATTCTCGATATATATATACTTAACGCAGACTCAGAGATATACATAATAATCACGGGTAGTAAGGTCGTCATATCGAGGGGCGTTTAGTACAGTGATTTTGTCATAGTTTGGTTAAGTTAGACATGGTTGTATTAAGAGTTTTATTTGACAATCAATGACACAAAATAAGCATTCGGATTTTTCGCTATAGGAATCTCTGGATATAAATTCAAGCTGGTAAGTATCTTTGTTTATTGCTTATATGTTAGTACATTAAAGTTTTCATCATATAGTTATGGTTTGACATATAATAATGCTTGCGTATGTCAAAATTTATAACTTGTTGTTCGTTTCTAATGCATTAAGTACAGTTATTTCTTTACGGTCTGTTACACCCCATATTTCGGTATGGTATACATGCTGTCAATTATTCCTTAAAAAACCCACATTTGCACACAATTTCAGATTACAGAAATTTCGGTGTCATGGTTTGGTTCCTTAGTGTCATGGTTTATTTCATGCTCGACATGGTTCAGTTATGTAATTCCTATCGTGAAAGATGGAAGTGTTATCATGATAAAATAAAACAGACATTATGTACAACTATTAAAATATTATTAAACAATATTTTCGCTGATACTGATTTTCGTGTTAGATCCATTCTATCTTTTTTGAGTCAATATAGTGTCGCTATTTTCTAATGTTGTTGTTTTCTTCCAAGACGAGTAGATCTGAAATTTAAATATAAACGATGATCTACTTGCAAAATATACCCCTCGATAAAAATAAGTTGTCTACAGTAAAGCTAAGATATTATCATTTTAATTATCATACTTATAGAACAAGCACGTATAAAGAGATCAATATAGTAACATATTAATGCATTTCAATTATAGCAAATTTCTATAAAAGTTGGTGTATTCGGAATACACGATGACCTAAGAAAGCACATAGTAATATGCCATTACTAAATACAGTATGATTTCCAATGAAACAACTATCCAACCAAGACCAAATGACGTAAATGTTAGGTCACCGTACGACCTTCAACAAATAAGCAAAAACTCAATATGATAAAAAAAGAAAAAAAGACTGCCAGTGCATCACAAACTGTAGACTTTATACAATGTCATACAGAATATGACGTGGTTGACATTTTTGTGGACTCCTATTCAACCTTTTGGCTCCCAACAAATCCCTTGTCTTAATCTGGGCATATAGGTTACATCACAACAAACTATATAAAAAAGGGGAAATAACTTGACTGATCAGATCGATACAGCGCAAAGTAATCAAGTTACAAAAACACCACAGAAAGAACTGATCTACGAGTATATTCCAAGCCAAAAAACAACTAATAAAAACACATAAATCTAAGACAAAAAGTTCTTTTTCTTTATTTCAGAATGGAATACTTCTACCAATATTCATCTTATTGTCTGTGATTTCTCACCTTGTCGGGTAAGAAATGAGGATGTGAACGTTTTTAATTGTACATGTACTAAGCACAGCAGTACGTGTATCAATGAATTTTTTAATTATGTTTTTCAAGCATATTTAATAATATATATTTTTCATACTCAATACTAAACCCACAGAGCTTTTTCTGAAATTATCGGAACTTTATGGCATGCAAGAAAAAATGGATCAACGAGTTCAGTGGTACTTCATAATACACTTATACAAATAAAAATAGACATTATGGACCTTTTTCTAATTCGTAATCTTGTGATCTTTCATGCATTTAAATTCCACACTTTAAACTTAATTTTCATATTAATTTCACTGTCATATAAAAAAGATGTGGTATGATTGCCAATGAGACAGCTATCCTACAGAGACCAACATGACACAGAAATTAACAACTATATGTCACCGTATTGCTTTAACACTGAACAAAGCCCATACCGCATAGTCAGCAATAAAAGGCCCCGAAATGACAATGTAAAACAATTCAAAACGAGAAAACTAATGGCCTAATTTAAG
Source organism: Mytilus galloprovincialis (assembly GCA_037788925.1). Lineage (NCBI taxonomy): Eukaryota > Metazoa > Mollusca > Bivalvia > Mytilida > Mytilidae > Mytilus > Mytilus galloprovincialis. The sequence goes on from CM075339.1 coordinate 15,775,525, forward strand.
TACAAAAATGAACGAAAAGCAAATGTGTATCACATAAACAAACGACAACCACTTAATTACAGGCTCCTGACTTGAGACATACATACAGAATGTTGAGGGGTTCTTATCCCCCTAACGTTAGACAGTGGCATAACAGTACAACATAAGATCGAACTTCAAAAAGCAGTTGAAAAAGGCTTAACTCATCAGATAGATACAAATACAAGTAAACGTGGCTATGTACTTGTACATCCCAACTACAAAAAGACAATAGGTACAGATCAGAGTACTCGCAGTTATCTGACAGATAGTTCAAAGCCACTAACAACTAATGAAAAAGTCATGCATCTAAGACTAAATTATCAATCCGAACACATCCAACATGTAAGCCAATGGATTCAGAATGTTCAGTGCAAAGACGTTTACTAAATAAATAAATTTAAACTGTTGTCCAGGTTAACATTTTGTTCTGTCAATGTTTGTAGACTGTTTGGTGTCCTCTCGATATCGTTTCTTTAATTTTATAGTTGATTTATTGTATCATGGACGGTATCATTTCTAAGTGGTTGGACTCTACAAGGGATAATTATCGTGAACAATGATTAATGACGTCTACTTACTGTTACAAAACGTAACAGATGGATAGTAAATAATTAACCTTTCGGGACTAATTTTCAAATCAGTCCAAAACATTGCTGATCTCAACCTAAGATTTAACTTTCTTAAAATTCTTTTAAAATTAATTAATCGGCACTATTTTTTTAATGCATCCAATACATTGCTAATATAAACCTATGATGTAAGTTTCATGAAACTATGGCAATAATTGTACATTTGAGAGTGCTAATAATGCAATTTTAATATAACTTATGTTTCAAAGGGCATAACTCTTTTAAAAATAATTGATCGGGACTGATTTTCGAACTAGCCCAAACTATTACTAAAAAACGATGATAAAATTTTCATAATAAATCCGCAAAGAATTGTAAACGTGAGACCGGACTGATAAACGCACAAACTGGCGGACGGAAGGACGAGCGCCCGATATTTCAATTGACTCTGAAATGCGTTACATGGTGAAAAAAAATATATAAAGGTACGATTTGCGTTTTACGTCCACCAAATTTGGTCAAAAGGCTTTTTTTTCCTCTTTAGTCAATTAGTTATTTTTGTTACTGTAATTTTTCACAACTGCCTTCAAACAAACTATCAATATTTAGGTGCAACAAATATGTTTTAATCTGGATCTAAACCATGACAAATGTAACCAAACCATGACGAATTTTTAGACTCTTAACTAAACCATGTCAATCGCGTAACCAAACCATACCAATTTGGATATTTTGGTTATCCTGCGTTAATTTCTTTACAACAACAATTTCAATTTAGATAGTTTGACTTACAATATAGTTTCAAACATTTAATTTGCTTTTTATTTGCTCATTTCAAAAGAACTGAGGCAATCGTTTTGGAAAGAAACATAACTTAACACTCCTCGATATGACGACCTTACTACCCGTGATAATGGATGTTACAATATACCTCCCACGTAAATCCACATGTATTTGAACCTATCTGCAAACGCTTTGTCGATTTTATTGTATCAGAAATTGTTTTAAACAAAGGACAAAAGAACTTTTATTCTTATTCGGATGCATAATAAAAATAATTAATATACTGCAACTAATTGTGTTTATTTCTTGAATATAGTAACACAGCTATATTTTGTGCAATGTTAATTTCATCATGGAACACTGTCTCCACAATCAGGGGTTCATTAAGGGATGCAAATAAGCTTGATATTTATGTTAATATTTTTAAAAGCTATCAATTGATATACTAATTTAAGTTGCAATATGAAAACAATATTTAGTCAATATCACAAAAATGTAACTTTTTTGTAACCAAGTTCGTATAATATTGTAATAACATTGTATTCTGAGGTAGGTTTTATTTTGTTTTGTATTGTATTCTATTACATTATTCTATTACACAGACGGCATACTCACCCTCGCTTCAGTATTTGAATGAACTAATTGTCCTATTAGAATCGAAATAATTCATGGAAGCCATAGATTTGTTGTTAATTTACACATGACCTGGACCACGATACTCGTTAATTTTATCCCTTGCCAACGCTCAGGATAAAATTCGAATTTCACGGCCCAGGCCATGTGTAAATATCCAAATAATATATGGCTTCCATGACTTATTTCTTAAATAAAAGCATTATTTATTAAAACAACACTTTTAATTGTTGTAAATTTTAATGCATTTTTCTTCAATTAATTTTGTAATGGACTATTAGAGAAACCGAAACATAAGTCATATTAACGTCAATATACCTAATGATTTATGGCTCGGTCTGTTCAGTGATCCATTCTGCCTTTTTGTAGTTAACATGTGTTTGCTGAAACTCATTTTATTTGCATTGGTGGCAGATATATGTTTTTCACCTTGAATGATAAATAACTGTCATTTCCCGAAAAAACTCAAATAGGTTATTCTTTTTATTAATTTCATGTATGGGATCAAAGAAAATCAAATACACATTATTAGACTAATTATTAATGTTTTTTAAATATTTACACAGATTTGATAAGTTTTTGCGAAATATTATCATTCATTAAAAAGGAGTGTTTTTTCAATTGACTTTTTTTATTTATTCGTGTGTTGTGTTCTTTGTTTTAATTGTATTTTAGCATTAGTAATTCAACAGCTGAATTTTTGTTTTCAATTCCTACTTGTTCGTATGCTTTACATGTGAATAATAGATGAATCAAAACTCCAATAAAACAGGCTGATTAAAACATAATTATGATAAATACATAATCTTTCAATCAGTTAAAGTGAGGTCTGAAGCTGGCATGTCAGTTAACAGCATGTAGTCTGTTGTTATTTATGTATTAATGTCATTTAATTTATTTTCTTTTGTTACATCTTCTGACATCGGACTCGGACTTCTCTTGAACTGAATTTTAATGGGCGTACTGTTATGCGTTTACTATTCTACATTGGCTAGAGGTATAGGGGGAGGGTTGAGATCTCATAAACATGTTTAACCCCGCCGCAATTCTGGGCCTGTCCCCAGTCAGGAGCCTCTGGACTTTGTTAGTCTTGTATGCTTTTTTATTTTAGTTTCTTGTGTATAATTCGGAGTTTAGTATGACGTCCATTATCACTGTACTACTATCCATAGTTTTAAGGGGCCAGGTGAAGGACGCCTACGGGTGCGGAAGTTTCTCACTACATTGAAGACCCATTGGTGGCCTTCGGCTGTTGTCTGCTCTATGGTCGGGTTGTTGTCGCTTTGACACATTCGCCATTTCCTTTCTCAATTTTATTGATATTAAAGAGAACCATAAATTATAAAAAAGAAGATGTGGTATGATTGCCTTTGAGACAACTATCCACAAAAGACCAAAATGACACAGACATTAACAACTATAGGTCATAAACTGTTTTTGAACAACTTCAATATCAACCCATGAATTTTAATTCGCCTATAAAAGAACAAAACAAAGGAAAACAAAACCAAATGTGAAAATACACAGCAAAAGTACTAAATTGCGTAATAAATTGCTCGCAACTTCTAAAGATCACTATATGGTATCCTATAGCTACATACACATGTCCCTCTCATATATTTGACCCAAATCGATTTCAACACCTGTATCTTAAGTGTTCAAAGACATTTTACTAGGCATGTAAGGCAGAATTCAAAATGAATTTCACTTGTAAATTATCAGTTTACGTTTTGTATTTCCAGGAGCTAATTAAAACACTTTACTTTACACTGATTAAAAAAAGACACAGTTTTTTTATGTTTGTTTTTTTTTAATAATGGAGATAATCCTGCAGTGTTGACAAATATTTAAATAAATCTTTTATGGATGCAAGAGATAAATGATCATAGCAAAAATTATGTTCGAGGTAATATGTCTAACATAGAAAACTGTACGGCTAAATTATTTTGAGTTCACAAATCTTCGAAGTAAAATATTGAATATCTTATATTATCGACATCAATTGAAATATAATGCCCTTAAAGTAATAACAGAAGAAAAGTAAACAGCAATAGGTACAAAACTTAAAAAGTTAGACCTCAATCTGTGTAATTTGTTGAACGTACTATCATTATAATGAACAAGAAACAGTTGTTACAGACAGATTACTTTAAAACGTTTTTGTATATGCTTTCAATCATACATACGTACTGCTCTTACAGAGATACCAATCTAAAGGATTATTGCAATCTCGTCTGTCCCTTACGAGTATAAGATAACCAAATTGGTAATCTATCATTCCAGTTGAACAGCTCAATGGTGAATGCATGTCATCTGCATCAATCAAATGCAATAATCAATAATCAATAAAGAAAAGATGAATTGATGATTTATTTTCATAAATTAATTGCAACAATATCGGCCTTTTCTAATCTTTTTTTTTGTAATCTTTCTTATTAAATGTTTAATGTTTAACTTGGTAAGTTTAATGTTTACTATGTATTAGTTTCTATGAATAATAAAAATTACACGTCAACAATTACTGTAGTGTATCACGTGAACTTGATTGACTGACGATTTGATAACAAAAACATACGATTTCTGCAAACACTTAAACATATAAATAAATTTGGAAATTGATATTCCAAAAATTGCCTCATACTAAATATTTTTTATAGAATTTGATTGGTTTGAGAAAAAAAAGCATGTTTGAGACATATATATAAAGGCAAACACAAATTTATGTTAACGTGATTTTTAGTTTATGTTCCTTAATTTGTAAAGAGTTCGGGTTTTGACAACAATCAATTTCAAGAATGATTAGCAAATTTAATTAATTATGAAAACAACGATCTTAATAAGGAATGGGGCTCTTATGAGAGCCTAAAACTGATTTGATTCATAATGTGTTTTATTACCTTGAATGTGTATATTTGATACTTATCACCATTGTGTACGCAACTTCTAAACATCGATTTCAGATTATTCAAGACAATATTTGCTGTATTTTAGAGCTTAGTCGAACGAAATGTAATTGCCATACTTGTCGTCTTTAAATTTGTTTTTTGTAATCACGTATGTAACATGAACATGAGTTAGACTAACGTCACTGTTCATTTATTTATGCACGAAAAATGTGTTGCTTCGATTTTGCCGATTTATTTTAGTCCTTTGTCTTCTTTTTCCTCATAAATATGAATGCAATACTTGCATCTAAATAAAACAAGCAAAATCACTCAAACAAGCGAATTAAAATCTCGATTGCATAATTATTAATATTTTATAATCTTAAGCATTTTATATATTTGTTTAGAGGCCAGCTGAAGGACGCCTCCGGGTGCGGTAATTTCTCGCTACATTGAAGACCTGTTGGTGACCCTCTGCTGTTGTTTTTTACTTGGGCGGGTTGTTGTCTCTTTGACACATTCCCCATTTCCATTCTCAATTTTATATCACACAACACAAATAACCTACCCTTATACACGTGAAACGAATTAGGACTTTCACATAGACTTGGGCCAACCATTTGTATCGAGTACCTCAGACATGCACATTTGTTTTCTTTTGGCTGAAAATTACACCAAGAAAATCTGTCGAATTCATATAAACTCAACTACGTAAACATACAAAAGAGAAAATATTTGCATCGATGTTCATTCGATCATAACAACAAAAGACTTATTATAAACTACTTTATTAAACAAATTAATGTGAACCAAACCATCCAAATTAAGGTTCACCTGAAAAGTAATCCATGTAATCCTTTGTTTCATCTAAAATGAAAGCAAAACACTACTGGCAAGTTAAAAACAGAAAATATTCTACTGAAATTAAAAAAATAATACTATAATTGTAATAATTCAACAATATAACCCCAATTTGCTAAATAGTCTAACCAGTGTATTTACCAGTCTTTGATTTAAACAGAAAACTTAATGTAACTGACATAATGTATTTCTTTTATTTTTATTTTTGTTTCTTAATTCCCTCTCACTAAATAATTTAAGTTCAATGACATTGTCATGTTTGATGAACAGATACATCTAACTCTGCAACATAGCTAGACTTATCTATTCAGAATAGAGAATAGAAAAGTACCAAAAAAACATTTAAACTTCCAAGTGCCAACCCTATTGCAAAACAAAATACCAAAAGATAAACAGAATACACGACACAACCAAGACAAAAAAAAAAGACCCAACAAACCAGGGTGTGTTCTTAGAAGATCCTGAAGGGTATGCTGAATCTTTTCCACACTTGACATCCGATTAGATGCTCATGTAAAAACAAATCCGAAACTGAAAATAAGTTTTAAATGACACATTAACATTTTTTGTCTTATCCGGCTTCCATCACACTGGGGAAAATCTTTACTTAAGTCTCTAGTAATTGAAGAATTACCTTATAATATATACTTCTATAGAAACTCGACGGCTGTTATTGCAAGACAGAGTACATTTCAATTAGTTGCAGAGGAAGGTAAGTGTAAATATTTCATCAACAACGATTTACCCCCAAAACATCGACAGAGATTATGTCAACATACATAGCAAGAACAGACTTCCCTCGATACCCCCTCCCCCCCCCAAAAAAAAAACTAAAAAAATTGTAATTTAAATAATTCTGTCTGTTTGTATTTATTTCAGAATGATAAATAACCAACAGCAATTAGAGTGCAATGTTACATTACCCCATTAATGTTCAGCTATTTATGTTTTTATATCTTGCATTTAAAGTTTTTTTTTATTCGTATATAATTACATTAGATGTATGTTTCATTATAATATTTTATTCTGATTGGCTAACTACACATCACGTGTTATTCCGTAAGCAGTTCCATTGCTCAATACAACTTTTCACTCATGATAACACGTGCTCCAACAATAAAGTGCACAGGTGAATTAAGTAATAAAATATATAAAATTCGTGTATTCATGATCATAGCTAAAAAATGTAATTATAAGTATTGAATGCTTCTTTTTGTAACTTTATAGGATTGTAAAAGCGTTGACCGTGCGTACATTTTTAGAATGAAGCGCTTCCGCGCTTCATACAAAATGTACTTCGGTCAACGCTTTTACAACCCAATAAATTTACAAAAAGAAGCATTCAATTCTTAAATATTCGACCACTAAAACCCTACTATCAATAACATTTATCTGTAAAAAGCAATCATGCATCTATAACACTATAATAACGAATTTGCCGATATTACAATGGTTTATTTTGAATTGGGAAGATTCATCATCAAAATGTACTATTTATAGACATCCTGTGGATAATTTGTATTTGACAAATAATTTAAGTCCACAATGTATTAGATTTTAACTAAGTATAGACTGTTCACACAAGTGAAATATTGAATACTGTAGATTCACTTACAAAAGCCAGAAATAAGGATTATATATTTGATGTAACCAGGGTGATATCGAGAATGAGTTTCATTTATATTTAAATTGTCCAAAATATGACAATATAAAAAAAAATAATATTAAAAGGAATTATGATACATATTCATCTGTTTTAAAATCAGTTCAATTATTGTTAACAAAGAATGTATCGGAAGTGTCTAATTTAGGAAAATATTTGAAATGTGCCACAAATATAAAATTTCATGACAATCCTTTGAATTATTTGATTATAATATGTAGTATTGCCTCCGAATGTATTTAAAATGATCTGTCATGATAAACAGCATGTACATGTATATGTATACTTTTACGATATACCTATAAACTGTATTGCTTATGGATTTAAATAAATTATTAAAGAAGACGCGTGTCTTAAATAAGAATGAAAATAATTTAGATTGTTGACTACTGGACTGGTGATAAATTTGTTGTCTTTATTGATCACTCGTATATGTTGACAATTAATACGAACGTCTCTCTAACGCGCTTATAACTGTCTGTTTGATTTTCATATCCAGAATTATGGAAGTTTTCAGACAAAAATACAAACATTATAGTACTATCTTAATATTATTCAAACTCATAAACATAATCACACTTTACCTTTGGTTAGTCAGTTGTTACCTTATGTGCTAGATACTCTTTAGATCTGCAAATATTCTTACATGATGTGAGATTGTACGGAACGAATATGTCAGTGTCTAGTGATTGTATTGTGTAACAACCTACAAATTAAAAAAAAATATATGGAAAATGAAATATTTTTAAAATGTCCTGTACTTAGTCAAGAATATGATATCCGTTATCAAATAGTTCGTTTCAATACATGTTGGAGTTTGATTTTGTTGCAGTTCAGTGTTCCTGTTGTTCATTTGTTATCCTCTTATAGTTGATGTGTTTTCCTCGGTTTAAGTTTGTAACCCGGATTTGTTTTCTCTCAATTGATTTATGACGTTTGAACACAGGTACACCACTGTTGTCTTTATAAACGAGTTCATCATGTGCTAATTAGGTGAAAAAAAAATATTACATCCGTCATACAGTTTCGATGATAACTGCACAAAAACGTGTCGAACAAACTTATCACCAGCCCAGTAGTCAACACTTAGTATCAATAATGTGGTCATTTTCATAAATAACCTGTTTACAAAACTTTGAATTTATCGATTAGTTAAGGATTTTCTTATCCCAGGCATAGATAACCTTAGCCGTATTTGGCACAACTTTTTGGAATTTTGGATCCTCATTGCTCTTAAACTTTGTACTTGTTTAGCTTTATAAATATTTTGATATGAGCGTCACTGATGAGTCTTATGTAGACGAAACGCACGTCTGGCGTACTAAATTATAATCCTGATACCTTTGATAACTATGTATAAACCTTAAAACGAATTGAACAGACCTCATGTATTACTAATATACTAACAGAACAGATTTATATTATATTCTAATTGAATATTAGCCAGTATGAGCCATGAATGGTCAATAAGCGTTGATTCTTTTAAATCTGGCTTGCATATGCTATTGTGCAAATGTGTCCCCATCAGTAAATTGCTAATGAAAAGTCAGTTACTGCTTAGAAGTCAACTATTTATTTTTTGTTTCAAAAACTTGTATATAATTGTTTTTCATGCCACACCTAGTATAGAAAAGGTGCATCACGTTTTTTTGTCTGTGTGTCCGTTTGTTCGTCCGTCCGTTTTTTTCGTCCGTTCTTTCGTTCGTTTGTCCGTCCGTCTGTCCCGCTCCAGGTTAAAGTTTTTGTTCAAGGTAGTTTTTGATGAAGATGAAGTTCAACCTGAAACTTAGTATACAAATGGCATGTTCCGTATGATATGATCTTTCTAATTTGAATGCCAAATTAGAGTTTTGACCCCCTCATTTCATGGTCCACTGAACATAGACAACTATAGTGCGAGTGGGACATCCGTGTACTATGGAAATAATCGTGTTTATCACACATTGTGTTTATTTGCTTTGACATTGGCATTGAATGATTTGAAAAGTTTTTTTGAAAATCTGAACTGGTATACGTTTTGTATGAGCAACAATGTTCAATGTATGACGGACTTGTATACTCCAATGTTATCATTACAACTTGATTTGCTAAATTTTAATCGACTATCAACATACCAAGTTCAATCCAATCAGTTTCAATAGCTATTCCGATCCAGAATGTATGATTGACAGGGAAATTACTCCTCACAATAACAGTTTTGTCACTTTCCAAACCATTATATCCACAGTCTGTTTCAGCGAGTGACCAGGTTATGCCATTATGCTGTGTGCGAATGTTAGGATTACTTCCAATCACTTAAATAATTCAAAACATGAACAATACAAACGGGAAACGTAGACAATACAATAGAGAGAAAAATGTACAATATTAACATTAATCGTAATATTACAATGAAATATAAGTGTAGTGTATGTATTCTTTAGAATATGTATACATGATAAATTTAAATAAAAAATGTGTTTATCAGTATACAGTTGATTTGTTTATTATTCGTTGGATACTAACTTTCGAGGATTTCTTGGGTACAGAGAAACCACGAATGTTAATGTTCAACAAGTAACAGATATGCTGTATGATCAAATGGAAATCAACGAATTCAAATTTCTACGAACATGCAAGTTTTCCTCAATCCACGAAAATTGGTATCCACGAAAGTAAATGAATCCTGAGTAAATTATGATATCAAAGGTTCTTATCAATAATCGATGTGCCTAAGGTGTAGATGCGTTGGTAAAAAAGGTGCAGTGTGATATACTACATAAACTGTATTTTAAATGCTATTCTAATTTACACGAACAAAGTCTGTAAAACTTTTTTTTTCTCCAATTAACGTTTATCTATGAAGTCAACAGTAGTCAAACGCTTTCCGAAAGTCATAAATCAGAGGAAAAACAACGAAACAACAGAAACAATAAAGTGCAACAAAAACCAAACGACAATATAACACACACAAAGACGAATTAGGCCGTGTTCACATGGACCTAAATTTGATGTTGTGTTAGTGTAACTAACACGTTAACTAAACACAATTGCGTTCCCATCGATAAAACTCAATGTTTAAATGTAGTTGAAATCATGTTTTGTCTACACATAGTCGAAAATCAATGTAGGCCTTGTGTGGGTTAAGTGTACACAAAACTAGGCATTTAGGACATTAGTTTTACCGTGTTTATATTTAAGGAAGAAACTATTTTTGAATAAAATTGATATTCTTATCAATTATTAATAAAGTTCTTTACAGAAATTGTTGTCTAAAATTTATATGTTTATCTGTTTAAAAAATAAATAACATACTTTATTAACCCCTGATGAAGACTCACAGCAGCGTCATTGCCAAGCCCATTAGGCAGCAATCATTTGATTAATTTTTTTTGGGGGGGGGATGGGGTGATGGGGGCTATGGATTTTTTGAAAAAAAAGTTTGTTTCCAGTTTTTGGAGAAAAAAATGTATTTTTACCCTGAAACCCCGAGAAAAACTGTTTGTTTGAACCTCAGCTGCCACGTTATGTAATGCTATAATTGAAATAAAAAAATGGTTTTCGACTTGTCACCATAATTTTTCCTGAAAAAAGTCTTTCCGAATCGACTTGACGTACACAGAAATATTCGACACTGGTCTTTACTCATACAAAGATTTACGCATACTTTACTAAAAAAGTGTGAGGTAAATTTTATGTTTGTCTAACATCTCAGATTTCCTTAAATTATATTTAAAATATAAAAAAAACTATTACCCTCTCCCTTTGCCAACTACTCCTTGGAGAAGAAACATCATTTCCAACAAAAAGAAAAGATTCCTTGCTATTTAAAATAAATCATAGTTTTGCAAACAGTTAACCAGGCTAAATCCACCAGTTTTACATAAGAAAAAGCCTGTACCAAGTCAGGAATATGACAGCTGTTAATAATTCGTTTGATTTGATTTTGCTTTTTGACTAGGAATTTCCCGTTTTGAATTTTCCTCGGAGTTCAGTAAATTTGTGATTATTCTCTTTATTAAGATAATGACAAATTGAATACAATTGAATATAATTGATATTCATGTCATTTCTTATTATTATTTCAATATTGTTACTGCTGTATAAATAACTAACATTTTATGCATTTCCTTTCACCAAAGAGCTCTCCTACATCTATATTCACGAGGAACGCTTGAACTTGAACAATTAAAAACAGCTAGGGTTCTACGAATACGAAAAAACGTTTTAGGCTACATGATCTTATAGGATCTGCAGACATTCTTTTTATTATTTTTATATAAAGATAGATAGATATAATCTTGATAATAAAAGCAGTAAAATATATACGATTAACTCATGATTAATGAGTGAAAAGTATTGTGTCAAAAGATACGTATTTGTATAACACGTAAAAGAATTGTATAAGATACCAAAATTATAACTGAGTGCATTCTCGAAACTAACTAACATTTGCGTGGTAAACATGACAAATCAACAAACAACAGTCGACAAAACTAACACGGAAATTTAATTACTAAATAGTAAAAAAGGGGTCTCAAATGCACTGGAAAAGTATACTTATTCTGCCCTACATGTGACACTTGTCGTATTTTTAATGTAAGAACAGTTTGGTTATGTCACATTCGAGGACATGAGTACGAATTCATAGTTGATACGACGATTTGAATATATCCGTCATCATCTTCGCAACAATTATTCCTCCAATCTGAAGTAAATCGTGATGGTCAGCAAACGTTTGACTAGGTTACTTTAATTTCATTGTGATTCTAAAGAGTGCCCATTTTCGTCTACTCCAATACTAAACAATACTCGTGTAGATTCTTTGCAACATCAACAGCCTTGGTAGTCTAGTGGAAATGTGCTCGGTACTAGTCCTGACTCGGTCCAAAAAAAGACTGTACAATTAATTTTTTGCTGTTTCTCAAATAGGTTCGCGGAATTAATGAGTAACACTGGCCTGATCAGGGTAAATATAATGTGCCCCGGTAGGGTGAATTATAAAATCCGGCTGAGCCTGTCGGTCTAGTACAAAACCGGGTTTTTATTCATATCGCACTAAACAATTCATGTCCTAACTATACATTTAACTTGTCACTGGAAGTACATAAGAGCCATCCACACTCGCAACAATTGCCTCAATATTCATTAATCATATCAAGAAAAAAAAAACATTTTCGTTAAATAAAACCCTTTTAACAAAAAAAAAAAAAAAACAACAAAATGTAAAAGCAATGAATTAAATTAATTCAACAAATGATCAAACTTACCACGTATTATAAAATATGGTACAATAAATATATGCAACATAGTTCTATTCCCTGCGTGTATGACAACATGCAAAACATTAAACAGATTTATTAATCTTTAGTTTTTTGAGAGGTCATATTTAACCGATAACAAATGTTAAATTTTTGTAAGATATCGACAAATTTATCAATGTACCATGTCAACTAAAATATTTATGATTTTTTGTTCTTCATTTTAAACCCGTCAATACCTTTATATCTGTTATAATATTAATAAAACTCGACAAAACAATGTAGTTAAGATGTAGTCAGTTTACAATTTAGTTGAATTTGACACGTATTGAAATAGTTCTAGATTGATAAAATTACAACTGTGAACATAATGTATACAATTTCATGTATTCTCATCTGAAATGGCTATGGTATATACCGATATTGGTGAAGATTGATTATTTCATATATTTTTTCATTGATTTGTCCTTAAAAATAAACAACACATACATGTTGTTTAATGATTGTATGCATGAACGATCAGATTGTTAAGATTTTGTTAAATCATATTGCCTATAAATCGCTATAATGGGTTAAGTGTGGTCTGTCTTTACTTTTCTTTGTAATTTATTGTTAACTTGTTTCAAATATCATCGTCTAGCTATGAAACATGGTGGGTTAACAGCGTCTTACCATTGATAAATTAAATGTAGACGTAATATTTGAACGCTCAATATTTGTACAGTGTTAGAACCATGTGCTGGAACATGACGATACTAATACTAGTTGATATAATTATAAGGATTATATCAACGCAAAATCCAGTGCTTCTGTAATGACAATCTCAGTTGTACGAAATTATATAATAAATGTATTATTCACTATAAATATTGTATTACTACTCCACCAGGTGAATTTTAATTTGTATTTCTTTACCTCTCAATCTATATGATTTAGGTAGCTTAAATAAGTTTATATCACTAGATTTCAGGGTATTGGTTTAGGCTACATGTATGTCGATGGAGATTAATCCACCAAAGAAATTCTTATTTAGTATGCCTGTCCTTTGACAGGAGATTAAAGTTATATATTCACTTCATTTCCTATGTGTATAGAGCTTCACACCTGTTATCTTATCCTAGCAACGTTAAGGGTTTGTTAGTTTGCTTGCTTTCTTTGTATTAATGTTTAATTTAGCATTGTAATTAAGATTGAAATCCGCAAACAATATAAGTAGGCAGAGTAAAATATGAACTGTAGTACGGATTCACTCAGCATCAGCACACACAAATCTGAAACGAAGCAAATTAATGTCACCCCGGATGGAATGTCGATATTACTAAAATATAAACCCATCAAAAGCAATTGGTCCATACAAAATATCATTTCATTTTCTAAAAGACGTGCATCATTAAATCTCACTGATAATATCTTACTTATTTAATTCATCAGTTAAAATAGACAAAGTGCCAAACCACTGGAGAGAGGCTATGGCTACACAATTATTCAAAAAAGGAGCAACAACTTAACATACACATTATCTCTCTAATCTGTATTCTTAGTAAATCATTAGAAAACACAATTATTGTATCATATATAATGAAACCCCTTTGAAATAATTGTAAATATGTTTAGATTTTAAAAAATTTCCCAAGTATGTGACTTCTTGTAATCCTCAGCATTTGAAGTTAAGAAGGATTATGTAGCTGTACATGTAGATGTAGATTTGTATACTGTTGTTTGTCTTCATTGTCTTTCATTTTTAGCCAGTTTGTCGTCAACTTATGAGTTTGAATACCTCTTTATAAACACAAGAAAGTGTGATATGAATGCAAATTAGAAAACTTTCCACCATAAATGAAATCATGCAAGCAAGCAAATATAGATTCACGTACGACTTTCAATAATATTCCGAACCCATACCACATGCTTTATACTGCACTGAAATCAGACGTGAATTTTGAAGTCTAATTTATCTACAAAGCAATAAAATAATAACAAATATATGGTATATTTAACCTCAATCTCGTATCTATCTTAAGCAATACGAAAAATATTGAAAAGTTAGCATGTTCAATCATATATTTCATTTTCATTCCCTTTTCCAGCTTTATAATTCAAAGCATAGTCATAATTCCCACTGTTTCTTCTTGTTGCCAAAGAATAATCATTCACATCTCCATCTCCTTTATGTGCCAATTTCCTGAACACTGATTGGTCATACACATGGTCATCTTCATTAAGCATTGTTGCATTGCTGTCGTATACATTTTCTTGTACTCTAATCTTCCGTCTCTGAGAATCATTCAATACGTCATATTCTCCATTAGGCGAATCCGTGTAAATGTTGTCAACATCTGCATCTCCTGTTCCTGCCCTTTCACTGATATTTTCAATTTGAAATTTGTCGGAACTGTGTGCTTGGTTTAATAATGTTTTAGTAGTTTTGCCTTCTTCCAACTTATTTCGAAATATGTCTGATTGATTTCTATTGGTATCCCTTGATTTGAAGGGTCCTCCTGATCTGAAAAAAAACGAAAGTTACTTGTATTTGCCCTGTTTAAAATTTTAAAATTGTGAATATGTACATGATTATTACACTAAAATCGGCGTTAGAAAGATCGAGTACACACAAAAAACTTAATCTAAAACAATTTCCAAACTTAACTTTTATTTCGGATGAACCCAACCCATTCCCAACTAACACCATCACTGCTACATGTAATTGTTGGGAGAACCATTTTCAAAGATGTTAAGCATTTCACCATCTTGAATTTTATATTCGAACGTCACTTTTGATAACATCTTTCTAAGCTTGCATAGTACTTTAGTCCAAAATCGATATTTGAAAAAAATGTTTGACCTTGATTGAAGCAATATAGACTCATTATACATGAAATATCCCATAAAATATAACTGTGTTACAACAGGGTCTCCATATATAGCATTGGAAACATTGAAGGTAAAATATTTTAAGCAAATTTAAATAAGAATATCATGATATCAAGACTTTAACTTTTCTTAATTACAACTAATCTATTTATATTCGTATTATTTATAAGTGATCGGCAACATAAAACGGTTGCAAGGATTTAAATGAGACAATAAAGACATAACAAGAAGCAAGAAACAATATTAGTATAAAGTAAATGTAACTGATGTTCCTTAGTAAAGTTTATGATTAAATCTAAATGAGATGCTTTTTTCTTCTTTTACTATTGTTCCTTACAATATTCAGACAAACTGTAATATTTAGTCGTAACTACTTGTATTTTCAATTTTGTCTAGTCTCAAAGCGAATAGAACATTTTGATAAAACCATTTACTTTTTCTCTAAAAACACTGCTTTTTCATTTTTTGCTATGTGCCTTATAGATATAGGAAGATATGGTCTGAGTGCCAATGAGACAATTCTCCATCCAAATAACAATTAAGAAAAGTAAACCATAATAGGTCAATGTACGGCCCTCAACACGGAGCCTTGGCTCACCCTGAACAACATTCTATAAAGGGCCCCAAACATTGCTAGTGTAAAACCATTCAAACGGTAAAACCAACGGTCTAATGTCTATATGCCATTTTTTATGTTTCTTTGTCACATATATGACGTGGCTCTGTCCCTATACATCCCGTCATTGTGTTATTGTACTATTGTAAATTTGTGTATTTTTGTCTTTAATTTTTGCTAATATGCTTTGTCTATATGCCATTTTGTGCATGTTTGTTACACATTTTTTTTAGTGATTAAGACTATAAGCACAATAGTGACTGCTATTTTTTTTTTACATTTTTGCCTTTTATGTCTGTTTGTTATGTTCTCGTATTGTTGTCAGTATAATGAAGTTTGATGCGACTATAATATAAGTGAGAGGTTTAGCTAGTTATAAAACCAGGTTCAATCCACCATTTTCTACATTAGAAAATGCCTGCATCAAGTCAGGAATATCGCAATTGGTATTAATTCGTTTAATTTATTTGAGCTTTTGATTTTGTCATTTGATTAGGGACTTTTAATATTTTTGTGATTTTACTTTTTTCTGCATATAAGTTGTGACACGTTTAGAAAGTGTAACATTCGTCTTAATTATTCGAGTGAATGAAACTTGATTTGTTTGTAATGTGATATTTTAATTTGAAAATACATAGTTATCAATACCTAGAAAAGTATGCCTAAAAGTGTGGTATGTTAATGTTCCTGTGCAAGGATTACGATTTTATAATGATATGTACGTTATGCATAATATATTCATGTATCTATCTTACCTGAACTTACAAACAGTTAGTGTTATAACTACAGTAAGAACGGAAACTCCGGATATTATTCCACCAATAAACGTACCTGTGTGTGGTATAATGCAGTTGTTTTCACATTAATTTTTAATTACATCGTTCTTAGATATATAGGCAAATCAAAATTATTAGACTGATTGTCAGAAAATAGTTTAATGTGTATCTGACATCAGGATGATGATGTTGCTAATCTAGAAACATAAAATTGTTCAGGAAGGTCAACGCCAGGACGTTCCAATGCACTGAATAAAGGCAACAGTAGTATACCGCTGTCCAAACTCATAAATCAATAAAAAAAAAATCCGGGTTACATACTAAAACTTAGGGAAACGCATTAAATTTAATAGAACAACGACACAACATTAAAATGTAACACATGCAGAAACGAACTAAGCTTTAGACAAAATCCGATGAGAATACCAAATATAACATCAAAACATACGTCTTATAATAATGTGAATTCAAACTTCAATATAAGAGGAAACAAACGGCACAGAAGAAACACAACGTTAAAATGTAACACACACAGAAACGAACTATAATATAACAATGGCCATATTCCTGACTTGGTACAGTTCATTTTTTAAAAGAAAAAAATGGTGGTTTGAACCTGGTTTTGTGGTATGCCAAACCTCCCGCTTTAATGGCAATGTTAAATATAACATAAAAATGACAACACAACATAAGAGGACTACAATACAAATAAATAGGAGAACATATTGGACAAAGAAACAATCGAATAATAGCTAACAAAAGACACCAGATTTAAAATGTAATACCCAAGGAGTGCGTTTCGTCCACACAAGACTTACTAATGACGCCCAGATACAAAAGTTTGAAAGCCAAAACTAGTACAAAGTTGAACAGCAAAAGTTCAAAAAAGCTGATCCAAATACGGCCAGGGTTTTCTGCTTTGGATACGAACATCCTTATTTTTTAGATTAATTTATACTTTTGCAAACAGTAAATTTTATAAAATGACTATATAAAAGATATACATGATAAAACTGAACTATTAACTAACTACAGGAAAAAACAAAACAAACCGGATACATTACATAAACCAAAATATTCCAACACAAAAAATAGACAAGTTAGTCAAGGCCTCAAAGCAAAAAGTGACGTCACATTTGAAATTCCAAAATTGGGGACAAAAAATGACGTCACATTTGAATTTTTTAAATAGATTTTCTTTAACAGCACACACAAAATGACGTCACACTTGAATGACTAAAACTATTTATTAAAAATAAGATAGAATTAGGATTAATTTAAGATTATATTTGTACTAAATACTAATATTACATTTAATAACAATAACAATTGCAATACTTATTAATATCAAACTGAGGTAGCAATTAGACAATTAACTATATTCTATGTCCGGTTTATACTGAATCAAACTGTATGTATATCGTACAAACTACGTTGAACTAAATCAAATTTAATAATGAAGGCGGTGATTAATATTCTTTACCATAACACATGAATATAACAGAAAAGACGTCAAGAAATTTGACAAAACGCGATGAGAGTTACAAATATATATTAAAAACTAAATACATGAATTTGGGATAGAAAAGTACCGTAACACGTCTTATAGCAATGCGAATTCACACTCAGCAAAACAGTCACAATCGGGAATAAGTCACGTTCAATATTAACAGATTATACAACGTAATGACAAACCACAATCTAACATGTGGTAAAGATGTTCTTAGCTAGTTTGAACAAAGACACATCGTATGTATCAACCAATTCGTGATGGTGTCCGTAAAATTTACGGAGTGTCAATTCTAATCTGTCCTTCTCATAACTTTGTTGGAGCAGTTTCTGCGAAAGGATCACACTCCTGTATATGAAGTCCGTATAGTGTGAACAAGCACGATCATAAAGTATCAATTGAGATGTGTAAACACCATACAAAGGAACAGAGGGTATGTCACTGCTGGGAAAAGGGAAATTGATAATTGGGAAGTTGAAATCGTCCCGTTGATCATAGATTTTCGTGTGAAGCCTTCTATCTGCGTCATATTGAGGAAAATATTAAGGTATGAAGCAGTTCTAGTATCAGTAGTGTCCTTAATTACAAGTTCACTGGGATATATGAGATGTAAGTATTGGCTGACATATGATTATTCAATGATAAAACATCATCAATATGTCGGAAAGTAAAATTAAAGAATTTTGCATGGTGCTTTTTCTTTTTGTCTTTTACAAAAACAAATCGAACAGTAGGGGTGCACAATTAGTACCCATTGGAATACCGACTGTCTGTTGAACTTTAAATCCTCCAAACTCAACAAATATATTGTCGATCAAAAAGACCATCATTTTGATAATATCATCTTCAGTATATTTTCTGGTAGATTGAGTGTAATTCTTCACAAAATATGAATTATTGTAACCCAAAACAAGAAATTTGTATCTACGATTTCCATTTTTATAGAAAAAGCTTTAATGAAATAGTGAAGTCGATTTTTCAACTGAGCATGGGGAATAGTAGTGTGTAGCGTAGAAAAAGTCTTTATATTACTTCAAAATTGCAGATTAAAAAAGAAATGCAAAGATTGTGATCAAAGAATAAGCAGTAAATCTTTCGAAATTTTTAGAAACCACATCTGGTTAACACCACTGGTAGAATATATCTCATCACAATATTTTTGAAGCCCATCTTTAACTGTAGACAGAATAATAGTCAGTACTTTAGAAAGATGTTTAGTCGAACATTTTGAAGACCCAGCTATGTATCGTTCTTTATATGGAATTTGTATAATTCAGGTAGCCAGTATAATAAAACAGCTTACAGTGTTTGACTGCTTTCTAATAAAGTTAAACTAGCTAAAATATAGATTAGTTAAAAAGGAAAACGTGCAAATAATCCGTATTTTGTCATACAAAAAAGGTTAAATTCGGGACAAAAACAAATTTAGGAAAAGTACTGCATCAAAATATACGATGGTTCTCAGAGTTTCCTTGTGATCTTTTTAAGACTAGCGACATTTTTTTAGAAATGAGATTTAGTGTGTTTATGAACTTTGCGTT
Organism: Mytilus galloprovincialis; assembly: GCA_037788925.1. Taxonomy (NCBI): domain Eukaryota; kingdom Metazoa; phylum Mollusca; class Bivalvia; order Mytilida; family Mytilidae; genus Mytilus; species Mytilus galloprovincialis. The sequence continues at coordinate 15,795,494 of CM075339.1, forward strand.
ATTGTATCTCATATGTTTCGATTAATTTCTATCCCGTTTTTAACTACTACATTTTTCGCATACCGTTTTGACTAATCCAATTTGTTCTTTTTTCTTTATTGTCAGGCTGGTGACCTAAAAAGTAGAAGAAGAAATATGTTGCATTCAAGCTTGATTTAAAAGCACCTTTTCAACCAACGTTTCCATTGAATAAGAGAAAGTGTTGTATACGGTAATGCTACAATGACCCAAACTCCATATAATTTTTTTTAGTGTTTAATACATAATAATGGACAAGGGGTATTATGTGAATGTTTAATGATACAAATTATTTCATTCGGCTTGTTATCATTGAATTCAAATTATCAAGTAGTCCCCCTCCGGTTCCCATATTGACTCAAAAGTGCAAAGGTACAAGGAATTGTAATCCTGAATATAATAGCAATATCGTGTCCAATTAGGAATACATTAATTTAATCTGAAGTAAGTATAAAAAACAATTAAAATAATATTACCTCTTATTACATGTTAGGATCGGTGAAATGTATCATGCTTAAATTGCTGCAATATTTTTCATAGTGAAAGATTTAAAATTGGAGAACAATAGCTGGAACCAGAAAATGTTCATCGTAATCATCCAAAACCCTATTTGCTGTCTCCCGGAAAATTTAAATTTCGAGGAACAATATGAACAATATTCTTAATGTCAGTATATTAATGGTTCAAGTTACCAATAAACGTATCGAAAACAACATTGTAGTCCATAATTACTATTACGATTACAATATAAATACCAGAAGTGTCAGTATCTAAAGTAAACAATTCAGTAGGAAATGCAGATGTTGATTTAATACTTAATGATGTTGTCTCCTTTTCGGTCCCTAAAGCGAAAAAATATCCAAATTATTTCTTTGATGATATTCGTTCCAGAGTTTTTAAAATTCGTGTGTAATATAATCATTAAAAGATTAGCTAATTCGCAGAGGTAACACTATGCAGCAGTATTGACTAATGGAGCATTTGCATTATTCACGCATTTGCTAACTTATCCGTATCGACGTTTAGTATAACACGCATATAAAGAAAGGGTAAATAAAGGCAACAGTAGTATACCGCGTTTGGAGAACAATAGCTGAAACCAGAAAATGTTCATCGTAATCATCCAAAACCCTATTTGCTGTCGCCCGGAAAATTTAAATTCCGAAGAACAATATGAACAATTCAACACGTTGAAGAGGAGAAATGTACTGCGGTATAAAATATAATGTTTTTCCTAACGAATTCCTAAAATATTGATTCTATATCAAATGAATAACTCTGACTGAAAGTAAGCGTAACTTATTTTTTCATAAACTAAATAGATCAAACACTGATGACTATCAACTCACCATACATAAGATCATTTACTTAATATATAATCAACACTTCGTAATGTCAGTATATTAATGGTTCAAGTTACCAAAAAACGTATCGAAAACAACATTGTAGTTCATAATTACTATTAAAATTACAATATAAATACCAGAAGTGTCAGTAGCTAAAGTAAACAATTCAGTAGAAAATTTCGAATAACAATATGAACAATTTCAACACGTTGAAGAGGTGAAAAGTACTACGGTATAAAATATAATGTTTTTCCTAACGAATTCCTAAAATATTGATTCTATATCAAATGAATAACTCTGAATGAAAGTAAGCGTAACTTATTTTTTCATAAACTAAATAGATCAAACACTGATGACTATAAACTCACCATGCATAAGAGCATTTACTTAATATATAATCAACACTTCTTAATGTCAGCATATTAATGGTTCAAGTTACCAAAAAAACGTATCGAAAACAACATTGTAGTCTATAATTACTATTACAATTAATTACAATATAAATACCAGAAGTGTCAGTATCTAAAGTAAACAATTCAGTAGGAAATGCAGATGTTGATTTAATACTAAATGATGTTGTCTCCTTTTCGGTCCCTAAAGCGAAATAATATCCAAATTATTTCTTTGATGATATTGGTTCCAGAGTTTTTAAAATTCGTGTGTAATGTAATCATTAAAAGATTAGCTAATTCGCGGACGTAACATTATGCAGCAGTATTGACTAATGGAGCATTTGCATTATTCACGCATTTGCTAACGTATCTGTATCGACGCAAAGTATAACACGCATATGAGGAAAGGGTAAATAAAAGCAACAGTAGTATACCGCTGTTCAAAATTCATGAATCGATAGAGAAAAAACAAATCCGGGTTACATACTATAACTGAGGGAAACGTATCAAATATAAGAGAACTACGACACAACAGAGACACAACACCGAAATGTAACACACACAGAAACAAACTATAATGTAACAATGGCAATTTTCCTGCCTTATACAGGGCATTTTATGAAAAAAATGGTGGGTTGAACCTGGTTATGTGGTATGCCAAATCTCCTGTTTTAGTGGCAGTGTTAATTGTAACATTAAAATGACAACATTACACGACAGGATTACAATAGATAAACAGTTTAATCGGAAAAAATATAGGACAGAGAAACAAACGAATATTTGCCATAAAAGGTAACAGGTTAACATATATTTTTATTCGCCAGACGCGCGCAACGTCAATACAAAATTATGTTTAGATGTAATAAGTTTAAAAGCCATAACAACTACAAAGTTAAAGATAAGTTGAAGGTAAATCAAGTCAAGTCGGTTCCGATGAAGATATTTTATAATGCATTTTATTCTAGTTAAGTTCTGATTGAGGCTAAATCATTATTTTCATGATTTTATACAAATCTGCTCGATACGTATACGTCGATTCGTGCACGTATCCAGATACATGATTAATGTAAACGCTCTATTATGCAGAAACAATATTTGTAAGAAATCATGTAGTTTGAAGTAAACTCTGTGAAATAATCTGCCAACCATTTAAGAATCCAAAGTCATGATTAGAGCAAACGCATGACTTTGAAATAAATATTGATCTGTAAAGGCATATGTTTACACGTTCCACTGGTATATGTAGTTAGTACTGATATAATGTTTTGTTTACAGAGTTACGGGGTGGAAAATATTTAAACTATAAATTTACTATGAGACATTGAGCTGAACTAATGTTATCTTCAAATTCGAATTTAACACGGTGTGTTAGCGATAAATCAAAAAGAAGCAACAGTTTTTCGTTATGTAATTTTTTTAGATAAACAGTTGAAAAAACACTCTTCAGAACTTAAAAAAAAATGGAATCCTCCTATGGAGTTGTTTATGGATTGTATAACATGCATAACATCTTTTCCCTACAACAAACATGACAACTGTGATGAAATTACATATATGATGCAAAGTTGACTATAAGATATATCACTCGCATAACAGCATCAACTCAGTTGTATCATATACCCGTCTGAAGGTTAGCATATTCATTGGTTGATTGCACAAAATTTGTACTGAAGACATAGTAGGTTTCCATACTTCCCTAGAAAGGTGATTCATACACATCACTTTAAAAAAAAATATGTTTAAATACTTCATCACCAGAAGTGAACATTTAAGAAACATGCAGATGTTGGTAGTGTATACCTAATGATGTTGTCTCATTTTTGGTCAAGCAAAAATATACTTTTTTATTTTCATTCTCAATTATCTGTTAAATGTTATAATTTTATTCCAATGTCTTATCACTTGATAAGGTGATTTTCGCGGAGTTAACACAAGGGACTGTCAATTTAATAGCAGCAGTATTAACTGATGTGAGGCAAAGCAAACTTCTATAAGATAGTATGGTGTTTGCAGTCCACATGACTATTATTTTTATTAATCTACCCTCATTATGTAAGCTCTACCCAAACATTAGCGGAGCCATTTTGGGAACAATCGTGATTTAGAAACACTTTTTGACCTAGTAGAGCCAATGTTGTATACCCTCTACAGGTTATAAGAACTTAGTGCAAGTATATACGTTTTGTTTAAATAAAAGCAGTGAAATACATTTTATCTATATTTTATCTACATTTACTTAAAATGTTTTAGCTTTAGTCATGTAAGATTACGAAGTCACGTAAAAATGTTGGTAAACGATGATTTTTATAAATTATGTGATTTTTTTTGTTATTTGTCATGTATTACATTTTCTCCTGATTACACTCAAAACCAAATGGTAGCTTTGATACAATGTATATAGCAACATTATGTATAAAAATGCTTTAATGTAACTGCATTTACTTACTGGCTTTACACAAATGCCATCCCAAAAGTCGATTACAATCATCAAGATTCTTCACAAGAGTTCTAGTTCCGTTCGTGTTTTTGAATTTACCAACTAAACAAGATACTCTTGTTCCTGTGTTTGAATCTGAATTACACGATTACATTTAATCTATAAGTTAATACAATTACTTTTCTATTTATACTTGACCTGGTCAAAAAAGGGGGGTTTGTACATGTTGATTAGGACAAACACCTTTCTTTCCAAACAACAAATTAAGTTTTCAAATAATGTACTTTTAAATACGTATATAGTAAAAACTTTAAATCTCACAAATCAATTGATGTATTTTCTGTATTTACGTGTATGCTTAAAGTAAGATATAAATTTCCATCTTTACGCTCATATTAAAATTGGTAGCCGTTTTATTTGTAAAAATCATAACCTTGAGTGTGATCGATATATATATATATAATTAATACTGCTTTTCCACCAATTCTTTAGTTGACGAACACTTGTTTTTGCTAGTTGCATGTATTAATTTGCAGGGATAATAGCACTGTGTAATTCGTTAAAGTGGAAATAGAACAAAAATGTATAATTTTGAAACCTTTGGTTGAATGAACTTCAATTCTCTCACGAAATACATTCGTCCAGGCAGATATTCCGACAAACTGTGTGTTGTCTTCACAATATGTGGACGGTAATAGCAAAGATTTTCTTTTCAAACAAAATGTTCTACTGTCCCAATAATTGTATCCATACCGAAAGGATGGTCCAACTAGAAAAATGAAAACATAGGTGAAATGTAATTAATAATTTTTGATAGCATAAGAAACTTAACATTGCTTATATTTCTTCATATAAATCAAACATTTAAAAGTATATACTTTGGTCCATATCAATGTGATAGTAACTCCAAACATTGGCTATCAAATACATCGTTTAGTCTGTAGTATGTAAAAATAAACATTTGTCTATTGAAATCAAAAATGGTCACAACAGACAGTTGTGAAGAAAGTTAAAAAATAGACTGCCAAAGATACACCGTCAACACAGATTATCAAGATCGTAAAATAATGCATCGTTAAAGACAAATCAGTCAAAAAATATCAAGATTCATGACTTTCAACGGATTTAAGAATATGTAGCTGCCTCCTAGGCAAACCTTCACTTTTTAACTCGCTTAGCTGCCCTACAACAATTATGATGAGTAACTAAGTAATATCAGCACAATAAACAATTTATCTTGTATACAATAAATCCTATGCTTATGTTTCATATCATTATTTCTTTATCAGATGGTAAATTTTAACCAAAAAGCTCTTCTTATGATAAAACAGATACATGGACAATCTTTTAAAGATATACTTATATGAATTGCAAGCACTGGGTTCATTATAAAAAGATGGGTTTGTTTTAAATTTTCATACCTCCAGCTCTCTATATGATATAAGTTATAAACATATAAATCATAAATCATCGAAACGATATACATGATCAGAAGACTTGTGAAGATTTATCGTTGGCTATTATCGAGTCATGTAATACATAAATGCATACATATTTTGGAAAGACAAATCAGACTGAAAATGCACCAAATATTTATATTCAATATGAATTTTCACATGTTGTCTATTAAAACATCTAATTGTTCACAAGTGTTCTCCATAGTATTTATTTAAGGAATGACTGCAATATTTTTTCTGTCTATGAAGAAATAACATTAAAAATTTGGTGCACACTGAATAACGCGCGTAGCGATTTATTTAACAGTGTGCACCACATTTTTTATGTTATTTCGAATAGACAGAAAAAATATTACAGTCATTTCTTATAATTTAATTCTAAATTCCATTTTAAACCGTAGAAAACCATGAAAAAATATTGATGACGTCACGGTCACATGACTTAATTATGTCTATGGGCTAACAACAAAATAACATCAGCCAATCAGAAGACGCGTTACATCCAACATTAAATTATCATGAGATACTTGTGAGTATTTGGAGCATTATCAGCCTTATTTTTTTCTATCTTATGCACAGCGTGGAAAAAGTTTAAAACTTTTCAAGACATATATCTAAAAGGTTCAAATATCACAAAATTTATAATTACTATAAATATCATCAAAACAATGTTAAATCAGCAAATTTTCTGACTCAACTTTTTGTTTCTCCCGTCGCCGGGATTCGAACTCATGTGTTATATGTTTTAAACTTTACCATATGGTAATAATAGCATAATGTTGTATTTTAGTACTTACCACAGTTACCATCAATACTGTCGTTTTTAGTACCACAACATCTTCCTTCCCATTTATGTGTTTGTATCCTGTTTTTTTGGCAATAACCACAGCATAATGTGGCGCAGTTTCCAGGATTTGTTGAATCAAATATTTGCTCTCTAAAAGCTGAAACAATAGATTGATTGAAATGTATAAAAGATAAACAATAGTATACAATATAATGAAAATCATAGTTCATATAGAAACTCGAATTCAAAACAAAACAAGTAAAGTGAGTGCATTACCTATTAGTGTCATTGGCATTTAAGAAATTGTAATAATTTACTTACATGAATAATTCATTTCTAATATACATGTCAAGATACAGGAATATTAACAATGAAGACATAATAAGTGTGCTTGCGTTGACATGGATACACATTTCATCTACACGTCCATATAACACGACATGCAAAGCAAGGATAGTCAAATTGTCATAAAAGGAATTATGACATAATTGTAGTGTATTATGTTTTAAGATCAGACGACTGTTGTAAGAATTCAAACCAGCAAACATCCACACTGGTTACGGCCTCAAACTCAGGATGACGAGTGTAAAACGTGTGAGTTATTATTCCAGAGAATAGAGCTATACAGACATATCATATACAAGTACTTTCTTTCGTTTTTGCGCGAAACACTTTTTTTGCGGTATAAAGTTGTTTCGCAAGCTATCGCTTTGATATTTTGGATATTTTATCCAAAACATTGTTTTTGTTCTTAGCATGCTTAGTGTATCTCCTCTGTAACCAAAAAAAAAAAAATAATAAAAAAGTAACGACACACTTGTTTTCATGGTAGTTTTTAGCATTTATATGGATTATCTACCTACATCAACTAAATTAGTTGTTATTTTTTTGTAACTCATACATCGTAAGTTGTATAAACCTATAGTCTTTTTATTTGAGATCCTTGAGTCATAAATAAAGGCAACAGTAGTATGCCGCTGTTCAAAACTCATAAATCCATGGACAAAAAACAAATCGGGGTAACAAACTAAAACTGATGGAAACGCATCAAATATAAGAGGAGAATAACGACACAACATTAAAATGTAATACACACAGAAACGGATTAAGCATTAGACAAAATCCTATGAGAATAAAAAATATAACAACAAAACCAAATACATGAATTTGAGTCATAACATAGAATATAAGGTCAAGGTGATGCTTTGAAAGTTGTCTTCTGCTTGTTTTTGCATTTTCTATGACACTATCATAAGTATATATAAAAGAACAAAGTATGCTTAATTGTGATGGAAATATGATACTTTTGGTCTGAAATAATCAAAAAACATTGAATTGAAGCTATGGCCCATGAAACATTTTATTTAAAGTAAAATTCATTATAACATCAGATTGGTACACGATAAAGCCATGCATAAGATCTTTTGAGAATTGTTTGGCGACAAATGACATTAAAAAAAAATAACCGGAAATTACCTTGAGTGAACCGTATGTAGAATTGTTTTCATTTATTTTTTGTAAAGTACCTAGATACAATATATTACAATGGGCATAAATAAACCTATCATTTTAAACTGAAAAGGACATTCTATAAACCAGAAGTAGCAAATTGTTTCTTTATAACAGGCATAAAAACCTACAAACTATATATCAGTGTGAATAAAGCTATCATTTCAGAACGAAAGTAACATTTTCTTAACCAGAAGTAGCCAATAAAATCCTGTTTAACCTACACTTGTATATATTTACCATATATAATCAGGGTGTATACAGCTTTCATTTTCACTTTGAGTTTATCGGAAGAAGCATCTTATCAATAACTTCGGAAAATGATGTGGAAAAAGTTCTCTGAATAATTTGTTTTTAATTATAATTTTTCTTGGCGTTTATCAAAGATTATATTACTTGTGAAGTTAATGCAATCCTAAAATTCAAGATATTTACTTTTATACACGGAATAAATATCCTGTACTGTTGTTGATTGACATTCACTCAAATCAACTCGTTCTAGTGTTCCAATTCCCTGTTGAAGGCAAATACAGTTTACTGAAAGTGGCTGACAAATATCAGTTAAATTAAGTTAGTAAATCACAACTTACAGAATTTTTCAGAGAGGCAATCCGTGTAGTTCCTTCAGTTTCGTTGTAACAAGCTTTTTTATCAAATGTATTAATAATACAAACATACATTAATCAAAAAGACCATGGTGTTTTGTAGTATTCAGGCAGTGAATTTTACTTATCTGAGAAGGCAAAATTGTTAAATAATTAATGCAAGGTCATAAGCATATCGTTGAGTATTACACAGTACATTTAGGTAATTTTCATTCATTTTTTATGGTAATTTTCTATAAAATGTCGTCAATAACCACACAACCTAATCAAAAAGTAAACAGACTTATTCAGAAGGTATATATATTTACCATACTATTGTCAGGTTATTAAAGATGGCATATTTTGAAATTAATATCGATTCTATCTTGCAAATCTGAACTAAACACATTTGTTTTAAAACCAGCTGTTGGCATGCTACGGGTTTTGTTCTTCTCATATACTTTGTGATTGCATGATACTGAACACCTAACGGGAGGTTTTGTGCTTGATTTTCATATGATTAAATCTCAATCTTTCAATAACTAAATTGAGGTCTGTAGCTGACATGTCATAATCTGCTATTAGTATGTTTCTAATTTATCTTAACAATGATTTTTATTTGCTTAGTTCTTCTATAACCGATTCTGACATTGAAATCGGTCTTCATTTGAAATGAGTTTTACTTATCTAAAACTAGCCAGAGGTTAGAGGAGGGAGGAGATCTCACAAGAAATGTTTAAGCCAACTACTTTTTTGTACCTATCCCAAGTCAGAAGCCTCTTGCCTATGTTAGTCTTGTATGTTTTTTTTTTTTTATTTTGGTTCAGTTATATGATTCGGAGTAAGTGAGATGTCCATGTTCATTGAGCTAGTATATATTTTTAGTTAGGGGTCAGATGAAGCTCACCTCCGAATTTTGGATTTGAAATTGGCTCATTGTGTTGTGGACACAGTATGTTTTGGTCGGGTTGTTGTCTCTTTGAAACATTTCCATTCTTTAGCCTTTTTTTTATTTTAGCACCACGTTAAATATAGAATGACATATATTACATTTTGAGTTATGACTGTATTCAGTTAAACCCACAGTAAATCTTACAATACATTAAACACATACTATCAACTTACATATGTTCGAATTGTAGTTAATTAATTTCATGTGTAAAAAGTATTCCCACCTGACAAATTATCAATGTACACACGCTTATTATTGAAAGTGACCACAACACTATGTCTTCTTTTATAGATTTGTGTTTGGTTGGTGTCTTTTTGACTAATACCATATTTATCACTTTTTTCAAAGTTTTGAATAATGTCTAAGTATTAACTTCCATAATATGAATTGAATACAATACTACCTCATTCTTGTATCCAAAGTAATGTTCATTTTGACATAATATACTACAATTTCCAACAGATGATGCGTGCCTGTTTAAACCGGTAGCAAAACTCCGAAAACAACCTTGTGAAAAAATTATAAAAAGGTATATACACTTGAAAAATATATCAAATCGTCAATAATTAGTATAACCCCCAAAATATAGTTTCCATAAACGTGTTACGAAAATGTATACACTCGACGCTTTGGTTAACATTTCAGACTATAAACGTAGGGACTGTGTTAAACATTGAATATTGATTAAAACCGGCACATTTTAAATACCATACGTGTTGTTGACCAGCTATCCTACACGTCCATCATTAATTTATAATATCATGTTATCCGCTAGAAGTTTGTTCATATACGTTTGTGTTTGTTGAAAAGAAATTATAACCAAATGTTCATTAGAAATAATAAACGAGCAGATCAGCTCTCTCTTAAGAATCTGTAAATACGGCTTAGAGTCTAGTTTATGATTTTTATATAGTTTTGTGTATCGCCTGAAATAGTATAAACTTGTGCCGTGTTAATTATCATTTTTGGCAAATAAAACTAGTACATATTATAATTTGTACAACAAATGCTTATAATTTGATAAAAGGATAAATGATAATTCAGCATGATTTAAAGTCATAAGAAACCTCTAATTAAGAAAAAATAATGCGTATGTTTTTTTTCAGATAGTTTTCATTATAAAACTTATGTACATATATATTTTCTGAAATTTTTTTTTTAATTTGTTCATATTTAGAAGAAGTTAACTTAGCTTCTTTTGAGGAAGCAATTCCCCGACATACTTTCCGTATGCAAAGTGACATCAGTGTGACCAATCTCGTAAAAATTCGGTGATCGCAATACTATGTACGCATGGATGTCTAAATTAAACTATTATCTAATTGTATATGCTAAACACGTCCTCAATATCCGTGCTTTTTTGTTAATGGTTGACAAACAGGTGACAATCGTTAAACTTCGGCTTCAAAACACGAACTTTAATTACCTGCCATATTTACAACAACACTGACCGATTGAGAGAAAAAAAATTGACGATTAAACGAAATTTATGCGAAAAAATGATAAATGGTGCACAGAAGACAAAGTTTATGATGTTTGTATGCATTGGTTCAAGAATTGGAATAACATTATTTTTCACCGGTAACTCGTTTCATATGACTTTAATATTATAGTGTTATTAACTGGCTTAAAATGTTGGATTATTTAATAAAAGTTTTATGAACTGGCTGTTTCTGTATTGGCACTGGTATATATTCAAGAGGTCTCGATGCCAATACAGCTGAACGAGAATTTATATCAGTACCAATACAGAAACAGCCAGCTCATAAAAAATGTATTAAATCATCCAACTTTTTCAATACAGAGTTGTTTTGAATGCTGTATTCCGTACATCAAATGTGAATATAGGGCCAATATTTCCAATACGGACTTGCAATGATGTGAAAGTAGGGCCGATATTTCAATTACGGACTGGCAATGAATCCTGAATTACATGCACAATGTATGCTTACATGTAAGACAATAACAATCAAAACCAAGGAGTAAACAAGGACTTACAAAATCAAAAGACATTTACATCAACAGTTATTACTAATAGATAAGAAACAGTAAAAACCAATAGTGAAATCAGGTGCTCCGGAAAGGTCAAGCATTTCCTGCACCGTATACGGCACCTGTCGTGTTATTTCTTTGCTCAGTTCGAAAATGAAAGAAATGTAATGCAGGATTCATTGCCAGTCCATTGTTGTAATATTGGACGAGGCCGAAAAGCTATAGATCACATGATTTATATGACCATGAAGACTTCACCAATATAACACATGACGTTTAGGTAGTATTAGGGCTGTTTTAATCGTATTATTTAGTAAAATTATAATGACAATACGAATTATTGCCTGATATATATATTCTATTTGACAATTTATCAGGATGACACTGATATTTTAGCAGCAATCATACGTGTCAGGAAGCGTTTGTTTTCCGGTCAACAGATCAATGACCTATCTTACCAAGAAAACGAAACGAATATTATCACAACACGCTATGGTGGAAAATGTTCTATACATTTCCATCAGTATAATCGTACCCAAATTTTCATCGAAATATCATATGCATAATTGATAAATTGGAGATTTTGGGTGCTGCTTCGGAACACCTGTAGTAATATTAACGGGATTTAACAGGGGTTTAATTATTTAAACGCAAAAGGTTGAATCATTTCTAAAAGTAGTTGTTAAACGCATAAGTTGTATAGTATCACAATATTGCCTTAAAAGAGTGACAAAAGTTACAAGAGGAACAATCAAACACATATATCGAAATAAAATGACAACGTCATGGCTACAAAAAAAGATAAACAGACAAACAATAGATATAACACAATACACAACATTGAAAAATAAAGACTTAGCAACACAAACTCCACCATTAACTGGGGGGTGATCTCAGGAGTCCCGAAAGGGTCAGCAGATCCTGCTCCATATGTTGCACCCGTCGTGTTGTTCATTTAATTACATATTCGTGAAAAGGGAAGGAGATTGTAGTTACGACATTAGGAGTATATTTGAAATCATCTGTAAAACGGTCATTCCATAAATGTTAACCAACTCGTGCTGGCGTCCGTAAAATTTACGAAGGGATAACTTCATCTTCACCATTTTATAACGCTTGGTTTTATAGCTTTCTTGTGAGCAGCAACCCTCTATCAAGGAAATCATGATAGGACATATAGTACCGGGAAAATCGTATCAATTGATATAAAGTCCGTGCGCAGGCGGTGCTGAAATATTGCTTAATCCTGTTTATATGAAATATATAACAGATATGACTGAATTAACTTTCTGATTGGTTGCAAAATCAACCTATAAAAATGATTTAAATTTCAAGTTCTTTCATCGGTCGAATGCTTCAAGACACGTGAACCATAAAAGAATAAAAGAAGACAAAAACAAAACTTATCTTCAAAATTGCGATCTTATGGTAGTACTGGAAGTTTAGGGGCAAAATTTGCCTAATCTCTTATTTTTTTGGTACTACTTTTAAATATACGATCTCTATATTGTTCGTCTTTTTGTTGATTTCGAAATTTGCCATCTTCGACATATGTGTTTAAATATTTTTTTGGTATTTTGCTCCTATTTTAAATATATCAGTCGTGAATCCGCTGTGATGGTGACCGTCACAACAGACTGCAAACTTATTGATTCAATGCCAAACGTTCTGGTTTACGTTAAAACCAAACATATCTTGCAATAAAATTGAAAAATATATATTATACCAATTTCTTCAAACCATTCAGTGACTACACTGTACACTGCTATTCCGATCCAAAAGTCCTGTTCGTCCGGTATGTTTTCTGTCTTTAATATATTGTCTTCATTTTCTAATCCTTGTGGACCACATATCTTATACGCTTGAGACCACGTCGATTCGCTGCAAACTTTTTGCATAATAAAAAAATGATATTAATTGTCTTCAGAGATACATCAACAGACTTTGAATGTTGTAAAAACTGGTACAAATATCTACAAATCCATTCATAATAAGCTTGTATTGAGTTAAAGTTGTGTGTGAAAGTCTCTCTTATGTTTGAGCAGTTTGTACACAACAAATGATGTGTTTACTTATGACAAGATTTGTATTCTCTTCATGAAACGTTTCGACACTTATATCCTTTTTATGATGAGTTTATTTAAAAGTTGTTTTTTTACAATATTTAACATTGTCACCGTATTTGTAATTTTTAGTTTTTAAACATAATTGATATATCTATCTAATTCGTCATCCCACCTTTGAATTCAGTACCAACACATGTCAGTGTGATTGTTTCGAGATTGGATCTCGTCAGTTATTATCTTTAATACTATTTATTTGCGTGTCCCTTGTTCGTGGTTTTGACAGTCTGTATTATATATATCATAGTTACATTGTACGCCAATGGGACTTACATTTCCGTTTGTGAGTTAACATACTGTTTCTTTATAATATTGAATTTAATTCACAATATCGTTAGATCTCAATTGCTCAAAGTTTTCAAATATAATCAAAATTCACAAGTAAACACGACATGTCTTACATGTATGTAAGGTCTCTATGTTTATTCGTGAATAATGGATATGACTCAAAAGTAGTATAATTACATATCATTATCTGCAGAAATAAAAAAAAACCATTTAGAAAGTCTTGTTTTACAAAAATACTTATAAGAATGGCTTACCTATACGCATAGTAATTATGAGATATATTAAGTCCAAATAATTACATGATTTGTTCATTGTTTTAAACAACCGTGTTATAAACAGAAATATGAATAATCCTTTCGCCGATATACACTTTAACATATACAACTTTTTAACAAGGAAGCAACAAAAAGCATTAACAACTTATAATATGTTTAATATCGGATATATGGCGTATTATAGATCACGATCATGTTAGATAGTTGTATAAGTATGTTGAAATGTATTTCTATCCGGTGTAAATGGACGACTGCAAGTGACGACCGATAGTTTAAAGTGTCTCACTTTTACATGATATTTGTTAATCACAGTTTTAAATATCTTATTTAGTCGAAGCATTTACATTTCATTGAATTTAACACTTAAAAGAGGGACAAAAACTACCGGGGGGACAGTCAAACTCGTAAATCGAAAATTAACTGACACCATGTCTAAAAATGAAACAAAAACCAGACAAACAATTATAGTACACATGACACAACATATAAAACTAAAGAATAAGCAACACGAACCCCACCAAGAACTTGAATTTACCACCTTGACATCAAACACACACATTTGAAAACCAGAAATGTATAATAAGGTAAAAAAGTTCAGTCTGTATGCCTTTTAAAAGGGGACATACAATGAATGGGCAATGCATTGGTGGCATTAATGGTGGCTGCTTATAGTTTGGCAGCGAATGTGAAAATGACGTGTAGTTAATTAGTTAAAATTACCAAAATACCTCATGGAATATAAACGTCTTAACAATTATGTGTCGTTAATTTCAAATGTGGTTGCAATGGCGTTTTAAACGACCTACACTGATTAAACCCCACTGTCATCGAAGACCCAACTATACTGTTTCGATATACTTATCTTATAATAAAACATTTTCTAATTATAGTTTTGGAACTTTACTGATCAATAGGGTTTCTATTTGACATCAATCATTATAGGGGTATTTTAATAGAGCTGTTGCAGAACTGAAGTATTTGAATACGTTTACGTATCGGAAGTGTTCATATACGTGCGATCTAGTTTAAGGGGGCTCATGGGTCTAAATCGTTATTTTTTCTTAATATAGGATGTCGCTGTATTTATCTTATACTTGATAGAAAAATTAAATTAAAAAAAATGGGGTCACCGTCCATTAACGCTCACAATCTGCCGTCGGAAGCATACATTTTTGTAAAAGTACTTATTCTCTGTTGAAATGATAGGACAAAAAAAGGTATGTTGAAATAAAAAAAAAATAATTACAGGAATCGCTAAAATTTTACAATAGTTTAGTTTAAGTGCAGCTTATTTGAAAATAATAATAAAAAAATATAGGTCACGGATGATTTAAACAAGATATTTCAATTTTAATACCAAAAAAAAAATGGAAATTTTGCACAGTCTTATAATAAAACATTTTCTAATTATAGTTTTGGAACTTTACTGATCAATAGGGTTTCTATTTGACATCAATCATTATAGGGGTATTTTAATAGAGCTGTTGCAGAACTGAAGTATTTGAATACGTTTACGTATCGGAAGTGTTCATATACGTGCGATCTAGTTTAAGGGGGCTCATGGGTCTAAATCGTTATTTTTTCTTAATATAGGATGTCGCTGTATTTATCTTATACTTGATAGAAAAATTAAATTAAAAAAAATGGGGTCACCGTCCATTAACGCTCACAATCTGCCGTCGGAAGCATACATTTTTGTAAAAGTACTTATTCTCTGTTGAAATGATAGGACAAAAAAAGGTATGTTGAAATAAAAAAAAAAAATAATTACAGGAATCGCTAAAATTTTACAATAGTTTAGTTTAAGTGCAGCTTATTTGAAAATAATAATAAAAAAATATAGGTCACGGATGATTTAAACAAGATATTTCAATTTTAATACCAAAAAAAAATGGAAATTTTGCACCAAAGGGAGATTATTTGGAGCTTTTTAAAAGTCATCTGGGGCCAAAACGAATTGCTTTATTTGAATAATTATGATAAAGTAACAACTAATAAATAAATAAATAAAATTCATAGTGAAAAAAAAAAATGTTTAATTTTGTTCTGAAATTTTTATACCCTCGAGCCTCCTTAAACATGTTAAAAAGGTTTTATTTTCTTCTGAACAGATGACAATTGATGAATCAATGCATGTATAAATTATTGTTCAATGCTCTACAATACATCTGTATGTTCGTTGAACTATGTACGAGTATGGTGATTTGTTTCGTATTTATAACAAAATAGATACTTTACTTTGACGGAATTAAGAAAAAAGTAATAATAGTTTTGATTAAAATCAAATTGTCAAATAACTACTGATTTTGGTAGGTTTAATTATTTTGAATATAGAAGATGCATGCATTAGTTTACATGAATTTCCATATGAATTAAAGAAATGTTCTGTAAAAGCATCGTTTTGCATCGCTGCCCCGGCAACAGCATCATTAATTTCATGTTAAGAAATTCAGGTATATCTTTTCCATTTAAGCTCATTTGAGTTATATGTTTTGTCCTTTAAATGTTGTATACAGAAACAAATAGTTTATCATCACACTTAAAATTTCATTATGCATATATTTTAATACTATGCGTGCATATATATATATCAACATTCAAATTTCACGTTACTAGAAAACAAAATATAAAGGTCAAATATCTTTTATAATGCGTCATCATCACACGATAGGCATTTTTAAATATAAAAATAACAGCACTTGCATTTCATAAATTTTGATTTGACAAATTATTAGAATAAATTTTCTGCACGCTAACTTATTCAGGAAAGTGTCTTTTTTCAAATAAAAGTTATATTCCCTTTTTAGCCGATAATTTGAAGAGCTTTTAATATTTGAAAGCTTTATAGATCACTTTTGTTCGCAAAAGTTGTATAAAAATACAGTTAATTCAAACGCACCGTGTATATCATAAAAGATGTGTTCAATTTCTCAATTTTCAGATTAAGGCGTGTTTGAGTTCAACGTTGTCTAACGAAATTCGACATACATTCGTGATTAAGGTATTTTTTAAATTTCAATTTTTAAGTAAACTTCTTCCGCCTCTTGTATAACAGGGATTTGTCTGTTCTTATTTAGTAATTATTTATTCTGACGGCCCACTTGTTGAATTTTATAAATAAATGCGTATTTAAGGTACGACCGTATACATGGTATAGTCGTCGTATACTGCTCCAATCGGGTCGTTTAACTTTTTGAAGATAGTAATAAGCAATATATATATCTAATTAGTTAAACATCTGCAACATTTAAATTCAGGATATTTGTCACACATTAACCTACTCAATTCTGCTTTCTAGTTATCAGCAAACATGAGGAAATATAAAATTGGTCATGTGTAGTTATTATTGGGCGTAAGTCTTGTTTAGAATTTCTTCAGCTTGACGATTTAATCGTGCTATTCGATACCGTTGTGTTGTCACGTTGTTGCATTTTACCGTGAAGTGACTATCATTGTAGGGTGTGTTTTGTTTTCAGGTGGGTTTTATCTGTTGGACATTCAGCAAAAATGACAATTACACTAGTTCGTTAAAACTGGCTCCTGTCGATGCCAAGAAAATTGGAGGTTGGAGTTGACAAAATACATTACCCAACATTTTGGTTTTCTTGACATTTTAAGAATTTCAACAGAATCTATAAAAAAATCGGCTAAATGCTGCAGCACTAAGACTAAGTGATGAATTGTTTATAATTTCAATCAATTAATCAATGATACGTTAACTGATTCAACAATATTAGGACATCATACATGAAGGTTGTTTTTTTTAAAACTACATAAGTAGACAGAATTTGAAATCAGTCTCACGACTAAAAACTTAAACACTTAAAAGAGGGACAAAAACTACCGGGGGGACAGTCAAACTCGTAAATCGAAAATTAACTGACACCATGTCTAAAAATGAAACAAAAACCAGACAAACAATAGTACACATGACACAACATATAAAACTAAAGAATAAGCAACACGAACCCCACCAAGAACTTGAATTTACCACCTTGACATCAAACACACACATTTGAAAACCAGAAATGTATAATAAGGTAAAAAAGTTCAGTCTGTATGCCTTTTAAAAGGGGACATACAATGAATGGGCAATGCATTGGTGGCATTAATGGTGGCTGCTTATAGTTTGGCAGCGAATGTGAAAATGACGTGTAGTTAATTAGTTAAAATTACCAAAATACCTCATGGAATATAAACGTCTTAACAATTATGTGTCGTTAATTTCAAATGTGGTTGCAATGGCGTTTTAAACGACCTACACTGATTAAACCCCACTGTCATCGAAGACCCAACTATACTGTTTCGATATACTTATCTTATAATAAAACATTTTCTAATTATAGTTTTGGAACTTTACTGATCAATAGGGTTTCTATTTGACATCAATCATTATAGGGGTATTTTAATAGAGCTGTTGCAGAACTGAAGTATTTGAATACGTTTACGTATCGGAAGTGTTCATATACGTGCGATCTAGTTTAAGGGGGCTCATGGGTCTAAATCGTTATTTTTTCTTAATATAGGATGTCGCTGTATTTATCTTATACTTGATAGAAAAATTAAATTAAAAAAAATGGGGTCACCGTCCATTAACGCTCACAATCTGCCGTCGGAAGCATACATTTTTGTAAAAGTACTTATTCTCTGTTGAAATGATAGGACAAAAAAAGGTATGTTGAAATAAAAAAAAAATAATTACAGGAATCGCTAAAATTTTACAATAGTTTAGTTTAAGTGCAGCTTATTTGAAAATAATAATAAAAAATATAGGTCACGGATGATTTAAACAAGATATTTCAATTTTAATACCAAAAAAAAAAAATGGAAATTTTGCACCAAAGGGAGATTATTTGGAGCTTTTTAAAAGTCATCTGGGGCCAAAACGAATTGCTTTATTTGAATAATTATGATAAAGTAACAACTAATAAATAAATAAATAAAATTCATAGTGAAAAAAAATGTTTAATTTTGTTCTGAAATTTTTATACCCTCGAGCCTCCTTAAACATGTTAAAAAGGTTTTATTTTCTTCTGAACAGATGACAATTGATGAATCAATGCATGTATAAATTATTGTTCAATGCTCTACAATACATCTGTATGTTCGTTGAACTATGTACGAGTATGGTGATTTGTTTCGTATTTATAACAAAATAGATACTTTACTTTGACGGAATTAAGAAAAAAGTAATAATAGTTTTAATTAAAATCAAATTGTCAAATAACTACTGATTTTGGTAGGTTTAATTATTTTGAATATAGAAGATGCATGCATTAGTTTACATGAATTTCCATATGAATTAAAGAAATGTTCTGTAAAAGCATCGTTTTGCATCGCTGCCCCGGCAACAGCATCATTAATTTCATGTTAAGAAATTCAGGTATATCTTTTCCATTTAAGCTCATTTGAGTTATATGTTTTGTCCTTTAAATGTTGTATACAGAAACAAATAGTTTATCATCACACTTAAAATTTCATTATGCATATATTTTAATACTATGCGTGCATATATATATATCAACATTCAAATTTCACGTTACTAGAAAACAAAATATAAAGGTCACATATCTTTTATAATGCGTCATCATCACACGATAGGCATTTTTAAATATAAAAATAACAGCACTTGCATTTCATAAATTTTGATTTGACAAATTATTAGAATAAATTTTCTGCACGCTAACTTATTCAGGAAAGTGTCTTTTTTCAAATAAAAGTTATATTCCCCTTTTAGCCGATAATTTGAAGATCTTTTAATATTTGAAAGCTTTATAGATCACTTTTGTTCGCAAAAGTTGTATAAAAATACAGTTAATTCAAACGCACCGTGTATATCATAAAAGATGTGTTCAATTTCTCAATTTTCAGATTAAGGCGTGTTTGAGTTCAACGTTGTCTAACGAAATTCGACATACATTCGTGATTAAGGTATTTTTTAAATTTCAATTTTTAAGTAAACTTCTTCCGCCTCTTGTATAACAGGGATTTGTCTGTTCTTATTTAGTAATTATTTATTCTGACGGCCCACTTGTTGAATTTTATAAATAAATGCGTATTTAAGGTACGACCGTATACATGGTATAGTCGTCGTATACTGCTCCAATCGGGTCGTTTAACTTTTTGAAGATAGTAATAAGCAATATATATATCTAATTAGTTAAACATCTGCAACATTTAAATTCAGGATATTTGTCACACATTAACCTACTCAATTCTGCTTTCTAGTTATCAACAAACATGAGGAAATATAAAATTGGTCATGTGTAGTTATTATTGGGCGTAAGTCTTGTTTAGAATTTCTTCAGCTTGACGATTCAATCGTGCTATTCGATACCGTTGTGTTGTCACGTTGTTGCATTTTACCGTGAAGTGACTATCATTGTAGGGTGTGTTTTGTTTTCAGGTGGGTTTTATCTGTTGGACATTCAGCAAAAATGACAATTACACTAGTTCGTTAAAACTGGCTCCTGTCGATGTCAAGAAAATTGGAGGTTGGAGTTGACAAAATACATTACCCAACATTTTGGTTTTCTTGACATTTTAAGAATTTCAACAGAATCTATAAAAAAATCGGCTAAATGCTGCAGCACTAAGACTAAGTGATGAATTGTTTATAATTTCAATCAATTAATCAATGATACGTTAACTGATTCAACAATATTAGGACATCATACATGAAGGTTGTTTTTTTTAAAACTACATAAGTAGACAGAATTTGAAATCAGTCTCACGACTAAAAACTTGAAGGATGCACCAGATATGAAGCCAGATGTTTCGTATTATTTGTGGTTGAAAGTTATGAGGACCTTACCTTTCGATACATTATTGTGAATTATTTGTAAAAAAACAAATCCAAGAAAGTAAAAACAGTACATAACATGCTGAAAGATTAGCAAATCTAAATGATGCTACTATTAGAGCAGGCGACGCTTATATGATATACCGAATAGAGAATTATATTTTGCTCAGTAACGCTATCATTCTGCACTGTTGACGTCATATTTTCAATAGTTATCAAAGGTACCAGAATTATAATTTAGTACGCCGGACTCATCTACATAAGACTCGTCAGTGACGCTCATATCAAAGTATTTATAAAGCCAAAAAAGTATAAAGTTGAAGAGCATTGTGGATCCAAAATTCCAAAACGTTTTGCCAAATACGGCTAAGGTAATCTATGTCTGGGATGAGAAAATCCTTAAAAGACCAAAATGACACAAAGAGTACATGTAGTTGCTAGTATAGACAAAGACAGTACTCGTGAAAAAAAAGAGTCTCTTTTTAATTAATCAACGATGAAATGCCAATCAAAACCGTTAAAACGCCAACTTTCAGCTGTAATCATGAAGAGTCAGATACCAAAATGATTTTCAATGCTGATATTATTTGTTTTTAAATGATGCTTAAAATTATAAAACTATGAAGTAAGTATTCCGACTGGTTTAATGACAGCTTGAATAATAACGGACAATTTATCCCAGTTCACGCCACTGTTTCGAGTTTTGACCAAGTTGTTACCGCAATTCTGCCGGTCAATCATGCACTGGTTTTTTATTACTTCACGTTTTTTTGTGAAATCGGTATAAAGTCTGTATGTAACCTCCATAGAACGAAACAAGTCATTTTAGTATCTTGTAGAATTACAAACGTGACATAAGGTAATTTTGAGACTGACATTGCTAATGCTAGAGTTTGTTACAACGTTATACGACTTTAAATACAAGTTTAATAAATTGCACAACCATTTCAATTGGCAAAAACAACATTTTGTTATTTACAAATATAAGGGTGTAATGAACCTGCCATCATGTGAGTTAGTGTTTAAGCAACAATTGTGCTATATTTGTACGTGCATCATGAAAAATGCAAAGTTTGCATGTGAACATATGTTGGCAACCCAGAAATTTGCACGCCATGAGGTATTTTTGGAAGACAAATGTCAGCAGACTCTCAATCTTTCTAGTTCCACAATGTTATAAGATATGCTGCAAATAAAGACAGTCACATCGTTCTAAAGACTATACTTGATATTACAATACATAGTACCTAAAACACATCAAGTAATTATGATCACTTAGTATTTGTGTCTTTTTATCACGTATATTGTAAACACTTAATTATCAAATACTAATTAAAGATAACATCCGTTTTCACTATATGAAATTTGGGTTTTTGTAGTATTTTGCAGCTTGCTCTTTGTGATTTCGTACTTTTCATCAATATATTGAGTATTTTGCTAGATGTATTCCTTTTGTGTGGTCTGAGTTGATAAAAAGAAAAGAGATTTAAAAAGTCTAGTATCGTGTAAACGTTGTCAGTGTGGTTTTGACTCAATAGCGTATACTCCCATCTCCTTTATTTCATATTGGATAGATAAAGGACATCATTTGGGGACATACAGCAGAATATATACATATATCAAATGAATAACGCTATGATTAATATGGTGAACAATGTTTTTATCCCGTATATCTTACATATTTCCTTTCTTGGTATACTTTTTGAAGTCATTGTATTTTTGTTTATGGTATAATCAAAGTTGCATTTAGTATATTCCTGCAATATAAATCTTAGATTTGCACGTTAAACCATCTTTAGACGCTTTTATCGTACACATCGTTCTCTTTCATACTTGTTAGTGCTAATGACGAAGAACAATCATAATTTGAGTCTGTATTCAAATTAGTAAATGAATGATCATAAACATCTTCGCCTTCTAATCTGCTCGCATGTAGTGTAGTATCATACATGGGATCTTTAAAATTTCTTATTCCGACGTTGCTGTCATACATATTTGAATCTTTATTCAATATGCGTCGGTCAAAATTGTTTAAGCGATCATATTCTCCTTCGGAAAATTCTGAATAGTCATCATTAGTTTCCCGAATGCCGGGTGATAGCTTTCGTGTTTTGTTAACTTCCGAGTAAAGCATATTATGTTCAGTCTGATGTGGTTTTATAACTTTTGCATATGTGTCTTTTGTCTTTTGAATTTCCGGTCCATTTCTTTTATTTTCAACATGTGGCTGCATTTTCATTGGTGTTGATTGATCAGATCTCTCACATGTTCCTTTTGAAAATTCAATTACCGAATGGTCTTCTTTCTTTGAAAATAATCCGGAAGACCTACAAAACGATTATCGAATTATTAAATGAATTTAAAAAATGTAACCGCCAAACGTAAAAATAAAATCAATTCTGCCAAAGTACATAGTTAAAGAACATTTAGACAATGGTATTTTGAATACTATTATTTGCTTAATTATTAATGACATAGTAATTTGATTTTCTCCCATCAAGGTATATGACAGATTTTCATTAAATCAAACCTACCTGACTTTGCACACTACAAGTAGGATGCTAACACCAACTACAACTGTTAAACCACCAACAACCGTTCCCATTATCACATCTGAAAAACAAATATTGAAAAAAAAAGTTCTGAGTCCTAAAATTCACAGGAATGAAATGTAAATGTTTATAACTGCGTCTATTTTGCATTTAGAAAAGTAACGTGATATTCAATTCCTTTTGGCTTTCTGTTGTTCTAATATCATTTGACTTGATATTTGTCATTATGTTCATTTTTCGACTTATCTACAGATGGGTACAGTCCTAACCTGTATAGCAAGGTAACTTGATAACCAGTCATTTGGACTGGTCAAAGTTAACCTGTGATCGGATTTAGGACTGCTCTCACCAGTCATAGGACCAAAATCTAGTTAACTTGAAAAGCGGACTTGGTCCTAGGACTGTTTTTTATTTCTGCCAAAAAGTTAACTTGGAAACAGGTCCGCTATTGATATAAGTTAACTTTGAACCAGTCCTGTCATAAGTTAGCAAAAGTTAACTTTGAAACCAGTCCTGCCGTAAAGTTAACATAAGTTAACTTTCAAACCAGTCCTGCCACAAAGTTAACATAAGTTAACTTTTGCTTTGACAAATCCCATCAAAACCAGACCTGTTCCCAAGTTAACTTTTGACTGGTCTGCTCAACACTGAGTTAACTTGTAGTCAGGACCGCTCTACATCGACTTTTTAAAAATATTTTTGAATATCTTTGTTTCGTAGTATAAACATCGAAAATATTGTAAAATTAATACTTCCGTTATATAAACAGGATTAAATACAAATATTTGAAAATAAAGTACGCATAAAACGTTGCTTGTTTATACACAAATTAAATTATTTATATGTTATCTGCCTATCTATAAATTTAAAAAATAAACGATCTTGGTTACAATGATAACGGGCACTGAATATATATTCCAATACCTATTATATTCAACCATATTTGCACTAAATATTATTTATATCTATGCAACGACGTATATTAGATGTTTGTTATACGTCCTTGATCTATGTACTAGCCAAAATTAGTAATATTTTAATTTCAGGAGAAAAATCATTATACAAAATGAAAGCATCATTAAAACACATGACTACAAAATTTTGTCTGCACAAATTAAAAGTCCCAGCATGTCCTTCATTTGTACAATCTATATACCATGTATACCCGCATAGTAAATCCGCCATATTTTTTATGCCAGGATTCAATGTATAATACAATGGACAGCTATATTGCAATACAATAACAACATGAACAACAAATGTTTGTTCGCATTAATTATGGGTGCCAGCATGTCCTCCTTTTATTCAAAATAATGATACGTACCAAAATTTCAGTAGTTTTGATACCTCATGTCATCTTGTACAACAATTGATTTGACCGCGTTGACCAAAACTGACCAATGTGCACTTTAATTTGTAAATACATATACCATGTATACCCGCATAGTAAATCAGCCATATTGTTTTGTGTTAGGATTAATTGTACAATGCAATGGACAGCAATATTGCAATACAATAACAACAAATGTTTGTTCGCAATACATTTAGAGTGCTAGAATGTCCTCCTTTTATTCAAAATATTGATACGTAACAAAATTTCAGTCGTGTTGATACCTCATGCTGACTTGTACAACAAAATTAGTTGACGGCTTCCACCAAAACTGACCATATGTGCACTAAAATTTGTGAATCTATACGCCATATAGACCCACATAGTAATTCAGCGATATTTTTCATGTAAGGATTCAATGTATAATACAATGGACAGCAATATTACAATACACTAACAACAAATTGTTGTTCGCATAAATTAAGGGTGCCAGCAAGTCCTCCTTTTATTCAAAATATTGATACGTAACAAAATTTCAGTAGTTTTGATACCTCAAGCTGACTTGTAAAACAAAATGAATTGACCAAATTGACCAAAGCTGACCATATGTTCACTTTAATTTGTTAATCAGTAAACTCGCATAGTAAGTCAGCCATATTTTTTATGTCAGGATTCAAAGTATAATACTATGGACAGCAATATTGCAATACATGTACTACAATAGCAACAATTTTTTGTTTGGCATACATTTAGGGTGCCACCATGTCGCCTTATATTCAAAATATTGATACGTAACAAAATTTCAATAGTTCCCATACCTCATGCTGACTTGTATAATGAAATAATTTGACCGCATTGACCAAAACTGCCCACATGTGCACTTTAATTTGTAAATCTATATATCCGCATAGTAAATCAGCCATATTTTTTTATGTCAGGATTCAATGTATAATACAATGAACAGCTATATTGCAATACAATAACAACATGAACAAAAAAATTTTGTTCGCATAAATTTAGGGTGCCTGCATGTCCTCCTTTTATTCAAAATATTTATATATGTAATAAAATTTCAGTAGTTTTGATACCTCATGCTGACTTTACAACACAAAGATTTGACCGAATTGACCAAAACTGGCCATATATAAAAAAGAAGATGTGATATGATTGCCAATGAGACAACTATCCACAAAAGACCAAAATGACACAGACATTAACAATTATAGGTCACCGTACAGACTTCAACAATGAGCAAAGCCCATATGTGCACTTTAATATGTAAATTTTTATACGGTGTATACCCACATAGTAAATCAGCCATATTTTTTATGTCAGGATTCAATGTATAATACAATGGACAGCTATATTGCAATACAATAACAACATGAACAACACATTTTTGTTCGCATAAATTTAAGGTGCCAGCATGCCCTCCTTTTATTCAAAATATTGATACGTACCAAAATTTCAGTAGTTTTGATACATCATGTTGACCATATGTGCACTTTAATTTGTTAATCTATATACCATGTACACCCGCATAGTAAATCAGCAATATTTTTGTGTTAGGATTCAATGTACAATACAATGGACAGCAATATTGCAATACAATAACAACAAATTTTAGTTCACATCAATTTAGGGTGCCAGCATGCCCTCCTTTTATTCAAAATATTGATACGTAACAAAATTTCAGTAGTTTTGATACCTCATGCTGACTTGTACAACAAAATTATTTGACTGCATTGACCAAAACTGACCATATGTGCACTTTAATTTGTAAATCTATAATCCCGCATAGTAAATCAGCAATATTTTTTATGTCAGGATTCAATGTATATTACAATGGACAGTAATATTGCAATATAATAACAACAAATTTTTGTTCGCATTAATTTTGGATACCAGCATGTCCTCTATTTATTCAAAATATTGATACGTAACAAAATTTCAGTAGTTTTGATACCTCATGCTGGCTTATACAACAAAATAATTTGACCGCATCGACCAAAAACTGACCCGCATATGTGCACTTTAATTTAAAAATCTATATATATCTGCATAGTAAATTTTTTTTGATGTCTGGATTCAATGTATAAAATGCATGACCGCTGTTGGGATGGCGCCTTCATGTCTTCTCCTGGCATTCCTGTGAACATGTTAGTAGACGGCAAATGTAAGCAATAAAGAAAACAATTAATGCAAATTTTTGTTCGGCATAAAAAGAGAATATGAGCGTTTCATCTCTGTATTCATAATATTTAACAGTCACTAGGGTGTGTAAAACAAAACTATTAGGCCGCATCATCCAAGTGCATGTACCAACAATGACATGTCTGAATTAATTTGTGCTTTTTAATAAAAAATGTATAAGAGGTTTTCTTCGGAGAATAGTAAACTGTAAATCTATTATGTCGTTTGATTGATTTTGTTTGTAGTTAAACGTCAAGTGACAACTATTTCATTCATGTGCACAAATCTCTCGACAAATCTGACGAATTTGACGAGATTGTTGGTAGTTTTACCACATCCTACATATCCGGACACTGTACAACTGTACAATTTTCGTTAGAATATTCTGCGGAAAAAGAAAAGTAAATCTAATCCAAACAAGTAGAATAACAATGAAATATCCATGCATGTATAAATGCATAAAATGACAATTAGGAAGAGACAGGTAAAAAACGGGGAGCGAAGTAACGTCGATAAAGATGTTGATATCCCATGATATAAGAATGATGTGCCGATGCGTTGCATAACTTTTCTATCCGCCTTCTAATTAAAAAATGTGATAGCTCTATGTAATTGTCTAATGTATATAAGAATATATAAATCCAAACAAGTAGAATAACACTGAAATATCCATGCATGTATAAATTGCATAAAGTGAAAATTAGGAAGAGACAGGTAAAAAACGGGGAGCGAAGTAACGTCGAAATACAAAGGTTAGGACCGCACCCATCTGTATGCAACATGTGCAATGCATATATTAAGTTTTGATAATGTATTATAAGACATGTGTGGTTTATATTATCGGACGATATGACAATGATATGGGTCCTATGTTTCAAATGACAAGGTGTGAGCGCTTATGCTGCTCAGAATTTATAATGTATTAACATTTTTTTCTACATGTATTTATAAATACGATTGTTAAGCAAATTTATACTTAGAAGTACTTAAAAAAATTGCATGCTTATATTTGTGATTTTGAATCTGTTAAAAGCTTTTGTTTTTCTACCTTATACATCACTTTGCCTCATATTCTTATTGAGAAATAAATCAATCGGGTATTTACAAAGCCAGAATTCGAATATATAAGTTCATCCTCTTTAAGGTAGTTTTGAAAAAAGAAAAAAAAAAAACAACAGAAGAACAATGTCAGTTGAACATGCTTTGATACTAATACTGTCCTTGCATTGTTACTAGATAATATTTGTGTTCGCTTTGGAGATTCCGAATATCGTCAGGTTATCGGAATTCCAATGAGGACTAACCGTGCACAAGTTATTGTGGACCTGTTTATATATTGATATGAGTTACAATTTATATTAAAATCAGAAAAGACCTATCTAAACATCATCTGATACACATATTTTATAATACTTTTATATATTTAGATGCTATATAGAATAAAATATTAAAAACAACACGTTTAATAATTTCATGAGTTCGAGGCGCTTTTCTGGATTTACCTTCATCAGGAACGCTCGAAGCTAAACATTTGAAATCCGAAGATACATAAGAGCCGAAAATCAATAGGTTATCAACTGACGGCTTCAGTATGTGCACTTAAGAAGTTTATCCTTTCCTGGATATTGGTATCATTATAATTCACGGGAATCTTGAGACTAAAATTTATGATAAAAATGTATTGTTCATATCCTATTGTTGATTATTCCTTTTAAGATGGTGACTTTTTTGTCATCATTTTGTGGTTTTCATATATCTCAAACTTTTTTTTTTTATCTCGTGTATGTAATAATGTATTTGGTATTTACGAAAGAAATCTCTGTTTAACTGAAAAATTATTACACCAGGGTTTTCGATATCACAAACTAGTAAACACGATGCAAAACTTTTATTTAATTTTATCGTCGGTCATAGACACCAATTCAACAACATCCCAACTGATTACATTTTCAGAAAACGACATCTGTAACAAACATAAACTTTTTGCTACCACTTTACAAGCAACATCAAATACAATGAAAGTCCCAACTATGTATTAGCATCCGAAGCTACACAAAACACCTTACAAATATAGATTTATTTCGTCTTCAAGCCATTGTTACACTACTGAATTGTCTATTCTTTTTACCAGTAAACTTGGTACAATCAAAAACCTGATAATAAATTGTTCAAAAAAGGCCTTCGAAAATAGTAGAATTAATTACTTTTGGAGTGTCAAGAACTCGTTGGAAGTACCTGATAAATTGGATGCTTATATTGGTGATTTTGAATCTGTTCAAAGTTTTGATTTTTTTCTCTCCCTATATACCACATTGCCTCACATTCTCATTAAGTAAAAATAAAACACTTAATTAAATGGGCATTTAAAATTTCAGAATTTGAATGAATATGTTCAAACTCTTTTAGGTCGTGTTTTAGTAGCAATAAACAAAAAACTTTATCAATTGGACATGCTATATCTGCCCTTGAATTTTTACTAGATAACTTTTTTGTTCGCTTTGGCGATTCCGTATATCGTCAGGTTATCGGAATTCCAATGAAGACTAACTGTTGACCACTTATTGCGGACCTGTTTTTGTATTGCTATGAGTTACAATTTATGACAAAAAAACAGCAAAGACCCATCGAAACAGCATCTGCAACACCAATTTAATAATACTTTTAGATATTTGGATGATATCTTGGCTCTCAATAATTACGAATTCAGTATGTATACTAAAGGCATTTATGCTGTTGAACTTGCTTTAAATAAAGTTAATACTAACAATGACCACTGCCCTTTCCTAGATCTTACTATCTATATCATTAACGGAAAGCTTAATACTAAAATGTATGATAAAAGATGATTTTTCATTTCCTATCGTTAATTATCCATTTTTAGATGGTGACGTTCCCTTGTCACCATCTTACGGTGTTTATATATCTCAAATTGTACGATTCGCTCGTGTATGTAACACTGTTTTAGATTTTAATGAGAGAAATTTATGTATTACACCAGGGTTTTCGATATCACAAACTAGTTAAAACATTTACCAATTTTTATCATTGGTATAAGGACATAATTCGTAAATATAGCTCAACATGCATACTTTTTATACGTTTCACATCCATTTATTATGGACATATTCTTCACAAAGCACAAAAATATCAGTATTTACCTCAGAAGCTAACAAAACCTTTAAATATATTTATTAAGAAGGGATATAGTTACGATACTGTTGTCAGGTCATTAAAGAATGCATATTTTGGCGTTAATATTGATTCACGTATAGGTTCTTTGGATAGGAACTAAACACCTGTATTTTAAAAACCAGTTGTTGGCATGGCACGGGTTATTTTCTTCTGACATATGTTATGATGGTATGATACTAAACCCCTCACGGGAGGGAATGTGCCTGATATTCATATGTTGAAGACATAATTTTTCAATAAGTTTAATTAAAGCCTGTAGCTGGAATGTCAGTTAACTACTAATAGTATGTTATAATATATGTATTATTGTCATTTTGTTTATTTTCTTTGGTTTCTATGGTCGGGTTGTTGTCTCTTTGTCACATTCCCCATTTTCATTATCAATTTTATCATTCGTAAATATAAATCGACATGCATAGTTCTATTAAGTTTAGGTATTTATATCCAATCTTTATGGTTATATTCTTAACAAAGCAGAATAATGTCTGAATTCACATCAAAAGCTCATTAACCATTTTAAAAGACTTATAAAGAACGGAAATACCTATGATACTGTTGTCAGGTCATTAAAGATGGTCATATGTTTGGCTTATATATTGATTCACATATAGGGTCTTTGCATCGGAAATAAACACACGTATTCTAAATCCAATTGTTGGCATGATAAAAGGTTTGTTTTTCTCATATATCTTATGATGATATGATATTAAACCCCTGATGAGAGGTAGTATGCTTGATAATCATATAATGAAGACATAATCTTATAATCAGTTTAATTAAGGTCTTGAGCTGGCATATCAGTAAATGGTAATAGTTCTTTGTTAATTTATGTATCATCGTCATTTTGTTTATTTTCTTTTGTTACCTTTTCTGATATCGGACTCGGACTTCTTTTAATCTGAGCTTTACTGAGCTTACACAACCTTTTAAATTCTAAAAATCAAACACTACATGCTGGATGTTAAGCAGTACACACCACATGTTAGATTTTAAAAAGCAAACACCATACGTATAGATTTTCATCTTTGATATTCCTGTATGAAGTGAAAATTTAGGTAAATTGGAAATACCAATTCTTACACGCATTTCATGTTAAAGTAACTAGAAGCAAATCGTAGTTAGAATAAAAAAAATAATGACTTTTCACATGAAACCAGAAGATGCAAATAATCTCCCTTACTAGCAAATATACAGATAGTTACTATTTGTGTACGAAACGTAACCACATATTCCATTTATGTGTAAAGGACACATATTTATATCAGATTTTAAAATATAGTTCTTTTCTTTAAATGTATTCAAAAGTTAATTATCAAAATACTTGTAAGACATAATCAATCAAAGATTTCAAATATCGAAAAGATTTCCAGTCGTGTCCGAACGTTACTAATAATGCACTACGGGCATGTGTGAAGTCATGTGTGAAGTCATGTGTAGTTCGGTCACCCGTTGTATATTTGAATTCTTCTATTAGTTTTTATAAAACGATAAACAACAATTGTTTTTAAGAAGCAAATAAAATGATGTTTGAGCCTCACATGTTAAGAATCAAAAAATAAAGCAGTAAGGCCTTTCATTTTTTGGTTTAATAATTGTTGATAATTGTATGTCTAAGATATTGTTTCTTATGTCTTTCTATTTCTATTTTTATATTAAAAGAGGGACGAACGATACCAAAGGGACAGTCAAACTCATAAATCTAAAACAAACTGACAACGCCATGGCTAAAAATGAAAAAGACAAACAGAAAAACAATAGTACACATGACACAACATAGAAAACTAAAGAATAAACAACACGAACCCCACCAAAAACTAGGGGTGATCTCAGGTAAATTAATTGATTTGTAAATCGTGTAAAAAGTTGTATTAATGTACAAAACAATACAAACTGACAGATATAAAAAAAAAAAAAAAAAACAATAACTTTTTTTGGTAAATAGATAAGAATCTCGCATGCATATAGTTACCTAATCGTGTATCCTCATGTGCACTTTTACTTCCAATGTTAAACAATGAGGGGTCGGTACTTTGTATAAGCCCTGATGTTAAGGTGGCATTGGTGACACCATTTGATTGATTTACTAAAAAAAAGAAGAATTGTTTATATAATAAAGTAAACATTCGGTTTCTTAAGAAAATATATTTACTCAATTTAAAACTTCTTAAACTGATCTTAGTAATACGATTTCTCTCTGAGTGACAGAGTATTACAAAAAAGTTCAATAAATGTCCAAATACGTGCTGTGGTCTGTATATCACTCGATTATGGAAGATTATGTAAGTTCGTTTTCTTTAGCACGTAAGACATTTCATGTTTTATAAGCAGTAGTTATTCCAGATGCGTTGAATAAAAGCACGAATGAAATGTTTGACTTAACATGAAAAATAATATCAAATACGAACTAATATAACACACATATCATGTTGTTTCTTGCATATTGCTCCATTGATCAGTATATTTAATACCATAACTGTAAATTCATAATGAAGAACAAAATAAATGTGTTTCACTCATATGAGTGAACATGTTGAACATAACACAGATTAAATTTTAATATGCCTCATATTTTCTTTCGTATTACTTACCTGTTAGAAAATCGCCAGGAAGATGTTGTCGAAATATCAATCGAAAAACATGTATTACTAAAACATTGTAAAATAACTGTTTTGTATGGAAAGTTCTTGATTTGTGCTGTTGAACCACTGTTAAATGTTTTGTGATTACAAAAATGTTCCGCCGTGTACATGTATGTATCAAATCAGCTTATACTTCATGTGTTATGTTTTGTGACTTTGTATCATTATTTTCATTTTTTGTTGTTTTTTTTCCTCAAAATTTAAAATTTTTATTTTTTATGTTTTTTTAACTTGAAATGTTTTACATTGTGTTATGGCTGACCCGTTTATTACTTTAAATATATAATTCAGGACAATCACCGGTTGACTTGTTCTCTATTAAAATTAGGAGATGGGTTATTACAAAGACGTTAACAGGTACTAGATTAAATTTTTGCATATCTGATTAGTTACTGGCAAGGGTAAAACAAACGCAGTCTTGTCTACTACCGACGAATAAATCTTGCTTAATTGCTACTACCTTTTTTTAGAATGTTTAACTTATGAAATGATAATTATTATATATGTGTTTGATTGTGAAACTTAACAACCACCTTTGTTTGTGGGTATTTCTTGTTAAATTATTATCATTTATTACCATATAAATATAATCAAAATACTAACTTGCTTGTGTCATCCATGCTGATAAAAAAGTAGACTTCAGAAAACTTTTTGAAGAATGGCGCCCAATTCCTGTTGCTGAAAATTGTGTTATGAATTACAATATAATTACTTAAAATAAATTAGTTGTTTCTCTTATTTTGACTAGTCACCTTGCAAAGTTCGTGCCATCTTTGTCTGTAAGCGTCGAAATATATATATATATCGTAAATAGAAAAAGAACAATTGATCCTTACAATAACAAATTAAAATTTCTAAAAAAATTGCATTAGTGTATCATCCATTTACACATCGAGTTAAAATGTCATCACATTAGATAAAAATCTCAATCAACAAAATAATGGTAGACAACTCAACTCCTTGAATAAAAATATCTGCATAGAGTTAGCAGTAAATTATTTTGTCTTACATATATGTTATAATGTTCATTATGTAGGATATTCAGAGTGTTCTCATATTTAGCTTAAACTTAAGATAAAAATGACAGCCAACTCTTTGAATACTCGGCGACTAACGGTAATAAGCAGTACGGCACTATTAACGTTAGTGACAATCTTTTTGTGAAACATTTTAAATACAGTTTTTATGAAGGTAAAGGAAAACAAAAGATACCTATTCATTCATTTTTTTAATTCTTTTCGCAGAACAGCATTTTGATTAATTCTCCCCTCCCTTTTTGACACATCGTGTGAAAATATTACGTTTTACATTGGATGGTAAGTTTTCACTGTAGGACATGGCAACCAATTTCTCTTAACAGATGATAGACATGCGTTACTTAATGTACGCGTTGAACAGTGCTCAACAGATACCGTAAGCCAAAGTAATGTCCAGCCCTGACTGGAATACAGGACTATGCATGATTAAGATATATAACTTAATATGCTATCATACTTGTATCTTTCAGAACATCTCAACGGATTTACACAATGTGGGATGAAAATTAGATGAACAAAAACAAGTATTTGAAATTATCAAAATGTCTTGCAATCTTCTTATGATTGGTCATAATATGTGAACATTTTTTTTTTTGTAAAGTTAAAAAAATTGGAAAAGAGTGGCAAAGATACTTTCAATTTCACCAATCAAACATAAACTGTTAACGCCATTGCTAAGAAATAAAGACAAACAGACAAACAATAATTCACGATTAAAAACATAAAATAAAGACAAAATAAGGACGAGAGATAGAAAAGAGGAGATAAGAGTATATATAGTCTCATTGTTCGAGTTCGAGAACAAAAAGTACATGTGTCAACTGTGAAGTAATACATTTTAATATTTGTGGTGAAAGGATATTGTAAAGTCGTTGTTTATGTAGATTTAATAAAGAAAAACACAGTTGATACATACTTTGTTCCTTTTCTGCTTTAACAGTGATCAATGAAGCTTGAGATGCACTAGTTACTGGGTCTAAAGAATAAATGATTATATATTAAGAAGAACCTTGACAAGACAAAAAATTGTATTATTAGCCAATTGTTTTGAAAAAATCACTTTTTACACTGAAAGAATATACTAGACAAACTAAGTTTCCAGCACTTCGGCTTTTCACTGGCAGTTCATTTGACTAACATTGCGAGCTGTGATTTAACATGTTTGATTTTTAGCGTTCCTGATAAAGGTAAGGCAAGAAATCAACACACAAAATTTAGAAAGTCTAATTTTCAAATACTTAGAAGTGATTTTAAAAGTAGGGACTGTGTTAACTACTTCTTGCCATTATATGTTATACCTTTTTTACAAAAATAAAACGGTAGTGTAGAATTGCAATCAATGTAGTCTTTATTCCATGAATTGTTAGTCACATTCCATCTTTTTGCTGCACATTTTACCAGTTGATGATTGTTTAGAACATCTAAAAAGGGAGCAACGTAAAATTTAGACATAATAGTTTTATTACACTTTATTAATTTTGTATACGACATTAAAGTTCGATTTTTTTTAAATGTTAACATACAATGCACAGACTATGGTATTTGATGCAGGACTTAGGAAATAACCTTGGTTATATGATATGTCATATTTTGATGTAAGATCAAATACTTGGATTGTCAATTATTCGGGATGTCATTTTTATGTAAGTTCAAATACTTGGATCGTCAATAATAATTCGTTAAAACGAACAATGTTGTCTGTGTTAAAAAAAAAAAAAAATCGACGCTTAAAGTTGAATATTGAAGGCTACATGTAGTATACTAAGCAGTATAGTGTGATGCTTCAAAGTAACAAAATGTGAAACAATTTAAACAAAAATCATCAACGTCCTAGTTTATGTACAAAACAGTATAAAAAACAAATTATGTAATAGACAACGACAACTAAAACTACAAACACTAAAATTACTTTAGGTACCCGAATACGGCATCTTGTATAAGTTAACATATATTTATTTTGTTGACAAA
This sequence comes from Mytilus galloprovincialis, assembly GCA_037788925.1. NCBI lineage: Eukaryota > Metazoa > Mollusca > Bivalvia > Mytilida > Mytilidae > Mytilus > Mytilus galloprovincialis. The sequence continues at coordinate 15,831,367 of CM075339.1, forward strand.
AGAATGATGTAAGGCAAAGACTAGTTATATCACAATGTATTTACTATATTTTGAGTTTAGTTGAAATATATTCAGCGTAAAACAAAATTGACATATACTCATATTCGTGGGTTGACCAAAATATTTATATTTGCTTTATTAAATAACGTGGTCTTTTTTCTATTTCGACACACATTCAAAATATTAATATGATTGCTTTTTCAATTTTATTAATAAGTAAACCAATACCTTTAGTAGAATGAATATTGTATAAAAACGATCTTTCATGTCGGAACATTCGTGTCCAAGTGTTTGCAGTTACATGGGAACATCCAGAGTCAAAGTCGTCCAAAAAATATGTGCCATACTTGGAAATACACTTTTGCAAACTTCCATTCCATCCGAGTCCCCAACTACGTATAACCTCATAATTCGCTAAACAAAATGAATACAAGCAAACAGTATAAAACGAGGTTTAATTTAGTGATGATGAATATATGGACAGATAATGAAACTTTGCACTAATTTACCTCAAAGGTTTTTGGTACATGAAAGTCCTTATTTTTATTCCTGTTCATGCTTTTATTCTTCTTCTCGGTACTGAGGGTATTTAACGATCTAACTATATACAAACTAAACAGATTTGCATGGTCGGCGTTCTACATGTTTTACTTAACAGACAGTGGAGACTCAACTATTCTTAAAGAAGCTTGAATGCATAGCCTTATGTTGGGCTTTTGTATATAAATATATAATTATAAATACATACATATTTCAAAAATTCAAATGACAACTTAATAACCTAACATAATTGTGAGAAAAATAGTTGAAAGTTATCAATAATAAAAAGATTATGAAGCAAAATAGAATCAAACAAAAATACAATTAAAAAGTCGAATGAAAAAAACAACTTATATATATAAAAACAATACTTAAATAGAAACACGCAATGGCAAAGGAGGACTGCCGTGACGTGTGTAGAAAATTTGGTTATTAAATATATAACTCCAAATTGTATGATGATGCTTCTGTTTTTGAAGGAAAATTAATGCAATTCAAGATAAAAGAGGGACTAAAGATACCAAAGGGACAGTCAAACTCATACATCGAAAATAAACTTACAACGCCATGGCTTAAAATGAAAAAAAGACAAACCGATAAACAATAGTGCACATGACACAACATACATGACATAGAAAACCAAAGAATAAACAACACAAACTCCACCACAATCTAGGGGCTATCTCAGGTGCTCCGGAAGGGTAAGCAGATCCTGCACCACATGTGGCACCCGTCGTGTTGCTTATGTGATAACAAATCCGGTAAATAGTCTTATTCGGTAGGTCACATTCATGAAAGGGAAGGCAATTATGATTACGACATAAGGAACATATCTGATATCATTTGTGAAACGGTTATTCCATAACGGTCAACCAACTCGTGATGGCTTCCGTAAAATTAATGATTTCAACTTCAACGTGGCCGGGTTAAGTTTTGTTGTAAAATCCGGACGATATGAAAATGTTTGCTTTAAATTAATATATATAAGTATGGGCGAATTAAAGGTGCTCACAGTTCAATGAACAACAATTATCAGTAGTCGATTGCCTTGTATCTGAATAATTAATTAATTTTGTTTTGAGATATATATATATATAATAAAAATTCTAACATTACGTTCTTCAAAAGCTACACACTCATGGTAAAATATAAATATATTGTTTGGGCTGTTCTGATCTTACTCAAACATCATATGTTTTTTAATCAATTAGCTTCCCGACGTCATAGAACGATGACGTAAGAATGAAGCATTTTTGGAGAAAATACACTCTTATGAAACCGAAAATCATCACAACAAAGAAACGATGCAAAATTTGATCTAAGCCAATATTTTAATACATATAAGACATATTCAAAAAATTTCATTAGAAAATTCTTCAAAACCTATCTAAAAACATTATTAAGATAAGTTTAGCATGCCAATTATAACGTTTGTTCCGTTCTTTTGCGTCAATTTGAAAAAAATATTTGGCATAAAGGGCCAATCCGAGGTAAAACCACGATATATTCAAGCCCCAATGAATTATTCACTAACCATTTTTATTAAATCCATCAATAGTTTTTTTAGCAATTGATTTTAGTAAATCTCATCATAATAAAGGGTTTTAAATATTGAAACGTGTGAACTAAAGGAGGCTCGAGGGTTCCAAAATTTCAGCACAATTTTAAACATTTTTTTTTATTGATCACTCTAATAGTTCTTTCTTTATCATATGGTTAAAAAATCAACTGATAAAATCAATTCATTTTGGCCCTAGATGACTATAAAGAGTACATAGTATTTAATGAGCTCCAAATTATCAACATTTGGTGCAAAAATGCAATTTAAGACATTAAAATTTAATTATATTTTTTAACTCATCGTTTATTATTTTTTTAAATTCAAATATACTGTACATAAACTGAACTATATATATATCTATTGTAAAATGAAAGCGATTTCTGTAATTAAGTCCTTATATTTTTCTATATATCCAACATTTTTTCAATAAGTTCAACAGAAAAAAATGACCTGAAAAACAAATGTATGCTTCTTTCGATGACCCTATTTTTTTTATGATAAAGTTTGGTTTTTTTTATAGAAAAGTATAGCAAAATCTTATATAAAAAAGTGATTTATACACGCGAGCCCAATTAAACATTGTTGAACTTCGATGATAAAATCGTTTCCAAAAATTATTGCAATAAGAATAAAAATTCTTAACAAATATAATTCATCTACAATGTAGTTGAAAAATGCTTTGTCAAAAGAAGTAACAGAAGTGATGTCAAAAGATTGGATACGAATATTATAGACTTTATCGACAACTAAAAAAACAGACGAAGATGAAATAATATACATGTATAGTCCGTGCCTGGGGGTGTTATGAACATTTGTTTAGCCTAGAAAAATCATATTTCACGAGGGCAATGCCCGGGGAAAATAGGATTTCTCGAGGGTAGGCAAATCGTCATTTTTCCGGAGGCCAAGATAACACATGTTTGTGTCACTGCTTATGATTTGAATACTTCCTGGACATTAAATATTAGTTTGTATACATTGTTTCTGCAATAAGCTGGTCCTTAACAATAATCACGACACACACATTGATAAACAGTACGTATCATAAGTTAAATATTAATCTTTTTCTTTGAACGTCTGGAAGTAATTTGAAGACGATACTGATTTTGGTTAAATCAATTTAAAAATAAAACAGAAGTTAAAAACAGTATGTACATTCACCGCGCATAACGTCGCACGACATAATCCCGGCATTTCAGAGATGAGTATGATACTCAAAGAGGAATATTGCAAAAACAGATAGGAAACAGGTCGTATTTCAAAATAGCCAGTAAATATTATTATAAAATAGTAGTGTTGTCAACGGTTAAACGGTTAACCGGTTAATCGTTTGAGCGACCGAATATCGAATAACAAAAATGCTTACCGGTTAACCGGATTGTTTCAATTTTAAATAGATTTGATATAATTTGTATGGAAATCATTAAATAGTTATGTTTTATTTAAAAAGGGTCATCGTGGTAATTCATTTGACAGATCAATTGTCCAGTATATTGATTGCTATTGTTAATCCAAAAAAACATAAAATTAATTAGAACTTCTCTATCAGCTCGGGGCAAGATCTTAAGGAAACATAATTAGTATACATGCTTTTTAACAGTAACTTTAAATCAGTAAAACAATTAATTTTTTAATAATGGTTAACATGCCTTTCATTTCAAATTGATACACTCCACATTATTTTCGGAGACAACAAGAGAACATAAAAGAATCATTGGCTGCAGACATGTTTAATTCTACGAGATCAAGAAGGTTTATTTTATAATTTTTCAATCTAAAGTTAGTACAAACTCCATAGTTGATACAGTGTATTTGATTACTCAAACTCAAACTTCGCCATGAATTCTTACAGACATGCTATATAATGCCAAAGGACAAACTTTAATTCATCGTATTGTAAAAACGTAACTTTAGGACTTGGATGGAAGTGTTTCATATTGACACTCATACCTAATCTTCTTGTATCTTTATGTAGGGTACTATAGATAATGCCTTCAAACATCAACTTTTACTACCGGCTAACCGGTTAATCGGTCGAACGATTGTCCGAGTAACCGGTTAAGCAAAAGTGCACGATTTGACAACACTATAAAATAGTGAATAGTACTGAATATTTGCAACATTGTTTTCTGATAAATAAGAGTACAACCAAAATATTCATGTTAGAATAATAGATATCTTCAGTTGAATTAAATAGAGCATTTATTATTTTACGAAATTTCTCTTTGATCTTACTGACTGATAATTTTCTTTCTCAGCGAAGTCGAGTATTATGAAAATTATCGCTAAAAACTAAGGGGGCACGTGACGTTATTAAAGAAATTGACATGAAATTGACAACGTCGTCATAGGTAAAATAGCGATACACAGGTTATCATTGATCATCTCAACTCGATGGCTTTTCTCACTTTCGCCGTCCCGGCTCAAGCCAGAAAATCAATCTCGTTGAGATGATTAACAATAATCTATAAATATCATCGAAAGATCTTACCACAAACCCCGTTATAATCGTTCGACGAACAGCTTGCAACATACGGACCTTTAATTGTATTATATGGGTTCCCAGGAGTACATAACATATACATACAATTTTCCTTCTTAGTTTCATATGATTCAGAGTTTGAGTATCCTGCAACATAAAATTGAATTGCGTGTATTTTAGATAAAAACTTAATATTTTGATTTATATATATATATAATCATATCATATACCGTACATTGAGAAATTTTACTATCGGGATATTTTGGCTCTCGAAAGGCTATAAGAGGTTGATGTGGCTAAATTGTTACACTTTTGTGAAGAGATTCTTGACCGTTGCTAGTCATTACGTTTTTTTATCCATGCTATGTGGATTTGTTTGTTGTGTGTATGTTGGTGCTTCGTCCAGATCATGTACTTAATTTTTGAACCATAATAGTGAACGAGTTCATTGGTCTAAGCTCCATTTTACATTAGTTGACAACATGTCCAGGTTTATGGTAAATTTTGATGACCTATATGTTATATTCTGCATGGTGCATGTATGTTGATAGATATGACACCATACAAACTAGGAACACAACAAAGTTAGTTAAGGATGTTTGCTACTCTGTTTAAAAATAACAAACTTTTTAAAAGACTGTTATAAATTGAAAGTATATAAATACAATAAAAAAGCAGAAAAAAATGGAGGGTCCATGTGCTTGTTTTCGAGATATAAGCTGTTGAAAATTTGACGGCAAATAATTCTCTCTAGGTTTTTCTTTCACTTAACATTGACACCTTTTTTGTTTAAAAAACTGAAAAATATCAAGGATTTCACAAGATTTTGAAAAATGTCTTTTCAAATTATATGTAATAAAAATATGAAAAGAAAAGTAGAGGTTAGTGGGCAATTTTTTTAATGTCAATACATGGATAAAACCAGAGGATTCCGAAAATCTGGCAAAAATTCAAAAAGTAGAGAAGCAAAAATCCCTAAATGAAGGAACGTGATATGAACTTTAATTGCAAATAGTTTAAATCAGAAACTATCATTATCTCGTACTCCTAATTATTACTGCTTACAAAATAACTATGAAAAAAACGAAGGTATCTAATTATTAATAGCAAATTCTGTAACTATCAACAAATCTCCGGCACGTATAGTCTAAGCTTCTCCTGAAAACCTGTTTGGTGGTAGCTATTTAAAAAACAAACACAACATAGGTTGACCAGAGAATATTATGTGCCCGTTGCAATTGTAACAGGTCACCTAGGAATTTGCCTAAAAAATGTCTATTTTATCTTACATAAATGACCAACTTCAATCAGTTATCATGCACACATTTTAATTGTAATGAATATTATAACATTGGTTCATTGAGATATAACACTTGACCCTTTTAATGTTTAAGTACAATGGGTGACTATTTGTCCTGATACGCTGTATGACATGGTTGGTTGGTGAAGATAATTTTTAAAAGTTAAAGCCAATATTTCATGTATTCAATCATAATGTATTGAAACTAATATTATACATGAATACGGAAATCATTAAATTGAACACGAAACAATGAACAACAAAACTACAACAACATTCACAGGATAAATACATGCTCTACTTCAGGGTTGTCAGCGTTACATTTTCACAAGGAAAGAAAAACGGGATCGCGGGGAGGGTCGAGAAACACATTCATGGAGTCTTGATGATCAATGAGACGTGTTTAATGTAATGATTTCCGTCTTCAAGCTAGAGGTTTATGATTTATTCCTATAACTTTCAACTCCGTTTAATGAACTTACTTTCATAGACAATCAGATGCGTGTAAGTGTTTCCTTCACAGTCGTTTGGGTTTGAAGTATTGGTTGGCAATTTTGACATGCATTTACAGACCGGATATTTACCTGTCTTAATTATAAAATAGATAATGCACAATACTTATACTACAGAAATAATTTGTTAAAAAATACGTTTTGTTTTTCTGCGATAAAAATTCAACCATCTTCATTTTAAAGTGTTTACAGTTATTAATTTAAACTGCAAAGTTGTTGATAAGTCTATATATAGCCACATACAGAATACAAATATGTTTCCATTTCGGAAAATTAACTCAATTCCTACAAGTATTATCTGAGGTTAAATTTATCTTTTCAAGAACAGTTCCAGTGATAAACTAACTCAATCCTTAATTTTATGTTTAATCTGATAAACTGATAGATTGGTGTTTGACGTCACTTTCAATGTTTTTCCCAAGTAAATATCTTTTATTACATAAAAAACCGCCATTTTTTAAACCCTATAGGAATATCTTTACTTTCATTAGATAGAATTACATTAATATCTTTATTTTATTTTTTTTTAAAAATCATATATAATAACGCCTTGTTTTATGGATAGTTGTTTTTAACACTTAACAATAGTTTTGTATTGGAAGAAGAAGCCGGAATACTAAGAGAAAACAAAAACCTATCGGCCAAAGACTAAAAAATCTTATTGATAATGAGAAGATTGTAGAACTTCTGCAGTCTGTAGATTAAAAGATGGAACGCATAACAAATCGTTCGTCAAGTTAAATTAATATCTCAAACAATTATGTAAACGGAATAAAAATAAAAACCGAATTCTACTTGCAGGCCCAATAGTCAAATATTAAAATATAGAGTCTATAGTCAAAGCTTGCAAATTGTTAAGTTTTCATTTTAAATTTCATTTGATTTTCTTTATAAAAATTTGAAATTGTGGAATGAACGTTCCAAATGTTCAAATGAAGATGTAAGTAATTATAGGCAACATTACGGCCTTAAATATAAAAAAACAAATTAATACTATGTGGTCGGATAAAAACAGCTCTGAAATATGAAACAGTTCAATTAAAAAACAGCTAGATATATCAAGATGATTGTAAAATGTTAAGATACTATAAATATTGTTCGTATATTGTTCGTACCTGATAGGCGAAAAACTCAAATCCTTGACAATCTATTTCACAATTTGCTATCGTTTTCATCTCAAAAATATTTCCAGTTGTATGATCATCATTTCTATAGCAACCTTTGAAATCCATGAAAATAATCTCGTTGTAATAAAATGAGAGGTTATACGTTTATATCATTGAACTTTCACAATAAAGATGAATCGTGAACCTATTTTTTTGTTTAAATTCTCTCACGTCCATCTAGTTGTACAAGTAGAAACGATTCTTTCGATAATTTCAAATTTATAATATTATTTGACAGAATATTCAATTTAAGTCACCGAGAATATGATTGATGTTCTTAGTTGTTTTTGACTCGGACGTTTGGAATATTTTTAGATTGGTACATCGTTTATTGTCTGTTGTGTCATTTGTGTTTGTATTTAATACCTTTCTACAGTTTGTTAGTGCGATATATTGTTACATCATTGACCCAAGGTAGGTAAAGCGTAGAAAACTTTAAATATGTATCTCTACATACACTTATCTTTTGTTTAGATAAACATCTATGTGTTATTAAAATATTACTCATTTCATAATTATTTATTTTTTCTCATACTATATTTGTTCTTTAACACGGTTAAGAGTTACACTTACCTCGAATTTCTAACCACTTCGACAGAAATTCAACGCTTCCGATCCATACTGACATGTTAAAACGTGTTGCCGGACCAAACTCTTCAGCAGAAATATCAGATTTTAAATATGCGTTATCGTCTCTACATCTGTTGTATGCCTCTCTCCACGTCACAGTGGTTTCTGTTGAAATTTCGACTGCAACAAACAAAATAAAACATTCGAGCATAAGTCAACAATCGATGTTTCTATTTTTCTGGTAAGATCAATTGTTCCTGTTCTAAATCTTACCACCGATAAAAGAAAAGAACGAGATACAGCCGGTAGAGACATACACATGTAATATTTAATATTTTAATAATGTACCTGCTATACCTTTTTAATTTATTCCCACAAATTTGAAATTTTTCTATCTATCAAACTTAAAAAAAAAACGAGCCCGATTGTAAATCTAAATATAGAAAAATGCATACAGCTTGACAAAAACTTTCGACTTAATCAGCTAACTATCTGAACCATTGACAAACCATACGTAAAGTCATACCAATAAAAGGACTTGCAAAAGTAGGTATGACCCCTTCTTGTTCCAGATGCATAATGAACAAAGAACAATTTATCTTATGTTATCAAAGACGCAAAACGTGTCACTGTACTTATTTTGCTAAGATTTTAGAATACCGTTAGATAAATCAAAGGTACGATTTCAAAGTTATTAATAATATACGAGTAAGTTAAGAAAGATATTATAGAAACTTCCTCTTAATGTTTATTTGTAGTGGCGACGGTGTATGTGTAATGAACTGAAAAGTGGTAGATATAACACACGTCAGGGAAGTAGCATCTTAATTAAAGGGTTAAAAGAAGACGAATCCTGTTTTGTACTGGAATCATTTCCAGCTACCACCAGAAAACTACAATATTGGCCCGTCTTTTATGATTGACTCTAAATAATCAGTCATGCCCATCGTGTTTTCATGGATATCGAATTTCAGGGTTTGTCAAAATTCAGCATGCAAGCCTATTGTAAATATGTTGTTCTTTGAACATTAAAGTTCACGGTTAATCTTTCTGTGAAATCCCCAACAATTGCTCATATGAATAGGTCAAATGTTAAAGGAGCAGAAAGCTCATTATTATTCACACAAGTAAACAATAAAATACTGAAATCTTATAGAACAACTTAGTTATCTTATTTCAAATAACGCTTTCCTTGGAAACGTTGTTATATATTAAAAAAATATACAATAAGTAAACACAATATTCATGTACTAATAAAGGCAACAGTAGTTTACAGCTGTTCAAACTGCGTGCGTCATATATTGAAACAATTATAAAAAATAGACGACTATTGCAATCAGCATACATTCGGATATCTGTCGAAACAGCAGAAAAATCGAAACAATCCTACCAATTGAGAGATTAAGCTAGATCACCTGGTTAAGTCTACCATTTCTTCAAATGCCTGTTCCAATTCAAGAACTGCACAGGTTTTTTCAACTCTTGAAATACGTTTGATTTTTGATTTTGCCGTTTGTTGGAGGACTGCACGCTTTTGACAAATGTTTGATTTTACATTTGAGGTCGATAGTGTTGATATTTTACTGATTTAAAAAAAATTATACGTTGACTATGTTAGAAAACTTTTTTTTAGAAATTGCCACAACATCCTTGTATATTTGAATTTCGAATTGTTCATGTTTTCAAGCCAAGTTCAGTAAATATGACAGTGTTTCCTGACGTATTTGTTTGATGTTATATTGGCAAATGTCAACTATTGATTTATAATGCCAGGGTAATACACTGTATTGTGAAATTCCAAATTATTACAGAAATAATTAATATCATCGATATGTAATTCATAAGCATTATTTGCATTTGTATATGGTGAGGTATTTCTTTTCAAAATGTCACTTGAAAGAGTCAATTTGTCCGTTGCTAAGTATTTATTTTTCAATGAAGTGTTTTGTGACCTGTTGTTTGTCTTTAGTAATTGTTCGTGTTTTGCCATATAGTTTGTGTTTTTTACAACCTTCATGCACAGTATCTGTGATATTTGTGAACGATTCAAAATAGTTATCAACGATACCAGGATTATAATTCAGTACGCCAGACACGCGTTTTGTCTACATAAGACTCATCAGTGACGCTCAGATCAGAATAGGTATCAAGCCAAACAAGTACAAAGTTGAAGCATTGAGGACCTTAAATTCCCAAAAGGTTGTGGTAAATAAGGCTAAGGTAGTCTATTCCTGGGTTAGAAAATCCTAAGTTTTTAGAAAAATCCTAAGTTTTTAGAAAAATTCAAAGTTTTGTAACATGAAATTTATAAAAATGACAATATAATTGATATTCGTGTCAACACCGAAGTGCTGACTACTAGGCTGGTGATACCCTCAGGGACGAAACGTCTACCAGCAGTGGCATCGACCGAGTGTTGTAAGTAGTTATCACAGGTACCAAGAATATAATTTAGTACGTCAGACGCGCTTTTCGTCTACATAAAACTCACCAGTGACGCTCAGATCAAAATAGGTAACAAGCCAAACATAACTGTCAATTGTATAGTCTGCCTTTTTATCAAAATATGCTCCGTACATATTTGGAAGTAAATTGTGTACTTACCCGTCAGTAGAATCAATAATACACACACATTGATCAACATGATCAACATATATCTACAATATAATTATTCACAACAAAATTCCTTTTCAATTATATTATTCCACATCATTTTATCAAAAATGTGTTTGCGTCTCATACATTGAATTCATCAATGTTGTCCTTAAAGAAACAAGGAAGTAGAGAACCTAATAGTTTCTAAAATAAATACATACTATTTAAACTACTGTGGTATGTTATCATCAGATAATGCTTTGTTTGTATTACATATACATTTTAAGGTCCTCATACAGATTATTTTTGTCTTATAGACAGCATATTAAAAAAAAATACAATTTATAGTCAAAGTATTTGTGTATCGTATAAAAAATTATCATTGTAAGTAGTGTTTTTAAAAGATGAAATAAATATGGCTTCTGACGGTGTTATTCAAATCAAGGCGATTCAAAATTTACCCTAATCATATAATATTACATTCATGTGGTAAACAAACCGATAAATAACTATCGGTTATCTACTGCACGAGGAAATAAACGTTTATATCTGTGACATTGCAGAATATAGGGGTCATCATAACATATAATGTAAAGAAGAACTTCCGTGATTAAATTATATAAAATAAACGCTAAACCCTTTGTGCAGATATTTTTTGTATATTCTTTGTGAAATGACTTGTTACATCTAAAAATATAAAAAGCCTCTATAAAATTAGAAAAGACAAAGTTCATAGGGATATCCACGTATTGCTTTCTGTAACATGCATGCGTATGTTGGATAAATGGACATTTAAAATATGTTTATCACGGATGTGAAGGTTAAGATGACAATCCAAACCATAGATCTTTTTTGTTCAATAAATAATTATTATTTGTTGTGTCTTAATTGACCATTTAATTTATAACATATCAAACACCTTGTTGCGGTGGATTATGTAATAGTTAGAGTGCAGTAATAGTTTTAAATGAATGTCGAATGTATTTGATTTGCCAATGAGACTATAATGCAATGAAGTCCAAATGGCGTGGCCTTAAGCAATTGAACATATACAGTCCTTGGATGGTGTTAACTTCCCGATAACACCATACACCATTACACCATATACCATTACACCATACACCTTCAAACATGTTACACCTTTGCAGCATACACCTTACAACATTACACCAAACACTATTCCCCATTCTATCTACATGATCCGAAATTACCCATAATGCAATTATATTTATAATATTAAGATCATTATTATTGTTTATGTTTACAATTCGAAAAAATGAAATAAAAAGAACTTCGTTTTCAACCAATGAAATGTCGTATACCATCATTCACACCCTTCCCGATCGCACGTTACACAATCACACCATCCCTCAAACACCATTACACCATTCCTCTTACACCATAAACCATAGCACCATACACCTTACACCATTGCAACATATGCCATACACCATTACACCATACACGTTTTTTTGGGAAGTTTACACCATCTAAGGGCTGTATAGAAATGAAAATAAGAGACAACAACTGAATAACAGGGTTCTGAATTTGGACAGGCACATACTGTGGATTCATTTATTTTCGTGGGTACCAATTTTCGCGGTTTGAGGAAAACTTGCATATTCGTGGATATTTCATTTCGTGGTTTTGACAAAGTATGCATATATTCCTTTAGAAAATTTGCAATTCGTTGAATATTTAAATTCGTGGTTTCCCGGTACCCACGAAATCCACGAAAATTGGTATCCAACGAATAATAATGAATCCACTGTACACAATGCGGCGGGGTTAAACTTGTTTGAATGCGCTTAATCCGTTACTTATTACCTAGAACAGTTGGGTAGCAGTACAACTGGAAACAAAAAAAATATGTGGATACTGAAAAATTCAAAAGAGTTATTGGTGAATTAACATTCACAATCAATAAAACATTGTACCAACATTAGAAGCTATGATTTTTCAACTCATCACACCACTATTCCACATACTAAACTTAAAGCTCGACTGGAAGAACTCGTCAGCTTATTTTTCTTTAACAAAAAGGGCACTACACGTTTTCAATATCTAGTTTTTGGCAGGAATTTAGCTTAAACATAATACAAAGTCGAGCAAACAATACACCGAAGAGGATATAACTGCCATGTTGGATTTTTAATTGACAACATATTTGTTGAATTTGGAGGTTTAATATTCCAACAGACTTTCGGAATCCCAATGGGTACCAATTGCGCTCCTCTTCTTGCAGATTTGTATTTCTATTCCTATAAACCAAAGGCTTGTACAGAAAGGAGACAAGAAATTAGCCCAGTCTTTTTATTTCACCTTTCGGTATATTGTACCGTCTCTTAATAATAATAGATGCAGTGATCACTTACATTTAATATATCCAAGTGAATCTGAAATTAAAGTTACAACCGACACAGATAAATTTGCTTCATATTTAGTCCTTTTTCTCGAAATGGTTACTGATGGTAATATAAATACCAAAATTTATGACAAACGCGATTATTTTAATTTTCCTATAGTCAACTGTCCATTTCTGTGTAGCAACATCCCAGCGGCACCAGCATATGGAGTATATGTGTCTCAATTGATACGTTACTCAAGAGCTAGCTCAAAGTACGTTGATTTTGTTGAACGAGGAATACTGCTTTCTCAAAAGTTGCTAAGACAGGGCTATGAATCAATCAAATTAAGGTCATCACTCAAGAAATTTTACGGTCGACGTCATGAGATGATTGACCATTATGACTAAAAGTGTGTCAAAAATCATATTTGATATTCTTCTTCAGTCATAATAACCTTCCATCAGGTACAGGAAATGCTTAACCTTCCGGATCATTTGATTTCACTCCCGATTTTTAGTGGACTTCATGTTGTTTCTTACTTATTATTTATAACTGTTGATGTACATGTCTTTTGGTTTTACGAGTCTTTGTTTACCCCTTGGTTTTGATTGTTATTGTTTTTTAACGCAATACATTCTGCTGTTAATTAATCACATCTGTATATGCTACACTATGATGTAAAACCATATGCGCATATCAAATTAGTAGTTTCTATTTGATGCAACCATTATGTTTGTCTAGATAGTTTGATTTCTGACATAGTACATGTATATGCACACACAAATGTTGTCAAATGCATTAAGTGTTGATATTAATATTTGACCATTTCAAAGGTTCCAATTTATGTTGATTTCTAGTATATTTTCACTCATGTTAGAAAGCAAGTGAAAGATTTGAATTTTCAAAGTGGCCTAAGCTGTCAAATTCACCGATATAGTTAAAATTCTTGTATTTGATTTATAACATACTAAAACGAATTTATTCTTCTGGTGTATATTCTATGGTCAGGTTGTTATCACTGACGCATTCCCCATTTCCATTCACAATTTTATCCAAGTTTTAAAAAATCATGAAAGAGTTTTAGACCAGAAGCAATTCAATTATACATCAGTATGACCTCCGACGACTTCAGACGGTCGTATAGCCCAATTTAAACATATTTATATTATTCTAAATATATAGCACTTGCAATCTGATCTGTTAATATTTATTAATTTTTGTTTTATAAGTTACCAAAATTATGTTAATCATTGATTTATCTGTATACTAAATTTTTATAGTAGGCCGGACAAGTCATCGAAATATTTATTCCTTGAAGGGTTTTGTTTGCAATGTTGACATCGTTTTTTACTTTTAAATGAATGAGACACGTTCATGAACACATGTGCACTCATCTCCTCTTTTTGTCGATTTCAAATTTTTTATGCTTTGGGATAAAACTAATTTGAAATAATGACTTGCAAGTCAATAACTAATTAGTGCTGTTCTTTTGTAATAACTTTGACAACCTTGAACCATACAAACTGTCAATAGCGACATGTCAGTTCTTTATAACGCTTATACAAAGTAATGAAACACAAAAAGAAAATTTATATATATTTTTTTGTTTTGTTGTGTCGTACTCCAAGTAAATGCCACTGTAACAATATAAAAATGCCATTAAACTAATGAAGAGATATACATTGTTTTTCATTCTGAAAAGTGTACGAATATCAATTCGTGTACATGTTTGACGTTTAAATCAGTCAATATTATAAAAGATCATACATGCAATATACGGAATCCCGTTCAAGTTTAGTAATCACGTCGATGAGGCTCGGTTCATGTGGTGTCTGATAAAGTTATGTTTGTTTTATTTTCATGAGAAATCCCAATAAGGGCTATCCAGAACGGACGTCACATGACCGCCTTTAACATAAGATTAAAAACGCCGCAAATAGGTTCACTAAATACACATTGGTACATATATAATAAAATGTCTTACAAACCAATTCTGAATAATCGAAAAAAGAATAATAGAGCATGACAGAAACAACTACGACAAGGATTCCTAATTTGGGATATTTACATATATAACTCTTGTGAAGATGTTAAATCTGGTTTGGGTGAATATTATATCCTTTTGTTTCATCGCCGCCTATGGAATAAGTTGCAAGAATACTTATTCAGTGGGATGTTTTGTCAAAAAGCAAACTGACACCACAAAGTGTGCTAAATCAACCGTTTGAAGATTTTTTGTCTGATCAATGAGTTATTGGCTGTAAAATTTTCTGGTCATTGTATCTCTTTTTTTTAATCATCAAATGCAATAATATTTGTATGCGCTTATTTGTAGATACACAAAACGGCTCATTAATGAGATAAACAAAACTAACTAATCTAAATAGAACTTATTACTGTCAAGCTTTATCAAACTGTTACTGCATAGAGAAAGGAATAACTTAATTGAGTATGCTCTTTTTAAAAACAAACCCAAATGTCCCGCTCGCTCATTTCATAGCCAGTATTTACCTAATGTATTGATTATTTTTATTCTGTTTTTGTTATTAACAAAATAGCTGCAGCTGTAAAATATGTTAACAACAATCCATCGCACATTTTGGAAGAATAAATTCCTTCTGCCAAGATGTTAAGCTTAAGTATCGCTTGAATACACGTATCAATACAACAATAGTCTCCTAGACTATTTCAAACAATTTGTATTTCCAATGGCCACACTGATGATCAAAATTCAATTAGTCAATGACTGTACAGTATACATTATCAGTTACGTTGTCAATTTTTAAATCATCGTAATGTTCTTTTTCCTGGTATAGTCTAGGTTTTCTACAACAACAAAACAAATAATTGTACTCTAATAGTGATTTTCTGGGAAATTATAGTTATTGTGTAGTTTAAGCTAATTGTGAATATAACATTCAATACAACACGAATAAATATGAAATGCTGTTCAAGTAAATAAATTACACTTCTAAAACATATATATCTTTGTGACAAAATAATCGTATTAAAAATTAAAAAATCACTAGTTAACATCTATCAGAAATTTGAAAAGGTTAGTTGCGGAACATGACTTATGATTTTCTAAGTGCATCGTTTTGTGTGAATTATAGATAAAAATTGTAATACAATAATTACAATAGATGTATGTGTCATCATAATACGTCATTCTGATTGGCTACACTGCACACTCGCGTTATTCCTTAGGCAATTGCATTACACAATAAAATTTATCATTCATAATGACACGAGGTCCCACAATAAAGTGCAAAGGTAAATTGAATAAAAACTTGATAAAACTCGTGTTTCCATGATCCTAGATAAAATATGTAAATATAAGTGTTGAATGCTTCTTTTTGATACTTCATTTGGATGTAAAAGCTTGACCGAAGTACGTTTTGTATGAATTGCGATTCTTCATTGTTAAAAGATCATTCTTTCAAGTAAAGCTTTATCAACATTGTACGACTTCATTTGAAAGGTAATGATTAATGAAAATAATACCTGAGCTTACGAACGACCAACACAATGCCAAAACATATCAGGTTTGAGCCAATAATTCCTCCAATTACAGCTCCTAAATCATGTAAAGTAAGATAAAAATATGCAGAATGGATTTACGATCATTTCAATTCCCATCGTCATTTCTGAATGCTAATATAATCGTTTGATGTTTCTATCTTAATTGTTTATTTCTGACAAAGGTAGATCCAGGAGTTATAAACAACTTGGATAATATATATGTTCAATATATTGCTTATTGAAAACCAAATTCCATTTGACAATTCTACACAAATATGTTCCTAAAACAAAATTATACAGTAATGGTATTATAATTATATTTTTTACATGTTTATTATCGTGAAAATAAGAGATATAAAACTATGTCAACAATGTGCAATTCATGTAACCATGTTATTAACACACTGCCTTGTAAACTGTCATACTTACTTCGTGATACATTGTTAGTACTAATGACACTTATAATGAAAAATTTGCAGTAGGACAATTTAATGTCCAAGATCTAGAGTCAACTGTTTTTGTCAATTTTCTTGTCTCATATTGTTTCACATTGACAAAAATTGCCGAAATGATGCTTGTTAAAAAAATAAGTTCACATTCCAATGTAAATATATAAACATCACAGGCCAATATTAACCATGAACAAAGATACCAATTTAATGTAAGAATTATGCCAATAGCCATTTCGATTATTACTGATATCTATTTATAATGGCCATTATAATATGTAGATAGATTAATCGTTACCAATTAGAGTGGTAAGTGTAAACCCCTGATGACACTCATTTGTGACTTTTTCAGATGGTCCCACATTAAATCTTGTTCCTATAATATATACAAGTATGGTCATTACTTATAAATCTTACATATATGTTATAATGTTCATTATATAGTACATTCAGCCTGTCCTCATATTTAGCTAAAACGTAAGATGAAAATGACAACCGACTCTTTAAAGCCTAGGCAACTCAAGGTAATAAACAGTAAGACAATAAACGTTAGTGCCAATCGAAACAAAGGGAAAGGAGACCATAAGATACTTATTCATTCACTACTTTTAAATTCTTTTCTCAGAACAGCATTTTAGTTAATTCTCTTCTCCCTTTAGACAAATTGTGTAACAATGCGCTTTACAATGAACGGTACGTTTTCACTGCTACATGTAGAGATGACTTTTTTGTTCTTACAGATGCTCGATACCAACATGTGTTACGTAATGTAAGTGTTGAACAGTGCTTAAAAGGAATCGTAAGCCAAAGTAATGTCCAACCCTGACTGGAATAAAGGCTATTAATGATTTAGATACATTACTTTATTTGAAATCATTTGTATCTTTCAGAAAATCTCAATGGATTTACAAAATTTGCAATGAAAATGAGATGTACTTTCACGAGTATTTGAAATTATCAATATGTCTTGCAATCTTCTTATGTAGGTAATATTTTAACATTTTATCTGTATGTAACTAACACAATTTGTTTTTGTTAAGGATGGGCAAAGATACCAGAGGTACATTCGAACTAATGAATCGAACATAAACTGACAACGTCATGGCTAAGAAAAGAGTCAAACAGACAAGCAATAGTACACAAAGAAAAACAACGAAAAATAAGGACTACATTAGGATGAGAGATTAAACAGAAGAGAAAAGGCTATCATAGTCAAGGTGCAAATGTTTGGGTTAAAGAACGAATAATCAAGTTAACTGTGAAGTAATACATTTAAATATTTTTGGTGAAAGTGCATTGTGAAGTCGTTGTTTATGTTGATTAAATAAAGATATCCAAAGTTTGATACTTACTTTGCTCTTTTTCTGCTTTAACAGATGACAAAGAAGCTTGAGGTGCAGTAGTTACTGGGTCTAAAGAATAGATATTATTTTATAGATTAAGAAGAACCTTGAAATGACAAAAAAATTGTATCATCAGACTATTATCTTGCGAAATTCACTTTTGATAATTAATTAAGATACTAAAGAATCTAGGTTTCAAGCTCCATGACTTTTCATTTGCATTTCATTGTTGACTTACATTGCGAGCTTTATTTTAACAAATTTGATTTACAAATGTTATACATTCAGCGTTCCTGATAAGGATAAAGCAAGAAATCAACACACGAAATTGAAAAAGTCTAATTTTCCATTTATATTTTATACCTTCTTTACAAAAATAAAACGGAAGTGTAGAATTGCAATCAAGGTATTCTTTATTCCATGAATTGTCTTTCACATTCCATCTTTTTGCTGCACATTTTACTAGTTGATGATTGTTTAGAACATCTTAAAATGGAATAACGTAAAAATTAGACATAATAGTTGTATTACACTTATCAAATTTCTATACGATATTTATGTTTGTTTGTTTTTAATTTTTTTTTTACATACGAACCGTATTCCATTGTATTTGTATGAGATGTACTTTTTCAAAGTCAAATACTGGGATCTACAATAATAACCAATCAACACAAGTAATTCTGTTACTTTGTGACAAAAACAACTCTCCACTAATTATGTTGTATCCTGACGACTAATGGATGGAGATGAACTTGACAAATTATACTTATTTTGTTGACAAACGAATGATGTAAGGCAAACACTTGATATATCACAATGTATTTACATTATTTCTGAGTTTGGTTGAAATATATTCAGCCTTTACACACTATTCACATTTACTGATATTCATGAATTGACCGGAATTTAAAAAAATGAATTAATATAAGCTTCATTCAATGCCGGCCGTTGTCTTTTTCTTTTTCGACACACATTCGAAGTTTTAATATCTTTGTTTTTATTTCTATTTTAATAATAAGTTAAACATACCTTTAGTAGAATGTATATCGTATAAAAAAGATCTTTGTTTTCGGAACACCCGTGTCCAAGTGTTTGAAGTTACATGGGAACATGCAGAATCAAAGTCGTCCAAAAATTATATGCCATACTCGGAAATACACTTTTGCAACCTTCCATACAATCCGAGACTCCAATTATATATAACCTCATAATTCGCTAAACAAAATATTTTTTTTTAAAATGTATAAAACGAGGCGTTTCTAATGCCTAAAACATTGAAACAGGGTATAAATATATTGTATTGATGAACGTATTTTTGTGTAATGTTGAAGTACATCAAAAACCAAGAATATAAAAAAAAACATTATTTGTACTTAAAGGCAGTCATATTTATCTGATATAGATTTGACCGTTGGTTTTCCTATTTGAATGAGTACACACTGGTAATTTTGGGGCCCTTTATAGCTTGATGTGAACCAAGGCTCTGTGTTGAAGGCCGTACCTTGACCTATAATGGCTTACTTTTATTTATTGTTATTTGGAAGGAGAGTTGTCGCATTGGCACTCATACCACATCTTCTTATATCTATATATGAAAGGAGTGATTGGTGAGAAATAATGTTTATCCAATTCTTGAACCAATGCATTTATTTATCCTGCAATTGGGTGTTCTACTATACAGATACAACCCTACAGATATCGCTTAAAAGCGAGTGAGTATTGTATGAACCTGTGTGACTTCAGAATGCGTATTGTAGTCGCATTCTAATGACGTATCAACTGCAAATTAACGATTACTTTTATACCTTCTGTTTGTTTTCAAACATTTCTTTAGAGCAATAAGAATCACACCAATTTTCAGATAACATACACACAAGAACAGCAGTCTTTTCTACGATGACAACTATCGATTTAAAAACTTGAATGTTTATGATTTTGTTGCAAAAACAACCATGTCAATTTCAGCATGCATGCGTGCGTATTGTTATGTGTTTACTTTTCTACATTGGCTAGAGTTATAGGGGGAGGGTTGAGATCTCACAAACATGTTTAACCCCGCCTCATTTTTGCGCCTGTTCCAAGTCAGGAGCCTCTGGCCTTTGTTGGTCTTGTATTATTTTGATTTTAGTTTCTTGTGTACAATTTGGAAATTAGTATGGCGTTCATTATCACTGAACTAGTATATATTTTTTTAGGGGCCAGTTGAAGGACGCCTCCGGGTGCGGGAATTTCTCGCTACATTGAAGACCTGTTGGTGACCTTCTGCTGTTGTTTTTTTGCTATGGTCGGGTTGTTGTCTCTTTGGTACATTCCCCATTTCCATTCTCAATTTTATGTTCAGTGAATGTCGAGTCTAAAGCATAGAACAAATCGTACTCTCCTGTTTCAAATTGAAAATATTTTGTTTTTTGTTTTTATTGTTGAGTTTAGTTGTTATGTTAAAATAGATAATTATTCACTTTGAGCGATGTATTATTGTTGACCATTCGAAATTCTTTTTTTGCGAACCCGTCTTCAGCTGAATGTGCGATTACTGTATCGTATTACTACAACGGCCTCAAGGGATTTCAACTCGAAAATAAATGCAAAACATGTGTTTTGTGTCTTTGAAACACAAATAATATACAGAATTAATTGTAGGATACAGATACTAACTGTTTAGTGTCTTTAAATATCAGCTGTATGTGTACTCGGCTCGGAACAGGTGTAATAGCTCGCTAAAAGCTCGCATACACCTTGTTCCCTACCCTCGTAGAAATACAGTTGATATTTAAAGACACTAAACAGTTATTGTCTATATATCATTACTACATTATTATCGACAAAAAATAACACCTACCTCGAATTCGCCGTTTTAATGTAATTTTATCTGGATTTGAATCGTAGAGGTAACGTATTAAACTCTAGTTTGCAAGTTTTCATTTGTATGACGTCACTTGTAACCGTGACGTCTTTGCGAATAAATCATTCATGAAGTTTCGCGGAATTTGTTTGTATGTCAAATTTTATACATTTTTAAAAGTTTTTACGTATCATTTCTGTTTGTTATGCATTAAAATCGGAATAACAGTACTGTAGCTGAAAAGGAGCAACCGTCAATTGTATATTTGACGGTCTCAAATGCAGTTTAACTGGAGAGGCGTAGCGGAGACAGTATTTGTTCCTTAATTATATATGTATTTCCTGTGCCTGGGGTAATTATGACGATTTGTTCACCCAAGAATATCCATTTGGTTTTTTCTATCGATTTATGAGTTTTGAACATCAGTATACTACTTTTGCCTTTATTTACCAATGCTATGCCCGAGGTAAGTATGATATTTCGAGCGTAAGCAAATCTTCATTTCTCCGGAGGCCAAGTGAACAAGACGTTTGTTTCACTGCCAATGCTTTGTTTATTTCCAGAATATCAATTATTAGTTTTTATATATATACATTGTTATTCTAATCAATATATTTATAACTAATCACGACAGACACATTAATAAACAGTACAGATCATAAGTTAAATATTAATCTTTTTTGTTGGAACATCTAAGATTAATTTGAAGACGATAATGATTTTTGCTATCGCTATTTGAAAATAAAATTAAAGTCAGAACGTTATGTACATTAACCGCGCGAAACGTAACACGATGTAGTCCCGACATTTTGATAGGAACATGATACTCACAGGGGAACATTGTATAAACAGATAGGAAAATATTCGTAAAATAAAATACTCAGTAAATATTATTATAAAATAGTGAATAGTAATGAATATTTGCAACATTAATTTTATAATTAAAATTACAACCAAAATAGTCATCAGTTAGAATAATTGATATCTCCATATTATCCTTTGAAAAAAATAGAACATTTAATGCTAAAAATCATCGATAGATCTTACCACATACTCCGAACAGCTTACAACATACGGACCTTCAATTGTATTAGTTGGGGACCCCGGAGTACATAACATATACATACAATTTTCTGTCTTAGTTTCATATGATTCAGAGTTTGAGTATCCTGCAACATAAAATTGATTTGCATGTATTTTAGATAAAAACTTAATATTGGGATTTATCTATATGTATTTTGACGGTTATTTTCTAAAAAGGCTATGAGGGGTTGATGTGGCTGCTCAATTTTTGTGAAGAGATTCTTAACCGGTGCTATTCATTACGTTTTTTTCTCCATGCTTTGTGGAACTGTGAAACAATAATAGTGAGCGAGTTTATTTGTATAAGCTATAATGTACATTAGTTGACATCATTTTTTAAAGGTTCTGTGGTACATTTTGATGACCTAACCAAACAAAGAACACAACACAGTTAACTAAATGAAAGAACATGATACGAACTAGTTTCAAATCTCTCATTATCTCGTACTCCAACTCGTAACTGCTTACAATAAATCTATGAAACCGAAGGTATCTAGTTATTAATAGCAACTCTCTGTAACCATCAAATAATCTACGGCACGCATAGTCTTAGCTTCTCCGGAAAATCTGCTTTTTGGTAGCTATAGATAAACAAACACAAAATAGGTTGACAACAGAATGTTTATGTGCCTGTTACAATTGTAACAGGTCACGCTGGATTTTGCCTCATAAATGCATATGTAAACGAAGATAAATTACCAATTTAAAGTATCATGCACTCATTTTCATTGTTATGAACATGATGAATATTACAACATTCGTTTATTAAGATATAACACTTAACATATATATCATAAATGAGTAAGATGAAAGATTGAAATAATTATTCAAACAGGAAGAAGGAACACAACTGATGGAGTTTTATTGATATCAATAAGGAAAATTGTAGGTAAGTAGCATGTTTAGCATGACATAATTACTCAATTTCGAATCCACGCCCTTTTATTTATTTTAGGACAATTGGTGACTATTCGTTACGATATGCTGTATGATATGGTTGGTGGTAAAGAGAATTACTGTTAAGTTAAAGCCAACATTCCATGGACTCAATCATAATTTGTTGAAACTGATATTAGACATGAATACGGAATTATTAAACTGAACACGAAACAATAAACAACAACAATCAGGATAAACTCATGCTCTACTAAAGGGAATGTCGGCGTTGGATTATCACACAAAAAAAAGGAACACGGGATTGCGGGCAAGGTCGAGATATACATTCATGGAGTTTTGTTGATATGAGAAATGTGTATAATATAATGATTCCCGTCTCCAAGCTACGACGTTAAATGTGTATGTTTTTGTATTTGGTTTTCATGTTATATTTGTTATTCTCGTGGTGTTTTGTCTGATGCTTGGTCCGTTTCTGTGTGTGTTACGTTTCGGTGTTATGTCGTTGTTCTCCTCTTATATTTAATGCGTTTCCCTCGGTTTTAGTTTGTTACCCCGATTTTGTTTTTTGTCCATGGATTTATGAGTTTTGAACAGCGGTATACTACTGTTGCCTTTATTAATCCCCTAACAGTCCCCTCTGTTTATTGAACTTACTTTTATAGACAATCAGATGCGAGTAGGTGTTTTTTTCACAGTCTTTTGCGTTTAAAGTATTTGCTGATAATTTTGTCATGCATTTACAAACCGGATATTCACTTGTCTAAATTAGAAAAGAAACAAATGCTCAATTTTTATACTACAGAAATAATTTCTTTATAAAAACGTTCTGTTTTTTTACGATGATCAATGAGACGTGTTTAATGTACTGATTTCCGTCTTCAAGCTAGAGGTTTATGATTTATTCCTATAACTTTCCACTCCGTTTAATGAACTTACTTGTATAGACAATCAGATGCGTGTAAGTGTTTCCTTCACAGTCGTTTGGGTTTGAAGTATTGGTTGGCAATTTTGACATGCATTTACAGACCGAATATTTACCTGTCTCAATTAGAAAATAGATATTGCACAATACTTATACTACAGAAATAATTTGTTAAAAATTTGTTTTTCCGCGACAAAAATTCAACCTTCTTCATTATAAAGTTTTTACATTTATCAATGTAAACTGTGAAGTTGTTGATAAGACTTTTAGATAACCACAGAAAGATTACAAATAAGCTTCAATTTGGGAAATATAACTCTCTTCTTGCAAGTATCATCTAAGGTAAAATCCATACTTTCAGTAACAGTTCAAGTCAAAACTTTGATTATTTAGTCATTTTATAATAATATCAATCTTTTTCTACTAATTTTGATATTTCAAGGCGTGCTATTTGTACATCCTTTATTATTTATTACGCATTTTATTCCTTTTTATGGCCTATTTATTGTCATTATGTTTTCTGGTCTGTGCCTCTGTTCGTCCGTCCGTCCGTTCATTCGTTCGTCCGTTCGTTTTTCAGTTCATCACTCTCCAGGTTAAAGTTTTTGGTCGAGGTAGTTTTTTATAAAGTTGAGGTCAAATCAACTTGAAACTTAGAAAACATGTTCTCTACGATATGATATTTCTTATTTAAGTGCCAAATTAGATATGTTACAATATTTTCACGGTCTACTGAACATAGAAAGTGATAGTGCGCACGGGACATCCGTGTACTATGGGATACATTTTTGTTTGTATATATATCAATGTGTAATTACAAGGACATATTAAAATATTGAAAGTTGTCGAAACACAAAGAAATCAGACAAAAAAACAATATTTTTTTTGTATTTCGCCAGCTTAAAATATATTAATATCTGAGAAATAAGATAATGAATTCGTAATAAAAGTTTTGTACTTAATCTACGTTCAGCATGTTGAACTTGATTTTGAATTCCAAAGTATGTAAATAATAATAGGAATCATAACTAGTTCAATCGTTTATGTCATGTTCAATCTGATTGATTGGTGTTTACGTCACGTTCAATTTGTATTAGTAGACGAAGTCGAAGTACTTAGAGAAAAAAAAAACATATCAGCCAAAATACTGAAAGTTTCTTATTGATAATGAGAAGAAATTAGACCTGCCACAGGCTATAGATTAAAAGATGGAGCGTATATAACATCGTTTGTCTAGTTAAAATAATTACGTGAACAAGTATTTAAACGGAACAAAAATTACAACCGAAATCAACCTGCAGGACCAATAGTCAATTAATAAAATATAGAATCTATATCTAAAGCTTGCAACTTGTAAAGTTTTAAAATAATCATTTTAGTTTTCATTTGATTTTCTTAATAAACATTTAGAAATGAGACGACTTTGCAAATGTTCAAATGAAGAAGATGTAAGTAATCATGGGCAACAGTATTGCCTCTAATAATGAGACAAATCAATACCATATGGTTTGATATAAAAAGCCCTGAAATATAAAACAATTCAATTAAAAAAGCTTACGTCCTTATTTATATCAATTGTTTTTTCTCCAAAAAATAAACATGACAAAATATGAAACAACGACAACTAATGCACTACAGGCTCCTAAATTGTGACAGACGAGTACAGAATATGACAGGGTTAAAAATGTTTGTGAAGGCGCAACTCTTTACTTACTATAGGACAGTGATATAACACAGAACATTAGAAAGCATTCATTCCCCCAAAAGAATATATTCAAATATTTGAAAGCAGTGTTTACTTAAAGGATTTTAGGTTTACCCGGATTGTATCTAAATTTCCGTGCTCGGTTTACAACATCAGGGTTAAATATATGATGGAGATTCTGTTTCAAATAAGTATACAGCCACATGCAAATCTTTAAACTATATAAAAATCTATTAAATTTCTAAGCAATATGTGGTATCGAAGATGATTGTAAAATTGAAAGATACTATAACTATTGTACGTACCTGATATGCAAAGAACTCATATCCTTGACATTCTATTTCACAATTTGCTATCGTCTTCCCATCAAAAATATTTCTAGTTGTAGGATCATCAATTATATAGCAACCTGTGAAATTATATACAAACATATCATGCGTTCAAGGGTTATTTGCCAAACACACTGGTTGAGGGGTACAAATTTCCGGAGCTGTTAGGCGAGGGAAATTTAATTACCTCGAAACCGGTATTTTTGACAAATACTCCTTGTAAGCATGATATTGTTTATATTCCACCGAATGTTCTTTGTATCCATCTTGACCAGAGAAAGTATATTGTAATCAGGTAACATAAGGAGTTTCTACTTGAATGTATAATTTTTGTATATATGTGTACATAATAGCTGTGTTATTTGTATTTGTCCAATCAAATTGCATTGGCCGTATAATCATTTCTGATAATTTCTTATGTAATTATCTCCCTATTCATGAAAATCTGGTTCTAGACCGACTACTACACTGTGTTCATCAGTTTGAGAGAAGCGTAATACAAGTGAATTCCTGGTTATGTTGATGACCGGTTGACAATGTGCTTCCGTTGACTTTCATCAAGTAATGGCGTCATTTAGAGTACAGGTTCGTTGAACTTTTTGACGACATTCGCAATGATGTTTTTTTTTTTATACTGAATACTTCATTTGGAACCGTATATTAGAATGACAATAAATTTGTCCTATTAGAATATAAATAATTTAATGGGCTATTATTAGACATGGTATTCCCCATCTGTCATGGTATTTGTTAGCAAATACCCCGGCACATGGAATTCCCTAATGACAAAATACACCGGCAGAAAAAAGAAATAATCAAAATATAGGGAAATTAATGAATAATACCATTTATCTAATTTTCATGCTATTTTCACATTTCCTGACCGGTGTGAGAAAAATATTTGTAATCTTTAGTAAACAATTTGTTCTCAGCAAATAATTGGTTCTTCTGCATTTTCCTATTGTGACGTCATGAAAAAAAGGCGACAATGCCTGATGACGTCACATAAAAATTACACAACTTTCTTCAAATCTTTGAAAAAGATGGATAAAAATCATTCGAGAAACAAATTCTACCACTATAACTCGTGTATTATGATATGTCTCCACTCTCGACAGTTAGATTTTAACTATATAGAAAACTCGGCAAAGCCTGGCGCTTTAAATATTAACATTTAACTGTCTCGAGTGAAGAAATATCGTAACACACTTGTTGCAGTTGTGGAATGTTTCTAATCCAATCAAAATACAGCATTATTATATAAGGTGGAATTAATGACAATGCTCTCGGTTTAATAAAAAGCGAGATTAATTTTTTTATGATTAAATTGATACTTTGACCAAATAAGATGGATCGTGAATCTATCCTTTTTAAAATTCTACCACGTTCGTGTAGAAGTACAAATAGTAACTATTTTCTTGAGAATATAAATTTTATAATATTATATCATGTATATGGCAGGTTATTCAAATTTAGTTTCTGAAAATTTGATTGACTATTTTTTTTGACCTGGACGTTTTGAATATTTTAAGATCGGTATATCGTTTTCTATTAATGTCAATTGTGTTTCTATTTAGTATTTAACTGATTTTAACAGTTTGTTAGTGCGATTTATTGTTACATCATTGACCCAATGTAGGCAAAGCGTAGAACACTCTAAATATACATCTATATATACACTTATCTTTTGTTTGGATAAACATCTATGTATCTTTTTACCTTATGGCCTTTTCAACTTTTTTTGGATTGGAGCGTCACTGATGAATCTTTGGTAGACGAAACGCGCGTCTGGGGTATATACTAAATTTAGTCCTGCTATCTATGATGAGTTTATTTAATTATTATTCATTTCATAAATACACTATTTTGTCTATACTGTTTTGTTTAAAACACGGTTAAGTTTAACACTTACCTCGAATTTCTAACCACTTGGACAGAAATTCGACACTTCCTATCCATACTGACATGTTAAAACGTATTGATGGACCGAACTCTTTAGCAGTAATATCAGATTTTAAATATCCGTTATCGTCTTTACATTTGTCGTATGCCTCTCTCCAAGTAGTGTTTTGTGTTGAAATTTCGACTGCAATGAATAATATAAAATATTCAAACATTAGCCAAAAAAATGATGTTTATGTTTTGCACGTGATAAGTTCACACCTTGATCAACTGTTCCTGCTCTAACTTTTAACAGTGATAAACGACAACCGAACAAAACACAGCCGTTAGATATTTTGTATTTGATATTTTAAGAATGTACCTTCTATACCTTTAAAAGTTCTCTCCTCAAATTTGAAATTTCTTTTTTTCTCAAACTTTGTTACATGTAAGATAACAAAAAACGAATCCGTATGTAAATTTAAATATAGAAAAATGCATTAATTATAAAAAAGAAGATGTGGTATGATTGCCAATTAGACAATTATCCACAAAAGACCAAAATGACAAACACATTAACAAATAGTTCACCGTACGGTCTTCAACAATGAGCAAAGCCCATACCGCATAGTCAGATGTAATAGGCCCCGATAAGACAATGTAAAACATATCAAACGAGAAAACTAACGGCCTTTTTTATGTAAAGAAATGAACGAAAAACAAATAGGTAACACATAAACAAACGACAACCACTGAATTACAGGCTCCTGACTTGAGATAGGCACATATATAAATAATATGGCGGGGTTTAACATGTTAGCGGGATCCCAACCTCCCCCTAACCTGGTACAATGGTATAACAGTACAACATAAGTTTAAGCTTGACAAAAACCTTCGACTTAATCAACCAACGGACGAATGGAAAACAACAGCCATATATCATGTATATAGGCCTTTATTATTACAATAACAAAAAAATGAGAACTATTGAACTCAGCATACATTTAGATATATGTGATAATAGCGAAAAATTAAAAAAATCCTTTCAGTGAGAGATTCAGCTATAAAAAAATCCAGTTAATTCCATCATATTCTACATGAGGAAATATCTGTACCAATTTCGGAACAGGACAGGTGTTGTTTTATTCTTGAGATGCGTTAGTGTTTTGATTTTACAATTTGAGGAAGGACTTTTAAGAAGAAAAAAAAAACATACGTTAACAATGTTAAACAACTCCTTCAGATATTGATACACATGCTTGAATTGTTATGCAAGGTTAACTAGGTATGACACTATTTCCTGACGTATTTGCCTGATTTGATATTTGCAAATGTGAAGAAGGTTAAACTATTGATTTATAACACTGTATTGTAAATATTCCAAATTATTAGAGAAATACTTGAATATCATCGATATGAAATTTAACAGCATTATTCATGTTATTAGCATTTTTGTATGGCGAGGTAATTTTTTGTATCAATGTCACTTGAAAGAGTCAACGTTTCCGTTGCATATTATTTTCAATGAAGTGTTTGTGGTCTGTTGTTTATCTTTAGTCATGTTTCGTATTTTGCCATGGTGCTGGCGGTTTTTACAATCTTTATGCACAGCATCTTTGGTGTTTGTTTACGATTCATTATTGTCCCTTGGTATGATCTGCTTTTTGATCAAAATAATTTCAAGATCATATTTGAACGTAAACTGTGTACTTACCCAGCACTAGAATCATTAGTACACACACATTTATCCATATGATCAGCATATCTGTACAATATAATTATTCGCAACAAAATTAGTTTTAAATTAAAATATTCCACACCATTTTATCAAAACTCTGTTTGCGTCTAATACATTTTATTCATCAATGCTGTTCATAAGGAAACAAGGAAGAAGAGAACCAAAAATAATCTAAAATAAATATACAACATTTAAACCACAATGGTATCTTATCATGAGATAATGCTTTGTTTGTATTACATGTAAATTTAAAGGTACTCAGACAATTTAGTTTTGTCTTATAGACAGCATATTAACAAAAGAAATACAATTTATAGTAAAATAATTCGTGTATCGTGTGAAAAACTATCATTGTTAGTAGTGTTTTTTATGCAAAGCAAGGCCATTCAAAATTTACCCCTATCATCTAACAATACATTCATGTGGTAAACAAACCGACAAATAACTATCAGTTATCTATAGCACGAGGAAATAAACGTTTATATCTGTGACATTGCAGAATATCGGGGTCATCATAACACATAATGTAATGATGAGCTTCCGTGATTAAATTATATAAAATAAACCCTAAACCCTTTGTGCAAATAACTTGTTTTATCAAAAAAAAGTCTCTATAAAATTAAAAAAAAAAAGTTAATAGGGATATGCACTTATTGCTTTCTGTAACATGCATGCGTATTTTTAGGCGAGCGCCAAAACACGGATTCTGAGGTTTTTAATGCATCTACCTATCACATGGCTATATGATATGTAATTTGAAAGGTCTGTTATCGTACATTCATATTGCATGGTCGTCAAATTAGGAAATTGTCACATTTTCTCTAAAAACGGCCAAAAAAGGGGGAAAATATAAGTTATAATGGACAATATTGTTTGAAAAATGCATGCAGTTTAAAAGCAAACTCATCTGTAATATAATATGAAATATATCATTTGATAAATTAAAGTCTATCTAATATTTGGTTCTGAAATAAAATTTAAAAACAAAGTGTTGAAAATAAAAAAATCTCGCTTTTTTGTGAAAATCATAATTTTTACGGGTAATGACGCAAAATGCTCGGTAATATTTAATTTTGCATCGAAAACACACGAATTCCATTGGTTTCATATTAATAACAATATAACAAGTTTTTCAAGTTCTAATGTCTCGTCTTGCATTTTTTATACCGACGAAATATTGATAAAACTATATGTAAACATATCGCAAAACTGCTTTAAAGCGCATATTTACCATGTTTACAGCACAGTTACAAATATATGTTACTTTGGTCTCTTGTAAGTTTGACAGTTATAAATACATAATGATTTAATTGTCTTAAGCTTGCCAACCTCGTCAAGGTCGAAGATAACTAGCAAGTGTTTTTTTGGGTTTTTTTTACCACCACTATCATTGCATTCGGAACTCAAGTATACAACCATTTATTTCAGCTGGTAGAGTTATGACAAAAATACATGTCTAAGGAGAACTCAGATAAGATCAGAGGTTTCAGTATAAGGAAGTACACACGCAGAAAGCTTTGAATAACATCACTCTTGCGGCTAGGTTCCGCTCTTTGCTTCGGCTTTGAAAAGGGAGCACATGTGGTATGGGAAAATCTTTCTCGTCTATTTGCACGGTTTTTATGCGACCTCGAGCGACTTTTTGGTGTTACAGATACTCAGTTTCACCATTTATCTCCTCACATACCTGGAATACCGCTCTTGTCATTGAATGGAAAGTCTCCTTTCCATCAACTGTTTCTGCATTGATGTCGACATTATTAGCTCCTTCATGTATGACTGAGACTGTGCGTGTTATATTGGCGACCTCTGTGAATATATGTATTGTTTTGAACTTGAGATAATTCAGAGCACGCAAGGCTTGTAAGGTATCGCCTTACCTCATGATATGCTGATAAAAAAACCATGCGAATGTAATGTCTCCATCAAAGCTTTCGAACCATGCATATTATGTTAATATAACCAGGAAGATTTGGACAATTGGGACGTAGAAATAAATCAAGTTAAATATATTTTAAGTGCTCAAGTGACAATTTGTTAATCCGTCTATCTTTGTTTTTGTTTAATTATTCTATTTTTAAATATATTTTTTGTCGTAATGGAAATCACTCTGACGATGACAAGTTAATCCGTTGGACACTAATCCTTTGCTATAGAAACTGTTTTCTATATATGCTGTTGTATGTTATTTTGAAAGAGTTTAAGTCTTAAGGAAATCCTTTCTTTTTTATTTATGTATTTATTTAAACAGTGACATGTACATAACTAGCTCCTCTTTATATCTTTACAATTCATATGAATCAGATGTAGAAATGAAAGTTAAATCTGTTTCTTCTTTCAAATCTTAAAAGGACATTGGTTTTCATATTCTGATTCACCGATAAAGTACGAGTTCTCATAGTTGATAAATTTTAATGTATATCCAATAACGAAAGGCCCTTATGCAACAAGTTAAAATATGTGCAGCTTTGTGTGCTAAACTTTTGACAATTATGCATAAAACAAAGATTGCTTACAGTCATGTAAACAAATATGATAACATTTTATAGATAGATATCTACACTAATGCAATCGGATAATAAAGATAAGAAAGTGTGTTTTTCAGTTATATATTAAATAGATATGTAATTCGTCGATTTACATGTATAAGCATGTTTTGTTTTGTGTGGCGCAGATCAGTCAACGCAATTGCTATCCCTTGTTGGACTTTTCGAACTAACATCCTTTTCGTTTTGATAAATTATCATGCTCAAACAAATGCTGAACACTTAAATGTAGTAGAGATGAAACGAAGAATTCCATTTGTACACATTCAAATGAGGATGAAATATTGGCTTGCAATTCACCGGCGATGCTGTGTTAAACTTGTTAACACGACATCGGTATATGTATGAATCTAAATCTCAAAAGTCGGTGTCGCACGGATGCGTCATCAACATGTTATTGTGAAAGTCATCTTGAAAGGTCTTCATGCCCGTCAGACAGTATTCATTTGAGCTCAACCTCATTTCATGGATCATGCAGTGAACAAGTTTTTGTGGTCAAGTCCATTTATCAGATACTATAAGCAATAGGTCTACGATAGTTGGTGTACGGAATGATAGTAAGGTGTGCATATCCAACTGGCATTTGTCATCTGACCTTGAACCCATTTTCACTGTTCAGTCACTGTGGTAAAAGCTCGTTTTTTTAGTTTTGGTCTTTTTTCTAATACTTTATGCAAATAGGTCAGCTTTATTTGGTGTAAGAAGATGATTTACATGTCAGTTGAGCAGGTTTTCTTTTACATTGACCTCATTTTCACATTTCTGTGATCAGTGTTATTTTTGTTATGTTTTATTCTGATTTTCTTCAACTAAAAGCAATAGGTGAACTATATTTGTTTCGTATTGAAGGAGTGTAAGGTGAATGTGTATGTCTAGCAGGTATTATTTGAAATTGGCCTCATTCTCATGGGTCAACGATCAAGGTTAACCTTTCATGGGTAATTTTGTTTCTTATATACTATAAGTAATAGGGCAACTGTATGTGATGAAAAGATTGATTTTAAGAAGTACTTGTCTGTTTTGCTTGGTTAATCTGATAGCTCTTGATGGCTCATTTGTCAATGTTTAATTTCCTGAGTTAAATCTGATTTTTAGAAACTATATGCAACAGTCAACTATATTTTGCGTATTGAATGATTGCAAGATGGACATTATTTCTAGTTTGGTTTGTTTATCTGACCATGTCCTCATGTTTTCGGATCCTGTTCAGCTTTTTTGATACTTGTTGTAAAGCTTTATATTGAGGACTGTCAACATAAAATCAATGGCTAGTAAAGATTGCGAGACATTATTGCGTGTACTTATGTTTTTACGGAGTGGGTACAATCTTTCGGACAGGGTACAATCAGTGAGGTCATTGATTCAGATAAGAGTAAGTAAGTCTAAGGGGCCAATGAGCACCAATTCTACAATCTTTAACGACCCCAGGTCATAAAGTAGTTGTCTTTCCTCCATCACAAATACATTTGTTATCGTTCAAGCTGACAAAGCCTCAAACAATATTGTTTTTGTTTGCAAGAGACACTACATTGACTGCCTGATTAAGGAACTCGGGATAAATAACACACTTGGAAATCCTTATTATATACTAAGTACACTTACGAAGCAGACGATCCTGGAAAACCAGAAATCGGTTCTTATCTTCTTTGGCGTTAATCCAAAGAGTGAAGACCAGGATCTTCCATTCATCCTTATATTTGATTCCTAAGTTTCACAAGAATTATTATATGGAAAGGTATATTGCAGGTTCTTCCAAGTGTTTCACTAAACCCCTTTCAAAAGTTCTTACTGCCATACTCATTACAGTCAAAGAAAGACTTCAGGAATATTCCAAAACGTCCTTTTCAAGAAGTGGTGTTTATCAGATGTGGATACTGAAAATCAAAGGAGTTATTGGTGAATTTACAACCTCAATCATTAAAACAGTGTACCTACATTAAAACCTTTGATTTTAAACTCTTTATACCACTATTCGACATACTAAACTTATTGCCCAACTGAAAGAACTCGTCAGCTTATGTTTCTTTAACAAAAAGGGCACTAGACGTTTTAAATATCTCGTTTTTTAAAGAAATTAGCTTACTTTGTGAAAAAAAAAAAAACATACAGAGTCAAGGCTGAAATACACCGACGAGGATATCTCTGCCATGCTGGACCTTTTAATTGACAACATATTTGTTGAATTTAGAGGTTTGGTCTTCCAACAGATTATTGGAATCCCCATTGGTACCCATTGTGCTCCTCTACTTGCAGATTTGGTTTTGTATTCCTATGAAGCAGAATTTGTCCAAGGGCTTGTACAGAAAGTTGAGAAGAAATTAGCCCAGTCTTTTACTTTCACCTTTCGATATATTGATGATCTACTGTCTCTTAATAATAATAGATTCAGTGATCACTTACATTGAATATATTCAAGTGAACTTGAAATTAAAGATACTACCGACACAGAAAAACTGATTCATATTTTGACCTTTTTTCTCGAAATAACTACTGATGGTAGGTTGAATACCAAAATATATGACAAACGCAATGATTTTAATTTTCCTATAGTCAACTTTCCATTTCTGTGTAACAACATCCCAGCGGCACCAGCATATGGAATATATGTGTCTCAATTGATACGTTACTCTAGAGCTTACCCAAAAAAACGTTGATTTTGTTAAACGAGGAATACTGATTTTTCAAAAGTTGTTAAGACAGGGCTATGAATCAATCAAATTAAGGTCATCACTTAAGAAATGTTACGGTCGCAAACATGAGCTGATAGACCATTATGACAAAAGTGTGTCAGAAATCATATCTGATATTCTTTCTCAGTCATAATAACCTTCCATCATTTCCGAACTAAACAAAGAAATAACACAACGGGCGCAATATACGGTGCAGGAAATGCTTACCCTTCCGGAGCACCTGATTTCACTCCCGGTTTTTATTGGAGTTCGTGTTGTTTCTTATTTATTATTTATAACTGTTGATGTGAATGTTCTCTTTTTTTTTAGTCTTTGTTTACTCCTAGGTTTTGATTATTATTGTTTCTTACGTAAATTAATAGCTGATTATTCTCATTATTTTTAATAAGATTTTCGCTATTTATAGCAATTTACCAAATACTAGACTTGCATTTTACTCCCTACATTATTACTGCATCCCTGTCTGTCATCTTAGTTGGCATGAAATTTAATTGGACACGTTTTAAAACTAATTACCACAATGATTAAAAATGTTAGTAGATGATGGTCAAATTCAGCCAGATGAGCTAAAATTATATTTTTCTATGTTGTCTTATTATCTGTCCGGTTTGAGCTGCTACTTACCACTTTTTACAAACATACCATAGTCTATCAATACCTTGAGAAAATTATATAAGAAGGCGAAAAACAAAACAAATTCAAATGCATAACACAAAAATATCCTGACAAAGCGATGATTAAATAAAAGACAATAAGACAACAATAGTACACTGTTATATTATATGAATTGACATTTGAATGAATTAAAAACACAGTAGTAAAAATTAGTTTACTTTGACTATAAATAGTAGTAATGATTATAATGTTTGTGTTTATTTACATGATTAAGCATCTTGTAATATATATTTTGGATTGAACTATCATGGCAATATGTCACATCATATTCAGCTTATTTTATAGACGACATAAACTAAGCTTTCGATTGGTGATATTTCTCTGGATAGTTTTTTTTTTTTATGTCGGTTTAATGTCTTTCTGTTTCTCAGACTCATTTATGTCTTCATATACTGGTGAGCGGGTTTCATCATGTCCATACGTCTGGGTTAATACAGTAGTTGTATTATTACTTCTTGTATTGTTCAGGTCTTCATATATTGTCTTTGCAAAATTCACCTGTCTAGTGTCTTCGTAATTACTTGACTCTTTAAAAAATCTCTTTGATCTGTAAACCAAAAACA
The DNA here is from genome assembly GCA_037788925.1 of Mytilus galloprovincialis. NCBI lineage: Eukaryota > Metazoa > Mollusca > Bivalvia > Mytilida > Mytilidae > Mytilus > Mytilus galloprovincialis. Next base: position 15,867,626 of record CM075339.1, read on the forward strand.
CGTACATGTACAAATTGGAAATTCAATGAAGTAATAAATGACAAAATAAAAAGATAGCCATTTAAATCGCAAACATCGCAATGTCTGGATGGTTTTTATAAACCTAAAGGGTCATATAAAATATATATAATCTGCTATGACGTTTCACTTAATTAATGTTCTTAATAACAAATGTTGTACAATATAACACAACACCATGCTAAAAAGAAAAACCTTTGACGATTCGCTTAAATATTGCAAAATTATATATTTTTAGTTTCCAAGGACTCTCAGTCGCTGTGAACTTCTATAATGAGACCTTTGGACATATCTCAACCTTCTACCTTATCGAACATATTTATCATATTCATGTGTGGCTTTAGCTATGTGTGTTTGTCCTGTACTATGTTGATCAATATAACTATATGTATATGTGTAATGGAATATAGATATGAAGTCCATACGTTTGATGTGTTTGAGCTTTTGGATTTCCAATTTGATTAGGAGCTTCCCATTTTGAATGTTCCTAGGAGTGCAGTATTATTATGACTTTATTTTATACATATTTGTCAAGCCTTGCAATCAAAATATAAACAGGATTACATTTACTCTGTAAAGTTATCACTTTGAGTTCTTCTTTTCATGGAACTTTTAAATTACCGTTTAAATTTGACCCAATTTCTTCTGCTCATTTAATTTTTTTTTTTTTCACAAAACTCAATCCTTTCAATCTTAGTATTTATCTTAGTGACTTTTTATCAAATTGTTACTGACCTTATTTTACACACAATCAGCACGATACATGCAGCTATCATAGATATTGCGCCTAGCATTCCACCAATTATTGCACCTGTTTGTTTGCATTATATATTATTATCCGATATAGACATGATATAGTAGTGGTACTTTGATTTGTTTTAAATTTTTATTTTCGTCTTTGTTTCATACATACGACGTAGCTCTGCACTTATATATCCCGTTATCAATTGTGCTGCGGTAAATTTTTGTATTCTTGTCTTTCCATTTTGTGCTACTGAGCTGTGTCTATATGCATGTTTCTTTTTTGTTGTCTATATATTTTTTTGAAATTTGTACAACGTAGTTATTAAGATTATAACACAATGTTGAGTTTTGTACCCCTATTTTTTTAATGTTTACCTATTAACTGTTGGCATGATACGGGTGACACAAGTCAAAAAGGGTACAGCGTCACCATTAAATAACTATAAAATGAACAAATATTAGATATTTCGGATAACAGATATCCTTCTTCAATAATAGCACGATGTCAAATGAATCATGTCAATATATTCAAACTGAGAAACTTTTTCTAAATCTTGAAATTTATACAATTTAAGTGAACACCACAGACGCTGATACACAATTTTAAAATTTCCAAACACGGCGCAAAGATAACAAAGATATGCCTAATGAAAATAGTTATTTTCGATGTGAACTGGCACAACTCTAAATTTCAAAAGGTTGTGACAGTTTAGATGTTATAACTGCATTGAGGGCAGTCCTCAAACAAAAAAATCAAAAATATCCTAACCGATCCAAGTTGGTATAATATTTCAAATTTGACAACGGTAGGGCAATTGCAACAAAAACTACATATTTAAGCCTCCCAAACGAATAAAAGTCTAATAATGATTAGAAAAATAAGTATTATCTAATGAGGTAAAATAATTGAACGTGGCTACGTACTTATACATCCATCCCGAATGAATGGAGCCCTGTAATTTAAACTGGTATTTTAAAAAAGTTTTTTGAACTGTAAAGCCAGTACTAAAGCCGGAGTTACTGGAAACAAGTGATGACAGGAAAATAAGGGACTTATTCTATGTTTTTTCATTATGCCCTCTTGGGAAACTGTCCGTAACTTTCTTATCCAAAATCTTTCCCGAGCGTCTCTGTCGACCTTCGACCAACCCTCGTTGTGGTCTATGATTGTGATGGTAAGGTTTTGAGATCAGCTTGTGTGTGCCCAGATGATCTCAAATGACGACTTACGGGTAGGTCGGGCTTGCAAGTGTAGTCAATTCGATGACCATTCATGCATTTGTTGAATGGCTGCTCTGTCTCGCCAACATACTGCATGCCACTTCGACACTGAAGGAGGTATACAACATTCTGGGTTTTGCAAGTTACATTGCAAAATATAGTTTACACAGACCCAGTTGAGTGGCACGTACATGTTTGAGTATTAAGTATTTGTTGACAAGTCAGACAACGTCTGTTACCACATGACTTGCACCATCCTGCAATGGAACAGCTTTTATTTGAGAAGACGTCAGTACTAACAAATAAGTCTTTCAGACTTGCAGGTCTCCATAAAGCTAAGACAGGAGGATTGGGAAAGATCTTGGATAATTTAGGGTGTTTGGCAATTGTTTGGCAATTGGCACGGATCAAACGTGAAAGGTTAGTAAAGACTGGATTGTATGTTAGAACAAACGGGACTATTTTGCTGCGCCTCTTCCGTTTGTACTGTAAAAGTTCATTGCGACTGTTATTGTTAGCGCGCGCAAATCCCTTATTTATGTCCAATTTCTTATAACCTCGTTTTGTCAAAAATCCGCGAAGTTCCTGTAACCGTTTCGTGACAGCCTCCTCAGAGGAGCAAATCCGCTTGACTCTGAGAGCTTGACTGTACGAGATACTTTTTGTACAGTGTTTGGGATGACAGCTTTGGGGAGAAAGGTACTGATGTTTATCTGTGGGTTTACAACAGAAGTCTGTTGATAGGACACCGTCCTTTATAGATGTGGTTGTGTCTAAGAAAGATATCTTAGGGTTGGAAATTTCATACGTAAATTTAATTGAATGGTGGGCGTTTTTTGCATGTCTGATGAAATCATCCAGTTTTTGTTGGGATTCAATCCATTTCATGTCAACATCATCAATGAAACGGAACCAAGACAAAGGTTTGGATAAATATGCTGCAATAATTTGTTTTTCTAATTTGCCCATGAAAATATTGGCGTAAGACGGTGCCATTTTCGTCCCCATCGCTGTCCCGTTTATTTGAAGGTAATGATCACCATTAAAGGTGAAATTGTTGCATTTCAGGACCAGAGTAAGCAGCTGGACTAAACATTCAGTAGGTGGTTCTAAAATGTTGCGCGAGTCCCAAGATTGTATGTTGTCATCATGAGGTATGTTGGTATAAATTGAGGTGACATCTAAAGTGACAAGGAGGGTTTCCGGAGGAAGAGGGTTCATGGATTCCATTTTACGAAGATAATCTGTAGTGTCGTGAATGTGGGAAGGAAGATTTTCTACATGAGATCTTAAATGAAAATCGACGAATTCCGAGATTTTCTCAGTCGGATGGCCGTTTGCGGATACAATGGGTCTACTGGGGTTGTTAACCTTGTGTATTTTGGGAAGAAGATACAATCGACCAGGCTTGGCATTCTTTGGTTTAAAATAACCAATTGTATCCTCATTTATGTGACCGTCATTGTACATGGTTTGTAACGCAGTGATAATTTTGTAGCTAAACTCGGAAGTAGGGTCAAAGTCTAGCTTCTTATAAAATCTCTCATCAGAGAGCTGACGCACGGCTTCCGCGATGTAGTAAGCTTTGTCCATTATCATAACAGCATTGTCCTTGTCTGCTGGTTTTATCACAATATCGTCTCGGTTTCTCAGCGATTGTATGGCTTTTTTCTCGTCAGGAGAGGTGTTATAAAATGACGAGTACTTGTTGCTAGCTAGATGAACAACATCCGATTTGATTTTGTTGATAACATCTTCCAGTGTAGCAGATTTACTAGATTTTGGAATCCATGAACTCTTCTTTTTAAAATGCGGAATTATGATTTCTTCCTCCGAGTCAGACGTGTCTGAGTCTTCCTCATTATCCACCTCTTTATCCTTGTTACCAAACTATTCTTGATTCTGAGGGTTCTGACAAAGTTATCAAGGTCATCTCCCAGTGTCATATTATCTATGTGATTGGGAGTAGGGCAAACATTCAAACCCTTAGACAAGACTTTCGTTTTCAGATAAAGAGATTGAGGATAAATTGACAACCGTGGGGTTTGGATTGGTCGGAACTCGATTTTTTCTTTGAAATCTTCGATTTCGAGGCTTTTTATTTGATTTTTTAGAGGGTCTTATTAAAGGGTGGTTAATTTGCACACAATCAGGTTTAAATTTGTTAATATGTTTGACATGGAGCGTATGTGATTCAATATGGTTGATATCTCCAAGACGTATTTGAATTTCGTCAAGTTCAGGATCAGACAATTATTCACGAGATCGGCAGTGCAAATTATCACGTAGTTTATATAAATAATTTACTTGATGAATTGCTTCTTGGCGTAAAAGATCCATCAGACTAAAAGAACTGTGGTATAGTATGTTATTCCATCTGTGGGGAAATCTGTTTGACTTTTCTCCTGTTGTAAGTGGGGAGGCTTTTAAAACTAATCCTTTCGGAATAATTCCTTGATCAATGTAGGTTTCTAAATTTGAAATGTGATGTTCTGTTTTGATAATTTTGATAGTAGAAGATCTTAATTTCTTAAACATCCATCCCGAATGAATGGAGCCCTGTAATTTAAACTGGTATTTTAAAAATGTTTTTTGAACTGTAAAGCCAGTACTAACGCCGGAGTTACTGGAAACAAGTGATGACAGGAAAATAAGGGACTCATTCTATGTTTTCTTCATTATGCCCTCTGGGGAAACTGTCCGTAACTTTCTTATCCAAAATCTTTCCCGAGCGACTCTGTCGACCTTCGACCAACCCTAATTGTGATCTATGATTGTGATGGTAAGGTTTTGAGATCAGCTTGTGTGTGCCCAGGTGATCTCAAATGACGACTTACGGGTAGGTCGGGCTTGCAAGTGTAGTCACTTCGATGACGATTCATGCATTTGTTGAATGGCTGCTCTGTCTCGCCAACATACTGCATGCCACATCGACACTGAAGGAGGTATACAACAGTCTGGGTTTTGCAAGTTACATTGCAAAATATAGTGTACACAGACCCAGTGGAGTGGCAAGTAAATGTTTGAGTATTAAGTATTTGTTGACAAGTCAGACAACGTCTGTTACCACATGACTTGCACCATCCTGCAATGGAACAGCTTTTATTTGAGGAGACGTCAGCTCTAACAAACAAGTCTTTCAGACTTGCTGGTCTCAGAAAAGCTATGACAGGAGGATTGGGAAAGATCTTGGATAATTTAGCTCCTGGAACAAATAAGTAATAGTTATGCAGATTTAAATGGAACAAATGTTGAATATACTAAACAGAAATGATTATTAGACACAAACTGTCTTAAGCTTTCAGGACATTTGACATTATGATCTGTGGAGCAAACAAGTTTCATCAAAAGTCGTTTGATCTCTATTTACACAATTAACAAAGAAATATTTTGATACGAGGCGTCTACAAACAAATTTCATCGGAACATATGCTGTGTATGCGCATCCCAAGTCAGGAGTCTGTTATTCAGCAGTGTTAGTTGCTGAATATCATACATGTACTTCAGTGGTTATCGTTGCTGTATATTATACTACAGTGGATAATGTTGCTGTATAGTTGTTTCTTTCTTGTTGATTTGTACACAAATCAGGTCGTTTGTTTTTCCTGTTACATTCTTTTTTTTTTTATTTCATCATGTCTGAGCCTTTTATAGACCACTTTACAAATGGGTTTTATGTCGAGTGACCTGATATACAGCGTCACTGATGAGTCTTTTGTAAACGAAACGCGCGTCTGGCGTAAACATAACTTTTTTTTAATCCTGGTATCTATGATGAGTTTATTTACAACCACTGCTGGTAGATATTTATTTCCCCGAGGGTATCACTAGCCCAGTAGTCGGCACTTCTGTGTTGACCTGAGTTATTATTGATATGTTCATAATAATAAATTAACTGTTAAGCCTTTTCTACCTCAGGAATAGATTACCTAAGCTTTATTTGGCAAAACCTTCAGGTTCAGGTCAATGCTCTTCAACTTCATTCTTTATTTGGCCTTTTTAACATAATTTGATTCGACCGTCTCTGATTTTTTTGTAGACGAAACGCGGAAACATTTTTTTGTAATCCTGGTATCTATGATGAGTTTATCTACAGTTGTTATATTGTTTGTTTTTATACCAGGTTGTTAGTTTTCTAGTTTGAATGGTTATACCTTTGTCATTTGTTTCCTTTGACACCCTTATATGCCGTATGTGCTTTTCTCATTGTTTAATGCAGGACGATAAACAGGGTTTCTTTTTTTTTTAGCCACCTCTTTCGATATAACAATATATGACTTGTCACTTTCATTTTTTTTTTATCGGTAACTAACATGAACATTATTTTTCGACGAAATTTGTCCTTCGTTCAAACAAAATAAAACAACTATTTGCTGCATTTTTTAATTCTTCGTATCAATTTTGAATCTAAGTTGTAGGAAATAAACATCAATAACAAAAAAATATGGTATTTTTTAAAAGACACTGCGAATTGAATATTTATTAAAATAGCATCGTGTTTTACATCTGGGATACTACCTATTGATTTAAAGAACAAAACCTACAGTCATAGGTTTTTCTTACTTTTGAATATATTCTTCTTCGTAACATTATACTTTCATGAGCATCGTTAAAACGAAAATGTAGAGACTTCAAACATGTACGTCTCAAATAAATTTTTATAGTAATTTTTCAAAACAAAAACAAATATAACTATCAAATTTAACGAATAAAGTGTAGTGTCGAAGATTTTTCCACTTTAAATGTGTTCGTCAATGCTGATTTTCAAGTCAAATAAAATGTTGACACCTAAAACTATTCTGTAAAAATGCAAAGGGGTGACTGCTAGTGTTTATAATACAAATCTGTTTAAGAAGAACTAAAAAACTAAAAACTAAAACGCGAATTTGGATACATAATGCGTAATTGATCTCTAAAAGTTCTAATGCACGCATACTTACAAATGAATTTAAACTGGGCTTTATAATTTATAAAGGTCCTTCTGATAAATATAAAATTGAGTTTACATAAAATAAAGTATTTACCATAGTTTGAATCTTTTTCTGCATCTATGCGGTAATGGTCTTCAACTGAAGTCGAATCTGTAAGAAATAATTACATATATCCTATCATAAATATATCTTCATTAAAAAGAATACTGGGTAATTGTTTCCGTTTTTTCAATTCAATAAGGTTAAATTGTATGAAAAATAAAGGTTTCTATCTGTAGAGATTGTTCTGGGCATTGCGCAAATTAGTACTGGTTTTGACTTATCTTTTGCATAAAGAAAATTAAAGGAAATTAGTGTGTAGGACAACATTGCTTTTCAATTCTGTTTTAGTAGATGCCAAGATATTCAATTTGATTAATGTTTTAATAGTATTTACATATCCTTGTCTTTCAAATGTTGCGTTTGCACGTTTCTTGTAAATTCAGATCAAGAAAAGCACTTCGAACACAAGGAATATATAACACTATAATTTTATATACTAGCACTAGGTCGTTATAACTGATACTCATTTGGAAGTCCCAACCTTAGTATCATGTTTGTTTTTGTCAGGTAATTGATGTTTGACTAACAATCTTGAGCATTGCATACGTTTAGAATTTAGCAGAACAGTTTTTGATTATTTTCAGGAAATGTACATAGTTCAACAAATGGTACAGTACCACGTGTTTGTATTTAATGCATAATAAGAAATTTTACTGTAGGATATCACTTAAATGCGTTAAACAATTAAGAGTAAACTATATATAATTGACGAACACGAGCTCGAGGTTAAATATCTTTAATACCAAAAAGTGTTGTTCTTATTTAAGTTATGTATGTAGTAATTCATAAAAGTATTAGCGATCATTTTAATATAATATACCAGTTGAAATTCTGTCATGGATGTTTTATGTATTTTCATACTCTTAAACTACATAAAGACCAAGTTTTATTAGTAACATCAACATAACATTTATCTGGAGCTACAAAAAAGGAAATAACTCTGCAAGTAGCTTGATCACTTTGGTTCAAACTGAGTAAATTGTGCTGAGAAAGTGACGAATATTTTGGGGATATCGATATTGTGTGCAAACGCTGAAGAGTTATGATAAATAAAAAAAAGTATAGGGGAAATAAATCGCATGTGAAAATAAAATTATCATAGATACCAGGATTGAAATTTTATATTTATACGAGACGCGCGTTTTGTCTACAACAGAATTTGGTTAAAACGAGTGAGCATTGAAAACATTAATACGAAAAAGATCGTCGAAGCGACAACTGATCAATAGAGACCAAAACAACGTTGAAGTGAGCACCTATAATGTTTTGAATTAGTCTGAAACGTTTACATATAATTAAAATCCCTCTCTCAAAAACTGTTTTAAAATCATTATTAAGGTAGCTAGACTTGTATCTATAGTTTATATTAACTTTGAGAAATAGCAAATAACAATCAGTCTAGATCTTTAATGAAATATGCATAATTCGGGAGTAAATTTTTCAATTCATGTGTAAGACTTTTCATGTTACTATAGAAAGTTATGTGTTCTAATATGACGTGCGTTTTACGCTTAGTTAACAACACCGTACTCGCGATATATCTATACTAAGTGTAAAACCAGATGTACATAAACACAAGTTTTTATAATAAACCTCCCATGTTAATCTATATGTCAAACGTTATGCAGTTTTTTTGTTAAAAGTCGCAATTTAAAACAAAATCCTACTGATGCATAGAGAAAGAAATGCAAAAGACATGTAAGAGCCCAGAAATATGTACACATTAAATGAAAATAAAATTCCGCGAAATTCCATTATTGCTTTTGACGCAATTAAGTCATTTCAGACCATGACGTCGTACGAGTAAAAACGCTGAAGCCGAAGGTTTTTCCGGTACGAGAACCATCCAAATTCGGATAATATTAATTAGATGGAGTTTAAGGTAGGTTTCGTTTTATGTTTTATTCTTTTCTATTGCATCATTCACACTATTACTGATTTTGGCAAGTAGATATAGCGGCTCTTTGGTAACGAAATGGCAATATTTACTGTGGTTTAACGGTGACTTAAGAAAAAAAATGTAAATCAAGAAGTTGTAAAAAGCTTCGAAAAAAATTCGAAAAGCTCATGCCATGTGTTATTACATAAGGGGAGATAACTCAGTTATAAATATAGATAACTCAAATAAGTAAGTTGACAAATACAAGTGTTGTCAATTTACCTATCTTATTATGTTGCAAGAAAATGAGTCAGGTGACCCGTTTTTTTGTTTTTTTTTCACCCAAAAGCATATTATTAAAGCTATCTTCGCATGTATTATCTTAAAATGTTATGATATAGTTGTTTTTTACCGCACAAAAATGTGGTTCCCATGCGCGACCTACATGTATACAAAATCTGACAATTTTGCATCCTCAGTAGTGTAAAAAATGCCCGGTGACCAACAATTTATATAATGATTTAAAAAAAAACATGAAATAAACTTAATTTTGATAAATAATATGAAATCTATTGATTTTGATTTAGAAACCTAATTTATAGATTTATTGTTGCAATTTACAGTTTTTGTTTGTCGTAAATTGCTTCAAACATCCACCTGGTATTTTTTTGTCATGTCTGCATTTTTTTTTTATCCCGGTTTTTTTAAAGGTTGCTTATGCTGTAATGTTTTGTCAATTGTTGAATTCCATGCTGTGATTTATACTAGATATTAATAACGACATTTGGTTTCTGGTGGTGTGTTGTCTCCCTGGTAATCATCTCACTTTCTTTAATTTCTACATTGATTGTTGGTGTTTTAATGTCACGTTGAAGCGCCACGTTTGGAATATTTCTAGGCGGCCAGTTTTTTTTTGGGTTGCGGAAGCCGGAGTGCTCGGCGAAAACCACCTACCTTCATTGGTAAAACTCACAATCCAAGTCGATAAAGATCGCAGTCTAATGCACCCACATGAGCGGGGTTTGAACTCACAACCTTAGTATTTACTGGCCAGGGATTACAGTAGAAAAACTACCCAGACCACTTGGCCACAAGGTCCCCTTGATATCTATATAGAATTAGTGATTCATCTAAACGACATATGCATTACCGTAAATATGATAATTTTTGAAGCATGTTATAAAAAATGAATTGGGGAACACATTACGCGATTAATCTCTGATAAATTCCATTCATTCATACTTGGACATACTTGTATTCTGATCTAAAGCTTATCAGTCTTTTTTGAATCCTAAAAAACGATATCAATTTTTTTTTACCATAATTTGAATCTGTTGCAACATCTGTGTGGTATGTGTTCCAAACTTTAGTTGAATCTGAAGGAAAAAAACGAATATATAAACGTATTTTACAGTATACTTATTAACGTCTTTATGCTAGTTATCTCTCCTTTACAGTGGATAGCTAGACAAAACCAACAATTTCTTGAAATAGTCTGAAGCGTAAACAAACAAATACAATTCCTCTTTCACATTTTCAATTGTTTTATCAATTGTTTAGACCGATGGCGTTCTGCTATTTCACTACCCAAAATTAGGGAACATACACAATCTACCATAATTACGAATATACATTTTTGTTCATACTCCCCTTTTATGTATATTAATATAATTAAAAAAAATCAAAATGAAATTGTAGCGATTTTTCATTCAACATGGTTTAGTTATAAACTAAATCTCACAGTACCATTTCAATTCGAGATGACCTTTAATTGCGTCTTTATAATTTATCCTGGACATTGTTAAAGTTGTACTGCTTACAACGTTTTGATGAAACCGTATATACAATGACGATTGTTCCTTCAAATACCAGGAATGTATTAACTTTCGGCCGATGAAACTGGTATTAACTTGTTAGTCCTCCGAGATAATCATCAGCTCTGTAATCGGTGTTTGCGTACCGATTACGTTTAAAGAACCCCGTTGAAATATAAAGAATGTATGATAAAAAAAGTATGAACTAATGAAAAATATTTAAAACAAGCAACAACGTCAAGTGCCTGTCAAATGCGAATTATTAAATAATAACATTTATTAATGCATACCCGAAAAATAGACTTTGACATACAAAAAAAGAAATTACCAAATAAATTGATAGACATTAATTCATTGTAAAACATATTTACCGTTTTTGCAAACAAACCATTCTAGTTTTTTCATACAATTTCGCCGATGTATATTTAGGATATGTTCCCCTTTATCGGAAATGTTTGCAGAGAGGCAAAATGTGGGTGCAGCAGTTCTGTCACCTGAAACATGATTTGATTTCTGTATACATATATATTTATGATTAAAGACGAATGCTGATCAATAGTACTAAGGACATTGTTGTACATAAACATACATGTTACAAGAAATATAGACACCCAGAAACCCAGATCTAGTCTTGTTGTTTACCAGCATAATGTCGTTAAATGTCTAAAAACTACTATATGCTTTTGAATTTGACAAATAAACAGACGGTTCTTGTTGACTTATCATTTGCTACTTAAGAAGATAACTATCCAAATGAACATATAGTATCATCCTAACAGGAGTCATAAAATTGACCCTTAGGCAACTAGTCTTACTTCTAAATGACGTGTAAATGAGAAACACCAAAAATCAATGTTTAAGTCAGTATATAACTTACACGGTTGGCAATTAAAACCCACGCAAATAGATAAATGTAACGGTATGGTTGAAATGATTACATAAGAAGATTAGGAAATTTGTCAACTCCAGCCTGCAGCGATGTAAATGTTATATAATACACCAGCGTAGTCATATGTAAAATGTTACTATCGGCCTAATGTTAAAATTCTCTGGGAGCTTCAATGACCTTCTATCACGCCTCCGTCAACCGGTAGGGTTGCAATATATAAGATCTATTCTTTTTTCACTGCTTTTTCTTATTTTTTTTAATTGTTCAAGAGATAATGCACTTGACAAAAGATGCATAAATAAATTTTCCAAAGATGAAGCTGTAAAATATCTATTATCTCTCTTCGATAAGTATGTTATTCACGCGGATAAAGCTTCACATAATATTTTCCTTGTATGTTCATCGTACTACATGTACTACGTGTGTCTTATAAAACAGTTAGAAATAAATCAAGATTCAAGAAGCCAGATTATGTATTTTCACATTCAGATATAATAATGAGGTTCTGTCTATTATAAATCCAACTTTTTTTTCTGATTTGGTTCCATTAACATATCCAAAAGTGAGAGGTTTAGCCTCCTATGAAATCAGGTTTAATTCTACGTTTTCACAATACTAGAAAATGCCTGTCTAGTAGAAATATGACAGTTTTTACCTTTTCGTTTGATTTGTTTGATCTTTTGATTTGCCTATTGATTAGGGACATTCTGTTTTAAATTTTTCTTGGAGTTTGGTATTTTTGTTACTTTACTTTTTTCGTATATAAATGTGAAACATTAATCTTGTTACAATCAAATGAATACTTTTATTAAGTTCAAGGCTTGACCTTGATTACCTAATGGTTTTTCCACTTCTATTTGTTCTCTGAAAATATTTGTCCAAGCACGTGTTGTAAGACTTTTTGCCAAATAATCACAGGCATTTGAATGCAATAATAATTTGTCCTCATTCCTACAGTTTTCCCGTGTTTGACTCTGTGAAAGACTCCACAATTGTGACGTTGACTGTGTTCCATCTTCTGTTTAGACATAATTTCAAAAACATTATATAATATAAAAACCAATATTCAAGATCACAAACAGAAATATTCAAATTAAGTTCAGAATATAAGTCTTATATAACAAAATACATTAAGAAAAGGGTATTTCTTTTTCTCAAAATGTTTTAAATCCATACAGAAGTATTGATTATAGTCAACTATTCAAACCAGGTTAAAATTCATTAACAGTTGATTCTATGAAAATAAATAAAATAAAGGCAACAGTAGTACACCGCTGTTCGAAATTCACAAATCGATAGAGAAAAAAAATCCGGGTTACAAACTAAAACTTAAGAAAAAGCCTTATTGAGTAATTTTCCATATCTATCTTAACAATGTTCTCTCATAAAATTAATAAAAACATCTTATCAAAGATACAATGATTAATTTTGATGTCAAACGCTCGTAACACTTAATTAACCATACGTCTAAAATGTGTTAAAAAATTACCGTAATTATTCATGGCCCACAAAATCAAAAGTCATGATGTCTATACATGTAACTTGGTTTGAACTCTGGCTTGCGCATAGCTTTTTGCCATTTTAAGCTTTTGACTTTAAGGTTTCTGGCGTTTTGCAGAATGACTCTTGGAGAAGTTTAATTTGATCGGAATAATTCATATGTATATATAAAACACCTGTACGCTATTAGGAGAGTGTCATATTTCAAAAAGACGTCTAGTTAATGACTTTAATGCACCCACCTAACATACGGCTATATTGTATATCATTCGAAAGCTTATTATCTGCTCTTTCTGTTTTGCCCGATTGTCAATAATTCGTTCAGTGAAATGTTCGTTAATTCAAGGTTAAAGTAAAAAATGATTATTCCAAAATTTTGCTATAGTTTCAAAATACCCTTTTCTGGTAGCTGTAAAATATATTTTTTATCGAAAATTTGTCTGAACTCTTATTCAACCAAATACCATAATTCCAAATGAAATGCAAACTAGAATGTTAATTACGTTATATTTACAAAAAAAATGCATTTCTTTAAAATACTTCCAAAAACGATAAAACTGCACAAAAAGCTGAATGTTTCATGAGGTATCTATATGTCAAAAATAAATTTCTCGCTATAAGCCAAGAGAATTCTTGCATCATTGTTAACTATGATTAATAAGATATAGGTCAAGATGCAGCCTTCTAATAAAACTTTTGCAGTTGCCCTATAAAAACACCACCTACAATCATGTATATTTTTGCATTTCTTTTGCTAGATAATACAGTAAATGTCGGGAAAAAATGAATAACTAGCTTTGAATAGGGGTAACGAAAGTGATATAATGGATAAACAATGTATATAAAGTAAAATTGTGTTTCCGATGACAAAAACGAAGTTTAATCTCATTCAATAATCGAATTGATAATGTTTGCACAATGCACTTTTTAAAAAACAAATCCGACTGATACTTGATCAGGTTAGCTCATTAATACATATTTTATTAGTTGTTTTATTTAACATGACTGAAAATTAATGTTATGGAAGATTAAATTTCATTACTGAGCAATTTCCACTAGTTTTGAATATAACAAGTGCTACATTTCGTTGTAGTGTTGTAAGGAGTGTAGTTCGTTTGTCCGGCTTTTTCGCTTTGTTCATGGTGTTATCTGTTTTTTCGTCAACTTTGATTTGAAACTGTATCATTGTTTTTTTTTATTTAAAAAGAGGCAAATATGTAAGATGTAAGTCATGTTTCCCTAAGTCTATTTGTTTTTAAAGAAACATATGGTAAATGTACCTGAAGGGATTTTTGTCAGGGTAAACAAGTTGAGTTAAATTGTAAGCAATGCAAGGGAACATAACATCTCTGTTTGAAAGCTATATCATAATCTCAAAGCAATCTAACTTTTATCATTGATTGTTCTATTATCAAATCAGGCGTTCGTTTTCCCGTTGAATTTGTTTTACACTTTTTATTTGGGCCCTTTTGGCTAATAATACGGATGAATTTTGCTCATTATTGAAGGCTGTATGATAAACTTTAGTTGTTAACTTCTATATCATTTTGTCTCCGCTGGAATGTTGTCCCATTGGAACTCATACATGTACAAAATCTTACGATTTCTGTGAGTTTAAATCACACTCAAAACACCCTCCGAAAACATTATTAGATTCCCTCAACTTCAAGTTTTGTCAGAAACAGAACTTCCGTAAGAAGCACAATTTAAATGTAAGAGATAACTTGATTAGATAATATCATCTATGGTAGTGATATCATAGTATTTGTAATACATACATATTTAGCAAGACAGTATGAAGTATTGGATACAAAAAGTACCCTTGATAAATGCAAATCTTGCGAGGCTTGCCGAGCTTTTTAAATAATTAAAATTTAACTGCCGAGAGTGGTCAAATATTGTAATACACGAGTTTTAGTGTCGGAATCTGTTTCTTTGATGATTTTGTTCCTTCTTTTTCAAAGATTTTCAGAAACTTGTGTTCTTTATATGCGCCGTCATCAGGCATGGTCGCTTTTTTCATGACGTCACAATAGGAAATTTTTTGACGTCTTTTCAAATATCGACTGATCATTTGCCGAGAACAATCATTTTACTAGGGAGGAGAAATATTTTTCTCACACTAATCAAGAAATATAAAAATAGCACAAAAATAAGAGAAAGTATCGTTAGTTAGACTTACCACATAAACCTTTAATAGTGCTATCTCCTTTACAGGGGGCTGCTTTCAGATATACGGCATGTGGAGGAGTGCATGTCAATGTTGTACAAAGTCCATATGGGGCCTCAACTGTTATTATTGCATCGGTATAAACTAAAATATTATAGGTGAAATAAAATGTTTTACGGAATAATCATACATAATTTACTGTGGATTCATTTATTTTTGTTGGTATCAATTTTCGTAGAATGAGGATAACATATATTTTCGTGGATATTTGAACTCGTGCTTTTGCCAATCTTTGCATACAAAACCTATCAAAAATTGATAATTCTTTGAACATTTGTATTTGGATTGATACACCACATGTTGAGTTAATTCATCGCTATCCACTGTTATCATGGTCATCAAATGATATGAACAAATCTGTTCCAATACAATTAAAGCATCATGTGCAATATATTACGCCTAAGTTGATTTTGGACTCTAACGGTATGCATAAAATGAATTTTATAATTTGAATTCGTATTTTTGAACTTAGTATAAAAAAACGTTTAAAAGATATTGGGTGTTTTGTAACCGTCTTGAAACGGAAATATGTTTAAACCATTTTGAGGACGACCTTTTTTTACCGTTTCATTTCCGTTGATTAATCATCAGAATGCAGACGATTCTAGAACAAAAAAGGTTTAACTGTCTGATTCATTCGTCCCACCTACTTTATATTTGCTAAACCAAATTAAATATAATAGCATAAGATTAAGTACGTGGACGAGAAATCAGAAATTACATCTGACAATGAATGTTGACAAAAGATCAACATCGTGAATTCGAAAAGACAAGTTCATAAATAAATTTCTTTATCTTCTTCACAGTAAGTTTTTTGGTTGACACGCATATTGAGAATCATTGAATAAAACTGTTATGAAATGGCTGTTTCTATATTGACCCTTTTATATATTCTCGAATATCAGTAATCAATATGTTATACTAATTGCGACGGTTTAACATTTTTGAAACATTTATTGAGTTCAGGTCAAACATTATTGTATTCGTTGTATATTATTATACCTGGAGATTATCATGAACCATATTGTTGGTTAATACCAGGCTAATACATTGAAGCATGACTTAGAATAATAAATTTAGTTTTCATTTAGATTGAAGGAACCCTATTATTCACCGTTATAAAACCAACGTCAAGTTGTTAGCACGACGTATCTACCCAAAACACCTTATGTGTTTGGCACCTGTAAACAAAATGGTGACGGCCAGGTAAGAAGCCCATCAAGTAACGATATAACAAGTTTAAGCAAGGCGTTGAAATTCGTCTAGGGCAATCAAAATTATACAGAAAGAGTTTTCTAGTATATGTATTTGTTTAGGGGCCAACTGAGGGATGCCTGCGGGTGCGGGAATTTCTCGCTGCATTGAAGACCTATTGGTGACCTTCTGCTATTATTTGATCTATGGTGAGGCTGTTGTCTCTTAGACACAATCCCCATTTTCATTCTCAATTTTATTCTGCAGTTGTACAAACAAGACATTCCTAGACACAAAATAGTTTCTTCCACTAGACGCTGTTTTGACAATATTTGACCATCATGCATGTTTTCCCCCAATGGTTCAAAAGACCTTTCTACTGCTAGTACGGTATAATAAAACCACTATGGACTAATAGAAGTGATGGGTATCAAATATTGTCAACCTCAAAGGTTTTTAAATCAGGCTGTGTCATTGATGGTTGTCAACTACGGATATCACCTTTTCCAACCGATCATAACTGTATATTGAAAGTTCCATGTAATACTTTGATTTACATTGCCGTTTGTTATCTTCTTCTCAAGGAACAAATCCCTCATGTTATAGATTGGAGCCTAATTATTTAATATTTTTGAATTTTGAAGATGTATATTATAAAGTCCATCGAGTGCATCTTTGAGAAATTAAATATTGATCTGGTAAAGACACTAAACTTTGCATACAAGATAATCACAGATTATTATATACGAGAGGCTGTTCGTGTCGTTTATAGTATAAACATACCGTATAACATTGTCAACGCTTTGGTACTCACTAAGAACGCGTTGGTTTTTACTTTCAACGCGTTGGTTCGTAACTTATACAGTATGAATAACCAACATGTTTATTTTAAATTCTATACCGCTAGTTACTTTAAAAATTGGAGACAAATTTGTTTCACCCATAATTTAACAATACTTTTTTTTTGAGAATTTGGTCCTGTCATTGTCGATGTTGATCAGATCATTGACAACGTTGAAAAGGTCACATTTTCGCAATATTTTGTTGTCATACATGTACACTGTTTGTGTTTATGTTTAAAGATGTAATCTAATCATGTTCAAAATTTGTGATAAATTCTTTGAGAAATAATAATAAAAAAAGTTATCCGAATCTCATATGTGGTCCTGTACTAGTCCTATTATCGGTACAGACATTGATGTAACCGTTGTTTAGATAATACTGTGGAAGAAGGTTTTTCATTGGTTGACAAAAGTGCAAAACTAACGGTATGTAATGAAAACTTACGTTCAAGAATTACGAATCATCGCGTTAGTTTTAACATTTTACGCGTTAAAAGTTATAACCAACGACTGGAAAAAAAAACCCAACGCATAATGGGGAAAAAACACGTTGAAAATTTCATATGGTTTGTTTATGTCACAAACGGCCACTCAAAATAATACTCTTATCATGATGAGTCTGATTCACCTTTTCCAGGCAGGTGTTGTTGAATTAATTGTGTTGTACTAAAAACGTATTCAAACAAATTCATATGTCAGCTGACCTTTTATTCCATTGGTTTATAATTTGAAAGATAAATATAAAAGGGATTACATTAAAATTACTAATTTAAATAGAGTGTTTAGAGACAATATTTATAAAAGTCTTTATCATATAGTGGGTTTCATTGAATAATGTGCTTGTAGTGCAATTTACGTCTCCTAAATCTATTATTTGAATTGGTCAACAGAGACAACACATTTTTGAAGTGCTATTATGGTATTTTTATCAAAGAAAAAAATATAGGCATACTTATTCTAAAATCTATTACAGTCCTATATAAAAAGCCTTCAACTAACAGTCTTAAATTTATCCACAATTCGCATTTTTTTAGCTAGCTATAAAACTATGCTTTGTCAATCTCTTTCAACATAGAAAAATGCATTTACCAAGTGAGTTTGAGTTTTTGATTGCCAAATAATAAGGGACTTTCCGTTTTAAAATTTCCTTTGAAATTTGACGATTTTACTTTTTTTCTAATTTAAAAGGCAGTCAAGATATTATAACTTTGTGAAATTATCATTAAAATATCCAATTTTAAAGAATACTACTTATTTAAAAAAATAGGGATCCATATGTTGGGTGAAATATATCTCACTAGATGTCAATACTGGTTTTGTATAACTTAATTTTTAGAAGTAAGCTAGATAAAAATCATACTTACTTTTATATATTAATACTGTTTTAGTAGAAGCTATAAGGCACGAAGAAAGATTTGTACCATTAGTCAACTGTTTGGCGGTGATGTTTAAACAGGAACAGGTACTGTCAACTTTCTAAAAGGCAAAAAAATATGAATACTATTAGGCGGAACGAATAATATTTTTAAACATGCATGAGTAATTATTGTATGTCTTATACATGATATACCTAGCACTAGACAGCCTGTGTATCATTTCATAGCATTCAGACTGTTGGAAACACCAGCACTTTCACCCTAGGCAAAGTAGTCTTCTGTATTCTGTTCAGCTTTGTAACTGATTCGACTTTCGAACTGTTTTGAGTAAAATGTCATTATTTAAGGCAAAATTTAAGCTTGAAATGTGTACGTAATCAAATGTCTTGTATTTCTGTTGACTGTTAGGAACAATTGTGTCAGCACTGTAGAACACCATACATAAACAACACCTTATTATGAAACAATGATTTTACCTGATGCTATTGTTTACAATGTAATGTTTTACAAATATAATGAGATATAATATTTACATTATAAGTAAAATATCCCTTTAAACATTCGTGCTGACATAATCCGACTGAAGGAACGACGCTTACAGTACTTAATGGCATTCTCAGCAGAAAACAACCTAAAATATAAATGATATCAGTTCATATTTTTACTTTAATATGTTTTGTTATCATCGTCAGATATACCCAGTTATTTATTTTTTAAGATCAAATTCATAATCATGGATACATGTATGTTTTGTTGTATCATTTGACAATAATTCATGTTGAGTGATAAGTTAATACAATACGTTTGTTTCATATATTGATTTGTGCTTGGAACATTAGACACGGACCACCAATGGATACTCATTCTGCCCCTCTACTGACCAAAATCAATGAAATTAGACAGTCATCTTTGAATTGTTTCTTGAAATGGAAATCTTCTAACTGCAGTGTATGGTATACACGATAATATCAGCGTTCGTCAACTTTGATGCTGAACACTGGTGCTCTTGAAAGGAAATCTGGTTCTGATATTGTCCTTTTTGTTAAAGAATGAAAAGTTGTCATATTATGCATCAACACAATTTCATTGTCTGGTCATTTTGTATAATCACAAGTTTAACCACGAATGTACATAAAAAAGTCATGCAGCTAATAAAAAATGCTTACAATGTCTAGACATATAGTAACGGTTCAATAAGAAGGCTTACCAACGGTTTCTATCCAAGGTGTTAACGGTGTATATATACCCAATCCTGTCCAAAATTCTTTACCATTTAATTCTGGTATTTGATTCAAAACTAAAGGATCATTTTCGAGACCAGCTGTTCCACACTGATCACTTGCATCTACCGCTGTTACTCCATCTGGATAACTCTTCAGTTTTAGTGCATGACAAACTTTATCTTTAAAAAATAAATTCTACCATCAAATCAAAGTATTTGAAATTCACTGATGAAATAATAAAATACTATGAATTTGTTTATACAAATGAACACATATAAAACGATGCTCAAATGAATAAAGGCAATATATCAATCACAATGATTTTTTCGTGTAAAAGTAGCTAAGATAAACCATTCATATGGACACTTAATTACCCTATATACCACATTCCTCACATTCTCATTAAGAACAAATTCCCATACCTTATAAAATGTCCATTTAAAAAGTCAGAATGTGAATATATATGTTCAAACTCTTTTAGGTCATTTTTTAGTAGCAATAAACAAAAAAAAAACTAGGTTAATTGGACATGCTTTGATACTATATCTGCCCTTGAATTTTTATTACATAACATTTTTGTTCGCTTTGGAGATTCCGTATATCATCAGGTTATCGGAATTCCAATGGGGAATAACTGTTCACCACTTAATTCGGACCTGTTTTTGTATTGCTATGAGTTACAATTGATGACAAAAATCAGCAAAGACCCATCAAAACAACATCTGATACACAAATTTAATGATACTTTTATATATTTGGATGATATTTTGGCTCTCAATAATGACAACTTCAGTATGTATACTAAAGAAATTTATCCTGTTCAACTGACTTTAAATAAAGCTAATACTAACAATGACCACTGCCTTTTCCTCGATCTTGATATCTATATCATTAACGGAAAGCTTAATACTAAAATTTATGATAAAAAAGATGATTTTTCATTTCCTATCGTCAATTTTCCATTTTTAGATGGTGGCGTTCCCTTGTCACCATCTTATGGTGTTTATATATCTCAACTTGTACGATTCGCTCGTGTATGTAACAATGTTTTAGATTTTAACGGGAGAAATTTATGTATTACTGAAAAATTATTACACCATGGTTTTCGATATCACAAACTAGTAAAATAATTTACTAAATTTTATCATCGGTATAAGGACATCATTCGTTAATATAGCGCAACATGCAGACTTCTTATACTTTCAGGTATTTCACATCCACTATTTTATGGAAATGTTTTCTATAAAGCACAACAATGTCAGTATTCACCTTAGAAGCTAACAAAACCTTTAAGTAGATTTATTAAGAAGGGGTATAGTTATAATACTTTGTCAGGTCATTAAAGATTGCATATTTTGGCGTAAATATTGATTCACTTATAAGGTCTTTGCATCGGAACTACACACATTTATTTAAAAACCAGTTGTTGGCATGACCCGGGTTATGTTCTTCTCATATATGTTATGATGGTATGATACTAAACCCCTAACGGGAAGGATTTGCCTGATATTCATATGATGAAGACATAATCTTTCAATCAGTTTAATTGAAGTCTGGAGCTGGCATGTCAGTTAACTGCTAGTAGTCTGTTGTTATTTATGTACTATTGTCATTTTGATTATTTTCTTTGGTTACATCTTCTGACATCAGACTCAGACTTCTCTTGAACTGAATTTTAATGTGCGTATTGTTATTTGTTATGCGTTTACTTTTTTGCATTGGCTAGAGGTATAGGGGGAGGTTTGAGATATAATAAACATGTTTAAGCCCACCGAATGTCTGTGCCTGTCCCAAGTCAGGAGCCTTTGACCTTTGTTGGTCTTGTATTATTTTTAATTCTAGTTTCTTGTGTACAATTTGGAGTTTAGTATGGCGTTTATTATCACTGAACTAGTATATATATTTGTTTAGGGGCCAGTTGAAGGACGCCTCTGGGTGCTGGAATTTCTCGCTGCATTGAAGACCTGTTGGTGACCTTCTGTTGTTGTCTGCTCTATTGTCGGGTTGTTGTCTGTTTGACACATTCCCCATTTCCATTCTCAATTTTAAGAATTGGATCAATAATGTCAATTACATTACAATTTCAATTTTAACCACATGAAAGTGCACAATCATTCTGTCAAAAAATACAAATGTAACATGTCTGTTATTAAATGATTATGTATCTGCATAACATCCTTGATTTAAAAAATAAAACAAATTCGATTTTTTTTCTAAATATATATTTATATATATATATTTTGATAGATAAAAAGTACTTGGCACAGAAAATATAGTTTAAAAGTAAAAAACACAAAAAATCACATCATAAATCGAACATTGTTTCTGTTAGCGCTTTCATCGAATCTCCTGAGTTTTATCAGACAGAATTGTTATCGTTAATAGTAACGACTTGTGACGTTACGTTATAGTAACGTCATGCGGTAATTGTATATATCTTCCGGAATCTTATTAACGGACCGAATTTAACTTCCCATTTAATGTCGGCTAATACAGTTCAATAAAATAGTGTTCCTTGGCTTCACGCGGACTTTTATCTTCGTTACACATCTTAAAAAAGGGATATATTTTGAATTTTCCCTTTCCACATTGGTCAAAGTGTTCAGAACAGGGAGAATTTCTAATTGACGGGTCCTTTATCTGCTGTTTATGAACTTTCACTCGATCAATTTGTCTATTGGTTTGACCTATGTAGTTTTGATTACAAGTGGGACAGGTTGCAGAATAAATGCTATTTTCCGATTCACAGTTCATGCTTTTATTCGGTTTGATTACTGTGCCGGATTTCAGAGTTTTACCCTGTCCCACTTCTAGCATTTCGTACGTTCCACATCTGGGATCCCTGCATTTTTGTATATCTGCTACCTTATGTGTACTTAATTTTGCTAGTGTAAGAAGAGACTGTTAAATTTTCTGATTTAAAACGCGAAGCTCGCGGAGCAGTTTGAATATTTAAAATTTAACTGTCGAGATTTGGTGGTGGAATCTGTTTCTCTAATGATTTTCAAACAATATGCAGGCTTACTTATTCCTTCTTTTCGAATGATCTGCAAAAAAGAAATGTTTTTTTTCTTTGTGACGTCATTTGGCATGGTTGCCTTTTGTCATGCTGTCGCAATATTTAGAGAAAGGCAAGAAAATTTGACGTCATAATCGGATTTTAACCAATGAAAAACTGAGATCAAATTAACAACACGTTGATTGCATGTTTTAATACAATGGGTGCAGAAAAGGATAACTTGACGAAGAACTAGAGAAATATGTAATTTTCTAATATAAATATATATAGAATGATCAGGTGGATACATCAGTTGTAGATTTGTCACTGGTTCAGACGTACTTATAAATATAATTATTTCTGTGACTGTATCTTACATTAATTTGTAGGATATACTATAGAAATTTCAGCTAATCTGTAACTATGCTTCATGCCTTATTTATCATGTACTGTATTCCGACGCTAGATTAAAACTGACGAGGAAAGGTAACACCCGGCAACCGAAAGCTTTATTTTATAAAGCCCAGGTGGTCGAGTGGTCTAGCGCACCGGATACAGTGTAGTCGATTTGGTGTCACGATATCTCAGTAGCATGAGTTTGAATCCCGGCGAGGGAAGAACAAAAAAATTGCGAAAGCAAATTTACATATCTAACATTTTTAGGTTGATGTTTAGACGAGTTGTTAAGACAGTAAATAGATAAAAAACATTTTTAAGTCATACAAACATGTTATCTCCCAATGTCACCTCAATTCGTCCTACTTGTAATCGATAAGTATCCTTGTTTTAGTTCCTTCCTGGATGTGATACAACGCAATGAGTTTATTATTAGGTTCATATTTTGAACTTGATAAAAGGGTTGTCTACTGACTGATTTTTCATTACATTGTAGAAGATTTTTTTAATTCCTGCTTTAGAAGAAATATTATCTAAGCCTTAATAACTAATTTTTGAATAACATTATAAAACTGTATTCAACTATGGAATGAAACTTGTTTTGTCAAAGCTTTACACATAAGTTTACAAGTGGTTTATGTATTTGCTCATATTTACAAAATAACAGGCCTAAACTACATTACCTTTTAAATACTTCCTTATATATATCCTGAACAATGATAACAATTTACATTTTTCTACGATGGTAGATAATCGATATTTTAAAAGGACAAAGAAATACAATTTTCAGTTAATATATTCAATAAAAGCTTACCTTTTATCAGCAATAGTCTAATAATAAAAAGTAGGTCGAAACATGTAAATTTCAATGTCATTTTTGATTGTCACTTTATGTGAAAGTTTCAACTATCAGGAAGTTACGATAGTTATCTATTACGTGATTTTGTTATTACGTGTGTATTTATACCGTTCAATCCCCATGCACACACTTCCCGGTATACATCCAACAAGAAAAAAGATTAATTTTCCTTAATTAGATTGTTTTTTCCCTAAATATTTCTTCGTTTAAGATGTTGTCGTATAGGATAATTATATCTGATTAACTTGCCTGTCTCTCTCAACCATCAATTCACTTGGGCTTTTTATTAAATCTATAAAATAGAAAGACACCTCTACACAGGGTCAATCAGTACGAAGTATAATATATAGACATCGGTGAACTACAATTATGTCTTTCGTTATTTATTTATATAAGGCTAAATGTTATTTTAGTGCATATTTCATTCAAACTTATAAAAACAAACTAGCAAACATTGACGAGCGTTACGTGATTAGGCATTACCATTAAAATCCAGGTGAGTGTCAAATTAGTCGACAAATTGCTAGTGAATGAATCAAGCGTTCTTGCATATGTGTAGATTGTAATGACAGTTATGAAATGTAAGTGTTAAAGTAGGACATGGATATCCACGGTATTATTTAACACCACGTTAGAAGTGTCTTACTTGAACAGCGGTATACTACTGTTGCCTTTATTTATTACTCATATGGTAAATTGAGGTCGATTTAACTGTTGAATTACCATGTTATGCTAGCGGTCGAAATTTGTAAGGGTAATATCTATATCATTTAAAAGTGTATATAACTTAAGTAATTGTTGGGTTTGATATTTAATTGCTGGTATTTTTATACATGGTTTTGGTGTGCGTTACGCATGTTGCAAAGAGCAAATCAGTGTTCTGTTGTTCCGTTGATTACCTTTTAAAGTTAATGCGTTTCCTTCGGTCTTTTTGATTGTTATCCGGATTTGTTTTCTCTCTATCAATTAATGACTTTTGAACAGAGGTATACTACTGTTGCCTTTATTTACCCTGTATAACTATTCTTTCTGTGTTTAAATTTTTTGGGCGATACGATGCAATAACAATGGTAGATAAAGGCAACAGTTGTCTACCGCTGTTCAAATTCATAAATCGATAGAGAAAAAAACAAATCCGGGTTACAAACTAAAACTGAGGGAAACGTATCAAATATAAAAGAACTACGACACATCAGAGACAGAACACCAAAATTTAACACTCACAGAAATGAACTATAATGTAACAATGGCCATTTTACTGACTTGGTACAGTGCATTTTATGAAAAAATGGTGGGTTGAACCTGGTTTTGTGGCATAGATATTAGTGCATTCAATATTAACGCGTTTTTTCGGAACATTGATAAGATAAGTATTGCAAATTCGCAAGTATGTTTTGTACACATGCATGTGCGAATGTGAAAAACAAAAATGTAGTGTTTCATGTACTAAATGAACAAAAATCCGTACTAAAAATGATAAATACAATGCTAAACGAAGTTTCTGAGATCATTCTTGATTTGTTTAACCAGGTGGTTAGAATTTTGAAAATATCAGTAACAACCCTCTTTTAGCAAAGGTCAATAATGATATAACTTCTCCTTTCAGAAGGGCCGAGAACACAGTTGTTTCGTAGTATATTGCTTTTAAATTAAAAAAAAATCAAATCTACTCAATCCCAGACAGATTTTTACAGTGTGGTGTACTACTAATGGGACAAATAATATAAAAATTATAGAAAATTCTACTAGCTCTAACTGAAACTTTTGACAATTCTGTGTTAAGTTAGTCTAAAATTCAGTTTGACAGCTTCAGACGTAATAAAATTTGACCTTTTTGAAATGAACCAAATCACTACTTAACATAAAGATTCAGCACCCAAATTTTTTAAACATGTAATTTCATCCCTATACATATATTTCATGCATTAAATATCAAGAAATAAATTGGGAAAGTGTGACAAATTGAAAATCCAAGTTATACAATGTTCACACTAGGGACTATACTCGTAGACAACGAAAACCATATCACGATAACTGTGTCCTTTAACCAGATGCGAATTTTGGTGCAAAGGGTATTTTTTTCTATTGATATTAGCTGAAATGGAATGCTCTCTGATTGGTCAAAACTTACTTAATTTTTAATGCTTTATTCTGAAGTATTTCAATGGTGCATGTTGAATTATCATGTGTTTGATTAGGTACAAGTAGGGAAATACTTATGTATTCAAATATGACACTTACAGTTTTGTTATACAAATGTAGTTTTAAATGATATTAGCTCCTAGATTGGTGTCTCAAAAACTCAATTAATGTAAGTAGTTTCTTATGAATTGAGGTTAAAAACCTCATTGCAAGTGAATGAGAGAATGAAATAAAAAATAAAAAACTCGTAGAAACAGTTATGGAGGTCTAACTGTGTTGCACATGCAAATATCAAACATTCTGTAATGCTATGAATAACAAAGAAGAAAATTGTATTCAGGTGTGTATATCACAACCTAGCAACTCATTAGATCATATACAATTGTGTACAATATTGTAATAATGAAACTAACACCATTTAAAAGAATAATCTTTCTTCATACTTTGGTGACTCATTTATAAATTCTTAAACTGGATTGAAGTAATCTCATCAGTTTAACGTTGGATGATTTGGTTTCAAGCGATCATTGAATTGTGATATCTTACGGCGATACGATACCGTTGCAAAGACAGATATTAGAGCATCCTTTCATAAATTTGATATGATAATTATTAAAAATTCACTGGAAAATCCCTAACATCATCGATTGAAGATTTGAATTTGCAAAGGAAAACGAATATAAAATATTTCGGGTATACAATTTGAGGCACAAAAACTGTTTTTTATTGTGTATGACAGTTATTCGTATACTGTTTCAATTTACAACGTTACTCTCATACGAAAAACAGTGTTGCATTAATAATTAAGCAAACCAATTAATAACCATGAAAGGAACATGGGATTGCCAGTTATAAAGATATTATAACTACAATAACATTAACGGTACCAATTTTCCTGCATCAGATGCGCATTTCGACAATCCATACAAAAAAGAGCATATGAACACTCTTTTCCCCTTTGTTTTTATTTACTGTTGCTAGCAATCGACTATAAACTGCGCTAAGAATGCTATATCCAAATTACAAGTAAATAATCGTCGGATAATGTACGTCTCCCTTTGTATTAGCACGCAAAGTGCGTTTTTACTTATTTCCAACAAATGAAATAAATGAAGATTATCAAATCATCTAGACTATACAAAACTCATGTTTACTCACACCATATCCTTTCCTGTGAAATATGTTTTTCAGTTGCAAGCACTGTGAGAATTGTAAGGTGCAGGACATATTTTTACTCCTACATCATTCTGTTTGTTTATCAAATTATGTTTAGAGTGTTTAAACAAATTTTATTTTACTGATTAATTGAGAATTGTATCCCTTAAACAAAATAAAATGTATCTTGATTGCTTATTTAGGAAATAAACAAACAGTGCACACACACACACACACACTCTAATACTTCGACATATTATAGGAATATAGAAAAAAAATTATGGCTCTTCTGTCTTGTATATCTATATCCTGTTGTATTTTTTCTCATGTTAAGTTTAACGTGTACTCTCCGCTATTTGCAGACATTATAGAATACATATCTATATCACTATCATGGTTATTTGTCTTCCTTTCACTAAAGTTTGCACTATTATAAGTTGGATGATTTTCATTTCGTGTTCCTTCATTGATATCGTATAAATTCTTAGTCGCTAGATTTTTTCGCTTCTGAACTTCATTAAGCCGATCATATTCGCCATAGGGTGAGTCGGTGTAAGTTTCATCATTAGCATGACATGGCTTGTTACGTTTATTCACCGTAGCATATGTATTTGAATTGTCTCACAAGAATTTGCAATTCCATAAGTTTGGTTTGAAGTTATCAATGAATTGATATCTACTGTAACATTTGAATCGTCGATTGTAAAATTTGAGGAGAAAACATCATGTTGTTATATCTTTGGAGCTTTACATATACCACACGATCTAAAAAACCTCTTTTGAATTAAACATACCTCATAAAAATAGTTCTTTCAATCGTAACTTATTAACATTTGTCATTAATTGAGAAAAAAAAATTCATTGATAAGAGTATTGGGAATCTTTTGCACATATCTACGTGTATATCGATAGCGTATGGTTTTATCTAATCTCGTGCCTTGTCAGCCAATACCGCTTGCAAGCGACATTTGATGACAAGTTTTAAAATGTCCATCAATGCGTTATGAATGTAGTCCAACATAATATATGTCACATGGATGGAGAATTGTCTCATTGGCACTTACACCACTATTAACACCACATCTTCCTATATCTAGTCAAATTCAAAGTAAATTCATCAATAATTTACATGTGGTTATCTCCTGCAGTTTTTATACTTTTGCGATTGCAATAATCTATATTTGAACATTGTGTTTGTTGACCGGTCCAGGTTTGTTTTATATGTTAGATTAGATGAGAACAATATGAAGGATATATTACAAAACTAATAGATACTTAGGTAGATAGAAAGAAAATTATTGAAATATTAAATATTGCTGATTTTTGTTCTTATGTTCATGCGTCATAAAACTCACGGGTCAACAAAAATTTAAAGGCTAAATAAGGCACGACGTTTATCGACGTTGAACGTAATTGATTATCTTAAATTCTGAAAAGTGTTGTGTTTTTAAATAAAGCTAAGATAATCTATTTTTCGTGAAAGATTAGGTACTATTTCTTTATTCAGAAGTATCAGTAGTCGAATTTTGATTTAAGCAGCCTTTGTTAGTCAAATAATTTGGACGTCTCTAAATCATATGTGCGAAGAAAAATAAAATATTAAAGACATTGTTAACAAATTTTGCAAATAACTAGACCTATCACCAATCCAACCACAACAATCACACCTAAAACTCCACCAACTATAGCACCTGTAATTAAGATAAAAATTTAGACAACAATTTTAAAAATAATTTTGAAACAAAAATTCTGAAGACTGATTTCGATTATTGCTATATACATACATCACACCTTTTTTTTATTTTTTGTGAAATTGATTCTATTTTGTATTTTTTGTGAGCGTCTATAGCTTAATATGTCCATAACTTACCATACCTTTTCGGCTTTGTTCATTATCACAGATATTTTAAGATGATCGCCTACATTTACATGATATTATCTTTTGTGGTTAATTATATCATAGGCAATCATCCACATTTTTAGATTTTTACATTGCAAAATTATGCTTTAAATACTCTTTGCATGCAAATTGGCTATACATGGACATGCATTTAGTTTGTCACATAATAATTTGTATAAGTAGACACTGATGTATTTAATGAGTAATGACAAGATAAATCTTCTGTAACAATAATTGTCACATACAACGTTACAAATCTTAATCAGGCAATTTTAAATTAAAAATATTCTCCTTGGTATCATTGATAAGGTTTAGAACTAACATACATCATAAAACCAATAAAGAATACTAGGAACATCATATTGACTTAATATTTATGAAAGTTACCAGGCTGATAGTTTGTTACACAGGACGCGCGTTTCGTCTACATAAGACAACAGTTAAAAAGCCAAACAAGTATATAGAAGACCATTGATTACCATAAAATTACCAAAATGTTTTGCCAAATACGGCTAAGGTAATATATGCCTGGGGAAGAAAAACCTTAGTATTTCGAATAATTTACACTTTTGCAAACAAACAGTGAATAAATAAAAATTACCATATAATTGATACTAATAGTACGACGGCTTCATGAATACTTGGGCAAATCCTGCTACAAGCATGCAACTTGGCCCAAAGCTTTATCTAGTATTACTCTTTGATTTCCAATAGGGAGGCAATATAAAAAAAAAGTATCACTCCCGGAAAAATTCAATATGACGGACATGATACTTGAATTAGCCAAATATTTAAGTATGTAAAAAGGTGTTATAATCATGCTACTATCATTATTTTGGGCACAATTCTTTGAAATGTGCTACTTTGGGATATATTTCATAGAATATATGACTTTAAAAACCCTACTTCCGGTAAAATCCAACATGGCGGACATTGTATTAAAACAAGCGTATTTTTTATGGAGGGTAATTGAAATGTGTTTTAACGTATTGCAACTATCATCATATTGTGCAGGATCTTTTCTGTGATGCTTCTCATGGATAAAATATAAAGGACATATGTCTTTAAAATCTCTTCTTTCGGTAATATCCAAAATGGCGGACATAGAAATATCAACTTTTAATTTTAGAATTTAACGTTTTTCAAAATGTAAAAAAAAGCTTTTTTTATGACGGTTACTAACCTTTTGGATTGACGGAACTTCAAACTACTAAATGACTATAATTATGTTTTAAATGTTAAATACAAAGTTAACACTTCCGTTAAAAAAAGATACGTCGTAAATTTCAGAGATTAGTCCTCATCTTGTATCCTCAATATAGATTTGTGGATAGATTATCTAAAACAAAATAAAGTCACATAATACTTGAACGTTTTTTCCTACTTTTTGGCTACAAATACATGTGTATATCACCATCACAAGCACATAAAGCAGTGCATAGGAGACCTCATTTTCCACATTTACAAAGACCGTGACATCCTTTCTTACATCCATAATGTACAAGCTCCAGACAAGATTAAGAGGCATCACAAAGAGTTGTTCAACATTGTTCAAATGGGTTTCCATGGATCATATTTGTTCCTTTGTCATTCATAAGCGTCTGGGCTATTTAGCATAGAAACCAATTCAAAGCGTGTTACTCATTCACACCGCCATGGTATATTTCATGTTTTACATGCTGGAAAAGACTAGACCGAGTCTACACTCACTGCATCAGATAATTGCACCATGATTCTAGTGTCAACTTCGTAATGTGAACATGGTGCTAAACTTTAAACATCGTTTTAGAGAGGGAAACTCTTAAGATATCCATATATCCATGACCTTTCAAATGCACTAGGCATTGAGAAGTTATACGTTTGCTGCAAAAGGAAAAAAGACTTCGTTGGAGACATGGAAGGCGTTTGAAGATGTGACTTTTCATTTAAAATGATCATCGATCAGCCAACATCACCAGATATGGATTTGATACGAGTAATGTCATTGATAGAACGATACATGGTTTAACTGTTAGATCAAACAAACCTATCAGATGGGGTTAATGAAGAAAGAAAATAACTATTTGCACAAGAGAAAAGGCAATACGAGACTATTCCCTCAACTTGGTCTAGTCTTTCCAGCATGTAAAACGTGCAATATACTTAGGCGGGTATTAATGGGGAAGAGCTTGGACATGGCTTATATGATAACCAGTCAAGGCGCCAATGAAAGGCGAAAGAACAAAGAGGATCCATGAACACCCTTTTAAAAAAAATCTCCATGAGGCCTCATCATCTTGTCAGGAGTTCTTACATTGTGGATTTTAAAATGATGCCACAGTCGTTGTAAATGTGGAAAATCGGATCTCCTGTGCACTGATTGGGGTGCTTGTGGTGTTGATAGTGAATAAACATGTATTTGTGGCCAAATAGTAGTAATTTTAAAAATGTTTTGTACTAAATAATATTGTGGTATGATTGCCAATGAGACTCTCCACAAGAGACCAAATGACACAGAAATAAACAACTAAAGGTCATCGTACGGCCTCGACAATGAGCAAAGCCCATACCGCATAATCAGCTTATAATGGCCCTAAAATGACAAAATGTGAAACAATTCAAACGAGAAAAATCTTTTAAATTGGTGACTTTATTTTGTTTTAATCAATCTATCCAAACTCTACATCGAGGATATGTCTTTTGGATTGAGGACCCATCTTTGATTTGTTTTACCGGAAGTGTTAACTTTGTATTAAACAATTCAAAAGCATAATAGAGAGTTAATGGTTTTTGAGTATAACTTAAAGCCAAAAGTTTAATGACCAGCACAAACAAAACATTATTTTTTACATTTTGAAAAAAATTAAATATTAAAATAAAAAAAAATGTTATTTCTATGCCCGCCATATTGGGTATTACCGAAAGTAGGGGTTTTAAAGGCATATGAATTATATGTTGTTTCCATGTGAGGCACCAAAAGAAAGGTTCCTGCACAATATAATGACAGTAGCAATACGTTAAAACACATTTCAATTACCTTCCATAAAAGATACGCTTATTTTAGTACAATATCCGCCATATTACATTTTACCGGAAGGAGGAATTTCGAAGACAATTTATCAATATACCATTTCCAAAAGTAATACATAACAAAGGCTTGTACAAAATATTATGATAGTAGCCTGAAAATAAAACCTTTAAACATACTAGACTACGATATTCGGCTGATTTTAGTATGATTTCCGCCATTTTGGAATTTACCGGAAGTGCGACATTTTTTATAAATGCCTCCCTCTCTGTATTAGAAGCGTAAGAGATTAGGAGGGTCTATACCAAATTTAATGCTTGTAGCAGGACGTGCACTTTTCTTCTGAAATATGCTTGTACCCGATGCACTATTAGGGTAACTCATTAAAAAGATCACAGAGTATTAAATTGTAAATAACATTCATTCCAAATTAATTAACATAAATTGCAAGGGCCTTTTGAATTCACAAGATAGTAATACATGTGCACGAGTTTAAGAAGTAAAGGGCTTTCTGTTTTCCTGTATTGAGGTAATTAAACCTTACTAACGTGCTTATATTCTACCATATCTTTAATGTACACAAAAATATTTAAATGTAATTTATTGAAGTAAAACTTTACTGTAACTTTCGTACTTTGTAACTCATTTCCTTTTTTAAAAGGTTATCAAGGATTACTATGGAAATTTATTTTCTTAATTACATTAAATTCTCGGTTTAACAACACAAAGGTGCCATTTCATGAAAAATTAGTAAGTTGCGTTATATACCGTTTTATATCTATTTTGATAGACAAAAAAACCCAGTTCACTGCATTATAAACTATACTCATAAAAATATACTAGGTTTAAACAATGAAGAAAATGGTCAAATTACCATAAAATACATCTGAAACATTCAAAAAATGTAGCTGTTGTCAAAACAGTTCTTAAATTGATAAATGACACTAGATAGATACAAAAATAGGTCTAGGTTGGTTAAGACTTGGTCGAGTAAGGTTCAGACTAGGTCGAGCATGCTTCAGACTAGATTGAGCATCGTTCAAACGCGTCGAAAATCGTTAAGTTCTGGTTGAGTAAAGGTCGAGTACAACTACAGACTGTTAAGTATGGTTCAGACTACAGTCGAGTATTATCAAGTAAATCTCATACCAATTCAGAATGGTCAAGACCATCTGTACAGTCGATTACAGATATAGGCCATTTCAGATTATACTGGTTTGTAGTGAAAGAAACATTCAAACATCTCACCACAATTCCAAAAGAGGAACAATTTTGAAGGACTATTCATTAAGGCCCAAAAAGGCAACATGAACAACATCGCATGCATGTAACATTATTTTCTTACAGGAACTAAAAGGGCAAAAATGTTTAAGGTATTCAAATGGTTAAACCCAAGAATTCCGAAAATCTGACAAAAAGTCCAAGTGAACTTTATAACGACAATTGACGACAATAAGTAGCAATATTTTGTCTATTTGCGCTTTGTAAAGATTTATATATTTTGTTAGGGTTCATAACGCAAAATCAATTTTCACATGAAAAAAAGCAATACCATGAGGACATAATTTCATTCTCTTAAATTCAAACTCATAAGTGAGGCTGAAAACATGAACCAGTATCTCTCAGCTCATTGCTGATTGAAGACAAACTTTCCCACCGGTTTGAGAGATTTTATTTCATAGATATCGATCACACAGCAAATAAGAATAGTATATATATTAAACATATAGTTTTGTGCGTACTTCCATAACGATATATATTTTATTAATTCAAAGCATTATTTACAAAAAGCCAATTGATATATACACGGAATAGTATTATATTGAAGAAAACATTTTATTTGTATTAAATTATCAAATACATGATAAAACCTGAACTGATTACCTCCATTCGTTAACATTATACAATTTACTATAGTCTTGATTGAAGTACAAGGCGACATGTTCCTTGATTCCATGATTTAAGTCCAATGGTATGTCTAATACTTTCCAATAAGTTTCCATTTTTCGTAAAACCTTCGACATTTTTGTGTACTATGTCAGTCTATGCATATTGCTTGATCCTTACCCTCGGACGTAGATGGGTCCTTAGATTTATCATCGGTTTATATTTCATCAGATAGAATATTTCTATATGCTTTGCAAAACTGTTAATTGTACAATAATGATAAAAAAGTATGTGTTAATGTGCAATTTGTTAAGCTACAAGCCGTGCTAAATTGTCTATTCTTCATTAAAACACTCCTTTTTAAATATTTTTTTTTTGTTTTCATGAGATTTAATTTTGGAGTAGAATATGAGAGAATAAGTTTTGATGAAAATGTAAGAAAAAAAAATTGCTTTGTAATAAGTTAAAATTTCATAAACTTACCTTTCTGAAAATTAACTATTAAAGTTATATTCTCCTTAAATGGCCATGTTTAGGAATAAATTTTTTTTTTTAAACGGTCGGAATAATGCAATAAATCACCTGTTTTCTTTAATCAAATAATCAAAAATAGTCTTTCTCATTAACTACAAAACTGTCTCCAAAATTACAGATTTATGCAAAGAACTAGATCGATCGATTGTAAACTGCCTTTTTAATAATCTGAGAAAGCTGTATACAGCTAGTAAATCTAGTTAATGACAAACGTGTGTTGGCTTTGAATTGGTTTTCAGTAACTGCAGTACTCCTTGATGGACAGTGTATGTGCTTTATGTTTTATACTTTGTAAGGGATATTTTGTTGTTTCATGCCGATCTGATAGACGAGTTAAGCCCTTTCCAAATGATTTTTCGAGTACCTAATAATTTGCTGATACACCACTGTCCTGTGTTTCGAAGAAAAAGAAGGGAGTGAATGATCACTAACATAACTAACTCCGCCAAATTATTTAAGTGCATGTCTTAAGTCAGGAACCTACAATTTATGTGATTTCTATTGGTTGATTAACATCATTGTCTCATTTTCAAACACTACTAATTATTTCTATATAAATCAAATCCTGAAAAATTGAAAAAATCAAACTATAACGGTGATTAAGATAGTAACTTAACAATGTTTAGTCATCTTTACAATTACATGAAAACTATTTACTATCCATGAATAACAGTTGTTTTAGGCAGAATTCTAACAATAACTGATATTATTGTTATGCAGATTAAAAAAAAGAGTAAATGAATCCATATTTAACATGCTTAAATAGAAAGGCTATCGCTCCAGATTATATGGTTTCTTTTTGTAAAGTGAAAAATCTCTAAATAAAGTGCACAACATGAAACATAAATCAAATACACGGTTCTTATTGCGGTTAATGAGAAAAAAAAAAAATACAAAAATTAGAAATGGAAGTGCCGAAGAAGAACACATACTATATGATCCGATAAATTTTAAACTAAAATACAACATAATCAACACCACATTTCATCCAGTCCTAATATCAACCTGCGCTTTGTGAATATGTATATATTTTGTGAAAAGAAAAGCCAATGCGTATCATAATAAAATGACGTAAAAATCAGAACACACGTGTCAAAAACAGATGCACAGAATCAAAGATCTGTCTTTGCTCTTCATTTCAAACTTGCAGTAAGGCATTGAACATGATTTCAAACTTCTCACCTGACGGCAACTGTAAGACGTTCATTTCCACAAAAGAGAGTGGGATAATTTTATGCCATATGTCCATCACACTGTATAACATATATAATTTTGCTTAGATAGACATAAGAATTCAACAATTTAAAGAACATTTAACATATAAGCTGCGTCGGATAAATATCAACTTTATGCAAATAAATGTCAATACATCTATTCATTTAGTTTGGTGTAAACAAATCTCTCTAAAAAAATGTGTAACCACTTGATCATTTGGCTGTTAAAAGGAAATCTACAACACTGTTCAAACTGATCTTTCTTTTATTTCGTTTTTGTATATTCCGAAACAGATAAAAACCTTATAGAGATACGTGTATACGTGCATTTGAATAACTTCAAATTCCATCCGACGCCGCTCGGCAATAGTTTAATGTGAGCAAACCTATTGTATTCACATTCAATCGTCAAATAACATCAAAAACCAGCACTGATTTCCCCCATTCGTTGACAATATAGAGTTTACTGAAGTCTTTGTTGAAGCAAACAGCGACTGGTTCCTTGATTCCATGTTGTGAATCCAATGGTATGTCTAGTACTTTCCAATCCTTTTCTGTTTTATAATTAGCCCTTTCACGACTTGTCTTCTTCGACTCTACATCTTCTAGTCTGTGAATGTTATTCGATCCCTGTCCACTGACATAGATGTGGTCATAGTTGTCGGAACATATGTCAGTGGGTGTATCCATGGTTGCAATAATTGGAATGTTTCCATGTTCATGCACTAACTTGTAATACTTTATATAATTCTGACCTCCTATGCAAGATAAGTAAATGTTGTTAGCTGTATAGAACTTTACAACAGGTGATCCAACATGTCCAATTTCACGTCCACTATTAGATATGAGATTGATGCTGCTGGAACTTAAAATAAAACCAATCAAATCATTAAATATTAATTAAGTATTCGTTCTGGTTTTTCCCAAAACAAAAAATTAACAAATTCTCTCAAGAAAACAAATAAATAAATTCGACTCTTCTTTGGAAGCCTTTAGCAAAAGGGACATAACATATTTATGTTTATAGAGATGTTAAATATGATAAACTATTACTGATTGCTGGTTTGTGATTCATGCACACTATTAAGCTATTTTTTTATGTTCGTACCAAGTATTTAATGCATTTTTTGGAACCGAAAAGAAAAATCGTAAGGACAATAACTCCAATAAGATGTCAACAGAATATTCCACCCGTTTACTTTTTTATCTATCTAATTAAAAATCAATGCATTCGCATGAAAAGCTTAAAAGATTATTCCACAAAATCATACTTTATTTGTAAATTTGTTATACATGATTTGCATATTTCCATAAATTAAACAGTACAATTCAGATTGGTCTGCGATATGCATTTTCTTGTTTAATTTCTTAATTAAATGTGATACTGTTTAAGTGTTCTGTTATTTTACTTTGTTTTGTCAGTTTTCGGTAAGTATATAACAATAAACTCTCAAGAGCCTGCTGCATCGCTCACCTTTACTGTTTTGCTTCAATCTTTTATCAATGCTTATTTTTGCCTTTTAATAAACACTATTGAGTGACCTTAAAACTTCATTTAAATATTCTTTGTACATGTATCTGTCATATTTTCACCAAAAGCCAAACCAAATTGCATTTTATCCCTAAGTTCCATTTTAGCCATAGTGGCTATGTTTTTAGACGTTCAAGAAAATTAAATAAAACAATGTAAACTAGATACTCTGAAACTCATCCAGCATAAGTTTTACTAAAATTGATTCAGCAGCTTCAAAGGAGAAGATTTTTAAAAGAAAGCAAACTAGAGGAACAAATTGTGACAAATTTCTTTCAAGGGCAACTACTCCTTAAGAGGTCAATTGACATTTTGGACATATAAACTTATTTGTTAATCTTACTTCGATGAACATTTTTTTCAGTTAACATTTTATCTTTATCATTGATAATATTCGATATAATAACCAAATACCGCAACATTTCCTTAACATTACTAATGTAGTGGCAACAACCCAATAATTGGTTATTAGATTCATCAGAAAATATCATGGCTGATAAAATTTTACATAATGAATATTTTTATGTTTGAGATATGAGCCAAGAACAGCATTTTACCCCTATGTTCTATTTTTAGTTATGGTAGAAATGTTTTTTGACGAAACAGAAAATAAAACACAAACTTAGTCCTAGATTCCCTAAGGATCAATCAGATACAGTTTGGTTGGAGTGAGTTCAGTCTTTAGCTAAAAAGACACCAAAATGACAAATCCAAAACAGTTCAAACGAGAAAACTAACTGCCAAATATATGTACAAAAAAGAACGAAAAACAAATAAGAAACACAACAACAAACGACCACTGATTAACATTAGACGTGGCTTGAATCTCGTCAATGGGTTAATGTGATATGATGTTTTTTTTTTATATTGTATGGTTTGCATGGTCTGCATGCAGATTTGAAAAAAAAATCAAACTTACATTTTCTTGTAATTTACACCACCTGCATACACACATCCATCGTTGATCACGCCACAATAAAGACAATTGTGAGGTGCTGAAACACACAACACAGAAGTGTTTAGATCAATGCAAGTTGATTTGAAGAGTAAAACCATTCTGTCAGGGTCAATTTGTAGAACAGTTCTGGAGTTCGGTTGTGTAATAAAGCCTATATTTTGACTGGTGATAGCCACATCATATGGTTCACTGTCTACGTCAAGCTTCTTTAAATAATTTCCAAGAGGATCAACTAAGATCAGATTCTTTTTATCATAGTCACATAACAAAATGTTTCCCTTTATTGTAGCTGCTATCCCAGTAATTCGACCGAAGTCGTGGTTGAA
Source organism: Mytilus galloprovincialis (assembly GCA_037788925.1). Lineage (NCBI taxonomy): Eukaryota > Metazoa > Mollusca > Bivalvia > Mytilida > Mytilidae > Mytilus > Mytilus galloprovincialis. The sequence continues at coordinate 15,906,496 of CM075339.1, forward strand.
TTGGCCTATATAGGAAAATCCATGTCTAACATCACCTGGTACTGCCAAAACCTGTGCCATCTATAATATTTGGAAAGAAACATTAGTTTTGTAACTGTGTTATCATTATCTCGAACGATACGTACACAAGATAATGGTATGACTGGATTAAATATAACCACACATATTTCCTGCTAGAGATTACCACATTGCAAGATAAACAAAAAGTCAATTATAATAAGTTACACCCAGCCAAGTTCTTTTTAAGGGCATACGATACAGTTTTGATCCCGTATTTACAAGTTGATGAAAATTTGCATAGAGGCTATTTTTTACCCGATTAAATCAAATACGTTATAAAAAATATACCTTCATGTGCGACTTTTTGAGTTAAATGAGGTCGAAATTTTGTATATTTGCTCAAAATTCGGATTTGTGGCCGTATTTTCCCTTTCGAAAGAAAGACATAACTTTTTTGTTTTAAAAGTTAAACACGATCTGTTTTTTGATAAATTATTTGTAATTTATGTGTTGTATAAATATTGCATAAATTTGTACATTTTATGTTCAGAAATAACTCATATTTATCAAATAGTTAAGAATTGAGAAAAAAAAACGTCATTTTTTGCTGTATATTTTTCAAAATTAAAAAAAATGCACTATTTACAGTTTTATCAAATTTGATCCACATAATCTCCCTGCAAAATGAAACAAAATGTCGTTTTAAAAAATGGGGGTCCATGTAGTCGTTTTCAAATTAAAACAGTTTGAATGATAAAAATCCGTCGACAAATGGATCTTTTTCCGATATGTCACAGTTTAACGTCGCGAAAATAACATTTTACGTTAGCAACGTCATTACCTCCCCTGTAACTGTATCGTATGCCCTTAAAATTGAAAGATAAGATAATATACGAGGTAATTTTTCAACCTCCGGCAGTCAGATTTGAACACGTTATATGTCCGCTATCATTTAGATCAGCATACAACTACACCACCGGCATCCTAAGTAATATGTTGAAACTTGGGTACGAAAATCGACTGTTCAAGGCTTAAGATTTATTTTTTTAAGAAGATCCTCATCTAACCTGTTTAATTTTAGAAAAACTTTATGTGCAAAGGTGATATTTTTTGTTGTCAATGCATTGATCTACGCAAATATCATGAATATAGAAAGAATCATGTCCTTAGTATGGCATTTTTATTTTGCCATAATAATGTTCCATCATCTAAATTATCATACCCCAGCACTTACAATTCCCTTTTTTTTATACATGCTTCATGGATTTCAACTTCCGTTAAAAAAGTTCAGGTTAGTTTAGTGGTTTTTGTCTCTTTTTGAATAAATTTATTAAGAATTGACTTAGAATTTTTTGGCGCATTTCGAGCTTTCGATTTTGCTAGTGAAAGATATGTTCAACTAGTTAGAACTATTATTTCAGTATTATTCTTCAACAACTCACGGCATATCTATTAAAAAAATCATGAGTTCCTCTAAAACAACAGTTGTCTATGCACAAATTTGTAAAAATATTTTCTGTTAAAAAAAGATGGTGTTTACAAAAAAAGAATACATGTCAGTAAGAGGAAAATACCAATTATCAGATAATGATAGAAGCTTTATGCTCATTAACTCACATTATTGGTTTTCTGAGGATTAATTTGAGCTAATAACCACATCTCTACATCAGCGAATGACGATAACACAGAACTAAATGTCATTTGTTCGCTACTTTTTTACTGTCATACTTGTTTTCATTTGATACAATCTTTCCAGGTTTTGTATGATTTGCATGAATAAGGCTTGAATATGAACACATTGATATCGCCATGGTATCCAACATCAACATAAAAATACCTTTAACCGTACCTATCTAATACTATAACGTTGCTTTGTTCAGGTAAATCGATACATGAATAAAGTATCATAAATAAAATTCATTTTTTGTCAATTATGCAGTTAATGTTTAATTCTAAAAATAAATTTTTGACGAATTTTAAACTTAACCTTTGTTTAAGATCAAAGAGTGAACCAACAGTGTTCCACCTCTGTTTTAAATGAGGAGAACTTTTAATAGGAGCTTCTCAGATAGAAAAAAAGACTTGTCTGATGAATTTGTTGAGTATGTAAAATTAATAACATGGATCTCTATATGCTCCCTTATTATTGTAATGGCTGTAAAGTTTTGGATGGTGTTTGCATAAAGATTATAAAGAAGAAAAAAAGTGGATCGGTTTTTGCAAGGCAAGGCATCTTGCACTGTTTTCGATGAGAAACTTTGAAAAAAAAAACCACAAAAAACCGTAAGTAGAATTCATTAAATTTAAAGAATTGCCTTAGCCTTGTGATATGACTTCTGTTATCAACTATTTCGGGCTTTTATCAACTGCTTCCGGTGATTATTGCATGCCTTTCTGTCATGTTATCGCATGGTATTTTGACGTCATTCGGCAATTCCGAGGAATACTAACCAATAGTTCGTTTTAAGTGAATAACATAACAAAGTGGGATATACAAAATTATTAGCAATCTTGAAAATATATAATTAAAAAATGCAATACAAGTAATACAACAAAAGTATTTTTTCAAAGTTTAAAAATAGTTATTGTCTTCTGCTGACGTATACGATAAAAAGAACATAACATGTCATTTTTCACATCAGACCCCTTATCAGCCTGTCGGCTCTCGAGCTGATATTTTGACCTAGGTAAGAGGTCTGATATGAAAAATGCCATGTTATAATCTATATTTATGGCATCACTTCCACAAACTATGAAGAAGTTATACAGAATAAACACGATATTAACATTTGAATGTTTCCATGTTCACATACAGCAGAGTGGACAACCAAAAACCTGACGAACAGCTTTAACAATAAGAAGTGTGTTGTCAAACATAATAAAAACTAACGACTTTTTATAATATAAATATTCAAAGAAAAAAAATACTATAACATTTAAAAAAGAATTGAAGTCCAAACTGAGAAAAGGACCATACCATAACACCATATATGTTTTTTAATATTCTTATCTGAACCAAACTTTTGATAATTTAAAGTTAAAAGAGGGGATGAGCTTTACTTCTTGTATTTCCATTTTGCAATATGAAGGGTTGGGGATTATTGTCTTTAAGAGACAAAATATATGTTCTTTTTCGTGACAATTGATAATATATTGTATACCTTATTTTTGGGATTATCAAAATGATTAAATCTTTAAATATATATATTTCACAATAAATGACAAGAAAGAGCTAGGAATACGCCTGGGGAATGTTACCTTATGGATAAAGACTATGATAAAGTACACACGGCATATGATTTATTGTTAGAATATGGGGCTTGATCCCCAACACCTAACTCTTAGTTGTATAACTTTGAACTGAGGTTTGCATTACTACAATTTTGAGGTTTAAAATGTAACAATCTATTCTGATAACCCCCTCCCCCAATCAAAAAAAAAAAAAATAAAAAAAAAAAAAAAAAAAACAGAAACCAACAACTTGCAAAACATGATGTAAAAAATTGAACCAGAATATTACTTCAATTATACAGAAAAATAGGATATTAAAGCTTTTGACCCTTATAAGCTAGAAACTTGCTTATCATGGTGCAGTGTGAAAACACGGCGGTACAGTTTTATATGGCGTGACTGTTAATAAAGCAAAAAAAAAAAAAAAAAAAAGAATCGGTTCTTTAAAAACACAGTATTCAGATTCTAATTCTTTTTTCTCAGCTGTGCATCTGGCATGCGCACTATTTTTGAAAAGAAACTTTAAATTCAAAAGAAAAACCTATAAACAGCTATTATTGGAGATGGGAACAATATTTGCAAACCGATATGAAATGTTTTCAAAATTAAATAATGAGTAGGATAAACCCAACATAACACGATATTTTTTTTTCACACAATGATTTATTTGCCGAAAAAGGAGACAAGGCACATACTGTTTGCAGGGAAGTTTCATGCAATTTATGTGATAAAATTGAGAATGAAATGTTGAGTATGTCAAAGAGGCAACAACCCGGTCAAACAGCTTGCAACAGCCGAAGGCCACTAATGGGTCTTCAACGCAGCGAGCAAATCCTACACATGAAGGCTGTCATCAGCTGGCCCCTTAATGAAATTGTGTACTAATTAAGTGGAAATGGAAGTCACACTTAACCATTTCTAAACTTCAAGACAGATGCGTACTTAGAAAGATACAATAAATGCCTACTAGGAGTGTTTTCATAAACTGCATTATTATGAAAAGGAGTTAATCCTGAAAAAAAAGATGAAGTGGTTAGAGTAAGACGTTTATATGTTTGAACCTGTTCAAAAGGGGATTGATGCTTCATATACTGAAATAAATATCGTTAAATACATAACAGATTTTAAAAATTGAATTTAACAGAACAGCTGATGTGAAACTACTTATAAAACATGCCGAATCTCGACCTGGAAAAGAACATACGGAAATATCCCTGCCTCATATACAAATTTCCATTACATTCAGTACTGTTGATACTCTCTACAGTAAATGACATGCATTTATATCCCAAAATATTAATTTTAAGTTATATAAACATACCTTATTGTCGTGCTACGGATCGCGTGACTTCCTTGATTACTGTAACTACTAGTATCAATGTTTATCGAGGCCTCGTTTTGAAATAGATAAAACTATGTATATAAACAAAGGTCATAGTAATCGTCGTACTGTCATCAAATCGTTAACGGAAACACCCATTATTTATTGTTCGATTTATCTATTTAGGCAATTCTACTAACAGGATGGATGCAGCTTATGTATCAGAGTTGGAAAAACAGTATGACTGTTGACACTTGTCGACGTCAGTGTTTTATTTGCAGTAGGACATATCTGTTTTCTTACTAACCGTGCTAAATGAAAGCTAAATTTGTGACAGTAAACAAGTTGCAAACATTACGTTAATTTTATCATATAATAACACTCAGCAAACTTCAGTTATATGTAGAGTAATAGGTTTGTCATAGCTTTATCTGAAATGACACGTGTGTACACATATCTACGCTAATTTGGAAGATGGATTCACTTACTTAAATGTTTCGATAAGGTCTCTTTTTGTCCTTAAAGTCAAAATAAATAATTGCGTTGTTAATAGCTAGTACGAGAACAAGAGTGAACATTTATACTTACCAAAGCTGGTATACCTTAAAAAAATAGAGAGATGACATAAAACACTAAGTAAGTTCACATTAAGTATCAAAAAAGCATTAGAATAAGTGCCATAATTTAATACACTGATCATACAAATTAAATGTTGAATATAGAAGATTCATAAAAAGAGCAAGAAATGAAAGATTATGCATGTTATGTAATCATGGTGATATTTCAGATGAGTTACGTTTCATTTTAAAAGGTCCAAAATAAGACAATATAAGAAATTGTTTATTAAAAGTAATATTATACAAACGAATCTGTTTTAAATAAGTTCAGTTATGGTCAACAAACAATGTATTGGAATTGTGTAATTTCACAAAATATTCGAGATACGCCACATATATAAAAATTTCATGATAACCCTTTTAATGATTATACTATGTAGTCATGCCTCTGATTGAATTAAAATGTTCTGTTATGACTTAATTGTGTATATCCATGATGTGCATATAGGCTGTATTGTTTCTGGTATAAAATTAACAATTATACAATATTAAAAAAATAGTTAACTTTAAGTTCTATTGAATGAAACTTAAGTTAGAGGGACAAAAAAAAACACAGGCATTCAGTTTCATATTTTATTGTTTCTGACAATTATAAATCAACGTAATTTCGTTCACAACAGAGCTGATATTTCTTGATAAATATATCAAAATTTTAAAATTCTCATCGACATTTTCTAAAACAGTGTTATCTTAATTTTGTTGATATGTCATTTTCTTACAAACTATAACATCACGAATGACGTTACACATGTATTTTGTTTATTTACTGTGTTTCTTTAAATATGTAACGCTTACTTTGAGATAAAAAAAAAAACAGTTACTTTAAGAGTACAGGGCGCGAGTTCAGCCAAATATGTTTCTGGTAATGTAGTTTTTTAAATTTTTCATTGGAGAACATTTTTTTTATTTTAATACATTATTTTTCAAAGGAGACAGACAAATCTGTGGTAGGGCGGGTTTGTCATATATTACATATGATCTATTTTCGACCGTAACATATATACATGTATCAAGAATCTTAAAAATGTTTTGGAGTCTGTTATACCTGATATTAATAGTATTCTTCGAGGAATTTGTTGTAAAATCAGTCTCTATGAATAAGTTATAATTTCCAATAAATTAACAAACTGTATCCATGATAACAAATGTTTAAAATGAAGTGACAAAGTCAGGACTCACACGATTGATACTGTTTACAAAAAGCCAAATGTAACCTAACAAACTGTGATCTTCAAGACTGTAATTCAAACCAGTACACCTAGACAAGGTTTTTCCGAATTGGTCACGTGGTTTTACCTCATCAAGTAATGTGATAACCACATTAAAGAATGATAGGACTTCATCAAAGAATGACCAGACCAAATCATATAATGAAACAAACACATTAAGTAGTGTAAAATCGTCAAATTTTGAAACATCATTACGTAATGTTAAAACAATATAAAGAATAGACAAATCATTACAAAATAACAAAACCACATTATGTAATTAAACAACTACAATACGTTAAGTCACATACACATGAAGTAATGTTAAAACCACATTGACTAATGACACAACCATATTACATAATGGTGAAACCACATGGAGTAATGACAAAACCATATTGAGTAATGACAAAACTATATCAAGTCAATACGAAACCATATCGTGTAATATCGAAATATCATTAAGTAATGACTATTCAATATTAAGTTATATCAAAACATCACTACGTAATGTCAAAACCCTATTAAGAAAAGACAAATATCTTTAAGTAATAATAAAACAACATAAAGTAATATCAGAGTTCCACATAAGACAGCTGTGTCGTTCCATAATAAAAGGCCCCGATATGACAATGTTAAACAATTCAAAGAGAAAACTAACTGCCTTATTTCTATAAAAAAATTAACGAAAAACAAATATGTAACACATAAACAAACGACAACCACTGAATTACAGGCTCCTGACTTTGGACAGGCACATTAATGAATAATGTGGCGGGGTTAAACATATTAGCGGGATCCAAACCCTCCCCCTTACCTTGGACAATGGTATAAAAGTACAAAATAAGAACGAACTATACAAATCAGTTGAAAAAGGCTTAACTCATCATATAGACAAACGAACAAGTGGACGTGGCCGGGTACTTGTACATTCCGACAACAAAAAGACACTAGTAACATATCTGAGATTACTCGCACGCAGTTATCTGACAGCTTGTTCAAAGCCACTAACAACTAATAAAAAACATGCATCTAAGACTAAACTATTAATCCGTACACATCCAACATCCAATGGCTTTAGTGTAAAGACGTGATAAACAGTCAGAGAAAAACATGACCTTGTGCAATGCCAAATTACAGGTATCAACTGATTGTAGATCAATGAATGTGTATATGTTTATAACATACTAGCAATATTTAATTTGCTTTTAATTTACTGATAACGAAATCGTTATTTATACCAATAAAACAATATCCAATGATCTTATTACAGTGTTGAATTGGTAACCTTTTAGAATAATTTTATTTTTAAGAAGCGATAAAGTTCAAAACCAAATCTTTATATCTATGGAACAATTTAGTAAAGGTTTTCCGTAATAACATTAACGGTACCAATTTTTCTGCACCAGATGCGCATTTCGACAAAACATGTCATGTCAGTGAAGGCCAAAATATTTGAAATCCAAAGTTTGTATAAAAGATGAAGAGCTATAATCCAAAAGCCAAATCCGTGAAAGGAATCAGAGCTTTGCATGAGGTAGATACATTCTTGAATTTATAATAATTTCTAACAATTTGTAACAGCAAATACTTATCATATGGTTACCATAAATCCTGATATCCCTGTTCTAATAACATTTTTTTTATTTTTCTTCATCTCAAGCTTAAAACTTAGGACTTAAACATGAATCAAATAATTTATGGTAACGATATCCCTGTTCTAATAATTTACCAGTAATACATAGATTGCGTTCGTTAAAACAAAACTACACAACAACAACGGGCATAGCGAATATATATACTTGGTAAAGACAATAGCTTCATGCATAATTAACGAAAATTTGTTTCTCTGGGTCATCGGTCTTGTTTTGTTTGAAGAGATACTCTTTAATTTATCCAAATAAACACCATACACTTAGGGTTATAGTATAATTAACTGGTGAGAATTGAGAGTTTTGTCAAACTAAAATGTATATGGCGTTTGATTCAAATTTTGAATTTTTCATTATATTTAAACGTCAAAATTAATCAATCGTGTAGTGGAATGAACTATTTGTGGATTCTTATAAATTCTATATAACTTTTGGACTATTCTCGGTCTATTTCTGATATTAATTCTTACATATTTTGATTTTTAACCCTGTATGCTAAATTGCCCATGTGGAATTTTTCAAATTTTTAAATTGTTTTATATACATTGAACGACAAATTTATGTGACGTATAACATTTTCTGACGTCAGACACGCGAATCAATGAATGTGTTTGTATATATATGTTTTTTTGTGTTCTGTTAAAGTGTTCCTTTTAAAATTGTTACAAGATGATGACTGTTGTACCCATAATTTGACTATTTTATCTATTATGTATGTCTAGTTCACGCATCATTGTAAATATAACGGAATTTGATGAGACTGTCATCAAAGTGACAGTTTTAGCGCTTTAAAACCAGGTTAAATCCACCATTTTCTACATTTGAAAATGCCTGTACTAAGTCAGGAATATGACAGTTCTTGTCCATTCGTTTTTTATGTTTTTGTTATTTGATTTTGCCATGTATGGACTTTCCGATTGGATTTCCTCTGAGTTCAGTATTTTTGTGATTTTACTTTTTTCGTTTCATCCTCGACCTTTTTTCAAATGTTTGTAAGACGTTGAACAACCGCTTCTTAAATCTACACGAAAAAGCTTTTAAACCATTTTGAGTCCTTGAGTCATCGTTTTCATTTTTCAAGTTCATATTTTTTTCTGAACATTCTATTTACGTCATTTAAAATTTTTATGGAACTCTTTAAACAAATTGAGGTCGTTGTATAGTTATTTGATTGGAAATCGTTATATATATACTTTTTGCGAAGAATGACGTCTTCATGTAGAATACTGAATGAAGATAACAACTTACATTTGATCATGATGGACAGCAAATGCAGAAGACAAACCACGCATCTTAACACCAAGAAAACATGAAACTTGCCCAGAAAAATCACGCCCAGTTCTTGGGATTGCTGCAACACAAAACACGGTTGTGCTTAGGTCGTTACATGTTGATTGGAAGAGCTCCACCACTCTGTCAGGGTCAACTTGTATAAGAGTTTTAGGTTGTGTAATATAGCCTATAATTTGACTCGTTATAGCCACATCGTATGGTTCACTGTCTACGTTAAGCTTCTTTAAATAATTTCCAAGAGGATCAACTAATATTAGATTCTTTTTATCACAGTCACAAAACAAAATGTTCCCCTTTATTGTAGCTGCTATCCCAGTAATTCGGCCGAAGTCGTGGTTGAATTGGCCCACACAGGAAAATCCATGTCTCACATGTCCCGGTACTACCAACACCTGTGCCATATCTATAATGTTATGAAATTTCAGAACTAAATTCGTTATTTTTGCACCACAAATAACCAAAAAATAATCAACGAAGCTTTTTAAGCCTTTTCAAGATTTATTTGTATTACGCATTTGCAAATTTTGATTGAATAATGATACTATATATTCCCCAAAAACACTGAACAATAAACGTATTATTTTACACTTTTGGCATTTAACTGAATTTTGTCTCCGAATGACATAAGTTCTGCTCCGAAAAACCTTTTGACGTCAATAACGCCATTTTTATTTAAATTGTGAGTTCAAAGTTTACGGAAACTTGTGTAATTTTTCGTAATGGCGGACAACTGTGCATACAAGTGTAAATACGTCTATTTAAAACTATGTTGAGGACCACCCTTTTTCAGTTATATTTTATTCCATTATCATAAATGCAACATAAACCACTACCGTTTGTGCTATCAGTGCATGGGATACGTACATCAGTAACTTAATAACACGCACTAAAATTTACCTAACTAGAAACAAAAGAACATTCTGAATCAAGTTATCTATTCCTACCTTATTTGTTGTGCTACCGATCGTGTGAATTACTTCCTTGTTAGTAATTCATACTTATGGGTATTGAGGCTGAACTTATTCGTGATATAAATAGAACTTAATTTATGACAACCGATAAAGAACATAATAATCGTGCATGGAATGCATTGTACGGATCTAAAATGTCACATTAAGTGTCCTGCTTGATATTTTAAAGTTTTTGTGTCGAAACTCCACAAATGATGTGTCCAATTTGATATTTTGCAGTTTTTGTGTCGAAACTCTACAAATGATTGATGGTCATATGTTTTAGCTTAAAACATATCTTGTAAATCAAAATATTGAGTTTATTGTTCTAGACATCAATTTGAAGCTGTCTCTCATTGTAAATTTGTGTACCGTATTCGAGGAGAGAAAAAAATCAATAAGCTAAGATAAATCTTTTGCGGATGACAACAATGAACATACTATGACTTCAGATTTGCTTTTATTTAAAAAAAAAAAATGCTTCAACATTAAAATGATGGGAGTTAAAATTCAACACAGTGGGAAACAAAATGATTTATATTATCATAACAAAATGATACCAGTTTGCCAATATCAGGGTAAAACGTAAGAAAATATACATAATGGAACCTATTCAAGAGAGGGACGAAAGATACAAGAGGGACAGAAAAACTCATAAATCGAAAAAAAACCTGACAACGCCATGCCTAAAAATGAAAAGGACAAACAGAGAAACAATAGTACACATAACACAACATAATAAAAAAAAAAGAATAAACAACACGAACCCCACCAAAAACTAGGGGTAATCTCAGGTGCTCCGGAAGGGTAAGCAGATCCTGCTCCACCCGTCGTGTTGCTTATGAGATAACAAATCCGGTAAACAGCCTTAATTCAGTAGGTCACATTTATGAAAGGGAGTGTAATTCATTTATTCACACTTATGAGGGAGAGATGGATAAACTAATGCTTTCAAGTTTTGTATAGGTTCAAGGGAAATACTATTCAAACGTATTGAACAAATGTAGCCAATTAAAAGAGATTAATCTGTTTAGTGCTAATGGAAAATAAGTATGCGATACATATTTTAGATAAATATTGAAATAGGTTTCATCTTCTGCTAACAACAATCGTGGACAACTTGGATGTTCTATTCTGTCATTGATCATCACATACGAACCATTACTAGTAAGTCGATTATCTGACCCTCTTTTGCAAGCTCAGCCTGATCAACCGATGCAACATTCACACAGGTCTTGAATGTACTACAACTTGCTGTGCTGCAAACCTTCACGATGTTATACCTGAAGGTTATACCTTAGTATGACCATGTTCAGGAAAAAATCTGGAAATATCCAGAAACCAACTCATGGACTAATGACACAATATCAAGCAGACTCTCACTTTTATGATCCAAGATCATCTTAACAGAAATATACTGAAGTCAGATAAATAGCTTAAACGTAGCAATTATTACAACCACTTTTCCGCACCTTCTTCTTAAGAGACTTTAAATTTATTCATGTTATTTTCCTCCTTGAAAGTCATATGAATTATACAAGCGCTCGAAATAATCAAAAGGATCATTTTATTCTGATGATATCTTCATCTCTGTAAAACTGATCTTAACTTGTAAAGTTAAAAGGTGGGAATCCGATCTTGTTTATTTAAAATTTTACAATTTGAAAGATTCTGATCGTCTCTTTAGAAACAAACTACAAATGTATATAGCAACTGTACATATCTTGTCATCCAAACTTATAATTACATTTATAGATAGATTTGCGTTATTGTTTGAAATATATAAATCTTGCAAATCTTAAAATATGTTTTGCACAAATGATGAAAAAAAGACTGGGAAACGTCTATGCTGAACTACACATGTCATATTAAGTCAACTAATGATAAGACTGTATGCAGTTCAGTTGTTTTTTCAACCATTTGTAATACTTTCAATAGTATTTATATGTTGCATTTAAATGTTTTTTTGTGACGTCAAACACACTGCTATTAAAGAGATAATCGTAACTCGAATTACGACTATCCCAATATGGCGACGGCAGATATAGGTACCATCTTTACAGTCATTTTTCTCAAATGTAGCATGTTTTCGTCAATAGTTACTCAGCTGCAAGGATTTTCTATACCATAACAACATATTTGAATCGTAAAGGTACACTGGAATTGTCTAAGCGCTTTCAAAACAATTGCCGTTCGAAAATTCGGAATGATAATCGTAACTCTATGGCATTGTTTTTCTTTGACTATCGTAATTTCTTTATTGGGTAGTAGTAACTTAAACATAATACATTTGTCTTTCAGTATTTCAATGGTATTTTGTGTGTTGAAAATGCAAATGTCCAGTTTAACGATTACATTAACGCATATAAAAATAAATGAAAAAACTTACAAATTTGCTTACATAAGTGACAAGTATTTCCATAACTTTTTACTATGTACATGTCAAAGATATGGAAAATGAAGCCGCTGTCGAGTCAGTTATTGTGGTTAGTAGAAAAAACCGGTATCGGAGATTTTTTTTTATAGGCAACGATCACAAAGAAAATACGCATTGTTTATATACCAAACACAAAGTTTTACGGGTACATTCATAACGAAAGTTTTTTTTATTCAAAGCATAATTCACAAATAGACAATTGATATTTGTATTTTTATTCAATATTCAAATAACATTAAAAAACAAAACTGATTTCCCCCATTCGTTTACAATGTACAATCTACTAAAGTCTTGGGTGAAGCACAAAGAGACAGGTTCCTTGATTCCATGTTGTGAGTCCAATGGAATATCTAATACTTTCCAATCAGTTTCCAATTTATTTGTAAAATTCGAATATTTTCTGTCCTCTGTTAGTCTGTGTATATTATTCGATCCCTGTGCACTGACGTAGATGTGTCCGTTGTCATCAGAGCATATATCAGTGGGTGTATGTATAGTAGCAAAATTACAAATCTTGTTTTCAGTAATTTTGTGCATGTTGTTGTATCCTGACATGTAGGTACATGTATACGTAAGATAATTTTGACCGCCTATACAAGATAAGAAAGACTTTGAATTAACTGTATGGAACTTCAAAACACGTGAACCAATCTTATGTCCGTACTGAGACATGCCTGTAATGTTGTTGGAACTAAAAAACAAACACCATCAAAGTTAAGTATGTTAACACAGTTGTTTATAAACGTTTAAGAATTTAGTTTTCTCGTTTTAATTGTTTGACATTGTCATTTTGGGGCATCTCATAGCTACCCATGTAGTATTGGCTTTGCTCATTGTTGCAGGCGTACGGTGATATAGATATGTTAATTTGTGTGCAATGTTGGTCTGTTGTGGAGAGTTGTCTCATTGGTAATCATACCCCTATTCCTTTTTGTAAGTGTTATGTCATGGATTCCGTTACAACAAATTGATATAAATGATTACCACATTCTTAATTTAATATATAAGTTCAGAAGGACGTGATTTGTGTATACATTGTTATGGGCTATTAACTAGATTTTGGTAACTACGTTTACTACATGATTAATTTGCCACAGTTTAATATGCATGTTTCAAGTCTATTATTTAAAGGTTGTCATTGCTTTGTGTCAAATACACTATTGAAACATGAATTCCTTAATATTTTGATCATTGAAATGTAAACACGTTAAATCTTTCCCTCTATTTTAATGCTGGACATTTAGCTGTTTAAATTCCTTATAAACATACCATAGAAGGACTGCTTCATAAACTTAAATGGACAAATAAGCTCGAAATCGTGTAAACATCATTTTTATATTTTAGAATTTTTACTTTATTCTGTCTAGTGGATCATATTGTATTCTTGTATTTATTACTTACCTTATAAATATAAATGACTGTTGAGTTAGCCGATTAGAAATTTGAAAATATGACTATTTTTAGGTATAATTTTGTCTGAGAAGAAATAGAAAGTAGTATACGGCCGTGTTCACACCAACCAGTAAACTTGTGTACAATTACTTTGATGTAATTTACACAGGTTTTTCATTAAATTTGTTCACATTTATACACCTGGTTTAATTACCTGTACATGAGATTTGTGCACGCTTGCATACTATATTTCATTTTAATGCTCATTATATAGAATCGAATCAAAACTTATCGAAAAACTTTTCTAGCAGTTAGGGAACGACGATTTGACTTAAAAAAGGGGGGTTATGGTTTTTTCCTTGTTCTAACAGTTATGAAAGCCATTTTGACGATTTTCAGTTCTTTTAAGGTACTAAAGATATCTCGATTACGCAATTTAAAAAGGATGGCTGCAACAGTGTGCTTAGGGATCAACCACTTAACTCTAGGTGAGGGTTGGGGGTTATGGTTATTTAGTCTGAATGATAATTTATTTTCAACGCAATCAATCAATATTTTTCCAATACTAGTTCCATTGCTACCATGCAGATACTCATGAATAACTATATACTAGCCAACCAATACAATTAAACGCACACTTTCAAAAATCCATTTAGTAAAGACCAATGGCAAATATTTGATGCATATTTCAAAGAATGTACTAATGATATTAATAAGGTGATATTATGAAGTTCGTATCCGAAGTGTTCTCTCCAGGAAAAAATACTGTACTTGCTTTCATCCAGTTGCTCATAAAAAGGAACAGTCGATTCGGGAAGCATCTTCAAATTAAGTATGTGTTAGGCAATGATGATCGATGCTTTTAGTCTTGATCAGGGGTTAATAAAGCTACGTAAAGTTTTGTTTTTTAAATTTACAAGGTAAATATCATGTTCTAACTACCTTGTTTTGTGTAAACAAGGCCTACGTTGACTATCGAATGCATGTACAAAAAAAAACAAGATTTAAACTACATGTACACATTGAGTGTTATCCACGGGAACGTAATTGTGTTTAGTTTACGTGTGAATTACACTAACACAACATCGAATTTAGGTTAATGTGAACACGGCCTATCTCATGTATGTGTAGAATATGTAATGCATATAATTAAAACTTACATTTCTTCAAAATTAACACCACCTGCATAAAAACAACCATCTTTGTTCACGCCAAGAAAACATGGCACTGTTCCTTCGAAATCCCTTCCAGTATTAAGGAGTGAAGAAACACAAGACACGGTAGTGTTTAGTTCGTCGCAAGTTGCCTTGAAGATTACTATCATTCTGTCGGGGTCAATTTGTAGGACACATCTCGAGTTAGGTAGGCTGATATAGCCTATATTTTGACTTGTGATAGCCACGTCATATGGTTCACTGTGTACTTCAAGCTTCTGTAAAAAAATTCCAAGGTTATCAACTAATATCAGATTCTTTTTAACATAGTCACATAATAAAATGTTCCCCTTTATTGAAGCTGATATCCCAGTTATTCGTCCGAAGTCGTGGTTGAATTGGCCTATGTAAGAAAATCCATGCCTAACATCTCCTGGTACTGCCAACACCTGTGCCATCTAAAATAATTCGAGAGCAATAACATGTTTGTTAAAATCACATTGTCTGAAAACAACATGAACCATTATATAATTATAGCATTTGATGGGATTTTGTCAGGTATATTTTCCGCAGAAAGTTTTTTTTTAAAGATGTAACTGGTGCATATCCTCATGAACAAAACAGATTAAAAAAATATTATATCATCCAAATCAACGCATGGTTACCTAGTCATATGTCGATATTTGTGCATTCTAATGCTATTAAGATACACATAACAGTACTTCTTTAGCTCAGTCGGTATACGCGCTGCCTTGTAACACAGAGGTTCAAGGTGAAGACAGTCATTTTTGTGTTTTCATGTTTACCGGTTTACATTCGCGTCCAACTGAAAAAAACATAGTGGTTAGAGAGAAATTCTAATTAGGATATGTGTTGTGTGAGTCATTATTGTATGAGGACTATTGAGGTGGGGGAAGTGCGACGGGATTGTGTCCCTTAGAAAATGTGTTAGATACTTAACCAGCCGCAAAACGCCGTTGAGCTAAGGAAGTACTTCTTTACCTTTGGTCGGTATACGCGCTGATTAATTTTGTAACACAGAGGTCCTGGTTCGTGACATGGTGGAGGCAAGCAATTTTGTAATGAAATGCATGTTTTTTCACAACGAATCTTTAGTAGCGACTGGTATACCCCATATTCATTGCTGCACTCCTGAGGTATACATACATCTTTTTTTTGTGTCATTTTAATCAAAATCAAAATACTTATTTATTAGAGAAATCAATGAGTGAATAAAACAAGAACTGATGGCTGATGTGACACTTTTTATGAAAAATGCCCAATCTCGATATAAAAAAGATCATACGGAAATATCTCTGGCTTACAAACACATTTTTTTCAAATCCCTTTGCAAATTTTAAGAGATGTTTTACTGTCATCTTCTTTAAATCAATTATAACTAAATACTTATTCACCATCAAATAATTTCAATTCCATTCAGCACTTGTGATACTCTCTAAAGTAAATTACATGAAATTATAGCAAAAATATAAACATATTAATTTTAAGTTATATTAACATACCTTAGTTGTCGTGCTACGGATCGCGTGACCTCCTTGATATCTATAATTATCAATGTTGATCGAGACCTTTGTGATTAAGATAAAACTATATCTAAACAAGGCCAGGATAATCGTCTTTCTGTTTACTCGTTGCATTATTGTTTTTTTTCCTGGTGAATTCTTTTACATTTTATCATGACGAGGCTTTAAAGATATGTCTCGCCATAAGATTTTCTTGTTGTTGAGTACCGTACCGTGTCCTATAACTGATAACATTTACATTTTTTAGTGTTTGAAAATCATACTACATCTTCTAATTTCATAATGTCTGAATAGTCTGGTGTACTTGGACTTATTATTAAGATTTGGTGATCATATTCATATCTATTTGCCATTTTCACATATATAAGAAGAACTGACAAACCACATATTTTTCCATGCCTTCATAACAAGCAAAAAATTGATAAGGTGTAATACCACCATTGATTTTTCCCTATTAGTCTTTGTTAAATTGGCACTTTTAAAAAAAAATTGTACAGTTTTTACCTTTATTTCAACCAAAGAAATACTTTGCATGTATAAAGTTTAATCCTTTCCAGTGCTACAGTGAAAATTTCACACTACATTTCAATGCATATAAGAAAAGTAACCATCACCGGATGTGAACAACCCAATTTTTACACTGTTATTTACTGGTTACTTGCTGTGGTAACTATAATTATACATGTTTATGAATCTGGAAAATATAAGTGCATTGAAATGCAGGGTTAATTTTCTACAATTGTCATATTCAAGGGAATATTTTTTAGGCCTTCTTTCGTATACAACCGGATGTGACGTACCATGATTTGGTGGTATTACACTTTAAAAGATGATCCCCGCACCACATATGTGTTGAAAGAAAGCAAAAATATAAATCTGTTTTGTTTTTCCAGGTTGCAAAGGGCTATTTTCTAAGAACAGAACAAACCATGCGCCTAAATGTTATATACTCGAATGCACCAGTTACTGCATTTCAAAAAGACAAGCACTTCTTTTTTAACCAATCTACTTGATTAAAGCCACTATTAAGGTGGCTCGGATGTCGTCCTCCATCTTGGATTTTGAAGAAGCAGATAACTTTGGTCTAGATATCTGATGAAATGTGCAAATTTTTGAGAGATGTATGTTATTTATTTTTGATATAAATATAGAAAATTGTGTGTTTTATCATAATTACAGTTGTAATATCTCAAATACACCCTGTTCGTGTTTGATTAGATTTTTTTCCACTTTGCCATATAAGGGGAGATAACTCAGATAAGGTTGATTTTATACTAAAAAGTGTTATGAATTTACTTATTTTGATATGAAGCAAGAAAATAAAATTGGTGACCCTATTTTTTTTTTATCTGAAAACATGTTATAAGAGTAATATTCTCCCTTTGTATCTTGAAGTTCTAAAAGTACGTTTGCTTTTTATCACACAAAATTTGATTTTCCATGCATAATCTATACAAAAGCTGACAATTTTGCACAACCTGTAGCATGAAAAAAAAATCCGGTGACCCATATTTATTAATACAGTTTAAAAAAAAAAATGATACAAACTTCATTTTGTCAAATAATTCTATCAATTTTAATTAAGACCCCCCTGGCCACCTTAAATGACATGTTCTTAAACACCAATCTGTGTAATGCCATTATGTTAATCGGGTTCATACGCCAACCCCATTATATTTACACAATGCAATCGTTTAAGTTAATATATTTATAGTACATGGAATGTGTTTTGTGCAATTGAGATGACACTGTACCAATTTTTATCTTTGATATGCATTTAAGCATTTAGGTAGAACGAAGCCTTTCCTCAATATTTTGGACAAAATATCAAAATATATCGTTAACGCATTCTTTAACTTTTAACACACATATTATTGGTATTGTAACGTTCTTCTGATAGTATTGCAACATTAATAAAATATCACCTGAATTAAATAAAGGCAACAGTAGTATACCGCTGTTCAAAACTCATAAATCCATGGACAAAAAACAAAATCGGGGTAACAAACTAAAATCGAGGGAAACGCATTAAATATAAGAGGAGAACAACGACACAACACCGAACCGCAACACACACAGAAACGGACCAAGCATCAGACAAAATACCACAAGAATAACAAATATAACATCAAAACCAAATACATGAATTTGGGATAGACAAGTACCGTGCCACGTCTTATCTTAATATCTCAAAAATAAGAAAAAATAAACGACACAACATTAAAATGCAACACACACAGAAACGAACAATAATATAACAATGGCCATCTTCCTGACTTGGTACAGGACATTTTTAAAGGGGAATAAAAATGGTGGGTTGAACCTGGGTTTTTGGCATGCCAAACCTCGCACTTTAATGGCAAAGTTAAATATAACATTGAAATGACAACATAATATTACAGGACTACAATACAAATAAATAGGAGAACATATTAGACAAAGAAAAACATGATTAATAGATAACAAAAAGCATCAGGTTTAAAATTCAATACGCCAAAAACGCGCCTCGTCCACACAAGACTCACCAGTGACGCCCAGATATAAAAGATCGAAAGTGAAAAAAGTACAAAGTTGTACAGCACTGAAGATCAAAAGTTGAAAAGGTTGTGCCAAATACGGCATTGTTTTTATGCCCGGGATCAGAAATTTCGTATTATATAGAACAATACATGCTATTGCAAACAGTAAATTTTATCAAATGAATATGAAACAGATATACATAATGAAACTGAAGTGTTAACTAATTACAGAAAACTAAACCCGAATAAATAAAGCTAAGTCCAACACAGAATAGACACACCCGAATCAGTACAGGCGTCAACGCAATTAAAAAAAATGACGTCACATACGATGGCGAAAAGGCACAAACGTTATGTCACATTTGAATTTATGAAATTTAGAAACAGCATGACGTCACATATGAAAAACTTTAATTAAAAGTAATATAGAATAAGAATTGATTTAAGATTATATTAGAACTAAATACTGATATTACATTTAAACAAAATGCATATTGCAATACTTATTTATAGCAATTAACTGTAATATATATATCATGTATATGTCCAGTTTGTTATGAATCCAACTTCAAACGTAAATAATCGTACAAAATTAAATATAATTAATAAAGGCGGTGATTAATTTTTCTATCCGTAACACCTAAATATAATAAAAAGACGTCAACACATTTGACAAAATCCGATGAGAATTACAAATATAACATTAAAAATTTAAACTAAATACATGAATTTGGGATAAACAAGTACAGAAACACGTCTTATAGTAATGCGAATTCACATTCAGCAAAAATTGACCATGCAAATCGTTTAACAAAGTTCTTGTTCAGTTCACATGGTATTTTCTATGATAAATTATGCAATTTCAAGCACAAATGGCTAATTATAGCAAATAGAATTAAAGTGGCAGTCATTTCATTGTCAAAATTATACCTTATCCTGACTTGTGCTGACGAATTCAACATACTTTAAATTACATATGTGAGCGACCTGGTTCCTGGAAGTTTCAAGGTATAAAATCAGGTAGTTCTGATCTGAGCAACATAGCAAATGTGTCCTCCTATTATAATTGTATATTTTACTTTTTAAATATATATTAAAAACATTCAACAAGGTTCTATACTGATCATAGGTCCTCAAGCTTTCATTTGATACGAAAACGATCCAAATAGTTCACCTACTTACAAGATACAGCTATGCATAGAAACTATTTTGTTTAAGATATGTACTGCTTTCTTGTATGTTCTTTTCGACCGGGATTAAATTAGTGTATCTTTACCTTATAGAATAATCTTCTTCATAATGTTCATGTTCCGCATGTGTCTTTTTATTGGTCACAGTGCAGGCAGTCTTAAATATTTGGGATCATTTCAGTTGGTTAAAACGTATCGATTCTTTGTAATTTTGTTATATCTTCGGCCAAGAGACCTATCCAATATGGTAACTCATAAAGTTGGCATTAGAATATCGTGTATTGGTTCCTATTAGAACACCATCAACATTTGTTTGGATTTATGACAATATTTCATATATATTGTATTCTCTTTGGTAAAAGTAAAATTTGGGACATTTTGATTGATTGATATGCCAGCTCCTCCGAGTTTCTAATGTGTTTTGATTTTGTAATGTTATGGTCTTTGATCATCCCAAATACTTTAATTGTAAGAATGTGCATCAGTTCAGTAAAATTGGTACGGTTTATTTTCTTTTTTTCTGCTGGTAAAATGTATTTATAAACGTACATGGCAAATCAATACGCGACAAGGATAACGGTTAAGCGATAAAAAAAAGTTAATCAATTCATATAAATTAAAATAAAGAGACAGACAAGCCACTCTTAAAAGTTTATTCCTTCAAATAGTAATATGTGACTTTTTTAGAGGTTTAATTTGCATATAGTGTATATGCGTCAAAGTCCCGTTTTGATTTCGGCCATTGGAAAACAAACTTGTTGTATGGCCAAGAACATCAAATTAGTATTTTTGGATTCGAGCGTCACTAATGAGTCATTTGTAGACGAAACGCGCGTCTGGCGTAAATACAAAATGTAATCCTGATATCTATGATGAGTTTATTGTTATTTTGAATTTTCAAAGAAGTTCTGAATTATCGATTTTTCAATAAATTATGCTTTGATCTGTTTTGCTATAATTATCCATATTAAGGTACTAAATTTAGAATGAATTTTCTCAGTCTAAGATAATGCGATGACGTTATAAACCATGCCATTAATGCTGTCAAAGAAAATAGCGATGGACAAATTATTTTCAGTTTAAAGGTTGCATTTCTGTAAATATTGACAATGCAATTTCCCATAGGAACTCCTTTTACGGCTAAAACTGTACCACTTTTACTATGAAGTTTTGAAAAATATCTTATCCTAGAATTGAAAGTTCATATGCATCACAATTGTTTTCAAAGGTCAAAATATAAGGCTGTGCGGCATATTTTCAACGTTTATATGCCCTGAACTTCTCACAGTTTATACTAACACTAATTTTCTTAACTACCCCTACCTCGAATGAAAGGTTACTACAAATTTCAATGTAAACAATATGCACATGTTTATTAAATAGTAACATTCCCAGGTTACGTCTCTGGGAACCAGTATGTAAACAAAATTAATTTTCTATGAATATTCGAGATCTCCCAAAAGAGGCGTGTTTTTTAGAAACAGCTGTATTTACAAAGTGCAACCTTAAATAAGTTTCTTGGCTACACATCAGCCTTTGCTCCTCTCGTTTAAAATTAAAGATAATCCATAGATATTTGTTACATCTTGAGATTTACCTGACACCATCATAAATATATGAACGTACCAGGATAATATTGCTAATACAGTTACCTTTTTCTGCAAAATGTGTTACATCGCAAACGTCGTTAATTTTCCCTGTCAAACCCGTATACGTAGCTAATACATCATAATTTACAATGCTGTACATACATTTTTTTAACAAACTTTGTGCTCACACAGTGTGTACTAAATACATAATATAGTATGGAGGATTTTGTCAAATGTTTCGGTTACAAGAGCCCAATTATTTAAAATGCAATTTGCATAGGGTAACATTATTGTTACATATTTTATTATGTGACGAATAAATGAACTAGAACAAATATGTGTAATCCAAAACATAGAAGGGGTGTATTTTATCCGGCGGAAGGTCACTAAAATGTATTTAAAAATACATTACTGTTTCACTAAATTGTCAAGGATTTGTTTTAGCTCCATTTTTGTTTCATTGAATACTGTTTTATTATGTACTTTTTAGCGAGTGCTTATTTTCAAGATTTAGATTTTTGATTTTGATTTTGGTCGATGAAATGTATTTAATTTTCTGAATTTCCTAAAATGTCAGAACATTAATAACATACTTTATTGTTTACTTTTACAAGTTGTGACTTTGTGACGTTGTCTCATTGACACTCATACCACATCTTCGTATATCTATTAACTACAATTCTTTATTTTATTGTGGGCTTCTGGGTCTTTATTTGATTAACAATATGAAACATTATAAACAAAGATTATTCAATCATTAAATCATTAAATTCATCTGTGTTGATCGTTAATCAGTTAATATCTAATATCATATTTGACTGGGGCAATTATTTTGTCACCTTTTATCTTTTTATTCTTTTAACATAATTAAAGTGAATTCAATGTTCGGTTCGCTGTTTTCTAAGGTTCATAAGATCAACATGCATTTAAGAGCCAGTCTGCCATAAAACCATGCAAAATCTCAAATTTCGTCCAAATTGGTAGTTATAACTGGGCAACATTATATATATTTCCAAAATCTTTGGGTATTTAGGAGTTAAGATAAAAAATTTTTTTTTTGTAAATTCACACTATTTTTCATTTAACAGCCTTTTTTGCATATTTGTGAATTATTAAAAAAAAAAATGCCAAAAAATCACCATATTTAGGTACTTTTTAAAGGTCTGAATAATTGATATATCTCTTAAATATAGCATTATCTTGTTATATTTTGCAAAGAACATTATAAAGAAAAAAAGAAAAAATGCATTTTGACATTTTTTTTACCTTTTGGCAGGTTGCCATAGAGGTTCATGCAACAGATGTATTAGATAACTTGCATGTAGTACATGTACTCAGTAGGTGTTTTCTCTCAAGATCATATTTATTTTTTTCAACTTTTAGGATTTTTTTAAAGGTGCATATCAGTTCTAAGACAAGTAAAAAAATTTAGCCTGGCAAATATTGGGAAATTGGTAAAAAAATGCTCCCAAATATCTATAAAATGCACTAATTGTAATAGTTTTTGCCCTTAAATATTTTTACTAAAACTGATCAAAGTAGACTTATATTCCGGACAATAACTTTAGTTTAAGTGTATAGATCTTTATGATTTTTTTTCAGAAGGTCCAATACCACAAAAGGAAGGTTTGGATCGATTTTGGGGATGATGGTCCCAACCGTTTAGGAATAAAGGGCCCAAAAGGGGCCCAAAACAAGCATTTTATAGTTTAAGGATAATAACTTGTGTATTAGTATTTCAATTGCTCTGATATTGTATCACAATGTTTAAAACCACACGTAGAAGGTTTGGATTCATTTAAATGGGTCATGGGTTCAAAGTTAGGAATTAAGGGCCAAAAAGGGGCAAAAAAACAAGCATTTTTCTAGTTTCAAGACAATAACTTGTGTGTAATTGTATGGATCTCTCTCAAATTGTACCACAACGCTCCATATAACAAAGGAGAGGCTGGGATTTAGTTTTGGATTAATTGTCCAAAATATGTAGGAATAAGGGGCCAAAAAAGGGCCAAAAAGAAGCATGTTTCTAGTTTCCAAACAATAACTTGGGTTTAAGTATATGGATCTCTCTGTAATTGTACTACAAGGTTCTATACTTAAAAGGAAAGGATGGGATTGAGTTTAAGGGTTATTCCTTAAAGGGGGTTTCAATAAATGGGGGGGAGGGGGGAATTTGTAAACAATTTTTTAAGGGATTTCTTTTTTTTCAAAATTTTTCAAATTTCAAATTTTGAAAATTTTCAAGAAGAAATCTTCAATTGCACAGTATTGTGCAATAGATTTGTTGATCTTTGACCACATTTATTTTGTAACAAAAACCTTTATTTCGTCAAAAATGCAATCACAATCCAAATTCATACAGCATCAAGCTTGAACATTGTGACCAACTTTAATTTGCCCCAACTGTTCAACCACTGCGGTTGTATAAAGCTACACCCTGTGGAGCACCTGATTTTCACATACTTTCAATTGATGACAGTCTTTTAAAAAGCTTGTTATATGAAACAGAGTTGTGAACATACTTGTACTTCAAAAAATCTTCCTCTTTGAAACTTTTGATTGGAATGCAACCAATTATAGGGGCAATCACTCATTGAGTGTCTAGATTCGAAATCTGTGTCTATTAGAGCGTATGTAAAAAATGTGGCCATTTTTTTTCATCTACGAAAAACGTTTATATGTGCATATATAATGTGCCATATAAAAGTTTTTGATTTATATCTCCGATTAAATCAAGATAAAAGAAAGACATTTGAGGTGACCCTATTTCTTCAAAAATCGAAAGCTTTTCCAAAATTATCTTGAATGTTCCCTCTGCAAAGAACATCTTTTTACTGTTTGTTGATACTTTGAGATTTTGATTTTAAGTCCCCTAACGGCTAACGTCTAAGTGGACTTATGTTTGCACTGCGTTTGTCTGTCTGTCAGTCTGTCTATCTGTCATTTTGGCAAATCAAGACTTTGTGCTTGTAGATTTTGATTTGATATTTGGTTTATTGATTTATCATGACAAGTTACAGGTCAAATTCATTATTCACGCTTTAAGCTTTTCTCTTTGTTCAGTTGAAGCCCTTTCTCTAGAATTAAATTTTTGATGAAATACTTTTTCATTAGAAAATTTCTGTTCAAACGAAAATAACTCATTTTTTTAAAGACAAAATGACATTTTGAATGTTTTTCCTTTTCTTTGGTATTTAGTGATTCAGTTTTGTTCCAGTCTGATATTTGTGTGCAGAGTTGTGGTCTTTGGACATAGGAAATTCACTTAGATAGTCAGAATTCAACAAGTTTTTTTTGTTTTGCTTAAAGATTTTGTCTCGATATTTTTATGTAGTT
Source organism: Mytilus galloprovincialis (assembly GCA_037788925.1). Lineage (NCBI taxonomy): Eukaryota > Metazoa > Mollusca > Bivalvia > Mytilida > Mytilidae > Mytilus > Mytilus galloprovincialis. The sequence goes on from CM075339.1 coordinate 15,931,929, forward strand.
TACACCATGACAAATTATAGATCAAGTTAAAATTTTGTTCCATTACAATGAATTTGTAACGGGTTGGGGACTACACAGAATGCTTGTTTTTATCCAAAAAAAATCTGATGCTGCAAAATTGTTTAATATTTAGTTAAAATAGATATTGATGACTTTATTATGTTAATTTTTTTCAGATCTATCAAACTTTTACTTTTTTTTGCTAATACTTTCATCATGTTCATTCATGACTAAAAACTTGTATTTAGACCATTTTGCACGTTTTTCTTTACGATAGACCACCATAATATTACATGTATATAAACAGTAAAATCTTACCATTTTAATGACAATATAAAAAAGAAGATATGGTATGATTGCCAATGAGACAACTGTCCACAAGAGACCAAAATGACACAGACATTAACAACTAAAGGTCACCGTACGGCCTTAAACAATGAGCAAAGCCCATACCGCATAGTCAGCTATAAAAGGCCCCGATAAGACAATGTAAAACAATTCAAATGAGAAAACTAAAGGCCTTATGTATATTAAAAATGAATGTAAAACAAATATGTTACACATAAACAAACGACTACCACTGAATTACAGGCTTCTGACTTGGGACAGGCACATACATAAACAATGTAGGGGGGTTAAACATGTTAGCGGGGGATCCCAATCCTCCCCCTAACCTAGGACAGTGGTATAACAGTAAAACATAAGAACGAATTATAAAAATCAGTTGAAAAAGGCTTAACTCATCAGATGGACAAAAATACAAGTGGACGTGGCCGGGTAATTGTATGTCTGCTCAACAGTTTAACCATTTATCTGTGGATATTTGTTTTTATACAACCGCAAAAAATGAAAAATGTTGGTCGTATATTGGTATGACGTTGCCGTTGTCATCGTCGTCGTCATCCAAAGATATTTGGTTTTCGCACTATAACTTTAGTATAAGTAAATAGAAATCTATGAAATTTAAACACAAGGTTTATGACCATAAAAGACAGATTGGGATTCATTTTGGGAGTTTTGGTCCTAACAGTTTAGGAATTAGGGGCCAAAAAGGGTCCACAATTAAACTGTTTGATTTCATCAAAAAATGAATTATTGGGGTTCTTTGATATGCCAAATCTAACAGTGAATTTAGATTCTTAATTTTTGTTCCTGTTTTCAAATTGGTTTACATTAAGGTCCAAAGGGTCCAAAATTAAACTTAATTTGATTTTAACAAAAATTTAATTCTTGGGGTTCTTTGATATGCTGAATCTAAAAATGTACTAAGATTTTTGATTATGGGCCCAGTTTTTAAGTTGGTCCAAATCGGGGTCCAAAATTAAACTTTGTTTGATTTCAACAAAATTGAATAAATGGGGTTCTTCAAATATGCTGAATCTAACCATGTATTTAGATTTTTAATATTTGGGCCCGGTTATCAAATTGGTCCACATTGAAGTCTAATGGGGTATAAAATTGAACATTATTTGATTGCATCAAAAATTGAATTCTTGGGGTTCTATGATATGCTGAATCTAACAATGTATTTAGATTTTGGATATTGGACCATAATAGGTAAATGTCAAATTAAATTTTTAAGTTTAAGTTCTTAGACCATACTCATTCTGTTGTGTCAACTATTTAATCACAATCCAAATTCAGAGCTATATCAAGCTTAAATGTTGTGTCCATACTTGCCCAAACTGTTCAGGATTCGACCTCTGCGGTCGTATAAAGCTGCACCCTGCGGAGTATCTGGTTATTACATGTGGTTATGAAATAAATTTTATTGCAATTTGAAATATTTGTGTTTGTCTCAGCTGGTAGTAATAGGCCATCTGTATTTTACATGTCTTATTCCCAAGCCTCAAATTGCTAGAGATTACATTCTAGGAGGAAACTCAACATGACTGTTATGTCCACGGTTCTCCCAGAATTGACATAGGGATAACTAACTGGTTCATGCCAGCGTCACAAAATTTCAGTTCCAGTTTTATCAGGAACTACTAGGAGTAGTCTCTTTATATTTGACATAAAGCTTTATCACAATATACAAAATATAGCACTTTTCTAGGTAAGAGGCACAATTCTATGAAATTCACAAAACTATTAAATCTTCCTCTTTTCTGGAAATAGATAACATGGATGTACAAGGCTGCGTAGTTTGTACAATTTTGTCTACATTTTCATACTATTTTAGAAAAGAAAATACCCCGATTTCATCTGAAGGAGACGTGCTTAGAATTTTTAGTACTTTTATGATAGTATTTTTGTCTAAATTGCAAGGGGTTGCATTCATGTTGAGTCTCGATCTCTTACATGTTAAACAGTTTTATGAATCATTATCAAATACAACATGTTTTAAAAATTTAAGACTGAACTCAATTTTGGCCACTTTGAATTTAGACAAAAAAGCGTCTAAAAACTAGACTATTATAAAATGCTAAAATTGTGAAGAACTCATGATGATATTACCTGATGAGTGTGCATAGTATTGTAAATAAAACAGCCCATTTTAAGTTACTAAAGTAATTTACTTTTGAATAAGTTAAGATTTCAAACATATGGTAAAAATGCTCAGTTTAGGAGCAAAAAATGCAAAAAAGCGGTTTTCCCGGGTTTACTCATTTAGTATATTTTATAATTTAAACTAAGTTAAACTTGGTTTATTCAATTATTATAACCAGTAAACATTAGTTCAGTCATTATTTTTCTTATATTTTGACTATTACATACTTTTAAAAAGTTTCTAATGAAACAGAAAAAAAAATTAAAAAATCGGCAAAATGGCCATCACGCCTATCTTTAATTATTATTTTCTCGTAAGAAGGTATCATTTGCCGAGCACCATTTTCTTGCATTTTGTAGATAAATATAAAAGCTTCATGAAATATTACATTTTATTGAAAATAAAACATGATCTTACAAGATTCAAGCCTTTGAAAATATACAAATTTTGCTGAATCGGCACTTTTTCAAAACCATGCAATTTCAACCTGTTAGTAGGGGTATTGAGAAATCTCACAACTTTTTGAATTATCATAATTTCCTTTCATTTTAAGTTGTTAGTTAAGATATTTGTTATCATTTAGCTGTATTTTTTCTATAAAACAAAAGAAAAATCAGGTCAAAATACCCTAAAATAGGCTTGAAATGGCCATTTGTCAGTACAGAAATAGACAATTATCGAATGTTCGGCATACACAAATAATGGCAGAATATTTTTTCAAAATATTTTGCACAAATAGTTATTACATATAAGGTATCTAAAATACAAAATATCAGTCTGATTGGAATATTTTGGATTTGGACCATTTTGCATGGTTTTATCACAGACTGGCTCTTAAACCTATAATAGGTTTCTTTTACAATTGTAAATTCTGACTTGTCCCATTACATTGGCACTCTCATCGCATCTTCGTATATCATGTATATTTATGCACAATTATAAATTCCTGTATTATTTATCTACTGATTTTAATATTTTTATATGCATGAAATCTACATTCGAATTCGCGTGTATATATTTTCGCGAAAACATACATTCCACGAATTTCGTCAAAAATCATACACACGGAAATTAAGTACGTATACAATATGTTTTATGCTCTTTATTAAATATTAATTACATTTTCAAAGTGTTTTTCGACTCAAGAGTAGTTTTGATTCAAAATAATGTCATCCCTACACTTATCAATAACCAATAATATTGAGCGATGGCTCATTTATTTTCCTACTTGATATTGTCTTTGGTGGACTATTTTATATAATCATAACCCTCATATAACTGGCATAATAAGTAAATTTTTACCTTGAAACGACAAGATGGTGGTCCAATTTCAATCATCGACACCATGCGTGATGACGTAGATTCACCCCCTTGTCAAAAGAAAGTGAAGAGAGGTCAAGATAACCCTTTTCAAATGACTGACAGTGCATAATCATTGGCGGCTGTGTCATCATACCATAAGGTAAGAGAGGTCCTGTTCGTGTTCCGAATTCTTTCAAAAAATTAGACCGGGAAGACAAAAATGGAAAACCCCAAATTTTCATTGGAAGCATTTTCCAATAAAAAATGTTGTGTTTTAGATCATCAGATTACTTACAAGATTAAATTTGTACCTGCAAACTTCAAAGGTAAATCTTTCTGCTCAAAAACTGTGTGTGCTTTGAACAAACTCTCTCCTGCGCCGAACTTGTTCGTGCCAAAAAAAGGAAGTGTTTTGTTATGCCTTTACAAGTACCGAATCCGCATATGGTGACGAAGAGATTGATTCATATCCCTATTTAATGACGACTAAAGCTATTGCATGTCGCTTTTAAAAGACAAGTTATATAAGGGTCAATGACTGATTTTGATTTACAACATAAGCAAATTGGCATTACATTGTAGTATTTTCCATCACTTCCCCGAAATTGATGAGTCTACACTTTTTTTACCAGGATAATCCCACTAAGACAGTGTGCATGCACTAAACTGACTCTGTTTTACACTCAACCAAACGCTGAATCAATGCAAGTCACACTTATGATTTTTTTTTATCTCGCATTTGCCTCGTTTGACTATTTTATTGTGTGTGTTATAACTGATCTTTCCAGACTTTGCAAAAACACAATATGTATTTATCTATAATTATATTCTAATTTTCACATAATACACAAACTAAATGCAACATCTAAAAACAGATGCAAATAAAAAAAAGTGCTTGAATTTAGTTTTATTCAACGATAGCAAACATATTGAAATAGTTTGATAAACTGGTGTTTTATATTTTAGAAAATAGCTCGTAATATACTGTAGTGAAAAAAGTATAAGCAATATGAAAGTTTATGGCTATGTTGCGTTTTGTATACTGAACATTGTTTATTTAGTACGCATATCCCGGTGCCCTCTTTTCGGAAGCCCGAGCAAAAGCCCTTGTTCCGCGATGGAAAATTTAATTACGAACTCATAAAGACATACAAAATAGCTCGAATTTCAACTCGAAATAAATCTAAATGAGACTTCAATTCGAATCTTACTCAAAATCTACCTCAAGAAGTGACTCAAATTCAAAGTTGTAACTGCCTTGATTCAAACTCGAAGTCCAACTCGAAACTCAATGCTAACTAGAACTTTAATTCTAACTTGTCTAAGCATGACATGAATTCGAAAACTAACTCAAAGTTAAACTCAAACAGTAACCCGAACTTTAATTTGAACACTAATTAGATGGATGGCCACACGCATTCAAGGCTTATACAACATGGAAATCTATCTGAAAATAGAACAGGTTTTTCCGAATTGGTCACGTGGTTTTACCTCATCAAGTAATGGGATAACCACATCAAAGAATGACAGGACCACATAAAATAATGAAACAAACACATCAAGTAGTGTAAAATCGTCAAAGGAGTAGGTCCGGTAAGGACCGATTTTGGCCTCAAATTTCAGGTTCATCTGACGAAAGATTTTGACCACTTTTTAAACACTTAAGTGTCTATTTCATTTGAATCAATTAGTTTATGTGAAAGATTTTAACCGATTTAGTCATTAAAAACGATCCGATTCAAGCTCAAATATGAGAAATCTACCAAATTTGCCGAAAAATGTCACTTTTCAGATGGTTTTTGCCAAAAATGAAAGTGGCCGCATCCGTGTTCATCCTCAACCTTTAGATATGTTATGTATTATCATAAAATACAACTTACATTTCAATATTAAGGATGAACACGAATGCGGCCACTTTCGTTTTACACGAAAACCGTCTAAAATTTAACTAAAATGCTAGAATTGTGAAGATTTCAGTAATTTGGCATGACTTTATGGTGCTAGTACCCGATATATGTGCATTGTTATGTCAAAAACAGCCCATATTTATGTAGCAGAAGCATTCTACTGTCCAATAAATAACTAAAAGTTTAAATTTTAACAACTTTGTAAAACTGCTATATTTGGGGCCAAAAAGGGGTCTTACTGGACTTACTCCTTTTTAAACACATTACGTAATGTAAAACCATATACAGAATAGACAAATCATCATTACGAAATAACAAAACCACATCATGTAATGAAACTACTACATTACGTTAAGTCACATACACATCAAGTAATGTTAAAACCACATTGACTCATGACACAACCATATTAAATTATGGTGAAACCACATCGAGTAATGACAAAACCATATTGAGTAATGACAAAACTATATCAAGTCAATAGGAAACGATATCGTGTAATATCGAAATATCATTAAGTAATGTCTATTCCATATTGTGTTATATTGAAACATCATTACGTAATGTCAAAATCATATTAAGTAAAGACAAAATATCATTAAGTAATAATAAAACAACATAAAGTAATATCAGAGTTCCACATAAGACAGCTGTGGTGTTCCATACTGATCAATCAGATACTGATCTTAAATACAACAATTGGGGTAAAACGGGAGACAATATATATAACGGAACATTTCTTGCAAAACACAAAAAGGATGACTTCTGTCAGTTTGATTTTCGCATGGCAGACCAACCAGTGAGGTATCAACATGATCAATCCTATGGTCATGATTCTTGGTTATAATACACAATAATTTTGCTTAATTAAGAAATAATTCATGGGGGCTTGAATATATCGTGATTTTACCACGGGTTGGCCCTTTATGACAAATATATTACCCTGAGCGATAGCGAGGGGTAAAATATCGATATAAAGGGACAACCCGTGGTACAATCACGATATTTGTAAGACCCCAGGAATTATTCCGATTCTAATAGGACAAACACGGCAATTATTTTGGATCGAAGCGCTCTAGGTGGAGGCAAAAATTTGCCATTCTCATAATTAAACGCACTTTCAAATTAGCGTAACAGAACGGAGCAAACTAAATGAGTGACATGCTTAAACTATTTACCTTTGTATTTTAATAGTTTATAGTGAATTTAAATGATAATATACTATTTGTCTAATATGTATAAAAAAGTGGCTTTTATCACATTTAAGCATCGTTTGTTTACGTTTCCTTGATTTTTGGTTTCACAAGCGTGTATTTTCCCGTAAAATGCTTATATTCTTACGTCATCGTTCTATGACGTCGGGCACCTCATTCATAAAAAAAAAACATATGACGTTGGAGTACGATCGGAACAGCCCTGGCAATATATTCATATTTTACCACGGGTGTGTACTCAAAGCGTTTGAAGGACGTCATGTTAGAATTTAATTTATATAACATTGAAAAAAAATAACACACCGATGAGTTTTTACAGATGCACTGTATATTTGAGAATGTACATTTATAAAGTTAATTTATATACACTGGTGGCGGGATCGAGAGTTTGGTGAATCAATGCTTTCAAATTTTGTATTTGTTCAACGGCAATACTGTACAAATGTAGTGAACAAATGCAGTCAATCAAAAGAGATCTGTTCCAATTTTAAGTACTGATAGATAAGAAGTTTGCAATACATATTTTAGACAAATATTGAAACAGGTCTTGTGTATAATTCGGAGTTTAGTATGACGTCCATTATCACTGTACTAGTATACATTTTTTTAAGGGGCCAGCTGAAGGACGCCTACGGGTGCGAGAGTTTCTCGCTACATTGAAGACCAATTGGTGGCCTTCGGCTGTTGTCTACTCTATGGTTGGGTTGTTGTTGCTTTGACACATTCCCCATATCCTTTCTCAATTTTATTCTTCTTCTGCCAACAACAATCGTGAACAACTTGCATTTTCTATTCGATCACCAATCATCACATACGATCTATAACCAGTGTGTCGATCATCTACCCCTATTTAGAGAACTCATGCTGATCAACCGCTGCAACATTCACAGAGGTCTTGAATAATCTGCAACTTGCTAGGCTGCATACCTTGAAGATGTTATACTTTGAGGTATTTAGTTAAAACAGAAAGACTAGGGAATATCCCGAGGGATAACACCTGTGAAGAACTACATATGTCATATTAAGTCACCCTTTTTAAGACTGTATGCAGTTAAGTCGTTTTTTTTTTCACCACTTGTATGACTTTGAACAGTTTTTATATATCGTATTGAAAGGGTTTTGTCACGTCTGACAGAAATATGTATGATGTAGGATGAAAAAGCAATTTTTTTACAATAAAGGTCAAAGATCAATGTCAAATGAAAATTTATGGTACATACCACATTACCCGGAAGTGCTACATCTATGATCGTTTTATCAAGAGCCTATGTCGAAGATCAAGTCGTTCGATTGAAGATGCACACTTAATTTAAAGAAACAATAAGTTTCGTTATTTTGGTTATGAGAAACTGTTTTTAATTTCAAAGAGATGTAGCTGGATTCCATGGAGCAAACGTATATAGTTCAGTAATTTTGTTCTGCTTTGTACAGATGAATGAATATATATATAGTTATGAAAGGATTATAATTTAGTACGCCAGACGCGCGTTTCGTCTACACAAGACTCATCAGTGACACTCAGATCAAAAAAGTTATAAAGCCAAACAAGTACAAAGTTGAAGGGCATAGAGGACTCAAAATTCCAAAAAGTTGTGCCAAATACGGCTAAGGTAATCTATAACTGGGATAAGTAAATTCTTATTTTTTTTTCTCAAAAATTCCAAGTTTTGGAGCCTGTTATACCTGATATTTATAGTATTCTTCTGATTTGTTGTAACATCAGTCTCTATGAATTATGGGAATGCTAATATGTTATAAAAATTTCCAATGAATTAACAAACTGTATCCAAGAAGACCGGATAAATAAACTTTCAACAATATAAGGGCGTCGCATAACATTCATAATGGCCGACACTTGCACTAGTAACCCGAATTTAACTTGATCGGACAAAAACGTGTTAACGCTATTTAAATGAGATTGACCGTTATTTGATAAAGATTGACAAAAATTAAAAATTATATTTAATTCATTTCAATACATATCAATTCATTTTAACGCCAGTCAAATAGATTTCTCTGCAGTCGATCAATTGAAATCAAGTTAGTGGTTAGTTGCGTCAAACTAATAGGCCACGCCCCTGTTAAGCTATTTCAAACATGCATTAATTCGTTTTAAACATGGATGAGACCCGGACTTTTTACAGGTAAATCACTTAAGCGAAACGACCTCGATGTATCTATCGTTTGGGCAGAATCAATTTGCGCCAATTGCAGTTTTTTGTTTCAAACTTTAAATGCGTACAGTCTTAGTAAAGTCACATGTTTCACAATTTAAACAAGCGAATGAATAATAGGGCGCCCGAATAATACACGTGACATGTTCATATATAAGGAATTAAAATAAAAACATTAAAATATATATGCACACGCGGTTTAAAAATGCAAAACTTGTGAATTTGTTGAAAATAAAATAGATAGATAATTATATAACATGATTTTAATTTGCTCAAATGCACTAGATCTTTATCGCATATAAACATGCGTTTCAAAAATTGCCAAGTTCTATGAAAACTCGTGGCATGTAAGTTACGTGTGGTCCTTTGCAACTATTTACAAAACTTTATGTATTCCTGTATATTTACCGTTTCTCTTTTTTCTTTTTAACTATAATAATTCTTTATTCCGTAAGAAAATTAATATACAGCTCATAGGATCAAATACATACACAAATTATACAGTTTACTATATTGTACTCGTATGTAAATGTAGACACGGAAAACTACACAGAAATTATTCATTGTGTACATAATTTAAATCGATGTATTTCATATTTTCGGTATTGACTGTAAAAAGTGCTTAAGTGCAGTATGAGTAAAATACAGAATTAACTCTATCTTTTTTTATATTTCTTTATTTTAGAGGTAAGCTGCTGGCCAAGTTTCACTTATTCTGTCGCAAATCATTTACTTCAATAACCAATCAATTGTATTCTGAAAGAAGTTGATTTGTTCTCTGTACGAATACATGAAATATTTCTCACTGAACATTATGTTTGCAATCGATGATCAAATACAAATCTACAGTATTTATATGAAAGAGACTTAATAATATATTTCTTTATTATTATTCTACATATATTTGAAGGATCGAAATAATCAGTTCTACAAATGGATGTTATTTAAAGACTTGAAATTTTACAATTATCAAGTGCATCCATGAAATTTTTATCGACGCACCAATTTTTTCCCTTTCATCGTGCATAACGATCTTCTTACTTGTTCGTTGCATTCTAAAATTAAAATCCTACACAAATTGCAAAAACTTTTATTCTCCGGCTAGACTGCGTAAAAGATAAATATTGCTTTGTTTGTGTATACACAATGTTTTGAAGGCCGATATCCAGTTTGGCTAAAAAAGAATTAATTTGCGCCACAAGTTAATTACGCGAATTCTTTTTTTTTTTTTGTATCACTTAATCATAAAAACTGCAACATTCATTTGCGCCAATAAAACAATCATTTAATTGTGCAAATATCAGTGTATATAAAGTGCGAATCCAGCTAGTTCATTTTTACTGTTATATGCGGGTATGTCTATTGTAGAATAAAGGATCATGGGAAAACTGTATTTGTTTACGTTTTGAAAATATCAAGTTAAAGGATTTTAAGTTACGTTTTAACATATTTTCATTGTGATATGTCTTTATAATATACAAACATAGCATTAAAATTCAAAAAAGTGTTATAAAAGCATCATAATATAGCATATCGATTATTGAAAGCGATCCATTTTAACTATAGATGCGATGAATTATCACTGTTAGTGCAGTCATTATTAATGTAGAATTTTCAAAGATGCGAGGAATTTTTATTGTAGAATTATGTGATAAATGCACTTGCAACAAATGAAAAAAAACTTAGTTGATGACTTTAGGATTTATGATACATGTATTTTCAAATTGAAATACAAACTCCTCATTCATTCTTCATCAAATATATAGCTTTTCAAACTTGTAACAAAAGCGATTCTCAAAATGTCATATTGTATTCTTCAGATTACGTTTCTCCTTGATTTTAACTTATATAGGGAATCACTGGAACGTGATAGCAGCGGGCCCTCTTAGGCAGTCAGTGGGCCCCTACTAATGAAAAATTTTAGATCCGCGAATGGATACTACCGCAGAGGTAAAACCATACACATATGGGTTATTGTACATGAAATGCATGCTTCAATTCATTTTTGTTGATTATAGACCCTTTGGAACTCTATGTGGGCTATTTCAGCAACTAGGCAAACAATCCCCAAACTAGATACACGGTTAGATTCAGCATGTCAACGAATTCCAAATATCTATATTAAAGGACATTTGTCTATAAATTTGGACCCCACAAAATTGAAAAAGGGATCAAAAATATAAAAAAATGCATGCATCGAATACATTTGTTATTGAAGGCATGACTGTAACAATAGGATGAATATACAAAAATATCTTATTCTGGGGTCTCATTGGGGGGTTCTGATCCCGGATCCCGCTTACTGTTTTGGCAGATTCCCGTATTCCGCTTATTGTTTTGTCAGATTCCCGTATCCCGCTTATACTATGCAGTTCTATTTTTTTGTGATTATCCGTGTCCCGCTAGACTTCATTTCCCGTTTTTCACTTCACAATCATTTGACTTTCACCTGTCACGCTTGCAAAAAATCGGCAATCCGGCGTGACGCTTATACCCAAATGCGACCCACTATTTTAGTTTTTTACTTATAAAGGGCTCCAGTGTAAAACCTTTTAAACGGGAAAACAAAGGTGCAATCTATATCAAGATGTACGTAATTAGTGGTGAAGTGTCATGGAAATGGATAAAAAAATAAGGATAAAGATCCCTATACGCTTTATAAGAAACTAAATGGAATACATTTGAAATAAATGTTATTTCTATTGAATTTATTAGAGTGTTTTAAAACCAAACTTTCCTCCGTAAGTTAAATTTTATCAAATCTTTCTCTTACTTTATCTATTGTTTGAGCAAGTCGGCTAAATTAAGGCTTTACAGCTTATTTCCTAATGCATGTAAAGCAAAACTTTGGTTGGCTTGCTTGCTTTGTTTGTATAATTGTTTATACAAACTTTGTAAATAAGATTGACATTTTTAAACAATATGAATAGGCATAGTTTAACCTGTATTTTTAATATTTGAATTAAATTGGGTGTTATCATAATGATTATCCAATAAAAAAAGCAAGCAAATCAACTAAAGTCTTGCTCTACATGCTTAAAGAAATGAGCTGTAATAGATAAAAAAAAATTATACAGTGAAAATGCACCGCATATACAATACTAATGATTCGCTCCACAGTGAAAATGAAAGAATAGTATCATTATTCGACAGTAAACATGACTAGCATTACGAAATCATCATGGTGGAATTTAGTTAAATATGAAGAAACTGAATGACAAAGCATATTCTACGTTATACAACTTTAATAATTGTATTAAAATGAATATTTTTTACTGCAACAACATCTTACCTGTTAGTTATAAAGCACCTGCACGATCTGTTCGTGAAATGTCCTAAATATTCACCTATTTTGGTATATATTTCACAGCTGGATGGCTTTAGGCGCGATAAAACTCCGCTCGCATCTCTTACTTTGTTTAATTAGTATTATGTATTTCTGAACATATACATTTTAACCAATTTTCCTCATTTTCTTCAAAAATTAAAAAAAAGTTCGTCTGTTTATTTATCATTCTACATTAGACATTTATGGCATATACAGTAAAAATGATATTTTAGGATCCGCACTTTACATACACTGAAATATTATACACTTGTTTTCAAATGTTTCTTCTTAGAGCACTGAGGAGGTCCTTTTTGGTATTTACATGTAGGTTCAGAATTCGCAAACTGAAAGGGCCTCCTTAGTGCACTTAGACTGACAAAAAAGTGCACAATGGACCTGATGGAAAGATAGAATTGACACAAAAACATGGCATACGGAAGGAGAAGTATATAATTTCGAATTTTAGTAATTATAAAGTTATTTAACAGTTGAAGTAAGTATTCTAATGTTACATGTACGTGTAAATATGTTAATAGTTTGGGCAATAGTTTCGAGGTAAATATGACACAATTAATAAAATTGAGAATGGAAATGGGGAATGTGTCAAGTTCCATTTATTGGCGCAATTAATATTATAAAACAGAAGAGATGAGCGCTATTCAAACGTTTACAATATGACAAATTTCACCTAACCGTTTTCACAAATCAGTAATTTTTTCGCCCGGGGATATACACCTGCCAGTAATCTACCTTCAGTAACTTTACAATACCCAGCCGTGTCATTTCCGTATATTGTACATGTAGGTATCACGTGTTATACATGTATATACACCAGAAATACCCATTCAAGTGATTTTTAATTTCAGAAGAACTCCATATCGGGTACATAAACATAAAATTATAATAATATAAAAAATAAATGTTGTTTTATTAAAAGCACCTAGGTATGTATTTGTAAACTTTTGTTAATTCGTTATTTCATGTATCTTTTTTTTGCTTCAATTACTTTTTTGTATCTTATTGACTTATTCGTAAATCGAAAAAACGCACAAATCTGAAATAAATCGGATGCATGGCATTGAAAATGTTGAATGATTTCTCTAACTCAAAACTAGTTATACATGTACATGTAGATGCCTCTGAAATTATATTTTTCTCGTTGGGTTGCTTGTCCATTTATTGACGTTTACGCTATATTCTTATGTTCGGTATTTGTGAAAAACGCTCATCTATCAATTTTACAAGAAATATAATACTTGTAAGTCATGAACATTGAAGTTTAACTTTCTATCATTTTTTCGTATACGCACAAACATAAAATAAAATGAAACACCTTAAAGCGGTTTAAATTATGCAGTGCATTTTGAAAATATAGTTTCCGGTTATTTTTGTTTCATACTTTTTCTATCCCTTTTCCTAAAAATTAGTACACGGGTCACTGGTTAATATAGAATAAAATTAACGGTACCAATTTTCTTGCACCAGATGCGCATTTCGAAAATACATGTCTCTTCAGTGATTTGAATTTGAGCTGTTTTATAAGTATATATGATGGTGCCTCGTTTTTAAGGGATTGTAATTCTTTAAAATAAATTTATCTATTCATCCATAAAATACACTATAATTTCACTTTTTTTAAATGACAACTTGTATCAACCGGAAGATTTGCAGATATTGACACCTGTGCGTTTGGATTAGCATTAAAATGTTCCTGTATTTTTATAAGAAATACTTTATAACACAATCTTGGACTTGTACAAGTATATATATGCATCTATAAGTCCAAGCATGTGCATACAATAATGCATGTATGTACATGTATACGCATGAGTTTCTCGCTACATTGAAGACCCGTAATATAGGCCTTCCTCTTTTGTCTGCTCTATAGTCAGGTTTTTGTCTCTTTTACACATTCCCCATTTCCATTCTCATTTTTTGTAAAATACGACGGTATATTAGGGAGCGTCTAAACACCACCTAGGCCGCCTTAGTGCACTAAGCTCAAGAAGCTGCACTAAGCCCATGATGGGATGGTGCTATGAATGTAAAAAAGATACCATCGGACGCTGTTTTTTTTAAGATAATGTATCTGATTTTTTTAGTCATTAGAAATTGTAGTTAAGTCGTAATTTGATTTTTTCTGTCATTAAAGGTTTTGTCCGACGACACGTGCCAGTAATTAACAAGGTAATAAAATCACTGACCCATGCAGAAATAAAGAAACATAACAATTACACGGCTTCCACCTTTTTGTTTGCCGTGTTATATAATTGTTTGTTTTTGTAGGATTTAAAACAAAACTTTGTATTTCTTTCTTTTTTTAGTGTATTTTTTTATAGGTTAATTATTTTGACTTTATGATACTTTTTTTGGTTTTTAGTCAAACTTCATTGTAATTCGAAGTTGATGATTTTTGTAAAACGATTGTTTTAGGTGGTGTTTGTTTCGTTGTATTTGTAAAATTGTATGAAAGATTGGTTTGTCCTATAATAGAATATGGAGCAGGTATATGGGGTCAAAAAACATATTCCTGTATTAACTCTATACATAATAGGGCTTGTAGATTTTTTTCTCGGAGTACAAAAATATGCACCAAATGCTACAGTTACTAGAGACTTAGGAATACCACCTAATTTTGATAAACAGTGGAAAAGTATTATTCGTTTGTGGTGTAGATTAAATAACATGAGCTCAAATCGGTTAAGTGCATAAGTTCACAAGTGGGCTGATAGTGTGAGTATTAAGCATAAGTGTGTTAAAAACTGGATTTTCTTAGAAAAAAAACCTTCTAGCTAAATTCAAGTCATTTATCGTGTCCTGAAAATATGGACACTAACTTTGTTGTAATTTTTTTTATGTCAAAATTGTTCCTGTAACAAATACCATGTACATGTACATATATGAGGCTATGAAAGTAAATAAATAGAGTTTACAGAAATAAAGATGATAATGGGATAAGCACTTTAAATTACAGAATAAAGAGATGAAAATATAAAGAATAGATTAAATGATTCATGGTTGCTTAACGACCAGTTACAAATATTACACTCTACCCTCCATGTTTTTGTCCATCAATTTATACTTGAGTCAGAAAATTAAAACCAGCAGTGTCAAAAATATTTTTTTAAGCTGACAAATATTTTACACTCAGCGGCATTCAATGTCATTGACATACTATATAGCACTAATCGCAATATACATGTACATGATATTTTGGACATCTTATCAGTAATCTCTCTATTGAAGATGTTGAAATCTATGTATTATAATTATTCGCTTATTAGGCAAATTCATTTTCTACAAAGATATTTTCCATCATTTTAGTTTTGATAAATACCATTACAAATAACATATTTGTCTCAGTCTCCTGTGTGAGGATATTCGATTGATAAAAAACAATAAACAATTTAAGGTCGTCAGGTAAATGTGGATTACGGATTAAGATGTTAGATGTCAAACTTGAATTAACAAACTGAGGTGAATTTAACCCGAATATGTAGTTTCTCTTCAACAGTGTTTTAATTCCAAGTTCCTTATTTTCATTTAAACTAAATTAATTATATAGAATGATAGAAAGATTCGGAACTAAAGATAGTCACAATTAAAAATATGTATTTTGAAAAACCGCCAGATCATATCTGATTTAAATCCAGGGTCCGTATATGCATCTTCTGACATCAGACTCAGACTTCTCTTGAACTGAATATTAATGTGCGTATTGTTATGCATTTACTTTTCTACATTGGCTAGAGGTATAGGGGGGGGGGGGGGGGGGTTGAGATCTCATAAACATGTTTAACCCCGCCGCATTTTTGCGCAAGTCACAAGTCAGGAGCCTCTGGCCTTTGTTAGTCTTGTATTATTTGAATTTTGGTTTCTTGTGTACAATTTGGAAATTAGTATGGCGTTTATTGTCACTGGACTATATATATATATATATATACATATATAGAACTCGTCTAAACATCAACCCAACAATGTTAGATCTGTAAATTTGCTTTCGCAAATTTTTGGTTCTTCCCTCGCCGGGATTCGAACCCATGCTACTGTGATATCGTGACACCAAATCGCCCACACTGCAGCCGTCCCGCTAGACGCAAAAAAAAGCTTTCGGTGGGCATGTGTTACCTTTCCACGTCAGTTTTAATCTAGCGGTGTACTACAGTACATGATATATAAGGCATGAAGATGTTATTGTTTACAGATCAGCTAAATTATCTATAGTAAAGGATCCTACAAATTAATGTAATCAAGATACAGTCACAGAAAATAATTATATACATAACTGACTCAGACGTACTTATATATATATATATATATATATAGTATATATTTGTTAAGGGGCCAGCTGAAGGACGCCTCCGGGTGCGGGAATTTCTCGCTACATTGAAGACCTGTTGGTGACCTTCTGCTCAGTGTTGTTTTTTTTTCTTTGGTCGGGTTGTTGTCTCTTTGACACATTCCCCATTTCCATTCTCAATTTTACAATGGTACGTAAATTAAGATTTTATCCGAAAAGACGGATTTTCTACATGTACTACAAAAAATTTGTACAACTATTGAATATTGTAAATGTTTAATGCATAAATGTCCAGTTCTAGATCGAACTTGCTTTGCTTCGTCGAAAGTACGAATATAGAAAAATCACATATCTTCTATAATATTAAACGAGAAGACCTCATTTTTGGTGTCGCTTCTCTTCTTTCCACAATAAATTAATCAACACGACTCTGTGTCCTATATGTACAGTGCATAGTCGCATTTGTCATCCATTCATATGATTATTCAGATTGAGTTATTTTGGGAGAAAAACGAGAAAAAAGGCATCCGGATATTGTCCCGTCATTGGACGAAATTTTAAGTCAGATTATACTTCCGGTTTGCGTTTTTCTGTATACTTTGAACAAACAAATAGTACGAATAAAGTGTATTTTAATTCTGTTCAGAATTTATTAAATGGAGAGGGTCTGTATACTATGTCAATTGACCACCATGGATCGATTACTAAACTAAGAATTGAAAGTAAATACACTTTATTTATATAGTAATATACAGATAAGCGCTAAAATTATTCATGTGAACTTTTGATACCTTTTCTGAAATTCTCCATTCATTAAATGTTTTACAAAATTCGATGATTACAAAAAAAAGATGTGGTATGATTGCCATGTTGAGACAACTCTCCACAAGAGACCAAAATGACGCAGAAATTTACGACTATAGGTCACCGTACGGCCTTGAACAACGAGCAAAGCCCATACCGCATACTCAGCTTCAATCTAATTAAAAACCGATCTCTCATCGCTCCCGTTTTCTGATATGACGCGTGGGAGATCTAACGAAACCGGCTTTGAGGTCACATGTGAGTGAACTAAAAGTTATGAATTTATAAAGATATGCAAATGAGAAGACGACCTATTAATAAGCCAATCAAAAAAGTTTATGAATTATTTTGACTGACGATTTCGTCGTAAATAAAATGAGTTACATCCCTTTGCCTTACGTTAAACTTACAAGATCGTGGAAGACTCAATTTCATTGGTCGAAAAAGACACACCTACGAGGTCACTCACATGTGACCTCAAAGAGGGTTTCGTTAGATCTCCCACGCGACATATCAGAAACAGGAGCGATGAGAGATCGGTTTTTAATTAGATTGACTCAGCTTTAAAAGGCCCCGAAATGACGATGTAAAAAAATTCAAACGAGAAAACTAGCGGCCTTATTTATGTACAAAAAAGGAACGAAAAACAAATATGTAACACACAAACAAACGACAACCACTGAACTACAGGCTCCATACTTAAATGTTCATAACATACTAAATGTATGTTCATATTGAAATTGATAGAAAACCAAAAATTGGGAATTTTGGAAATGAAGGAGGAGGTATAAAACCTCTAACAACACTTTACATACTTTTAACTCCGCTCTGAATGCCCGCGATTTCGCGGGTGTGTTCTAGTTTATATTACAACTAAAAGGTCCTAGAACAGTTGCAGAAATCATCAGAATTTGTTTATTGTTAGTTATTTGTACATGTATAACTATAATGCGAACCCGAAGTTGTGAAATAGCAACTAAGCGTGAATTCTTTGGAAAAGCGGCGGTTCTATGAAAACCTATTGTCAATTTCAAGTTCTGTTTCGACATCATTGTAATATATGTCACTGGACGTTAAAATTTAATCCTTTATTTCGTCTTCGTCTTCGTCAAATATTGCTGTTGGTTTCTGCCGAAAAAAATCTTTCAAAAAATTGTAACCTTTGGAACTTTTTCAAATAATTTAACCACATGACAAGAAATTATACAATAAACATTGGTCACGCACGATAGATTCTGATGTAAGACACGTACCGTTACAATACCCAGTTTACACGCATCAGCGCACACAGGTTTGTCGAATAGGCCAGTTGATTGGAGGAAAGCGCAATTTTACACCAGTAATGAAAACCTTCTTTCATTTATGGGTAGACTTTACATAGATAAATTCAGCCGTATAAGAAAAGCAAAATGAGAATGTTAAATTTGATGTATGCCTTTTTGTGCTACTTTGTTACATTTGTTGTTTATGTAGTGATATTAAGATGATAACACAATATTGACTGTTGTACCCCTATTTTTGACATTTTTACTCTTTGAGTATGTTTGTTTTGTTCATGCATCGTTGACAATGTAATGGAATTTGATGCGACTGTCATACAAGTGAGAGGTTTAGCTAGCTATAAAACCAGGTTCAATCCACCATTTTCTACATTAGAAAATGCCTGTACCAAGTCAGGAATATGACAGTTGTTATCCATTCGTTTGATGTGTTTGGACTTTTGATTTTGCCTTTTGATTTTTGATTTTCCTTTTTGAATTTTCCTCGGAGTTCAGTATTTTTGTGTTTTTACTTTTTACCAAAAACCACGCCTACCTTTAACTATTATCCAATCAAACGCCTTTGACATAAACTTAAATAATACATGGGTAATATAACAAAGATTTTGAAAAAAAGTTGAGACTCTAAATTCTAACTTAAAAGTATAGATTAATGCTCGTAATGCATTTTCGCATTTTACATTAAATTTTATACATACTTTCACCTATCTAGTGAGGAAAAAATACAAATTTAAAACAATTGCAAATTACAACTATTTTGAATTATAATGCACAGCAAGGACGTATATTAGTTATCCGTCCTTGTGCGCAGTTTGTGATAAATGGGTGTCAAAATGTCTTAAACAAAAACCCAAAGACCAGTTTCAAGAAGAATGCTTTGCTTTTATTGCAGAATCGCATAAAACATAATGTTGTCGTATTTTCAAAAAGAATTATCAATTTGAAAACTACTTTTCCTTTTTACCTTTCTAAAATAATACATTACGCAGATATAGATGTGGTAGTTGCCGATTGAGTCTAGAAGGTGTCAGGATTTACACAGAGAAGACAGAATATGCCGTCTCTGTGACACAAACAACATTGATGACGAGTACCATTACATAATGAATTGTAAAACATTTAAAATATAGAAAAAGAAGGAAATGTTTAAGGAACTACTGTTAGTCAAACTCTTATATCTTTAAAGCTGTTCAACAGTTAAACTCATCAAATATTGTAATATTAGAAAAACTATGTAAGAGTTATAAATGTGAAAGTCAGTCCTCCAAGTTTATTTAATTGTATCGTTTACACATGCATGTGATAATTTTACCTTATAGTTATGTTTATGTATGTTCTTGATAACTAGCAATTGAAGTTTTATGAGAAATAAAGTATTCGTATTCCTTTAAACCATAAATTACAGTACACGAAGACCGCCTACGGGTAAAGTACAAGTGAATATATCACAAAGATCATCCGTACGCGTCCTTGTAAATGCAAAACTCTGGATTTTCTTTGATAATTACCCGAGAGGTTATAAAAGATCTAGAAAAGACTTCCAAAGGTGTTTGCCAAAAATGAATTGAAATAAAAGATTTTTGTGTAGACGAGTTACAACATTGCATAAGCATGATTAGGAAATTTGAACAAAAAATGTAAGTGCACATCTTTCTAGTGGCGAAAAACACGTATATCGAGCTACGTAGACGAAAAAGAATAAGTTCATAATGATTATGATGTAAATTCACGAAATTATAAGGTTATGATTAGAAAACAATTTAAAACACGATTCGTCATTCCCCATGTATATAGATTAAAACAGAATTATAATTTTCTAATTCTTAAATTAAATTCTGAAATTCAAAAGACATGTTTCTGATACTTGACAGTCCAGCGAACACTATTACATGAAATGCACGATGATATTGACCGAAAACAAAGGTGAAAGATTCAAATTGTAAAATCAGCCGCTGGACGGTAGAATTTCTATCAATCATTCAACGATAAAAAAAAAAGAAAAAGAAGACTATTGAGTGTAAAAGTATGATAAAAATACTTTTAATTTATTATAATGCCTGTTAAATTGTTCCAGTCATTGGTTACTAGTGATTGTCAGTCCATTTCGATATTTCATAGCACTTTTACAAATTCTGAAACAAATAAAAGAAAAAACTAATTTTCCCATGGGAAAAATATATCTACTCATGAGAAGAAATTTGTCCCGCACAGTGTTCAACTCCCAAAAAGGGAGTCTAACCAACAAAGAAATGCTTTATCATCTGTAGATTGATTTTTATATATGAAACGATGTGTATTGATTTTACTTGGTTCAATGTTCAGTGGCAAGTATTTTATATATGCGCAGGTCCTGAGACAGAAAATCAAATTATTCATTCACTTAAGGTCTTCAAAAATAACGATTGCGAGATGACGGACAGGAAGACTTCAAACGTAACAGTTTGAACTAGCTGTCAGAAACTTAAGTACTCTCAGATCTTTTCTTGCTATTGTCGTTTTGTTCTTCTGGTAAACAAGTGATTCTTTCATTGTTGAAGACTCTCTAGCGACTATAAAGATGAACAGGAATAAAACGCTGACCATTGATAATTTGTATTTTTGTTTAGCTCTAAATTTGTGTTCGATAAGGTCCCGTGTACCTTTACTCCATATTCCTTTATTTTCTATAAAGGCGTCTGTCTTGACAGTAAGTTGACACGACTTAATACAAGTTAAACCCTTAAATGGAAGACACCAGATGGAAGTACTCAAAAAGGAGAGCCAGTTTGGTATTCTGTAATGTTAGAGTTCAATTCTTCATGAAGAAACGACTACTAGTATATGTTTTCTGTATTCAGCATAGAATCATATCTTCTAAACTATATTTTTTCGCACAATGTCTGGATATTGGTGGACATGCATCATTGCGAAACCAGACATTTACAAATGAAAATTAATACTTGTACTATAGCCATTTAGTAGGAAAGTAAATGCACAAAAGACAAGTAATTCAGAAACATGCATGGATCACGCAAATTTATGCAGGGGCGACACCGGAGTAATGGGAGTTTGCTTCTTGCAAGACATTCGCCGTGAAAACAATTTGATATGAAGACAAGCCTTTGTTTCAACTTTGTTTTAAAATTTCTAACATGAGGCTGTTACGGCCCAGGTCAATGTTCTTAAGCAACACATATTTTCCTTTCATTTTGCTGTTAGCTTTCTGATATAAATTTATACATATTATAGACTATTTTGATTCTTTTTTTTTCAATTTCAGTTAAACACTATTTATGATTTGCTTTTAAATAAATTTTAACATGTTTAAATGTCTTTTTCTTTTTCTTCATCTTTTTGAAACCCTGGTTTTGTATTACCACTGACCAGTTCAGTAAAGAAACAGCTGCTTCATGTTTGCATAAATGTGTTTGTAACCAATCTAACATGCTATTATAATTTCTTAGTTTTTATTCCGTGTCTATAGATAGTCTTCATCGGGGAGGCAAGATTTATTTTGTCTGTTGGTTGCTTGGCTAGCGTAAGCTAATCGATTTACCTCACATTTTGAAGTTGGATGGAGATTGTTTCTAGATAAATGCCGTACCTTTGTACTTTGGTTTCCTCTCGGATTTTTCTCAATTTTAAATTGGGAAGTTTTATCATTTGTTTTGCATAATTATTATTTTTGACTTGCAAATGAACGATTAATAAATCTAGTCCCGTGTGTGCTAGCGAAATGTCTTTAGTGTAATCTCGGAGTGTAATTTTTATTTCAACTTTTACGTTTGCATCAGGACGACCTAAAACACGAAAACTTTCTTTTTTTCAAGAATGACATTCGTTACTTCAAACAAAAATCGCTTTTATCTTCTTTTTTTTTTGCAGTAAAAGACCTGTTTCTTTAAAAAAAAACTTTCATACAATCGACTGATTCGGGAAGGTCAAGGATTATAACATATTTTTCGTAATTCTGAAAAACTTTTTAGTAATCTCTGGTGTATTTATGATGGCTTGGTTTGAAGCGATAACAGACGAACTATGCTTACTAGTGCTGCATAAAAAAACATGAGGATATGGTTTGTCCTTTATTACAAATTTGACTCCAATAAGGATAATTTTTGTCTCATAGAAAAATCGATAATTAAGGTCTTTCCTTTTACTAAAGGGAAAGACCTTACTGTATTTCTTCTGATTATTAAGGTCTTTCCTTTTACTAAAGGGAAAGACCTTACTGTATTTCTTTTGTTTATTAAGGTCTTTCCTTTTACTAAAGGGAAAGACCTTACTGTATTTCTTCTGATTATTATTATTATTATTATTATTATTATTATTCTTTTTGTTCCGCCAAACTTTGACGAAGTTAGCCTCCGTAACCGTAAGACGTGTCGCTTTCATGTTCACACTTTGTATCGGTGTCATGAATACCTATCCGGAACTCACCCTGTGAGTCGAAATATTTTGTCGGTTCGGAGTAATCCCTCCGAAACCCAAAAACCTTGTTATCGTTCCAACACCGTAACCGTAATAGGTAGAAAAAAAACAAAGGGTGAAATTTGTTCAGGACCAGACCCTGGTTCTTCGTTACATTTGGATCGAAAAGATTCAACGACTCATTGGTAGGGTTATGCCCCTATGAAAATTAACCGGTGTCGGTTGACCACCAAAACTCAGAAACCGTAAGTCGTAGACACCTAGGATCTTCACCAATCATCATCAATTTATGTATCTTTGAAAAATACCTCAAGGTCAAATTTGTATGTTGACCTTGACCTTTGACCTAACACCTTGTTATGGGATAATCTCAGAAACCATTATACTTACAGAAGTTTTAAATAGTGGAAAATGTTTGGGTCATTACGGCACAACTTTGTTACATTTTGACCGAAGAGATTTGACCTTTTTTTAAGGGGCATAACACCTGTTTTAGGTTTCTGAAAAGACAAAATCAGCTTTTACTATATAACCAAAGGTCCTAGACCCCTGGGGTCTTCAGTAATGGCATTGGGGACTAATGACCTTGAAAAAGGTCAAAAGGTCAAAGGTCAAGGTCATGTCCCAGATAGCGAATTTAGTGTTTTTAACCTTATATAAAGGATTTTTAGTGTGTTTTCGAGCTTTTTAAGGTTGACCTTGACCTTTTCAAATCATTCTACGTCTGTTGGAACATGTATTTTACATTACAAAAGGAAAGACCTCTCAATTGTTCAAGAACAATTGACAGTTTAATTATTATTATTATTCTTCCGTTAAACTTTGACAAATTTAGCCGCGTTAACCGTAAGACGTGTCGCTTTCATATTCACACTTTGTATAGGTGTCATGAATACCTATCTGGAACTCACCCTGTGAGTCGAAATATTTTGTCGGTTCGGAGTAATCCCTCCGAAACCCAAAAACCTTGTTATCGTTCCAACACCATAACCGTAATAGGTAGAAAAAAAACAAAGGGTGAAATTTGTTCAGGACCAGACCTCGGTTCTTCGTTACATTTGGATCGAAAAGATTCAACGACTCATTGGTAGGGTTATGCCCCTATGAAAATTAACCGGTGTCGGTTGGCCACCAAAACTCAGAAACCGTAAGTCGTAGACACCTAGGATCTTCACCAATCTTCATCAATTTATGTATCTTTGAAAAATACCTCAAGGTCAAATTTGTATGTTGACCATGACCTTTGACCTTACACCTTGTTATTGGATAATCTCAGAAACTATTATACTTACAGAGGTTTTAAATAGTTGAAAATGTTTGGGTCATTACGGCGCAACTTTGTTACATTTTGACCGAACAGATTTGACCTTTTTTTAAGGGGCATAACCCCTGTTTAAGGTTTCTGAAAAGACAAAATCAGCTTTTACTATATAACCAAAGGTCCTAGACCCATGGGGTCTTCAGCAATGACATTGGGGACTAATGACCTTGACAAAGGTCAAAAGGTCAAAGGTCAAGGTCATGTCCTA
This sequence comes from Mytilus galloprovincialis, assembly GCA_037788925.1. NCBI lineage: Eukaryota > Metazoa > Mollusca > Bivalvia > Mytilida > Mytilidae > Mytilus > Mytilus galloprovincialis. The sequence goes on from CM075339.1 coordinate 15,956,668, forward strand.
TATAGCGAATTATGTGTTTTTGACCTAATTTAAAGGATTTTCAGTGTGTTTTAAAGCTTTTCAGTACATTCTACGTCTATTGGAACATGTATTTTACATTACAAAAGGAAAGACCCCTCAATTGTTCAAGAACAATTGACATTTTAATTAAGGTCTTTCCTTTTTCTATAAGGAAAGACCTTACTGTATTTCTTCTGATTATTATTATTCTTCTTGTTCCGCCAAACTTTGACAAAATTTCCCTCCGTAACCGTAAGACATGTTGCTTTCATGTTCACACTTTGTATCGGTGTCATGAATACCTATCCGGAACTCACCCTGTGAGTCGAAATATTTTGTCGGTTCGGAGTAATCCCTCCGAAACCCAAAAACCTTGTTATCGTTCCAACACCGTAACCGTAATAGGTAGAAAAAAAACAAAGGGTGAAATTTGTTCAGGACCAGACCCCGGTTCTTCGTTACATTTGGATCGAAAAGATTCAACGACTCATTGGTAGGGTTATGCCCCTATGAAAATTAACCGGTGTCGGTTGGCCACCAAAACTCAGAAACCGTAAGTCGTAGACACCTAGGATCTTCACCATTCATCATCAATTCATGTGACTTTGAAAAATATCTCAAGGTCAAATGTGTATGTTGACCTTGACCTTTGACCTAACACCTTGTTATGGGATAATCTCAGAAACCATTATACTTACAGAAGTTTTGAATAGTGGAAAATGTTTGGGATATTTAGGCGCAACTTTGTTACATTTTGACCAAAGAGGTTTGACCTATCTGTAAGGGGCATAACCCCTGATTTAGGTTTCTGAAAAGACAAAATCAGCTTTTACTACATAACCAAAGGTCCTAGACCCATGGGGTCTTCAGCAATGACATTGGGGACTAATGACCTTGACAAAGGTCACAAGGTCAAAGGTCAAGGTCATGTCCTATATAGCGAATTATGTGTTTTTGACCTAATTTAAAGGATTTTCAGTGTGTTTTAAAGCTTTTCAGTACATTCTACGTCTATTGGAACATGTATTTTACATTACAAAAGGAAAGACCTCTCAATTGTTCAAGAACAATTGACATTTTAATTAAGGTCTTTCCTTTATCTATAAGGAAAGACCTTACTGTATTTCTTCTGATTATTATTCTTCTTGTTCCGCCAAACTTTGACAAAATTTCCCTCCGTAACCGTAAACCAAGTCGCTTTCATGTTCAAACTTTGTATTGGTTTCATGAATACCTATCCGGAACTCACCCTGTGAGTCGAAATATTTTGTCGGTTCGGAGTAATACCTCCGAAACCAAAAAACCTTGTTATCGTTCCAACACCGTAACCGTAATAGGTAGAAAAAAAACGAAGGGTGAAATTTGTTCAGGACCAGACCCCGGTTCTTCGTTACATTTGGATCGAAAAGATTCAACGACTCATTGGTAGGGTTATGCCCCTATCAAAATTAACCGGTGTCGGTTGGCCACCAAAACTCAGAAACCGTAAGTCTTAGACACCTAGGATCTTCACCAATCATCATCAATTCATGTATCTTTAAAAAATACCTCAAGGTCAAATTTGTATGTTGACCTTGACCTTTGACCTAACACCTTGTTATGGGATAATCTCAGAAACCATTATAATTACAGAAGTTTTAAATAGTGGAAAATGTTTGGGTCATTATGGCGCAACTTTGTTACATTTTGACCAAAGAGATTTGACCTTTCTATAAGGGGCATAACCCCTGTTTTAGGTTTCTGAAAAGACAAAATCAGCTTTTACTATATAACCAAAGGTCCTAGACCCTTGGGGTCTTCAGTAATGGCATTGGGGACTAATGACCTTGACAAAGGTCAAAAGGTCAAAGGTCAAGGTCATGTCCAAAATAGCGAATTTAGTGTTTTTAACCTTATATAAAGGATTTTTAATGTGTTTTCGAGCTTTTTAAGGTTGACCTTGACCTCTTCAATACATTCTACGTCTGTTGAAACATGTATTTTACATTACAAAAGGAAAGACCTCTCAATTGTTCAAGAACAATTGACAGTTTAATTAAGGTCTTTCCTTTTTCTATAAGGAAAGACCTTACTGTATTTCTTCTGTTTATTATTAAGGTCTTTCCTTTTTCTATAAGGAAAGACCTTACTGTATTTCTTCTGTTTATTAAGGTCTTTCCTTTTACAAAAGGGAAAGACCTTACTGTATTTCTTCTGTTTATTATTATTATTATTATTATTATTATTATTATTATTATTATTCTTCCGCCAAACTTTGACGAAGTTAGCAGCCTAAACCGTAAGACGTGTCGCTTTCATGTTCACACTTTGTATCGGTGTCATGAATACCTATCTGGAACTCACCCTGTTAGTCGAAATATTTTGTCGGTTCGGAGTAATCCCTCCGAAACCAAAAAACCTTGTTATCGTTCCAACACCGTAACCATAATAGGTAGAAAAAAAACAAAGGGTGAAATTTGTTCAGGACCAGACCTTGGTTCTTCGTTACATTTGGATCGAAAAGATTCAACGACTCATTGGTAGGGTTATGCCCCTATGAAAATTAACCGGTGTCGGTGGACCACCAAAACTCAGAAACCGTAAGTCGTAGAGACCTAGGATCTTCACCATTCATCATCAATTCATGTATCTTTGAAAAATATCTCAAGGTCAAATTTGTATGTTGACCTTGACCTTTGACCTAACACCTTGTTATGGAAAAATCTCAGAAACCATTATACTTACAGAAGTTTTAAATAGTGGAAAATGTTTGGGTAATTATGGCGCAACTTTGTTACATTTTGACCAAAGAGATTTGACCTTTCTATAAGGGGCATAACTCCTGTTTTAGGTTTCTAAAAAGACAACATCAGCTTTTACTATATAACCAAAGGTCCTAGACCCCTGGGGTCTTCAGTAATGGCATTGGGGACTAATGACCTTGACAAAGGTCAAAAGGTCAAAGGTCAAGGTCATGTCCCAGATAGCGAATTTAGTGTTTTTAACCTTATTTAAAGGATTTTTAGTGTGTTTTCGAGCTTTTTAAGGTTGACCTTGACGTTTTAAAATCATTCTACGTCTGTTGGAACATGTATTTTACATTACAAAAGGAAAGACCTCTCAATTGTTCAAGAACAATTGACAGTTTAATTAAGGTCTTTCCTTTTACAAAAGGGAAAGACCTTACTGTATTTCTTCTGTTTATTATTATTATTATTATTATTATTATTATTATTCTTCCGCCAAACTTTGACAAAGTTAGCAGCCTTAACCGTAAGACGTGTCGCTTTCATGTTCACACCTTGTATTAGTGTCATGAATACCTATCCGGAACTCACCCTATTAGTCGAAATATTTTGTCGGTTCGGAGTAATCCCTCCGAAACCCAAAAACCTTGTTATCGTTCCAACACCGTAACCGTAATAGGTAGAAAAAAAACAAAGGGTGAAATTTGTTCAGGACCAGACCCCGGTTCTTTGTTACATTTGGATCGAAAAGATTCAACGACTCATTATTAGGGTTATGCCCCTATGAAAATTAACCGATGTCGGTTGACCACCAAAACTCAGAAACCGTAAGTCGTAGACACCTAGGATCTTCACCATTCATCATCAATTCATGTATCTTTGAAAAATACCTCAAGGTCAAATGTGTATGTTGACCTTGACCTTTGACCTAACACCTTGTTATGGGATAATCTCAGAAACTATTATACTTACAGAAGTTTTAAATAGTGGAAAATGTTTGGGTCATTACGGCGCAACTTTGTTACATTTTGACCGAAGAGATTTGACCTTTTTTTAAGGGGCATAACCCCTATTTTAGGTTTCTGGTAAGACAAAATCAGGTTTTACTATATAACCAAAGGTCCTAGACCCATGGGGTCTTCAGCAATGACATTGGGGACTAATGACCTTGACAAAGGTCAAAAGGTCAAAGGTCAAGGTCATGTCCCAGATAGCGAATTTAGTGTTTTAAACCTTATATAAAGGATTTTTAGTGTGTTTTAAAGCTTTTTAAGGTTGACCTTGACCTTTGACCTTTCACTTTTTATTGGATATCTCAAAAACTGTTATACTTACAGAAATAGTAAATAGTGCAAAATGTTCAGGACATTGGGGACTATTGACCTTGATAAAGGTCAACAGGTCAATGGTCAAGGTCATGTCCCAAATAGCAGATTATGTGTTTTTGACCTTATTGAAAGGGTTTTTAGTGTGTAATAAAGCTTTACAATACATTCTACGTCTATTGGAACATGTATTTTACATTACAAAAGGAAAGACCTCTCAATTGTTCAAGAACAATTGACAGTTTAATTATTATTATTCTTTTTCCGCCAAACTTTGACGAAGTTAGCAGCCTAAACCGTAAGACGTGTCGCTTTCATGTTCTCACTTTGTATCGGTGTCATGAATACCTATCCGGAACTCACCCTGTTAGTCGAAATATTTTGTCGGTTCGGAGTAATCCCTCCGAAACCAAAAAACCTTGTTATCGTTCCAACACCGTAACCGTAATAGATAGAAAAAAAACGAAGGGTGAAATTTGTTCAGGACCAGACCCCGGTTCTTCGTTACATTTGATTCGAAAAGATTCAATGACTCATTGGTAGGGTTATGCCCCTTTGAAAATTAACCGGTGTCGGTGGACCACCAAAACTCAGAAACCGTAAATCGTAGAGACCTAGGATCTTCACCATTCATCAACAATTCATGAGACTTTCAAAAATACCTCAAGGTCAAATGTGTATGTTGACCTTGACCTTTGACCTAACACCTTGTTATCAGAACAACTCAAAAACCATTATACTTACAGAAGTTTTAAATAGTGGAAAATGTTTGGGTCATTACGGCGCAACTTTGTTATATTTTGACAGAAGAGATTTGACCTTTTTTTAAGGGGCATAAATCCTGTTTTAGGTTTCTGAAAAGACAAAATCAGCTTTTACTATATAACCAAAGGTCCTAGACCCATGGGGTCTTCAGCAATGACATTGGGGACTAATGACCTTGACAAAGGTCAAAAGGTCAAAGGTCAAGGTCATGTCCTATATAGCGAATTATGTGTTTTTGACCTAATTTAAAGGATTTTCAGTGTGTTTTAAAGCTTTTCAGTACATTCTACGTCTATTGGAACATGTATTTTACATTACAAAAGGAAAGACCTCTCAATTGTTCAAGAACAATTGACATTTTAATTATTATTATTATTCTTTTTCCGCCAAACTTTGACGAAGTTAGCAGCATAAACCGTAAGACGTGTCGCTTTCATGTTCTCACTTTGTATCGGTGTCATGAATACCTATCCGGAACTCACCCTGTTAGTCGAAATATTTTGTCGGTTCGGAGTAATCCCTCCGAAACCAAAAAACCTTGTTATCGTTCCAACACCGTAACCGTAATAGATAGAAAAAAAACGAAGGGTGAAATTTGTTCAGGACCAGACCCCGGTTCTTCGTTACATTTGATTCGAAAAGATTCAACGACTCATTGGTAGGGTTATGCCCCTTTGAAAATTAACCGGTGTCGGTGGACCACCAAAACTCAGAAACCGTAAATCGTAGAGACCTAGGATCTGCACCATTCATCAACAATTCATGAGACTTTCAAAAATACCTCAAGGTCAAATGTGTATGTTGACCTTGACCTTTGACCTAACACCTTGTTATCAGAACAACTCAAAAACCATTATACTTACAGAAGTTTTAAATAGTGGAAAATGTTTGGGTCATTACGGCGCAACTTTGTTATATTTTGACAGAAGAGATTTGACCTTTTTTTAAGGGGCATAAATCCTGTTTTAGGTTTCTGAAAAGACAAAATCAGCTTTTACTATATAACCAAAGGTCCTAGACCCATGGGGTCTTCAGCAATGACATTGGGGACTAATGACCTTGACAAAGGTCAAAAGGTCAAAGGTCAAGGTCATGTCCCATATAGCGAATTATGTGTTTTTGACCTTATTTAAAGGATTTTCAGTGTGTTTTAAAGCTTTTCAATACATTCTACGTCTATTGGAACATATATTTTACATTATAAAAGGAAAGACCTCTCAATTGTTCAAGAACAATTGACATTTTAATTAAGGTCTTTCCTTTTCTATAAGGAAAGACCTTACTGTATTTCTTCTGATTATTATTATTATTATTATTATTATTATTATTATTATTATTAAGGTCTTTCCTTTTACTAAAGGGAAAGACCTTACTGTATTTCTTCTGATTATTATTATTATTATTATTATTAAGGTCTTTCCTTTTACAAAAGGGAAAGACCTTACTGTATTTCTTTTGTTTATTATTATTATTATTATTATTATTATTCTTCCGTTAAACTTTGACAAATTTAGCCGCGTTAACCGTAAGACGTGTCGCTTTCATGTTCACACTTTGTATCGGTGTCATGAATACCTATCTGGAACTCACCCTGTGAGTCGAAATATTTTGTCGGTTCGGAGTAATCCCTCCGAAACCAAAAAACCTTGTTATCGTTCCAACACCGTAACCGTAATAGGTAAAAAAAAACCGAAGGGTGAAATTTGTTCAGGACCAAACCCCGGTTCTTCGTTACATTTGGATCGAAAAGATTCAACGACTCATTGGTAGGGTTATGCCCCTCTGAAAATTAACCGGTGTCGGTTGGCCACCAAAACTCAGAAACCGTAAGTCGTAGACACCTAGGATCTTCACCAATCATCATCAATTCATGTATCTTTGAAAAATACCTCAAGGTCAAATTTGTATGTTGACCTTGACCTTTGACCTAACACCTTGTTATGGGATAATCTCAGAAACCATTATACTTACAGAAGTTTTAAATAGTGGAAAATGTTTGGGTCATTATGGCGCAACTTTGTTACGTTTTGACCGAAGAGATTTGACCTTTCTGTAAGGGGCACAACCCCTGATTTAGGTTTCTGAAAAGACAAAATCAGCTTTTACTATATAACCAAAGGTCCTAGACCCATGGGGTCTTCAGCAATGACATTGGGAACTAATGACCTTGACAAAGGTCAAAAGGTCAAAGGTCAAGGTCATTAGTTCAGGTCAAAGGTCAAGGTCATGTCCCAAATAGCGGATTATGCTTTTTTGACCTTATTGAAAGGGTTTTCAGTGTGTAATAAAGCTTTTCAATACATTCTACTTCTATTGGAACATGTATTTTACATTACAAAAGGAAAGACCTCTCAATTGTTCAAGAACAATTGACAGTTTAATTATTAAGGTCTTTCCTTTTACTAAAGGGAAAGACCTTACTGTATTTCTTCTGATTATTATTATTATTAAGGTCTTTCCTTTTACAAAAGGGAAAGACCTTACTGTATTTCTTCTGTTTATTAAGGTCTTTCCTTTTACAAAAGGGAAAGACCTTACTGTATTTCTTCTGTTTATTAGGTCTTTCCACTTTTCCGTGGAAAGACCTATTGGTTTTCTTCTGATTATTATTATTATTATTATTATTTTTCTTCCGCCAACTTTTTGTTCCTTCGCAATTTTTTTGTTTCGCAAGATGTCGCTTAGATATATGGTATATGATATCGAACAATTAATACGCTTTTGAAACTGACACCGTGTAACCAAAATCTTATCCATGTAAGAGTTATCTCCCCGAACACGGTTTTTCTTGTAATTACTTATATGTCGAAACCGTATATGAAACCGACAAATTTATTTTACCAAATTGCTCGTTATATCCTCAGGATGAAATGAATAATTTTAGTCGAAGCTATCCAGAGACTCCATATGAGAGTTATCCCCCCTTTTGTATATGACATAACTGATTTGCATTTCTAACTGGTAAACGATAAGTGACATAGGCCTAGGGTCTTTTGATTTGAGGTCCTTGGTTCAAAAAAATGAAAATGAGGTCAAGGTCAAAGGTCAAGGTCATGTTCAAAATTTTGACTTTGGCTTGTTATCGCTCATTTTCAGAAATCTTATAAGATATCGACAAAATATTTTCACACAATTGTTAGTCGCGACATGAAGTTACACATAAATTTCAGTCAAAAGGGTACGTAAACATTTGATGTTAGTATTCCCCCCTTTTATATCTAATATCAGTCGTATGGTAATATAACTCATTAACAATATAAAGTAAAGACCTAGAGTCTTTTGATTTGAGGTCCTTGGTTTATGACCTTGAAATTGAGTTCAAGGTCATATGTTAATTTAACGTTCTAGATTTTGACCTTTGCTTTTACCGCATATGTATTCATGTTAAAGCTTATATACTTTTTGCATTAGGTTGCAAGCAGTATGACGTTGAAAAAGCTAACCGGAAGTGACTTTTTGTAAACCGGAAGTAGCTAATTTTTGTAATAAATTATTGTAAAAGTATTTAAAACCTTATATTTTTGGAATCAGCGTACAATAAATTGTCATTTGACGCTGAAATTGACATTTAAAACCAAATTTTAATATTTTCATATAAAAAAAATCATTACTTGTGGAAAGACCATCAATGGTTCTCTGAACAATTGGTTTTTAATTATTATTATTATTATTATTATTATTCTTCCGTTAAACTTTGACAAATTTAGCCGCGTTAACCGTAAGACGTGTCGCTTTCATATTCACACTTTGTATAGATGTCATGAATACCTATCTGGAACTCACCCTGTGAGTCGAAATATTTTGTCGGTTCGGAGTAATCCCTCCGAAACCCAAAAACCTTGTTATCGTTCCAACACCATAACCGTAATAGGTAGAAAAAAAACAAAGGGTGAAATTTGTTCAGGACCAGACCCCGGTTCTTCGTTACATTTGGATCGAAAAGATTCAACGACTCATTGGTAGGGTTATGCCCCTATGAAAATTAACCCGTGTCGGTTGACCACCAAAACTCAGAAACCGCAAGTCGTAGACACCTAGGATCTTCACCATTCATCATGAATTCATGTATCTTTGAAAAACACCTCAAGGTCAAATGTGTATGTTGACCTTGATCTTTGACCTCACACCTTGTTATGGGATAATCTCAGAAACTATTATACTTACAGAAGTTTTAAATAGTGGAAAATGTTTGGGTCATTATGGCGCAACTTTGTTACATTTTGACCGAAGAGATTTGACCTTTTTTTAAGGGGCATAACCCCTGTTTTAGGTTTCTGGAAAGACAAAATCAGCTTTTACTATATAACCAAAGGTCCTAGACCCATGGGGTCTTCGGCAATGACATTGGGGACTAATGACCTTGACAAAGGTCAAAAGGTCAAAGGTCAAGGTCATGTCCCATATAGCGAATTTGGTGTTTTTAACCTTATTTAAAGGTTTTTCAGTGTGTTTTAAAGCTTTTTAATACATTCTACGTCTATTTGAACATGTATTTTACATTACAAAAGGAAAGACCTCTCAATTGTTCAAGAACAATTGACAGTTTAATTATTATTATTATTATTAAGGTCTTTCCTTTTACAAAAGGGAAAGACCTTACTGTATTTCTTCTGTTTATTATTATTATTATTATTCTTCCGCCAAACTTTGACGAAGTTAGCAGCCTAAACCGTAAGACGTGTCGCTTTCATGTTCACACTTTGTATCGGTGTCATGAATACCTATCTGGAACTCACCCTGTTAGTCGAAATATTTTGTCGGTTCGGAGTAATCCCTCCGAAACCAAAAAACCTTGTTATCGTTCCAACACCGTAACCATAATAGGTAGAAAAAAAACAAAGGGTGAAATTTGTTCAGGACCAGACCCCGGTTCTTCGTTACATTTGGATCGAAAAGATTCAAGGACTCATTGGTAGGGTTATGCCCCTTTGAAAATTAACCGGTGTCGGTGGACCACCAAAACTCAGAAACCGTAAGTCGTAAAGACCTAGGATCTTCACCATTCATCATCAATTCATGTATCTTCGAAAAATATCTCAAGGTCAAATTTGTATGTTGACCTTGACCTTTGACCTTACACCTTGTTATGGAATAATCTCAGCAACCATTATACTTACAGAAGTTTTAAATAGTGGAAAATGTTTGGGTCATTACCGTGCAACTTTGTTACATTTTGACCGAAGAGATTTGACCTTTTTTTAAGGGGCATAAAGCCTGTTTTAGGTTTCTGAAAACACAAAATCAGCTTTTATTATATAACCAAAGGTCCTAGACCCTTGGGGTCTTCAGTAATGGCATTGGGGATTAATGACCTTGCCAAAGGTCAAAAGGTCAAAGGTCAAGGTCATGTCCCAGAGTGCGAATTTAGTGTTTTTAACCTTATATAAAGGATTTTTAGTGTGTTTTCGAGCTTTTTATGGTTGACCTTGACCTTTTCAATACATTCTACGTCTGTTGGAACATGTATTTTACATTACAAAAGGAAAGACCTCTCAATTGTTCAAGAACAATTGACAGTTTAATTATTATTATTATTCTTTTTCCGCCAAACTTTGACAAATTTAGCCGCGTTAACCGTAAGACGTGTCGCTTTCATGTTCACACTTTGTATCGGTGTCATGAATACCTATCTGGAACTCACCCTGTTAGTCGAAATATTTTGTCGGTTCGGAGTTATCCCTCCGAAACCCAAAAACCTTGTTATCGTTCCAACACCGTAACCGTAATAGGTAGAAAAAAATCAAAGGGTGAAATTTGTTCAGGACCAGACCCCGGTTCTTCGTTACATTTGGATCGAAAAGATTCAACGACTCATTGGTAGGGTTATGCCCCTCTGAAAATTAACCGGTGTCGGTTGGCCACCAAAACTCAGAAACCGTAAGTCGTAGACACCTAGGATCTTCACCATTCATCATCAATTCATGTATCTTTGAAAAATACCTCAAGGTCAAATTTGTATGTTGACCTTGACCTTTGACCTAACACCTTGTTATGGGATAATCTCAGAAACCATTATACTTACAGAAGTTTTAAATAGTGGAAAATGTTTGGGTCATTATGGCGCAACTTTGTTACATTTTGACCGAAGAGATTTGACCTTTCTGTAAGGGGCATAACCCCTGATTTAGGTTTCTGAAAAGACAAAATCAGCTTTTACTATATAACCAAAGGTCCTAGACCCGTGGGGTCTTCACCAATGACATTGGGGACTAATGACCTTGACAAAGGTCACAAGGTCAAAGGTCAAGGTCATGTCCCAGATAGCGAATTATGTGTTTTTGACCTTATTTTAAGCATTTTGAGTGTGTTTTAAGTGTTTTTAAGGTTGACCTTGACCTTTGACCTTTCAACTTTTTAGTCGATATCTCAAAAACGGTTAATCTTACAGAAATAGTAAACAGTGAAAAATGTTAAGGTGACTGAGGCACAACTTTTTTACATTTTGACCGAAAGGATTTGACATATTCTTAAGGGGCATAACCGCCGTTAACGGTTTCTGAAAAGGTAAAATTAGCTTTAACTCTTGAACGAAAAGTCCTAGACCCATGGGGTCTTTTACAATGACATTGTGGACCAATGACCTTCACAAAGGTCACAAGGTCAAAAGTCAAGGTCATGTCCAAATTATCGAATTTATTGTTTTTGTCATTTTTTAGCGGTTTTATGTGTGTTTGAGAGCTTTTCAATGCATTCTACGCCTATTGCAACATGTACTTTACATTTCGAAAAGGAAAGACCTCTCAATTGTTCAAGAACAATTGACATTTTAATTATTATTATTATTCTTCTTGTTCCGCCAAACTTTGACAAAATTTCCCTCCGTAACCGTAAGACGTGTCGCTTTCATGTTCACACTTTGTATCGGTGTCATGAATACCTATCCGGAACTCACCCTGTGAGTCGAAATATTTTGTCGGTTCGGAGTAATCCCTCCGAAACCCAAAAACCTTGTTATCGTTCCAACACCGTAACCGTAATAGGTAGAAAAAAAATGAAGGGTGAAATTTGTTCAGGACCAGACCCCGGTTCTTCGTTACATTTGGATCGAAAAGATTCAACGACTCATTGGTAGGGTTATGCCCCTTTGAAAATTAACTGGTGTCGGTTGGCCACCAAAACTCAGAAACCGTAAGTCGTAGACACATAGGATCTTCACCAATCATCATCATTTCATGTATCTTTAAAAAATACCTCAAGGTCAAATTTGTATGTTGACCTTGACCTTTGACCTAACACCTTGTTATGGGATAATCTCAGAAACCATTATACTTACAGAAGTTTTAAATGGTGGAAAATGTTTGGGTCATTATGGCGCAACTTTGTTACATTTTGACCAAAGAGATTTGACCTTTCTATAAGGGGCATAACCCCTGTTTTAGGTTTTTGAAAAGACAAAATCAGCTTTTACTATATAACCAAAGGTCCTAGACCCTTAAGGTCTTCAGTAATGGCATTGGGGACCAATGACCTTGACAAAGGTCAAAAGGTCAAAGGTCAAGGTCATGTCCCAGATAGCGAATTTAGTGTTTTTAACCTTATTTAAAGGATTTTTAGTGTGTTTTCGAGCTTTTTAAGGTTGACCTTGACCTTTTCAATACATTCTACGTCTGTTGGAACATGTATTTTACATTAAAAAAGGAAAGACCTCTCAATTGTTCAAGAACAATTGACAGTTTAATTATTATTATTAAGGTCTTTCCTTTTTCAAAAGGGAAAGACCTTACTGTATTTCTTCTGTTTATTATTATTATTCTTTTTCCGCCAAACTTTGACGAAGTTAGCAGCCTTAACCGCAAGACGTGTCGCTTTCATGTTCACACTTTGTATCGGTGTCATGAATACCTATCCGGAACTCACCCTGTTAGTCGAAATATTTTGTCGGTTCGGAGAAATCCCTCCGAAACCAAAAAACCTTGTTATCGTTCCAACACCGTAACCGTAATAGGTAGAAAAAAAACAAAGGGTGAAATTTGTTCAGGATCAGACCCCGGTTCTTCGTTACATTTGGATTGAAAAGATTCAACGACTCATTGGTAGGGTTATGCCCCTATTAAAATTAACCGGTGTCGGTTGACCACCTAAACTCAGAAACCGTAAGTCGTAGACACCTAGGATCTTCACCATTCATCATCAATTCATGTAGCTTTGAAAAATATCTCAAGGTCAAATGTGTATGTTGACCTTGACCTTTGACCTAACACCTTGTTATCAGAACAACTCAGCAACCTTAATACTTTCAGAAGTGTTGAATAGTGGAAAATGTTTGGGTCATTTATGCGCAACTTTGTTACATTTTGACCGAAGAGATTTGACCTTTCTGTAAGGGGCATAACCCTTGTTTTAGGTTTCTGAAAAGAGAAAATCAGCTTTTACTTTATAACCAAAGGTCCTAGACCCATGGGATCTTCAGAAATGACATTGGGGACTAATGACCTTGACAAAGGTCAAAAGGTGAAAGGTCAAGGTCATGTCCCAGATAGCGAATTATGTGTTTTTGACCTTATTTCAAGGATTTTTAGTGTGTTTTAAACATTTTCAGTGTGTTTTAAAGCTTTTTAAGGTTGACCTTGACCTTTGACCTTACAACTTTTTAGTCGATATCTCAAAAACTATTGTACTTACAGAAATAGTAAATAGTGAAAAACGTTGAGGTGGATTAGGCGCAACTTTTTTACATTTGACAATACATTCTACGTCTATTGGAACATGTATTTTACATTACAAAAGTAAAGACCTCTCAATTGTTCAAGAACAATTGACATTTTAATTATTATTCTTTTTGTTCCGCCAAACTTTGACGAAGTTAGCCTCCGTAACCGTAAGACGTGTCGCTTTCATGTTCACACTTTGTATCGGTGTAATGAATACCTATCCGGAACTCACCCTGTGAGTCGAAATATTTTGTCGGTTCGGAGTAATCCCTCCGAAACCCAAAAACCTTGTTATCGTTCCAACACCGTAACCGTAATAGGTAGAAAAAAAACAAAGGGTGAAATTTGTTCAGGACCAGACCCTGGTTCTTCGTTACATTTGGATCGAAAAGATTCAACGACTCATTGGTAGGGTTATGCCCCTATGAAAATTAACCGGTGTCGGTTGACCACCAAAACTCAGAAACCGTAAGTCGTAGACACCTAGGATCTTCACCAATCATCATCAATTTATGTATCTTTGAAAAATACCTCAAGGTCAAATTTGTATGTTGACCTTGACCTTTGACCTAACACCTTGTTATGGGATAATCTCAGAAACCATTATACTTACAGAAGTTTTAAATAGTGGAAAATGTTTGGGTCATTACGGCACAACTTTGTTACATTTTGACCGAAGAGATTTGACCTTTTTTTAAGGGGCATAACACCTGTTTTAGGTTTCTGGAAAGACAAAATCATCTTTTACTATATAACCAAAGGTCCTAGACCCATGGGGTCTTCGGAAATGACATTGGGGACTAATGACCTTGACAAAGGTCAAAAGGTCAAAGGTCAAGGTCATGTCCCATATAGCGAATTTGGTGTTTTTAACCTTATTTAAAGGTTTTTCAGTGTGTTTTAAAGCTTTTCAATACATTCTACGTCTGTTTGAACATGTATTTTACATTACAAAAGGAAAGACCTCTCAATTGTTCAAGAACAATTGACAGTTTAATTATTATTCTTCTTGTTCCGCCAAACTTTGACAAAATTTCCCTCCGTAACCGTAAACCATGTCGCTTTCATGTTCACACTTTGTATTGGTGTCATGAATACCTATCCGGAACTCACCCTGTGAGTCGAAATATTTTGTCGGTTCGGAGTAATCCCTCCGAAACCCAAAAACCTTGTTATCGTTCCAACACCGTAACCGTAATAGGTAGAAAAAAAATGAAGGGTGAAATTTGTTCAGGACCAGACCCCGGTTCTTCGTTACATTTGGATCGAAAAGATTCAACGACTCATTGGTAGGGTTATGCCCCTATGAAAATTAACCGGTGTCGGTTGGCCACCAAAACTCAGAAACCGTAAGTCGTAGACACCTAGGATCTTCACCATTCATCATCAATTCATGTGACTTTGAAAAATACCTCAAGGTCAAATGTGTATGTTGACCTTGACCTTTGACCTAACACCTTGTTATGGGATAATCTCAGAAACCATTATACTTACAGAAGTTTTGAATAGTGGAAAATGTTTGGGTTATTTAGGCGCAACTTTGTTACATTTTGACCAAAGAGGTTTGACCTTTCTGTAAGGGGCATAACCCCTGATTTAGGTTTCTGAAAAGACAAAATCAGCTTTTACTATATAACCAAAGGTCCTAGACCCATGGGATCTTCAGCAATGACATTGGGGACTAATGACCTTGACAAAGGTCAAAAGGTCAAAGGTCAAGGTCATGTCCTATATAGCGAATTATGTGTTTGTGACCTAATTTAAAGGATTTTCAGTGTGTTTTAAAGCTTTTCAGTACATTCTACGTCTATTGGAACATGTATTTTACATTACAAAAGGAAAGACCTCTCAATTGTTCAAGAACAATTGACATTTTAATTATTATTATTATTATTCTTTTTGTTCCGCCAAACTTTGACAAAATAAACCTCCGTAACCGTAAACCATGTCGCTTTCATGTTCACACTTTGTATCGGTGTCATGAATACCTATCCGGAACTCACCCTGTGAGTCGAAATATTTGTCGGTTCGGAGAAATCCCTCCGAAACCCAAAAACCTTGTTATCGTTCCAACACCGTAACCGTAATAGGTAGAAAAAAACCGAAGGGTGAAATTTGTTCAGGATCAGACCCCGGTTCTTCGTCACATTTGGATCGAAAGGATTCAACGACTCATTTGTAGGGTTATGCCCCTATGAAAATTAACTCGTGTCGGTTGGCCACCAAAACTCAGAAACCGTAAGTCGTAGACACCTAGGATCTTCACCATTCATCATCAATTCATGTGACTGAAAAATACCTCAAGGTCAAATTTGTATGTTGACCTTGACCTTTGACCTAACACTTTGTTATGGGATAATCTCAGAAACCATTATACTTACAGAAGTTTTGAATAGTGGAAAATATTTGGGTCATTAATGCGCAACTTTGTTACATTTTGACCTAAGAGATTTGACCTTTCTGTAAGGGGCATAACCCCTGATTTAGGTTTCTGAAAAGACAAAATCAGCTTTTACTATATAACCAAAGGTCCTAGACCCATGGGGTCTTCAGCAATGACATTGGGGACTGATGACCTTGACAAAGGTCACAAGGTCAAAGGTCAAGGTCATGTCCCAAAAAGCGAATTATGTGTTTTTGACCTTATTTTAAGGCTTTTTAGTGTGTTTTTAAGGTTGACCTTGACCTTTGACCTTTCAACTTGTTAGTCGATATCTCATAAACGGTTAATCTTACAAAAATAGTCAACAGTGAAAAATGTTAAGGTGACTGAAGCACAACTTTTTTACATTTTCACCGAAAGGATTTGACATATTCTTAAGGGGCATAACCCCCGTTAACGGTTTCTGAAAAGGTAAAATTAGCTTTAACTCTTGAACGAAAAGTCCTACCACCATGGGGTCTTTTACAATGACATAGTGGACCAATGACCTTCACAAAGGTTACAAGGTCAAAAGTCAAGGTCATGTCCAAATTATCGAATTTGTTGTTTTTGTCATTTTTTAACGGTTTTGTGTGTGTTTGAGAGCTTTTCAATGCATTCTACGCCTATTGGAACATGTACTTTACATTTCGAAAAGGAAAGACCTCTCAATTGTTCAAGAACAATTGACATTTTAATTTATTTTTCGATTTTTATCGGATATAAAAGTTATTTTGAAAAATACAAACCGGATTATTATTTATTAAAGTTTCGTATGCATCATAAATCAAGCTCCGGCAACTTTTGACTTGTTCTGATATAAATAGTAATGATTTTCATCGGAGAAAAAGATAGATATTTTTGTCGTGATTGGAAGAATCGTAAAAGTGTTATTTTTCTGAATTCTGTTTGTTTAATCGGACATCGTAGAGTTTTAATTTGATTTCTTTTTGCCGAACTGGACTTCATATTGTGTATTGATTTGAAACATGAACGAGGACCTCGATGAGAACACCTGGATTGAAAGTTTGCAAACGTTCCGACCAATGAAATTCATTTTAATATGTAACGAGAGCACCTAGATGAAATATTTTATCTATACTACAATCAGTTTTAACTTAGAAATTTCCGCTCAAATATATAGGAAATAAAATTATATGAAAGCAACAATGCAGAATGTTTCTTTTCCATTTTCTGTTTTTTTAACAATGTTTATGTTCATTTCAATTTGGAAAGTAGACTTATATTAAATGCCCAAAACGTAAATGTATGTTTTCTTTTAAAACATTAAAAAACGTAAGAGGTTGCCGACAAATAGCCTGTCAAGGTCGTTAAACTTAAATCAACTTACCCATCTTTATCGCAGACTAAAATTTATCTCATATATACAGAATACATGTTAATTTATTACAAGTACGTCAGGGTGCATGACAGCACAATAATCTTTTTACAGAGTCGTAAGAACAATATTTTTGTTTGATATTTGTTTCTCTTACACAATTAACGCCCGATTTGGCCAGTGACCGGTATTACAATTTAACACAGTTTTAGAAGTTCAGTGGGCTGCTGTTCCATTTAGAATTTTGAGCATGCCTTTCTGTTTATCATATTCAACGTCAACATTTTCTTCGTCGATTTTATTATTCAACAATATCTTGTTTTTCATTACAAGCTTTTCCAAATATCAATATACAGCAAGAGAATGAATATATGTTGCTTCAAGACACATCGATTTAAATTATGTACACAAATTATGTAGTTTTCCGTGTCTACATTTGATTTACGAGTACAATATAGTAAAACAGTAAAAAGAGAAACGGTAAATATACAGGAATACATAAAGTTTCGTAAATAGTTGCAAAGGACCACACGTTACTTACGATATATACATCGAGGTCGTTTTGCTTGAGTGATTTACCTGTAAAAAGTCCGCGGGTCTCATCCATTTTTAAAACGAATGAATGCATGTTTGAAATAGCTTAACAGGGGCGTGGCCTATTAGTTTGACCCAACTGACCACTAACTTGATTTCAATTGATCGACTGCAGAGAAATCTATTTGACTGGCGTTAAAATGAATTGATATGAATTGAAATGAATTAAATATAATTTTTAATTTTTGTCAATCTTTATCAAATAACGATCAATCTCATTTAAATAGCGTTAACACGTTTTTGTCCGATCAAGTTAAATTCGGGTTACTAGTGTTGCTTAATAAAGACATAAAACGAATGCATGCTTTGGGTTTAGTCATTGTTGTGAGTGGTCATACCCTAGTATTTATAGTGTAAATACACAAGACAACACAACACGACACGTCACGACATGACACGACACAACAACACATTTTTAAAATGAAATGACAAAATCATGACTCACACGATTGTTACTGTTTACAAAATGTCAAATGTAACATAAAAAACTGTGATCTTCAAGACTGCAATTCAAACTAGTACACCTAGACAAGGTTTTGTTGATTACATCCACGCAGGCAACATGAACAACATCGCCTACATGTGACATCACTTTGTAACAGGAGCTCAAAAACTAAACCTCTCGTTTTCACAAAAGACTTATTGATAAGTACTAAATGTATTAAATGTAAACCCTGGCGTAATAACCTATCTGATACTTACCTAACTACCTCTATTTCACTCAAATTGGCACATTCCACGGCATGCGATGAGTAGGGAAAACACACACCTCTTGTCATTTTGCAGTTCATATTTTCCCGTATGCAAAAAAATATATAAATAAGGATATTTATTTTGTTCATATATATCTTTTATTTGAAATAGTTTTGATGTAAATTACCGTAGTAAAGAATCATAACCATATAAAGCAAAGTTTTATTTTAAAGAAAAAATCGTGCACTGTTCGTTACCGGTTAATAAGACTTTGATATCGGTCGTAGAACTACTGTTGTCCCAGTTTATACTTTTAAAGGACTGATTTCAACATGTTTACTCTTAATCCGAAAGCTTTGTCAGTAGCAGGTATGTTTGAAAAGCACTCTAATACGAACCTTAAATTTACAAAAATAGTCATATTCGTCTATACTAGCACGTATAACATATATAATATAGAGACAAAAAGTTAAATCAAGTACATTAATGTATTTATATGCTTATTTTTTTTTTAATTATAAGAAGCATTAATTGACAGCTAGCAATCGAAATACCAATGGAGAAAATATAACACATCTTCCCAACCATTTAATTCTGGAATACTGTGGATTCACTTATTTTCGTGGGTACTAATTCTCATGGATGAAGTAAAATGGCATGTTCGTGAATATTTAATTTTGTGGTTTTACCGAAGTCTGCATATAAACCTTAATAAAATTTGTAATTCGTTGAACTTTTAATTTAGTGGTTTGATTATACCCGCGAAAGCCACGCCAATTGATATCCAAGGAATAATAATGAATCTACAGTACAACATAATAAACAATAGTTTATGATCCAGTCCAGGTTGACAGCGAATTGTCAATAAATGATTTCTGATTAATAACGACAATGGACGACAATTAGTAGCAATGTTTTAATATAAAAAAGAAAATGTGGTATGATTGCCAATAAGACAACTCTTCACAAGAGACCAAAATGACACAGACATTAACAACTATAGGTCACCGTAGGGCCATCAACAATGAGCAAAGCCTATACCGCACAGTCAGCTATAAAAGACCCCGATATGACAATGTAAAACAATTCAAACGAGAAAACTAACGGCCTTATTTATATCAAAAACAAAAAACGAAAAACAAATATGTAACACATAAACAAACGACAACCACTGAATTACAGGCTCCTGACTTTGGACAGGCACATAAATAAATAATGTGGCGGGGTTAAACATATTAGCGGGATCCAAACCCTCCCACTAACCCGGGACAGTGGTATAACAGTACCACATAAGAACGAACTATAAAAATCAGTTGAAAAAGGCTTAAATCGTCATATAGACAAACAAACAAGTGGGCGTGTCCGGGTACTTGTACATCCCGACAACAAAAAGACACTAGAAATAGATCTGAGATTACTCGCACGCAGTTATCTGACAGTTTGTTCAAAGCCACTAACAACTGATAAAAAACATGCATCTAAGACTAAACTATCAATCCGTACACATCCAACATCCAATGGATTTAGTGTAAAGACGTCATAAACAGTCAGAGAAAAACATGACCTTGTGCAATGCCAAATTACAGGTATCAACTGATTGTAGATCCATGAATGTGTATATGTTTATAACATACTAGTAATATTTAATTTGCTTTTAATCTACTGATAACGAAATCAATATTTATACCAATAAAACAATATTCAATGATCTTATTACAGTGTTGAGTTGGTAACCTTTTAGAATAACTTTATTTTTAAGAAGCGATAAAGTTACCAGGATCATTTCTAAATTTCCGGGCACGGTTAAAAACATTTCCGTAAAAATGAAGATGTGCTATCCCGTTTGAAATAAGTTTTTACAACCGAACGTCAAAACCAAATCTTTATATTTATGGAACAATTTAGTAAAGGTTTTCAGTAATAACATTAACGGTACCAATTTTTCTGCACCAGATGCGCATTTTGACAAAACATGTCTCTTCAGTGATGATCATGGCCAAAATATTTGAAATCCAAAGTTTATATAAAAGATGAAGAGCTATAATTCCAAAGGTCCAAAAAGTATAGCGAATGTATTTTTTTCAATTAAAAGCATAATTCACAAAAAGCAAATTGATATATACAATGTATAGTATTACGTATATTGAACAGAAGTATATGTATTTGAATTCGATCATCAAATAACATCAAAAACCAAAACTGATTTCCCCCATTCGTTTACAATATACAATTTACTATAGTCTTGGTTGAAACACAAGGCAACAGGTTCATTGATTCCATGGTCTATATCCAATGGTATGTCTAAAACTTTCCATTTAGTCGTTCGAGATCCGCTAAAGGAGTCCTCCTCTATATAATCCTCCTTTCTGTGTATATTGTTGGATCCCTGACCACTGACGTAGAAGTGGTCGTAGTCGTCAGAACATATGTCAGTTGGTGAATCCATCGTGGCAATATTATCAATTTTCGTTGGCTGTTTATATATTTCGTTATACGTTATATAATTTTGACCTCCTATGCAAGATAACGAAGTCTTTTCATTAACTGTATGAAACTTTACTACACACGAACCAAGTATGTGTATTCCGTTATAAAATAGGTCTGGGAGGCTACTGAAATACAAAAGCGATATAGAAATAATTTATTCACTGATAAGTCTTTTGAAGACGAAACACGCTTCTGGCTAAAATTCAAGTTGGTCAAGCCAAAAGTCCCTCTTTAGATTAGTGACAGCTTTTGTTTTTCACAGGATCGATTCCACTGATGGAGGAGTTTTTATAATCCCCAAAGGTATCACCAACCAATGGTATGTAGTCAGCACTTATGTGTTGACATGCATTATCATGTATATGTGCATAACTATGAATTAACTGTTAACAACACTTTCACAATTTTGAAATACTAAGGCTTTTCTACCTGAGGAATATATTACACTAGCTGATTTGGGGACATTTTTCAGGAATATTTTTTTCTCAATGCTCTTCAACTTCGAACTTTTTAGGGCTATTTAACTTTTTTTTTATTCGAGCATCACTAATGATTCTTGCGCAAATACAAATAAAACTATTTCTGCTTTAATCTTGTACCATTGTCCCAAATCTCTGATTCATTGGATGTCCATTGCTTGATTTAATCATTGACTCGTTTGGAACTAACTACAACTGTGATATAGGTTACAAATAAAAAATATGACAGATTAAGAAAGATATGTTGCCTCGAAATGATTCAATAACATAAACGTTACTATTGTTTCTGCACCAGATATACCTTTCAAAAATTAATGTCTCTTCAGTGATGCTCAAAGCCAAACTATTTGAAAATCCAAAGGTTATTAAAATATAAAGAGCTATAAACCAAAAAGGACGAAACAAGTATAGCCAATGTTCTATCAAAAATAATATAAATTATTATAAATTATTATATAAATTATATTGTTAAAAAGCAGACAAACTTAGTATATACTTGGTAAAGACAATAGCTTCATGCATAATTTACGAAAATTTGTTTCTCAGGGTCATCGGTATTGTTTTGTTTGGAGAGATACTCTTTAATTAATCCAAATAAACACCATACACTTAGGGTTATAGTATAATTAACTGGTGAGTATTGAGAGTTTTGTCAATCTAAAATGAATATGGCGTGACCCATTGATGGCCTTCGGCTGTTGTATGCTCTATGATCGAGTTGTTGTCGCTTTGACACATTCCCCATTTCCTTTCTCAATTTTATTTGATTTAAATTTTGAATTTTTCATAATATTTAAACGTCAAAATTATTCAATCGTGTAGTGGAATGAAATATTTGTGGATTCTTATAAATTCTATATATCTTTTGGACTATTTTAAATCTCGATCTATTTCTGATATTAGTTCTTACATACTTTGATTTTTTAACCCTGTATGCTAACTTGCCGATGCGAATCAATGAATGTGTTTGTATATAGATGTTTTTTGTGTTCTGTTAAATTGTTCCTTTTAAAATTGTTACACGATGATGACTGCTGTACCCATAATTTGACTATTTTATTTGTTAAGTATGTTTAGTTCACGCATGATTGTAAATATAACGGACTGTCATCAAAGTGAGAGGTTTAGCGCTTTAAAACCAGATTAAATCCACCATTTTCTATATTTGAAAATGCCTGTACCATGTCAGGAATATGACAGTTCTTGTCCATTCGTTTTTTATGTTTTTGTCATTTGATTTTGCCATGTGATTATGGACTTTCCGATTGGATTTCCTCTGAGTTCAGTATTTTGGGGATTTTACTTTTTTCGTTTTATCCTCGACATTTTTTCAAATATTTGTAAAACTTTGAACGACCACGTCTTTAAAAATCTACACGAAAAAGCTTTTAAATCATTTTGAGTCCTTGAGTCATCGTTTTCATTTTTCAAGTTCATATTTTTTCTGAACATTCCATTCACGTCATTTCAAATTTTTATGGAACTTTTTAAACAAATTGAGGTCGTTGTTTTGTTATTTGATTGGAAATCGTTATATATATAATTCTTTGCGAAGAATGACGTCTTCATGTAGATAAACTCATCATAGATACCAGGACTAAACACCAGACGCGCGTTTCGTCTACAAAAGACTCATCAGTGACGATCGAATCCAAAAAAGTTAAAAAGGCCAAATAAATTACGAAGTTGAAGAGCATTTAGGACACAAATTCCTAAAAGTTTTATCAAATACAGCTAAGGTAATCTAGAATACTGAATGAAGATAACGACTTACATTTGATCATGATGGACAGCCAATGCAGAAGACAAACCACGCATCTTAACACCAAGAAAACATTCGACTTGCCCAGAAAAATCACGCCCAGTACTTGGGATTGCTGCAACACAAAACACGGTTGTGCTTAGGTCGTTACATGTTGATTGGAAGAGTTCCGCCATTCTGTCAGTGTCAACTTGTATAAGAGTTCTAGATTTAGGTTGTGAAATATAGCCTATATTTTGACTCGTTATAGCCACATCGTATGGTTCACTGTCTACGTTAAGCTTCTTTAAACAATTTCCAAGAGGATCAACTAATATCAGATTCTTTTTATCATAGTCATATAACAAAATGTTCCCCTTTATTGTAGCTGCTATCCCAGTAATTCGGCCGAAGTCGTGGTTGAATTGGCCTGCATAGGAAAATCCATGTCTCACATGTCCCGGTACTGCCAACACCTGTGCCATATCTACAATGTTATGAAATTTATTTGTTGTTATTTTTGCACCACAAGTAACAAAAAAGTAATCAACGAAGCTTTTTAATCTTTTTTCAAGATTTAATTTGCAAATTTTGATTGAATAAGGATACTATATATTCCCCAAAAAACTGAACAATAAACGTATTATTTTACACTTTTGGTATTTAGCTGAATTTGGGCTCCGAATGACATAAGTTCTGCTCCGAATAACCTTCTGACATCAATGGCGCTATTTGTTTTAATTTGTGAGTTCAAAGTTTACGGAAACTTGTGTTATGTTACGTAATGGCGGACACATTTGCATACAAGTGAAAATACGACTAATTAAAACGTTATTAATGATCGCCCTATTTCAGTTATATGTTATTCCATTATTATAAATGCAAAAAAAACCACTACGTACTTAACTTAAATACATGCACTTAAACTTACCTGACTAGAAACAAAAGAACATTCTAAATGAAGTTATTAAATCCTACCTTATTTGTCGTGCTACCGATCGTGTGAATTACTTCCTTGTTAGTAATACATACTAATGTGTATTGAGGCTGAACTTATTGGTGATATAAATAGAACTCATTTCATCCCTGTCAATAAAGATCATAATTACCCATTAAATGTCCCGTTTGATATTTTACAGTTTTATGTTCCAAACTGTACTGATGATTGATGGTCATAATTTGTTAGCTAACTTTGTATCTTGCAAATCAAATTTGCCAAAGTTGGTCATCATTTCTGAATTCAATTAAGATCCCATGGTTAATAATAATTTGTTGTTATTATAAAATACATCTGCAAAAAGTCGTTTTCTGAAAAATTGGAAAGATATAGTATCCAGAATGACGCTGAAGGTAAACAATCTGAAAGAAAACATTTTTTTTCTCTTAGAGCATTAAATGTTAAATGAAAAAAAAATTCAGGAAAGGAAGAGTTTTAAGAAAAAAGAAAGCCAATACAGGATTTGGAACCTAAATGAATTCTAAATGTTTGAACAGTTTCATACGAAAGACATAAATTCTTGTGGTCAATCGTTTATATTGTTACATTTTAGGGACCTACGACCTGGTGTTATCAATACAAATATTTCTAGTTTTCCGTGATATTCAAAAGAGAACACCATTTACTATCTAATACACGTATCGTCATCGTCCATGCACCACTCATTTCTCCTACTTTTGTCAACACAAATATGAAGACAAACATTACGCCTATCAAAAAGCAACCTTTACCGTCGATTGAATCGGAAAACAAGTGATCCGTTTCGAATTTACGCCGTGAAAGTGATCTTGTTGAAATTTATAGTGAAACATAATATACACTATTTCGCTTTGTGTGTTTCAGTTGCGAAACAAAATTTATAGATACAACATTTGTGTTT
This sequence comes from Mytilus galloprovincialis, assembly GCA_037788925.1. Lineage (NCBI taxonomy): Eukaryota > Metazoa > Mollusca > Bivalvia > Mytilida > Mytilidae > Mytilus > Mytilus galloprovincialis. The sequence continues at coordinate 15,981,767 of CM075339.1, forward strand.
TTAGACATAGGTACTAATTAAATTATATTCTTCAGAACTGATCGGATACAACATTGCATGTTTTGTTGTAGGTTTGACAATTAGTGCATATTGTCATAATAAAACCCCAATGCAAAAACGCATCCTTTATTGCATTGCATTGCATAAGACTCATTTTAGAAAACTATGTATTTGAATTGGATGTAAAAAATTATAAACAAAAAATAGGTACGACACTTAGTGCAGTCCCTTCACCGTAAATGTGTCACAGACTTATGTTCGAAATAATTATTCGAATAATTTCTGCATTTCAACAGAAAAACAAAAGCATCTACCATGGCAGATATAAGGACAATGGATTCGTAATATATGGTGGAACGTCAGATAAAATTATAGATTTTTCCGTCTAGCAAATAATAAGACCCCTTTATTAAGACATTTCGAACGATAAAATGTCATTCTTAGATGTTGATGCAATTAAAGGTCAAGATTTATTTCACATGGCATTCTTGACCTTGAAGTGAATTTTAAAAAAACGAATGCATATCTGTATCTGCACAGATAAAGCTGTCACTCAAAATATGTATTCCGATGATTAATTGAAGGTGAAGCAGTACGGCAAATTAGAAACACGATTGACCATGACAAATTAAAAAACATCTAACTGATTTCAAGGTGAAACTATTAGAAAAAGGCTTTGATTAATTATCAATCATAGTATTACTGATGCTTTATCAATTGACTGTACTGAATTATTTCAACCAACAAAACAAATAAAAAGAAAACCACAATGTTCCATTTACTTTAATAACTAAATATAAATCGTGAATATAAGAAACGTATCATGAAACACTGGCCTTTATTACAGTTTGACGAAGATTGAGTACAAAAAATCTATGTTGCACCAACCGTTGCGTATAGCAAGTTTAACATAAATGTGTTGGAGATATGCCTACTAATAGATCAAAGTTAACCACTTTAACATTAAATAGACAGTTGAATCCCTGATGATTGCAGATGACCTGTTATAATAACTAGATCTATTGAAGAAGTTATAGAATATAGATGTATCGAAATATACATGAATTATATTTATTTGATATGTATTAGCATGTCAAAATGTCTAATTGCAATGTGTATTTGTGTATTTCTCTGTCCTGAATGATTTTGCAATTATTTGTTCTGTATTCCTATCATGTAATGTTGTTACGATAGTTTATTTCAAACCTTGCTATTAAAGCTCGACATTCGGCTAACCTCAAAACCAGGTTCAAGCCACTATTTTTTTCTTAAAATGTCCTGTACCAAGTCAGAAAAATGGCAATAGCTAACTTATAGTTCGTATATATTATCTTAATATATGCATAATAGAGGAAAAGGAAGATTTAGCCAATGCTCTGTGTTTTGTCATCTGAATTTTCGACAATTTTGTTTGAAAAAAAGGACAAAGATGATCGGTACTTGCTAGGGAAAACATTAAGATTTTAATTATCAGTCGGCACAATGGAATCCGTCTTTACCTCTGTTATGCATATTTTATCCAAAAATACGTACATCACCATGTTTTTATCTTGGAAAGAAATACAGTTTAACATAATAAGAATGCGTTGGAGATGAAACAATAGTGCAACATGAGAGGACATATTTTTATGGGAAAAGAACAAAATGACAAGAATTGGATTTGCACAATTTTGTGTCGAAAAAACAAGGACCATGCTTGTTTGCAAGAGAGTTGTTTTGTGCAATTTATTTTTATACCATGTAATATTGGTATTTTTTATTTGTCTTTTTTTGTAAATAATCAACGTTTATTGTTCGATCTATTTTTAGTAATGACCTCTTGACATGGCTCGGAACTCGTACATCTCAGTTTTGTGTTGTTTTTCTGTTGTCCTTTTTTGTATTGTAGTGTTTCAATGGTGCGTATGTACTTTGTCTATATGCAATTTTGATTTTCTTTGTTTACACATTTGTGTGTATTTATGATGATTGAGATTATAATACAATGTTGACTACTGCACCCCTATTTTTGACATTTTTACCTATAATGTACATTTTGTATCTCCACACATTGTCGTCAATATAATTGAAACTTATGTCATGCAAGTGAGAGATGTAGTTTTCTATGAAATCAGGTTTAATCCCCCATTTCCTACGTGCGAAAATGTCTGTACCAAGACAGGAATATGACGTCCAGAGGTCAGCTGAAGTCTGACTGCATTGCTGTATTTTCTAGCTGTGTTGAAGACACATTGGCGATCTTGAGCTATTTGCTATTCGTTGGTGGGATTGCTATCTCTGTGAAAAGTAAAAACACAAAAATACTGAACTCCAAGGAAAATTAAAAAAGGAAAGTCCCCAATCAAATGGCAAAATCTACAGTTCAAACACATCAAACGAATGGATAACAACTGTCATATTCCTGACTTGGTACAGGCATTTTTTTGTGTAGACAATGGTGGATTGAACCTTGTTTTATAGCTAGCTAAACCTCTCACTTGTATGACAGTTGCATCAAATTCCATTATGTTTTCAACGATGCGTGAACAAAACAAACAGACACAAAAGGTAAAAATGTCAAAAATAGGGGTACAGCAGTCAACATTGTGTTATCATCTTAATCACTATAAAAAACAACAAATGTAACGAAGAAGCACAAAAAGGCATGTACATCAAATTAAAATCCTCATTTTGCTTATATTATACGATTTTATTTTTCTATGTAAAATCAACCCATAAAGGATGGAAAGTTTTAAGTACTGGTGTAAAATTGCGCGTTTGAAATTCGCACAGGTAGACATAAAATAATTTTGTCGTTCAAAGTATGACGGGTTACATAAATACAGTCACGTAAAATAGATATAACAAAAGAACAGACTTAACAGTAAAAGTAATAATTATAAATGAAATAATAATGTGGTTCAAAGTATGACGGGATACATAAGTACAGAGTCACGTCAAATGTATATCACAAAAAACAGACTTAACAGTAAAAGTAATATTAATAAATAAAATAATTTTGTCATTCAAAGTATGACAAGATACATAAGTACAGATTCGCATCATAAAATAATTTTGTCGTTCAAAGTATGATGGGATACATAAGCACAGAATCGCAGCAAATGGATATCTAAAAAAAAAACCAGACTTAACAGTAAAAGTAATATTAATAAAGACAAATAAAAGAGTAATATAACACGTTATTAAAATGATAAACAACGTCAGTACACAAAGGCTATACTTCAAGACCATCGTGTATTATTTGTGAAGTTGATATGGAATATATAGCAAACTAATATATACATCATAAAGCAATAATTTAATTTTAAATGTAACGCGTCTTCTGATTGGTTGACTTCGTTTTGTATATCAGCCCATAGACATAAGTTTAGCATGTGACCGTGACGTCATTAACGTTTTCCATGATTTACTCCGGTTTAAAATGAATCTAAGAATTAAATTATAAGAAATGATTGAAATATTTTTTCTGCATATTCGAAATAACATAAAAATGTGGTGCACACTTTAAATAACCTGCTACGCGGGTTATTAAGTGAGAAAAACATTTTGATGTTATTTCTTCATAGACAGAACAAATGTAACAGTCATTACTTAATTATATTGAACAAAACATTGGCATTTGCATTCCATAATCAAATAACTTCAAAAACCAAAACTGATTTCCCCCATTTGTTGACAATGTAAAATTTACTGAACTCATGGTTGAAACACAAAGCGACAGGTTCCTTGACGCCATGAGATAAATCCAACGGTATATCTAATAATTTCCAAGCAGTCTTTCCAGATGTTTCCCACGGCTCTTTGTGTAAATACCTTTCTAGTCTGTGTATATTGTTCGATCCCTGTCCACTGACGTAGATGTGGCCGTTGTCATCAGAACATATGTCAGTCGGTGTATCCAATGTGGCAATATTATCAATTTTCTTTGTATAACCTCTTGTTTCGTGATACATAATATAGTTTTGACCTCCTATACAAGAAAAAGACGACTTTTCATTAACTGCATGGAACTTTACAAAACATAAACCAATTATGTACCCAGTATAAGATAGTCGTGTGAGGTCACTGAAAAAAAGCAATATTGCAATTATTTATGTACTGGTATGTACAACTTTAAGGAGTCCGTCAGAGATAATGTTGCTATCAATTGAAAAAAAAATATATAAACATTTTTCTAATATATTTTGCAGCGGCCGAAGAACCCTTATTACGAACATGACAAACTGGACAAAAGGATGTTTAAACAAAATATAAACTTTTTATTAGTTATTTGATAAAAAATCGTTACATATAACATAAAAACAAATGAAATTGTTTGACAAGACTAACATCTCCATGAAGATTAAAACTTACAATTTATCGTGCTTGACAGCAACTGCATGTGACATACCATCACATTCTTTAACGCCCAGAAAACCGGAGGCTTTATCTGAGAAATCCCGCCCAGTATTTTGGATTGCTGAAACACAAAAAACAGTGGACCTGAGTTTTTTGCAGGTTGATTTGAGGAGTACCATCATTCTGTCAGGGTCTATTTGTAACACCGATCTGGAGTTTGGTTGCGTGATATATCCTATATTTTGACTCGTGATGGCCACATCATATGGTTCACTGTCTAGGTCAAGCTTCTTTAAATAATTTCCAAGAGGATCAACTAATGTCATATTCTTATTATCATAGTCGCATAACAAGATGTTCCCCTTAATAGAAGCTGCTATCCCAGTAATCCGACCGAAATCGTGGTTGAATTGACCTACATAGGAAAATCCATGCCTGACATGTCCTGGTACTGCTAACACCTGTGCCATCTAAAAGATTTTGAAAGAAATATAGTTTTTTTTTTTAACTATTTTGTTTTTATAACAAAACGATATTTTTCAAAAGTTGATGTTGAACTCAATCAAATCTTACAGCATAGATTTTCCTCTAATGTTTGAATTTTGATAAAATTTGACAAATAAACTGCATCGTAATAAAAAAAAAAGACGTATCATAGAGTTTTGAATATTTTTTTTCCAAATTATAGTAGCTTTAGGTAAATACACATAATAGTTGCGCAATTCAACTATCTATTATTCTACTATTGCTAAAAACCTATATCCTTAAAAAAATTACACAAACATCCCCCTTTGCAAAGAAATAAAACCGTAACAACCATACAAAGAGAAACTGGATACATCTGAATAATGATTCTAACATGAAAAATATGAGATACCAAATGTATTTGATTTCTTTAACACTAAAACTCGTCAAATATAATTTAAATCGATAGAAAGCTAAAATATTCAGTAAATTGATTTTGTTAAAGAAATATTATTTTTTCTCAATAGTTGTCAAAAGTACCAGGATTATAATTTTGTACGCGCGTTTCGTCTACATAAGACTCATCAGTGACGCTCAGATCAAAATATTTATAAAGCCAAACTACATGTAGAAATGTACAAAGCTGAAAAGCATTGAAGACTCAAAATTCCAAAATGTTGTGCCAAATACCGCTAAGGCAATCTATTCATGGGATAAGACAATCCTTAGTTTTTCGAAAAAAATCAGTTTTTTTAACGGGGAGTTCATAAAAATGACCATATAATTGATATTCATGTCAACACCGAAGTGCTGACTACTGGGCTGGTGATACTCTATGGGACGAAACGTCCACCAGCAGTGGCATCGACCCAGTGGTGTAAATAGTTATCAAAGATACCAGGATTATAATTGTATACGCCAGACGCGCGTTTTGTCTACATACGACTTATCAGATACGCTCAGATCAAAATAGTACTAAAGTCAAACTATTAAAAAGTTGAAGTGCATTGAGGACCAACTATTCTAAAATGTTGTGCAAAATGATGCTAAGGTAATCTATTCCTGGGATAAGAAAATATAACAAAAACTCCAGTTGACCAGTGTAGAAAGACATATCGTGTTTAGGATAAACAATCGGCCGTCCAAGTTGAATCAACAGTGCTATTTAAAGTAGTTTCTCAGAAAGAATAAAAAAATCATTTATGTAGCTGCATTCAAAATATTTCATATATATATTTTAGTTTCAGTGGTTTGATCCAATGTAAATGTTTAAATCTTCAACTTTTATTATCTGACTGTCTATATAAAATACTTTATGCACTATTTTTGATAGTCTTTGTTTGAGTGTCAATCTGTTCTGGACTAACCAGTCCAGTGTAAGTGGTTGATGTAGTCTGTTGTTCCTGTAATTCTGAATATAATTTTATCGTTGTCCAAGAATGGTGTCACAAACTAGTCAAAACACGTACTAAATCTTAACATCGGTACAAGAAAATCATTCGTAAATAATTTTCAACATGCAGACATCTTATACGTTCAGGTACTTAACATCCAGTTTTTTGTATGGTAATATTCTTTATTTACCTTGGTTTTGTGAGTCTTTGTTTACTCATTGGTTTTACTTGTTATTGTCTTTAAAAAGCACAAAAATGTCGGCATTCACCTCACAAGCTAACAAAACTTTTGAAAAGACTTATTAAGAATAGATATAGTTATGATACTATTGTTAGGTCATCGCAAATAGAATAATTTGGCTTTATATAGATTCTCTTACAGGGTCTTAACATCGGGAATAAGCATATGTATTACACAACTAGTTATTAATATGATACGGATTACTTTCTACCTTTATATTTTATGATTGAATGATACTAAACCCCTAACTATTCATATGATGAAGTTTAATTAAGGTCTACGAACTTCACCTGCATATTGGATATACATTTCCCAGTTCATTCGGGATGCAAGACCTTGAAGTTAGTTCGTGTTGATCAGTCTTAATGTCTTTGCATCGGAAATAAACACATTTATTCTAGAAGCAGTTTTTTTGTGTGCATGAAACGGGTTATGTCCTTCTCATATGATAAACTCTTATCTTAGGGAGGGACTTTGGTTGTTTTGAATAGGAGGAAGACATAATCTTTTTATTAGTTGAATTGAGGTCTTGCACTGGCATGTCAGTAACTGGTAGTAGCCCCTGTATAATTTGTATATCATTGACATTTTGTTTAGTGTCTTTTATTACCTATTCTGATTTCGGACTCGGACTTCTTTTTAACTGAGTTTGACTGTATGTATTGGTGTGTGTTGTTTTTTTTTACATTGGTTAGAGGTATAGTGGAGTGTTCATATCTAAAAAAAAACTTGTTTAACCCCGCCACATTTTTGCGCCTTTGTTTTTCATTAAATTTCTTTTATATTTTTCGTAGTTTAGTCTGACCTCCATCATTACTGAACTAGTAGACATTTTTATTTAGGGTCAAGCTTAAGTACTTCTCCGAGTGCGGGATTTTTTCACTGTACTGAAGAAACTGGTGGCCGTCGGTTATCTTCTGCTCTTTAGTTGGGTCGTTGTCTCTTTGACACTTTCCCCATCTCCATTTTCAATTTTACATATGTAAAGATACATGAAATAGTAACGTATTGTGCTAGTAGCTGTATATAAGATAAAATAATTCAGAAATCTATATGATCTATATAATATCTTTACTACAGAATAACTGTTCAAAGTTAAAGGCATTTGTAAAGAGCACCTCGTTTAAATCTGATTGTTTTCAATACTCTTACAATGCCAAAAAACAATATTATTAATACCCTCAGTAATTGTTATACCACGTATAAGTTCTGACATGAAATTGAACAATCATCTTGCGTAGAAACAAAGGGACATTTGAAATTATGCTACCAAACTAACATATAACGGATCGTGTTTATCACTTTCTAGTTTATTTATAATTATTGCATGTATTGATGTATATGGAATCCTTAAACACTAAAATTCCGGACTGTACAAAAAGCCAGATAATCTGACGATCGGTGAAAACTAAATGGAATTTTACGTTTATGTTAATTTTTTAGTTAATTTTACATTGCTTTATTATACGGTTTAATATGTTATAATTTTAGGAATCACTATTTGTATTTAAACGATTGCTAACGACTTTCTTATATTTACAAGACGGAGTTTCAGAAAATGTTTACATACAATCTAAGACTTTTTCATCTTGCGATAGAATAAACACATTTGTCTTTTCTACACTTTACACAAGTATTCCCTATTTCAAACTAAAAGAAAAATTGCAAGAGTTGGTATTGCTTTGTTTCATAAAAAAATTGAATGGCCAACGTAGACACAAGTATCTTGTCTTAGGGACTTAGTTTGTCAAGAATCACTATGATTCAAACAAAAAATTGTATGAAACAGCAATTAACAAGATGCTTGATTTTTGATTGACAACATATGTGCTACGTTTGGAGGACGTGTATTTCAACAAACTATCAGCATTCCCATGGGAACCAATTGTGGCCGCTTTCTTGTCGACTTTTCCCTTTATTATTATAATGCTGACTTTATGCAGAAACCTCTTCGAAAGAAAGATAATAAGTTAGTATTACCCTGTAATTTTAATTTCCACTATCTATACTGAACCAAAAAAGTTTAGCAACAAAAATGTGAAATTTTATTTTATTACAAAATCATACATGTCATAACCACATATTAAAATGTGAAATTTTATTTTATTACAAAATCATAACCACATATAGTTTTAATAATAACAAAATGGAATTATGACATGTCAGAAGCAACATGAATGTTTCTCACTCACATTCATTAGAATTGTCTTTGTATGGAGCGCGGGAAGGTCAAAATACGGAAATGAGTATAGGGGTATTCAAAATCAATTTCTCAGCCATGCCCTAAGTGCACCAATGAGAGATTGGAAGGCACACCAGCAGCTGCCCTTAGTCATGCACTACTTTTGTGGCCGGAAAAAACTTGTCACGTGTTGACGTACAGCGAAGGTAGCGCTCCTCCCTTGATAATAGTTTTTTTGGTACCAGATATCGACCTATCCTGTACAGTTGCAATTTGTCGATATCTGTTTTTTAGTCACCAAACTGTTGCATTATGCACATTAAATCAAGTCAAGATGTCAGCAACACTCTTTCCGGTATCATCCAATCCAAGAGTTTTCAGACGGTCATTTTCGGGATGGCCTGGTTGTCGCCCCACGCATTTTATTCAAAGGTGTATGTGTTTTTCTTACCAATGACGTGTTTCTAAACGTTAGTGAAAAAGAAATTTTAAATATCGTTTTAAAAGTATAGGTACAGAAGGTAAAACATCAATTACATGATTGTGCAAAGCTAAAATAACGCCAAATAAATCACCAGGAAAAAAAGTACGACTGTTGTAAATTACAGGTAAAACTAAGGATTATATCAATGATCTTTGAATATTTTTTTTCCAGAAACAACAAAAAATGAATTTAAAAAAAAGTGTTGCTAAACTTTTTTGACTCAGTATAGATGATGTTCTCTCACTAAATAATTCAAAATTCGGTATCTATGTTGAACGCATCTATCCCATTGAACAAGAGATAAAAGATTCATAATACAACTAAGTCTTCCTCATATCTTGACCTACATCTAGAAATCGACAATGAGGGTGGATAAAAGACATGATTTCAGCTGCCCAATTATGACCTTTCCAATTCTTTGTAGTAACATATCAACAGCATCTGTATACGGAGTATATATCTACCATTTGATACAATATTTTCGGGCCTGTATTTCCTAAACAGATATTTGCCATTTACAAGGAAGCTAATGAACCGCGAGTTCCAAATGGGAAAGTTAACGTCGACCCTTCGTTAATTTTACGGACGCCATCACTGATCAAAAGTTGGTTGAACGTTATTGAATATCTGTTTAACAGATGATATCAAACATATTCCTTATGTAGTAACTACAATCTCGTTTCATTTCATGAATGTAAACTACCGAATCAGACTATTTAACGGGTTTGTAATAACATGAGCAACATATGGAACATGATTTGTTTACCCTTCCGGAGCACCTATGATCACTCCCATTTTTTGATGGAGTTTTCATTGCTCGGTCTTTAATTTTCTATGTTGTGTCTTGTATACTATTATTTGTCTGCTGGTCTCTGTTTTTCAGTTTACTTTCGATCTATGAATTCGATTGTCCCTCTGTAATATTTCGGGAAAAAAACCCAATCAACAGTAAAAAGCACCTCTTGATGAGATACGTGCTAAACACATTGATTTGTCGAAAAAAAAAGAGACAAAAGAGAAACGCAGGAGAGTTTCATGCAATATATGTGAAACCTAGTGTGTCAAAATACGAAAAACACCTACTAGGAAGTTTTGACACTACCAGAAGTGTTACAGAACATTATACATTAGAAAAAAACAGCAACAATGGTGATCACACATTAGATTAACTAGATAAAGTAGGTGAAACTGTCTTTCCATGTTTGTACCTGTCGAAAGGGTATTGAGGGTCCCATATATTCAAATAAATACCCTAATATAAATAACAGGTGTTTAAAATTGAAGTTAGCAGAACTGCTGACGTTAAGCTATTTATAAAAGATTCAGAATCTCGACATGAAAAAGAACATACAAAAATATCCCTGCCTTATATATACATTGTTTCTCAAATTCCTTAGCAAGAGATGTTTCATTACAACCTTCTTTAAATCATATTTAACTAAATACTAATTCAATACTGAATTATTTCGATGACTTTCAGTAATTGTGATAATCTATATAAATGATACAGTATTGACATTAACTTATATCGAAAAAAATTAATTTCAACTGATATTAACATACCTTTGTTGTCGTGTTACGGATCGTGTGACTTCCTTGATAACTTTAATTATCAATGTTATCGAGGCCTATGTGTGATATAGATAAACCTAGTGTCTATAAATAGGTCGTTATTGTTACCAAGTTGCGTTGTGGTTTTTCCTCGGTGAATTATTCTACATTTTGTCATATACGGTCCCTTGCAATAGGTATTGCTATGATTTGTTCTCATGGTTGAATATTGTACCGTGTCATATAATCGATTACGTTTACATATTTTGGTATTTGGTAATCATTAGATCTCTTCCTATGTTATAATGTCTCAAGTGTGTAACTTCTCTGTATAAAATTTTAATAAAAAAAACCATGGTGTTAAGGAAAAATCATAAAGATTCGACCAGACTTTGTAATTGATAATGAACGATTGAAATTAAATCATAAAACATGTTAAAGCTTACAAGTTGTAACTGCTGACATATCTTTTTATTGACCAACAGAAGTTCTTAATACGAACGGTATTTGAGAGTTTTTAACTGTTTAAGTCACTATTCTAAATATCACATGTTAAGATAGTCGGTAAGATACATTCGTTTCATAGTGTGCAAATTACCTTATACGATATATATGGGGTCAATAAATTCAATTTATTACTGACCTCACATATTTAATAGTTTATTACTGTTTGTCATTTGTACAGACTTAAGCAGAACTGACATACCACATTTTTACCATGCCTTAATTACAAGTAAAAGTTCCCAACAGATGATCCCTGCACCACACAATGAAAGATTTCAAAATTAGTTACAAAATTGTTCTGTTTTCTTTTCAGGTTGCAAAGAGTAAATTCAAATAACGGAGAAAACCTATTGTTATTAACCCAAATATTCAAGTAACTTCCTTTCACAAAGATATGCCCTTCTTTAGAAGCAAAGTCCTTTTTCAAAACCAATATTGAATGCAATTTACATACAGATATAAAAAGTACATGTAACCTGTGTAATGCAATTATTTTAATCTGGTTAAAATGTCAATTGTGCATAGGATGTGTTTTGTTAAATTGGGATGGTACTGTATCAATTTCTCTCTTTGATATGCTTTGAAGTATTAAGGTAGAACGAATCATTTTCTCAACATTTTGGACTAACATATCGTTAACGCACACTTTAATGTTTAACGCAACTAATATAACGTTTTGCTGATAATTTTGCTACAGTAAAAGAATATCACCTCAATTAAAATTGACAATGCATTTTTTCTTCTTTTATAGAACGTTAAAAATCAGTAAAATCTCTTAACATCCACGTATAAGGATATAAGTAATAAAAGGATGGTATCTTTCGTGTTAAAATCCTATTTGAAAGTGACTTTGATATTTAAAAGAAACGAACACTCGTTAAATAATGTAATTAAACGACAAAAAAAAAAAAAAAAATAAAAAAATTAGCACACATAGCTTTATCAAATTATTAATGCTTCCAAAAGGGGACAAAAATGTCTTATATTCAGCATTTCCCACAAAATGCAAGTTTGTTTTTATTGTTGTTTTTATATTGCATATATTCAATTCTTTTTATCGGTTAAAAGTAAAATAACAAAAGATACCAAACTCCAAGGAAAATTTAAAACGGAAGTTCTCTTATCAAAGCTCAAATACAACAACCGAATGAATAAACAGTGTCATATTCCAGACTTTTTTCAGAATTTTGGATGTAGAAAATAGTTGAATAAACCTGGTTTGTTTGATAGCTAGCTAGTCCTCTCACTTGTATGACAATCGTATAGACTCCATAACATTGACAAAAATGTGTGTGCAGTACGAACAGACACGACAGGAAAAATGTCAAAAAGTGAGGGATATCGTTCTAGATTGTTTTATAATATTAATCACTCTAAAAACAAACAGCTACGTAAACGGAGAAAAGTCAAACATATGGTGCATTTTATAATTTTTATTAGTGTAAAGGTTTAGTACCATTAAAACGGTTAAACCCGCTGCAATTGTTTGCATCTGTTTCTAAGTCAGGAATCTGAGTTGTCGTTTTTAGATGTGGTTGAGAAGTTTTTCTTGCTTCTGGTTTTTGATTTATATAAGACCGTTGGCTTTCCCGTTTAAATATTTTTACACTAGCAGTTTATGATGCACTTCATAGGTTGCTGTTTGGTGTGAGCCAAGGCTTCGTGTTGAAGACCGTACTTTGATCTATAAAGGTTTACTTTTATAAATTAGGAATTTGATGGAAAGTTTTCTCATTAGCACTCATATTACATCTTCTTATATATATTTGTAGGTTCTTTATCTTTTGATTCAAATAGTTCCTGACGAAATTTAACCAAAACGAATGCGTTAATATAAAAAAAAAGATATGGTATGCTTGCCAATGAGACAACTGTCCACAAGAGACCAAAATGGCACATACATTAACAACTATAGGTCACGTTAAGTCGTTTTTAAACAACACGGAAATATTCAAGGATTAGTCACACATTTCTTTGGACTGCTGGTGTGTAACTTGGCCGTTTAACTGATGTCGTTTTTTTTATAAACATTATTAAGCAGCCGATTGTTTTTTTGTCATTTTTGCAGAACATTTTCATCTTTATAATTATAAACATAACAGCGATATACTACTGTTGTCTTTATAAACCTTTAATAATACTATCCCCTTACATTTTAACTTTTTGGGAAAATAGAGGAATAAGATATCATATAGATATTCAAACTCACAATTAGACGACAAACACACAATATGCCAGTCGTTTCGCATTTTTCATAGGTTTTAATTCTGTAACGTTTTGGTCTTCGGTTATCTGAATGTACTTTAATTGAAGAAATGTTCATCTTGGCCGGTAAAATTTATACCGTTGATTTTTTTTATTTCTATTATTATTTTCTCAGTCTAGTAGAATGCGATTACGGTATAAGACAACGTAATATATGTTTTGTAAGAAAACAGCGATAGACAGAAAGTAAATCATCTATGGTATTTCAGTTTAGAGAAGTTTCTCGGTTAAAAGCATTGTTGCAGCTTTTGTTCCTTTTATTTAAAATTTCAAAGATAATCAATAAATATTTGTCTCAGCTTTATTTTTACCTGAAATCATCATAAACCTACCAGGACCAGGGTAAATATAACATGCTTTTTAATAAGAAACGAAACTGTTTATATAGATGCTTCGTCACATCCATTAGTGTAACAATATCGTTTGTTTAATAATATTGCAAATTCAGTGCCCCATTTCTGAGTTTATGAGGATTAAACACTTGTGACCGTGCAAATGTGTTACATAGAAATCGTCGTTCAGGTTCTATCAAACCTGTATCTCCTAAAAACTTCTACATCATAACAAACATTGTAGTACAAACGCATTTGGACGCAATGTGTGTTTTTGTGAGTAGCACGTCATTTGAATATTATTGTATTGAATTTGTTGTCAATTTTTCGTTTTAGGGAGCCCTATAATTTGTGATGCAATTTTTCATCCTAGGGTACCATATTTTATTTCGTGAGGAATAAATGAATTAGGACAAATACGTAGAAGCCTAAACGTATGAGGAGTGTATGGCCATAATGTAGTTCATAAAACACTCTATTGGGAAGAGAATTGTTATTCAGCATCTTTGTTTTCTACTCTGTTACATATAAACTACTTTTTTTTCTAACCCAAGATAAGCTTTCGATTCAAAATAATGCTAATCTTTTACCATCCATTTAGATAGTCTAATAAATTGTATTCTGAATACCACCTTGGGGTAAAAAGGTGTTGGCGGTAAACTAAAAAAAAATCATCACACTTTTGTAACCTGTATAAAAATGGCGATAAGCAGAAACCATCTAAACAGAATGACAGACCGGACATGGCAGAGTTTTTATCCATTTTTCAATCCTAGGAAAAGGACACACAGTACAGATATGAAAGTACTCAAATTACTGACAGCTAGTTAAAAGCCAATAACAGCTCATAAAAAATCATGTATCTTTAAGTCTAAAATGTCAATAAGAAAAACAAAACAGCCACAGGATTTAGTTTAACATGAATTTGGTATAGGTAAGGTGTATATTTGTTTAACAAAACCATTAATATGTTCTAACTTTAATTTTATTTAACCAAATAAATATCTATAGTAATAAAAAAATATCCAAAATATCATTTTAGTGATGAATTGGTTACCTTTTTGATCACGTTTATCAAAAGGATAAATAAGTTACGCGGATTGATATACATTTTTAATCTATGAAACCGTTACATTTTTGTACCTAGTGTTAAACGTTAAACAGGTAATTTTACTGTTTTACAAGGGTAACATTTTAAGATAGCGACAGGAAAATAGTTGACGAATAATAAGTCTTCTGTATCAATCAATGACAATATCGTAAATAAAATTAAACTTCAGCATTTACAAGCAACATTTCTGTTCATTTATTTCAATGTTTATCTATAGAGTTATTATAGTCCCTCACCATTATTATAACCTGTGGTCCGAGACCATAATTATTTCGTAGTGCATTTCTTTTAGAACATAAATGAAAAATTAAAAAATCCCTCCTGCGCTTTCTCAATTAAATTTGTACAGAGTATTGTACTACTGTTGGGACAAATTATATCAAAATTAAAGAAAAATTCATTGCTCTAACTCAAAATATGGACAATTTTATGTTTAGGGCGTCTTGAAATCTTTTGACAGCTTCCGAAGTGCTAATTTTAAACCTTTTTCAGCTGGACCAAATCACTACTTTCCTTTAAAATTCTGGACCCAAATTTTTTACAGTGTAATTTCACTCCCTACTTGCAATTTGAGGCATAAAACATGGAGAAATAAATTTGGAAGGGGTATAAAAAAACATTTGCAAGTAACCCACTGCCAACTCTAGGGACTATATTCGTGAACAACGAAAATCAAGGGACGACAATTGTGGTCTCGGACCCTATGAAACAATTAAAACATGTTAAAATCAGATTGTCCGTTTATCAACATACTGGATAAGCAATGACAAAAACTTCTGACACGTGTAAGATTCCTGGACCTTGAGTGATGGTCAGTTTGACATAACGCCCCTCTGTATACCGACTACGATGGAATACGAGATGCTCATTATCTACAGCCGGTCCTGTGTAATGGGAAAACATTGACATATCATCAAGTTTGGTTCCAAAAGTTATGTCAAGATCATGAAGTCTGTAGCCTATAAAAAAAAACCAATATCGGATAAATGTGTAAATTCACAATTACCAAGCAAGCTACAAACATACGTTTTCATGTTCAATAGTATTTTTTTTTTATTTGTACACAGCTATATAGAACGGGGGTAAATTTTCTGCCAAAGTAACCATTTTAATGTCTTATGCAATTTGGATAATATTAACAAAAGTTTACAGCTTTAATTTGATAAAAACGTATTATCACTGGTGAGTCTTGTGTGGACGAGGCGCATTTTTGGCGTATTGAATTTTAAACCTGATGCTTTTTGTTATCCATTCATCATGTGTTTCTGTGTCTAATACGTTCTCCTATTTATTTGTATTGTAGTCCTGTAATATTATGGTGTCATTTCAATGTTATATTAAACATTGCCATTAAAGTGCGAGGTTTGGCATGCCACAAAACCAGGTTCAATCCACCATTGTTTCCCTTTAAAAATATCCTGTACCAAGTCAGGAATATGGCCATTGTTGTATTATAGTTCGTTTCTGTGTGTGTTACATTTTAATGTTATGTCGTTTGTTTTCTCTTATTTTGAGTGTAAATTCACATTGCGATAAGACGTGTCACGGTACTTGTCTATCCCAAATTCATGTATTTGGTTTTGATGTTATATTTGTTATTCTCGTGGAATTTTGTCTAATGCTTGGTCCGTTTCTGTGTGTGTTACATTGTAGTATTGTGTCGTTGTTCTCCTCTTATGTTTGGTGCGTTTCCCTCAGTTTTAGCTTGTTACCCCGCTTTTGTTTTTTGTCCATGGATTTATGAGTTTGAACAGCGGTATACTACTGTTGCCTTTATTTATCAATAGAAATGTTAGGACGTTATATGTATTTTGGTGAAATTACCCTTAATCCTTTAGCTTGTTTATAAATTCAAACTGTCAACAATCCACGAATGAAAGACAATGTACTGGCTGCCTTACTGTTTTTGTTGCTATACCAATATCGGTGTAATTAAAATTTTTGTTCGTTATTTTTTTGCACTTAAATTAGCTGGTTAGCTTTTCTTGTATAATTGTCTTACGTTTGTCATTTCTTTGCCTTTTGTATCTTACTATGAGTAATGAACTTTGTTCATTGTTGAAGGCTGTACGGTGACCAATAGTTAATATCTGTGTCATTTGGTCTCTCGTGAAGAGTTGTCTCATTGGTACTCATACCTAAACTTCTTCATAGATTTATAATTATCCTTACACTCCATGTACTGGCTGCCTTACTTCATTAAAGTAGATTTATAGTGTAATATATTTTGTGTATTTGTTTTACTTGACCAATATCTGTGTAATTTTCAAATAAAATTGATACTAATAAGATGTACATGCAATTATAAGTAAGTATATATATGAGAATTGAATGCAAATATCAACATTTTATGTAACAAAAATTAATAAATAACAGTTCTATTTCTCATTTTGTCTATCCTAATGCAATCTTAGAAACGCTGGGTTTTGTTTAAAACGCTAGACAGCTATAGCTATAAGTGTTATTTAGACTTTATTCATATTAACATAAAAATCGTACCACTTGACCACCTGTTGATAACTTCAATTCTAATGATGTTGTAGATGTTTCCTAGATCTACCCACCAATATGGAGACTGGTCTTGTTGCGTATGAGGAGCCGTATTAGTTAATCCATCGACAGCGTATTCTGCATGTTCATTATTATATGTTGAACTTTGTCCACACATCTTCCCAAGCGCCATATTTTGAAATGCTTCAGTCGGTGTATTACATTCTAGAAAAAAAATATCCATTATAATAATACTTTTTATTGTCATACATTCTAAAATTTGAATTTTAGTTGTTTTTGATAAACTGCTGTTTTATGTACATTTGAAAAAGATCGGACTGTATTTACTCAACTATAACGGTTCATAAAAAATATCTGAATGCAATGGAAAAATAAAGGCAATTTAAGTCTACCACTGTTTATAGTCATAAATTTATTAAGCAAAAACAATTCCGGGTCAAAATCAAAACCGGACAGTTGAGTTGAGATTTAACGTTAATCTTTGAGAGGCTCGATAGCTTTTGTTTGTGACACCGTGTCAATGTGAAGAATGATAATCATGATAATTATATCAATGAATAGAAAGTTGTAATCGCAGACGTGTTGTACCATTGACACCTAAATACAATATAAAAACATCGCAATGAATCATTTTTAACACTGTGTCTGTCTGTACTTCCGCCCCCTGTCTGGTTTAGTTTATATTGAAGTGTTTTTTTTTATGTTTGTTAAACACTAATTAAGTCTTATGTTGGAAACATTAAATCAAATGTCAAATGCTGGTTTTTTTTCATTACCGTCACCCCTCCATTTACCTAATTTCTTTTTTATTTCTTTTAGTAATTGGTTCTGATATCAACCATTACACAGAGGTAGGTGAACTAATCATACTGATATTTTTATAAAGTACTTTATACTTACCGTCCAATATACAAACGACTTTTTTCATTCTTTAGACTTTCACACACTTCACCAACGTCGCATTGGTTTCCAACACATGGGTCAAAAAGTGGATCCTGTAAAATGAATGGTGATCACAATACCACATGCATTATATATATCATAATTTATTTTCAGAAGTATGCCCCACCCTTATTAAACACACACTAACACTTTCCAGTGTAAAGCTATATATCATTGAAAGAGTTCAAAACACTCGACTACAAGAAAAAAAACCTTCAAACTGAGCAATACGAACCCCATCAATAAACCAAAAAACTCGGGCTGATCGCATGTGCTCAGAAAGGGTAAATTTTCTCAACTATAACTATGCTTTAACATAACATTTTTAAATAATTAATTTCGATCTTGACGTATAACATGTTACATGTCCATGTAAAAAGCACAGAAAACTCTATTCATGGGAAAAAATAGAAATCGCAAAAATACTGAACTCCAAGGAAAATTCAAAACGGAAAGTCAGTAATCAAATGGCAAAATCAAAAGCTCATACACATCAAACGAATGGATAACCAATGTCATGTTTCTGACTTGCCGTGCGAATTATTGCAAAGAGTGAGTTTGCTTCAAAATTAAAGAGATTCCCCTGATATTCATCTGAATATAGATCGAGGTACGGCAAGTTGTAAATCTTTGGTTTTTAAGTGGGATCAGATTGATACGTTTTTGTTTTTAATGAGTCTCTGGCTTATAATTTACCTTGATTTTCCTAAGAAACAGGGTTTTGTGACAAAAAAGCACTTAAAACACATCATTTTAATGTGTTTTAGTTCATATATCGCCATTATCTGAGACAACGTGGGGCCAAATGACATACAAATATAAAGTAAAAAATATTTTATTTGGCAAAAGTACAAAATTGTACGGCCACGGCTTGACAAAGAATGGGACTGCCGCGAAACATAATTGGCAAGTCCCTAGTATATATAATTAGACCTTATAGTCCATTCCTTATTACTTATTTCCACATTATTGTCCATTCCTTATTCCTTATTTCCACATTATTCTTATTCCTTATTTCCACCTTATTGTTATTCCTTATAATGTCATTTCCTTATATATCAATATAATATCCTTATAAACATTCTTGCTTCCAAAATATATCGGATGCTGGCCCTGAAAAAAAAACAAAAAACAATTGCCCATATGAGATAAAGTAACGCCGTCAGATGTGAATATACCGGCTTGTTATATATTTCATGCTATTTTATGTAACAACCTCCCAATTGTATACATAGCTAAGCGGCAAAGGTGTACATTCTTGTGGCTGCTTTATTAATGCTTATTGGTTTTTACCATATCTCCGATTCAGAATGAAACTGAATCCGTTATTCCTACATGTATTCAAACCTTTAAAACTTAATAGAACACATGAACACTGGTACTTGTCACCAAAGTCAGAGAATAAGGAGACTTTAACCTTTGGTCTTTGCATTTCATAAATGGTAACCAAAAAATTAGACAATATTTTAGTTTAGTTTCTGTTATTTCTATACATGTACCATGATAATATTGATCCGTTTTTAAGAATGAGATAACAATATTAGCAAAATTTTGCAACGTGATCTTTCTTTACGGATAACAGTAAGCTGTCCTATAAACCCTTTTAATTTGTTTCAAGTGATAATAAGCAATAACTATAGTTACATGCAATAAAAGTGCATTAAGTGATTCTAAAAGTGGTGGCCAAATGATATCATAATTATACAATTTACGGAACGCTTCGAAAGCCACTAGACCTGAACAATATGTTTCTGATGTATCTACTTGATACAAATCAAAAATACTAAAAAGGAACAATTTACAGACACTGTGTCCTATCGATATATCTACTTGGTACAAATCAAAATATACTTAATTAAAAGACACAATTTACAGACACTATGTCCTATCAATGTATCTACTTGATACAAACTAAATTATCCTTAAAAGACACAATTTACAGACACTGTGTCCTATCAATGTATCTACTTGATACAAACTAAATTATCCTTAAAAGACGCAATTTACAGACACTGTGTCCTATCAATGTATCTACTTGATACAAACTAAATTATCCTTAAAAGACACAATTTACAGACACTGTGTCCTTTCAATGTATCTACTTGATACAAACTAAATTATCCTTTAAAGACACAATTTACAGACACTGTGTCCTATCAATGTATCTACTTGATACAAACTAAATTATCCTTAAAAGACACAATTTACAGACACTGCGTCCTATCAATGTATCTACTTGATACAAACTAAATTATCCTTAAAAGACACAATGTACAGACACTGTGTCCTATCAATGCATCTACTTGATACAAACTTAATTATCCTTAAAAGACGCAATTTACAGACACTGTGTCCTAAAAATGTATCTACTTGATACAAACTAAATTATCATTAAAAGACACAATTTACAGACACCGTGTCCTATCAATGTATCTACTTGATACAAACTAAATTATCATTAAAAGACACCATTTACAGACACTGTGTCCTATCAATGTATCTACTTGATACAAACTATATTATCCTAAAAAAGACACAATTTACAGACACTGCGTCCTATCAATGTATCTACTTGATACACACTAAATTATCCTTAAAATACACCATTTACAGACACTGTGTCCTAACAATGTATCTACGTGATACAACTAAAAATATACCAAGAAGACACAACTTACAGACACCGTGTCCTATCAAAATATCTACTTAATACAAACTAAATTATCCTAAAAAGACACAATTTACAGACACTGTGTTCTACCAAAATATCTACTTGATACAAACTAAACTATTCTAAAAAGACATATACATTTACAGACACTGTGTCATAACAATGTATCCACTTGATACAAACTAAATTATCCTAAAATGACACAATTTACAGACACTGAATAAATATTCGTCCTGATAGATATGCCTGAAATACTTGCCACTGGACGTTAAGCAACCAACAAGCAATCAATCCTAACAAAATATGTACTTGGTAAATAGAAAATGTATGGTCGAATAAATTATCTTAATTAATGAAATATATTGGAATACCCTTAAACAAGTATTGTAATAGTAATTTCAAAAAGAAACTAGAAGATTTCTAAAAAATTAAAATTGAATTTGAACTATCTAAGATAAAAGTGGGAAACTGTGGTAAACTTTATCACTTAATTTAAGAATAAGTGCACATTCATTAGCAATAGAAACTGGTAGGTATGCAAGACCAATACCCTCTAATGAGATATTTTGTAAATTTTGCACAGGAAAAATTGAAAATGAGGTTCATTTCTTGATTGAATGTCCTCAATATAACAAAACTAGGTCTAAATATAAAATTAATGATACTAATTCAAATAATTTGGATGAACATTTTTCCCAAATGTTAAATCCTATGTCTGAAAAAGGATAAAAATCTATTTGTATGTATATTGAAGAAGCTCTTGATTTGAGAGACCACCGTACCGTTTCATCAGATAATAATCTTTTACAGTAGTTCGTGCATATACACATATATCTTATATAGGTGATTGTGTGTTTTAAGTAAATTTATGATAATTTAGAATAATAATGATGTATAAGTTTATGGTATTAATATCAGTTTATAATGCAATGTCTTTCCTACTGTTATGAAAGATTGTATCAGAGTTGAGCCGTCCTTCGATAATGCATGCTTTAAATTGTATATTATACATCATTGTTTGCAATACGAGCAGTTGAACCAACTGCATAACTTGTGTCAAGATTGACGACTGTTTATTTTAAATAGCAACCAAAGAACAGTATTCTGTGTGAAACATAACTTGTTTGTCCCTCAATTTGAACTTAAATAATATAACTATGGCCAATAGTATTTGAACAAGTTCTAAAAACAAACAAAAATATCATATCTTTCATAAATTACCCATTGGTGAACCAGCCTCAAATTGAGGGACCCTACAATATATGGCAGGATGGGGACCATTGCATCTCAAACATTTGTGAATGTATCGACATTGTGGTAACATACATGCACCTATGTTATTGAACTCGTAACATTTCCTGTTAGTGTTTACCATATTAACCCCATAACAAGGTGTATTTAGCTGCACTGTAAGAATATATAACAGCCTAAGTTCTTGGTCAACAGTAGCCCATGACATAGCTGGATTTCTAGGTTTCTTTAGACGAAACTGTTGATCATAGTCCTTCGAACCTAGCCCAATATTGAACGACTTGCACCCTACTTAACCGAATACATACATGTTAAAATATTTTGTGTATCTTCTAAATGTACACCAACATAAATACTTATGTAAATAAGGAAAGCATTTATCCATGTGTTAATATCAGTAATCTTTTTACTTGGTTTAGTTTGGATATTCAGCTGTCCATTTGTATCTACAGTTAGAAAATTTGATTGTTCTGTGCCTGAATTTGCAAGCAATATACCTAAATCTACATATTCACCATTAATTATTTTGTCCTGAGTTTTTGTGAAACATTTAAACATAGATTATTAGTTACACTAGTTATTGGCAACATATTAGAACTTTGTGTTATATCTGTATTAGATTGTTGCCTTTCATTGACTGAGTCTGGAGATGTAACAGTAGCTGGAGAGTGAATAAGGGCATAGACAATCTGAACAATTTCATTCCTAAGTTTGGAGTCATCATACATGTAGCTGAAACTTGCGTGGAAGTATGCTGTCCAACGACATTGCTAGATCTGTTTCCCAACGGTGTCGGTACGTCCCTCTGCTGTACCCTTTGGCTGCATGAGGACTTTTAGAGGGCTTTTGTGACATACGCACTGTTTTCCCCATTTCCATAAGATGTTTGGTTTTTAAAACTGAAAAACTACTACAATAATATTAGTGAAACGACCATTGAAAAGTTATAATATATATACAACTCGTCTAAACATCAACCAAACAATGTTAGATCTGTAAATTTGCTTTCGCAAATTTATAAATATATATATTTTATAAACTTCATACATTTATTCATTATTGGTTTCTCTTTAAATTGCTTGCTGTGTAGCAGATAAAACATTTCATACAACGAAAGTTTTAAAATCGCAGACGTCCATGTGACACGTGTCTTAAAACCATGTGCGCAGTTTTTATATGAAATTACGGGTCTGTTAAAATTTCAATTTTTGGAAATATAATTCATGATTTTCACTGAATTAAACCAACAAATGAATTAAAAATTTACAATGAAATATTTAGAAATTCTTTTCAGAAGAAACAACAAAATATATAAAATCGTTAACACTATTTTATACTGGATCAAAACCATGTGCTTTTTCTATCTTTCAAACTTTCCGAACCTTTTAGGTAAAATTAAGATTTTTTTTGAAAGACATCCATTTCATATACCAAATCAAAGAAATAAAATTCAATATTCAACTAAATTTGTTATAATTTGAATAACTTTTGTTTCATATACCAAATAACTTTTGAAACAAACATTAGTTAATTCATACGGAACCCAATTTTTTACGTCTTCCCTCTGCTGTATCGTACGTGGTAAAGAAAGAATGATGACGTCACAGTTATCAAGGTTAAAATAATTAATGTGACTCATAATACATCACAAGTTCCACCACGTGTGCAAAGCGGGACAACTCCCAAAACGTAAGCCCACTTTCCTCCGATAACCGGATTTGTTCTTCATAGGAATAAATCTTATTAATAATCTGCCTCATTGGTTTTTCATGTTTTTATTGGCATCAGTATGTTTTATTTTGTCAAACTGAATTCACAATAAGATGAAATTATGTAAAATAAAGTGCCATACATTTATAAGACAGAACACTAGTTTATACAGAGTCTGCTATTAATAAATTGTCTTCTTCATATATAACATATATAATGCACTTAAGAAACATAATTTTAGTAGCCATTAGCGTTATTAAGTAATTAATACGGTGTCCATATACGTTTCCGTTCATTTCACCCATAATTTTTATACATATTGTGTTTATTTACTGTTGTTGGAAGATTGACTGATTAGAGTAAGTGTGAATTGTTCAAGTAAAGACCGACAAGTCAAATTACTGAAGTCTTAAATACAAAAAGAAGTAAGACAAATTGGGAACCCGTGCCCCTAGTAACTGTGTGGACACGAGATTTATTTCCCCGAGGGTATCACCAGTCCAGTAGTCAGCACTTTTTTGTGTTGACATAAATTATCATTGATATGTTTATATTATATTTATAAATTACCTCTTTGAATTTTTGAAATACTAAGGCTTTTCTACCTCAGGCATAGATTACCTTAGCTGTATTTGGCAAAACTTTTAGGAACTTTAGTCCTTAATGCTCTCCAACTTCGTACTTTATTTGACCTTTTTAACTTTTTTGGATTCATGCGTCACTGATGAGTCTTTAGTAGACGAAACGCGCGTCTGGCGTATATACAAAATTTATTCCTGGTATGTATGATGAGTTTATTTGCAACTCTTGTTTTTTTTCCCGCAATAGTTTAAGTACAAGTAAAAGAGGCAAAAATCCATATTAAAAAGGTTTAACAGTAGAAAAATAAATAATAATAATAATAAAAAAAAAAAAAAAACGGGAAATTTTCAATGTACAAATGAACTCAAAATCGTTAACGTTTTTTTGTCCCTTTTTTTAATTCCCGGATTTGCGCAGAACGCAGAAATCTACTTTCTTCTTCCGGTCTCGTTGTCATTATACTTTGAGTAGTCTATTAAAATATAGGAACTCAAGGAACAGAATACAAATTTCAATTTGTATAATTCTTTGTCTTTGGTATGAATAAACGTTACCTGATGTTGCACAAAAAGCTATTTTATTTCATTTTTAAATTTTGCATTTTAGCTTGAGTTAAGAATCTAAATTCTTACAAAAACCGTATTATTACCGTGTAAAATGTAAAATCACAAAAATACTGAACTCCGAGGAAAATCAAATCGGCAAGATCAAATGACAAAACACATGAAAAACAAATGGACAAGAGCTGTCATGTTCCTGACCTGGTACAGGCATTTTCAAATGTAAAAAATGGTGGATTAAACCTGATTTTATAGCGCTAAACCTCTCACTTTGTTGACAGTCTCATCAAATCCCGTTATATTTACAATGATGCGTGAACTAAACAGACATAATACATAAAATAGTCAAAATATGGGTACAGCAGTCATCACCGTGTAACAATTTTAAAAGGAACAATTCAACAGAATACAAAAACATTTATCTACAAACACATTCATTACTTCGCGTGTCTGACGTCAGAAAATTTTAAACGTCACATATTTTTGTCCTTTAATGTTTATACACTTTATTTAAAAATTTCACATGGGCAATGTTTATATTATATTTATAAATTACCTCTTTGAATTTTTGAAATACTAAGGCCTAAAGGGTTAAGAAATCAAAAGTAAGTATGAATTAGTTACAGAAATAGACCGAGATTTAAAATAGTCCAAAAGTAATTACACCCTTACTACATATAAATGTGAAATAAAAAAAAAAAAATAACAAAACCAAACACGTCGTTTTTTGTTTTGTTTTAACATGTTTAAGGCACCAACATTGAAAACAAACATGTATATAACTGTTTCGTCTTTTGTTTATATATAAAATAAAAGTATTACCCTAAGTTATGAATATTTTTTTCTTCAAAAAGACCGTAAAGGAGGACATCCCGTTTGTGGGAATGTAAATATCCTATTTGACATCTAATTATGCTTGAAGTAAATCTTTTTTGATAATATTACAAAAGATATTATCGTCATTTGAAGTATTTTTTGTTGATTGCATATCTTCGGTGAGATAACGTTGAGTTGTCCAAAAGGTTTTACGTTTGGTACGATAAAAAAATCAGTATACATGGTTTAAAACTGTGCGTTGAAATCAACATATATCTTTTGAAATTATTTTTTTTTTGAGTTTAAGTTGACGTAAAATCGAAATATCCTTTTACTAAATTTTTTAGGATGTCACAATTTTCGTTTACCAAAACATATCAAATGTTACCATGAAACTTTGTATTTTAAACGTGTAACCGTTAATTTTATGACTTTCAACTTTTAATGTTATGATCTGATGTTGAAAAATTGTAAAAAAAAGTATATAAAATAAAGTAATGGCATTAATTTTATTTGCCTTTATTCGAAATTTTTAACTCACCTCTCTGTAATGATGAACGTCAACGTAGACATAACCAACCATATTTTGAAAATAGCCTTCCGAAATATACATTGGTTTCACATTAAATTCACATGTAAGGGAAGCTCTGTTATAGTTGTAAGAATGACATCGTGTTCGCCGGATACATTTTTTAAAGCATGCCCTTGGTGATATGTTTTCAAATGTACGATAAGTAAATCCACGTAATTTAACATCTCGTTTATCTGGATTTATCTGGAAAGTTTCTGATGAACATTGCTCTGCAGACGTTTGGAGGAGTTTATAAAGTAACAACAGTCCTTGGTAAATACAGAGACGCATTGTTTACAGTCACGTTTCTAGTCGAGTCCTCTCAAATCTTCAAATATTAAAACTGTGTCTGAATATGCATATATATATTTCAAGTGATGGTATGTGATATAAAATCATTAATTGTAAATCAAGTTTTCATATGCAGTTACAATCATAATTCCTTTTCAGTATTAATGAAACAATATCCAAAAGAATAATTAATAACACGGAACCCCTTTTGATTTTGTTTAAAATAATTGAAAACTAAACAAATATGTGTCAGTAGATTACCACATACGATAGCTTTGACGTTCTATACATATATAGGATATGCTTAATTATGCACTAAACTAATTATAACACGACAAAAGCACCCGACAATTAAGCACACTTCTGCGATAGTATTTAATTGATTTAAACATCTTTATTGTTTAGTCGATTTAAAAGCACTTGTAAAACGTAAAAAAATATCTTCTCATACGAAGCATCAGTTAAAAATTGCACTTCAAACGAGTTAATTAACAATCAGATATCTCTTTATAACTAATCAATTTACTTTTATAAATATTTAAATACAAAATAATTTAATGTACCTTAAAATGTAAAATCACAAAATTACTGAACTCCGAGGAAACTACAAAACGGAAAGTTCTTAATTAAATTGCAAAATTAAAAGCTCAAACAAATCAAACGAATGGATAACAACTGTCATCCGCTTGGACAATACTAATTCAAAACCAAGCGAAAATAAATCCAATATCAAACATATAATAATGTGGTTTTCATATTTATTATCCAGACATTGTTTAGAAATAAAAGATGTCACATATTTTGTATAATTCAAAATTTGTTCTTCCTTACTTTTTTACAGTAGAGTTATGGATTAAGGAATTTCATTTTGAAGTTAAAATGGCTTTGAATTTCCATGGAACTGAATCTACGATGGTTTGAAAGACAATGTTAGAAAATTGAAAAGATGATAAAACAGATGTATATCATGTATATAGAGACTCTCTGTTTTTCTATCAAATCTGTAAGACCTGAAAAAAAAAATATTTGTTAAAAAAATTTAAAGAAACCAAGAAAACAGAATACATGCACATTAATAAGAGGGTCATGACAGTCATACAAATCATAAGTTATGCCTGGTATTTAAATGATCAAGATTAAAAATTGAAACACAAAAACGTTTTTGGCTCTTCGATTATCATAATGATCTTCAACTTCGTACTTTTTTGGCATTTTTAACTTTTTTTTTATTCAAGCGTCACTGATGATTCTTTTGTAGACAAAATGCGCGTCTGGCCTAAATATTAAAATACTTCTGTTCCATCATAGACAAACAGTATTGACTTTTACCATTACCTCGCATAATACAACTTTTTTGTCGTCACATGTGTTGAATTAGCTTGTCTGGTTGTTTTCTCTGTCAAAGAACGAACAAACAAGATTTGATACTGTCAATTAAAAAAAACCATAAGTAAACAGTTTTAAGATGATCCTGGTATTAAATATATTATAATGATTTTTTCTGCACCTTTGTTTTAATTATATATATCAACACAATACATCTACTTTACTTGCATTGTTAGTACCTATTCTGATACGTGCATACAATGTATCATTTGTTGCCTACTCGATCGTTGACTGTTTACCTGGAAAATGTAAAGATCCTACATTTTATATAAGTCGCTGCCGCATTGTTTTGCCAATTAGTCAAGGATTTGCACCCGTTCCATCACCGATAAGGATTTATATGTATAAGTAGTAAAGTTACGAGTATAATTACTGCTTCTTATTCAACAGACCCATGCTTACTGAACATGGCTGCGTTTATATTTTACCCAGCAGAGCCAACATGACCCTTTAGAACAAGTGTTTTATCGCATGAGTTCGATATCAAGAGAAAGTACTATGACTTTCTTTCAGTAACTACAGACTTTTCTAACAGAAAAAGTACAATCAAGTTTATTCTAATTTTTATATACTATGATGGTTCTAGAGGAGTGATTGTTTTGGTTTAATGTATGTAGTATGTGATCACATCAAATAGAATATATATAAATATAAAATGATTGCCAATAAGACAGTTCCATCACAGACCAAACAACTTCGAAATTAACTATAAGTCATCGTATGCCCCCAAATAATGTGCAACATATATATTTATACAGCATAGTCAGCTATAAAAGGCCCTGAAACACATAAAACGGGTCAAACAAGAATAGGCATGGACTGATTTATTGAGACCAAAATATAGAAATTACCCCCAAACAACCAAATTTGTTATATACAGCAAAACGCAACAACCACTGAATTGATTACATGATCGGTTGTTCAGTAAAAAATATTTCATGCATGTTCAGAACGAGAATAAATTAACCAATAATACAGTAGATCTTAGGGTCTATTTGAACTACCAGTGATAAAAGAGAGTCAACTGTTTTAGAACAGCTTTTTACCTTGCAACATACACCTATAGACAAATTAAAGAGTTGATGCAGAGCTCTAATGAAAAAACCGTGGTACTCCCTCTCTCTCTCTTAAAATGCACAGAATTTTACATTTCCATTCTGATCGAGCGTTGATTGGTACGGTTTTGCGTTGGTTTTAATTTTGTCTAACAAATGTTTGCTGTCACCAAATACTTCCCATAACGCGGACAGTTGTGTATCAATATATTATAAGCACAAACTGTAAAAATCAGTTGAAAATGGATCATCTCAAGGTCACTGTGTAGCATCATATCCGTATATAGTAACTACGAATATAGTAACCCGAAAGTAAACTTTAAGAAATAATATTATCTTTTATTTTTTCCGTATAGTAAACAACTTGTTTACCGTTCAAGTTATTCGCTATTTTAACATGAATAACACAATAGTTTATTTCGACATTCAGTGTTGTTCAAGCTTAATTGTTATACACTTATACACGTTAAATAAATCGTTGAAGGTGTTATAAACAAGTTTAACTTAAATGTATCACATAGTTCGATTCTGACAATTTAAACAGAGAGATAGCCAATTTAGGATCTTAGTTATCATAGTAACTTGTATTATTAGGAATCAGTATCACAAAAACTTACTTTGCAGCATATCGGAATTTTATAAAGAACTGTACCTCAATTAGAATATTGAATTTTTTCCACCGCTGCCGAGGTACTTAGGATGGGGGGGGGGGGGGGGGGGGTTATGCTACACAGTAAAGATATAAATACCATCAACCCAAAAGCATAGAAACAGTTATAACGGAACTAAAATTACTCACAGTTACGAAAAGAAATTCAATGCCACTTACACCTGATATCTAAATGTATCTTATATCATGTAGCCTACAGTACTATTTTAATTTTATTTCGTTGATTTTCCTTACTGAATGAACTGTTGAAAGACCATATTGGAACTAAATTATTCGGGATATTTTTTTGAGAATTTACTCAATATGTTAATATAAGTGTACAAATCGGGCATGGTGTCCTATCAATACATATATTATTGTTTCAATCACAAAACAAAATACCGTATATGTAAATGAAAAAAAACCAATTATTGGAGTTTTCTCTTTTCCTATAAAATAAGGAGAGGTAGAATGAATACCAATGAGACAACTATCACTAACGTTAAAATGAATTTGATGTAAGAAAGTAAAGGCAACTATATGACCATCACGAATGAAAAAGATCCGTGTAGTTGGCTACAAAAAGAAAAAATGAAAGAATTTGATTGAGAAAACCAACGGCTTCTTTAAAAATTTACAAAAAAAATATGATAGACGTGAACTAACAAAAACCACTGAATTACAAACTTCTTGAGTTGGGACAGGCATAACACAAATGTGGCGAGGTTAAATAGCTTGTGGGCACTCAACCTTCCCTAGACCTAGGATAGTGGTGTAACAGCCTAACAAGAACAAACAAAAAAATCAGTAAAGAAAGGTTTAACCTATCTGATCGATGCAAACAAAACTGTAAAAAGTTGGAATATATATATATCAACGGTATGTGGAAGGCCATATAATTTACCCTCAATTTAAGATAAACTCTTGAATTTCAAGTGTATATATATATATATATACCCAACATGACATGATATCTCAGTAGCATGGGTTTGAATCCCGGCGAGGGAAGAACAAAAAAATTGCGAAAGCAAATTTACAGATCTAACATTGTTGGGTTGATGTTTAGACGAGTTGTATATACATAATGTACACAGCCATGTATCACCATCTTTGCTGGTGATCCGATGGATAAATCTGTTGAAGAGTTTTCACTGACTCAGACGTACTTATATTTATATATATACACTTGAAATTCAAGAGTTTATCTTAAATTGAGGGTAAATTATATGGCCTTACAAATACCGTTTCGATCCCTTACATCACTGAAGAGACATATACTGTCAAAATATAGATCTGGTGTACAAAACAATATGGACACTTTATGTTTGTGGCATAACATCTGGGCCACAAGTTTATTGTTTTCTGTTTAGTATTAAATTTATATTAGGATCCATTTTGTTACAACTCGTGATCAATTTTATTTGGCAATCGCCAATGGCAGTCAGCAGGGTTAAAGAACATCAGTTGTTCAACCTGTTAGTCAAATGCAATTTGTTTAAATATACTTTATTTTTTTTGGTCTTTTGGAAAATGTTGTTTGTGCTATATTAGACACTTCTTCAACGAAATTTGTTTTACATGCACACGTATAAAAAGTTTTTATCCAACTCAATCATATGTTTGAACGAAGTTTTCAATTTATACTTGTTTACATATTAATTTGTAAATATATATATATATTCATTATTCCTAACAACAAGACACATATAAGAGTACTCGCAGTTACTGCCAGCTAGTTCAAAGCCAATGATGGCTAATCAAAAGTAATATGTATCTCTAAGACTAATAAATGTAACAGTATGATATCGCTGTTCGAAAGTCATCAATCGATATAGAAAAAAACAAATCTAGATAACAAACTAACTCTGAGGTAAACACATCAACTATAAGAGGAAAACATGAAACAACAGAAACAATGAAATGCAACAAAAAAAAAAAACCAAAACGACAATGCAGCACACACAGAAACAAACTATAATATAACAATTGTCATTTACCTTACTTGGTAACGGATATTTTAAGAAAAAAACTGTGAGTTGAACCTGGTTTTGCAGCTAGATGTGAATGCCGACATGCTTGTGCCTTGTTAAAGAATATTACTATACAAATTGGATGTTAAATACCTGAATGTATAAGATGTTTGCATGTTAATTCATATTTCCGAATAGTGTCCTTGTATCGATGATAAAATATAGTAAATCTTTTACTTGATTTTA
Source organism: Mytilus galloprovincialis (assembly GCA_037788925.1). Taxonomy (NCBI): domain Eukaryota; kingdom Metazoa; phylum Mollusca; class Bivalvia; order Mytilida; family Mytilidae; genus Mytilus; species Mytilus galloprovincialis. The sequence continues at coordinate 16,013,845 of CM075339.1, forward strand.
ATATCGAAAACACTGGTGTGATTTTTTCTAATTTCATTTGACTTGTTAAAATCAATTGTGTTGTTTCATACAAGAGCGAAACTATCAAGTTGAGATATATAAACAACACAAGGGACAAGGGAACGTCAACTTCTAAATATGAATAACAATAGGAAATGAGAGGTCGTCTATTTTATCAAAATTGAGGTATAAAGCTTCCCATTAAAGATATAGATCCACGAAAGTGCAGTGTTCATTGTTAGTACGAGCTTTATTTAAAGTCAGTTTGGCAGGATGAATCTTTTTAAATAATATAAAAATAAGTTGAACATGTTGAATCAAAACTGAGAGTAACAATGAATATAATGTTTTTAAGGTGGTACCTAACACTACAGGGAGATAACTCTGTAAACTGAGCTAAACGTTTTAATTACATTGTGTTGTTAAAGGAATATTAAGCTTCTCAATGGTCAAAATTGGTGTTTGTCAAACTGCTATATAACCAGTGTAATTTTTCTGACAAAACGGTTGGTGCCAAATTTTTGAGATTTTAATATATTTGGTAAAGGGTCAAAGTAAGTACTTTGACAAAATTTTATGAAAATTAAACGAGCCAAACTAATTTTAGTGCAAGTGTTGGGTACCACCTTAATATGCATATTCATATCAGATGATTGATATTTCAATCAGAATTCATCATCGATAAACTATTGTCATCCTAAGTTATGACCCAAAGAAGTAGGAACAGTTGATACTTAACGCGCATGTCTATCAAATCTCACGTATCTAACAAAAAATCAAAAGTCTTAAACGCTTAACATAGATTAACATTCTTCAGAAACAAATGAATCAAGGAATTATAAGAGGATGATGATCAATCACATTATTTTCGAATGTAATATTACAACCAGAGATTTAAATTATCAACACGTATATGATATATAGAGAATAATACATGGCAAAATCCGTATCATATGTCGTATCATCCCGAGACATCAATATCAGCCCAAGGGCCTTTAGGCCCGAGGGATGATATTGGTCGAGGGTGATACGGCATGTGATACGGATTTTGCCATGTATTATACACTTTATCATATATTTCAACAGAAGAGTATTATATTATATGAACTGTTTTCTGATCCATAGCACTGGGTTACCTTCAGTTCTACTTTTGTCTTGTTTCAAAGGCATTAAAAGAACTGCTCAATTACTTATCCGAAGCACCTGGGTTACCTTACAATTTGCGTGCTGTTGTTTTAAAAATATTTTGTTTATTATTGTATTAATTTGTGTGTTTTGTATTTTTCATAGTTGCATTTAGTGTGCCAAAATCTATGAAAACTTGACGTTCGTGACGTCACATACAATATGACAACTCGACGTTCGTGACGTCACATACCAAACAATGACGTCATTCAAAAAATTTACCTATTTTGAGGAAAAAAAAATTTAAGCAAAAAAAAAACCAAAACTGACTTTATGTAAAAAAAAAAAAAAAAAAAAAAAAAAAAGTAGGGGTGTGATAAAGGGTATGCGATAAAGGGTGCGCATCAAAGTTGCGCGATATGGATTAAACAGCAGGCTATTTATCACATATGCAAAACTACTGTATTTACTACTAAACATATGATAAATACTAATTATCTTTGATCATACCCCAATGTGAATGGAGAAGACAAATCAAATTATACAATGAATTTGTTTTATTGCTTTTTGAAGAATAAAAAATCCCAAAACTGACAATGGCAACTGCTGTGTCGCAATTCTTGTATTTGGAAGCTTTATTATACAAGAATTAATAAATTCTTCTTATTTGTGTGTATCGACTTCCTGATAACTATAAGGTTTGTTGTGGGTCATGCTGTGACACTCGAAATAGTATATAAGAACAAAAGACCAATTGGAATCATACAATAATCTGATTAGATGTGTTTTTTAATGGTTAATTGTTAATTGCTTCTGTAGTGCTATGAAATCTCGTTATTGTTTTGAATAAAGCACGTCCGAGGATATGTGTGGAAGGAATGCTCATCTGGGGTATTTCAATATTTAGCTTTTCTTATGATTAAATAACTTTAATGTTATGGTAGATAGATATTGACTAGATGGATTCATATGACTTCCAGCTTGTTTTGTTCAGGCAATATGGGGGGGGGGGGGTGCGATCCTCTACGCCAAATTGTATGGTGTATTGAGAACTTGGAAGATTTCCACTTGATCTGCAGATGAAGTTAAAAATGGTATGTTTTTGGCACAAGCTTGCAACAAACGATAAAAAATTATCGGGTAAACTGTCCAAGTTGATTTGCTACATGCATGAGCATGAAGGTTATAATTTCAAATGGTTTAACTATGTAAATTCTGTGTTTAATGACTGGCGTTTGTGAAATATATAATATTCCGGAGCAAGTTGATTATAATTATATTAAAACTAATGTGAGGCGGCGTCTCCAGGACCAATTTATTCAAAAATGGTTCTATGATATACATAAATCATCAAGGGGTGGATTTTATTACTCTTTAAAGAAGAGTTTTGCTTAGAACCATATCTATTAAAATTAAGGCGGGGTCATAGAGTAAATATATGTAAATTAAGGGTATGTAATACAAAGTTTCCCATTTAAACAGGAAGATGGAGAAATGTACCACGAAATGAGAGAATTTGTCCACTTTGTAGAGCTGGTCTTGGGGATGTGTACCACTATATATGTATATGTACCAATTGTGAAGTTAAAGATTAAAGGGGGAAGTTCATACCTCTATATTATTTAAAATATCCAAATGTTAACAAAGTACTAGGCATGCTTAAAATTGTAATACTAAAGTGCTGTCTAAGCTGTCACTTTTTATTCAAAACGTAGAAAAGATGCTTGTCTGATTTAAAATTGCAATAAACAAAGATTTATTTCTGAAGATTTATAATTTTAAAATGTATACTGTATGTATTATGAAATATGTTGTGATTTCTTTTGTGTATAATATGCATATGCTCCTGTTTCGCAGTATTCTATGGCTGATTTTTCTTTAATAAACTATAAACTATGTATGCGTTTGACCAAATTAAATGAGTATTTACGTACAAACATAGTATTGCTTACATTTTATGTATAGATAAATGTGGAATATAAACCTGATAAAAAAGAATACATTCCATACAGGTACGCCTTTAACCATTATCAACACATGTTAACCGCTGCAAACAAACATGTATATTCTCACAAGCTGATGGGTAAATATAGAAAATTATCTGTTTCGTACGTATTGTGAAAAAGAATTTTGTAATTTTAAAGATAAGCATATCCTAATAATGTAACAAAAACAATCTATTCATTGACTAACCACATACACGTGTGATGGTTATGGACGGCTAAGTGTCGTATTACCTTTTCATATTAACCTGAACTAATATTGTCTGACTTCTAGAATATTTTTAATTTTATTTACATTAGTATCTTATTATTCTGTTAAGCAAATTTTGTTTTCTTCAGTTGATCAAATATCATATTTCGCTTGCATTTAGTCAGACAACAGACAGTGTATCAGTAACCATTGCTAACATCACTACGGACATATTCTTATTTTGATACAGTATTTCCAGGATTCTCAATTTTTATTAACTTCTTCATATACCGGTGCACTCGAATCAATAATGTCACAAGCCTGGTTTGTTGTTGCTGTTAAATTGGTATGCTTTGCATTGTCAAGGTCCTCGTATGTTGCCGTTGAAAAGTTCACACGGCTGGTGTCTTCATAATTATGAGTATTCGAATCTGTAAAAATCCCCTTTGATCTGTAAGTTAAAAGCACAAAACCATGATAAAGGTACAACATAAAACTTAATGGCCTGATTAATACAAATGAAGATTATGTTGAATCTAAAAACTTGTATTGCTTGTAACGTGTTGTCAATTATTTTTTTTGAATCCTTTATTTTGCGTTTAGCCCTTGAGTGTGAACTTCATGACGATTTAAATTCGAAATTTGTAACTTGATGTAGTAAAATCGGAAATGACCCAATGTTGGTGTTTTTTTTTCTAAAAGCTTACATGGCGAAAAAAAAGCTCACGAACAAATTGGTAAATAGAAACATATATAAATATACTACAGAATATCTCAATCACTGGCAAATATTTTCTGTACAATTTGACAATTTTTATATTTTTTTAGTAAATACAAAAGTCAACTTTGATGTATGTACAGCCCGAAACAATGTTAGGTTATCAGTGAAATTCTTTTTGCTAGACTCTTGCTCAAATGACTGGATCATATTAAAGGAAATTTGAACAAACGTTCAGCCCAATCAAACAAATTCATCATAACCAGCTGTTTGTGTATATAGAGAATTGAAATGGGAATTGTGTCATAGATATAAAAACCTGATCAAAGAGTTAAAAGACAGCATAAGGCCGCTACTGGGTTTTCAACACGGCGAGAAAATCAAAATCCAAGAGGCGAACCTAGCTAGCCCCTAAACCACTATGTGTACTAGTTCAGTGCAAATGGACGTTATACTTAATGATAAACATATAAACCAACTTAAATTAAAAAAAAATTACATGACTAACAAAGTCCAGAAGCTCCTGACTTTGTGAAGGTGCAAACATTCATCGGGGCTAAATATGTTTAGTGATAACTTAATCCTCCTCATGTACTTCTAGCAAATCGAGATTACACAAACACACACCGATACGCACAATATAACTCAAATGTTCGAGTCCGATGTCAGTATAGGAAACACAAGAAAATAAGCAAAATGACAATGATACATAAATTAACAAAGAACTTTTAACAGTTACTGACGTGCCAGCTAAAATATCATAGCTCCGCGTTAAAATCAAATAAGTTATTATATACACGAGTGAATTGAACAAATTGAGATAACTAAACACCACCTGGGTAAAAGGGAACGTCACCATCTAAAACTGGACGTTCTAACACGACCTCCTTGAAACACTTTGAGTACAAACCCGTGGTAAAATATGATTATATTTCATGGGCTATTCTGGTCGTACTCCCACGTCATGTGTTTTTTAATGAATGAGTTTCCCGACGTCATATAACGATGACGTAGGAATATAACCATTTTACGCCAAAATACACGTTGGTGAAACAGACAATCATCACCAAAAGGAAACGTAAACAAAAGATGCTAAAATGTGGTATAAGTCATATTTTTTCAAACTTATAAGAGATACAATTTTAATTTATCCAAAACTATCTAAATACGTTATTGTAAATAGTTTAAGTATGTCAAGAATTTAGTTTGCTCCATTCGTATACGCCAATTTAATAGTGCGTTTATTTATGGGAACAGCAAATATTTGCCTCCACCTAGAGCGCTTCGATCCAAAAAAAACTTGCCGTTTTTGTCCTATACTTTTGGTATAAAGGTTCCCGTTAAAGATATAGATATTAAAATTTAAGTAAGAGAAGTGGTCATTGTAAGTATTAACTTTATTTAATGTCAGTTCAACAGAATATATCGTTATTGTAATACTAAAACCGTCATTATTGAGAGCCAATATATTATCTAAATATTTAAAGGTTTAATTAAATTTCTGTATCAGGTGTTAATTTGGTGGGTCTTTGTTGGTTTTAGTCATAAATTGTAACTCTAAACAATACCTACACAGGTCAACAATAAGTGGTGAACAGTAAGTCCCAATCGGCATTCCAATAACTTGAACAGCAAGCTAACTGGAGAACTATACCATATAGTAAACACATGAGGGTAGCCCCTTTGCCAAACATATTAACTCTTCTTATATACATTTATTATTTGAAAATAAACTACTTGTGATATACAACTGCACTTGCATATAATCTTTAAAGTCAGTAAAGAATGTATATACTAAGTTCTATGGCGGATTTGAATTACAATTGATTAAGCCCCGTTTTTTTTTCTTTTAATCATTTGAAAGAGTTCATCTTAACAAAGTCATTTTAATAAGAAACATTGAAAGAAAGTCATATTGTTACAGAAACGTGTCACTCACCTAATTTTGCATACAATCAGCACAGCTAACACAATAATCATAGAACATGCACCTAGTATTCCACCAATCACTGCACCTGTTAATTTTAATAAAATTTTATATATGGCGGGAAAATGAAAACAAATTAAATATATCAATCGCTAATGTTAAAATAAAATGGCAACATCATGGCAAACAAACCCCAAAATAACAAAAAAAAAAAAAAAAAAAACCAACAACAGTTTACAAAATATACGTAGAAATCCAAAGCCCAAAAACCGTAGTGATATCAGATGCTATTGAAGGGTAAGAATATCTTGTAACATATGTGGCACCTGTTTTTTGCTCAAAATTTTGCAACAAGGAGGCAATCAATGATTTCCATTTGACTGTCATACTTTTTTTTATAGAAATATCTATACAGTCATACCGGTACTGATTATCTTGGCTAGTGACAATATCGTTGCTTTATATCACACACACATATATACAACCGTTTGACTTATGATTAAGCTTTATGCTTTGTAAATAATGAAATAATTTTGTAAACCTATATTTCCACATTCCTACTTAAAATAGCATTCCAAACTTTAACAGATTATGATGTATATGTCGTGTACAAGTTGCAATTTTGTACAGGAAATAACATGTACAAAAATGTTGTACATGTTATAACTTGTTAGTGCAAAAATACAAGTTATAACATGTACAAAAGTACCTCATAACATATACAAAAGTACTTCGTACATGTTATAACCTGTACAAAACATTGCTTAAAAATGGTTTTAACTTGTACAAAATTTAGGATAAATCTTAATGAATTCAAATATACATTTATGCATAAAGAACAACAATAAACAGGCCAGAACGTGTCTTTTTCTATAGAGGACAATGATCACAAAGTGTCAGAAATATATGTTTCAAGGCTTACATGTATGTTGGCAAAATGTGTTTTCTTGTAATTGTATGTTTTATGCAGTCCATCATGGCTTAAATAAGTGTGACACTATTTACTAAAAGCTTGCATTTCCTTAATGACAATTACATTAAATATTAGTTACTACATTCTTCCAAAATATTCAAAAACAATTCCTAATAATGTTGGGTAATACTCTTCCCTCTCGTTTAATAGCATTCAAAGACTAAAACAATGTCTCATATGCTTACTCTGAAAAAGCAAGTGAGAGCTGAAATAGTTTTCATTGGATTACGCTTCATTATTAATATCTTTGGGTCTACTCTTCAACATTTTTGGCCTTCAGCATGACTTATGTAAATTTATAACTCATTTTTTTAAACTATAAGATCATTGCATGAGGCGAATGTCGTTTTGATGTTTTAAATATATATCCCCTTCTTTGCATGTATTTGTGATCTTTGGATGTTGTCTGCTCTACGGGCAATTTGTTGTCTTTAAAACACATACTCCATTTCTAGTATTGTACTATTGCCTTCAAAGTGGACACTTGCAATTATAATTCATCAAATAAAGATATGTTCATAGATAGTGATAAGAGGATCATAAGACATTTCCTAAGAAATATCTTAATACAGGTCTAAGGAATGCTTCATTATACCGACCCCTGGACATTAACTGTATCAAAAAAGAAGAAAACACACTAACATGAAGGAATAATAAAAAAGTTATGATGAAAATGTTATTGAGGTTGATAACATATGTTGCAATAATAGAAACACATCCTTTAATTTCGATTGTGTACAAGTTAAAACCATTTTCAAGCAATATTTTTTACAGGTTATAACATGTACAAGGTACTTTTGTACATGTTATAACTTGTATTTTTGCATTATACAAGTTATAACATGTACAATATTTTTGTACATGTTATAATCTGTACAAAATCGCAACTTGTACACGAAATATATATGAAAAAGAAGATGTGGTATGATTGTTAATTAGACAACTCTCCACAAGAGACCAAATGACAAATAAAAAAACAACTGTAGGTCACCGTTTAGTTTTCAACAATGAGCAAATGCCATACTACATAATCAACTTTAAAAGGCCCCGAAATGACAAATGTAAAACAATTCAAACGAGAAACATAACGGCTTACAGTCTGTACAAATAGTTTACGCAAAACACATATGTAACACACATACAAACGACAACCGCTATAATCCAGACTCCTGATTTGGGACAGGGACATACATACATTATGTGTCAAGGATAAACATGTTAGCTGGATTCCAAACTCTCCCTCTAAACCAGAACAGTTGAGTAACAAACTGAAATGTATCGACTAGTAAAATTATATATTTCATAAATGGTTCATTAAATGATGGTAATGCTTAACATATAAAATTGAGAATGGAAATGGGGAATATGCCAAGGAGACAACAACCCGACCATAGAAAAAACACAACAGCAGAAGGTCACCAACAGGTCTTCAATGTAGCGAGAAATTTCCGCACCCGGAGGCGTCATTCAGCTGTCCCCTAAACAAATATATGCTAGTTCAGTGATAATGAACGCCATACTAATTTCCAAATTGTAAACAAGAAACTAAAATTAAAAATAATACAAGACTAACAAAGGCCAGAGGCTCCCGATATACTCTATCAAATGTTTATTTGTCTAAATGTCTACATAAGCTGCAAAGTCTGACTTTTATATAAACATTTATTATACTATTTTTAAGTGTACAGTACAGTACAGCAAAAAAGAAATACCTACTCCAAACAAGAAAAAAATTTGAGAATTTATATATTCACCCACAGACGTTACGAAATGTTAATTATATGAAAAATTTATGATATTTCCCTTAGTTACACAATTATCAATATTCATTTCCATAATGTTAGAAATCTGTTATTTGCTTGCGTATGCATCTTAATAAGTCGAAACCACTCGTGATATCTTTATTTTAATAAAAACCATTGACACACTTTTTTTATGTATAGAGTAACGAAATATTATATTTTTTTATTAGGAATACTCATTCAAACAGCAAATACACCAATACAATGTGAAGATTATTTTGATCGATAACAATTCCTATCATACTAATACTTTTCTTTCAACTTTCTGAATTCCTAAATATCATGTTCAGATATGAAGATGAAGTTGTCAGGCATGGATCCACATTTCAGTGCGTGCTTGACTCTCGTACACTTTAGTTGACGATGACAGTAAAAGAACAAACGAACAAGGAATGTTGTCTTCAAATCTTGATTATTTTCTTGAAAATGATGCAAGTGAACGATCCAGATCTGTGACTTGAATCAAACACATGACTATTTCAGTTTCTCCATTGGTATCATTTCAATTAGGTAACTTTTCTTTTGCTTTATTATTTGATTTTTAAATATTCACGGATGACGTCTTTAGATAAAAAAAAAAAAGACAGAAAAGGGGTTGATGTATAAAAGCTAAAATCACCACTTTGCGAATAGTCATCAACATGACCGTCAATTGGTGATTGTATATCTTCGTTTATTCAGTAGCAAAAAAAATATTAAAAGAAATAACTGTGACATGTGTAATAAGCCGTTTATCAATCGCGCAATTTCCAAATTTGTATACAACTTATACAAAACGGGTAAATAAAGGATAAACATTGTCTTGAAAGTACCTATATTAAAGCTAGTCATAGAGCCTTTCTGTATTGTCCTTGAAACAAGTGTACTTTGACTTTGGGTTGTATAAGAAGTGGTACCTAAAAATAAATAGCAAATACATTGTTATAACTTGAAACAACAATAACTAAAACAAACAATATGTACATAATCAATTTTGAAATATTTTTAATATGAGAAATATTTTTTTGGTGAAGATGATCATTTGATTCAAGTCTTTATTAAGTTAGAAGAGTGTTCACTGGCTCTTTTAATAATTTTGTTCATTGCTATGCAATGCATCTTGTTAATCCGGTTGCCGCAAACTTGAAATGAAATATCGTATGAATCTCCTCATACAATTATAACTTGAGATACGAAAAATGACCACCGGTTGATAAGTGTATATTTTCACTTCTGATCTCTTACTTTAAACAACAAAATTAATTATTTTGACATAAAATATATTTCCGCACTCGATGTATACCATGTATACCTTACACCAACATTTTATTATTTACTTGTGTTTGTTATTTTATTAGTCGGTATTTTGTCCAACGTTATGGTTGTCGTTCAGGTATTGTTTTACATTTAAACAGACTAACAAAGGCCAGAGGCTCCCGATATACTCTATCAAATGTTTATTTGTCTAAATGTCTAAACAAGCTGCAAAGTCTGACTTTTATATAAACATTTATTATACTATTTTTAAGTGTACAGAACAGTACAGCAAAAAAGGAATACCTACTCCAAACAAGAAAAAAATACGAGCATTTATATATTCACCCACAGACGTTACGAAATGTTAATCATATGAAACATTTATGATATTTCCCTTAGTTACACATTTATCAATATTCATTTCCATAATGTTAGAAATCTGTTATTTGCTTGCGTATGCATCTTAATAAGTCGAAACCACTCGTGATATCTTTATTTTAATAAAAACCATTGACACACTTTTTTTATGTATAGAGTAACGAAATATTATATTTTTTTATTAGGAATACTCATTCAAACAGCAAATACACCAATACAATGTGAAGATTATTTTGATCGATAACAATTCCTATCATACTAATACTTTTCTTTCAACGTTCTGAATTCCTAAATATCATGTTCAGATATGAAGATGAAGTTGTCAGGCATGGATCCACATTTCAGTGCGTGCTTGACTCTCGTACACTTTAGTTGACGATGACAGTAAAAGAACAAACGAACAAGGAATGTTGTCTTCAAATCTTGATTATTTTCTTGAAAATGATGCAAGTGAACGATCCAGATCTGTGACTTGAATCAAACACATGACTATTTCAGTTTCTCCATTGGTATCATTTCAATTAGGTAACTTTTCATTTGCTTTATTATTTGATTTTTAAATATTCACGGATGACGTCTTTAGATAAAAAAAAAGACAGAAAAGGGGTTGATGTATAAAAGCTTAATTCAAACATTGCGAATAGTCATCAACATGACCGTCAATTGGTGATTGTATATCTTCGTTTATTCAGTAGCAAAAAAAATATTAAAAGAAATAACTGTGACATGTGTAATAAGCCGTTTATCAATCGCGCAATTTCCAAATTTGTATACAACTTATACAAAACGGGTAAATAAAGGATAAACATTGTCTTGAAAGTACCTATATTAAAGCTAGTCATAGAGCCTATCTGTATTGTCCTTGAAACAAGTGTACTTTGACTTTGGGTTGTATAAGAAGTGGTACCTATAAATAAATAGCAAATACATTGTTATAACTTGAAACAACAATAATTAAAACAAACAATATGTACATAATCAATTTTGAAATGTTTTTAATATGAGAAATATTTTTTTGGTGAAGATGATCCTTTGATTCAAGTCTTTATTAAGTTAGAAGAGTGTTCACTGGCTCTTTTAATAATTTTGTTCATTGCTATGCAATGCATCTTGTTAATCCGGTTGCCGCAAACTTGAAATGAAATATCGTATGAATCTCCTCATACAATTATAACTTGAGATACGGAAAATGACCACCGGTTGATAAGTGTATATTTTCACTTCTGATCTCTTACTTTAAACAACAAAATTAATTATTTTGACATAAAATATATTTCCGCACTCGATGTATACCATGTATACCTTACACCAACATTTTATTATTTACTTGTGTTTGTTATTTTATTAGTCGGTATTTTGTCCAAGGTTATGGTTGTCGTTCAGGTATTGTTTTACATTTAAACCCGTTTTTGTATTACTGTGGATTCATTATTATTCGGTGGATACCAATTGTTTTGGATTTCGGGGGTACAGGGAAATCGCGAATTTAAATATTCAACGAAATGCAAATTTAAAAAAGTAATATATGAGAAATTGGCAAAAAATTAAATATCAACCAATATGCAAGATTTCATCTAACTACGAAATTCGAGACATAAGTCTAAAAATGAGGCGGAGGAAGCCGTGTTTGTTGTTGCTTTAATCTCTAGTTCTGGGGGATATAGTAATGGAACCCAGTCAGAAAAGTTCAGATTGTTTATGGAAAGAACATCATCAATATATCTGAAAGTGAAATTAAATAATCTGGCTTCTTTGATCCTCTTGTTTTTGACAAGTGTCTGGACGAACTCCGATTCATAAGAAAAAAAGAAGAGGTCGGCAAGAAGAGGCGCACAGTTTCTTCCCATAGGAATGCCGACAATTTGTTGGAAAAGTCTACCTCCAAACTCAACAAATAGGTTGTCGATAAGAAACTCCAGCATACTGACCACTTGTTCTTCTGTGTAGTATGTTTTAACTTTTTTGTTTGTCACTATTAACGAAATCTGCCTTATGAAATCGCAAAGTAATAAATTTATAGCGTATGCTACCATTTTTATGTTGAAAGGCATTGTGAATTATTTCTTTAAGGCGATTTTTCAGTTTCACATGGGGAATGGTGGTATACAGGGTTGAAAAATCAAAAGTTTTGATAGAAATAATTTCAGAAAAAGACCGAGATTTAAAATTGTCTAAAAGTTTTTTTTAGAATTTTTAAGAATCCACATATGGTTAATACCACTACGCGAGTAAACAATTCACAGTATTTCTGAAGACCTTCTTTCACTGCGGACAGAATTTTAGTCAATCTAATGGACAATTCTTTAGTGGAACATGAAGATGAGCCAGCAATATACCGTTGTTTGTACGGAATTTTATGAAGCTTTGGTATCCAATACACACAAGGTAAGTCCTCCGATTTGGGGTTCTTTGTATGTGGGATTATCTGATTGCTCCTTTATACCCAATTCTTTTACAAGACATTCGTAGTAATACGATTTACATACAAAGACAATAGTGTTTGAAGTTTTGTCCGCAGGGACAACAACATACTTATTATGAAGAGATGCTAGACATTTCATGGCCTCTTTGTCTCTGAAAACAGACTTTGGTCGATTGTTCACACAGTTTTTCAAAATATGCGACAACTACATACTTATGATGAAGAGATGATAGACATTTCATGGCCTCTTTGTCTCTGAAAATAGACTTTGGTCGATCGTTCACACAGTTTTGCAACTTGTGAATGCGAAGTTTTATCAGAGACCTGATAGTTTTACTATTCTGACAAAGTGCCCAGTTCAACTTCTTCTCGCTTAGCCCATGCTCTGGCGTAGCCCTCAATGGAATCCATAATTATTTTGAAGTCAATTTAATGTTATGAAATGCATATATTATGACTATTGCCACCAAAATCAGTTTAAGTTCAAATTTTTGTAGCGTCACTTTTACAGTTCTTGAGAAATGTCTCTTTATATAACTTTATATGTTAGCGGGACATCAACTGAGTCCATATGGACACATTCTCAATTTCTTTAAGTTAAATTACTCAATCTGTGGGCGAAAACAAAAATCAGGAAATTAATTGAAATCTTATAGTAATGAGGTCATCTATTCATTAGATCATGCACAATTGATTTTTTTTCAAATAACAAAACAGAAAAAAAATAAACATTGTGAAAACAAGGAAAGAGGGTTACATGTCATAAGACTGTTGTTAGCAGCAAAGAGTCTGAGATTTGTATACAGTATGAGAAACTAAAAAATACGAATCTGCTGTATCTGTTATACTGTTTGATATTTTTAATGATAATACTAATTTATTTTACAAATCTTTGGCTTTCAAATGATGGCTTTTCATGTTTCTGAAGAGTTTTATCAAGGAAGCAATTCAAATTCCAGGAATGTCATATGCATGCACTAGCACTGGGTCGATACTATAGCTAGTATTAATGCGTTACTTCCCCGAGAAAATGATCAGGTTTGTAATCAACGTTTAGGAACTAACTTCATACATACATGACATGCTATATATTGAGAATTAGAGACTAAGATTCCTTTGACAAAAATATATTTTCATATCATGTTCGTTTTAGTGCATCATTAGATTTCAAGTGGTTGCTTTTAAGCATTACAGATGAACACAACCCAGAAGTGTGCACCATATGCACGAATTTATGAAGTGTTATTTGTATTTACTAATAGTTGTATACGAAATGTAACATATTCATTAACTAATGTCATGTTCGTGTTCTGACTTGTTCTGCATCTTTTGTATGTCAAATAATCAAGATAAACAAGTGTAACCTCACAAAAATATTTAATTGTGGCAATAACTTCAAGTGCATGGCTAAGGCAAAAAATTAAAATAACACTTTGTAATCCATACCCGAGAAAATAGACATTAACATATAAACTAAAAAATACCATGTAAAGATATAATCATTCGAAAACATATTTACCATTTTTGCAAACAAACCATTCTAGTTTTGTTGAGCAATTTCGCCTATTTTTATCTAAAATATGTCCCCCTTTATCGGAAATCTTCGCGGAGAGGCAAAATGTAGGTACAGTAGTTCTCTTCCCTAAAATAGAATTTGATTTTCATATAAAAATGTGTTTTTGATAAAAGATTAATGCTGATCTGCAATAATAAGGACAAGTATATATAAACATACATTTTACACAAAATATGAACACAAAGAATAGAAATAGTAAGATGTGGTGTGAGTGCCAATGAGACAACTCTCCACCCAAATAACAATTTGTCTCCTCATCTTGTTCCCCATTGACATTCTCAAATTTACATATATGAATAGTAGATATTTACAAGACGACTTTAAATAGGAAGTGAAATTCTGTCCATAGAGTCTATGTAGTAGAATGGTCTGGCGCGTCGGATATAGGGCGAAACGAAGTTGGTGCCACGATATCCCAGTCGCATGAGTATCACCCGGTGAAGGAAGAATAATCATATATTACATTGTTAGTCTGATGTTTAGACGAACTATATTTATATTTTTAAAATAAATGTGAAACAGTCATCTTGCTTCAATCACATCGAACACTTCTTTATTTAAAGTTTAGACTTAACATTAATTACCTAATGCCAGTGGTTGTTCCACTTCTATTTCTTCTCTGAAAATATTTGTCCAGGCAGGTGCTCTTAGACTGAGTGCAAAATTTTGACAGGCATTTGAATGCAATAATAATGTGTCTTTATTCCAGCAGTGTGCTAGAGCTTCATTCTGTGAAAGACTCCACGATTGTGACTCTAACGGCTGTCCATCTTCTTTTGAAAATAAGAAATAAAAAAGGAACAAAATATAAAATTGAATATACAAGTTTACAATCACAATCAGAGATATTCAAATTAAATTCAAATTTCGCAAATTGATTTCAATACACATAGAAGTTATTGATAATAGTCAACTATTATTCGTACGTTCGCAGCATAGAAGCATTAACAACGACGTAAAAATTTCAAAAAGGATTAACCCTATAGCATATATTTAGCCGTAATGTTATCTTCTAGGACTATTATCTGATGAAAGAAACAATAACAACTTATCAAAGATACCAGGACTAAATTTGTGCGCCTGTCGCGAGATTCGTTTACAAAAGACTCATTATCGAATTTAAGTGCAAAAACAAGCACAGACTTGATGTGTCTTATATGTTCAATAAACTAGTTAACGACACGATTATATCAAACATTGAAAACATTTTCACTGACGACAGTGTTGGATCTGTATTCAACGCTTATGTCTACTAACACTGAATATATGCATATATTTTTAATGAGTCCAACCCTAAGCTTATTTTTTCATTAAAATCAAAAGTCATGTTGTCTACTTATTTTAACTTTTGTCTAACGAATGGCGATTAGGAATTTCAACTTTTTTTTTAGGAATTCGATTTTTTCGTCACAAATAAAATTAAATTTTATCAGAACAGGTCATGTGTATATATAATGCACATATACGATATGGAATTCCGTCCGAAAGAAGGTAATTTCCTCTTGTTTTTAAATCTGCTGAAATGTTTCTCTTTTTGAGACTCGTACAAAACATGCTTACTAAATGCCATTTTGCTATGTTATTTCTATTACAGCATACCATGGATATTCAATATAATGCAAATGACTAAAAGTGTAATACCACCATTGATATTCCCCTATTAACCTTTGTTAATTTTGGACTTTTCAAAAAAATGTATTAGACATATGCTTATGACACAGAAATGTTTTTACTGCAATAAAATATAGGATTAATTACCTACAACTGTCAAATTCAAAGGAATATTTTTGTCGACCTACTTTCGTATACAACCGGATGTGACGTACCATGATTTGGTGGTATTACACCTAAAGAAGACATTGTTGTTAAAAAAACTGAATGTGACTTTTTTCCTTTGTAATACTGGTTATTTCAAGCATTTCTGTCAGTTTTTGTCATAATTAGTTCAATAGTTTGAGAATTGAGAAAAATGTAGTATAATGAAAGGCGACATCTACAGCGATTCGTACAAAATTTCTTCGACAAATCCAAACCAAGCCGCATCAAGATAGAATAGAGTGTGGACCAATAAATGATAAATCCTATCTTCCTACAAATAGTAAAATATGATACAACAGATGATTTAAGGAAGATCAATACCACTAAAAGACCTCTTTGTTTTCTCTATAATGTCTCTTTTGATCAATTTATACCTCTCATTTCCTCAAAATTTCAATTTTTCAGGCTAATAAATAAAAATAAGGGAGTATCTTTCACTCATTTATGGTAGAAATGTTATGAGAAATGAGTAATAGCAGCATTTTAGCAGAATGAACAGTTCATATAAAAGTTAACTGTCGCCAAGGAGGTTTCAATAAGTTCTTAAGTAAAAAAACATTTCTCGCTGCGTTCCAGAAAGGGACATAAAAGGCTTCTCTTTTAATAAATAATTTGTCGTTACAGCATTTAAAATTATTTCATCTACTTATAACTATATATTTATTTAAGTATTTCATTAGAAAATGTTCTATCATAGCAGAATATATGAAATAAGGAGACCCCCCCCAAAGAAAAACAAAAATTAACAAAATAAAATGAATATTCATGGTAGAGTCTTATTTCAAGACAATGTTCTCATAAAATGAGTTTTGGAGACTTAATCCACTCAGAATATTTCATTTTTTGTAACATTTCAATTAAATAGCAAAAAATGTTAACACATGAGATTACTCACAAGGTCAAAGGTGCATGTACAGCTTCCAATATTAGGTGTAATACCACCATTTATTTTCCCCTATTAGTCTTTGTTAAATTTGCACTTTTCAAAAAAATGTGCAGAATTTATCTTTGTTTCAAATAAAGAAATAGTTGGCATTAGTAATGCTTTATCCTGTTCAGTACTATAGAAAAAAATTCACATAACATTTCATTGCATGTAAGAAAATAACCATCATTGGAAGTTAACCAATCAAATTTCTCCCCTTATTTTATCTGTGTACAAGGTTTAGTCATGATGTAACCCAAAAGATTACAAAATTTTCTATAGAAATCCTAAATAAAAAAAATATCCAAGACATATGTTTGTGACACAGAAATGTTTTTACCATAATAAAATGTAGAATTAATTACCTACAACTGTCAAATTCAAAGGAATATTTTTTTGACCTACTTTCGTACTTTTTGCTCACTACTGAAGGTTGTACGATGAACCAACGTTCCTAACTACTATGTCATTCTGTAGCATGTGGAGAGTTGTCTCATTGGCAATCATGCTACATGTTGTGTAAGCCTACAGCACAATCAGAATACTTCGAATACTTGATTAGATGTTTAGATACTGTACAATATGTCGGAAACAGAACTTCGTGTTCTTCAAAAACAGAACTTCCAGGATGTCAGAGGCATTTTCATTACATAATATCAACGGTTGAAGTGATACCGTGAACATTTTGTGATACATATGTATTTGAAGTATTGCATAATAGTAGTGCCTCTAACACAAAAGTTCAAACATACAGTTATATTGATCCAGTAATAGTGATAAATGTATTACTACTCTGTGGCTTGAGGTCATACGATTCTGCTGAAATCGCAAAAAGAGAGATACTAGCGTAAATCTTACCGCATACACTCTTTATAATGTTACTGCCTGTACAGATTGCTGATTTCAGATACACAGCATATGGAGGAATGCATGTCAATGTCGTACATAGTCCATGTTCGGTTCCAACTGTTATTATTTTACCAGTATAAACTAAAAGGAAACATCGACATATTCATTATTAAATTTAAAAAAAAGTTTGCTTGAACAAAATTATCAAACTAAACATAAATCAATCAAAATCCGCTGCAATTATTACTACCGTTTTACACTAAGGTACACGTATTTGTGACAGGAACACAGCTATCAATTTGTTCTATTGATGTCAACATAATAACGTATTTAAATCGTATATTGAGTTGATATCTTACAGAAGACATATGGATCTCTGTATAATATGAGGTGAAAATTTAAGGATGTTTCTGGATTGGTAACACATGTGTCATAAGTCTGTAATGTCTCTAATAGTAATAATCGGCCCGTCAGGAAAATACTATTAATGTTTTCATAACATACAGTGTTAAATAAGTTTTGCACTTTAACATTACTAAATGTATCGTTCTGTAACTGGCAAAATTCTTATGTACGTCCCTTGTTATAAAGATGGTGTCACTGAATAAGTGCTTTTAGCGCAATTTTTGGCTATCACTCCTTTGTTTATCGTTTTAATTGGTTAACATAGACAACAAAAGTAACGCTATAATGTAGTAATAACACCAGGGTTCATATGGCTCAATATCTTTAATTGTTTTTACATAGGCGGTAATGGTAACGTTTTTTCCTGTAGCTCAATCCATATCGTAAACTTGGATATGAATGATAGCTCGTTTCGAAGCTGTGACACTTTCACATATGTGGTTAAATTTTCGGGGTACGAAGTGAGATTACTTTTTCCGTAAATTAGCAAACCCCGAACATCCTTTTGTAATGCGGCTCCTTGTGGTAAAATATCCCCTTTTTAACACAATAAGTTTTTTGAAAATTTAATACTTTGAACACATTCAATAGCTCCATAGTTTTTACACATTTATTCTATGTTCCTCTACTTTCCTAATCACCACAAATAATTAAGTTCAGTCATTTGTTAAAACTAGAAACATGTCCAATATCACTACACAGAGATTTTTTCTTTACACGTGACTTTTGAGTTCCTCATTTCGAAGCGCATTAGGGATGTTTTCCCATATGCGTTTTTTCTTACACAAGGAAACACATGTATCAAGTGTTTCAGCTTTTGATTTGCCATTTGACAACGGACTTTCCGTTTTGAAATTTCCTTTGAGTTTTTGCTTTTTTCCTTTTTTTTAAATAAAAGACAGAAAAGAAAAGTTTTACTGCTGTTAACATATACGCAATATATTCAATTATAAAGAATTCTACATTTTTAGAGCAATACAGAATCCATATACTTTCTGGAATACATCTAACTGGATATCACTTACTTTCGAGAAGCAAGCTAGATACAAAATACTTACTCTTATATACTAAAACTGTTTTAGCAGATTTTCTTAGGCATGACGAAAGGTTTGCTCCATTATCCAACTGTATTTCGGTAATGTTTAAACATGAACATGTATTGTCTGCTTTCTAAGAGGTAAAACATTATGAATATTATTGGGCTAAATGAAATTTATTTTTACCAGTATGTGAAAAAGGTTTGTTATTTTCAGACATGACACAATTAATATGAGACAGTCTAGTACGTACCGTTGCATTACACGTAAACCATTTGGAAAACCATCACTTTTAACCATAAGCATTTTTTTTTGTTATGATGAACTTCGTGACTGATTCGACCTTTGTACTGTTTTGAGTAAAACGTCTCTGCTAATGCAAAATTCAAACATGAAATGTGTATTTAAGAATCCTTTAAATTTGTGCCAGATGTTTGGATTCCTTGTTTTTTCCCTACGATACAAGCAAAAAATGTTGCCCCATATATTTCATATATAATTTTATTTTTTTACGACTTATAGTATGAATTTAAAACACTTCATTTTTTTTAATTTCACCTGTGTACATCCTTGAACACAATGTTCTCTTCCGGAGCAACGGAGATCACCCAAGTTTTATAAATATTTTGATATGAGCGTCACTGATGAGTCTTATGTAGACAAAACGCGCGTCTGGCATACTAAATTATAATCCTGGTACCTTTGATAACTATATACACCACTGGGTCGATGCCACTGCTGGTGCACGTTTCGTCCCCGAGGGTATCACCAGCCCAGTATTCAACATTTCGATGTTGACATGAATATCAATAATGTGGTCACTTTTACAAATTTCCTGTTTACAAAACTTTGAATTTTTCGAAAAACTAAGGATTTTCTTATCCAAGGCAGAGATAACCTTAGCCGTATTTGGTAAAACCTTTTGGACATTTTGGACCCTCAATGCTCTTCAACTTTGAACGTGTTTGGCTTTATAAATATTTTGATATGAGCGTCACTGATGAGTCTTATGTAGACGAAACACGCGTCTGGCTTACTATTCTTTTCTATTATATTTATGTGTTATGGTAAAGAAAATTAATCACCGCCTTCATTTATCAGATTTGATTTCGTTCAAAGTAATCAGTACGATATTTTACGTTTGAAGTTAGATTTATAGCAAACCGGACATAGTTTTATAATATAGTTAATTGCTACCTCAGTTTTATATAAATAAGAATTAAAATATGCTTTGTTATTAAATGCAATATCAATATTTAGTTCAAATATATAATCTTAAATTAATCCTAATTCTATCTTATTCATTCTTATGTGACGTCATTTTTCATTTTTTGATGCTCTGTTTTACTAATTCAAATGACGTCATTTTTTCGTCATTTTTCAGTTTCAAATAGGACGTCACTTGGCGTAGAGGTTTAAACGTATTCGGATGTGTCTACTTTTGTGTTTCAAATGTCTGGTTATGTAAATGTATTTCAGTTGTTTCCTGTAATTAGTTAATACTTCAGCTTTATCATGTACATCTTTTGAATATTCATTTTATTAAATTTACTGTTTGCAAAAGTATAAATTACTCTAAATTATAGGGATTTTCTGGTAACTTAACAGAAAACCCTTGCCGTTTTTGGCACAACCGTTTTGATCTTTTGGTCCTCGATGCTGTTCAACTTTGTACTCGTTTCGGCTTTCAAACTTTTGTATCTGTGCGTCACACATAGGTCTTGTGTGGACAAAATACACTTCTGGCGTATTAAAATTTTGAACTTGTTGCCTTTTGTTGGCTGTTGTTCGTGTGATTCTTTGTCAATTGTGTTCTCCAATTTATTTATATTGTAGTCCTGTGTTGTCATTTTGATGTTATATTTCACATGGCCATAAAAGTGCGAGGTTTGGCATGCCACAAAACCAGGTTCAACCCACAATTTTTTCCTTTAAAAATGCCCTGTACCAAGTCAGGAATATGGTCATTGTTATATTATAGTTCGTTTCTGTGTGTATTACATTATAACGTTGTGTCGTTTGTTTTCTCTTATTTTTGAGTGTAAATTCACATTGCGATAAGACGTGTCACGGTACTTGTCTATCCCAAATTCATGTATTTGGTTTTGATGTTATATATATTATTCTCGTGGGATTTTGTCTATGTGTGTTACATTTTAGTGTTATGTCGTTGTTCTCCTCTTATATTTAATGCGTTTCCCTCGGTTTTAGTTTGTTATCCCGATTTTGTTTTTTGTCCATGGATTTATGAGTTTTGAACAGCGGTATACTACTGTTGCCTTATTTACTAAATTATAATCCTAAGCTGAGTTTCAGTTGCTTAGTCATTATTTTTCTATAATGTGTTTTTTGTACCATTGTTTGTTTGTTTGTTTGTTTTATTTCATTTGTAGCAACGAGGTAGTCAATGTTCTTTTGATCTATAATATCTTTTGCACGTAGCTCTTTTGCGATTCTGCTAATTTTCCAAAAGACTGTTTTAGAACGCCATTTACTAAACAAACAAAAAACAGAAATGTTGCTTGCAAATATTTTCCTGGATGATCTTATCTTTTTTTTTATTTAATACAAACATGTTGAGATATAATATTTACATTATAACTGAAATATGCAGTTGAGCATCCATGCTGACATAATCCGACTGATGGTACGAGGTTAACAGTACTTGGCTGCATGCTTAGCAGAAAACAACCTAAAATATATTTGATACCAGTTTCCTTAGTGACTTAAGTAAGCTATGATATCTTCTTCAGCGGTACCTCGATATTCATTTTTTTATGGAAAATGCATGATCATATAGTATAACTTTTGTTGTAACATTGGACAATAAATCATACTGGGTAAGTTTGTGTCATACATTGTATATTGATTTGTTATGAGAACAGTATGTACATACATTGTTCAACTAATAAATATATAATTGAACTCATCATTTATATCGAGATTAAATTTTGTATTTACGCCAGACGCGCGTTTAGTCTACATCAGACGCATCAGTGACGCTCGAGTCCAAAAACGTTTTAAAAAGGCCAAATAAAGTACGAAGTTGAAAACCATCCCAAGAAAATTCCAAATAAAATTGCCAAATACAGCAAAAGTAGTCTATTTCTGAGGTGGAAAAGCCTTAGTATTTCAAAAATTCAAAAGTTTTGTGAACAGTTAATTTATAAATA
Organism: Mytilus galloprovincialis; assembly: GCA_037788925.1. NCBI lineage: Eukaryota > Metazoa > Mollusca > Bivalvia > Mytilida > Mytilidae > Mytilus > Mytilus galloprovincialis. The sequence continues at coordinate 16,036,402 of CM075339.1, forward strand.
CAAATGTATAACCATATTTGATTAAATGATATTTCATGTCAGCACAGAAATAAATACGCAGTTTGCACCACTACTGACCCATTTCAATGAAACTAGGGGACAATCTTAATGATAATACTACTTCTTTAAATGGACGACTTAAAACTGTGATTGTGGTAAACATGATCATATCAGCTTTCCAAACGTCAACTTTCTATTTCAGAATCATAACTTCAGCTCAATCGTATGGCTTTTACTTTATCATGTGACACATTACTCGTGTCAAGTTTATTGAGTCAAGTAAACGGTTGTGTTTCTTACGCATATATGTACATAGTTGAATGATGAGGAAGAACGATGCAAGTCCATATTTCTCATGTTTTAAAGTTACAGTCACAGTTTAACTGACATTAAACGATACGATTTGTCCGTGTTTCTTTATTAGCTAGATACAAAAATAGTCGTCGAATCTGCAATCTTATTGATTGTGACCCTTGAATACACTTTATTGCTTGGATTATACATATAAAGAAGTTTAATGTTTCACAAATATTTTTTAGTTATTCATTTAACATGTCTAAAGTGTCATTCTGTGTTTGAAAATACATGACAAATAGAAGTAGTCCTGCATGATAACACTTTATAAAATTCATTTCATGATTTTGTTTGTAGGTTAACACAGATCATTAGAGACACCACTTGTCTGTAAATCTAAAAACAAAAACTGAACGAATGGTACCCTGGCAAACGTTGCAATCACGCTTGCGCTGAATAATGGTACCCTTGATAGGAAACATGGTTCCTTGTTAAATAATGAAAAAAATATCATATTATGCATCAACTCTATTTCATTTTCTTATCATTTGGTATAAACAAACGTATAACCAACGATATACATATCAAAGGTCATGCAGCACAATAATAATGCTAACATTGTCTTAAAACATTGGATGCATTATAAAAGTCGGTTCAATAACATAGCTTACCCAGAGTTTCTAACCAAGGTGTTAATATTGTATATATTCCCAACCCTGTCCAAAATTCTCTATCATTTAATTCTGATATTTTATTTAAGACTACAGGATCATTTTCGAGACCAGCTGTGCCACACTTATCAATTGTATCTATCGATGTTACTCCATCTGGATATCTCTGCAGATCAAGTGCATAACAGAATGTATCTACAAAATGAAGAATATCATCAATTTGAAGCATTAAAAATGCACTAATAAAATAATAAAGCTAACATATGTTTCAGCAAATTAACACATACACAACGATGTTCAAATGAATAAAAATCACATATCAATACCAATTTTCTTTTTGTGAAAACGGAACTCAAGATAAACAATATTAAATTTGTAAAAAAGTATAAATGATAGATGTTGATTCAAAAACTCTGTACAATTTTAGCAGGACATGTTTTTAATTTGAAAAGTATGTCTAAAAGTATCTTTAAAAGGCACCTATAAGACAAAATGATTGCAGAGATCTTAACTACAAGACCTGTTCCATCTAGTTAAAAAATCGACCATCTCGCAGAGAAACTGCGAGGGGAAAATCGTGATAAAAGAATTTAAACAAACGTGCTCTAGTAGGTAAATAGAAACAAATTGTTAGTAAAGAACAAATCGTATACAAAAAGTCATTTAACAACTGTTAAGGATTAGTTTAATTAACAAACGGGGACAGATGGAAAGTATGAAAGAAATAAAAAATGTCACGGTTCGTTCATTTTACTTATCTGTCAGGCTTTCGACTAACTTTTTTTTTATTATTATCAACTATCCGGCAAAATCATGGCACACACTTGAAAACTAATTACCTTGCGACCAACAACCATTGAATATAACATTTCATGCCGATTATACGATAAAGATGTTTAATAGATATACAATTCATGACTACAAGACTTAGTTTATATAAACAAGTAGATGTTGTATGATTGAGAAACTCTCCTCAAGAGACCAAAAATAAAACAGAATATTTGCATGAATTAGTTCAATAATGTCGATAACATTAAAATTCCATGAAACTGGTTATATATGACTGTAACTCAATCAAAAAAACTTAAGAAATATAAGAATTATAGACACTTTCTTATTTACTCGCATTTGGGTTTTCGAAATATATTAAAAAAAAATTACACAATTTTTTGTTCACCGATTTGACTCAAATTCTAATATTCTATTTATAACAATGTAAAACATTTTTCCAAACTATCAAAAGTATAAAATAAACAATTTACAGGACATGGTCTCAACAAGATGCAGCTTCGTTTCGTAATAATTTAAGCCAAGACGCCATCTAATTAACTATCGAGTTGATCTTATATGACCATATAAGCGATGTAAACATAAACACTGATACAAATAGATTAAGCAACTCGTGCAGTTGTTTTTTTTATAGGTCTGTTAAATTTTGTTTTATAAATTATGAATTTATGTTTACGTTTATCGCCGTTTTTCCTTTCTTAGAAAGTTTTTTGAGGATCGAGTTAGTCAATCAAATTATTTGCCTTTGTTTTAATTTCAATGTTGACATTCTGTTCCTTTAAGTAACCATACACGGGTAATGCTATGTTATTCCATCTCTTTCTACGGGGTTAAATTGGAGTTACTATGAATACGGATTTAATGAGGGCGAGTTATTCACTTGCAAGGGAAAAACTTATTATCAATATTTATTATTAATTTGACAAAATTGAACCATTTTAGCTAATAAAAGTAAATTTAGATTTATATATATATATCGTAGCTAGTGTCCCTTTAAATGAAGGCAACGGTGGTATCCCGCTTTTCGATAGTCGAAAGTCGATAAGGCGAAAACAATAATGGTCACACACAAAAACCGTTTGATTCAGTGTACCAATCAAATTTAAAATGTGATCCAAAAAGTTCTCGCTTCGAAAATCGCGACTTCCGGATAGCGTACAGAATAGTATCTACACTGTGAATTTAAAAAAAAATTTAAGAAGATTATTTAGCAAAAATATAGAAGTAAACCTGACTTTAATCAGCCAAACAGTAATGACTGAAAAATAGAAAAAAGGCAATATATATGCCATTAAAGAGGATACTAGTATTACAAAATCTTACTTAAACGCTTAAAGACATTAATTCAGAATGACATCTGTCAAGGGAACACTACCCTATATTAATATCTATTCATTTTCAAACGTATTTATAGAGGTTATCATTGAGTTAATGTATTTGAACTTGATAAAAGTCATGTCTACTGACTGATGTTTAATTACATTCTTATTTTTGCTTTAAAAATATATCATCCAAGCCTTAACAATTAATTCTTTAATAACAGTATATACATTTAAAGCTTATTTGACAAATCTGTTTATAACTATTGAATAAAACATGGTTCTTTAAAAGCTTTACACATACGTTTCAAAGTGGTTTATGTATTCGCTCATATTTACAAAATCACACGCATACAACAAATTACCTTTTAAATACGTCCTTCGTATATCCGGAACAATGTTACCCATTTAAATTTTCCCGATTTAAGATGATCAATATTTTAAAAGGACAAAATAATAACTTTTGAGTTATAATGTTAAATAAAAGCTTACCTTTTATCAGCAATAGCCAAATGGTTACAAGTAGATCGAAACATGTAAATCTCAATGTCATTTTTGATTGTCCCTTTATGTGAACGTTTCAACACCCAGGAAGTTAAGATAGTTATCTATAACGTGTTTGTGTTAATACACATGTATTTATAAGGTTCAACAATGCAAACACTTCCCGGTATACATCAAACAAGAACAAGATTGATTTTCCTTAATTTGATTGTTTTTTCCGTAAATATTTCTTCGTTGAAGTTAAAATACTTGGATTTTAATGAAATATGGATATTTGCAATCAATAAAATTCCAACTTGAAGAAATTCCATCCAATAAAACAAAAGTTATTTCAATTTGAATAGTTTAGTCGTATATTTTCAGGTCTTTTCAGGTCTTTTCAGGTCTTTTCAGGTCCACTTTCAGGTCTGTAGTGTAACCCAATTTAATTGCTTATTCAGGACATGGATACCCACGGTATATATTAACATCACATTAGTTGTGTCTTACTCACATGGTAAATTGAGGTATATTTAACTGTTGAATTGTCATGTCCTGCTAGCGGTCGAAATCTGTAAGGGTAAAATATGTATCATGCAAATTTGTATATAACTTAAGTAATTAATTTAAGGGCTTGATATTTAATTGCTGGTATTTTCATACTTGCGTTTAGCATGTTGCAAAGAGCAATTCAGTGTGCTGTTGTTTCTTTGTTTTCCTCTTATAGTAGATGTGGTTCCTTCGGTCTTAGATTGTTATCCAGATTTGTTTTCTCTCCATCAATTTATGACCACTGAACACCGGTTTACTACTGTTGTCTGAGGATACTTTGTATAAATAATTGCTTTCGGTTATTTTTATCGTAATGACGTGTTAACATGACGTGAACCCAGCTTATTGACTCAAATTATGTTGTAGTAATATTACTCCAACACTTGTTTTCGAAATAAACGTTGGATTATTGTGGTTATTGTGTGTTGTTGACATCACACAGAATGTGCTCATAAAATGCCAATAAATCATTTCAAGATAAATAAGGCACTTATATACACGATGCATACATATTTCGGCAATTTCCTTGCAGAGTACTGTAAAGTTCCAATTGGGCGAAGATTTGACCAACTTACTAAACCTGGTCCCTAATTAATAAATAACATAAGAAGCATTGTTCTGGGGGAAAACAGAAGTATTTAGGTATATTGATATCGGATTGTTGACTATTGGAAACATTTGATTGGATGAAAATTCACATATCAAAGAAAACGAATTTCGAGTTCGACATTGCGGTTTCAAGTATCAGTGATAAATATTTTTTTAAAGTTGCTTTAACTTTCTGTGTTTAAATTGTTTGGGCGATACGATGCCATAACCAGGGTAGATGTTGGTGCTTTCAATATTAAAACATTCTTTCGTAACGTTGATAAGAAAAGTATTGCAAATTCGCGAGTATTTTGTGTACACATGCATTTCTTTTTTTCTGTGAGAATATTAAAAACAAAATTATAGTGCTTCTTGTATTAAATGAACAAATTCCATATTAAAAAAAAGGAAATACAATGCTTAACTCAATTCTTTGATAATTCGTGATTAGTTTAACCAGGGGGCCGTTGGAGATTTGACCATATCAGTAACAACTGGCATAAAACAAAGGACAATAATGATATAACTTCTCCCACAGTATGTGATTTTTTCTTTATATTAAAAATTACCGAACATTGTTGAAATGGAATGCTTTCTGACTAGTCAAAACCAGATTTATTTATGATTAATATAATTAAAAATGGAAATGGTGAATGTGTCGAAGAGACAACAACACAACCAATGCGCAGACCACAGTTGAATGCCACCAATGGGTCCTAAATGCAGCAAGAAATTTCCGCACTCGGTAGAGTCCTTAAGCTGGCCCTAAACAAATTGATATACTAGTACAGTGATAATATACAAATATAGCCTTTGTATGAGGTCGATACAAGGATATATTGACCTGAAAGAAGTATATTGACTGAGGACGAAGTCCGAGGTCGATATACTTCTTTGGGTCGATATCTTCTGTATCGACCTCATACAAAGGCTATATTTGTTATATTATTAATTTCCGAACATATTTGTATCAAAATCGTCATTTCGCAGTTTGTTGGAATTATATAGATATTACATTGTTTCCTTGACAGTAACAACATATTAGTTGTTATTTCATTTACTTTTTTTTTTGCATCTTATGTATTTGAAGATTTTTTTCGTCAAATAATCGATCACAGATATCATGTGTTTCAAAACGATAAACAATATCCTGAAATTCATTACATGACGTCACAAAGTAAATCGGTTTTTAGATATTCTAAAAATAACCGTGCGATATTCTTTTTGCCGGTCAATATGCATTTTGCTATCCACCGTTTTCTCTCTACCTTCGAAAATACAGTTTAACATGTGACTATCCACAAACGAATCAAATTTGTTAAAATATACGAATTAATAATATTATACAAATATAGCCTTTGTATGAGGTCGATACAAGGATATATTGACCCGAAAGAAGTATATTGACTGAGGACGAATCAAATTTGTTAAAATATACGAATTAATAATATTAGACGACATAGGAAACATCAAATTATACACAAACTAAAATTAAAAATCACACAAGACTAACAAAGGCTAGTTAAGTCGACATTTAGACTGTCATGTTGTTGATATTTACTTGACAGAAATACCAAACTACAAAATATTCAATGTATTAAATATATGTGTTAGTAGCATAATGTCAGAAAAAAATATCGGAAAAAGACTTAAGTTTTAACAAGAAGTGGCGAGAAAGGTTCAGTATTTATGGATGTTCTTCAGACCAAAATGACGTTTACGTCTCAACACAATTATTATAAGTCATTAAATTACAAAAAACACAGAATATGAGTTTATTATGTAACATGTGCATTGGTGTGTGACTGCATGGTAGCCTTCACATTATTTCGGCAATACTTATGGTTTAAACGAGTGACGAAATATATCAGAGGGAGAGTCAAACTCGTAGATCGAACTTAAACTGACAACGCCATGGCTAACACAGAAATAGTCAAACGGACACCTACTAGCACACAAGACACAGCACAGAAAACTAAAGACTAAGCAGCACGAACTCCACCAAATACTGGGATGATCTATCTCGTGTGCTCCGCGAGGGGAAGCAGATCATGCTCCACATGTAGCTGTATTCGTGTTGCTCATGTTATGACAAATCCGGTAATAGTTTACTTCAGATGTAATCAATGTTTAAATATATTGTAACATTAACACATATAAAAGAGGGACAAAAAATATAATATAACTAGTTGATGAACTTGGACTCAAATGAAGTCACTGTTATTCAGTTGTTGGAGTTAATTACAGCATTTTGTATACGTTTTTCGTTTATTGTTTTGAAAATAAACCAGACAGTTAGTTTTCTTGATGAATTGTTTTATATTTGTCTTTTCTGAGCCTTTTATTGCCTACTACTTTCATACATTGTTGAGGGCCGTAGAGGGTTAATTTAAAGTGTGCGCCACATTTTTTATGTTATTTCAAAAAGGCAGAAAAAAAATATAACAGTGATCTCTTATAATTCATTCTTAATTCCATTTTAAACCAGAGAGAATCATGATCACATGACAAACGTATTTTTATGAGCAGGTAAAAAACCCAACGTCAAGCTATCAGAATATGCTTTAAATGCAAAATCAAATTATTAATGTTTGGACCGTCACTTTTCACAGTGAACATTACACAGACAGCAGGAGAGAAACAGGGTTCTAGGAAGCCCCTTACAAATTTTTTAAACAATAATTCTGCTTCTATTCATGCTTTAAAAAAAACATGTTAAGGTAGATATATGGTATACCGCCATCTTGGATTGTACAATTACAGTACAAAATAGGGAAATTTTTTATTTTTACTTGTGGCAAGAAAACAAGTTCGGTGACACCATGTTTTCTTTTTATTTTCTTAAAACATATTATAAAACCTATCTTCTCACAATTTATTTCAAAATTCTATCTCATAGAATTTTTTTTATGCACTGTTATGTGTTTTTTCATGAACAAACTAACCAAATTTAGGCAATTTTCAACGACTCATTGCTTGAAAAATAGCACGGTGACCCATACTTTTTATTATATTTTTGAAAAAAGCATAGATAAATCTTCATTTTGTCAAATTAAGAAAATTCTGTCTCAAAAAACATTTACTTATGATCTACCTTAAGTAATAATCCAACAACGTAATAAACGCATTATTAGAGTACCACATATAAAACAGCTTTCGCGTTCCATAGATAAGGAATATGGTAACTAATGCACTTAACTAAAAAACGAAAGCAGTTAACACTTAAGTACAATTCGGTGAAAGTATTTAATAATGTTAAAAAAACCCTGAAAATTCATTATTGCCTAGTCGATCTGAAAGCGTCTATAAATCATTTATCCCTATTTAATCATACTAAGCTTTTGATGAAAATGGCGTTTCAAACGAGTTATTAAATAGTCAGATATTTCCTGATAACAAATCATTTATTTAAATACATATTTAAACAAAACACTTATGCATCCTGTGTTTTCAATGTAGTCTTTCAAAAACGAAAGAAAAAATCTATAATTCAATATCATATGAATTTATATATGAGCATATGTCGTATGTATCATTCGGACATCTATTTGAAATAAAAAACGTATTATCTATTTGTACAATTCAAAAATTAGATGGTCTTTGCTATCAATCAGTAGCTAGAGTTATTCGTGAAATAATTAAAGAAGTGACATACTTTTTTGAAGTAAGAATGGTAACGTACTGTTCAATGGGTTTAAAATTTCCCGATAAAGGGGCAAAGAAGTATTTTGGCTTAATTTTTAATCCCAAATAAGTATGCTGTCGGACAAAAAATGATTGTAGTATAACAAATATAAAAATTGAAAAACGGGTGACTGTTTCATCGTTAAATAATTGTTTTTCCTGCAGGAAGTCAACTTTATAAATTATGTATTAGATCCAATACGAAGGTACATATAACAAAGAAACAAGCCGGAATTAACCGTTGCCGGTAAATTTATCTGTAGTTATAGTCAGGTGAGTTTCGAGGCGATAAACGAGAACTTAGACCTGACAACGAGTGCAGACAGATTAAGACATGACTCATAATCATAGTTTGTTTTTGTTGCCTGTTTGATTGCAGTACCATTGTCATCGTTAAATAGTAGAAATAGGTCTCTTCCTTGTTTATGGGCCTGCAAGTCTGGGATTGCTGTTTAGATCTGTTGAATGCACTCTTACAGATGAGTATAACCCAAACTGTCCTACTCAAGAGGTATACATTCTCGTTGAGTCTGCTAATTTGAATATTGGAATCACATCCCAGTCTTTGCGTGATTCTTCTATGTAAACTTCCAGCTCATTAAGAACGCTCCCTCGGATAAGATTGTCTTAACTTTGAACTTTGAACATCTTTAGTGGTCTAGCTCTATTATTGTCATTGTTGCAGAGCCAACACTTTGTCGTGCTATTTTACTTTTAGTCCCAACCAGCTCATGACTCTCTCCTTGTCTCTTCTGCTTTTCATGACTGTCTATCTTTAACTTATTTCTACGTGTTTTGTGCCAATTTGCATTGTACAGCTGCAAGTTTAAAGCCAAATCTCTTTCGTCAATCGGAATCAAGGAACCATTCAATTAGCTTACATCGTTCTAAAATTGTTTCAGGTGTTTTGTATCCTGTTCCAACATCTAGGTCATATCGTTTGATAAGCGAGACCCTGTAAATTTTCTTTAGTCTGTTTTTTGCATAAAAAAGCCCAACATTTTTTTCAATCAAAGTCGGCAGATATAGAAGATTTTGATGGTTATGTAGGATCTACAAATTTACACCGTTTTCACATTGCTAAAACTACTAGTTTATATCTCAAAATATACAGCTACATGACTACCAATACCTAAAATGACAAAATAAATCTTATTTGTTCATAATGCAATCGTGTTTCCTTACTTTTAAACTACCTTGCACCAAAAAGAATCATATGGTAACCTAGTATTAGTCAAATTTGTTAATTTTGATATATGAAAAAAAAGCCGCCAATTTTGAAATTTCGAGGTGGGTCCATAGGTAATATTTTTTTTAGAAAACCCATCTCTACCATGTCAAATTTGATGCTTTTATCATCAAACCCACAATTATTTCACCAATCAGCCGGACTATTTAGTACTTTAACAATTGGAAACAACGAGATACATTTTGAACAAGATGTTCAGTAAAAAATAGAAGATACAGCACAGAACAGAAGTAGCTTCTGGTGGAAATGCTGAAGGTTTTAAAGAGAAAAAATCTGCATGGTAGGAGCTTTTGTTGCCATAAAGATAAGTTGCAAGTTTCAATAAGACTAAACCATGCCATTGATTATGCTATTCAGACAGATAACGTTCTGATTCAAAAGGTATAGTTAAAAAACTGGCAATTTGATATCTACTGTCTTCAGGACACGCATTTAACAGAACAAGACGAATTAAGGTAGATACATGGTATACCACCATCTTGAATTGTACAACAACAGTAAAAAATCGGTCTAGTTACTTGACTAAATCTGCAAATTTGAAGATAGATTTGCAATTTAAAGGTTAGACTGTTTAATAATATAAGGAAAACTTGGTAATTTATTGTATAATTCAAAATATTTAAACAAATATAATTGTTTTTGCTTTAAAAATCATTTTTTTTCAAATGAGCCATTTAGTAAAAAAAAGTATACTGGACTGATAGGGAATTTTTTTCTTTTTACTTATAGCAAGAAAACAAGTTCGTTGACACCATTTGTTCTTTTTATTTTCTTAAAATATATTACAAAACCTATCTTTTCACAATTTATTTCAAAATTCATTCTCATAGATTTTTTTTTATGCACACAAATATGTTTTTCCATGTACAATCTAACCAAATTTAGGCAATTTTCAACGACATATAGCTTGAAAAATAGCACGGTGACCCATACTTTTTATTATATTTTTGAAATAAGCATAGTAAAATCTTCATTTTGGCTAAGTATAAGAAAATTCTGTCTCAAAAAATATTTACTTGTGATCTACCTTAAACATTAAAAATCAGTGGAAGTAGAATGCCTTTTCAATTCATTTACATCAAATCAGAAAGGTATGATCATCTTTTTTTAATGAAAATTTTGATCTTGAAATTCACAAAGTTAAAAAGATGAGGATGAAAACCTTCTTGGTTTGGACATTATAATTGGAGAATTACATTAATTAATATGTATGGGCCGATTGTAGACACTCCTTTCTTTTATCAAAAGGTAGCAGACATTATTAAGTAATTTGATAACCAATCTTGTATTCTTTGTGGTGATTTTAACCTAATTCAAAGTTTCAATCTTGACACTCATAATAATGTTAATATCAACAAACAACTGCAGTCTAGAGAAAAAGTATTACAGATAATGGAAGACGTTAATCTAGTTAATCCACGTAGAGAATAATACCCCAATGTGAAAAGATTTAATTGCAGGGAAAACAACTTTAAACAATCTCGTTTAGATTTTTTTTCTGATTTCTGATAATATTTTCCCCTTTGTTAGTGGTGTTTAAATTGATAATAGTTACAGGTCTGATAATTCACCAGTGATCCTTTCTTTCTTGATTGGTTAATTTTAAAAAGGCAGAGGCCTTTGGAAGTTCCCATTTTTCCTGATACTGACTATGTTAAAGAGATTATGTAGTAAAAGAACAATATGAATTACGTGTAAGAATAGTGATAGAATGCATTGTCTTTGAACATTTATGTATGGATAAAAGATAAAAAGTTTGTAGAGTTGTGTTGTTAGATCATCACACGTGAAGTTAGAATAAGATACATATGTTGCAATGTTTTATAGCATGGTTTAGCCGTATTTTGAAAATCCTATTCCATGTATCTTTAAAAATGTTAGATCAGGTTTATTTTGGAGAATTATTGCTATGCATTTAACTGAGATAAAGTTGTAAAACAGGTACATTGATTTTAAGGAGCTTTGAAAAAAATACGAGAGTCTGCATCTCAAAAGTTGTGACATTCAGAAAGCTTGATATACTCTAGGTTTAATAGAAATTTAAGGATAGAAAGAGATGATTATGAACATTAAGATGAGTTCAATTTCGTTAATCTGGTTCATCCACTAAGTCCTATGGAAAAGTAGTAATCAAGACTGACAATATCACCGTAGTGCGTTGCATTGACAAACTCTAAAATGTTCAAACCTGTTACGAAAATCCGAAAATGTACTCTAGATCATATCCATGCTCATACACTGAACTTGAGATTTGTCCATAGTCTTGGTGTATATTTAATAATATTATATAGTCATGTAGCATAGGATGTCTTTTAATTCAATATACGAAATATTGTCAATTAAGGCAGATCAGGAAGATCAATCAGATGGATGAGAAAAAATACTATTTGCTTCAAAATGAGAGAAATAGAACAGTTTAAACTTTATTTTGATACATTTTGAGGAAAAGCTTTAAAGTATGTCAGCACATTGATTCTGGATTTCTTGTTTCAGCAGCATGAGTATGTATTATCAAATCAGAATAACGTATGTATTTTTAATTATTTTTTCAATATATTGTGCCCTAATCTTTGACGACAAATGGTCAAATTTGTTTAAGAATAAAAACAGTTCTATCGATCTCCATCAAGTGTAACTTTAAATTAAGACATATCGATGATTAATTTGTCAAAAAAATAAAGGCCTCAACAAAGTAAACACATACGCATGAATCTATAAAATTCAAAAGATTGGTTCTAAAATCTCATTCTCTAAACTAAAATGCTACGCTTGTAGACACACATATCCGCTAGCTGTTCATTTTGCCCTCCATCGTTTACTTTTATCACATTGAACCTCAAGTAAATGTTTGGCCAAAGACTTTCATTTATTTCAAAGTTGACAGATGAATAATAATAATAGAAAAAAAACCACAATTTTAATGCGTTCATTTGTCGATATTTAACATAACTGATTTAGAGTAGCATATATGCAATCACAAAACAATTTGTTCGACAAATTTACTAATACTCGTTATTTCATTTTCATCTTAATTCTTTCTTGTTTCACATATATTTCTCGATAGTAATTTATGATATCCGTTTCAATCTTTAAAAATGTATATTATATCAATGTATGCTTTGTATAAAATATATTATAGAAACACTTTAACAGTGAGACAACACTGATTATGACCTGATTTTGGGTCCGCCATCGTGAAATGATCGTGAATCAAATTACGGTCATTACCTTTACCCAAGTGATTATGTATAATTGTGGTTTATTGATTAAGACATCATCAATATTTCGGCAGTATGAGGAATGTATTTGAAAGAAATGTCATATTTAAAGAGGGGCAAAAGATACCAGAAGGACAAACACTAATAGATCAACAAAAATGTGTCCATAGTACATGGATGACTCACTCGCACTTTCGTTTCCTCTGTTCAGTTCTCCGTGAAATTAATTGGGATCAGACATCTGATTTGGCATTTAAATTAGATATATCATATCGTAGGGAAAACATGGAAAACGTGTACAAAGTTTTAAGTTGATTGGACTATAAAAGACTAACTTGACCAAAAACTTAGACCTGACAATATAATATCCCTCTTATATAATAGGTGGGGTATACAAATAAATTTGACATCGTCATGGCTAAAAAAATAAATAAACAGAAAAAGTACACAACATAAAAAACCAACGGCAGCAGGAACCCCACTTCATATGCTTCGGAACGGTAAGCCGATCATAAATCACAGGTGTCACACGTTGTTTTGCTCATATTATTACAAATCCGGTAAAAAGTCTTAATTCGGTAGGTCGTATTCATGTTATTCGCGGAAAAGGAATGGGATTGCAGTTATGATATTAGGAAACTGATTATTATATTGTATAAGTGTGTAACTTAAACGGATCAATGGAAGAATGTATACCGATAACGTCTATTTTTTAACATTATAAAGTTTAGGAGATTGTTTGATGTTTGACATGTATTTTATCTATATTAAATAAAGATGTTTCGTTACTCTGAATAATTTGTTTTGTAAGTCATTTATTAATCTTGAATGTCATTCAACGCAAATATAAAAATGATCTTCATACCATACATGATTAGCAAAATCTGTTATCAATCACATTTTTCCTGCTGACAACAGTTATTAAATAATGCAATGGCCTCAATAAAAGGCTAGGGCAAGGTAGTTGTCTCAATGTTATTCAATGTTTATAACATGTATAATGTAAATATAAATAAACAGGTTATCGCTGACTGATTTATAAGTTATACGTTGTTACGTTCCCTATTGGTTGTTGTGCATATAAGAGCTGATAAGTTACACATAAAAGTTTAAAACAGTGATCATGTAAGATAATCAACATATTGGTCAGGTCATACAGAGTCTTTGATAATACGTAAGTATATGGAGAAAAGTGATGTGCCAAATTGAATATTGTTTTGTGAAATGTTTTTGCCTTACATTTGAAATGTGCATTAAAAGGTTACTATAACAAATATATTTGTCAATTTTGTACAATGCAATCATGCATCTTTGTGTACTTATTTAAAATGTCAACAACACATACACTATACTGCTTTTTTTCAAAATTATGTTCATAAAGGACAACTTCAATGATAATGTATTTACTATGTGTTTAATGATTTCAGTTCTTCAATCGACAGTATGTATTGTGTGTCCTGCTTGGTTATTTTCGCCGTGGTTGTATCAACTTCTGGTAAGAGAAAAAAAAACCTTATTTATGCGGTATTGAACAATCAAGATGGTAAATGGTAGTTAAATTGGAAATATTAAGTGACCCTATTTGACCGGTTAACGGACTACAAAGTAAACTCCTTACCTTAATGAAATTCCATTGTTTCCGCTCATCATCCCGGTCGACTTCCCTTTTCTACAGGACCTACCTAATATATTGATTGATGATCGTCCTGCAGACTTAATGCAAACAAATACAGGTTGGTACGCCCGCCTCGTGATCCCGTTTAAGCAATAACCTAGTTATTCACAAGTGGTCGTTGATCGTGTCGTTAATTGCCAGTATTATTTGGATGGATAAAACTTATGACCATATATTGTGTTTTGTTAAAACGGAAAATAATAAAACCATAGTAGGGAGATTGTATCCCTTTTTATACACACTCAAACTATATACTTGATATTGAAATTAATTATGTGCGCCAGACTTGCGTTTTGTCTACAGAAGACTCATCAGTCACGCTAGAACAACAACAAAAAAAAAAAAAAAACAAACTTAAAAGGCCAAATAAAGTACGAAGTTGAAAAGAATGATTATTTATTAAGTGGCGAGTGTTCTATATACTTTAGTCAGGTTTTCGTTACAGCATCCGCCTACCTACGATGAAGGTAAATCAAGAAAAGCGCTGTGGACGCATATGATTATTAAACGTGTTGTTTTCAATGTTTGACATCACTGAGTAGATACCTCTGCTGGTGGACTATCAGTCCCCGATGGTATCATGAGCTCAGTAGTCAGTATTTCGGTACTGCCATGATTTAACAAACTTTACTATAATTGTCCGTTTATAAATTTTGAAATTATTAAGAAACTAAGATTTCAACTCCATCAGGCAAAGTTGACTTTAGATGAATACGGCTATTATTTTAGGTATTTTTGTCATATAGCTCTACAACGGTTTTGGTACTTATACATCTTCGGATTCAAATGTTTGGCTGCTGAGCGTTCCTGTTGAAGGTAACTCCAAAAAAGCGCGTCGGACGCATAGAAATATAAAACGTATTGTTTTCATTTTTTTTTACGATTTGATTTCGTTAAATTAATAACTATGTATTGTACTATAAGGCAACTGCTCTGTCCCTTGATTTTCGAAAATCTCAACGTATTGTACGCTAATCTACTGACATCCTACACATATTAGGATAAAATTAATATGTTGTACATCAGCATATTTATTTGCTAATTATGTCTTGCATATATTGGTGTAAGCGTGCAATACCTAAACATTTGCAAAACAATTGTTGTTAGCATGTCGAAATGTACTATTGTATTGTATATTTGTGTATTTCTCTGTCCTGAATGTTCTTGCATTTATTTTTACTATATTTGTGACAGGTAATGTTGTCATTTAGTGGTATATTTAACATTGCCATAATGCGCGAGGTTTGACTAGCTAAAAAAGATTAGATTTAACCCACTATTTTTTCTTAAAATGTCCAGCACTAAACTCAACTAAACTAAACTAAAATGGCAGTTTTTATTTTATAGTTCGTTTTTGTATGTGTTGCATGGCCTTTAGTTTTTTTTGTTGCACTCCAGTGTGTCTGTTGTTATGTTGTTTTCCTCTTAAAGTTGATGTGTTTTCCTCGGTTTAAGTTTGAAACCAGGATGATTTGTTTTCTCTTAATCGATTTATAACTATTGAGCAGCAACCCTCTATAGAAGAAAGCATGATAGTAAATACAAGTCCGTGAATATCGTAACAATTTGGAGATATATACTCCGTATGAAGGTACTGCTGGAATGTTGCAACATAATAATGAAAGTTCACAATTTGAAAGCTGACATCATCTCTGTTTTTTTTTCAACCGACCCTCTTTGTCGATTTCTAAATGTAAGTCTAGATATGAGGCAGACTTAACCGTAGCTGTTGTTTCCTTTATCTCTAGATCAAATGGATAGATGCGTTCAACATATATAGTCCCCCAAATTTGTTTAGTGAGAGAACATCATCTATATAGCGGAACGGAAAGTAAAACGATATTGATAACTTCGTATCTTTCTTCCTAAGAAGTTCCTGTATGAAGTCACCCTCATAATAATACAGGAATAGGTCGGCAAGAAGAGGATCAACATGTGTTCCCATGAGAATGCCGATAGTTTGTAGAAAAACACGTCATCCACACGTAACAAATATGTTGTCAATTAAAAAATCAAGCATCTTGATAATGTCAGTTTCAGAAAATGTTTGTTTGAATCAGAGCGATTCTTTACAAAGTAAGATGTATCCCTCCCTAGGACAATATACTTGTATCTACGTTGGTTTTGTTGATGAAACAAAGCAACACCAACTCTTTCAATTTATTTTTTAGTTTGAAATGAGGAATACCTAAGTGTAGAAAAGTCAAATGTTTTAATATGATTGCAAGATAAACGATAAACCGTTCTTTGTAAGGACACTAATGTAGCTTATGTATCAAATACAGTGATAGAAGATCCAATTCTTCATTTTTAGTTTAAACTCCAAAGGAACATAGAAAAGACCTATGATTATCCAGGATGTTCTCTTTCGTAAGTGTAGTGAGGGTATATGTAGAGTTTCGTCCATTGCCTGGCATAATCTTCGATTGAATCCATCAATCTTTTGAAGTTATATTTCCCATTGATGGATTAAGGCTCACGATATTTCGTACCTTTGAATAACACATTCCGAAGGGAAGTGTTATTGACTATGCATATAGTTACGTTATATATAATGACGTAAGCTCCCCCTTCGATCTTTATCGATGTTAGATTTTATATATTTCCAAGTTATGGGATTTTATTCAGGAAAAGGGGTGATTTTACTTTTTTACGGACAAAGTTATTACAGTGCTAGCAGTTCTCATAAAACTTTGGTGAATGGTTTATATCAAAATAACATCCCTTTACCGGTGTTTATTTTTTTCACAAATTTTAGTGATATGACATTGTGAGGATTTTGAAATTTTTGAAAAAAGCAACAGACTTATCATGCGCTCATGGCGCAGCTGTTTATTTTATTTTTATCATTATTAGAACGAGACATTAACAAACTCGTTTCTTAGTATAAAAACTGTATAATATGCTTTTTGTTAAAGACTTTTATTAGAGATTAGTAAAGTAATATTTAAACAAACTATTTTAAAGAATTCCACTCATCAGAGAAGGCACATGAGAGAAGCAACATCGACAAGGGCCTAACAAGTGAAAGGTAATAGGGTAAATGTATATAATAAACCAAAATTTTTAACATTTATACATTTCAGATTGATTAATTACTGTTTGTTGGTTGTTTAACGTTCAGTGGCAAATATGTCATGCATGTTCTGGACGAGAAAAAGTTAATGATAAATAAAATAGGAATGTCTTGAAGTAGACGTCATCCGGGATGAAGGTATGGGTTTGAAATGCCACTCGAAACTTATAGTTTATTGGATAGGAATAGAAGGTATGCCTTGCAACAGTTGACCTACGGAACCCTCAAACAGTTGTTGCAATGGTTTTTAACGTACACAGAGCGTACACAAGATATCGAACGAATTTAACGTCTCCATTTTGACCGGACATGGGTTCTATCTTTTACATCCCACACATTCAAACGGACGCGCCACTTACTTGTTTCACTGCCAGTCGGAAGAAGACCAAGTGACTATACTTCTATACACCAGTCACCCGTAGGGGTTATACATTGAGGACCATGTTCGATCCGTAAAAGTGAACGTTCCGTGTAATTCAGTCATTCGAAATAATTATAAATTTCTTTTCTTTTATAGCATATAACGTCAATTTGTATGCCATTGGCCTCCTGGGAACACCATAACTAAATACATGTTTCCTCAACTTTGTTGCTGAAGCAGTAAATGAATTCATAAAGGAAATATTATTAAAAAGTAAAAACACAAAAATACTGAACTCCGAGGAAAATTCAAAAAGGAAAATCAAAAGGCAAAATCAAAAGTCCAAACACATCAAACGAATGGATAACAACTGTCATATTCCTGACTTGGTACAGGCATTTTATAATGTAGAAAATGGTGGATTGAACCTGGTTTTATAGCTAGCTAAACCTCTCACTTGTATGACAGTCGCATCAAATTCCATTACATTGTCAACGATGCATGAACAAAACAAACAAACTCAAAGAGTAAAAATGTCAAAAAAGGGGTAGAGCAGTCAATATTGTGTTATCATCTTAATATCACTATAAAAACATCTAATGTAACGAAGAAGCACAAAAAGGCATGCATCAAATTTAACATACTTATATTGCTTTTCTTATACGACTTAATTTATCTATGTAAAGTCTACCCGTAAAGGATAAAAGTTTTCAGTACTGGTGTAAAATTGCGCGTTTGAAATTCGCACTTGTAGACATAAAAATAATTTTGCGACTGTCGTTCGGTTGACGGCATACATAAATGCAGAGTCACGTATAGTAGATATAACAAAAAACAGACTTAACAGTAGAAGTAATAATAATAAATAAGATAATTGTGTGGTTCAAAGTATGACGGGATACATAAAACTGTTTACAAATTTACTACAGTAAGGCACATTAACATAGGTTTCAACTATTCTTCATGATATTTTGTTTTTCTTAGACTGCGACGTAGTTTGTACCAATCTGGTCCAGGCAACAAAGAATACCTCTTCTTTTTGCATTATTTTCAAGCCATAAATCGTGAGAATGCTTATATAAAGAGTATACATAACAGCAGAATTCAAAACTGGGGCCCGGCATTTGGAATTTCTAACATGTACATATCCTATGATGAGGCTATCCGAAAAATAACAAATTATTATAAGGATCATGCTACAGAAGGTAGGTATACCCTAACAAGATACGTATAATCATTGTGTTTGTTCTTGTATCGTGCTTGTAGCACAAATCTCCAAGGATAAGTGGAGGGTTGGGTGCCGGTTAAATTGTTTATCATTGCTATGTTCTGTGTTGTAGATGCGATTCTGACTTTAAAAGGTTAAAATAATCGAATATACCATGTGACCGAACGCATAATTCTTTGATTGTTGGTTACGTAACTTCCAGTGACAAATATGTCATGCATGTTCAGAACGAGAACAAATCGACCCGTAAGACAGTTGTTTCAAGGGTTCTAAACGTACACAGATCATGGCAATCACTTTGAACGAGGCATCGAATTTGTTTACCTAAATATATCTGAGTGACGTGGCTGCATACAAATACGTCCCACACAGCCAAACGCACTCCCAATATTGGCAGAGATTTGTTGTCGGTCGGGAGTTCTGTGGTGACAATATTTGTATTACAAAGTAAAACATGGAGTCCAAACTTAATTTACATTATGTTAAGAAATAAAACCAAAAGAAATTTTACATAAATTTAATGATGTGAACCATTTCTTTAATTTTTGCAACACCAAAGATGTGACGTAAGTGTAACTTCGCCGTTTGTATTCACTTACAGAGCAACGTCACAAGAAGTCAAATAAATTAAAAATAAATTCAAGGTATTCAAATTATTTTGTGGAAGATAATGTAATTTGATTAAGAAAGTAGCTAACATTGACATGATTGGTAATCCTTTATAATTACATGTATGAACCTTCTCTCTACACGGTTAAAAGTTATATTCAGTATAACGTTTTGTTTTTGGAGATTGTTATATTTAGTAATAAGTAATTTTTAACCATGTCCACATAAATACATTTATTTTGTATTTGATGAAGACGTGAGAAATGCAGCTCTACAAGAGATTGAAAGTATTATTTACTATAGAAAGGGCCAAGGAATAAAGTATGGAGGTCTTGATTCTGCTCATCAGAGAATCCTTGATTTGTGGATGATAGCAAAACATAGTCTCCAGTCTTGACACATGAATCATTATTAAATCATATTGATATATTTGGAGAGTAAGATTATCATTCTGTTTCATTTGCATTTAATGTAGTATGTAGATGTACGTTATTGTACAGCAATAAATATTCAAGTATTATTCAGACATTATATTTAGTTCTGTTATTTATGTATTTTAACAAATACGTTCTAACTACTACTTCGATTGCTTACTTGACAGCACATCCCATGTGTACAGTCTTAGTTATTGACTTTGATGATGATTTTTTAAAAATTAAGTGTAGATATACAACTTCAACAATAGCCAAAAATCTTGCTTACACAATTGTGATCCACAAACAAACCATTAGCATTGCTGGCACTGTGAAAAAAAAATCAAAGATGAGATCAGAAAATAAGATGGTTGAATATTGTCAATCAATAAATCTGCTGACAAATAAAACTATTCGCAACTTAATTTACAGTTTATATATCTCCCCATAATAGTTGACACAGTGGTAAAGAAATTATTCCAGACAATAGCCCATATTTTACTGATTTTACAGTTAACGAAATTTGTGACGAACTTTCAAACCCAGTGTGTAACTGATGTTGTTAAATTTAAACCAAAAATAATGGAAATCTAATCAAACTAAACATTTATCTTTAACCCTAGAACTCTGACGACTCCTCTTTCATTGGGATGTTCCAGAATTTATAGGTATATCCCTTATCGAATTTCATGCTTCAAATGTCAACAGTTTGGTCATGGAACTAAACAATGACATGATAGTTAGAAATGCTTCAAATGGTCTAGCGAAAAACATGAAGGAAATACCTGTAAATCTGAATCTTCTCAAAGTGGAAAGTGTGGTAAATCCCATTTTTCATCATCTAGGGAAGTCCCCGTTTAGCTGAAAGAAAGAAATATAATTAAAATAAAAAAAGAAAAAGACATGAATTACCCAGAAACTGCATAGATTGCTTCTGTTTCGAATGATCTTCCAGTATTTTAACAAACCATCGTATGTAAATAAAGTTGGTCGTTCATTCAGTCACGAGTCTACACAAACTCACATGATGACCTTGCAATTGATGCTGACAATCTTATAATGTTGCCTATTGAAACTGTATCTTCTGATAAAACTCCACGAAACCCAAAGTCTACAAAAAAACAGTACTCAGTCAACTCAATCGTCATAGGCGAGCTCAATACCTACATTAATGAAAATAAGAAATCAAGTAAAAGATGCAAATAGTTTGGGCAATATATCTGTCTTGGACCCTTCTCGTAAACATCGTAAATAGTCATTCTACATGTGCATGAAATGAAAAGTATACTAGTGTTATCGTCTGCATCTCGCAGACTACTAAAGCCTAGTCTTCCTTTCGTTCTATAGAACAGTAGAAAGTCTTCAAAACAACAGCAAATCCGTCCTCTTAGAAGTCGTTTGATAGGAGGTCGCGGGGTAGATGTCAAAGCGGTATTACACCAGGTATGAGAAAATCGACGACTCTCTTTACAAAATAATTTCCGCACTAAATTATTAATAAAAATTGGAAGTGTTGTGCCATCCGAAAGATTACTATCTCAGAGTGATCGAAATATGAATGCTAGCAAACTCGATAGTATGTGTCTTTCAATTAATAAACCATAACATATATCATTCAACATGTTCAATGCATTTGCCGAGGTTTTAAAATATTTTTCCGAGTTAACGCGTTTGTTCAGTGTGTTTAATTTATTGCATTTTGTCTAAAGAAACTCCTCTAAGAAAAATGATGACAATGTATCTTTAAAAGGATACAACGTATATAGCACATTACCCAGGAAGACGAAAACGTTGTGCACGATGTTCCTACAACACGACATTACACCAAAATATTTGACGTCAAAGAGGTTTTTCTGAAATTTGGACGTTGATTTGAAATTAAAGATAACTAGTTCAATTTCTAAAAGGGAAAATCCATTCTGTTCCTTTTTTACTTTTGTTTACCACTACATTACACTATAATAGTTCGAACGGTTAAACGTACAATGTATGTTGAACTTCATAATTTCCTGCTGCAAAACTATGGGACCAATTGTGATCGATTTAATGCATTGAATGCATTTTAATACTTTATTACTATCTGAAGAGTTAAAATGTTAATATTGGCTATAAAACTTGTACATCTTTTACAATATTTTGTAAATTTAGTATGACATGTCTCCTTCATTATTTGACCCAAAGACCATTTTAAACATACACGTTTAGCACAATATTTTTTAAAATATGGCCGTCAAACAAAACTGGATAAGTGACATTGAAATAAAAATCAACAAAATCCTAATGAATATCAAAACTTTAATCCACAAATGAATTAAAGAAATATTCTTGTCTTTCGACCAAAAAGAAAGTCGCCCAAACGTTATACATCTATATCATTCCGGTCTTTAGACCAAATATTCATGTATTTTCTCATTCATAGAAAAATTATAAATCCGTTTTCTTTCATCTGACCAGCCGTTCAGTGTAGCAATGTTTTCGTAATGCCGCAAAAAGTCAAACCAAACATCTTGGGTAGTCCCATCAAAGGTTCTTTTCGCATGTATTTCCGACTGTCTAGCTGAATTTTCTCTTCCAAAACTTTCTTCTGGCTCGAATGACAATTTCTTCCGCACTCTCTGATCTTTTTCTTGATAAGTCCTTTCTGGAGGAGTAAAATTGCTTCCATCCATCGGCTGCACTGTACATGGTTCATACAATGAATTCTTACGTGTTTTATCTCCCTCAATCACTTATAATCAATACACTAATAAACACAATTCCCAAAATCCGTTTAAGGAAAAATCCTTTCCATCCACTTGATTCATTTTCACCTGCTACATTACCGCTATTGCCGCTCAAATGATTAAACTGCTCGGTCACTGGTGTACCGGTCATAACTGGATACGAATATTGACTAAACACAGAAGGTATTTTACTAGGCGGAGTCGTCGGATCCTGATACTGTGAAACAAACATCGATGTCGTCTGACTGTAGGGCGGATTATTGATTTTGATTAATATTCCAACCCGGATTTGTAGGAGTAAATATTCCAGGTCGTGTATCATACTGATTATTA
Organism: Mytilus galloprovincialis; assembly: GCA_037788925.1. Taxonomy (NCBI): domain Eukaryota; kingdom Metazoa; phylum Mollusca; class Bivalvia; order Mytilida; family Mytilidae; genus Mytilus; species Mytilus galloprovincialis. Next base: position 16,059,667 of record CM075339.1, read on the forward strand.
TTATGCCTATCAACACAAGTAAAATCCATAGGATAAGTGCCATATTTCGTATAGTCTCCGTTTGAATCTCCAATCACAATTTAAACATAATAAACCTTGCACTAAAGGTACTGTATTCTTTCATCTTCTGGAATCATCGATCCCACCGCTGCCATCATTTTGTAACGTGAACCTTTATGGGCAACGCAGAATAGAGTCAAACAAAATTTAAAACCAATTGTTCAGCGAACAATTGAAGGTCTTTCCACATCAAAGAAATTTTGAAAGAAGCAACTTTCTTAGACTGATGCGATAAATAACTGGTTTTGATATGCTTTAAAGTGTACTAAAGAAGATAACCTACGTGCTACTTCCGGTTAAGGAAATGTTACTTCCGGTCTCATATGATAGCTTCTTTCACACTGATTCCAAAAAGTTTTATATACTTTTTGCTGTAAACCCGGATATAATTGGCCACTTCAGGTTTACAGAAAGTCATTTCTAGTCTTTAGTGATAAGTAAATGTATATGCGATTTTTTGTGTTTCTTTGGTTCTTATAACGTTACTCTGTACTTTAAAACATCCCGTCAATATGACAATGCCCTATTATATGTTATAAAAATATATTGCTATTATGCATTAGAAAATACGTTGAACCACAATCGTCAAAATTTTCCAATCGCGTATTGGAATGAACTATTTGTGGATTCTTATAAATTCTATATAACTTTTTGACTATTTTAAATCTTGGTCTATTTTTAAAATTAATTCTTACATACTTTGATTTTTTAACCCTGTATGCTAAAATTGCCCATGTGAAATTTTCAAATTGTTTGTATATACATTGAACGACAAATGTATGTGACGTATACAATGGTCGGACATCAGACACGCGAATCAATGAATATGTTATGTAGATGTTTTTTTAAAATTGTAACACGATGATGACTGCTGTACCCAAAGTTTGACTATTTTATTTATTATGTCTGTTTAGTTCACGCATCATTGTACATATAACGGAATTTGATGAGACTGTCATCAAAGTGAGAGGTTTAGCGCTTTAAACCCATGTTTAATCCACCATTTTCTACATTTAACAATGCATGTACCAAATCAGGAATATGACAGTACTTGTCCATTCGTTTTTGATGTGTTTTGTCATTTGATTTTGCCATGTGATTATGGACTCTCCGATTGGATTCTCCGGATTGGAGATGCGTGTGTTGTGTAACAAAGGTGAACAATGGAAACTCTTAATCAAAGTTAGTAAAATGATTACTGAACGTGCTCAAATAAACAAAAATACATTTGTAATATTTGTAAATTAAATATGTCATTACTTACTCCGTGATAGACCGTTGATCAAAAAATTTAACAATGATATGAGAACAAAAACAAACACGCGATTTTGATGTGGCTGCTGTAGAATATACGGCCAACGCGATTAATAAAAAGGTTTCTTTTTCTGGAATTCTTTCCATGACTCGTCTAGAAACAGATACAGAATTTCCATGAACTGGTGCTACTTTAGATTTTCCATGTAGGAATCCTAATTCAAATTGTCCTTCAATATTTCATGCCCGTACAAAACATACAATGCGAGAGCTTTCTCTGATGCACTGCAAAATACATATACTAACTTCTCGTCTGATTTCGAAAAATAATCTGACAGATAAGTACGGCGAATATAAAACTGATCCAATTCTTGCAATGATGATGTTCAACGGTTTCAAGTATCAAAATACTATGTTGGTAATAGTTGGTCCTAGTCGCTAGTTGAATTGTTGTTGAAGTAACCTTCCTTCTACGACAACTAGAGCTAAAAATCTAAATTGGTCAAAAAAAGAGCTTATCGTTAATAGAACTCCTCTTCTATAATACTGTCTGTCATTTGTCAATATATCAAATGAATATGTATCTGAATCAAGGCTTCATCAGATTCCAAGACTGTGTTGTACTAGTAGTGCATGCTTTGATAACTTTAAATTTTCCAAATTCTTAGATTAATCATCGGGAGGGAAAACTTCCATAACTTCTTTGTTGTTTGATGCTATCTTATGTAGCCTTAACTTACCTTCTGCATGTTCTGTTTTGAGTGCTTCCTGTGTCTTTTTAAGTGATTGGCCGCTTAGACTGTTTGAAGCAAGGTCAATCCATCATCGACGTGACAGTCATGTAAAACAATGTGGGTTGCATCTAAGTCAAGATTACTGTACATGGCTGCTTGTCTAAGTTCATAGCTAGCGATAGATTGAGATGCAGTATTTGTGATTGAAAAAGATGGATGGTTTGTCTATAAAAATTATAAAGTTATAAATAAAAAGATTGATATGTTCTTGCATGGCTTATTTTTATAGTGTTATCTTGTACTGTTACACTACTGTCATTGGTAAAGGGCAAATCCGACATTATTTCCATTATTTTACACATTATTAAGACCCATTCAAATAAAATTCAGTCGAAGTTGAAAATAAATGTTCAATACAATATATATACAATGGGCTTTATGCACATTTCGTTGGCCAATTCAACGACATGTCCTAATTTAGTGTTATAAAATTTCCAGAAAATATTAACCATTTGTTAAGGAAAAGAAGGGATAAGTAGTGAACAATGAATGAAAACTAAACGGCTGCTTAAAAAGGGATGTAAGATATATTGTACATTTGGGTGAACACATGTTTAATTAAATACCATGTGATATTTTTGTCAAGTTTCTCATCTAAAAATAATTAAAAAGAGAATGCATTTACAAACTCATTTCCCGGCGAAATGTAGTAATGAAATAAAACAGGATAAGGGTATTTGACCCACTTTATCTTTTCATTCAGATATATGCAGATATCTTCAACGGAATTATTAGAAAAGGGTCAAAATAGAACCAAAACGTGGGGTTGCTATAACAGCACGACCCGGATGTTGAACTTGTTAATTTATAATTGTAGTTTATTAAATAAAAAGTATCTGCTATTTTAACAAAAAAAATTAGAAAGGCAAATAATCTTAAAAATGGATAAATAAAAAAAAATGTAGATTGGGTGCCATTTTGGAATGAAGATAAAACCTGACCCTGCATATTCTGTTATCCTTCGGCACGAACGGGCACTTGAACAAAAGAACATATGGTATGATTTTTATTGAGACAACTCGCCGCAAGAGACCAAATGACATAAGCAAAACATATGCGCATACTCAACTATTAAAAGTTTTGAAATGACAACTATTCCAACGAGAAAAATAACGGCCTAGTTTATGTACAATTTAATTTACGAAAAAAAAGATATGTAAGAGCAACAAACGACATCCACTTTATTACACGAACCTAACTTTGGATTGATACATACAGTATTTAGAGTTAAACAAGTCTGAAGGCGCAAACACTCCCCTTACCAAGGACAGTAGTGTAATAGTACAAGATAACACTATAAAAATAAGCCATGCAGGAACATATCTATCTTTTTATTTATAACTTTATAATTTTTATAGACAAACCATCCATCTTTTTCCCGTCATGTTCTCCCATTTTACTAAGTAAGGTAAGGATCCTGAGGGTTCAGATGATAAGTTTTCAAACACTTCAGATTTATCAGTCCTCAATAGATTTAGCATGTTTATTTTATGCGTTAACAGTTGTCTATCTTAAACCCGTATACAATGGGACATGAATTCGCGAAAAACAAAAAAAAGTTACTGTATATAGTATCGATGGGACTGGAGACTTGAAAATTGAAAACAAAGAACATTATTCGTTATTGAATCTTAAAAAGATTCCGACAAATATTTTGATTTTGGTTTGTCCAGTTGACATGGACACTGAACTACGATGTCATTATTTCTGAAAAAATCACTACTTTTTGTATCGACTACTCCTTTATATAAATCAAACACAAAGTCACCTTTATTAGACACAACTTCTGCTAAACATTGCAATACATTTGCATCTTTTTTCATTGACATAAGAAATCATTAAACTGTTCCAGCGATAAGATCTGTGACCAAGTTTATAACAAAAATAGATATACAATTACCAAATATTACACATCAACCAACAATAACCAATGAATTGCATGCTCCTGACTTGTGACGAGCACATCAAAAATATGCCGGGGTTAAAGATGAATTGCAAACGTTCAATCGCCCCTTTGTGATAAAGTAGAAACAAACCCGTATAAATCAGAACACAACAAAAAGTACCGATATCGCTTGATAAATTATTTGCATGCTCATCAGAAAATTTGTATTACTTTTATCATGTGTATTCATTTGTAAGACAAATATCATAAGTGATCATGTTTCTTACAAAAAACAAACAAATTTCAGGAAAAGAGAAGATTTAAATATTCAGAGCTATGATTACTAGTGGTAATCACAAATTGTGATGCTTTCAGATCAACGACGAGATATTTAAAATCAGCGTTTTGTCGTTTTATTGTGGGCGTTAATATTTGATTGATTTTATTAATTGAGATTTCAGGTGTAAAAAAACGAATATTATCGACTGTTTAATATACATAAACTGTAATAAGTGTTAAAATTCAAACTTCAAACAGTTATTCCTTTAATTCTTACATGCAACAGATATAGGTAAATCGTGCCTGGATGGATTGTTTAATTAAGGTTCAACATAAGGAATTGAACAATATGGCCGTGTTTACACCACATAATCTAACATGAGAACAGTCAAACTGATATATCTAGGAAAGTTTTAAGACATGGCAAGAACTAGATACATGAATATACAAATTATCTGTAATCTACGTTTCCGAAAATTAAATCTTACATGCATTTTTTTCCAGTCTGCAGAAGAAATCAAAATAAACAAACACACGAGTTTCCTTTCAAACGGTCCTCTCAGTTACACAGTTTAAATCGCCTATTGTTTGCCGATGTCCATTGTCAATCTATTGTCCATTTAAATCAATTCTACTCACAACATGTATTATATGAGGTGAGCTTCTCAAACATCTTTCCCGAGTTCATTTTGGCACCTTCTGCAGGCATAAAAAAAATGAATATCAAAATCCTGAAAAATAAATTTTCTGAAACAAATAATGCATTTAAAATTCAATTATGTTGTTCCTGGCATCACTTACAACATGTGGAGGTGCATAGGCTTACGTCTGTTCTCAGAGTAAAATTTGTTGTGTAAATATTAGTAAAAATGTTACGATGTACCTAGACTGTGATATCATTTTGGCATTTCTTTTCAGTCGTACATTTGAATGTTATCTATATCACATAAAATCAATAGCTATAAATAAACAAGGAAATAATTTACACGATTTGTGACGCAGCAAAATAAGGTATGTTTGTAATATAACCTAATCTGAAATGTCCATTTGTTTCGTGCAAAGATATTAGTTCTAGCCCAAAACAGAATGTTTCACAGTTAATGAGAATATTTATAATTATATTGATATTTATGCATTGTTTGAGTACTGAATACAATCTGATATAAACATGATTGTGGTCTTTCAAAAATACCCTGACTTTGAACAGTGAATCGGTACTTATTAAATAAAGATCATATAGATTCTGAATTGTCCTATCTTATATACAGCTACTAGCACAATATGTTACTATTTTGACATATGTAGTCTTAATAAATGAACAGTGATAACCATGACAACAGTAATAAGCAAAACTACCAGTGCAACAGACGGATCCCACCAACCAATTACTGAACAGATTTGCATACAACCCAAAAATTAAGAAAAATTAATTACACATTTTATTTTTCTATGAATAATCTGTAACTATATGTGGTGGAAATACACGTTTACCTTGGGGGAAACATATTTTAATTAAGACCAAATTTCTCAAAAAAAATAAATACTGTGAATTCATTTAATTACGTGGGTATCAATTTTAATTGATAAAGGAAATCTTGCATGTTCTTAAATATTAAATTTCGTGGTTTACCTGTACCCAAGAAATCCACGAAAATTGGTATCCAACGAAAAATAATGAATCCACAGTATACTGAATATCGAAAAAGCGGCAGCAAAGCAAATACTCAACTTTTGTTTGCTGAGAAGTTCCTTTCAAAAGTTCTCCATTAATACAAGAAAGAGGAGAATTATGGATTCATTTAGGAAGGCCAAGTGTTACATATAAACAATAGATATTTTTTTTACAGTGGCCGAAGCTAGTTTGCCAGTTGAATTTATTGTCAATTTCTCTTATCATTTCTATTTATAACATAGATATACTTTAATTCATATTACATACAAAAGAAATAAGATTTTTGAAGCAGTAAGGACATGCATTTCAAAGGCTCCTTTATTGGGGATGTGGACTCTTAACACGAATAGATAGTATAATTGCCGAAAACCATCTAAAACAACTACAATTTGAAAAAAATATACATTCAAAAACTAATATAATTGCATATTTGTTTAATTGTTGCAATCAATTCTTCCAATCTTAATTGAACTTAACATTTACCGAAAAATATATGAGCCACGATTAAATCTAGTGATAACATTATCTTGTGATACAAATCGTTTTGAGTAAAAAAAAAAAAAAAAAAAAAAAAAAAAATAAGATAAATATCAAAATATAACAAAGTTATAAAACTGATATTTCTTTCTAAATATTTTAGATGGCACAGGTGTTGGCAGTCCCGGGAGATGTAAGACATGGATTTTCGTACATAGGCCAATTCAGCCATGACTTTGGTCGAATTACTGGGATAGCTGCTTCAATTAAGGGGAATATTTTATTATGTGATTATGATAAAAAGAATCTGATATTAGTTGATCATCTTGGCAATTATTTAAAGAAGCTTGACGTAAACAGTGAACCATATGATGTGGCTATCACGAGTCAAAATATAGGCTATATTACACAACCTAACTCCAGAACTGTCCTACAAATTGACCCTGACAGAATGATTGTACTCTTTAAAGCAACTTGCAACGAACTAAACACTACCGTGTTTTGTGTTTCAGCAGTCCCAGATACTGGAAGGGATGTAACGGATAAAATTCCATGTTTTATTGGCGTGAACAAAGATGGTGGTTTGCACATAGGTGAGGTAAATTACGAACAAATGTAAGTTTTTATCTACAAAAAGTTTAAATACATATACAGAATGTCATATTTAAGAATTTCCAATCAAATAACTCAATTGTTTACTGTAATACTTTATTTTTATAGATTATTTCTATTTTTCCACATTAAGTTAGGATGCAGTCATTGTACGTTTTTAAAAAAAAGCCATCGTCTTAACCCTGACCATTGGTTTATTGGTTTTTACAAAACGTACAATGACTGCATTCTAACTTTATATGGAAAAAATAGCATAAAACCTTTCGAGTCGTTGAGTGCACCATGTTCATTTTTAAAATGATATTCTGTCTAGTTGAGCACATTGCATTCTTTTTTTAAACCCTCGAAAGATCGAAGTTATTGTTGAGTTATTTGATTGGAAATTCTTAAATTCAAAAAACGATACTCACTGGCCAATGCTTTTGAAGTAACACATTCAAATATAAATAGATACTCTATGCGGAAAGACAGAAAACAAAAGAATAAATTGATATTCTGTCTAGTTGAGCACATTGCATTCTTTTTTTAAACCCTCGAAAGATGGAAGTTATTGTTGAGTTATTTGATTGAAAATTCTCAGATTCAAAAAACGATACTCACTGACCAATGTTTTTGAAGTAACACATTCAAATATAAATAGATACTCTATGCGGAAAGACAGAAAAAAAAGAATAAATTAGGCGTTCATCTGCAAAGGACAAATTGAAAGATAAAAGGTACTAGATACGTGTGTTTAAACGTGATCTTATGTCATTCTGAATAAATGCAGAAATCTGCAAAATCACATGATATCCAAGTGCAAGATTTGTATCATTTTTCCTCCTGATAAAAAAATGTATATGAGCGAACATTCCAATGTGCCATTTTGAAAGTCTTGGAATACTTTGTTTTAACTTAGCGACCTATTTTTCAAAATCAGGGGTAATAACTAGTCCAATTAGGTCCGTACGTCAGGTTACGTGCGTATATCATGTCATTGGAAATCTCTAATAGGACGTATCAAGACTGAACGCAACATCACCGTAAACATCAGGATTTGATCTTTCGCTACAGCAAGCACAATCGAACTTCAAAACAAGCTATGCTTTCCATCATAGAACGAAGAACGTATTTTAATCATTTTTGACTTTACTAGTTGTACATATCAGTTTTTAGATTCATTTATTGTTTTCTAAGTTCAAGAATTATCACCGGCACATATGACAAAGGACAAAACATTGGTTCACGTGTTGTAAAGTTCCACACAGTCACAGAATATTCTTGGTTGTCTTGCATAGGTGGTCAAAATTATATCAAGTGTAACACCAGACACCAATCATCTCATAAGATTTATAAAATTGCCACAATGGATACACCCACTGACATATCATCTGACGACAACGGACACATTTACGTCAGTGGACAGGGATCGAACAACATACACAGACTAGCAGAGGACACGAAATGTTCATACGGAACTGGTGAAGAGGTTACTGATTGGAAAGTATTAGACATACCATTGGATTCACGTCAAGGAATCAAGGAACCTGTCTCCTTGTGCTTTAGCCAAGATTACAGTAAACTGTATATTGTCAACGAATGGGGGAAATCAGTTTTGGTTTTTGATGTTATTTAATGATAACAAAAAAATACATTTTGCTCAATATAAACTGTAGTATGCATACAATTATATGCGATTTGTGAATAATGCTTTGAATAAAAAAAATATTGTAATGATAGTACCTGCAAATCTATATGTTTGATATATCAACAATGCTTTTTTGCTTTGTGATCGATATCTATCACATACAATTTGTCAAACCGGTGGAAAGGTTCCTCTTGAAATGAGAGATATTCTAGGGTTCATTTAAAAGGTTGCAATGAAGAAGAATAAAGAAATAAAATGTATGGAATTATATGGTATAGCTTTTTTATGTGAATAATGATTTTGCGTCATGAACACTATCAAAATATATCAATCTTTACAAAGCGCGACTAGACAAATGTTTGCGTCTTATTGCTCTTAATTGTCGTTATTAAAGAGAAAAATCATTTATTGACACTCAATCAGGTTGGATGATATATATGTAATAATGATTATGTCATGTAGTTTGTATTTTAAAATTAAATAGTTCGGAAGATGTGTTATATGTTCTCAATTGGCATTTTAACAGTTACATTTGGGTGCAGACCAAGCATCATATCAAGGAAACGCACGCTAACTCTGCGTGCACAAATTTCGTTGACCTCAATTTTTTCGTTTACCATAATTACGAATAGAAATTTACAATGTCTACACGAGTAAACGCGCGTGTTTTCTATTTGTCCGCTTAGTCAATAATATACGCGCGTTTACTTCAGATTTCACCAGTTTAGTTTTACCTGCATTTGAAAGTATAAAAAAAAATCACAAAAACAAGCGTTTACTACTACATATTTCACTCATATTTTACCATGCACTTGAAAGTAAACACGCGTTTACTTTTCGCTGTAACTGATTATATAAATTATGAAATAAACTTCGTGTACATTCGTATATTTATTCAATTTTGTTTAAACGACTTTTATATCAAAATTGTATTTATATGTGTTTAAACCAAAACAATTGAAAAAAAAAACTTTTAATTCGAAATATTAACATTTTATTGATTGCAAAAAATCCTTTTCAATACCTTTGACTAGCGGATTTTTCAAATTTTCTTTTCAAAATATAAATGATTTGTACAAATAGCGACTTACAAATATATTAATTTAAGATAACATCTAATTCATACTTTGACCCATATTAAGATTCATAACAATCAAAAACATTAAAATTATACCTATCATTTTACATTTCTGGATGTATCTGCAGATTTAATTCTGATCGGCAACTGTAACAGCAACTGATCAAGATTTGAGAGGTCAGTTTTTTCTCCAATGTCCGACCTGCTTACAATAGAAGCACATGTCTCACTGGCACCACTCATCCCTTGCGACGATGTTATGAAAGGGCTGCCTCGAAAACTGTTGATTGTAGGTGGTATTAACATAAGTTTGGGCAGGGTTTATTTGAATACGGAGCGAGACCCCCTTTAGTCTTGTCTTTCATCTTTCGCATGGCTCAGCTCTCCGCCTGGCGAAGATCCTTTCATCATCACTATCGGAAGCAATATCTATATACTCGCACTCCAGTACTGTCGATCATCTTGCAGGCGAAGAATCTACAATCCGTATTAGCTAGTTATGGCTTTTAACTTTTTTTATCAAATCAAAAACAACTCGATAACTCTGTGCCTCTGTTGGCGAAACTAACTTGTTAAACTTATTGAGTTCATTCCCCATTTATTCGTTAAACTTGAACTGAATTATGTTTCTTTCGTGTTTGAACTTAATGGAAACTTCATCCTTTATCTTCTTGAACATCGCGTCTTCTTCGCGTACCATCTTTCATTCAAGATTATCCATTTTCCTGTCCATGTTCATCATAAATAGTTGCATCATCACCGCTTATATCAGGCAACGAGTCGTCCTGAAGAAGTATACTTTCTTCTATATGTTTGGCCATATTGGAGAGAAATTACCAGACTGAACTGTCCGAAGGCAAACGTCGAAAGACATATATTTAGATATATATAGATATAACGTTTACAGTCTATCTGCCTGTTTTTGCTCGTGAAATACTCGGTAATTCATAACAAAAAACCATTATAACTAGTCTAGTACATGTTAGGTTCATAATAACATTAATAAAGACATTAAATGTAATGTTACTAAGCGACTTCACCTAGAGGGTCTGTGATGTCATGTCGTTGCTCTCTTGTCAGTTTTGAGATCGGATCCTTTTAAAACCTTTTTCTATCTCTTTTATTTAGAAATTGTAACATTTAGACACTTAAAGAAAAGCGTTTGTTGTTATTTACGTTGAAAATCTACTCCTAAATGATCGCTTTTAGTATTGTGTCTTATTTCTCAAATCTGCTGTTTATGTAAACGGATGAAATTTAAAGTTCTCGTCATGTCTATTGTAATGTTAATTCATTAATATGTGTCGGATAATTTGTTTTGTCGATCTCGTTAGTACAGGTGAGCAGCAAAATCAAATGTCAAATTATCTGTAGGTTTCTTTTAAGACTTCTGCAAAACCCCGAATTTAAATATCCACGAATAGATTCTGTTTTCTAAATCCACGATAATTTGTTCCAACGAAAATAGATGAATCCAAATTATGTAGCTCCTACAATGTTTGTACTTGTGGGTAAAATGAAATTTCTTTTAAAATTTGTACATAAGAAGAAATTCCCGGAAAATTTGTAACAATTGTTACGTCTTCTTAACCGACTTCGGTATATTTCTGTAAAGGTTCTCTGTGTGTAGTTAAAAGTAAGGGTGCGCTTTTTATTATGCTTTTAATCAATGAGCTTGGTTTTTTTTATATATATATTCCGAACATGGTATAACAAAATACTTCCAGGTAATACATCGTGAAGGTTTGCATAGATAAAGGAAGATGTGGTGTGAGTGCCAATGAGACAATTCTCCATCCAAATAACAATTTAAAAAGTAAACCATTATAGGTTAAAGTACGGCCGTCAACACGGAGCCTTGGCTCACACATTATAGACCTGTTCTGATGTTCCACCTGTTGACGTTTGATCAGCCCGAGTCCTAAGTAGTGGGACAGATAATCGACATGCAGTTGTTGGTTGTGTGATGCTTGGTGATGGAATAGAATCAGCCAGTTCTTGACAATTTTTACTGGCAGAAGAAGAATCATAATTCAGGATTTGTTTAAAATCTGTATTGTATTGTTCATGTCTATCAGAACAAATACCCTGAACATAAGAATCTTTTTTTTTAGACGCTGCTTTTAATAAATTTGCTAATATGCATGTTACGAAAAGGTATATACTCGACGCTGAGGTTGACAAATTACACTTTTAATGTGGGTATCGTATCAAAACACAACGGTTATGTAAAGATTTAAATTATCTGTGTATCAAATAATGATGTCCGCGCATATATATTTATTTCTTAGAACAAATGTCCAGTCGAAATCTTAATCATGATAGATAATTTCATTATAATTATTCGTTGTTAAACCAATATTTCATAAAATTTATTCCGTGAAGAATAAAAAGAATAGTATACATAATATATCTACCTATTAGTATTTTGGAACACTCATAGGGGGCGAGGGTATAACAGAAAAGATATGAAACCCATAGGGAAAGCCAAGAGAGCAAAAGGAGCACTTCAAACGAGTTAATTAGAAATCAGATATATCTTAAGTAACTAATAAATTTACATTTATAATTATTTAATACACATTAATGTATCTTAAAAAGTAAAATCACAGAATACAAAACTGGAAGTCCCTAAAATCAAAAGCTTAAACAAATCAAACGAATGTATAACAATTGTCATCCGCTTGCAAATTACTTATTAAAAACGAGCGAAAAGAAATATATAATCAAACATATTATAATGTGGTTTGCATATTTATGAACCGGACATTGTTTTGAAATAAAAGACGTTATATATTTTGTATAATTCAAATTTTGTTGTTCTTTACTTTTTAACAGTAGAGTTATGGTTTAAGGAATTACATTTAAGTTAAAATGGCATAGTATTTTCATGGAACCGAATCTACGAAGGTTTGAAAGACATTGTTATAAAATTATAAAGATGATCAAACAGTTGTAAATAGAGACTCTCTGTATTTCTAGCAAATTCGTAAGACCTGAAATAAACTTTATTTGTTAACAAATACACTTTTTATTTGAATTGTTAACATGTAATTTAAAGATAGCAAACATACAGAATACATGCACATTTATGAGAGGGTCATGCCTGTCGTACAAATCATACGTTATGCCTGGTATTCAACTGGTCAAGATTAAAAATTGAAACGTAAACACGTTTTTTTGGATCCGATGATCATAATGATATTCAACTTCGTACTTTTTGGGGGCATTTTTAACCTTTTTATTATTCAAGCGTCACTGGTGAGTCTTTTGTAGACGAAATGCTCGTATGGCCCAAATACTAAAATACTTCTGTTCTATCATATACAAACATTATGGAATTTTATCATTATCTCGCATAACACTACTATTTGTCGTCAAATGTTGAATTAGCTTGTTGACGACTCGTTTGGGGCAATCGGCTGTTTTTTGCTTTTTGGTCTGGTTGTTTTCTCTGTCAAAGAACGAACAAACAAGATTTGATACCGTAAATTTCAAAAAACAGAAGTAAACGGTTTGAAGATGATCCTGGTATTAGAATGAAATTCAAAACAGTGTGGATGTGGCCATTGATTGACACATTAAATTCATCCATTGACTGGGACAATTTAGGTGAACGTTTGTATGTAACGACCACGGCTCACTATGTACTTTTTAAAGACACTTAAACTATGGGGTCACCAAAGGTTCTCAACACCTTAATAAAGTAATTCGAAAAACTAATCAGAAATAACACGATGTTTTGATTTATATCAATTATATAAATCAAAACATAAAGGTTATTCCTGATTAATTTTTTGAATTATTTTATAATTAAAGGCGTTAAGAAACCTTTGGTGACCCCACAGTTTAAATGTCTATCGTAGGTTCGTCGTGAACAGTGGTCGTTACAGACAAACGTTCATGTTAATTGTCCCAGTCAATGGATGAATTTAATGTGTCAATCAATGGCAACAGCCACACTGTTTTGAATTTCATTCTAAATATATTTTTATGATTTTTCTGCATCTTTTTCAATTATATATATCAACATAATACATCTATTTTACTTGCATTGTTAGTACCTATTCCGATTCATGCATACAATATATCATTTGTTGGCTACTCGATAGGTGATTGTTGTCCTGGAAAATGTAAGGATCCTACAGATTAGATTAGTCGCTGCCGAATCCGTCCAATCAACAATAAGGTATTGATATGTATAAGTAGTAAAAGTTACGAGTATACTTACTGCTTCTGATTTAATGGACCCATTCAGACCGAACATATCTGCGTATAAATTGTACCCAGCAGAGCCAACATGAAACCCTTTTGTACAAATGTTTTATCGCATGTGTTTGATATCAACATGATCAAGAGACAGTACAGACTTTCCTAATATACAAAAGTACCTTCAAGGTAATTATAATTGGTACATACATTTTTGGTTCCAGAGTAGTGAATAATTTTGTTTAATGTACGTAGTATATGATCACAACAGTTGTATATATATAAAATGGTTGCCAATACGACAGTTCCATCAGAGACCAAATGACTTAGAAGTAAACTTTAAGTCATCGTATGGCCCCCAACAATGTTTAAAATATATATACAGCATAGTCAGCTATCAAAGGCCTGATTTATTGAGACCAAACAATAAAAAAATATCATGAAACAACCACATTTGTTATATACAGCAAAAAGCAACAATGACTGAATTGATTGATTGATCGGTTGTTCAGTAGAAAATATGCCATGCATGTTCATAACGAGAATAAATAACAAATAATACAATAGATCTTAGGGTCTTGTCCCTGGTGAAGGTCGGGTATATTTTAACAGCCACTGAAAAAAGAGAATCAACTGTTTGAGGACAGATATTTTACCTTGCAACATACGCAAAGAGCTGATGCAGAGTTCGGAACACCCAAAGAATGTGGTACGCTCTATTTATCTCTTAAAATGCATACAATTTGACATTCCACTTCTGATCGAACGTTGATGCGTACTTATTCATCCCGCATAACCAAGCAGACGGTTTGGCGTTGGTTTTAATTCTGGTCTTAAAAAAAGGATCTTGAAAAGGGATCATCTCAAGGTCACTGTGTTGAATCATATCCCAATATAGTAACTACGAATATAGTAACCCCAAAAGCATCTTTTAGAAACAATAATAGCAAAAATCTCTTTTTTCCATACAATTTATCCGCTATTTTTACATGAATAACACAATATGTTATTTCGATATACAGTGTTTTCAAGCTTAATTATAATACACTTTTAATCGACAAAACGTCAAATAAATTGTTGAAGGATTACCGCTTCCGATGTATAAGTACATCGGAGTTATGTTACACAGTAAAGCTATAAAGCACCATTAACAAAAGAGAATAGAGATCGTTATAACGGAACTAGAATCACTCACAGTTACGGAAAGAAATTCAATGCTACTTACATCTTCTATCAAAATTATTATATCTTGATAAGGTTAGATACGACTTCGGATGAACGACTAACATGTTTTCCTATAGTAATTTCCTAATGTTAAATTTCCCGGTTTTTTTGTGTTTCATGTAAAATATATTCTCTAATTAAGGTCGGTTCCGAAAAAAAAAAACCAACTGAAGTTTACGACGAAACAGATAGTTTCAGCATCCTAATTTTCAACTTTCCCTTTTGCAACATTCTAGAGCTTGCACGAAGAGTATATATCTCCAAGTTGAAACTTTAATCAGGAGCTTATTCAACTAAAAATGATGGAGACATATATTGCAAAGTGTTATGGATGCCATTACGAAGTTGTTAACAGTTATGGAATATATGTTTCATCAATGAAAACAGATATATTATAATTATCGTTACCAGGATTCAGAGCATAGATCACCTCTTTCTAAAATATTAGTTTTACGTTTTGTGTACTAGTGTTTGTTTTTAGTCGTATTTAATTACTGTTTTGCTAAGACGTTGTCAAATTGTCATCAAATTTTTGTATTTCCTGACTCTATTTTATGGCATTACTACAGTGTTAAGGTATATTGATAGTTTGTTCTCACTTACTGACATATGTTTTGGAAAAAAAGTTACTCGACAAGAAAAACCTTACAACATGCATTATTTATAACAAAGCTCTGTTCCCTTTCTGAGTTCAGCTTCACTTTTAGAAGATTTTGAATTTTATTTGAGATAAAAATGTATCTTGAGAACTTAATTCAGTATCGTTCGTATTTAATACATTGGTATATGCACTTTTAATGACTAGTATATTATAAAATTATTTTCTTATACTAGTATATGATTTTCATAAGACTATTTACATATATGTATGGTGTCTTATTGACTGTTTTGTGTCTGATTGTCTTTTTATAAGACAGTGAACCACCTGTTGTTAGGAGCATATCTCTGTTTATTAATACTTTTAGTATGGATGGACATTTTGCTGACTTACATCAAAGTTGCATAAGCAACAATATTTGTATTCTTCTAACATGTCTAATACATTTCAATATGTTACAATTCTTATCTTTTGAGGAAAATAAATGGCACATCTTCTAAGTTCTCGACGCTTGTATTCAGAAAAGGAAAACTATATGATTGTACATCGATGATATCCTTATTTCTTTATACTATTTCGGTGTATCTCAATTTCGTGAACTTCCTCATATACTGGTACAACAGATTCATTAATGTCACAAGCCTGGTTTGTTGTTTCTGTTTCACTCTTATGTTTTGTATTGCCAATGTCCTCGTATGTTGTTGTAGAAAAGTTCACATGGGTAGTATCTTCGTAATCACGGGTATTCGACTTTGTAAAAAATCCTTTTGATCTGTAGCCAAAAGCACATACAGATATACAATAGATAAATACAAAAAAACGCATTTATTTTCGGAGATATTATTTTTTGCGTTAAGCTGTTTCGCGATTTTCAAATTTACTCATCGTAATAAGTAAGAAATGGTCTCAGTTTGACATGTTTGCGTTATTAATTCCAAATGAGAAAGTCGAGAGAAAAACAAATTGTGCGCTATACATGTTTCATGTAGTCGACAATTATACTCTAAGCGTACTAAACAACGTATTTCTCTCGTTTGATGACCCTTTCTGTCATGAAGACATTGTTTCTTATGTTTTTTTCATTTAATAGTCTTTGTTGAAAAGTGTTGAGTTTCTGTCTTCATGTTTTTACTCAAGTGACGAGAACACTTTTTATAGCCATGCGCGTAGTTACGTTTACGTCAAAACGCCCGGGCGTACACTTGGATTTTGAAAATCGAAAAAAATGCTAGTAGAATAAGAAAAATCTGGTTAAAAGCTCATCAGCCTTGTCACGCTTCTTTCTTCAATGGATTGTAATTATGATTAAAAAGGGACTTATATACTTTACTTTAATCAAATAGATTATATCATATATTTGTTCCAACTTTCTGTAAAAGTCTAAATCTACTGTGAATTCTGCGTACTTTTCTTATATTCAAAGTAATTTATGATCTGCTGAGATTCGATATGAGGTTTGCATTTTTGTCGAGCCTGTGATTTATGTCGCAAAAGCGAGAAATAGCGTCGTCGGCGTAAATTTTTGGGTTCCGAATGTGAATAAAGTTTTTTGAATGACTCTCCGTGACATTTTACGAAAATTGTTTATGATCTAAAGAGTATCCAGAGCAATATAATAATGCAATTATATGTTCAATTTCCCCGCATTTTACGGATAAAAGGTATTTCTTTCTGCAATTTTATTAATAAGTGGTAACAGTTTGGGCTCAAAGTTTGTTAATTCCCAATTACATTAACTTAATGTCAAACCTTCATCGAATTTTATGAAAATTTAGAAGAAGCTTTTTTATGATTAATGTCTAAAGCAAAACTTTGAAAGCATTTGTTTTCGTTCATTTTTGTTCTTTATTGAAAACCGGACTTTCCTCTTTACGCAATTAATTCTTTTACCAGATCAATTTATAAACTTTCATAGATTGTTTAATCCTTTTGAAGGACTGATAAATTGATTCAATTTTAGTGGGAAGGTGTTCCAGATAAGTTTTATATTGCACCTAAAATATTTTGTTCATGTTCATTAAAAGGTGCTTTTGTCGATTGTATGCTCACTCACTGCTCTCTTGAAATATATTTGAAAGTAATATTGGTTTGGACGTTGTCTCTAAAACCAATGACCATTATAGCTTCTAGTTTAACACAATGAATAAGTTAAACATATTTAAAAATTAAACATAAAAAATAAACCATTTAGATTCAAAAGTATGTTGCTCAGTCTTAATGAATTATTACTTACAGGAATTGTATCTCATTCTCGATAACTCCATAGCTTTCGGGGGCTTCATCCCCTCGAACCCACTACCAGCAGGTGCTTTGACATTGAGCGGTTGGCACCCCCTCAGACCCCTCGCCAAGGTTTGGGCGTACACGTAAAAATGGCCAGCTACCGCACTGAAAATCATATCTTTCTGACAGAAAACAGCAAATTAAACAATTGTTGACGTTTAAGCTGTTTTACAGGATTTATATAGCAAAACTCATATGTTCAAATCATATTCGATAGAAACGGGAAGATGGTCTTGGATACAACAAAATGACAGAATTTCAGTGTCATCTAGAACTGTGGAACTGGAGTAGGATACGAATTTCATTATGTATTCAAATAGTAGGCAACAGGAAATAAAAATAAATAAATATTATACTGTAAATCTAACGGAGTATTATATATGTTAATCACATGATCATTCGTACAATGTATTCGTATTATTAGATTAAACCGTGAGAGCCATAACTTATATATATATATATATATAGTCCTTTTTGAGCTCATCAATATTTTGTCCATCATCAGTATCACCGTGTATCATCCATGTGTGTAGCTACGTTTACGTCAAAACGCCCGGGCGTACACTTGAATTTTGATAAAAAAAAAAATTTAATCAAAAGAAAATAAAAAAGAATTTGTTAGAAGCAAATCAGCTTTATAATTCTTTCTTCATTGGCTTGGAACTGCCCATCATATTTAATTTTCAGTCAAATGGTATCATATTATATATTCGTTTCTTTTCTGTCAAGTCTGAATTTAAACTTTGAGTTCTATACTCATTTCCCTTTTGTTTAAAGCACTTCGTCATCTTCGGAGATACGTTTTGTGGTTTACAGTTTTGTCGAGCCTGTGATATATTTTTGACGCCAAAAGCAAGACATAACAATCCTTAATTTCGTCGACAGTGTCAATATTTAGGTTCAGTATGTTAAGCTTTTTTTTTTAACAATAATTTTGCCAAACCTTTGTTAAATTTTACGGAAGTTGAACAGAAACTGTCTGTGGTCAAATGAGTAAACTGACTGAGAGCATACTTTTGTTTATGCAAAATTTCCCGTGGTTTACGGACAAAATTAACAGGTACTAATAGTTATAGTCTGGGGTTATCATTTTTTACACAACACATTCTTTGTCAAATCGAATTAAATGAAAATTTAGCAGAATGCAAGCATTTTTTAATATTTTAGTTTGAAGTAAATTTTAAAACTAAATTTGTTTATTCATTTTTTAATATGATACTGACAGACTGTATGTTTTTTTTAAATTAAAAACGCATAAACCTTCATGTTTGTCATGAAACTTGGGCCGAAACTAATATTCCAGATCAAGAAAAATTATCTAAAGAAAATGTTCGATTTTTTTTATAAATCCTGTAATGGACTGATAAATGAATTCATTTTTTGCGGGGAAAATCCCAGACGGTAACCAGGGTTCCACAGAACCCTTTACGATATCTAGTATTGCACCCGAACGTATCCGAAGATTTATTATTACATGTTCATTCTCAAAATTTGGACACACAATTTTTTGGTCGAATGCTTTACCCAACTGCTCTTATTAAACATATTTTAAAGTTACTGCTTTTTAAATTTCAATTAAATTCAATTACCATTATATTTCAAATTAAAACATGAATAATAAGTAATAAACCATTTAGAATCTAAGTATGTTGCTACCGATGAGTTTTTAATAACAGAAATGGTATCCATCTCGATAACTCGTTAGCTTCCGCCGATTTAGCTCCCTAACCCTATTAATCCACTACCAGCAATTGTTTGACATGGACCCGTTTAGGGTCATCGGATCCCTTGCCAAGGTTCGGGCGTACACGTAAAAATGACATAGCTACTCCACTGATAGCACCTTTTGACTGAGCTTTTATCAGACTAAACACGTTTTCCAAATACGATCTGATTTCAAATATGTGTGTTTATCCTGTGCCATAACATTTTGTTTTGAAAGCATTACTTATTTGACGAAACTTTCAATATAAAACACCCCTTGATATCATATCATATAATCTGTAAAGCCCCATTGAATATATTTATTTTTACCTAAATTTGACAAAAAAAGCTATTAAGAATGACCAGAGTAGTAGCAATTTCTACGGGAGTTACACGGACATCGTACTCAATTTTAACAGTAACATTTCAAACATTACGTCGACCATAACAGTGCTTATGTGTTTTCAAGGAGGTTGAACAAATTGTGTGTTAGGGGGGGGGGGTCGCAAAAAAACACATTTAATCCCCCTGGCTATGGGGCCATTCCAGTTAATATCTGCTAAAGGGGGATAGATGGTCCTTTCTGAGGGGTGTAAAATTTATACATCTTAGGGGTGAAATTTTTGGTTTTTTCGTCTGACACGTACACTTATACGCAATAAATTTCTGAGGGTCTTGCAATAGTAAATAATTAAAAATAATTACATCTTAGGGGTTACAAAAAATACCTATTTCAGATCTTAGGGGTGCTTTGGAATGAAGACAGTTTCGTATCATGCATTATCTGGTATTGTATTTAAAATTCTGATGGGTAAAATCCTTGCAATGAAAAATTCTGATAGGTCAATTTTTCCCATGAAAGCCCATCCACCCAGAAACTCTACATCTATTAGGTCTTAATTTGATCTGATAGGCAGTTTTTCATGATGTTTTTTTTCTGATAGGTATGAAAAAAAAAATCTCCCCATCCATCCCCACCTGTCAGAAATTAACTGGAATGGCCCATTAATGTGATGCCATAATTAATTGTAAATCTTAAAAAATAATTTATATGAACTTAACCTTAATCAATGCATCAACAACACATTGTACAAAACTGATTATGTTGATAAAACGGTTGTACTCACCTCACTTTACAAACAATCAACACAGCTGTCAGAGTAATCAAAGAAAATGCACCTAATACTCCACCAATCAATAATATGTTAAATAACCATAATTTGATTGGATGTAAACCGATTTTATTACTAATCAAGGTGACAACATTGCGTGGGGAACACTATATTTCTTTTAGATTTGTCCCAATCTCCAAAATACAGGTTTTGGAGTCATGACATTTATAAAGTGTTTCTTTGATTTTTTTTTTAACAGTACAGTACATCAGACAAATTTGACCATAGATGTATTTGGTTACCATGTATAAGTCCTTTTGGTCGTAAAGCTCTTAAACTATTTGAGTTCATAAACACTTGTGGCTTTAACATATCTAGCTTTGATCGTTTCAGATATAAGTTTATACTGACGAACGCGTTTAATGCAATTTGTTGAGTATTCTATTTCACTTATTATAAATGAATATTATCTATAGGCAAATGTTGCTTTTTATGTACAATGAAGTCTGCATGCAATATAATGCTTAAACAGCGTTCAATAGGATTTATACGCTTTCGTATATCAATTGCATACGTAGGAACAAAATGAGAACATGTATCATGATATTTACCATAATTTGCATATGCAGCTACATCTCGGTTGACTTCATTTTCATCTGAAGTGAAATTTGTTTCAACTGTTTTCATAATACATGTAATATACGTGCTGTTATGTGTAAAATATTATACCATTTTCTTACAATTTTAATTATATTTGAATCTGTAACATGATATAGTGGAGGACAGTTGAAATATTGATCTCGTTGAACATTGAAAACAATATTAGTCTATAATCTTTACACAGCTTTAGATAGTTAAAATTTTATTCTACTTTATCAACATGTCGCGTGAAATAAAACCATGTTCATAATAATGATATTAACAAATGAGTGGTCCGGTAAGGGCAGATTTTGGCCTTAAATTTCCGGTTTATCTAACGAAAGTTTTTGGATACTTTTTAAACATTAAGTATCTATTTCAATTGATTTCATTAGTTTATGTGAAAGATTTTAACTGATTTAGTCATTAACAACGATATAAATCAAACTTAAATATGAAAAATCTATCAAATATGCCAAAAAACGTCACTTTTCAGATGGTTTTTGTCGAAAATGAAAGTGGCCGCATACGTGTTCATCCTCAACCTTTATATATGTTTTGTATTATCATCAAATAATTCGTTAGATGTATGTTTCATTATAATACGTTATTCTGATTGGCTAACTGCACATCATGTGTTATTCCGTAAGCAATTGTATCAGACAATAAAACATATCATTCATGATGACACGAGGTCCCACAATAAAGTGCACAGGTGAATTAAATAAAACTTGATAAAAATCGTGTTTTCATGATCCTATCTAAAAAAAATGTAAATATAAGTATTGAATGCTTCTTTTTGTAACTTTATAGGTTTGTAAAAGCGTTGACCGTGCGTACATTTTTAGAATGAAGCGCATGAGCGCTTCATATAAAATGTACTTCGGTCAACGCTTTTACACCCCAATTTATTTACAAAAAGAAGCATTCAATTCTTAAATACAACTTACATTTCAATATTATGAATGAACACGAATGGGGCAACTTTCATTCTAGACGAAAACCGTCTACAAATTAACCACACTGCGGACATTTTGAAGATTTCAGTAATTCAGCTTGACTTAGTGATGCTAGAACGCGATATTCGTGCATTGCTTTGTCAAAAACAGCTCATATTTATGTAGCAAAAGCATTTTACTTTCCAAAATATAGTTTGAAGATTACATTTTCACAATTTTCTAAAACTGATATATTTTGGGGCCAAAAAGGGGTCTTTCTGAACCTACTCCTTTTATCAAGGCGACATAGACTACTTTCAATATGGTAATATCTTTACTTTTAAAACAGCAGAATTGTAGATGAATTTGCTAAAAATTGTAACAAAACTTAACCTTACATTAAGACATGTTTTGATTGTTTTTGATTCCAGTAATGTTTTATAAATGTGGTAGCATATATATATATGAATATAAGATTTGTATAGTGGCTGAATATGGTCATTCAAAAATAAGATTACTATACTGTGTCTGTTCAATCAATGTGTTTTTCTTTAATACATATAAATTCCTTGACTAAAATTTGAAGCTAAATAATGTAACGTGTTTTTCCGTTTCCTGCTCCTAAATTCAACTTTCATATAGTTGGTTGACATTTGATCCTCTTTTATCTTTTGATACATTAGATAATGAAATAAACCATACATTTGTCTTGTCTACATATTTGGTATATAAAAGAAAACAAATATTTACTTTTTTTGCAAGCAAACCAGTCTAGTCTTGTTAAGCAATTACGACGATACAACCTCAAAACATTGTCTCCTATATCATTCTTGGAAATGTTTGCTGCTACGCCGAATTTTGTTTTTCTGCTCTTTTATCTTTAATATGAAAAATATTTGAAAAATAATTAATATGTATTGATGCAAACATATACTGATGTATACAATTAATTATCTAATTACTTACACAATTTGATCTGGTATGTGTCCATTGACTAATTAATCTTTTGTTCTGTAATTGTCTGCTTCGAATACCATTACCAACTTTTATCTGTTGATTTATATTGACAGAACAACGTCATCAACGCAGTCGGAATTTTTCGTGTAGGGTTAATTTGTTCATATCATATTTAATAATATATAATATCAAAATGTGTTCTACATATATAGTCTTATATTTTCAACCGTGCGTAGGAACTATTTTATTTCAAATATGATCTACCTTCCAGTATATTTTTCTTGACTGGGTCCGATTTTGTAAAATTTCATGTTACAACACCTTTTTAATTTGACATCTTGCCAATAAATTTTCCTTTGCTTTTCGTGTTGTTATGTATGTCCAAGCACTAGTTTTATTTCAATGATGGATACGCCATATGCTTTTTTTTTCATCGTAACTTAACAAAACTGTCAAAATCGCGGATATGATACAATATGAAAATAAAACAAAAACGGGAAAGCTTTATAATTATCCCAATCGTAAATATATTGATTTAAAATGAAACAATGATCTAAACTGTTTAAAACAATTACAATGCACTAGATATGTACTTACCTACTGCTAGTGGCACTTCTATTTCTTCTCTAAAAACATGTGTCCAAGCCCGTAATACCATGCGTGGTCCCAAATATTGACATGCGCTTGAATTAAGTAGTAATTTGTTTTGATTCCAACAATATCTAAATGTTTGATTCCGTGTAAGACCCCAGACGATTTCTGAAGTCGATCGCATACCATCTTCTGAAATCCCATTCATATAAAAAGGAATAAGTTCATAGACATAGACATATTATGTTATAAAATATGTATAGAATTATATCATTATAAAAAGGCGAATACACCAATGTATCATTCGTACATAAAAATGTATATTCTACTTAAAAATATGTCCAATATATAAACAACATATAGGTTTAGAATGATTTTTATCGCGTGTCAGTCGACAAAACATTTCCAAACTCTTGATTGATGAACTTAAATTTATTTTATAACACGTTTTATGAACTAGTATTTCTAAACTCTTGGTCATGAGCATATGTCTTGGATGTTATTTCAGAAATGTAAGAATGATCTGTTTGTTTCCTCGAACACGCGTATTTGTTATACACACAATGCAGTACACAATCGATTCATAATCCATCTGTTCGAAGTAAGAAATGATTATTGAAATAACTTTCAACAACTTGAGTATATATGTTGGCTTTGTTAAGATCGTAAATGAACACATTAAAAACAAACTTTTCACTTGATTGTTTATATTAATTGATGAATCATTCACTATTGTTGGTAAGCTTATTATGCTTAACGAAAACAGAAACAATGATCAGAAATTTGTCCATTTATCTACAAAAAGTATCATACATTATGATGCAGGTAAAAAAAGAAAACAACGGGTCAGAGTTTCTATGTTCAATTGACAATCAACTGGTATGGTATGATAAGAACACATTTTATTTCCCTTGTATACATAGTGACTTCATTCAGAATAAAAGACATATCAAGTTCTTCAATTTAAGCTATGAGCGTTGTTCATGTACTTGTTTTTTAGTTGATTCCAACTAACATACAGCAAGTGTATTTACCGTTTTATACAGACTTTCATTTAATGTACTTTGTTAATGTAAAAGGAGAGTAATACTGTAACCTAAATGGAAAGCAAAAGTACACTGTAAATTCAGAAATGAGTATCATTTATGCAACTTGGTAACCATATATCCCAGAAAAATAACTGTAGTGTTCTTATATCCTGTACATATATCTATAATTACTACACATACTGATAACAGTATTTCAAG
Organism: Mytilus galloprovincialis; assembly: GCA_037788925.1. Lineage (NCBI taxonomy): Eukaryota > Metazoa > Mollusca > Bivalvia > Mytilida > Mytilidae > Mytilus > Mytilus galloprovincialis. The sequence goes on from CM075339.1 coordinate 16,084,907, forward strand.
CACTATTGGTATTCAAATATACAAGTGAATTCATATTAAATATTTAAGTACACATGTAGTAATAAAGATTAGTTCAAAGAATTTCAATAATTAAATAAGTAGTAATCAAAATGTTAAAGTATATACACAAACTAGATTTCAAGTCTAGAAAGATAATGATTCGATCGTAAATCCTCAATATTCAGAAATAAACATGTTAACAGAACAATAATGTTTGAAAGTATTGTTTAAAAAAAGATAACTTTAAATGGATAATGTCTTACAAAAAAGTATGTATTCTGGCAGATATTTATGTTAAACATTTTTAACTATCTGTCTAAATATATCAATTGAAATTTGGTTTTTTTCTGCCACATGTGATTTTGAATCATTGATGTGGTATGTATTAGACTGTTGGTATTTTATTTGAATTTTTATTTGATTTGCTAAAAGGTGAAAGATTTTGCTTATTGCTGAAAGTTGTTTGATGACCCTTAGATTGTTTGTATCTTCTACCAATATAGTAATCTCATTGACAATCATGCAAAACCTACATATTGTCATATCAAAGATCATTTTGAGAAAAATCTGACCAAACAATGCTTGCAGAAAATTATGATGATGTTAATAATACCATGTTTTCATTTCTTCAAAAATGCTCATGAAGATGTCTTTTTCGTCAAGATCTGTCTGACTACAAGTCCTTAACATGCTTGGGTAGTCATATGCAGCATTACTCTTTAAATTGAGTAGTTTTGATATTTTTCTTATTCTATCCTTACATAAAATATTGACGTCTTCGTCACTTTCTTCATCCTCTTCTGTGTGCAAGTTACAGGTATAATCATGGTCATTTGAATCACTTGCATTGTGCCCTTTGTGGTTGATTTATGAATGATCAATGAAAAATTAAACATTTAATGGTAGTACTAGTAAAAGTTTTTCCTAGACATTGACTTAGTCTACAAGAATTGTATGAGTGTTGAGGAAATCATTTTTAAACTAGTGATTATTTTTCTGGTTCTACTCCTCAATTTAAGTATGAAATATTTGGCAACTTAAACAGATTCTTCATAAACCACATATTGATAAAAAAAAATGATGGAAAATGTTGGTTAGTATTGTATATCAAATAATAAATGAATTAGTTTATACTTGGTTATGTACACTCTGGACAGAAAGTTATGGATTTGAAATGAAGTTACAAGAAGTTGACCATATGACACAACAGCCCGGGTGGATTTTGCTTTTTCCATCGGTCCACTGTGGACAGCCCACCTGTGCCCACTCCAGTTATAATCTCTTTTTTTTGTAAAAATATTGATTCTAATGCAATCTTAATGTTACAATTTATTTCATTGGCTAAAAGTTGCGGTCAAATCCACAGTTGACCAGTTGTAACTAAGGAGGGACCCGCAATTTTGAATACTTTGATCAACAAATGTTGAATTACTACAATATTATCGAAATTAAAACAACACCTACCTGCCGTTTTAATGTGATTTCATCCGAATTTGAATCGTAGAGGTAACGTAATAATCTCCAGTTTGTAAGTTTTCATGTGTGTGACGTCACGTTTTGCATTGACGTCTATGCGCCAAAACTATTCATGAAGTTTCGTGGATTTATTTTTGTATGTTAAATTTATACATCTTTTCAAGTTGTAACATATTTTTTTTAAAGCATTAGAATCGGAACAACAGTACTGCAGTTGAAGAGTTGCCACCGTCAATTTTGATTTGACGGTCGTAAATAATTGTTTTACTGTCTCCGCTACGCATAAAATTTACTGCATTTGCGACCGTCAAATCTACAGTTTGAATTTCTCTCACGCGAAAAAACAACACTAGCGTAAGTTAGAAAAAAATGACCATTCCTTAAATAATCAATTATCTGTGGATCAGGTGAAATTCTAAAATTAGAATTAGAACTATGTAATTAATATAACATGAACATGATGAAAACACACACATATACCAATATTTACAATTGAATGATTATATAGTCCAACTGTATATTGTTACCTTGAGTGCTACCCATCTTAACTATATCTTTAATATACTACTGAGATCAATAAAGGTGTTACCAAATCTTATTCTATACCTTATATTAAATAGCAGCTAAATTATCAGTAAGATTTCAATCATGTCACTTAGTGTATCATTGACAATCAAGACTAATTATCTAATATCAAACTGAGGTAAAAAGTACAAAAAGTGCAATAAATGTTTGTTAATATTAAGTATTTTCAAGTCTTTTTTTGTGTAGTGGTAGCTGAATTGTTGACATGAACTCCACCCCTCATTTCATACAAATATATATGTATTCATCAACTATCTGCACATACTCAGTTTTAGTAACCAAATGGTTGACATGTTGTTTCTCAAACACAGCATCATCACTAAATGTAACAGTTGTACAAGAAAATCAACAAATAAACTACTTGTAATTCATGTGATTAATATTTTTTGTATCTATCAATTTCAACTCTAAGGAAAATTAATTTCAATAAGTTACACAATCTTTTCATAGAGAAGTGAAGAAACAATGAAATCTTTAAAAACAAATGTATTCTTGTTTAGCTAGGAATGTCGAAATTGAAAAATGAAACTCATATAATTTACTTCAACTCTACTCAATTTTGGTCAGGAAAATAAGAAGTTCTGTTTGTCAATCATGCAAATTGCAATGTTATAAAGGATGTGTTTATAAGAATATCAGTTACGCCGTTATAAAGGATGTGTTTATAAGAATATCAGTTACGCCGTTATAAAGGATGTGTTTAAAAGAATATCAGTTATAAAGGATGTGTTTATAAGAATATCAGTTACACCGTTATAAAGGATGTGTTTATAAGAATATCAGTTACGCCGTTATAAAGGATGTGTTTATAAGAATATCAGTTACACCGTTATAAAGGATGTGTTTATAAGAATATCAGTTACACCGTTATGAAGGATGTGTTTATAAGAATACCAGTTACACCGTTATGAAGGATGTGTTTATAAGAATACCAGTTACACCGTTATAAAGGATGTGTTTATAAGAATATCAGTTACACCGTTATGAAGGATGTGTTTATAAGAATATCAGTTACACCGTTATAAAGGATGTGTTTATAAGAATATCAGTTACACCATTATAAAGGATGTGTTTATAAGAATATCAGTTACGCCGTTATAAAGGATGTGTTTATAAGAATATCAGTTACGCCGTTATAAAGGATGTGTTTATAAGAATATCAGTTACGCCGTTATAAAGGATGTGTTTATAAGAATATCAGTTACACCGTTATAAAGGATGTGTTTATAAGAATATCACTTACACCGTTATAAAGGATGTGTTTATAACCGTTATGAAGGATGTGTTTATAAGAATATCAGTTACACCGTTATGAAGGATGTGTTTATAAGAATATCAGTTACACCGTTATGAAGGATGTGTTTATAAGAATATCAGTTACACCGTTATGAAGGATGTGTTTATAAGAATATCAGTTACACCGTTATAAAGGATGTGTTTATAAGAATATCAGTTACACCGTTATAAAGAATGTGTTTATAAGAATATCAGTTACACCGTTATGAAGTATGTGTTTATAAGAATATCAGTTACACCGTTATAAAGGATGTGTTTATAAGAATATCAGTTACACCGTTATAAAGGATGTGTATATAAGAATATCAGTTACACCGTTATAAAGAATGTGTTTATAAGAATATCACTTACACCGTTATAAAGGATGTGTTTATAAGAATATCAATTACGCCGTTATAAAGGATGTGTTTATAAGAATATCAGTTACGCCGTTATAAAGGATGTGTTTATAAGAATATCAGTTACGCCGTTATAAAAGATGTGTTTATAAGAATATCAGTTACACCGTTATGAAGGATGTGTTTATAAGAATATCAGTTACACCGTTATGAAGGATGTGTTTATAAGAATATCAGTTACACCGTTATAAAGGATGTGTTTATAAGAATACCAGTTACACCGTTATGAAGGATGTGTTTATAAGAATATTAGTTACACCGTTATAAAGGATGTGTTTATAAGAATATTTATTAAATGATATGAGCAAATAAGCCCTCATACGGATAAATCAGCATGTGCAATACTAAAAACGTTCCACTGTCGATATAAATCAAGAGTTAATATTGCTCTTCGAACAGGGCCAATACGGAAAAAAACAGGGCCAATACAGAAAAAAGCGGGAAAAAAGTCGTATTAGCCCTTGGGCTAATACAGGACGTTCACTTCCGGTTTTCAATTTTCTTACGCCATTACTTTACTCTTGAAGTATCGTTATGCATAAAAACATTTGTATAATATTTTTTAAATTAAAGTCATAAAATAAACAGGTTAAATGATGTGCAATGTTTTGTAATGTCTTAATGTTTTCAAACGGAAAAAACAGGGCAAATACAGAAAAAAGCGGGAAAAAAGCTGTATTGGCCCATGGGCTAATACGTTCACTTTCGGTTTTTAATTCTCTTATAATCATTTAATAAAAGTGTTATGAACTGGCTGTTTCTGTATTGGCACTGGTATAGATTCTCGGTCAGCTGTATTGGCCCTCGACCCTACGGGTCTCGAGGCCAATACAGCAAACCTTGAATCTATACCAGTGCCAATACAGACACAGCCAGTTAATAACACTATATAGTTACACCGTTATAAAGGATGTGTTTATAAGAATATTAGTTCCACCGTTATAAAGGATGTGTTTATAAGAATATCAGTTACAATGTTATAAAGGATGTGTTTATAAGAATATCAGTTACACCGTTATAAAGGATGTGTTTATAAGAATATCAGTTACGCCGTTATGAAGGATGTGTTTATAAGAATATCAGTTACACCGTTATGAAGGATGTGTTTATAAGAATATCAGTTACACCGTTATAAAGGATGTGTTTATAAGAATATCAGTTACACCGTTATAAAGGATGTGTTTATAAGAATATCAGTTACACCGTTATAAAGGATGTGTTTATAAGAATACCAGTTACACCGTTATATGTCACTCCACTCTTTCAATTTCTTTAACGTACTATAGCAGGAGTTACACAATGATTGTTTTTTTTTGTTGTTGGAATGTAAACAGATACAAAATTGGTTGTAAATTTGTCAAAAAAAGAACAAAAGGTCAGATTTCAAGGAATAAAATCTCCACGAATTTGTGGTCTAACAGGCATTGCAAGACATAATAAATATTTTAAATTGAAGAGGAAATCCATATAAAAAGTGAAATATGTATAAAATACACCGATACAGAAATAAAAATACTCCCTTTGCAGACTACTTTGCTTACATACTTTGACAGGAAATACAATCAGCTTTTATTTAATAAACATAAAAAAAATTAGAAAATTTCATTAAAATTTTTGTTATTCTTTTAAAATTGAAGATTGATTCATAAATTTTGATAAAAAAAAATCATTATACGCAATTTCATTTTGTTTAGAAATTGAGAAGAAAAGTACGCAAAAAAAGGTATGGCAGAGGTCATATTGAGTGTAGTGTTACGTTGTATTGAACGGAACGGATATGTGATCTCTGCGCCGGAGATTGTGTACACTTTTGAAAATATTACCCATAATGCATTAGATTCAAGAAATCGGATCTACAGAAAAAAATCTTGTAGATTGAAAGAGTGACTTGACATAAAATGTGAGCAAGTATTAATGTATTTTTTTTAATTACTATTTAAAGAAATTGATTTCTGATAGAGACGTACATTCTGTCAACATACTATGTTTTTTAAACATGATAAAATGACAAAAAGAAGAATTAAATAAGAAAACAAGATATGTCATAACAAACAATAAATCGACCACAACAAAAACACATAACACACTATATAAAGCTAAAAACTGTGCAACAAGAACCCCGTCATAACCAGGGCTGATCATTGGTGCTCCGGAAGGGGAAGTTATTATTTTTAACACAATACAAACTGAACAACAAGAACCCCGCCAAAACCAGGGATGACCATTAGTGCTCCGGAAGGGGAAGTTATTACTTTTAACACAATAGAAACTGAGCAACAAGAACCCCGCCAAAACTAGGGATGATCATTGGTGCTCCGGAAGGGGAAGCTATTAATTTTAACACAATAGAAAGTGAGCAACAAGAACTCCGTCAAAACCAGGGATGATCATTGGTGCTCCGGAAGGGGAAGTTATTACTTTTAACACAATAGAAACTGAGCAACAAGAACTCCGCCAAAACCAGGGATGTTCTTTGGTGTTCCGGAAGGGGAAGTTATTACTTTTAACACAATAGAAAGTGAACAACAAGAATCCCGTCAAAACTAGGGATGATCATTGGTGCTCCGGAAGGGGAAGTTATTACTTTTAACACAATTGCAATTGTTAAAAACAGTTAGGAAATAACTAATAGTCAAATAATCGTATATTGTATCGGCAAACTGAATCTCATCAAAGATATCAAGCTTGTAAACTTTACGTCGGGCGATCATATAATATGTTACGCTAAACTGAACAGAGTTAGAAGGCAAAAATACAAATCTTTCAGGACTTAAAAATTCCGGAAGGATTTTGTCAAGTACAGCTTAAGTAATCTTTTCATAGATAAGGGTATCAAAAGATTTCAAAACAATTCAACGTCTTTTTAACAGTAATTTTAAAAACATGACAGCAATAATGATAATTTATTATTAATCATTCTGAAAAGCATTTTGACTATTTCCGAGCTATGTACAAAAAAAAAAGAGTTTTAACAATCACAAATATAGATGGATTCATATAATATAAAAATGAAAGGTCAGTTTCTTATGTGCATCAAATTAACAAATATTTATAAAACACTATTACCGATGACTACCAGTATTTGGAAACCACTATATAGAAACAAAAGAGGGTTATCTTGAAAACCATATACAGCTTTCATTTAATAAATGCGAGCTCTATTACACGTTAGATTGTTTTAAGTAAAATGACATCATTTATATAATGGATAATAAAGTTAAAATGTTTCTGTATAAGGCATGTCTCATTTAAACAAGTAGAGGGCACATAGAAATAAAGATTCCACATCTGCAACAAGTGTCTTACGATATTTCTCAACTCGGGACAGTTTGATTTTAATATTTTAAGCGCGAGGTTTGCCGAGCGTCATCAATAATTAAGATTTAACTATTAAGGGCGAAGGTAAATCGTTATACACGAGTTGTAGTGGTGAAATTGTATATGTAAATCGAACAAAATATATAAACAATACTCATACGAAAATGGGATATTATAGTATTTCATTTATATAGACTGTAATGCTTCTCTATAGATATCAGGTATATATCAGGATTGTAATTTGGTACGACAGAAACGCTTGACTTCACAGGACCAATCAGTGATGCTGGAATAAAAATGATAAAAGTCTAATTCTAATGCAATTATCTTGTATCAATGGTTCTGATTGGATGACAGTTAGCGTAAAATTCTCTATCTCCTTGTCTGTAACTTAGGAAGCCGACATTTTGAATTGCTGAATGTATTGACATGTAATTTCTACAATAATAAGCCAAAAAACTCACTTGTTGTACCTAAAAATCTTCTTTTTATCAAATTTTATTACATTCTGAAGCGGCACAAAAGCCAGCAAACGCCCGGTGTTTATGTTTGACGCCGGAAGCATACCTATGACGTCACCTATTATAGGGACCAAATATGATAACATCTTTTCGCAGAATTTTCTTTAATGAAGATTTTACACTGAAATAATGATTGAAATTTAATTATGCACATGTTTTGCATTATAATAGAGATAACTGTATTGTATTTGAAGCTTTAAGGACGTCCATCGGTAGTTTTACTGTCGCAATTACCCGTTTACCTGTCTCCGCTACGCGTCGCCAGGTAAACTAAATTTGCGACAATAAAACTACCGATGGACGTCTTTAAAGCTTCAAAAATAATACAGTTATCTCTTAAATAAAGTTCCGCAAGCTTTGCCTAATACAGCTAAGGTATTCCTGGGCAAGAAGTCCATTATATGTCGGAAATTTTAAGCAGTCTATTGACTATACAGGTTATACTATAGTTACAAACGAAATGTTTTAAATTTAAGTATGTCGCGTTATTTTTAGTTCATGAACAAGGAACTCAAAATCTTTATATATTGCAAGATGTTTATTTGGCTAACTAATCTATGTGTTATTGCAATTGATCTTTGATATTATACCCTAGTTTTTAATGAAAAAAATACCATTTACCTATTGCTCATTTTAGCACCGATTGAAAAATTTGGACCATTATTAATGTAACAGTAACATAAAGGAGCTCTCTTGGATTTTTGTGAAATTTTGAAAAGAACATTTGCATCTGCATATTTGTATCGATATTTTTTTTCAAAGTGTATCACAATTCAAAATAAAACTAAAGCATTGAAGTTAAACGTAGTCCCTTTTGTGACATCAATAGCGAATTCGCTTTTCATTTCGCTAATAAACCAAATTATGTTGTGCAGAAAAATCCTCGAAATAAAAACTAAATGTCTATGTGCTTAAACGATGCTTTTATTCATATCGATTAACATCGGAAAAAAAGCTATATTTATTTCTAAAAATATAAAAGATCAATTGGTCGAAAAAGCATCACATAAAAGATCATATTTTATTACTCAATACATATCAGATTTGTGGTAAGCATATAATCGGTGTATGATAATTTACACAACAAATTGTCAACAAATAAATCGTAGACTAGAAAGATTACACAGTTTATCATGTCTGTCCTTTGATCGTGATGAGGAAATGAAGAAATCGGATTGACAACGTCATTGGTTGAATTCCCATTGTTTAGGACGTTTTTAACCAATCACGACGTTTTGCTGTACACTTTTGAAAATATTACCCATAATGCATTAGATTCAAGAAATCGGATCTACAAAAAAATCTTGATTGGTAGAGTGTTTTGACATAAAATGTGAAAGAAGCTTATGTAGTTTTTTAATTACTATTTAAAGAAATGAATTTCTGATTGAGGCGAACCTGCATGCTGCATATTTTTAAAAAACATGATGAAAGGAAAAAAAGGGCTTTAAAAAGAAGGCAAGATAGGGGGGGGGGGGAGGGGGTCAGATATGTCATGACAAAAAATAAACCGACCACAAATAAAGGCAACAGTAGTATACCGCTGTTCAAAACTCATAAATCCATGGACAAAAAACAACATCGGGGTACCAAACTAAAACTGAGGGAAACGCATAAATATAAGAGGAAAACATCGACACAACACTACAATGTAACTAACACACACAGAAACGGACCAAGCATCAGACAAAATCCCACGAAAATAACAAATGTAACAAAAACACAATACACAGAACACATTATAGAAGGCTAGAAACCGAGCAAAAAACAACTCCAAAACCAGGGACGATCTACGGTGCTCCGGAAGGGGAAGCTGTTACTTGTAACACAATTGCAATGGTTAGAAGACAGTTAGAAAATTAACTAATAGTGTAGGAAACGTTCTTTAGAAAGCATAAAAATGCCAGTATTCACCTCAGAAACTAGCAAAACCTTTATTAAGACTTATCTAGAAGGGATATAGTTACGATACTGTTGACAGGTCATTAAAGATTGCATATTTTGGCGTTAATATTGATTTGCTTATAGGGTCTTTGCATCGGAACTAAACACATTTATTTAAAAACCAGCTATTGGCATGACACGGGTTATGTTCTTCTCATATATGTTATGATGGTATGATTCTAAACCCCTAACGGGGAGGATTGTGTCTGATATTCATATAATGAAGACATAGTATGCCAATCAGTTTAATTGAAGTCTGGAGCTGGCATGTCAGTTTAGTACGGCGTTCAGTATAACTGAACTCTTATATTTATTTGTTTAGGGACCAACTGAAGGACGCCTCCGGATGCGGGAATTTTTCGCTAAATTGAGGACCTGTTGTTCACCTTCTGCTGATGTCTGTTCTATAGTCGGGTTGTTGTCTCTTTAACCATTGTGTTAACACATGTTAATTGTATTGTACAAAAACTTACTAAATTTACTGTTCATTTGTACGACAGACAAAGGACTTATTAGTAAATCACCAAAGTTTAAAAGCAAAATTATGAACAGATTAAAAAAATAACTATAAGTGACATTGCTAGCAATAGTGGATGTCACCCTGGTCCACCAATTGCCACTTAACGGCAGCCGTTTTGAAAACTCCAAAGTTTTGAGTCAAGTCTAGTACATGTATGCTAGGCAATCTTTGTATTAAATTTTATAGAATTTGGAGCATTTTGAATTTTTTTGAAAGTTTTGCTGTTTCCATGGTCACGGCTGCCATTTATAGAATTCCAAAGTCATACCGCCTTTGCATATTGTGCTCCCTATAATTATATAACATCAGATTACATTTAATGTCTGTAGAATTAATTTAACACTTATGTTTTTGAATGTTCCATAAAAATTCACCTCCTCAAATTATGTCACGGGAACCACCAGCTGAAATATAAAATGTTCCATGTTGAAGTGGACATGGGTTTCTTAATATCATATCAGTTTAATTTAATTTGGGAAACTTTCCGATTTTTCACATTCTGTCTGTTTCCATGACAACACTAGTCATCTTGGAAGTATCTCCCCCCAAAAATTGCACACACATCTACACATGGGGGTTAACATTAAGTTAAAGTTTAATCATTATCATTGGTCCATACAATTCCGAGAAATAGTTTGGACAAAAAAGTGTGGAATAATAAGAAAGATTATGAATAAAAAAAAGAATAGAACAATAACAATATGTCACCCGACCTCCGTCAGGGTGACATTATGAGGACTCTAAATTCTTAAAGGATTTTTTATTAAATACAGCTAAGGTAATATTACTAAGATATAGGTGAAAGGTACACGAGGGACATTTGAGAACTCACACATTTTGTAAACAGTCAATTTATAAACATGACCACATCAATGATAATTTATGTCAAACGTTCAATCATTCTGACAAGCATTTAGACAAGCATTTAACTATTTTCGAACCTTTGTAAACCATATTTTTTTTCATCAATATAAAACAATTCTAACAATCATATTTTCTACCTAAAAATAAGCATGAATTTTAATATGAATATTTTTTTTTTATTAAAGTTGAGTTCCCTTACTGCAACCACTGGGTTTATGCCACTGCTGGTGGGAATTATTTCCCCGAGGGTATCATTGGCCCACTAGTCAGTACTTCTGTTTTGACTTGAGTTAATTTTAAATTTACTGTTAACAAAACTTTTAATTTTTGAAAAACTAAGGCTTTTCTGCCTCAGGAATAGATTACCTTACCTGTATTTGGCAGAACTTTTAGGAATTTTTGGTCCTCAATGCTCTTCAACTTCGTACTTTATTTGGCCTTGAAAACACTCTTTGATTCGAGCGTCACTGATGCCTCTTTTGTAGACGAAACGCGCGTCTGGCGTAAATATAAAATTTTAATCCTGGTATATATGATGAGTTTATTTCCTAATTGCTTCAAATTCTACACATTTTTTTTTACAAACCACTATAACTGATGAATACATGAAAACATGAATACGGAATCACCATGTACAAACAGAGGAAGATGATGTGACAAAAAGGTTACTAATAAGTTAATACATTAATCCATTAGCTTATAGCAAATTTGACTGTAAAACGCAATCATTTTATAGCGGAAAATAAAGTTGAAGGACAATGTGAGCTTCTTTTCATGTTAATATTTCGGAGTTTAAAGTTTGACGCTGAAAAAAAAGAGTTAAATATAGTATAAGCTGAAGAGTAAGGAATTTGAGGATACAAATTTCCTTATTCTAAATAAAGCTAAGATAATAACAAAAGTATTTACCAAAAAAATTGTCAGTTTCATCCGGATAAGTAACAGTGGTTTGATTCCGCCGGTGTACCTTATCCAGATGATGTAAATGCCTACTGTTTTTGTCGTCCACCAACAAAAAAATAACTACGGTTTTCAGTCCGGGTGCAGGGTAAAATATTCAACACTCTTGATAAAAGAGGGACGAACGATACCAAAGGGACAATCAAACACATAAATCTAAAATAAACTGACAACGCCGTGGCTAAAAATGAAAAAGACAAACAGACAAACAATAGTTCACATGACACAACATAGAAAACTAAAGAGTGAACAACACGAATCCCACCAAAAACTAGGGGTGATCTCAGGTGCTCCGGAAGGGTAAGCAGATCCTGCTCCACATATTGCACCTGTAAAGTTTCGTTTTCAAGCGACCCTCATTGTCAATTTCTAGATTTAAGTCAAGATATGAGGCCGACTGAACTGTATCTGTAGCATCTTTTATCTCTAGTTCGATGGGATAGATGCGTTCCACATAGTCACCAAATCTTGAATTATTTAGTGAAAGAACATCATCTATATAGCGGAAAGTGGAGTTAAAGGATATTGGTAACTTCTTGTCTTTCTTCGTAAGAAGTTTCTGCATAAAGTCAGCCTCACGATAATAAAGAAACAAGTCGGCAAGTAGAGGGGCACAGTTTGTTCCCATTGGAATGCCGATAGTCTGTTGAAAAACACGTCCTCCGAACGTAACGATAATATCAGTTTCAGATAATTTTTGTTTGAATCAGAGTGATATGTTACAAAGGAGGATTTATCCCTCCCTAAGACAAGATACTTGTATCTACGTTGGCCATTCTTTTTTATGAAGCAAAGCAATACCAACTCTTTCAATTTGTCTTTTAGTTTGGAATGTGGAATACTTGTAAACAGTAGAAAAGTCAAATATTTTAATACTGTTACAAAACGAAAGATAGTTAGATTGTATGTACTCTAAAAGATCTTTGGAATTTTAAAGTATCCACATCTGATTCACGCCACCTCTAGAATAGGCAGTTTCACAATAAGTTTGGAGCCCGTCTTTGATTGCTGATAAAATAGATGTTAATAATTTAGAGAGAGGTTTCGTGGAGCACTTGGAAGACCAAGCAATATACCGTTGTTTGTAAGGACACTTATGCAGTTTATGTATCCAAAATAGTGATGGAAGATCCAGTTCTTCATCTTTGGTTGAAATACCAAAAGAACATAGAACAGACCTATGATTATCCAGGATTTTCCCTTTGGTAAGTGTCGTGAGGGTATATGTTGATAATTGTTTAATAGAGAGTTTGTTTAAGGAAGGATTGCACTAGTTACTTTGAACCGGGATCTATTACACTAGTAATTGATATTCATACTTTGATGAAGTGTTTTAGTCCTTACTTTTAACACATGATAACACAAATCATATGCTTTTAAATTGTCTCTAATTGTAATATTCATATATATATGATGGATTGCCGATTTTTGTCTGTGCATTTGCATTTTGGTAGCCTTCCATAAAAAATCATATCTTCTATGTCAATATCTATTAATGAAACTGGTTTCTTGAAAGCTATTTAAACTTTAACCTTTTAATTCATGTAAACAATAAACTGATCTATTAATATCAAAAAAACAATTATATAAAGATCGACGCTTTCAAACTATTTACATTAAATATTCTCTAGTCAAAAGCAGTTACCCGGAATAAAAACAGGGTTGAATTAAATTACGCTTACAGTTGCAAGATACCTAAAATGTGTTATTTTGTTATTGTCTAAGTTTAACAAATAATCTTTTGCAAAGTACAATGTATCAAATAAGGCAACAATATTTTTTTAATATCTTCAGAAATCTGGGTTAGGTGGGTCTGGTGGCGGTGGCGGCTGTGGTGCAACTATTGCATTGACAATTCGAACTAGTGGTTCAACTATAATGTCAAAAACGCTACATGCACCTGGATTATCTGAAATTAAAGAAAAACATACAATTATAGAAAAAGTCATCACAATGTTATATTATAGTAAATGATAGAGGATGGTCACATCATTTGATTTTGTTTTAGAGTTAAGATATTGGTTTTAATAGCACTGACTATTTTCGTAAATATAAAATAAAAGAAGATGTGGTATGATTGCAAATGATACAACTCTCCACAACAATGATCAATCCCATACAGCAAAGTCAGCTATGCTAGGATCCGAAATGACAATGTAAAACAATTCAAACGAGAAAACTAACGGCTTAACTGATGTAAAAATATTTATGCGCGAAAATTTTTCAATTGGTACCATGGACTATCCAACAAGAATGCATACAAAAACTTGAAAAAGTTTAATAGTTATTTTTTCTGACGTGAAATTAGTATTATCCCTCAAAATAACTATTAAAAAAGCCCCAACAATTTCTGTACAATAACGTAAAATAATTGTTATAAGAGTACCTTTAAACACATTTAATTGAAATATTAAGATATCTTAAACTGCTTTTAACTATATTAAGATCAATGTTTAAAATGAAATTGTTTCCTAGTTAATTAAGTTAACAGTATAAAAATAGTACATACAACTGGTTAATAAGGTGTGATTAACCATGGTAAGATACTTGTATCCTGCATCTGTAAAACAAAATGTGTGATAGATTATTAAAAACAAATATTTGGATAATCTTCCAGTTTGAGGTGATTTGTTTTTGAGCCTGTGACTGCAGAAAGGTCAACATAGGGATAGTGGTCTGGCGACGGCGCCGTTGTTAACTAACATACTAAAAGCTTTATATTTAAGAAGGTGTTAGACGTGTATGCTTCATACTTTGTATAAAGATGCCTTATTAAACGAAGTTTTTGTCTGTCTCATTTAAATGGTTCAGTGTCATCACGAGTTGGTTGATCGTAATGAAATAACCGTTTCACAAATGATATCGGATATGTTCCTTAAGTCGTAACTACAATCCCCTTCCCTTTCAGGAATGGGACCTACTGAATGAGACTATTTACCGGATTTTTTATCACATAAGCAACACGACGGGTGCCACCTGTGGAGCAAGATCTGCTAACCCTTCCGGAGCACCTGAGATCACCCCTAGTTTTTGGTGGGGTTCGTGTTGTTTATTCTTTAGTTTTCTATGTTCTGTCATGTGTACTATTGTTTGTCTGTTTGTCCTTTTCATTTTAGCCATGGCGTTGTCAGTTTATTCTAGATTTATGAGTTTGACTGTCCCTTTGGTATCTTTGAGCCCTCTTCTTTAAATGGTTAGGTGTCTACTTGCAAACAAGTTAAGATTTTTTGTATTGTTAATTTTCTTCTCTTATTATAAGTATTATGATATTTATATTTACTGTGTGCTCACCTTGCAAGGGTTCATGCCCGTCATACAGTTTTCACTTGACCTCAACTTCATTTAATGGATCAGTGAACATTGGAAAATTTTGGTGGGCAATTCCATATCTCACGTTCTATCAGCAAGATGTCTACTATATTGGGTGTATGAAAGGATTGTAAGGTGAACAAGTCAAACCGGTAGGTGTCATCTGACTTTGACCTCATTTCATGGTTCAGTAGTCAAAGTTAGGATTTTGTCTTTTGGTCTGTTTTTCTTATACTGATTAATTGATTGCTGGTTGCGTAACGTCCAGTGGCAAATATTTCATGCATGTTAATGACGAGAACAAGATAACAATAAATACAATAGGTAGGTCTTGTCATAATAGTGGTCACTCGTTATGACGGTCGGGGAAATTTGGACTGCCACTGGAAAATGCGGGTATATTGAATAGGCACAGACATTTTGATTTTCAACAGCTACCTACGGACCCCTCAAAGAGTTGTTGCAAGGGTTCTAAACGTGCAAAAGCGTTAGACTCTTTTTACACGAGGCATCGAATTTAACGTCCCCGATCTGACCGGACGTGACCGCGAACACGATACATCCCGCACAGCCAAACGCAAGCTAATATTAATAGTTTTTTTTTCAAAAACGTTTACACGACTATCTAGCCAGATTAGTGCCGGATTTTACACCAACAAACAAGCATTTTCAATGAGACTGCCTCAATTCAGTGATATTTAGTGTTTGTTTCTCACTGTTGACATAGTTGTTTTTTTTCTTTTTTTATCGGTTTGAAATGTTTGCATTTGTGAATAACGGCGCATTCACTGTACGGGTTTTGGTAATTTTTAAAAGGCTGTATGCATAGTTTACATCCTAGTTTGTTGTCTCACGTGTCCATCATACCGCATCTTTTTTAGTGTCTTGTTGATATTCTTCTGATACATGTAGCAGCAACAAAAAAATATTGGGCACTTTCAAAGATAACATTCAAATATGAAACATGATATATTATCCCAACTTCAACTACAGCGGACTGACAAAAAATGCACATTTTTTTAACAAATGACTATAAATATTTTTTAAAAGTAGAACATTTGGTACTTTATCCTGAACAATTTGTGATTATTTGTCTTTCAAAAATAAGTGGAGTTGTTTTTTTATTGCTTAACATTAAGCATACCATTTCTTCTAGGTCTTTCTGAAAACATATAATTTTATTTTATTATATTTCTAATCTATAATACTAAAATTACGAGGTCCAATTTGTCAGCCGTCATCACGTAAAAACGACGAATCACAGAATTCAACTTTATATATAACTAATATAGTACAAAGGTGTAGATTAAAAATTACACCACTCCAGGCCCTTTTGTTTTCCACGTAATTAATATTGCCAATAATGAAGAAGTTCCGGGTCGAGTCCGCTACCGATACCAATAGTATATTCACCTGTTACCTATTACCTTATCTATACGTTCCGCATCTGACAGGCGCACCACCAAACGTTGTATTCAGGATAAATATGCTATATACACGGGTCATAACCACAGGGTTGACACTACTAAATTGTGAAATTGTTACCTATTGTAGTATTTTAATCAGTTAGACTTTCTAAGATAACAATACGAATACTAAAAATCTGGACTAAAAATAAGGCGTATAGGTACAGTTTTCAATTTGTTAGTGGGTATGACGTAAAACAGCGAGGCAAATAATTCAACTTTACTTATAACTTATATAGGACAATGCTGTTGATTAAAAAATACTCCATTCCAGGACCTTTGGTTTTCCAAATAATTTATATTACCAATAATTGATAAGTTCCAGTTCGACGGGTTCAAACAGAAAGACTTGAAAGCAGAGAAAAGCTGTGTATCTTATAATCGGCATGACTTTAACAGATGACAATACTAATACTCAAATAAGGCTTGCGCATAGTTATATACTTTAATTCAATCACGGACTCGTGATATCACGGGTGTGTTCTAGTATTAAGTATCAATATAGTTCTTCAATTAAACTCATGATAGATACCGGGCAATTTGTACACCATAATGTGATCTGTTCAAATATATTTGAAATAATAAATAGTAAGGTGATTGACATACATTATATTTTTCAAGTGAACATTTTTACCTCACGTAAATACTTAAAAACCTGTGGATTTTATTTTCTCTAATTCTTCGTCAATTTATCCCTTTCTGCACCCATTGTATACAAAAAAAGTTAATCAACGTGTGGTTCGTTTGGTCTCAGTTCTTCATTGGTTAAAATCCGATTATGACATCGAATTGTCTTGTTTTCCTCTGAATTTCCTATTGTGATGACATGAAAAAAGGCGACCATGCCTGATGACGTCACATAGAAAGAACACATCTTTTTGCAGATCAATCGCAAAGAAGGAATAAGTTTGCCTGCGTATTGTTTGAAAATCATTAGAGAAACAAACTCAACAACCAAATCTCGTGTAATACGATATTTATCCACTCTTGACAGTTACATTTTAAATATTTAAAACGCTCGGAGAGCCTCGCGTTTCAAATTTGAAAATGTAACTGTCTCGATTGGAAAAATATCGTATCACTCTCGGTGCAGTTGTAGAATCTATATTGATCATTATTTGTGGTAATGTGTTAATGTTTGATATTTTTATTTATTAAGTCTGTTTGTTCAGCTAACACATTGCTGTCAATTTAATGGAATTGTGTGCTACTTTCATACAAGTGAGAGCTTTCTCTAGCCATAAAACCAGGTTTAATTCAGCATTGTTTTCATATGAAAATGCCTGTACCAAGTCAGAATATAGCAATTGTATTTATTCATTATATGTGTTTGAATTGTTGATTTTGCCATTTTGAACTACAGGTATAAATTCTGATTTGCATTTCCCTCAGAGTTCATTATTTTCGTTATTAACTTTAAGCTGCCAATTTCCACGTCCTTCCCATTTTTGAAAATGCTCTAATGTGCAATTAGACATTTCCTTCTGATTGTCATTGTAGATTTATATCAACAATTCTACCGTTCATGTCATACATATAGAGACTTACTTGATTTTTCTCGTTGATATACAACTATGAAGCGATCAATAAATGCCACAGCTGTCAATCCTATACTAATACCGACAGCTATTTTTAGATTTTTTGTCATCATTGTAATTGTTCTTTTTGTCCTAAAAAAACAAGGAATGAACACAATACTAGTTTAGTGCATTTTGACTAATAGAATTAAAAAGACTTAAAAAAGACTTTTGTTTTCTCCTTTTGTTTTTTAGTGTAACTTCACATTGCGATAAAACGTGTCACGGTACTTGTCTATCCCAAATTCATGTATTTGGTTTCGATGTTATATTTGTTATTCTCATGGAATTTTGTCTGATGCTTGGTCCGTTTCTGTGTGTGTTACATTTTAGTCTTGTGTCGTTGTTCTCCTCTTATATTTAATGCGTTTTCCTCGGTTTTAGTTTGTTACCCCGATTTTGTTTTTTTCCATGGATTTATGAGTTTTGAACAGCGGTATACTACTGTTGCTTTTATTTAGACGGCGTCGAAACTAATTACGCAAGAGGATTCACTAGAAAGAGAAAAGAAAAAAACATACTAAATGTTATGAATTACTCTCTTGCACTGACGTTGCTGCTGACAAATTTTTCAATTTAAGGTAAAACAATGACAATTAACAAACAAAAGGTCAATACACAGAATGAAATTACAAAGCAGTTGTTACTCTTAAAAAACATCCAATTTGTCATGATAAACAAGAATTGTATCAGAAGTTTTTTCTGAAAAACTGAGGATTCCTTTTGAACATGGCAACAGTACAGACAAAATTGTTTATAAAGAGGGTGTTTACAATTGGTAACTTTATTTCAGTAAAGCAATTTCAAAACTAGACTGTTTTATTGACCCATATATCCATGTATGTCAACTAACTATTTAACATATTTTTTTTAATAGTCCGTTACACAAACATTTGCATTTGAAATAGACTGTTCTGAAATGATTTATAACAAACCTTTCTCAAATTATTCATTGAAAAATTAATTTAAGAAATTATTAAGAATTATGATTCCATTTCCGTCTGGTAAAGTTGACCTTATACGGGTTTTGCCATTATTATTTTATAGTCTCTTCACATGTATTGGTTCTTATAACTCATTGGCTTAAATGTTTTTTGGCTTAAATCGTTTACTGTGGCTTCATTTGTTTTCGGGATTATCAATTTACGTGGATTGCTGAAAACTTGCATTTTCGTGGATACTTGATTTCGTGGTTTTGCCAATATCTGTATACAAAGCATATTGAAAATACTTTGTTTGTTGGACATTTGAATTCGTGGTTCACCTTTACCCACGAAACCCACGAAAATTGGTATCCAACGAATAATAATGAATCCAGTATGATGGAGGATAATATAAAAAAAAACATTTCGGACGTTTGAAAATGTATGTGTTATTTTCGTATAGTTTCTAGTAATGGGTTGGTATCGCTACTGGTTGACTATTACGTACTCTCGTTGTTGAAGGTCGTACGTTTGCATACAATTGCTAACATGTACTTCACTTCAATTTTGGTGGATATTTGTGTCATTGGCCCACATACGACATATCCGGTTTTTTATATAGTTGATATAAGGAGAAATAATTGAATTAACAGTAACTATCAATTATAAAACATTGAACAACATGTTCGTACTAGAGCATTTGAAAAGACTGCATCGAAGGTCAAGTTTAATAAAATACACACAGTGTACCATGTACATGTAGCTATTTATATAAATGTTGTGTACAAGTTATCATTTGCACACAAAATGATTCAAATCATTATTTTTATTTTTCATTTGTACAAATTGTAATTTATACAAAAAGTGCTTGTACAAATTCAGATTTGTACCAAATTTGACTTAAATTCACTAATAACATGTAATAACTTGTACAATAATTTCACGTATGGATTTTGTTATAAAGAAAGCAATGTACATACTATAGAATTTGTATTTAATAACCTTGAACACAATGAACCTTATTTACAAACACTTTTTGTACAAATTTCAATTTTCATTTCGTCTAATTGCTTTTCATTTCTTACCAGGATAGCCTTGATCCTCCTTCCCTCCAAAAAACAAGAAATCATTGACAGGTCTTCAAAATGAAAGTATATCAACAATTTTAAATGAAAATCGATCTATAAACTTGTGTGTAATATCACATCTGTGTGTAGTAAAAGTCATTATTTGAGCGCACATTTTTTCTTTTATTAATTTAAAATTTTCAATAACTAAGTATTTATAGTAAAATTTGACTAACTTTTAAAGCACGAAATACCATTTAGTAAAAAGAAAATTGTGAAAAATGAACAGATATGTTAATACTACAGAAAATAATTGACAAAGTTTTTTTTTTAAATACTACGCCAGTATGTGTGTACATTTAAATGATAGATTATATCTGCCGATGATTTTATACATATAACCCGTCATCTGTGACAAAATTATAAATATGACATGAATACATCTAATATCGGTCTTTAATAGTTTATTGACTTATTGCACTCGTGATGTCCTCAGTCCCTTTTGTTACTTATAGATATTAAAAAACAAACTAATTTTCTAAAGTGTCCCTATCTGTGTTTAAATTACATATTAACTATAGATATTTACTAGTTATAGACAATTTTTAGTACTTTTTCAAAATTATTGCAAAGCAAAGCTCTGATTCCTTTCACGGATTTGGCTATACTTTTTGGACTTTTTGGATTATAGCTCTTCATCTTTTATATAAGCTTTGGATTTCAAATATTTTGGCCACGAGAATCACTGAAGAGACATGTATTGTCGAAATGCGCATCTGGTGCAAGAAAATTGGTACCGTTAATTTTATTGTCAGAGATCGTAAAGCAATAAAAGAACTTTTGATACAATTTAGCACTGATCAATATATTGAATCTCTATTTTGTTTTAAAGATTAATTACATAATAAGACATCACCTAATACCGATATAAAGATAGATAGGTCTGATAAATTGGCTAAGGATGCAGTCAAAAAAAATAGGGAATGGCCACAAATAAAGTAGACAAATGCAACGTGTATTATTTAAATTTGTATTGCATTATTTTAAACAAAGACCATTTTGAAAAAGTCTTTCAATCTTACTCGATATTCGCAGTATCACAACTTCCTTACTTTTCCAAAATGTATAAAATAAACATTCTTCATCACCAATAGACACTAATATATTGTGACTTACATAGGGATTATGTTTTCTTAACAATTAATGTTTTACGCTTAAACTTTTTGTTTTGCTACTGAAATACAAAGGGTACCACTAGTGACACAATAAAGGCTTCCACTAATTAACCAATTACACCAGTATCATTTCATCGCAAGATGTATAAATATGCTGCCATATCTGATCTGTGTTTTTGTTTTTTGTTTTGATGTTTCCCACTTTGTTTCGATCAAGTTAAATACTGTCTTTTCAACTAAATTGTATAGGTTGTTCTGTTATACCACTGTCTAATGTAAGGGGAAGGGGGTTTGGGCCAGTAAACTAGTCTTTTTATGTCAGGGTCTTTACTGATTACGTTATTTTCAATGTTCAAATATTGTGGTATACACTGAAACCCTGGTTTTCTCATTTCAAATGAACGTGTCATTGCCAAAAGCAATGACTGCCTGTAACAAACGCCAACATTATTGTCAGAATGTCAACCAATTCTGTTTAGCACGTTTTGGTTTCTGTTTTGCACCTTTTGATTTTGCCGTTGTTTCATCCATACAATGGGTTTTGGCAATAATGCGGTTGAAACTTGGAGGCTCTGAAAGTTTTTCTGCAGTCGATTCTTTGGCAGTTCAGTTGATGGGAAACATTTATAGCATACATCTGTGCAACATTTGGTTAGCAGTTTACGTTGCGGTCGTAACTCTGTCTCACAAATGACATTGTGTAATCGAATTCTTTTGACGTTGCATTGAATTCAGACTTAATTTAAGTACAGCATGCAGTCATTTGACACTAAACAATAGACACGGACTGCACGAGACCCTCATGGGTGGTTAAGATTTTTTTACACACCCTGGACATGCTGGCGGTAGTTAACAATCGCAATGCCAACATAAACTTCAGATGCGATATACATGTACTACTTTATAAATTTCACTGAAACTAGAAATTCACATTATCCATATTGTTATTATATTAAAATCACTGATTATCCACTAATTAAAGGTATTCATAAATTCAGATATGATGCACTATTATTATTAGTATTCACTGAAACTATGAATTTTCATAAATTCCAATTTGCTATTTCAAATGACTAATTAACCTGGGTATTCAAGGAATTCAGAAACAATGTACATGTATGATTGCACTATTAATATGCACTGCAACTACGAAATTTTGTTATTCCAATTTCACTATTGATATAGCAATTAATAATTATCATGATTATCCAAGGTATTTATTCATCCAGTAATGTAGTCTCCTTTAATACAATTAGTAAGTTTCCTATTTTTACAAGGCACAATTTTCTTCTTGTCCAATTGAATCAGAATATCACATCATCATCATGGAATAATGCTGCACGCCCTATTCATCATGTTCATTTATATTTCCAAACACAATAGATAACTAGCATAAAATAATGAATTAATCCATTGTTTCACAATTTGCCGCTCTAAGAGTGACTCGGTGACATCTATATTTCCTATGCATCAAAGTGCACATGTAGCAGGCTTCATATTCTGAGTGGGAACCATGGTCAAACCAATATATACTCAGTATGATCCTACAAAAAAATATACATGATATAGATGTAAACTGAAGTACTGTAAATTTTTAACTAATAATAAATATATACAAATGTAATACTACATGTATATACATTGTACAATAAGAAAGTCAATAACAATAACTGTATTTACCTAGATAAAATTAGCAATCCTCATTTGATTGACCAAAAAAAGTTTAGCACTTATACAATTCTATTTTTAAGTCCCTATTAACAAGAGAAATAAATCTGTTAAGGGGGTCTACATGTACATTCTATTTATCATGTATATATGGTGTTGTCTTTTTCCCTACATTAATGATTTTTTCTTTAAAGTCAGACATCATGGACATACATGTAGTTATTCCTCTCTTAAACACAACAAGTTATTTCTTTTGTTCATGTTAATATGAAACATATTGATACTACAAAGTTAACATGACAAAAAAAAGTTTAAGGAATGAAAATATAAAATAAATAAATACATGCAATGTTACTATATAGATGCTATTGACTTTCCCTTTGTCCAGTGCATATAATGAATAAACCTTTGTGATGTAAATATATATACGGTACTGTTCCAAGACTTAACCCTCCTAGTTAATGTTTTAAATCGTTGGGTTTAATACATTTTACATCTTTTGTGCTAACCTGTATACTTTTTACTTCTTACAGTTTGCATTAAATAATGCTTTTCAGCTCAGACAACACTTTCTTTATTTAATCTACTTTTTTATCCAAATTGTTTTTAAGAAATCAATATATTCAGATAACTTTTAAAATATGCATTTTTATATCCAAAATAATATTATATCTTGTGGTTTCATATTTTTCCTAGATTATAATTTGTTTTGATAAAACTATCATTATTTTGAAGAGGACAATTATAATCATGATAATTTGTGAACATCATTATAAAAATCATCTTCAAAATACCTTTATGATATATTTAATGACAGATTAAATTTCATCCCCAAGGCAATAAACTATTGTGTCTTAATTTTTATATTAGCTACATCATGTATATAAAAATTTCTGATTATTTAAATTACCTATCCAGTGTTAACATTCTAATTATTACCTATTTTAATGTCACATTTGCATGGTCATGTTCAATAAATACAAATATTTTAATTATTTATTTTGAATTTGAATAAAAAGAAATGTTTAGACTAAATTAGTAGACATGTACATACAATGCAGTTAACCATGTTAACACAGAAAAGTTTATGACAACTTACTTGATAATACTACATCTATAAAAAATATTTTGAGCTTTATAAAATACTTTAAAAAAGTTTATCCCATGTTAGCATAAAAAAATATGCATACAGATAGATTGTAAACATGTAGACCCAATAAACAAATACTATGCGGTAAAAACATGAGTGTTGTTGTCTTTATTGTCGACATAAAATAATTATGTAGAAAATGCAAAAAATCTGCAGTCAGATGTGAATGCACATGATCAAAGGAGATGTGGGTTATATATATATATCAATGATCCATCACGGTCACCCCAACAGTTGGTCAACAATAAAGAGACCAAAACACAAAATATGACTCAAGATTAGAAAGTCCTTAAATCATTGTGGAATAAAAGACCATTGTATACGTTACGTAACTTTTCAGTTAGATAACATGTATGCATGGCATAAATGAATTTTGAAAAACCATGCTGACAGGGCACAATTTATATAAAAATTTCACATGAAAATATATAGTTTAGGTTCAAAGTATTTCAAATTATAGTGATTTAATATTCTATGTTAAATCTAAAAAGAATAAAATTATGCTGCTAACTTTGCACTTTTAATGTGTTTTTTTTATTTATTTTTTATTTAAAACAATGTAGCAATTAACATGATGAAATTCTTATAGATATTTTATTCATTGTAATTTTTGAGGAAAGAGGCAACAACCTACATAATATAAAAAAGAAGATGTGGTATGATTGCCAATGAGACAACTGTCCATAAGAGACCAAAATGGCGGATCCAAAAGGAGGGGGGGGGGGTCTGGGGTTGGAACCCCCTTTTTTGGCCGATCAATGCATTTGAATGGGGACATATAGTGGAACCCCCTCCTTTTTGTCCTGAGTTGGAACCCCCCTGCTTAAAATGGCTGGATTTACCCCTGACACAGACATTAACAACTATAGGTCATTGTACGGCCTTCAACAGTGAGCAAAGCCCATACCGCATAGTCAGCTATAAAAGGCCCTAATAAGACAATGTAAAACAATTCAAACGAGAATACTAATGGCCTTATTTATATAAAAAATGAACGAAAAAAAATATAATGTAACAAATAAACAAACGATTACCACTTAAATACAGGGCTCCTGACTTAGGACAGGCACATACATGTACATATATAATGTGGCCGGGTTAAACATGTAAGCGGGATCCCATACCCTTGTTCAATATATATTTTTTAATCAACTGTGTTTAAATTTATGGCAAATGTTTATGACTCTGTGCATTGTTTCAGGAACATTAATTTAATAATATTGCTTTATTTTGATGATTAATGTTATTTTAATACCTATTCACTTTCAATGCCTTATATTATCAAATATATTAATGTTTTTTTTTTCCATTATTTGGGAATTATTTAAAATTTGAATGGAAATGCACACTTGTTAAATAAGTCACTATTTAATTTTAAAGCTAGTAATTTTCATAACATTTTATGATCGAATCATATGTTTTTGTAAAATGCATGTTTTTTCAATGGAAATTGAACGAAAAACTATCAGCTGATAAAGCAAAACCGGGGAAATACTAGCATGACTTAGTAATCCAGTAAACATTTATATGGATACGTACATGTAAAGATTGGTTGGTTGTTGGTTATAAAAAGTCCAGTGACAAGTATTTCATGCAAATTTAGGACCAGAGTTAGCAATACATGTTAACGTACAATATGTACACTACATGATTAATAGGTCACAGTGGCAGATCCAGAACTTTTCATAAGGGAGGGGCCCGCTGACTGACCTAAGGGGGGCGGATCCAGTCATGCTTGAGTGGTTCCCTATATAATCGACCAAATTTTTTTCACGAAACGGGGGGATGGGGGGCAGGGGATCAGCCAATCAGTCACTTAAAAGGCCATCCCACACAATAAAAGTTTACCAATGCCCAACATGTTAGAGTATAACAGTAAGAGGATGAAGATCAAGAGTGACCTTTTTTTCATTCCACTCAGGATGATGTATGCAAAATAAATAAGGGATAAAATGACATACACATGATAATCATGATAATAGGGGGAGGGGAACGGTGTCCTTTATGACTTTCATGATGCACAAATTTGACAAGCACAAAGCCTATATTTGCCCTGGAACATGCAACTATGTACGAGTGTGGTGATATAGAACGTCGATTCATAGCCTATCGGAGTATCTCAATATCTACATACTTAGGAAGAACAAACAGCTGAAAAATGTGCACATTTTTCTTTCAAAATTTGGATCCATGATTATTCAATAGACATGATTTAAATTTTAAAATATTGTTAATTTCTACTCACCGATTGTTATTTCCAGCTCAGATTATTATCCGTTACCAGAGCTTTCACGATCGTCTCTCAATACTTGACCGCCGTTAGATATTCTTTCACGATCATTTCTCTCGTTAAACCGAATGACACCCGTGGATGTGTTTTATCATTTGATTTTGACATTTGATTAGGGACTTTCTGTTTTGAATTTTCGTCGATGTTCAGTATTTTTGTGATTTTACTTTTTACAGTTCAACCAAACTTATTTTCGCTTGTATTAATATTTTAAAATATTAGTACAATAAAACTTTCGTAAAGAAATTCAATAATCTAAAAATTGAATAAAAAAGAACCATAGCAAGTTAGAGATTAATATCGTACAAATATGATATATTTAAAAAATGCAACTTCGCAAGAAAGTAATGTATAAAAAAGATTTCAGAGGTAAGCAAGCTAATGTTTTTTTAATATGGAAGAAATATGAAATAAGGAGGGGATAAAATCAATAAATCTAAAATCCACTGGTTTGATTTTTTTTTTAAATGAAAAATCATTCCCTCATCCTGTCATATAAATAAAATAAATCGTGCGTTGTCTTCAAAATCAACATAAATGTATACAAATATTTAGTGTCCAATTTCATAAGGAATTAAAATGTTATAAAAATGAAGATTTTGTCTTGTCAACTAATACATATATACATATTTTGGATTAAAAAAAAAATTCATGCTTATAGGTTTTTATATATGTTTTTAATAGCGTTTTTAAATATTAACAACGTGTCACAACATAATCCAATCACAGCTTATCTTCCAAGAATAGAGGTATTGCTATGGAACAGAATAGATGATTTGAAATATTATGTTAGACATTTCTGTACTTGACCTTTATTACTCTATCCAGCTTTATGACATCGCATGACACTACTTTATGACGTCCAATGTTTTGAGTCAGCGTTACTTAAACATGCATGATATTAGGGCAAGAGTTCACATATGATGCGTCACCTTCTTTACTGATCAGAATTGCATTTAATGTTGAAAGTCCTTATGATCAATAATTTGATACCTTTATAACCATGATAACATTACTAATCATTTTAAAGATCCATGAAAATAGGTCAATGTAATATGAACCTGCAATATGAACATATACACCTTACAATGATTCTAAAATAATTATAGATCTATAATTACTTATCGTTGTGGGGCTTCCAAAATGTTGTAAATTACAAATTTAAAAAAAAAAAACCAAACAAATAGGCTTTGAAAATTTGGACGAAATGCATGTTTCCAAAATGTCGTATGTGAACTAAAACATGGCAGTGAAATAAAAAATTAGACATCCCTTGATAATTCCCAAAACTTTATTGTTTTTCTCGGAAATAAAGAAATGAACAAGTATTGCTTCCCAAAGCCATGATACGTCAATTTTCAAGTGTACATACAACATTTTGTACAACCATTTGAAAGAAAACTTTACAAACAACTGAGATTGGCAATTGTTTAATATGTCTTATTTTAACAATTTTGATTGGTCTAACTGTATGCTATCTTTGAATATCAAAGATTTCCTCCCGCCAAACGATTTGTGTCGAAAAGTACTTTTAGCAAAAACAGTCGTATACGAAATTTTTGAAGT
This sequence comes from Mytilus galloprovincialis, assembly GCA_037788925.1. Taxonomy (NCBI): domain Eukaryota; kingdom Metazoa; phylum Mollusca; class Bivalvia; order Mytilida; family Mytilidae; genus Mytilus; species Mytilus galloprovincialis. The sequence goes on from CM075339.1 coordinate 16,112,980, forward strand.
CCGCGACGTTATAGTATCCGAGCACCTGAAATCACTTAAGTTTTTGGTCGGGTTCGCGTATCTGAGTCGCTATTTTTCTTTGTTGTGTACTATTGTTTGTTTGTTGGCATTTTTTTTTTGTCATGGCGTTGTTAGTTTATTGACTTTGATTTATTCAAACTAATGCTATAAAAAAGACAATTGTATAACCTAAACACCATAATAAGAATAACTAAAGGCCTAAATTTTGTTAAAAATAATGAACGAAAAACGAATAGGTTACAACAAACCACAACAACTGAATTTGGACATGGAAAAACTGAATGTGGAGGGGTAAAACTCGCTTGAAGGAACAAACCTATCCCTTACATTGGACAGTGGTGTAACAGTACAACATTAGAACAAACTATGAAAATCAGTTGAAAAATGCATAACTCATCAGATAGATACATTTAACAAAAACAAAGTGTTAGTGGACGGGTCTTGGACGGGTACATATCAATCCCAACAACAAAAATTAAATGGACAGAACCGAGATTACTCACAGTTACTCAAGATTTGACTTCGCTTTGCTTTGTATCAAAATAAGATGATGTTTTATGATTGTCTATAAGCTAACTATCCATCAATGATGTTATGATTGGCAATACGCTAACTATCCATCAATGATGTTTGCTACTCTCTTTCAAAATAACAAGCATTTCAAAGGAGTGTTATAAATTAATAGTATATAAATAAAGAAACTAGAAAAGCAGAAAAAAATTTAGGGGTCCATGTGCTTGTTTTCGAGATATAGGCCATTGAAAATTTGGCGGTAAATATTTCTCTCTAGATTTATCATATAATTAACATTGTCATCATTTGTCTTTCAAAAACAATGAAAAAAAAATAGCAAGGATTTTATAAGATTTCCAAATATGACTTATAAAACTATGTGTAATAAAATTATGAAAAGAAAATTGTGCTTAATGGGCAAAATTTTTAATGTGCGCTAGATGGATAAAACCAGAGGATTTCGAAATATCTGACAAAAATTCAAAAAAACAAGAGGAGCGAACATCCTTAAAATAAAGCGGATGTAAGCAATCATATCAAACTGTAGGCCCTTCAACAATGAGAAAACTCTATACCGTTAAATAAAATATGCCTAACAAAAAATAGAAATTATGAACATTTACTGTAAATGAGATATTTTACAGTCTAAATGATCATATATAAGCCAGACAGGGCCGTAACTGGGTCTCCAAAACCACACAGGCAGGAATCTGCCGCCCCCACTAAGGCTCCCAAGTAGTGGGCCCAAAGGAGGCGACGCCCCCCCCCCCCCCCCGGTCAAAATTTGTAATATTAGGGTTCGATATGTGTCTTGTATTCTATGTATCTTGTTTGTTTCATATTTACTATATGAAGAAATGCATTAGGGTTCTGCCAGAAAGACAAACAAAGGCTAACAGCTATATTAGCACACATGAAACACACCTATACAACAACTTTATCTGTTCAAGTTTGGGGTAAAGAGTATTGCAATGTAACACAAAATTATAGACCAGACGTGGCAGGGTATTCATGTATCCCTCATCGCTACAAAAAGGACGCACAGTACCTGAGAGTACTCGAAGTTACTAACAGTCAGAGAAAAATATGAACTTGTGCAATGTCAAAATAAGGGATCGACCTGTTGTGGTACAGAAAAGGTGCATAACTATCAATATATTTTAATTTACAGATAACAAAATAAAATCAATATCTATAGCAATAAAAATAATATTTCAAAATATTACTACAATATTGAATTGGTAACATTTAAGAATAAGTTAATTAAAAGGATAAATAAGTTTACGCGGATTGATATACATTTTTAATCTTTTAAACTTAATCATTTTTTTGTACCTATTTTGTAACTACTGAAGGTGGGTTAAATACCAAAATTGATGACAAACGCGATGATTTTTATTTTCCAATAGTCAAATTACCATATATATGGAGTATATTTGTCTCAATTGATACGTTAATCTTGAGCTAGCTCAACGTACGTTGATTTTGATGAACGAGGAATACTTCTTTCTCACAAGTTGCTAAGACAGGGCTATGAATCAATCAACTTAAGATCATCACTCAAGAATTTTTACGGTCGCCATCATGAGCTGATTGGCCATTATGACAAAAGTGTGGCAGAAATCATCATGATCATATCTGATATTTTTCCTCTGTCATAATAACCTTCCACCATTACTGAACTGAACGAAGAAATATTACGACGGGTGCCGTATATGGTACATGAAATGCTTACCCTTCCGGAACACCTAATTTCACTTCCTGTTTTTAGTGGAGTTCGTGTTGTTTCTTAATTATTATTTGTTACTGTTGATGTAGATGTCTTTTGGTTTTATGAGTCTTTGTTTGTTATTGTCTAGTGTTACATAGCTAATTTAATTGTTTTACATGTGCAACTCTATACGACATTTTAAGATAGCGCCAGTTAAATATTTGAAGAATATTAGGTCTTCTGTAAGACAAATGAATGACGTATTGTAAAGGAAATAACACTACAATATTTTACACGCAACATTGATGTTCCTTTATTTGAATGTTTATTTTTAGAGTCGTTATAGTTCCTTGTCATTATTATAACCTATGAAACAATTAAATGTCATTTCAGTTTGTCCGGTTATCAACATACTGGATAAGCAATGACAATAACTTCTGACACGTGTAACATTTCTGGACCTTGAATGATGGTCAGTTTGACATAACGACCATCTGTATAGCGCCTGCGCTGGAAAACCAGATGTTCATTATCTGTTGCAGGACCTGTGTAATGAGCAAATATTGCCATATCATCAAGGTGGGTTCCAACAGTTATGTCAAGATCATGAAGTCTGACCCCTATGAAAAAATAATATCGGATAAATCACAATAAACAAGCCAAATACATACAAAATAAAACAAAATAAAACAAAAATCATTTCCAGGCAAAATATGATGTTTGCAAAAGTAAAATTTGCGTTTTCATGTTCAATGTGTTTTTTTGTAAGTTCACAGCTATTTAACGAGAATGCATTCTGGATAATATATACAAAAGCTTTCATCTTTAATTAATTATTGTCCCCGGTTATGAGAGAGTTGGGATATCCCTAACATGTTTAACCCCGCCACGTTCTGTATGTTCTGCGCGGGTAGGTTAATGCGGTTTCAAATCTATTTTTGGTGATTGCATCGAAATCTCATCTATTACGTCATTTTCGAAACTATACGAATTTTTGATTGGCTAATTCGGACGTTAGGAGAATTTCCTATGGAGTGGTGATTTTTTGGCTACACCGAGGTCAAAGATTTATCAAATTGTTGTTTTTCGACAACAGCATTGCGACGTTAACAATATTTTCATCCATGACCATTTTTCCCTTGAACACTTACAGTTTTTAGTAAGAAAATCGCCAAAAACTAAGATTCATCAACGTCAATGTTTAGCTTGTCACGTCACACTCATTATCATCAGCTGTTGAGCACCTTGTCAAAGAAGTCGGTAAAATGGAAATCACAATGGAAAGGTGGATTTTGCATACATTTTAAGGTAAATACGTTGTAAATTGTAACTGTTTATCACCGGTACCCATTTCTTCTTATTGAATTTGTTGAAGTGAATCAAAACATTCATTATTCGTCATTTATTTTGACAAACGACGACGAAAACCGTTGATCTTATTAATCAATCAATGAATCAATAAAGTTAGCTAAATGGAAACAATGCTCGGAGAAAGATTGTTATAATATTGGTTATATTAGACTTGATTTTTTCCAAGCTAACTGTTACATAATAATAACACCCCCCCCCCCCTTAATTTTCCCTTGGTTAAGTGTATGCAATAAATTAAAACTATATTCTTGAAAGGACAACTCTTTACTTATACATATGTGTGACAAAATGAATGGAATCAAGACTGTTTTAACTGTGCTAAAAGGAATACAAATTAGAAGCTAAATGTATTAAAAAAAAGTGAGAAAAAAATTTACTGTATGAAAAAGCAGGTTCAACAAAAGGAAATATGTTGAAATGAATGAACAACTAACTGTAATGATTCTGGAACATGTGTTAGTTCATGATCAAACAAAGGAAACATTTATAAGAAAGTGAATACATATGATATGTGATATTGTGTCCTAATTGTGATCACTGAAATGAGGATGTTTCACAGAACTTTTACTTCATAAATGTGTCACTGTGTACAAATTGTTATTTAATCCGTCTGATAAAGTATATTTAGCTGTGCTCCATGGAATATTAGATCAAATTTATTAATATTGTTTATTAATATTAATATGAAACGAAAGCAAATGTGTCAGGAATGATGAAATGTTTTCAACAAATTAGCAAATAGATTTATCAATAGGATCACCCATTCCCTAATTTCAATGATTGTGAAACATGTTTTATAACAAAAACAAAAATTTCTATGTAATTTGGTTATGATGGTCAATTGTGACACATTGAAAATCATACCACATGAAGGAAAATAAGTCAGTTTTGCTGCATTTAATACACAATTTCAAATCAAGCAATCAGTGAATGTGTATTTTAAATTACTTGGGTTAAATGACACAACTTTGAGATTGTCCAGTAGTGTTTTCTGTCAGACACTGATCATATATTCCCTTACAAAAACATTCACTCCCCCTTTTCAGAAAGTACCAAGTAATGCTTATTGAAGAGCAATTATCAATATCAATTTAATTATCTAATTTTTACATGAAGCTTAAAAAGATGATACCTATTATTACTTTTCTTATTCAGTTCAACATGGTTTAAACTGATGTCTGCTTGTTTTATGCTGTTCATCTTTTTCATGATTTTTCTAATTTATAAAGATTTAGGCCACAGATACATAAATGGGGGTCTGAACTGGGGGGGGGGGGGGGGGGGCTGGGGGGGGGGGTCAATTAGTTGTTTAGAGAATTTTATTTTTATTCAAATAAAATCTTTTCTTTACCCTGCAAAATTATTATTATATATTCTTTAAAAAACTTTACACCCTATATATACCTATATACCTGTTTCCAGTACCTTAAAAAGAAGGCACATATTACAGCTAATTTCCTAATGCATGTAGAGCAAGACTTTGGTTACCTTGCTTGCTTTGTTTGTATATTGTACAATAATAATTTAGATAACATCCAATTGAATTTGACTATAATATTTACAGGTTTAAGTTTGACTATATTCATTGTTTGAAGATGACAATCTTAAGTGCATTTAAGTTTGGGTAAAGGTTTATATAAACAAAACAAGCAAGCCAACCAAAGTTTTACTCTACAAGCGTTAGGAAATTAGCTGTAAAAGAAAATATTTTGCAGTTTTAGAATATTTTATTCTCATAAACTAAATACAAAGTTACAGAGAATTGTACATATATACATAAATAAAATAAATACATATTCTGGAGTGTTAAGTGTGCTTGAATGTGACACAGAATGTTCATTGAATGTATACATGGTGTAAGGGTATGTGTGAAAAAAATGTTGCAGGATTTGAAATATAATTAAATTTTCATTTGCTCTTGGACTATCATATTTGGTATAAATTGATTTAAAAGTCCCATACTTACTGACCATCATAATGTTTTTTTTATGAAATCAGCATCTATTTTTCTTAAAATATGTTTCCTATCAGTATGTGGTAATTAAATTTATTGAGAGAAAAAATATTAGCAGGAAATTGAATATATATTCCAAGCTGTCATTATATATGGTGTGATTGCCACTGTGACCAACGACCGAATGATGTACAGTGTATGGGTTTGTATGATTTATAAAGAATAAACAAGATTCAAGATTTTATTGTACACTCTGACAGTTTACACTGTTACAAGAGGCAAAACCCAAACATGAGAAGCACCTCATTTGACAAAATAGAAAACACTATTGGAAGAATTATCTGATTGATTAAATGGTGTTTAACAACACTTTCCGCACTGTTGTGCGAATACACGGCGGTCATGTTTTATTGGTAGATAAGGGTACAGTGTACGTAGAAAAATTCTATACATATTTATTTTGCAAAAAAATACCAAACAGAAAGAAAAGGGGCTTCATACCCCAAGCCTATGATCTATTCTCCGAGTAAAATATATATATTGAAATAGTTTGTTTCTTTTATTAAATCAATTGATTATTGAAAAGATGCAACATAGAGTAAATTTAAATAAAGATCAGCAACAATTTCCCGACGACTGCATTTTTTATTTCTGTGTACAGAATTACTTCCCTTTGAAAGTCACTTGTGCGTTTGTAGACAATGTCGGACCCGAAAACTTGTGAAACACGTAAATTTTGACTCAAAAGTGCTAGCGTGCAGAAATGATGAATTTTCGAGTCAAGTTAACGTACAGAAAGCTAAATTTTAATATTTTACAAAAACTGCACCCGGTTCATGTTGTTTATACTGTTTACATATCAGACGTTGTAATATCTGAAGGTCATGGTATTTGTGGCGCAATTCGGTCGAAAATCTCAGTTTATTTAATTAATCTTTTCATTCAAAGGAGGCGAGTAGCAATTTTCTATTACTTGGTACATAAGCTATCCACAGATAACAATACTTAGAAAAACAATACTGTCTACACGCTAGCACTTTTGAGTTTACTGTTTTCGCGTTTATAAATAGATTTTGAGTGTCACGTGATAACCACGTGATAATTTGAGAATGTTATTTTTGAAAACGAAAATTCATATTGTCAACATACTAGCAAAACTTAAAAATATAACAAATTACACAATAAATGAGTCAAAAAGTCTTTTTATTAAAAGTTGAAATTTTTAGTATCATTTTTTTCATTTTTTTGAAAATACAGCATTAACCCACCCGCGTGCTTTTCATAAATCTAGTATGCTAATATTGGATTCATATCGCGTAATACTTTCAATCTAATAAGTTGGAAGTCGTGTCTTCAATTTTATTCAGATTAACATATTAATCGTACCAGTGGTGGATCTGTTGATAACTTCTATTCTCATTATATTGTAGATGCTTCCTAGATCTACCCACCAATACGGAGACTGGTCCTGGAGCGTATGATGGGCCTTATTAGTTAATCCATCGACAGCATAGTCTGCGTGTATATTGTTATATGTTGAGCTTTGTCCACACATCTTTCCAAGCGCCACATTTTGAAATGCTTCGGTCGGTATTTTACATTCTAGAAAACAAATAGCTCAATTCTAATAAAACTTTTAATATCATAAATTTTTGACAACTTGCTTTTTTATCTGTATTAAGATTGGACTGCAATAAAAGTATACCGCTGTTCAATGGTCATAAATTGTTTAAGCGAAAGCAATTCCGAGTTACAAACCAACACCGACAGGAGAGTTGCGATTTAATCTTTGAGAGGCTTGATAGCTTTTGTTTGTGACACCGCGTCATTAATATGAATGATAATGATATCAATGAATAGCAAGTTGTTATCGCAGACTTATGTGTATATCTGACGCCTTAATAAAATATAAAAACATCGCAATAAATCGCTGTGTATGTCTGGGTTGGTTTATATTGAAGTGTTCTTATGTTTGTTAAACGCTAATTTAGTCTCATGTTGGAAACACTAAATATAATGCTGTTTGTTTTATAACCTTCATCTCTCTATTTACCTAATTTCTTGTTTTTTTCTTTTAGTAATTGGTTCTGATATCAACCAATACATAGAGGTGAGTGAACTTATCATACTGATATTCGTATAAAGTATTGTATACTAACCGTCCATTATACACATGACTTTTTTATTTTTTAGTCTTTCACGCACTTCACCATCGTCACATGGGTTTCCAACACATGGGTCAAAAAGTGGATCCTGTAAAAGGAATGTTCATCACAATGCCACATGCGTTATATATAGCATAATGTATTTTCAGAAGTATGCCTCCACCCTTATTAAACACACACTAACACTTTCCAGTGTAAAGCTATATATCATTGAAAGAGTTGAAAACACTCGACTACAAGAAAAAAATCTCCAAACTGAGCAATACGAACCCCATCAATAAACCAAAAAACTCGGGCTGATCGCATGTGCTCAGAAAGGGTAAATTTTCTCAACTATAACTTTGCTTTAACATAACATTTTTAAATAATTAATTTCGATCTTGACGTATAACATGTTACATGTAAATAGCACAGAAAACTCTATTCATGGGAAAAAAGTAGAAATCGCAAAAATGCTGAACTCCAAGAGAAATTCAAAACGAAGAGTCATTAATCAAATGGAAAAATCAAAAACACAAACACATTAAACGAATGGATAACCAATATCATGTTTCTGACTTGATGTGCGAATTATTGTAAAGAGTGAATTTGCTTCAAAATTAAAGAGATTTCCCTGATATTCATCTGAATATAAATCGAGGTACGGCAAGTTGTAAATCTTTGGTTTTTAAGTGGGATCAGATTGATACATTTTTGTTTTTAATAAGTCTCTGGCTTATAATTTACTTTCAGTTTCCTAAGAAACAGGGTTTTGTGACAAAAAAGCACTTAAAACACATCGTTTTAATGTTTTTTTAGCTCATATATCGCCATTAATAATCTGCCGCATTGGTTTTTCATGTTTTTATTGGCATCAGTATGTTTTTTTGTTTGTCAAACTGAATTCACAATAAGATGAAATTATGTAAAATAAAGTGCCCTACATTTATAAGACAGAACGCTTGTTTATACAGAGTCTTCTATTAATAAATTGTCTTCTTCATATATAACATATATAAGGCACTTAAGAAACATAATTTTAGTAGCCATTAGCGTTATTAAGTAATTAATACGGTGTTCATATACGTTTCCGTTCATTTCACCCATAATTTTTATACATATTGTGTGTATTTACTGTTGTTGGAAGATTGACTGATTAGAGTAAGTGTGAATTGTTCAAGTAAAGACCGACAAGTCAAATTACTGAAGTCTTAAATACATGAAGAAGTAAGACAAATGGGGAACCTGTGTGGACACGAGATATTTTCCCCGAGGGTATCACCAGCCCAGTAGTCAGCACTTTTTTGTGCTGACATGAATTATCATTGATATGGTTATATTTATAAATTACCTCTTTCCAAAATTTTGTATTTTTGAAATACTAAGGCTTTTCTACCTCAGGCATAGATTACCTTAGCTGTATTTGGCAAAACTTTTAGGAACTTTAGTCCTTAATGCTCTTAAACTTCGTACTTTATTCGACCTTTTTAACTTTTTTGGGTTCATGCGTCACTGATGAGTCTTTTGTAGACGAAACGCGCGTCTGGCGTATATACAAAATTTATTCCTGGTATCTATGATGAGTTTATTTCCAACTCTTGTTTTTTTTTTCCCGCAATAGTTTAAGTACAAGTAAAAGATGCAAAAATCCATATTAAAAAGGTTCATAAGGGGACAAAGTCCCCTATAACAATAGACAAATTAATAAAAATAATAAAAAAAAAATTGGAAAAGTTCTTGAAATTTTCATTGTACAAATGAACTCAAAATCGTTAACGTTTTTTTGTCCCTTTTTTTTTAATTCCCGGATTTGCGCAGAACGCAGAAATCTACTTTCTTCTTCCGGTCTCGTTGTCATTATACTTTGATTAGTCTAGTAAAATATAGGAACTCAAGGAACAAATTTCAATTTTAATAATTGTTTGCCTTTGGTATGAATAAACGTTACCGGATGTTGCACAAAAAGCTATTTTATTTCATTTTTGAATTTTACATTTTAGCTTGAGTTAAGAATCTAAATTCTAACAAAAACCGTATTATTACCGTCTAAAATGTAAAATCACAAAAATACTGAACTCCGAGGAAAATCAAATCGGCAAAATCAAATGACAAAACACACAAAAACAAATGGACAAGAGCTGTCATATTCCTGACCTGCTACAGGCATTTTCAAATGTAAAAAATGATGGATTAAACCTGGTTTTATAGCGCTAAACCTCTCACTTTTTTGACAGTCTCATCAAATCCCGTTATATTTACAATGATGCGTGAACTAAACAGACATAATACATAAAATAGTCAAAATATGGGTACAGCAGTCATCATTGTGTAACAATTTTAAAAGGAACAATTCAACAGAATACAAAAACATTTATCTACAAACACATTCATTACTTCGCGTGTCTGACGTCAGAAAAATTTAAACGTCACATATTTTTGTCGTTCAATGTTTATACACACTATTTTAAAATTTCACATGGGCAATGTTAGCATAAAGGGTTAAGAAATGAAATGTAAGTATGAATTAGTTACAGAAATAGACCGAGATTTAAAATAGTCCAAAAGTAATTACACCCTTACTACATATAAATGTGAAATGAAAAAAAAAAAATAACAAAACCAAACACGTGGTTTTTTGTTTTGTTTTAAGGCACCAACATTGAAAAAAAAAAAACATGCATATAACTGTTTCGTCTTTTGTTTATATATAAAATAAAGGTATTACCCTAAGTTATGAATATTTTTTTTCAAAAAGACCGTAAAGGAGGAAATCCCGTTAGTGGGAATGTAAATATCCTATTTGACATCTAATTATGCTTGAAGTAAATTTTGTTTGATAATATTACAAAAGATATTATCGTCATTTGAAGTATTTTTTGTTGATTGCATATCTTCGGTGAGATAACGTTGAGTTGTCTAAAACGTTTTACGTTTGGTACGATAAAAAAATCATTATACATGGTTTAAAACTGTGCGTTGAAATCAACATATATCTTAAAATTATTTTTCTTTTTGAATTTAAGTTGACGTAAAATCCAAATATCCTTTTACTAAATATTTTTAGGAATTCACAATTTTCGTTTACCAAAACATATCAAATGTTACCATGAAACTTTGTATTTTAAACGTTTAACCGTTAACTTTATGACTTTCAACTTTGAATGTTATGATCTGATATTGAAAATTGTAAAAAAATTATATAAAATAAAGTAATGGTATTAATTTTATTTGCCTTTATTCGAAATTTTTAACTCACCTCTCTGTAATGATGAACGTCAACGTAGACATAACCAACCATATTTTGAAAATAGCCTTCCGAAATATACATTGGTTTCACATTGAATTCACATGTAAGGGAAGCTCTGTTATAGTTGTAAGAATGACATCGTGTTCGCCGGATACATTTTTTAAAGCATGCCCTTGGTGATATGTTTTCAAATGTACGATAAGTAAATCCACATAATTTAACATCTCGTTTATCTGGATTTATCTGGAAAGTTTCTGATGAACATTGCTCTGCAGGCGTTTGGAGAAGTTTATAAAGTAACAAAAGTCCTTGGTAAATACAGAGACGCATTGTTTACAGTCACGTTTCTAGTCGAGTCCTCACAAATCTTCAAATATTAAAACTGTGTCTGAATATGCATATATATATTTCAAGTTATGGTATGTGATATAAAATCATTAATTGTAAATCAAGTTTTCATATGCAGTTACAATCATAATTCCTTTTCAGTATAAGTGAAACAATATCCAAAAGAATAATCAATAACACGGAACCGCTTTTGATTTTGTTTAAAATAATTGAAAACTATACAAATATGTGTCAGTAAATTACCACATAAGATAGCTTTGACGTTCTATAAATTTATAGGATATGCTTAATTATGCACTAACTAAACTAATTATAACACGACAAAAGCAGCCGCCAATTAAGCACACTTCTGCGATAGTATTTAATTGATTTAAACATATTTATTGTTAAGTCGAATTAAAAACATTTTTAAAACGTAAATAAATATCTGATCATACGAAGCATCAAGTAAAAATTGCACTTCAAACGAGTTATTTTACAATCAGATTTCTCTTATTCAACTAATCAATTTACTTTTATAAATATTTAGATACACATTAATGTATCTTAAAATGTAAAATCACAAAATTACTGAACTCCGAGAAAACTACAAAACGGAAAGTTCTTAATCAAATTGCAAAATCAAAAGCTCAAACAAATCAAACGAATGGATAACAACTGTCATCTGCTTGGACAATACTAATTCAAAACCGAGCGAAAATAAATCCACTATCAAACATATTATAATGTGGTTTTCATATTTATGATCCGGACATTGTTTTGAAATAAAAGACGTCATATATTTTGTATAATTCAAATTTTGTTCTTCCTTACTTTTTTACAGTAGAGTTATGGATTAAGGAATTACATTTTGAAGTTAATATGGCATTGAATTTCCATGGAACTGAATCTACGATGGTTTGAAAGACAATGTTTGAAAATTGAAAAGATGATAAAACAGATGTATTTAGAGACTTTCTGTATTTCTATCGAATCCGTAAGACCTGAAAAATAAATATTTGTTAAAAAAATACATTTTTTATTTGAAGTGTTGACATGTAATTTAAAGATACCAAAAAAACAGAATACATGCACATTAATAAGAGGGTCCTGACAGTCATACAAATCATAAGTTATGTCTGGTATTTAAATGATGAAGATTAAAAATTGAAAACTTTTTTTTATTCAAGCGTCACTGATGATTCTTTTGTAGACGAAATGCGCGTCTGGCCTAATTACTCAAATACTTCTGTTCTATCATAGACAAACATTTTTGACTTTTACCATTACCTCGCATAATACTACTTTTTGTCGTCAAATGTGTTGAATTAGCTTGTTGGAGACACGTTGGTGGACTTCGGCTGTTTTCTACTCTTTGGTCTGTTTGTTTTCTCTGTCAAAGAACGAACAAACAAGATTTGATACTGTCAATTTAAACAAACATAAGTAAACGGTATTAAGATGATCCTGGTATTAAATATATTTGTAATGATTTTTTCTGCACCCTTGTTTTAATTATATATATCAACACAATGCATCTACTTAACTTGCATTGTTAGTACCTATTCCGATCACTGCATGCGATGTATCATGTATTGGCATGTTGAATGTCTGGAAGTACCTATCAGCCACGTTTGCCTATTCTCCAGGACCCAACACATCTTGTTTCTGCAGTACATAATAGGACAAACTCTATAATATTCCGTGGCTCATATGAAAGGTGGGTGCTTCATCAGGGGTCCATATTGTACTAAGCTTTGACTACCGATCTAGTCAGTATTTCTATTAAGTTCCTATGTCTTCTTAACGCCACCATTGGTGGTTTTTTAAACAGCTGTCTACATTTTGCATTGCTAAGTAGTTTTTTATAATGTTTTCGTAAATCTTTATTTATATTTCCTAACGAAAAGTGATATTTGATTACAAATACTAGTGATATCTGCTTGTCAGATTCTTGTTTAAAGCGGAGTAACTCTGGTCGGTCGATATAGAGAGCCGATTCACAGTTACGAAGTATTTCATGCTCCTTATATCCCCTTAGCTTAAGATGGCCCTTGAATTTACAAAGTGTAGGTTAGGTGTAGCTTTTTATATCAAGGATACCGGTGTTCCTGAACCTCAACCCTTTATGTACGACTGTATCGCGAAAAAAATATTTTCTTCGTTTGAAATTTCATAAGTAAACTTTAATAAAGGTTGATGATCATTTGCTATTTTAAAAAACTCCTCAATCTCTTCTCCTGATGAATGAGCTGTTATAATCGCATCATCTCTATACCTTCCGTAAAATAAGATCTTATGTTTATACCTATATTTTTCAATAATTTCATTGATAACTTCGAATGCTCTACTATCACAAATTTCTGGGCTGCATTTACTTCCCATACTAGCGCCTATTTTCTGTACAAAGTATCGGTCATTAAATTCAAAATAATTGTTTTTCAACACTGGCTACTAACGATTCAATCGTTTCACAGCTAGGTAATTTTATCGGATAATCTTCTTGTACTGCACTGTTATAAGTCCGTCCAACAGAATGAATGAGTTCATTGAATTCCATGTTTGTATAAATGCTGGTGCAGTCTTAAGAAATTAAGAGGCAATTCCGATCTGGCCTTAAATTTTCTATTTTGTTTATGAAATCCCCACTATCACTTATGTTACTGCTCTGTCTTTTAACTATAGGTATCAAAAAGTAATCAACAAATTTGCTAACCCTTTCGGTGACTGAGTTACATTGAGACATAATTTGTCTGCATAGGGGTAATTCATTGACTGTCATCGTTTGTTTTTTTTATCCCTTGAATAACAAGTTCACTTAATTTGTGAAGTTAAGGAAGGAGAAAAAGACGACCCAATCTGGGTCCCTATTTCGATGAGCCACGGAAAAAAATCAAGAGTTATTCCATCAATTTCACCATTCTCAAACATCCTGCTGATTTGTGTTTATATATTATTTTTTATCAGTAATAGAATATGTTCTGGTTTATCCGTGTAATGGATAGAGTTTAACTGCCTGAACCCTTCTTGAATGTGTATCTTTTTAGATATTAAAATTGCGCCTCCCTTGTCGCTTTTAGAGAAAATAATATCCTGCATGTTTTTCAAAGATCGTAATCCTAGCTGTTGTTCTTTAGAGAAATTGTAGTAGTTATTTCGTAAATCGAGATTAGATAATTCAAACTTTGTTAGATCTTGATAATTTGCAAGTTCAACACAAGCAAGTGTTGGTTCATCAAATCATTTCTGTCGGAACGGATGCAATCCCCGACTTTCTGTATTGAAAAAATGAAAACGACATCTAAGTTTTCTGGGAAATTCATTGAAGTCTGCCATTACAGTTCTGCCTATATTACACTTCTTAGGCATATGAATAAATTTAAAATCCTTACCTAGAACTATGTATTGTTCGTCTGTCAATTGATAGTTGGCTAAGTTATATACATATTGTTTAGCCTTATATACCTGTGCTTTTTTTTGTCTTCTCTTTCTAGAAACCCGATCGATTTTTCTTTTTTTTTGTTCAACAGTTTTTATTTTCTTTTTAAATCTGCGAGCCATTCTTAATATTGACGATTGCCAATCTGATAGTTATAAATGCGATGACATAGATAACTTTAATGATATAGAAGACATTAGATGAATTGATATGAGATTGTTTTGTTCAGGCAATATGTATGCGTTCGAAAAAAATGAGTATTTACGTACAAACCTTTAATGCTTACATTTTATGTCTAAATAAATGTGAAATATGAGCATGATAAAGGAATAAAGATTATATTCAATGCAGATATGCTTTTTCTCATGATACACACACAGACGTTAAGGGCATACGATACAGTTTTGATGCCATATTTACATTTTGATAAAAATTTTCATATAGACTATTATTTACCTGATTAAATCAAATTATATAATAAAAAATATACCTTCATATGCTACTTTTTCAGTAAAATTTTGTATATTTGTTTTAAAAGGTAAACACAAATTGTTTTTTGTTAAATAACTTGCAATTTCTGTACCCCATAAGTATCCTAAAAATTTATACTTTTTTTATTCAGAAATAACTCATATTTATCATATGTTCTTGAATGTAGAAAAGAAAACAATCAGTTTTTGCTGTACATTTATCAAATTTTAAAAAATTGCACTATTTACGTTTTCATGAAAATTGGTACACATAATCTTCTTGCGCAATCAAACAAAAAGGCATTTAAAAAAAGAGGGGCCCATGAACTCGTTTTCAAGTTAAATAAGTTTGAATGATAAAAATCAGTCGAAAACTGAATCTTTTCCCGATAAGTCATAGTTTGACGTCGCGAAAATAACAATCTACGTTAGCAACGTCATTACCTCCCCTGTAACTGTAACTGTATTGTATGCTCTTAACCACTGAAAACATATATATTTTAATTAGATCATGAGTTAATTAAAAAAAAAGATATTTGTATCGTACGTATTATGAAAAAGAAATATGTACTATTAATGATAAATTTATCCTAATAATGTCAAAAATGCATTCATTGAGTGACCACATTCACGTGTGGCGTTTTGTTGGACGGCTGAGTGTCGTATTGCATTTTTATATAAACCTGAACTAATCTTGTCTGATTTCTGAAATATTTATAATTTTATTAACAAATTAGGATCTTATTTTTCATGCATCTACATTTTGTTAAAGAAACAGTTTGTTCTTCAGTTAATCAAATATCATTTCAACATCTAAGATTATATTTCGCTTGCATTTAGTCAGATAACGGACACTATATCAGTAACCAGCAATAATATCACCACGGACATATTCCTATGTTGAAATAGTATTTCTCGGTTTTTCAATTTGTATTTATTTCTTCATATACCGGTGCACTGGAATCATCAATATCACAAGCCTGGTTTGTTGTTGCTGTTAAATTCGTATGCTTTGTATTGCCAAGGTCCTCGTATTTTGCCGTTGAAAAGTTTTCACGGCTACAGTTGGGTGCAGACCAAGCATTACATAAAGTAAACGCAAGTTAACGCCGCGTGCACATATTTCGTTAGTTAACTTCAAATCTCCCGTTTACTAGTAAACGCACGTTTACTATAATTACGTTAACGTGGTCGAAATGGAAATTTCTAATGTCTACCCTAGTAAACGGGCGTTTACTATGTGTCCGTTTAGTCAGTAGTAAACGGGCGTTTACTTCAGAATTCTTCAAATTTATTTTCTTGTGCACTTAAAAGTAAACGGGCGTTTAGTACAGATTTTACAAGGGTATTTTTTCGTGCACTTGAAAGTAAACGCACGTTTACTTTTCGCGTTAACTGATTGGGTAAATTTAGAAATAAACTTCAAGTTCATTTGCACATTTATTTTATGAAAACGACCTTTAGTCTTAATATTTTACATATATGTGTTTCAAACCAGAACAATTCAAAAACTCTTTTTATTCGAAATATTAAATTACACAAAATCACTTTCATTAAGTCCATTAACTTTACTGATTGGCAGATTTTTCTATATTTTCCTTTCAAAAGTTACATGTGCAAATATCGATACGGAAAGAAAGGTTATCCGAGACATCGGGAGAATATTTTTATATGATGGGATATAAACATCATGGTTTACGTTGTTTCGTTCCCCATTGATAATTGTCTCTTCGAATTCCTAACTATAACTCGAAGAATTTAATACATTATTTTTAATCGAAATTCACCTTGTTTGCCTTGGATTAACATGATAAGATTCTGTTTTGACAAATGATAAAAAAAAAAAACACCGTGAATTGTACAGTTTATTGAAAGGGATATCAATAAAGTGTAATATAAGTATGTTCATTTGAACCATCTCGTCAATTTAAATGTTCAAATATTGCTATCTTTACATGGATATATAACTAATTTACTATGCAGCTATATATAGTGCTAATATGGTCTGATTTGGTTATAATTCGAGTCAGTCTGAGGTTAGAAAACTACTGAAATTTGTTTCAATATTCAATATTTTGAATAAAAAAAGGACATGCTGGCACTCTAAATTGATGCAAGCAAAATTTTTTAGTCATAATATTCAAATATTGCTACCTTTTTCATTATACAATCAATCCTTACATGAAAATATAACTCATTTACTATGCTGCTATATAGATTTACATAATAGAATGCTTATATGGTCAGTTTTGGTTGTTGCGGACAAATAATTTTATTATATGAGTCAGTCTGAGGTATGAAAACTACTGAATTTTGTTTACGATTCAATATTTTGAATAAAAAAGGACATGCTGGCACTCTAAATTGATGAGAACAAAATTGTTTAGTCATAATATTCAAATATTGCTACTTATTTTATTATACAATCAATCCTTACATGAAAATATAACTCATTTACTATGAGGCTATATAGATTTACATAATAAAATGCTTATATGGTCAGTTTTGGTTGTTGCGGACAAATAATTTTATTATATGAGTCAGTCTGAGATATGAAAACTATTAAATTTTGTTTACGATTCAATATTTTGATTACAAAAAGGACATGCTGGCACTCTAAATTGATGCAAACAAAATTCTTTAGTCATAATATTCAAATATTGCTACCTTTTTCATTATACAATCAATCCTTACATAAAAATATAACTCATTTACTATGCTGCTATATAGATTTACATAATCGAATGCTTATATGGTCAGTTTTGGTTGTTGCGGACAAATAATTTTATTATATGAGTCAGTCTGAGGTATGAAAACTACTGAATTTTGTTTACGATTCAATATTTTGAATAAATAAGGACATGCTGGCACTCTAAATTGATGCGAACAAAATTTTTTAGTCATATTTTTCAAATATTGCAACCTATTTTATTATACAATCAATCCTTACATGAAAAAATAACTCATTTACTATGCAGCTATATAGATTTACATACTAGAATGCTTATATGGTCAGTTTTGGTTGTTGCGGACAAATAATTTTATTAAATGAGTCAGTCTGAGGTTAGAAAACTACTGAAATTTGTTTCAATATTCAATATTTTGAAGAAAAAAAGGACATGCTGGCACTCTAAATTGATGCAAACAAAATTTTTTAGTCATAATGTTCAAATATTGCTACCTTTTTCATAATACAATCAATCCTTACATGAAAATATAACTCATTTACTATGCTGCTATATAGGTTTACATAATAGAATGCTTATATGGTCAGTTTTGGTTGTTGCGGACAAATAATTTTATTATATGAGTCAGTCTGAGGTATGAAAATTACTGAATTGAATAAAAAACGGACATGCTGGCACTCTAAATTGATGCGAACAAAATTTTTTAGTCATAATTTTTAAATATTGCTAGCTATTTTATTATACAATCAATCCTTACATGAAAATATAACTCATTTACTATGCGGCTATATAAATTTACATACTAGAATGCTTATAATATAATATGGTCAGTTTTGGTTGTTGCAGACAAATAATTTTATTATATGAGTCAGTCTGAGGTATGAAAACTACTGAATTTTGTTTATGATTCAATATTTTGAATAAAAAAAGGACATGCTGGCACTCTAAATTGATGCGAACAAAATTGTTTAGTCATACATTGTAATATTCAAATATTTTTACCTATTTTATTATACAATCAATCCTTACATGAAAATATAACTCATTTACTATGAGCCTATATAGATTTACATAATAAAATGCTTATATGGTCAGTTTTGGTTGTTGCGGACAAATAATTTTATTATATGAGTCAGTCTGAGGTATGAAAACTACTGAATTTTGTTTACAATTCAATATTTTGAATAAAAAAGGACATGCTGGCACTCTAAATTGATGCAAACAAAATTTTTTAGTCATAATATTCAAATATTGGTACCTATTTTATTATACAATCAATCCTTACATGAAAATATAACTCATTTACTATGCAGCTATATAGATTTACATAATAAAATGCTTAAATGGTCAGTTTTGGTTGTTGCAGACAAATAATTTTATTATATGTGTCAGTCTGAGATATGAAAACTATTGAATTTTATTTACGATTCAATATTTTGAATAAAAAAAGGACATGATGGCACTCTAAATTAATGCGAACAAAATTTTTTAGTCATAATATTCAAATATTGCTACTTATTTTATTATACAATCAATCCTCACATGAAAATATAACTCATTTACTATGCTGCTATATAAATTTACATAATAAAATGCTTATATGGTCAGTTTTGGTTGTTGCGGACAAATAATTTTATTATATGAGTCAGTCTGAGATATGAAAACTATTGAATTTTGTTTACGATTCAATATTTTGAATACAAAAAGGACATGCTGGCACTCTAAATTGATGCAAAAAAAATTTTTAGTCATACTATTCAAATATTAGTACCTTTCTTATTATACAATCGCCGCGATATAGCCTTTTTGTGCTAATGCGGCGTAAAGCAACCAACAATCAATCAATCTTATTATACAATCGATCCTTACATGAAAAAATAACTCATTTACTATGCAGCTATATAGATTAACATAATAAAATGCTTATATGGTCAGTTTTGAGTGTTGCGGACAAATAATTTTATAATACGAGTCAGTCTGAGGTATGAAAACTACTGAAATTTGTTTACGATTCAATATATTGAATACAAAAAAGTCATGCTAACACTCTAAATGGATGCGAGTAAAATTTTTTAGTCATAATATTCAAATACTGCTATCTTTTTCATTATACAATCAAATCTTACATGAAAATATAACTGAATTACTATGCGGCTATATAGATGTACATAATGAAATGCTTATATGGTCAGTTTTGAGTGTTGCGGACACATAATTTTATTATATGAGTCAGTCTAGGGTAAGAAAACTATTGAATTTTGTTTGCGATTCAATATTTTGAATAAAAAAGGACATGCTGTCACTCTAAATTGATGCAAACAAAATGTTTATGTCATAATATTCAAATATTGCTTCCTTTTCTATTATACAATCAATCTTTATATCAAAATATAACTCATTTTAATTACTATGCAGGCTATATAGATTTACATAATAAATTGCTTACATGGTCAGTTTTGGTTGTTGCGAACGAATAATTATATATTACGAGTTAGTCTGATGTATGAAAACTACTGAATTTTGTTTACCATTCAATATTTTAAATAAAAAGAGGTCATGGCCGTCATGCTGGTACCAAAATTGCTGTCAATTGTATTATATGGTCAATTATGGCATAAAAATATAACTGAATTACTTCTATATAGAATAAGATAACTTGTTAAGAGGTAAATATTGTCAGTTTTGGTTAAAGATATCAAATAATTTTGTTTTACGAGTCAGTCTGTTTAAGATGAGAAAACTGTTTGATTTTGGTGAGGATTAAATTACATGTATTTGAATAAACATACTTAAACTATTATTTGCGGAGAACAAGAAATTTACTATAATTATTGTTCAATTAAATACAAATGTGTGACATTTTTAAATAACTTTAATCGTCAATATGTCCAGCAGAAATTGTCAGTTGGTCAATTAGTTTTGATGTTCCTTATCATTTCATATTTTAGGTCAGTGTATCCAGGTTACGATGACAATCTGCGTTAACGGGCGTTTACTACAAACAGTAAACGCGCGTTTACTTCTTACGAAAATAGAAGACGCGCATTTTTCCACGTTAACGCGGATGTAAACGGGAAAGTAAACGCCCGTTTACTCTTTACAAAATTAGAAGACGCGCCGTTTTTGCGTTAACGCGGAGGTAAACGCGAAAGTAAACGCCCGTTTACTTTTAATGTCTACTGCAATTTCGGAGTTAATGCACAGTTAACGCGGCGTTTACATGAAGTGCACGCGAGTAAACGCGGCGTTAACTTTTTCGGCCCGTCTACATGTAATGCTTGGTCTGCACCCAACTGTAGTGTCTTCATAATTGTTAGTACAGGACTCTGTAAAAATCCACTTCGATCTGTAAGTCAAAAGCACAAAACATGATAAAGTACAAAATAGGTCTTAATGGCCTGATAATTACAAAAGAGGGACGAAAGATACCAGAAGGACAGTCAAACTCATAAATCAACAATAAACTGACAACGCCATGGCTAAAAATGAAAAGGACAAACAGACAAACAATAGTACACAAAACACAGCATAGAAAACTTAAGAATAAACAACACGAACCCCACCAAAAACTAGGGTTGATCTGAGGTGCTCCGGAGGGGTAAGAAGAACCTGCTCCACATGTGGCACCCGTCGTGTTGCTTATAAGATAACAAATCCGGTAAATAGTCTTATTCGGTAGGTCACATTTATGAAAGGGAAGGGGACTGTAGTTACGACGTAAGGAACATATCCGATATCATTTGTGAAACGGTTATTCCATAACGGTCAACCAACTCGTGATGGCGTCCGTAAAATTTACGAAGAGATGATTTCAACTTCACCATTTGGAACACTTGATTGAATAGCTTCCTTGTGAGCAACAACCCTCTTTCAAGAAAATCATGATAGGAAATGCAAGCACGGGAATATCGTATCAATTGGGAGATATATACACCGTATGCAGGTGCTGCTGGAATGTTGCTACCTAGAAATGAAAGGTTCACAATTGGAAAGCTGAAATCATCTCTTTTGTCGTAAAGTTTTGTTTTCAATCGACCCTCATTGTCAATTTCTAGATGTAAGTTAAGATATGAGGCCGACTTAACTGTATCTGTTGTATCCTTTATCTCTAGTTCAATGGGATAGATGCATTCGACATAGTCACCAAATTTTGAATTATTTAGTGAAAGAACATCATCTATATAGCGGAAAGTAGTATTAAAGGATATTGCTAACTTCTTCATTGTTCTTATCTTTCTTCCTAAGACGTACCTGTATGGAGTCATCCTCATAGTAATAAAGAAACAAGTCGGCAAGAAGAGGGGCACAATTCGTTCCCATTGGAATGACGATAGTCTGTTGAGAAACCCGTCCTCCGAACGTAAAAAATATGTTGTCAATCAAGAAATCAAGCATCTTGATAATGTCAGTTTCAGAGAATTTGTTTTTGAATCAGAGTGATCCTTTACAAAGTAGGATTTATCCCTTCCTCAGACAAGATACTTGTATCTTCGTTGGCCATTCTTTTTTTATGAAACAAAGCAATACCACCTCTTTCAATTTTCTTTTAGTTTGGAATGTGGAATACTTGTATAAAGTGTATAAAAGTCAAATGGTTAAATACTATTACTTGTATTGAGTGTAGAAAAGTCAAATGTTTTAATGCTATTACTTGTATAAACTGTAGCGAATGACGCTTGTGTTGAATCTAAAAACTTGTTTTGCTTGTAACGTGTGGTCAATTTATTTTTTCGAATTTTTTATTTTGCGTTTAGCCCTTGAGTGCGAACTTCACGGCGATTTAAATTCGCAATTAGTAACTTGATGTAGTAAAATCGGAAAAGACTAGTGTTTTCAAATCGACACTTTTGCCTAACCGGTTACTCGGATAATCGTTCGACCGATTAACCGGTTAACCGGTAGTTTGAGTTGGTGCTTGAAAGCCTTATCAATAGTACCCTACACATAGATATAACATGTGGTATGATATTTCACAACCTTTCAACCAAGTCATAAATTTACGCTTTAGAATTGAAGTTTGTCCTCTTTGTTATAAGGCTTGTCTGTGAGGATTCCTGGCGAAGTTTGACTTTTAATAATCAACAATACCGTATCAACTATAGCGTTTATACCAACTTTAGATTGAAAAAGAGAAAAACCTTCTTGATCTCGTAGAATTGAATATGTCTGAAACTGATTATTTTTTCCTTTTCACTTGTTGACTCCGAAAATGATGTGGAGTATTTCAATTTAAATGATTAATTATAAAAAAAGAAGATGATTGCCAATGAGACAATTCTAGGTCACCGTTTCTTTACTTTGTTTGCATGTTACTCGTACTATCACGTATACATTGAGTACATTCACATTGGTTTGTATTTCACAATTTTTTACTTAGCATTTCGTTTAAAGTAAGACTAAGCCTTGCGCGACGGAGGTTGTACATTTAGGTGAAGGTTTACACAATATGAGATCAGAAACGAAATAATGAAGGAAATCGTAAAATTTAATGGCTTACTGATTTAAAGTTTCTTTTAAAAAAACATGTAAACTAATTATGTTTCTTTAAGATCCTGCCCCGAGCTGAGAGACAAGTTCTAATTAATTTTATGTGTATAAGATGAACAATAGCAATCAATTTACTGGACAATTGATCTGTCAAATTATTTACCAAGACGACAATTTTTAAATAAAACCTAACTATTTAATGATTTCAATACAAATTTATATCAAATCTGTCAAAATTGAAAAAAAGTCCGGTTAACCGGTTAACGTTTTTGGTATTCGGTATTCGGTCGTTCGACCGATTAACCGGTTAACCGGTTAACCGCTGACAACATTAGAAAAGACCCAATTTTGCTATTTTGGCGTGTTTTTTTATACAAGCTTACGTAACGTATCTCAATCACTGGCAAACATTTTCTGTACAATTTGACAAGTTTTATATTTTTAGGTAAATACAAAAGTCAACTTTGATGTATGTACAGCCCGAAACCGTGTTTAGTTCTAAGTGAACTTCTTTTTGCTGGACTTTTGCTCAAATAACTGGAGCATATTATAACAAATTTGAACAAACGTTCGGCCCTATCAAACCATTTCATTATAACCAGAGGTTTGTTTAAATAGAGAATTGAAATGAGGAATGTGTCAAAGATATAACAACCTGATCAACGAGTTAAAAGACAGCATAAGGCCGCCACTGGGTTTTCAACACGGTGATTGATGATGCTGTCATTACTGTTTCGCTAATCCGTGACATAGTGGTAGACGAACTATGGATTGTGTTTGGGAATGCAAAAAACTTTAGATTAATATCTATCAATGGCCTTGCAAATGCACTAGGCAATGAGTGATCACACACACTTATTGTGATCCATGCCTTTACAGTTCTCTGTTTGCTTGAAAAGGAAAAAAGACTGTGTGGGAGACATTGATGGCATTTGAAGATGTGACTTTAACATAAAGAATGATAATTGATAAGCCAAAATCACCGGGGTTTTACTGTAAGATTGCACAAACTTATCAGATGGGGCTAACATGGTTAACGAAGCAAGAAAACAACTATTTGCACAAAGGGGAAGGCTAATTGAGGCTGTTCCCTCAACTTGGTCTAGTATTTTCCAGCATTTAAAACGTGCAATAAACTCAGATGGGTGTTTAGGGGGACGAACTTGTGATTGGCTCTTATGCTACCAAGTCTAGGCGCTAATGGATGGCGAAGGGACAAAGAGGATTCCTTTTAAAAAAACTCTTTCTGAGGCCTCATCATTTTATTAGAAGTTTGTACATTGTGGATGTAAGAAAGGATGACGCGGTCGTTGTTTATAGGGAAAATCGGGTTCCCCGTGCACTGCCTTGTGTGCATGTGGTGGTGACCGTGAATTAACATGTATTTTTGGCCAAATAGTAGTAATTTTAAAATTGTTTTAGTAATTTTGTGATTTAATTTTGTTTCAATCAATCTATCCAAAACTTTACATCGAAGATTAAGGACTTTCCTTTGAAATTTACGCCATTTTTTTACCGGAAGTGTCAACTATGTATTTAAACATTTACAACAGAATAAAATTAGTGGTTTTAGGGATAACTTAAAGCCAAATGTTTAATGACCAGCACAAAAAACAACATTTACATGTTGAAAAAAAGTTGAATATTTAAATAATAAATTAATATTTCTATGTCCGCCATTTTTGGATATTACCGGAAGTAAGGGTTTTAAAGATATACGTCTTATACATTGTATCCATGAGAAGCACTAAAGAAAGGATCCTGCACAATGTAATGATAGTAGCAATACGTTAAAACACATTTCAATTACCCTCCCTAGAAAATAAGTTTATTTTAGTACAATGTCCGCCATGTTGGATTTTACCGGAAGTAGGGTTGTTAAAGACAACTAATCTATAAAATATATCCAAAAGTAGTAAAAAACAAAGGTTTGTACTAAATATTATGATAGTAGCATGATAATAATATCTATTCACATACTAGCCTTCGATATTGGGCTTATTTAAGTATGAAGTCCGCCATTTTGAATTTTACAGGAAGTGAGACATTTTTTTCAAATGCCTCCCTATTTGAAATCAAAGAGTAATAGTTGAGGAAGGTCTATGCCAAATTTCATGCTTGTAGCAGGATGTGCACAATTCGTCTGAAATATGCTTGTAGCCGCCGGACTATATGTAGACTTTTGAAGCTCAATTTTCTATTGCAATTAATTCGCAAACGGAAAATACGAAAACTAACTACTACAAAACGACATGTTTTTGAGATTATAGTAGACTTTGGGTTGACAAATTATTATTATATTCGTTATGGCAAAAAAAAAAAATTAAGAATATCGGTAATTTTTTCCAAACACAGTTTTCCCTTAATTACTTATGATGACTGTGGATACGCAATTTGACTGGATTTTGTTACTATCAGTTTACCTTCAAACTGTATATTAGTGTCAACATAGTTATTGATTGAATCAAAATGTACATTTATGTTTACAGTAACTTACATAACCTCAAACTGGACACTAGAGGAGTCCATAAATTTAAGCAATGAAACTAGAAGCATGAAAGGTAAGAATGGCCACGTGTTTTCAAGTATTTTACAAATATACATAACCTATTTTAATAGCATATTCCGGAGATAAATGTGAAGGTGTACAAATCAGACGTGTTATTTCATTTAACAAGTAATTTTTTTACGAGAAATACTGAAATTCACGACTGCGCCAGGTAAAGCTTTTGTTTATCTTCATAAAACGAAAAATAAATCAGTCTCATTTTAAAAAATATATACATTTATAACGAAAAAGTATTCCAAATGAAAACAACGTAGCAACTAAAGTCAAAACAGGTCCCCTCTGTCTATTTTTGTACATTACAATTCAATATGATCGTGTCTATCTCACAAAATGTTGTAAGGCACGTTAAGGAGGCTCGTGGGTATAAAAAAATCAGCAAAAAAAACATTTGTTTTTTCTTTACAAATTTTATTTATTACACAATTTGTTATAACTTTATGCTATAGTATAAAAATCAACCAAACAAAATGATTTAATGTTTATATCATTGAAAAAGCGCAAAATTATCTCCCTTTGGTGCAAGAATGCCATTATTGGGGCATTAAAATTGAAATATCTTTTTCTAACTCATCGGTAACTTATCGTTTTTATTATTGTTTTCAAATAAGCTATATATAAACTAAATAATTGTAAAATTTAAGCGATTTCTGTAATTTATTTATTTTTTGATTTCGATATTATCTCTATTTCTCCTATCAGTTCAACAGAAAAAAGGGACATTAACAAAAATGTATGCTTCTTTCAGTGGCAGATTGTTAGCTTAAATGAACAGTGCCCCCATTTTTTTATTTCATTTATCTATTAAGTATATGATAAAGTTCATTTATAGAAAAATATAGCGAAATCCTATATTTGAAAAAAAAAAAATGATTTAGACCCGCGAGCCCGCTTAAACAGCACTATCGTAAACTTTATCATGTTATATCTAATTGTGTCTAGATTTCATTAACAATGAATTCCCCCTGTTCTTGAAGCCATACCGACTGATTCACACCTGAACATGTAGCATAATCATGCTTTTGTTTCTTACTGTATGACTAAATTTGTCTCATGCAATATTGAATAATATAATAAACACGACAAACTATGTATAACAGTTATAGTATACGTATCTTATTTACAAATGTCCAATTCAAACTTACTGTTAACCAGCAATATGCAAAGAAACACAAAAATCCCCTAACTTTTTAATCGTAATGACATTTTTGTTTGTCAATACATTTCAACGTGCATGCACGCAGGAAGTATTTATGTTTATCGGTCACATTTGTTATTGTTTGTTTTTGTAGTATCATTTATCTTCAAGAGGTAGTATAAACACTTCCTGAACTTCATAAAATTATATAACAAAGTATGTTGTGCGTAAATCCAGAAAGGCGCATCGGACGCATGAAATTGATATAACATCATCATGTTATATGTTAATTTTCTCAGCACTGGGTCAATACATGAACTGGTGGCCGTTTGATCCTCGGAGTAAAGTCAGTTCAGAAGTAAGTTCTTCCGTACTAAAATGATTTATAACAATACATTCTAAAAATAGACGTACATATATCTTAATTTCGAATAAATAAATTTTGGTTTCAACTATCCCAGGTTAAGTTGGCCTTTGATGAGTTTGGCTTGTTTTAAGGTTCCGTTTGTTCATATCAATTTCATTTGTGTCTGTTCATCTATATTCTTTGTTTTCGTGTTTATCTTTTTGTTTGGTTTGAGTGCTACTTGATGCAGGAAAATGACGGAAAGCGGTTAAGATGCATGAAATGTATTAAACTTTTTTGTTCTATCGGTTTACTTTATAATTTATCTATATGTTGCTAATATACGAGTATACCTGACATACATCAATTAAATATACCAGAAATTATTAAAATTGAGAATGGAAATTGAACATATGCAATGTAGATCGGGATCGGCTTACTCTTCCGCAGCACCAGAGATCAACTCCTGTTTTTGGTGATGTTCTTCTTGATTAGTCTTTAGTTTTCTCTGTTGTGTCATGTGTACTATTATTTGTCTGTTTGTCCTTTTCATTTTTAGCCATGGCGTTGTCAGTTTATTTTCGATTGATGAGTTTGACTGTCCCTCTGGTATCTTTCGTCCCTCTTTAAGTAAGTGTTTTTAATAGTTTGTGATATCGAAAATCTTGGTGTAATAATTTTTTAGTAAAACAGAGTTTTCTTTTTGTTAAAATCACATGCTTTCATGCATCATGCATCATTGTTTCATACTCTACCGATTTGAACAAGTTGAGATAGATAAACACAAACAGATGGAGACAGGCGAACATCATGCTAAGTATATCCTGACTCATTTCTTATTCATGCTCAATAAGAATTATATATAAGAGACTGAAACAAAAATGCTCACACCATGTTTTACATGTATATAGGTTTTTTTTACCAAAAATCTCAATACAACTTCAATAACTCTAAAATAAAAACTAGAGGCTCTAAAGAACCTGTGTCGCTCACCTTCGTCTATGTGGATATTAAACAAAGGACACAGATGGATTCATGACAAAATTGTGTTTTGGTGATGGTGATATTTGTAGATCTTACTTTACTGAACATTCTTGCTACTGACATAAAATTTTTCTCTTTCTATAATTAACTTGGCCTTTTAGATACAGAGGAAAATATTTTGTAAAATATTACCAAATTAATAGAAATTGTTAAAAATTGACTATAAAGTGCAATAACTCCATTTTGGTCATGTTGACTTATTTCTAAATCTTACTTTGCTGAACCTTCTTGCTGTTTACAGTTTATCTCTAACTATAAAAGTGTTCAAGATAATAACCAAAAACGGCAAAATTTCTTTAAAAATTACCAACTGGGGGGCAGCAACCCAACAACCAGTTGTCCAATTCATTGGCAGATAGATCTTGACCTTATACACAAATTTACCCAGTGTCATCTTGATTGATAAGTTGGTTCACCGCACATAATTTTTAAACTAGATACCCTTGTGATGATTGTGGCCAAGTTTGGTAAAATTTGGCCCAGTAGGTTCAAACGAGAAGTTTTTGTATAAGTTAACGACGACAGACGACGGACGCCAAGTGATGTGAAAAGCTCACTTGGCTCTGTGGGCCAGGTGAGCTAAAAAAGAATCGATCCCCCCGAAAAAAGTATACAGATCTTCAGATTATCCTAACTAAAAAGTTTGTGAAGTTTTTTGCAATAATCTTTAATAGTTTCTGAGAAACGGCGCAACATGTAAACCCCCATTTTTTTCTACCAAAAAAACAATAATTCTAAAATAAATTTTGAATCGTCACCAAAAAGTTAATTTTGTAAAAATTGTACGATCAGATACTGTATAAGTTCTTAAAACTTTACCCATTGTAGGGCAAAAGTTGCAAATGTTAGAATTTTAAATTTAAAACAATCAATTTATTATCACATCAACTTATTTCCAATTACTAAAACTGTTTGACAAGTTGACATACTTTCAGATTTTTTTATAGATTAAATTGAACTTTGCCTTATTTTGAAACGATTCCAATGTTTGTTTTACTTCTTTAACCAGGAAAAAATATTTATAAAAGAAATGAATTCGGCTAAGATGTTTTGTCGTATATGTAAGCGTTATTACTATTATGACTGTCATGGCTACCATTTGACATATAATCCCCTTCTACCACAGAAAATGAATGGTCATACACATCGTTTCCTTCATTCAATTTTCCTTTCCCTAAATCTGAGCTATGATATGTTTGGTCCTCCTCATTTCGCGGTGTACCATGACTATCATAAATATTTTCTTGTGGACAAGTTTTTCGATTTTGTATATCATGTAAATGATCATATTCTCCATATCCTGCATCAGTGTAGGTCTCGTCTGGATTTTCCAGTTTCTTTGATTTATTCACTTCGGCATAAACTGGCGTACTTGCTCCATCAAGCCCATAAGTCTGGTTTGATGTTGGCATTGCACTCTTTCTATCTGATGTATTATTAGAATCTTGGTATATTGTGTTTGAAAAGTGTGCCTGGTTTTCGTTTTCCTTCACATATTTAGTTGTTTGTCTAAAAATTCCCTTTGACCTAAAACAATTTTTTTTTGTGTATTGAACATGTTGAATTTATTTGCAGATAAGATGAAAATAAAATGAGACAAATACCGAGGCAAATATAAAGCTATACTTGAGTGTAAAATATATGTATTGTTTTCTTTTGAAATCCACATTTGTTTCATACCGTTATACATTTGTTTCTTATCTTCAATGTAGACCCTTTTATGGAATCAGTGAAAAGAGGGTTTTAATATTCTCTAATATGAAATTAAAAGTAAGCTAGTATAAAAAAAGAAAATGTGGTATGATTACCAATGAAAAAACTCTCCACAAGAGACCAAACAAACACAGAAATTAAAAACTATAATGCACCTTACGACCTTCAAAAATGAGCCCATACCGCATAGTCAGGTTTGGTTTGATGTAAATATTTGATATAGATTTACAAATATGTAAACCTATCTAAAATGGGCAAAACCAAGAATAATTTCCTATTATATGGAGTGACCATGCCCACCATGATATTATGTTAATAGTGCAATATCTAACTACGTAACGTTAACTTTAATAGAACTTATCAATCATACAATCAATACTGTTGATACAAAAAATATACAATATTCAACGAAAATTCAACTGATCACGATACCTTACTTTCAACGATAAACCGTGCAACTTGTTGTGTAGCTGCCTCATTTTACTACTGTTACTTTAGTGTTGTATTGCCAAATACAATGAGTATTATTAAGATTAATATAACGTTTTGCTAATCAAAGACAGCTTCAACTTAAAAAATGTATTTAAGTAGCCAACCTTATCGTTATTCAGATTTTCCATCAACTAATATGCTATTTCTCTGATATTATGTGCATGCATGTTTACTAAGACATATTGTCTATAATATGCATGTTACTTACCTTATTTTGCAAACAATCAATACAGCTGATATAAAAAGAATACAAAATGCACCTAGTATTCCACCAATGATGACACCTGTAGATTAAACAAAAGTATATTTCAACCAGCAAATTTCATGTTTTTCCATAAACGTCGAATTTCAACTATTGAGATAAATAAAATGAAATTGGGATAGTATTAAATGAGACAGCAACTCTGTAACACACACACACACTTTTTACAAAAAAAAAATCTTATAAGCAAATATTTACTCACCATATCTTTCAAATACAAATCCCTTTTGCAAAACACAATCTTAATCCAACTACACACTCACTTTGAGTTAATTTTTTACGAAATGCACGTGGCAAAAAAACACTCAACCAGTAATTTAATGTAATAGCAATAAACATAACAAAGATCGGTTTGAAGTGCTATACAATTAAAACTGGTTAAGAAATACAGGTAGCTCCTTTGAGAGACCCACTCCCCTCAATAGGAATCATTCAAATGATTATATTTGGTGTGATGTATAAATAGATAGATAGATTTTATTACATGTACATTTGTACAAACATAGGTTATATTTATAAAGACATATTTTTTTCTCTTTTGTTTTCCCCGACAAATGAGCCTGTAACAAACTGGGGCTCCTTAGTTGATTTCCTGGGCAACTGAGGGTTGATGTAACAGGTGATTATTAATAAAATATGTATAAAATTTCAAAAGAAAAAAACCCGAAAGAACTAAAGAAATAAATCTTTCATGAAAATAGTGAATACAAGCAACCAAGATTTTTTCAAACTGCGCATTTAATTCCAGTGTATACGCATACAACTACACAAAACCCAACATTTAATGTAACAAAAGACAACCAGTGACGAATATTAGTGTACGAGACATAAACTATATTGGTGGAGTTGTAGTATTCATTAAAGTTATATCATTATAGATATGTGTTCATATTACCATGTCCAAATAGATGATCAATCTCGTTGGAAAATTTAAAAAGCCATATTAAAGCAATGATTTTAATAAACAAAGATTTAACGACTGCGTGAAGAGGTGTAGAAATACGAATTAGAGATGAAAATGTTTCATATGCATTTCTAGAAAATATAGTAAACAAATTTATATATTCTTAATAGTATACTAGTGTTCGGTAAATACGCATCAATTGAGAAAAATAAAGATACTTTAAATTTCAAACTTTGTCTAAACAAATCCCAAATTTGGTATAAATTATTAGTTGGATAGTAGTATAATCATTTCATACATATCTCGATTAGGACAGCGTAAAAAAAAAATAATAATTATGCATAAAATTGAAAAAGGATATGTTAAATTCAGAGCATCCAAATATGACATTCTTCTTTTGCTTTGTAATCAACAGCTTGATACCGTTCTCGATATAATTATATTTATCGCATACTCAGAGATAATAATGACTGTTACTATCTACATGTACCTCAAACAAAACATCTACATGTCTTATAACCTATGTATAAACTCTAACATGATGTCCAAATTGATTTAGGTGTGTTCAATTTATATTGCAGAACCTACATTCCTATTTTAATGAATAACAACAAATACAAATGCAGAATATCAATCCAAATGAATGAAATAAAATTCAGCGAATTTGATCAACACATGGCGTCATACGAATGTAGACGGTCACTCTGAAGATTATTCCGTTATGTGTACGCACTACATTTGGATACGATAGTATTAAAATGAATTGTTGTTACATTCTCTTATCAATTTCACCACTCGCACTATCAATGATTTCAGCAAGTCAACATGACAAACTATGACTGTTTATGGCGTCTTTACACTAAATCCATTGGATGTTGGATGTGTTCTGATTGATAATTTAGTGAAAGATGCATGATTGTTTTTATTAGTCATTAGTGTATTTGAACTATATGTCAGTAACTGTGATTACTCACAGATCTATATCTGTACTTAAGTGTCTTTTTGTTGTTGGGATGAACAAGTACCCGGCCACGTCAACATGTATTTGTATTTGTATCCATCTGATGAGTTCGGCCTTTTTTAACTGATTTTTATAGTTCGTTCTTATGTTGTACTGTTACACAACTTTCCCATGTTAGAGAAGGGTTGGGATCCCGCTAATATGTTTAACTCTGCCAGATTCTGTGTGTATGTGCCTGTCCTAAGTCAGAAGCCTGTAATTCAGTGTTTGTCGTTTGTTTTTGTTTTACATATTTGTTTTTTGTTCATTTTTTGTTTGTTCATTAATCGGGCCGTCAGTTTCCTCGTTTGACATTGTCATTGTGGGGCTTTTTATAGCAAGCTATGTAGTACGAGCTTTGTTTATTGTTCAAAGCTGTACTGTGACCTAGAGTTGTTTATGTCTATGTTTTTTTGGTCTCTTTGTTTTTGTCTCATTGTCAAATATATCATATCTTCTTTTTTATATGGAAACTCACTCCTGTGTCCTGACATATCAAATACGGATTAGACAGTAAATAAAAACAATCGAATAAAATATAAGATTAAGATATAAGGATTGAACACATTCTTTCTAGATTGTATTTTAAAAACAGTTCAAGCAAGCTTTAGATTTATTTGCAATGTGTAGCTTTTACTTACAGTGGATAAATTGGAATAGCCACGCATATGCATAAAGGCAACAGTAGTACCCACATCATTTTACCTTCGTTTCAGCTGTTCAAATTAATATAGTTGTCCTTTTATAATCAAAATAAGTCGCACAAGCCATAAACGTGTTATCATTTTTACATGAATCGGGACTTTTGAAAATGATGACAAATACATGGCGTGCATGTTATATATTTGTTTTTAAATATCATAATATCTTGTATTGCTTTCTAATAACACATGTAACATAACATTACATACCGCGTGATTATACATTATGCACAAATGGATGCCAATAATCGAAAAGTATTTGATTACCATTAGAAGCACATGATATCACCATCGGTTTTTGAAATAACATTCATACTGTTTTTAGATATACGAGATAACGCTGAAGATAATATAAATAATTATGACTGCAACATTGCAAAACATCTTTAAATTCTCATTTCACTTACCAATAGATGTTGATTTATCTCCATTGTCTCTTTGATAATTTGTAAATCCAGTCTTCCTGATAGTATTGTTTGCTGCAGATGGAAAACTGGTGATTTTAACAAGATAAAAGCAAACTTATGTTCCGTTCACAAAAAAGGATATTAAATAATATGACAAAATATATATTTATTCAAACCTAACTCAAAAGGAGCATTTAAAGGGGCACTAGCTGTCAAATTCATGTTCACCGATTTTAATCGAATTTTCATATCTTATTTATAATAATTTAAAACATTTATCCAAACTATTAAAAGTCTTAAATAAACAATTAACAGGACACGGGCATGTAAGGACGTAGCTTCGTTTCGTGTGTAATTTAGCCAAGACGCCATCTTATTATTTATCGCGTTCACCCCTTAAATCATCCGATGACCATATAAGCGATGTAAACATAAATAAAGATATAAATAGATTAAGCAAATTAGTGCTGTTGGATTATTCTAGGTCTAATAATTTCGTATTATAGATGAAAAATGAATGTTTATCATCGTTTTTACCTTTATAAGAATGCTATTTTGTGGATCGAATCAGTCAATCAAATGATTTACCTTTGTTTCATTTTAATGTTAACATTCTGTTCCTTTAAATAACTTTACACATACAATTCACGTGTTATTTATCTCTAGCTAAGGGGTTAAATTGAAGTTCACATGAATAAGGATTCAAAGAGGTCGAGTTATTCACTTGCAAGTGAATAATTCATAATCAATGTTTTTTAGCATATTTTGTCAAAATTGAACCAAACTGGCTGCTAAAAGCGAATAATTATTTTACTATTTGCATTTCATTAGGGATTACGCAAAACAAATAATATATTTAATTTGTTATATATCTCGTAGCTAGTGCCCCTTTAAGTAAATACATTTTACTAGAATGTTGGCATTTAGATGGCTTACTATAATTATATTTATTATTATTGTTGTAATTATTGCCTTTATAAATTATTACTCCATTATATAAAATAATTCTTACCCGGTGTACTTGTTCTATTCCTTGAAGGTGTAAAATACGGACCTAATGAATAGTTAGTCTGTGTAACCTTGTTCATATCTAGTGTAAATAGTGGATGTTGTGTTGTAGTTTCAGTTTTAATGGAATCTGTCATCAAAATAAAATGTATTAAAAGATTAGAGTCAAAACAACACGATGAATGTATGAAATAAAAGAATGCAGTGATAGGCGATTAACAAAGGAGAAGGTTCAGTAAGACCCCCTTTTGGCCCCAAAATAAAGCAGTTTTATAAAATTGTTTAAATGTAAACTTTTAGTTATTTTTTGGAAGGTATAATGTCTCTGCTACATAAATATGGGTTTATTTTGGCATAACAATGCACACATATCGGGTACTTGCATCATTAAGTCATGCTAAATTACTGAAATCTTCACAATTTCAGCTTTTTAGTTAAACTTTAGACGGTTTCCGTCTTAAATGAAAGTGGCCGCATTCGTGTTCATTCTTGATATTGAAATGTAAGTTGTGTTTAATGATAATACATAACATATATAAAGGTCGAGGATGAACACGGATGCGGCCACTTTCATTTTTGACAAAAACCAGATGAAAAGTGACAGTTTTTGGCATATTTGATAGATTTTTCATATAAAGCTTGAATCGGAGCGTTTTTAATGAGTGAATCAGTTAAAATCTTTCACAAAAAGTAATTGAATCAGTTAAAATAGACATTTAAGTGTTTAAAAAGTGTCCAAAATCTTTCGTCAGATGAACTTGAAATTTGAGTCCAAAACCGGCCCTTACCGGACCTACATGTACTCCTTTAGCTACATATTAATCAAATGTAAACGAAATAGATTTATATTTGCCATCTCAATCGTAAGAGATTGACTTCTATTCTAATATCATTGTCTTTCTTAATCCTCAGTGTATATAAAGTGCGAATCCAGCTAGTTCATTTTCACTGTCATATGCGGGTATGTCTATTGTAGAATAAAGGATCATGGGAAAACTGTATTTGTTTACGTTTAGAAAATACCAAATTAATTGATTTGAAGGAAAGGTTTTACATATTTTCATTGTGATATGTCTTTATTATGTACAAACATAGCATTAAAGTTCAAATAAGTGTTATAAAAGCAACATAATATAGCATATCGACTTTTGAAAGCGATCCATTTTAACTATAGATGCGATGAATTATCACTGTTAGTGCAGTCATTTCTGATGTGGAATTTTCGAAGATGCGAGGAATTTTTATTGTAGAATTATGTGATAAATGCACTTGAAACAAATGACAAAACTTAGTTGATGACTTTAGAATTTATGATAAATGTATTTTCAAATTGAAATACAAACTCCTCATTCATTCTTTATCAAATGTATAGCTTTTCAAACTTGTAACAAAAACGCTTCTCAAAATGTCATATTGTATTCTTCAAATTACGTTTTTCCTTGATTGAAAAAAAAAAAAAAAAAGATATTTCTGTATTTTTTTTAAGTCAAAGATTGATATTGCGGAGTTTAAGTGCAGTCTGTGTAAAATAGAGACGAGTACATTTGAGGACGTTATCTTCCACGCAATAAATACACTTGCGAACAGAGAAATATGCATCTTGTAACGCAATGGTGACAGAAAAGCTTATAAGAGATTAACTTTCCCCAGTTGTACCCTCAACTGCTTCAATTTCCATATTCTGAAAAAGACAGTTTTGGTAGAACAAATGTTCTTGACTCGATTGTTGCTTGCATGATTTTAACTGTATAAGGTGAAACGGTATGTGAAATAAATTATCCACAGTCATTAGAACATGAAATGTAAGGTGTGGGCGAACTTTTTTGTTTGTATTGGTACGTGAAGTAGAGCACCCTTGATACAAAAAAAATTATCCGTAATGAACAGCTCGATACAAGAGGGGGATTTAGGGGGACAGGGGGTTGCCCCCTTTTTGAGAAAACATTTGGTTACTTTTATATGGAATCACGCTTATACCCCAACGCGACCCACTATTCTACTCTTTTCTGACTCATATTAAGCCCATTATATATATATATTAAAAAAGTGTGTTTTTATCCCTTTTTATCCCGTCTCGTTTCCAATTGAGCCACAGATAGATAAGATGTCATATGTGACAATGAGACAACTCTCAAAACGAGTCACAATTTATAAAAGTATACCTTTATACGTCAAAATACGGTCTTCAACATGGAGTCTTGGCTCACACCGAACAGCAAGTTATAAAGGGCCCCAGTGTAAAACCTTTTAAACGGGAAAACCAACGATTCAATCTTTATCAAGATGTACGTAATTAGTGGTGAAGTGTCATGGTAATGGATAAAAAAACAAGGATAAAGATCCCTATACGATTCATAAGAAATTTTAAAAACGGAATACATTTGAAATAAATGTTATTTCTATTGAATTTATTTAGAGTGTTTTAAAACCAAACTTTCCTCCGTAAGTTAAATTTTATCAAATCCGTCTCTTACTTTATCTATTGTTTGAGCAAGTCGGCTAAATTAAGGCTTTACAGCTAATTTCCTATTGTATGTAAAGCAAAACTTTGGTTGACTTGATTGCTTAGTTTGTATAATTGTTTATACAAACTTTGTAAATAAGATTGACATCTTTAAACAATATGTATCGGCATAGTTTAACCTGTATTTATATAATTATTATATTTGAATTAAATTGGGTGTTATCATAATGATTGTACAAAAATAAAATCAAAGCAAGCACGCTAACTAAAGTCTTGCTTTACATGCTTAAAAAAATACGCTGTAATAGATAAAAAAACAAATATATCATACAGTGAAAATGCGCCGCATATACAATACTAATGAATCGCTCTACAGTGAAAATGAAAGAATAGTATCATTATTCGACAGTAAACATGACTCGCATAAAGAAAGCATCATAGTGGAATTCAGTTCAATATGAAGAAACTGAATGACAAAACCTATTCTACGTTATACAACTTTAATAATTGTGTTAAAATGAATATTTTTTCTGCAACAATATCTTTCCTGTTAGTTATAAAACACCTGCACGATCTGTTCGTGAAATGTCCTAAATATTCACCTATTTTGGTACATATTTCACAGCTATTTGGATTTAGGCGCGAAAAAAATCCCGTTCGCATCTCTTTCTTTGTTTTATTAGTTTTATGTGTTTCTTAACATATACTTTTTTATCTAATTTTCTTCATTTTCTTCAAAAATAAAAAAAAGTCAAAAAGTCGTCTGTTTATTTATCATTCTACATCAAAAATTTCTGGCATATACAGTGAAAATGATATTTTAGGATCCGCACTTTACATACACTGATCCTAGTAAATTGGAACAGCATATGACATTATAACATTCAAAATACTTGTCCGGAACTGAATATCAACAAAAATGCATAGGTATACATTTGCTAAACTATGGAATACATATCCAAAAGATTTTGAAGCAACTTGTCTGTTTGACGTTAGGCCATGTAGATTATTGATTTTCTTATTTAGTCTTTATGGTGTCTTCTTCATAACCTAATTGGCAATAAAAGACCAAGCAGTACAGCAAACTCTGTGCATAAGTGCATTTTGATGGATTTCCTTCTAATTGACATTGTATAGTTAATTTAGTATTTATATATTTCATCATCATTATCTATTGATAATGTTATTGTTTTTAGTAAATATATAAGTTACATGTCAATCAAAGCAAGTAACAATTACCTTGTGTGCGAAGATTATAACTACCGTGTGCAGATGTGAACGACTGGCCTGGTGAAATGTTTATTTGTTTACCCTTGCTCGTGTCTATGGTAGACAACGTACTCTGTGTTATACTTTCTGTTACAGAGAAATCTGGCATAGAGAAAACATATATGAAAACAATATTAACCACAACTTTTAGATGGCTTAAATACAAACTGACCAACAATAACATAATGGATTAATAGAAATTGGTAAGACATTGCTATATTTTCAATATTCAAACTATAAGCGCTAGCTGAACCTATAAATCAAACATATCTATCACTAATGGATGGTTTACGTCATCAGTTCTTGAGCTTATAACGTCAGATATAGATTTAACACGCGATAAGAACCGTAACCCTTAACCGTGTGGGGGCATAAAGGGCTTCGTAAAAGAATGATCCATGAAAAATATGCCTGTTAAAATAGCAACATTTTTTTCCTGTACAAATGTCGATTTAAGAAAAGAGCCACTATTAATTGAAAATATATTGTTAATATAACATCATCAGGATCATTGCAATATCAGCTTAACATGGCATGTCAAAACAAAATGGTGTGCATTTTAAGGGCTAGCGGGGGATTTAATCTTTTTGAGTTTAATTTCAAAAGGATAAAAATGGAAAAAAATAACTAAATTCTACTTTTTTTAAATAGGTGTAAACGATAAAGAAATTAAATGAAGTGTAGTGTAACTATTTCACGACTAGATGATGTTGGCTAGCATTGTAACGCAGAACTACCCTTATTGCACCTGTTTAGTTGCAGCCATAGTTGTTTCGGTCATTTATAACACAATGTTAACTGCTGTACCCTTCATTTTGACATTTTACATATTATGTATGTTTGTTTTGTTTTGATGTCGTTGTCAGTATAATGGAATTTTATGCAAGAATCACACAAGTAAGAGGTTTAGCTAGCTATAAAACTACGTTTAATTCACAATTGTATACACAAAAACATGCTTGTAGCAAGTCCGGAATATGCCAGTTGTTATCCTTTTGTGTGATGTGTTTCAGCTTTTTATTTTGCCATTTGCTTAGGTATTTTCTGTTTAAAAGTTTCCTCGGAGTTACGTTTTTTTTTCTTTTTAGCTACAACACAGTGTAAATCTTGCTCATTGTCTAAGGGATTAATCATTTTGTTATTTATGATACGACAGTATCATCATGACAATGCACGTTTTGGCAACATTACTGATTATGTTCAAAATTCACAATATGTTCACAATATGTATCAACGGATGACGCATTCACTAGCAAATCTACAATCTATAGAAACGTCGACAACATTTGGTATTAAGATATGTTACAGGCATTTATTTCTTAAAAAAGACAAACAGAAAACAGTAAGCAATTGGATATACTGTTTCATAAACAGAAATAAAACAAGACATTCAGATATTTCCCGAATAAAAAAAAGTCAGTTAGTACCGTAATGATCACAAATGCCTATATATTGTTTTAGTTTTAGTTTTGTATTATTTTATTTCAATGATGCTCAGAGTATTTCAATCTATGAAACATGCAACATAATTATTATCTTAATCGTTCATTATTCCTTTCAATCAGTCGACAATTCTTACTTGTTTTGCAAATACACCAGTTTTTATTTTCACTGCACACGTGGTCTGACACGTTTAATATCCTTTGTCCGTTAACGACAATAAATACTCCGGAAAAGCATCTCACGGGGTTCTCCTTGACATCTTTTAAAAGAAAACATATAATCAGGCGCAGCTTTATTTACTTATTATTTTTTTTTCATCTTACTGATTCATTTATGTTATCATACATCACCAATCATTTTTGGAATACAAACGAATACGAGTTTTCTGGTTATTTCGGTTTATTAACAACATGAATGCATTTTAGAGGTTTGATCATAGACGAATTATTATCAACCACTAGTGACCACAATCTTGATTTATGTAACCGTTAGATGATATCTTCGTTTAATAATTACTCCAGGTGATAAATATATCATTTGATGCACATACAAATTGCAATTCATTTTTTGCATTTCAATCGGTTACAAGCATTAACATGATACCACTAAAGGAACAGAAACCATTACTTTCTTTTATCACTTGGATTAACCACATTTATAGATACTTGAGATGTGACTCGATCTAATTTGCTCTTTGTTTTGTTAAACTGTAAGTTTTTTTTTCTTTCTTTTTGACATTCTTGGCAAAACTATCAGTTGTCCTGCTTATTTCATTTATTAAATAGAAAAGCTCCTTAATATATTCCCTTATGCATTCCCACCCTACTGTTGCATTTGTTATTGAGTGATCGACGTCATAGAAAGCAGGATCACTGAGCCAAAACAGCGATATAAATGCTTTTCTGCATTTTTCATATACAGCAGCATATAAAAAGGGAAGTGTGTTCTGAGTCTCAAAAATGAGACCAGGTAGGTTGAAGTTTACAAAGTTACCTTTTGTTTTTATAATTTCAATCTCGTCGCGGAAGACATTTGTCCAGGACATCACCCCAATTTGTTTTCTTTCTGTTTGGCAATAGTTGGAAGCCGGTAGTAACCTGTTGTTTTGTATGCACAAATCCAAGCTTGCGAAATAATCTAGATTCCATCTTTTTATTTCTGTTCCTACCAATATTACAACTGTTTTTTTTTTTTTATTATTTAAAGTCAGATTAATCCAAGAGCATAATTGTTCACAAGCCGTTTCGATTTATATTATCATAAATAAAAGAAATACAAATGTCATGTTACAATTTACTCTGATAATATTTTTTTAAATACAAAATTCATAAATATTAGTAATTTAAGCCTAGTAAACATTGAGGTCACTTAAAAAAGAAACGAAATCAATATTACAGTATTAATTATGTCGTTTTGTATTCATTTGTTGAATGAAAACAAAAATAAAAACTTATATCATTATATACTTATGAACGTTATAATGAGTATGGTACATATATTCATATCCCTAGGTCTGATATATACTTTCAATTATCGCGAGTTCATCAAAAGGTTATGTTAATGATGTAGAGGCAATATCCGTACTCGATAACTAATGAATGAGTAATAAAATGTGCTCTCTTTTTTCTAATTTCGGTTGTTGAATCCTATTAACCTTATCTTTTCCGATAATGTCAGGTTTCCGTGATCCTGTAGTCATAGCTGCATGCAACTTAGAATACGTGTTTTGAATAATAAAAACTGTTGGTAATTTGTGTTAATGAGAGTTTTAACTCTCTTCTCATCGAAATTTAAAGGTAAAACATAGATGTAAGCTTGGATACACCTTTGTTTAAGCAATCGATTAATTTAATCGGTCAATTCAGATGTCTTTCTAGACTCTTCAATTTCACTCTTACATGCATCACAAAGATTTGTCTTGTAATTGATTTAAAAAAAAAATACCTATCAGTTAGTATCTGTGTTTCTTTGACAATTAAATAAAAAAGTACAACATTTATTATAAAATGTCATTTTATACCGGAGGCTATTAACTGGAAATTAGTTGTATTAAAGTTGTATTGAGAGTTAACTGCTATGGACACATACGTGAAAAGAAAAAAAATGTCACAGGTATCTAGTTATATGTATGCTGTTGCGCCATATCATTATGATGTACATTTATGCTTTGACATTACACAAGGTTATATTTCAAAATACACGTATGATGGTTTAATACCCAAATGGAAGATATCGTCTCAAAGAAACTATTTTTATAATTGATCTTTGATTAAGAATATACAAATACTCAATGTTATATATCACTTAAGTTTCTTACATTTCAATCATACAAAAAAAAAAAAAAAAAAATACAAAGAAAGTTTCTCGAATTAAGTTTACCGGGAAGTTATTAAAAAGTAATATGATGGTTGTCAAAAATGGTGCAGATCATTTCCAGTTTGGTTGGGTTCGTGTTGCTGAATTTACAAACAAGGATATTACGGCATTATTTTTTTTGCATTTGCTGCACAAAATGACACGCAAAAAAGAAAGAAAAATTGTATGCACATTTCTTACTAGGTTCAAATTAACTGAAATTCTAAACAAGGGTCATGAAAATCGCGCAGTATAAAAACCATTGATACAGCTGGTAGGTAAATTTAAATTGTTGCTCCAAATTTTATTACTGACAGGATAAAATTTGCAAAAATGAATTTCTTACTTAAATAACATCGTTTGTATTCAGCGATTTCTCGAGGCGACATTGAATCTTGATGTCTGTCTAATGTTATCAATTGTATATATAAATACGCGCATTGTTCTATATTAATAGCATTATTCTAAATTAAATGTAGTGCATTACCACATCTACCAACGATTTTGTCGTCTACTGAACTGCAACGCCTCCCTTCTAAGTGATTGATATTTTGCGTAGGCATATTACAAGAATCACAACATACTGTTGTGCAGTTTCCGGGGTCGGCAGACATTTTTACTGTACCCTCATAATCTGAAAGTAAAAAGAAATCTTTTAACTTTCAAAATTTGCAATTTAATACATCTTAAAATCTGTATCAAATATTTTACTTCACTTTACTAGATAATTTGTATACACATGTATTTTGCTTACTGAAAGGATGTACAAAAAACAACACCATTCGTGTTACTCATGGTTCTATCATTTAATTTTTACTTAGAAAACAAATCATTGTTCCCACTTATGTGCATTTATAAGATATGACAGTGTGTGTTTTCATTTTAGCAATATAACGATTTTTAGTATCATTAACTTCTCACATTAACCGTGTTTACGAGTATGACGAATACGACACTAAAAAGGTTGATACGATGTAATGAGTAAGTGAGTGCTATTAAAACTATCACACATATCTGACGTCACCGTCGACATTACGATTCCAATAGTTATCTATTTTATATATTGACTTAAAGTAGCTTGGGCGTCTAAATTAAAATACATAGAATTTTTTAAATTTGTTGAAATGAAGTTTTTATCATACGTTTTTAAAAAAAATATATTATACGAATTTGGGTCACCGGACTTTTTTACGCTACAGGTTGTGCACAATTGTCAGATTTCGTATATATTATGCATGCAAAACCCAATTGAGCGTAATGAAAAGAAAACGACACCATATAATTGTAAAATGAGATGTTAAAAGAAGCTTTTGTTGTTTCGTTGTTTACTTCATACAATTTATGTGTTTCCCTCGGTTGTAATTTGTAACCAGGTTTTGCTTTTGTTTCTATCCATTTATGACTTTCGAACAGCGGGATACTAATATTGCCTTTATTTATAACATGCTCATAGAATATAAAAAGAAAAAAAATGGGGTCACCGAACTTGTTTTCTAGTTACATATTAAGATAGATAAATTCACACCACTTTCTATAATAAAACAACATTATCTGAGTGTCCTCTAAATCTGAGTAATCTCTCTTGATTTGAGAAAGTTAAAAAAAATGAATATACTA
Organism: Mytilus galloprovincialis; assembly: GCA_037788925.1. NCBI lineage: Eukaryota > Metazoa > Mollusca > Bivalvia > Mytilida > Mytilidae > Mytilus > Mytilus galloprovincialis. Next base: position 16,157,080 of record CM075339.1, read on the forward strand.
CAATTATTGTGGTGTTATGAGTTAAAGCCGTATATATGATAAAACACATAATTTTCTATATTTACAATAAAAGTCTTAGACATGAATTATATTCTATATTCCCACATTTCATTAAAGATATTTACCAAATATTATTTGCTACTCGTAAATCCAAGATTGAGGAAGACACTCGAGCCAACTTAAAAGACTTTTAAAAAAACACATCATAGCTACCAGGATTTAAATCTTATATTTGCGCTAGACGCGTGTTTTGTCTACAAAAGACTCACCAGTGAAGTTCCAATAAAAAAATGTTAACAAGGCCAAAAATAAAAAAACGACCTTGTACGAAGTTGGAGAGCATTGAGGACCAAAAGTTCCTAAACGTTTTGTCAAATACAGCTAAGGTAATCTATTCCTGTTGTAGAAAAGTCTTAGAATTTAGAAAAATAATGTTTTGTATACATTTGATTTATAATCATGAACATATCAATGATAACTCAAGACATCACAGAAGTGCTGACTACTGGGCTTGTGATACCCTCGGGATATTACAACTCCACCAACATTGGCATCTACCCAGTGGTTGTAAATAAACTCATCATCAGGATTAAAAAAACTATTCCTGAGGTAGAAAACCGTACTTTACAGTGTTTACAACTTTTATATAAGATTAATTTCTAATTGAAACCAATTTTTATTTGTTCGTTATCTTTTAAATTAAAATATAGACTATAACATTAAATATACAGACGAAACATTATTTTGATAATACCAATAAAGGCAACAGTAGTATACCGCTGTTCAAAACTCATAAATCCATGGACAAAAACAAAATCGGGGTAAAACTGAGGGAAACGCATTAAATATAAGAGAACATCGACACAACATTAAAATGTAATACACACACACATACACACAAACACATAACCGGACTAATCATTAGACAAAATCCTTTGAGAATAACAAATATAACATCAAAACCAGATACATGAATTTGGAATAGATAAGTACCGTGACACGTCTTATAGTAATGTAAAAAATTATCAAAGGTACCAGGCTTTTGATCTGTTCCGCCATACGCGTGTTTCGTGTATTAAAGATCCACAAGTGACGCTCAGATCAAACAAAGTTAAAAAGCCAAACAAGTATAAAGTTCAACTTGATGAACATTGAGAACCCAACATTCCCGAAAAGTTGTGCAAAATACGGCTAAGGAATCTATGTCTGGGATAAGAAAAGCCTTAGTATTTTAAATAATGTATACTGTTGCAAACAGTAAATTTACAAAAATGACCATAAAACTAATATTTATGTCAACTCCGACGTGCTGCCAACTGTGATTAGAATAGCAACATAACCATGATAACTGCACCACAGTTTTAGTATTCCAATGTTCATATTATCGAATATAAATTTCAAGGGAAAGCATCCATATGTGACGTTGAAACTGTTTTTGATCATACGATACAGTCAAAACAGTAAGCTAAAACATGAACACGTTGATAGTTGTTTATCAATACATATACGTTAGTCCATCACGAGTTGGTTGACCGTTATGGAATAACCGTTTCACAAATGATATCGGATATGTTCCTTACGTCGTAACTACAATCCCCTTCCCTTTCATGAATGTGACCTACCGAATTAGACTATTTACCGGATTTGTAATCACATAAGCAACACGACGGGTGCCACATGTGGAGCAGGATCTGCTTACCCTTCCGGAGCACCTGAGATCACCCCTAGTTTTTGGAGGGGTTCGTGTTGTTTATTCTTAAGTTTTCTATGTTGTGTCATGTGTACTATTGTTTTTCTGTTTGTCTTTTTCATTTTTAGCCATGGCGTTGTCAGTTTGTTTTAGATTTATGAGTTTGACTGTCCCTTTGGTATCTTTCGTCCCTCTTTTAGTCATAATAATGTAACTTACCCTTATAAACGAAGAAATTTGCTGCACTGTCACAGCTTTTCATAGACTTTTGAGATATTTTATTGATGAACGTAGGCCGACAAACACAGTTCTATAAACCAAAGAAATAACATAGTATCATGTACAGCATTTGCATTAATCTTGTTACTTGCGAAATTTTTATATGAAAAAGAAAGCTAATACGTGTCAGTCTACGAGAATAGTTCAGAAAATTAGTTCATAATGCGACATAATTATTTTTAACATTACAAAGAAGGATTTACGTTGAATTCCAAATAAAAATGACATTTACTTTACTTACGCTCTGATTTGTCTTTCTGTAACCAAAATAACTTCCCATGTGTTCAGAGTCACATGTGTGTTTACACTTTCCAATTGATGTCACTGAGTGAAAAAAGTTTTTCTCATATTCCAAAATTTGATAACACCCTTAAACAAACAAATGTGAAATCATTAGATCCATCGACTTCTTCTTTTTCAATCTTTTGTAATATCTGTTTAAAACTGTTTCAAAATCGCCTTGTGAAACAGTAATGTCAATCCTCGCTATCAAAATGTAGGCTACTGTGCCAACACAATCTTTAAGAGATTTATATCATCTCCATCCCGGTACGCAAACAGTTGGTATAGTCTGTTTTCAGATATTGTATTGACATGTTATCCTTTGATATAAATAATATGTAATAGTATGGCATTCGAATGATTACTTGGACAATAATAATCGTTATATTAATTAAACAATGCTAATATTATTCTTATTTTTTTTATTAATCAAACACATCATATATACAAGGCTAAAAATCTCGTACATAAAATACGCGACTTTCGTCTTAAAAATACTGACCAGTAACGTTAGAATCAAAATAGTTTACTTATAAAAACAGAAAATTGTCTGATGTGAATTAAAATGACTATTCCATTTTTTTTTGTATAGTATTGAAGCGTTTTGTGTATTAGAGCTAGTTTGATATATCAAATGTGTACAAAATATGATAGCCTTGAAGATTGAACTAAACAATTAATTTCCCGATAGGCGACAATGATAGCCTTTTTTTAACATACACTCTTTAGAAAGTTGATTTTTTTACGAAACCTTGCTAGAATTTCAGAAAAGGTTAGAGCTATCGAAAATAATTTGTTTGGCCTATGTCATCAAGTACTAATTATATTGATACCAAAACCGATCAAATATGTAACTACTACGGTGAATTTTGAACAACAGTTTTAAATGAAACCATTTTCGTATAAAAGTACATTTTTTAAACAGACCATAGCCATTCAAAATATGAAAAATGTGTAAATATTGGTTTTTTTAAACATCGAAAACTATTCGTTAAATACAAAAATTCATGTCTATTATAGTTTTTATAGTTTGCCATTCGATGGAACATTTCATTGTTTGGAGGGGACCATTTTTGTACATTTTCGCTAAACTTGTTAATTTCAATAACAGCACATGGACCGAGATTGTCATGTTTAAAAATCGATTTTTATATCTAAACTTTATACGTGTACATGCTTTCTTCAAACAAATCAGCAGAAGATCAGAAAATGACAAATTCTCTACACAGTAAGTCAAAAGTCGAGCCCACCATTGTGTCCAAAGTAAAACGCTATACAAATATGAAACAAATTATAGGTTAATAACTACTTAATCAATAATTCATCTATCACCAGAAAATACGGTTTCACATAAAATTTCAAGTAAAACGACTGTTTTCGACACTTTTTGAGCACTATGATATGCAATATCGACTCTGTATGGATTGAAATAAACAATAATTTCCCCATACGCGACAATGATAGCCTTTTTTGAGAAACAGACTTTAAAAAGTTGATGTTTTTAACGAAACCTTGCTAAAATAACAGAAAAATTATTCGGACAGCATTTTTTGGTCCAAAAAATATAGGTTTGCGTTGCTTTTCTTAACGTATTTTGTACTTATCTCCCATGCCTATCAATTTTGCACAATAAAACGTGTCTCGTCCTAGCGTTGAAAAGACATCTAATTTCCGTTAGGACTAAGGAAAATAGTTTGTTTGGTATATGATAGAATGCAGAGTTCACGAAGTCTTTAATGAGAACAAATAACGGGCACACATATCAACCAATCAGGATTAGCCATACTCTTAATCCCAATTACCATGCTATGTTCATAAAATGACTGCGCCCATACAATCTAATGGTGTATTGTAATTTAACTACCACAACTTTTAAACGACTAGCAGATGACATACACATGATCGTACAGTTTTTATTATTTCGAAGTATATCAAAGTATGCCCAATACATTGACTTTATAGTGTGTCAACAAATTATATAAAGAACCACTTATATGGGCTCCGAACTATTATAAAGGAAGGAAGGACATATTTTAAACCAAACAGTTCCTACGCATACACAATAAGTAAGATATTTTGGTATTTGTGTAAGACATTAAAACTCAAAGACCCTTTGGTAAGATGTTAAAATTCACAACCCTTTTTGTATGATTGTTTTAGATAATGAAAATGAAATATGAGGGTCTATTCGTTAGCTTGGTCAAATCAGAAGTCTTGTTGTAATATAAAATAATTCTATCAGCATGTCAAACTATGTTTACCTATAAACTTGACAATTTCGTTAATCTTATCTTTATAGGATAATTCAAGATTATATTTTATTATAATGTCCTTTAACGTTTAATTATAGTATAACTAATCGCCGTATTTGAATATCAAAAATAAGACAACGCGTGACCGAACGACGCATGGATTAAACGAGTGCGCGGCACGAGTTTAATCCATAGCGGCGTTCGGTCACAAGTTGTCTTATTTTTGATATGCAAATACGGCGATTAGTTATTCTTTTTATTACATTGGCAAATGGCTTTTTTTATGAAATTAATGTAGAAAATGTAAGGAACTATATCTTTTCCCTACGCATTGCAATTTGTTTTGATCCGACGTTATCGACGTCTTGACAACGCCTATTGTTGTATGACGTCAAGAGTGAAATAACCACGTTTATTTCACATGTGAAATTATCGGTTTTTATCTAACTGGGAAATCAATGTAATTCATTGCAACCAATGTAATAATACAGATTTATCTTCAATCAGAGAATACAATAATACTTTTTAAAATAGAAAATTAAACTTGACAACATTTTGAAATACATTCACCACATAAAAATTGATATACAAGTTTTTTGTTTTATTTATATTCACGTTTTCCTGTGTACAATATACTTATATCAGGCTTTATATGTATAAATTGTCATATAAATTGAATACATGTTTTTAGTGACTCTATATGTCGATTGTATTGTGTTTTCTTTTGCTTACATTTGAACTATTTTATTTAATTTTTCATGTCATCAGTTTTATTCTTTTTTCCCAGCTGTTGGCACGTGTCGACTTTGATCTATATCTTATTATAGCTCATTTCAGTTCAGAGCTTGCAATATAAAACAGCTTTTGATTGTGCCTTTTAATTTCGGATTGAGTTTTCCTCGGAGTTAGGTATTTTTGTTATTATACTTTTGAAATATGTTACCAAATTTTTATACCAATTATTTCAACCCATGGTGTTGGTTCCTTGTAGATAGCCTTTCCAATCCAAAACTCTTTTCCATCTTGAATGACGCTCGTTTGCAGGTAGTCATGGCGGTTTTCTAAACCAAAAGGTTTGCATATATCCCTAGCTGCTTTCCAAGTAATGCCTGGATCATGATGATGGACTGCTGTTTGCAATGATCGTCCTAAATAGATACAAACAGGTTAGTATCAACTGTAGCAATACTTAAATATACAGTTACACATAAATATGATATGATCATTTATTATGATCATAAGGTTATAAGGTTAGTGGATAATGCATGAAACGTCCCATTTATTGACCAAACAGGACTTTAAAACAGGGTCATTATCAAACAAACAGGATGTTTATGAATACACAGGGTCATTTTGAAAAAAAACCCAGAGGTATTATGATAAAAATAGGACCATTATAAAAAAATTAGGCCGTTATGAATAATCACGGTCATTACGGATTTACAGTTGTAATCAATTCAATTACATGTATTGGGGAAATGAAACAGCATTTAAAATTCCAAAGAAACAGGACTGAGTAATGTATTTGACCTAGTTTTCAAGTTATTAATCCTTTCATAATAAAAGTATTCAATTTTGAGTTTTAAAATCATGAATGTATATTTTATGGCATACATTACAAGACAACAAATATACTGTTTTTAATTTAACGTGTTATTTCATCACATCACTTTTAAAATGTCTTTTTTAGCATTTTATATAAATATATACATAAAATACAATTGCTCCACCAACAAAATTCGGTTTGGTTTGTTTGTAAATAACGCAGGAACTGTTTGGTCAGTAAAAGTATTAAGAAATGGGAGTTATCAAATTGAACCTGTTATTTGTCCTTGGTAAGTTATAAGGCATTGGACGCTGTAAAACATCGTGTCATCACATGAATCATCGACCATTATCAGATACATTGGGTAACAGCATGATGAGGGCCATTATGAAAATACTTTTCAATTATTACTGTTTTTTTTTATGTAAACAATTGCAAAATGAAACTGTTTGCTTTAAAGTACTCAATACAACACATCCAAATAGCTTTGAAAAATATTGGAGCATCAATATCATCCAATTCATCAAACTCAAACAACTGCAAATCCATCAAACTTTTGTCTGCCATGAACACTTTGTGAAAGAGAACATATTTTTCGTCCTTTCTAGCTAATACATTACAAGTGAAATTGAAATAAATGTCTGTTTAACATTTCTCTCCATTATGAATACATACATGTTAGGATAAAAGTAAATGTATCTATATTGGAATGAAATAAAAGGATACAAATTTGAATAACTTACCATAAGGAATCCATATAATCAGTAGTAGTACATTAAGCATGTTAAACGGCTATATTTACATAACTTGAATCTGATTTATCATTGTTTATAGTTTTGATCACACGAGGAAGTAGACAGTCGGCACGTAACTGATAACGAAACAGCAAACATACATTTTATCTTTTGGGGTTATCGGATATACATAGATTTATGTAAAGGGTTTACAAGCAACATCCTACCCAACACAACTATTTTATACTATCGAACGCAGAGTTGATGCGTTATCTAATTGATAATACTATAAACGTTTGTCCCTGTGTCAAATATTTAAGGTTTCAGTTGATGATCGTTATGAAAAAGTTTTTCTAGGCTCTAATAAAAGATCATAACTATTTATCCAATTTCATTTTAAAGCATTCAACCTCTTCTCGAGATCAAGTATGACTTTTACTTTACATTTATTGACGGAAGCCACTTGTAACCGAATGAAAATAAAAATATTACTTGTTGATAATTTTTTCCTGAGTACACAGATACACCGAATATTTCTTTGTTTGTCATTGACAAACTCATTTTGTATATTTAGAAAAAGTACAAGTTGATCATGTTTCATGATAACATATTACATGTAACATAGATAAGTAGAAATGAAACGTCTCGTGGAAAATTCAGTTCTGAAGCTTGAAAAATTTTAGTTGAAAATTTTGATACGTAAATCAATAACTTTTATTTACTAGCGTTTGTACTCAATCCAATCTAAATCATTACAAATGATCAAATAATTGAGCTACATCTTGAATTTGAAATAATAGATTTGCATTTTCTTGCGGAATCTTCCGAAGTAAATGTGTATGCCTTCACAACACATTGTTAGCTTAAACAGAGAGTTAAGTTCGTGATGAATATTTTTCGGCTTTTAATACCATACCAAAAAAAGCACTTAAATTAAATAGGAACAACTGAATGTACTCAGATTACAAGATAAGTGCATACTGATGCAAATGTCTTGCAAGGTTGTCTGTTTACATAATTTAGCGCCGCCACAAGCGGAATATGACAGGAATGTTATGAACTGTATTCTCTCATCCGCTAACTATGAATGTTCTGCTTAAAAAAAAAGAAATAATGCATACATTACAGATAATGAACACCTATAAGTCCATCAAAAATAATTCGAGAATACCAAACCGTAGTCCTTTTTCGTCGCATTCAGTACCCAAACAATTTCTTTAAAGTATCCAAATTACAACTTGCTATCCCTTTCAGTACAAAAGAACACTGCCTGTGCATTTAGGTTTAAGAATGAAAAATAATATGTGATTGTTCTCACGCGGCTATTTTAATGTGGTGCATCACTTTGTATTTACCAAACAAGGAAACTAGGAAAACAGTGCGTGTTTTCGAAATCACATGCTTATTTATTGTCATTTTCCTGTTCACACTGACTAGTGGTATTATCTGGCGTTGCGTTCATACATAAGTTTGGTTTTACTACTTTGGTACTCCTCTATGTCACTGTTTTATTAATGGGAAATTAATAACAGTTTACATTCTTAACCATTTTAACTAAAAGTTTATATGTTTGAACTGTCACATTATTGCAATATAAATAGACAGATTATATCTGCTTTTTAACAATTATTACACAGTTTGCTAACTTATCAGTCAATCAATTAACCAGTCTAACAGTCATTTGTCAAAGATAAATAATATTGAAAAAAAGAGATCAATGTTGCTGCACCGCTTTTAATCGACTCAACTTTTCCAAAATAAAATATGTATGGATTGTTAATAAACATTCCAAAAATGTTTTCCACCTAGGGACTTTGATTAATAATAAGTTCGTTAAGGACAATCCGTTCTCTTTTTATGCATTTATTTATACATGTAAATATCTAACGCCTGTGCGCCTGTTCATATCTTCACAATTTAGATAAATCAGATGTTAGAATAAAAGTTCGACCTGTTTGTTCTTTCAAATCATAAAAGGATATTAGTTTTTTTCATATTCTTGTTTACTTATAAAATACGAATTCTTTTAGTTGACAATAACCAATTTTAATGTATATCCAATTACAAAAGGTCCCTATGCAACAAGTTAAACTATGTACAGCTTTGCGTGCTAAACTTTTGACAATTATGCATTAAAAACAAAGATTGCTTACACTAATGTAAACAGATATTGATTACATTTTACAGATAGAGATCTACACTTGTACAATCGCAAAATAAAGATAATAAAGTGTGTTTTTCAATATAGATTAAAGGGATATGTAATTCGTCGTTTTACATGAACAAGCATATTTTCTTGTTGCGCAGATCAGTCAAAAAAATTATTATCCCTTGTTGAACTAACATCCTTTTCGTTTTTATAAATTATTACAAAAATGCTGAACACTTACGGAACCCATATGTACTAGAAATAAAATGAAGCATTTCATTTGTACACATTCAAATGAGGTTGAAATATTGGCTTGCAACTCACCGGCGATGTTGTGTTAAACTTGTTAACACGACATCGGACTCTAATTTCTTAAAATAAAAAAATAATACACATATTTTGTTTAGTAAATATATGAATCTAAATCTGAAAAGTCAGTGTCGCTCAGATGCGTCATCAACAATAGCCATGTTATTGTGAAGGTCATCTTGAAAGGTCTTCATGCCCGTCAGACAGGTTTTATTTGAACTCGACCTCATTTCATGGATCAAGTGCATCTATCAGATACTATAAGCAATAGGTCTACCATTGTTGGTGTACGGAATGATGGTAAGGTGTGCTTATCCAACTGGCATTTGTCATCTGACCTTGACCTCATTTTCATTGTTAAGTCAATGTGGTAAAAGTTAGTTTTTTTAGTTTTGGTCTTTTTTCTAATACTTTATGCTATAGGTCAACGTTTTTTATTGAAAGGAGATATTGTATAATTTACATGTCAGTCGAGCAGGTTTTATTTGACATTGACCTCATTTTCACAGTTCAATGATCAGTGTTTTTTTTTTTTTTGTTATGTTTTATTCTGTTTTTCTTCAACCAAATGCAACAGGTCAACTATATTTGTTTCGCATTGAAGAATTGCAATGCCTATGTGTCTGTCTAGCAGGTATTATTTGACATTGGCCTGATTTTCATGATTCATTGATCAAGGTTAACGTTTCATGGGTAATTTTGTTTCTTAGAAACTATAAGTAATACGTCAACTGTATGTGATGCAAATATTGATTGTAAGGTGTGCTTTTCTGTTTTGCTTGGTTAATCTGACCTCATGGTTCATTGGTCAATGTTTAATTTCCTGGGTTAAATCTGATTTTTAGAAACTATATGCAATAGTCAACTATATTTTGCGAATTGAATGATTGCAAGATGGACATGTATTTCTAGTTTGGTTTGTTTATCTAACCATGTCCTTATGTTTTTGGATCCTGTTTAACATATTTGATACTGGTAGTAAAGTATATATAGGACTTTCAACATAACATCAATGGTTAGTAAAGATTGCGAGACATTTCAGCGTGAACTGTTGTTTTTACATAAAAATACAGCTGGTTATTCTCAACATTATTAATAAGATTTTCGCTATTCACAGCAATTTACAAAATATTAGTCTTGCATTTTACCCCCTTCATTCTATCTGTACCCCTGGCTGTCATCTTAGCTAACATGAAAGGTAATTGTACACGTTTTAAAACTAATTACCTCAATAATTATTAATTTTGGTAAAATCTTATTTTTCTATGTTGTTTTTTATCTGTCCGATTTTAGCTGCTATTTACCACTATTTTTCAAACATACCCTATTATATCAATACCTTGAAAAAATTATATAAGAGAGGCGAAAGAAACCAAATTCGAATGCATAAGAATAAAAAAAAACCTGACAACGCGGTGATGAAATAAAAGACAATAAGACAACCAACAGTACACAGTTATATTATATGATTTGACATTTGAGTGAAATAAATACACAGTAGTCAGAATGAGTTTACTTTGACTAAAAATAGTGGTATTGATTATAATGTTTGTGTTTATTTAAATGATTAGGCATCTTGTAATATAAATTTCTGATTGAACTATCCTTGTAAGTTATATAACATCATATTCAGATTCTTTTATAGACGACACAAATTATTTTAAGCTTCCGATTGGTGATATTTCTCTTGATAGTTTTTTTTATGTCAGTTTAATGTGTTTCTGTTTCTCAGACTCATTTATGTCTTCATATACTGATGAACGGGTTTCATCGTGTTCACACGTCTGGGTTGATACAGTTGTTGTATTCTTACTGCTTGTATTGTTCAGGTCTTCATATATTGTCTGTGCAAAATTCACCTGTCTAGTGTCTTCGTAATTATTTGACTCTTTATAAACTCTTTTTGATCTGTAAACATGGTAAACCAAAAACACGTACGTGTACAAATTAGAAATTCAATGACTACTAATACAAAACAAAAAGACAGCCATTTAAATCGTAAACATTGTAATGTCCGGTTGATTTTTATAAACCTAAAGGGTCCTATAAAATATATATCATCTGCTAAAACATTTCACTAATCATATATAAAATAATATTCTGAATAACAAATGTTGTACAATGTAACACAACACCATGTAATAATATCAGTTTATTAATGGCATTTTTCATATCGCATGTATAATTAGCCCTAGGTTCAATATCAGCCCAACAGCCGCATGGCTCGAGGGCTGATATTGACCGAGGGCTGATAATACATGCGATATGAAAAATGACATGTTATGATCTTTTTATCATTTGCTTCAACAGTAGAGAAAAATAATAGATTCATATATTGATCCTTCTACGTGGTTCCCGAAAAGATGTTGAAAGAGTAAAAAGTTCACGGACGTCGGACCCAAAATTTGATACATTCAATATGAAATCTTTCTATCATATGCCTCAACAGAGAAAAAAAACACATTTTAACATTGACGAATCGACAAAAAAATAATTCAACAATATACATAATGAAAATTGTTTGGAAAAGTCGACTTTTTTAAGGTAACTTTCTAAATTATGTTTCAGAAAAACTTAAAAAATGCATTTATTTAATTTTTTTTTTTTTTTTAATTTAATTTAATTATTTATACACAATATACTTTCCAGTATTAAAATAATTGTTTTGTACACTACTTTGTAATGTTTTTTCACTGAAAACGTAGCATTGAGGTGTATTTTCCGGAATTTGCCGAGTATCACCGGAATGCCATGTGATAACGTTACGGAAAGGCATGTGATAACAATCGAAGCATGTGATAAACTTTTCATATCAGCCCGCTAAGCACCAATTCGAAAAATATGAAAAATACTTTAATTTAATGCTATTATCATACGGTAAAAATCATATGTTATTTAGTCTAAGTATTTGATAAAGAAAAACATTTGATGATACTCTTAAATATTACATAACCATATATTTTCGTTTCTAAGGACTCACACTCGCTGGGAACATATATTAGTAGACTTTTGGACGTATCACAACCTTATACCTTATCGAACTTATTCATCATATCCATGTCTAGCTTTATCTATTTGTGTTTGTCCTATACTACGTTGATAAATATAACTATGTATATGTATCCATACCCGATGGAATATAGGTATGAAGTCCTAAATATTGACATGTTTTCTCGACCTGTTTTAATAAGTTAAAACTGGAATTACTTCTTTGAATATGATATAAAGAATTACTGGGGATATTGTAATGCCGTGACATATAACATAGTAAGCGACTGTCATACAATTGAGAGGTTTAGCTAGCTATACAACCATGTTCAATTCACATTTTTCTACTAAAGAAAATGCCTGTATCTAATCAGCAATATGACAGTTGTAATCCATAGGTTTGATGTGTTTGAGCTTTTGAATTGTTCATTTGATTAGGGGCTTCCCATTTTGAATGTTCTTAGGAGTGCAGTTTTATTGTGCTTTTACACTATACATATTTGTCAAGCCTTGTAATAAAAATCCAGACTAGATTACATTTACTCTGTAAAGTTAGTACTATGAGTTTTTCTTTTCATTGAACTTTCATATTACCGTTTAAATTTGACCCAACTTCTTTTCCTATTTATCCTTTCAATCTTATGATTTATCTTAGTGAGTATCTATCGTTCAACAAATTGTTACTGAACTTATTTTACACACAATCAGCACGATAGATGCAGCTATCATAGATAATGCACCTAGCATTCCACCAATAATTGCACCTGTTTGTTTGCATGATATAAAAAAGAAGATATTATTATCCGATATATACATGATATCATAGTGCTTTGATAGTTTTATTTTTATTATCGTCATTGTTTTATACGCATGACGTGGCTCTGTACTTATATATCCCGTTATTGTGTTGTCGTAAATGTTTGTATTCTTGTCTTTCCGTTTGTTGCTACTTTGCTTTGTCTATATGCATGTTTCTTCTTTGTTACATATTTTTTAGTTTTTATACAATGTAGTTATTAAGATTATAACACAATGTTGACTACTGCACTACTATTTTTTGAAATGTTTACCTATTAGCTGTAAGCATGATACGGGTTATGTCCTTCTCATATGTTTGATGATGGTATGATACTTAACCAATAACGATAGGAATTGTGCTTGACAATCATATGATGAAAACATAATCTTTTAATTTGTTTAATTGAGGTCTGGAGCTTGCATGTCAGTAACGGCTAGTAGTCCTTTGTTAATTTATGTATATATCATGTTCATTGTGTTTAGTTTCTTTTGTTACCTTTACTCGGAATTATTTTAAATTGATTTTACTGTGCGTATTGTTGTGCGATTGTTTTTTCTACATTGGCTAGATGTATAGGGGAGGGTAGAGATCTAACAAAAACATGTTTTGCGCCTGTTTCAAGTATTGAGCCTCTTGCCTTTGTTTGTCTTGTATGAGGTTAAGCTAGTTAAAACAAACATAGTATGTGTCGTCCCTATTTTCTTAATTAAGGAAAAACTATACATGAAGTTTTCAAATACTAATCTATACTGAGCCAAAAAAGTTAAGCAATACTAATTTTTCATTTATTTTTTTTAATTTCTGCAAAATACATATCACCTGTAATTTTAACCAGTCGTCCTTTTTTTCGAGTGATTGATTTCAACAAGACAATGCAAGACCATACACTGCTCGGCTAGCGATGAATCTGTTCCAAACGAACAAACATTAACGTTCTTGATTTGCTAAGTCGATTCCCGGAACTCAATCCAATCAAACATGTTTGGGGTCTGTTGAACCGACGCATCCGATCCGTAAAAATCAAGCTGATTTCCAAAACTTACAAAAGCTATAAAATGCACTGATTAGGGCATGGAATGCGGTTCTACAACGGAAATTCGAAAGAAATGCAATGGAATTCGAAAACGCTGCCGGTGGAACATTGTCGAGATAATGACTTTCAATAACGTTTTACCAATTTCCACAGGTTGACCCTCCTGCGCTCCATGCATAGAAATTTTAAGTGAATGTGAGTAATAAACATTCATGTTGCTTTTGACTTGTTATACATGTTATAACTCCATTTTCTTTTAATTAAAATCATTTGTTATGAATTTTGTTTTTAGTAAATGGTATTTCATAGTTCTGTTGCTAAACATTTTGGCTAAGTAAATATTGTACTCACCGATAATATTTGACTTATTTCCATTTGTACAAAGATCTGTTTGGTTATTGGTTTGGTCACGATCATTGTATAAAATTCTTTCTATAATGTATAAATTATAATGATTATTCGTGTCAAACAATGATTCTTATCTTTATTTTTACTTGATGTATCTCTTCTGAATCGACTAGCTAATACACCAGTGCCGCCCTAACGTGTATAAAATCAGATTTAGCAGCCAGCTTTCTTCACTTGTGAACACTGTGTAACAATTTGAAGCAGATGCTATATCGAAGTTTTTATGATACCAGAGTTGTCGGTCCTATAATCGAAATTGATACATACGTTCAGATTTGCATGGCGATTGCTTCATCAACACCATGCTACGATTGGTTTGTAGAAAAATCATGCCATTATTATTTTTCAATTTTTCGTTGTTATTTCATAATAAATTGAAAGGACTGAAAATTGTAAAATACAGATCTGGACATTAATGCACAATTATAGCCTATTATATGAGTACTTTTGACGCTGGTTGTTCTACCAGTACTAATTCAGTGATAATAATATATTTCATACTGAAAGTTGAAATTCTTCTACATTTTTTACCGATAGTGATGTGCTAAGTTTCGAATAGATATAACAAATATCAGTATTCTGTTAGCTAAGTTATCAGAATGAAACAAACATAAATGATTCATCTACGAAACAGTGTAATTTTGAAACATATTTCAATGTAAATCAAAAACTCATTGCTAACGTTTGCGTGTTTATATCCATAGAAGGCATTTGTTATAAAGAATATTTGTTTTATAAGTGGCATTAGCTAGAATAAACATGTGTAATAAGACGTATCGGATATTTATAAATGATAGAATTAAACACGCTTATTTGTCAACTTTTATATAAAAGCATGCAGCATCATTATGGTGCGATGCAATCTTCGTTTAAATTAATGATTTTGCTCGATAAGAACCCACATACATCAGTTACTTACCAAATGGGGTGTCACTTGTGGTTATATCCTTTTTTACTGAAGACAATAGGCTTACTAAGTTTTTCATAAATGTAGGTTTGGTTTCACTCAATTTGACGGTAGGTGAACTTTTATATTTTGAATAACTAGATGTAGTTACCAAATCTAATGAAAACAAAGGAAAACAAAATAAATGACAGGATTCGAAAATAATTTTAACGGGATACTTTAAATTACACAAAACTCAACCATCCTATCAATATTCTTTTATAAAACAATGTTCTAATAAATACTATGTTTAGTACATACAATGATATTTCAAATCGGCGACAGTGGCATTTACGCATTCATTATAGAATGATCGCTATTTCACTGTTGTCGATGACGTGCTTATTTCTTTTCTTAAAATCATTTTTTGTTCAACAATATTATATCACAAAATCAAGAGAACTTAAAGAATTACGGAAAATACATATTCTTACATATTCCTACAAAATGACACAGTTGCCCTACTACCGACTTAAAACAATGAACACTGTTTACGTATAACAAAACCAACAAAGTTTAACTTGTCATTGACAAATTGTATCAAATTGCATTGCCACTACAACTCCGATATTGATTGGAGCAGGCGTTAGTTGATTGTGATTGCAAATGTGTGTTCAAATTAACCAAACCCCTTGATTTCGGTCAGTTTTCACACGTTCATTTCATGTACTCATATGTTGCTCTCTTTGTTTTTAACGAAATTTTCGTTTAACGTTAAACGTACGTTTACTGATTAAAGACAAGTTAGAGTGATATATGTTGATGAAAGAACTAAACATAAAGAGTAACATACTAACTGTTAAACAAATAAAGGTAAAAGTAGTATAATCGCAGTAGTAATTAAAACTCAACAACCGGCTAAATGAAAATATGTAAACAAATATTCTTGACAAATCAACGGTCGTCATTATTATTTGATGATCTGTTGTGGAATATCTGGATCACAAATGACTGCCATAACCACAATCACGTCTTCTTTTGTTAGTTCATGACATCATCGAATGAGAATGATTATCTGATATTTTTCTTCACATAAATTAGGCCGTTAGTTTTCTCGTTTAAATTGTTTTACATTTTCATATCAGGACTTTTTATAGCTGACTATGCGGCATGGGCTTTGTTCTTTTTTGAAGGCCGTACGGTTGCCTATAGTTGTTAATTTCTGTGTGATTTGGTCTCTTGTGGAGAGTTGTCTCAATGGCAATCATATCAAACTTCTTTTTTAAAATAAAGATGTATACACATGAAAATATTATAGCTCAGGTTGTGTAAAGTAGCAATGTGCAGAATTATAATACGACCCTTCATTAATTAATATTAAAAACGATTTAGGATTATCAATCTTGCAATAAAAAAATAATTAACTGTAAGGAGGCCTTTAATATTTACAAGGAAGAAGTACGAATTTGTTTAAATAGGTAATTTGCCGTCATGATTTTTAAAAATATATTATACAAATCGAATTTTGCTTTTAATGCTGAACGAAAACAATCATGAAAAGGTAAATATTAATTAAAACAGACATACAAAATAAATGTGAATATATTTTTAATTCTAGTATTGACTTTTCGGAAGTTATAAGGATTAAGACTAGTGTAAAATTTCAATTCAAATGAGTATTAATTCCGAACAAACAACACTTTATTTCAGTGATTACGCTTAACGTTTTCTCTATGATGTGTCTATATAATTACCTTTGTAATACAGTAGCCATATTATTCGAATAATTGATTACCATAAGTACATGTGTGTCCAAATGATACAACACACTTTTGCGTATTGATGACGACTTATGTTTAACTTAAATCTGAATATGACTTTTTTGTATTCCAGGAGTAGCTCTTTGTAAATATTTTTTATACCTTTCATTCAGTACAAAACGTGCTCCAAAATATGTGTACTATAAAACATCAGATTACACATTATTGAATGCAATCCTTTCTTTTGAAACTTTGTTTGTAAACTAACAATGTTACAGAAAATAAATGATAACAGATTACAAAATTATTAGCACTTACCATTTCTACAAGCATACCAATGTAAGGTGTCATTGCATTCTATTTTTGTTTTAAGGAGTTTCCATTTACCATTAATTTGCACCAGTTGACCTGTTAAACATTGCAGGGGCTGATAAATTCCACCTTCGGCTGGAAAATGGATTCTGTTAGTTAAAGACATTTTTGAGAATCGACAAGATTACAACGACATAAAGTAAAGTTGTCATTACTTTGAAACGGTTGAATATGAAAGACGCTAGAGTTAACTTTAAAACAATGCCAAACATGTATCGCGTTAATAATGAGGGTTTTCCAAACTACATTTGTAAGTGTTTAATAATTACATTTTTAAGGTTGAAAGCATCAGCACAATGCATTTTTTCTCTCCTAGATTCACTGCACGAGCGATGCTGTTTTTTTTCAAATTATACGAAACATACATAAATATCACTTTGCACTAGATCAGTGAGGCACTATATGAAATTTACAGATGAAATAAAAAAGAAAAGAAAAGAACATGTAAGATTCCAGGCTTTTTATTTCTATCGCAAGATGTGTATTTAATCTGAACAAAACTAATCAGTGATCATCGTATTAAAAAAGAAAAAAATCCAATTACAGTAAGAAGTTGTTGATCATAAAAGACGATTACTTCCAAAAGGTTTTAACAAATACTGCTAAGGTTATATACTCGTGGGGTAGAACATCCTCAGTAATTCGAACAATTATATGTCTTATATTATCTAATATATTAGTATTTTCATATGGATGGTAATTAATTTCATTTTAACACAGAAATGCTAATTACTGAGTTATATCATCGGGAGAGAGGATACTTCTTATGCATTTCTGTTTTTTTTAACCGATCGTGCCATGGTCTGCCACCGTATTTTGTAATCAACAATAAAGATAAACATATCCTATTTACTACGCTGAAGTAGTTTATCTCTGTTGATTTCAGTTGTATCTGGTATTGTCATACGAATTTGTACATGTTTTCGCATCTAAACTGTACCTTCACTTTAATATCGGTGTACACTTTATATTCCTGAAAGTATTTCAAAATGGACAGCACTAGATGAATTTGATTCATACTAAAAGTTACATCGTCAAAGCAAATTAATGCAATACTTAATATTGATATGTACATCAATTAAAGAAACTATGAAAACAGATTCTGGATTAAAATACTTTTATGCAAATAGTTTATTATTTTGTCCATAGATCAGGCTCCTAGTTTTCTTGTTGAATTGTTTTACATATGTCATAGATGATCCTGTAATATTATGCCATGCGGTAATTGTGTTGCTTATTGTTGAAGGCCGTACGATAAGCTAAAGTTGTTAACTTTTACGTCACATCGCTTTTGAAAGAGAGCTGTATCATTAGTGTATCTCCTTTTCACATTGTCATTCATGCGACTGTTGTGTCTCCAACAACGACTAATCTAAATTCATGTATTGTACTCATGTATAACTAAATCTTATATTCCGTGACTCTCTAAAACACTTTTAAAATGTTAATAGACTTAAAATTAAGGGATACAAGTACGTTTTCCCAAATCTCATGCAACATTTTACCATTTTACCGGTTCTTGATATGTTTTTTTAATGTTGACCGTTTTACTTATTGTCTGAGTGGTCACGAGGTAGCGTGTTTTGCTTGCATGGTCTAAGGTCGTCAATTCGAAGCTCGACTGAATCAAATCAAACATTAAAGAATTAATATTTGTTCCTTCTATGCTTTGCTCTTGGCGTTATGAGTAAGAGAAAATATTGTTTCTCAAACGTATAAAATCCTACTTATAGATTGTCTAGTAACCAGCAGGATTAAAATTCATATCGTATCATGGTATTTTAATTCTGAATATGCATTTGATTTACCACCGAATGTTTAACAATCATCACCAGTCCATTAACGTTATACTTTTGATTTTATTTTGGAGGCCCTTCATATTTTGTTTTAATCAGCATTAATAATGAGTATCTGCATAAGAACATACAAGTTTTCCAAACATGTGTACTAGTAATGATAGGTATACATGTGATACCAATTGTGGAATTATATGATCTAGCTATAGTAGTTACATGTATAGTGTACCAGCAAAAAGCAGTGTTAGGTGAGGTACCAGTGGTAGTAGTTATATAGATGTAGGGATTGTTAAGTAGCTGTAATAACGTTAGTGATTGCTTATTCTGGTTTTATTGGTATTTAATGATATGTTAAAAGAGACAAACATAGAACTCATACTAGTGGCATGTTAGCTTATATGGTGCAGAGGTTGCAGGTGAAGTGTTTATAGGTATATTGAAGTAGTAGTACTAATTGTAAATTTGATAGATTTGCGGAGGAGTTGAGTAGGAAGTAGCAGTATTTAATAGCACCAGTAGCAGTAGCAATAGTTGCAGGAGTAGAAGCAATACTAGTAATTATTCTTGTTTAAGTACTTATAGTCTTATTAATAAGCAACCTGTTTCCATTTTAAAGTAATATTTTTTGTTTTAATTCAATTTGTGTATCTATACTGTTTAATCTATAATTTGGATATGTCGAAGCAATGTCTGTGTTTGATGTATAATAATACCTTTTGTAAGCTGATATTCACAGACATCACGAAAAACGTTTGTCCAAGATAATAATCCTTGATGTCTATTTTCTGCCAGCGTGCAGTAATATGAAGGTGCTAGTAACAGTGAGTTTTTGGACATGCACATATACAGACTGTCTTGATATGTCTTTCCCCAAACATAATAATTCGTTTCAAGATTACCTTTATCCAAAAAGAAAAAGAAATGGTGAACATATTATCATATACCTTCTTAGATCGATATGGATTATGCATTTTGTTACACAATAAGCTATACACCAACAACCCAAAAGAAAATAAATAGCATCAAACTCTGCCATATACTTACGATTAATATGTTAGCAGTTTCCACTATTATTAAAAACGTCGTGATGATCTCCATTTCAAAGTCTTTCTTAATTAATTGACAGTTGAAAGATACAAAAGTGTAGATTCAATTCAAGCCAAATCCGGATAATCAATAAGAGCTTTGATTGAGGTAGATATATACAGTATTCGTTAACTTCTTATTCAAGTGGTTTTATTGTGAATTTTCCATTAACTAGCTTTAAAACACAATAACTATTTGCTTAGGTATAGAGTAAGAAGCCTGTAATTACTTGGTTGTCGTTATTGCTGTACATCATGGTTGTTTGTATTTTGTACATAGTTAGGACAGTTATATATTTTTCATGGCAGTGTTTTGTAAAGCTTGCTATTGGTCATATTTTTTGCTCATTGATAAAGGTCTTATTATAAACAATAGTTGCTAACATCTACGTCATTTAGTCTCAGGTTGAAAGTATGCCACATTTTGTTATATGTATATTGACCACGAAACATCCCAACTATTTGTATGAATGGGACGTTATCTTTGTAGGCTGATCAATATACATTTGTAAATGAAAAACGACATAGAACCAACGATAGGATGAATGACATCCGGTTGTCTGCTAATGACTAGATAACAAGACATTTTGCGATCATTTTTATGCAATCTTTCCATTCCATTGTTTCTATCAAAGTCTAGATTATATTGTTATATATAACGCGCGTCTGGCGTTTAGAATTGTGAGCCTGGTACCTTTGATAACTAATTATTGAGACAATTGTCAATAAATTAACCCCATATTAAGAACACCTGAAACCCAATCAAGTCATGACTATTGACCAGCGGTATACTACTTTTGCATTCATCTACAAAGATATGTATTCGGAACTGGAGTGTTGCAATTCTATATATGCGACTTCACAACTGATTGTTTAAGTCTTTTTTCTAGCCCAAAGAGTAGAGATTTCAACACATTGGAACTATTTGCCAGACCTTTAAGATGCAATAGGAGTCAAAGACATCGAAAATTGTTTCTTTCTTGAGCAATCCTGACACCCCGAGGTGTGTTCTACAAGAAAAACCTTAAAATATGCATTATCTGACTTATATACCGTCAAATATTATTTTTTATAAAAGTTTGCAAAATTTAGTATCCTATTTTACCGACCACACTAAAGTTGGATATTCCTTTCTAATGCGGTCAGGTTTTAATTCGCCCTACGGCTCATTTAGAATGTGAAATGAAACTCACTTATTGATCTAGATATAAGCCTTTTAAAATTTATTATCCATACACAATAAAAATATTACTGCAACTGCATGAAGAAACACACAAATGAATTGTTATATCCGATAACAGTGTTTGACAAATACAAGACTCATTGTAAGTTAATTATTTTACCAACTTAGTTTTGGAAAAGAGGGGGGGGGGGCATTTATTTTTTCTACTTGTAATGACATTTCTATCGCGGAAAAGTGTTTTTTTTTCCCAACAATTTTAATTGAATCGAATTAAATATTGTTTTCGAATAGCAATACATTCTTTTAACATATAATTAGGATATAATTATATACCCTCCCCACTCGATCCTATATTGAGTTCCGTGAATGTTATTCAATGAAATATAAGAATATCTTTTTATTTGATAATTTGATAGAGTAAAAGGTGTACATAAATTTTAAAAAGTTGAGAACTGACACGGAAGACGAATATTAATACATGTAGGTTACAGTATCGTCCTGAACAGGCATAAAATATTTGCCACTGGACGTTAATCAAGCATCCAATAATCAATCAACCTATTCAGTGTTACTCATATGTTAAATCTGGTTTTATTTTATGAAAGTTTCCATTAAATTTCATCTCACATATATGATAATGTTTCTGTAGTGTAGCGATCAATTAACAAAACTTCACGTTATATTTGTTTCTAAGATTAAAATGCGGGCAATGACGATTTCTTTTACACCTATCATCGATTGAACTTTTAAGGATAAATTCCCAAATCGGCAATAAAAAACAATCAGACAAATATGGTTTTGAAGTAAATTGTAGATTGCATTTTTTTCAAGGAAAATAATGACCTGACACAGGTAATTATTTTATGCCTTGGGGCATATTTCATTGAAACATGGTATCGTCCGGGTTGATTCTGAGAAAGAATGACCTATGGTTCTGAAAGAAAATAACTCAATATAGGTATATAACATTAAACAACTTATAGAGTTGTACACTAAACCCGAAACATCGAATTATCTAGGGCAAGAACGAATTTCATGAGGATGACTGGTTCAATTGAGGACTGTGAAAGAAAAATGAAAAGCAACACAAGCCAGATTATCGTAAACACTAGTTATTTTATTTGAGGTGTTCACGAGGTTATCTGTCATGCTTTTAGATGCAAGTACATAAACAAATAACATTGTGACTGCTTTTATGTGTCACTTTGTCCTCTCTCCTAGGTAATTAGGGTTGTTTTCCAGAGCACAAAGCCTCTTACATTTTAGTGCTTAGATGCACAAAATAGTATAAGGAAATCACATGTAAAAAGTAATTTCACAAAATTACTGAACTCCGAGGAAAATTCAAAAGTCCCTAATGAAATTTCAAAGATATGGATAACAACTGTCATATTCCTGACTTCAAGAACGAAGATATTAAAAAAATCTTTCATTCTTTTTTTCTCTCCTTTTCTATTAATTTAAATAAAGGACGATGGAAATCTTTCACTTTCGTACTGGATGTCTTAACTGCACAAACGTTTCTATAAATCACGATATAATATAGCCTGAACATCAATATAAGTTGGAATCACGTGTAGTTTTACAGTAAAATCAAACAGTGAAGAGCAATTTTATACCGGTTGTGTCTCGGTATCAAACAGATTCCGAAAGATTTAATAGAGCTAGTGGAATATTTACGATCAAGTCTTTCATAGTTATCAAAGGTACCAGGATTATAATTTAAACGCCAAACGCGCATTTCGTCTACATAAGACTCATCAGTGACTTAGATCAAAATAGTTATAAAGACAAACAAGTACAAAGTTGAAGAGCATTGAGGACCCAAAATTCAAAAAAAGTTAAGCCAAATACAGCTAAGGTAATCTATTCCTGGGATAAGAAAATCCTAAGTTTTTCGTAAAATTCATGATTTTGAAAACAGAAAAGGAGTAGGTCCGGTAAGGCCCCTTTTTGGCCCAAAAATATAACAGTTTTACAAAATTGTTAAAATGTAAACTTTTAGTTATTTATTGTACAGTTGAATGCTTCTGCTACATAAATATTGGCTGTTTTTTGACAATACAATGCACATATATCGGGTTGTAGCACCATTAAGTCATGCTAAATTACTGAAAAAATCAAAATTCTATCATTTTAGTTAAATTTTAGACGGTTTCCGTGTAAAACGAAAGTGGCCGCATTCGTGTTCATCCTTAATATTGCAATGTAAGTTGTATGTTATGATAATACATAACATATATAAAAGTTGTGGATGAACACGGATGCGGCCACTTCATTTTTGACAAAAACAATCTGAAAAGTGACGTTTTTTGGCATATTTGAGAGATTTTTCATATTTGAGCTTCAATCGGATCGTTTTTAATGACTTAATCAGTTAAAATCTTTCACATAAACTAATTGAATCAAGTGAAATAGACACTTAAGTGTTTAAAAAGTGGTCAAAATCTTTCGTCAGATGAAACTGAAATTTGAGGCCAAAATGAGTCCTTACCGGACCTACTCCTTTATCAAAATTACCATATAATTGATATTCTTGTCAACCCCTAAGTGCTGACTACTTGGCTGATGATACCCTCGTGGACGAAACGTCCAACAGCAGTCGCATCGACTCACTGGTGTAAATATTTATCAAAGGTAACAGGATTATAATTTAATACGCAAGATGCGCGTTTCGTGTACATAAGACTCACTAGTGACGCTCAGATAAAAAAAGTTAATAAAACCTAACAAGTACGATGTTGAAGAGCATTGAGGACCAACAATTTCAAAAAAGTTGTGCTAAATAAAGCAAAGGAAATCTTTTCCTGTGAAAAGAATATCCTGAGTTTTTCGTAAAATTCATGGTTTTGAAAACAGAAAATTTATTAAAATTACCATATAATTGACATTCATGTCAACCCCGAAGTGCTGACTACAGGGCTGGTGATACCCTCGAGTAATATCAAAAATTCATATTCGTGTATGCTTTAAAAAAAATTCTTTATCGTCGTTAATTAAAAGATCGTTAACGTCATGTCATAACCCAGGTTTTGTTCTATCAGAATGTATATCTTATATAAAATGTAATGTTTTGGTCATTACAAAATTTCACTCTACCGCACGAGTAAACAAAACACATTTGCAAATGATGAGATCACATCATAATATTTCGGTGAATTTATATTTAAAAAGACAGCCGAAATTCTAATTGGTACTAATTGTGTTAACTCGTCCTTGATGAATTGTACTCAATTGAAGAAGAAATCCTACAAAACATTTTTTGAGATTTTTTTTTGAAATATTGCAAACTTTTAAATTTCAGATATATTGATGATGTCCAGGCCTGTAACTCAATATCATATTTCAGAGAGTTCTTGAACTTGATATTGAAACAAAAAGCTTAATCATCGATATTATAAGTTATATGGTTCTCTACAGACCCTTTATGGATACAGGGTTAGTAAAATCCATAGGGGGTAAGGCCGGAGGCCGAGTCACCTATAGATTTAGATCACCCTCTATGCTTCGTAGGAGGTCAGTTGTTAACCATATAATGGATTTATCGCACACTGGACTTTTTCTGCTCGGTTTTGTGGAGAACAAAAACACATAATGAAACACAACAACATCAAAATATGACGTCAACATTGACAGTAGACGTGACGTCATGAACCCCCTATGAAATTTACTAACCCGCTACGGATCCATAGGGGTTATTTTTCGATGTCACAATAATTGTTGCAGTTCATTAAAAAAATTTGCACGGTGAATACTTTTACAATTGAGAATGGAAATGGGGAATGTGTCAAATAGACAACAACCCGACCAAATAAAAAACAACAGCAGAGGGTCACCAACAGGTCTTCAATGTAGCGAGAAATTCCCGCACCCGGAGGCGTCCCTCAGCTGGCCCATAAACAAATATATACTAGTCCAGTGATAATGAACGCCATACTAATTTCCAAATTGTACACAAGAAACTAAAATTAAAATAATACAAGACTAACAAAGGCCAGAGGCTCCTGACTTGGGACAGGCGCATAAATGCGGCGGGGTTAAACATGTTTGTGAGATCTCAACCCTCCCCCTATACCTCTAACCAATGTAGTAAAGTAAACGCATAACAAAACGCACATTAAAATTCAGTTCAAGAGAAATCCGAGTCTGATGTCAGAAGATGTAACCAAAGAAAATAAACAAAATGACAATAATACATAAATAACAACAGACTACTAGCAGTTAACTGACATGCCAGCTCCAGACTTCAATTAAACTGACTGAAAGATTATGATTTCATCATATGAACATCAGGCACAATCCTTCCCGTTAGGGGTTTAGTATCATACCATCATAACATATATGAAAAGAACATAACCCGTGTCATGCCAACAACTGTTTTTAGAATAAATGTGTTTAGTTCCGATGCAAAGACCTTATCAGTGACTCAATATTAACGCAAAAATATGCAATCTTTAATGACTTGACAACAGTATCGTAATTATATCCCTTCTTAATAAGTCTATTCAAAGGTTTTGTAAGTTTCTGAGGTGAATACTGACACCTTTGTGCTTTATAAAGAATATTACCATAAAAAAATTGGATGTGAAATACCTGAACGTATTAGAAGTCTGCATGTTGAGCTATATTTACGAATGATGTCTTTATACCGATGATAAAATTTAGTAAATGTTTTGACTAGTTTGTGATATCGAAAACCCTGGTGTAATAATTTTTCAGTAATACATAAATTTCTCTCGTTAAAATCTAAAACAGTGTTACATACACGAGCGAATCGTACAAGTTGAGATATATAAACACCGTAAGATGGTGACAAGGGAACGTCACCATCTAAAAACGGATAATTAACGATAGGAAATGAAAAATCATCCCTTTTATCATAAATTTAAGTATTCAGGTTTCCATTAGTGATATAGATATCAAGATCGAGAAAAGGGCAGTGGTCATTGTTAGTATTAGCTTTATTTAAAGTAAGTTCAACAGGATAAATTTCATTAATATACATACTGAAGTCGTCATTATTGAGAGCCAAAATATCATCCAAATATCTAAAAGTATTATTAAATTTGTTTATCAGATGTTGTTTCGATGGGTCTTTGCTTATTTTTGTCATAAATTGTAACTCATAACAATACAAAAACAGGTCCGCAATAAGTGGTGCACAGTTAGTCCCCATTGGAATTCCGATAATCTGACGATATACGGAATCCCCAAAGCGAACAAAAATGTTATCTAGT
The DNA here is from genome assembly GCA_037788925.1 of Mytilus galloprovincialis. Classification (NCBI taxonomy): domain Eukaryota; kingdom Metazoa; phylum Mollusca; class Bivalvia; order Mytilida; family Mytilidae; genus Mytilus; species Mytilus galloprovincialis. Next base: position 16,183,868 of record CM075339.1, read on the forward strand.
AAAAATTCAAGGGCATATATAGTATCAAAGCATGTCCAATTAACATAGTTTTTTTGTTTATTGCTACTAAAAAATGACCTAAAAGAGTTTGAACATATATATTCACATTCTGATTTTTTGAATGCCCATTTAATTAGGTGTGCGAATTTTTTCTTAATGAGAATGTGAGGCAATGTGGTATACAGGGTAGAAAAATCAAAACTTTGAACAGATTCAAAATCACCAATATAAGCATGCAATTTATCAAGTACTTCCAACGAGTTCTTGACACTCCAAAAGTAATTTATTCCACTATTTTCGAAGGCCTTATTTGAACAATTTATTATCAGGTTTTTAATTGTACCAAGTGTGCTGGTAAGAAGAATAGACAATTTAGTAGTTGAACAATGGCTTGAAGACGAAATAAATCTATATTTGTAAGGGGTTTTGTGTAGCTTCGGAAGCCAATACATAGTTGGGACTTTCATTGTATTTGGCTCTGCTTGTAAAGCAGTGGCTAAAAGTTTATGTTTGTTACAGATTTCGTTTTCTGAAAATAGAGTCAGTTAGAATGTTGGTGAATTGGTGATTTCCTTTTTCAGAACCTCAATGTAAAATTTACGTCAAACAATAATAATATTATTAGCAGCTTTATCTGCCGGGACAAAAACAAATTCCTTGGCTAGTTCTTTTAGTTTATGTTTGACACGAGAAATAGGTTTATTGTGGTTATTGTTTATAGTAAATAGTTATCTAAAGTACCAGGATTATAATTTAGTACGCCAGACGCGCGTTTCGTCTACATAAGACTCATCAGTGACGCTCATATCAAAATAGTTATAAAGCCAAACAATACAAAATGTTGAATACGTATATCAACTATCTTCATTACTGAATTAAAAAAAGAGTCCAAAGATTGTTTGTCAGCTTTTTCCCGTTTTATCCATTTTATACAGTAAGTATGGAGTGAGTCGTGGATGATATTACGACACTCATTCCAATTAATAATTGACGGGGGGCGATATTTAGGTCCTTTACTGAGGAATGATTTTAACTCTCGGTCTTGAACGATGTTAAGATCTCCTGTTATAACATGAGAAATGGGTCCACAAATATATTCGGAATTACTGCAATTACACGAAGTAGGTGTATTTTCACTGATATTAACATCTTTACACAATTGACTATAATTAAACACAAATTTCCGGGTAGATTTCTTGTAAATATAACAAATAAGAGGTAGCTCAGTATTGTCAAAATATCCAGGAATTTGTTCTTTAACAGAATGGTCGTTAAATATACCGGCAATATTTACAAAATCAAAGCCTTTATTGACATACTTAATTTTAATAAAATGTTTTTTATGATCTTCAGGGCGATCAATTTTGCACATTTTAATGGGCCTAAATAAAAGATAAAGGAATCCGTTTGAGAATTGGCTAATTTACAGTGACTAGTTAACTCATCTACAATGTTGACAAATAAATTTGAAAGGAGACTGAAACATATGCTTTTTCCTAGATTTAAACAGAGTACATATTCAATTATTTACCACATCTTGCCAATATATGCGTGTCTCTGTTTGTACAGTCTACAGCTTTTAAGTTGTTATTTCCGTCGATACATTGTAATATTGTACAAAGTCCCCCATCTCCGCTTGAAACAAGTTCTTGATATACTACAAAATATATTTGTATTCACATTAAACATAAACATTTAACAAGAATAATGTTCTAAATAAATAATGTTCTAGGAGAACTAGGTGATCAAGTTACAAGTAATTACAATTTTGTAAATTACAGCCTCATAGATTGAACATTCATGTACCTACTGTTCCTGTCTAAGTTTGTCCCACATTTAAGCACTAAATCATAATTTAGTAGTCGTTATACACACTTAAATGATGGTTGCACTTTCTGTGATAATCTTTCATTGTCATTATTTTTTTAACGTTTCAAAATAATTCAATAGGCTTCCTCTTTACTCGGGAAGTATTGATTGAACGCTGTTTAACCTTTGATTTCGATCAACACAATTAACTTAAATAAATCTTTCAAATACTCTTCAATTCAAGTATGCCAGATATTGTATTATTCATGTCATTTGTCTCAAGTATTAATCTAAGGCTTAAAAAAACTACCGCAGTTTGAGAAAACTGCCGCATTATCAACATTGCCTCATTTGTAGATATATTCATTTAAATATATGTAACAACAGGTAATCATTACCGATAAAAATATATCTTTTATCAAATGCATTGACTTCATATGTTGCAGCAGTAATTTTTTTTTATAAAAGATATTGCACATGTCCTAAATTGTACTAAAACTACATGTGACATAGTATTGTTAATTCAAGACATCCCAGTAATACACCAAACGTAATTTCTGCCCATAATGATAAATATCATCATGATAATTAAATATCAAAATCTTAATGAATAGGAACCGAAAAACTTAACCGTATTTTGGCGTTTTATGACCCAACATATGTTATATGTGTTCTTGAAGAATATATAAAACATGTAATAAAATCAACACATTTCCTCTAGGCGAAGCGGTAAAACTGTTCACTTAATAATTGTTTACATTTAATATATATTATAATTAGTATTATTACTGTTAGTTATTGATTATTATCATTGCAAATTTTATAATACATACAATTATTGAAACTTGATAAAGCATTATGATATACAAATATAAATGCAAAGTCATTTAAGTAATAGCTGTTTTAATATTACTAACCTTGATAAAAGAAATATGAATAAGAAGATGTTTTGTCCTCACAGGTTCGAATATTTGTTTTGACTAATGATGTATTTTTAGAACAAATACACATACGTGTTGTTTCCTGCAATTGGATTGAATTACATAAATATATAAGATTTTTTTTTTATTTTCGTGAATACTAATTTTCATGGTTTTAGAAAATATTGAAAGTTTGTGGATTTATTTGATTTCTTGCTCTTGCCAAAGTCTGCATATACCTATGAAATCGTAGAACGTTACCCACGAAATCCATGACAATTGGTATTTCGCAAATAATAATTAATCGACAGTTACAAAAAAAAATCAGAGGTATTATCGTATGTAAGATTTAAAGCAGATGTTAACACCAGTTATACAACTAACAGAGAACACATCAACTAAACCAAAGAAGAATTCCAAATGTTGTCTAGTAAACCAAGCAATTACATGTTAATGGATACAGTCTGATGTGGATTGCCAATTTCATATATAATACGTATGTCAATTTTTTGCCATGATGATTTTGTTGAAAGTTATGTAATACATGTGGCCTATACATGTATTAACCTGAAGTAAGTATTTCGGTAATGACATGATTTACAACAAACCTTTCTCAAATTGTCCGTTTATATAGTATTAAGAAAATAAAACGACATCTGTAACAAACATAAACTTTTAGCTACCGCTTTACAAGCAGAGCCAAATACAATGAAAGTCCCAACTATGTACTGGCTTCCGAAGCTACACAAAACACCTTACAAATATAGATTTATTTCGTCTTCAAGCCATTGTTCCACTACTAAATTGTCTATTCTTTTTACCAGCATACTTGGTACAATTAAAAACCTGATAATAAATTGTTCAAATAAGGCCTTCGAAAATGGTGGAATTAATTACTTTTGGAGTGTCAAGAACTCGTTGGAAGTACTTGATAAATTGCATGCTTATATTGGTGATTTTAAATCTGTTCAAAGTTTTGATTTTTCTACCCTGTATACCACATTGCCTCACATTCTCATTAAGAAAAAATTCACACACCTAATGAAATGGGCATTTAAAAAGTCAGAATGTGAATATATATGTTCAAACTCTTTTAGGTCATTATTTAGTAGCAATAAACAAAAACACTATGTCAATTGGACATGCTTTGATACTATATATGCCCTTGAATTTTTACTAGATAACATTTTTGTTCGCTTTGGGGATTCCGTATATCGTCAGATTATCGGAATTCCAATGGGGACTAACTGTGCACCACTTATTGCGGACCTGTTTTTGTATTGTTATGAGTTACAATGTATTACAAAAATAAGCAAAGACCCATCGAAACAATATCTGATAAACAAATTTAATAATACTTTGAGATATTTGGATGATATTTTGGCTCTCAATAATGACGACTTCAGTATGTATATTAAAGAAATTTATCCTGTTGAACTTACTTTAAATAAAGCTAATACTAACAATGACCACTGCCCTTTCCTCGATCTTGATATCTATATCACTAACGGAAAGCTGAATACTAAAATTTATGATAAAAGAGATGATTTTTCATTTCCTATCGTTAATTATCCATTTTTAGATGGTGACGTTCCCTTGTCACCATCTTACGGTGTTTATATATCTCAACTTGTACGATTCGCTCGTGTATGTAACAATGTTTTAGATTTTAACGAGAGAAATTTATGTATTACTGAAAAATTATTACACCAGGGTTTTCGATATCACAAACTAGTCAAAACATTTACTAAATTTTATCATCGGTATAAGGACATCATTCGTAAATATAGCTCAACATGCAGACTTCTTATACGTTCAGGTATTTCACATCCAATTTTTTATGGAAATATTCTTTATAAAGCACAAAGGTGTCAGTATTCACCTAAAAAAACTAACAAAACCTTTGAATAGACTTATTAAGAAGGGATATAGTTACGATACTGTTGTCAGGTCATTAAAGATTGCATATTTTGGCGTTAATATTGATTCATTTATAGGGTCTTTGCATCGGAACTAAACACATTTATTCAAAAACCAGTTGTTGGCATGACACGGGTTATGTTCTTCTCATATATGTTATGATGGTATGATACTAAACCCCTAACGGGAAGGATTGTCCCTGATGTTCATATGATGAAATCATAATCTTTAATCAGTTTAATTGAAGTCTGGAGCTGGCATGTCAGTTAGGGATTACATTGTGGTTCAAGCAGATGTACACTTCTTGTGATACATTTTTCCATGGATCTTTGTGAAATTGGAAATTTAAATAATGATCCTTAGATCGGAAATAATATAAAAGCTTTGACAAAAAAAACCTACATAATTGGAAAAATAACAATGATTTCAACACTTATTCATACCCATACTTAGTCCAAATTATACAAAGCTTTTCCCTTATACTGCAAACGAACTGCTCAGGGCCGATTGGCATTGCCTTTAACTGCCATTGGATTTGGTTGACTATGCCTTTAACTGTCAACATGCCGATTAGGCCGATTTAGGTGTTCTTTAAATGTCAACGGGTCGATTTGGTCAAAGATTAAGGTACATGATATAAAGACGTTGATCTTAATTCGTAAAGCATAACATAATAATTTCTCTCCATATTCCTCCTTTTTTTTCGTGACGACATACTCAATTCTACTACGAAGCATTAACGTCTCTTTAAATCCCTGGGCTTCGAAACATGCCGGCATGCAGCAAAGTTAGCACCAGTTAAGAAGAAAAATGAGATATAATAGTCAACTATAAATAATGTTATTCTGTTGAAAAAAAAACAATCAACTGTAATCTAATATTCTTAATTAATTTATAAATGTCCATTTCGAAATACAAACGTGTCAGAAGAGTTATAATTAAGAAAGATAAATTAGAAAAACATTAGAATACACGATTTCTTTCTTTATAGCATTTTGGAGTTTTAGAGAAAAAAAATGACTAACATTTTATTTCCTTGAGGAGAAACAGAAGATTTATAAACGAATACCCTCAGTTTGCATGGTTACAGCTGAAAATAAATATTTTTGCCACTAGACAGGATGAAAAAAAAATGCTATTGATGAAGATAAGAATCAACAACAAAATCCTAATGCTCGAAAAGAATAACAAATAAAAGTTGTAACAAAATCCTCATTTATTAATGATGTCGAATTTAATTTAAGAGCAATTCTCTGTAACCACCAACCATTTTATATAGGGGTGCCGGCACGCATAGTCACCGATTTTCATGAAACTTAGCCAAAACATGTGATCATGTAAAAAAGTAAGAAAAATGCCCACCCAAATGTTGCTAGGTCATGGTTGCCATGGCAACCAAGTGAATGAGATTTCCCGCAAATTTTGAGGAATTTATCATCGAAAAAACAACTACTTTGCAGTCATTCGTAATCAAAACTAGGTTTTATTTAATGATATTTGTAAATATTTTTTAGAAACATGAAACTTAACAAACAAAATAGCAATGTCATATATAAAAAATATTTTGGCTGAATATTGTCACAACCGCAGAAGCAGACTGAGGTCATTTTTCAATATAGTTCAGAAGACAAATTTTACACATTTTGTATGAACAAAATAGACATTTTTGCATACACCTCCATTTAACCTGTGGTTATGAATGAAAAGTATCAATGTTTCTAAACCAAAAAATATCACAAAATGTTTGGGAAATTAGGTTCTAGGATGGTTGCTATGGAAACAAAAATGTGTCATTTTTGCCTTTTTACCTCTAAAATGTAGCCATTTTATTAAAATAATCCACAAAAAGTAATTATTATTGAATGACTATGATGTGCAAACTATTGGCAATTAAATTACCATAAATTTGTCCAAAGGTCAAAGGTTCATTGATGACCTTGACCTTTGACCTTGTGTATATTAATTTAATTTTGAAAGGAAATATAATAGAAGGAGGCTACTATACATGGAGAAAATTATCAGGATGTTTTAAGCCACTTTTTATCAGCATATGAAAAATAAAGAGTCAAGGTCATGTCAAAAGTGCTTAGCAACCACTCTTATTTGATAAAAAATGTACCTAGCAACCATACATGATTTCATTCAGGACTATATAAACTACATGTATTACTCAGACCTAACTTCAAAGGTCTAGAGGGTGTCATCACATTAGTTGTAAACAATCATTCATTTAAAGTGTAAAACTGCCTGGCAACCATTTTTAATATTAGGAAAATGCCTAGCAACTATCGATTTATATTGAAAAAGTGCATAGCAACCAATTAATTACTTAGAAAAGCTGCATAGCAACAGTTAATCTTAGATTTCATTTCGACAAAAATTAGACAAAAAATATATTAAAAACACATGTCTAATCCGGAAAAGTAAATAATATAGCAAATTTAATTTCATGAGACTGATTACACATATATACAAAAATTTAAAAGATGTCGTCTGATGAGACAACTCTCCAGAAGACAACCAAATGTTATTTAAAGACAAACTATTTATATCTACAAGAAGAAGAGAAATGGAATATAACTGCTAAGAGATCGACCAGTTTATTTTGGTTGGAGTTGGCCTTTCAAGTAAAGAAGTTATGCATAGACAATATATTCATTTTCACTCGTTATAACTTATAAGGCTTGATTATTTCATATTTTTCATCGAAATTGTTTTTCATTGCGTACACACTGTTTTTGTATTTTAGATAGTTTTAGATGTGCATCTACATGTACAGAAATTTGTGTTTAGCATGTTTTAGGCAATATTATTTATCTTCAGATCAAGACACTATCACATTCATTTCGTTAAACTTCCATCATCCCCATCACAAAAGATAAAATGCATCTATCCATTGTTATTTTTGTATATCCACAGTGGAAGATTAAAAAAAAATATATATTAAAAAATACTTTGTGTGTTTAGCAAAAGTTATTTTAACAGAGTCTCAGTGCCAATTGAGATTTAGTAATCGAACAGACTATGCCAATCAGGACCCCTTTTGGCACCAAAATATAGAATTACAACATTTGCTTAAAAAGTAAACTCTAACACTATTTATAAGAAAGTAGAAAGCGTGTGTGTTAGATAAATATGAAACGTCTTTGACAACACAGTGAAACAAGCGTTAAGAAATTGAGCACTTACTTATACAAATGATGAGACAAGACATGAATTCGACAACTTCCATTTAAGACTAAAAACATTCTAAAAATGAAATGTCAATTGGTGCTATGGGACGTACGCGCAAGCGCAGACGGCATATGACAGATTTTAAATACATGTTTTAACGTTGTTTTCTGTCAGTTTCATTAGAATGGAGATAACAATACTGTGTTTTAAGCTCCGACGGCATCAATTGGGGATTTGATGGTCGCAAATACCCGTTTACTGTCTCCGCTAACGCGTCGCCAGTAAACTTAATTTGCGACCATCAAATCCCCAATTGATGCCGTCGGAGGTTAAAATACAATACAGTTATCTCCTAATAGCAAATTTGATTTATTTCCATATTTGAACTTGAATTTAAGTATTTGTAATGATCAAATCAGTTCAAATCTTTAACACAAACTGATTGATTCAAGTGAAGTACACACTTTTTAAAGTGTCTAAAATGTAACATTTTTGGAAAAATTATCTTTTAACCGGACTTCTCCACAAACCAGATTTGGACACAATCATCATTAGAGTAATAATATCATTTCAAAATGTATCCTATGATGGCTTACATGGCTTAAATAGAATAAAGGAATAAAATGCAAGTTTATATTGTCCATCATCATAAAAATTGTTATAAATAGAAAACCTCGAAAGGACCTTTAATATTCCGAGTGAAAGGGTCTACCTACTATCTATTTACAAGGGAATTTCTGGCCTGAAAGGATGAATGTTAACCTTTTTATTCCCCGCTGAAGCAGACGTGGCATTAAGTGTTACCCTTTCCATCTGTTTGTACGTTCGTCCGTCCGTATTTCCCAAAATTTGGTATCCGTTCTCTTATTTTAGTTTGCCTTAACCAAATATTGTTTTAACCTTACCATGCTTAATGCCACATAAAACATGTCAATTTGAAAATTGGGTGGCGTCGCCTTTATCGTTTTGGAGTTATATGCCTTTATAAACATAATAATAATTGCACTTTTACAATTCTTTGATTATGTCCCTTTATAATTTTATAAATATGATATGCAAGCGAGGGGGAGGGGGCATTATCTGTGTTCCACGGACACATTCCCCATTTATTTTTTTTTGCCTATTATCTTGAAAACAATAAAAGAGCTCATTTGAAAGGAAAATTTTTAGTAAAAAAATAAGGACAATTGTTTTTTATGAAATTTATGTTGCTAGATTCATACTTCAGAGGACACAAATCACCCTTTATTAACCGTTGCTAAGCAATTTGTGAACTCAAATTGAAGTGACTATTCATTTGTAACTTCAAGTTTTTCTCAAACCAACCATCTTATCTGGAAAATATGGTTATTTGTACAGACACATCAATTCGTATGTGCTAATTATATTATGTAGTAAAAATGGTTGCTAGACAACTTTAAACCGGAACAAAAAAAAATCATTTTTTTTTTTAAAGTTTCTATACTGAGTCTAGCAATGGTATGAATTAAGACTTCTTTTGAGAGGGGGCCAACAACTCCCCTTTTCAAAGGTACCTTCTCCTTTGCCGATTTAGGCAAATAAGTAGACCAATTTGTACTGTGATTGTGCAATCCAAGATGGCGGTATACCATGAATCTACCTTAAATTTATTTGACAACCCCTAATAAGAGTAAATACCCTTAAAAGTCAATTTGGGGTAACTATCGTCATTTAGTACTAACATAAATATATTAATATAGAATAAGCTATGTATAGCTACAAGAGTAACTAAAGAAGAGTAAATAATTGGGATAAGGAAACAAAAGAAAATGCTGTTATTTGAATTTTTCTCCTTTAATACTAGTATTCATTAAAAGGCAAAACACCTATATAGAGTAAAATGAAATTTTCGAATATTTTGATTAAATGATTGAGGTTTGTTGGTAATTTTACTATTAAATTGTTCATTTATCCATATAAGTTTCAATAAAAATAATGTTTTGTTACATTACTTTTTTACATGCGTTGAAGATTCAAGATTAAGAACATAAAAGTAAAACACGAGTCCCCTAGTTAATGAAATAATGATTCAACTGGTATTTTTTCGTAAAATTGATAAAATACTTAGGAAAAAACAGCATTTGTAATTCAAGTAAGAACAGAAAACAAAGTTGCTTGCGATTAACTGAAATTTACATGAGTAAACTCATGTACGTGAACTATTTAAGAAACACGATACCTGTTCTTTAAAGAAATTTGAGAGTCTAAATAGAAGAATGAATTACAACTTTAGTAAAGCACCAATACAAGGATGGTTGCTATGCATTTTCTAATTATATGACAATGGCTGGTAAAGTTTATGTTGAAAATATTGACCCCTTAACTTTTAATTAGGATGTATATCATAGTTCTGAACCCAACTATGTATGGTTGCTAGGTACTTTTATATCAAGTAAGGGTCGTTGCTAAGAACTTTTAACATGACCTTGACCTCTGGAATTTTGCTTTCTAATGAAATGTAAGCAAAATTTTGTTTAAACACTTTTTCTAAATACCTTTTCGGTTTATTTGATAAAATTTCTAACCCAATTAAATAAAAAAAAGACCGAAGGTCAAAGTCAAGGTCATAAATAAACTTTGACCTTGAGGTAAACTTTTAGGTCATTGAATGCACAACATGTCCCAAGTGATTTTTATTTTGTATTTGGCACTGTTTTTAAACTATTCAAATAACAATGTCAAAATTTTTCTTCAAAATACCAAAAATGACACTTTTATGTTCCCATAGCAACCACCCTAGCAACCTATTTCCCAAACCTTTGATGATAAATTATTCCTAGGCAACAGTCATAATTTACATTTATCACTTTAGTATAATTGGTTGTGGATGCAAAAGTGTAAAATTATGTCATGCAAAATGCCTATAATTTGCCTTTTTGAATACATTGAAAATTCCACTATTTGAACCAGTGCTGCCCCCTTCCTCCCCTTTTGTCAGAAATAATTTTTATCTTTCATCTTACTCATAAAGTGTTATATTGTAATGAATAAGAGTCAAAATATTCATAAAACTTGAAATGTATGCATAATAACTGCTTAAAATAGGTCATTTTTTATCCTCAAAATATGCATTTTTGAGGAAAAATCCAAGGGGACCCGTAACCATGGCAACGGGGGCATAAACAAATTTTTTGTAAACATTTTTCTTGTTAGATTATCGATAGCTACCAACAGACAAAGTTTCAAGAAAATCTGAGACTATGCGTGCCGCAACTTGGTTGGTGGTTACAGAGAATTGCTATTAATGTTTCCTCCTTTTTTTTACAAAATCTCGTTTCTTTATAGGTCAAGGATGGACAGGTCATCATAACAGAAGGCTGTGTCAAATTTTTGCATGTCCGTCTCAATGTCGAGCAATTGTTTTCAGAACATACATGACCCGGGCTATGTTCTTCTCACATATGTTATGATGGTATGATACTAAACCCCTAACGGGAAGAATTTTACCTTATATTCATATGATGAAATCATAATCTTTCAATCAGTTTAATTGAAGTCTGGAGCTGACATGTCAGTTAACTGCTAGTAGTCTGTTGTTATTTATATATTATTGTCATTTTGTTTATTTTCTTTGGTTACATCTTCTGACATCAGACTCGGACTTCTCTTGAACTGAATTTTAATGTGCGTATTGTTATGCGTTTACTTTTCTACATTAGCTAGAGGTATAGGGGGAGGGTTGAGATCTCACAAACATGTTTGACCCCACCGCATTTTTGCGTCTGTCCCAAGTCAGGAGCCTCTGGCCTTTGTTAGTCTTGTATTATTTTAATTTTAGTTTCTTGTGTACAATTTGGAAATTAGTATGGCGTTCATTATCACTGAACTAGTATATATTTATTTAGGGGCCAGTTGAAGGACGCCTCCGGGTGCGGGAATTTCTCGCTACATTGAAGACCTGTTGGTGACCTTCTGCTGTTGTTTTTTTCTATGGTCGGGTTGTTGTCTCTTTGGCACATTCCCCATTTCCATTCTCAATTTTACTCAACTCTATGAAGCAAAGGTGACATATCATGTATTAGTTGTATATTCTAAGTTACGTTTTTTGGAAAGAACTCTAAAACTGTTTAGGTTCTCATATACACTTGGCTCTTAGATATCCGGCTTTGAGGGTTTCTGATGAAGGTCAATTCAGCTAAACTTTCTCGGACGCAGATTTATACAGTGTTTTACTAAATAAAATCACAAATTGCTAAAGTTAATCGCTGATTTATACCCTTATTACTGGAAATAAAATCTTATCAATGTATCTATATATACTAGTGTTGTCAAATCGTATACTTTTGCCTAACCGGTTACTCGTATAATCGTTCGACCGATTAACCGGTTAACCGGTAGTTTAAGTTAATGTTTGAAGGCCTTATCAATAGTACCCTACATATCGATATAAGAAGATGTGGTATGAGTGTCGGTATGAATGCCACTACATTCCATCGAAGTCATACATTTACGTTTTTATAATACGATGAATTGAAATTTGGCCTTTGGTTTTATTAGGCTTGTCTCTGAAGATTCCTATCGAAGTTTGACTTTTAATAATCAAATACACGGTCTCAACTATGGCATTTGTACTAACTTCAAATTGAAAAATGAAAAAAAAACGTCTTGATCTCGTAGAATTGAATATGTCTGAAACCGATGATTCTTCCATTTTGTCGTGTTGTCTCCAAAAATAATGTGAGGTGTTTCAATTAAAATTGATTAATCCTGATATTCGTACCATCAAGTATACATTCGTTACATTCACGTTGGTTTGCTTTTTACAGTTTTGAGCTAGCATTTAGTTGAAAGTATGCCAAGGACTTGCACGACGGAGATTGCACATTCAGATGTAGTTCTACACAATGCAAGATCAAAAATGAAATAATGAAGTAAATCGTACAATTTAATCGTATTACTGATTAAAAATTACTGTTAAAAAACAGTAAACTAATTATGTTTCCTTAAGATCTTGCCCCGAGCTGAGAGACAAGTTCTAATTAATTTTATATTGTTGGATTAACAATACAAATCAATATACTGGACGATTGATCCGTCAAATTTATTACCACGACGACAATTTTTAAAGAAAACACAACTATTTAATGATTTCAATATTAATACAAATTTATATCAAATTTATTAAAATTGAAAAAAGGTCCGGTTAACCGGTTAGCTTTTTTGGTATTCGGTATTCGGTCGTTCGAACGGTTAACCGGTTAACCGGTTAACCGTTGACAACACTAATATATACAAGTATTTCTCTTTTTAAACAGAATGGGTTATTCTTAGAACTTACTTTGTAGCCGAAATGTGTAAAGGAAAGTGACGAACACTTTAAGTGACATTCTGCTATACATGATATTTCTGAAAATCTTCTCATTCCCGGAGCGTCACTAATGTTATAACAACCTATTTGGGAAAGTATAAATTACATTAAAAAAACCTCTCAAGTATCCTCCTGAAATTGTTTAAACATATAATGTTGCTAGAACAGGACGACATAATAGGCACTTGCTTTCCTAACCAATAACTACACCTACATGCCAGTTTATAAGACTCTTACTAATCACTGGAAACCCAATGCACAGTATGATTTTTTTCACTGAGTAAATAAAATAATATTTTGAATTACATTGGATAAGGGATGTCATCTATTCTATGAAATAGTTTATACTATCAATATTTAACTGGAAAACTTGTATTTGTTATCTTAATGTGTTTATAATCATAAACCAAAGAATCAAGTATAAAAAGAAGAGTTAATAAATAAGTATTATCTAATCGATTCAGACACCTACTCACTCAATTTGTAACTCCATTATACCATGTATATCGATACATTTCTCGACTACAGTATGTGTATTTTTGATGAGTATTTTTTTCGTCACCCATGTCAACAACATGACATTTAAAACAAAATGTGGTTGGTTAGTCCTTGTTATGCCTTTTGGCACATAGGGCAAGGACAAGTTCAAAATGTATCAAAACGTATTTGAAGGAAGTATTACGTTTATCTTATCAATGATATAAATTCCACAATACACAGCTTTAGTTCACTCGATTTACTTGTGTGTCATTTTGTGAAACATTCCCTTTGTCATGTATTCGCAACCCATTACAATTATCGTGCTTATAATTATACATTTTCAAATACAATGTTTTGATAATTAATATTATTTATTCGTTATTATTAAACTTCCTTTTTTTATCTGAGTGTCTATGATGAGTCTTATGTAGACGAAACGCGCTACTGGCGGATCAAATTATAAGCCTGATACCTTTGATAATTATATACTGACCTACTATTTCTATCCAGTTTGACACCCTGTTGTAAATAGCCTTTCCCAACCAGAACATTTTTCCTTGAAGAACTTCATATTTCTTTAAAACGCTTTCCCTAAATTCTAAACCGTCTTTACCGCATCTGTCTGAGGCTTGAAACCACGTTGAGTGTGCAGCATGCATTACAACAACTAAAGCATGTGCTATTAAACAAACGTATCATTAACATAGAATTTGCACATTTACTGTAGTAGAAATTGGTATGATAAATGTTATATAAGTTAATAGTCAATGTATTTAAATGTTACGTTCTTTAATATGTCAAAATATTCTTTACTTTCAACATTTTAAATGTATTGTGATTTTGGTTATGCCATTCTACTTTTACATCTGGTACAGAATACTGTTGTTAGATAAATCAATTAATCTTTTAACTTTTTTGGATTCGAGCGTCACTGATGAGTTTTTTGTAGAAGAAAAGCGCGTCTGGCGTAAATACACAATTTAATCCTGGTATCTATATATGAGGAGTTTATTTACAATCACGGGGTCGTGGAGTTTAAATTCAATAGCCCAGTAGTCAGCACCTCTGTGCTGACATGAATTATCATTGATATAGTCATATGTTTACAAAACTTTAGAATTTTTGAATGACTAAGGCATTTCTACCTAAGGAAAAGATTACCTGTATTTGGCATAACTTTTAGGAATTTTGGTTCTCAATGCTCTTCAACTTCGTTCTTTATTTGGCATTTTTATCTTTTTTAGATTCGAGCGTCACTGATGAGTCTTTTGTAGACGAAACGTCCGTCTGGCGTATATACAAAATTTTATTCTAGTACATGTATCTACGATTAGTTTATTTATAAACACACCTTTTTAACGAAGTATACATTGTCAAATAGAATTTGTAAATATATGCATTAATTACAGTTAGAACAAAGGGTATATCTAACTTACCAAATGAAACACAAAATAATACGAGAATTATCTGAAATACAAATGTCTTCCTTCCCACTATATCCATGACAATAATCATATAACTCATAAAAATAGTGTTGAATCACGGAAGTTGAACCAAGCTGATAACGAAGTATAGGTTATTATGTTTATCAATGTAGCAAATTGTATGTGTACCTAGGAAACTTAAATATTGATTTTGTTTGAAATAATAAAAAGTAACACCACATTTATTAACTGCTGCGCAAGGTTTCTGATATATATGAGAACACGAGATTTTGAAGCCTTCTACAATGAAGATATATACATAGTAAGGCTTAAAAAGTTATTAAAGTAAATTTTGTAAACGTATGTACAATTCGCTTATAACACTTGAAGTTCTATGGATGAATTTTTAAAATACTGATCAAATCTATCCTTAGTAGGCCATCGCATTTTTTTCAAAACCACTCAGCAAAATTTATATTAAAGGTGATCATTTAAAAGAATTTTGAATTGAAGAAAAGATCTGTGTTCTGAATGGTGTACATAAATCTAACCATAAGGTCTTTAATCTTTGTTGCGTTGATAAGCAAATTGAGATCTTTGTATTTCTGTGGCATACTTATAATTTTCTCATATGTACCATTTTGTTTTTTAACCGTTTAATTCTGTAAACACTAATATTGCACCACTAGAAAATTGGTACCGTTAATTTTATTACTACCACTGGGTCGATGCCTCTGCTGGTGGACTATTAGTCCCCGAGGGTATCACCACCCAGTAGCCAATACTTCGGTACTGGCATGAAAATACGGATTTTTTGTGTAATTAAAATTTACTGTTACAAAATGATAGAAATTATTATAAATTAAGGAACGTATCTCCCTCATGCAAAGCTCTGATTCCTTTCACCGATTTGGCTATACTTTTTGGACCTTTTGGATTATAGCTCTTCATCTTTTATATAAGCTTTGGATTTAAAATATTTTGGCCACGAGCATCACTGAAGAGACATGTATTGTCGAAATGCACATTTTAATTGAAACACCTCACATTATTATACAATTGATTACCTGTATTGAATATGGTTGATATATTTGACAGACGATACTAAGAGGACTTAACATCAATTAGTGTCACTATAAAGTAACACATGGATCTTTTGTCTTAAATAGATAATTGTTTCACTGTAAATAACCAAATCCTTTTTTTAGATAAGAATATACATAATTTCTAAAAACGGAGGTGAAGTAAACTAAATGGGACATTCAAACTCATAAGTCGAAACTATACTGACAACGTCATGGCTTAAACAAGAGAGAACAAACATACAAACAACAGTTCACAAAACACAACATAGAAAACTGAAGAATTAGCAACACGAACCACACAAAGGACTTGGGGGGATCTCAGGTTCTCCGGAAGGATAAGCGAAAGGAAAAACCTATCACAGAAGGCGTTTGGTACATAACTCAATGTTCATGAACTCTTAAACCGATATCATACCGACTTGGAGCCCTGTTAGTTATAATATGACAGTTGTTTTCTACCCGTTCCGTTTGTTGATTTGTCTATTGTTTGACTTTGTCAAGTTTTATGGACTTCCCCATGATACATTTTGATAACACTTCATTTTATCAATTCAATGATACTGGCCGTGGAGTGATATCAGGACTAGAAGAGTAATTATTTTTTTTTTCTTTTCAAACAGGTTTAAGACACTGAACTTTGACAATATCAATGATAAATTATGATTGTACAGTAAAAAACAAACTTTTTAATTTTCAGTACTAACCGATTCACAAGTCCTTCTAACATGATATATCCAAATATGAGAGTAAAACTAGTACTCCTTTTAATGAACTAGGTCGTGAGAATTAGTTAGCTATGTTTTTTACACACGTTAATTTAAGTTAAGATGATTAAGCAAAACGATTGCATGTGTCTACCTTGAAAGACCTCCCATATAAATAGTGTTCACTTTCCAACATCTAAAATAGTTTTTAAATTTTTGAATTATCTGAGCTATTTAAGTATTTGCATTGTGTCTGCATTTGGTATACTTTGTGTTGAATCTTAAAATGTTTGTCCCTTTCATTTATATTACGACATTAAACGAACCCTTTGATTGCATCGATAATAGTCGTTGTGTATCCTTTAACAGTACATTAGACCCACAAACTTACATCGGTTGTCATAATCTTATTACATACCTTTTAAAGTGCTTCTTCGTGGTTATTTAAAATTATCTCAGCTGTCTTCTTTAGTTTTTGGGAAAACATCAAAAATCCAAAAAATGACGTGAAACAACTCCTATAAACTGATTTTGGTGACTACTTTTATTAGGTAATCTAAATGTGGTGAACATCTTTATTTGCTAAGTTATTTCTTTAACATCAAAAAAATATCATAGAAAACCTAAAATATGGATAAACGAAAACAAACCCTTCAATAAAAAAATAATTGACTGACAATTGTATTTACTTCAAATGAGAATATCCAGAAATATTGATAATATGAACAAAGCTCCACAAACAAAATTGATTTACAAGGGAAGGGTACTGATTGGAAGGCTACGTGCTATCGGAATGAAAGGATACGAACAAAACAGAGTATTCCGTCATTCCAAAGACTATATAATGATATAGTTTTACTTTTATTATGTCAGGTAAAAAACTTAATAATCAATTATATTTTGAATTCCTAAGGCAAGCTTTACATGCATGAATTTACTTGACATAATTATAATTCATATTAGAAACCTATTGTATTCACAAAAGTTTTCGTAAAATGTGACGGATGTAATTCTATTATTATATAGATTATAATTTTACTAAACACTTGGAAATTTTGTTATGTTAGATAGGAGACATGCAGATTTGTCGCAACACATACGACACTTGACTGTGCCTTAAAAACATTTTGAAGAAACCAACGCCAAGATTTTCTTCGAGATGAATTTTTTTTAACTTACTAATAACATACACGTTACCCTTAATATGTTGATATGTTAAATCACAAGGTTTCTTTGAGATAAAAATGTATACCAAAGCAAGAATGCTCAAAGTACCGTTACACAATATATTTATGTATTCTGTTTTAAATTGCAATATCCCGAAACCATGTGTAACACATAAAATATAAGTTTAATGCCTTTAATACAAACATTTAGTTCAGGTTTATTCTACCAAATACATGTTTGAAACCCCATTTAGTTAACATCATTGACCCACGATAAAGTCAACGAAAAAACCCTTAAAAAAAATCACAGTCTTGTTCGATGTAAGGGATGATTGATTATGTGTCCGTCGAAAAAACTTCAACCAACAAATACAAATACTTTGACAACGATGATAACAAAAACCCGTCTTGTACGTTCCCACGCATGGAGCTGAACATACTCTCAATGATTATCTGATTAATCTCTATCTTTCCTTTGAATCGTGTCGTTTAATTTCAAGTTTTTTAAACTTTGTTTTACAGTGTTGTACTTCTGTTGTTATGCAAGATAAATAGGCTTTTGTCATCTAAGAGCATGAATGGCATTTGCAAAATTTGTCCAAAATGAGGCTATCGATTTGAACTTGAATTGGGGGTACATTTTGTTTACAAATTGTGTGTTAACAAAGCACGTGTATAGCATTCTCTATTATAGCCTTGTATTTTTCATAGTTTATTTTAGAAATTGGAATGGAATGGTGATAAAAAGAGATGGACGAGTTTGTGATTTCATAGTTTTGAATGATGAATGATGTTAAACATAAATGTATTACATTTAGGAATTTTATTTTTTTCAAAGGTCAACTACACTCAAATGGCTCAAATGATCAAAAGGCATCTGGAGATCTACATTAAGTCTTCAACAACAATCAGTCTTCATTAAACAATTAGTATCACTTACATAATTAACAATATCAATGCTATTGCACAAGATGTGTGTCTTGACAATCAATGTATCCGCAGCAATGATTAAGGCCAAATTATTGTAAGATAAAAAAAAAAAAAAAAAAAAACACTACTGCACGGTCAGGTTCAAACTTACAACATCAGTGGTGACTTGCTAGTGAAAACAGTAGTAGAACTACCTAAACCACTTGGTCACCGAGATCCCAAATAAAAAGGTTGATATCTTCTTTATACGAAGATGACCTTTGACGGAATACACTGAGAAGTCTGTTTTTATCAAAATCCAGAAGGTTTACGCATACATGTAGTTTTCGATTGAATATTGTCAGCGTGTGTTCGTATGTGTGTGTGTTAGTGTTTGCATGTGTATGAATGTGTGAACATATGTGTTTTGTCGTGTAGAACCTGTGTATTTATTCCTGTTTTTTCTCATTGCTCATGACTGCTGTCATTGTTTTTCGCAACATCCTTGCCTTCGAATTCCTTTTTAGATGTGAAATCTTTAAAAATTTGAACTAATATTGCTTCGTGTGTTCTTTCAATTTAAATCATGCGACGTAAACATAACTAATAGGATCAACCATAAAATAATGCATCTATCAACATACACTATTTTTTTTTATTATAATAAGTTTAATGTTTAATTATAAAAAAAAAATAATAAATGTATGAACGCCTGGCGCCCGTTTTCTCAGCAAACATTTAACAGTTTGAAACTGTGTCGACAGACGTAAATTTTATTACCATTTCACAATGTTGATTTGTCGTAGATATCAGTAGTCATGCTGTGGTCGTGACTTTTATATGACATATATGAGTAATCCCCTTCAACCACTGAAAATGACGTGTCATATAATCCGTTTACATCATTGTGATTTCCTTTCACAATGGCTGCGCTATCGTAAGTAGGGCCAACTTCATTTTGATGTACGCCATGACTATGGTACATATTTTCTGTCATACACATTGTTCTATTTTGTTTATCATGTAAAACATTATATTCTCCATCGGCTGCGTCAGTATAGGTCGCGTTCATTTTTTCAAGAAAAACTAAGTTATTTACAACGGAATATTCTGATGCACTCGTTTCACAGAGGTCATTTACTTTCCTTTTTCTTGTATTAGTTGAATCCTGGTTGATTGTGTTTGAAAAATGCAATTGGCTAGTTTCTCCTTTCTCAAATGTATTAGATTCTTTAAAAAATCCATTTGACCTAAAAACAAACATTTATTTATTGGTTAAAAAAACATATACAATTAAATTAATTTCCTAGAAAAGAAACAAATAATTATACAAAGTTTTTTGTGTACTTATAATGATTTTCTAGGATATAGTTGTAAAACAGCTGTGAAACACACTGCCCGGGTAAATCTATACTTTTGGGCCAGGATTGTGATCCATACAATGCGTGCCATGAGTGGCTATGCTTTTGCGTTGTTTTTTGTTTTGCTTTATTAACTATTGTTATTCATGCCGAAAAAAACAATAATTAACTTTTAATTAATTTCACGGTTATGTTTATAAAAAAAAGATGAAAATTGCAATAAATAATCCTACTGGTGATTATTTATTATCGTAAAATACCAATATTCGTGGATTTTGGGGGTAATAATCTTTGTTTTTAAATGTTTCACGATAACCTCATCATAGACACCGGGATCAAATTTTGTATTTACGACAGACGCATGTTTCGTCTACAGAAGACTCATCAGTGACGCTCAAATCCCCAAAAAGGAGTAGGTCCGGTAAGGACCGATTTTGGCCTCAAATTTCAGGTTCATCTTACGAAAGATTTTGACCACTTTTTAAACACTTAAGTGTCTATTTCATTTGAATCAATTAATTTATGTGAAAGATTTTAACTGATTTAGTCATTAAAAACAACGCGATTCAAGCTCAAATATGAAAAATCTACCAAATATGCCGAAAAATGTCACTTTTCAGATGATTTTTGTCAAAAATAAAAGTGGCCGCATCCGTGTTCATCCTCAACCTTTATAAATGTTATGTATTATCATAAAATACAACTTACATTTCAATATTAAGGATGAACACGAATGCGGCCACTTTCGTTTCACACGAAAACTGTCTAAAATTTAACTAAAATGCTAGAATTGTGAAGATTTCAGTAATTTAGCATGACTTAATGGTGCTGGTACCCGATATATGTGCATTGTATTGTCAAAAACAGCCCATATTTATGTAGCAGAAGCATTCTACTGTCCAATAAATAACTAAAAGTTTACATTTTAACAATTTTGTAAAACTGCTATATTTTGGGGCCAAAAAGGGGTCTTACTGGACCTACTCCTTTAAAAAGGTCTAATAAAGTAAGAGATTAAGAGCATTGAGGACCAAAATTATTTGAATGCCGACTATGCAAAAAACACAAAAGCGGAGATACGCAAAACTACTGTAACAATCTTTCTTCAGTCCATGAACAGTGAAACCAACACACATCAATAAATCGACAGGATAAAAGAGACTATTTTTTTCACCAACAGCACTTTTAAACTACTCATATTCTGTCATTCCTAAGTCGAGAGAATGTGTGTAATATTTTCAGATAACAAACTAATACCAACCTTATTTTACATGCAATTAATGCAGCTATTACCGCAAGTATAGAACATGCACTTATAATTCCACCAATCACTGCACCTATGGATGTATCACAATTTTCATTTAAGAATAAGAATATTACTGTACATGTTACACGTATAATAAAACAAACCACGTCAAATTTGTTTACTAAATTTTGAAATGTAAAAAATTGGAAATAAGATATATATCAATGAGACAGCAGACAATTGATTTTCAATTATACATATTTTACACCGCACTGATCATAAACTATGACATTTCCTTCCATAAAAACTGGTAGCTATGTGCAGTGTTAGTTGAAACATTAAACTATTTATATGAAAGAAACTATCATACAAAAAAGTAAGCAGCTTATTCCCATCATTGTTATAAGATGGAATATCATTGCCAATGAGACAACTATCCACAACAGACCAAAATAACACAGAAATTAACAACTATAGATCACCGTACGGACTTCAACAATGAGCAGAGTCAATACCTCATTGTATCAGTTTACTAGATGTTTGATATCTTTTTTCATTACCTATTCCTCAATTGCATCTCCTTATAAGATATATAATTTAAGTTTTCAAGAAAAATTGGAGCTAAAAAATCAAACTCGATTTTAATATTTTAGATGAAAACCTATGCAATATGATAATTCATCCCACTGAACGGAGAATATATAGTAGGCAATGATTATGTCTCAATATGACTACTCTCACCTGTTAATATAGAGTTGTTTCCTTTCTCTCTCTGACCATTGTGTAACACAGTCTCCGTACTGTACATGGATGCTGAAGATCCAAACATATAATAATGTGTTAATGGTTTCTACTTTCAGAAGTAATAAAGAAAAAGCAGTGTTATGCTGTTATACATGTTATATGAGAAAAAAAAAACTGGTGTATGAAAAATAGAATGATTAAATCTTATTCTTAGAAAAAAAATATTAGCATGGTTATCATGATTATTGATAACAATATCACTTAAACATTTGTATTGAAGATTGTTTTAGTCGAGTATGTTGTGGTCGAACGATGTTATCTCTTTTGGATTTTTTTCTTCATTTAAATGCTTGATGAAATAAAGTTGTCAAGTTACCAGCCTTATAATTAACAGAACTGGCAATCGTCTGCTAAGATTGTTTTCAATTTTTCAATTAAAGATTAAAAGAAAAGATGTCAAATTGGCAATTAAATATCATATGTAAAAAAAAAGCATTACTTAATTAAAAAAAAACATTACTAATATAAATAAGATTGCACCAAACGAATTATTCAAAAACGGAATATGAGCAGAGGTCTTCTAGAATATGATAGACAACAGTTTCTCGTCCACAATTGATACCGGTATGTTTTCCTACGACATTTTAGTTGTCATACAATAGTGGATTGATAGATAAAGGCAAGAATAGTAAACTGCTGTTCAAAAGTCATTAATTGATTAAAGGAAAACTCATTTGGGTAACAAACTAAAACCGAGGGAAGCACTTGATACAGGCCTCTTTTGTCAAAACGTAAGACATAACAATATTCCATATGTACATAAAACATATTTAACATCAAGATAACTATAACCGAATATGACATTTTAACATGAATTCTATGGTTTCAATCCACCATATTTTCTTAAATTGTCCTGTGCCAAGTCAGGATTATGACAGTTGTTATCAAATAGCCCGTTTCTATGAATGTTGGCTTTTATTTTTGATGCAGTTCAGTGTTTTTGTTGTTCTGTTATATTTTTTTTTTATAGTAAATGTGTTTCACTGGATTTTTGGTTTGCGACACAGATTTGTTTTGCTTAATCGATTGATGGCTTTCGAACAACGTATTTGTTCTAGACAGAGATTCTTACGATGTTTGTACCAGAAGAGAAAAACAATACAAAACTGAAACCTTACCTTATACAACGCGAACCTCTTCAAAACAAAACTTGCGTTTAAGTCAATTAAAAGGTAAATATGAAATCCTATTTTAAATTAATATACTTGATAATGCAAGAATTTCGATCAATTAGACATTAATTACTCATATTTCGTTCTAACTATTAACATTTTTAGCAATAGAAAATATCAATGCAAACCAATGCAATATACAGCAACCTATTTTGTTGTCTGTAAAATATGGTCTTTTTTTACAACAAACAGTTCTTAGGACATGTTGTACCATTTAATGCACTCTTGAATATGAAAATCATGATTACAATGCTTATAACCCTGGGATAGTTTTTCTAATAAAAAAACACATGTAATGCGTGATTAATTGATAAATAAGGTAAAGTTAGATCTCAAAGGAACTTGGAAGTTCAAGTGCTGTCATGATTTTCTTAGTTAGAGGTGAGTAGGAATTATCGAGATAATTAATCTTAATTGTTGTCTATCAACTTACCATTATTGCATTTCAAGATATTCATTGTTTTATATGGAACGCCACAGCTGTCTTATGTTGAACTCTGATATTACTTCATGTTGTTTTAATATTACTTAATGATATTTTGTCTTTACTTAATATGGTTTTGACATTACGTAAGGATGTTTTAATATAACTCAATATGGAAAAGTCATTACTTAATGATATTTAGATATTACACTATATGGTTTCGTATTGACTTGATATAGTTTTGTCATTACTCAATATGGTTTTGTCATTACTTGATGTGGTTTCACCATTGTTTAATATGGTTGTGTCATTAGTCAATGTGGTTTTAACATTACTTGATGTGTATGTGACTTAACGTAATGTAGTTGTTTCATTACATGATGTGGTTTTGTTATTTCGTAATGATGATTTGTCTATTCTTTATATGGTTTTAACATTACATAATGATGTTTCAAAATTTGACGATTTCACACTACTGGATGTGTTTGTTTCATTATTTGATGTTGTCTTGTTATTCTTTGATGTGGTCCTGTGATTCTTTGATGTGGTTATCCCATTACTTGATGAGGTAAAACCACGTGACCAATTCGGAAATACCTGTTCTATTTTTAGATAGATTTTCATGTTGTATGTGCCTTGAATGCGTGTGGCCATCCATCTAATTAGTGTTAAAATTAAAGTTCGGGTTACTGTTTGAGTTGAACTTTGAGTTAGTTTTCGAATTCAAGTCATGCTTAGAATTAAAGGTCTAGTTAGCAATGAGTTTCGAGTTGGACTTCTAGTTTGAGTCACATTTAAAGGCAGAGTTCTAGTTACAACAATTTTTGAATTTGAGTCACTTCTTGAGGTAGAGTTTGAGTAAGATTCGAAAATAAGTCTCATTTAGATTTATTAAGATTTGGAGTTGAAATTCGAGCTATTTTATATGTCTTTGTTAGTTCGTAATTAAATTTTCAATCGAGGAACAAGGGCTTTTGCTCGGGCTTCCGAAAAGAGGGCTGCGTGATATGCGTACTAAATAAACAACGCTGCAGTATACAAAACGCAACATAGGAGTCGAAATAAAGTTAGATGTGGTGTGATTGCCAATGAGACAACTATCCACCAGAGTTTAAATGCAGTGGATGTAAGAAATCATATATAGGCAACCGTACAGCCTTCAACACTTCGTATAGTCAGCTACAAAAGGCCACCATGCATTAAGTGAAAAAAAAATCTATTTTTTAACAGATTTCAATATGTCGTTTTTTAAATGTGCTTTGGTGGGTATCGCCAAAGTTAAAGTTCAAATTAAAGTTCGAGTGGTTGTTCAGAGTTATTTGGTATGAAAAAGAAGAACGACAGACAATAATAAAAAATAAAATCCTAAAAATTTTACAGTATTTCGGACATAAACTGGGATATTCCTAAACCACTTGGTCTTGTTATTCATCATTTATCATGTCAAAACAGTTTAATTCGGTTTTATTTAACTAAAACAAAATTGTATGGTTTTTAACAATGAGCAAAACCCATACCCCATAGTAAGCTATAAAAGGTCCCGAAATGACGCCACTTTTGACGACGTTGTTGTGTCTCACTGCCGCCACATTAATGTCGCAGGGTCGACACAAATCAAAAGACTAATACCTTTTTGTTAACAAATGAGACACTTCAAATCAACTCACACTAAAGTCACAGGAAAATCGGGAGAGGAGGCACCATAATACCTTCATCTTTTACTCCAATGTGAACTTCCAAATAAAACCAAATCACTCGGTTTGTAATTTCGCGAATAACACTACGGGAGCCACACGTTGAGCAGAATCTCCTTACCTTTCTGGGGAACCCGAGATCACCCCGATGGATTTCAATTACCAAGTCATACCGATCTATTGAGTCAGCCAATTAAAACTAAGTTGGGGGCATAGTGTTTAACCTCTGTCCGTCCGTCCGTCTTTCCGTCCCATTATGTGTATATAGTTATTCCGCATAACTCCTCCAACAGTTTGAATCCTAGGAAATTTTCTCTTTACTGTCTGTTTGTACATATATTGAAGGTGTTCTACATGTGGTCAGGGTTTAATTTTTATTAATATGTGCTCTTTTGGGAGAAAGTTGAACTTTGTCATTTTTGGGAAATTTACTTGCATAAGTAGGGCGTTTCCAGATAACTCTTCCTACAGTTTGAATGCTAGGAATTTATCACCCTGCTAGCTGTTTGTACATGCATTGAAGGTGTGCATGTGGTCAGGGTTTTTTCTTTTATTTTTCCTCTTTTGGGAGAAAATTTGAATATTGTCCTTTTTGGGGGTATAAGCGGTTAAATGAGTGGAGTGCGGCTAGTTTACATTTTTTTCGTGTTGTGTGCTGTAACACAACTGTTACAGTCCGATGTTCGCTCACATTCGTGCACTTTCTTTATGTACCTGCCCCAAGTCAGGAGCATGAAGTTCAATTGTTGTCGTTGTATAAATATGTGTCATATTTGTTTTTTGTAAAATAGACCGTTAGCTTTTTCGAATGATTTTTTTTCACATAGTGCATGGTGGCCTTTTGTTGCTCACTATATGGAGTGTTGAAGGCTGTACGGTTGCCTATATATGATATTTTACATCCACTGCATTTAAACTCTGGTGGATAGTTGTCTCATTGGCAATCACACCACATCTAACTTTATTTCAACTCCTTTGTTGCGTTTTATATACTGCAGCGTTGTTTATTTAGTACGCATGTCACGGGCCCTCTTTTCGGAAGCCCGATCAAAAGCCGCTGTTCCGCGATAGAAAATTTAATTACGAACTAAAAAAGACATATAAAATAGCTCGAATTTCAACTTCAAATCTTAATAAATCTAAATGAGACTTAAATTCGAATCTTACTCAAACTCAAACTCCAGAAGTGACTCAAATTCAAAATTGTTTTAAACTAGAACTCTGCCTTTAAATGTGACTCAAACTCGAAGTCCAACTCGGAACTCAATGCTAACTAGAACTTTAATTCTAAGCAAGAATTGAATTCGAAAACTAACTCAAAGTTCAACTCAAACAGTAACCCGAACTTTAATTTGAACACTAATTAGATGGATGGCCACACGCATTCAAGGCACATACAACATGGAAATCTATCTAAAAATAGAACAGGTTTTTATCCGAATTGGTCACGTGGTTTTACCTCATCAAGTAATGGGATAACCACATTAAAGAATGACAGGACCACATCAAAGAAACACAAGACCACATCAAATAATGAAACAAACACATCCAGTAGTGTGAAATCGTCAAATTTTGAAACATCATTATGTAATGTTAAAAACCATATAAAGAAGAGACAAATCATCATTACGAAATAACAAAACCACATCATGTAATGAAACAACTGCATTACGTTAAGTCACATACACATCAAGTAATGTTAAAACCACATTGACTAATGACACAACCATATTAAACAATGGTGAAACCACATCAAGTAATGACAAAACCATATTGAGTAAAGACAAAACTATATCAAGTCAATACGAAACCATATAGTGTAATATCGAAATATCATTAAGTAATGACTATTCCATATTGAGTTATATTAAAACATCATTACGTAATGTCAAAACTATATTAAGTAAAGACAAAATATCATTAAGTAATAATAAAACATCATAAAGTAATATCAGTGTTCCACATAAGACAGCTGTGGCGTTCCATAGTTTTAGTTCTTTTTCATGTTCTTTTTTATATTAAGTTTTTACAGATTTATTAGCATTACCAGTAGGATTATAATGTTTTCCATTGTTTGTATTATTATGTGGGTTCAAATCAATTACCTGTTGATTGGTAACTGCTTTTCTCTTTTTCATGTGAAGACAACAGATCTGGTGAAGTGCTCACATCTTCTGTCACGCCTGTGTTGTGTGTAAATAAAGGGCGTTGTGTTTTTACTTCTGTATCTATTGTGGTATAAATTATCAAATTAAAGTAGATTCAACAATAGTTAACACTATTACAAACTGCAATGATAAAAACCAACAGAGTGAAACAAACACTAAGTCAATTGATCATATAAAATAACTTGAAGCGAACATTTTCAGATGATTTATACTTTCTTTTATCACGGCAACTGTTAATATGTAGACTTTGGTCATTAGTCATGGCCTTTAAGACTCCAAGATATATATATATATATATCAGGCTAAACAGTGTGTACCCCGGACGCGCATTTCGTCTTCAAAAGACACATGGCAATCAGTAACGCTCGGATATGAAACAATTTAAAAAGTTCAATCAAATAAAAAGTTGCGGGTATAATCCATCAATCTAGATCTTTCATACCCATACAGTTGGGTGCAGACCAAGCATTACATGTAAACGGGCCTTAAAAGTTAACGCGGCGTTTACTCGCGTGCACTTCATGTAAACGCCGCGTTAACTCTGCGTTAACTCCGAAATTTAAGTAGACATAAATAGTAAACGGGCGTTTACTTTCGCGTTTACCTCCGCGTGAACGCAAAAACCGCGCGTCTTCTAATTTTGTAAAGAGTAAACGGGCGTTTACTTCGCGTTAACGCGAAAAAGGCGTGTCTTCCAATTTTAGATAATAAAGTAAACGCCCGTTTACTGTTTGTAGTAAACGCGCGTTAACGCAGATTGTCCTCGTATCCTGGATACACTGACCTAATATATCACATGATAAGGTACATCAAAATATCCATCTGTCCATTTTCGATCAACATATTGACGATTGCATTTAATGAAATGACACCTCTTTAATTAATTTATTGAAAATTAATAATTGCATATAAGAACAAAATGGAAATTCGTTATGGAACTGTAAAACCTACAAGACTTTCAGTTTACATTCGTGAGAGGATATTAAGTTTAAGAAGATCTGGCAAAAACATTACTGAAGTTAGAGATGAGTTGATACGATCAGATAATGTTCAAGTTTCTAGACAGGGGATAAGTGCGTTTCTACGACGATTCCGTCAGAGTGGATCTGTTACTGACTTTAAAGTAAACACTAGACAGAAAATGTTACAGGAAGTACATCTAGAGTTTATTGACGAAACAATTCGTAATGACCGAGAAATATCCGCAAGAGAGGTTGCTAAATTACTAACTGAACGTTTCCACATACCTGTCAGCGAAACCACAATAAAGAGAGCACGCCAACGTTTGGGATGGAAACATTCTCCGACCCAATATTGCCAGATGGTCCGTGAAGCTAACAAGCCAAAAAGGGTGAACTATGCGTTAGAGTGTATTATAAACCGAGAGACATTTGACAATGTGATTTTTTCTGACGAAACAACTGTTAAAATACAATCGTCTACACGCTATTCATTTCGCAAAGAAGGAGAAGAAACACAAGCAAAGGGAAAACCTAAACATCCATATCAGGTGCGTAAAAACATCTTTATTCTAACCGTTTATCGGTGTAGTATATATATATCACTGTGTCATAATTTCATGAATCGATAAATTAGATTTTAAACACACGCATCTCTCCCCCTCCCCATCCCAAAAAAAAAAAATACTACGGAAGCGTATGTTTTCCTATCCGTCTTTATTTCTTTATATTACCTTGACCTACAATATGAAACTGAAAGTGAATCGCAAGCAGCACAGTACACATCATGTCACATGAAATATGAACAATTGTATTTTAAGATGATATTAGCAGCCATGCGTATGAAGGTCATTGACAGGTATGGTGTTTTTAAAATAAAATGTTCCCACGTATGTATGTACTGGTAAATGCCTCCGATATCCGAAGAACCCCTCGAAAACTGCGAGGGTACAGTGGCATCCATGTACACTCCCTAACGGGATTAATGGAGATGTGTCACTAACGTATGTTTATACGACAATTATTTTTACAAGGACAATCAATCCCCACCCAACACAAAGGGAGTGCTAGGACACCGGGCAGTCTGTTATTATGGTGGAGGAAGCCGAAGTACTCGGAGAGAACCACCGGGCCACTCGGTGGAAAACAGACAAACCAGAGAGATATCAGAAGATTGATCTCCAGGTCAAAGTAAGGGACAACTTTGACCAACCGAGGCCCCCAAAGTACCCATTCTAGTTTAAACTCCGGTCTGGGTACCAGAGATGTGTGTGAGAGGGTGAAAATTACCCTTCTGATGTGCTGATATTTTTAGCACCCCGAGTGAGAATCGAACTCGGGACCTTCAGCACTGTAGCCATCGGTCTTAACCACTAGACCACGAACTCACACTAATCATGCTAGTTCTCGCAGGCACAGTCTCTGTTTCTGTCACCCCCTCCCCCCTTTCCGTCAACTAACCACACTCGTTCTTTGCCTCCTTAATATGCGAAGGGAGGTACACTTTTACAGTACTATTCCAAATAATTATGCATAGGCGGGTCCAAGGGGGTGGGGAGGGGTGCCGCCCCCCTTTCGTGTGGAAAATTTGGTTGATTATGTAGGGAATCACTAAAGCATGACTGAACCCCCACCCTCTTAGGTTAGTCAGAGAGCCCATTCTTATGTAAAGTTCTGTATCCACCACTAAATTGACGTCTCGTGAGGCTGTTTTATTTTCTTTGATAATATCCTATATATGAGTCAGAACCTATTTCCATTAAAAGCATCACCTTTGCCACAGTCCAAAAATGAGAGAATCATGACCGGGGGAGGGGCTTACCTTCATTGGAGGGGTCTGATCCCATATCCTGCTTAATGTTTTGTCGAGGGGGATAGGAGGGGTCGATCTGATCCCGA
Source organism: Mytilus galloprovincialis (assembly GCA_037788925.1). Classification (NCBI taxonomy): domain Eukaryota; kingdom Metazoa; phylum Mollusca; class Bivalvia; order Mytilida; family Mytilidae; genus Mytilus; species Mytilus galloprovincialis. The sequence continues at coordinate 16,214,515 of CM075339.1, forward strand.
AATCCCAGACTTAAAAACACAAAATTCTGAGATCCCGAAATTCGAAGAAAAAAAAGAATTCCATGATCCCAAAAGGGCCAATCCTGAAATCCTGAGCTTGAAAACACCCAATCCCGGAGTCACAATAAAGGAGCTATCCCCTTTGTTGAATTCATGTTTTCACTCAACAATAATTATAGACTTTCACGTGTCTCGCTTACAAAAATCAGATATCCTGCATCAAACTGGGACCATAATGAGACCCACTTCATTACAAAAAATGGTAAAATATCTTGCCAGATGAAGTTATTAGTTATTTCAGGTGCATGACAATAAAATGCAAACTTTCTTTAAGATTAAAATCAGTCAGGTGTACCACTTAAACAAGTGATTTCAAAATAATCAACCTCTTTGAGTGATTTTGGCTGCGAAATATTTAAAATTTTCACAGACTTTTGATGTTTTTCAAAATTACTGAAACAAGTAGTTTGAAAAGTTAAAATGTAATCACTTCATTAAGTGTTTATAACATTTTTTGGATATTTTTCCCACAAGCTTGATTTTTTTATTGATAAAAAGACCAGAATTCAATTGAAAAAAAACATAACTACAATGTACATTACATGTATGTATATATGCAGAAATTGTCGAAAATTTGCTTGTTTTAAAAGCATGCCAGTTTTTACAGTTTATTTATAGACAAAAAATATATTACAGTCATTTAAAAATTCACTGAAATAGGTGAATGAAATCACTTGTTTAAGTTGCACCCCCTGAGTCAGACTGATAATAAAATCAACTATTTCAAATCAAATAATTTTTTTTCAAGAATACCTGACAGTTGAAGAATGATGCAGGTAACAATATCCACTTATACATGTTATATCAATTTGAGCATGTTTAGACTTTTCATGATGAGAATGATTTATAATATTTTCACCAATTTGACACTAAAAGAACTTAATCAGTGAAAGCTTTTTAATGAATTTTTACACATTTTAATAATCTAGGAAGTTCAACCTCCAAATCTGCTCCCAGACAGTTATACAATTTCAACTTCACATAAAAAATTACTAGTTAAGTGTAGGAATTTTTGCTTTTTTAGTGTAAAATTTTGAAACAAAAACTTTGATCATGTTGAAGGTCATACGGTTGCCTATAATTTCTTCGATCATGTACATTCACTTCTTTTGAACTTTAAATATGTGCATATAGTTGTCTCATTGGCTTTTATACCACATCTCCTTATTTTCCTATTTTTGTGGTTGTTGAAGAGATATTTATTAGGCTTAGTAATTGCATAAATAGTGTATATTGCTCACATTTGCATGTGGAAAATATACATGATATATGTTGTACATATATTATTTTAATTTTAGTTTCTTGTGTACAATTTGGAAATTAGTATGGCGTTCATTATCACTGAACTACAATATATTTGTTTAGGGGCCAGCTGAAGGAAACCTCTGGGTGCGGTAATTTCTCGCTACATTGAAGACCTGTTGGTGACCTTCTTCTGCTTTATACTGTCGGGTAGTTGTCTCTTTGACACATTTCCCATTTGCTCTCAATTTTATTTTTTATCATGTAGCCTTCTTGCATCATTGAGCATTTCAGTGCTTGTTTTCAGTCTATGTATGTCATCATGGTCATTAGCATGATTAGTTTTTTTGTTTTTTTTTAAATTGGTGGACTGTTGGTCATGATGTTGGTAAATTGTTTTGTTATACATTATTGCATTAATTTGATAGATTGAATTGTATCATATTTTTAATGTCACCACCCTTTTAAAGTCAGCATTACATGATTTTTGTCATTGTTGAAAGCTGTAAGGTACAATATAATGCTTACACCAACTTTAATTTAACATTTAACAGGATGGATAGTTGTCTCATGGGCAATCATACCAAATGTAATGAGGAATTATAAATGAATAGTGTTCTGAAGATTTATCAGACAAATGAAAATGCTATTGTCCATTCAATTACCCCTAAATGACTAGTAAATACATTGATCTGCGAAGGCAGGGCAATTAAAAACTATATAAGAGCAAATTTCAAAGAATACCTTATAAATTCAAGAAATAAGATTCCAAAGTGACCCCTGGTTTTTTTTTGTAGTTGGGTTGCTTGTTTACAATGTTTACTTGTACATGTTGTATGAGTAGCTGTATAAATTTTGTCCACTATAAATATTTGTGTGAAAATACAACTGAGAATTAAAAGCAAGAAGTAAAAAGACCATTGCACCTGTCTAAGAGAACAAATGTACTTGAAGTACTATTACTCATTAAAAATCCAAGTTCATATTTTGAAACTAATTCATGTAATTCCTTGGCTATTGTTTGTCTCGTTTGTGTTCGTATCTTTAATGTGCATATTTCTTTTTTATAGGTTCATGTATGGGGTGGAATATCACGACAGGGACCTACAGGACTATATATTTTCACCGGTATTATGGACAGCGTCTTTTACCAAGAGATCCTTAATGAACAATTGCTACCATTCATTCAGGAAAAATATCCAAATGGACACCGGCTAGTACAAGACAATGACCCCAAGCATGTCAGTCGCTCAACTAAGCAATGGATGCAAGACAATAACGTTAACCACTGGGTCACTCCTCCAGAATCACCAGATCTTAACCCCATTGAGAACATATGGGCAGCCTTAAAATTCCATATACGAAGAAGAGTGAAACCTTCAAATCAACAAGAACTACTTGATGGAATACAAGAATACTGGAATAATCTGTCTGCAGAAACCTGTTGCTCTTATATAAACCACCTGTACAAAGTTCTACCCAAAGTTCTTGATGTTGATGGAAATGCAACTGGTTATTAAAGAAACACAGTGTGAAATTAACAATTTATTGTCAATAACATACAGGTCAAGAATATAAATACAATATGTAAATAACTACAAACTGACAACGATCAACATTTTGAATATATTTGACACTAGAGTCTTTCGTGTTTACAACAACAAGCTTCTTGTAAGAAAGAATAAAATAAGTCTCAATATGTATTTCTTGTATATGTATGAAAAGGAATGCAGCTTTTGCATAAAAAAAAAAGTTCAATTTCTCAGAAAGTATTGTGTCAGCAGAAGTTTTCAAGTCAAAATATTTCATCCAAAAAAAAGGAGCCAATACCTTAGCATGTTAAAAATGTTGTTACTGAATGTTTCTCTCAAAATTTTACCATGTATTGTATAACTTATATACATACAGATATAAAACTAAAGAGACAAGCTTAAAAAGATTGGATTGTCCCTATAAGTCACCATACAGTACAACCTTGATGATTGAGCAAATCTAACATGGTATAACAAGCTATCTAAACGAGTTTTATTTTTTAATTTATATGTATCATGAACATCAAAAATTAAATGTTTTAATTAAACAAATTTGTTATACCATGTAGCAAAGTCAAACTTTGAATTGAAATCTCACAAAAAATTTTACACAAAACAAGACTATGAATAAAGCCATGAATAGCACAAAAATATATAAATATGGTTTAACAATAATATACAATATATAAAACATTAAGCCTTTTTTTATAGTAAGCAATAATAGGGTTTCACCTCGTACATGGTCATAGAAACTTCTTGTCTTTAGACATTTTTGTTGAATGAATGATTACCGTTTTAACTTGATGTATACAGGCAATGTACAGATATTTATTGATACATTTTACACAGAACAACAATATTGGCAATTTATCCATGATCACACATATATATTCCATCTTAACAATGCTTGAGCTAAGAATAGAAAAGGTGCCAGTTTTTTGTCAAAATACCTTATACAGACTGAACATACATAGGTTTTAAATGTTCAACAAGTGTTTTGTATATATCGTACACGTTTCAGACAAGAGGTCGCTGGTGCATGATAGCTTGCAAGTTGAAGTTGTTTTTCACATAGTTGTTAAAACTCCAATTGGCTTTGTCTAAGGCCCTAGTTACTGAATTCCATTTATTACCTGTATCTGATGTAGGACAAGGGTAGTACTGAAATGTCACGAGTTTAAGTATTGCCATCTTTGTATGGTTTATCTGTTCTTTTTGGGTTTTGGATCTGAACACTTTACCGTTTACATTTCTTTCAAAGGTATCACTGACATTAAAGACGGATCTAAATAATGTTGTTGCAAATCTTTGTCGACATTCTCCTGCTTTTGTCTTTGCATCTTGAAGAATGGCTTCACTAATTGTTGTGGAGTTGTTTACTTCTGGGGTGATTGGTAAAGTGTGAAGCTGGCATGTTAATGCTGCTGGTTTGAGTGATGTCACAGAGCTAATGCTGATTGACCAAAACCTTGTATCGGTTATGAAATGTTTATTGTTATGCAGTGGTTGTATGGTGGGAATTGGTGGTTGCCCCAAGACATCTAAGAGGGTCGGTCCAGCACGTGTATTGTTGAGTAAATTTATTTCCTGGAAAGTTATATCTTGCAATGGCATCTGTAAAGCATGTGGAGGAGTTGGTGGTCTGATCTCATCTATATCTTCAAGTGGTATATTTACAACATGTACAAAGGTAGCTGCAGGTGAATAGTCGGATTCCTCATGATGTGTTTTTTCTGATACCTGTCTAATTGGGGTGAGGTCTGGCAATGGTGTAGCTATGTATAGTGGAGATGATGGTGGTGATTCAGGTTCTTGTTCAATTGTTGAAATTGTAAAATGTTCTGGAGTTGAACACTGTTGAGGCATCTTTTCTTTTATTGGCGCTGTAGTTTGAGAATCAGGCATAGGGATACAGTTTTTATTTTGAAGTAATTTTTCAATTCTCTCAAGGATGTCTCTGTTTTGTAGAATACCTTTTTGAATATCTATGTTGGCAACAAAGCTTTCAAAAGCTGATATGTTGAACCCTATATCAGATGGCAAGTCTGGTTGATCTTGAGATGAAAGATTTATTGGAGGTTGAGTTGAAGCATTTGTTGAGGTGTTGGGTACTGGTAAGTCTGTTTTTTTCTGTAGAGATGCTTCATGGTTTGGTGCTGGTGATTAATTAATTTGTGACACTATCATGGAAATATAAAAGAAAATAGCCATAACTTCAATGACTTTGATTTGTCTCTGAATTAACCTACGCCAGATTTAGTAGGGGAAAGTAGTTTTCATGTTGTTCTTTTTATATAAAGTGTTCTTGACCAGCACCCTTTTCAAAAGAAATCGACTTCATTCAATGTAATATTATTCAGTTTTAATTAATTTTAACAAAAACATTCAGTTAAATTTTAAACAACCCATTACATGATACATGTAATGGTGCAATATGTTTGAAGGAACGGAATGAAAAAAATAAAAACCGAAAAATCTTGAATGAGAGTCGTGCATTCATTTGTTCCGACTATTGAAATGATAATTCCTAGTTGTCGAGCCTGCAACTTTTGTTGCAGAAAGCTCGACATAGGGATAGTGATCCGGCGGCGGCGGCGGCGGCTACGGCGGCGGCTACGGCGGCGGTGTTAGCTAACTTCTTAAAAGCTTTATATTTTAGAAGGTGGAAGACCTGGATGCTTCATACTTTGTATATAGATGCCTCATGTTACGAAGTTTCCGTCAGTCACATGTCCAATGTCCTTGACCTCATTTTCATGGTTCAGTGACCACTTGAAAAAAAAGTTCAGATTTTTTGTAATGTTGAATTCTCTCTTATTATAAGTAATAGGATAACTATATTTGATATGTGCGTACCTTGCAAGGTCCTCATGTCTGTCAGACAGTTTTCACTTGACCTCGACCTCATTTCATGGATCAGTGAACAAGGTTAAGTTTTGGTGGTCAAGTCCGTATCTCAGATACTATAAGCAATAGGGCTTGTATATTCGGTGTATGGAAGGACTGTAAGGTGTACATGTCCAACTGGCAGGTGTCATCTGACCTTGACCTCATTTTCATGGTTCAGTGGTTATAGTTAAATTTTTGTGTTTTGGTCTGTTTTTTTCATACTATATGCAATAGGTCTACTGTATTTGTTGTATGGAATGATTGTAAGGTGTACATGTCTAGCGGGCAGATGTCATGTGACCTTGACCTCATTTTCATGGTTCAGTGGTTATAGTTAAATTTTTGTGTTTTGGTCTGTTTTTTTCATACTATATGCAATAGGTCTACTATATTTGTTGTATGGAATGATTGTAAGGTGTACATGTCTAGCGGGCAGATGTCATGTGACCTTGACCTCATTTTCATGGTTCAGTGGTCAAAGTTAAGTTTTTTAGTTTTGGTCTATTTATCTAATACTATATGCCATAGGTCAACTATATTTGGTGTATGGAAATATTTTATGATCTTTATGTCAGTAGGGCAGGTTTCTTTTGACCATGACCTCATTTTCACGGTTCATTGCACAGTGTTAATTTTTTGTGTTTTGGTCAATTTTTCTTAAACTATAAGTAATAGGTCAACTATATATGTTGTATAGAAGCATTGTTAGCTGTACATGTCTGCCTGGCATGGTTCATCTGACCTTGACCTCATTTTCATGGTTCATTGGTCTTTGTTTAGTTATTTTGGTTAATGTTAAGTTAATGAGACAGTTGTAATAAAGCTTTATACTTAGGACTATCAACATAATATCAATGATTAGTATAGAAGGCGAGACATTTCAGCGTGTGCACTCTTGTTTTAAAATTATACTAATATTTCAGTTTGATGGTACATTATTTCAAAATCAAAGCTTGGAGTTTTACTTATTATAAACTATACATAGGCATACGTGTTACTGTATGTGTATATGAATTGATACAAAAATTAACTTTTAGATAAAGATATTGGCTACGGCATAGAACCAAAGTTTTGTACGATATGTAATTTATTTTAATTCTTGAAGCATATCAACCTGGTTGAATCTGTCGTAAAGAATGTTGACAAATTACTTTAACAACGTAATTTTACATGATTTACATGTACATGTACACATAGTTTTGCAATAATCAATTTTAGCATATTTTTTTTTTAAATATGCCGGTTTGTGAGTTGATATTTGTACATGTAAATTTTGAACAGAAAAATAGAAAAGCCGCTGTTGAAAGTTTTTGGAACTGATTTTTGCAATTGATAAATGTTTATATTTGTAATAAAAAGTGTTTTTGAAGGTTAAGGTTTAAAACACAAATACGTAAAATATTAAGTCATTTTAACAACATAAATAAATGTACAAATGCACGCGACGATTATTTTATAATATGCACAATTAGTTAACGCGAAAAGTAAACGCGCGTTTACTTTCAAGTGCACGTAAAAATACAATTTAGAAATCTGTAGTAAACGCCCGTTTACTTTTACGTGCACGTAAAATTAAACTTGTGAAATCTGAAGTAAACGGCCGTTTACTACTGACTAAACGGACACAGAGTAAACGCGCGTTTACTCGAGTAGACATTAGAAATTTCCATTTTGACCGCGTTAACGTAAATGAAGTAAACGGGCGTTTACTAGTAAACGCGAAATTTCAAGTTAACTAACGAAATATGTGCACGCCGCGTTAACTTGCGTTTACTTTATGTAATGCTTTGTCTGCACCCAACTGTATCTTCATTTGGCTAATCACATAAGAATACAAATTTGGAATTGCAAAATTATTCTCTACACAGAAATGCGGAAAGTGCATCAATTGAGAAAAGTATGCATTGTCTTGATGTGGAGGCTGTACAGGTACATGCGAGAGAACGTTCCACTGTGGTATGTTAACAGACGCTCCGTCATTCCTTTAGTTGTATATAGCATAGCCCAGTGAAGTAACAGCAAAACAAAAGAACATTATATTTCAATCAGTAAAAGGGAACTTAACTCATTCGATTGATACAATCCACAAACACAACTTACGAAAACACTGAAGACATAAATCACAGATGTGAGGATACTGCAGTTAATAAAAGCTAGTTCAAGGTCAATAACAACTAATAAACAATCATGCAACCAAGACATCAATATCAATAAGCATATCCGACATCGTATGGATTTCGTGTCAGAACTAAGTCAGAGAACTATTGAACAAAGACCACATATAAGTATCGACAGAGTATTGGACCTTATACATGTAAATTAGCAATAAAATTGAGTTGTTTTTTAATCTATTGATAACGAAATCAATGTGTGTACCGATAAAACAATATTAAAAGATCAATTAACAGTGTTAAATCGGTAACCTTTCAGAATTTATTAATATAACGGATGCATAAGGTTAGATATGTACCCGGGCTTGTTGTATATCTAGTATACTGTATGCAAAATTTCGAAAGCATAGCTATCAAATATTGTAATCTATATCAATATGTATTCCAGTCTGAATTGCTGAGAGACAAATAATTGTGATTTGGATAGTTTTCAAATCATTTGGTTAATGTCGCGATATTCTGGGTTTTAAAAAAGATGTGTTCATTTTTTTTATTAATATAAAAATAAAATATTGTAATCAGTCGGAACTAGCTGCAATCATTTATTTATCACGTTTCTAGTTCGTTTGAGATATCCACTAACTTGTAAATCACTTGATCAAAAATAATTTTTAACACAAACGTTGTCATGTTTCTATTAAGCAAGTAAAGTGTATTTATCATTTACAAGCAGATAAGAACAGATTAAAATATAAGGCGTATATATCTAAAAATAACAATCCATTTGTCGTTAACAACAAACTTTGAAGTTATCAAACACACTTACTTGTTTTGCATGCATAATAGTTTTTATTTCTGCTGCATTGTTGTTCTGTCATATTCAATATTGTGCGTCCTTTTACTTGGATAAATATTCCTGAAAAGCAGCGTTGGGGTTGCCCATCAAAATCTATATAAATGAATGTATACAATTGCAATAAATCAATTATTATTCATTTTCATCATTGACATGCTTTATTTCTTTTTGTATTTATTATTTACTTGTTTTTCAAAATATCTGAAGTTTGTTTTTCTCTTTAAAACATTGATACATTTTAAATTAAGATATAACATACAAAAAAAATTAGTTGGAAGATTGTAAGAGGACATTAGAATAGCGTACGTGTTAGAAAAACTGAGATCGATTTGGCAAAAAAAAAAAACAAGGCAAAATATGGTATGTTAACACAATACTACACATAAAACTAAAGACTGAGCAAGAGAAAAACCCTACCAAATAATTGGTTGGGGAATTAATGTCCTTTCAGAGTCTATGCGATTCCTGTCCACATATGCCATATTGTTCATGCGAGTACAAACCCGGTGGTAAGTCTCATTCCGCGATAACGCAATCGAAACAAAGTCGATGAAGCTTGTGGTTACGACTATAGGAACATATGGTTATCCGGGGGATTAACGCTCTAACTATATCTAAAATAATCATTTCATTTCATAACCACGCGGCAATATATTGATCACCCGAATTTAAATGTCATTATAGAGACATTGGTGTTTAATGTAGAACAGGTAGTAGTAGATTTGAAAGAGAAAAAAAACGTAATCTTTGAGCAACCACATAAATGTATAGTTCTGTCAGATTTTTTGACGATAAAAACGTGTATGAATACTGTATACTTCGAAGAGGTATCGAAGTAGAGAGTTTTGTTTTAGTTCATGAATAAACACTTGGCCGAACAAGTGATAGTTGCTGCTACTTTGGAATGTGAGCTTTGAAGAGTGTTGAAATCAACTTTTCAGTTTTGAGTTAGAATAATTATTTCAAGCAGGGGCTACTCAACATATATTTACCTTTCGTTTGAAGTATTTCAATTTCCTCACGAAAGACGTTTGTCCATGAAAGTTGTCCTTTGAAGTCACTTGTTGTTTCTATTTTTTGACAGTAGTTGGAAGACGGTAGTAATGCGTTTCTTGTCATGCAATAATTCAAGCTTTCGTAATAATTTAATCCCCATTTAAATACTGTAGAGTTTGACTTCTGGATTGTTCCTAGTATTATAAAACAATTGATTTTACTCAGTTACTAAAAGGTTTAAAAACTTAATTGAACTTGTTTAGTATGAGCTCAAACATGTCAACATGTACGCTATATATCATTAACGTATTGAACCTTCGAAAGTTGATCAAGAAAAAATATTTGTTTATTCAACAAATCGTACCAAATAGATGGCATTTGAAGGAAATTTTAAATTCTTGTTAAAATAAGTTTGTTTTATTAAAAGGAATTTTGTTTAATACCCAGCAGGTACAATTGTTAAATTTCATTTGGTCATTTATCAAAAGGTTTGTTTTACCATACCTGTAAAATAAAAGTCATATTTCACACTTGCAATGCAAAATGAGGGAAGGATCAGATTGGAGGCTAATTTTTAGAAAGATTCAAATGATTGTAATTTACATCCAGAGGACAGCCAACACAAAAAGAATTCTGGTTTGCTCATTCGTAATGGGTTTTTGGATCTTACTATCAATGCTTTGTAAAAATGAAAAAAAAATACTTTATTGTATGTGTCCGAAGCGCTTTTCTGGATTTTCTACCCCCTGAAAGGCGCTTAACGCCGATTATTAGAAACCTGTGTATTTAAAAAAATCAAAACCGTTGAAGAGCCACATTTGCAACAAGATCGTTTTGCCCTTCTTGAAACCCTTTGATCACCAACGTATTTTTGGAGGTTTGTTTTGATAAATTTGTAGTTTTCGTCGTTGCATTTTGTGTAATGTTGTACATGTTGTATGTCATTTTGCTGTTTTTAGTTTTTAGCCATGACATTGTAAGTTTGGTTTTTACTTAAGAATTTGAATGTCCATTTGATATCTTTAAACTCACTTATACGACATGAAAACGTTATACGAAAAATGAAAATTACTGGTTCCCTTCCCATTGCCTCAATAATTCAGTAGTGAATGTACAACAATTACAGCAATGAGTCAACAAAGAGTCAACAAAGAGAACAAATAAGCTTTTATAATGCTTGTTTTACTAATTAAGAAAGTATTACCACATCTACCAACTATTGTGTTGGAATTTGAACTGCAATTCCTTCCTTCTAAGTTATTACCATTTGCAGTAATAGTATTACAATTTCCGCAACATATCGTTGTGCAGTTTCCAGGATCTGAGGACATACTAACCGTTCCATTATAATCTAGAAATATATTTTTTTTAAATTGCTGTAACATTCAAAAACCTACATTGTAATTTGTGCGTTACTTACTTCGATATGCAATATTTATATGTATTAATTAAAACCTATCATTTAACGTTTTAAGTCAGTATAGATTAATCAATATTTTTTTTTTATATTCCGGTAGCAGTAAATGTTAAGGGTTTAAAAAAGGTTGACTTTTAACATTATGTTTGATTCTATTGCGAATTTGCATTTCGTATGGCTGCATATTAAGGTGGGATGGGAGTCTAAAATAAAATGATAAAATTGGTTCATACTTTGCCGAAACGTAGTATCTATTGATATATGGTCAAAAATATAATAAAAATGATAGGTAAAGCTTTTAATTGTGCGTTAGAAGAAAAGACAAAAATACCAAGTGTTGAATGATCTCATAAGCTGAAAACGAAGTAAATATGCAATCACTGAAATCTAAAACGGTCTGATTGAGCGAAACATACCCTAACAAAAATTGTGTAAGAAATAAATATGCGTCCATGAAAATTAATACATATAAGCCTATTCAGATTAACTCACCTCTATAAACAAAAAAATGAGTTGAATTGACACAATACTGTACAGCTCGTTGTTGTCTTTCATCCATTTCATTAGGAAGACAAACACAATTGTGTGTTTGGGTCTGTAAGATAAATAGAGCAAACCATGTATTCATTTTGATTGTAGAGCTTTTGAAATGAGCTTACTTTTGATCTTTTACAAAATTGTTGAAAAATTGAAAGCGTATGTCTAGTAAAACTGATTTTTTTTAACATAACTATGTAAAAGGTAAGAAATTATCTAAATTCCATTAAAAAAAATCTCGAAGAGGGACGAAAGATACCAGAGGGACATTCAAACTCATAAATCAAAAATAAATTGACAACGCCATGACTACAAAATAAAAACAACAAACAGACAAATAAAAGTAAAATGAACACAATACACAACATAGAAAACTAAAAAATAAGCAACAATTATTCCACCAAAAACTAAGATAGATCTCAGCTGCTCCGTAAGGGTTAGCAGACTCTGCTTCACATTTGGAACATGCTGTTTTGTTCATGTTATTACAGACACGTTGAATAGACTATTTCGGAAGGTCCAATTCGTTAAAAAAAGGAAACGAGATTGTCGTTATGACATAATGAACATATTCGATATCATCTGTGAAACGGAAATACAATAACGGTCAACCCACTCGTGATGTCGTCTGTAAAATTACGTAGGAATTATTTCAATTTCCCTATTTGGAACTCTTGGTTTATTAGGTTCCTTGTAAGAAGCAACACTATCAAGGAAAATATGGTAAGAAATACTAGCCCGGGAATATCTTATCAGTTGGGATTTATATACTAGTACTTTATTTTCAACCGACCCTCATTGTCAACTTCTAAATGTAAAGCATTATATTAGGCAGGCTTAACTGTATCTGTTGCATCCTTTACAAGTAATATACTTACGTTCATAATAAGCTTTTTGTATCCAAAATAACGTCCCACATTTTTTAAATAGCATTTATGTTGACAATTGCCTATCGATTCCACTGCTGGAAATGAGTGGTAATGATTTTCCGCAATTTGAAAACATCCTTTAAGAAAAGTATGTAGAATTATTTTATTGTAATGTGAAGACACTATCTGTTCACTTTTTGTTTGTAAAATAACGCTAAATGTCTTTGATCCTTTTGATTTATTGATTTATCTTGATATATTTTTCTTTTATTGCTTAAATAATTTGTGTTATTCATTAAACAAATTGTAGTTACCTATAATTTCAATCCATCGTGTTGGTACTCTAAGAATAGCCTTTCCTATCCAAAATTCGTGTTCATAAGGAATGCCAATTTCCCTTAAATATTCCTCTCGGTTTTCTAAGCCATAAGGTTCACATGCACTTTGAGCACGATCCCACGTTATGCCATTCGAATCATTACGGAGTAATTCTTGCGAAGGTTTGACTTAAAAAATAGAAAATGAATTGAAGTAAGAGCTGAAATACTAAAAGATATAAAAAGCTTCGTATTTAAAATATTATTCGCATACTTTGGATTCATTTATTTTCGATAGGATTGAGGTAAACATACAGTTTTTGATATTATTCGATTTCGTGGTTTTTCATAAATCTACATAAATTCCTATACAAATTTCGTAGTTCATTGAACATTTAAATTCGTAGTTCATTGAACATTTAAATTCGTTGTTCCTGTGTAACCACGATATCCACGACAATTGATATTCAACGACAAATAATGAATCCACAGTAATAATTCCCAAGCCAAATTCGACGTCAAATACAAAATACAAAATGTATTGAAGATAATCAAAATCAATATAATTGACATGAAGTCAGTGTAAAAAAAAGCTGGTCTGTTAAGGTTGCTTGCGTAAAACAATTGCTTTGACAATGAGAACCTGCAATTTTAAAACAAATGTATCTGCTACGTGTTTTCTATGTCAACATCAAACGCTGACTAATAGATAGAATATGCATACACATTATAAACTAAATGAAGGAAATAAACAAACATGACTAAAATATCTATCATTCTAATATGACGTCCACGTCCTTCTTTTGCTTTGTCAACAACAACCCCAAAAAATTCTCGATAGATCTTTACTTAGCGCAGATTCAGAGATAAAATGGATATTACAATGTACATCCAACGTTAATCCACATGTATAAGAACCTATCTGCAAACGCTATGCCGATTTTATGGTTTTTAAAATTGCAATTTAAAGAGGACTACAAACTTTTATCGTATTCGGATGCATAACAAAAAGAATGTATGCACAAGGGCTCGGAGAAATCTACAAAATAAAAACTGAATTAAATTCTGAGAAAGTTCATGAAATAATAATGCTTTTGGCGCATTTAAATCGTTTCAAAACTTGACACCATACACATGAAAACGCTAAAGCTGAATGTTTTTCAGTTAAGTGAACCATCGAAATTCGTATAATTTTGCATTAAAATACATTCTTGAGGTACGTTTTGTTTTATTATGTATTAAAATGCATTAATCGCATATTTACTGATTCCATCAAGTCAACATGGCGGCTCCTTAGTTACGGAATGTCAACTTTGGAGTTTACAGTAGCTTACAAGAAAAGTAATATGCAAATAACAAAATGGCAGATGTTTGGTTTGAGAATTGAAAGACCTCAACATTTTTTTTCTATAGGTTATTTATGGTATAATTTATGCAAGCTACAGATGTATTAGAATATTTAGCTTTATCTAACAGGGAGTAAAAAGGAACAGCCACACACTCGGCATACCAACCCTCGCTTCAGTTTTTTTAATGACCGTATTTGTCCTATAAGAATCGAAATAATTCATTATGAATATATCGCAATAACAATATGTATGACCTTCATAAATATTGAAAATATTAGAAAAAAAGATTGTGGGAAATGTGTAGGTATTCGAAGGATCACATGTAAAGTTGGCTTGTCATCGGAAACTATTCACAATAATTATAACATTAATCGGAAATCAAAAGTTGATTTATAATTTTTATTTTTGGTTATATCAAACAAGGAAGTCTAAAGGTCAAAATAAAACTAATTTTTTTAAAAAAAATCGACAAAACGTTTGAACGAATTTTTGTCAAATTAGGAAATCACACGTATTCTCAACCTTTTTGATATATGTTGAAATTTAGAATAAATATCATCGACATAATGAAACATTTATTGATACAGATGTCTATAAAAAAAAGTCCAAATATCAAATACGGAATAATTTCATAAATTTTTATAATACAGTCAAGCACATTAGTTTTGATTACTGGGCTCAAGAGTTGATCATTTTGTCGAAATAAGGTTTGATTTGTGATAACGTGTTTACAGTTTTAAGTATACAACCATGTTTAATCCATCTTTTGTTTTTATATAAGAAATGCATGAACCAGTTCGACAATATTATAGTTGAACTGTTTTCCAATCGTTTATTCTTTTGATGTGTTTGAGCTTTTGATTGTTTCACTTGTAAATAGACGTTTTTTAAAGTTTCCTTCGAGGTCGTTTTCTTCTCTTTATTCACTACATTTTTTTTTGTGCGATTATTGGAACATTGACAGATACAAATCAGATTATGTGTTCTGGTGACATTTTTTTAATTTGTATGCAAACACGTTCAAAAAATTATACGTGTATGACTACATTTTCTCATAATGTGTAATTACAACCTTTATATATAAATATAAATGTATATTTAAATGAGGTAATAAATAAAAAAACAAACAAAATAACTTACCAAAAGGTATGCATACTATCACAATTATAGCATGTAAAACGATCATGTCAACAGCAACCATTGAGGATTTCAGCAATCGGAAACAATGAATCTGAATCATCATGTATACATGTATGACAAACAAGGAAGTTAATAGTTAGCAAATTAATACATTCAGAAAAACTTATGTATCTGTAAAATCACATTAGCTGTCATTGGCATAAGAAAGTAAGAGAAAAGCCAATCACTTTTCTACCACATAAACAATATCGAAAAAACCTATCTTGTAAACATAATTAAAAACAAATCTCATGAAAGGAATGACTGATTTGTTTTTACAAAACAATCCCAAAAATAAATGATTCAGATATCAACAAATTTCTATTGGCCAACATCGTGAATAATTGTAAATGTACAATTTTAATCATTCGTTTTATACATCAACATAATGACAAATATTCTCAAGCATTGGATTGAATTTTCTTTGAGCTGTACCATGAATAAAGCTAGTATCGTCACTTTTCATAACAAATTAAACTCTCTATTTTAATTTATTCTGTTATTTTAAACCTGAAAAGCATATTTGGAGAGCATAAAGTATGAAAATTCAAGCAGGGTGAAAAAAGCTTTAATCACAGAAAAATCAATACATAATATAACGAAGGAGAAAAAAATTAAGAAAATGAAAAATTAGCAAAATCTTTTCTCTAAATGTCTGTTTATAAGAATCATGATAATCATATGCTTTTTAATAAACAAGTAAATCGTGTATTTGTTTTGATGTCTGCTCTTTGTCGGCTTGTTGTCTCTTTGACATGTCCCCTATTTCTATTCCCAATTTTATATTTAGCCATTTATATCAATAAATGTCTGTTAGGTTTGAAGCAGATCCGTAGTTATTTCTAAATAAGAATAATTTGACAATTTCTAAAAAGGAAACCCCGTGTTTTAAAAAGACAAAGCTGTTTGTTTAGCAATTAATATCATTTGTATTAATCCATGCTTGACTTTATTTTTTTAAATACATAAATAAAACAAATTCAAAATACTTTAAACCAATAACATAGTTAAAGCACCTTTTGCCGATGTACAGTTTAAATTAAAGAGCAAACTTTAAGGTGATTTGTCAATATGAATAAATTTTACGGACGCCATTACGAGTTAGTTGACCGTTATGAAATAACCGTTTCACAGATGATATCGGATATGCTTTTACGTCATAACTTCAATACCCTTCCGTTTCATGAATGGGACCTACCGAATTAGACTATTTACCGGATTTGTAATGACATGAGCAACACGACGGGTGTCACATGTGGAGCAGGATCTGGTTATCCTTCAGGAGCACCCCGTATTACCCCTAGTGTTTGATGGAGTTCCTGTTGCTAAGTCTTTAGTTTTCTATATTGTGACATGTGTATTATTATTTGTCTGTTTGTCTTTTCCATTTTTTGCCATGGCGTTGTCAGTTTATTTTCGATTTATAAGTTTGACTGTCCCTCTGGTATCTTTCGCCCCTCTTTTGATACGGCAATTCTTTGTTAAAGTTCAATGTTTTGTACGGTTTATATAAACAAAAAGTTGTGGTATTATTGCCAATGAGACAACTCTCAACAACAGACGAACATAACAAAGAAATTAACAACTATAGGTCCCGTACGGCCTTCACAATGAGCAAAGCCGATACTGCAAAATCAGATATAACAGCCCCCAAAATGACAATTTAAAGTATATTCAAACGAGAATAATAACGGTCTTATATATGTACAAAAAAAAACGAAGAACAAATATGTAACACAGGCACTATAAACTTAGCGGGATCCCAACACTCCATTCTTTCTCAAATTAATTGTACTTGAAAACGAGATGCTGAAGATAGAAAACGGATATTGAAATTCATTACTGGAAACCAAACTGAAAACGCGCCGACAAAACGAGTAACGACTGAAAGACAAACAACAGTCTACAAAACACAATATAAATAGCTAGGAACTGATCAACACGAATCCCTCCAAAGCCACGGATACTCAATGCTTATCAATGTTAGTATGTAGTATTTTTTCCGTTTTATACTTGTATGATTATATGCTTGTATAATATTGTTAGTGTTGCATAAGTCTTTTGTTGTCGACACTTTCGATTGTTAAAGATAAATTGAGTTCTACTTGATCTTCTAAAGTCGTAAAAATTGCAACCTTTTTATTAACTATATCAAACATTTCTTTAAGGATTGAATCAATGCGTAAAACATATCTTAGCATTAAATTTTATAATTATTTACAGCCATAGCATTGCAATAAAAACTGTGTTTTGTTGAATATATTGTCCTATTTTTCATTTGGCATTTAAATAAGGAGTTCATAAGAAGTTTAATGTTGTTTTTGTTCCTTTCAGAAAGTTTAAGATCCAATATGTCCCTTTCGAAGGATGATAATGCAAACCTTCTGCACAGAATGGAAAGAATGGACCAAAAGAGCAGCGCCGAGTTATTAGTCATGAAAAATGACATGCAATACTTGGAACAGAAAAACCATAAGCTTTCTTTAACAATATCAGCTTTGCAAAACGATATGCAGTATTTACAACAGAGTATAAAAATTGAAGGAGAATCCTATCGACATAATTTTTCAACCTTAATGACAAAGATGTCACATAACTACACCATTCCACAGCAATTAGTAACAGATAAAAAAAAGTCGTAACTAACAATTTACGGAATACAATGGAATAATATGTTTCATTTGTGAACAAACAAAATATATACAAATCAGAGGGATACATCTTGATATTTTAAGTTGGTGTCAAGCGGCTTCATTCTATAATATTAGTATAGCAGTCATGTAAATAGAATCGCAGAGTTGTTGTTTAACTTGTTTACATTTTCGGGGCTACATTCGTCATGTGCCTGTTCAAAGTAAGATGCCTGTAGTTTTGTGGTTGTCGTTGTCTGTCATATATTTGTTATGCCGTTGTATTTTTTAATTGAATTGGTGGATAATGTGTAATCTCGGGGCTTCTAATAGCTAACAAAAATTTCATTTGAACCTTAGTAGAAAATTATCTCATTGGCAACGATTAAATATCTCCTTTTTTCTATATCTATACATGATATATTAGCTTTAAAAAAAGTACTTCTTCAATCACCTGTTGCTTTAAAATGTTTACATAATTTTGTACAGAGAATATGTAGTTGCGTTATGTGAGATAAAAGACGTCGACAATAAATGATTTCTGCGTCATTACGATTATATAACAGTATGATAAAGTATACAATGCCTTATTCTAAAAAACATTAATCTATTTCAGCCTTTCGAGAAATAACTGTACAAAACACACAAGCTTTTGGCAATCTTCACAAAGGACAAACACTAGTATTTGACAGTGTCTATACTAACGAAGGACAACGATACAATCCCCATTCAGGAATATTTACTGCAGATGTCGCTGGGTAAGATTTTACACCGATCATGTAAAAAACGGCAATGGAGTGGTAATAGGACTATCAATGCCGGGTACAAAGTACCATCAACATAGCAGGGAAAGTAATGTTGCAATCATTCATTTAGAAATAGGTGACAAAGTTTGGTTAACTACTGGCCCATATGACGGACAAACCTGTTCTGTTGATGATTTATCTAGTTTTTTCGGGATATCTGATGAGTTTATTTTAAATCATGTTAACCTTTATTGATCAAAATTCGACAGTCATCAGTCCGTGTACAAATCCATAGAATAACAAATAACTCAAAAGTTTACAAATTCAAAACAGTATTATGCAACATCAGTATAACCCAAAAACCACTATCTTATTAATTCCAATATGATGATACTAAAACTGTTGGTAGAGCAAGTTGATGGTTATCAAAGGTAACGGGCTAAAAATGTAGTACGATAGACGTGCATTTCGTCTACATAACACTAATCAGTGACGCTGAGATTAAAATAGTTATACAGCCAAACAAGTACAAAATTGAAGAGCATTGAGGACCCAATTAAGTTACCCGTTCGCTATGCCCGTATAAGTAATGACATTAATATTTGAAGAAACGTAATCTGTGTATTACTGATAAATTATAAATGTCAGTTCCACATTTAAAATATTTACTTAATGCTTTCGTTTGCTAGAAAAAAAGTTTTGAAGTTTGGCTGTAAAAATCTTCCAAAAGGGATAGCACATCCTTTGTTTACGGAGATGTTGTTTAATGAGCCCTAAAGTTTGGTTACAAACCGAAAAAACTAATCGCATGTTCAAATAAACTAACGCTACAAGGTTACCAATTCAACACTACAATTAGGTATTTGAATATTGTTTTTATTGTTAGAAATGTTCAGTTTCCCCTCAGTTCATGAATACCAAACATTATTGTAATACATTTATATAGGTATGAGAAACGGCTCTGTGTTGAAAGTCATGCTATGAAATACGACTGTTTACTTTTTACAATTGGTTACTGGGTGGACAGTTATATCATTCCAACTAGAACTACATTTCCTTTTTTCTATATACATATTCACAATCACGGTTTTATAATCGGCCAATACCTGAATATTGGCATTGCACACTGTCATGTTTTTCTCTAAATGTAACTGACTTCAGAGTATGTTTGGTTTGTATTGATTGATTTTTTCGTCTTAGCTACATGCTTTTTCATGAGCTGGCATTGGTTTTGAACTAGCTATAAATGACTGTTTGTAATCTCTAATGTATAATCTAAAGTGTGTATTGTTTTTATGGGAGTATACATAACCTACAACGTCTGGTCTGTGTTTTTTTTTTTTTTTTTTTTTTTTTTGCCTTTTTTCTGTTTTGATTATGTTACTAAAAATCGTAGACTTATTATTAAAATTGACAAATTCGCTACAGAATATCCACATATGTTGTATTTGAATAAGTTGCACAAAAAGGTAAATGAAAATCACCAAAAAATTGAACTCCGTGGGAAATTCAAAACAGATTCCATAAACAAAGGGCAAAATCAAAAGTTAAAACACATCAATCGAATGGATAACAATCTACGGTAATATTCCTGACTTAATGCAGGCATTTTACTATGCAGAAAATGATGGATTAAACTTGGTTTTATAAATAAATTAACCTATCACTGGACAGTCGAATCGAATTCAATTATTTCTTTACGATGTGCGAACAAAACAAACAGACATAAAGGGTAAAATTATCAAAAATAGGCGTTCATCAGTCAACACTGTATTATAATCTAAATCACTATAAAAACAATCAACTATGTAAGACCGAAACACAAAAAAAGGCATAAAGACAAAGCACATTAGCAAATATGAAAGAGAAGCATACTTAGAGAACAATAACACATTGACGGGATGTATAAGTACAGAGTCAATTTAAATGGATGTAAACAAAACAGACTAAGCATTACAAGTTATATTCATACAGACACATTAATGAATACCAGAACACGATAATTAGATGATAAATAACGTCAGTACCCATAATCTATACTTCATGACCATCGTGTATTATTTGTGATGTGATACGAAATATTTATCAAGAAGGACTTGTTACCTTCCTAAGAACTTGTTTACAGAAAGGACAAGACTTTTTACTCCTGGTTCATCAACTTTCGACTCAAGCATGGCAGACGTTTTACAAAGCCAGAGTAGCAGCTGCAAGCTCTTGAAAACCTAATGGGTTAAGAAATGTACGTCCCATATGCCGGTTAAAGGTGGGGGAATTGATTACTTAAATTAAAATCATCTCGTTTGTCAAAGATTCTGGTACTAAGATGACTGTGTATGTCAAATTCGAGGTATTCATCTGAAACTGAGGCGGAAGAAGCCATGTCTTTTGTTTCTTGAATTTCTAGTTCTGGGGGATATATTAAATGACCCTAATCAAAACTTATTGGAATGTTAATGGAAAGAACATTCTCAATATATCTGAATGTGAAATTATATAATCTGCTTCTTCGATGTTCTTCTGTTTGAAAAGTGTATGAAGGAACTTTAATTCACATGAAATATAGCAATATGACTATCAATGAATGTGTTTGTAGATAGATGTTTTTGTGTTCTGTTAAATTGTTCTATTTGAAATTGTAACAGGATAATGACTGCTGTACCCATATTTTGACTATCTTATTTGTTGTGTCTGTTTAGTTAACGCATCATTGTAAATATATAGGAATATGATGAGACTGTCATCACAGTGAGAGGGTTAGCACTATAAAACCAGGTTTAATCCACCATTTTCTACATTTAAAAATGCCTGTACAAAGTCAGGAATATGACAGTTCTTGTCCATTCGTTTTTGATGTGTTTTGTTATTTGATTTTGCCATCAGATTATGGACTTTCCGATTTTACTTTTTTCTCAACATTTAATTTTAACCAAAATCACCAAACTTAAAGAAAAACAATCCTAACCATCAAGTAAAATTAACAAGAAAGTTAAATTTATACATGTTATACAGGACACTAATAATAAGTGGATAATACAACACTGAAAATAAAAGCAAAAAGTAATTAATATAAACAAGGAAATTTCAAATAATACAGTACAAGAAACAGCTTTTGATCCAATAAGGTATTAACCATTGTGTCATTGACAAGTTCCTATATTATGTTGACAAGTGACATTCGATGATGTCACACAGAAGATGCAAATTGTGGATCAGATAGATATGAAAAGTGGAAACTTTTGTTTTCATCTGTTTATTCGATTGAGAATGATTTTGAAAGGAATGATTAATATAAAAGCGAAAAAAATATGATCAGATTTTCTGGTGTGTAATTAAGTTCCAAACATAATTAACAAGTCTGATCATATGCGTCATAATTTGTTCTATCAATTTGCCTATGTGAATCTGAAACGTCATATTCTGAGTAAGTTTTCAAGTTTGTAAATGAATGATCATAAGTATTATCCTTATCTACTCTTGTAGAACTTGTAGCAGTGTCATAGGTGGGATCACTACGGTTTCGAACTCCTGCATTGCTATCGTAGGTATTTTCATCTGAGTTTGGCTTTCGTCCACCAATGTTATGTAAATGATCGTACTCTTCATTTGTGCTCTCTGCATATGTATCCTCCGTACGTTTGACCTTATGTACTTGTGCATATGAATTGTTTCTTTTATTGTTATTCTCTTTTGTTTGATATACCAAACCATAACCCTGATTGACATGTTGTGGCGGTTGTACTTCATGAGTAGCTTCGTCACCATTAACTGATGTTGTAAATACTACGTTTGTCGTTTTTGCAAAAGTATCACGTTTAAAAAGTCCGATTCGTCTGAAAAAAATACTTGTGTCATTTGAATTACAGCAATGACTGAATTGAACTAAGGTTTATTTATAAGAAAGTTTGGCTAAAACATATTTTGCTCTTTATTCTAGCATTAGTTTTCTATTCAAGTTGGCGTTTGAGAGGTTCATTTTTGAACAATATATTGCATGTATTGCAAGTCTTAACGAAATCGAAAATCCACCCACTGTGTCAATTTAAGGAAGATCAATGTCTGATTCATGACCTATGAAAGTTCTCATTCGTGAACCATGAATGTCCCACCGTGAACCAGGAATGTCTCAATCAAGAACCATGAATGTCTCAATCGTGAACCATGCATGTCTCATTCGTGAACTATGAATGTTTTTCCTTCGTGAAATCAATCTCACGTACATATGTTGGACTCGGAGGTGCGATGGGGACGCTGATGTGCGATGGTCACGCTGAAGTGCGATGGTCTTCGCCGAAGTGCAATAATCCTTTCGCTAAAGTGCGATGGGTTTCCATTACGTTTGGACAATGTGACGTTTTCAAATACAACGTTATTAAATTAAATTGCTCCGTGTTGAAGACCTTATTTTGTCCTATAATGGTTTACTTCTACAAATTGTGACTTGGATGGAGTGTTGTCTCATTGGAACTCATACCTCATCTTATATCTACATATGCAGGAGAATTAGATTTTGTAGATGAAGGTTTCATACGTACAAAGGAAAGTAAACAGAATGAAACGAACAATTCCAATCCCGAACAGTTTTGAGCATTAGAGGTTGGGGTTACAAACATATGTCAAACTAAGTCGGAAAACAAACCATTGGGAAAAGGCGACTAAAAGATGAGCTTGGTCTGCAGATGTGCTAACCAGTATTTTGCGGAAGAATGTATAATGCATGCCGAAAACGTTTTGTAAGACAGTTAAAATGTATTGATCTTAATATAAATATACTTTTCTCTTCAAGTATACATCACATTATTTTGTGTGAACAACTTAATAATAAACTAAAATAATTATTAGCAACGTTTTCGTAATATCAAGCAGCTATATTTTTGTTTTATTCTTGAGATGAAAGCTGCTTTGTACTAAAACATGCAATTTTAATAATTCTATTTTGCGTTTACATGTATCTTCTTCTGCAATTGGTTAGGCTAAAATAAACACAAAAAGTCGAAACTTGGTGTACTTGGTGATGCTCAGTAGAGAAACAGCTAATCGTTAAGCTTTTTGTTAAGAGAAAAAGCGTCAATTCTCACTATATATATGAGTCAAGCATAATTGTACTTAGTGGTTTTTATTTTTTAAAAACTGTTACGATATCAGATAAATAGTTAAATGAGTTCTGTGAGCAATTTCTTCGCTATGACATAACAAAAACAAGTTACTCGTATATTTGACGAAATTAAATATATCCTGCTTAGTTAGTACTATAGACGTCCCAGTTAGACAATTGCAATTCAGGGTTCACACCAACGCACTTCAGCGTATCTAACAACAAGTAGGCGTCACAATGTCACCAACGCACTTCAGCGTGGACCATCGTACTTCAGCGTGACCATCGCGGTTCGGAGTACCATATCAGTTCCGAGTCCTACATATGTACATTCATTCCACTTTGACTGATTGATTGGTGTTTGTTTTACGCCACAGGAGCACAAAAAGACTATATCTCGCCGAGAGCTTATGTGAATAGTTTTACAATTTACAGTATAGTGTTAAAATCAGACAAAAGGTCTTTCAATAAACTTTGAGTGAAAATATAACCACGATAACGATAAAAGAAGACAAGTGTTGGCACAACATGAAATCATCAAGTTAGTTTCTAAAATGTTGTTTCATGTACAAATATATGAGTTATTAATGACACCAAAGAAATGATTGGCTCCCTACGGTTTAAATTCTGCACTTAGTTGCATCATTAAATTGCTTTTGCATTCGTATTTTTGTGAATAAAGTATATATTTTACCTGAATTTACATATAATTATAGTAACAGCTAACACTAAAACAAAGATAACAGCGACAGATCCACCTACAATGGCTCCTAGGTCAAAAATAGTAAAAACAAAGTTTAAAAACATAAAAAACTGATGCAATTTCGCTGTACAATTTTTTGTTTGATTTTCTAACTACAAATAATTATAAAAAAAAATTATGGCTGTACAAATTTAAAAAAACAAGTATGCAATGTGGTCTTTGTAAATGGAAATTGTAACGATTGTTTAAGATCACACGGAACCAATGTTAATTGACCATAAAGGAGATAAAGCAAATGGAATGTAGTCTTCCCTAAAGTATAAAGTCTGATAGAAACAGATAACAGCATGGCAAAATAATATCAAACAAAAAACAAATAACGATTAAAATTAAACATTGTTTTTTTTTTACAATCAACAGTAGTTACATGTAGGTCTTTTCCCTATGCATACATCAATTTAAAGTTTGTTTGTTTAAAACCATACAACTAGCCAACCATCAAAGTGTCATATGATACATATAAATTTGTAAAAGGGACGAAAACACCAAAGGGACAGTCAAACTCATAAATCGAAAATAAACTGACTAAAAGTGAAAAAAAGACAAACAAACAAGCAAAAGTACATATGACACAACATAGAAAACTACAGAATAAGCAACACGAACCCCACCAACAACTAGAGGTGACATTAGGTGCTCCAGAAGGGTAAGCTGATCCTGCACCACATGTGGCACCCGTCGTGTTGCTCATGTTATAACAAATCCGGTAAATAGTATTATTCAGTAAGTCCCGTTCATAAAAGGGAAAAAGATTGTAGTTACGACGTAAGGAACATATCCGATATCACATGTGAAACGGTTATGCCATCACGATCAACTAACTCGAGATGGCGTCCGTAAAATCAACGAAGGAGTGATTTCAATTTCACCACCATTGTATAGTGATCAGTTTGGATAGTCGATGTGTATGTGTGTATGTTGGTTGGCTGGTTTGGTTGGTTGAATGATTTATCGATTTATCAAAATTTTGCATACTGATATAGCACATCCATTTATCCATTATTGGCTTAGTATTTTGAATAGAGTATTTTGAATAGATTGGTTTATTGCGTTAATGCCCGCGTCACACTGTCCCGATTTTTATATACGATGAACAGCCGAATGCGAAAATTGTAAGTTCGTACGAAGTTGGTCCCGATCTCGTTAAAATACCAAAAAATGACCGAAGCAAGTACGATGAATATCGAAGTCTATACGATGGTGCCGAAATTATATACGATAGCAAACGATGGACATACGAAGGTTAACAGAAGACGGGTATTTAAGCTTCATATCTCAGCCGAAGCCTACACGATGGATCACGAAGGCTACACGATGGATTAAGAAGGCTACAAGATAGATTACATTGATGGCGCGATGGCCATACGATGTCTAAAAGACGTCGTGTACAGCTTACGAAGCTTTTAGATTATATGCCGAAGGCATCACGCGTTTTAAATTGTTTGATCAATATTGAATATATATTATATTGTACATTTAATTTCCGGTTTAATCATAAGACGGAAGACGGTGGTTAACCATATGACCATAATTATGCCTATGTTTACTGATCTATCTTGTAGGTAAGGTAATGGGTTCGTTGATCCCTTCTATTCAAAAAGAGCTCTTTCCAGGAGAATATCATGATAATATAGACAAAACGAAGGATGTGGGGAAAGCAACAAATGCGGCAAAATATGACATATAGAAAACAAAATGGTTATGGAGTAAACATTCGTGTGACAACAACTCAGACGATCCATAAAAAATCAGAATAATGAAAAAAAAGTTGGTTTCCCTATATACGTGTACCTGCAGTGTTGGTGTACGAGGCGCGTTTATGATTTTCATTATGTTACTTGATATGAAAAATTGACAAAAAATAATATTTTACTTGTAAAAATAAATCCTGAGCCTGTAATAGCTGTTCTTCTTGTTCCGTTTGAATGAATAGAAACAACGCTGTCGCCTTTCTTGTTCTCATAGAATCATACGATATGAGCTCCATGTTTTCTGAACGTCTTTCCTAACTGTCGTATTAGACTGACCAGTGCATATCGCGCATGGCACTTTAAATGTATTTTTACGCGAATATTAACTTACATTTAGCTGGATTTATTGCCGTCGTAGTTCCATCTTGTCGCCTTCGTACTTTTATTCGATGCAACACTACGGGATTACGAGGTCTTCACGAAGTCGTGTTGCCATCGTAAGACCTTCCCAAAGTTGTCCCCGAAGGCTAGAAAAAGTGGGCGATGGTTCTACGATGGTTAAAGATGGCACTACGAATAGCCCGATCTGGATACGATCAGTCCCGATTTTGAAAATTTCCATAATCGTGTTGCCATCGGCGTAAATATCGGGACAGTGTGACGTGGGCATTACTGATTGCTTTAATATTAACTTTCTTTTTTTCAATTCATTATATGCATGACGTCCAGTTAAAAGCATTTAACACAAATTATTTACTGATATGCATGTATACACAGAACATTTCCTTTTTCTAAAAGTTACAGACCTGGGAGGCAGTTCAAAGATTTAATCCGATCTTTACTTTTGAATATGAGGGTTTTTTCATAACAGCAAATTCATTTAACCCCATTTATGTAAGTCACTGTCCAAAGTAATGACGGTTGATCAGTGGTTGTCATTATGTGCTGCAAACCTTATTTTTAATAAATGTTTACATTAATAAAGGTGTTCGTATTCCAGTTTTATTTATTTTGATTTTGTCAATATTGTGCCATCAATACCTTGCTATGCAATATGATTTTGCTAATTGTAGAATTTAGAACATTGACCTTAAAAATTATTTACGTCATTTGTCATTGCGTCTATGTTAGAGTGTTGTTCCACTGTCAATCATAAAACTTATTCTTTATATATTGATCCACCCAAATGACGTCGACGTGACCAAATTTGGGTAGATAACGTGAGATTTATTTATAAAAGATTACATATACGCATATTCATAAATGATTTTTGGCTGTTCTTAAAAGTGTTTTTTTTTCAATTCTGGAAAGAATCTTATATAAATAAGTATTACAAGATATTTACCAAGTTTTGAATCTGTCGCTTTGTGTACGTGGTATGTGTTCTCAACTGTCTCTGAATCTGGGGAAAATAAAAAATTATTAAACTTGCTTGACGATACACTATATAAATTCAAGTAAGGTTATTTCTCCTTGTATTGCAAAATGAAAGATAAACATGTATCAGTTAACAACAGGTTGAAATACGTTGGACAAAATAAGATTAATAAAAATAAGAAGAAGTGGCATGAGTGCTAATGCGACAACACTTCACCCAAGTCGCAATGTATAAGAGGTCAAAAAGATTAATTTTCTGTCCCACAATTTGTGATATTATTTAGTTCAGGTGTAAACTGATTAAGTTCTGCTATTTTACAACATAGAAAGAAGGTTAACACCATTTGTGCTTTAAATGAAAATATTATTTTCTTTAAAACTAAGATTTAAAAATGTTAACAAAACGTTTTGTTATTTCTTGTCATTTTACATTTAGTAACTTGATTTAGATGTATTCTATGTCTGAAACAACCTCTAAATAGAAGTGTTACAAAAATATATATATATATATATATATGTGACATTCAGATTGATATATGCGTCTGTAGATGGGTATTGTATCAAACACAACAGTTATTTAGGTATATACATTCACAGGCTTCGCAATTAAGAAAATGTATCAACATTTAGCAAACAAATTAAAGTTTTAAATAGTATAGAATGAGAAACCCCATTTACCGTTTTTGCAAACGAACCATTCTAGTTTAGTAGAGCAATTCTGGCGACGTTTCTTAAAATCACGTATTCCGTTATCAGCAATGGTTGCAGATAGGCAAAATTTAGATATATCTGTACTTTGACCTACAAAAATGACATACACTGCATATATAAATATTTGCTTTAAATCAACAGAGAATGCGGAAATACAAGAAAATGGATAAGTATAAAGTAAAACTCACAAAGATAAAAAAAAAAACCAAAAGAACATAATGCCCTGATACAACTACTAAGTAAGTATAAACTAGTATTTTTCTGTTTACTAACTGCATCGATGGCTTCGTGGTAGCATATTCTTGGTTTATGTTTGAAATGAAAGGTAGCTAATACGTCATCAGTTAGTTGTGGATTCTGATAATCAATATTATGAAGAAAATTTCAGAAAAAAAAAACAAAAAAACAAAAACGAGAAAACGTAACCAAACCATGAAAAGGGTAACATTCCTTGTTACAGTTGTCATATTGACTAAATATCAACAGATAATGATAAAATATATTCGATTACTGTATAAACGGTAACATTCGTTGGTAATTACACCAAAATATATGTGACGGATACATTTTCTGACGCCAGACTCGTGATATTGTTTCTTTTAAAATACGATGATGACTGATGTACCCATATTTTAACTTTTTCATTTATTATGTCTGTTTAGTTCACGCAACATTGTAAATATATAGGAATTTGATGAGACTCTCGTACACAGTGAGAGGTTAAGCGCTATAAAGCCAGGTTTAATCCACCATTTTCTACATTAAAAAATACCTGTTCCAAGTCAGAAATATGACAGTTGTTGTCCATTCGTTTTTTATATGTTTTGTTCATTTAATTTTGCAATGTAATTATTGACTTTCAAATTTGATTTTCCTCTAAGTTCAGTTTGTTTGTGATTAAGTTTTACATACATATATTAGAAAGAAACAAATCAAGTGTTCTTTCGACAGTGCTGGTTACGTTATGCATTTTGCAAGTTAACGTGACAAACGAGTAGATATGTCGTTATGATTTTATATATTTTATATTAATCGCTATGCTTTGATTCAAA
This sequence comes from Mytilus galloprovincialis, assembly GCA_037788925.1. NCBI lineage: Eukaryota > Metazoa > Mollusca > Bivalvia > Mytilida > Mytilidae > Mytilus > Mytilus galloprovincialis. Next base: position 16,243,931 of record CM075339.1, read on the forward strand.
AAAGCTGACGGTTTCAATGTTTTTATATTCTTTGGAACATAAACTATATTTTGTGTCATCCCACATTATAATTGTAAAGTCCTATTACATCGATTAAAATTGAATACTTATATAGTGTAGTCTACACTTGACATTAATTTACCTAACGTTCGTTCTACGTCAATTTCCTCTCTGAAAACATTTATCCAAGCACGCGCTCTTAAGTCTTGAGAAACATTACCACAGGCACTAGAATGCAATAACAACTTGTTCTTTTTCCGACAGTTTTCTGTAGTTTGATCCTGTGAAAATCCCCATAATTTATTTGAAATTGACTGCATTCCATCTTCTGAATTGAAATTATGTCAAAACTTGAGTATCATATTGAAACTAATATTCAAAGATATGCATATTAGATGTAGTATCTATGTAATGCATATCAATGTGACATTAGAAAAAGCTTGGGTAATTTCATTCACCCATGTTCAAAATATTAGAAAAAGAACCTGTTGTCTGGTGTTTGTCATTTGTTGATGTGGTTCATAAGTGTTTCCCGTATCTCGTTTTTCATATATATAAGACCGTTGGTTTTCCTGTTTGTATGGTTTTACACGTGTTAATTTTGGGGCTCTTTGCATCTTGCTGTAAGACCAGGCTCCGTGTTGGAGGACGTTTGTAATGGTTGACTTTAACAAATTAACTCATCACAGATACTAGGACTAAAATGTTGTATTCGGTGGAGAGTTTTCTCATCGGCAATCATCCCATATCTTGTGAAACCAAAATAGCAGACAGGTTCACTCACTCATTTCTATAAAACCTTAAAAATCATCAGCGAATCCCTATACAAATATGTTTAGAAATATGTTTAGATTTATGGAACATTAAAGATAAAATAACCTTGTTTCTACCCTTAATGTATACATATTAACATGTGTAAAATAGATATTATTGACATAATTCGTGATACGAATTTTGTTATAATAACTAGGTATTGGAGATATAATCACAAGACCTACCACATAAACCCTTTATATTGTCATTGCCTTGACATGAAGCATCCTTAACTACAGCATGCAGACCTGGATTGGTGCATGTCAATGTCGCACAAAGTCCATTTTCGACGGAAGATCATTGTATTGTACCTTTATATGCTGAATAACAAAATAAACATAAACATATTAATATGTTAGAGAGAAAATTGGACTTCGCAGACATCACATGTACATATCAGAAGTATACATTGAATTTGACATAAGATCGAATTGTATGGTGTAATCGCAGTTAGGTCTGATTCGTTTTACACTGAAAAGCATGCGTATTTTAAGGCTTATCACGGAGACAATTCGCACATTTTTACTATTAATTTACAAGGTATCAGGCGGATTTTAAGTTGAAATTCTATCAAAAAACACGTATGAAACTCGTTATATATATAATGTCATCAATACAAAAGGATCAAATAACCCGGTTTTTTATATATCTATATATGATGATTGAATGACAAGTTAAAGATGGAAAAACTCGTGTTGCATATTTTATGTTTTGAATGTATATTTTACTTACTCTCGTAAACTAAAACACCTTTATCAGTTTTTGTAACGCATAACGAAAGGTTTGCAACATCGGCAAACTGTATTTGCATGTTGCTCAAACAGGAACATCTGTTGGTTTCTTTCTAAAAAAACGAACATTGGCGACCTTCATTATTTATTAAACTGAATGAATAATATTTCAACATCAGGATCAAAACATGTTGAACATTTATCTTGACGACATGAGAAATTAGGTCCTTTATAATTTGAAGCGTACTTGCTGTGCCATTTGAAACACGAAGACTTTTTTTTATTTAAGCTGGTCTTCGCAAGCCTTGGTGTCATTTTTTAGATTGTAATCTTGCAATAAAGTGTGTGAATAAATAATCATTTAAACAGTTTGGGTTCATGCGCTATGGATATTAGAAAAATACCGCACAAGGACATTGTAATATCCCAACAAACGGACGCTCTATTGTAGTCAGTATGTATAAAAACATACCAATTACTTCATGCTACCTTGATTCTTACCAATTGTTTTCTGATTCCACCAACAAAGTCGATGTCTACAATGTTTGAGAACGATTAAAGAACCTTGAGTGGGAAGATATTTTTTCCTCAATGGAAGATACACAAATATTGAGATTTAATAATTACATGAAAACCAAAATATCTCGTAGAACACTCTCGCTGACACAATCCAGCTGATGCCACGTTGTACACAGTACTTGGTTTTATGCTCACCCGAAAACAACCTAAAAAATTATATGTGTTTTCTTTTTATATTTGCGGTGGTTTTTAAGGGTCTGTCTTCCCTATGTTGTTGTCATAAGAGATATCTTAATTTATTTATATTTGTAAAGTCACCAGATATAGTGTGCAGCAGTAGTTGGCAATAAGGCAAACAAATCAATAGATAAATACAATTATTAATTCTAGCATATTATAATGCAAATATAAATCACGTAAGTATAAAACAAGTTTTGCTTATTGAACTTGTGTTAGCACTATCCATATAACAAGTCTAACTATGTTGCTTTCGGGAAAAGAGAGACGGCATTGTAGTTCCGACTTAAGGAACATATTTGCTAGTGTTTGTGAAACGTATACTCTCAACCAATTCGTGATTACGTCCCTTAAGTTTGACCTGCAGTAAACCCCCAAAACAAGAGTGTCAAATTTAAACCTTTTACTCAGATGAAAGTCTTTAACCTAAAGCTAATTTTTACGATTAATGTAATGTAATGGTGTAAGCTTTCACAATGTTAATTTCTTATTCTCACACGTATCATACCATATTCTCCATCATATGGCTAAAACTATCTTACATGTATGTTAATGTTACAGACTCCAATATAAGAATTAAATCTTACGCACTACTTGTGCAAATTAAGACGACTCGAGCGAAAAAAAAATCAGCAAAACATTTAAAAAAATTTTCATTTCAAATTTTGTTTTGTACAATGTTAGTTGTTCCTTTATGATATGATACAAAACTCAATCAAATAAATCGAATCGTTTTGCCCAAGATGACTTTTAAAATGTTTATATAATTGATAAAAAGTTCAAATTATCTGCCTTTGGTGCAAAAATGCCATGTTTTCAATAACATTGAAATATATTTTTTTTACTCATCCCTTTTTTTTTTTTTTTTGAGATGTATTCAAACAATAGTTAAATTTAAGCGATTTCTGTAATTAGGTTATTTTTGTATTTCGATATTACTTCTATTTCTCCTATTAGTTCAACAGAAAAAGGTACCTTTACAAAAATGCATGCTTCTTTCGAAGGCAAATTGTGAGCTTAAGTGAACGGTGACCTTATTTATTTTCTATTTATTTTTATTTCAACTATATGATAAAGTTCATTGATATACATAAAAAAAGCGAAATCCTATAAAAAAAAGATTTATAAATACCCTCGATCCCCCTTGATTATTAAGGAAGAGCGACAAAAGTCAACTGTTCAACTGGTTAATATTGATTGGTACAATGTGTTTGTACAAAAAAAGTTTTTGCAGTGTTTGATCTCACGACAGATGAAAAGCCTGATATTTCAAATAGTTTGTACTATCACGTACAACATAAATATAAACACAAATTTCGATAAGATAGTAAAAAAGGCACGAAAAAATAAGTGTTACCGTTTTATTAAGATTGTTTAATAATGTTTAGTCACTTGTCAAACGTATTAACACGAAGATGTATTTAAAGCAGTTCATAAATATCATGTTGCAAAACTTTTAAGCAAAACAGTTCTAAATATTTTAAATACAGTTCATTAAGACATCTTACCCCGAATTTCTATCCAATCAGTCAACTGTGTATAAATACCATCCCCTGTCCAAAATTCTTGACCATGTAATTTAGTGATTTTACTCAAGACTAAAGGATCATTTTCTAGGCCATATATGCCACACTTGTCGCTTGCATCTATCGCTGTTATTCCATCTGGATATATCTTGAGATCAAGTGCATGAAATACATCTTAAAAAATGAACAATAAAATTAATTAAAACATGTTTAAATCACTTACGGATTTTTGTAGTTATGACTTTAATACATAATATAGACATTAAGATTATTCCAAATGCGATATATCTCCTCATGACACCAAATGAAATTTACAGCTATAGGTCACTGAACGGCGTTCACCGACGAGTTAAGCCCATACCACATAGTCAGCTACTAAAAGTCTATAAGAATGTGCACATGAATAATAGCACATTGCAGTACGTTATTTGACACAAAAAAAATAAAAAAAATACAATCGAGCTAAATTGTGGTAAATCATACATAATAACGAAGTAAAAATTGTCTTGTTCGACTCTCAATATTTTGTCTTTAGGTATTTAATTGCAAGTTTAAAAAAGAGGGGCGAAAGATAACAGATGGGCATCAAACTCATAGATCGAAAATACATTGACCACGTTATGGCTAAAAATGACAAACAGACTATCATATGACACATGAAACAACACAGAAAACTAAGGACTAAGCAACACGAACCCCACCATTAATTTTCTTTCAGAATAATGACTCTGCTTTTGTAAGAAACCAACTCAATAAACAACATGAATTTTTTTATGGGAATTACAAACAGCTTTATATTATACCAGATCATAAGCAAGCCAAACATTTAACAAAGTACATGCTTAGTAACGTAACCATAACAAGGGTGTGAATAAAACGGAGATTGTTATCAATACATATACCGAATATGAAGAATAATAATTTCTAGCATAAGTCCATAGACAAACATATATTTTCCAAAAAGAAAACAATCCCATACATGTGTAACATGAAATATAACAATCGGAGAAACAAGCGGTTACTGAAATTAGCACGGGTATATAAATCGAAAAATGCCGAAAAAAGTTATCAAAGGTACCAGATTATAATTTAGTACGCCAGACGCCCGTTTCGTTTACATAAGACTCATCAGTGACGCGCGTATCAAAATAGTTATAAAACCAAACAAGTACAAAGTTGAAGAGCACTGAGGATTCAAAATTCCAAAATATTGTGCCAAATACGGCTAAAGTTATCTATTCCTGGGATAAGAAAATCCTTAGTTTTTCGAAAAATTAAAAGTTTTGTAAACAGAAAAAAAAAATAAAAATGACCACATAAGTGATATTCATGTCAAAACTGAAGTGCTGAAAGCAATACAATGAGAAGAGTAGTACACACAAGCAGTGTTTAGGGAGATAACTCTTACAAAAATAAGTATTCGGTTAATTGGTTTCAATTCAAAAAGCGTATAACTGTTCGACATAATATGCAAAATATCTAAGCGACATCTATTGAAATAACAAAACAGCGCATATAAAAATAAGGTAGAAGAACAAACAAATGAAAAAGTGGAAAGATCTATAATCTGAACAAAATCATAAAGGCACTAATATAAGAAAATATTGAATATTTCAGACGAAAAAAAATAGCTACATTTATAATGCAATAAACAAGGAAAGTAGACAAAAAATCTTATACATTTTGTTCGACAATGTTGATTATACCATGTGAATGCTCTTATAGTTTTTGTGAGCCCTGAACCCTACACTGACACAATCAAAAGAATTTCAGTATCAGCATAAAATAGGAACAAACTGTAAACATGAATAACGGAATAAACTCGTCAAAACTACGGGGCTTCTTATTTGGAACACCAGCGGGTTGTTTTCAAACGACTCACCAGTAGTGCGTGAATTAAACCTTTGGAAGGCTTAATAAGAACAAAGCTAACTATCATTAGGAACCAATAATTCCATGAAGTTGTGTCAAATACAAATCAGTCAATGTGTGCCTTTTAGTAGTACATTCTGATTATTTCGTATAACTTTCTTTTAGTATCTTTTTAGTAAACTGTCAACTTATAGAAAACGAATCAATGATATTCATAGTCAACATTTCAAAGATCTTATAATAACGAATTACATGCCCTTCCTTATAAGCTAGTGTATAAATCGATGCACATCCAACGCATTTTCCGCTAAAACGTTTTATTCACGGTGACAAAATATAAGTATCGACAGTATATTTGGTCATTAAAAGTGTGAAGAATGAATAAATAAAATTCGACTTAAGCAAATAATATTATCTACAAAAAAAATCCATTTAGATTCCACTACAGATAATATCAAAAATATTTTATAAACACCTTAATTTATAATGTTAACAAATGATCTCAGGCATAGCACACAATGTATACATCGCAGATGAATATAAACAGCTGAACAAGATCTATGAACAAATTCAAACCTACACATTAGAAATACATACTTCCACTCTCAAGCGGAAACTACCTAAAGAAAAACAGGTATAGTCATGTAATTATATTGTCTGTTCTTTGGCTGTATGCAGCCATGGAGTAAATAAAAAACAAAGTTAGACTCATAGAGATGTATAGTTGAACTAGTAATAAATAACGATATTTGTTTCATTTAACTTTTTACGGATGGATGTTATTATTGAGTTCACACACAGTTGTGCAAGTTGTTAATGTAATTGTTCATATTAATAAAATATTGTTGATGAAGGAACTTCCTATTAATATCATGTACAGGATAATGTATTTGAACTAATATTTCCGCTAGACGCTTATCTATTTTCAAAAAGGACAAAGATATAACTTTTCATTTCTAATTTTCAATAAACCTTACCTGTTACATGCAATAGCCAAAGAATAACACATATCCATGTATTTTTAAATCTCTGTATCATATTGTCAGTATTGTCAGTTGATGTGAAACATTTCAACAATCAGGAAGTTAAGATTGTTATCGTTAAAGTTTTGTGTAGTTACGTGTGTCTTATTTGTTAATTAGTATTATCGTCAGTAAAAAGTTGTAAACTCTTCCTGAATAACATGTGATTAGATGACTATTAATTTTGTTTGAGGTGTTTTTCATCAATGTAACTTTAAAATATTTACTTGTATGCGTGTATTGTAAATGATAATACTACGTGCATTACCTGCACATCCAACATTTTTTTAATGTTTCATATAAACAGCAAAGCAAAATTATGAGTAATTGTTCGAAAACTTTAAAATCCGACTTTCTTTCGGAAACATACATGCAACATATAAAGTTCATGAAAATTGAAAGATAGCTCATAACAATATATATGAAAATTTACAAAAGTTGCTTGCAAATGTTCAAAAAAAGAGTTTCGATTTATTGTCCAACAACTGGAAAATCCCTCTTGTAATGAAAAAACCCTTAACTATGCCAAATCGGAAACGTAAAATCTTTAATTTATAAAAATTGAAAGTGATCTTACCTATATCTATTAAGTTAATTAATGTATATACAATTAACCAATCTTTTATACAATCTTGTAATAGCGTGTTCCAGTTATTGTCCCCTGACATGTTAGCGACAGACAGACAGACAGATAGACAGACGGACAGACGGAAAGACAATCGTATACCATAATACGTCTCGTACACTGGCATATAAAAACACAAACAAAGACAGAACTCTCAACATAGACAGATAACTGTATGGTATCAATAGACAAATGCATGTTAATAACTCATGTTGATGTCTTGTGTTTGCCAAACATTTATTTCAATACCTGCAGTCTCTTAATTTTACAAACATTTAATCAGGCAGAATGCAAATTGACTCATAACATGCATTCATTTTATTCGTTTTCCGGAGCTAAAAATAGGTTTACTGTAAAGCACAGTATACACAGTCTCCGACAGTTTTGTGAAAAAATTGGGGGTTTGATGTTAAAAGCACGAAATTTGTCATAAAAGTTGTTTTGGCTACTTAAAAATGATAAGGTATCCACCTAGTAATATCAATCGACGTATTACCCAAAATTGCCGCCATAAAATAAATAAAATCCATATACTTCTATTCCACTATTATAAGACAAATTTTACATGACAGTTGTGTGGGTATGACTTATAGACTCCTTAAAATTTTGATATGGCGGCCTTTTCCAAGATGGCCGTCTCACAATATCAAAATAAGCAACGGTCACTTAAACAAAGTTAGTTTGAAATGTTATAGTGCTGGATGTTTCGAACAATATAACCTATGCACCGAGCTTAAATTTTCAAAATAGCGTCTTTTTCCAGGAAGCCAGCTATAAGTTATCAAAACTGACAAAATGCATAATTATAAGGTTAACAATTGTTTTGTTTTGACGTACCTTCAGTAAAACTAAGTGACTTATGATACAAGTACATGCAACATGTATATACTCCAACCAAAACATCGAAAGGTTTGTAAAGAAATTATAGAAAACATATACATAACTACCTGTACCATACTTGCAAAGACGAAGTCTACAACGATTGGTCACGCCTATATGCTGGTTTAATTTGAATATATGTATGTATGACAACAAGTCATAGATATGCTTCAAAAACAGCTATTTCAAAAGATTTAATAGACAATACTGTTGTCAACAGTCATCAAAACGGGCGTATAACGTCTCCGCAATTTTAGCAAAAATCCAGTTTTGCCTTTCCGCATTTTCGGTTATTACTTTCCGAAAAAATTGATATTGCATTACCGCTTTTTAAAATGTAAAAAATTAGTAATAATGATATATGAGCCAGTCCATGCGAAAAGGTACAAAAAGTCCTTTTGATAAACTTTACAGGACAAGTTATCAAAGTTTGTTATAATATTTTTGAAAAACGGTTTGATCCGAAAAAAATTACATTAATGTAAACATTCATAAGATTGTCAATTCTATCCCGAATTTGTCAATTAAAACAGCAAACGACGTAGAAATATCTGAATTTCTGGTATTTGAGCAAGTGTAAAATCATTTGTTCCCCGGACTAATGCTATACCGACCAGGAACTTAAAATTTTACGACACTAGAGAGACAAAAGCCAATGATTTTCTTCCGTTTTACCGGTTTTAAGGAAAGTAAGACAACATTAAAACATGAGGGAAAATACAAAAACTATGACCTCTTGTGTTTTAGAAATTGAAATTTAAGTTAAGTTAAGTTATTTAATATTATATAAATCAACCGTAGTTGCACGGGATTCGATTGCATTGATATCAGCATCGTAAGCGAGAGCCTTATCCCCACTGCTACCGGGGTTAACATTAACAATTGGCAAATCAAACCATTTAAACTGTACTTTGAAAATGATTGAAATATATGAAATAATTCATTAAAATTCATGATAAAACTAAAAAGGGGGGGTCTCAACACTTGCAGGTGCGTGTAGCTCACAGCTTAAGAATATGAGGAAAAGTAAATGTGTTTTTATGAATCACAAGTCTACTACCAATAATTATGTACACTTTTTAGAATTTCGAAAAAATTTCGTTTTTGTACCTCTTCGCATGGACTGGCTCATATAAGACTTCATTTTATTATAGTATTTTTTTCTTGATTTGTATTTTATTATGGATTTCTTTGGTATAAAGCGAAGATATTGGACATTTTTCTCGTTTGTTATGTTTTATCATGTTTACATTTGTGATTTTGTAGCCTTTTATAGCTTATTGCTTATTGTTGAAGGCTGAATGGTGACATATAGCTGTTAATTTCTGTGTGATTTGATCTCAAGTAGTTTAGTGGTTGTTGATGGTTCATGTCTGTACTCATATTTGATATTTTGTAAAATGTTTAGTAATGCATAATTTTTGTTTGAAATGTTTCACACTTTGCATATCGGGCCTTTTCTAGACGACTTTACAGTATGGGTTTTGTCATTATTAGAGGCCTAAAGTTTGCCTATGATTGCTTACATCCAATTCACACTGATTTAAATTTGTTGGAATATTTGTTACTGGGCGTGTTACCCACCGAACACTACCGAAGAACAAAAAATAAAACACGCCCCCAGGTTTACCTGGCAAACGGAAGAGGCATACATAAAAAATAAAAATGCGGAAACGTAAACAACCTTTATCAAAATCAATATAAAGAGTACTACAAAATTGCGAAAACGTAGGAATTCTTATGCGAAACGTAGTGCCAAATTGCGGAAAAGTAAAACGCCGATCAAAACAATAGTTGATTTTCGTTTTCAAATATTATGCAGTCCAATTGTTCCATTGCGCCAAAACCGACGTTATTCATTTCTAAAAGGCCTCTGTTTTATTCTTCTTTAAAATTTCATTTATTTCACTCAGAGCCATCTCCTAAGGTCAAGAATTGTCAAGAAATGGCTTTAGTGATTACAAAGTTTAATTCACTGTATAAAAATATAAAAGCTTTAAGTTCAGTCTTAAGATATGAGATATAATGAACCTCACGTAAATTAGGTGAAGAAAAAAAAACAGATTGGGAAACATGTACAGATAAATCAGAAAAGAAAAAGAGAAACAATTAAAAACCAATTGTTCAGAGAACAATTGAAGGTCTTTCCACAAAAACATTGTATTTTAATATGAAAGGTGTAAAAATAGGTTTAAAATGTCATTTCAATCGTCAAATGATAGCTTATTGTACGCTGATTCCCAAAATATATGGTTTCTAAACAATATTTTTTTAGATAAGGGAGATAATTTCTTACTTACGGTTTCAAAAACTCTATTTCCGATAATATTTGACTATTTACTTGACACTGATTCCAAAAATATCTTTTTTTTATACTTTTATGTAATAAAGTACAATAAATAGCTACTTCCGGTTTACACAAGGTCACTTCCGGTTGTTTTTTTAAGTTTAAATGGTTTGATACCGTTTGTCAAAAAGTCTCATGACTTTATTATGTATACAGATGGGGTAAAAGCAAAGGTCAAAATCTAGAACGTCAAATTAAGCTATGACCTTGTGATCAATTTCAAGGTCATTAACCAAGAACCTCAAATCAAAAGACCATAGGTCTTAATTATGTTTAGTTAATGAGTTATATCACCATACGCGTATTTTTAAATACCAAAGGGGAGAAAACTCCCTTTCACATTCAACGTACCCTTGCAATCAAAATTTACGTGTTACGACATGTCACAACAAACGATTTAGAAAAAATAATTTGTCGATATCTTAAACGTTTTTTGGAAATGAGTGGAAATGAGCCATATTCAAAAATTAGAATATGACCTTGACCTTTGACCTTGACCTAATTTTCATTTTTTTGGACCAAGGACCTCAAATCAAAAGATCCTAGGTCTCTATCAATTATGGTTTACCAGTTAGAAATGCAATTCACTTATATCAAATGAATAAGGGGAAATAACTCTCGTATGGAGCATTCATATCACTTCGGTCAAAATAGGACAAATCATGCAAAGGATATAACGAGCAATTTTGTAAAATAAATTTGTCATAATATTTTACGTTTGCGAAGGAGTTGCGCTCACAAGGAAAACAGTGTTTGGGGAGATTACTCCTACAAAGAAAAGTTTTCGGTTACGCAGGGTAAATTTCAAAAGCACATCAATTGTTCGATTTCATATACCAAATATCTAAGCGACATATTGCAAAACAAATGTTTATCGCAAGAACAAAATTAAGCGGAAGAAAAAAAAAAAAATTCAGAGAACAATTGAAGGTCTTTCCATCCTTTTTGATATGAAAAGTTGTGAAACTAAGTTTAAAATGTCATTTCAATTGTCAAATGATAGCTCCTAGTAAGCTGATTCCAAAAATATATTGTTTCCATACATTTTTTTTTAAATAAGGGAGATAATTTGTTACTTCCGGTTTGAAAAATGTTACTTCCGATTATATTTAAATATTTACTTGAAACCGATTCCAAAAATATCTGGAAGTGACCTTTTGTAAACCGGAAGTAGCTATTTTTTGTACTTTATTAAGATAAAAGTATATAGAACCAGATATTTTTGGAATCGGTTTCAAGTAAATATTTAAATATAATCGGAAGTAACATTTTTCAAACCGGAAGTAACAAATTATCTCCCTTATTTAAAAAAAATGTATGGAAACAATATATTTTTGGAATCAGCTTACTAGGAGCTATCATTTGACAATTGAAATGACATTTTAAACTTAGTTTCACAACTTTTCATATCAAAAAGGATGGAAAGACCTTCAATTGTTCTCTGAATTTTTTTTTTCTTCCGCCTAATTTTGTATGCGTTTGGTGATATAACTCATTAACTAAATATAATTAAGACCTATGGTCTTTTGATTTGAGGTCCTTGGTTTATGACCTTGAAATTGATCTCAAGGTCATAGCTTAATTTGACGTTCTATATTTTGACCTTTGCTTTTATTCTATATGTATACATGATAAAGATATACAACTTTTAGAAAAAGGTATCAAGCCATTCAACCTTGAAAAAAAACAAGGTTAAATGGCTTGATACCTTTTTCTAAAAGTTGTATATCTTTATCATGTATATGACATCAATTTCAAGGTCATAAACCAAGGACCTCAAATCAAAAGACCATAGGTCTTAATTATATTTAGTTAATGAGTTATATCACCAAACGCGTATTTTTTAATACAAGAGGGGAGAAAACTCCCTTTCACATTCAACGTACGCTTGCAATCAAAATTTACATCTTACGACATGTCGCAACTAACAATTTAGTAAAACTAATTTGTTGATATCTTATACAGTCTTTGGATATAAGTGAAAATAAGCCAAATTCAAATATTAAAATATGACCTTGACCTTTGACCTTGACCTAATTTTCATTTTTTGGGACCAAGGACCTCAAATCAAAAGATCCTAGGTCTCTATCACTTATGGTTTATAAGATAGAAATTCATATCACTTATATCAGATGCATAAGGGGAAATAACTCTCATATGGAGCGGTCATATCGCTTCGGTCAAAATAGGACAAATCATGCGAAGGATATAACGAGCAATTTTGTAAAATAAATTTGTCATAATCTTTTACGGTTGCGAAGGCGATGCGCTAACAAGGAAAACAGTGTTTGGGGAGATAACTCCTACAAAGAAAAGTATTTGTTTACGCAGGGTAAATTTCAAAAGCGCATAAACTGTTCGATATCATATACAAAATATCTAAGCGACATATTGCGAAACAAATGTTTATCGCAAGAACAAAATTAGGCGGAAGAAAAAAAAAAAAAAAAAAATAATCAGAAGAAAAACAATAGGTCTTTCCACAGAAAAGTGGAAAGACCTAATTATACTATATAGTCATCAAAGGTAACAGGATGATAACTTAATACGCCAGACGCGTGTTGTGTCTACATAAGACTAATTGGTGACTCTCAGATCAAAATAGTTAGAAAGCCAATTAAGTACAAAGTTGAAAAGCATTGAGAACCCAAATTCCAAAAGTTTTGCTAAATACGGCTAAGGTAATCTTTGCTTTGGATAAGAAAATCCTTATCATTTCGAAAAATTCAAAGTTTAGTAACAGGAAATTTATGAAAATGGCCATATAATTGATATTCATGTCAACACCAAAGCTCTGACTACGAGGGTGGTGATAGCAGTGATGACGAATACGAAACATCCACCAGCAGCGACATCGACCTAGTGCTGTAAATAGTTATCAATGGTACTAGGCTTATAATTCAATACGCCAGACGCGAGTGTCGAATACATAAGACTTATCACTGCCGCTCAGATAACAATATGCCATATGTGAGTTAATTAAATAGATTTGTTTTTTTTTTTTGTTTTTTTTTTGTGGTAGAAAACAATCAAAAAAAATTAAGATAGCTCATTTCCAAAGAAAAAAAAATACCAACAAAATATCCTCAGATAAGTGAAATATATCATTGGTTTATTTTTTAACTTATCATTCCCTTCAATAAACTTATTCTAAATGTTATCAATTCAACAATGTAATAACATTTTTTCATTAAAGCTTTTATTTGTTTCAATAATGATTTTGTTATCAGAAAATTTATTTGTACTAAAATAATGTTATTATATATATGCATATTCATGCAGGGCTCTTCTTTCTGTCGATACATGTTGCATAGCCAAACGTCTTTTATTTCTCTGACTGATATCGGCGGCTTAACACTTAGTCCATTTAATTTGGATGTGTACTGATTAGTTTAGTCTAAGATGTCTGATATTTTTATTTGTGGTAATTATCTAACAAAAACTAGCTGTCATTAACTGCAAATATTCTCAGATGTGTACTGAGTGGATTTTTGTGGTGGGAATGAATAAGTCGAACTCAGTGTTAGTACGTGGGTTTGCTTTTTATATATATGGTGAATTTAGCATTTTTCAACTTATGTTTGTTTTCTTTTGTTCACATGTTGTGCTATATCATAACATTTCCAGGTTAGGTGGAGGATTTATCGTCCGCTAATACATATTTATCCACCAAATTATTTATGTGCATGTTCAGATTCGGGAGCATGTACTGCATTAGTTGTCCAAAGCTTTTGATTTGGATATTTGTATTTTGTCCATTATTTTTTACAAAAATCAGGCAGTTAATAGTTTGTGTTTTATTTGGCATTTCCCTGCTTTTTATACTTTACGCATTGTTAAAGGTCATTAGGCGACATATAATTTTTAATTTCTTTGTCTATTGGTTTATAGTAGAGAGTTTTTTCATCGGTAAACATGACACATTTCTATATTTATAACCTCAGTTGCGGGAAGCAAGCCAATTAATAACTGCACGTTAACAGTTTAAAAAGAAGATACAAGCACGTTTAAAGCACGTAAGGGATGTTGTATGGTCAAGGAAATGAAAAATGTTGTTCAATGATCACAATATGATATAAAACGTGCAGTGTGGTCATGTTGAAAAAAATATCCTGATATTTGTTTTAAATTAAAATATCCTTTTGGCGTCTTTCGCACTTTATTTTGCTTCGTTGCTTGAACCTGTTTTGATTGTGACGTCAAAATTCTACGGGATCATGTCAAAATATTTTTTAAGCGCTCCGCTTTCTTTTTAATTGAGTGCGACTGATAATACTTTTAAAGAAGAAACATGTGTTTGACGTTTTGAACTTTTTGTTTTACAATGAACATAATGAATCAGTCTGTTTTTGTTTGTGAGATATACCTGAATATACGAATAGATATCAATTAATAGGTGTTTTGTCCAAGTGTTTAGGTCCAGCCAGTACCTGATGCATGTGTATAATGAAGTTAAAACGTGCGACGGACGTTTTAACTTACATACCAGATATATTGATGTTGTTTCGTATAAGTAGGAAAGTAAGTAAGCAAATAGTTTATTTTAGTGTCACGCTTTAATATAGATCATCATATACAATATAAAAATCTTTAATAACCATATTAGATCCCTGCCTTTAAGACACACGAGACACTTTCATCCTTTTCAAAATAAAGATATATGCTATAATGTTAAAATAAATATTTAATTAATAAAATATTTGATAAGATACAAAAAAATCTAGAAACTCGTTTAAGTGCATTTATACAATTAAGGAAGATTAACAGATTTATCTTCCAACGTTTAAACATAATATGCAATAGCTTGGCTAATACAACTTGGGCATTATCATAGTTCATAATACAATCATACTTTTCATCAGAGTGAAAACCATTAAAATGGTTGTTAAGAGCATTTATGTATTTAAAATATTCTTCTCGTATATCTGAGTAAAAATTGCAGTTTATTAAAAAATAGTGTTCTGTCTCTTTAAAATTGTCATTGCAGATAAGACAAAGTTGGGTTGGTCGGCTTGGTGAAACGTCTGATCTCAACAGAAAGCGGCAGTGATTCACATAGAAAGTTCCATATAATGCGACCATGATCAAGACATTATACTGTTTAACATATAAACTGGTTTTGTAATTGTTTTTAAACCTTCTGAATGTTCTTAGATTGTTTCCTTTTACAAATTGTTTATCGTCAAAAACATCAATTAACATTTGTTCCTGATCTTTAACTGTTCAATTCTTTTAATCCGTTTTTAGCTTTTGTTATATTTATATTTAACAA
The DNA here is from genome assembly GCA_037788925.1 of Mytilus galloprovincialis. Taxonomy (NCBI): domain Eukaryota; kingdom Metazoa; phylum Mollusca; class Bivalvia; order Mytilida; family Mytilidae; genus Mytilus; species Mytilus galloprovincialis. The sequence goes on from CM075339.1 coordinate 16,259,774, forward strand.
TGCCATCAAAGTGCGAGGTTTGGCATGCCACAAAACTAGGTTCAACCCACCATTTTTTTCTTTAAAAATGTCCTGTACCAAGTCAGGAAAATGACCATTGTTATATCATAGTTCGTTTAGAACTGTGTGTGTAACATGTTTACGTTTTGTTTCCGTTGTGTCGTTTGTTTTCTCCTATTTTTGAATGTGAATTCACATTACTATAACACGTGTCACGGTACTTTTCTATCCCAAATTCATGTATTTGGTTTTGATGTTATATTGGTTATTCTCATTGGATGTTTCTAATGCTTAGTCCGTTGCTGTGTGTGTTACATTTTAATGTTGTGTCGTTGTTCTCCTCTAATATTTAATGCGTTTCCCTCAGTTTTGGTTTGTTACCCCGATTTTGTTTTTTTTGTCCATATATTTATTAGTTTTGAACAGCGGTATACTACTGTTGCCTTTATTTGTTTGGTTGTAATGTTGAGATCGTTTAACAATTGTAATTCATATTTTCTCATTAAAGCTAATACACGTAAATGACAGGATCTTTGTTTTGTCATAACTTAATTTCATGAATAGTCCGAACTATTCTACTATCCTCTAAATTAGTAAGTTTAAAAACTAATTTCATAACTTCAATGTTCTTTTTTGTTTTCCATAACATATCACAACGAACAGATAATTTGGTGGAGTTTTTAAGGCCACTATTTTGCAGAACTTCTAGTTGCTTATGTTCCGATATACCCAAAAAAATTGTTCAATACAACACAACAGGTTAAACAAGGTTTTCATATTATGTTTCGTGTATATCATAGTCCATTCTGCCACAGTCTAAAAATTAAGTACAAAGTGCCGACAAAGCTCGACTGGCCGATTTTCTTATTTCTCTAACTGTAAACTTGGAGTCTAGGTGTTTATCTATCTACATGCCACGATACCTATATTTGCTTTCGTATCTTTCAACGATATTCCCACAAGTAAAAGCAAAGTTAGATCGAGCGTGTCGATCCACATATGAAATAAGTTAAGATGAAATATATGTGTAGGACTATGAGGTGCGATGGGGACGCTGTAGTGCGATGGTCACGCTGAAGTGCGATGGTCTACGCCGACGAGCGATGGTCCGTACGCTGAAGTGCGATTGTCTATTTGACGCATGATCGCTAGTCAAACTTCCTTTCTACAGACGTTTACGTTTATCATTATAAGTATTTTTTTCATATATTTTTTAATTTACATTCATTGTTGTCTTTGGCTGTCCTTAATTTAATTACATACTAAATGAGACCTCATACTCTTCGATTTCCTAAATGTGGACATTATTCTATATTATAATTTTATCTAGGCTATACGTTGTTTCTCTCATGGGTGCCTCGTATATAATCATTTTAATGAAGAGAGTTCGTCTGCAGACCAAAAGGTATTTAGAAAATGTCACGCACCATCGCTCGCTAAACAGAACATTTTGTAGATTTACCCTATCTATCAAACATACTCCCCGTTTCGCGTATTATTAAAATATTATAAGACCCGTATAATGTCAGTAACTGCTAGAAGTCCTTTTTTATTCAGTTTATCATTGTCATTTTGCTTATACAATTACTTAATTTTGCTACCTATTCTAACATCGGACACTTTCTGCTTGGAAACTGAATTTGAATGTGTACATTTATGTTTTGTTTTTTATAGAGGTAATGGGGAACGGGGTTGATTGTTCACTAATAATGTTTAAACCCATCGCATTTTGCGCCTGTGCAAAGTCAGGAGACTCCGGCCTTTTTTTAATCTTGTATGATTTTAAAATTTAGTTAATTTTTGTGATTAGGAGTTTAGTATGACGTTCATTTTTAATGAACTAGTACACTTTTTAGTCCATTGACCAGCTGAAGTCTGTGTCCAGGTGTGAGCTTTGTTCAGTGTGTTGATGACCACCCTTAGGTGGCCTTTAGTTGTTGTTTTTTTCACTCTTTGGACGAGTTGTCCTTTTGAAACATTCCCCATTTCAGAGCAATTGACTTATACATCGACAAGAAAAGCTAAGCAAATGGGGTTTGTGTAGACCATCTAACTTCAGCGTTACTGACATCGTATTTCTGCGTAACTATCAACAAAATAGTCTCAAAATATCACCATCGCATATCAGCGTGATCAAAAATGCACTTCATTGTCAAACCTTCGGATTTCAGTGTGAGTTCAGAGTCCTACATATTTATAAACATAACTGAACAAAAATATATGTATTCAATATTAATATGCTTTCCTTTATTATAAATAAACACAGCACCATTAGTAAAAAAAATCAAATCATGCGATTTTTATCGTTGACGATTATTCGAGACCACCGGTGTCGTGTGCCCTGAAATAAATTTCTATTAGACTTATTGTAATATTAACATATTTACTATTTATGATAAGCAGATCATTAAATTTCTTTAAAATGCGTTTCATACACTAATGACATACACTTGTGTTTTGTGTACAGCTATGTGTCTTTTTGTCTTTTATACTGTTAATGTTTGTTTGTCTTACCCTTATCTTTTGAAGTGGTATACACCAATGTTGAACAAAGCATATTTTAAAATTGGGTAGGAAATGTTATTGTTTGGATTGATAATTTGGAACAGCAAATATATAAAGATGTATTGACTTAAATTTTTAAGATTTAATTCAAAGTAGTATCAGTAACAATGTTTGTATCTAATCTTTATTTTCCCCTACTACAGTTGTTAAATTTTATTGATACCAACATCTGTGCAACATAATCAACTTCTTTCCCAACGACGGGAATATTTAATCTGTTATTGATGATATCTCTTTTGGCATTATGCCGATAACATATTTCACTGTTTTGCAGATTCATTAACTTCGTCATATACTGGTGAGATCTGTTCATCAATGTCACAATTCCGGTTTGATATTGCTATTGCATCTCTATGTTTTGTACAGTCAAGGTCGTCGTATGTTGTCGCTGAACAGTTCACATGGCTAGTGTCTTCATAATCACGAGTATTTGACTTTGTAAAACTTCCTTTTGATCTGTAATGCAAAATCAAATAAATATCATACATATACTTTGTTGATAGTTCGAAACTGTTTAAAATAATTTTGAAAATATTTTGAATTTCCTTCATCGGATGTCTAACTCCGATGCCGGGTGCATTCACTATAGCACCTTTGAAATGATCTTCTACCCAATCTTACACGTCCAACACACAATATCTGCCTTTGAATATCATATTGTTTTTGTCCAGTTCATGAACGGGTCGCACATTGTAAATGCAATTTTTGTTTTACAAACAACGCCTCCTTGTGAAAGAAATGTTGTATTCATAGATGGTTTTGTTTGTGTGCCTTCTGGTTACTTGATATTTTAATAGATTTGAAATTAACTCAAATATAAAGTTTCATGAATATTTTATGACGAGAAAATCCAGGGCCTTAGATATGATGGCTCAGCATAAATTAACAGTTAACAGTATGCATAGTTTATCTAAATCTCTTTGTGCAATTTAAATTAATTAATACGCAAAAATGTATGAACTCTCCGTAGTCATTGATAAATATAGGAAACATTTTACGGCTATTTAAAAGATTAAATGGCCAGTGAAAAACTAAATTGTACATATAAACTTTCCTGTCTATGATATAATTTTTTACAAAACTTTTTCATTATAAATATGGTACAGTTTTGGTCTTAAAAGGGGTTCCTAAAGGGAATTACTTTTTTCTCTTTTCACAGAACATGAGAAGTGCTACTCACAAATATGCACATGTAACTAGACAAAGGAATCCATACACTAAAGATTGTAAGCATTAGAGTCTCTGGTGGTCGGACATTGAATCATTGATTATAATGACATATGATCTTATGTTAATATGTTGTAAATATTTGACAAAACTTGCAATACTCAGCTCCACTTGCTAACATATTATCCATTTTGTCAGCAAAATACGCATATATAAAGTACCACTAAGGGATGCTAAAATTAGCAATAAAGAGTCCTCCCTTTTTTCAAACTAAACAATCAATTTTGTTGTCTTCTCACCTCAATTTGCATACAACCAGCACAACTAACACAGAAATCACAGAACATGCACCTAGTACTCCACCAATTACTGCACCTGTTAATGACGGATATATGAATATTTTAAATGTGGCTACGTTTCAATGACAAATGCTGATATTGTTTGTTATTATTTTTTTTTAATTCAGTTTAAACTGTACTATGTTATGATTGAAAATATTTGCTATATACATCTTTTGATTGTTGTTATACAGGACACTTTTAGAACGCTGATCACATATCAAGGAGCAGCAATGAATGTACAAAGTGACACTAGAAGCGCGATAAAAGGCAACATAATCAATATTGTGCATCAAGGAGAAACAACTATTTCCATTCGAATTTGAAACTTTGACACATCAACAGACTAATAGAAATTATCATGCGTTTATATCAGAAACCGATGACTTATACTTCACACGCAAATGTACACTATTTTGACGACTCGTAATTAAGTATATAACGGTTTTTTTTGTAAATGATATTTGCATAGATTTGCACGTAGTTTTTTTACATCGGTTGTTTGATGTATCCGGTTTTTTCTTCAGTTGTATTATGTACATCTAGATCTGTTACATAAGTCTGTTTGCAAAAGTATGAATTATACTAAATAATAAGGCTGTTCTTATTCCAGTTAGAAAACCCTAGCAGTATAAGGCACAACTTTTTGGAACCGTTGGTCCTCAATGCTCTTCAAATGAGCGTCACTTATTAGTCTTGTGTGGACGAAACGCGCGTCTGGTTTATTTAAATTTTAAACCTGGTACATTCTGTTAGCCATTATTCATTTGTTTCTCTATCCTATATATTCTCTTATGTATTAGTATTGTAGAAATGCCATGTAATGTAATCATTTAATGGTATATTTAACATTGTCATACAAGCGGTAGATTTTGCATGCCACATATCCAGGTTAAAAAAACATTTTTTTTCTTAAAATGTCCCGTACCAAATCAGGAAAAGAGCCAGTTATTCAATTATGAATAAGCCATGCTTGCACGACTAGAACCAATTGTTGTGTTTCTGCCGATAAAATACACTTTTAGAAAATGATAAAAAAAGGATTTGGGCTTGCTATACAATGTATATATCTGAAATACAAAACAAAGTTAACAAGTTTCAATACAATTTATTTATAAGTCTTTATATCTTTTTCACAATGAAGCAGTCGCAAAATTATATGTTAGGTTTTGAATTGTCATGTGTTTCCCAAACTAGTTCCATAAAGTTTACAGACGTTAGAATATTAAATAGCAATCTGCATTGGCATGATTTACAAGAATATCTTTGAATACGGTGTTTTGTGCCTACAAACAGTTTTCATCCCAACATATTATACAGATCAGGAACCTGTTTCTCAGTGGTTTGCATTCGTTGTGTGGATCATTCGTACATTAACTTGTACATAAACCAGGCTGTTAGTTTTCCAGTCTAAATTGTTTAACAGTTTGGTGCCTTAACCTCTTCATACATGTATGCAGTACGGTTTTAATCTTTGTTAAATGTAGTAAAGTAACCTCGGTTTTGTGTCATTTGGCATCCGATGAAGAATCAATTGTCTCAAAGGCAATCAAAGACATATAGTTTCTTAATATAAATATTGGTGCATCTAAAAAGTTATGCATTTTAGTTAATGTACATAGTTTTTAGAAGACTCCACAACATGCTACAACAATCATGAAAACAAACTCTCAAATTGTTTCACGCTATTTTAAAAGGTTGGGTTTTTTTTCTACAAATTCTTATGATAATACAATAGCTAGTTAAACTATGAGAAGATATTTACCAACATTTGAATCAGTCGCTACGTCTGTGTGGTATGTTGAATCTAAGGAAATAAAAAAAAGTATTTAAATTTACTTGATAATGCACTTGATGAATATCAGTATAGTTAGATCTTCTTTTACATGTTTTATTGCAAAAACAACAAATAGTAAATAAGCAATATTTCGATCTCGTATTCAATATTGTAAATCGGACACTACCACTTTAAAAGACGTGTTACAAAAAGATTTATGTACACAACGCTAAAGCTTGTGTTTAACATTCTTAGTGTTGATGTCAACGTCTATTTGTCCCGGTTAACAGACTTACCTTTCGAAATATTATTATCAATTCATTATAAATATTCCTTATCGCACGAATATTTAAAAAAAAATCTATTAGTAAATAAATATATATATATAATTCCTTTATAGATCTTCCATTTTGAAACCATAATAGGGACAAGGATGTTGCAGAAAGAAGTGGACGTAACAGCATAAAGGAAAGAACAAACAAGTGGATAGTGCAAACAGCCATCCTTCATCAATCTCAAGTGTTAAACAAGAGCTTCAGACGTAGTTTAAACTGTACTATTATATGATTGAAAATATTTGCTATATACATCTTTTGATTTTTTTATACAGGACATTTTTAGAACGCTGATCACATATCAAGGAGCAGCAATGAATGTACAAAGTGACACTAGAAGCGCGATAAAAGGCAACATAATCAACATTGTGCATCAAGGAGAAACAACTATTTCCATTCGAATTTGAAACTTTGACACACCAACAGACTAATAGAAATTATCATGCGTTTATCATGTTTATATCAGAAACCGATGACTTATACTTCAGACGCAAATGTACACTATTTTGACGACTCGTAATTAAGTATATAACGTTTTTTTTTTTGTAAATGATATTTGCATAGATTTGCACGTAGTTTTTTTACATCGGTTGTTTGATGTATCCGGTTTTTTCTTCAGTTGTAATGTGTATATCTAGATCTGTTACATAAGTCTATATATCAGTGAATCTTTGCTGGGACTGACACTTCTTGATATAATGATACATGTTGTACGTACAAACAATAACATGATATTGACATTTCTACGACAGAAGAGTTAAAATTGGAATTTCTGTTCAACTGAGCGAAAATAGACTTAAAAATATACTGTTGGCCAACTGTTATTTGTTAAAAAATATTCAATTAAAAACAAATGTGCTTTTGCAAAATTTAAATGTGGGGTAGCTCCACTAAAAAAAAATAGAAACTGGAAAGTATGAAAGAAAAGAAGTCCACGAGATGACATGTGTTGTACATGTAGCTCTACTATTGAAGATATACTTCATCATGTTCATGTCATTTTAAAATGCCCATTATATGTACTTTTAAGAGAAATATTATACATTTTAATGAACATTTTAACCTATAATTATCAGATAGCTAACATTTTATATTTTTATTTAAGAATGGCAATGTTGCTGCTATAGTCGCCAAAAACACCAACAAAATTTTTTGAAAAGAAACTATACAAATCCTTGGTTGAAATAGGCTAGATTATAATTCTTCGCTTATTTGGCAAATTCATATGCTACTAGGATATTTTCAAATATTTAAGTTTTGATAAATACCATTATAAATATCATTTTTGTCTTAGTTTTTGATGGTCACATGTACGTTATGTTATTCCATTGAGAAAATACAATATACAAGATTGTCGGGTAAATGTGGATTGCGGATTAAAATGTTAAATGTCAAACTTGAATTAACAAATTAAGCTGAGGCGAAATAACACGAATATGTATATTCCCTTCAACAGTGTTTGAATTCTCTGTTCTGAATTTCATTTACACTAAGCTAAAATGTTTTGTGGAAAATATTTATTTTTTTTTGGTTGGGTTTTTTTTTGTTTTTTTTTTGTTTTTTATTTTGTTTTATTTTTTACATAAAATAGTTAAATATATGGTATTATCATAACAAGTCTTTGTTTGAATGGAATAAACATGAAAACCTTTAACGGATTCATTTTTCATTGTGTTCATGGTTGCCTATCAATGACACCGTTTTTAATGTACATGTATGTCTAAAATATTATTATCCGAAAAAATAATTCACAATAGTACGTTGTTACTGACTAGGTTAGTCCCTCCGTAAAACATTCACTATACCTTCGGAATATAAAAAATATTAAGGTATTGTCAAGAATTTTAATAACGGCCGGGAAACAGACAAGTTGTTAACCTTCTATGTTTATTAAAGAATGGCGGATGTTTTTTTGTTCGGTACGTCTAAACACTGCTAAGGAGTCCTTAGTGCACTAAGGCCTTGACTATACAATTCTACTAAGGACTAGAAGGAGTGTTGGTATATGTATTATTTTTATATATCATGTTATAGATTGATATTTAATGCATAAATTTCAAATTTTACAGAAAATAATCATAAATAAACGAGATATTCAACATTATTGAGACACGTGCCGTTTTTTCTTTTTGATATGCCGAAAATCAATGAACCGATTGACACGTGCCAAAAAACATATCAAGTGATTAAACAATCACGACGTTTTTTTTTTCATTTTAAGAAATTTAAAACAATTGTATCGAAAAGATTTATGCTTCAAATATTTATAATCAAATGTGTTGTTCTTATTCAAAATGATAAAAGGACAAATAATTTTGCTGTTGTTTTATTTCTTTCCCAACAAAATTGTTTGCCATAGGAGCACGACCTTGATGTGCGCCAACTTATAAGTAAGAGTGTGGTCAGCTTGTTAAAATGTTTATGAAAGATATACGAAGACAAAAGGAATATATATATTTATAAATGTTTTGTTTTTATTTTAATTCCGACACAGATGCGTGTATATACAAATGGTTTCACTAAAAATATGACTGAATTCCGAAAACCATCATAAGAAACAACTATATGTTAAGTTTCATGAAATAGATAAGCAGTTCTCAAGTTACAGTGCGACATAAGGACACCCGGCGGACGGACGGACGCCGGACATTTGTATACCATAAAACGTCCCGTCAAAATGTTGACGGGCGTATAATATTAACGGGCGTATAAAAAAGCGTATTGCGTCCGTATGTTAGAAGGAAATCTGATTTGTATGTTTTTTGTCGAGTCTTACATGTATATTGAATTTTACTCAAAACTCAGTAAGTTGATACCAGCGCGGGGTACATGTATGCTTAAACCTCTTATTCTAGATGTCAGGTAACTTTCTTGTGTTTATGTGCATATGTTGGATTGCTGTCTGATTGACGAATACCCGTCATTTTATATATATAGATTTTTAAAAAATTATGTTTTAGGGATGCACCCAGTTGCACCTTTTCATTTAAAATATATTTCCGTGACGTAACCTCGAAAGATTAGTCACATCACTAAAAACAATAAGGGAAATGAAACTTCTTCTCGCATTTTGAACTTTGGGTAATAGTCCTCTTCGACAAAATACTGTCTTGAACTCAATTTTGGTATAAATATAAAGAAGCCACAATTTGGTTCTGAAATGGATATTTTTGTATACACCAAAAGCTAGGTAGAGCATATCCCTTAATTAATATAGGCTCTTAAATTCTGCAATGTTGAGAGACCGTGCTAGGTCTGTTAGCAAGTCAAGGTCGCTAAACTCTCATTATCCGTTGAGAGATTTTCTGAAAATACAATGGTTTTTGCAACTAAACATTAGCAAATATAACTGGTGGCCTTCGGCTGTCAATTGTTCTTTTCGGGTTGTTATCTCTTTGACATATTCCAGATTTTCAATCTTACAATGTAGTTTTAAAATAACTAAAATATTATTAACAATTGTCAGTTCAAAATACATTTAACAAGTCAGTGCGTTGATGGTCCGTGTAACACTTATCAATTCAAAGTTTTAAAAAGTTGTGAAATTTTAGATTTTTGGGATTTTTATCAAAGTTTTAAAATATCAAAATTTCAAATTGTGTAAAAGGTTTGAAATTTTAAAAATATTAACCAAATAATTAAAATATTAAAATTCTAAATATCGTTTTTAAATTTGATAGTTTAGAAATTTGATCAAACTTTTAAAATACTGAAATGAACGTGCAATTTTGATTATTTCACTTTTTGAAAATTTGATATTTTAAATTTTTGATTAAAATATCAACAATACAAAAGGGGCGAAAAGAGGGAAACGTATAAACACGGCACTGATTACAATCATTCTTAGTTATTAATAAATAGCACGAAATATATCAAATCATTTTTAAATACAAAATGAAAATTAAAAGAAGAAGTCGTTTTTTTGTTCTTATTTTAACATTTTAAACATCACATGGGATAAATAAAGGCAACAGTAGTATACCGCTGTTCAAAACTCATAAATCCATGGACAAAGAACAAAATCGGGGTAACAAACCAAAACCGAGGGAAACGCATTAAATATAAGAGAACAACGACATAACACCGAAACGTAACACACACAGAAACGGACCAAGCATCAGACAAAACACCACGAGAATAACAAATATAACATGAAAACCAAATACATGAATTTGGGATAGACAAGTACCGTGCCACGTCTTATCTCAATTTCTCAAAAATAAGAGAAAACACAAACTACTCAACGTTAAAATGCAACACACACAGAAACGAACAATAATATAACAATGGCCATCTTCCTGACTTGGTACAGGACACTTTTAAAGGGGAATAAAAGTGGTGGGTTGAACCTGGTTTTGTGGCATGCCAAACCTCGCACTTTAATGGCAAAGTTAAATATAACATTGAAATGACAACATAATATTACAGGACTACAATACAAATTAATGGAACATATTAGACAAAGAAAAACACGATTAATAGATAACAAAAAGCATCAGGTTTAAAATTCAATACGCCAAAAACGCGCCTTGTCCACACAAGACTTACAAGTGACGCCCAGATATAAAAGATCGAAAGTGAAAAAAGTACAAAGTTGTACAACACTGAAGATCAAAAGTTGAAAAGGTTTCGCCAAATACGGCATTGTTTTTATGCCCGGGATAAGAACATTCTTATTATATAGAACAATTCATGCTATTGCAAACAGTAAATTTTATGAAATGAATATGAAAGAGATATACATAAAGAAACTGAAGTATTAACTTATTACAGAAAACTAAACCCGAATACATAACGCCCAGATATAAAAGATCGAAAGTGAAAAAGGTAAAACGTTGTACAGCACTGAAGATAAAAAGTTGAAAAGGTTTTGCCAAATACGGCATTGTTTTTATGCCCGGGATAAGAACATCCTTATTATATAGAACAATTCATGCTATTGCAAACAGTAAATTTTAACAAATGAATATGAAACAGTGTTGAAATTATAAGATTGTGCATCTATTAAAACAAATATTCAAACCTATTTAAACCGGCATCAAAAAGGCCAGAGGCTCCTGAATTGGGACAGATGCAGGCCCACAAATGCGACAGGGTTAAACATGTTTCGTGAGTACACCCCCCCCCCCCCCTTTCTACCTCTAGCAAATGTAGAATGAACTAACATTCACACAGTTAAACACACTTTAAAAGAAATCCAAGTCCTATGTCAGAATAGGAAACAAAAGAAACTAATCAAAATGACAATGATAATAAATTAACAAAGGACTATAAAGCCAGCTCCAGACCTCAATTAAACTAATTGAAAGATAATGTCGTCATCAAATAAATAACAAACACAAATCCTCCCTGTTGTATTTATTGCTATCAGTCATGAAATATTTGTCACTGACAATTAAAAATCGATAATTCAAAATAGGTTCTTTACAAACAAATTTCAAAGAAACTTAGGATTCAGCTCGCTCAGGCAAAGTAGCCCTTATAGATGGATTTTGATATGTTTAATAGATATAGGAAGATGTGGTATGAGTGCCAATGAGACACTCGACATCCAAATAACTATTTATATAAGTAAACCATTATAGGTTAAGGTAAGGCCTTCAACACGGAGCGTTGGCTCACACCGAACAGCAAGCTGTAAAGTGCCCCAAAAATTACTAGTTTAAACCATTCAAACGGGAAAACCAACAGTCTTATCTATATCAAAACGAGAAACGAGAAACACGTATGAACTACATCAACAGTCGACAACCATTGTTCATCAGATTAACTTCATTTTGGCGAAACACCTCATCGATTGATTCGGTTCTTATATGTACTTCACTTTCAAATATTTAGTTTTCAGCGTTCTGTAGGTGAATGGTTTACTTTAAATTAAGCATTTTACTATGTACTGGTTATTCGAGAGCAACATTGGTGTATGGCCAAAAATGGAAAAATCCATCATGCAGCTGACAGCGTGGCACTCTCTTTACACGTCCCATTCTGATTGGACGTACCTGTGTTCTTTTACTTTGATCAAAGTTGATTATCCTACGATAACGTAAAAATCCATAAATAACAAATACGGAAAAATGATATCCCTTGATACAAAAAAAAAACCTTTTCCTTTTATTTGCTATTTAAAAACAAAGGTTGATTTTGAGCCCCTAATCGAGCTACGTATATGATAAATGCATATACTTTTTACAAGCATCAGTCCAAACGTTGTCTAAGGGAGCAACCATTTAACTCCAAAAGTTGTTTTATTGAAGTGAGAAAAAAAAATCGCGCTTAGCGCTTAAAATTTAATTTATTAAGTTTTTTATCGCTATTGATCAAATTATTTGGTTCAAAATTTAACACTTTAAGGTATGGGAGACATCTGGATTCAGATATTTGTTTTGTCCTCTGCTTGCACAGATTTTTTTCCCATCAAACAGGGGTTCAGAATATTTTTATGTACCATCATTGAAGCCCCTCGTGGAAGTATCCAAGTAAAAAAAAAGTGTCACCTTAGTGACGATATCTATATATCAGATTCCCAAATAAGATTACCATTTTTCGCTGTTATAAACTATTCAAAATATTTTTTTAATTTGCAAAATAACGACGCCTACAAATGGATAGATGGAGGCATACTGTACAACGGCAACTTTTACATTAATATGAAGGCTGGAAATAATGTTCATGGTATACGTTTAAAATAAATATGATGAATGTGTTCAGCTTTTACAAAACCAGAACGATAAGTTGGATGTTAAAGTTTCTTTTTTTTTTTTTTTTTTTTTTTTTTTTGCCTTTTTAATTTAATTTGACTTTATTGGCTTTTTTAAACTTAATTTGATTCGAGCGTCTTTGATTAGTCTTTTGTAGACGAAACGCGCGTCAGGCGCAAATACAAAATTTACACCCGGGTAACTATCTATGAAGAGTTTATGTAGATACATTATAAAAATTTCCTAACTCCAGGCTACCACGATCGAATAATTGATCTTACTCTTAATTTCGGCGTAAAAAGGTATCGAAAACCTCCCACAATCCAGACTAGCACAACGTTCATTGGGACAACATGAAGTCAGATTTCCCACCGTACCAATACTTAAAACTGAAATCATTGATACAAGGCAATATACGATCGTCATGCAAACGATAACAAAATTAAACAAAAAGTTAAAAGTTACGACCGAAGCGCTTTTCTGGTTTAGGAACGCTCAAAGCTGAATATCTAAGGCCAACAATTAATAAAGAAAGGAAATTGTTGTTGATTAAAACGTTAAAAATGATCGTTAAAGATTTATTCATCTACCGACATGATTGCAGAAAGTAAGAAATCGTAGAGCAAAACAAAAAAAGTTGAAATCAAATGAGATAATACAACGTGTATTGAAGCATTTTATTGCTTAAAGTCCCGCAGAAAACACATATATACTCAACCTAACCATACTATTTGACCTACTGCGAGTTGGTCAGTTTTTACTGTTACTCCTAAAATATGGGTGCTGGGTAAACAATCATGTAAAATGGTCATTATCAGAGCCTTGTGTCTTGTTTGAAAATGAATTCTGTTCTTTTGAGAAATATTTATTTTGTCATCCTATTTGTCACCTCATAGAACTGTCCGTACCTGTGGTTTTAGTTTATACATTAACTTTTATGTATCAGCATGTTTTCATTTCATTCTGTTTCGTTTCGTTTCTCTTTTATTTGTTTCGCAGTTTAAAGGTACCCCTCTTTTTGCCCCTTTTCTATTTTTGATATTTTAATCAAAAGTTTAAAAAATCAAAGATTCAAAAAGTGAAATAATCAAAATTGCACGTTAGGTTTAGTATTTTTAAAGTTTGATCAAATTTCTAAACTATCAAATTTAAAAACGGTATTTAGAATTTTAATATATCTTTAAAATTATTTGGTTAAGATTTCAAAATTTCAAAACTTTTACACAATTTGAAATTTTGATATTTTAAAACTTTGATCAAAATTCCAAAAATCTAAAATTTCAAAACTTTTTAAAACTTTGAATTGAAAAGTGTTACACGGACCGTTGATACATGCAAGGATTTGTATAGTAAGACTGTCTTACTATACAAATCCTTGATACATGTTATATTCTACTGAATTTACTATATCCGCTATTATTACGTGTCCTGTGTCCAGGTGGAAACAACGAATTCGGAAATAACGGGCCGTAATAACAATATGTGATTTGTATGTCAGGTGAAAGTGACAACGGGTGGTATGTATACTAAAATGTTTATCGTCTTCCATTATACGTACATGAGGGTAAGGATGGGGGTTTATAGAAGGAAATTATAGACAAAAAAATAAAGAATACAGAAAATAACTAAACAAATATATAGAAAAGAAAATGATGAGGTACTAGAATATATGGAATAAAGAATGATCGCCAAAAGGTAAAACGAATTAATAAAACAAATTGCCTCAAATTATAAAATACAGAAATAATGAATCCCCATTCAGACCTTCATGATCTGACATTTAAAGCTTTAGGACACTTATGGGCATGCGATACAGTTTTAGACCGACAGTGATTTTTTTTACAAAATCAATTTTTACATGTGTATATGTGCTAAAAATTATATCTGCATGTGCTAAATTTAAAAGACAAATGGATTTGAATTATTCGACATTTACTTAATATTTCGGTTTCTTGGACAATTCTGTCCTTTGAGCAGACACCCTTAACATTTTATGTTTCAAAATATAAAGATATGTAGATTTCGAAAGAGATAAGGAATATCTTCGTTACAAAAGTGGGTTCTTACTACATTTGTGTAACAATTCTTTGTTAATAATTGATTTTTGTTTAAAAGAAATTGATTTAAAAAAAAAAATTCATAATAGTTGGAACAAAAATCTCCATACGGTATTAAGCAAAATTTCTAAAAAGAAGGGACATATGCTCTTAAGCTAAATTTAAATGGTTAAATCTCGAAAAAATGTTAAAATGATAAAAGACAGAGTTTAATGTCTGTTTTTTTAGATTAATTCTGCGAATTGTTTTTGTCTGCAAAACATCAAACAGAGAGATAAAGAGAATCACAACTAATTGAATGACACCGATGAACTGTAAAGTTCAAGGTAATAAAGAATTTGAATTTGAATAAAATGGAGGATTGAAATGGAGAAGGTGTCAAAGAGACAACAATCCAACCAAAGAGCAGAAAATGGTGCGTCTAAACACGGCTAAGGACTCCCAAGTGCACTAATGAGTTATAATATGCCACTAAGGACTAAAAGAGTGATGTACATGTACAATGTAAACAAATTTCTTTTCTAGATAGAGATTGATATTTAATGCATATATTTAAATTTAATCAATAAAAGAACACAAATAATAATTGAACAATGCCTGTGCCGGTTTTCGTTAATTTTTCCGAAAATCACTGAACTATAAGACACGTGTCAAATTACATAACTGATAACACTATTACCTTAGAAAATGAAAAAAATAATTATTTGGAGAAGAAAATTACCCTGACATTTAGATATATTTACCATAAAAATATTTTTTTTATTTTTTTAAAAATCTTTTAACATGCATCAGTTTATGATTTATTGAAAAAATATAGAAATTGTTAAGCTGTTTATTTTTTAGGAAGAAAAATAATGTTTGCATCGAGAAAAATAGCCCCTCCCATATAACTGATCATTACTTTACCTTATTGGGGGCTTAAATTTGGACACCGATCGCGAGGCCTGACTGCCATAAACAACATATTACGAACAGCAAACAGTGGATACCCCAATTGATATGTATGAAAGACAACGACGGACACAAAATGATTGCACTGAATAATTTCAACTACCATTGAGATCGATTTTTCAAATCTCCTTATCAAATAAGTTATGCATTTAAAAAAAACCTTGGGATATCTATTACCGTTTGGTTTCAAATTGGAATTAAAAGTTGCATTTTCCCAAAGAGTTTTAGGCAAAATCCCGTGAATCTCACCTCCTAGAAATTTGAAGTGTCAGGATGTTTGAAAATATGCCTGAATTTTCTTACATTTATTTATTGCAACCAATTATACCAAACATGTAGTTGAAATCATTTCTAGAACCAGTCACTGTCTGTTGATATAATGTGTCGGACATTGTATGCATAAAAATAAAATTAAGATTTGCATAAAAATAAAATTAAGATTTTTAACTGTATGAAATAGAATTAGTAAGGGTTTCGCGGAAAACAATGGCTGAACAAAATCAAGACACTATATTTTGATTGTTAGGAGCTTCTGTCCAAGTTCACAAATAGTTCCGGTGCCTAAAATAGCCGACTTTAATTAAGTTATTTGAATCTGAGCTGGCAAAATAGCATATTATCTATTATGCTGGTATCAGCAAAACAGCTACAAGTATTGCCTTTAATTAAAATGCATATTAATTTTAAATACTATTCTAAATAAAATAGCTTTGAGAATCGTGTAAAAAGCGTTCGTTGTTCATTCGTCAATGAATCATTCAACGTGCGTGTATCATGCGTGTATCGTGTATTTATTATTCATCGTGCATCGTGCGTGTATCGTGCGTTCATCATTCATCATTCATTTTGCGTTAATCCTCCGTGTAACGCTCATCGCTCATCGTGCGTATATCGTGTATCGTGTGTGTACCGTGCGTGTATCGTGCGTGTATCGTGCGTGCGTGTATCGTGCGTGTGGTCAGTTTGAATTTTAGAAGGTCTGTAACAAGGCCCCTTTCTAAGAGCAATGAATCGATTTATAGTTATTGTGTACTCATATTATACTTTTTTGTTTGTTTTATTAGATTTTCTCCCTGGATATCTAATACTTAATATACACGGAAATTGAGCTCAATACTGTTATCTTAATTAATTGTTTTAAAAACAGCATTTAGTGCAATACAGAAGAATTATAATTTATTTATTTATTTATTATTAATTCTGTATTTCTTTTCGTTAAAAAAATATGTATGTGAAGTTAGCAGCCGGTTCGTTATTCGATATGCAATGTCTAACAGTCTGCTACCTGTCGGTTCGATATTCAAAATTAAATTGAAAATAAAAAAAAAAACATTTCTTAATAACATTAAAAGCATGTTTATCGTAGTTTAGAGGACTGATAAGATACGTAGGAAATCGTTTAATGACCTCTTCAAGCTGTCTTAAATACTCGTTGTCCTCTAATATAAACCCTTTTCTAAATTGCATATTTGTCTTTATCATGGTTATGTAATATGTATTTGTACATGTACCAATAAAATAACTTCAAATATGCACTTTTATATATATTATTTCTTAAAACAAATTAAAAAACCTATAATTATAATAAGAAACATTTCGAAATATGAATAGAAATAGATAAATTTATGGAGCGCCCAAAAAAAGAAATATATAGTGAAAACCTACCTGGGACCGCTTGAATGAGAGTGCGACCACCTGGTCTTTCAATGTCCATACAATTCAACTAAACCATAGACTATTTATATTATAAAGAATGTTTTAGAAGTATTTTCCAGAATAACGTAATCTTCGATATCTACGGAGAGCTTAGATTGTCTCTTTTCAGGTAAAATTTTCAAAAGTTTACGACAAAGGGCACAGGGCAATGACGAGAGTCCCCTGATCGCTCAATCTTTCTTATAGTATGCACACATTTAGTTAAATAAATAATAGATAAATACAAACGTGACTAAAGGAATTTGGGTACACTTTCTGTCTTCCATTTTTACGGAGCTTTGAAAGTGATAGCTGGATATTCAAAATATATAGCAGAAAACCTACCTTAGACCGTTAAAATGAGGGTGAGACCCCTGGTCTTTCAATGTCCATATAATTCAACTAAATCATAGACTCTGTATATACAAAGGTTGTCTTAGAAGAATTTCCCAGAAAAATGTCATCTTCATCAATTTAATTCATAAATGATTGATTGGTTGATAATTGATTACTTTATCACATTACTGAATTATGCTAACTTGCTGAATTAAACGTATATAAGACGTCGATTTGCACGCAAATTTAAACTATCGAAATAAATTTACTCTTCCCATCACTTCTCTCCCCAAAACTAGAGATGCGTTGGAAGTGGGTTTTTTTCAGCTTAAATATATTGGTTATGATCTCTAGAAAAGCAAACAATAAGATGGAGTGCGTATGGCTAGTTTCTGGTCCCTGCATCAAGTAAATTTACTATCTAAAATAATGTGTGTATCTTGAAATGTTGAAGGTTTTTGAAATACCCTACTCTAATAAAACGTCATTGGTGCTCCCAAATAAGTTTTGCATATTGTCTATGAACCCTTATGTTTTCTCTTTTTATTGATTTGCTGTGTGTGCAGATAGTAAATATATATATTTTTTTCAGAACCATCTTTGGATATGCTATGTGCTACACACTGGTAAATTACTATTTGATTTCAGTTAAAGTTCATTCGTTTTCTTTTAAATCCTTCGGAGAAGTATTCTTTCGAGTACATATAATAACAAGGCATTACCATAGTTTGCATCTGGTGCTACATCTCCGTTGTATGTCTTTTCAACTGTAGAGGTATCTGAAGGAAATAAAGATTTTGAAAAGCATACACACAATATATTTTATTCTTAGATACATGATTCAAATAGTTTTTTTTAAAATACATATGTTCATTATATCAAGAATCTATATTGGAATGCCCTTAATGTTGGATTTATGTTAGAAGCAAAGAAAGACGTTCTTCGGCCGCAATATCGATTCAAAATTTATTTTCTAAATTTCCTGTATACGGTACGGGGTTTCCTCTTTTTTTAAGGTGTATTCAGTTTGAAAAAGACTTGTGAATACATACTATTTTCCCCATTCCTTTTAAAGTGCAAAGATTAGTCTATGAAACGCTAGGAAAAAAGTTTCTTTTTTATTATTCTAACAAATTAATCAAAATTGCGAACTTCTCCATTATCCTGAAAAAGATCATTAATGAAAAATTACAATTTGCATTGGAACTAAACACATTTATTCAAATCCAGTTGTTGGCATGACACGGGTTATGTTCTTCTCATATATGTTATGATGGTATGATACTAAACCCCTAACGGGAAGGATTGTGCCTGATATTTATATGATGAAATCATAATTTTTTAATCAGTTTATTGAAGTCTGGAGCTGGCATTACAGTTAACTGCTAGTAGTCTGTTGTTATTTATATATTATTGCTATTTCATTTATTTTCTTTGGTTACATCTTCTGACATCAGACTCGGACTTCTCTTGAACTGAATTGTTAATGTGCCTATTGTTATGCGTTTACTTATCTACATTGGCTAAAGGTAAAGGGGGAGGGTTGATGTCTCATAAACATGTTTAACCCCGCCGCATTTTTGCACCTGTTCCAAGTCAGGAGCCTCTGGCCTTTGTTAGTCTAGTATTATATTAATTTAGTTTTTCGTGTACAATTTGGAAATTAGTATGGCGTTCATTATCACTGGGCCAGCTGAAGGAAGCCTCCGGGTGCGGGAATTTCTCGGTACATTGAAGACCTGTTGCTGACTTTCTGATGTTGTTTTTTTTTCTATGGTAGGGTTGTTGTCTCTTTCACACATTCCCCATTTCCATTCTCAATTTTTTTATTCTATATCCACTTTGAAGATATGTGAGATGAGGATTATTGCCTTTATAATCATTGTTGATTTTAAATCTTCTATCAGCGTTATCAAAATAATTTACAAACGAATGGCAGAACTTTTCAAGGAGGAGTTTATCCAAAAGCACCTATTTATAGATGGACATTTTGACGATAAACAAACAAGTTTAATCCCGCCTAGTTAAATGCAATAAATCAAGTAATATTTCTATTTGTATTCATCTATATTCATCTGGTGAGTTGAGTCTTTTTAATGATTTGCTCTTATTGTGTACTGACACACCATTATAGGGAGTTTGAACACTCACAAACATGTTGAACTCCGCCATATTCTTTATGTTCAAAGTCAGCAGCCTGTAGTTCAGTGGTTTTCGCTGGATAATGCCTGTCAATTTACTTTGTAAATTGTTTTGCTATTAATAAGCTGTTAGTTACTCATTTAAATTGTTTTTAATACTACTCTTGTAAAAACCTTTTTATAGCAGACGTTATGATATGGTATTTTTCAATGCCCAAAAGCTGTACAGCTGCTTATATTTGGTTACGTCTACTTCATTTGTCTCATTAGCATTCATACCAAATATCTTGATTTTTCTATGATAAAGATTAACAATGTAAATTATAAAAACGGATTCGATGAGAAAACATAATTACTATTTTTGCAAACAAGCCATTGTAGTTTGATAGAGCAATTCTGCCAATGTATATTTAAATCATGCGCCCCTTTACCAGAAATGTTTGCAGATTGGCATAGCTTAGGTAAAGAATTCGCTTCACCTACAAAGATAAAATACAATCCATATATACATATGTTTGATAGATGAAATGAGAGTAGTGAGGTTTAGCCAAAATCAATTATATATATATACCAGCTTCTTATTTCGTAATATGCCTACAAATTATCGTTTATTCTTACTTATTTGATATCTTGCTATGCTAGTTAGATAACATTCAACATGCAAATTTTTCATCGTCTCCGGGAACAAAATTCCAGTTTTTTTCAGCAGAATCAACAAAAACCAATTATCACTTCTGTGTAATAACTAGTCTTGCCGTTAACCGAACCCAAATTCTTGATCTGTCACTTCATGCATTCGTCAGGAAAGTCGGAAATCACTGAAGTGACCATAACAACTTGTATGGACCGTTAATTACAAATTTAGATGAACGACAGAAATTATGAAAAAGTAAGTTCACAAGATGAATTTTACTGAAGGTAATCATAGAGAATGCTAACACAAACACAATTCAACTACAAATGTAGAGACGTAAATGAATAACTAAACGATTTAACAAACAAACAAAAGCTTAATGGCTAGAGATATGTTGCAAACTGTAACATATATACATTAAAATACCTAATGTTCTTTCCACTGTTATTTCTTCTCTGAAAACATTGGTCCAAGCAGATGAGGTAAGGTTTTTGTTATTTGGAAACTGTTCGCATGCATTAGATTTCAATAATAGCTTGTTCTTAGTCAGACAGTCTTTAGCAGCTTGATTCTGTTGGATAACATAAAATGTTCCCGAAGTAGACTGCATTGCATCTTCTGAATTTAAATAATGGCAAAATTAGCATGTGATAAAATATGAATATACAAGTTTACCAACAAAATATTCAAAATACTTTAAGTATGAATGTCATGTATATCAATGCAACATTATATAAATAACACATAGCTGAGAAGGTGATAGAGCAGATTGTTACCACAAGAAAATATTTTCAACCGCGGTAAAGACAAGGTTGACAATGTTTTTTTTCGAGGGGTACCAATCTGCTCTATCACTCTCTCAGATATCATGATATGTGTTATTTAATTTATTATACTGAATGTCCTATCATCATTGTTTTTTACAGATAAAGTTTATTTTAAATTTATTTTCCATGACGTAACGTACATTACAACGTTTATTTTTATTTCTTTTATTTTGAAAGTCAAATAACAAAATCTGTGCCAAAAATGAAATCATAAGTATTGTATTTCATAATTTTTTTTAATTCATTGTCCATTTTTTTATTTTTTATTGGTCTGGACGAGAGGGTAACATTCTAAAAACATGTCACCCGCTCAACCATGTGGTAGTGTAAATTAACACCCTCGAACTATCCAATCAAAATATGGCATTTACAGTGAAGTATAATAATAAGAAATTGTTTCAACTAAGTCGTATTATATAAATCTAAAAACCCTTATCCATACACTAAATAATAAAGTTGACCGTGACCGTAGACAATTTAATTTACTTTGTTTTACCTATAAGATACTAAGCTATGTTAAAATTTTATACATGAGTATGTATCATTTAGGTAATATTCGATATGTTCTAGAAACATAATGATCGTTTAATTGCATAATTCTTAATTCAAAAGGCGCCGTGCAGTTTAACAACAATGCAATGCACAATGTACAATGTACAATCAGCCATAAACATACTAAGCAGTTACTACAATGAACTTTTGCTATATAAGTTATTTCAAATGTTGATCGGAAAACTTCTAATCTAGGTTAACAGTTGTGGTCTCTTCTTCAATTTCCTATTAGTTAAAACATATTCATGCCAATGCGATGTGGACGTAAATGCAGACAAATGTAATTTTGTTTCTCGAATAACATAAATGTATGAAACTCAGTTGCAGTGTTGCCTTTTTATGCAATACAACTATTTAAATCATGATTTTTTAAAAATCATCTCGTTAGACGTGATCACAACAATCATTCAGTAGAACCATCATTCAAACTTCAATCATTTTGTTTAATAAAAAAAAAAAATAACTCTGACCTCATCCATACTTTCAATTATTTCTCAGGTAGCAAAACGCATGAACCAATATTCTTATCTTCAACCAATTTGACCAAGATCAATGCATGCTCGATGAAGCTAGTTTGTCTATCAAAGTATTGCGTTTATTTTTTTTAAATCGAATCGTTAGTACTTTAAACGTCTTACAAACATAGTAGTGTGTTGAAATACATTGTTAGAAAATATTATTTACATAATGCATATTTTTGATTGTTTTCTGTCATAAAAAACACCAAGGGGTGCCAGGATTGATAAAATGAAAGACCAAGAGGAGTTATCCAATCTATCCAATCGTTAACGTAGTAAACTCTCTAATCAAGCTGCAATGTATAATCACAGCTGACCTGTTACATCAAAATAAAACTGAGTTACGGATATTCGTGATATAGATTTGTAAGAGTGGAACCTAATTGCTCCTACCCAAAGATCGCACACTGAAGTGAGTGATGAAAACCAAAGAGATATTTCAAGTGCTTTTGATTTACAACGAATTGAAAATGATTTTTGAATTGTCTGTAATAAATTTAGACATGGTTAATCGGAGTCTTCAAAATAAAAGGATAAACAAACCGGTTACAAAAAATTCATGGGGTTATAGTGTTTACGGTATTTGTTCAACCGAGCGCTAATTACGTCAGAAATGAGATAATAAAGCAATGCCTCAAAATTGTTTATAAACAGATTTAGTATGCATCGATAAAACAGAACTACATGTATCTACATAGATAGAATATTGCAACACCTATTTATATGATCTAGTATCGTGATACTTACCACATAAACCTTTTATACTATCATCACCTTTACAGTGAGCTGCTTCCAAATCTACAATATCTGTGCAGGTTAAAGTCGTACAAAGTCCATTTTCGGCTTTAGCTGTTTTTATTGTTTCATTATATGCTAAATCAACAAAAAATAAAAGTCCTGTAGTTTTATAAATTGACCATAAACCCACTTATTCATGGTATGGCATCAATATTTCTGACCTGACACTACGTACTTTTTATTGCTTAATTCTTTAGAATTTAATATACAATGTTTCCGGTTTTTCGGGAATAATCCCAGGTAAACCCTCATCAGAGGTCGACCTTTATATATTTATTTCGTATCTAGTATCATAGATAGATGTGTGTCTGTTTCATAACAGTTTTTTTTTTTTTTTTTTTTTTTTTTTTTAAATTTACTACACGTGCATATAGGTCTACGTTGTAGCTAGTCTTTTTACAGACTACAGAAACTGACCAAGTAGATCAGCATCTTTGGTTAATTATTCATATATATATAATTATTCATATATATATATATAATGCAAGGACTTCTTGTCTTTATTCACGTAATCTAATTTATCATAACTCTACACGAGATCTAATAGAGATAGTAGTTATCAGTGCTATACTGTATAATTCACAGTAGACTGTCGTGTATGTTTTAACACCTATTTGATAATATACAAATGTCTCCCTGTTTAACAATTGGGGAGGTTTGTGTAGATACCATGTCGGGTCTATACATGAATATAACCGGAACCATTCGATTTTCCTTTGTACGTGATCGCTTGAAAGTAAACGGCATCACGTCTTTTTACATCTGTTTCACAGTATAATGATTGTATACTAAAGCCTCCCGTGGTGGGGTATTGTGAATCAAATTGATGTCTTCGGCTTGATGATTAATTATCATGTTGCCAATATTCTATTGTTTTTTAAAACCACTATCTGGTTTGGATTTAGATAGTTTTTTATCTATTTTTTTGGCAATCGGATCTTTCCGAATTATATACCAACATTTTGTTAATACCGTGTTAAGATATTCAAAAATATTTCAGTCATTTGTTTTCTAATCTTTGGTTTCTTTGGAAGTTGCTATATGCATATATGCTAACTTAGTCTAACTGTTTCGTTAGGGTGAAATGTGCAAGACGTATACTTTAGACCGTATGTGTACGGGTTCCTCATTAGTACATGTTGCTATTGTTTCTAAGAATTCTCGTACCTTCCGAAGGCATGAGAACAGTGTACTATTTCGAATAGTTGTTCACTTTGTTCACTTTTTTCATTAAATTTATTAAATCCATCAATTCTCATTCTTAAGTGGAATTTAATATTATTTTTATAGCATATTTCTCTGTTTTATGTCTATAATTATGGTCAAATATAGCAATATCAGATATTTCCAGGGAGGCAACTCTGCCCATTGAAACGCCAACGATCTGGTGCTAGTATTATAGTATAACTTTCGTTGTTCATTGACAATCATATTTATTTGTTATTAGTTTCTATGTAACCTTAAACGGCTTGACATACTTATTAGTATCGATATTAGTTGCTAAACGTCCTGTTGTCAATATTTCATGTATGTTTAGGACTATGATATAGTAGTGACAAGGTTGTTTGCTAGTATAATAGTATAACTTCCATAGTTCATTGACAATCATATTTGTTTTAGTCAGTTTCCATGCTACCTTCTATGGTTTGACATAATACAGCGATGAATAATTATTTGTTGACTGCTTAACATCCAGTGGCAAATATTTCATGTATGTTAAGGACTATATAAGATATAGTATAATGACATAAGGTTGTTTGCTAGTATAATAGTATAACTTCCATAGTTCATTGACAATCATATTTGTTTTAGTCAGTTTCCATGCTACCTTGTAAGGTTTGACATGATACAGCGATGAATTATTGGCTGTTTGTTGATTAACATCCAGTGGCAAATATTTCATGTATGTTTTGGACTATGATATAGTAATGACATAAGGTTGTTTGCTAGTATAATAGTATAACTTCCATAGTTCATTGACAATCATATTTGTTTTAGTCAGTTGCCATGCTACCTTGTAAGGTTTGACATGATACAGCAATGAATTATTGATTGTTTGTTGATTAACATCCAGTGGCAAATATTTCATGTATGTTTTGGACTATGATATAGTAATGACATAAGGTTGTTTGCTAGTATAATAGTATAACTTCCATAGTTCACTGACAATCATATTTGTTTTAGTCAGTTTTCATGCTACCTTGTAAGGTTTGACATGATACAGCGACGAACTATTGATTGTTGGTTGCTAAACATCCAGTGGCAAATATTTCATATATGTTTAGGACTATGATATAGTAATGACTTAAGGTTGTTTGCTAGTATACTATAGTATTACTTACATAGTTCATTGACAATCATATTTGTTTTAGTCAGTTTCCATGCTACCTTCTATGGTTTGACATGATACAGCGATGCATTATTAATTGTTGGCTGCTTAACATCTGTAGTATCCAGATTAACCCGGGAACTCACATCATACACACCCGCAACTCTTATTATTACGTTACGTTGCTACAGCATTATTTGTATATTGTTTTGAGACAGCCATTATTAAATTGCTATCTAAAGAAGCTAGTCTTAGATGTTTCATTGGCGACGAGGATGAACAAAACTGACGATTTTGAAGAAAGGAAATAAGGAAGAATACGTTAAAAGCCGAAATCAAATCAGGAACGAATTTACCTAAATACCAAAAGACGAAAATGGACGGCGGAGACCCGCAACGGATCACAGTTGTAACGGAGACGAGAAATTTAAGAACAATTCCATTTATTCAAAGTGATGATCCATTACATGTATCTACTGGAAAACAATGGGAAGACTGGTTAGAAGGAATTGAAAGAGAATTTAGATACTTCAAGATAACACAGCCTGAGGATAAAAAGGATGCACTTTTGATTTATGGAGGAAAGGAATTAGTGAGATTGGAAAAAAGTTTAAAGAATGATATAACAGCTGGGACAGATGAGTATGATGTATTGAAAAATAAGATAAATAAATATTTTTTGCCAAAGAAGAATAAACATCATTCAAGATATATATTTTCAAAAATTAAGCCAGAGAGAGGAGAAATGATAGGTTGTTATGTATCTAGACTTAGAGAAAAAGCAAATGATTGTGATTTGGAAACACTACAGAAGAAAGAATACTTGAACACTGTATACAAAATATTGAAAATAAAGAATTGATTAGAAAAGCCATTAGTAAAGGTTGGGACTTGGATAAATTTATTGAGGAAGCAGCACATGTAGAAGACACAAATCTTCATCTTAAAGAAATGAGGGAAGAAGAACCTAATGTTGTATATAAAGTGCAGAACACATCTGAAAGGAGATTCGAAAGGAGACAAGACAGTAACAGACCAAGAAGAACAATGGGAACAGATAATCCATGTTCACAAGATTTGTGTAACTATTGTGGATTTCGTCATGAAAGCAGAAGATGTCCAGCATATGGAAAAGATTGCAGGTCTTGTGGGAAAAAGAACAATTTTGAATCAATGTGTAGATTTAGGAACAAACAGGATAGTAAATATAATCAAAGTAAAGGAGGAATGATGCAGAATATAAACAGACAAAATGTGAAAAAAACTGTTGAAGACAATTTCAGTGAGGATTCCGATCAGTATGAGGAAGATGATTATTTTGATGAATCTGTAAAATATGTTGCAAGGATAGGAAAAGTGAAGTCAATTTGTAGAAAAGGTTACAATGAGAAAACTGTGAAGATTCATTTAGGAGATGTAGAGATGAAGGTTGAACCAGATAGCGGTGCAGATGTGAATGTTATGGATGAACATCATTTTTCAAATTTAAGGAAGATATCTTAAAATAAACTAAAATTGGAGAAAAGTAAAACAGTACTTAGTACACTTCAAAATTCACTTCTCGTCAAAGGAGAATTTAAAACTATCGTACGGAACGAGACATGTGGAATGGAAACAAAGTTTATCGTTATTCAAGGAAGAATAAATTCACCACCATTGCTTAGTAGAGCAACACTTAAGGAATTAGGAATGATGGAAATAAGACCAGATGGGTCATTTGCAGAACCGAATGATCTTAAAGTAACAAACGAGAAAACTAACGAAGATGCTGATGTGATGCTTGTAACTGAAAATGGGAAAATAGAAATGACTCAAATATTGAACGAATTTGAAAGTATTTTTGAAGGAATTGGTAAAATAAGAGACTATAGAAATGACAGTGAATTATACGTTAAGTTCAGCATGAAACCAGGAATAGCACCAATTGCTCAAAAACCAAGACAAGTTCCATATTACTTGCAAGAACCACTTAAACAATGGTTGGAAGAGGGAGTTAAATCAGATATATTCGAAGAAGTGCCATCAGGAACACCTGTGCAGTGGTGTTCTCCATTAGTTGTATTACCAAAACCCAAGTTCAGTGAAGTTGATAAGGACAAATTAGAACCGCATATGATAAGAGCATGTGTCGACATGAGGATACCAAACAAATTCACGGAAAGGAACAGGATAATCCAGAGCCCAGTTGTAGAAGATTTCATATACAAATTTCATAAATGTAAAGTATTTTCGAAAATGGATTTAAGACAAGGATATCGTCAACTTATGTTGGATCCAGAATCCAGAGAAATTGCAACTTTCAGTACACCTTGGGGAAACATGAGACTAAAAAGACTAATATTTGGAGCAAAGTGCTCACAAGATTTATTTGACGAACAAATGTACAGAATATTTGGAGACATACCAAATTGTTTGAATCAAAGAGATGATATACTTATAGGGGGTGTCAACACAGAGGAACATCACAAAACACTGAGAGAAGTATTAAAAAGAGCAAAAGATTTTGGAATAACACTAAATAGAGAAAAATGTGAATTTGGAGTTAATGAGTTAGAATTTTATGGATATAAATTTACAAAGGATGGATTGAAGCCAACACATGAGAAAGTTAGAGCTGTAAAAGAAGCAAAAGCACCAGAGTCAAAAGAAGCAGTAAGAAGTTTCTTAGGAATGATTGGATATTTATCAAAGTTTATACCGAGATACACACTACTAACAGCACCACTTAGAATACTAACGCATAAAGATACACAGTTCAGATGGGGACACGAAGAGAATTCAGCATTTGAGAAGCTAAAGGACAGTATTACAAATGAAAGTACAATGGCATTTTTCAATCCGATAAGACCGATAGTGTTACGTTGTGAAGCAAGTTTCAATGAAGGACTGTCAGCAGGATTATTTCAACGAACAGAGAAAGGATTACAACCAGTACATTTCATTAGTCGATCTATGTCAGATACAGAAAAGAGGTATAGCCAGACTGAAAAAGATGCATTATCTATTCGATGGGCAAAGAATAGATTCAGTATATATCTTCTGGGAGCACCCAAATTCAAGATAATCACAGCACATAAACCATTGATACCAATGTTTAATAAGACGACGATCAAGCTACCACCACGTATTGAAAAGTGGGTCATGGATATGCAGGATGTAGACTTTGAGATAATGTATGAACCAGGAAAAGATGAAGCTGACCCGCTAGACTTTTTATCAAGACATCCTTTGCCTGAAAAGGAACACGATGAAACAGAGAGGGTGATAAAAGCAGTCATTCACAATGAACATGCTGTAATACTAGAACGATTACAAGAAGAAACTAACAAGGATGAACACTTAATTAAATTAAAGGACTGTATATTGAAAACTAACTGGGAAAGAAACAAGAAAGACATGGATATTATACCATATTACCATATGAGAAATGAATTATACGTAGCAGAAGGACTCGTGTTCAGATTGAATCAAATTATAGTTCCAAAGACGCTGCAAGAAAAAGTGATCAATGCTGCACACAAGATGGGACATTTTGGAATGACGAAAACAAAACAAATGTTGAGAGAGAGATATTGGTTTCCAACAATGAATGCTATGGTTGAAGAAAACATTAAACACTGTTTTGAATGTCAAGTAACAACAAAACAACAAGGAAACGAACCATTGAAGATGACAGAAATACCAGAAAATCCATGGGAAGTTGTATCTGTAGATTTTGGAGGGCCATATCCAGATGGACACTATAATTTAGTGGTAATTGATAAAAGAACAAGATATCCTGAAGTAGAAAAAGTAAATACAACAGCTTGCAAACAAACAAAAGATAAACTTATGAGGATCTTAGCGACACATGGAATTACAAAAAGGCTAGAAAGTGATAATGGACCACCATTTAATTCTGTTGAATTCGCCAACTTTGCCGCAGAACAAGGATTTGAACACCATAAAATTACACCCTTACACCCGAGAGGTAATGGAGAAGCCGAAGCCTTCATGAAAGTATTAAACAAGACCGAAAAAATAGCAAAATTACAAAACAGGGATAGTGCAATAGCTGTACAGGAAATGCTTGTAGGATATCGTTCCACACCTCATCCAGCAACAGATGTACCACCGTATGAAGCACTCATGAAAAGACGAGTCAGAACTAAATTAGGATATATTCCAAGAACAAACAAAGATGAAGAAATTGCAAATGATAAAAAAATTAATGAAAAAGACAAATCTTACAAAGACAAAATAAAACATCAAGCTGAGAACAGAAATACCAGAAAACACAATTTAAAGATAGGCGATTATGTGTTATTGGAACAAAACAAGAGAGACAAATGGACAACAGCATATGAACCAGCATTCTATGTAGTTTTTGTAGTAAATGGCTCAACCATAGGTGCAAGAAGAGTAACAGATGGAAGAGAGATTCGTAGGGATGCTAGTAAATTAAATTTAAAATAGCAAACAAACTGGTAAAAGAAGAAGAATATGGGCCCCCCCGCAAGACAGGCGCGGGAGGAGGCAGAGGATACAGAATATGGGCCCCCCGCAAGACAGGCGTGGGAGGGGGCAGATTGGAGAGAGGAACTGCTAAGGAATACAGAACAAAAGAATAATATTAACAATGAACAAAGTTTAAATCAATTGTCAAATCAGAGACCCCAACGCGAACGTAGGGTACCAGAACATTTTAATGACTACATTATGTCACGGAGATAAACTGACAATGATATGAAAATACAAGTGAATTTATACAGACTGCTAATCAAAGACAACACAAACAAAGTGAAATACTTTTTATTTATTTAATTTCAAACTTCTATTTTTTTTATAAGTTAAGGAGGAATGTAGTATCCAGATTAACCCGGGAACTCACATCATACACATCCGCAACTCTTATTATTACGTTACGTTGCTACAGCATTATTTGTATATTGTTTTGAGACAGCCATTATTAAATTATTATCTAAAGAAGCTAGTCTTAGATGTTTCAACATCCAGTGGCAAATATTTCATGTATGTTTAGGACTATGATATAGTAATGACATCAGGTTGTTTGCTAGTATAATAGTATAACTTATATAGTTCATTGACAATCATATTTGTTTTAGTCAGTTTCCATGCTACCTTGTAACGTTTGACATGATACAGCGATGAATTATTGGTTGTTTGTTGCTTGACATCCTGTGGCAAGTATTTCAAGTTTTTAATAGTTTTATAAATTGACCATAAACCCACTTATTCATGGTATGGTATCAATATTTCTGACCTGACACTACGTACTTTTTATTGCTTAATTCATTAGAATTTAATATGCAATGTTTCAGGTTCTTTCGGGAATAATCCCAGGTAAACCCTCATCAGAAGTCGACCTTTATATATTCATTTCGTATTCTAGTATCATCGATATATGTGTGTCTGTTTCATAACAGTTTTTTTAATTTATTAACTACACGTGCATATAGGTCTACGTTGTAGCTAGTTTTTTTACAGACTGAAAAAACTGACCAACTTGATCAGCACTTTTGTTTAATTAATGAAGAGACTTATTGTCTTTATTTTATCACTAATTACTTCAACATAAGTCGACACGGGATATTGTAGAGATATTATTTATCAATATCATAATATTAAATCCAGGG
Organism: Mytilus galloprovincialis; assembly: GCA_037788925.1. Lineage (NCBI taxonomy): Eukaryota > Metazoa > Mollusca > Bivalvia > Mytilida > Mytilidae > Mytilus > Mytilus galloprovincialis. The sequence goes on from CM075339.1 coordinate 16,291,128, forward strand.
TATACTGGTGTGCTTGTTTTATCATTTATATGATATAATACAAAAGTCTTTATGTTTAGCATTTGAAGAAACATGTGTAGGTACCCTGCTGGGTAGAAACATGGACATATAAGAAACCGTTGGTTATCTCAGATACGTGATCTATTGAAATAAATCGGTGTCACGTCTTTATTACATATGTTTCATAGTATATACTATATTATAAAGCTTCCTGTGGAGGGCTTCTTCGACTTAATGATTAATTATCATGTCGCTAATATTCTTATTGTTTTTGAAACCCATATCTGGTTTAGATTTAAATATTTGTTTGGCAATCGGATCTTTCCGAATTATATACCAGAATTTTGTTATAATCTTTTTAAGATATTCAGCATTATAATGATACGTTGTAATGAACATATTTCTGCCTGTTATTTTATTCTTATTTTGTTTCTTCCGAAGTTTTAACTGTCTGTCTTTGTTACGAATTTTGTGCAATATTTGACTGACGATTTCTTTCGTGTATCCCCGTCTAGATAATTTATCTATAAACAGTTTAATACGTATTAAATTCGTTCTTATTGCTGGTGTTTCTTAAAAAAAACTGTTATGAAACAGACACACATATATCGATGATACTAGAATACGAAATAAATATATAAAGGTCGACCTCTGATGAGGGTTTACCTGGGATTATTCCCGAAAGAACCCGAAACATTGCATATTAAATTCTAATGAATTAAGCAAAAAAAAGTACGTAGTGTCAGGTCAGAAATATTGATACCATACCATGAATAAGTGGGTTTATGGTCAATTTATGAAACTATTTCACATTGTTATCTACTTATTCTAACACCACAGAAAATTCATGCTGAATATGTGATGAGTGATAATTTAAACGATGAATTTGTTCTCGGTTGAAGCCAGACTATTAACTAAATTTTAGAAATCTGCCTGGCTCAGTTACATTCCGAACACATTTTGAATAAATCAAATTCCTGCACATGATAATAAAAGGTCTAAACCTTTAAACAAAACGTTTAGCGGTAAACATATTTTTTTTAGATAAAAAGAAAAAAAGAACAGGACAAATATTACTTTCGTTACATTGCAGAGATTTTGAGAATGGAACGATAATCCATTGTATTTTGTTTTGTTTTATATTTAAACACCCAGAAGTCACTACGGTGAAAATATATTTTCAGTTTGACAACCACTTTTAAAATCTGTCTTAAAGTTAGGTTGTTAAGATAGTTTGGCAAACATTTTTTATATAGTCATTACGAATGTGACACTTTAAAATTGGTCCCTTACAATTGAGAATCAATCATCCTGTTAACTTTTTTTAATTTTGTGTTGTTGAAATCAATGCTAATTTGGGCAATTTTGTGTTTTATTAGGTTAAGAGCATCACTGATAACTTATTTACAAAATGCAGATTAGTCTATGGTAGCGTAAAACGTACTCCACAGTATCCAATTATGCAATTCGGACAGTTATGTCCAGATACAACGGAGTTTAACATTACAAACAGTAACTTAATCAACAAAGTCAAACATTGTAGCACAAAGCATAACAAAGTATATACATTTAACGTTTCAGGTTAGTATAAGTGTTATAGAAGTTTCGTCATTAATTACTCTACACCAAGTTTTGTATAAAATCGAAAATGGAAAGGGGTAATGTGTCATGTCGTGTTTAGATAATATGATTCACTGATGGAACATATTTTTCTCAATTTTCCTATGAATTTATCTATAAATATATGCTACATTCATGACACTGAGAAACAAATAATCAGTACTATGGAGTTTATTCATTGACATGACTTTGTTAAATTTGGAAGAAGACTTTTTATAAATAGTCGGCATCCCTGTGGGAACAAAACTTTGTGCTTTTCATAGCTCTACTAGTTTTCATATTAGTTAGAGTTCCTTCGGCAATTGTAAAAAAAAAAAACCAAGAAAAGGCATCAGATTTAGTTATATTTTTTTAGGCGTGGCTAAGTATTTTTTACATCGAGCTATTTTTTTTTGTTCCATGATATTTTTTTATATTCTTGTCTGCCATTTTGCTGATATGCGTTGTGTATTTGCCATTTTGATTTTTGACCTATGTGTTTGTGTTATACATGTTATAATGATTAAGTTTATAAAATGTTTGAAAATGCTGTTCTCCAATTTTTGACATTTATATGTAGTATGTCTGTTTGCTTGTTTACACATTTTTGGCAAAGTGACGGATTTTTTTTTTTGTAGCTGTCATCCAAGCGAGATGATAACCTAGCTATAAACTTGGTTTACTCCAGCATTTTCTACATAAGTTAATGTCTGTACAAAGTAAGGATTATGCCATTGTTTTCTCGTTTGATCTTTTGGTTTTCCCATTTAACAATAAATGTCCGTTTTGAGTTTTCCGACGGGGTCAGTGTTTTTTTTTTTACCTTAACCCTCTTGCTGCCGGAGGGACACATATGTCCAAACCGGCAGTGCCGGAGGGACACATATGTCCATGGATAAATTTATGCAAGCTTCTTATCAATGCTGTATCTCTTTCAATTAAAATACAGAAGAATAAACAGGGTCATGTTTTTCTCCAATTGGTCCCAAATGTAGTGGTCATTTTGTCGTGACGTCATATATCGAATGACGTGGTTGTTTGGCATGTTACGTCACAGACGTTGAGCTGTCGTATTTTCCGGCATATGAAATGCAACCTTGAAAAACGGTCGGCAGCAAGAGGGTTAAGATTTACTGATACAGTAGATATTTGCTTTTTTTTTTGTTACTAAAGAATTATAAAAATATTGTTTTTTGTAAATGGGTCTTTCTATGCACATTAATTCAACCAATCAATCAAGTACTAACAGTGGTAATAGATAGACGAAGTTTGAATGTTGAATTATACTTACGCTCTTGATTCCAGGATCCAAATGTCTGTTAAATGATATATTGCTCGATGTATATACCGATAGTTATTTACGCATTGACCTAGTGATAAGGCTTACTTACTCTCATATACGTATACTGCTTCAGCATTTGGTTTAAGGCACGAAGAAATGTTTACAGCATTGGAAAATTGTTCTTCGTTGTAGTTCAAACAGGAACATGAGCTTGTTTCTTTCTAAAAGCAAACATGTGTGCATTTTAACTGTTACTTTGAAAAATCAGGAACATTTTTATACACCTGTATTTATAATCCATGAGAACACTTTTTTACGTATCTACTGCTTTTAACTCGAAAACAGTCTTTTCAAATTATTTGCAATTGCATGATTGATTTGACGTTTGAATTGTGTTGAGTGTAGCGCCACTGATAAACTGATGTCAAGCGCGAACAGTGTATTAGATAAAAAGCCTAATATGACTTGTAAAAACTATAGGTTCAACGTCATTGCTTGCAAAAAATAACTTATTTCTGTGACTCCTGTTTATCTTATGTCAATGTAAAACCAACGAAGTAAAGTCAGACAACAATATTTTCCTATGTAATCAATTTTATATTTCCATTTCATTTGTTTGTGGTGTCCTGTTATTGTCATATCATCTACAAGCCCCTGCTCAAATCATTTTATTTTTGTTATTTCTTTGTAAATACATATTTGTTGACCTCAGCAATTTTGGTGCTGCCTATACTTCCACCAAAATAAAATCGTTTTTTTTTCAATGTTTCCGAACACTATTTACCAAATAATATCGAACCGAAAAAAAGAATTTTACTGGATATATAAAAGTATTGATTTATGATATTTACATTATAACTAAAATATCCCGATACACATTCTCGTTGACACAATCCGACTGATGCAACGAACCTTTCTTTACTTGGTTTGGTTTTCAGCAAAAAACAACCTGAAGATATTAATGGTATTCATTCCTGTGGTTATTTAAATGATTTAGCTAACCGTTAGTATATTCATCAAAATTAATGATTTGTCTCATTTTATTTCAATATCATAAAAAGCAAAACATTTACACGCAGGGTTTGACAAAATATGATAATTTTCTTATAATAGTATTTACGTACCACTAATAAAGATATTATGTGCACCCAACCGATTTTTTAAGTAACTCTTCCAAGACAAAAAGCAAGCTGCCGAATTTTATCAATTCAATTCAGTTTGAGATGTACTAATATTGTCCTGTCACTCATAGCCCATATATTAATGAGAACTTACATGCCAAATATTCCAGTTTATTTGCCGTTAAGGGTCACCATCAGAATAAGGTTGAACATGTCTGTGTCTCCAATCGAAAGATATTTATACTCGTAGTTTTCATCTTTGAAAACAGCTGTCAGAAATAGTCGTATACATTGCAGATACGTTTAAATCGTTCTATCTCAAAAAATTAGAAACAACTGAGAAATCGAAATAAATGTCATTAAGAAAAAAAATGTTACCACATCATTTGTAAAAACATTTCGTGAAAACACAAACATATACGAAGATACATATAAAACGTTCAAAACAGCAAAGACATCAAGCTTTAATAGTCTTACTACTTTGAAAATGCTATTAGAAAATGTTCATCAAGATAGCTTACCCATAGTTTCCATCCACGGAGTTAACTGTGAAAATATAGCAAGCCCTGTCCAAAATTCATGGCCATACAATTTTGACAACGTTTTCAAAACTGAAGGATCTGTTTCTAGACCAGAAGTGCCGCACATAGCTTGTGCATCTATCGCTGTGAGTCCATCTGGATATTTCTGTAGCTCAAGTGCATAACAAACATCTTAAGAAAGTGAATGATTAAAATCAAATTACAACATGTTTATATCACATACGGACTATCATACAAAATAAGTCCAGAATATGAACAACATCTTCAAACGTGTTGAGTACACACGTGAACCTTGGTAAGATATGAATATACTGTTTGAGCTGTTCCGATAGTACTCCCACGTCATATACCTTTTTTATGAATGACTAACCGAACGGCATAGAACGATTGCGTAATATAATCGAGATTTTCGAGAAACGACACGCTTGTGAAACCGAAAAATGTTAACACAAGGAAACGTTAAAAAACTATGACAAAATGTGTTATAAGCCAATTTTGGTATACATATAATACATACAAGTTAAATTATCATTGTAACCCATCCAAACCTATCTAATTACGTTATTGTAAATATTTTAAGGATGTTATTAATATAGTTTTTTTCTGTTTTTTTTACGCCAATTTAATAGTTTATTTATAAAAACGGCAAATATTTGCCTTCACCATGAGCGCTTCGATACAAAAAAATTATTGTTTTTGTCCTATTAGAATCGAAATAATTCATGGTGGATTAAATATATCGTGATTTTACCATGCTCAGGGTAAAATATTTGGCATAAAGGACCAAGCCGTGGTAAAATCACGACAAATTCCCCCCCCCCCCCCCCCGCCCTCTTATTTTTTTATAAGTATGATATTTGTGTCTTCCTCAAGGGAATGTGAATGTATAATACTAACGAATAACTCGTAATTGGGATATACGTTGAAAAGGAAGCAACCAAATAACAACAATTTACTAATTAGAATTTAAAACAAACGAGATCAGTAGGTCAAGCAAAACACATATAAACCAATATTATACAAGCCTAGTCAACTACACCTAGCAAGGATGTGACTTACACAGAGATTGCCATTATACAGAATTAACTTTTTAAGATAAGCAAACAAACAAACATGTGTTTTGCAACAAACGTATTAATCCCTTAACATGCTAATTTTACAAATGACACATGAAATATTTGTTATTAAAACAAAGTATATAAATCGAAAAGATGCTGAAAGCGGTACAGTAAGAATGTGTCTCATACTTGCTATTGCGTAAACGATAACAGTAAAATACAGTTAAATCAGCAATACGTTAAACAAATATGTGGTCGTGTCTCAATATGCAGACGACACCTCATTATTTTAGAAGGATCATCTTACTCACTGGATGCATCCATCCGAATGTATCATTTGTATGCTGAGATATCAAGACAAATCAGAAGCACACACAAAATAAACATTATGTTGATAGGTAGTAAAAACAAAGTCAAGCCAAGATATGTGTAAAGTGGGGTGAGAATAACTTCAAATTGTTGTGTACATTTATATTAAATTTTAAACCTAAATCATGCTCTTCAAAGACAAGAAATGTAAAATACATAACAAAACAACTGTCTAAGCAATAAGGTCCAGATGATAATATGATGCTTCAAATAAATGGTAAAATTAATTCATACATTTTGGAGGATAAAACTAACCAGATAAATAGGGTTTTTACTACAAAGGGGCCTAAAATATCAATTTGAGAAATGGAAATAACTTTCTTGGGTAAGAAAATTGTTAAAGTCAAAATATAAAATGATAAATGTGTTTACCTCCACACAAAATGTAAATTTTACATAGTTGGCTTATATTGGAACTATTACGATATCAAAAATAAAATTTCGGATGAGACTTCTAATTCCTGTCAGATATATCAAAACTTAGATGTCCTTGTCATTTGGAGGAAGCTATTACGACAGCTATATTGCATAATGGGCTGAGTAGTCTATAAAAATTGGGTACACCATGGGGTATGGATTAAAAATTAACGGTTGAATGAACAATGACATTTATTAAGCAATGAGAATTTGTAAGGGATATATAATTTCAAACCAACATTTTAACAATTTTAAGAGATAATTAAAACACTTAAAAACATTACAATCAACTCTGCTTTAATAGCTAGCTAAACCTTTCATTTGTATGACAGTCGCATAAAACACTGACAAAGTACTCCATTTTCAGATCGAAAATGTAAAAGGGGAAACCCTATGTAAAAGACTTCGAAATGACATTATAAAAACTTGATTTTAGAGGCGGAAAATAATTAAAAAAAAGTAATCTAACAGAATGGAAAAAATATATGTGATATTTTATAGAGGAACTTTTATAAAAAAAAATGGGTTTAAATATTTCAGTAGAAAAGAAAAACGACGGCCTGATTCATAGAGCAACTAATCAGGAAAAAAACAAGACACGTTCATAATTATGACTGGTCTTCAAATGTTTATGAGCCCGCACCCCTTCACTTACCTCAGAAATTGAGTATCAGCACAACATCTGAACAAATTGTAATCATTTATAAGGAATTAAAGTCGTCAAAGATACATGGTTTTTGTGTTGGTACACTAAACGTCTGTTTCGTTTTCATTTAACTAAACAGTTGTGCTCAAATCAAATCTTTAAAAGACTTTATCAAATAAAAATATTAAATAGCATTAATAACTCACATCCCCAGATGTTGTTTAAAATACAACTAAGACTGAATATGCATATGAGTAATATACTCTTAGTATTTCGAAATTTAACATTTTAGTAAACTGTAAACATTTAAGAAAACATATTCAAAAATTCAAAAGCCTTCGAATAAAAACATCATGCTCTTCATAGACTAATGTATCAATTGGTGGGCCTCCAACGATTTAAAAAAAGAAAATCCAAACAAGGATGGGTCTAAGTCAAGTAACCATAAAGTATGCCTGTTGGCTATCTATAGGCATAGAATGAGAAAAAAAATGTTTCTGAATGTTGGCCTAAAATAAATTAACTAGTTACATATACATGTATCAATATACATGTCCTTTTCTCAGTTCACTTACTTGGAATTTATGTCATTATTGTGTTAATAAATAATAATATCTTAATCCAATTAAAATCTTTCTATAGCCAGATGTGACAAAACAAGGTAAAATATTTGTAAATTGCTTCATTTGTGGAAAACGTGCACCATAACAAGCCACCACAAGTAACTATTAAATATATAAAAAAAGATTTGTCCTGCGTTTTTTACAAATTTAGATAACCAATAATTTCACACACAATTTTTCAAGTGATTAATGTAACTGCTCCATTTAATACTTCCTCCTTATACAAGATACATGTAATGTATTTGCACTAATTTTCGGTGTGACGCTTATCTATATTTAGAAAGAACAAAGAAATATGATTAACCATTTCTAAATTCTATACGTCTTACCTTTAATATGCATGAGCCAAAACATAAAAAATATCCACGAACTTTTCAATCTCAATATCATTTTGATTGACAGTGTATGTGAAAGTTTGATCAGGAAGTCAAAATTTTTATCGGTTAAGTTTTTTGTAGTTACGTGTGTATTTGTTGTTAACTTTAAACTTCAATAAATGTAGTACTTTTTGTAAATGTTTCCTGATTTACGTGTGATTAAATGACGATTGTTTGTGTTTGATAAAGAAATGTTCATTAACACAACTGAAATTCTCACTGATATTTGAATATTCTACTCGTTAACTTGCTCTGCTTATCTAGTTATTGAGATAGAAAGACAAATTAACACAGACTTGATAAGGGCTTGATATATTGCGTTTACACTGTTGTAACAAATTTCAGTTATTGTATACCCCGTTCACACGAGGACATTCAGATCGATTTAAACTAGATCCATTCACTTTTGATCGATTTAAGGGCTAATGTGAACGCTTTGAATCGATTTTCAATCGGTCTTTACTAAAACACCAAAGAGGTTGTTAAGTTTTAATCAATTTAAAATAAACTGATCTAACTTGAAATGTGAACGCAAAAATATGTTGAAACTAGGACAATTGAATCGAAAATAATGTATGCGCATGCATAGCGACAAAATCAGAAAATCCATGCGTCGCATGAAAAAACACTACTTTAATGATGTCTATGTACATGCATATTGTTCCTGCATTTACATTTGTACTTCAGAACTGAGTGATTTGTGATGGGATATGATTATTGAGAATTTTTCTCTACAACTGTATTGCAAACTAGGTGAATATGATGAGGAGGATGTATATCAAATCTTACTAGAACAAATTCCATTAATTGTCATTGACGAACATTCGGAGGTTGAGAGGTTTGTCACGCCTATGTTGTGCACTGCATAGCAACATAAAGATGTTGTGTCATGTTAGGCAATACATGATATGTCATCATTTGAGATTGCATAAGGACTTTATGCTGAGAGACTAAAGTGTATATATTTGTCTGCATATGTAAAAACTGTTCTGCTCCTATTTCGTTTATTCTTTTTGTTGTCTGATATGTAGTTAATTTTATGGTTTTAAAACACGGTTTTATTCAGATGTCTTAAGTGTTTGAATGGCACCACACTCTCTGTACGTTTAACCATCTTATTACAATACATTCTTCTTTAAACACAAAATGAAATGTCCAGCAGTGTGTACCTAAATTCATGTTTTCCCTTATTTTGTAGTTGTAATGAACGATATATACGCATTCAGACATTGTTTTAACAACACTCCTAAGACTATTTTCGATTTTATTTTTTTCTTTAAGCTCCTAAATTTATCACAAAAGATAATCTCGTTCACATAAATATTCAACGAAATATGTTTGTAATTCATGTAAACTTTTTAGAAGAAACCTCTTATCTTTAAAAAAAGCAATTTTGTTTTTTTAAATTGCCAAACTAGTGGTCAAAACTTTCAATTACTATAACAAATACAGGGTTATGAGGGTTTTTCATTACTAAGTCATCCTAATGTACTTGAGTTGTTTATCTGTTCTACAAAAAGAGAAAATATTCGTCTAGTTATACATTTTGAGAACACCTATACCTATTGCGTAATTTAGGTAATAAGGTGTTTCAGTAAATGATTCATTTAAAAAACTGTCCTGACAAATAAAACACAAAGCAAAGAATCACTGGTTGACATATCTCAAAACTTGTGAATCTGGTTATTAATGTTTTTCCGACGTAGTCGGTATAGTTTCGGTTTGTGCCCTTTTAACTTAAGTACACTTAACTATGGCAACAGAATACGCATGCTCGAAAATCTTTTCTGTGATTGGACAAAATGCTGTCATGGTGGGTAATTTGGTTGTCTTGAAAAAACGTTTCGTTAATTATATCGTGATGGAAAGCCAGTGAAAAAACTATAAATATTTGAACTAGATCTTACAAAGATTTATATTTTTATTAAAATAATTGTTTCTCCAATAGCTCTTTGCATCCGTGACAGCTGTTTATTCGGGACAATTATATAATTTTTAATGTAAACTTTGTTGTACGAACGTACATGACTATTCGAACGCACCTACGCATGTGAGATTTCCACGGGCTTTTGGTGAATGTAAACAGAAAGATACGAGGACCGAGAATACTGAACACAAACAGAGAACACGTTATTTAAATGGTATCTTTGTGCTTCTGAAGGTTATCGAAATGATAGTTTTAAACATATACTCAAATTAAAATACGTCGGATATCTTTTTTAAAGATAGTTCTTGTTTTAACTTTTATGCAGTGAAAAAGACTGGGTAAATGTTTTGTTCTAATGTATGCTATTTCTATACTGATGTTTTCATCCTTTCAAACCCTGACCATTATACGTGTCAGTCGGTGTCATGCTACAAAATAAACTAATATAATATGACTTAGTGTGGATTTTTTTGGTCACATTTGCTAGTAGAAAAAAAAACACGGATACAATAAATAAGCTTTCATAAGCTACCAAAATGAAGATCGTTATCTATAATTTCGTGAAAAGCAGTTCACGTGTTCGATTAATATGAGTTATTATCTCTTCATTCTTCTCCTACGTCAAAAACATGCTCAATTTTTATTTTTAGAACGGCAGTACTATTTCGACAATGACAATTGTAACAATAAACTTTATTAAGTTTTGAAATTGCGTTTAAAAGTTATTCAACTATTTCTCAACGTATTTGAATAAAAAAAGATTAGTTTCAACCCCCAAACTACCTTTATATCAACTGTTCCAATATTTTGACTATACTTTTAAACAGAATAGTTGATAATGTATGAAACTTCCAATTTTTTTTACCAAACTGGTCCATTACAGACCAATGGGACTTGTAAACAGGGCCATTATAAAACAGACAGGATGTATATGAATAAATAGGTCCATTATAAAAAAAAAACTAAGAGGTATTATGATAAAAAAGGACTATGTTAACAAACACTGGGCCGTTATGAATAATCACCTGTCATTTCCGTTATTTGTCCTCGGTAAGGAATATTGCCACCAGAACTTTATACCACTAATCAATCATTACAGGCATCCTCGACGATTACAGTAGACATTGGACATATAGAAAGCACGTAATGAAAACATCTATCGAATTAAACTATAGTTTTGTGTTACCGCGATTGCAATATGGACATCTTCTGGTTTAAACATGTTAAAGATATGAACAAAGCAAGTTCTATAAAACTAATCAAAAAGCCTTTAAAATATTTGATCATCAATACCATCAAAATCATCAAAAAAGCAAATCTGTGTAAATACATTATAAAGGAAATCGACATAAATGACACACTAATGTTTCTCTTTATTGTTAATACAACCATTCTAAGAAGAAAAGAACAACTCTATTGAAATGGTATTAAAGAATAACACTGTAAATTACTTACCATAAGGTACCAAAATAATCAGTAGTATATTGAACATGTTAAAGGCCTATATTTACATAACTTGAATCCGATTCATCATTGTTTATAGGTTTGATCACACGAGGAAGTTAACAATTGACACAAAACTGATAATGACACAGCAAACATACATTTTATTCTAAACGTATCAAATTTGAGAAAATCGGATATAAATAGATACACGTTAAGGTTTTAAAAAAATTTCCTACCCAACAAAACTATTTCATACTATCGGATGATGATTTCTAAAGTTATCTGATAGATAATATTTTAAGCTAGATTATCAAAGTATATTTCCTGTGTCAAATACACTTGATTTCTTTAGTCTTAAAAACTCTTTTGTGCATGGTTTAAAATATGGCTTATCCAGGCTTTTGTCAATGATAAGAAGGAAACTTTTTTTATGCTATAATAATAGATTATCGTTGGTTTTCTCGCTTGAGCCGGTACAATAATAATATGTTGATCGCTATTTTACATATAACGACGTTGTTAATTTCATGTCACTTCATTAGCAACGCCACGTGCTAACAGAGTTTATAGCGATAGTTTTTAATCTTAAGCAAGTAGCATGATATGAAAAATTATAAATACAAATTCATCAACATTTCTACAATTATTTTTTCTTCAAAAAATTCAGCCTCTTCTCGATGACATATTTTACTTTTGATTAATCTTTAATGACGACAGACGCGTTTTACCTGAAGAAATCATTGTCGGATCTTTTTTTATAAATCAATCTGTAAAACAAATAAATCGTGTACAAATAGTTGCTTTATACTAAAATCATGTAAATAAATTGGGTGATTAATTATCTTTACTATAACATAGTATGGGAAATGAAAAATAAAATTACAACTTCAAACGTTAGACATAAATTATTTTCCGATCAGAATTACAAAAAAAACATCATTACATGTGAACTTAATAAATAGAAATAATGAATCTTGAATAAAAATACCGTGACACGTCTTATAGCAATGCAAATTCGAGCTCAGCAAAAAGTGAAATCACACCAAGGAGTCCTTAATCAAATGGCAAAATCAAAAGTTCAAACAGATCAAACGAATGAAAAACATTTGTCATATTCCTGACAGGTATTTTTGTATGTAGAAATTGTTGGATTTAACCTGGTTTTATAGCGCTCAACCTCTAATTTGTACGACAGTCGCTTCACAGTCCGTTGACAACGATGCGTGAACAAAATAAACAGACATAACGGGTTAACAGTCAAAATTTGGGGTACAACAGTCAACAATGTGTTATAACCTTAATCACAAAAAAAAAAAAAAATACTTAAAAAAGAAGCACAAAAAGGTATATGTCAAATTAAAAAAAAACATATTCATAACTTTCTTATTTTTGTATTTGATTAATGCATGTTCAATCCACCCATAAAGGATTGAAATATTCAAAGTACTGGGACCGACTTTGTTTATTATTGACAAACTTCTTGTGCAAACGTAATTTCAGTAAAAGTAAAAGGTAAACATGCATAATAATAACACGAATAAGTTAATATTTAAAATAACAGAACTCCGTACAGCAAAAAATGGTTACAATCCACAAGCTTATACAGTATCTTAAATTTGCCTATTTCTAAACTTCAATTAAAGCTCCTTTAAATAGTTATATAAACAGCTAGTGCGTTAGACAAGTATTAATCAAACAGACCAATATTTAAAGGTTACATCAAAACATACGGATGTTCATTTCTGTTTCATTAACACACTCATCGTCCGTGAGAAGAAAATGCCAATTGTTGACACATGAATGCACAGTCAATAATTGAATAATAACTAGATTAGAATAGAATTATACATTTTTGATTTATCAAACTAGATAACCTTGCTATATCATATTCAATATTATCAATCCATTAATAACTCCAACTTCTTTTGTTCCTTTTTTATACGTTCAGTCCATCAACATAATGTTCTCCTTCGAAGCAAAATTAACCAACAAAAAACATTTATACCAGAAAACATCTATATTGCTACTGCATGTATTTAGAACCGCTGTTGAAAATTGCGATGCATGCGCAACCATATGTCGAACCAGATTACCGAAATCACAAATGATTTTTTGGCATTTCTTTTGCTCTGCCTTTAGTTCAAAATAAACTTAGTTTGCTTCTGAAAGCTTAAGTCTATAGTTTAATAGAAACAAGTTTGACATTCACAACAAACCTGGACATCATACTATTGTCCGTACATCATTTACAAAATAAGACAATGTTTCAAATTAATAGGACTCAAATTTAAAAGTAAAAACATTGAAATGAAAAAAAACATATCTAGCCTTTATCGTAGACTCCTTCACCACACAAACATCCTTCAAAATAAAATGTTCATCTTAACGTCTAACGCAGTAGGGTTTCCTGAAAATAGGATATGTTACATCGAATACAAATAACAACTAAACAGAATTTTAGGTATAACATGAAATCCCCAAAACGAATAGGAATTGAACTTAAATCTTAATGACCATATAATTACACGTTATGTCTAATAACGATTGTTTACTGTATCATACATAATAGATGTATCGGGATTGCAATTTCTAAATTGTCAAAATCTGTCTCTTTCAACTAACAGATGGATTAAACTGATGGGATGTTTTTTCTCTTTTTTTCAATCTGAAAAAAACATTAACTACAGTGTCTAAAAGGTCAACTCAGTTTGTTTATATTATGACTTGAACATGTTCTTATGATCACTTAATCACCGGAGATTTGATATGAACAATATGTATATCATCAATATGAGCAACGCATTACGTAATAAAGATATGGAGATACATGAACATGTATGGATATACGTTTGAGATGGGTTAAAAAGGTATTGCAATGGAATCGGGGTATATCTGTTTAAACTTTACGAGATATTGTATTTGATCACACAACATAGGAAATTTTCTTGCATATGACGATATTTTGCTTCAGTAAACTTACATGTACGAGTGCTGTTAGCTGTTACCAAAAAGTCAAACACAAACGTTAAATGTATAATTAGATTGCAAATCTTTACGAATTGCGGCACATATTACATGTGAAAATTTTATATATGAGAACCTAAAATTTCAGTTTTGAATTTTCTTATATAAATCTACCTGAAAATTATTCAAACAGATGCTGACACTGGTTACTGTATAATTTTAAAACATAACACGCACTTTATTGCTCTTCAAAGAAAGATATTCGAAAAAACAGATCCACGATTTTTCTGTGAACTTTTTTATAATTTACTGATATTTCTTTTTTATTTACATACTATTTGTTGTGGTCTGATTCCCTTTTGGAAGCGTGAAACATTACTTTAAATTTGACATGCTAAAACATTTTGTATATTACATAATGTTGTCGTGCAGCTCTATTAATATAATTAAGTACTTTTCAAATTAGTTTGACAAGGGCTGAGAAATACATTAAATATGATTAAATGTCGATGCATCGTTTTATCCGTGACGCTTTGTTCGACAAAATAATGTCTGCCAATGGTACGATGTCGAGCACTCATTGACTTATGATGCAGAAAGGTAAAACATGATGTAATAATAAGTGAAACATGTATGTCCTGTTGCTTGTTATGACAAAAATTTACGAATTGTAAGCAGATAGAAACTTACTGCTTCATCCGTTAGCTGCTAAGGTAATATATCTGAGGAAATATAACCAGAAATATGACATTTTGGTTATTTTTACTAAGTAAACTTTCCTACGACAATATGAAAACACTCCGTGTCATGTTCAGCTAAGGAGACATACATGTTACATCTGTACTGTTGTCCAAAAAAACCAAATACTTGTATTTTAACTTTTAGATTTTTGGGAAGATGTATTATATATATCAGGTAGTTCAAACTATAATCCGGGTACCTTTGATAACTATTAACATCTTAAGTCACAGTGTTTATTGTTCATAGTAAACAATTTACATTCTTTCACCAAATTTATCATAAAAGAAGGAGGATCATTATTTTGTGTTTTCAGGTTTTATTCTTTTCTGTCGATTAAAGTATCATACCCAGGCACAAAATATGCTAACATCGTAATCATTTAAAATGTATCTTCAGATATCATCTTATTGTTGAAGTCCCGATAGTTTTATAGGGTATTTTCAAATAACTTGTTTTCATCTAAATAATAAGATATGTATTTATGTTATCCAAAGGCAATGAAATATACAAAACAAGCCTTACTAACCCGACTGCAAATGTAAAAACAAATTTGGAATACATTATCCGTAGAAACAATAGTTGTAAAAAAATCACTTTATAAAGGAGGCACCAATACATTTTCTGCATTATACAGACTTGGCAGTATTATTTGTGATGTAGCTCTTTTCCGTCTTTTCAAACAGTAAGATCGGAACCTTTACATGAGGAAAAGAGGAAATTCCTTCCTGTTGATTTTGCCAATAGAGGAAATGTTGCAATCAATATCTGCAACGTTCTACATCACAAGGAGGTAACATCTAAAATTCCTATTTATTTTCAAAATCAATCTGTTCCTATTGTATCCTACAGTGACACCAAAACCATTGCACCTAAACTATTTAACTATAAACAAGCATTGCAGGACCTTGACTTAGAACAATACATAAAAAAACCTCCGACATGTGACTGTTCCCACTCGCCTTATAATTATAGCCCCTCTGGTCATGTTATAACTGGGGATATAAACATAATTCAACATGAAAATCTCCGAAAGGTGATTGCTCATGGTCCTAAGTTTAGAGATCCCCAACACATCAATTGGAACCATAACTTCAAATTTATTATGGATTCCATTGAGGACTACGCCAGAGCATGGGCTAAGCGAGAAGAAATTGAACTGGACACTTTGTCAGAATGGGTTAAAACTATCAGGTTTCTGATAAAACGTCGCATTCACAAGTTGAAAAACTGTGTGAACGATCGACCAAAGTCTGTTTTCAGAGACAAAGAGGCCATGAAATCTCTATCATCTCTTCATGATAAGTATGTTGTTGTTTCTGCAGACAAAGCTTCAAATAATATTGTCTTTGTATGTAAATCGTATTACTACGAATGTCTTGTAAAAGAATTTGGTATAAAGGAGCAATCAGGTATTCCCACGTACAAAGACATATCATTTGACAAGGATGAGATTTTAGCAAATCATAAGTCCTTCATGGCTTCAATAAATATTATATTGAACACCAAATCGGTGGACTTACCTTGTTTGTATTGGATACCAAAGCTTCATAAAATTCCGTACAAACATTGGTATATTGCTGGCTCATCTTCATGTTCCACTAAAGAATTGTCCATTAGATTGACTAAAATTCTGTCCGCAGTGAAAGAGGGTCTTCAGCAATACTGTGAAACTGTTTACTCGCGTAGTGGTATTAACCATATGTGGATTCTTAAAAATTCTAAAAAACTTCTAGACAATTTTAAATCTCGATCTTTTTATGAAATAAGTTCTATCAAAACTTTTGATTTTTCAACCCTGTAACCAACCATTCCCCATGTGAAATTGAAAAATCGCCTTAAAGAAATAATCCACAATGCCTTTCAACATAAAAATGGTAGCATACGCTATAAATTTATTACTTTTGGATTTCATAAGGCATATTTCGTTAATAGTGACAAACAAAAAGGTAAAACATGATACACAGAAGAACAAGTGGTCAGTACGCTGGAGTTTCGTATCGACAACATATTTGTTGAGTTTGGAGGTAGACTTCACCAACAATTTGTCGGCATTCCTATGGGAGCAAACTGTGCGCCTCTTCTTGCCGACGTCTTCTTATTTTCTTATGAATCGGAGTTCCTCCAGACACTTGTCAAAAACAAGAGCATCAAAGAAGCCAGATTATTTAATTTCACTTTCAGATATATTGATGATGTTCTTTCCATAAACAATCCGAACTGTTCTGATTGGGTTCCATTAATATATCCCCCAGAACTAGAGATTAAAGAAACAACAGACACGGCTTTCTCCGCCTCATTTTTAGACTCGAATTTGACTTACACAGTCATCTCAGTACCAGAATCTATGACAAACGAGACGATTTTAATTTTGAAATTATAAATTCCCCCCACCTTAGTAGCAATATACCAATTTCACCTGCATATGGGATATATATTTCCCAACTTATTCGATATTCAAGAGCTTGGAGCTCCTACTCAGACTTTGTAAAACGTCATCCGTGTCTGAGTAGAAAGTTGATGAACCAGGGGTCTGTCAAAGAACGTATTGTCCTTTTTCTAAAAAAGTTCATCGGAAGGTACCAAGACCTTGTTGATAAATATTCCGTATCAACTTTACAAATAATACACGATGGTCCTGATGTATAGATTCTGCGTACTGATGTTAATCGTTGTTTATCATCTTAACAGCGTGTTTTATAGTTCTTTCATTTGTCTTTGTTCTATTATTAATATTACATTGTGTTTGTAGATAGATGTTTTTGTGTTCTGTTAAATTGTTCCCTTTAAAATTGTTATACGATGATGCCTGATGTACCCATATTGTGTCTGTTTAGTTAACGCATCAATGTAAATATAATGGAATTTGATGAGATTGTCATCAAAGTGAGAGGGTAAGCGCTATAAAACCAGGTTTAATCCACCATTTTCTACATTTGAAAATGCCTGTACCAAGTCAGGAATATGACAGTTCGTGTCCATTCGTTTTTTATGTGTGTTGTTATTTGATTTTGCCATGTGATTATGGACTTTCTGAATTGATTTTCCTCTAAGTTCAGTATTTTTGTGATTTTACTTTTTTCATACAAATTTAAGTTATATATTAAGTTGCAAATATTAGATTTCTTTATAACAAGTATCTCTTCGAGTTGATTTTGGACTTCTTTTAAACTTGTAAAATGGAAATAAAATATGTCATAGCATTATAAGTTTACATGTATACAAGTATTCTTAGAATGCTAACTTTATTTGCTATATCTTTACTAAAACCTTGTCAATAAAACTGAATTTGATTTAAAATTTTTATAGTCCTCAGTTGAAGGTTGCTTTTATTTGCAACATTGTTTCCTAAGTATGTTGATCTGAATGAACTGTAAAACTATTCAATTGTAACAAACAAGCTACTCAAGCTATTTTAAACTTTATTATGTTTATCAACTCGTCTGACCATCAGGAACCCAAAATTATATTCGTAATATGACGACTTTAATACACTGTAGGTCTTTTCAATTATATATCATTGCTTAACTCACTATGTTAATATTGTTTCTTAAATGAAGTATTTGAACCAAATTAACTGCAAAAAAAATAACCATATTTCTATATTTCGCTTTTATAAAATTTAATGTTTTAGACAAAAAGTCACATTGTTTTTTTCTCATTCTTCATTTTCCTCTTCTCTTTACGACTTACTGGTCACATTATCTAAAAAGAAATATCCTATTTCATTAATACAAAGAGAAACTTCAATTTTATGGATTGACATTTTGGTTAACTAATAACATAGAAGACATTCTCCAGATAATCTTATATACATTCGAAAATGATTATATCTCTTGAACATTTTCATATTTGGAAGTAATATTTCTGATTATTTAGATTCATTTATGTTGTCATATACTGGTGAGCTGGATTCATGTTTGTCATATATCAGAGTTGATGCCGTTGTTGTGTTCTTATTTCTTGTATTGTTAACGACGTCATCATATATTGTCTTTGAGCAGATCACCTGACCAGTATCTTCATAAACATTATTGTTTGACTCTGTGAATATTCCCTTTGATCTGTAAGCAAAAAGTAGGTACTGGTACAATATAAAAATGTAATTAACGTGTGAAATGATGTGGGAAATAACTATTCAAATGACGGAAATCGTATTGTTTTATTTTTTTATTCTAAAATGCATCTTATTCATGTCTTTACTCTAGGATATCAATACACTTAATATTTTTGTTACTGGCTAACATCTGCAGTACAACGTATAACTACATCTTTTTTTTTCTTTATTAAGTATTTAGTGATAAACAGTATTAAAACTAGTTTTCAAAGCTATCGAAATTATATGCTGTTCTCGTTTTTTTATACTATCATTTATCATCTTTATGTTGTTTTTTTGGTAAGATTAAGTTGTATGTTGTTTGAACTTGTTCATCATTGCTGAATGTCTCTGATGTAAGTTTTTATCAATTGTTGTCACATTAACCAAATTTGTCAATATCAAAGAACTATTATTAACTGTCATTCAAGTGAGAGGTTTAGTTAGCTGTAACACCAGGTGTTGCCTAAAATTGTTGTCGAAAACATATACCAAGTCATGAATATTGCATTTGTTTTTCATTCGTTTTGTTGATTGATAGTATTTTATGTTGTTAGCTTCACTCTTCTTTAATATGCCGTAGATTTTGATTATGTCTTTATATATTCAAACAGCGGGACACTCACAGAGATGGCAGGAGTATTTATAATACCGTTGGACAGATCTCAACGTTAAACCTGTTTGAACATATTTTTCATATTTAGATACGCATCGAACTTTTTGTGCTTGAATTTCAAAATAAACATCCTAATAACTCGATAGGTGCATCCATAGATATTCGATTATAAATTTGAGTTAAATGTGCACGTGTGTTCTTGAAAAAATATATATATCAATTAGGTTCAATGTGAATCAGTTCTTTGAGATGTTGCAATAAGACACACATCTGAATATTTGACAAACCTGGCAATATACATCCCAACTGGATTACACTTTCCCTTTTAAGTTGGTTGGTATTTAACTTAGCTCAGAGAACTTTTCAAATAACTAATTCATTGTAATTGAAGGTAACTCAATTTAATTTAATTTTTTACCAAAAATAGCATTTGAACAAAAAATCAGTCTTTTCAATCTAAATTTTCTTTTTAGGTGTTAATTTATTTTCTTTAACAAAATGTTCCTTACCTTATTTTACATACGATCAGTACAGATAATACAGCGGTCATAGAACATGCACCTAGTACTGCACCAATTACCGCACCTGGTTGGGTTAAACAATATTTGAAATCAACTGAATATGATGCTGATATCTGGGAGAAATGATAGTATCTAAATGTACATCAACACTTTTGAAAATGCAAACATAAACTGTCAAACAGAATTTGTAAAATCTTTAGTTATAGTAATTAACCTATCTCCATGACTGTATTTCTAGTCTTGATAAGAATCCAAAACAAGATATTTCATTTTTCTTATGTATATATCAATTGTAACACGTAAGTTGTTAAGTGTTTTTAGTAGAACCCCTAAATATCAATACATTCACGACAAATCCTACACGAGGAAACTGCTTTAAGAAGAGCATTGTCTATAGTCAATCTTTTCAAATCGTATTCCCATGACAAGACCAAGACACAACAGAGTTAACTAGGGTTGTTATTTAGGAAAAGAAGTAAGATTTTAAAAAAATGTATTAAAAAAAGGTTTAAAAAGACAGATAAAACTGCTTGCCTTAATTTATGAAGTATACAAACAAGAATAACAAGTACCGTTTCAAGCTTATTTTGACTAGCTAGACAAAATGTATACAAAACTGTATTGGGTGGATGCTGAAAATCATACCAATCTTCACGTCGAACTGAATCAATATACGTGTCTTAATAATTCGTAAAGTTTGTCTTGCACACACGACTATTGATGACCCATTAGGCATGAGAGCAAGACAAGTTTTCTTTATCATTTTCATTGGTTACTTTCGTTGCCTTCCTTCTCATTGTACTAGGTATTTTAAGCAAATATATCATACATAATCTTGTTAATGTCAGATCAGAGGGCCTGACTATCAACTAACACTTTGCGAATGTCATGACGAATCGTTTATGAAGGCTGATGAAATATAGTTCATAGTTCATATAGAAATTGTGCATACATTTCACATATTATCAGGCAAAGGTGATGACTTCTAAACAGTTGTAAGAAAAAAACTGTAGCTATGTGCATTGTTCAGCCATGCTTGACATTGGAAAAATGGTTTCAGATAAATTTGAATTTTTCAATATTGTTATTCGGTTGTTTTTTTGTGTACTTTACCTTCTTTAATGATTGTGTTGTTGGAGGAATATTATGAACACATAGTCAACTACACTAAGTTTAGGACACCTACATGTTAAGACTATGTATATATTATCAGATATATATTCCAAATTTCGTAAATTCAACATGATTTCAAATCACCCTTATTCATACATGTTATATTTGTTAAACTGACCTATAGTTTCTGAGTCATTTCTTTCGTTGTAATGATCTCTTTCGTCGTTTGTATAAATGCTACCAGTAACCGTTTGTGTTTCACTTGAATACATGTTCGTGATGTTTGAAATACTTTCTACAATGAAAAAGAGAACAACACTCTTCATGCTTAACAGTACATGCATATTTGAATACGTGGAAACAGTTATCATTCTTGTTAATGTTTGTATATTGGGTATCATTTCTATAATACTGTGATATCATATCTTAATATCATGCATTTCCGTAATGTCCCAAGGTTTTCGCTCTATTGTTGTCATACCGGTTTGCGTCTTTCCGCAAACCATTTTAATTTCTATGTTTTTATTTATTCATGTGAAATTGGATATCATATTTTATTCACTAGTATGTCATCATTTAATGTATAGTATTCAAATTCAAGTTTCATCTTGTGTTAATTTGGTAAGGTCATATTCATTGTATGTTCATAATTAGTTCTATGAGGGGCAACATATTTACCCGTACATGAGTAATCAGCATTAACAAACATATACCTTTCGGATGCCATTACTAAAACACACTATTATGTATGGTGTCACGATACTTTTTACGATAATACAATTTACCTGATACCTTTAATGTAACTTCGTTAACAAATTGTAAAACAAACACAACAACTAATATTCCTTGGTTTTTACAGACGATTCCACTGAGTGTGTAGCGAAAGATAATATCGTTGGTTAGCTTGCTTGTTAGCTGAACCGAGAAGTCGTTATAATGTCAGGTATACTACCCTCCTTTCGAAGTAGCATAGTACAACACACAGATCGATTGATTTTCTGTCAGATAAGTCTATTCTTCAAGTAGGGTTGTTTACCTTACCTAACAATGACTTCACGGTTCAGCTAACAAGCAAGCTAACCAAATATATTACCTATGGCTACACACTCAATGGAATCCGCTATAAAACAAATAACAATATTTCTTTCAGCCTCATCAATGAGTTTTTAAATTTTTATATAACTAATATATTTTCAATGCCATTAATTTGAATTAGAAATCGGTTTAAACAGAAACAACAAAATTGTTGCATTCTAAAAAGTTGACAATAAACATAATAATACACTTACGGTAGATATATAAAAAATAAAATGACTACGTCCGATTAATTTTAAAAACAATGAAGTGCGTAACTAAATGACGTTTGTTGTACTTTGTTACAAGTTTTCGTGATTATGAGGAACAAACGAATAGCGAAAAACAAATATTAAACAATAAAAGCCTACATACATACATACGATACTTACCACTTGTGATCTCACTTGGAACTATATTTGTTTGTGTGGGAGGCAATATGGAAACTAATGTGTTCACATCTGTATGTTTTGTGTGTGTGTCTATAAAATAAATATATTTTTTTTAAATTATGGTTGGTGTTTAAAAATATAATGTAAAGTGAGAAAGGGACAAACAGGCCAAGTGATTTATAAATAACATTTTAAAACGAAACAAGCTGCACAAATTATTCATTAGCAATAGTTTCATTTTAGAATGTACTATTGAAAATAATAATAGTCATTTAAATCAAATACCTCGCCGTGACATTTACGTTACCAATGAATTGACTAATAATGACAATGTGTGAAATCACAAAACTCAAAAACGAAATATAGATATAAAAAGAACTAGACTAATACTAAAAAAGTGATTCATTGAAACTGTTATTATTTTTTTTATATTTTCTTATAGGTAGCGTTTGGGCAAACAAACCTATTTTTTATGGCCCCATAATGGATATAAAACATACAATTACACGAAAACACATTTTGCCAACATGAGTCATGAAACATATATTTCTGAAACTTTTTGATCATTGTCCTCTACAGAAAAGACATACTCTGGCCTATTTATTGTTGTTCTTTATGCATGTTATGCATTGGTGAATTTAAATGTATATTTTACTTCATAAAGATTTATTTTAAAAGTTAAAACCATTTTAAGCAATATTTTGTACAGGTTATAACATGTATGAGGTACTTTTGTACATGTTATAACTTGTATTTTTGCATTATACAAGTTATAACATGTACAATATTTTTGTACATGTTATAACCTGTACAAAATCGCAACTTGTACACGACATATATATATATACGTCAGAGTCGGTGACAACTCTACAACAGATATATACAAGTCGTCTAAACATGAACCCAACAATGTTGGATCTGTAAATTTGCTTTCGCAAATGTTTTGTTCCTTCCTCACCGGGATTCGAACCCATGCTACTGAGAAAACGTGACACCAAATCGCCTGCACTGTAGCCGTCCTGCTAGACCAGACGACCACCTGGGCTTCACAAAAAATGATGCCTTCGGTGGCTGGGTGTTTTCTTTCCACGTCAGTTTTAATCTAGCGTTGTACTACAGTACATGATATATAATACATGGACATGCTATTTTTACAGATCAGCTAAATTATTATATATATACATCGACATAAAACAATGTTAACAAAAGAACTCTCGATTTTTTTCAATCACAACTACAATTTTGAAATATTTTTAAAAGGCATTGTCGAACATTTTGTAACAGTTAACGAATTCCTGTCATACATTTATTTTAGGACGTTGCGCAGCGGTATGCAAAATCAAACAATTATTCTAGTAGAGAGAAAGATATTCAATTAAAATTGTTTAGAAAATATGAAAGGGTAACGCCAGAAAAGAAGCATGTCGTTTTACTTGACAACGTCACCTCGAGAGTTTTACGGTAGCCACGTTGATTTGATGATCTGTTGCAAAGCATATTCATCACAGATGATCACGGTTGTGTTTCATTGGTCGGATATATTTATTTTCCTCGAACTTGCCTTTTACTAAATAGAATAATAAAAAACAGGGCCATGCATATAACAGGAACGGCTTTTCAATCATAGACCATGAGTTCAACCGCATGTTTTGTTCAAATATTTGCTATAGTTTCAATTGTTTATATTGCATAGTATTATCAGTTTTGTATGGCTAGATAAGATTTATTTTATCCTTTTGTCCTATAAATTAATGTTTATTTCGTTGATTTTGATGAATATTCTTTTTATTGATTATGTATTTACATTTTGTTATAGATCAAATGTATTCGTTCAGTGTATGTTCACTTGTGTAAATATGTCTATTGGTTGATCTATTTCAATTGATATTTTATTGTGTGTTGTCATAATACACTTCTTTTTTAGGAAAGAGTTAGAAACATTAGATGTCCTCTATTGATTTGGTTCATAAGTTATTGTTCTTTTTCGTTTATTATGTATTTATTAGGTTTTCTCATTTGAGTTGTTTTAAGAGTTATTTTAGAGTCGTTTATAGCTTGTTTTTCGATGTAAGACAAGGCCCGGTGTTGAAGAACATACTTGACAAATAAAAGAGGGACGAAAGATACCAAAGAGACAGTCAAACTCATAAATCAAAAATAAAATGACAACACCATGGCTTAATATGAAAAAGAAAAGAAAAACAGACAAACAATAGTACATATGACACAACAAAGAAAATTAAAGAATAAGCAACACGAACTCCACCAAAAACTGACAAAAACTAGAGGTGATCTCAGGTGCTCCAGAAGGGTAGGCAGATCCTCCTCCACATGTGGCACCCGTCGTGTTGCTTATGTGATAACAGATCCGGTAGATATTCTTATTCGATAGGTCACATTCAAGAAATGGAAGAGGATTGTGGTTACGAAGTAAAGATATCCTTTATTATTTGTGAAACGGTTATTCCATAACGGTCAACCAACTCGTGATGGCGTCCTTAAAATTTACAAAGGGATGATTTTAACTTCATCATTTGGAACTCTTGGTTTAATAGCTTCCTTGTGAGCAGCAACCCTATTTAAACAAAATCATGATAGACAATGCAAGCACGGGAATATCGTATCAATTGGGAGATGTATACCCGTATGCAGGTGCTGCTGGAATGTTGCTACTTAGAAATTGAAAGTTCAAATTGGAAAGCTGAAATCATCTCTTTTGTTTTAAAGTTTTGTTTTCAACAGACCCTCATTTTCAATTTATAGATGTAAATCAAGATACGAGGTCGACTTAACTGTATCTGTTGTATCCTTTATCTCTCGTTCAATGGGATAGATACGTTCAACACAGTTACCAAATTTTGAATTATTGAGTGAAAAAACATCATCTATATAAGTAGAGTTAAAGGATATTGCTAATTTCTTATCTTTCTTCCTGTATGAATTCAGCCTCATAATAATAAAGAAACAAGTCGACAAGAAGAGGGGCATAATTTGTTCCCATTGGAATGCCGACAGTCTGTTGAAAAACACGTCCTCAGAAAGTAACAAATATATTGTCAATCAAGAAATCAAGCATCTTGATAATGTCATTTTCAGAGAATTTTTTGTTTGAATCAGAGGGATCCTTTACAAAGTAGGATTGATCCCTCCCTAAGACAAGATACTTGTATTTACGTTGGCAATTCTTTTTTATGAAACAAAACAAAACCAACTCTTTCAATTTGTCTTTTAGTTTGGAATGTGGAATACTTGTGTAAAGTGTAGAAAAGTCAAATGTTTTAATACTACATTTGTATTACAAGATTCTAAGCATGTACTCTAAAATATCTTTGGAAATTTTAAGTATCTACATCTGATGCACCCCCTCTAGAATAGGCAGTTTCACAATAACTTTGAGGCCCGTCTTTGGTTGCTGATAAAACATATGTTAATAATTTAGAAAGAGGTTTCGTGACTTTTGTTTGTAAGGACATTTATGTAGTTCGGGTATCAAGCACAGTGATGGAAGATCCAGTTCTTCATCTAAGATTGACATTCTAAAGGAACATAAAACAGACCTATGATTATCCAGAATGTCCTCTTTGGTAAGTGTCGTGAGGGTATATGTAAAGTTTCCAAGTGAATTGTCAATACCTAATTCGTTTATCAAGCAGTTAATGGAATAAGTTTTACACACAAAAAAGATGTTGTTTGGGGGTTTATCTGCGACGTCTACAACGTATGGTCTTTAAAGATTGACGTATCATGGGCATTCATAGACCAATTCAGTTTCTTAATTCTGATTTGTATCTACGACCTCAATGCCTCAGTCCATTTGGAAAGAGTGTCTACGTCTTCCTTCTCGCGCTTACTCCATGTCCTGGCATCTTCCTCGACTGAATCCATCAGAATTTTAAAGTTGTATTTCCAATTGATGGATTTAGGCTCACGATATATCGGACCTTTCGATAACACATTTCGTAAGGAAGTGTTATTAACAATGTTGAGGTCACTTGTTCTAACGTGGCCAGCCTTATTATATGTGAAAGGGTAGCTAACATTAGAGCAATCAGGAGGTTTAGACTTGAAGTCGTCAATATTGAGATCCTACAAAACATGTTTGTAATTGACACTCTTAGTTGCAATAGGTTAGGTATAGGTATAAGAAATGATTGGTACAGACTGATTTTTGAAATTAGGAGGTATTTTCGATTGAACTAATTTATGATGCAGGATATTGCCTAAGTTGACGCCATCAAGATCTTTGTTGGCAAAGGAAAGATTAAGGAAATGATCTTTTCTCTTTCTCATCTTTTCCCATGCCGACTGGCTTGAAAAGTCTGTGACGAGCAATATCCGAAATTATAGCTGTAGGGTAACATGGGGTAACTCGCCACCATAAGAACTATTCAAGCTACTGCATCTTCCCCTCACAACTTTCGTGAAACTTTTTCATGTGATAATTAAGTGTATACCGTGCTCTACAAATACCAAAATCAATTGTATGTTTATACTCTATGATACGAACCGAAACTTGAATAACTTTTCACATCTAATGTGGCGAGTTACCTTATGCATTTGGGGTAACTAGCCACCATATTTCGAATTGTTTCGTTAGCTTGTTGGTCTTGAATGACAGTTATTTCAAAGAATATTAAAACAAAACATATCACAGATGGCAAAGTTCCCTGTTAAAAAAAGTCAACTGAATAGGTGGAGGGTTGCCTTCAAACAACTCCCTTGTTTTCCCCACACATGCTGTATGTGCTTATCACAAGCCAGGAGCCTTTATTTCAATGGTTGTCGTTTGTCGCTGTCGATGCTTTGTTATATTCTTTTTCCGTTCATTATTTTGTACATTTTTAATTTAATTTTACATTTGTCATTTCGGGGCCTTTAATATATATATATAGCTGACAATGAGATGTGGGTTTGCTAATTGTAGAAAGCCATATGACTACGGAGACGTTTAGTTGTTAATACATACCACATTTTCTTTTTAAAATAATTGAAGGATATTTATAGGTTCTACCGTTTATTGTTGATGAAATTATACTCAATATGTCATTGACATTTTTATTGTTAAACTGTACTCAATCAATTAAAGTCATGGTATTTTATTATGAAAAACGATTACTCTTGTTTGGTACAGTTTGGGTCAGTGCTTTTATACTTGAATTGTCTCAAATTACTTCCAAATTTTCTGGTATAGGATTCGTGGTACCAGTCTTGATATTTGGTACACTTGACCCAGTCCTCATCATCACTGTTGTCGTCAAAATATTACCCGCTGCAAAAAGCACAATACAAGCTACGATCTGTTTCGTTTTCTTTATCATCTGCGCTTTCTTTTTCAAGAGGTGCCTTTTTAGATTAGTTTGCCCTAGTTTTCTTCGTTGTTGTTCGTTTAGAACTTTTTGGCTTTGTTAGCAAGTTAATTAGTTCTTCTTTTCTCCTCTCATCTCGATTGCGTCTTTTTCCTCCTTTTCCGTTTCTTTCTGTTTCTTCATTTTTATTTTCTCTTTCATTACGACGAGGTAGTTCTTGTCAGCTAATAGTCTTGTTGTTGTTATCCTTATTGTTTTTTTCTTTGGTAGATTTTTCTTTATTTCCGGAATCACTAAGATTTCATCAAAATTCTTCCGTTCAGAGGTAGTATTCGTAACTTTATTTACTGTCATTTTTGGTTGGTTTCTTATAGCGTCGGTCATCGGATATGCTGGACGATCGGGTACTGCATAGACATCCGAGACTACAGCGACAGTGTTTGTCTGTGTTTCTGCAAATTCATTTGGGGCAGAGTGTGACGTTTCAACCATAGGTGTACTACTGTCTGTATTTTTATTTTCTGGTATGTCCTCAGTTTGTTGGAACTTGGTATCTTGTACAGATGTTTGAGACGGCACATACACTATGGCGGTATGACTCTTTGATTAAAG
Organism: Mytilus galloprovincialis; assembly: GCA_037788925.1. Lineage (NCBI taxonomy): Eukaryota > Metazoa > Mollusca > Bivalvia > Mytilida > Mytilidae > Mytilus > Mytilus galloprovincialis. Next base: position 16,319,967 of record CM075339.1, read on the forward strand.
GGATTAATTTGAGTAGAACAATAACCGCTTAAAATGTTAACCATATTCATTGAAAACTGAATGGCGGTATTAAAAAGTCCACAAAAGTCATACCTTGTTACTTGTCTACTTGGATTGTCTCTCATAAATTTCTGAAATTGTGTGTTCTAACTTGTTGTCATTGGTCCGAAAATAGATCTGTCTAAAGCCTGTGGCCAGTGTGTGGTATGTGGGGGGGGGGGGGGGGGGCAAAACATTTCAATCTGGTTATCTTTTGCTGTCTTTAAAGTATTAAAATTTAGGTGTGATGAATGACCATCAAACATCAATAGAACGGGTCTGGCTAGTGGCAATTTTTTTCAGGAAGATGTTGGTAAACTACTTGTCAAATTGATCACTGTCTATAAATGAGGATTTGCTTCATCCAAATTCTGAGCCAGGTGGACATTTCCTTTCAGAGCTCACTACGATTATGATTAAATGCTTGTAAACGTATATTTTTTCCTCCTCAAAGTAGATGAACAATAGTTTAATATCCGAACCTTGTAAAAGCTTAAACGCTTTATTGTGTTAGAGTTATTATGTTTCTAGAAAATTAATGCAAGAAGGATATCATATTTTGCTTATACCTACCACTCTTACAAACAAACCAATCTAGGACTTCGTTGCATTCTTTTCTTGCTTTATTAAGTTGCAATTGACCATCAACTTGCACCAGTTCACCTGCTAAACATTGGAGTGGATGATCGTACCCGCCTTCCGCTGAAACAAATTAGATATTTAATTGAAAAAAAATATTTTTGATCACGTATTTTATGTATAACAGCTATATGTAATCGACATAATGTTGTCATGTGATTGTAAGGTCATCAGCGCGGTTACTCAACAAATTGAATTTAGAAATAAATTATAAGACATTCATTAAATTTTTTCCCCCTTTTTATTCGAAACAACTTACAAATGGGGTGAACTCTTTACCAAAAAAGCCAGTTTTTCATAGACAGAATACAATAGCAGTCATGTCTTCAACAACAGAAAAGGTACCAACACGGCAGGGAATTTCAGCTGTGAAATGGTTCACTACAAACAACCTTAGCTTGATAGATAAAAACGTAAATTTGGTACGAATAAGACAACTCTGCACAAGAGACCAATGCAATTCGTATCCCTATCCAATGCAATGACACTTTTATTCTAAAAGCAGTCAATTGTACCCCAATTCCGACTGGTTAACTTTAATTACCTTAGATTTCAGTTGATATCATTTTCCTAATGCAAGCTAAATAAACAATTATTGGTTAGTCTATAGATATAGAAATCATGTTAAAACATATTACAATACCAAAATGTAGTCTTTGTTTAAGTTCCAAAGTACATCTACAACTAGAAAGCGGGGATAAAACTGCATACAAAGTGCGTAGCGTTGAAAGGTCTTTGGTTCCATCAATGTTTATGTTACATTTCGACTCAGCAAAAGGAATAAGGCAACAATTTGGCACAACTAAACTTATATAACAAATCAAAACTATGCATTCAAGAATGTGGACGGCGAATGAAACTTTCAGTACAAAGCAAGCAGTATATTCGACACATAAAATCATATGTTGCTTTTATAATACTGTTAATTGAGACATTTTTCAGAGTTTTCTTGTCATTGCGAACATCATAAATATAACGACAAAAAGAGAGAAAAAAAATGGGACAGTAAAGGTTTTGGACATACATTAACTTAAATTCTTTATTATTCTGAAATCGTAAATAAATAATATCCCATGTGTTTTAAATAAATTCTGATCTCACAGTAACTATATTAGTGAATCAATATACCTTTTTTGTTTTTAATTAAAAAAAACCTGTAAAAAAAAAATCACGGAATGCATGACTGTGTAAATGCAAGCCATTTTGGTATGAAAGTCTTTGTAGAATTTCTATATTGAAACATTCGTTAATTATACATGTTATACACTGTGTTTAAAACACCTAAGCAGTGAGCAAATGAAGTAATACTTTTTGTCTTCTATATTCTTGTCTTCGTTGTTGTAGTTTTCGTTGTTGTTGTTGATGTCATTGGTGTTGCTAAAATGTAACGTTGTGTTTTGGTAGGGAAAAACATGATAGGGATTGATGTAGTAATGATGCATATCTTATCCGTACGGCTTTAGAAATTTTTTGATCTATTTCTTTTATTGATTTTTTTATGTTTTTAGACACTTTGATTTATCAATTTTAAAAATACTCCAAAAACAAACTACGTTTAACGTTGAAATATACCTTTCGTAAGCTGTCGGTTCCAGACATCTCGGAAAACGTTTGTCCACGATGTCACTGCCTCATTTTTATTTCCATTCTTGTTGCAGTAATGTAAAGGTGCTAATAACAATTGATTTTTGGAAATGCACCGAATAAGACTGCTTTCAAATGTCTTACCCCAACTACCAATGTCTTTGTTCCCTAGATACAGGACGACAAAGTTGCATAAAATGTGCTGCAGTCTAGAGAGATCGCTTTTGATATAAACATATTCAACATCAACAACATCATAACATTTAAGAAAAAAGGAATACATACACTTTTGTGACAGGTAAATACATACTAAGTAGCTGAAAGGCATATTTCTATTACATACGCCAGAGATTTTACCTTTCAAATTTTGAAATTAGTGTTTATAGTGTTACAAAAAACTTTTATATACCTATATGGATTTATTTTCTTTCAGAACGATAGGTCATTTTTTCGAAGAATCAATCCGGACGATACCATGTTTCGATGAAATATGCTCCAATGCATAAAATAATGACCTGTGTGAGGTCATAATTTTCCTTCATAAAAATGCAAACTATAATTTACTTCAAAATAATATTATTTTGATAGTTTTTTGTTGCCGGTTTGGGAATTTATTTGTTAAAGTTTAAACTATGATAGGTGTAAAATAAATTCATCATTGTCCGCATTTTAATTTTAGAAAAAAAATAAAGTGAAGTTTTATATATTTATCGCGTCAATACATACACCTTATCATATATGTGAGTTGATGTAAAACGTAAAAAAAACGCCATTTATAACATATCCATGTGTTAGATTATTATCTTATTGATTCACACTGAAAAGGAAATCAAACTGTGACCTACGGTCGGTCTTTCATTTCATCAATCCTAATACCTCTTGGTAAACTCATGATAGGTACCAGGATTACATTTTGTGTTTACGCCAGACGCCCATTTCATCTATAAAAGACTCATCAGGCACGCTCGAATCAAAACAAGTTGAAAAGGCTAAAAGAGCATTAAGGACCAAAATTCCTTAACATTGTGCCAAATACAGCAAAATTGTTACTGGGGTAGAAAAACCTAAGTATTTCAAAAAAATTCAAAAGTTTGGTAAACAGATAATTCTAAATATGACAATATCAATAATAATTCATGTCAGCACATAAGTGTAGACTACTTGGTTGGTGATACCCTCGGGATAGTAAAACTTCACAAGCAGTTGCATCGACCAAGTGGTTGTAAATAAAGTCATCATAGATACCAGGATTAATTTGTTTCTCTATTCGAATCCAAAAAAGTTAAACAGACCAATTTCGAAGTTGAAGAGCATTGAGAACTAAAATTCCTGAACGTTTTTGCAAAATACAGCTAAACTAATATATTCCTAGGGGGGTAGTTAAGGCTTAGTATTTTAACAGTTAATGTATAATTTTGTTTCTTAAAATTTCCTGTACCAAGTCAGGAAAATGGCCATTGTTATATTATAGTTTCTGTGTGTGAACATTTTAGTGTTGTGGATCTGTTGTGTCGTAGTTCTCCTCTTATGTTTGATGAGTTTCCCTCGGTTTTATTTTGTAACCCGGATTTGCATTTTCCCAATCGATTTATGAATTTCGAACAGCGGTATACTGCTGTTGCTTTATTTAATTTTATGTAGTTAAACATTGTAAAAGACTTGCGTAGGCTACAAACTAAATCCGGGGATTTCAGAACATATTGTCTATTGATCGATCAACCAACCCAACCAATATGTGTCGAGTTAACAGCATTTTTACAATTTGGTTGATCTGAATTACATTGATTTCCCAGTGAAACAAAGGCCGATGATCTCACATTCGTATTTCTCTTCATGGATGTCATATAACAATATGCGTTTTCAAGACATCGATAACGTCGGATAAAACAAAAATAGTGAATGCGTAGAAAAAGATAAAGTTCCTCACATTGTACACTTTAATTTTAAAAAAAAATCATTTGCCTATGTAATAAAACGAATAACGAATCAAAGAATTGAAATATCGAAATATATTCAACTGTTGACCGAACAAGCATTCGTGAATTTAATCAGGTTAATATTTTGGTCGGTCTCTCGTGAAATATTTTCTCTATTTAAATTCTCCTGAATTTTCCTTGGAGTTCAATATATTTGTGATTTTACTTTTTAGACAATTTTTTCATGACATAAAACAAGACGTTATATTCTAATCTTAACATGCTTTAGCCTGAGAAACACACACACTGTTTATTATGAATAGTTTGCTACTAACAAAATCTACCAGATTTTTCTTTAATTATAGCATATATTAGTCGAATGCCGCATGTGGAGCAGGATCTGCTTACCCTTCCGGAGCACCTGAGATCACCCCTAGTTTTTGGTGGGGTTCGTGGTGTTTATTCTTTAGTTTTCTATGTTGTGTCATGTGTACTATTGTTTTTCTGTTTGTCTTTTTCATTTTTAGCCATGGCGTTGTCAGTTTGTTTTAGATTTATGAGTTTGACTGTCCCTTTGGTATCTTTCGTCCCTCTTTTAGTCATGTCAGGGTCTTTATAGCTGACTACGCGGTATGGGTTTTGCTCCCTGTTGAAGGCCGCAAAAAGACAAATAGTTGTTAATTTCTGTTTCATTTGGTCTCTTGTGAAACACCTGTCTAATTGACAATCACACACATTGCTGTTTATATATAATGATTTTATTGTACCTTAGTAACTATAAAATTTCATGATTTTCAGTGGAAACTAAATCGTAAAGTTTCCGAAGGAACACTCATGTTTATCAATCTGAAATTTTATGAAAACAAATTAAGAATTTAAGATTGATGAATAATTACCACATCTTCCCGCTAATCTGTCGTCTCTTAATGTACAATTTTCGGCTTTTAAGTTGTTATAACCATCTCTGCAATTTAAAGTAGTACACTGTCTTCCTTTATGGTTCGATACATTTCCCTGATAAACTGAAAATATGTGTATTAATAATAAAGATAAATACATGTATAGAAAATACTAAAACAATTGTCATAAACAGTCATCAACGTGTATTTGTTGTATATAGTATGCTAGTACTTGTAATGCATTTCATTTGTTCTTTTCTTCTTTCTTGGTTGATTTGTTGTGTTATCGTTGACATATACCAGTAAATTACATTTTATAACATGTATTACTAAATTCAAAAATAGAAACACGTTTGGATGAGTTAAAACGCGATAGTGATTCATGTTGAAATGATATATATCAATTTTAAAATGATTTAACATTCAGGCTAAAAATGCGCATGATATAATGACGTGCATTTGTTTTCTAAACGAGGATCTCTAACAGAATATATTATTGACACTTTCATCACGCTGCCTAAATGGGTAATGTTCAAACCTAAAATCCTTCCAAATGTATATACATCATAAAAGTATATCTGTGATTAAACCTTTTACTCAGACTGAAACAAAAAATTAAGAGATTCCCACCGTCTAAGAGACTGGTCTTTATAATTCTAAGATAGGATCAGAATCAGTATATCACTGTAGATTCAAAGATGATAAAAGAGAGGCGAAAGAAACTAAACGGGACATTCAAAGTAATAAAATAAACTGTGGTTTATATTATGTGCTCGGGAAGCATAAAGTATTAACACAAAGTAACATTATTAAGAATCTAACTTTCATGTAAAAACTAAAATCTCAAAAAATGAACTCCGAATAAAAATCAAAACGGAAAGTCCCTAAATGTGCAAACTTGATGAATTATCAATAATGTAATAATACAAGTACTAATAGTAAAAGTTATTAAATGTTACAAACCTTGATAAAAGAAATACGAAGATGAATATGTTTTTCTCTCACAGGCTTGCATATCAGTTTTGGTTAGTGGTATAGTTTTAGAACATAAACAGCTTTGTGTTGTCAACTGAATTAAATCGAATTTAATGGATTAGTAAAATTATTAAATTAAAAAATAATCATAATTCTGAAACAAACAAAAATGTCAAGACGACAAGAGGAAATTATTTTCTTTTTCGAAACTCCAATTGAACAATTTATGACCACGTTTTCATCAACACGAAAACACCAAAAGAGTTTTTGATTGCAGATTATAAAGGGTTAATCTTTACCTTTAATCTGATATATATAGATTCCCGTATTCCTGTTGACATTTAATTATTTTCTTTTTGATGACATAAAGCAGTTGTATGTAATCATTGTGTATATCTTTTTTTCGTTTTTCAATGTGCAATCTATATGTGGTCTTTTTCACCTCTTGTTGTCGTTTTCTTGTTCCATTGGAAATTGTTAGTATTTTAAGCTGACAAATTGAAACTGACTGAATTGGTATAATAGAATACATTTATCGGGGGTGACAATAACAGTCATAGGTTATTCCTAAATGATAACAGGATCCGCATCCACATGTTGTATCCGTTATTTTGCATATCAGTTAACTAGATCGTGGTGATGTCCGTTAACCTGTCAAAGCGATGCTTTCAACTTTATTTCTTTGAACTGTTGTTTTGATAGCTTCATTGAGAGTTACAAACGAATGAACTTACGTTTCGTTTCAATTTGGAGAAATACATTTGTCATGAAATGAACTTTTATCATGAATCCTCTGTTGTATTATGTATGTCAAGTTCGATTGGATAAATGCATTCAACATAGGAATCAACCTATGAATAATCTAGTGATGCAACTCCACTTTTATTATGAAAAAAAGAAGCAAGAGGATAATTTCAACTTCTTTTCATTCTTTTCAAGAAGTTCCACAATGAATTTAACTGTATATGAATGAAAAAACAAGTTTGCAAAAAGAGGAGCACAGTTGGTACCAATAGGAATTGTATGTTGAAAATCACGTTCTCCAAACTTAATTATATGTCGTCATTCAGGAAATCAAGTATCATGATAACGTCAGTTTCAGACAACGTATTGTTTAAAAACAAATTGACTCAAAAATTTAAAAACAAATCAATAAGAAATAAACTTACCCGCAATGGTAATTGTTATCTTTTAATTTTGATAAGGGTTTTGAAGATGGAAATTGTCGTTTTATTGCTTAAAGTATTTACTTTTGTTTGTTCCGCCTCTTAAATGCCAATGTTTAAATGTAAATACCTTACTATTGTGTATTATAATATGTTGCGTTTTCAATCAAATATTAGTAGTATGAAGAAATTGATATATTTTTTCTTTGTTGTTCTTGTTTTGCCTGCGACGTTTTAATCAAATACAAAGGAAGAAGTGACATGTGTCCTTGAACTTTGTTTCACAGTATACTAATAACATGACCATACTTGCACTTCAATTATATTATCCCAGAAAAAATGATTTTATTTCTAACCGTTGCATAACTATAAAAGTTCTTTTCGTGTATCCACATGTGGAGCAGGGTCTGCTTACCCTTCCAGAGCACCTGGGATCACCCTGGGTTTGCGTTCCTTAGTCTTTAGTTATCTATGTTGTGTTTTCTGTACTATTATTTGTCTGTTTGTCTTTAATTTTTTAGCCCTATCGTTGTCAGTTTATTTTCGATCTGACTGCCCCTCTGGTATCTTTTGCCCCTCTTTTAAAAGATGTCGCTGCATTATTAACCTATTGTTTCATATACATACGTTCGGCACACTCGAAGTTGTAGATCAGATAAATGTGTAAACTGGTCAGAAGAACAATTTGCATTTCAAATTAAATATACTGGATACATTAACAAGGAATTGAAGAAAAAAATCCATATGTTTAAGTGGTTGTCGTTTGTTTATGTGCTACTTATTTGTTCTTTGTTCATTTTTAAACATACATAAGGCCGATAGTTTTCTCGTTTGAATTGTTTTGCCATGTTATTTCGGGGCCTTATATAGCTGACTATGTGATATGGGATTGACTCATTGTTGAACGCCGTACGGTGACCTATATGTCCTAATTTCTGTGTCATGTTGTTCTCTTGTGAAGAGTTATTTCATTAGCAATCATACCACATCTCTCTTTTTAAAATTCCAGTTTGAGCAATATATAAACAGATATTAATAGCGTCTTTTATCAAAACCAGCAGAATGGGTTATTCTTAGTACTAACTTTGTATCCAAAATTTGTAAAAGATATTGACCAACACTTTATTTGACATTCTGCTACACATAATACTCCTGTAAATGTTCTCGTTGTAGTTACATCTTCTTCTGTAACGGTATAACAACCTAATGGAGAAGGAAACGAAGAATTGGAAAACAAATCACTGCCTTACCTTTAAAAGACAATGAAACTGACACTTGCTTTTAATGGTTTGAACTACACCCATAATGCAATTTTATAATATAATTATTTGATTGAACATACAAGACGCATTAGTTTAATTAATAATAAATGTCAATAAAATTACATATTGTTATTCTGACTTTCTTTGGATCCGCGGTGTAACAGGTATATGTATTAATACAAACAAAACAAAACACCAATAGACTATTTTCATATTACCGACTTCTGACTCCGGTTTATATTATTTTTTGACAGGTAACCTACGACATCCTGGTACTCGGTCAATTACAAGCAACGTAAAGAGTAACATAAAACATTTAATCGGTGTGATTTGAGAGGTAATTTAACTATTTTCCGAGTTTGTCGTGTAAAGAAAATATGAAGCATTATATTTTCCCAAAGAATTATACCGATTAAATGTTTGATGTTACTTCTTTCCGTTGCTATCTCTTATCTCTCTTTGACAATTTTTACATTAAATAAGAGCAACAGTAGTATGTTCGAAAGTCATACATCGATTGAGAGAAACAAATCAATAATTTAATACGCGAGACGCGTGTTTCGTCTTCACAATACTCATCAGTGACGCTCATATCAAAATAGTAAAGAAAGCAAAAATAGAAATGACGACGAAGAGCATTAATGACCCTAAATTTCTGTGTTAACTCATCTAGTATATGTTTTTATTATTTGTTTTCAAATAAACTGTACTAATTGTAAAATATAAGCGAATGTTGTAATTTAGATCTTTTTATGCTTCGATATTACCCATTTTTCTCCTATTAGTTCAACAAACAAAAAAACGTACTGTACATTGTTATTAAAATTCATGCTTCTTTTGAACATAGACTGTTGGTATAAATAAAGGTTGGCCCTCTTTATTTTATTTTTTTTTCTATTAAGTATATGATCAATTTCATAGAAAACAATAGCAATATCCTATATTTAAAAAAAAAATGATTTCTACCATCGAACCCCTTAAAGAGACGCAAAAAGACTCCAAATTAAACAACTGACAATGTTATGAAAAAGTAAGAAAAAAAAACATATATCGTCAGCAAACAAAGGACTAAAATATGTTTTTGTCTATGAAGAAATATCATAAAATTGGGGTTGATTCTTTTATTATTTTTGGTATTTTAACGCCACTTTTAAGCACCATATTTATGCTATTTTTCTAGCGTGCATTTTTTATTGGTGAAGGAAGACAGAGTTTCTGGAGAAATTCACTGACCTTCCATAGGAAAACTGACAAACCTAGTCAATTAAGATTGGAGTCGAGTGCACTTGCACGAGCGGGGTGCGAGCTTTCAACCTCAGTGTTGACTGGCCAGTGATTACAGTAGTTACTACTTATATGGAAAAAAGTGGTGCACACTGAATAACCCCGAAGAATAGACAAACAAATATTACAGTCATTCCTTGTAATTTAATTCTAATTTCCATTCTAAACCGTCGTTAATCTTGAAAGAAGGTTGATGACGTCAGTCACATTACGAAATTATGTATATGAGATATTAACAAAACACCGTCAGTCAACCAGAAGATGCGTTACATCAAGAATTAAATTAGTTTTGGATATTTTTGGTTAAATGTTTTTATATGTTATTTTTTAAAATATGTTATTCTGATACGTTACTGACCCAATATTTCTATCCAGTCTGACGTCTTGCTGTAAATAGCCTTTCCCAACCAGAACATTTTCCCGTGAAGAGTACCAACTTCATTAAAAATGCTTTCCTCAAACTCTAACCCGTCATTCCCACAGCTGTCTGATGCTTGGTACCACGTCGCGTGTTCATGTTTTATAACGCTGGTAAAAGAATGTGCTAAAATAATTTTGTAAAATCAACATATTGACTTTTAATTGTCGGAATCGCATAGAGTGCCATAAAATTGGTAACAATGACAAAAAATGGGTAATGTTTTATTTGTACTGTTCCTAATTGAAATATTCTGATTTAATTTTGAAAAACAAATGTGTGAGAAAATAAAGCACAATAAACCTCCTATTTATTTATCTTAAAAAAAGGTCAAATATTTTAGTTAACCTAGATACTCGATTAACCTGGACATATCTTAAATTCCATGGTTGTAAGGTATATTGTACAATCATACATAATGCAGTTTATTCTATTTATAGATAGTATGATTTCTAAATAATAACATTCCGTTTATGAAACAAATTTATGATCATTTATGATAAACAAATCTATGATTTGCATGTTTCTTTTGATTTATTTTTTTGAATAATTAAAAGAATATTGCAAACTCTTTTTCATTATGTATATCTTTGAACAAAATAGCAGGTTAATCTTTTTCTCTCCCACCATTTAGAGAGAGCTACAACCTCTTCAGTGATAAGATGTTAAATTGAAAAATTTTATAATTTAACGAAAGATTTTTAGTTAAAAAGAGTCACCTGTACCCTTTTAAGTAGCTGAGAACGGATTACACATCTAATTTGATACGAGCTTTTGTGTTAAATTATACGTGTATTTTTCATGCTAGTCAATGGACAATAATCGAAATATAATCTATATAAAGTATCTATCTCTACAAAAATATAGAACTTAACAACAATGCGAATAAACAAATTATAGACACCAGGATTAAATTTTGTATTTGCGCCAGACGCGCGTTTCGTCTACAAAAGACTCATCAATGACGCACTAATGCAAAAAATATAAAGACGATATATTTATCTTATTAATTTTGAAAGGTACGGAATCAGTTTGTTGAAAATAGGTCTACAATCAATGAAATGTAAATATCAAACAAAACTGTCATAAGAAGAGTTATCGTATTGTTTTTTTTAAACGTCTAAATCTTTTATGGCGTACTTAACCATTGGTAAAAAATTTGAGATCAGATGAACTATTTAAATATAAAAAAAAGAATGCTAAATGGCCAAGGAACCAGCTAAGAATAAAACTGTAAAGTTGATAAAAAAAACAAACGTATGTAGAATATAATCATTGGTATAAAAGGTATGGAAGCGAAATATTGCCTAGTATATTTTACTATTTTACTATAAAGATTAAAAAAATAAAATTCTTCATCAGAATTCTTTATTTTAGATAGTTTTGTTTTCCTGAGATGGTCAGAGTTAATTGGTATTATTACAGTATTAACTTAAACCATTTTGTTCACTTGGATACAAATGAATTGATCAATGCACACAATTGGTCTTTTTTGTAATCTGCATGGTTACATTTCAATATTAAATAGTGTTGTTACAAAATGTAGATATAATCATAATACACCTATTTTAACGCATTAAATTATATCGTAAAGTTCTACCCTAATTATAGATATTACAATACATATATCAAACTTACCAAATGGAACAAAACATGATACAAAATAAAGCTGCAATAAAATTGAATTCCTTCTCATAATATCCATGACAAAGCTCAAATGTTTCATAAATAAATAGTTTTGAAACACGGAAGTTGAAACAAACTGATAACAAAGTATCGGGTATATAGTTTATCAATAAATACAAGCAATTCATATGTGTACCTTGTGTACTAAAATATTGATTCTGTTTTATACAATAAAAGGTAAAACAATTTTGTTAATGCTGCAAATGCTTTCTGATTTTGAGGATAATATTAAAAATAAATAAACTTACACTTACATCAGACGCGCGTTTTTTCAAAAAAAAAGACTCATAAGTGACGCTCGAAAAACTAAATGTTTAAAAGGCTAAGTAATGTACGAAGTTGAAGAGCATTGAGGACCAAACATTTTTCCAAACCTCTCTTTGTAAAATATATTTTGAATTGATCAAATGGAACTCTTGTCTTAACTGGATATTTTTTTTTCATTTTAACTACGCAAATCATTATCTAAGACATTTGATTAGTTGCAAGGTTTAGACTTGTTCGAAAAACCAAGCGAACCTAATGCTTGTGTTTACATTCAGAGGTTTAACTTCTAAATCAAATATTATACTGACTCGATGTCTCGTGGTTCTATTTGTTCCCTTTCTTGGTTTTTCGAGCGTTGGAATGTTATGGATTTATAGATGTTGAATACCGTATACTTCGATATTTCTGTTATATCATTTTTTGATCAACTGAAAGAAATTGTACGTGGAGTGAGTCAGGTCTAGTAGAAAAAAATACTTGTTATATGTAAAACAAAAATTTCAGGCAATGAACCTTAAAGTAAAAGTAATCGTTAAGAAAAACAAACTTTCAAAATTTACAGTATTACATGATATCAATTGTTTTCAGAATCGGCGAATCAAAAGTATTAGGATTTCTTCAAATGAACTCATTACCTATGCTATTGGTACATACGTTTATTAGAGTTGAAATGAAGCACTACCAATTACCCTTGCACACACATATTTTCTGGGTTTATCACAAATTATGGAACGCAAACATATATTTTAGTATACATCGTTTTGGTCGTTTTTGGGATCTTTTATGCTGATATTTAAGTAAATGCTTTTTGTCTGCAATGGTTATAATTGCCTGTTGAATCCTAAAGTGCTAGTCTCTTTTACCTATATAACGACTTCAAACGACCTCTTTAGTTGTATCGATGTAGTCACTTTTTATCCGTTAACTATAAATAAATCCACCGCCTTACATCGGTCATCATAACTTAAGTTACAAACTTTGTTTATATCATCGTCGTGGCTTTTAGAAATTGTCTCAGCTTTCTTCCATATTTTTGGAAAAAAAACTCAAAATCAATAAAAAAATCATTGATGGCAAAATATTAATGAAGGTGTCAAAAGCTGATTTTGGTAATTACATTGATCTGTTCATCTTATATTGTGGTGATAATTTATCGTATTTACGTTTATCGCCTTAACAAATAAAATGTGTCTTGAAGACCAAAAAGAAATGGAAAAAACTAAAACCAATCCTTCTTAAAAAATTGGAATGGATTTTGAATATGTCTCAATAGAGATTATCCAGAACTATTGATACTATGAACAACGGTCCACTCGCAAAATTGATAATTCCGTGTATTAACTCGAAGGCGTAGTGCTATAAGAACAAGAGAAAATTGACAAAAAAACATCTTGACAACAATTCACTCCCTGATTCCAACGATATAAATATAGTTTTATCTTTATTACGTTTATGTTGCATTAACAGATATAAAACTAAATTAACAATTCTATCTTTACTTCCATATTACTTAATCTTTCATGAACTGCTTATTGTATCTTAACTGTTGAATTTTCTACAAAAGTTATTTTTCCTGCTTTTAAAAATTAAGTTAAATAAAGTTGTTCTCAAAGATTTATTGCAATCGTATTATTCTTGGTAATAATATCTTTTAACAATTGATTTGATATATAAAAGAAAGAATGTTAAAATTGCCGTAACACAAATATAGTTGTGTATTCCGTTTTCAACATTGACTGTCCGAAAACCAGGGTCAAAAATATTGTTTAAAATTATATAAAGACTTCAAAAAACAAATAAAAATATGTTGACCAAAAAAGGTCTTGTCACGAATGGAGCTGAAATATACGCTGCACGATCATCTGATTTAACTCTGCCTTTCCTTTGGATTCGTGAGCTTCATTTGTAAAAGCTTTGTTTTATAAAGATTTACGTCTGTTTTTATGCAAACATATGTTTCATCCGAGTTTATGAATGGCAATTACTAGATTTATTAAAGAACGTTTTGGGAGATTGTGGCTATAAATTAATGATTTGATTTTGAGGTTTTACTTTTGTCAAATCTCATGAAAACGAGATATTATATTAGTCTTTAATGTATTATGTTGTGGTGAATGTATTGTAAGCAATTGTAGTTTAAATTGAGATATTTAAATTCAGTTTGAGGTCAAACTGATATCAATGATCAATGATATAAATAAATTTACTCGCAAAAGGGACAGTATAGCAAAACAAAATAAAAAAATCAACAACTCTTGAATGGTTTAGATGACCAAAAGACGTATTGAGGTCTACAAGAATTTTGAAGCTGCAACATAATAGTCCTTGTCATCTGATGTAGCCTACCTTTCCTTTGGATTCGTGTTGTTTAGTTTTTAGTTGTCCGATATTTGTTTTATAGAGCCATACGTCTGTTTTTGGCAAAACACAGATATTATTCTATCCGAGTGCATGAATGCCAATTGCCAGATTCATTAGAGAATGTGTGGCTTACATTTTAAATTCTATTTGTTAGTTTTACTATTATTAAATTTGATGTAAACGAAACACTTGAAAATAGAATATTAAACTCGTCTACTTTCTTCCTCCAATACTTGAATATCTTACAAATATAGAGAGAGGTAAGAAAGGTCATGGTTAAAACAAACAATTACTTTTTTTATTTAATAGAAAAAAGTTGTATATTCTATGAAGTATTATAATAACTTAACGTTCGACATGCGTTTTGTCAGGAAACGAATTGACAGTTTGACGTTGTGTCCACAAAAGTTAGATATTATTACCATTTGCTAAGTTGATTTGTCGTATATATTAGTAGTCAGTTCGTTGTCACGATTATTATATGACATATACGAATAATTTCCATCAACCACTGACAAAGATGTGTCATATAATCCGTTTCTATCATTGGAATTTTCTTTTCCAAAATCTGCACTATCGTATGTAAAACAATCTTCATTTCGATATGCGTCATGGCTATGATACACATATTCTGTCGGACACATTCTCCTTTTTTGTTTATCATGTAAAATATCATATTCTCCATCGACTGATTCAGTATAGATCTCGTTCATATTTTCCGGTTTATTTAAGTTATTTGCAACGGAATATCCTAATAAGCCCGTTTCACAAAGATCAATTATTTTTATTGATTCTGCTTGAATACTCTTTCTACTTTTTGTATTAGTTGAATCATTGTTGATTGTTTTTGACGTGTGTAATTGACTGGATTCTCTAGGCTTATGTTGATCAAATTCATTAATGTTTCTCCTTGACCTAAAATAAAAATAAAGAAAACTTAGTACATAAAACATCTAAATAGGTCCCAATTCCCAGTTTAGAAAAAGAAGAAACAACAAATGATGTTGATCTTGATAGCTAAATCAACATTTGATTGGTTGAAACGTTAACACGTGACGTCGAACAAAACTTCATATTCACCTCTGAGGATCATATTCCCCTCTGACATGTCGGGAATAAATCGTGTGACGTTACGCGCTGTTTTTGAACGTCTTATTTTCTAAATATCTTTAGCAATTATCATAATCGGGTTCAAATTAATTTCAGTCGTTAAAACAAAAAAGACTAATTAAATAATAAATGTTAATCCGTACTGTTTTTCAATATATGTATGTCGTGTGTAGTAATAAAAAAAACAAGCGGATAAGTGGGAAAAATGCCGGTATGCAAGCTAATATTTGAAGTTCAGATAGTATACAAAGCTTAGGCAGTGAAATAAAACTTTCATTTTCCTTGAGCTCGGGAAATAAATGTATGATATTAACTATACGATTTAACCAACATGTACCACCTTATTGAGCTTTTCACGTTTATTCGCACGTCAACGTAGTAGATGCGTCTGGCGTTTTCAATTAAAACCATTACACCGGTATTTATAATTAGATTAAGAAAAAGTAATAATAATTTTATTTTGCAATTTTACTTGTGAAACACGATTCCTGTATAACTACACATTTCTTTTTTATTGATTGTTTACTATATAATAGATATGTATTCTTGCAAGAAATTATTATGCTTTTTGTTTCATTATCTTATTATCTTTTATTACTATTGCTTAACCATTAAAATAGATATACTCAGAATCATTGACGATTTTTTGTTTGAATATTATAAATATACAGATTTTATGTTTCATTTCCAAATGAAAATTGCAAAAAATCATGAAATAATGCGATATGATAAACGAGAATATTTTGCTTCACATAACTTATTTAATATCTTAATAAAGTCTCGAATGTTTGTACTATTTGCACACGAATGACACTTACCTAATTTTACATACAATTATAATTGTTGATAAAGTAAGTATACAACACGCACCTAGAATTCCACCAATCACTGCACCTGAATATATGTGAATAAAAAAAAAAGCTTTATGTTATACATACAAAATACATACCACATCAAATTGCATTGGTTGACACGAATAAATTTAAATGTGATAATAATTACGCAAAATAATACAGGAGAGTTCCGTAAACAGACGATTGATTTTAAAATACTATCACGAGCAACACATATGAAAATTTCAGCAAAAATCATGCACACTTATCAAATGTTTTAATATTATTGCAAAATGAAAGAGACCTATATCGTATGTACTCTTAAAGATTCTAGAAATTGTTTAGTATTGATATCGGATTTACTCAACTTCCAAAATAGGTAAATTCATGATAACTTTGAAGCCCGGATTTCATTGCTGGTACAATTGATGTAATCATCACATGTCGGGCCTTCTTACTTCTTATAGCACATTTTGAAGATAAGTGTTATTTGCAATTTTATGGTCACCAGTGATACTTTGGCTAGTCGAATTATAAATGAGTGCAGAATAAGATTCACCGTAACGTTGCAGTTTGACGGTGACCACTTGAATTCGTTTATATTGAGAATCAGCAACACTAGTATGCATAAAAATGCAATCCTATTCAGACTAATCCGACTACACGTGATGTTAAACAATCGTTTTTTTTTTTACATATCTTAAACCTTTATTGACAAAAAGTGTGTGATAAAAGGAATAACAAAAATAGGAAGCTTTGACTCATTGATATATGATTTACTGAATATTTAAGTTTGCGAGTGAAAAATATAATCTGAGAAATCAGAAAAATTTGATTATTTTATTCAGTAAACCTGTGCAAAATCATTAACATGAATCTTAGTATGATAAATATTTGACTAGAAAATGTATAGTTATCAGTATTAATATTGTCAGTTCGTTTTCTAGTTCTTTTTACACTCACCTATTTGTGTATAGACATTTTTTTCATCTCTTTGACTATTTTGTAGTCCTGGTATCGTATTGACTAGGGACGCTTCGGTTGTATACATGTTGTACAAAGAATTATATAAATTAGTAAAAACATTTGGACGAACGTAATGCTGATATAAAACTAAAATATAGACTATATGGAGGCATATATTTATGTAAAATTCCTAAAAACAATGACAGGTAAATGCATGTAAACCTTGGCATCAGGAAAATAAGAGTAACTCAAGTTGTTAGTATTTTGGCCCACCTTTTTGGAATTTGGTTCTCAAGGCTCGCCTTCTTTATACTTGTGTGGTTTTCAAATTTTTTTGATTTGAGCGTCACTGACGAATTTTATGTTGACTAAACGCGCTTCTGGCGTACTCATCACATTATGAGCCTTGTACTTTCGATAACTAATGCCAAATTTATTAATGTTGAAAGCATACCTGTTATGTGTTATACTTCATAAATGATTCATCTAAACAATTTTAATAAGCACAATATCAATGAATTATCTGCATAGCAAATATCCTGCTCATTATTCTATCAACTAAAAGAATAAACGAAAAGATAAGCATACACAGATAAAAAAAAAACCATTTTGGACGCACATGCAAGTGTTTTGAATACAAAAACAAAAAAAGCAAACAAAAAAACAGGTCTAGTTCATTAGTGTCTATATCAGGAAATGACGGTAAATGTACCAAGTCAGGAATATGACAGTGTTTTTCGTTTATTGTGTATGATCAGTTGGTCTTGCCAGTGGACACAAGACTGTCTGGTCTAAATTTTCTTTGGAGTTCTGTACTTTTATTATCCTACTTTATACCCAGTAATCAAAAATAAAAACGTTTCCTCCGAACCCAACAACAAGTGGTTACAAAAGATGTATGTTTTTATAAGAATATAGTATTTTGTTTGGCAGAAAACAATAACCAGGACATTAAAATCTTATAATATTTCCTAACAAAATTCAACTTTAAAGACAGTACTTGATTTCCATTATAAGATCACGTAAAGGCATAGGAAAAGAAATACAAAAGTTCCTATAACTTGACAATTTACAAATGACACAATTAATTCTAAGTTACAAAGCATATAATAAATCACACAATGTATATATGATTGAACAAGTCCATTACAAAACAATCTTCAGGAAAAATCAAAACAGGGATCAATTATAAGAACAAGTTGATGAACATGGTCATTTTCTATATTCTACGATTAAGCACTTGTATCTACTATATTTGTTTTCGATATACTCGGTTAAGGGACATTGACGTTTTTACATTGTAAAAAGGCAAAAATGTGTTTGAAGACATTTGAAAAAAGTAGAAGTTGTCCACATGTTTAAAGTTGTAAAAATGTCAAAGAATAGACCCCAGACCAATGAGAATATTAAAAAACTGTTTACATATTCAATACCAGACTTATATTTTTGGTAAAAACACTTTACTTCTCCGATATTCGATACAAAATATAACTCCTTACATTCATATAACTATATGGAGTTATTTTCTTTTAGAACAATTAGTCATTCTTTTCGAAGTATCAACACGGACGATACCATGTTTGAATGAAATATGCCTAAGGTATAAAATAGTTACCTCTGGGAGGTCATTAGTTACGCAAGCTAAAATTGAGAATGGAAATGGGGAATGTGTCAAAGAGACAACAACCCGACCAAATAAAAAACAACAGCAGAAGGTCACCAACAGGTCTTCAATGTAGCGAGAAATTCCCGCACCCGGAGGCAATTTACTTCCACATTTAATTCGTTATAGTTTGTTTTTGCCATTTGGGTAATTTTTTTCAAGGTCCAAACTTTGATGGGATTACACGAACTTTTTAATATTTTTTTTAACTTTAGAAACAAATAAAAAGGCAATTATTTGCTACAATAAAGGTACATTGTCATCAGATTTATTTAAATGTAAAACTTTTCATAACATTATTAAATCATGGCAGATTTACACATTTGCATGTAGGACATTTAAAATCTTATTGATAGTTCATATCAAAATATTCATAAAGCCAAACAAGGACAAAGTTGAAGAGTATTGAGGATCAAAGATTCCAAAAAGTTGTGCCAAATACGGCTAAGGTAATCTATGCCTGGGATATGAAAATCCTCAGTCTTTCGAAAAATTCAAAGTTTTTGATTCACACTGAATAGGAAATCATACTGTGACCTACATGTATTTTCGATTTCGTGTTACGTGTGTATTTATTCCTATTACTCCATCAAATGATCAACTGGATACATATTCTTATATTCTATTGAATAACAGCCACGCACCTCACATTGGGGTCGGCGGAGAATAGAAATAATTCTGATTATCCTTTGAAAAAAGTTGAATTACCATTCAAAAGAAAATTATTCAGAACATTTCATTCGTTTAAAATTGTTAAAAAATCATCATTTTGCGCGATAAAAACGTCATTACGACAAATATAAAAGAAACCATAGCACTTCCTTCCATAAACTTAATTGGTATAACAAATCACTTACAGATGACTTGTATTTTTCATACACCATTATCTGGTGGTAACAATTCATTTGTGTCTTTCTGCGTGCATTTACAGTAATGTTTTCGTGTCTGGATTATGAATTATAACGTTTATATCTACGTTAATTAAAGATTTTTATTTTATGTTTCGAATGAGCGGTAGGACGTATTAAAACATGAACGCATCAAAATGCAATATCGTAGTTTAATGTGGTCGGTAAAATAGGATTCTAACCCTCTAAATCTTTGTAGAAAATTATATGTTTGAAAATATATAAGTCAAATAATAAATATTTTATGTTTTTCTTATCGACGAACACACCTCGGGCTGTTAGTATTGCCCAAAGAAAGACCTCTCTACGGTCGATATTTCATTTGATAAATCCTGACACCCTTATGTGTGTTCTACAATAAAAACCTTAAATATGCACTATTTATAACTTATCTGTATGGCACCTATATAGTGGTATACCGCATTTTGTCTGTCATATAAACATAAATATCATAAAAGACGTGCCATTGGTGTTGAATGTTGAGTTGGTAACAACAATAGAAATATGTCGTATAAAAAAACCCGAGCATCGTGATACTATACATATAAGGATGTGTTGCTTGATTCAAAGGGGTCATCTATCCAATTGAGACGTAAATGAACGCAATCTTGAGTACTCATAAGTACCTTTAATTTTGTACAATCTAAAAAAAAAGCGCTTGTTTCACAAAATGTTATTGTAATTAAAAGAGAAAACCAACAACCTAATTAAGTTAAAGGATCAGATACCATATGAGAATGTCAGCTACATATAACTGTTTTAAAAAAAATATTTGTACTTCCAAGATGTATGTAACACTAGATTACGATATTTTTGTTACTTAACAACATGTGTAAAATTGTTGACAATCATGTGACAATATTCAGATTCAATTGACAAATGATTGACGATAGAACATATGTTTGAAACTTTGATAGTTTATGTGTTTTTTTTTAAATAGAGAAATGCAAATGTTTCGAGTTAAGATATAATAGTGGTATTCAGGAAAAGATTTGGTGATTTAAAAAAAAAAGAAGACTCTGCAATTTATGAAGAAATTTATTAAGTAGTGGTAGTCAGCAAGCATTGCAAACATATTTGTAATTGACTAGAATTGAATAAAAATTGATATCAAATTTCACCATCTCATTTTTGAATAAGCGACGTCTTCCGAAGCGATCATATTTATGTGTTTGTTACATTATAAAGATTTGAAAAACTGCCGATATTGAAAAACTGCCGATATCAGGTTAAGTTATCAAATCTAGTTAGGATATTATAAGACATCTGGGATACGTTTTAAGACCTTATCACTTGTGTGCAAAAATAAAGCCATTTGGTTGCTGAATGAAAGTGCTCACACACATGGAATGTTAAAAATATGACACAAGAAGTCCTAGAAATATGACGTATTTTTTATATGTAAGTTTCTCTATAATGATTCGTTTTTAGTATATTTTTAGTTTTGAAATAGCAGCAAATGTCAGTTATTGAACTATTCTAACATTAACATTTGAGAATACTTCAAAACAAAATTCGTTGAGCTATACATTTACCTAACGAAAAATTCGATTTGTCCAATTCGCACAAAATTTCTAATTAACATAAAGAAATCTAGAAACCAGCAACATGTGTGCATTCTTCAGACCCCCCTCCTCTCCAAAAAAAAAAAAACAACAACAAACAAACCCCACAAAAACAATGTAACAATTACACATACTTACTTGGTTTGCATATATACCAGTGTTTATTCTCGTCGCACTTGTGTTCTGTTATGTTTAATGTTCTTTGGCCTTGCACGAGGATAAATATTCCAGAAAAACATCGGTCTGGAACTTCACTGAAGTCTATAATAATGTATATACATACATTGTCAAGCGAGGTGTGAGTTTTTCCTATTTCATTAATGATAATTTGAAAACATTTCTTTTTACCCATAAAACATATATTGACGATAAGATCCATAACGCTTTATCCTAATCGCAATTTGCAGCATTTATCATTTGGTCCGTAAACAGACGTTGCACTGCATTGCACTTTTTATTAAGAAAGGTAACTAGTTATTTAGAACTTAGGTTGCATGATTCAATATATTTACAGTTTCATTTGGACATAGAACACTTAATTAAAAGCAATGCTAATTGGGTTCATTACCACTTGTTGAAATTCATAATAGATCTAACATACATGTGCTTTACAATTATATTGGTATATTTTCACCTTCAATCTTGTTTAATTGATCGACATATTTTATTTTCTCAGAAAAACAATTGAAAGCAACTGGACAATCATATTTTTTTTTTTGATTTCGTTTAAGCGGACAGATTAAGGTGGCACCTTGAATAGAAGCTGAATATATTGTGTATTACAGTGCATACATTTCAAGAATCAATCTGTGTATTATACATGTTACATTGCTAATTAATCTAAGTAAGGCAATTTATTTACTTTTACGGTCTTAAATAATATTTTATACTTTACGTTTTTGAATTCTAATTGTGTTTTAGCGACAGATGAAAAAAGACAAGGTTGATGTCTAAATAATAACTTGTACATTGATTGATGTTTTTAAAGCATTGAATCATTGTGCATGGAATGTGCATTAAGCTCATACTTTGTGTTTTTCTCTTGTTTTCGGAGTTTTTATTTTGCGGAGATCTATGGTTTGCAGATAATAAGCAAATTTTGAAAGGTATTAGGGATGATTTACAGAATATTTGTAAACATACTATTCACAAGACAACATGTTCATCCCATATCTAAGTAAGACGTTGGGTGCTTTTTAAAACACTTGTCATTTAGTAGCTAGGCCGATCCAAACAGAGAGAATGTTATGTGTTGCCTCACTTCATACTGCGCAATATAAGTATGTCGTCATATAGCAGTTCAAACAGGATTAAATGGCAATACTTACCTTGTGTTCTAATAATGTCAACCTCCTCACGGAACACATTAGTCCAGGAAAGTTGTCCTTGGTAAACAGTATTATTATCTGATTGTTGACAATAGTCTGAGGATGGTAATAATCTGTTTTTTTGCATACAATAATCCAAGCTTTCATAGTAATCTGAATCCCATTTGAAATGTTGAGTTCCTAATACTATAAACATAAAAAAGGATATGTGGTCAGATTTCCAATGAGACAAAAAATCAACTAAAGTTCAAATGAAGGGAATGTTAGCAATTATAACAAACCGTACGGCCATAAACAATTAAACAATTTTAAAAAAACTCAAACATTATGGTCAGCAATGCAATCGTTTGTTTTGACATATATGAAACGTTTTAATTGAGAAAAGAAACGGCATGATTATTACCTTTGTTTATTAATAAAAAAAATATCAGAGACCTGAATCAACGACAGGCATCAAATTACTGGCTCCCTACTTGAGAAAGGCACATAACTAATGTGATAGTTTATTGTCTATTTATGAACGCTCAATCCTACCTTAACAAGGGCCAAGTGTTACACAATAGCTTAATAGGTATAGGAAGATGTGGTTTGAGTGCCAATAAGACAAGTCTCCATCCAAATAATAATTATATATAAAAGTAAACCATTATAGGTCAATGTACGGCCTTCAAGACTACATACTGAAAATAAATCTAACAAATTTAAATTATCGGATAGATACACATAGAAATAAATCTAATAATAACGAAAAAATAGAGAGAACGTGGACGGGTACTTATACATCCCCACAACTGAAACACAATGAGTACAGATATAATTTTAATATCATTTACTAACAGCTAGCTATATACATGATATAGTTAAAATCAAATGGATTTAGTGTAAATATGTCCTTTACATTTAATATTAAAAATCAAAGAAACAACAAACATGTCTTTCTCTGTCTCATGTGAACACATATCTCAAATTTGACACAGCCGGTCATCATCTCAGTACCAAAAATAAAGTCTGACACAGATATGGACAAGTTTAATCTTAAAAATATGTGTTACCCCCATCTCAGCACCTGTTTATAGGACATACTCTCAAATTCATTCGGTATTGAAGAGTTTTTAGTTGTTACTAACACTTAGTAAAATGTAACTAGTGTCTGAACCGAAAGTTGATATAAAAAAGAAGATGTGGTATGATTGACAATGAGACAACTCTCCACACGAGGCCAAATGACACACAAATTAACAACTATAGTATGTTCGTTTTCTTAAAACAAGTTCATTAGAATTTACCAAAACATTTTGATACGCATTCCGTATTAACTTCACTGAAAATTCATGCTGGTCTCAAAGTGTCAATTCTAGGTATTGTTTTTGTATATCATTTTAATTACTTATTACATTGATCTTTTAATTTGTCTATTTAATGTATATTTCTAACCTTTACTGTTTGATAAATTTTCGGTAATATTCTTTTGGCGTTGTTCTTTAACTATACATCCCGCCATTGCGTTAAGGTTTCTGTTTGTTTAATGTGTTATTTTCTTTTATTTTTGCTTTTTTGCTTTGTCTTCAGAGTGTCTAAATGCAATGTTTTTCTTTGTTGACATTCATACATGCAGTTGTTTGATTTGAAAGCAATTAAGGTTATTATACAATATTGACAGCTGTTACCCCATGGTTTACATTTTTACCTACACAATGTTTTATTTCTGGTAGTTTTGAAAATCTAAAGATTATTTTAGGAAGTGGAAAAGAAGAAGATTTTAAAATCTCTGCACTTTTCTAAAAATACCGTGGTATGGTCTAAATACAAATAGGTACAGCCCTTGGATGGTGTAAACTTCCCAAAAAAACGTGAATGGTGTAATGGTGTAAGGTGTATGGTGCAATGGTGTAAGGTGTATGGTGCTATGGTGTATGGGGTAAGGGGAATGGTGTAATGGTGAATGAGGAATGGTGTGATTGTGTAACGTGTGATCGGGAATGGTGTGAATGATGGTGTACGACATTTCATTAGTTGAAAACGAAGTTCTTTTTATTTTGTTTTTTTCAAATATATATAAACAATAATAACAATCTTAATATTTGAAATTCAATTGCATTATGGGTAATTTCGGATCGTGTAGATAAAATGGGTAATGGTGTATGGTGTAATGTGTAAGGTGTATGGTGCAAAGGTGTAACGTGTATGGTGTAATAGTACAAGGTGTATGGTGTAATGGTGTATGGTGTATGGTGTTATGGTGTATGATGTTAGTGGGAAGTTTACACCATCCAAGGACTGTATGTTAAACTAACCCGAAACAATTAAATGTGATGTCATTTAAACCCTACACTTTTAATTCGCTTGTTCCTATGAATCCAGACCCGTGTATTTGTTTCATTATGAAACTAGTTCAGGGAATATTTTTCATTTGGAGGACGCTGCATTTGTCATTCCATGACTAAAAATGAGCTTGTAGTATTTCTCACTGGATGTTACAGTAACAATAAATTATTAATTTAATCAATATTAAATATGATTGTCTTTACTTGAAGAGACTGTTATTGAATCAAGCAAACAAAGCGAGCATTTCAATTGATCAATGCATTTGAAATTCGTCATGTTTGATAGTATATAAAATGTCAATCATTCACAAAACTTACCAACTTGTTTACACATACGACATAATGTGTGTAGTTGTGTTATGTAACCAATCAAGACACTAACTAACAAATGAATGATCAGCTGTCAAATGTTGAAAGACCTTCACTCACAATGTTTTTATACTTATTGGAATCAATGATTTTATATGTATTGGAATCAATGTTTTTATATTTATTTAAAAAGGCTTTTAAATTGATTGTTTATATGATTAGAATATTACCGCATCTACCAACTATATTATTATCCACTGAACTGCAACGTCTTCCTTCCAAGTTATTACCGTTTATCCCATTACAAGTACCACAACAAATTGTTGTGCAGTTTCCAGGATCAGATGATTGACGGACTGATCCATTGTAACCTAGAGTATAAAATAAATATATTTTCATTTCATTTAAAAATTATAAACCTTGCTCAGTAAATAAAAAAACTTCGAATATAGAAAATTCAAATAAATGTAATATCTGTATATTCATGAATGTAAACAAATGAGAACCTCAGCATGACAGTATTGAAAAAGAGGGACGAAAGATACATGAGGGACAGTCAAACTCATAAATTAAAAAAAAACTGACAACGCAATCGCTAAAAATGAAAGGAACAAACAGACAAACAATAGTACACATGACACAACATAGAAAACTAAAGAATAAACAACATGAACCCCACCAACAACTAGGGGTGATATCAGGTGCTCCGAAAAGGTAATCAGATCCTGCTCCACCTGTGGCACCCGTCGTGTTGTTTTTGAGATAACAAATCCGGTAAATAGTCTAATTCGGTAGGTCAAATTCATGAAAGGGACGGGGATTGTAGTTACGACGTCAGGAACATATCCGACATCATTTGGGAAGCGATTATTCAATAACGGTCAACCAACTCGTGATGGCCACCGTAAAATTTACGAAGAGATGATTTCAACTTTTGGAACTCTATATATTAACTGTTATATAGATAAGTACACAGTGCAGCATGTTTAAAAAATTCCACAAACTGAAAACTAAGAGATGATGAATTTATATTGTTGTTATCACTTTAATAATTGTATTCCTCTTAATTTAAATACGTTTTATAACAAATGTTAACCAATATTAGAATACTCAGGTACTTAAATTAGACATGTTACTTTTTCGTTTGAATTGTTTTGTCATGTAGGGACCTTTTATAGCTGACTATGCGGTATCATCTTTGCTCATTGTTGAACGCAGTACGGTGACCTATAGTTGTTAATGTCTGTGTTAATTTGGTCTCGTGTTGAGAGTTGTCTCATTTGTAGTCATACCCCACATCTTCTTTTTTATATATTAGATGTTGACAGACATCCACACACATTAAAATTTTAGTGAACTGTGCGCTTCGTCGTGCCGGTTCACTCCATATTCTTACATGAGTCGAAGTTTCTTCTTGCACTTGCCAAACAAGAAGAGGTTCAAAGAAGCCGGATTATTTGATTTCACATTCAGATATGTCAATGATGTTGCTGTTATCAACAATCCAAATAATTTGATTGGGTTCCAATAATATATCATCCAGAACAAACACGAAATTGAAGAACAAAGGGTATGGTTTCCTCCTCCTATAAACGACACGATTTTAATTGTAGCCACCTATGCACCAATATAACAACCTAACCTGCATATGGTTTATACATTTCAAAAATGATTTGGTATCTAACAGCCTACAGCTGCTACTTGGACTCTATAAATTGCAATCGGTGTCTGAACAGAACCAATGCTTTATCAAATAATATCTCGTCCTCCTCTTTGAAAGGTTCATTTGAAGATATCAATATGTAAACCCTGTTGATGAATATTCCGTTTCAACTTCACAAATAAACATGTATAGATCGTAGATACTGAGTCATCTTAATATCTTGTTAAATTAGTTTTTGTATTTGTATTTGTCTTCGTATAATGTTAACCTTTATGTATACTTGATGACGTATGTTTTGGTAAAAATGGTTTTGAGATGGCACGTCATTTCATTTTTGTATTATTGTCTTTCATTTTTACTTTCTGCTTTGTCTATTTTTTCCATCTATTTTGACATAGTTATTTTTATAGTGATTAAGATAACTACACAACGTGGACGATTGCACTTCTATTTTTGACATGTTTTATTTATTTAGTCTGTTTATTTTGTCCACACATTGTTGACTATATCTATAGTTTAACACAAGATAAGTTTTAACATGGAAAACTAGCTATCAGAAGAGGTACATATTTACACATCAGGTGATTCCTGTATTAATTCAGCATATGACAGCTGTTTGACATTTGTTTGATGTGTTTATACTGTAGATGTTGCCATTTGATCAGATGCTTTCCGTGTTATGTTTTCTTCAGAGGGTAACGTATATTTGTAATTGTACGTTTTGGCGGTCACTCGATGGACAATATGAGCATTTAGTAGTCTTGACGAAATACTGATTTTCCTAAAAAAATACTTCACAATAGTTATTGTTTGGACCATATATTTTCATTAAAACACAAGTATTATAAAAGCGATTGTAGAAGGTTTAGTAGAGAAAAACAATCTGTTAGACAAATAGAAGTAAAATTGTCAAACAATAAAATTTAATTTAAGGAATTAAAACATATTGACACACTTGACGCTGAAACTTTACGAAATCAGATTTTCATGAGGTTTGATGCATCTATATTTACTCAAAATGTTTCGCTGGTGTAATTTTCCTAATACTACACTATTTACAGGGTGAGGACTAATATATAATCGGTAATAATATTAAAGGAATTCATTGTTGCGTATTATGTTTATGGATTAGAGTTATTTGTTGTATTATCGTAAAGGTTTAATTTGTACTTTACAAAACTCATACCTAGATACCAGGAAAATAAACGTATTTCCGCAATACTGTGAAAGTACTTTTATTCGTGGGGTACCAATTTTCGTGGTTTTCCAGGATGACTTTATCAACGAATTTAAGTGTCCAACGAAATAGAACAACCATTGTCCAAATCAAGACATAGAAAGATCCCCATCGGTAGGTTTGACTACTGATATGATCTCGAGAATTATATTGAATAAACCCAAATCTGAGGATACTTTAATAGCAATCACAGAACTACAACCGTATGCAGGATTATCCCATTTAATCTTTAATAACCTAAACTGTACAACTTGTGATCTGTTGATTCTCATACAAAATATTTGTGATCGATGAAAGTCAGATTTCCGGTATTCATATGCTAGTATGATAAAGTTGTTCATTTTATATCCTCATTGTTCTCGTACATATGGGAAATAATAATTTCATGCTGGGCTTGACTTTGATAAGAATTATTTGACAATTCAAGATACGTTTATAGCATTTTTTTATGTTATTGTTTTCTTTAGGTGACATGTGTATGGCCAAATTAACACCTTTGATGGTCTTTAATCTGTTGATCACTTTATCAGTTATCACTACGATGTACACGGGTCAATGTTTACTTTGCAATTTCCTTCAATCCAGACTATTTGTAACCTTCGTTTCTAAAGGCTTTAATTTTTCAATTTGGTTTAAAAAAAAAAACTAAAATCCACGAATTTAAAAACCCGCGAACATGTAAATATTGCTCAAACCACGAAAATTGATACCCACGAATTAAAGTACTTTCACAGTACTCATGTTTTACCTCAAAAGATTCATCAACGACGCTCGAATAAAAAAAATTGAAAATGCCAAAGAAAGTACGAAGCATTTAGGACCAAACATTTCAAAAAGTGTTGCCTAATACAGCTTAGATTATCTTTTTCTAAGGTAGAAAAGCATTTAAGTTAGTATTTCACAAATTCAAAGTTTTGTAATCATTTAATTTATAATTATGACCATATCAATAATAATTCAAGTCAACAGAAAAGTGCTGACTACTAGAATATCAAAACGGATAAAAACACTCAATATTTAAAAACGAAATGAAAATACCGAAATACCATGATAGAAAACACTTTTGTTCGTAAACATTCATACTTAATCATTGGTCTACTAAAGCAACTCACCTTTATAAACGAAGAAATCGGTTGTATTGAGACAATACAGTATATCTCGTTGTTGTATTCGAACGAGTCCACTAGGTAGGCACACACAATTATTTGTTTTGGTCTGTATAATAAATTAGAAAAAATATATGATACGGGCATTTTGTAAAATGAAGGAATTTTAAGGCAATTTATAAAAGCCTAAAAATGACAGGCATTAAACAAAATGACTTAAAATACCACGTCAAATTGTAAAGTGACTGAAATTTTTAAACAAAATTCCACAAATTGCCTGTTCAGTTTCAGGCAATATGTAGAAGAACAATATTATTGAGATGTATATGACACAAGTGAACAAGAAAAACCACAATATCTTGCAAAGAAAATAAAATTATGGTTCGGTAGAATTAATTTTTTTTCCAAAAACAAGCTGTAAAGGTTTGTGTGTCATATGATGGGGTTTTGTTTTTATTAAAACTACGTATTTCAGATAAAAAAAAATATGATTATTCTGTCAATATGACAGGAGGACAATTCGGTCCTTCAATAGAACAAACGTTCCAAACGAGTTTTTAGAAAATCCAGATTCAAACCAGTCAAGTGAAAAAACATGATTAATAGAGAAAAAGAGGGTTGTTTATAATTGACTGATTTTATACTTTCAGTAGCAAATATTTCATATATTTTTTAGATGAGAATGATGTGGTCATAATGCATATGAGTATTTTCTGCCGTAGATTGTTCTGGATAAAAGGCAGAAACTGTGTCTTACGCTTGTCCATATATAGCATGAGTTTTTCAATACAAAGCGGTTTATGGTTGTGTTCCAATAATAATATGAGTATCTTCATATTTACTGCCTCAAGTGAACTCCAGTTATATATGCAGTTCAGTCCGTTAAAAGCTGAGAGCATAAAGGTACAAGTAAAGCATATCATAATAATGTAATTTGAATCTTCTGAGAACATATGAAAAAGAATATATACCTGTGTGACGTGTATGCTCATGGCGAAACCCAATGATGTTGACTGAAAAGTGCTCTATTAAACATTGTAATGAAAGTGTTTAATAAGTGATAATCCAGGTTTATCAAAATATTGTCAAAGTGCTTAAACCAGATTTTTGCGTAAACGAATGTATTTCCAAAAAATCAGGACAAAAACTGTTATCAGTTCTGGCACCTAAACATTTAGAGAAATTATATATATAATTGTCGAGTTCTGTGCTTGCATTAATTTGGAATAATTCGGTAACATTTATTCTTGATGATTGAAACTCATACTTTATAAAATAAACAATTTCCCAAAGACATTCTAGATCTGTTATACTTACACCACGTTTATATTGCTTGTAACCAAAATAAGTTTCCGGGTTATCAGAATAACATTTTTGTTGACAATATCCAATCGATGTCACTTCGGGAAAAAAGTGAATATAAACTTCAACAATTTCGAAACACCCTATAAGAAATAATATGAAGATTTATTATATGATAGTTCAATTTGAATAGAAAATAAATTATCTCTAGTACGTTAAACAGACTACACAATGACTTTTCGTTGATACTTTTCTAACATCTGATTTTTCTTTCTTGATTGTTCTAGGTTTTTCAATCGACCTGTATTCTAACAGTTAAAAATAAGTATAACTGACGTCAAAGTCTTATGATAAAAAGATTGTCAAAGTTGAAAGGTGAAGGTTGGCTTTCAAACTTCAATCTACTACTTTTTTCCTCGTTGAGGACAAACTCATGATCCCAGTCATCGTTAACCTCGATATTAATTTGAATTAACATTTTCCATAAACTGTTTCACTATTGTATTATTACTTTAAACTTGGTGCTTATATGCTGTATTATAAATGGATAAAATATATGATCGTCAGCTTAATGACAAGTTTTGATGCAAACAGATTGAATGTCGAAACTGTAATCAATATTTCAATTCAAGCTCATTATAATCAATGTTAAAGCCAGTGTTCCTATTAATAATTTTTTGGTGGGTTAAACAATGGCATTTATTAGTTGTTTCTTATTGATATAAACTGGATACAAAAGAGAACTCAATTTGTTTTGCAAATGTGTATGCAATGTTTTATATACATTTGTCTTGTTATATTTTATCCATCATTATCCACATATTCTCTTTTCATTCATCTTACAAATTGTAGTTACCTATTAATTCAATCCATCGTGTTGGTATTCTGTCAATAGTCTTTCCTATCCAAAATTCGTGATTATTAAGAATGCCACTTTCCCTGATATATCCTTCTCGGTTTTCTAAACCATGAGGTTTGCATGCATCTTGAGCTTGATCCCATGTTATACCGTTCAAATCCTTGCGGAGTAATTCTTGCGATGATTTTACTTAAGAATAAGAAATTTTGGTAAAAGTTGAAATACCGATCAATAGAAAAAGCTTCCTATTTAAAGAATAATTCATATAAAAATGTCTGCAGTGCCATGCAAAGCATGCCCCAAAGCAAAACTCAACTTCAAACTCACAAAACAAAAATAAAATCAATACAATTGATATAGGTCAGTGAAAGATATAATGCTGAGCTGTTTGGGTTGCTTGCATAAAACAAATAGATCGATAATGAGAAACCTTAATATTTAAAAAAAAAATGTATCTGCTACGTGTAATTCATGTCAACATCAAAACGCTGACTTATAAATAGAAGGTAATGTTGGACGCTTTCAGATGTGAATTGTGAGTGCATATATGCACACATCAACAGATCATTGTTGTCTTTCGTTTGAAGGTTTTTACACTGGTAATTGTTTGGGGCCCTTTATAGCTTGCTGCTCAATGTGAACCAAGAGTCCGTGTTGAAGACCGTACCTTGACCTATAACGGTTTACTTTTATAAATTGTGACTTGGATGGGAGTTGACTCATTGGCACTCATACCATATCTACATATATCTAATAAATAAAATGAAGGAAATTTACAAAAAATGTATGACTAAAATATCTATCAATTCATAATGAATATAACGCAAAAACAATATGTACGACCTTCATATATATATATTGAAAATATTTAAAAAAAAAACGAATGAGGGAAATGTGTGAGTATTCGAATGATTACATTTAACATTGATCTGTTGTCGGAAACTATTAACTATAATTATAACATTAATCGGAAATCAAAAGTTGAATTATTTTTTTTTTATATTGAACAAGGAAGTCTAAAGTTCACGTATACTACATGTTTGAACGAGTATTTCTCAAATTAGGAAATCACACGTATTCTCAACCTATTTGTTAAATGTTAAAATTTAGAATAACTATCATTGTAAAACTGAATCATCTATTGATCCCGAAGTTTTTTAAAAAGTCAGAATATCAAATACAGAATGATAAGTTGAACAACTTCTTTATGGTCGTGTATGTGTTCTCTTGCAATTAATAAAAAATTTCATATTGCAGTCAAACCCATTTGCTTCAATTACTTGCCAGTGCTAAATTGTTTATCATTTTGATTGGTGATAACATGTTTACACTGCAAAGCTATAAAACCAGGTCTAATACATCATGTTCTGCATAAAAAATGTCTGAACCAATGCAACACTATGACAGTAGAGTTATTTTTCATTCGTTTGATGTGTTTGAGCTTTTGATTTTAACACTTATGAATAGAAGTTTCAATAGAGGTGGGTTTTTTTCTCCTTTTTTAATAATGTTTATTAGCCATGGCGTTGTCAGTTTATTTTCCATTGATGAGTTTGATATCGATTTATGAGTTTGGTATCTTTCGTCCCTCTTTTACTAAAAGTCATTTCTGCAAAAATTGAAACACTGACAGATACAAATTAGCTTATGTGTTCTGGTGACAGTTGCTGGTGAAATTTTGTATGCATACACGTTCAAAAAAACGTGTATGACAACATTTTCGTATAAAGTGTAAATGCAACCTTTTTTTTATAAATATTAATGTATATTATGTAATAGGTATTTAATGAAAATACAAAAATTATCTTACCAAAAGGTATGAAAATAATCACAATTAAAGCATGTAAAATGAGCATGTCAAAAGCAACCATTGAGGATATCAGCAATCGGAAACAATGAATCTGAATCATCATTTTATACATGTATGACCAACAAGGAAGTTGTTAGTTAGCAAATTTATACATTTAAAAAACCTATATATCTTTTAAATCACAGTAGCTGTCATTGGGTAGAAGAACGTCATGGAAACCAAGCACTTTTCTTTCACATGCAAACAAGTTAACATTCTTGTACAATGTCGAGAAATCCTATCTGGTAAAGAGAATTTATAACGAATGCACTGAATGATTCGTTTATCAAATTTTTTTCCCAAAATATTTCAAATGTCAAATATTAACAAATATCTATTTGCCAACATCTTGAATAATTGAATATTTCCAATTCTAAACATTATTTTATAGATCAACAGAATTGCATAATTTTGGAATCATATTCAGACAATTTTCCATAGACTTTACCATGAAATCAAACTGTACATATCAAAATGACAAAACAGCAAGATATTTCCCTAGATGTAGGTACATAGTAAACAGATGAAAATTGTATATACATGAATATAGCGTATTCATTTTAAAAGTAATTTTCTTGTGTGTTTTTATTTTAGTGATTTCCTTTTAACAGGATTCAACAGTTGAATTCCCAACTGCAATAACGCAATGCTAACTTATTTAAATCATAGCAGGCTATAGCACCTTTGTAAAAGAAAACGTTATTGATTAAAATAAAGGTCTGTTAAGTTTTGATCACAACCATTATTGTTTTTAAATAATTGTAACTTGACAATTTCTAAAATAGACATCTAGGTGTTATAAAAAGACAACGTTATCTTTTTAACAATTGATATTGACTGTATATTTTCATGTTCGACTTTAATTTTATAATGACAAATAAAATCTTTTTCAAAGACTTTAAACCAATAAAATACTTTTCAAAATGTTTCCTGACGTCGACTTATTCTTTAAGTGAAAAGGTGAAAAGTCAATATAAACATTGGTTTAAATATTATCTGATTTAACAATTAATCAGTAAGTAATGTTTTATGCTTAACATGTGTGTAGTAATATACTTTTTGAAAAGTACTTTTCGGATACGATTTCATATTATTAGGCTTTCCTCTGTTTATATTTTTTTTTTTGGTTATTCAATGATGAAAAAAGGAACATTGAAAACACAACCATTTGCGTCTCGTTCTATTCATATATTGGCATTAGGATTGTGCCTGATATTCATATGATGAAGACAAAATCTTTCAATCAGTATTATTGAGGTCTGAAGCTGGCATGTCAGTAACTGCTTGTAGTATGTTGTTCTTTATGTATTATTGTCATTTTGTATAATTTCTTTTGTTACCTCTTCTGACATCGAAGTTGGACTTCTCCTTAACTGAGTTTTACTGTGCATATTGTCTTTATTGACTAGAGTAATGGGGGAAGATTGAGATCTTAAGAAACATGTTTTATCCCGACGGATTCTTACACCAGTCGAATGTCAGAAGCCTCTGGCATTTGTTAGTCTTAAATGATTTTTAATCTTAGTTTCTTGTGTACAATTCGGAGTTGAGTATGACGTTTATTATCACTGAACTAATATAAATATTTGTTTAGGGCCAGATCAAGGAAGCAACCGGGTGCGGGAGTTTTCTCGCTACATTGAAATCCCATTGGTGGCCTTCGGCTGTTGTCTGCTCTAAGGTCGAGTTGTTGTCTCTCCGACGCATCCCCAATTTCCATTCTCAATTGTCTTCTTAACCTTTCTGTTCCTGGTGTTTCAAACTTATATCAA
Source organism: Mytilus galloprovincialis (assembly GCA_037788925.1). NCBI lineage: Eukaryota > Metazoa > Mollusca > Bivalvia > Mytilida > Mytilidae > Mytilus > Mytilus galloprovincialis. The sequence continues at coordinate 16,355,257 of CM075339.1, forward strand.
ATACAAATCAATTTTTTATGTGCCAACAAATATTTAAAGCTTAGTTGGATTCCAGCCGTTTCAAAACCAAAACCTTTTGAAGTAATCATTGCTGTTTCTTATTAAACCCGTAGCACTGAGTTGTAACAGCAGAGTACATTTGCGAATCTCTGTCGGGACACCTTTGCTAAATAAAAAAAAATGAAATAAAATAATTAGATCACCGTTTATTTAAGCTCTCAATCTGCCTTTAAAAAATGCATGCATTTTTGTTAAGATACTTTTTTTCTGCTGAACTAATAGAAGACATAGAGGTACTATCGAAATGAAAAAGAAGTAAATTACAGAAATCGCTTAAAAATTACAATTGCTTAGTTTTAGTACTGCTTATTTAAAACGAAACTTGATAAAAAATATGGGTCACCGATGAGTTAAAAAAGATATTCAATTTTAAGGTAAACAAATTGCACAGTTGCATCAGTAAAAGATAATTTCGAGCTTTTTCAATGCTATAAACATTTTAAAAGTCATGTGGGGCAAGAACAAATCGATACATTTGTTGAATTTGGTACAATATCATAAAATGATTTAAATTTGGATGTAAGGCGTCGTCTGATTGGCTGACGTCGATTTGTTTATCAGCCCATAGACATGTGAACGCGACGTCATCAGCGGTTTTACATGATTTGCTCCAATTTAAAATGGAATTAAGAATTAAATTATATGAAATGAATGTAAAAAAATTTCTGCCTATTCGAAAAAATACATAAATAATATGGTGCACACTTTAAATAACACGCTCCGCGGGTTGTTCAGTGTGCAACACATTTTTATGTTATTTCTTCATAGACAGAAAAATATTACAGTCATTCATTAAGTAATAACTAATAGACTAAGTGTAATAAATAAAATTTGTAATGATAAAAAATGCTTAAAAATTAACTGAAAGTTTTGTATCCTCGAGTCTTTTTAACATTCTAAACAAACAATTGTTGATATTTACACAAATATATTGACAATGTGTTACCATACGTTATATCATTTAGAACTTTTGATATCCATTCGTTTGATCTGTTTGAGCTTATAATTTGCCATTTGATTAGGAACTTACCTTTTTGGAATTTTCCTCGGAGTTCAGTATTTTTGTGATTTTACTCTATCATGCTTATGTTAATTGATCATTAAATAGTTATACATAAGTTATATGTATCGGTGATCCCATGATGGTGTTCTAACATGGTGAGCAGACGGTCTCGGGTCTATCTCTTGTCAGCCGAAGGTTAACGGTAGCCTGAAATCTAGTAAAACATTATGCTTATATGTTTTACAACTTCTGCATACAAGTGAACCACAGTACCATTTATCATATCCAGACAATCATTTTATATTTGGTATGAGTCTTAAATTATAATCCTGGTACCTTTGATAACTATCTTAAATAAACACAAGTCTATACGTTTATACATATCAACAGTTTACTGATAAGACAATATATTGTTGAAGTTCTATGTTTCGTATTGTTAAGTTCATTATAAAATTGATTGTACTTTAAACGGAGATGCTGAAGACACCAAACGGATATTCAAATTTATTAATGGAAACAAAACTAAAAAATCCACAACAAAATATAAGAAACGACGAAAAGAGAAACAACAGTTTACAACACACAATATATATAATTATCGACGACTGTGTAATATAAATTCCTGCAAAAGCCGCGGGTGCTCTCTTCTGATCAATAATACAAGTGTAGATGTATTGAATTGTAATCATGGTGTTATATTATGTATATGTCGTGTTAAACTTGCAATTTTGTACAGGAAATAACATGTACAGTTTTTTTTGTATATGTTACAATTTGTACAGTTATTACAAGTTATAGCATGTGCAAAAGTAACTTGTTCATGTTAGAACATGTACATAATATTGCTTAAAAAAGGTTTTAACTTGTTCAAAATTTAAAGATAATGATTCTATTATTACAAAACATGCCATTAAACTCAATATTTTTTCATTTTTTTTTATAGTTCATGCATGTAAGTGTGTTTGTCCTCTTTGAAAACATGGAATTAAGATTTCATATCAAAATTATTCATCAGGTGTTTTCAAAGAAGAGGATACAAATTGTAATAAGGTGTTTTCAGTGGGCAAAAGATGCAATTAAACCTACTCGCAAAGAAAGTACCTTCTGAAGCAGTATGAGATATTAACAAATAGAAACCTAGAAAAAAAGAAAAAGAAAAACATAGGATGGTGAGTGCAATATGAATACAGTCTGTCAAAAGTACCTTTAAAAAATGCCAGTGTCTTATGAAAGGGTAAAGGTCTGTCCAAATTGCAAAATAATATCTATTGTTTACATTTGAAGCAATTTCACAGTGAACTTGCTGTAGTACATCAATATAACATTTGACTCATTTAATGATCTGCATACGCATAAATATGCTCAAAGCCAAAAATGGTCCGAGGATTAAATTTTATTCAATTTCAGAAAAAATAATCATAACATCGGTTAAAATGGCTATTGTTATCGTATAGTTTGCTTCTATGCGTGTCCCATTGTCGTTTTTGCTGTTGTTTCGTTGTCGACATGTGCTATATTGTATTAATTATTTGCATTAATCTCTGTTCTGAATGATCTTGTATTGGTACTGTATTCCTGTCATCTAATGGTGTCATTTAAGTGTTGTATTTAAAATTGCCATAAAAGTTCGATGTTTGGCTAGCCAAAAAAAACAAAAACAGGTTCAACCCACATTTTTTTCTTAAAATGTCCTGCACCAAGTCAGGAAATTTATCATTTAATATCATAGTTCGTTTATGTATATGTTAGATTTTAATGGTGTGTTTCTGTTGTGTCATAGTTCTCTTCGCATATTTGTATGTTTCCCTCAGTGTTAGATTGTATCACAGATTTTGTTTTTTCATTCGATTTATGAATTTTGAACAGCAGGTATACTACTGTTGCCTTTATTAATAGGACAATTTCCGTATAAAACATTGTTTGGTTCTGAGCCAAATGTAACATTGAGCTCAACGTCGGTACCTAAAATTCTTCTTCCAGGTATTCATACAGAAAAAAAACTTAAAAGAAATATTTGAAGTGAGTTCTGTATCCGCTGACAGTTCTAATAAAAAAAAATTGCCGAGACACAATATTATATTACTATCACTGAAATTGAAAAAAGGGATGTTTACACAGCTGATGAACCTTGTACCAGCATGACACCATTTCTACATAAGAAAATGCCTGTACAAAGTCAGGACTATGACAGTTGTCATTCATTCGTTTGATGTGTTTTATCATTTAGTTTTGCAATTTAATTAGGAACTTTCCGTTTTAAATTTTCCACTGAGTTCAGTATTTTTTGTGATTTTACAGGGCCTTTTCTGTCCAAGGTTCAAGCTGATGCCTAGAAAAAAAACACCCCAAAACTAGATTAGCTGTTCAACTGTACCATTCTAATACCGTTCATTGATATAGGGCCGTAGTGTAAATAATGCATTCTTTTTAGCTTCTGATTATTGTTCATTATTATTTAATAGATTTCAAACGTGCATGTTAATTATACTTTATTTAAATTAATTTTCAAATTGTATACAGGTTAAAACTATTCTTAAGCAAAATTTCGTTCATGTTATACTATGTACGAGGTACTTTTGTACAAGTTATAACTTGTATTTTTGCATTGCACAAATTATAACATGTACAATATTTGTTGTATATTCCTGTACGAAATTGCATTTTGTAAACGACATATATAGTAACAGGATGCACTTCAAATACAATTTATTTATCTACACACTATCAAACAAATTTTGATTCGAAAAAGTCATTTTTGTATGAACAGCTCTGAAAAGACGGAACAGTGAAATATTTCATGAATTTAGCACCGTGGTGAGTTACTCAAGTTATTGCAATAAGCTCACTTGCCGTTTATGAAAGTTTATTACTGTTTGTAACTGGATACTTTGACATAATACCGTATTATCATTAAAAGTAATTGAACGATAATAGATTTACAACAAACAAAACGTCTGTACCGAATTTTAACAGAAATACAAATATAAAAGACAATTATCAATTGTTAAAACTGTAATCCTAAATACATCACACGAATGGTAAAACACCTGTTATATTTCCGACTTGTTACAGGCATTTACTTATGTAAAAAAAAAGGGTTAATAACTACTTGTTATTAAAGCTTTAAAAACCTTACACTTGTATGACAGTTACATACATTTCCATTATATTAGCAACGATCTGGAACAAAACAATCATGCATAAAACTGACAGAAATAGGGATACAGGTGTGAGACTGTGTTTTAATCATAATCACTAAAAAAACAAGTGTGATAACAAAAATATCAGAATATCTTACAAACCAAAAAACAGGTGCAACAATGAAGAACAGTGATACAAAAAAAAAAACGACCACAGCACAACATCAAATTAACGGGATGATTAAGTACCCAGTCACGTAAAAATGTTATGACCAAGAATAGACTTAACAGTAAAGGCTTCTTATCTAAAAACAAGTTATCAAAGAAGAATATAACACGCAATGAATATAATGAAAAACATCAATAACAAAAATCTATACTTCAAGACATCATGTATAATATGTGAGGTTTATACTTTTTGGTTTGTGGTTTTAAGTGGGCCAAACTTTTTTTATCCTAAATGTGGCGTACGTCAATTAGTGAAAAATTAGATAAAATATGTTTAAGAAAAGATCACAACAACAAACTTAACTTAAGAAAATCACCAAGTTATTTCACGGTTTGAAAGGACACCACTTTTGTAGATCTATGTAAAAAGATATTTCAGCAGATAGTCGGTAAATGCTACAAATAATGAAAAACGCTTTGTTACAGGCTTATGAAAACCACTAGATATATTGACTTTTAAATGATATCATTGAAATGCTTGACTTAATGACCTGTACATGATATATCTTAACATTTAAATAAACATTAAATTCATATCAGTGTGCAGCATTTTGGTGTAATATAATGCAAAATTTAAGAATCTTAACTTAACATGTTTTAATTTTGAACAATCAATACATGTGTAATATTAATCCTATACAGCGACATCATGTATTATTTTCGTCGAGATGCTAGTAAATATAAAAAAATCCTGGACCATGCTCACTTTACAAATTAACCTTTGGTATCTACAAATATTACAATATTAGGGGAAATGTTTTAATTTGAATCAGCTAAGATATTTGTAATATAGGTCCTTAACAACGAGATAACGTATGTTATTTGCCAAGGTGTAAACATATTAAACCATGTAGATTATTGTGTTTAGTGTTTTGACGAGACTTAATCCGCCACGTCAAACAATCGTTAACTTTTCGTCACCTTTGACTGTTAAATATAAATTGGGTTGAATCAGAAAAATGGCAATCTTTTTTTTAAAACTATATTCAACATTTCCGTGTTGAAGGCCGTACATTGACCTATAATGGTTTACTTTTTAAAAATTGTTGTTTGGATGGAGAGTTGTCTCATTGGCACTCACACCACATCTTCCTATATCTATTTCACCAAAAATTGAATCAGATGCATAAAATATATCCTAGCATTAAATTTTATAATCAATTACAGGATAGCGTTGCAATAACAACTGTAGAATATATTGTCCTATTTTCCTTTGGTATTTAAATAAGGAGTTCATAAGAGTTTGATGTTGTTTTTGTTCCTTTCAGAAAGTTTAAGATCCAAGATGTCCCTTTTGGAGGATGATAATGCAAACCTTCTGCACAGAATGGAAAGTATGGACCAAAAGAGCAGCGCCGAATTATCAGTCATGAAAAATGACATGCAATACTTGGAACAGGAAAACCATAGGCTTTCGTCAACAATATCAGCTTTGCAAAACGATATGCAGTATTTACAACAGAGTATAAAATTTGAAGGAGAATCCTATCGACATAATTTTTCAACCTTAATGACAAAGATGACACAGAACTACACAATTCTACAGCAATTAGTAACAGATGAAAAAGTCGTAACTAACAATTTACAGAATAGTATGTCTACGCTACAACTTAAGATGCACAGTAGGTATAATAAAACGCCAAATTATAATGTTATAAACTTTGGTATTTGTATTTTTATCCAAAAAAAATGTTCAACTCGACAGTTGCGTCAAATAAAACTAATTATCAAATTGACAGCGTTTTAAAATCTGTTTTATTTGTGTCCAAACAAAACAAATCAAAGGGGATACACTTTGATATTTTAAGTTGGTTTCATGTGGATTCATTCTATAATATTAGTCTAGCAGTCCTGTATATAGAATCGCAAACTGTTTACTTCCATGAGGCACTATGCTTAACTTATGATTTATATGTTGTTTCGTATTATATCTTATTTTTATCGTAATGCAAATGTTAACCACTAACTTTGCTATCATTATAAGCATCATTTTTTTTTTGGAAGTTATTGATTGATGTGTTGTTGTTTAACTTGTTTAAATATTCGGGGCTACATTCTTTGTGTGCCTGTTCAAAGTAAGAAGTCTATAGTTATGTGGTTGTCGTTGTCTGTCATATATTTGTTATGCCGTTTGGTTTTTTTTTATTTGAATTGTTGAATAATTTTAATCTCGGGGCTTTGTATAAATATTCATTTTCGGACATAAACTTTCTCAATATCTAAGTTCGTGCGGTTGCTTATAATTGCTAACAACAGTTTCATTTGAACCTTCGTAGAAAGTAACCTCATTGTCAACGATTCAATATCTCCTTATTTTTATATATATATCATGTATATAAGCTTTCAAAAAAGGACTTTTTCAATCACCAGTTGCTTTAAAATGTTAACATAACAGTTGCGTTATGTGAGCTAAACGACGTCGACAATAAATGATATCTGCGTCATTCTGATAGTAAAACAGTAGGATATAGTATACAATGCATTATTCTAAAAAAATCTATTTCAGCTTTTCGAGCATTTACTGTACAAAATATACAAGCTGTTTCCAATGTTCCCAGAGGACAAACACTTGTATTTAACAGTGTATATACTAACGAAGGAAACAGATACGATCACCATTCAGGAGTATTTACTGGAGATGTCGCAGGGTGGTATATGTTTCTTTTGACCATCAGAGTTAGATACTACAACCATTTATGTGAAACCAATCTTGTAAAAAACGGTAATAGAGTGGTAATAGGATTATCAATGTCGGGTACAAAGTACCATCAACATGGCAGTGACAGTAATTTTGCAATTATTCATTTAGAAATAGGTGACAAAGTTTGGTTGACGACTGGCCAATACTATGGAGAAACCTGTTCTGTTGATGATTTATCTACTTTTTCGGGATATCTGATCAGTTCATTTTAAATCATATTAACCTTTTTTCCATCTCGATCAAAATTTGACAGTCATAAGTCCGTGTACATAGAACTACAAATAATTCAAAAGTTTACAAATACAAAACAGTATCATACAACATCATTCAAACACAAAACCAAAATCTGATTTGCACTTTTTGATACTAGCACTTAAGGTAGAGCAAGTGAAGTTACAATCTCCTTTTATGTTTGTGATCAAATAAACAGACTCGCTCGATATACCCGTGTAAGTAATGACATTAAGATTCAAATAAACGTAGTCTGTGTATTACCGATAGATTAAAAATGTCAGAGATTTCGTTCAACAAACTATTTAAAACATTTACCTAATGCTTTTATTTGCTAGAAACAAATTGGTTTTGAAGTTTGGTTGTAAAATACTTCTTTAAGGGATAGCACACCTTTTTTGAACGGAGATGTTGTTTAAAGAGCCCGAAAGTTTAAATACAATCATGATAAACTAATCGCATTTAGATAAAATTATTCTGAAAGGTTACCAATTCATCACTGCAATTAGGTCTTTGAATATTGTTTTAATAGTTAGAGGTATTATTTTTTTCCTCAGTTAAATTAAACAAAACATAATTGTTCTACACGTACATTTATAACGGTATGAGCGACGTGTCTGTATTGAAGCCATGCTTTGACCTAAGATTGTTTATTTTTTACAATTGGTTACTAGGGTGGAGAGTTGTCTCATTCGCACTCATAATACATTATTTTTCTTTAATTTGTTATATACATATGCACACTCCCAGTTTTACAATCTGTTTATACCTGAATTTTGGCATGGCACACTGTCATGTTTTTCTCTGAATTTGACTTACGTTCACACACTTAGTCCTGTATGATTGGTTCGTATCGATTGATTGTCTCGTTTTAGGTACATGAATTCTCATAACCTGACATTGGTTTTGAACTATCTGTTAATAAGTGTTTGTAATCTGTAATATATAATGTAAAGTGTGTATTATTTTTTATGGGTGTATACATATCCTTTAACGTCTGTTCTGTGTTTTGTTGCCTTTTTCTGTTTTTCTGTCACTACAAATCGTAGACTCATCTAACTGTTCACGTTTATTAATAAAATGAAAATTTCGATTTGGAGGTAGATTTGCATTCATCAGATCAAAAAGATACATGTACATGTAACACCCAATAACAGGACTCGTTCAGACATGTTTCATCACAATACTGTCATTATCAAAATTCACAAAATTGTAACAGAAAATCCTCCTATATGGTATTTGAATAAGTTACACAGAAAGGTAAATGAAAAATACAAAAAACTGAACTCCTTAGGAATTTCAAAACGGAGATTACATAAACAAATGGCAAAATCTAAAGCTAAAACATGTCAAACGAGTGAATTACAACGGTAATAATCCTGACTTGGTGCAGGCGTTTTTTAATGCAGAAAATATTGAATTAAACTTGGTTTTATAGCTAGCTAAACCTCTTACTTGTATTACAGTCGCATCAAATTCCATTAAATTGACAACGATGTGCAAAAAAAAACCAGACATGGAAGGTAAACATTTCAAAAATTTGGGTTCAGCAGTCAACATTGTACCCGAATCTAAATCACCATAAAAATAATCAAATTAAAAGAAACACAAAAAGGCATATAGACAAATCACATTAGCAAAAATGAAAGACAAGAATACATAGAACAAGAACACATTGACGGGAAGTACAGAATTTAGTTAAATGGATGCCACTAACACAGACAAAAACAAATTATATCCATACAGACAAATCAATTAATACTTGAACACGATATTTGGATGATAAACAACGTCAGTACCCAGACTCTATACTTCATGACCATCTTGTATTATTTGTGAAGTTGATACAGAACAAAGATTTGGTACCTTCAGATGACCTTGTTTATAGAAAGAACGAGACGTTCATTGATTTTCCCTCTGGCTCATCAACTGTCGGCTCAGACATTGGTGACGTTTTACCAAGTCAGATTAGGAGCTGCAAGCTCTTGAATACCGAATGAGTTTAGAAATGTCCATCCCATATGCTGGTTAAAGGTGGGGGAAATTGATAATTTCAAATTAAAATCGTCTCGTTTGTCATATATTTTGGTACTGAGATGACTATGTATGTCAAAATCGAGGTTTAAGTCTAACACTGAGGTGGAAGAAGCCATTTCTTTTGTTTCTTTAATTTTTAGTTCTGGGGGATATATTATAGGAGCCCAATCAAAATACATGTAGTTTGTAATGTTAATATAAAGAACACCATCAATATATCTGAATATGAAAGTAGATAACCTGCTACTTTGATCTTCTTGTGTTTTACAAGTGTATAAAGGAGCTCCAATTCATATCAGAATAAGAACAATAGTTGAAGGAGGGGTCAGTTATTGTTTAACTCAGATATGAGGAAGAAAAACAATCAACATTTAGACAAAAACAAATACACTACAGGACACACAACAGTAAACTACACAGAAAAAATCGAAAATACTATCATATTCCATTCTCCTAGAATTTATCCAATCGAATTAGACTTAGCAACAGGTTTGTACTTATATGAGCAACACGAAGGGTGTCTTATTTGAAACAGGATCTGCTTACCATTCGATAGGTACTGAGATCACCCTAAGTATTTGGTAGGGTACATGATTCTAATTCTTTTTTTCGACTTTGATAATTTATGTTTAAATGTATTAAAGACGATACAGCGACAAAGGCTCAAATCATAGTATGATGATTATCTGTAGATTTAACTTAAACCGAAATCAGCAAACTTAAAAAAAATACTCCGAACCATCAAGTAGAATTAGCAAGAAAGTAAAATCTATACAAGACATTAACAACAAAATAGTGAATAATACTAACTGAAAGCAAACGCAAAAGGTACTGACTGTAAACAATGAAATTTCAAATAATGCAGTCCGAGAAACAGCGTTTAATCCGCTAATGGTATCTACCGTTGTGGCATTGACAAGTTCATAAATGTTGACAAGTGGCATTCGATGATGTCACCCAGAAGATACACACTGTGGATCATATGTACATAAAATACTAAAGTGAAAATGTTCGTTGTCAGCTATTTATTCGATTGAGAATGATTGTAAAAGGATTGATGAATAAAAAACAAAATAACATCATGGCAAGATTTGCTGGTGTGTAATTAATGTCCAAACTTAATTAACAAGCTTGATCGTATGTGTCATAGTTTGTTCTAGCTATTTGCATACTTGGATCTGAAACGTCGTATTCTGAATAATCTTTCATATTTGAGAAAGAATGATCGTACGTAGTATCCATATCTGCTCTAGTAGAACTTGTAGCAGTATCATATGTGGGATCATTTTGATTTCGGACTCCTGAATTGCTATTGTATGTATTTTCACTAGCGTTTAGTTTCCGTCCACCAATGTTATGTAAATGATCATACTCTCCATTTGAACTCTCTGTATAAATATCGTCCATACGTTTGACCTTTTGTACTTGTGCATATGCATCGTTTGTGTCATTCTTTTTCTCTTTTGATTGATATACCAAACCATAACTTTCATTGAACTGTTGCTGTGTCTGTAATCCAAGGTTGGTTTTGCCGTCATACACTGACTTCGTAAAAACTACAGTTGTCGTATTCGCTGATTTACTACTTTTGAAAAGTCCAATTTGTCTGAAGAAAATGGTTCCGTAATTTATTTAGAACAGGTATTAACGGTTGTCTCTTTTATGTAGACAATGTATTGTAATGGTCAGTGGTAGTCGTTTGTTGATGTGTAACTTATTTGTTTTTTTACTTTTTTTGTACATAAATTTGACTGTTAGTTTCCTCGTTTGAATTGGTTAACAATTATCATATTGGGGCATTTTTTAGCTGACTATGCGGTGTGGACTTTGCTCACTGTAGAAGGCTGTACTGTGATCTCCAGTTGTTAATTTCTGTTGCATTTGGTCTCTTGTAGAGAGTTGTCTCATTCCCAATCATTACACATCTTCTTTTTCACGTATTTCATATTCAATACGGGATAAAGGAATTGCAAATATAGAAGGCCAACAAGAACGACATTGATACCCCATGTAATTTTAACGAAAATCGGTTTGTGCTTCAGCATGTTATAAGTCTTTTTATTGTAGATGAAAGCATGTCACTATCAGGTAGAACAATAAGGTTCATATTAATGAGACAGTATTGAGGACACATACAGAATTTAATTTATTTTTTTTACCTCAATTTGTTTTGTTGAATTGCTCCTCAAAGGTTAATTGCTTTATATATCTGGGTTTTTTTAAAGTCGTATTTACCTGATTTTGCACATAACAACGGAAACAACAATCAGTAAAACAATAACCGCCCCAATAGATCCACCTATAACCGCCCCTGGAATATAAAACAGTAATGAAATAGTAAAGAAATACAGATTCGATTGTTGATGATATTTGTTTTGTTGATAGTTAAATTTGAAACAAACTTTTAAGGGTAGCATATGCAAACACTATCAAATATTTGTGACATTGAAATAAAAATAAAAACATGTGTAAATGATAACGTTCGAAAGGTAGATTGGCATTCATGCTTGATATTAATTGGTTTTGCTTATATACATGTAGAAGTTGCAAGAATTTTTTATAACCCTATAATTGATGTTCATAGAACAAAAATAAAATTCAGTTAGAACCACCCCAATCTTTAGAATTAGAGTTATTTTGCAGGATGGTCGTATGTACAAGCAGTTATTGCTCAACTTGTAGCATCTGTCGCGTTCCCGTATCAAGTTAAAGAATGTTCGATAAAATTATGAAATTTTGAAAATAAATTATATTAATTAAGAAGAAAATAATATTAAGATGATTTGACACATTATCACTCTTGTGTATAACGTGTTAAATTTCCAAAGGTCAACCATATCACTAAAATGTCCTCTTAATATATGAAACACAGAAAACGTTCATCGGCATCATACTTTTTCTCTCAGAGCTAAGCAGTAAAAACGGCAAATAAAAGAATACAAAACATAAGTTTGATTATATCATTTGCACAAAGAGCATATATTATTTATTATTGTTTTACAGACATGTTCCCAGCTCATTCATTTACTCAAAAAATGTTATAGTTATCAAATTATATTTGAAACTAAAACTAATCAATCTTTTGTATACACATGCAAAATCAGTAATAAAAAGCGTATAGGCAAACTATCTTTTGATAAAGATACTAAGTTGGTAGTTTTCCGGACAACCGTTAAACCTATAACAAATGCCTGTTTCCATATATTACATTAAGTGCACTGTAAAATGCAAACAAAGTATATTTCTGTGAACACAGTTATATATCAAGACATATTTTGTGTCGATTGCATTAACTCACAGGAATCTTTATATTAGAATTATATCGTATTTCAACTTTGCATGTTTCATGTCTGTTAGATATCATGTACGCGTGTAAAATCAATAATTTTAAAAAAAAAAAAAGTTTAAGCTACACTGGTTACATGTTTTTTAGATCTTTTAGAAAATTATGAGAAATGAAACTGCATCACACAAAACATATACCATGACTTGAAGCGGTTTCTTTGTTGGTGTTGTTTCTCACTCTAGTTGAATCTGAAGGAAAATAAAGAGTCTATATACTTCAGGAAAATGAATATAGTTTTGGTAAATTAAAAAAATAATAATCCTCATAAGATTTACATAGTTCAGATGACTCGCAATATGTTAACCTTACATTGTGCACCCTATTCCTGATAAATGTTAATCAGAAATAGCGCATATCTGTCTTGTTTAATCAGCTTTTTAACATGTGTTATAATTGATTACAAATATTTTGTTGACGCTGAGCATTACATGACATGCATGGGCGACCGTATATTACAGTGTACATCATGTTAGCAGTATCGTTTGTTTAGTCACGTTTATTATTGTATTTCTAATATGGAGAATTAGGTAGATTATTGATAGTTTCTATTGAATCTAATCACACATCTTTAAATGTAAAATATTTCGTATATGATTTAATAAACGAGAACTTAGAATTTTAATTATTAACAATATATAATAGAAAAAATCTGTACCGTTTTTGCAAACAAACCAGTCTAATGTTGTGGAGCAATTCTTACGATGCCAATTCAAACCATATTCCTCTTTATCAGACTTGAAAATGTTTGCAGACAAACAAAAGTTTGGTCTTTCTTTGTCGTTGCCTAAAAAAGATGACGGAAATAACGTATATGAGTAGTTTGCTTATAAAACTTATAATTATACAAAAATGATAATTATTATTAGAATAAGGATTTGTGGTATGATTTTCAGTGTTACAATTATCCATTGAAGTTCAAATGAAATGGATGTAAGCAATTATGGGGGAAAAACGGCCTTCAATAATAAGAAGAGGCCATGCCGTATGGTTGGCAATAAAAGGCCCGACAAGAAAAATAGGAGAATGTTTTGTGCATATTGTAAATATGCATTGTTGTATTGCTACCGTTCCAACGGCCTTTTTTTTTTATAGAAAAAAACGAAAAAAAAAATATGACAAAAATAAAACCAACGAAAATTTCTACACTACAGGTTTCTGATCTACAACAGGCAAAACAAAATGATATGGCGGAGATAAACAAGTTTGTGAGCGCTAACATCATGAACATAGGACAGTTACATAACAGTACACCTTAAAAATAAACTATAAAAATCAGTTAAAAGGCTTAACTAATCAAACAGGTGGATACACATACAATGTATAAAAACATTATGAAACTCAAAGTTGAAGTGTACAAAAAAGTACAGAGCTTAGAGTACTTGCATACGCAAACATTGATCACAAACATATAATGTATCTCTCTTATTCTTGCCCGATGACTTCACAAAGAACACACCTTTTTACAGGTCCTTCGATAGGAAGGATTGAGATTGTCTGCAAATCGTCTATTAATCATAAGATAAATAGATCCCGTCATTAAATCTCGTACAATACGATAATGATCCAGTCTTGACAGTTTTAAATTGTAAATTTATCTGTCTCGAGTGGATAAATACTAGATGCATTTGTACAGTCTTAAAATAGTAAATACACATCTAAACTAACATAAAACTTAAATAATAAACAGTCGACATGAAAACAATTCACGGACACATCTTTCTACCTCCATCCCTACTAGGGTTTTGTCTAACTGTTTTTTTTTTCTGTAACAAATACAGATTGTTAGGTCTGTGGAGTGATAGATAAGGCTGACGATCAAATATACGACCTCTGGTAATTACGGCATGCAAGACCACCACGACCTTGATAGTGCGGTTTGATAATATATTCATAACAACTTTAACAGGATGAAGATACGAACCCAACTAATGAGAAAATGATATAAAAAAACTGTAAATTTGATAAAACGTAAACGAACAAAGAAGACGTGCAACATAATATGGCTTATGATCTGTAATATTCTGATAACCCAAACATGATATTTGTGTCTCATTATTCATTCTCTAATGGACAGAACATATAAACCTAATTGATTGCTTATGATTACAATTGTTCAAACAAAAAATTGTATCCTTATCAATTTGAGCTAAGACTGGACGTTATTTTAAAATTGAGAATATGCCAAAGACAACAACCAAAGAGCAGATAACCTCCGAATGCAACCAATGGGTCATCAGCGCTTGGATGTGAATATACCTATTATTCGTTTGATTTCTATTTCTTCTCTGAAGACATTCGTCCAAGCAGTCGCTGTAAGGTTTTTTATGGAATATTGACAGACACTAGAATTAAGCAATAGTTTGTTTTGTTTCCAACAATATGTTAAAGCTTGATTCCATGGAAGATTCCAGATTGATCTTAAAGTCGTTGACGGCTGTCCATCTTCTGAAATTTGATAAATTAAAAGTTATAATATAGTTTGGACATATATATGCAAGGTCATGATTACAGTGATATATAAAGTGTAGTTTGAAAGTCTCATTTATCAGTGTATGTTAGTAGTTAAATGTGTTAAAATAATAGATTATCTCGACAATACTGGGAGACCAATATAAAAATCTTTTTTTTTTCAAACACATTCATAAAAACCAGAATACATTAACCTAGGGTGATTTTGGTTGTTCTTTTATTTTAAAATGTCACACGGTTTGTGCACCGTTATCTTGTTATGTGTATGTTATGGCAAGTTGTTATAAAAATAGATTCACGTACAAAAGCAAGAATAAACTATGTCTATGAGGATTGCACCACTTATTATTTATTAATATAAGCCTAAAATACAAATGTTGGTTTTGTTTATTGTGTAAATGTGATTATTGAATACTGACTTCTTACTTTGATGTGTATTCAAAGTAGTGTTGTCAACGGTTAACCGGTTAACCGGTTAATCGGTCGAACGACCGAATACCGAATACCAAAACCGCTAACCGGTTAACCGGACTTTTTTCAATTTAGATAGATTTGATATAAATTTGTGTTGAAAATCAAATCATTAAATAGTTATGTTTTCTTTAAAAATTGTCGTCGTTGTAATTAGTCTGAAAGATCAATTGTCCAGTATATTGATTGCTATAATAATTGTTAATCCTAAAAACATAAAATTAATTATAGTTCGGAGCAGGATCTTTAAGAAACATATTTAGTAAACATGTTTTTTTAACAGTAACTTTAAATCAGTAATGAGATTTCATTTAACTAATTACTTCATTATTTCGTTTTCGATCTAATATTGTGTAAATCTACATTTAAATGTGCAACCTCCGTAGTGCAAGGGTTAGTCTTACTTTAAATTAAAAAAATGTGAAATGCAAACCAATGTGAATGTACTCAATGTATACGTGAAAGTACGAGTAACATGCTGAAAGAAAAAAGCAAACACAGTGACGAAACAGGTCGCACAGCATGTACAATGACCTATAGTTGTTAATTTCTGTGTCATGTTGGTCTCTTGTGAAGAAATGTCTCATTGGCAATCAGATCGCATATTCTTTCTTATAATTAATCTTTTTAAATTGAAACACATCCCATTATTTTCGAGGACAACAAGACAAAAGGAAAGAATAATCGGTTTCAGACATGTGACATATTCAATTCTACGAGATTAAGATTTTTTTTTGGATTTTTTAATCTGAAGTTGGTACAAACGCTATAGTTCATACGGTGTATCTATACTTTTAAACGAGAAGACCTCATGTTGTGTGTCGCTTCTCTTCCTTCCCCGATTTATTAATCACCATACCTCTGTGTTCTATAGGTCCATGCATAGTCGCATTTGTCATTCATTCTTATGATTATTCAGATTTAGTTATTTTTGGAGAAAAACGACAAAAAAGGAGTACGGATATTGATTCCGTCATCAGACTGACTTTTAGTTATAGATCAGATTTCCGGTTTAAAACAACCAAGCGTATGAAAGATAACAAAAATCGAAAAATAAATAAGCCAATCAGAGCGTTCTCCATATCATGGTGTTTAGATCGCAAGAACCACAACTATTATACCTCCTTAGAGAGGACAATTATTTTTTATCTACATGTAAAATACGATTATGCCTCTTTAATATAAAGATTCTCTCTGTATTCTGTCTACTGTTTTCTTTGAAATGTTTAATATTTAAGGGGTCATACCAGTTGCATATATATTAAAATAAGTAAAACATGTGGAAACAAGAGTACAATGATGCCACCTCGGCACTATATTTACTAAGTTTCGAGTAGATTGGACTTCAACTTCATCACAAACTACCTCGACTAAAAACTTGAAGCGGGACAGACGGACGGACGTCACGAACGAACGAACGAACACACTGATGTACAGACTAGAAAACATAATGCACATAAATGAGCATAAAAATTTATTGTTGAAAGTGAAAGTAGTGACTTGGCAAAAATGAAAGTAGGATAGAGACTAGAGGGAGGCAAGACTTTTTTCGGGACTTCGGGATCGGTTGTTTTTAAGCTCGGTATCTGGGGATTGATCAAAACGGGATCCGGGAATATTTTTTTCAATTTCGCTATTTCGGGATATGAATTTCTTTAAATTCTGCATCTCGGAATTTCATGTTTTTAAGACCCGGATTTCGGGATCAGGACCCCTCCGATCATCCCTCAAATTAGCCGTAGTCGGCCTTAGTCATTTATACAAGATTCGTATCCTACCATTGGCATGTTAATAAGGCTCTCAAAAGAAAAAGCACTGATGGATCTGATTGTCCTAGAAGCATATTTTATTAGACTAATAATGGTCTATACATTGTATATAAGTAGTTACATTTATTTCATGTTTGAAGCGGTGCTAATTTTTAATTTAATTTGACTTTTACCAAAAGATGCATTGTAGCAAAGGAGAAGAATAATTGTGGTCTGAGGCCAGAAACACGAAAAAAGTTGAATTTAACAGAAAGGAAACAAATATCGAACTTTAGAAAAAGGAAGAGGGCTTTTGATACCGGCTTTTCTGAAATTCTCCAGGATACATAATTATCTTTTACAAACATAATTCTACAACCGTTCACAAGCTAAATATGCCCGCTATTTCGCGGGTGTGTTCTAGTTTGATTGTTAAAAGTCAAACTTCGCCAGGAATCCTCACAGACAAGCCTTAAAGGAAAAACTTCAATTCTTAAAGCGTATTTATGACTTTGATGAACGGTTGTCAAATTGACACCCATACCACATCTTATATATATGTGTAGGGTTCTATTGATAAGGCTTTCAAACACCAACTTAAATTACCGGTTAACCGGTTAATCGGTCGAACGATTATCCGAGTAACCGGTTAGGCAAAAGTGTACGCTTTGACAATACTATTTCAAAGTGAGAAATCATTGTCGGTAAGATTAGTTATAGTTGAATGATACATAAATGCATAAGGGACATTTTAACTCATAAGTCGAAAATAAACTGTCATGGCTGTGGTTAAAAATAACAGACAAACAGACAACCAACAGTACACATAGCACAACATTGACAACCAAATAATATGTAACACGAACCTAAACAAAATCAAGGGTGGTATCAGTAGATCTATATGTGTTTGACCTGAAAAAAGACAAACATAAGAAGCGTCTATTTATTCACAAAAAGTGCCATGAAACATAATTTCCGACAAAACAGATACACTGTTAATAGCATTTGATATGAACAATTGACAACAACTGGCGAAGAATGATAAGAACTTTTTCGCTCAAATTGGAAAGTCACAAAATGTAATAATAACATGGCTGCAGATACATGAAGAAAGCTTGCACATTAATTGAGCACGAGCTACCAATGTCATAGCAAAACACATGATAAATTCAGTACAAACATCGACAACAACCATAAATGTCCTGTGTGTTCAACCTATGGTTGAATTTTAACCGAATGTTCATTTTATCAAAATACGAATTTGATTACTTTTTTCAGTTCCTAGAAAAAACTGCTGGGCCAATAAATATGATTTCGTAAACCAAAACAAATACACTTTTCAGCGTCTGAGTTCAATGAGAACAACAAGAACATGGATGTGTCAGAGAGCTCCATTTGTTTGAAAGAAGGCTGAATCGTAATCTGTTTGATTATCTAGATGAAAACATTATTTACGAAATATGAAAACTTTCCTTCTCGTATTTAGGTTTAAAATATAGAGGACGGCAGGATAACACAAATAATGATTTAAATCTTCTAATATGTAGACGTAAAACCTTGATACAAAAGAGCGGAATGACTGCTAAACATAATAACTAGTTTTTAGATATCAATAATAGTTATCAAGGGTATCAGGATTATAATTTAATACGCCAGTCGCGCGTTTCCTCTACATAAGACTCACAAGTGACGCTCAGATAAAAGAAAAATAAAGCCAAACAAGGATAAAGTTAAAGATGAGTGTAGAAAATCAGAGAATTTTACTTTTAGATTAAACCTATCTCTTGGCTGCAATTTTAACGGAGTTCCGAAGCAAGTAAAATGTAAATCATTAAACCAAGAATGTTAAAAAGGGTTGAATTTTACCACAGGATGAACAACAGAAAATAAGTTAGGGTTAAAACAAAACCAAGAGTGGCAATATTTTAAAAACGTTAGTTTAAATTTAACTGAGAAATGTCAAGACGTTGATGTGAATTCCATGTTACTTTAAGTGGATTACTATTTGATTGTTTGACAAATCATATATTTATATGTTATATAAACGTGTGCTGCTTTTCAGAGATTAATAGACTCCCCCAAAAAAATGATAAGGTAAGCTGAAGGACACATAGTGAAAACATAAACAGTGACTATAATATTTCACCTTAGTCCTGTACTCTCAAGATATCTTTGTGTTTTTTAGTATCATTTACTTAGATACTAATTTTTACGTTTTCCAAAACGACATTAAGATACTCATTTTGTCGTTTACCAGAATGACTTTGGTCCTCTGGTGTCTTTTTTCAAAGCATGTCTTCTACACTTTATGTAAAACATACCTTTGATAAAGATTGTCTATGGGACAACTAAATGCCAAGTACCAGAATAACAAGAATATATATACAACACGATATACATGTGTATATGTATGAAAAGTACATTATAATCAAACACATTGAAAGGCATTAAATGTGTATAAGAAAAAAAAAGAAGAGCAACATTCCTGTAAATAATATTGGTCAAAATAAAAGTATGACTTTCTGCGATTATGTCAACAAATTTACCAACGATGTTTGAATGCAAACACTTGATTCTAATAAACTTGTGATTCCAAGAGGTTACATGGGTTTTATATTCTTCGGATCTTATAAAGATAAAGACGAACCGGAACCAGTCAGTATAATCCATTATGTGACACTACAAAAATATACTGGTTCAACCTCGCGTGTACATGTTATGCAGCTTATTTGAGATAAAGATGTATGACTTACCACAAACACCTTTGATACTTAGTCTGCCTGTACATGGTGCTGCTGCCAGTACTTCTACGTCTTGCGGTGTGCATATCAATGTCGAACATAGACCATTTGCGGCTTTATTTATTTTCCTTTTACCATTATAAACTATAAAAAATTGTTTTTCTTCAAATTATTCAATTAGAGGCAACATCAATTTTTTCGATGTTGAAATACCCTTTTGATATTTTTAGGATGCAAAGCAAGGTAAAACAAAAACTTATGGATTTGCAAAAACAATGAAACTAGGGGCGTTTAAAAAGTTAAATAATAAGTTTATATTATATAAATAAATATCAATAAATTAAGCGTTATTAAACATATAGATAACAGACGTCTATTTTATTATCTCACTTACTTATCGACGACCCTTAAATATTTGGTTAGTGGGTTGAGACACAAACTGGTCTTTTACTTAGCGATTTTGAATGTTATCTTATAAAAGGAAAAGCGAAAGATAACGAAAAGATATCAAAACTTATAGGTCGAAAATTAAGGAAATGACCACAATTCAAACATAACATAGAAAACTAAAACCAGAGCAATACGAACCTCAATAAAATCCTAGATTGATTTAAGGTGTCCAAGAAGGTAAACAGACTATATGAAGTACGAATTCTGTCGTGTTTTTTTACTAATAACTTTGGTGTCGGAAAGGTGAAAGATAACACAAATAATTGAGATTGATTTTTTTTTATGTATCTTCTAACTATTACCATTATAATTAATATATAACTATGTTTTGTAAAAAGAAATAGAAGCAATTGTTAGTGTGGGGAGATAAACATTTTTTACTGATCTATTTAGTGTGAACATGTACAAGCTTCACCTTACAATTGAGATAGTTATTAATTAAAAGATGGATAGGAGGATATGCTTCTGCTTAGAAATAGGAAATAACATTTGAAGGTTGAAGTCATCACGTATTAGATTCTTGTTTCAATAAATCATTGAAACGTGGAGATTGGATGACAGCAATCATCAATATCTCAAACGGTTGAGTTTCATTTTCTTCTGTCTTTGGGTAAGTTATGTATGCACTTTGCTGCATATGAATATAAAACAAATGGGCAAGGAGGGTGCCATTATGAATAATGTGTTACATCGAATGTCTGTTTATATATAAATCCTACTTAATAATACTTAAAAATTTGTAAAAGGGTAGATAATGCGAAACGCCAAACGTAGAAAAGTAATCATCATGTTTATTTTTTTTATTTTTATTTTTTTTTTAATTTTAAGATGGACAGTTGTTATATTATTGTAAACATTGTGTTCATTGACAAACAAGTATATTTGCATTTTCAGTAACATATTCAGATCATAAGTTTTGTATATGACATTTAGTTTTCAAATATAACACTTTCCAATCTTTTCATCTTGCTTTACCGACGCAATTGTGGCATTAGTAAATAATGTTTTTGTTTAAAAACATGTACTATTTGGTGATGTCACATTCTAGGATAGAAAAATGGAATTGCAGTTACATGTACGACAATCAATATAATGAGCACATAGTTAAGTAGTGTCCTTATATAAACCTGAAATCACCTTTTTTATCATAGGATTTTGTTCTCTATCAATCTTAATTGTCAATTTTCTTAATTTTAAAATCATTTAGTCAGAGGACACCTACATAACATATCGGGAAGGTAAAGGAAACTTTTAGTTGTATATTTTCTTCAATTTAGGCGCCTGTCTACTGGCTAATATCAATAAAGGTACAAGTCGGCAAGAAAAGGTTACTGAATTACAAGCTCATGACTTGAGACAGACACATATCCAACATCCAGTGCCACAGGAACATCACCATTTAAAAATTGAAAGTTAACAATAGAGAACGAAAAATCATCCCGTTTGTCATAAATTATAGTGTCAAGTTTCCCATGTAAAACCGATGTATCTAAATTTAGGAAAGGACAGTTAATACCGTTTGAAATTGATTTATTTAAAGTAAGTTCCTTAGGGTAAACTTCAGCAGTATATTCAGAAATTTCTTGATTAATTAACGAAAAAATATTATAAAGATAAGGGTAAGTGTTGTTAAAATAAATGCGATTCCCACGGGTCTTTACTAAATTTTGTTATAAACTTGATTAAGAAATAGCATATTTTGTGCTTATTATTTACTGATTTTCAGCAATCGTGGTGGCACTTATATCAATTAACATACAACCTTTCTACGTTGATTTACTACAAAATATAACTATTATAAAATGTTTACTTACTCTTATAAAGTAAGACATTTTTTGAATTTGAGTTATTGCATGAAAAAAGGCTTGCAGTCTCGTTCAACCATATTTCGTTTTTTTCGAAACAGGAACATGAACCGTTTTCCTTCTAAAAAGAAAAAAAAACAATATACGGTTAAATAAATTTCGTTTGTAAATATCAGATCAAACAAAAGAGACTTACGACAGCTCTTGTTATATTTGATTTGCTTTCGAAACCATTATTAGAAATACGAAATCAAGCTTTTGAACGATCAAAGTTAGTGTTTGTCAAACTGCTATTTAGCTAATCAAATTATTCCTGTTAATTGTGCGGTTCCAATTTTTATCGGTTCCATCAGATATGTTCAGATTTTTGTATACAGGTCATATTAAATATCTAATCAAAACTTCATAAAAATTAAACGAGTCAAATCTATTTTGGGTAAAAGTAAGTACAACTTATGGCTCAAAATAATACTCGGCTTTAAACTCAGTGGTGATTTTTCATCAAAATGATTCCATAAACACTCATTTTTAATATATTGTTATAATATGTAGTGTAAATTTCATTTAATCCTCATAACTTCATTTTCCATGTTAAGAAATGCCTGTACCACATCAGGTCAGAAACAGGTTTTGGTTTTGTAATAGCTGTAACGAGTTATATCAACACGATGAAGATGAGGTTATGTATCTGCTTAGAAACCGGGAAAGTTTCAATTATCCTCATATAGTCTAGTTTGGAGTCGCCCACCTGTGTCAATATCAAAGACAAGATCAGAATATTTCCGAAGTTTCCGCAGTTTCAAGTACACTTTGGTATATAATATGTAAGCATTAATTTGAATTTTGGATAAACAACTTTGGGAAATGCTTTTTATTTTTGTCTTGACGAGGTTGTGTTTGAATTTTGTGATTCGATTGAAATACCTGCTGCAAACCTTTTGAATTGTTGCACTTTGTTATATACGGGGCTTTTGATAGTTTACCTTTATGTATGTGTTGGTCATGTTTTTAGCCATTCATTGAACAAGTTGACCAGTAGTCACTTTTATCTCTGTCATGTTATCATTGACGAAAACTATCACATCGCAATGTTGTTAAACATGAATAATGAAAAATTACAAACACATTCAGAAATCATATTTACATTATAGCCAAAATATTCAGTTGAACATTCTTTCTGACACAATCCAACTGATTTCGTCGTATGTAGTGTAGATGGTGTGTTGTTGAGGAGAAAGCAACCTGAAAATATTTTCAAGTATTTCTTTTTTTACTTTTAAACTTAACACATATGTGTTATGGTCATCAGACTCTGAGGCTCTAATGTTACAAAATATCATTTAAGTCATGAACTATATGTAACGGTGTTTTTTCAGTATTAATGAAATTAAACAGTACAGAGTCCATCCATTAGTCACTTTTGATCAAATATGTCCATGTCAAAAACTTAGTATTAACTAATTTTTTTGTATATTCAACAATAGCTGTCCCATCGTTCCTTATTTACAGTACACTACATGCTCATGTTTAGAAAAAAAATAGCTGGTTACCGATTTATTAATAAAAGGGGGAACACAATTTAGAAGTATTTGTTAAAGATTATCTGCAAATAATTACATTAGATGTATGTTTCATTATAATACTTTATTCTGATTGGCTAACTGCACATCACATGTTATTCCTTAAGCAATTGCATAACTCAATAAAACGTTTTATTCAGGATAACACGTGGTCCCACAATAAAGTGCACAGGTGAATTTAACATGTTTACTAAAAAAACATAACATTCGTGTTTTCATGATCATAGCTAAAAAAATGTAATTATAAGTATTAAATGCTTCTTGTAAAGCGTTGACCTTGCGGACATTTTTAGAATGAAGCGCATCAGTGCTTCATACAAAATATACTTCGGTCAACGTTTTTACACCCCAATGAAGTTACAAAAAGAAACATTCAATTCTTAATTGAACATTGAATTAGTGTTAAAATGTATTTACAAGTAGTTGATGTAACGGTGTTCGACATGGCAGTGGAATAAAAAAAAGCATATGCCTTCATGGGTTTTGCTCATTGATGAACACCATATGGTAATAATAAAGTGATATATTTAACGTCGTCTGATCACCGGTGTGGGTTATCTCATTTGCAATCGTACCATATTTTTTTTATTGTAATAAAATAAGCTTATTTGTTAATACAAATGTGACAGTCATTCTGCGGTTGATATGCAATCACTCACTTAAAATTATCAACCTTGAAATAATGAACGGGTGTTTCATCTACAAAAAGCTCATGTTTGGCACTTTCTAATCCAAATGACCATTGAAAACCAAAATTGATCATACAAACAAATGAGATATAATATTTTCATTTGTGTTGATGATGTGGATTTTAGATGCAATCCACGACAGATGTTCGATCGATTAAAACCTTATGTGTAAAGGTTTTCTATATCCCATTGTAACAAAACGTAAATTGAGTATTGCTTATTAAGGCAGCACTTGCACCCGCAATTTGAAAGGGATTAATATAAGTTGCAAAACTTGTTTCCCAATCCACTATAGATAAATATGTTAAAACTAGATACCTTCATTCGTTAAGAAAAACTCACGTTGATTTTGCTATGTATAAAATGTATCACAATGTATATTATTATACAGATATTAACGCGTACGGCTCTTCACCATATCGGTACGTTTATTTCAGCATCGCACAGGGTCATGTTTTCAAATTAAGTATACTGCTTTTTGGCGGCTGTGGTTTGTTAACATTTATGAAAATTATTTTGTTCCTTTTTTATGTACTGGTCGTTTTTTTTCGGAAAATATTTTGTTCGTATGTAATACCAAGGACTTTTACGACTTGCTTCATGTATTTAGTTTATTGTTAACGTCGCTAGGCTACCTTTATCTTGTTTCTGAGGAGTAGAGGTACGTCTCCTTATTTCATCAATGACACATCGTAAAGACGCTTATTCGTTGACCACAAATTGTGTAATATACCAGAGGAAAACGACTATCATTCGCAGAGACATCCCAACAAAGTATGACAATGGTTGTACAACTCTTCAAATAAAGCAGGCTTTAAAAAACTTCTAAACTCGTTTCCTTTTTTTTGTCATGTTTGTGTTGCCAATACTATTTTTTTTTTTTTTTTTGGTTACCCCGACTTGTCTTTTTTTAATTGATTTAAAAGATTTGACCATCAGTGAATTAATGTCGCCTTGTTTTATACAATTGTGTCATAGAGGTTCACTCACCTATAATTTCCATCCATGTAGTCAACTGTATAAAAATACCATGTCCTGTCCAAAATTCGTGGCCATGCAATTGTGACAGTTGAGTTAATAGTAAAGGATCATTTACTAACCCAGCTGTGCTGCACTTAGTTTGTGCATCCATCGCTGTAATTCCAGTTGGATATTTCTGAGGATTAAGTGCTTGGCATACGCCATCTTACAAAAATTGAATTAAGAAAATCATATTGAAATGTGTCTGATTTTTGTATGGACTTTCATAGTTATTGCAAGTTTTAACAGATGAATTGCAATAAACAACAATGTGCAATAAACAAGAATACATAGTATGTTGCAAAAAGTTGTTTTCAATTATCAATTGACAAAGACAACGATATACGTGTAGAACTAACTTAGATTAAAAGGAAATTTGACAATATGAAAGTGTAGGATAACTTTCTCAATCTCACCTTTTATATAATATCCGTGAATGTATTAAAGTATATGCGACCGTTTGAGAAGAAATGTAGAAAGAAACACTTATCATTCATTAAAAAAGAATGACGACACCTGAATCGGTATATGCATCTAAGGATCTCTATCAACAACGCAATCATACACATTATAAAGGGATATCGAGTTTTTTATTAAATGTCTATATCTTATCATATGGACGTGTCCTACATCAGAATGGGTGTGGTCGATTTATCTTAGGGTGTATAAAGAGTACATTGCTCTGAGTACACAAAACATACTTTTTTAAGTTATAGAAATGCATTGTCTCTCAATCTTAACCTCAAATACTTCAACTAGTAATAGATAACTATCCTTGTTGCAGTACCTTACTAAATAGGGTACAACCTATTTAAGTTAAAACTCAGTTATTTAAAAATGCCTGATTAAAATTACAAGGAAGCATAGTTTTAAAAAGTATTAAAAAAAATCTTTTCAAACCTTAGTAATTAATTTTCACATAAAAATATAGGAATTTCGAAGCGTATTTAACAAAACTGTATATATGTTCCGGACCATATGAGTATTTGGACCATATATGTATGGTCATGACCATTTGCGTATACTCATATTGGATGACTATACGCGTATGGACGGACAAAATGAGTAATACTATATACTTGGTTGGTTATTAACGGACTGGACTGTATGAGTATTAGGAACATTTTTCAATATGCATAAGAAACGTTTCAAAAACAATCTTTATTAAACAAATAAAACAATGATTGATACATGCATATGAATTTTATAATTCAAATGATACATTAAAATTAAATATTGATGCCACAGTTAGTTTGTTTTCATGCAGTTCATAGTTTCTCTGCATTTACACAACATGTGCTACGTGAGGAGATAATGTGGTCTTGGGCCATTCCGATGCGTCTTATGTATATTTTAAAAGCTTTAGATCTTTAATAATGTAATATGACTGGATGCAGCACACTCTTTATCCTTTTGACTGTTTTGCCAGTAAAACAGTTAACTTATTGTTTAACAGTTCAATAAGATATTGTTGAAAGTTATCTCCCCAAGTCGACATTTTGCCATTCACTCGTAATAATTAACTTTGTGAAACTGCCTTTATTTATAGGCTGTATTATATAATATATAATGCAATAAAATAACACAACCTTTGATAGATCTTTTTGATGATATGACAACTAGATAGGTCTCACCTAATGAAGATTAGGTAAAAATAAGAAAAGTAAACGTGTTAATTACTCCGACCATACGCGTATGGTCTAAATGCTGATATGGTCCGCGGAACATCTGGATAATCATTTTGATACTTCTTTTTAAAAGGACTATGCACATACATTTCCAAATAATAATGCATAATATGTTCCTATTTACCAAGAAACGTACCTTAAAACATTGGCTTTTAAATACTTCCTTCTTATACCCTATAACATGTTATGCAATTACACCTATTTCCCGCTAAACGCTTATCTATATTAAAAAAGGACAAAGAAATATAATTTTAATAATATCTTACCTTTTATCAATAATGACAGAAAAACAAATATCATTTGAAACATCAAACGCAATCTCATTTTGATTGTCAGTGTGTGTGAAAGTTTTAACAATCAGGAAGTTAAGATTGCTATCGGTAATTGTTTTGTTGTTGTAATAACGTGTGTATTTGTCATTTAAATAAAGATTTTTAAACACTTCCTGATGCCTGTGATAACATGTATCAGATGACGATTATTTCCCGTTATTCTAGTATTGCAATAAATATTTTTTTCATTTAAATATTTTCTTATATGTTTTAATTGATTTTTTTTATATTTATTTAATCGCTGAGATAGACAGAAAACGGTACACAGGGTCGATTAGTGCTAGATATATTGTATAGATATCGGTGAACCACACATTGAATATTAATCTATCTATATTGTATTTGACCTAGGACTATACTTTCTGTTATGACAAGTCTTCGTTATATTTGACAGCAAGACTAACTGTTTTTTTGCAATAATATCACGTCATTAAGCACCTATTTGGCTATTGAGATCCGATTAATTTCACAGATATCGCTTGATTAAACATAAGCTTGTGTGAAGTCCGAAGTAAGAAGACGCTATTAGTTATCATTATTTTATTGGCTGTTTTAAGGCTTATAATGTTATAGAATTAGTATTTTACATATTTATACTAATTGAAAACTTTGAGCTGTCGATATGATATTCCTGCTCACGGAACAAAATGTCAAGCAACAGCGCCATTATCCAGTATTTATTTTGCAGGTCATTTTAAAATCGATTGTTGGTGGGCATAAAACACGTTCCTACTGCCAGGTAAAAAAAAAGATTTCGGGATAAAAATATATGGTGTGGATTATTATCTAATAACATCAGTGTGTCTGCTAATATAATAAAATTTCAAGGAGTCTATGATATTATTAATTAAAAAAAAAATATTCCAAAAAAGTTAATTATCAAATATTGGTCAATGTAATGTTAAGTTTGAAATTGTCACTGAATTTTTGATTGAAGTGAAATGTATTATCTTTATCATCAATTCAGAATCAACTAAAAATCTGTTAAAATTAGTTTATTCTCCATATATTCGAACGTTTTTTAATGTTACGATATGTGTTCATTCTTACTGGGAGGTATGAAGACTATGGAAGCTATTTAGTTCTAATTTGTATGCGTAATCATTCAAAATTGCTTTTTTTTAATTTGTAGTTATTTTTATGTTTAGTGTCTCTAATCGCTAGTGTACCGTTGTAACAGCGTCTACATATGATGTTGGGTTATATTGCAATTTTCTCTTGCTTGTTGAGTTGTCAATCAAGACAATATAAGAAATTTCAACTCCTCGGCATGAGAGTACATGAAAGTAAAAATGTCGAAAATGTAGAAATAAAATTGAAACTAAGTATACCACTGGATTCACAAGAGTACCGAACACATTCGTTTTGTTCGAAATCTTATATATAACATCGAAGGAAAAACATAAGTATATTTACATAAGATTCACTCGGATTAACATAGTCGTTTGGGGTGAATAATTCACATCACGCCGTATTTAAATATAAAAAAAAGAAGACAACCAGTGTCCGAACGACGCTTTGATTTAACGTGTGCTCATTGTTTACACTTTTTAGTATATAGAAACAGAATATGAAACCTTGTTTTTGTGTCGCTGCCGTTCGTTGGAGTAACTTTATTGTCAATTTCACTGAAATAACTTTTAGGCGTATGAAATTATAAATATTGCACACAGATGTCATAATGACAAATTCCGTTTGTCACCTCGAGAATATTGATGTTATATTTAATGCATCCGAATATAAATTGTTGATATTTAACCAATTTTTAAAAGTTTTTGTGCGCAAATAATCAGTCGGAAGTCTCAAATAGGCGTAAACAGGATGTG
The DNA here is from genome assembly GCA_037788925.1 of Mytilus galloprovincialis. NCBI lineage: Eukaryota > Metazoa > Mollusca > Bivalvia > Mytilida > Mytilidae > Mytilus > Mytilus galloprovincialis. The sequence continues at coordinate 16,384,822 of CM075339.1, forward strand.
TGTCCAATAACCTTTAGTTCTTAACTGGAAGTTTGAGTTTATGTTTGTGTTATAATTGTGGTGTGAATAATGAAACGATTGAAAGATTTGAGATGCAAGAAATTCCTTTAGCAAAGTCTCGATGGTGATCGTGAATTTATTGTGTTTCAGCCTTTTATAAGTTAAGGAAAATAGACATAACATGTGTGTTGTCACTGATTCATATATAGTGGAGTCCGTGACAAGCATAAAGGCATAGATCCCTCCAAAGGAAGTAAGGTGAGTTTTTTTATATTCATGGAATACAAATAATCTCTTCTTTATGTTTACCAGGAGAGTAACAAAAAAGTGCATGGGTAGCTATAAATTAAACCTGGGTAACATGAACATTTTCTAAATGCACAATTTGTTATTGTTCAAAGTGGTGTATGAAATGGAGAATGGAAATGGGGAATATGACAAAGAGACAACAACCTAACCATAGAACAAACAACAGCAGAAGTTCAGAACAGGTCTTCAATGCAGCGAGACACTCCCGCATCCTGAGACGTCCTTCGGCTGGTCCCCAAACAAATATATATGTATACTAGTTCAGTGATAATGAACGCCATAGTGTACACAAGAAACAAAAATTAAAAATAATACAAGACTAACAGAGGCCAGAGGCTCGTATCGTTAGACAGGCGCAAAATTTCGGCGGGGTTTAACATATTTATGAGATCTACCCCCTCCCCCCTCCCACCTCTTATACCTCTAGCCAATGCAGAAGAGTGAACGCATAACAATAAGCACATTGAAAGTAAGTTCAAGAGAAGTTCGAGTTTGATGTCAGAAGATGTAACCAAAGAAAATAAACAAAATGCCAATTAAACATAAATGTCCAGGGGTTGAAGTCATAAAACTTTGCTTAGTGCTCGGAGCACAAAAATCATGCCCGAAACACCAAATCCAGTATTTTGATTGGTTGATTATCGAGTCTGAGTACAAAAATCGTGCTCGAAAGTTTTATGACCGCAAGGCCAGACTTCAATTAAAGTGATTGGAAGTTTATGTCATATGAATATCAGACACAATATTTCCCTTTCTAATAAGTCTATAAAAAGGTTTTGTTAGCTTCTGAGGTGAATACTGACATTGTTGTGCTTTATAAGATTATTTCTATAAAATATTGGATGTGAAATACCTGAACGTATAAGAAGTATGCATGTTGAGCTATTTTTAGAATGGTGTCCTTATACAGATGATAAAATTTAGTTTGTGATATCGAAAACCCTGGTGTAAAGTTTTTTTTTCAGTAATACATAAATTGCTCTTGTTAAAATCTACAGCATTGTTACATACACGAGCGAACTGTACAAGTTGAGATACATAAACACCGTAAGATGGTGACATGGGAACGTCATCGTCTGAATATGAATAATTACCGATAGGAAATGAAAAATCATCTCTTTTATCATAAGTTTTAGTATTAAGCTTTCCGTTAAAGATATAGATGTCAAGATCGATTTAACATTGTATTAGTTTTTATAAAATGTAGATACTTTGGAAAATGTGGAATGCATTAAAAGGACAGCGGTTTGTATCAGGATGTGGCCAGGCTTTTGCGTTGATTTGTTTCGTCTTGGTAGAATCATTTCATTGTCTTGTTTTTTGTTTGAAGTTTAGAGCGTAGACAGTTAAATTTAAATACAAATATCTTTTAAGTTAAAATCCCTTTGCTTTTTACCAGCATGCATTCTAAAACCAAGAGTAACATTTAAATGTATCAAATTGATCAAAAGGTATGTGAGCATGTGTTCCTTATAAATCATGTTCACAAAGTTTATGAATATCTGAGTCAGTCAAATCATCTGAAGCATTTGTCTTGTTTTTGTACCCCAAACTGTTTAGCTGTTTCTGTTTGGCCTGACGAAATTTTCTAGTTTTCAATTCAGGACCTTTTGTACTACATAATGCACGCGCAGAATTTTCTGTTGACGATTCATGTACCTATCTACATATTACACATGCAGCTTTTCAGTGTTGATGGTACCTAGTGGTTGCCATTCTTTTTTTTAACATTCAAGAGCTACATGCAACGTTTTTCAGTTAGATCTGTTACACCATACTTCTTTTTGAAGAGTTTAATTCCAGAAACTGTTTTTCTTTTTGTAAATCATTTGTATACTTCCTTAAAGGAAATTGTCAATTTCTTCAACACTTATATCATGAATTTTCTGTTTATTATTTTATGCGATTGTTATACTTCAGACCTTGAACAATTGAACAAGATTCTAGCTATATTACTAAAATTTACTACTTGTAACTCGAAATTCCTTTCTTAAAGAAAATGGTCTACTTAAGAAGATGTATAGGAATCTGAATAATCAGACAGTTCGGAATTTTCATAAAAAAAGCAGACGATTCTCTATTTGAGTAGTGAATATTTCTTTTAGTTAATGAAAGGTTACATGTACCACATATTTCAATGTAAACAATATGCACATGTATACTTACTGGTAAGTTTCCCAAGTTATGTCTTTGTGAGAAGGAACACAGAGAGCATAACTGGGAACCAGTATGTAAACAAAATTAATTTTCTATGAATAGTAAAGATCTCCCCAAAAGAGGTGTGTTTTAAGAAACAGCTGTATTTACAAAGTGCAACCTATACAATCATTTATTTAAATAGAAAACTCTCTAAAATCAGTTTTTCTCACATCAATACTCATTTATCAGAATTATAGCTCTAAAGAAATCATTGTGTTGTGTATACTCTAAGTTTTTCTTTACTGTACATTTTATACCCCCTTCCCAGTTTCATTTTTTTTTAAAGAATTTCAAAACAAGATTTTACTTATTACCAGCTTACACTATATACGACACGCGCGTCTTGAGTACTAAATTATAATCCTGGTACCTTTGATAACTATTTACACCACTGGGTCGATGCCACTACTGGTGGCCGTTTTGTCTCCGAGGGTATCACCAGCCCAGTAGTCAACATTTCGGTGTTGACATGAATGTCAATAATGTGGTCATTTTTATAAATTTCCTGTTTATAAAACTTTGAATTTTTCAACTAAGGATTGTCTTATCCAAGGCATAGATAACCTTAGCCGTATTTGGCACAACTTTTTGGAATTTTGAATCCTCATTGCTCTTCAATTTTGTACTTGTTTGGCTTTATAAATATTTTGATATGAGCGTCACTGATGAGTCTGATGTAGACGAAACACGCGTCCGGCGTACTAAATTATAATCCTGGTATCTTTGATAACTATTTACACCACTGGATCGATGCCACTGCTGGTGGACGTTTCGTCCCCGAGGGTATCACCAGCCAAGTAGTCAACATTTCGGTGTTGACATGAATATCAATAATGTGGTCATTTTTATAAATTTCCTGTTTACAAAACTTTGAATTTTTCAACTAAGGATTGTCTTATCCAAGGCATAGATAACCTTAGCCGTATTTGGCACACCTTTTTGGAATTTTGGATCCGCAATGCTCTTCAATTTTTTACTTGTTTGGCTTTATAAATATTTTGATTTGAGCGTCTTTGATGAGTCTTATGTAGACGAAACGTGCGTCTTGAGTACTAAATTATAATCCTGGTACCTTTGCTAACTATTTACACCACTGGATCGATGCCACTGCTGGTGGACGTTTCGTCCCCGAGGGTATAACCAGCCAAGTAGTCAACATTTCGGTGTTGACATGAATATCAATAATGTGGTCATTTTTATAAATTTCCTGTTTACAAAACTTTGAATTTTTCAACTAAGGATTGTCTTATCCAAGGCATAGATAACCTTAGCCGTATTTGGCACAACTTTTTGGAATTTTGGATCCGCAATGCTCTTCAATTTTTTACTTGTTTGGCTTTATAAATATTTTGATTTGAGCGTCTTTGATGAGTCTTATGTAGACGAAACGTGCGTCTTGAGTACTAAATTATAATCCTGGTACCTTTGCTAACTATTTACACCACAGGGTCGACGCCACTACTGGTGGCCGTTTTATCCCCGAGGGTATCACCAGCCCAGTAGTCAACATTTCGGTGTTGGCATGAATATCAATAATGTGGTCAATTTTATAAATTTCCTGTTTACAAAACTTTGAATTTTTCGAAAAACTAAGGATTGTCTTAACCCAGGCATATTTTAGACAGTATTGGCACCGTCTAATTATAATGGCTGTTTTTGTTGTTTAATATTCAAAATGTGGGCACTATACATGCTATATGGGTGGAAAACACCAACGTACAGACTTAAAAAAAAACGATATAAAAATATAGTGTTTCTAAAAAAGACATTCTATGTAGTATGCTACGATGTTGTTGTAAAATCTCAATAGATGTAATTTTTACAAAATGTGTTTACTGATCGTGATAGCTTCATACGGAATTAGACTATTTACCGGATTTGTTATCACAGAAGCAACACCACGGGTGCCACATGTGGAGCAGGATCTGCTTACCCTTCCGGAACACCTGAGATCACCCCTAGTTTTCGGTGGGGTTTGTGTTGTTTTTTCCTTAGTTTTCTATGTTGTATCATGTTTACTAGTGTTTGTCTGTTTGTCTTTTTCATTTTCAGCTTGGCGTTGTCAGTTTATTTTAGATTTATGAGTTTGACTGTCCCTTTGGTATCTTTCGTCCCTCTTTTATATGCAATCTATACAATAACGTCGTTCACTACTCCATAGTTCAATGATATTACTTCGCGTATTTACCGCCCGGTTTAGCTACATTTCGATCTACGAGTTTAAATGTCCTTTTAGTATCTTTCGCCCCTCTTTTAAAGAAATTGTTTATGCTCGTATAAATATTAAGTAAATTTGTCAGTTATGCAGTAACCTGTCTAGTCATTTTAGTTTCCAGTTACTTACTCAAATACTGCATGTTGGATCAAAAAACAAACATGGATATACGATCACAAATCACATCATTGCTTTTAAAGTGATAAAATCCATGGTTATGACAAACAGTAACAGAAAATGTTCAGGGAAGTATTGGGATTAAATTTGATGCAATATCACTTTACATTTTGGCAAATAAAACACAGAACAATCTGCAAGTGTTTACAACTGATGTGTCTCTGTGTTGAATTTGATATTATTTGCAACAATAAATCTAAGATCAAATTCAACAAAGAGACATACCAGTCTAAATAGTAATATAAATCAAAGGAAAGCAAGAGAACGTACGATGAAACATCTAGCTAATTGTAACAAACGTCACTGTTTGAAGTGTCATGTACAGTCGTTTAAGAAAGTTACTGCTGTTATTCTGCGGTTTTACTACATGTAGAAATGTACATTATACCATTTATTTAATATGCGTTTCTCTGTTCAGAATTTTCTTGTGTTTGTTTGTACAACATTCCTATCTCGTAGTGTTGTCATTTAAGCGGGAGGTTTGACAAGCCATGTTTTGGCGTTAGTATTTATTCACTTACAGGTTGCACTTTGTAAATATAGCTGTTTCTCAAAACACGCCTCTTTTGGGAAGATCTTGAATATTCATAAAAAAAATAATTTTGTTTACATACTGGTTTCCAGTTATGCTCTCTGTTTTCCATCTCACAGAGACATGTGCACATTGTTTACATTGAAATATGTGGTAACCTTTCATGCGAGGTAGGGGAAGTTAAGAAAGTTAGTGTTTGTTTAAACTCTGAGAAGTTTAGGGCATATAAACGTTGAAAATATGCCGCACAGCCCTATATTTTGACCTTTGAAAAAAATTGTGGTACATATGAACTTTCAATTCTAGAATACGATTTTTTTCAAAACTTCAAATCTAAATTGACCATTTGATGCAGAAAATGAGTACTTTAATTGACAAATAGGCATACAGTAAGATGTGGACTGGATACAGAGATTGGATTGGATACTTTATATAATCTTAAGTGTTGTAATGTTTGAATGCTGAACATTACATTTATAGTATTCTGATATGCTTTCAATATGTTATCAAAACAGTTTTGAACAGGTTCTATGCATTTTTTATCAGAACATATGCATGAAGACATCAGTTGTGAAAAAAATTTCTGTGGAAATAGTTGTTCGCCATTACCAAAATCTTCCGGAATTCCAGAATTTAACTGATCGATTAGTTAAGTCTGGTAATATATATCAAAATCTGTATTTTCCATCCTTTTTATATATAAGGATTAATCAACAAAAAAAACTTTATGATGAAATTGAGGGTTTGTCCTATACCAGCCTGTAACATTATTAACTAATGTCAGACTTTAAGTCACTTCAGCTAAATAGTTAGAACATTTACCAATTAACAGGTAATTGATACATCATTTATTCAAACACACTTGTTTGTCTTCACAGCAGGAAATTGTCTAATTACCACAATATTGTAGAAGACTGACCAGAAATGACCAGCTGTGGACTACTATGAATTGCAAGATACAGATACAAAGAAATAGATTGATACCAGAGTCAGTGGAAAACTGTCTATTGACTTTTGAATTTACATACAGAATATCCCCCCTTTTTTTTTCTAAAATTAAAAAAAAAACCAAGGCAATAGTTGAGTATTTGTGATTAGTGTTTTATTTTCACATGAAAGCATATGTAAAGATAAGTAAAATGAATATGAATAAGACCTTACAGATGTTTTTAAAAAGAATTACGTATGTGCCTGTCCTAAGCCAGAAGCCTGTAATTCAGTAGTTGTCGTTTGTTTATGTGTTACATATTTGTTTTTCGTTCTTTTTTTAAATTATAAATAAGGCCATTTGTTTTCTCGATTGAATTTTTTACATTGTCATTTCGGGGTCTTTCATAGCCGACTTTGCTGTACGGGCCTTGCTCATTGTTGAAGACCGTAAGGTGACCTATAGTTGTTCATTTCTTTGTTATTGGCAATCATACCACATTTTTTTCTAACCTTAATTTCAAAATATTTTTTTTGTGCAAGTTGGAATGAAACTGTAAAGATATTGAATACAATGTTCTACACCAATTGCGCAATCTGAAATTGATGTCTAAAACCTGTCATGAGTTTTGAAAATTTAAAAAGTTGATAAAAATTCATTTCACAAAAAAAAACCTGACATTCTAAATACATATCCTGTTTAACAATTTACTATTTGTCTAGCCTGCAACAAGAGTTACTAAAGCTAGACATGTGTAGCAATCCTTTTCTTTATAGTATCATCAACATTTAAGTTAATTTCTGGTTAGTTTCTATTCTTCTAAACGTCAAAAGCTTTGTTAAATCTTAATGGAATTCTGCTTAACTGACAGACACGTCTTCTATACAAAGATAGAATCCACAGATTATTTTCTTTTTTACAGTACTTAGTATTTCATTCATATAATGGACCATGGAAGTAAAATGAATATAGTAATTCCATGAATGGACTAAGTTGTATTTTGCATTAAAATTAATGTATTCAAATCTTCGAATTTGTTAAAATACTAAATATTCCAGGAATAGATTACCGTAGCTGTTTAGAAGAAATGGCAATGTAACTTTCATCTGTTAGATAGAGCTACCACTAATCTAATAAGAAATATTGAAATTGAGCAGGTCACATGTACATTATTTAATAGTTGACACGATTAATGAATAGTACAAATATCAAAATATGAGCAATATGTCGTCTATATGTTGGCCCCTCACACGATCATTTTCTGTGTTTAGGGATAATTTTATCAAAATTGATCCAATATCCACCTATAATTTGTAGTGAAAATCATTGTTCTGGCCTTTCACTGATACTGTGTAGCAATGTTTAGAGTTTTTTCTGGAAATGTGTTGTTTAAAGGGAAACTTTTAGCAGAGACCACACCACCTCTTCTGTTTTTCATTTTTTTTATTACCGTTTCAATTTATTGATTTTTTCATAATTTTGTAAAATTTGTTTATTTGAATTTCATTTTAATTTTGTTTTTTTTTAATTTTCTAACTGTTTCAACCTATTTCAATAAATGTTGAATTAAGTGTTTCCTGGTAGAATTTTGTCTTATAAGAATATCAGTTTACATGTGAGATTAACATGATGATGGTCATTAATTAGTTCTGCACAGTAAAATATTTTGTAGGAACTGTGATCTTCAGACAAACTATAGGTCATCCAATGTTCTATTTCTTTTAATTCCTATGGATAGGTTTTAATAGGATATAGTTAGCAAAATAGTCCTTCAATAAAGAGTTTTCTTTCTGTTTGTGATTCTAGGTAAATGAATATCTTTGCCTTAAATATAGGATTTAAAGTTCCATATGTGGTAGTTTGGGTTTTTATGAAGATGTTGGAATTTTTCTGTATTTCTTTAGTAGCATATCTTAAACACCAGTATTTTCATGTGCTCGTCTTTGACGATTTCAAGGTCTAGACATTTTATGGAATGATAATGACATTCCTAAGTAAACTTTAGCAGGTAGTGTTGTTGAATCAATTTTATTTTCAAACAAGAAATCCAATTTCAAGGAGTGGAGTGGTAGGGATGAGCTGGTCACCATGGTCACTATTACAAGATTCTTTTTATGTACATATGCCATGACAAAATCTGGAAATTTATATGGAGGACAAGTGTTCGACTCGCCTGTTTATATACAAGTGTCTGAAACTAATTAAATGTCAGAATCTTTTGATGTTTGTAAATGTTTCCAATAGTGGTCAAATCAGTTATCTCTTAATCAATTTCCTATGCATTCTTACCAGCTATTAATGTGCTGTTTGTACTTTTAATCCTATTATTTTGATATTTTCACCATATTAACATTAAAAATATGTAACATTGAAACGCTACATTACTACAAATGTATCATAAAAATAAATTCTGATGTGTTTAGAAGAAATGGCAATGTAACTTTCGTCTGACAAATACATGTATACTAGAGTCTATTTTATTTTCATAAATACATTTATATGCTTTTATGACAGATATACATTTTTGATCAATAAAAATATGATATGAAAAGGGTGAGGTACATGCTAGATCCAAATTCTACTGGAAATAGTGTTGTACGTCATATATCATTATAAAAACGGTAGTCCAAATAATTATGACATCTTAGAAGGCTATTTTAAATTTTGCTTTGACGCCTTCCGTCAATGAAAGGTGTCAAAGAAAAAAATTCAATAGCCTTTCAAGAAGTCATAATTATTAGGCCTAATCTATGAACAGTATATCTAATATATATGATCCTGGACTACAGATGGGTGCACTCCTAACCTGTACAGCAAGTTAACTTGATAACCAGTCATTTGGACTGGTCAAAGTTAACCTGTGACCGAATATAGGACTGCTCTGACCAGTCCTAGGACCAAAATCTAGTTAACTTGAAAAGCGGACTTGGTCCTAGGACTGTTTTTATTTCTGCCAAAAAGTTAACTTGGAAACAGGTCCGCTATTGATATAAGTTAACTTCGAACCAGTCCTGTCATAAGTTAACTTCGGAACCAGTCCTGTCATAAAGTTAACATAAGTTAACTTGGAAACCGGTCCTGCCACAAAGTTAACTTCTGCTTGGACAAATCCGATCAAAACCAGACCTGTTCCCAAGTTAACTTTTGATTGGTCTGCTCAACACTAAGTTAACTTGTAACCAGGACCGCTCTTCGTTGATTTAAAAAAAAAATAATATCTTTGTTTCGTAGTATAAACATCGAAAATAAAGTAATTTGAAAATTAATACTTCCTTTTTATGAACAGGATTAAATACAAATATTTGAAAATAAATACGCACAGAACGTAACACAAATTTATCTGTGATCTGACAATCTATCTATTTTAAAAACGATCTCGGGTACAATGATAACAGGCACTGAATATACATATATTCCGAGATCAAATTCAATCATATTATGTATATTTTTGAAAAGAAGTATATTTGATGTTAGGTGTATACGTCCTTGTTAGTTATACATCCTTGAACTATGCAGCCACAATCAGCAGTAGTTTACTTCATTTAAATAATGACTAAAAATTTTTGTTCGCCTAAATTAATGGTGCCAGCATGTCCTCTTTTCACTCAAAATACTGATACGTAACAAAATTTCAGTAGTTTTGATGCCTCCAGTTGACTTGTACGACAAAATTATTTGATCGCATCCACCAAAACTGACCATATATGCACTTTAATTTGTAAATCTATATACCCGCATAGTTAATCAGCCATATCTTTTATGCCAGAATCAATGTATAATACAATCATGACAATGGACAGCAATATTGCAATATAATAACAACAAATTTTTGTTTGCATAAATTAAGGATACCAGCATGTCCTCATTTTATTCAAAATATTGATACGTAACAAAATTTCAGTAGTTTTGATACCTCAAGTTGACTTGTACCACAACATTATTTGACCGCATCCATCAAAACTGACCATATGTGCACTTTAATTTGTAAATCTATATACCCGCATAGTAAATCAGTCATATTTTTTATGTCAGGATTCAATGTAAAATACAATCATGACAATGGACAGCAAAATTGCAATATAATAACAAAAATTTTGGTTCGCATCAATTTAGGATACCAGCATGTCCTCATTTTATTCAAAATATTGATACGTAACAAAATTTCAGTAGTTTTGATACTCCAGCTGACTTGTACAACAAAATTATTTGATCGCATTACCAAAACTGACCATATGTGAACTTTAAATTGTAAATCTATATACCAGCATAGTAAATCAGCCTTATTTTTAATGTCAGGATTCAATGTATAATACAATCATGACAATGGACAGCAATATTGCAATATAATAACAACAAATTTTTGTTCGCCTAAATTATGGGTGCCAGCAAGTACTCTTTTTACTTAAAATACTGATACGTAACAAAATTTTAGTAGTTTTGATGCCTCCAGTTGACTTGTACAACAAAATTATTTGACCGCATCCACCAAAACTGACCATATATGCACTTTAATTTGTAAATCTATATACCCGCATAGTAAATCAGCCATATTTTTTATGAGCGGATTCAATGTAGAATACAATAATGACAATGGACAGCAATATTGCAATATAATAACAACAAATTTTTGTTCGCATAAATTTAGGATACCAGCATGCCCTCATTTCATTCAAAATATTGATACGTAACAAAATTTCAGTAGTTTTGATACCTCCAGTTGACTTGTACAACAAAATTATTTGACCGCATCCACCAAAACTGACCATATGTGAACTTTAATTTGTAAATCTATATACCCGGACAGTAAATCAGTCATTTTTTTTATATCAGGATTTAATGTATAATACAATCATGACAATGGACAGCAATATTGCAATATAATAACAACAAATTTTTGTTCACATTAATTTAGAATTCCAGCATGTCCTCATTTTATTCAAAATATTGATACGTAACAAAATTTCAGTAGTTTTGATACTCCAGCTGACTTGTACAACAAAATTATTTGATCGCATTACCAAAACTGACCATATGTGAACTTTAAATTGTAAATCTATATACCAGCATAGTAAATCAGCCTTATTTTTAATGTCAGGATTCAATGTATAATACAATCATGACAATGGACAGCAATATTGCAATATAATAACAACAAATTTTTGTTCGCCTAAATTATGGGTGCCAGCAAGTACTCTTTTTACTTAAAATACTGATACGTAACAAAATTTTAGTAGTTTTGATGCCTCCAGTTGACTTGTACAACAAAATTATTTGACCGCATCCACCAAAACTGACCATATATGCACTTTAATTTGTAAATCTATATACCCGCATAGTAAATCAGCCATATTTTTTATGAGCGGATTCAATGTATAATACAATAATGACAATGGACAGCAATATTGCAATATAATAACAACAAATTTTTGTTCGCATAAATTTAGGATACCAGCATGCCCTCATTTCATTCAAAATATTGATACGTAACAAAATTTCAGTAGTTTTGATACCTCCAGTTGACTTGTACAACAAAATTATTTGACCGCATCCACCAAAACTGACCATATGTGAACTTTAATTTGTAAATCTATATACCCGGACAGTAAATCAGTCATTTTTTTTATATCAGGATTTAATGTATAATACAATCATGACAATGGACAGCAATATTGCAATATAATAACAACAAATTTTTGTTCACATTAATTTAGAATTCCAGCATGTCCTCATTTTATTCAAAATATTGATACGTAACAAAATTTCAGTAGTTTTGATACCTCAAGTTGACTTGTACAACAAAATTGTTTGACAGCATCCACCAAAACTGACCATATGTGCACTTTAATTTGTAAATCTATATACCCGCATAGTAAATCAGCCATATTTTTTATGTCAGGATTCAATGTATAATACAATCATGACAATGGACAGCAATATTGCAATATAATAACAACAAATTTTTGTTCGCCTAAATTATGGGTGCCAGCAAGTACTCTTTTTACTTAAAATACTGATACGTAACAAAATTTTAGTAGTTTTGATGCCTCAGGTTGACTTGTACAACAAAATTATTTGACCGCATCCACCAAAACTGACCATATATGCACTTTAATTTGTAAATCTATATACCCGCATAGTAAATCAGCCATATTTTTTATGTGCGGATTCAATGTATAATACAATAATGACATGGACAGCAATATTGCAATATAATAACAACAAATTTTTGTTCGCATAAATTTAGGATACCAGCATGCCCTCATTTCATTCAAAATATTGATACGTAACAAAATTTTAGTAGTTTTGATACCTCCAGTTGACTTGTTCAACAAAATTATTTGACCGCATCCACCAAAACTGACCATATGTGAACTTTAATTTGTAAATCTATATACCCGCATAGTTAATCAGCCATATTTTTTATGCCAGAATCAATGTATAATACAATCATGACAATGGACAGCAATATTGCAATATAATAACAACAAATTTTTGTTTTCATAAATTTAGGATACCAGCATGTCCTCATTTTATTCAAAATATTGATACGTAACAAAATTTCAGTAGTTTTGATACCTCCAGCTGACTTGTACAACAAAATTGTTTGACCGCATCTACCAAAACTGACCATATGTGCACTTTAATTTGTAAATCTAAATACCCGCATAGTTAATCAGCCATATTTTTTATGTCAGGATTCAATGTATAATACAATCATGACAATGGACAGCAAAATTGCAATATAATTACAAAAAATTTTGGTTCGCATAAATTTAGGATACCAGTATGTCCTCATTTTATTCAAAATATTGATACGTAACAAAATTTCAGTAGTTTTGATACCTCCAGCTGACTTATACAACAAAATTATTTGACCACATTACCAAAACTGACCATATGTGAGCTTTGAATTGTAAATCTATATACCAGCATAGTAAATCAGCCTTATTTTTAATGTCAGGATTCAATGTATAATACAATCATGACAATGGACAGCAATATTGCAATATAATAACAACAAATTTTTGTTCGCCTAAATTAAGGGTGCCAGCATGTCCTCTTTTTACTTAAAATACTTATAAGTAACAAAATTTCAGTGGTTTTGATGCCTCCAGTTGACTTGTACAACAAAATTATTTGACCGCATCCATCAAAACTGACCATATATGCACTTTAATTTGTAAATCTATATACCCGCATAGTAAATCAGCCATATCTTTTATGTCAGGATTCAATGTATAATACAATCATGACAATGGACAGCAATATTGCAATATAATAACAACGAATTTTTGTTCGCATAAATTTAGGATACCAGCATGTCCTCATTTTATTCAAAATATTGATACGTAACAAAATTTCAGTAGTTTTGATACCTCCAGTTGACTTGTACAACAAAATTATTTGACCGCATCCACCAAAACTGACCATATGTGAACTTTAATTTGTAAATCTATATACCCGGACAGTAAATCAGTCATTTTTTTTATATCAGGATTTAATGTATAATACAATCATGACAATGGACAGCAATATTGCAATATAATAACAACAAATTTTTGTTCACATTAATTTAGAATTCCAGCATGTCCTCATTTTATTCAAAATATTGATACGTAACAAAATTTCAGTTTTGATACCTCCTGCTGACTTGTACAACAAAATTATTTGACCGCATTACCAAAACTGACCATATGTGCACTTTAATTTGTAAATCTATATACACCATGACATACCCACATAGTATTAATCAGCCATATTTTTGATGTCAGGAATCAATGTATAATATAATCATGACAATGGACAGCAATATTGCAATTTAATAACATCAAATTTTTGTTCGCATAAATTTAGGATACCAGCGTGTCCTCCTTTTATTCAAAATATTGATACGTAACAAAATTTCAGTAGTTTTAATACCTCATGCTGACTTGGAAAACAAAACTTTTTGACCAAAACTGATCATATGTGCACTTTTATTTGCAAATCTATATACCCGCATACCATTGTACCAAGCGCCTTATTGTCTTCTCCTGGCGCTCCTGTTCACATTTTAGTAGGACCGTAAATGTACACGTAATCAATAATATTGGAAAACTATTAATGCAAAAAATATTCTGAATAAATTGAGAATGTCAGAATTTCATCTCTTTATTCATAATAACAGTCACATCATATATAGGAGTTCATGATGGTGTACGTGTAAAACAAAACTATTATGCCACATCATCAAAGTACCAACACTGACATGTCTGAACTCATTTGTACTATTTACAATGATTTAATAAAAAAAGTATACGAGGTTCTCTTCCTGGAATCTATTATGTCGGTTGATTGATTTTGTTTATAGTTAAACGTCAAGTGGCAACTATTTCATTAAAGTGCGCATTGAGTATAATTTTAGGACGTCCAATATAAATATCGGCAATGACAAATCTCTCGATAAATCTGACGAATTTGACGAGATTGTTGATAGTTTTACCACACCGTATGCTTACGGACATTGTACAATTTCTGTTAGAATATTCTGCGGGAAATATAATAGTAAATCCAATGCAAACAAGTTGAATATCAATGAAATATCCATGCAAGTATAAATTTATGCATAAAAGTAAAATTAAGGAAGGGACAGGTAAACAACGGGGAACGAAGTAACGTAGACAATGTTTGCCGATATCCCGTGATATAAGAATATTGTTCCGATGCGTTGGATAACCTTTCTATCCGCCTTCTAATAAAAAAACTCTGTGTGATCGTATAGCCATTTTTTATTTATATAAGAATACATGTATATCAAATAAAAGAGAGCATTTGTATAATATCTAGTAGAGTCTAGCGAGTAAATAATAAATGATATCTGTGGAAAAACAATGCAAATGTTGTTTACATATTTTAATGAAAGCTCAAGTCTGATATGAAAACTCTTATAACGATAATCTGTCATAAGCAGACCTATCCTCAGGTCTGGTCAATAGCAGACTTGTCCACAGGTCTGGTCAAAAGCAGACCTGTCCTCAGGTCTGGTCAGGAGCAGACCTGTCCACAGGTCTGGTCTGAGACAGACCTGTCCTCAGGACTGATCAAAAACAGACTTGTCCACATGTCTGGTCTGGGGCAGACCTGTCCTCAGGACTGGTCAAAAGCAGACTTGTCCACAGGTCTGGTCTGGGGCAGACTTGTCGATAGGTCTGCAGCAGTCCTAAAAAAGCAGACCGTAGGTCTGGTCCACCAACGACGAAGTTAACTTGCTTGACTGCTTAAAAATTCTCAAGTTAACTTAGAAAGCAGTCAACAAGTTAACTCTAAGTTAACTTTTGTCAAGGTTAGGACCGCACCCATCTGTAATAATAAATTACACGGGCAAACTTACAAAAATGTAGTTTTAAATTAGGAGTATGTTAGGGCTACGCTTTTAGATACCCTTCTCTTGGTTACAGCTGCATATTATATATACATGTATTAATAGATAAAATCCAGGATTTTGTTAGGCATATTTAGACAGAAACGTTAATTCAAGACAAAAACAAATAAAAACTGATGTCTTCCATATGTATTGGTTCTAACCTTTACACTCAAATTTCAAGACATGTTGACAACATTATGAACAAATATCAAGTATTTTTAAGTTGTGTAATGAATGTTAATTCCGGAATTCCGGAAGATTTTGGCAAAGGCGAAAAACTATTACCACAAATAGTAGGTAGACAAAAAACAAAAAGGTGCATCGGAAGGGCGAGGAAATTCTACTCAACATGTTACACTAGCTGTATTGATCACGTAAGTACAAACCCAGTAATTAGACTCATTCTGAAATCATGTTTTTGGAAAAGAGGGAGAACAGGATTCTGGTTACGACGATTGAACATATATGTCGTCATCTGTGTGATAGATACAAATTACAATGGTAAACCAATCGACGTCCGAAAGTAATGTTTGCAATTTCACACTGGACTATGGTATTAACAAGGAGGTATATACTTTATATACAGGCGCTGATGGAATGGTGTTACATGGAAAAATTTCATGGTTGTAATGTTGAAATAATATCATGTGTCGTAAAGTATTGTTTTCAACTGACCTTCATTGACAATTTTGAGATTAAGTCTTTTAGATTAAGTCAGGATATGAGACAGACTTAATTGCATTTGTTATATCCTTTGATCAAGGTTGTTTAAAGAGTTATATAACAGTATCTATCGGTAATTGGATTACAAACTATTTCAAAAAGCCTTAATTTTGGAATGTTACATACAGCTAACATTATGTAAAAGAGGCGTTGATAACATGTTTTATAATTTCTGAATTTTTGATAATAACATGCATTATGTATAGAGAGACTTTGGTACCATGTTTCCTAACTAATCGTTTTTTGCTCATTTCGGTCATCCTGTTGCATGTATCCAGGTTTCCTCAAGTTATGTTTTTTACTTGTTATAGTGGTTGCATTTTATATGAATATAAGCTTTACTAGGTATACGCGCTGACTGGAAGATCTTTGGGGAATCAAAATTTTAGATTTCACTAATTATATATGTTGGTGTAATGGTGTGATTGATTGCATACTACGAGTAAAATAGAAGTTTTCATTTCAAAAGAGACAGCAGTCATATGTATTTTAATCCTTTCATTTCTCATAACAACGATAGCTTCAAATTGTTGTAACTACAATACCCTTCCTTTAATGTATGTGATCTACCGAATTAGACTGTTTACCGGATTTGTTATCACATAAGCAACACGATGGATGCCACATGCGGAGCAGGCTCTTCAAACCCTCCCGGGGCAGATAAATCACCCCTAGTTTTTTGTGGGGTTCGTGTTGCTTATTCTTTAGTTTTCTATGTTGTGTCATGTGTACTTTGGTTTTGGTGTTTGTCTTTTTTTTAGCCATGTCGTTGTCCGTTTTTTTTTTTCGTATTATGAGTGTGACTGTCCCTCTGGCATCTTTAGTCCCTCATTTGCAATCAATTGATTATTTAGGCGATTTTATAAATGTTACTATTGTGTAACGCATGCATCTTTTAAACCTGATCAATGTTATGTAACACGTAAGATTCTTTCCAGATATCCTACAGACTAAACAGAATGTTTACGTTATTCATTAAGCTTTAGAAAAAAGAAGTTATTTTACAAAAAAAAAATATAATATAAACAATTCATGAAATTAAGATATTTTGTCGTAAATGCCCAACGTATTACTGTTATCGGGATTTTCATTTGTCGAAAATGAATATTCCCCTTCAACCAATGAACACGACTGATCATATAAACTGTTTCCATCATTGCGTTTCCCTTTAGCGAAGTCTGAGCTATCATATGTTTGGTCTTCTTCATTTTGCGGTGAACCATGACTATGATACAAATTTTCTTGAGGAATAATTCTTCGATTTTTTATATCATGTAAATGATCATATTCTCCATCTCCTGTATCAGTGTAGTCTGTGTTTTCCGGTGTCTTTATTTTATTTACTACGGCATACACTGCTGTACTATTTCCAACTAGTCCATAAGTCTCGTTAGAGGTTGGTTTTGTACTTCTGTTATCTGTGTTAATATTTGAATCTTGGTACGTTGCCTTTGAAAATTCCATCTGACTAGGATCTTGTTGATCATGTGTCGATGATTCTCTGAAAAATCCAATTGACCTGAAATTCAAAAAAACTAATTTATCGTTTCACAGATGGAATCGGATATATTCCTTACGTCGTAACTACAATCCACTTCCCTTTCATGAAAGCGACCTACCGAATTAGAATAACTACCGGATTTGTTATAACAGGATCTGCTTACCCTTTCGGAGCACCCGAGATAACCTAAAATTGTTGGTGGGGTTCGTGTAATTTATTATATAGTGGTATATTTTGTGTCATGTGTACTATTGTTTTTTGTTTGTCTTTTTCATTTTTAGCCACGGCGTTGTCAGTTTATTTTCGATTTATGAGTTTGACCGTTCCTCTAGTATCTTTTGTTTGTCTTTTACATATCAATAGAATCGGAAAAATAATTAACGAATTAACTAAATATCGAAATCATTACTGTAAAAAGGTGTTTTGAAATTTCGTACATATTGTTGGTTTTTTTTATTTTCACGTTGATATATATAATAATCGGACTTTTAATGGTTATTAGTGTTGTAATAAATGCTTTTCCGCATGATACTATTAAAGTAACAAACAAAAATAATTTTGACATTAAAAAAGATTGCACAGATTAGTTTGTGGCTCTCAGAATGAATATACCGAATAATTTCAATATCAAATAGAGTTAGATGTATATTTTACTTTGCCACGATATTGCTTACCTTACTTTGCATACAATTAGCACACCTAACACAGCAATAACAGTGCATGCTCCTAACAGTCCACCAATAATGGTACCTATGAATTTTAATTTGTGTAATAAACATATAGAGAGGTGCTAAAAGTATTCGGTCACAATGACGCTGTGTGTACATTCTTAAACTCCACCTTTTAATAGCCTTGCCCTACGCCATTCACTTTGCTGTTGAATACTTGATACTTAGCGTTGTGCATCAAATGTGCGTACGTCATTTTAAGTTAATTGCGGTGTGCTGCTGTAAAATCGTTCATACAATTGTTTAATAAGAGGGTAGGAGAAAAGTTCAGAAACTGTCAACAAATTTCAAAAACATGGCAGTATAATTATTCTAGAGTGTTTTTTCTTGTCGGGAAATTGGTGACAGACTAAAAATCCACAACAGTTATTGACAATTGTCACACATTACTTCGGTACAATTCCTGCTAGAAATTAATCAAGTAGTGGTCGACCGATACTTGTAAATGTTATATATTAAAGGAGTTATGAATGCGACATAACACACATGTTTTATCAGTTAAATGTGTTCCTGGCTACTCACGTACCATTCAGAGCCATTTATATAAACATGGGTATCACATGCGTGTGCATAAGAAATATATTATCATCAGTGAATTCAATGAAAAAGACTTACATGGTGCAGAGTGAAAAAGGCGATAGACGGTTATAGAACAATGGAAAAAATATGTTTTCTCTGAGAGCAAAACTATCATGCAAGGATTAGCGTGTTTATGTGTGGCGAAATAAGAGATGTGCAATGGACCATTCCAACTGCGGACGTCAAAATTTTAATACCAAGTTTAGATTTGGAGGTGTATTTGCCAAAATGGCGCAGCAACCTTGCACATAAGGGATAATATTAATGCTGTTAAGAACAAAACATACTTCATAAAGATTTGTGGCCAGTGATAGCTATGCATGTTTTAATAGGTAAATAGTTGGTCAATATTACTTCTGTCTATATTCAGGGAATGCACAATTCATTTCCGAAAATGATATTAAATATAATCAAGTTAAAATGACACGTAACAAAGTATCAAAGTTAAGTTTTTATTTATGTTTTCTCACTTTGATTATGATTGTTCTAACTTTTATTAAAAACGTTAACACGCCGACATTGTGATCGAAAACTGTTTGCACTTATTTAGTTTTATAAAGTAGTCAGCACTTCGGTGTTGACATGAATATCAATTATATGGTCTTTTTTTATAAATTTCCTGTTTATAAACTTTTTGGAATTTTGGGTCCTCAATGCTCTTCAACTTAGTATTTGTTTGGCTTTTTAACTGTTTTGATCTGAGCGACACTGATGAGTCTTATGTAAGATTTTATGGTGTCCTATTTCGAGTGTATTATATAGTACGGATTTGCATGACCGGTGATGCTTGCAATATTATGTGGGATGTATTATCGGGTTAAAGAGACTTAAACATCGGTTAACAGTTGTGGACTTTACGTCTTTATTAATCGACAGTTCTGTTTTAGGCATCTGCATATCTGGTACATATAATATTAAATGTCACAGTTGATAATATTTGCACTGCATGTTATTGCGCTTCGTATTTTAATTTCGTCTTTATGGAGGGTTGGTGTTGTATGACAACTTCTACATAATAATGAAAATTTAAAGAAGTTTTTATCTTGTTATTGTTTCAAAAAATGCCGCTGTTGCATATTGACATATTCAAATTGTTGTTTCTGTATCATGCTCTATTTTTGTAATTTCATATATAAGGACACAGTAAATGATACTCAAAATATGACCGTTAGACAGCACGACATATACTACGTATTGAGAAAAAAACACATTGTACACCACAATTTTGTTTAATTCGTAGATTTCTTTGCTGTTTCAGGTGAACTTTTGTATGTTTGTTCATTTTTGCCATTGTGTTGTAATAAATCATGTAATTTTGAATGGTCAAACACATAGTTATTTAGTATAGATGTGTTGTTTAAGATAATCAAGCAAACACAATATGAATTAAGGTATCAAATTAGGTACTGTGTTCAAACCGTCTGATACTCACCCATTGTTTTGGAGTTACTCCCCCCTTCTTTGTGGTCCATTTGGTGATTATTGTCCCGGACGTTATGTTTGAGTCCAGGTGATTCAGTGGAATAAATTGTGTAAGAAATACGTTCTATAACGGCAAAACATTAAACACAAATATTGTACTGTATTCAATGACATACACATATTTCTCATTTTATGCCGTTTACTTTTTTTTTATTGTATTTGTATATGTTATAAAAATGTAACGATAATTCATTTTGTTATTTTAAACATATTTTGTTGTTGAAAATGATAAATGGATCAGACGTAAGTTTTACAACTTGGTAACGCGTTCTCCAAATTATTATGGCTATATATGCACATCTTAATATCTAAAATAGCAAATTAAACTACGTTTCTCCTATATCATTTATATATTTTATTTCATTGTTATTGATGATTTGGCACTCTTTATCCCTTTGTATGGGAACTGCTGCTGAGGCTGGATATGTAGAAATGTATCGTTTAAAAGGTCATATTATTGTCATTTGTTAGCCATCTTTTTTATTACCAATTTTGAAAACAGTTTGAGCAAAATATGTTTTTAATCTAACAGAAATGTTTGGGTGCCACAAGTGGAGCAGTATATGCTAACCCTTCCGGAGCACACGAGATCACCCTAAGTTTTTAATGGCGTTTGTGTTGCGTATTCTTTTGTTTTCTATGTTGCGTCATGTGTAGTATTGTTTGTCTGTTTGTCTCTTTCATTTTTAGCCATGGCGTTGTCAGTTCATTTCGATTTATGAGTTTAACTGTCCCTTTGGTATCTTTCGCCCCTCTTTAAGATCTATTGTGCAATAATTGTAAAGCTGAAAGGAATTGAATATACGTTTTGAACAACATTTTAATTGATTGCAATATCAATAGACATGATAGAAATATCCAATAGTTTGTTTGTATTGTGTGCTTCTGATAACTCTGGTCAGAAAATATGTTTTTAATAAAAAAAATTAATATGAAAAATTGGTTCTACAAAGAATTATCTCTTTTCAGCTCATCCAAGTGCAAAAAAATTAATTTTAATTACTTTGAAGGATATATTACTTTGCAAATTCAGAGTTATGCTCAACGGTTTTCTTTGTATTACCTTTTGCAAATATTTGAATAAAATTGCAATTCAGACCTTATAATAAAAGTAAAACAGATGAAAATCAATCAATAAAACTTTACCAAAAGAAAGGCGATAAGACGTGAACAAAGACATAAATACATTCATTGCTGAAATAGTAAACCCAAGATTATATGACTGAAACGAGAAAAATGCATACACACCCTTTGTGAAACTACTTTTAACCGTATACGTTGATGTTCTTTGCAATAGACTTGTTAATTTTTCCGTGTCTGTATCTTTAGTTAGTGTTACGCTGAATGGTGAAGTTTTCCTTTTGGTCAATTGTACATTGGTCGAGAAAACTAATTCTGAAAGGAAAACATTGGGAAAATATAACAACATAGCTGTTAGACGAATAAGTCCTAATTTTCCAAGAAGTTATTATGCAAAGGAGGAACAGCTGTGGATTGAAAAGTAAAATTGTAAAAAAAAATCAATTTTTTTTACTTTGAAAGATATAATACCTTGCAAATTCAGAAATATGCTCAACGGGTTTCTTCGTATAACCTTTTGCAAATATTTGAATAAAATTTCAACAGATGAAAATCAATCAATAAAACTTAACCAAAAGAAAAGCGATAAGACGTGAACAAAGACATACATACATACATTGCTGAAATAGTAAACCCAAGATTATATGACTGAAACGAGAAAAAATGCATACACACCCTTTGTGAAACTACTTTTAACCGTATACGTTGATGTTCTTTGCGATAGACTTGTTAATTTTTCCGTGTCTGTATCTTTAGTTAGTTTAGTTTCGCTGAATGGTGAAGTTTTCCTTTTGGTCAATTGTACATTGGTCGTAAAAACTAATTATGTAAAAAGAAAAGTGACAAAAATACAGTAACAGAAACAAGAATGTGTCCAAAGTACACAGATGCCCCACTCGCATTATCATTTTCCATGTTCAATGGACCGTGAAATTGGGTAAAAAAAAATTTTTGGCCTTAAAAGTAAAAAGATCAACCAAAAGGGAACATGTGTACTAAGTGTCAAGTTGATTGGACTTTAACTTCATTGAAAACTACCTTGACCAAAAACTTTAACCTGAAACTCACACTTTTAGTTTCTATGTTCAGTGGACCATGAAAATGGGGTCAAAAGATTAGTTTTGTTTTAAAATAAGAAAGATCATATCATAAGGAACATGTGTACTAAGTTTCAAGTTGATTGGACTTTAGCTTCTTCAAAAACTACCTTGACCAAAAACTTTAACCTGAAATGGGACGGACGCACAGACGGAAGAACGCACATACCAGAAAACATAATGCCCCTCTACTATCGTAGGTGGGGCATAAAAACAAAAAATATTGATACTATAGCAAACTTCAAACTTCATCAATTTGCTTTCAACTTATTCAGAAAGGAAAACATTGGGAAAATATAACAACTTAGCCGTAAGACGAATAAGTCCTAATTTTCCAAGAAGTTATTATGCAAAGGAGGAACAGTTGTATATTGAAAAGTAAAATTGTAATACCTCGTAAGACATGAGTTACTTGAATAATATTTTTTTTAATACGCAAAATTGGTTCTACAAAGAATTACCTCCTTTCAACTCATTCCATTCCACAAAAATCAATTTTATTCACGTTTAGTACATCTTATCCAATACTCAATCAATTATCTTTTTTGGCTAAAAATTATTGTCTGCATTCATGCGTATCATTTATTTATAAAACATGCTAAAATGATTTTAAAAAATCTTATGATTCAGTATGTCTGTATTCAATTAAGAACAGGAACATTTTACAAGGTAAGATTGATAATCCTTGTCTTTACATGATGGCAGCTTTTAACATACTTCTATCAGGTTGGAAGAACAGAAGGATTAATCAGATTTTGTTTTCTTCTAATAGCAGATCTAGATATCTCTAAAACGAGCAATTGATGAGAACTTGATTTGAAATTAAAAGCATTCATTAGGTATATTTTACTTCCTCGGCCGCAAGGAACGGAGATTGGGAAATATTAAGTCTTTTTCAGCATTTTAGTCAACCATTTGCCCATCTACACACTCATTTATTCATTCATTTGTGATAATATCTTCATGAGATCCGTATCTATTATCCCAACTCTGAATGAATATGGCTGTGCAGTCAGTTAATTAAAAAAGCCAAACGGAACCCCCCTTCAATTAATGTTATAAACCTCATGTCGAGCACTTTACGTCCTGTGAATTGAAAGAACTCTTTTTAAAAAAAACAACATGTATCAGAAGTGACAACAATAAATGTCTTCTCATTGTCTTTTTAGTGAATAGTGACCGATAATTTTTTTTAAAAGCGTTTAATAATAAACTACGTCGTAGACTTGATTCTTTGTATGAACAAAAACCTTCGTACTGTAGTGCTGAGTAATATTTTAGAAATAAGTATGTTCTATGCTAATTTTAAGATTTAAAATTTAAAATAGGTAGGCATAATTCAGTTAGCATTCTTATGCCAAGTTTAAGCGAGGAGTAAAATGTTGACAACTATGATGTCTATCCATGTTTAAATGACCCTTACAAAATACAGTTATTTCGATTCTGATATGGAAAATCATAACTGCTGTTTGTCGACACGAACTAGCAACTACATTAAATAGGCAGCCATTTAGATTTAATCAGAAAAAAAAATGATAGAGAAAAATTAACTGCTCAACTACACAGAATGGAAATATACATGTTAATTATCTTTTAGAACAATTCTATACTTCATTGTTGGCATGAATATCAATAACTGGTCATTTTTATAAATGTCCTGTATACAAAACTTTGAATTTTTCGAGAACAAAAAAGGATTTTCATATCCCACGCATAGATTACATTAGCCGTAGTTGGCACAACGTTTTGGAATTTTGGATCCTCAATGCTCTTCAACTTTGTACTTGTTTGGCTTTATAAATATTTTGATATGAACGTCACTGATGAGTCTTATGAAGACGAAACGCGCGTGTGGCGTACTAAATTATAATCCTGGTACCTTTGAAAACTAATTACATCACTGGGTCATTGCCACTGCTGGTGGACATTTCGTCCCCGAGGCTATCACCAGTCCAATAGTCAACACTTCGGTGTTGACATGAATATCAATAATGTGGTCATTTTTATTAATGGCCTGTTTCCAAAATTTGAATGTTTCGAAAAGTAAATAATGTTCTTATCCCAGGCATAGGTTACCTTAGTCGTAGTTTGTACAACGTTTGGAATTTTGGCTCCTCAATGCTCTTCAACTTTTTACTTATTTGGCTTTAAAAATATTTTGATATGAGCGTCACTGATGAGTTTTATGTAGACGAAACGCGTGTCTGGCGTACTAAATTATAATCCTGGTACCTTTGATAACTATTTATTTAATTTTCATCTGGAAAATATACGAAACTATATGCCTCTTCGACAAATAAAAACCTCACACTTTAACATAACTTACTGTTTCCTTAAATATTAGATAAGAATCTTGTCAAAATTGTTCAGTAAATCAATAAAAAAAAACTCAATTGTTTGATGGCAGTTCATAGAACCGAAAACATTATGTAGCGCCATTTTAGAACGACGATTCGCTTAATAATCGCAAACAAAATCAAGAAAGTGCATTTATTTTTAAACTGCCTTTTAGTTTCAATGAAATTCTGTGAAATGGAAATCAACTCTAGCTTAATTGACTGAAGGCTACTAGTAAACGTGTTTTTGAATGCATTTCTTTCTTGTACATCATGCTTCATTAAACAAAGCTTAGGTCATGGCCGACCAACTCAACCAAATTTCAGTAGATTTCCGAACGATGTATAACTACACGTACTAATACATGTAATAAATGTATACGTCAAAGATGGGTCCGATTACTTTCAATGTAATTGATTAAATTACAATTACTTTGTCATTTGTACGATTAAATTAAA
Organism: Mytilus galloprovincialis; assembly: GCA_037788925.1. Lineage (NCBI taxonomy): Eukaryota > Metazoa > Mollusca > Bivalvia > Mytilida > Mytilidae > Mytilus > Mytilus galloprovincialis. The sequence goes on from CM075339.1 coordinate 16,410,570, forward strand.
TTAATGATTACATCATTTCTGAAAGTGTCTGATTAAATTAATGATTACATTGGCAAAGTTATCATGATTACATCTGATTACAATGAATTTAAAAAAAAAATACATTTTGTAGGATGTGAATGAATAAACGTTTAATATATAACTATAGCATTGTTTAGAAAGTATTGTGTTTGCTATATTATAAAATTATAACTTCAAACTTCATCTGTTTAATAAACCACAAAAGTTCACCTCATACATACATGAACATTGTGTCACTGGTTATTACCCATTGCACTTTATCATCATTGATCTCTGAATTTTTTTGACTTCAATTGAATATAGCTTTATAAAAAGAGTTTGCTGTTTGTCTTCTGACCTATTCTAGACTTTAATTTATATTTGTTTCAAGGTGCAGTTTATGGAAGTTAAGTATGGATGAAATAAAGTTACCATTGTAATCAAATTGTAAACAAAGTACAAGTGCTAAAAATCATTGCATTTTACATGTCCAGTCCAAATACATACAAAAATTTGCTTATTTTAAACAGGATATTTGTCCAACTTTTAATTTAGTTGTGCTAATTAGATAAATGATCACATGTCTGATTTATCTTTTACTATATATATTGTCCTACAGCTATACTCAATTGGTAATTGCAATAAAAACAAACCTTAATTGGTTTCTTACCTGTCAATTCAAAGTTGACAAAAATCACAACATTAACAAAAGATTATAATTAAGGGTTAAAGAAAAGTATTACTTGAATATAACAGTTATTATCAAATATATATGTACATCTTTAAATTGTTAATATATGTACAATATATTTTACTAAGACCAGAAACATATAATTGTATTATATGTCTCTTCTTAGGCTATTGATGACTTTTCAATACGGTAACAGTTTATTTTTTACTGAAGTATACAAACAAACCAATTACCATGCTTTATAAAAAAAAGTAAACCAAACTATCTTAACATGTTAAATATTAATTAAATAGTAATAACAAAAAGGTCCATTTATTGACCATAAACACAGTTTAAGATTTTTTTCATTGTAATCAGAATGTAATCATAAAGTAATCAGGATTACAGGGTATTTTGAAAAGTAATTGATTAAATTGAATTACATGTAATCAGATTTTTGGCTGATTAATGATTACAATGATTACTTGAAAAATTGTAATCAATTACCGCTGATTAACGATTACAATTACAATTACCCCAAGTCTGGTATACGTTAATCGTTTTATATTGATATATAACTCTTTTCCAATAAGCTCCAAAACAGAAATTATTAAAGGCATGAGTTTAATTCATAAAAAAGGTAGTTCATTCGTTAACCAGAAAACAAAAACTGTCCAAAGATCAGTTTAATAGAGACATGTAAAAAAATATTAGGTGATCTGACAGATACGTATATTAATGTTGTCAGAGAGAACATGTACAGCTTTATTTATCTCATCAGACCTACAATTTATATCTATTTATATTCTCATTTGATTTTACTGTAATTGTCACAAGTAGTGTCATAAATAACAACATAATAAAATTGAGAAAGGGAATGGGGAATGTGTAAAAGCGACAACAACCCGATCAGAGAGCAGACAACAGCCGAAGGCCACCAATGGTTCTTTAATGTAGCGAGAAACACCCGCACCCATAGGCGTCATGGACGTCAAACTAAACTCCGAATTATACACAATAAACTAACATGAAAAATCATACAAGTCTTAATTGTCAGTGATTAAGACAACTCAATACATGCATTCAATTTTGAAACATTCAACATGTTTGCTCAAAGTTAACTATTTTACAGGTTATGCATGCACTTGTACATGTTGTGCGTACGTTCTTTTTTTTTTTGTATGAGATAAATATCTGAAACATATAAATTAAACAAACCTGGATCAGACGTAGTAGCAGTAGAAGTTTTAATTATCGGCTTGAATGGAACATATCTTGTACTTGCAGCCGTCGGAGATTGTGTTTCAACTGTCTCTAGGTTAATAAAAATGAATGAAACATAATATTTTCATCACATTATTAAAGATCATTCATATATCATCTGGTGTGTTACATTTTTAAATATGCTGTAAAAATCCTTTATATAAATGAAACAAAGAAAATGTAAAACATAGTTATGTGAACTGCATTGATTATATAGTAACATAACCATTATTAAAGTGTCATTTTAAACAGTTAATATTCATAGTTTTTTTAATGAATAGAAAGCTCATTTCCTTCAAAATATACACTTAAATCTTATTATTTCAATTCAACTTAACAACATTTTCAGGTAAATTTATATACTGTAAAAAAAACTTTTCTTTTAAATACTGAATTCTCGTTAATGGTTTTAGCAGATTTCAGATTCTTATATAATGATGAAATTGCACACAATCTCAAATTTAAATTCTCTGTATACTCACTGTATGTCCCTTCATTTTTATTAGAGGGGAGGAGCTAGGGAAAAATGTCGAATTTTTTAGCTCGAATTCAAACCAGACAATTGATTTTAAGGTTTTTAGCTTTCATTAGAAATATCCCTATGACGGTTAGTGTAAAAGCATGAGAGAGTGGAAAGTTTTACATACAGGACATCTTCTTTTTGAATAAGAAATTATAAATAAATATATCAATTTGAAATAATGTGTTTTTGTTGTTGAGATGAACAAGTACCCTGCAACGACAACTCTGATTTAGCTAGATGTATTTCTCTATTTGTATCCATCTGGTGTTAAGGAGCCTTTAATTCAGAAGTTGTCGTTTAATGAGTTGTTGTATATATATGCTTCTCGTTCATTTCATTTGCATATGAATTAGGCCGTTAGTTTTCTCGTTTGATTTGTTTTACTCATGCTACAGTTGTCATTTAGGAGCTTTTATAGCTGATTATGCAACATGGGCTTTGTTAATTAATGAAAGCAATGCAGTGACTTATAGCTTTTTTTTTTGTATCATTTGGTCTCTTATGAATATTTTTTTTATTGGAAAAAATCACAAAAATTTAGAATTATATGTGTGTCCCTGTAAGGTAGCACAATACAAAGAATTTTTTACTTCCAATCACTAACCGTTGAAATGCTGTAACTTTCTTATGAATGCATAGAAAATAATAAAAGAGGTATATATAGATAGATAAAAGATTAATCTTTTAAATGAATGCAATATTTTTATTATGCAATCATTATGTAATCAATTATTATGTAATTAGTGGCAAAATCTGGGTAAGTTAACTTGAATGAATTTAGCTCTATCATCTCTTTAACTATACAGAAAAGTTTAACAAAATCTTAATCAACACATCATGGGCTTCAAAAGGGTGTCTCAGATTGTCTCTATTGTATTCCATTCTCTCATAAATCTCTAATTAGTGTAAACATCCTAACCACATAAAAGAAGATAATGTTTAATTAGGTGTAAAATTTGTTCTATACATTCTATCTGAAATCTGAGACACCCTTTTGTAGATAATGGCCATAGAAACAACATATAATAAAATCAACTTTCTAGGGATACCTATGCAGATGCTAATTTCATTTAAAAGTGGAAATTTGGTGAAAAATATTTTAGACACAGTTACCATTATAATTGGTTACATAATTGTTGCATAATACTAACATTGCATTTATTTGAAAGAGTAATATGTTAGCTATCCAAAACTACCACTTTTAAAAACTTTCAAGCATTATTAAGAAAGTTACAGCATTTTAAAACTTGGTAGTTGGAGTTATAAAATCTTTGTATTGTGCTTCCTTAATGAATATCAACTATTAGAAAAAAATGATATAAACTTACTATTCCTACATAAAAACCAATCTAATCTATTTCTGCAATCTCTTTTAGTTTTTTTTAGTTTCAATTGACCACCAAGTCGCACCAGTTCACCTGCTAAACAATGCGTGGGTGCTTGACCGTCGCCTTCCGCTGAAAAAAAAAACATAATGTCTTGATACACCTCAATATACAAAAGCGCAAACACATCAAAGGTAAGAATAACCAAAATTGTCAAATGAAAATTTTTTTTCAATTTAATGCTGAGGATATGAAATGCTCAGCAACCAACTGGTATAGTGCTATGTTCATTGTTCGCATGTATGTGTGAAATGTATTTGAACTGTGCGCTCAAAACAATTGTGAATTCGAAATAATTTGATTTAGAATCGAAGAACAGAGACTTTAAAAAGATTCTGGACGTCAAAAAAAAATACAATATAACAATAGATTACCATCGACTGGTTCAACTCAGTCTACCTGGACTAAAGATCCTTTCTAAAGATAATTGAGTTACGCATATTTTTTTTAATAGCCAATATAAGTTGAAATTGTAATACTTGTTTCAGTGAGAGAGGTCGTTCATACAGCAACCAATACATTTATTTGGTTAGGATGAGTTTACCCTTACATATTTGTGTATTCCTCTAATTATAGTTTTTTAGCCGTTTGGCATGTGTCTCACATGAAGATCAAATTAAAACTATATACTTATAGTAAGTTGACATTCAGAGACATTTCGGAAGACATTTGTCCAAAATTCAATTCCTTGGTCAGCATTTGCATCCATTTTGCAGTGTGTTGAAGGTTCTAATAATAATTGATTCTTCGATTTGCACCAATTTAGGCTTTCGTAGAATGTCTTCCAATATAACCTTTCACCATTTCCTTTAATGCAATAAGATAATATGAATAACACATGAAAATATCTGTTTCAATCGGTATCGAATAATTCAACCAGAAATATAATAGCTACAACAACATCAGAAAAGAAATATACTTTTGTATTGATTCACCTATATATCACTACAAATGTCGAATACCAATTTTTGTCTTAATTTGCATGAATTTTTACTCGACAATTTTCAAAAGGATAACTAGTGTCTTAATTTTTCCTTGACAATTTCTCATTTATACCAAATTGGTATGAAATTTAATCGACATTTTCTTAACATTCTGCGTTTGGTCTTAAAATTTCTTATTAACATTATAGGTTGCATTTCTGTAAATATTGACAATGCATTTTCCATAGAAACTCCTTTTACGACTAAAGCTGTACTACTTTTACTATGAAAGTTTTGAAAAAAAATCTTATCCTAGAATTGAAAATTCATATGCACCACATTTTTTTTCAAATGTCAAAATATAGGGCTGTGCGGCATATTTTCAACGTTTATATGCCCTGAACTTCTCAGAGGTTAAAATAACAGTAATTTTCTTAACTACCCCTACCTCGAATAAAAGGTTACCACAGATTTCAATGTTAACAATATGCACATGTAAATTTACTGGTAACATTCCCAAGTTATGTCTCTGTGAGATGGAACACAGAGAGCATAACTCGGAACCAGTATGTAAACAAAATTTATTTTCTATGAATATTCAAGATCTCCCCAAATGAGGCTTATTTGAGAAACAGCTGTATTTACAAAGTGCACCTATACAAACATTTACTGAAATAGAAAACTAAGTTTTTCTCACACTATTACTCATATATCAGATATATTAAAGAAATCCCTGTGTATACTCTTAGTTTTTCTTAATTTTACATTTTATACCCCCTCCCCTGTTTCAATTTTTTAAAGAATTTGAAAACAAGACTTTAATTATTGCCAGCTTACCCTATTAGCATATTTTCTGATAAAAAAAATATGCCTAGAACCTGTTTAAAACTGTTTTGATAACATATTGAAAGCATATCAGAATACCACAAATGTAACGTTTAGCAGTCAATCATTACAACATTCAAGTTATATAAAGTATCAAATCCAGCCTGTGTCTCCAGTCCACATCTTACTGTATGCCTATTTGTCAATTAAAGTACACATTTTCTGCCTCAAACGGTCAATTTAGAATTTTTGTCACAACAGTTTCATCTGTAACCATATATCTGACACAATTAAGCTAATTTATATACTAGAAGTGTTCAAACAAAGCCATATTTCCAATAGTTGTATGTATGCAGATACCAGTTTGAGATATAATTTCACTTAAAATGTTATTGAGATGACTGCTAACATCTGATTTTTGCATAACTTCCAAGCATAGTTATTGTTTTCTATATCAAGAACTTTAAGATAATAAAAGCATAGCATTAATAACTTAAATTATTTGTTTTATGACCCAGGGAGTAGGCAATTTTTTCTGTTTTTTTTCCCCCTGGGGCCCTCAAATTTCCTAAATCATTCTGATGTTTCTAGCCATTTGGAATCTTTAGTCCATATTCAGGATAGAACATACTATTTTAAGTTTGGTTGAGATATTTTTGTTTTTCTAGGTTGTATTTATTATGCCATGGTGATAAAAAAAACAGATTTAGGTGTTTTGATTTACTTTTGGATTATCGAAAGGACACAAACAGCCCATAAATAATATTCAGGAAGGATCTATGAGTTTCAATGACTGCGAAGAGTATAAATATGCACGTCTAAACAATTTAACTTACAAACAGGCAAATATTATGAATTAATTTTGTATCCAGGACTTTAAGTGAACTATGCATACTGTAAACTGTGAATTTATGCTGAGTCATCATAGTTAAGGCCCATGATTCTATCAATCTTCATTAAATATTTATAAAACTTAATATTTGAGTTAATTTCTTTAAAATCTGTGAAATAAAGCAAATTTGGTTAAATTCTGAATGTTCCACTTTTTCATCCTATATAGGTTGCATTTCTGTAAATATTGACAATGCAATACAAACTCCTTTTACGGCTAATAGTTATCAAAGGAACCAGGATTATAATTTAGTACACCAGACACCCGTTTCGTCTACATAAGACTCATCAGTGACGTTCATATCAAAATATTTATAAAGCCAAACAAGTATAAAGTTGAAGAGCATTAACACTGTACCACTTTTACTATGAAGTTTTGAAAAAAAATCTTATCCTAGAATTGAAAGTTCATATGCACCACAATTTTTTTCAAAGGTCAAAATATAGGGCTATGCGGCATATCTTCAAAGTGTATATGCCCTGAACTTCTCAGAGTTTGAACTAACACTTATTTTCTTAACTACCCCTACCTCGAATGAAAGGTTTCCAAAGATTTCTATGTAAACAATGTGCACATGTAAATTTACTGGGAACATTCCCAAGTTATGTCTCTGTGAGATGGAACACAGAGAGCATAACTGGGAACTTTCCATGTATATTCAAGATCTCCCCAAAAGAGGCGTATTTGAGAAACAGCTGTATTTACAAAGTGCAACCTGGAATACTGTCTTGAAATTTCTCGACATATTCTCGACATTCTTACTTTTTTTCAGTATGGCTTAACATATTCTGAACATTTTGAATTATGTCTTAAATTTACTTGACAATTTTGAGTTTTACAAATCATGACCAATATTCATGTTATAACTTTAATTTTTATTTCTCTTTATATAATATACTGTTGTTACAACAAAAAGTTGGGTATATTTAATTCTACATTCACAATATTCAATGTTAATATGGTAACTAATTATTGTACCAAAATGTGGTGTTTTATAAATAGTAAAGTATGATGGTATCTTAATTCTTCCTTTAACAAAAGAAAATGTTGTATACCCTTAACGTCATCTGTTGGAATATATATATAGTATCACACGTGGTCAGGATGTTCCTCATAAAATTAAGGTATTCCACACCCCAGGGTACATGCAACTATCATATGGAAAATAACTGCTGCACCTGTAATCAGCCATACAACTAATCAGTTTACAGACTATGCCACTACAATTTAAAAAGTTTGTTGATAGATGTAAACGAAAATCATCATTTTAATTTAAAAAAATTGAATTAAAATGGATTTTCTTCATCGAAATTATGAACTTCCTCATTTTAACATTAAAACAAATTGATTTTTTTCCAATGATTAAAAGAAAATTATTATTTTCTCCGGAAATATTGAAAAAAAATTCATAGGTTTCTATATAAATCATTGATCTTATGAAATGGATCTCAAACAGACTTGCAGAATATAGATCTAAACATTTGTTTCCTTTTCAGGAGGAAGCTATCACAATTATTTGTTTTTGATAACAAGTTATGAAATTCAACACTCAATTGTTAAGAAAATATGTTTTTTGGTTGTTCTAAAAAAATTAATAAGGTTTTTGAATAACGATGGGAACAAATTATTTAACCTAAACGAAAGCCCTCTCCCCTTTTAGAGCAACGAAAACGGAAAAGATGAATTGTGGGGTCCAAAAGAGACACATGGTCACATTTTAAAACTGCTTCAAGTCACCTATTTTAGTACAGCAAACTTGACTGACAGTTTTGCGAACGGCAAAAATCTAAATGATGTTTGTCAGAAACTTTGACAAATATTCAAAGTGAAAACAATTAATTAAACTTTGATAAAAATAAATCAAACTCAATCCTTAATTCTTCAAACTTTAGTTTAGCCATAATAAATATTGGTGTATAACAGCAATAGAAAGTCATAAACAGTGCAGAATGAGTCTGTACACATTTCAGGCTAAATTTATACTGTTGAGATAGCGTCAAGACATCTTTAAGGTAAACGGACAGAAAGTCAGAGGACAAAAAGTCACAAGACAAAATGTCATAAATTATCTGTTGACAATTGTGTGAATATGTAAGATAAATATCTTGAAATATTTACTGTCCTGACTTTCTGTCCTACATTTATATTTAAGACTGTCAAGAATATGTCATTAGAATATTTTGTTTTTGAAATGTTTTTAAAATGTAAGTCAAGATACATATTGTAGCAAAACAAATATTTGTATTGTATGAGAGAAAGTCAGAGAAAGAAAGAATAAAATAAAAAAAATGTATATGGAATCTTAAACACAATAATAGTAATTGTAAAAATTTCTCAGTGATATTGTATACTGAATTATTTTCTATATGTAACCCCATTATACTCATATCAGGTAATGGTGTAGGCGTACATGTGTGTTAAATCCTGACTATTAAAAAACAAATTAAAGATTAAAAACACATCACAAGCATGTTTTCTATAACTTCAGAACAGGACCCATACAGCTTTAATGAATGTAGTCCTCCTTCAAAAAATCAATATTGACCAAAGTTGCAAGCGTACTGATCGTGATAATTTGTATGATGTTTACAATGTCAAGATAAGAATCATTTGACATCTTACTGAATAAGAATCTTAGTAACCCGAGATATTTTTTGGTGATGTTGTGACCTTCTAGACTTGCTTATTATATATTATATTTTTAAGTGTTGGACCACAGTATATGTTATATTAAGCATACCATTAAGATGGAATTCATTACAGATAAACTAAATTATCTGTCGTAAAAGATCATAAAATCCAGCCACAGACAACATAATTAGATAAGTACGTCAAAACTAGTGACTGTAATACGATAGATATAGAGAGAAGTTGTGTACAAATATGTAAATATATAAAATTAAAAAAAATAAAAAAATGAAAAAGAATATACTAAGTAATGCGTACAAAATCACATAAAAAAATTTTGCTAAACTATTTTGTATGCTTCAGTGGGAAAATAGGTCATTTAGTTCTTTCCCAACATGAGAAAGAGCTTATTGTGTGTCCAATGCGTTTTTTCTAAATACTTTTTACATGGACACCCTTTCGGTTTTATTGCAGCTAACATGTCCAAAATTAGATCTTCGATATTTTCATCATGAAATAGTAGCAGATGACACTGTGTAGAATTTCATCATCCCATTTAGACGCTACCACCCTTTTATGTGTTTGTTTAGCATGTGTTTGCTTATGTTTTTTTTTTAGTACAGCAAACTTGACTGACAGTTTTGCGAACGGCAAAAATCTAAATGATGTTTGTCAGAAACTTTGACAAATATTCAAAGTGAAAACAATTAATTAAACTTTGATAAAAATAAATCAAACTCAATCCTTAATTCTTCAAACTTTAGTTTAGCCATAATAAATATTGGTGTATAACAGCAATAGAAAGTCATAAACAGTGCAGAATGAGTCTGTACACATTTCAGGCTAAATTTATACTGTTGAGATAGCGTCAAGACATCTTTAAGGTAAACGGACAGAAAGTCACAGGACAAAAAGTCACAAGACAAAATGTCATAAATTATCTGTTGACAATTGTGTGAATATGTAAGATAAATATCTTGAAATATTTACTGTCCTGACTTTCTGTCCTACATTTATATTTAAGACTGTCAAGAATATGTCATTAGAATATTTTGTTTTTGAAATGTTTTTAAAATGTAAGTCAAGATACATATTGTAGCAAAACAAATATTTGTATTGTATGAGAGAAAGTCAGAGAAAGAAAGAATAAAATAAAAAAAATGTATATGGAATCTTAAACACAATAATAGTAATTGTAAAAATTTCTCAGTGATATTGTATATTGAATTATTTTCTATATGTAACCCCATTATACTCATATCAGGTAATGGTGTAGGCGTACATGTGTGTTAAATCCTGACTATTAAAAAACAAATTAAAGATTAAAAACACATCACAAGCATGTTTTCTATAACTTCAGAACAGGACCCATACAGCTTTAATGAATGTAGTCCTCCTTCAAAAAATCAATATTGACCAAAGTTGCAAGCGTACTGATCGTGATAATTTGTATGATGTTTACAATGTCAAGATAAGAATCATTTGACATCTTACTGAATAAGAATCTTAGTAACCCGAGATATTTTTTGGTGATGTTGTGACCTTCTAGACTTGCTTATTATATATTATATTTTTAAGTGTTGGACCACAGTATATGTTATATTAAGCATACCATTAAGATGGAATTCATTACAGATAAACTAAATTATCTGTCGTAAAAGATCATAAAATCCAGCCACAGACAACATAATTAGATAAGTACGTCAAAACTAGTGACTGTAATACGATAGATATAGAGAGAAGTTGTGTACAAATATGTAAATATATAAAATTAAAAAAAATAAAAAAATGAAAAAGAATATACTAAGTAATGCGTACAAAATCACATAAAAAAATTTTGCTAAACTATTTTGTATGCTTCAGTGGGAAAATAGGTCATTTAGTTCTTTCCCAACATGAGAAAGAGCTTATTGTGTGTCCAATGCGTTTTTTCTAAATACTTTTTACATGGACACCCTTTCGGTTTTATTGCAGCTAACATGTCCAAAATTAGATCTTCGATATTTTCATCATGAAATAGTAGCAGATGACACTGTGTAGAATTTCATCATCCCATTTAGACGCTACCACCCTTTTATGTGTTTGTTTAGCATGTGTTTGCTTATGTTTTTGAAAATACACAGACTTTACTTTGAAAAAAGGTAGATCTCATCATAAAGTATGACCAGATTATCTTGCGTAGAATTTCATTTTCAAATTGCAATGCATATTGAAACAGGTGCAAAATTAATAAACACTAACAGTATTTTCTTTCAACCATCAACCCTTATATAGATATTTTCTTTCACATATTATACCACTTTTTATGCAACTTCTATGTCGAGAACCGATTGTCGTAGAGACATGTGAAGTTAACAAATGATAATCAATTTATGTGACCTTTAATTTGCACAAAGAGTCAAAAATCTAAGAGTGCAAAGAGGTTTAATGTTTACATTTTAAGTTTGAATATTTAGACTTATGTGAGATAGATGAGTATACATAGCGTATACATTGCTCCTCTGGATGAATTCGTCATTTAACAACTAAAACTCGACACTGTCCAACCACTCGATCAAAAGTTACGACGAGATGATGCTTCAAAGTCTAGATTTTTTTTAGCCTATTAGATAAACGGTTATAGATATCAACTGGTATACACTTTAAAAATGAGTATTTTCAGATCTTACATTTGAGGTCAAGGTCAAGGTAAAAATTCACATTAGACTTCAACGCATACCATAATCCTGACTATTTGACAATTGAATTTATGGCAATATCATGTATCTCTGAATTGCGGTTCCCAAGCCCGGTATTGCATTATACATTTATTTATTCATCGTGTGCCTAATGCGTTGTGTAATTTCCGTAGTGCTTCGTCTAAATCTTCATTTTGAACTTATCAGATTTGAGATATATGTTGTCGATTTGGAAATATTGTAGATTGAAAGTTTGCAAGGGGTGCATATATTTCTGAGTCAACTGCAGGTAGAAAAATATAACATTATAACATCATGTTTAAAATGTCCATACATGTATTTTACCAAGACTTTGAAAAAAGTAAAATATTAAAATTACTGAAACAAAAAGTCCTTAATCAAATGGTAAAACCACAAGTTCAAGAGTTAAAGAAGGTATGATTGCCGCATTGCAAATAAAGGATCGCAAATAGAACAATACAAATACAAGGCTTTTAGGGGGAAGCCCTTTCAATTGTTTTAAAACGAATTGAGATATTAGTCCTGTTTACATTTGTTTTATTTTCAGCATACTATTTACGTTACCTTACCACAAACTGCAGACGTTTTGTTTAAACAGTTAATGGCTTTAAGGTTATTCCTTTTTGATCTGCAGTCTAGAGTTGAACAATGTCCTCCATTTATGGTCTGAACTGTTTCAGGGTACACTGTAATTACATTTCAAAAATCAAGGAATAAGAATCAAGTATAGAAGTGTAAAAAAAAACTTAAGTGGTATAGGTTTTACTCAATTTTGAAAACTTTTCTTTAACCTGTAGAAAAATAACTTCTATGGCTTGTGGTCTCCATTTAAGAGTAAGCTAATTGGCTCTCTTAAAACATCTCCGTATTTCATATAAGTACGTACAATGTATCTGTCTTCAACTATCTCATTTTAATACTTGTAATCGAGCGATAGTGATCAGACTTTTATACTACACTATGTATTGGACAGGGTCGTTTGAACTGGGCACAGACGACAATTTGTTACTTGTTGGAATCATAATGTTGAGGAATTAACTTAACAAATGCATGCATGTCTATCACATATATGAAAAAACAAAACTATGATTATTAAGAATTCATCACATATAATTAACAAACAAAAAATCATCTAGTGGAATCTTTCTCTTAAGCTTGTTATTAACTCTCATATTTAATTGCCCTATTTAACCAAACGTTAACATGATAAATAATCATCAAATACATTTTGAAAACGTGCCATATAAAGAAATGAATGACAGGTAACAGGGCAATGCTGTATTTTCATATTTTTGTTGCATTTCTTCTTGTTAATTCTGTCATTATAATTGTTAAATTATTTGGTGTATTGGATTATTTTCGTCAGGCTTCCACGTTTGTTTATCTTTTCCTTCATCACGATTTGTTTTCTCTTACTAGCGCTGTGAGTTGCCTCAATACTAACGACATGTATCATGGTTTTGGTTATTGCATATAGCAAGTTAGAGCACGTGAAGACAGTAAGTGAATAACAGTACATTTGTAAAGATTTATTTAGAAACAAGAGGTTTCTTCAAAAAGAAATTTTAATGTAAACGTGTTTTATGATAAAACTTATCCATTCATGTACAGCTAAAAGAAAAAAACTTATATTTTGTCTGTCTGTCCAAATTTCTGAACATTCTATTAAACCAGATAAAGTTGATAATGTTGAATATAACTTGAACCACAGGGTGAACATTAAATTTGACGACTACGACTAAATCAAGTACATGTAATTATATGGTATTGTTTACGTCAAGAACATGGTGAATGTTACAAGCTCAGCAAAAAAAAAGCTAAACAAAAGATCTTCTTCTGTATATAGTTTGATTGCTGGTGTTATTCAATTACATACCTAATTGTCTCATTTCAATTTAGTTATATTTAGTTATTTTATCTAAACCAATGTTTTTCTTTCCAATCTATATCTATAGAGGACATATATTTTGTATCACACAAAATTGTTCATGGGTGTTATTTCAAAAGCAAGCACTACAGAGACTTGTTAAATACAAAAAGGGAAATTTAAATTTATTTTACCAAGACAAATTGATTTATTGCCTATTGACACTCATGATTTTGCTTCGCCAAGACATTTCTTCATTATACCACCTAATTTTCACAATCGTGAAAATGAAGGCCATTGTAAGGATGACGCGCTTCAAATTTAGCTGTTGAAAACCAGTATATTTGTCTACATAGCAAATTAACGATCCATATATGTAGCTATAAAGACAAATGTACTAATTAGCTATTTAGCATCATTAGATATACCTTTCTGCATTATTCAACTTTAAATATTTCATAGTGTCTCTTTATTTGTTCTGATGCATCACTTTTTCATCAAGGTAGGACGAATATATTTGTATTTTAGTTGTGCTTGGGTTTGAACTAGCTTTAACGACTCTTATTTCAATATTTCATGTCTGTTGATTTTATGTTATTTTATGTTTATTGTTGTTGTTAGGTTTTGTACCTCGTACTGATCTTTTGAGTAAGATCATTGCAACTGATTTTTACAGTTTGTTCAATTGTTGTGTCCTCACAACATGTAGAACACCCCCACTTTTTATATGAGCCTTTTCAAGTCAGGACCATGAAGTACAGAAAGGCTGCGTTCATGTTTTAATATTTAATCTTTGGATTTTTTTTAATTATAAAAAAAGTCTGTAAGTTTTTCGTTAGAATTGATTCTAATTTTTCATGTTGGAATGTGAATTCTATACCAACCATGCAAACTGGACATATCCTATCTTCTTTTTTTGATTTTTAAAATATCTACATATTAAAGTAGCTGTCTTTAATCATAGTTGGTGTTCATAATAATAATGTGAATTCTAACGTAAGAAAGTTCTTCTATCATTTTCTATTTTATTTGTTTATGTTGTTAATAAACTTGTGTGCATGTGTATGTGTGTGGGGGGATATTTAATGAGAGTGGCTACAAAAATTCTTTTTCTGCATAGAATAAAACTCTAGATGTTGTGACGATTCTTGTATGTATTTTTGTTTCTAAAGTCAAAAAAAGAGGTGAAGGGGTAAATCTTGGTTTGCCTCGCCACTTTTGAAAGTGTAAAATGTAGGGATGGATATTTCCTTCGTGCATCAATTTTCCTAAGCTACATTTTATTTATCGTGGCTTTTAATTCATTGTCTAACAATTACTAATGAAATAGAAGGAACTTCATGTTTTCTAACTTTAGAAATTAATGTTACGATGCATATTGTAATTCACATTATTAAACCTGATTGATGTATATGCAAAAAAAATGTGTTCAATATACATATCACTATTATTCTTAATACTGATGTTAAAGCCATCAGCTTCACGTATAATTATTGTTTCTCACTGTCATGCATTTCATAAGTGAAACATAGAGAACAGTTTTGCATGTTTTCCTATTTTAAACATGGCTGACTGTAACTAGTGACAATTTGGAAGGGAAAAAGAAATCATGTCGTGTCTCAATAAAGCAATGTTGAACGATCTTATCATATATATACTTCAATTAAAAACATTTTATTTTAAGTTTATCAGCGTAAAAATAAACCAAGCTTCCAAAATCTTAACAGTAACGTTACATTTATGAAAGAATTCAGTAAAGAGTTAAGTGTAGTTAACATTATTATTAACTAAAAAATACTTTATTGCAGTATGTAACGTCATACATGCATTAGTTTATTAAATTCCGTAACATTATATTTCTGTCAACCCGTTTCGTTTCATTGATTGTATAAGTGGTAGACATTGCAATATAATTACAGATAATCATTATAACTATACATGTGTGCATAATTTATAAGGTTACCAACAAATATTATAACCGCAATGGTACAAATGTTTAAGAACTGAAAATATTTCAATAGTGACTATGATATAAATGCACTTACCTCGATAAAAGAAATACGCTTCTATAGTTTTCGTGCTCTCACATACTGTAATGTGGGTATTGTTCGTTGGTTTGTTTTCAGAACAGATACATATATCTGTTAATTCCTGCAATTAAATGAGGGTGATGTTGTGTATATAAATTCAATCGAACTATCGCTATGAATGACAGTGTTTGATCACCGAGGTCTTCGTCACAATGCGTAAGATTTTACACATATAAATACTAAGCTTTGACGTACGCGTAGAGGAACGTTTGGAAATATTGTAATACAATAAATGATATTATATGATATACAAGTTACTTGTTTTTTCGATTTTCTGTCAATTTCACACACAATCCGAATTTCCGAGATAAGTGATGCTTTGATCATTACCAAACGAGTTGTAAAACTTATTTGCAGTATCACTTTTTGTCTTGATCTCTCTGCTTTTATAGTTACAAGATCTTGAGCAAATGTTCATTTTTTAAATATCTTTATATGATTTCCGAATTTTAAATTCTTGAAAAGGATTGGTCCATTAGATTGTTTTTTCTTGGTTTACTTAATTAATTGTACATTGCAAAATCTTTATCGCATGCTGCATCATCACTTGAAACCATTATCAGCCCTTGGGACCTTCGGTCATCGTGACTTATTTTAGTTTCTCGTGATAATACAGCATGCGATTCGGATTTTTCTATGTATTGATCAGTTTATCTTATATTTTAACAAAATTAGATTGAGGATATGCCATGGGACAATCATTTTATTTTGTATTTGGGGCCTGGCAGATTTTACATGTTTTAGAAATAGGTATTCAGGCACCTGCCATTTAGATAAAAATAAATCATCTTGTCTTATAACTCAGGACAAATAAATATTTAAGTACCAAATAAATCTTTGTAATCCTTTACAAAAGTATAACAGAAAATCCGGAAAATATTATCGGTTGTTGTTTTGAGGGATATGCAGTGAACGTTACACCTTTAACATTAAATAAGCATAATTTTGTCAATGAAATCTCGAAAAAAAAGTATTGATAAAAATTCTTTTTTCTGCGATGCCCGGGTATAAAGCAATTGGACTTTGACGTCATTCGATATACGACGTCACGCTGGTATGCGATACTGGGTATGCGATACAGGTTTAGCTTTGCGATACAGGGTGTGCGATACAGGTTTAGCTTTGCGATACGGGATATGCGATAAAGGTTTAGCTTTGTGATATGCCGGTATGCGAGACAGGTTTAGCTTTGCAAAACGGGGTATGTGATACAGGTTAAGCTTTGCGAAACGGGGTATGCGATACAGGTTTAGCTTTGCGATACGGGGTATGCGATACAGGTTAAGCTTTGCGATACGGGGTATGCGATACAGGTTTAGCTTTGCGATACAAGTTATGCGATACAGGTTTAGCTTTGAGGTACGGGGTATGCGATCATTGGAACAATGTATATAAGACACAGCGTGATGATACAGACTTGAAAAAAAGAACCTTTATTAGATATACAAATTGCTGTTTTCAGTACTAATTATCTGACATACTGCGATATATGATCTTTCGTCGAATTCATGTTGCTCTATACACTTGCACGGGAAAATTGAAATTATTTAAAACTGGTATTCCTTATTTATGCATAAAGGTAAAGAAAGAGTGAATAAGAAGTAAGACAAATTTGAAAATAATAAATGAAATTCGGCAAAAGTTCATGAGTGATCTTGGCGTACATGTATTATTGTCTATTCAAAACATGTTAAGGGTTATTCTTTTCTTTTTTTACGGTTTTTATTCATACAATGTCATAACTTTTATTCCCGGATATGATAAACAATGATTTTTTTTATATATTACTTACGTTATATCCAAAATATATATGTGATTTACACTTAATTTGGCATTCCACAACGGATGAAATCTTTGTAAGTTTTGTCATTCCATGTGAGTTTGTAAATGCATAACAACCTAATATAAAAAAAGAAGGAAATGCATTAAATGAACTAGATGATGCATATTACATTGCAACAAATGAAAAATACTGGAATTAAGTGATCTAATAGTCATATGTATGTCCGCTATAGAAAATGCTTAATCCAAAATCAAAATTGAATGTTATCTGCATTTCATATCTTGTTTCATAGTAATGTATCAAAATATCAAAATCCTAAGAATTTAAAAGCAAATGATACATACAATTGTTGCAGAGTGGGGAACTTGTCGTCGTAATATTTGTTTTACATTCTGCATAATCTGATATAGTGGTTATGTTTTTTGTTGCTTTCTTGCTTTCAATAATTCTTCAATATTTACACCTGATTCGTATAATTATTTACCAAATATTTCTATCCATTTTGATGTCTTGTTGTAAATAGCCTCTCCTATCCAAAATGTTTTTGTTTGAAGAATTGGGAAATTCTTTAGAATGTTTTCTCTGAATTCTAAACCGTCCTCACCACACATCTTTGACGCTGCATACCAAGTTTGTTCCAGATGTTTAACATCGAATGAATGAACTGCTATAATTCATAAATAAATACAACACATAATTAAAAACATATAATGATTTTAACGTAAATTTGTATTGTCATATAATTTTTCACTGACGACGACACAAGTAGGAACACTTGTTGCTGTATAAGTAAATGTAAAGGTTTTAGATACTCTTTTTTGTTGATTCATTCAAATAAAGGCAAAAGTAGAATACCGCTGTTCTAAAGTCATCAATCGATTACGAGAGAGAAAAAACAGGTTACAACCTTAAACCGAAGGAAACACATCAATAACTGACCAATAATAAAAAAAAAAAAATGTGTTAGTAATTGAAGCATGTGCATCAGAGATGGGTCGGATTACTTTCAATGTAATTGATTAAATTACAATTACTTTGTCATTTGTACGATTAAATCAAATTAACGATTACATCATTTCTGAAAGTATCTGATTAAATTAATGATTACATTGGCAAAGTAATCATGATTACATTTGATTACAATGAAAAAGAACATAACATTTTGAATGATGTGAATGAAAAAATATTTAATATAGCTAGTATAACATTTTAAAAAAAGGATTATTTTATTATAAAATGATAACTTCAAAATTCATCCATTTAATAAACCACAAAAGTCCAATGTATATATACATACACATTGTGTCAGTGGTTATGTGACCTATCACACTTTATCGTCATTGATCTCTGAATTGTTTTGACTTTAATGAATAAAGTTTTATGAAGAATCTGCTATAACTTGCCTTCTGATCTCTTCCAGACTTTATATGTATTACAAAGTGCAATTTATGGAAGTTAAAATATGAATGAAATAAAGTTAACAATTAAAAACTATTTGAAATTTTAATAGAATTGTTAAATCAAATCGTAAACAAAATATAAGTAGTAAAATCATTGCATTTTACATGTCCAGTCCAAATCCATACCAAAATTTGTTTATTTTCAACAACATTTTTGTCCAACTTTTATTTAGTTTGTGCTAATTAGATAATTTTTATCTTTTATCAAATGTATTGCCCTACAGCTATGCTCAATTGGTAATTGCAATAAAAACAAACCTTAATTGGTCTCCTACCTGTCAATTCAAAGTTGACAAAAATCACAATTTTAACAAAAGAATATGATTCAGGGTTTATAAAGAAAAGTATTACTTGAATGTAACAGTTATTATTGAATATACATATATATATATATACATGATACATATATATATACATGATACATTGATATATGTACATCTGTAAATTGTGAATATATGTACAATATCTTTTTTTCAAAGGCGAGTGACATATAAATGTAGTATATATCTCTGCTTTGGCTTATGATGAATTTTCAATACTGTAACAGTTTATATATTTTTGCTGAAGTATGCAACCTATTAGCATGCTTAAAGTAAAAAAAAATAATTTAACATGTAAAATACTTATTAAATATGAATAACAAAAAGGTTCATTAATTGACATAAACAGAGTTTTAGATATTTTTCATTGTAATCAGAATGTAATCAAAAAGTAATCAGGATTTCAGGCTATTTTAAAAAGTAATTGATTAAATTAAATTACATGTAATCAGATTTGAGGCTGATTAATGATTACACTGATTACTTGAAAAATCATAATCAATGACAGCTGTCAATGACAGCTGATTAACGATTACAATTACAATTACCTTAACTCTGATGTGCATATAGTTGCTTTGAATCAAATTATATAAATAAACTAGATGATTGATTATCTTAATTTTCATATACGATTAAAAATTTAGAAAAATAGAATTAAAATATTACAAACGATACACAAAATACTATATCCAATCAGTATAACAAATAAAACAGCATAACTAAATACAAATAAACTCATCATAGATACCAGAACTAAATTTACGCCAGACGAGCATTGAGGACCAAAATTCCTAAAAGTTTTGCCAAATACAGCTAAGGTAATCTATGCCTGAGGTAGAAAAGCCTTAGTATTTAGAAAAATTCAAAAAATGTGTAAACAGTAAATTTATAAATATAACCATATCAATGACAATTCATGTCAGCACAAAAAGTGCTGACCACTGGGCTGGTGATACCCTCGGGGAAATAAATCTCCACCAGCAGTGGCATCGACCCAGTGGTTGTAAATAAACTTATCATAGATACCAGGACTAAATTTATTATATACGCCAGACGCGCGTTTCGTCTACAAAAGACTCATCAATGACGCTCGAATCGAAAAAAGTTAAAAAGGCCAAATAAAGTACGAAGTTGAAAAACAGTGAGGACAAAAATTCCTAAAAGTTTTGCCAAATACAGCTAAGGTAATCTATGCCTGAGGTAGAACTGCCTTAGTATTTCAAAAAATTCCAAAATAAGGACTAATTGGGACAGAGAGAAATACATCAAATTCGTTTTGGTTGTTTCTATAATTGTCATTCATGTTTCTAAAAAACAATAACATTTTTTATTTAACAGATTGTGGTAGCTTGAGTACGTTTTAGCGTTGTTATACATGTTTCAATGTGCACATTTTTTACCCTGTTCCCTGCCAAAGCGAACGAAAGTCTATGATTTTGCTGACCTTAAATGGTATAGTAAGGACCTGCTTAGATTGAAGGACGACTTATCACATTTAACAGAAATCATGAAATTAAGACTTGGAGGTGCACTTTTCTGTCTATGCATTTCAATTTCGGGCATTGTCTTCACTAATGTGAACTACCGAAACAGACGACTAACCAGATTTGTAATAACATAAATAACACGACGATTAACGAGATTTGTAATAACATAAATAACACGACGATTAACCAGATTTGTAATAACATAAATAACACGACGGCTGCCACATGTGGTGCAGGATCTACTTATTCTTCCAAAGCACCTGAGGTCACCTCGGTTTTTGATGAGGTTCGTGTTGCGCAATCTTTAGTTTTCGATGTTGTTTCTTGTCTTCTATTATTTGAATGTTTATCTTTTTATTTTTTAGCTATGGCGTTGCCAGTGTCTGAGTAGAAAGTTGATGAAACAGGGGTATGTCAAAGAACGTCTCGTTCTTTTTCTAAAAAAGTTCATCGGAAGGTACCAAGACCTTGTTGATAAATATTCCGTATCAACTTCTCAAATAATACACGATGGTCTTGATGTATAGATTCTTCGTACTGATGTTGTTTATCATCTTAACAACGTGTTTTATAGTTCTTTCATTTGTCTTTGTTCTATTATTAATATTACTTTTACTGTTGAATGGTTTCATGTGATATCCGTTTCACGTGGCTCGGTACTTATACATCTCGTCAATGGGTTTGTATTGGCTTTCTTTTTTTTTGTGGTTTGTTTTGTATTTGCGACTTTTTGTATTTCTTTTGTTCTTATAACGTGACTCTGTACTTTAAAAGATCCCGTCAGTATGATATTGTTCTATTATATGTCATTATGATATATTTCTATTATGAATTACAATATATACGTTGAACCACAAACGTCAAAATCATTCAATCGCGTAGTGGAATTAACTATTTTTGGATTCTTATAAATTCTATATATAACTTTTGGACTAGTTTAAATCTCGGTCTATTTCTTAAATTTATTCTTACATACTTTTGATTTTTTAACCCTGTATGCTAACATTCCCATGAAAATTTTAAAATTGTTTGTACGCACATTGAACGACAAATTTATGTGACGTATGAAATTTTCTGACGTCAGACACTCAAATCAATAAATGTGTTCGTAGATAGTAGATGTTTTTGTGTTCTGTTAAATTGTTTCTTTTAAAATTGTTAAACGATGATGACTGATGTACCCATATTTTGACTATTATATGTATTGTGTCGGTTTATTTAACGCATCAATGTAAAAATATCGGAAATTGATGAGACTGTCATTAAAGTGAGAGGGTTAGCGCTATAGAACCAGGTTTAATCCACCATTTTCTACATTTGAAAATGCCTGTACCAAGTCAGGAATATGACAGTTTTTGTCCATTCGTTTTTGATGCGTTTTGTTATTTGATTTTGCGATGTGATTATGGACTTTCCCAATTGATCTTCCTCTAAGTTCAGTATTTTTGTGATTTTACTTTGTAATAACATAAATAACACGACGGCTGCCACATGTGGTGCAGGATCTACTTACCCTTCCAGAGCACCTGAGGTCACCTCGGTTTTTGATGAGGTTCGTGTTGCGCAATCTTTAGTTTTCGATGTTGTTTCTTGTCTTCTATTATTTGAATGTTTATCTTTTTATTTTTTAGCTATGGCGTTGCCAGTTTATTTTAATCTATGAGATTGACCTCCCTCTGGTATATTTCGCCCCAAATATCGCTTAATTCTTGCCAACCTTAAGCCAATCTTTGTAAAAGATCAGTACGATATACATGTTTGGTGAGTGATAATATTACGATTTTTTATTCTTCATTTGATTACCAACAAGCAGACCAGTATTGGTGAATAATGTTTATCTATTATTCATCGCTGAATATAAAGATATGTTTCTATCTTGATATGTGTTCAATCTAGATCGTATTATAAAGTTAAGTTCGAAAAACATATTCTAAATATAAAAAAAAAAATAATTAATGAATGTTTATGTTGAAACTGAAAACACAATATTAGGACATAAAGTCAATGCAGGATTGTTGTACCATGCCTGATTATTTTGCATAAACATTTCAAGTTTAACGCAAGCTGTACAGATGTTTTATCGTAAATTCAAACATTGGTTCAAGTAACTTCGTTGATGGCAATACAAATTTGTGTATTTACAGATGATAATAAAGCTTCTACATCAGCTAACTAAACCACAATAACAGTAATACGGATTATTTATGATATAGTATGAACTTGTTTGTGCTCTGTTGATATATATATATTTGTTATTGTTACTCTACTTCATACATTGTTTCCACTTATATATATCTAAAGTACTCTATTTCTATCTTTTGAGATACATTAAAAAGACGGAGAAGATTTTGCTTTTCAGCATGTTTCTAGCTATATGACTACAACATTGTCCCTTATACATTACTTTACGGCTCCAAGTTGTGTCCGTAACGTATTTCGAGTAAATCGCTAACTTGCTGCCCATTTTCAGTAAAATCAATGTTTTGCAAGTAGGAAATGTTAGAATTGTTGTCTTACGTTGAAACATAACTGTTTGTCCTTAAGGTTAACTACTGCTTTGGAAATATCTTTTGGGCTTTTTACATAATTTGGAATATTAAGAGAGCAAGATTTATTTAAAGACAATTGATCCAATAACTATAATTTGTGTTTGCAGACTTTTCTTGTATTTCCGTAACTTTTACTCTGAGAAGCAAAAGTACGATATACATCCTTTGGAAATTCCGAAAACAGGCGTCTATTTTTTAATATATTCTGTTTGATTTAATTTCTTACTACGGTCATTAATGATATTTTATTTAAAAGGGGAAAATGTAAAGGAACCAATTGATATTATAAAAAAAGGACCTGATGCTTGGTAAGGATCAAAATTTTCGAAAAGTATACTATTAGAAACAAGGAATTTTAGTTTCAAAGAATTATCTGTACGAATTAAGTCTAAAAATTAGTAGTTATCTACACAAGTTTAAGTTTCATGCATGTCAGTTATCATGTGAATACTAATAGATATTTTTTTTAAATCAAGTAAATTATACAGAAAATATAAATAACTGTTATATTAAATCGTTCACTTACTTTTTATGACAGCAAAACATACACATGATAATATCCAAAACTTTCTTATGTCTGACATTGATATTACGTTACTTTACAAACCGTTACCAAACAAGGAAGTATTGTGATAACCCGAAAGTTTACAAAACTTCTAGATAACATATCGACATACATACTACTTATAAATATATATCAGGAAACAGTATTTAAACTACACGTTTATTTGCCAATTGTTAATTGCGCATTCAAACACGTTTCTTAAATAATTTCGTTTGATTGCTTTCTTCTGTTTGTTCATCTGCAGCCACTGCTTGATTATATACATGCATATATTTAACAGCTGTTTTAAAATCATTGCAATTCATATAACGTTACAAAAAAGATAAAGCCCTTAGTGTTGAGACAATTTCGAAAGTTACATATCACCGGATGTTTAGTTTCAAAAAACAAAAAGGTATGATTCATGTTACTGTTTACACCAGTTACGTTATTATGATCAGTCGCTGTTATTGGTATGGCATGTAGGAACAATTAAACTGTATTTAATACAGTTTAAGAAATATTCATGTTATAAGAGAGAAGACGTTATTAAAATCAAAATATATTTTATTGGCAAAGTAAGATCATGGCTTCTGTCGGTTACCAACCCACAAACAAAGGGTCTTTGGACAACCGTAAATTAGATGCAAATAAAATAGATAAATAAAATTCAAAATTCAAATAAAAACTAAAATGAAATAAAATTTTGAAATAATGGGGTACTGACTTGAACCCTGGCAACAGATGTCCAAAATCAACATGAGAAACTACGTTTGAGGTGGAAATGAAGATTACATGGATTAATGTTCTAAATTAAATAATAATACAGTGATAAATCAAGTTCATCGGTACTGGTGCAGCGTATAAAGTCCGACCTAGTGATGAACTCTTCTAAAAGACTGTCATAACATTATTTATCGATACACTATGACTGTTAATCCGTTATCACTCATCAGATGGACGTCATACTGTGGTTAATTGTGTTTATAGACTGGTGAAGAGTTGTAAATCCAGAAGCCGTGACAGGAGTTCTGTGTTGAGGTTAAAAACAAGCAGAAATCGGTAAAATAAGACATAAAACAGCAGTATCGAAAAAATAAAAGAGGAGGAATGGGTGGGTTTACATTAATTATGCGTACAATAAACTCAACAATCTGACCTTAAATAAATTCAGTTCCTTCCTAGCAGACCGTGCATTCAAAATATTGTGAGGAGTGCTTTAGCTGTTAAAATTGATATGTCGTGTAATCGAATTAAGACATGCGCGTTACATTGACCTGTGCATGAACTGTCGCAAGTCTTGCCTTCCTCTGATAACGCGATTTAACGGTCAAGCCCTTTAAATCGAATTAATCTACAAACAAAACAAAAAAACAATCAACGGTATATCAAACAAAACCCATGTGTTGTTAATACCACATAATTATTTAAGATAGTATGATTTATATATTTCCGTCGTTTGACATGCAACTGTGCAATGTTCACTCTCTCAAATGTTGCGCTTGCAATGCATTCATATCACATTTTCTTATAAAATTATGTTTTTTTATTGATAGATCGGTATGAGTCAACACTTTGAAAACTTTTAAAAGCCTTTCAATCAAATCTTGATATTAATTTATACAACGAACGACCGAACCTTAAAACTTTATAGCTCTAAGAGGTTTTAAGTAAATACCCGGAATAATGTGAAACCTATTTTGCAGTTGTCCAATTTTACAAATGAAATATCTGTAAAATGGCATTTTTAAGTGAAGTTATTATTTTATCAAGTTCCGTACAATGTATAGAGAAATACCAAGTACAGATCCTGTCTAAATTCATTTGTAAAAATATTGCTTCTTATCAAAGTGATAATCAATAATCTACATATTTATCTTATTCACATATTTAAATAAACATGTTATGTACTTGTGTCTAAAAATCAGGTCAAGAATTTGCAAGGTGGGTTAAGTTTACAATGTCTATTAGATCTTCCTTATTTTGTGTTTATTTTATTGAATGTCTTCCTTCTTCAAGCAAGGAATGACAAAGCAACTTTTTTGGTAAAAATATATGCGGTCCTCGTTTCTAAATACATAAGATATGTTCGGTGCTGCTTTGCTTCAACAAATATATTTTATAGATATAGGAAGATGTGGTATGAGTGCAAATGAAACTCTCCATCCAAATGACAATTTATTAAAATAAACCATTATAGGTCAATGTACGGCCTTAACACGGAGCCTTGACTTACATCGAACAACAAGCTATGACGGGCCCCAAAATTACTCGTGTAAAACCATCCAAACGGGAAATCCAACGGTCTAATCTAAATAAAAACACGAGAAACGAGAAACATGTATAAATAACAAAACTGTACATCAGATTCCTGACTTAGGACAGATGCAAACATTTGTTTATTTCAACAATCCTTTCTGTCATACCGTAATCTCAAATTTTTTTTTATAAAAAAAGCATATTTTAAGAGTCATTATTTGAAATTGCAACTATTGAAATCATTTGAAATCAAATTGACGTGTATGATCGAGACGAAACACTGCAGAAATCTAACATTATACAAATAATTTAAAGCAATGATTCTTTAGTGTTGACTTATGTAAATTAATTAAAATATTTCTTGAGTAAAATTGACAATTAAGTAACACTTGTACAGTGTTGTTGTCAAATTATATCAGGTTATTATTTGCAAATTGGCAACAAAAAGAATTGTAGGCAATATACAGAAGATATGATAAAAGACACATATTTTTCCCAACAATTAACAAAACGATATCGTCGTATCCGTACGCGATTTTGGCGTTTCAAATTTCAATTGAAAGAAAACTAACACAATACAAATGATGCAAGGTGTATGTGATGCTCCTTTGGTGTTGATTTGCATTATTAAAGAAAAAATTCTTCAAATAATCAATGGGTAAACACTAATTGTGTCAAAATAAAACCTACAAACTGGAATGTTCTTTCCGGCTAGTAATAAGAATGTCACCAGTACACCAACTTTCTGAATCAAATATTTGTATTTTAAGAAATAGGTTTCAGATTAAGGTATATTGTGATAACAAAAACTATGACTTAATAATTTACAAAAGAGGGACGAAAGGTACAAGTTATAAATTGATAAATTGTCATTCAAATAATAAAGATTGTCGTAAACACGATCAATAAGAATCAGTAAGGAAATATGAACGCTGTAAAATTGGACCAGAGTAACATCACCATATACAAACTGAATATTAAATTGTCTTTTTTGTTGAATATATTGATTGAGATTTCCGTACATATAAAACATTTTAAAAAGAACAGTTATTGCTGCTTATATAAGATTTATTTGAAATATGTGTTCTGATGTAAATTTCCACAGTGTAGCTTGAAAACACTAGTAAGATCAATTCAATCAAACATTTTAACCAGGAAACGTGTTAATAACCATATCAATTAAGTGAGATTTAGACGGAACGCTGGTTAGTTTTTATTTACTCGACAAACATTGAAAAAATAGTGTATTTTGTAACGTGAGTAATAACACAAATATAATCAACTGCTTTATGTATCTTTTCTGATTGTTTTAAAATTTGAAATTCTATTTATGATGTCTTTTAATAACAAGAAGTTTTGCCATTTCGTCTAGATTTAATATACAGCGTGGAAGAAAACATAGAAGCCCATGAAAGAGATTTCATCAGGATTGATAAATGTTTAAACAAGTTCCATTAAATTCAAGAAAAAGGGCAAAAGTGATGTCATTATAGTCATTGATAGTATAGTATAGAAAAATAAACGCAAATCAAAAGTTAAGACACTAATTTAAATCATTCAAAATTACTGGGTAACATATTGTTAATGTGTGTATTGTATATCAAAAGGAGCCGATTCCAAGGGAAAAATAATATTTCTATCTCATTAAGATATACACTTCAGAGGAAAAATCTAATTTAGAAGAAAGTTCCCCTTAGCAGTAATATTTTATTCCGTATATTTTGTAAACATCTTGATAACATCAAACGGGAACTTTAAATGTGATAAATCATTGTATATATACATTTTTGTCTAGCTAGGAAGTTATACTTGTAGATTTGTACATTAACATTATTTACACGCAATATCATTTTATTATTACGATAGATTTTCACCTAAACAGTTTTTTCTCTATTTTACCATTGTCAAAACGTTTAAGAAAAAAAGTTTAAGAATCAATGTTGTTTCCTGCATTTGTGTTCATCGATGTTCAGAATCGGCAACAAAATTGAGTGAAATGAATCATATAGTAAGCATTATTATAATATCGAATGGTTATGTATCGGAAATACAGATATTGAACGTCATATTCCGACTTGTCGACTGCTCATCTCAAAACCCAAACTCATAAGCTGAAATCGTATGTCTGAACGAATAATTTCCTTGTGGTTATATCTACATGTCATCGCATACGTTGTCGGAAAAGCAATCTAAATTTGGGTGGTTTTATGATGGCCACATTTGCGAGTAGAAATTTAAGTTACAGCGGAAAAGAAGACGCTCAAGCAAATAATAGTGATTTAAGCTGGATTGATAAAACTTTTAAAATGCAATGACTAAGGCCACTTTAAAACAAGAGCAAAAAGAAAATTCATGATATAAAACTATTTTCCCAAAGCATACAGGATAACTCCCTGCCCTCCCGAATAGGCAATTTAACTTAGTGCATTCCGTTCGTTTAGCCACATTGATAACATAACACGGAAATTTACTATTTGAAACGTCATTGTATAAAAACATTTTGGTCTCACTAGGAAGTTATTCTTGTAGAATTGTACACTGCTATTCATTACTCGCTATAAATAGTTTTACCAAAATGACATATTTACGATTGCACTGTGTTAACTTTTACCCTATCTTTTATTTAACAATTGGTCAAAACTTTCAAAAATGATTTTCATATCTAATTTAAGCCTAGGAAATAACTATTCGTGTCAGTATTCATCATGTTCATCTAAATTATGATTTGACAATGAAGTATATTAAATGAATAAAACTCGAAAGTAAGTAAATTATATAATGGATATGTATCTGAAATAGATATGTTTTTTTTTCAATCCAGCTTACTTATGTTTCGACGACGTGGTTATAATAGCAATCATATCTAATACCTGGGATGTGTTTATTTTTGTAAGAGTGAATACAAGAAGATATCCGGGGTACACAAATAGTAAAATAAGAATAAGAAATATTATAAATAAACAAGAAAAGACTAACCGATAAAACATTACAATTGTGCTTGACATAAGCAATTAGAACCCTCAACTAAAAATTTCCAAATACATTCATTTGTATAACGCATGCAATACGTGTTTGTAACTTACAACACTTTCTTAAAAAAAGGAAAAACAATTTAACATATTAAAACTAAACGTACAATGTACATGATGTAACAACAGTCTCATATATTTTTGTTTTGTTCAGTTGGTAAAACTAATGTTGATTTTTACAATTAATCAATCACTGTAAAGTATATATCGTTGTTACAAGTATTCCTGTTTTCCATTTTTAAATCAGCGTATTGTGATGAGTCCTTGAAAAGTTCAATTTTCCTACAAAAACATATTAATATGTAATTATCATGTGGTAATATATTTTCATAGCTGTTATGTATAAGTTTTGTAGTTTTTAGAATACACGGTGACAACTTTACATTATAATAACAGTATGAATTATATGATTTTAAAATAATCAGGTGTCCTTGCGAATGAATCATTGAACAAAACAAATTATAACTTGACTACGGATTTTTTCCATTACAAAGCAAAATGTCGCTTGCCAAAATATCTCGAAAACTGTGAATCAATTTATTATCAAAATCTCTTTTTACTTTCTGCACGTTTTATGTACATACTTTTATATAAAAAATATATATGAAATTCACAACATACATTGATAAAAGCCTCGTGTATTTATGTCTATTCATATGGACTTGGATACAGGTAATAACAGTTTGAAGATTATTAATATTGAAGGGTAAACTGTAATACTTTTCTATGAAGAAATATTCTTAAAAATGTGGTGCACACTGATTAATCCTCGTAGCGGTTATTTTAAAGTGTGCACCATATTTTATGGTATCGAATAGACTGAAAAAATGTTACTGTACAGTTATTTCTATAATTTAATTCTAAATTCCATATTAAACCGATGTAAGCCATGAAAAAACGATAATGACGTTATAGTCACATGACTGAATTATGTCTATGAGGTAATAAACAGTATAACGTCAGCCAGAAAAAACATCAGAAAACGCGTTACATCCAAAATATAAATTATATTGAACGTTGAAAGGTATGTGTTAGTGAAAATGTTCATACCTGAGTTTTCGAACGAAAAGTATGATGCCAAAACATAACAAGTTTAAACCAACACTTCCTCCTATGACAGCTCCTGAAAGACAATTTTATATTATAAATACAAGACAAATATTTTCCTTATGATATTAAAACATTATTGATGTGTTTACGAACATACTAATTTCCTGCGTAATTTCCGAGTGTTTATATAACCGTTTGATACTTTATTTAACACCATTGACTGTTATTGTGTTTAATTAAGAATAATCTGAGGTATCAAGATGAAGGTATCAATGTTATAAGCAACATTGTTAGAAATGAACTATTAGACATGGAAATCTTATGGCATAAAATTGTTTTGACAATATCCTATTGACTTATTTAACAGTTTGAAGAATGCAGAAATTATTGTGTTTTATTACTTAATTTGATGATCTAGGTCTGTACTTGATGTCACAGTATTGAGAAATTTCCACAATAAAAAAAAAATAATCACATATACCAGGATAGATATTTCGTATTACGCCAGACGCGTGTTTCGTCAACAAAAGACTCATCAGTGATGCTTAAATAAAAAAAAATATAAGAAGGCCAAATGAAGTAATAAGTTGAAGAGCATTGAGGACCAACAGTTTTGCAATATACAGCTAAGGTAATCTATTCCTGCGATAGAAATATACGTGCCAAGTTTGCCAATTGAAAGTCACAGGAAGACACACATGAATAAACTTATGTTTTTACCAAAAAAGAGAATGGCTCGACCTGTAGAAATGTAGAAAACGGTGGATTGAACCTGGTTTTATATTTCTAAACCTCTCACTTATATGACAGTCGCATCAAATTTCATTATATTTACCACAATGCATGACCAAAACAGACATAGTAGGTAAAATTGTCAAAATAGGGGTACAGCAGTCATCATCGTGTCACAATCTCAATTCGAACAAAAACAAACAAATATTGAACAAAGAAGCACAAAAAAAGCATCTATCAAAGTTAACAACCACATTCATTGTTTACTTATATATGTATGTTGAATCAACCATACAGGATTGATTTATGTGACTGCTACACATCAAATGAATACTGAACTTATTTTTTACACTGGACATTTGTTCATATTGCCAAGGCTGTCTCAAAATATGTTTATACTCACATACATTGTATTTTGTTTAAAAAGGAAAGAAAAGACTCATTTCCTTTCAATATTTCAAACATTTGAAAAGATTCACACACTATATACCAATTGTTTTCTATCCATGGTGTTTGTTTCTTGTAGATGGCCTTTCCTATCCAAAATTCTCTTTCATTTGAAATGACACTCTTTTGAAGGAAGTCGTCACGGTTTTCTAAACCATAGGATTGCATTGGTCTCTTGCTCGATTCCAAGTGCCGAAGAACTAATGTTTGCGATGATTGTACTAAATAGATAAAAAAAAAAAGGTTTAGCAGTAGCTAAATCACTACTAATACATGTTAACAGCATTATTTTGTACCATAATGTATTATGTTACCGATTGTAGTATGGTTGCAATGTTGAATAATATATGCTAGGCTCAATACCACAGCTCTACATGCATTTAAACATATAATCATCCATTTTAACCAAATCATACGTAAACATATGATTCAATTCGCTAGCGTTATACATGTTATACTATTCCTTTGAAAGTTATTTACAACTGAGTGAGATTTAAATCTACAATGTTTATTGATACTAGATCTTTTCCATGTTGTCAATTGTTATTATTTACAAAACAAGTTAAACTGAATTAAATTGACGGACAGTTTATCGCTGACTAAAGTTTCTATTTATCCTAACTAAATATATATTCAGAGAAAGAGTATATAGCATATGTATTACATATACTTTTACCCACAATTATATTGAAATAGAATAATAGAAGGAAGAGAAGAGTTGACCTACCATACACAATCACAATAATCAGCAGTACATTCAGCATATCAATAGCATCCATTTTCTCAACTAAAAGCTGTTTTATATTTGTTTATAGTTTAAATCTCATGAGGAAGTTAAAACTTGCCATGTAACTGATAATGACACGACACATTATCGGATATAAATAGATACATGTAAACGTTTTACAAACAATTTCCCGCACAACAAAAAATATTTCATAAAATCGTCCGCAGATTTTATGCGTTCTCTATGAATAAACCTTTTTTATGTAAATCATGAAATGTAGAATCTTTGTTCAAAGGTTAACCCTTTCTTTAATTTAAACATTCGTTTTTAGCAACCTAAAAAAAGCTAGTATTTCCTTCTTATGATTAGAGGTAATTGAAACTTTGAGTTTCATTTAACATCTTAAAGGTTACCCGGTATACTTTTTCCTAAATATTGCAGCTTGTATTAAATAATGCTTTGTGGTTTATTTAACCAGACAACACATTTTCTTTATTTTATATTAGTTATCATTTTACCCATTTTTATGTTGATAAATCAATAAAAGACACTTGAAACATGTGTAAAATGAGATGATGGGTATTTATGCAAAAGAGACAACAGCCCGAAGAACAAAACAAGTTTCAAGACATAATTGAATTTTGACTAACTATGCTAACCGGGCAAATATTAAACTGAGAGTTCACATGAAAAAAATTAGTTAAGGCAACTCTGATTTGATTAATAGTTCTTTTGATTGATAATATAAGACATGCTTTAGAATTATAAAATTATTAATGTATCTATGTTTTGTTATTTATGACTCAGACATTATTTTAAAATATACTCAAACATGCTAGTTTCACATTTTACACATAGATATTTGCTTTGTCATAATATTCAACTTGAATTTTCTCAATTTAAAAAAAATCCAGTAAGAAATATTTCAAGCAAATTTAGGATGAGTCATGCAGTTTTCAATACATTAACATACAAGTCAGGACAGGAGCCTGTAATTCAGTGGTTGTCGTTTGTTTATGTGTTACATATTTGTTTTTCGTTCATTTTTTATATAAATAAGGCCGTTAGTTTTCTCATTTGAATTGTTTTACATTGTCTTATCGAGGCCTTTTATAGCTGACTATGCGGTATGGGCTTTGCTCATTGTTGACGGCCGTACGGTGACCTATAGTTGTTAATGTCTGTGTCATTTTGGTCTCTTGTGCACAGTTGTCTCATTGGCAATCATACCATAATCTTATTTTTTATATACAATATATATATAAAGGTTGTGTAATAGGCCAATTTCCCCCGCAAAACCAACCCATTGTGAATGCCCCACATCATCATGTAGGGTTTAACAAAGTAAGACGATGGACATGGATGGATCCCGCCATTTAAACAAAAGGGGTCCCAACCCAGGATAAAGGGGAGTTCAAACTAAATGTACCCTTTCAAATGCAATTGATCTTCCCAAAAAGGGGGGTTACAATTCCGGGAACAATTTTTACAAGCCCAAATTCTTACTTTGCCTTG
The DNA here is from genome assembly GCA_037788925.1 of Mytilus galloprovincialis. NCBI lineage: Eukaryota > Metazoa > Mollusca > Bivalvia > Mytilida > Mytilidae > Mytilus > Mytilus galloprovincialis. The sequence goes on from CM075339.1 coordinate 16,444,237, forward strand.
GAACATGCTACTAATTATATATATAGAGAGAAAGATGTGTAATATGCACGAGTGAGGTGATATAGAACATTGATTCATACCCGAAGCATGAGGGTAGATCAGGGTAGGCACGAAATGTGCACATTTTTACGGACCCATTTTCCCTTCAAAATCGTGGATCCATGATTATTCTGATAGACATGCTTTAAAATATTGTTCATTTCTACTCACCGATTGAAATTTCCAGGTCATCCGTTATATTGTACATGTTGTATGTAGTTTCTTTTCTACGATGGCGTATCTACGATTTTTTGTAAAATATAGTTTGCAGATTTCTGCCGACAAGGGTAAAATAACGTCAAATCGTTTATGGGTGAAGAATATGATTTCTGTTTTTAATAAAACTTGACAAATTTGATTTATTATCGTCGGGAAATGTCCCTAATGGATAGTAATTAAAATTAATCAGCTTTAGTTTTCTGTATGATATATGTAGCTTCGTCATATTCTTTTAAATTTACTTCAGGAACACCGACGTCTACATGATAATTTGTCAAAGCAATTTGAAATATAAATTTCAATGAATTCATAGGCTTCACAATGAAGACAATTAATAAAGCAATCTTCTGCAATAATATTTTTAAAAACTCTATTTTTAAACGAAGGCTTTTGGTATAAAACATTGAGTTATAAAAGACTCTTGAATAGACTAAATAAAAAATAAAGGTGGACAGTCAAACGCACAAGTCCGCCACATACATGTACGACAAAAGACATAGAACGATCGCAAAATAATTAAATAAAAAAAACAACAACGTACAGAGTTACAGAAGATGAGGAATCATATAAATTATGGGTAATTTTACAACTGTATCATCAATACGTGACACTTAAATAAAATACATTCATCCATTTATCCTGTATCAATTAAACTGTGAGAAGTTGCACGTGAGACTGAATTTCAGCTATTAAAGCTATGAAAAAAAAATAACAGCTGAAATTCAGTTTAGATAACGACGTTTAGTTAAGAGATACCATCAAATGTTAGCAAACTAAGATAACTTGTATACACGTAGACAAATAAGTGCTATGCCATTATTTTAATTTTTTCTAAGAATGTAGAACATATCTAATTTGGAAAAGAAAACCGAACTATACATTGTAAGTGCTTTATTTTAAAGGACATACAATACGTATTGCGATAATTTTGTTTAGCATTATTTTCTAAAATGTTGATCTGAATGAACTGTAAACTATTCACTTGTAAAGAATAAGAATAAGAATAAGAATTTTATTAGTCTAAAATCCAAACAATAGGATTGTAACTAAAATACAAAACAAAAACAAACAAACAGACAGGTATATTAATTACAAAACGATAGACATTAAACATACAAACATGAAGCATTGAAAGAAAAACAAAAATATAGATTTTTAATATTAATTATAATACTATGTAAAGAGACAATTTATCCCACATGTCTGTTCATCAGGGAACAAAAAGTGAAGGTAGCAAATCCATTCGTAATTTGAGGATTTTAATACAATGTAGGTATTTTAAATTTGGTATTGATTAAAAAGATATATTTCTTAGCCAGACAATCTAATATCTCATTTTTGAAGGATAATTTCTCTTAAACATTGTCATATTTAGATTCATCTATGTAGTTATATACTGGTGAGCTGGATTCATGTATGTCATATGTCTGAGTTGATGCAGTTGTTGTGTTCTTATTTCTTGTATTGTTAACGACGTCATCATATATTGTCTTTGAGCTGATCACCTGATCAGCTGTATCTTCGTAAACATGATTGTTTGACTCAGTGAATAATCCCTTTGATCTGTAAGCAAAAACTATATACTGGTACATGTGCAATATAAAAATGTAATGAACATGTTAAATGATGAAAGAAATAACTATTTGATTGACGGATATCGTATTGTTTTATTTCGTTATTCTTAAATGTATCCTATTTATGTATTTACTTTAGGATATCAATACATTTTATATTTTTTATTGGCTTACATCTGCATAGCAATGTATAACTACATCTCTTTTTCTTCTTTATAAAGTATTTGATGATAATAAACAGTATAAAAACTAGTTTTTAAAGCTATCAAAATTATATGCTGTTTCGCTTTTTTATACAATGTACTACCCATTTATCATTTTTATGTTGTCTTTTTTGTTAGTTTAACATGTTTAAGTTGTATTTTGCTTGAACTTGTTCATCATTGTTGAATGTCTCTGATGTAAGTTGTAATCAATTGTTGTCACATTAACAACATTTGTCAATATCAAAGAACTATAAATAACCGTCGTGCAATTGAGAGGTTCAGTTAGCTGAAACACCAGGTGTTGCCTTAAATTGTTGTCGAAAACATATGCCAAGTCATCAATATGGCATTTCAAATTACTAATTAAAGGTGACTCATTTTTTTTTTTTTGCTTTTTCCAAAAGCAGCATTTGAACAAAAAATCAATCCTTTCAATATAATATTTCACATAGGTGTTAAACTGTTTTCTTCATCAAATTGTTACTAACCTTATTTTACATACAATCAGTACAGATAATACAGCGATCATAGAACATGCACCTAGTATTGCACCAATTACTGCACCTGGTTGGGTTGAACAATATATGAAATAATCTGAATATGATGCATAAATAGAGGGACAATGATAGTATCGAAATGTTAATTAACACTATTGAAAGTGCGAACGTAAACTGTCAAACAAAAGGTGTAAAATCGTTAGTTTTTACAATAAACCATCACCATGACTATATTTCTAGTCGTGAGGAGATCCCAAATAAAATATATTCTATGTATCTTATTTATATATCAGTTGTAACAAGTAAGTTATAAGTTTTTTAGTAGAAGTCTTTCAACCTCAATACTTTCACGGCAAAACTTACACGATGGTAAGTGCTTCAAGAAGAGCATTGCCTATAGTCAATCTTTCAAATCGTATTCCCCATGAGAAGACCAAGACACAACAGAGTTAACTACGGTTATTTAAGAAAAGAAGTAAGATTTTAAAAAAATGTATTAAAAAAAGGTTTAAAAAGACAGATTAAACTGCTTGCCTTAATTTATTAAGTATACAAACAAATAATAAACAAAACGTTCCAAGCTTATTTGGACTAGCTAGACAAAATCTATACAAAACTTTATTGAGTGGATGCTGAAAATCATACCAATCTTCACGTGGAACTGATTCAATATACGTGTCTTTATAATTCATAAAGTTTGTCTTGCACATACGACTGTGTTTGACTCATCAGGCATGATAACAAGACATAATTTAAAGTTTTGTTCATCATTTCTATTGGTTACCTTCGTTGCCTCCTTTCTCATTGTACAATATATTTTAATAGATATATATATATTGTACATTATGGCAGATGAGAGGGACTGACTATCAACTAACACTTTGCGAATGTCATGATGAATCGTTTAATATGCAGACTGATGAAATATATTTCTTAGTTGATATAGAAATTGTGCATACACTTCTCATAGTATCAGGCAAAGGTGATGAGTTCTAAACAGTTGTCAGAAAAACTGTAGCTATTTATAGTGTTCAGCCATGTTTGACAATAGAAAAATGGTTTGAGATGAATGTGAATCTTTAAATAGTGTTATTCATTTTGTATGTGTACTTTCCCTTCTATCGAAATTGTTTTGTTGGAGGAATATTGTAAAATCCAAACCAAATGCACCAAGTTTAGATAAAAGCAACAGAAATATACCGCTGTTAGATACTCGTAAATCGACTGAGAAAAAAAATTAATCCGGGTTACAAACTAAAACTGAGGGATGCGTATCAAATATAGGAGAATAACGACACAACCGAAACACAAAATTTAAATGTAACACACACAGAAACGAACTTAATTTAGCAATGGCCATTAAAATATTAGGACAACTACATGTTTAAGACTGTGTCTATATTATCATAGATAATATAGTTATCATAGATAATATAGTTATCATAGATAATATAGTTATCATAGATAATATAGTTATCATAGATAATATAGTTATCATAGATAATATAGTTATCATAGATATATATATCAATTCTGTAATATGTTATATTTGTTAAACTCACCGATAGTTTCTGAGTCTTTTCTATGGTCGTTTGCATGTTCAATGCTTCCAGCAACTCTAGGTGTTTCACTAGTATACATATACGTGGTCTTTGAAATACTTTCTACAATGAAACAAAGATCAAGACTGTTTTTTAGTCCATGCAAATTTTAATAGGTGGAAACAGTTTCCTTCCTTTTTCATTTATTGTATATTGGATAAAAGTCATATATTGTTGTAATAAAATATATCCATGTTGTTGAAGAAACGTCGTTTCCTCAATGTTCCAACTATATCCCTTGGTTGTGGTTATACCTGTTTGCTTCTGTCCTTTAACTATTTTTAAAAAATTCAATGTATTTGTTTTAAATTTACATTGATATATCGTATTCTAGTATGTCAAAATGAAGTGTTTAGCAATCAAGTTATTTGTTTTCATTTGTTAGTTCGGTTAGGACCTATTTATTGCATGTTTATGATCGATTCTATGTACGGCAACTTTTTTTTTAGACATAAATGAGTAATCAGCATTGACAAACACATAACGTTCTGATGTCATTACTAACACTCACTATGCCCCCATTGTATGGTGTCAACGTAATAAATGTATACGATGATTTTCACGATACTATGATTACCCCTATAACTTTTATATAAAGATCGTTAACAAATTGTGATCTCAACATACACAACTGATACCCCTTGGTTTTTAGACGAAGGACAGTATTTGGTTTTAGACTTATCAATGAACTTTTATTTTGTTAATGATGTATAGAGCATGTATTTTAAAAACCATAACATTTAATCAAATATGGCATAGGTAAAACAACACAATCGGTGTAATTCAAAAAGTTTAGAAAGAGACATAAGAAAGAAATTCATTGTACGGCAGATATATACGACGACTAATGACTACTTACAAATGAATTCAAAAGCCACAAATTGCCGTTGTAGTGTTTACTCACTAGCTTTCAGGACAAAGAAAGGCATAGACTTGAAGTAAAAATATTATGTTAAGATGGTACCCAACACCTTGACTATCAGTCTCCGAGGGTATCATCAGCTCAGTAGTCAGTACTTCGGTACTTACATGATCTAACAATCTTTACTACAATTTTGAAATTATTAAGAAACTAAGGTTTTAACTCCCTCAGGCAAAGTTGTCTTTAGATGAATTTGGCTATTTAGTTTAGATATTTTTGACATATAGCTCTTCAACAGTTTCGGTACTTATACATCTTCGGATTTCAAACGTTTGGCTTTGAGCGTTCCTGATGAAGGTAAATCCAGAAAAGTGCTTTGGACGCAAGAAATTATTAAACGTGTTGCTTTCATTTTTTTTTTTGGACTGAAATTAGTTTGGCTCGTTTATTTTTCATAAAATTTTGACAAAATACTTTAACCCTTTGAAAAAATTTTGAAAATGCCAAAAACTTGAACCAATCACTTTGCTGGAAAAAAAATGATTGGATATATAGCGATTTGACAAACACTTATTTCGATCATCATGATCATTTGAGCCTTATATTTCCTTAACAATACAACGTGATTAATACGCTAAGATGATTTTACAGACTTATCTTCCTGTAGTGTTAGGTACCACCTTAATCAATAATAATCCACATACATGAAATACTTACCAGCTGAGATATAACTTTTTGTTGGAGGCAATAGGCTAACTAACGTGTTCAGATCTGTTTGTTTGTTTTGTGTGTCTATAAATATTAATTATCTAGGTTTTACGAATTCCAACATAAAATTACACAATCGAAATAAGGAGAAATAAATGATTGATGAATAATATTTCAGATCAGAGCAAACTGTAAAATACTGTCATACACTAGCAATTAATTAATTAATCCTAGATTGAACTCATGAAAGTGATTAAAAGCACTTTAATTGAATGTCTTGCAATTCAATTAACGCTTCCAATAAATGGTGTATATTTGACTGATGTCGATAAAGTTAGTATTTCCTTCACTTATATTTTATCACTAAACGCAAAATGAAAATAAAAAAATCATCTACGTAATACAAAGTTTACATAAAAAAACTCAACTTGTTCAATCACAATCAGAAGTTATGAAACATTTTAAACAGTTGCCGATGTCCTTTAAACATCTTGGCTTGAAACACTGTGCAGCGGTATAAATACAAATAAAAAATTTATGTAATCTTTCAAACGTTGAGAAAAAGAAATTACATCTAAATTATTTAGAAAACTCTAAAGGTTTACAGCTAAAAACGGAATTTGGTTTTACCTAACAAAGCCAATGTAATCAAAATTTATAAGGAAGCTACAAAAGTGTGTTGAAATAAAAGACGCGTGTCATAAATACAACAATATTCGCTTTCCAGTCCGAGACCATGTGTTCACCCTTTTGTTTTGTTTTATTATTTGCTAAAATTCAATTGTTGATATTGCAAAGTTGAAGCTGTTTCGAATGGCCCGATACAAGTCTTATCACATGTTTTCCCTTAAGAAGCATGTTTACATTTAAAATGTTGGCTCTAACATTCGTTCCAATGAGGTAACAATACCAGAGATGTAACATCATGATTATGATTAAAAGCTTGTGATCATATATTTCATTTTTAGAAAACTAGGTAACCTTTTCTAAGTAACTTAAATTTCAAACCTTGTTGATTCGCGTAAAAACATTTCTAGCATGTTTTTAATAAAATCATTACAAGAAGGTTTATATGTTTTGCTTATACTTACACCTCTTACAAACAAACCAATGTAAGACTTCATTACATTCCTTTTTAGTTTTATTAAGTTTCAATTGACCTTCAATTTGTACCAGTTGACCTACCAAACATTTGATTGGGCGATCGTTACCTCCTTCCGCTGGAAAATAAAAATAACTGAAAATGTAACAACACCACAGCGAAATGTTTGAAGTAGCTGTGAAATGTTTGCAGCCTATGGAATGATGACAACAGTGTATATCATGGTTAAACATATGTTTTATCTAACCACATAATAATCTTGGTATCCACTGAAACACATGCTAATTGAACGGACGATGATGTAAGAAGTAAACAAATATGTAAATGCTACTAGATCAGCAAAGGATTAAAACATTCACCGTGTGATTAGCAAATGCACGATTCTTACGAAACGCATGGCTTTTAAAATTTTAATAAATCAAGGTTAAATAATGTACCCTGGGGTGCAGCCGATTTTTTTGTAGACAATCTGCTATTTTCTTCCTAAAATCTGATTGGAAGTAATTTTAACGTTGTAGTATGATAGTTTCTAAACGGGTTTAATAAAAGTGTGAATTCTTTCTTATGATTTTGGTTATAACACTAAGGTATTGTAATTGATTTACTTCGACCAAACCAAAAAATAACAATGACAATAACAAGATTATTAATCAAATCTATCACCAGTCATATTGTTCATTCGAGTGCAAACTTGATGTTAAGTTTTTTTTAAGGTCATATTCGAGAAATAGAGGGCTGAATTGTCTGTACGAAAATAGGAAAAAAAATCATCATATGCTTGAGTCGTTCATATATTATCTTCAGAAATGCTTGTATTGCGAACATAATAACAAATACGACGGAAAAGACAAAATAATGAGACGGTTAATAGTATTTTAAATAAATGTAGTGTTGCTGAGATTATGTATTGTAGTCTAAGTAAACATTTATGCTGATATGATTGATTTTGTTCTTGATGTTGCAGATGTACACATCATAGATACCAGGATTGAAATTTCATATTTACGCCAGACGAGCATTTCGTCTACAAAAGACTAATCAGTGACGCTCGAATGAAAAAATGTCAAAAGGCCAAATAAAGTACGAAGTTGAAAAGCATTGAGGACCAAAAATTGCTGAAAGTTTTGCCAAATACAGCTAAGGTGATCTATTCTTAGTATTTCAAAAATTCATCTTGAATGTCTTATCAATACCAGTATATGTTTAGTAGTAATTTGAATTGTGTCAATGAATTAGTCTTTTTAATAAACGTATTCTGAAAAGTTTAAAATACTCGAATACTTACTTGTTAGACAATAAAGTATACCTTTTGTAAGCTGACGATCCCAGACATCACGGAAAACATTTGTCCATGATATTATTCCTTTATTTTTATTTTTATTCATTTTGCAATAATTTAAAGGTGCTAATAACAGTTGATCTTTTGACATGCACCAATCAAGACTGTCTGTAAATGTCTTTTCCCATAAAACTTGGTTAAACCCAATCCTCCCTTGATAAAAAAAAAAGAAAAAAAGAATTCCATGATATGTGCATTAGTATATTCAAGGTCAGCTCTGCAGAGTCGATCCTGATTTGTATGGTAAATCGATGTCCAGGTCTATTTGTAACAAAAATGTATTCGATGTATAGATTTCTACAGTTTATGACCACCACACGACTTCATCCTTTTCGGTAATTACAGGCAAAGGTTACCAGCAGCATCCTGCTTTAAAGATAAACAATAAAAAAAAATCCAACAAGAGCAATACATACTTTACCCGAAAATTGATTCTAAAAAGTTCGCTCCAGAAACATCAACGCCAACATTTGATTTTCATTAAAACGGCATAGTATAATTTAAACGTATAGTTCGCGTCAAATAAGATTTTACATTTGTTTTTTTAAAGCATTTGTTTAAGTAAATTTATATCAAGATTTATACATATTTACCACAGAATGCCGCAGACCGGAATTCTGCACAATCAACGGCTTTTAAATTGTTGAATCCACTACGGCAAAACAAAGAAGTACAATGTCCTCCTTCCCCGCTTGCTACCTGTCCTAGATACACTGAAAAAAATATTTATATACAAATAAGGATATATGTTATAATTCTAAATGAAACATATGTCAGCAGAGTTCAATTAAAGTGGAAGTAAGCAATAATAGTCCACCGTACTAGCTTAAACAATCACTGGTGTTAAACTGAGTATCGTCACTGGAATAACGACGATCCCAATATGGCGACGGCAGTAACCTGTAAAATCTTTTCAGTAATTTTTCTTAAAGGTACATGTAGCCTGTTGTTGTCAACAGTAAATAGTTATCAAAGGTACTAGGATTAATATTTAGTACGCCAGACGCGCGTTTCGCCTACATAAGACTCATCAGTGACTCGCATATCAAAATAGTATAAAGCCAAACAACTACAAAGTTGAAGAGCATAGAGGATCCAAAATTCCAAGAGGGTGTGCAAAAAACGGCTAAGGTAATGTATGCCTGGGAAAAGAAAATCCTTAGTTTTGTTGAAAATTCATGGTTTTGTGAACAGAAATTTTATAAAAAAAAGACCACATAATTGATATTCATGCCAACACCGAAGTGCTACTGCCAGAGTAATATACTGTAAATCAGCGGCAAGGTTTTTCTCTACAATTACATCATATTTGAATCGTAACGGTGGGCCTTAATTGTCTAAGTGTGTAGAAAAATATGAGAATATGTTGAATGATATATCTGTGTAAAAAAAGATTTCCACCTATTAAGTACCGGTCTTTGTAAGAATCATGCAGGTTCCTGTTGATGGGCGATTCATGAACCCTCTTCAAATGTCTTTATATTTTGTTTATGAGGAAGGTATGGTATGAAAATAAATTTCACGTATTATTTTTTTTTCTTTTGAACCTTGGTTGCCATGGAAACCATCCTTACAAAATTTTGCCTAAATACGTCCATAAGTAGCCTTTGAAAATTGAAATATACAGTTGGGTGCAGACCAAGCATTACATGTAGACGGGCCGAAAAAGTTAACGCGGCGTTTACTCGCGTGCACTTCATGTAAACGCCGCGTTAACTGTGCGTTAACTCCGAAATTGCAGTAGACATTAAAAGTAAACGGGCGTTTACTTTCGCGTTTACCTCCGCGTTAACGCAAAAACGGCGAGTCTTCTAATTTTGTAAAGAGTAAACGGGCGTTTACTTTTCCGTTTACCTCCGCGTTAACGTGGAAAAAGGCGCGTCTTCTATTTTTGTAATAAGTAAACGCGCGTTTATTGTTTGTAGTAAACGCCCGTTAACGCAGATTGTCATCGTAACTTGGATACACTGACCTAAAATATGAAATGATAAGGAACATCAAAATTAATTGACCAACTGGTCATTTCTGCTTGACATATTGACGATTACAGTTATTTAAAAATGTCACACATTTGTATTTAATTGAACAATAATTATAGTAAATTTCTTGTTCTTCGCAAATAATAGTTTAAGTATGTTTATTCAAATACATGTAATTTAATCCTCACCAAAATCAAACAGTTTTCTCATCTTAGACAGACTGACTCGTAAAACAAAACTTTTTGATATCATTCACCACAACTGACAATATTTACCTCTTAACAAGTTATCTTATTCTATATAGAAGTAATTCAGTTATATTTTTATGCCATAATTGACCATATAAAACAATTGACAGCAATTTTTGTACCAGCCTGACGGCGATGACCTCTTTTTATTTAAAATATTGAATAGTAAACAAAATTCAGTAGTTTTCATACATCAGACTAACTCGTAATATATAATTATTATTAGGTAGCAATATTTGAATATTATGACTAAAAAATTTTGTTCGCATCAATTTAGATTGCCAGCATGTACTTTTTTATTCAAAATATTGAATCGTAAAAAAAAATCAGTAGTTTTCATACCTCAGACTTACTCATGTAATAAAATAATTTGTCCGCAACAACAAAAACTGACCATATAAGCATTTTAATATGTAAATCTATATAGCTGCATAGTAAATTAGTTATATTTTCATGTAAGGATTGATTGAATAAGAAAATAGGTAGCAATATTTGAATATTATGACTAAAAAAGTTTGTTCGCATCAATTTAGAGTGCCAGCATGTCCTTTTTTATTCAAAATATTGAATCGTAAACCAAATTCAGTAGTTTTCATACCTCAGACTGACTCATATAATAAAATTGTTTGTCTGCAACAACCAAAACTGACCATATAAGCATTCTAGTATGTAAATCTATATAGCCGCATAGTAAATGAGTTATATTTTCATGTAAGGATTGATTGTATAATAAAATAGGTAGCAATATTTGAATATTATGACTAAAAAATTTTGTTCGCATCAAATTAGAGTGCCAGCATGTCCTTTTTTTATTTAAAATATTGAATCGTAAACAAAATTCAGTAGTTTTCATACCTCAGACTGACTCATATAATAAAATTATTTGTCCGCAACAACCAAAACTGACCATATAAGCATTTAATTATGTAAATCTATATAGCCGCATAGTAAATGAGTTATATTTTCATGCAAGGATTTATTGTATAAGAAAATAGGTAGCAATATTTGAATATTATGACTAGAAAATTTTGTTCGCATCAATTTAGAGTGCCAGCATGTCCTTTTTTATTCAAAATATTGAATCGTAAACAAAATTCAGTAGTTTTCATACCTCAGACTGACTCATATAATAAAATTATTTGTCCGCAACAACCAAAACTGACCATATAAGCATTTGCTTATGTAAATCAATATAGCCGCATAGTAAATGAGCTATATTTTCATGTAAGGATTGATTGTATAAGAAAATAGGTAGCAATATTTGAATATTATGATTACAAAATTTTGTTCGCATCAATTTAGAGTGCCAGCATATCCTTTTTTATTCAAAATATTGAAGCGTAAACAAAATTCAGTAGTTTTCATACCTCAGACTGACTCATATAATAAAAATATTTGTCCGCAACAACCAAAACTGACCATATAAGCATTCTAGTATGTAAATCTATATAGCCGCATAGTAAATGAGTTATATTTTCAAGTAAGGATTGATTGTATAATAAAAAAGGTAGTAATATTTGAATATTATGATTAAAAAAAATTTCTTCGCATCAATTTAGAGTGCCAGCATGTCCTTTTTTTATTTAAAATATTGAATCGTAAACAAAATTCAGTAGTTTTCATACCTCAGACTGACTCATATAATAAAAATTTTTGTCCGCAACAACCAAAACTGACCATATAAGCATTTTATTATGTAAATCTATATAGCCGCATAGTAAATGAGTTATATTTTCATGTAAGGATTGATTGTATAAGAAAATAGGTAGCAATATTTGAACATTATGATTACAAAATTTTATTCGCATCAATTTAGAGTGCCAGCATGTCCTTTTTTTATTTAAAATATTGAATCGTAAACAAAATTCAGTAGTTTTCATACCTCAGACTGACTCATATAATAAAATTATTTGTCCACAACAACCAAAACTGACCATATAAGCATTTTATTATGTAAATCTATATAGCCACAGAGTAAATGAGCTATATTTTCATGTAAGGATTGATTGTATAAAAAAATTGGTAGCAATATTTGAACATTATGATTACAAAATTTTATTCGCATCAATTTAGAGTGCCAGCATGTCCTTTTTTATTCAAAATATTGAATCGTAAACAAAATTCAGTAGTTTTCATACCTCAGACTGACTCATATAATAAAAATATTTGTCCGCAACAACCAAAACTGACCATATAAGCATTCTAGTATGTAAATTTATATAGCCGCATAGAAAATGAGTTATATTTTCAAGTAAGGATTGATTGTATAATAAAAAAAGGTAGTAATATTTGAATATTATGATTAAAAAAAATTTGTTCGCATTAATTTAGAGTGCCAGCATGTCCTTTTTTTATTTAAAATATTGAATCGTAAACAAAATTCAGTAGTTTTCATACCTCAGACTGACTCATATAATAAAAATTTTTGTCCGCAACAACCAAAACTGACCATGTAGCATTTTATTATGTAAATCTATATAGCTGCATAGTAAATGAGTTATATTTTCATGTAAGGATTGATTGTATAAGAAAATAGGTAGCAATATTTGAACATTATGATTACAAAATTTTATTCGCATCAATTTAGAGTGCCAGCATGTCCTTTTTTTATTTAAAATATTGAATCGTAAACAAAATTCAGTAGTTTTCATACCTCAGACTGACTCATATAATAAAATTATTTGTCCACAACAACCAAAACTGACCATATAAGCATTTTATTATGTAAATCTATATAGCCACAGAGTAAATGAGCTATATTTTCATGGAAGGATTGATTGTATAAGAAAATAGGTAGCAATATTTGAATATTATGACTAAAAAATTTTGTTCGCATCAATTTAGAGTGCCAGCATGTGCTTTTTTTATTCAAAATATTGAATCGTAAACAAAATTCAGTAGTTTTCATACCTCAGACTGACTCGTATAATAAAATTATTTGTCCGCAACAACCAAAACTGACCATAGAAGCATTTGCTTATGTAAATCTATATAGCCGCATAGTAAATGAGCTATATTTTCATGTAAGGATTGAGTGTATAAGAAAATAGGTAGCAATATTTGAATATTATGACTAAAAAAATTTGTTCGCATCAATTTAGAGTGCCAGCATGTCCTTTTTTTATTCAAAATATTGAATCGTAAACAAAATTCAGTAGTTTTCATACCTCAGACTGACTCATATAATAAAATTATTTGTCCACAACAACCAAAACTGACCATATAAGCATTCTATTATGTAAATTTATATAGCCGCATAGTAAATGAGTTATATATCCATGTAAAGATAGCAATATTTGAACATTTTAATTGACGAGATGGTACAAATGAACATACTTATATTACACTTTATTGATATCCCTTTCAATATACTGTTCAATTTACGTTTTTTTTATCATTTGTCAAAACAGAATCTTATCATGTTAATCCAAGGCAAACAAGGTGAATTTCGATTAAAAATTAATGTATTAAATACACCGAGTTATAGTTAGGAATTCGAAGAGACAATTATAAACGGGGAACGAAACAACGTAAACCACGATGTTTATATCCCATCATATAAAAATATTCTCCAGATGTCTCGGATAACCTCTCTTTCCGTATCGATATTTGCACATGTAACTTTTGAAAGGAAAATATAGAAAATCTGCCAATCAGTAAAGTTAATGGACTTTATGAAAGTGATTTTGTGTAATTTAATATTTCGAATTAAAAGAGTTTTTGAATTGTTCTGGTTTGAAACACATATACGTGAAATATATAAAGACTAAAGGTCGCTTTTATAAAATAAATGTGCAAATGAACTTGTTCTTAATATTCAGTTTATTTCTAAATTTACCCAATCAGTTAACGCGAAAAGTAAACGTGCGTTTACTTTCAAGTGCACGTAAAAATACACTTGTAAAATCTGTACTAAACGCCCGTTTACTTTTAAGTGCACGTAAAAATAAATTTGAAGAATTCTGAAGTAAACGCCCGTTTACTACTGACTAAACGGACACATAGTAAACGCCCGTTTACTAGGGTGGACATTAGAAATTTCCATTTCGACCACGTTAACGTAATTATAGTAAACGTGCGTTTACTAGTAAACGGGAGATTTGAAGTTAACTAACGAAATATGTGCACGCGGCGTTAACTTGCGTTTACTTTATGTAATGCTTGGTCTGCACCCAACTGTAAGGGGTTTTAAAGAAACATAGAAATGAAGTTAATCAATACAAACAATATGTATCATTACAGTATTGACAAACAAAACACCAAACTATACAAAAACTATACAAAAACGTTAAAATTTTGAATTTACTAAATAGTTTGTTTCCATAGCAACCATTTGAAATTGTGTTAAAATTCGTTAGTGAAAAATTTCAAAAACTCTAAAATTTAAATTTGGTTATCTCCCAAGACCAACCATGTCATTGACAAATTTTGAAAGACCACATTCTATATATTAATAAAATAAAGAGAAAGTATAAAAAAATTGTCAATTTTCACCAAAATTCAGATTACCAAACAGATGAATACTGAAACATTTTGAACTTAAAAAGTTAAAATATTCCATTTTTATGTGTATTTCTGACACAAATTTGGTAATTATAAATGGGAATATATTATTGATAGAGATATCAATACAAACAATATGTATAATTACAGTATTGACAAACAAAACACCAAACTATACAAAAACTATACAAAAACGTTAAAATTTTGAATTTACTAAATAGTTTGTTTCCATAGCAACCATTTGAAAATGTGTTAAAATTCGTTAGTGAAAAATTTCAAAAACTCTAAAATTTAAATTTGGTTATCTCCCAAGACCAACCATGTCATTGACAAATTTTGAAAGACCACATTCTATATATTAATAAAATAAAGAGAAAGTATAAAAAAATTGTCAATTTTCACCAAAATTCAGATTACCAAACAGATGAATACTGAAACATTTTGAACTTAAAAAGTTAAAATATTCCATTTTTACGTGTATTTCTGACACAAATTTGGTAATTATAAATGGGAATATATTATTGATAGAGATATTTTGGAAGAGAAGGAATTTTTTTTCTCTCTGGGCATGGTGCCCTCTCCCCCTTTTTTTTCAAAATTCAAAAAAATCTTAAAAATTTAAAAGATGGATTTCAATTGCGAACATTTTTAGCATTAAAACATGGGGAGAGAGCAATACTAGAACCCCTACACCATTTTTATATATTAAGATCTTTTTTTATAAATGGGGAATGTGTCAAAGAGACAACAACCCAAACAAACAACAGAAAATAGCCGAAAGTGGCTTTAAAATTCCATTTAAATGTTCTTTGATTCTGACGTTTTTTCTTCAAAAGCAAAAAAAATGCATTTTACTCCTATGTTCCATTTTAGCCATAGTAGCTAAGTTTCTTGAAGTAAAAGGAAATAAAATACAAAATTTATACAAGATACTCCCAAGTTGGGCTGAAATTGATTAAGAATATTCAAATGAAGATTTTTTTTAAAGTAAGCAAACTAGATGAACAAATTGTGAAACAAATCTTTAAAGGGCTATAGTCAGAAGGATTCAATTTACAATTTTGGCCAAATAAACTTATTTGTAGATTTTACTTTGCTGAAAGTTGTGCTGTTTACAGTTTATCTTTATCATTAATAATATTCAAGATAATAACCAAAAAAGTTTCCGTACAATTAACAATTTAGTGGCAGCAACCCAACAATAGGTTGTTAGATTCATCTGAAAATTTGCTCTTTATATTAGGCTTAAGTGTATGAGATATAAGCTAAATATTTAACACTGGACAGACGACGACGGACGCCAAGTGATGGCAAATTTCACAGTTCTGTTGAAACGTTGAACTAAAAAAAACCACGTCCGTTGTATCAGAAATAAACTGGAAATTAAAAATGAAAAACTTGTACCATCCAGAGCGCTAACGAGGCCACTTTCCATAAATTTTGATGTTTTTAAGGGTCATAACTCTTTAAAAAAAAAGTCCATTGTTCATCATTATAGAACTTATCCGAGATATTGTTGATATTTAACTAGTGTATAAGTTTTATTAACAATCTGGCAAGAATTGTACCTGTGGGAGCGCTAACGGGGCTATTTTCCATAAATTTGTTATTTTCAAAGTCTATTGGCCATCAATATATAACTTGTAAATGTGCGATCGCTGCAAGGACCGGACAGACAAACACACGGACAGCCAGATGAACACAAGAACGGATGGCAATCAAAATTTTAAGAAGACCATGTTTAAATTTAAAAAAAATAAGTTCTAATTTCGATTTTTTTATTTATAAAAATACTATTTTTAATATAACAAAAATAACAGAATCGAATATTTTTTTTGGTCCTAAAACAGTAGTTTTGATAAGAAAATAACACTCTGTAAAGATAAGACCAATGGGAAAGTCTTAAGCTAGGTACAGTATATCCAATTGCATTATCTATGGAAAATACATTGCCTTGTATCGTTTCTTTTGTGGACTAGTCTACTATTGCGCAGAGTCGGATTATTTACACATACTGGCTGTTACTATGTACCTCCCATGTAAATTGACATGTGTCGAAACCTTTATGCAAACACTTATTTGTCACTATGTCAATTTAACTGGGTTAAAATTGAAATTGAAGAAGAACTAAAGAATCTATCGTTTATTTCTAATATATAATAATCTAACTTATGTAAAAGATTTGAAATAAATGCGGGAGACAGATGATGCTCCCGCTTGCATATCATAAAAGTTATAACGAACTGACATAACTGAAGTACAGTAAAAGTGACACTTACTAATTGTGTACTCACGTTTATGGTGATAAGTATTGTGTAAAAGTTTCATAACATTTGGTTGAGGCAAACTAAAGAAAGAGAACAGAAACCAACTTTGGGATATACTGACAGACGGACAAGGGTAAACCTGAATGCCCCCACAAAAAAATCAACAACTTTTTTCCTCTATAAAGAGGCATTGCATAGAACAGTGAAAGTGACACCACCAAAATTCAATGTTGATCTGTATTTGGTGGTTTTAAGTATTGTGTATAATTTAAATAATATCTGGTAAAGACAAACTATACAGTTATAGAACAGAAACGCAAAATGCAGCAGTATTTTTAAAGGGGCATAAGTGACATCACCAACATTCAAACTTAGTCTGTGTTTTATGGTAATAAGCAATGTGAGTTTCATAATATTTGGTTGAGGCAAACTAAAGATAGAGAACAAAAACAAACTTTCGGACATACTGACGGACGGACAAGGGTAAACCTGAATGCCCCCTCCGCCACCACGGGGGCATAAAAATGTGTAAATATAACAATTGATTAAATTAGGCAAAATTCAATGAATGGTCATTGCACATGGTTGCCATAAAGGTTTGAGAATCAAAACAGTATATAATAGTAAGGACCAGCAAAGGAGTAGGTCCAGTATGACCCCTTTTTGGTCCCAAATAAAGCAGTTTTACAAAGTATTAAAATGTAATCTTTTAGTCTATTTACTGGACAAAAGAATGCTTCTGCTACATAAATATGGGCTGTTTTTTTACAATATAATGCGCATATATCGGGTACTAGCACCATTAAGTCATGCTAAATTACTGAAATCTTCACAATTCTAGAATTTTAGTTAAAATTTAGACGGTTTCCGTGAAAAACAAAAGTGGACGCATAAGAGTTCACCCTTAATATTGAAATGTTAGTTGTATTTGATGATGATACATAACATATATAACATTTTATAAAGGTTGAAGATGAACACGGATGCAGCCATTTTCATTTTTGACAAAAACCATATGAAAAGTGACATTTTTCGGCATATTTGGTAGATTTTTCATATTTGAGTTTAAATCGACTCGTTTTTAATGACTAAACTAGTTAAAATCTTTCACATAAACTAATTGAATCAAATCAAATAGACACTTAAGTGTTTAAAAAGAGGTCAAAATCTTTGGTCAGATGAACCTGAAATTTGAGGCCAAAATCGGTCCTTACCGGACCTACTCCTTTTCCTCAAGGCCACAAGAAAAATATGTTTTGAGAACCATACAAAATTCGATTATCCTGCCATATACAAATAATAATTCAGTTATGTTTTTTTTTAAAGATAATATACAAGCTATCCTTTTCCACCATATACAATAGAAACAGTGACAAATTCTTTCACAATTTAATGTAGATCGTTGGTATATTTTTCCTCAGATAGAACATGAAGAATTTGTATGCCCCCACCGTAGCATAGGGTGCATTAAGGTGTACCCTTGTCCGTAAGTACGTCAGTTGCAGATGTAAACCCTTATACACATAGAAAAAATGCTGACTTTTTTGTTTTACGTTCTCTAACTTAAGTTCATGAAAGATGTCACAACCAAATGTTTTGAAACTTGTACACAATGATTACTTCAATAAAATTCAGAACAGTTAGAATGTTATTGGTGTAACATGTACTGTCAATAAGTTATACCCCTTTAAAAATGGAAAAAAAATGCGGAATTTTCTGTTTCCATTCTCTCTTTTTCGTCTGTCTGACATAGTTCATCTTACCCTGACCTCATTTTCTTAGAACATTGATAATGTTAAGTTAATATGATACTTGTACTAAAATCTTTACATAACATTTACAGTTTCAAAAGTAATTCAATGATCAATAAAACCAACCAGACATTTCAGGGTGAGCCTTCTTGCTTAGCAGATCTTAGTCTAGGGTTAAAGTTTTTAAAGCATCAATGTGTTTCAAAAACCAAGAATGAGTTGCATTAAATTGTTACTGTAACTTCTTTAAAACCATTTTGAAAGAGAAAGTATCCTGAGCTAATTTTTTTTAAAATGTTCATTAAGATTTGTTTTATAGATAATCATGCTATGCTCATTGTTGAAGGATATACGGTGACCTGTGGTTGTTTATTTCTATGTCTTTGCTCTCTGGTGGAGAGTTTTATTGTCTCATTGACAATTACAACACATCGTCTTATTTTTAAACATAGACTTACTAGTAGTTAAGTTTTGGATTCATCATTATTCTTTTTCACTGACAGCATGAGTCTTAGATACGACAACGGGTTATGTGTATTACATTTTTTTTTAAATTTGGAGAAATCTTACATAAGATTGAAGGGAGGGGGTACATATGCTGCCCTCAACTTTAGAAGTTCTATTATGATTAAATTCTTAAAATACTTAGTTCACAAGTAAACACAATGAGATATACCACATTTTTTATTTCAACAATCTTATAATTTTGAAAAAAAAGAAAAAAAAAATCCAAAAAAAGGAGGGTGCACCAAACCCAGAGTTACAAGTATATCTTCATTTATCATATATTCTTGTTTAAATTTTACAAACATGTGTCCGAATTGCACATATAAAAAGAATAGTTTAGCTTTTAAAGTTACTAAATGTTTGATTATTCATCTGATTGTAAATCTGACTTTTGGTGAAAACTGACAATTTTTGACTTAAATTTTTTTTTTTAAGAAAAAAAAACCGCACAAATTTCTTTTCATTTTATGAATATATAGAATGTGGTCTTTCAAAATTTGTCAATGACATGTCATGGTATTGTTGGTCTTGTGAGATAAACAGATTTAAAATTTAAAAGTTTTTGAAATTTTTCATTTTCGAAATTTAACACATTTTTAAATGGTTGCTATGGAAACAAACTATTTAGTAAATTCACAATTTTAATGTTTTTGTATAGTTTGGGGTTTTGTTTGTCAATACTGTAAATATACATATTGTTTGTATTGATTTACAATATTTCTATGGGACTTTAAATTCACTTATTTTATATTTTCAAAAAGGGTCTTTTTTCACATATTCAGGCAAAATGTTAATTTTGGTGGTTACCATGGCAACAGGCATAATACAGGGAAAATAAAGACAGAATTGTACTCATCTATCAAAGTTCTTATGATATAGGGCAAAACAAATCACTTCTGTGACATGTCATTAATCACCTTATGCATGATTTTTACAAAGACCAGTACTTAAAATGCCTTCAAAACGCTGGGAAAAAGTAAATGTTGAAAGTTAATGTTTTACATATATAACAAACATATTTAGTTATTTATTATATAATACAAAAATTATTCCATGTATTTGCTATCATATCAGTTCAGTAACAAAAATCAAAAGGTATATTCCTTATAACATGTATAGGGATTCACAATTCGAAAATAGCTAAAAATCAGTTTGATATTCAAACCTTTATGTTATTGGATTCGAATATTGTAGAGCAATATTCATTTGTATAGATACAAACGTTTTACAGAATTACTCTTTATGTGTATTACCATTTGTGTGCAATAATCTTTACGACACCATTTAAGTTTAAATGTTTCCAAAGTATTACAACTGTTTCCATCAAATTTCAATTAGAGAGTGTCCGTATTTTCATGCTTTTACCAAATAACATGCTTTTTGGCTTGTGCTACCTTCGGTGACAAATAGCTAGTAATGATATTAACGGAAATTATATAGCCATTAAAAATATCAGGCTTTATAGATATAGGAAGATGTGGTGTAAGTGCCAATGCGACAAGTCTCCATCCAAATAACAATTTATAAAAGTAAACCATTATAGGTCAATGTACGGTCTTCAATGCGGAGCCTTAACTCACACCGAACAAAAAGCTATAAAGAGCCCAAACTTTATTCGCAAAACGCGCATGTCGTATACATAAGACTCACCAGTGACGTCCAGATCAAAACAGTAAGAAAGCCAAAACAAGTTCAAAGTTTAAAAGCATTGAGGTCATCAATTCCAAAAAACAAATGTGCCAAATACGGCTAATTAAGGAAAATTCTGAGTACTTTGAATAACTCATAAGTTTGGAAACAGAAAATTTATAGAAATTGATATTCATGTCAGCATCGCAATGTGGGCTAGTGGGCTGGTGATTTACTCGGGGACGAAACGTTCACCAGCAGTGGCATCGACCCAAAACCAGATTAGCTTTTCGACAATATGTATTTAGTAAAAATCAAGGCCAACATATCATGCATATAAATTATTGAAACTTCGAGGAGCTGATCTAGCTATTAAGGACGGAAAAAGTATTGCATATATCATGACGAGCAATCAGAGCTTAACATTAGGGAAACACAAACATTAACTTAAAGGACTCTCAAAATAGTATACCAGCACATTTCAATCAAACACTGTCCTCATTTTCAAGCTATGATCAGAGTATAATGGTATGTGTATACTATCGGGAACAATTAGAGTACAGGCAGAGTTTTCGGTATTTGATAGTGGCAAAAATCACAGGTACCAACTATTCAAGCAGATGTACATTCAACAAAATGAATGCTTTTCTTTCATACTCGAGGTAAAGACATATTAAGAACCAAAACTCATATAACCGTTGAAAAATTTATTAAACTAAAACGGACCTAATGTTTACCAAAATCCGATCAGGAAATAAGCATATGTTCAAAATGTAAAATGTAGGAATAAAAATGGACACTATAACATGCATGACAATTTAAAAGTAAAAAATATTTTAATGATACTAACCTTGATAAAAGAAATACGAGTTTGAAAACGTTTTACTTCTACAAGCTTGTATATTTGTTTTGGTTAGGGGTTTATTTTTAGAACACACACAACTATGAGTAGTCATCTACAATGAAATGAGATTAATAGAGTTTTATATTCAAATTAAAAAAAATACAATAGGTTTTACATCAGAAAACTACAATGTCGAAACTCCATAAAGATATATAAGAAATCGTTTCTATCCACACTTCACTCACCTACATCAAAACATAAATACAAAAAAAATCATAAAGTTTGTTTATTTCGAAAGCAAAATGGGTCCAGCTCTTCAATAAATAGTGTCAGAAAATATGAAAATCTATCAAGTTAATAGCATTAACTTTGATGGAAGTTTAGTAAATTTATCTAATCAATAGAAAAAAAATAAGGTCCATTTGTCCATGCATGTATTACAATTAGTACTTGTTTTTCAGATTAAAAGTGCAATTTTAATGCTACAAGTAGTTAATACTGTTTATGCTCCCTCTTTCCTTAATATGTCGATATTTAACAGTCTATGCGTTGGTACCATACTGTCATGTATATTATTTTTTTACTTTACCATTCAAAATATAATAACATCAAGATATTTTTGTTCTTGTCTCGATTGTTTTTTGTATTGACGAAAAGAGAGTAAAATATATGAATAAAAAACGAACATATGTCACTGTGCTTAAACGGCTGTGGGTAGCTTAAGTTACCCACAGCCCAAGATGGAGACGCCATGCGTCAGTTAGAGACATCTCCTCTATAGAATAACAATACCATGAATGCAACAATTAAACCACTGAATTCAAAAGTTGTATTAATCGTTTAAGGAAACCCCTAAACTTAATAGGTGATTAAATTCTACAAAATAAACGATCACTGCACAATTTAAAAAAAACACTGAGGCTGTCCGTTACTTCAAAACAACTTGTCCGTAACTTTTTTCATTATAAAACCAATAGGGGTGTCCGTAACTTTCACAGAATCGACATACGTGGATGTAATGTTTAAACTTATGATATTGATTGTATCGATTACATAATCAGAAATGAAGTAAGATTTTTAATATGATATAATGCATTGTATCGATGGAAGACAAAATTGGGAATAATATGAAAAAAATAACGATAAATCCGTTAAACTCGGGTCTGATTTTGTATATTAACATCGGGGTACATAAATCGCCCAGTTCGGAGGGTGATTTCCGACCATTTCAGATAAACTGTTGAAACATCATTGTTGATTTTTATTTTTGAACAAGAAGACTACACAAGTATTTTTTACACATACATGTGGCGTGTATACACTTACTGATTGTCTGCCAACAACGACAAGGGTAGCGTGAATCTGAGATTTTGCAGGGGAGCCCAAATTACCCAGACTTTACTCTCATCCCACTCCCCACAAAAAAAATCCTATCAGCATTGACAGTAAATAAAAGGGAGTTGGCAATCTGGGCACACTAGGACGTTGCGCACGATATTGCGACACGCTGCTACGTCCGAGTGATTTGGGTACCCCAACGTTAGGTACTGTATTTGTTCTGAGTCTCTTTTATCTTGGTTATTTTGACGCCTATCGTTATATTGTAAAAAAAAATCACATGACAATTATCAAAGGTTAAGTCAAAAACGAGTATATTCAAAAGACATTTTTTTCCAATGTCCAATGTCATTACGATTCGATTAAAATTTAGTGGCCTGTTGCATTCGGTGCTCAAACTTTAAAGATTTGCAGTAAAAACTTGAAGAAAGGACATTTTGTAAAGATGGATAAACCTTGTTTTTTTACAGCTAGCTGCATATTTCACTTGTATGAAAGTTGCATTAAATTTAAAAGGACACAATAGGTAAAAGTCAGTGACAATAAAAGGAATAGAACAGTCAACATAACGTTAGTGTAACAATTAGAAATAGTATATGAAAATATAAATAACTAAGACAATTACAGGGTAATTTAATAGTATAACACACACTGATAACATACAAAGAGAGAAAAAATGAAACATACTTGAAAATATATTTAAAAAAAACCATAACACTATAACTAACTGGTGGGATGTATAAATACCGAGCCGCGTCAAAGATTACTCATTAAAATACACATAAAAAAGAAACAGAGGTGAAAGTAAACCGCAAACAGATAATTAAACTCAAAAAGTTAAAAAGTATGACAAAGCCATGGTCCGATCCGAAAAACATGGAAGACCACATTAGTTAATAAAAGTTCAAGCCATAACCAGGATCGAGTACCACAAACCCCATATAAAACTTCAGTTGTTTAAGTATGATGCGTTAATAAAATCACATTTGGTGGTGAATGAGCAGTATAAACAGCCGTGTAGGTTACAAATACGGGGTTTTATGATGTTAATTGTCCTTTAATTGTTGAAATTATAACTCTTAAAGTTTTAAATCAAAAGTTACCCACATATCTGAAAATAAAGTTACGGACAGTCTGCTTAGTTTCAATCAAAAAGTTACGGACGTCTTATGCTTTTTTTTAAAGTTGGCCTTGCGCTTCAGTGAACTCTAAATTAACAAACTAATGGTAATTGTAAGTGATATCCTGATTCAAGAATCCTATAAATATTTACATTCTCTTTGAAAAACGTCGCAAAAGGTAGATTTTGTATGAATTAAATTATCAACGAGTTTAGAGTCCCCCATCTTGGGTTGTGGGTAACTTAATGTGGGTAACTTAAGTTACCAACAGCTGTTTAAGCAAGTGATATGTGTTCCAGGATTTTTTATTCCATGTTTATGCTATTAATTTTATTCGAATACTATTACCTGATGAATAATTATTTTTACTCCTATTAACGGTGTATAACAAGAAAACCTGAGTTTCATATTATTTTACGATGCCCCCCTGGTGTCGTCAGCCTCTTTTGAAAACTGTATTTAATACCAATTGTTTCATAAACATTGGAGTCATGGTTGATCTTAATGTTGATAGTAATAAACAGGTCAAGATATACACTTTTACATTTTTATTAGACAATACCGAATATGTTTACTATAAATTAAAAACAAAAATGCAGTTGTCTACAGTTAAATCTACAATTGCATACCTTGCAAGACTTAGCAAACACTAACAAAGGTATGAATACTTACTTTGTATCCGAAAGTTGTAAACGATATTGACAAACACTTTAATTGGCATTCTGCGACACATGATACCTCTGTAAATGTTCTCTTTGTAGTTTCGTTTGCGGATGTAATGTTAAAACAACCTAACGGAAAAGGAAAGCAATAATTAGAAAACAATACCCTCCAATACCTTCTAAATTGAACTCACTGCATTGCCGAAAAAGGACAACGAAACTGACAGGTGCGTTTGAAGGTAATACATGGAACTAGATCCACAATGCAACTTTATGATACAATTATAATATTGAACATATCATTCTTTTAATTAATGATACATATTGTTATTCTGACTTTCTTTGGACCAGCGGTGTAACAGGTATACGTAACAATACAAACAGTATAAACCATCAATGATTAACAGTTACCTGGAATCTGTTAACGTATTGTGTAGATACATCAAAATTATGTTTTTACTTCACGAAAGTCATTAACATCAAATTTTAAAACAACAAAGTAATGCAAAATTGAAATAGCTTTCACATTTTAAATTTGTGTTATGAGAAGCCGGCAGTATGATAAATGTGTTCTTTTGGTACCTAAGAAAAGTAACCATAATGATTGTATGATATTTCTAGAGTTTCTTTTTCCTTTTCGTGTATTTTATAACATTAGACTATACAACAATCGTAATTTTGATATTTCAAATCACATGTTTTGATATGTTTTTTAGGGATTGATGTAAAACAATTGCAAGTCTAGTAATACTAGCATTATGTGACGGAGTCTTCCGTATAATTGTTTTTGGTTTCGGAATTCGGATTGATGTTGGAATGTGTGGATGTTAGTTGTCATTTTTAAACATAATTTGTTCTTCTGATACGTTACTGACCCAATATTTCTATCCAGTCTGACGTCCTGCTGTAAATAGCCTTTCCCAACCAGAACATTTTTCCGTGAAGAACACCCACTTCCCTAAAAATGCTTTCATTATATTCTAATCCATCATTCCCGCAGCTGTCTGATGCTTGGTACCACGTGGCATGTTGATGATACCTAACACTAGTTATAGAATGTGCTACAATAATTACGTAACATCACCATTACAAATAATTATATATTACGAGTTAGTCTGATGTATGAAAACTACTGAATTTTGTTTACTATTCAATATTTTAAATAAAAAGAGGTCATGGCCGTCTGACTGGTACAAAAATTGCTGTCAATTGTATTATATGGTCAATTATGGCATAAAAATATAACTGAATTACTTCTATATAGAATAAGATAACTTGTTAAAGGGTAAATATTGTCAGTTTTTGTTAATGATATCAAATAATTTTGTTTTACGAGTCAGTCTGTCTAAGATGAGAAAACTGTTTGATTTTGGTGAGGATTAAATTACGTTTTTGTTAATGATATCAAATAATTTTGTTTTACGAGTCAGTCTGTCTAAGATGAGAAAACTGTTTGATTTTGGTGAGGATTAAATTTGGTGAGGATTAAATTACATGTATTTGAATAAACATATTTAAACTATTATTTGCGAAGAACAAGAAATTTACTATAATTATTGTTCAATTAAATACAAATGTGTGACATTTTTAAATAACCGTAATCGTCAATATGTCAAGCGGAAATGACTAGTTGGTCAATTAATTTTGATGTTCCTTATCATTTCATATTTCAGGTCAGTGTATCCAGGTTACGATGACAATCTGTGTTAACGGGCGTTTACTAGAAACAGTAAACGCGCGTTTACTTATTACGAAAATAGAAGACGCGCATTTTTCCACGTTAACGCGGAGGTAAACGGGAAAGTAAACGCCCGTTTACTCTTTAAAAAATTAGAAGACGCGCCGTTTTTGCGTTAACGCGGAGGTAAACGCGAAAGTAAACGCCCGTTTAATTTTAATGTCTACTGCAATTTCGGAGTTAACGCACATTTAACGCGGCGTTTACATGAAGTGCACGCTAGTAAACGCCGCGTTAACTTTTTCGGCCCGTCTACATGTAATGCTTGGTCTGCACCCAACTGTATACTTTAAATTGTCAGATTGCGCATGGGTACAAATAAGATTATATAAAAGAAATAATGGATAAATATAAATATTGTACTGCCCCTACTTTAAATATTCTTATCTTATTAACACAAATCGAATTTATAATTGTATTGTGATATTTGGTTATATCATTTTACCTTTATATATGTTTCATGGAAAAGCTTAATTAACCTCCGATTTATCAATTTTAAAAACAGGAGAAATATTTCAGATAATCTCGATATTCGATTAATCTGGACATATCTTAAATTCCTTGGTTGCAAGGTTTATTGAATGATAATATTGTTTGTAGTGTATTCTGTTGTAATAATAACATTCCATTTAAGAAACAAATTAATGATAAATTAATCTATGACATGAATGTTGTTTCATTTATTTTTTTGAATGATTAACTAATATATATTTTTTTAAATATACATTTAAAAGAATATTACAAACACAATTTCTTTATGTATATCTTTAAACAAAATGACATATGAATATGTTTTCCCACCATTTAAAAAAAGCCACACCCTCTTCCGTAATACATTGTTAGATATTAAATTGAATTTGACCGTAATCTGAATGAAATTAGAATTTAGAAGTGTTATACTTTAACGTTAGATCGACAGACTCCAACTAAACAGTGTCAACTGTACCCATGTAAGCATGATAAATCTTTTAATAGAGGAATGACTCAACTAAGAATAAGAGAAAAAAACCCAATAAAGTTGATAAAAGCCCAAAACATATCTAGATATAATCATTGGTATAAACGGTATGGAAGCCAAACATTGCTTAGTATATTTTATTATTTTACTAGACAGATAAAAATACTAAAACTATTTATCACCATTCTTATTTTTGAAATAGTTTTTAGTTTTCCAAAGTTCAGAGTTTATTTACTTGAACTATTTTTATTACATTTATACAAATAAATTAATCAAATTAAAGCGGTTAATGAACACATTTGGTCTTTTTTATTATCTGTATGGTTTCATTTTAATAGTGAATAGTGTTGTTAGATAAATTAATTATAATACACCTTTTTTAATGCATTATACACTGTCGAAAAGATTTGTGGTTAATTCTACCCTAATTATAGTTATTACAAAATATATAAAACTTACCAAATGGAACAAACAATGATACCAAAATAATCTGTAATGACATTGTATTCCTTACTATCATATCCATGACAAAGTTCATATTCATCAAAAATGAATAGTTTTGAAACACGGAAGTTGAAACAAACTGATAACAAAGTATGGGTATTTTGTTTAATACAAGCAATTGTTGTGTACCTTGTGTACTAACATATTGATTCTATTTTATATAATAAAAGGTAAAACATTTTTTCAATGCTGCAAATGCTGTCTTATTTTGAGGAGAACATTAGAAGTCACACTTATATAATGAGAATATGTTGTTAACACATTTAAATGCCTCTGACGTTACTTAAATACATTTTGTAAACCTCTGCACATAATCGTCGACTAATACTGGGAATGCTATCGACGAATTTTTGAATCAAAAATATTGATAGACTGAATCCATAGTACATGTATTATGTTAAATAACAAAAAATACCGATTAGAAACGATTACGATAAGTCCCTTAACAAATGACAGCATCAAAAGCTAAAACAAATCAACCGAATGACAAAATACTGTCATATTCTTGACATGGTACAGGCTTTTCCTTTAGTAAAAATTATGGATTTAACCGGGTTTTAAATCTCTCTACATGGGATTTATATTATATTGACACCAATGTGTGACAAAAACATACATACATAATTTGTAAATTGAGTACAGCAGTCAACATTTCGTTATGATAATCTTCATCAATATCAATGCCAAACAACTATTTCAACAAACAAACACATAATGGCCTGAAGGCACTCTAATGACAATCACGATTTTCCAAAAACCTCTCTTTGCAAAAATTAGTTGTTAGTTGATAATATAAAATTGAGAATGAAGATGGGGAATGTGCCAAAGAAAAAACAACTGGACCATAGAAAGAAACAACAGCAGAAGGTCACCAACATGTCTTCAATGTAGCGAGAAATTCCCGCACCCGGAGGCGTCCTTCAACTGGCCCCTAAATATGGATCTTTTGTCAAAACTGGATAATTGTTTAGTTGTAACACTACAAATCTGTATTTCATATATATTTTTTTTCATGATTTGAAAAGTATAAACACTCCTTTGGACATAATGTTTTTCTTTTTCTTGGAGAGGTTCGATAACTTCTGAAGAAAGTATATAACTGTTTGGGTGCCTCATTAGTTATGACACGATATCAGTTATGTTTACAATTGGCGAATCATTGGTTGAATATACCTTATCTAAGAAACGTATTAGCATTTCTTTAAATGAACTCATTACCTTTGGTATTTATACATACGTTTATTTAAGTTGAAAGTGAGTACTAGCAACTATCCTTGCCAACACATATTTTCTGTGTTTACATTTTTCTCCCTGTCCGGTATGTGGGAGCACAAACATATTTCAAAGTAGCTTAAATTATCTTTGATACTGATATTAAAGTATCTGTGTTTGTCTGTGTTATATTTTGTGTTGAATCCCAAAGTTCTTGTCTCCTTTATCTATATAACGACAGCAAACGAACTTTGCAATTGTATCGATGTAGTCATTGTGCATCAGTTAGCTGCATATACACCAACAGCCTTATATCGATTGGCATAACTTACTTACAGACCCTGTTTATTGCATTGTCGTAGCTATCAGAAATTGGCTCAGCCCTTTTTATAAATTTTGAGAGAAAAAAAACGTCATCATGGTAAAAAAGTTCATTAAGATGTCAAAAGCTGATTTTGGTGATTGATTTTTTTTTTTTTATTTACGTTTTCTCTTAAAAAATAAAATGTTTCTTGAAAACCTGAAAAATAGAAAAACTAAATGCAAACCCTTCTTGGACTGATAATTGAATTAATTTCAAACGGGAATATCCAGACTTATTTAAAATATAAACAAAGATGCATGCATAAAATTGAGTAACAAGTGTAATGACTGGAACGAAAGAAAATTGACAAGGCACTATTTGACAAAAAATCACTCCCTCATTTCTACGAGCAAAACACTATTATTGAGTTTAAGTTAAAACACGTTACATTGCAGATATAAAAGTAAATGATCAATTATATCTGAACTTCAATAAGCAATCATTACATAAACGAATGTTACTTGACAGGATTATAATGTATATGAGAATGTATTGGATAACACAAGTTTTCATTACATGTGAAGGAAATAATTCTATTCTTTTAGATTTTTTTATATAAGGCAAAGACGTAATTACACGCCTCTATTGAAATTCGGGATAAAAATTAACGTGCGTCGTTAGTAACGTGAGTTATCTCCAACTCGTACTCCAAGAATTGGGAATAAACACATGAAAGAGAAATGAGTACACGATGATTATCATGAGTTCAAAATAGTTTTCCCTATGCTATCTCTAAACTCGAAATGCATTATTAGCATGACTCCAATGACAAATCTGGACATACTATTATTCGTCTGAGTTAGTATGACTCTATTATCATTGTTTTTGTTTGAGACACATTAGGAGCAGGTACACTCGTGTTTGTTTTAGTAATTTTCTAACGGAAAGTAAAAACGACTAAAAACTAAATAATAACCAAATAAACCAGTGATATTTCTGCTTCTAGTCTTATCAAACTAGGAAAACTCAAAACAGAATTCACCCCACAATACTAATTGGAAAAGAAATTCATATTTTTGTATGAATTTCACAATGTAGCGTAATATTGTAGGTTAATTCCTATGTATTAAATGTGGATTTGAGTATTGAGCTTGAAAGTTTAAATGTATAAAAGATACTACAGGGTATGAGAGAACTGCTTTTAAATAATACTTATGACATATAAAAAAACAAAAGGGGTTTACAGACCCTGCTAATTGAAAAACAAAAATATTGCTAGTTAGGGATGTTGTTGTTTATTCAATGATACTAGGCACAATTATCTTAAAGCTACCGATCTACCCTGTGGCTGATAGTTGTCTCATTTGCAGTTATACTACATCTCCTTGATTTTTTCCCCGCTAAAAATTAAACTTCAAGAGAATAAAGCTCGAAAACAAGCATGTTGCTAAGGACTTTCTTTGCACCAATGGATATGTCGTTCATTTTTAAAGCGCCTTAACAAAAAATCTGTGGACCATCGAATTAGGAAAAAATGTTGATAATGTAAAAATATCAGCCGATTTTTTTATCGTTTCATTTTCCCTATATATTTTTTGTTTTTCTGGCGTATAATGTAGTTCATTTCAACAGCTTGTATCTGAAAAACAAAACCTGTTCCTTCCTTTTTTTATTTTATTTTCTATTGTATGTTTACAAGCAAAATCTTAATATAAAATTTATAAAAAAAACACGTTGAGTAGTTAATTACGCAACACAAACCAAACTTACAATGTACTACATATTATATTGTAACTGTTGAATTTTCTACTGAAGTGATTTCAACAAAAGTAATCCTTGCTTTTAAGGATGAAGTAAAAACGTGTTTTGTATTACAGAAGTATTGCAAAACAAATGATTCTTAGTAAGTATATCTATTTTAAAACTGATTTTTTAAACACAAGAAAGAAGGTTACAAATCCCGTTTAAAAATACATTTATGTATTGTGTTTTGAATTTAAAAGAGGGACGAAAGATACCAAAGGGACAGTCAAACTCGTAAATCTAAAACAAACTGACAACGCCATGGCTAAAAATGAAAAAGACAAACAGAAAAACAATAGTAAACATGACACAACATAGAAAACTAAAGAATAAACAACACGAACCCCACCAAAACCTAGGGGTGCTCCGGAAGGGTAAGCAGATCCTGCTCCACATGTGGCACTCGTCGTGTTGCTTATGTGATTACAAAATTTTAATCCGGTAAAAGGTCTAATTAAATTTCCCGAAAACTTGAATTTATTTGCCTTTAAAAAAAAAAGAAGGTGAGTGTAGGTTGATACTACAAAAATAATGTTCGAAAACCCATATAGTTAACACCATTAAACCACGACAGGGTCAACGAAAAATCCGTAAAAACAATCATAGTCTTTTACGAAGTAAGGGGTGATTGATTATGTGTCCGTTGCAAAAGATTTCAACCAATAGTTATGTAGAGCTATAAGTTTGATTTTGTAAAACAGAGGTTTTGTATCCGAGTGCATAAATGGCAATTGCCTGATTTATTAGGGAATTTGTGGCTTACATTTTGTTTTTAATTTTTACTATTATCAAATATAATGAAAAACGAAACATGTGAAAATCGAATATCTAACTCGTTGTCTTTCTTTCTCCAATACTTGACTATCTGACAAATATACTGCTAGGTAAGAAATAACATGATTAAAAACAATAAAATTATTTATGAGTAAAAAGAGTTGTATATTCTATAAATGCTACGTCCTGTTAAAAAAACAAAGTCATTCTAGATAACTAGTTTGTACGCTCGACTCGCGTTTTGTCAGCAAACGTCTTTAAAGTTTGAAATTGTGTCGCCAGAAATCAAATATCGTTACAATTGCATAGGGCTAAGTTGATTTGTCGTAAACTTCAGAAGTCGTGCTTTGGTCGTGACTTTTATATGACATATATGAATAATCTCCTTCAACCGCTGAAAAAGACGTGTCATATAATTCGCTTCCATAATTGTGATTTCTTTTCACAATGGCTGCGCTATCGTATGTAGGACCATCTTCATTTTGATGTACGCCATGACTATGGTACATATTTTCTGTCGGACAAATTGTTCTATTTTGTTTATCATGTAAAACATCATATTCTTCATCTGTTGCGTCATTATATGTATTGTTCATATTTTCTGGTTTAGTTAAGTTGTTTACAACGGAATATGCTGATGTGCCCGTTTCACAAATTGCATTTATCTCCCTATTTCTTGTAGTAGTTGAATCTGGGTTGATTTTCTTTGAAAACATCAAATTGCTAGTTCGGCCTTTTTGAAATGCATCAGATGGTTTCAAGTTTCCCTTTGACCTTAAACAAAAAATATTCATTTAACTAACAAAACTTCATCTACAATTGAATAAATTGATAAAAAAAAGGAAAAAGGAAGAAAGCAAACAATTGAAAATTTACTGTATTTGGATTCCTGAATGATTTTCATTATAGTTGTAAACCACTGTGCTTAAATAAGTATAGATCCTTTTGTGCCAGGATGTGGTCCATCTTTTCCAATTGCATTCGTGCCATGTATGGGTATCTTTTTTTTTGTCGTCATATTAACTATTTTTATACTGCAACTAGTTGTGATATATCCTAAATAAAGTAACAAAGCTATATTTTGTACGATGTTATTTTTATCATGGAACAATTTCTCCACAATCAGGGGTTCATGAAGGGATGAAAATAAGTTTTACATTTGTGTTACGATTTGAAAAGCTATCAATGTATTAATTTAAGTTGCAATACAAAAACAATATTAGGTCAATGTCAGAATATATAAACTTTTTGTACTCGGGCGCAAAACTGGGGAAGGGCTCGGTGAAAATGTTTATATTTTCCTGACATTGACCTAATATTGTATATATACTTCAAGTCTGGAAAACTAATAGGATGCATATATTTTTAAAGTAATTCCAATGTTTTGTTAACAATCAACAGATTCAACATGTCTTTTTTTAATAAAACAAGAAAATTGCAACAAATAAAGCTGTTGTGGCTTATTTATCTTTTCGTGGAATGTTTGACGACTATGCAACAACCACTACAAAAAGGTACTGTCCAAACAATTATATTCTGTCATCATCGTCATTCTTCAGTAAAGAATGCTAGAACTATTTTCAGATATCAAAATGTTACTCACCTTAATTTGCATACAATCAATACAGCTGATACAGCAAGTAAAGAACATGCAGCTATAATTCCACCAATAACTGCACCTACGGATGCATTGATAAAGAATAAGTTACATGTAACACTATATAATGCTTACCACGAAAAATTTAATTCGAATACTTGACAAGCATGAAATCGGATATAGGTGTATACTAATGAGATGGCAATCCTATTTTACTATATACGTGTAGAAACAAACAGTTTTTCAACAATATACAACCGACTGTAAATTCTAAATCAAAATTTTCATCGCTAAGATCAAATAAATACAAAATACTTTTCAAAATATGGCTATTTTTATTTTGAATTTGAAACTAAAAATACTAAAACAAACTTGTAACTGAAAGAAAGACACAGTTCAGTTCAGTTCAAAACATAAGATATGTAATGCGTTTGCTTTTAGAAACATTGCATCTAAATAATCCAACCCGACGTAGATATTTAAAACAGTAAATATATTCAATATAATAAATCACCTACATCGTTTACTGGACAATATAAAGTAAGCAATATGCACTTCTCTATATATCTATTCTAACCTGTAAACATAGAGTTATTTCGTTTATTTTCTTTCTCTGCTCTTAACATTGTTTTTGTACTGACCAAGGATGCTGAAATTATATAAATTAAGGGTACAATATATTGATTTGAGACTCTCAGCAAAAAGAAATCAATAACACGTTGTACACAGATCCAAAATTGACATAAGATATCATGTATTATGAAAATTACAATGATTTAACCTTATTCTTAAAAGAAAGATAATTGTATGAATACTGGAAACATGCACTCGCATAGATAGGTAAGGATGTTGTTGTTTAGTACTTTATTGAGACATATTGTGCAAAACCATTGCAATACTCAAGAGCAAATATTGTCTGTAAAGTATGTTTGGTAGCTAAAATGCCCTCACGAAATTATATACCCATATAAAAACGCTGGTTCTTTTTTCTTTAATAATTTTTTTTTATGCTGCTTATAATTCAAATGCAAAATAGATATGAATAGTTTGAGCTAGATTGTAAAGCTTACTAGAAGTTCAAAGGCTGCTGATGGTTTAGAAGTTAAAAAGAAACGTTCGAAATGTATCATTTTTATAGTTTTCACTAAAAACTATGATTTCAATTACAAAATACTTCATTGTTACAGTTCTTTTTGTTGGAAGATGGGGCGATTTTATAGTTACAGATTTACTGTGGACTTAACTAAGAATCAGTTTGTTTACCATTGCATTCTGGGTATTGCTAGATGATTATCAATTAAATACAACGCTTACCAGTTGAATGAAAACTGTTTCCATCATTTCCAGTTGAGAACAATGAATCTGGTGGAGTGTTAACATTTTCATCCTGGTTTTTGGTGAATGTAAACAAAGGGCTTTGTGTTCTAGTCTCTGTATCTATGGTGGTATCTGTTATATAATTAAAGCAGATAAAACATTATTTGATGTAGTTATAAATGGCGATAATGTCAACAAAAACGATACAAATGGATCGAGACAGACACTTAATCAATTGATCAAACAAATGAACCTGAAGCAAAACTTATCAGATGCATCTATGATTTTCATTTCTCATGGCAACTGTTGATATGTAGTACTAGTGTATGAGTCTTGCCTTCTCAAGACTTGAACCAATGTATAGCTGACTACAAATTGAGAACGACAACAGAATCGTAGTGATGTTTGGATATGAAACAATTGATTACGTTAAGTAAGATACGAATGTTCAGGTGTTACACATGATTCTAAATTTCTATTATGTAGACAAAACTCAAATTCATATTCATTTACTTGGTCTGAGACATGTCCTTGAGTCCGGATACAGATACATGCAAGAGGCTCATCCAGTCAATGCACTCTTCTATACAATTCCCAAGAATATACCACTGAATAACTTCCTCTTGAATTCGGACAGAGAAGAACATAAAATATGACAGCGTTTAACATGTTTAGTAGTGCTCTATCTTCCACTAACCTAGGACCGTACAAACTAATAAAAACAGTCGACAAGAGCAAATCTCAATTGCTTGATACAAATAACAAACACATAACAACAAACTCAACTAACCAAAAACACGTAAGACAAAAATCTCATTTTGAGAGATCGCTGTTACTGGAAGCCAATAACAACTAATCCGCAAATCATCAATCAATGTATTTGTTCATTTCAAAATGAATAGTTTTTCCGATAAAACAATTATCACAGTACCAACCTTTATACCTTTAATGTTTATTTAAAGGGTCAATTAGTACAGATATGAACCAGGGTTAGTTATTTACCAAATATTCTTTACTAAATTTAAGATTGCATAGCTATACAATTTTCAAATCCGTACGATTTTGTTTTCCATTTTGAATTGCTAAGAGACAAATAATTGTGATTTGGATAGTTTGAATTTCATTTGGTCAATGGCGCAATATAACTTGTTTGTTAGTGCACTTGTTTTTTGTCTGAGATACAAATCAATCAAGGGAATTTAGATGTAAACCCATGTCCTGGTTAAATCCAAATAAACAATGATGAAAGTTTCCAAAAATTCCTGCGTCCTATTTTGCGCATGTTAACCGTTTTGTAATTTGTTTACCGTACACAAAACCGATTAAATGTGTTGCTGTATCTGCTGTATCACGTAACACAATGTCATGGACGTTAGACAATTATCTTTTAATGTTTGTTCTGTTAGAATAGATCAATGCAACTTGTATAAGTATAAATATACAAAAAAAACAACTTTGTTGTCAGTTTGAACTAGCTGCTATCATCTATGCATGCTATGCGTCACGTTGTTGGTTCGCTCAAAATTTCAAGCACCCGGCTTAGCAAAACGTTGATCGAGTCTAATTATTAAATGTATGTGACCACGTGTTTATTAATTAGTGTAATGCTAATATCTCCTATTTGCGAGCAGTAAGGTATCAACAAAAATCTTGGATAAATGAATTATCTAAAAAAAATAATAAGAATAGTCCATAGGTAATCTGAATAAAAACATTTAAGTTATTCAATCCACTTACTTGCTTTGCAAATATAAACATTTAGATTTCTTTTACATTCTTGTTCTGTCATATTTAATATTGTGTTTCCGTTTACTGGAATAAATATTCCTGTAAAGCAACGTTGGGGTTGCTGTTCAAAATCTGTATAAAGTATATGAAACGCATACAATTTTAGTGATTACAATATTAGACATTCTCATCATTAACTTATATCTGTTTTTGACCTACTGGGCAAAACTCATTAAAAAAACTGTTCATACAATATAGATTATGATTTCATTCAAAATAAGACATATAAAAAAAGGGGAAGCTAGTTGTGCGAAAGTCAAATATCTTTTAGTGTTAAAAAACTAAGAAAGCCATGGCAAACCAAAACGTAAACAGACAAAAGTAGGATTAAGTCACAATTAGCTACACTAAATATTGGGCAACAAAAGAACCCTTTCAAAAACTATATCGGATGTTCTCTCAAAGATTAATCAAATCATGCCACTTATACCAACTGTCTTATAGCATATGCAAGTACATACCCGGTGATAAGTCTCGCTCCTTGATAACGTAATCTAGACAAATATGACGAAGGTTGTGGTTACGACAATAGTAACATATCCGTAGTTATATGTGTTATTTATGCTCGTACTATTTTTTAAATTATTATTTTATTTCATAACCCCGGGACAACATGTAGATAACATGAAATGTAACTGTCGTAATAGTAACTTTTGTGTATAATGAAAACTGGAAGTAGTAGATTGGAAAAGAATAATCAACGAGCGATTATATTTGCCAGGTTGAAATGTTTCCAAATTTACCACTACTTATTCAATACCCTTATTTGTACCATTTTCCCGCTAAAAGAATAACAGATTATTAATGAAGAATTTCATTAAATTAGTTGTGTAAATCTTTTGAACTGAGATTTGCTGTGCGCATTGCTATGTGATCGTGTATTCTACATTGGCTAGATGTACATGTATAGAGGGGAGAGGGGAAATATCATATATTCAGCAGTATAACAGTGTCATTGACGCCTCGCACACCGGTGTTATACATCAACTGTGTTTGAAGCAGTCAACCGGAATTCTAGTTTTAAATGGATTTTTGGCAAGAGTTTTTAACATTTTTTTCTCTCCGTCTTTGCCATTTTGACCACAACGAGTTTGTCACTCTATATTTTGATACTGCTTTATAATTATTTTGCTTTGTTGTTACTGTTAAATTGTTATTCAGATCATATGTTTGACTGGTCGATATTGACGTACGATTTAATAATTTCTTTAGCACCCGAATGAAAACAAAACGATACCCGTCATCCACATCAATTCAAAACCTAAACAAACGATTATATAGGTTGAGAGAAAATAAGCCGAATGTGAGACACCAGCACAATGTGTAAGCGCATTAAGAATAAAAATATATCATTTATTATATATCAGCAGTTGTAAATGAAGGTCAGGCAAATATCGAATTGATATGACCTTGATTTGAATAAGACGTTGGTTTTTGTATGAGTAGTGACACTCTGTAATATGTCGGGGGAAAAAGAAAACGTCATACTGACTGTACAGATATTGCGCCCTTACTCTTACTTCAACACACTTAACTTTTCCAGAAGCTGAATATGTAGTTTATATCCTTTCTATCGATACACTGTTTTGTTTCAATATATGTTTCGTCCTGAACATGCATGAAATATTTGCTACTTGAAGCCAACAATCACATCTGTTACTGCATAAAAAAAAAATTAAGCGTGGTTGATACTTCTTTCTTAGTTACTAAACATCAACGATACATTTAGAAACACTAATCTATAATGAATATACTATATCTGCATTTCCTATTAATTTTCTAAAACCTGCGTAAAGTACTTTCAATATGATTTTGATAAAACTAAATAAAGTTAAATAGATGGATGGTATTTCATCGGTAAGTTCTAAATTCGTGCCTACGTAAAACTGTATTGTTATGATCGTACACGATGGTTTTGATGTATAGATTCTGCGTACTGATGTTGTTTATCATCTTAACAACGTGTTTTATAGTTCTTTCATTTGTCTTTGTTCTATTATTAATATTACTTTTACTGTTGAATGGTTTCATGTGATATCCGTTTCATGTGGCTCGGTACTTATACATCTCGTCAATGTGTTTGTATTGGCTTTCATTTTTTTGTGGTTTGTTTTGTATTTGCGACTTTTTGTATTTCTTTTGTTCTTATAACGTGACTCTGTACTTTAAAAGATCCCATCAATATGATATTGTTCTATTATATGTCATTATGATATATTTCTATTATGAATTACAATATACGTTGAACCACAAACGTCAAAATCATTCAATCGCGTAGTGGAATTAACTATTTTTGGATTCTTATAAATTCTACATATAACTTTTGGACTAGTTTAAATCTCGGTCTATTTCTTTAATTTATTCCTACATACTTTTGATTTTTTAACCCTGTATGCTAACATTCCCATGAAAATTTTAAAATTGTTTGTACGCACATTGAACGACAAATTTATGTGACGTATGAAATTTTCTGACGTCAGACACTCAAATCAATAAATGTGTTCGTAGATAGTAGATGTTTTTGTGTTCTGTTAAATTGTTCCTTTTAAAATTGTTAAACGATGATGACTGATGTACCCATATTTTGACTATTTTATTTATTGTGTCTGTTTATTTAACGCATCAATGTAAAAATATCGGAAATTGATGAGACTGTCATTAAAGTGAGAGGGTTAGCGCTATAGAACCAGGTTTAATTCACCATTTTCTACATTTGAAAATGCCTGTACCAAGTCAGGAATATGACAGTTCTTGTCCATTCGTTTTTGATGCGTTTTGTTATTTGATTTTGCCATGTGATTATGGACTTTCCCAATTGATCTTCCTCTAAGTTCAGTATTTTTGTGATTTTACTTTTTGTTATGATCGTACATTGCTTCAAATTATAAAATTCAAAATATTCAAAATGTTGCTTTCAAACGTTTTTATTGGCAATATTTTGATTGAAGACTATGATCTCGATCTTTTTTGTTTTCTACCTTAAAAGAAGGTAAAACAACTACAGAACTTCGAGGATGATTCTAAATGGAAAATTCCTAATCAAATGGCAAAATCAAAAGCTCGAATAAAAAATCCGGGAATACACCATAACGTCACATTCCTGACTTAGCATAGGTATTTTCCAACGTAGCAAATGGTGGAGTAAAACTGGTTTAATAGCTGGATAAACCACTCACTTGTATGAGAGTCGTATGCAATTACTTTAAATTGACAACTAAGTGTGGATCAAACAAACAGACGATATATTTAATAAATGTAAAAAAATATGGGTACAACAGTCAATATTGTGTTATAATATTCATAAAAAATAGATTTACACGGTATTATTCATCTGTTGGAAATATTATTATTCATGAGGTGCAATGTTTTTACCTGCACGGTCCTCTATGTAATACTTAGATTGACTGAAATAATAAAATGAAGGTAAGTGAGTCCTTTGATAGCCTGAAGCACATATGTTTTTAGTTTGTCAATTTCAAATTTATTTAAGGAAACATGCATCAGTTTATAACACAAGTCAGAACATCTTTGACGACACAAAATGTGTATGAGGACTTATAAGAGGTCTCGGAGTTCAGTGATTTGAGCATGTTGGTAAATAAAGATTAGCCTGATCAAAATGTTGTAAGTGATAGCAATGTGATATTAAGGAGTGTCGTAAACAATTTGTCAGTTTTAGTTAGACAAATGCTTTTTGGTAGGGTAATATATAAGAATTCACCTTCAACGTTGATGATTTCAATCTCCTCACGAAAGACATTTGTCCAGGAAATTTGCCCTTCAAAACCACTTTGTTTGTCTATCATTTGACAATAGTTGGAAGATGGTAGTAATCCGTTTCTTTTCATGCAAAAATCGAAGATGCCGGAATAATCTAATGCCCACTTAAATCCTAAGTCTTGGTGTATTCCTAAAACTATAAAACATTATGTTCTCATTAAAACGTTTAAAATGAAATTGTGTAGCATGAGCTCAAATGTACAGCATGTATAATTCATATCAAAATTTTCAGGATCGAAACCCCAGAGCTCTTACTATGAAAATATGTTAACATGTTATATTTTAACAACAATCCTTACTTAAATGTTTTAGGCCGTCTTGTGGTTTAAATCAAGACAATTTTGACAGCCTTTACTATATTTCAATGTTGGTTACTTTTTAATGGGATTTTCGAGATATTACTGTCAATTAAAACAACACTTTATACATAACATGCATCCTAAGTGTTTTTCGTGGATGCCGTCATCCTGACCAACGTGAACTTTACTAGGATATCGTCGGTTTGATTTTACATATGCGTTTGAATGTCCGTTTGGTATCATTCAACTCTCATATACGACATAAAAACGTAATGACTAAAAATAGTTAACAATACTCGTTCCCTTCAAATAGCTCAACACAATTATTGTATGCACAATAATTGCACTGTTGAGTTATTAGGATGACGTGAAAACTTTTAAATTGCATTCATGACTAATTCAGAAAGTATTACCACATCTTCCAACTATGGTGTTGTTTACTGAACTGCAACGTCTTCCTTCGAAGTTATTACCATTTGCAGTATTCATTTTACAATTTCCGCAACATATCGTTGAGCAGTGTCCGGG
This sequence comes from Mytilus galloprovincialis, assembly GCA_037788925.1. Classification (NCBI taxonomy): domain Eukaryota; kingdom Metazoa; phylum Mollusca; class Bivalvia; order Mytilida; family Mytilidae; genus Mytilus; species Mytilus galloprovincialis. Next base: position 16,485,835 of record CM075339.1, read on the forward strand.
ATCTGATGATTTACTTACCGTTCCATTATAATCTTCAAAAAAAACATGAACACTTTATCAATTGCTCTTACATTCGAAAACCTGATGATTTTGTTTTTCGAATATTCAATATTTAATTTATTATTTTAGATCTTTCTTAAAACGTTTATAACGTTTGTAAGTCAATCAAGATTAATAAAACCTTTTGCATTTCGATTCCGGTAGCAGTTACAAGTGTTTGAGAATGGGTGGCGTATTTTGCACATTTGAACTATAAACGTATTGTTTGACTCTATTGTGAATGTAGAGTTCATATGTATATATATTAACAATATTCATTAGTTTAGTATGTTAATTGGTAAAGTCGTCCTCATATTCACTCCTATATTTGGAAAAGGCTCTATTTAAAGCCCAAACAATTACACAATACAATTTAAGCACGAATATGTTTTCCTTCAAATCAGAAATTAAGAATATGAATCCAGATTCAAAAATTGTTTGCATCATGTTTTCAAACTTTTGGATAATATTGAAGTTTTTATTGAAATATGCGACAATTCAAAGTTTGATATGAAAGTAATTCAATATAAATGAAGCACTCACAAGTTTATACTCCTTTCATAACACTCAGTTAAGTAGCGTTTGTACAAAATGTAGTAGGAGTCAGACTGCGTATACCTTATTACGTTTGCGTTTGACCTAAGATATAGTGAGCCTTTTAGACAACTAATTGTATGTCTCTATTTTTGCTCCGTTCACAGAAATCGTGCGAACACGCTTCGAAAAAAATGTCATAGTTTTACTGTATGAGTTGAACTTTTTTTTTATACTTGCTAGTTAGTCGATTATCCACTGGAGGTCAAAAGACGATGATGTTGTTCATTAAACAAAACATGGTGTTAACTCGTACAGGTTTTAATTCTACGGTAAAAGAGTGGTGAAGTGTTACATGATTAGAAGAAAACGTAGTAAAGCCATCACAGAAAACAATATACAGTCTGAGTCACCGACACAGACTCTTACAAAAATGTGTATAAAAAGTCATAGATATAAGTCTATTTATAATAACTCACTTCTATAAACGAAAAAATGTATTGAGTTGACACACTGCTTTATATCTCGTTGTTGAAGTTCATCCATCCCATTGGGCAGACAAACACAATTGTGTGTTTGGGTCTGAAAGATAAATAAGCAAAACATGTATTCAGTGTGATTGTAGACCCTTTTCGATAAGATTACTTTATATCTTTTACATATGGCAAAAGAAAATTGTTTAAAGTGTTTTATGTTTATTTTTAGTAACGATAATTGTTATTGCGAAATAATCATTTTTTTATAAAATAAGATATTACCTACATTACAATAAATAATGTTTATAAGTATAAATGGCGAATTATGGCAGCTTTGTTTGGGAGACTTCGTAACAGCATTCTGTTACAATTACTTCTTGGTTGTATTGTAGACCTGTAATATTATGTTGTCATTTCAATGTTATATTTAACATTGCCATTAAAGTGCGAGGTTTGGCATGCCACAAAACCAGGTTCAACCCGCCATTTTTTTTTTTTTAAATGTCCTGTACCAAGTCAGGAACATGGCCATTGTTATATTATAGTTCGTTTCTGTGTGTGTTACATGTTAACGTTGCGTCGTATGTTTTCTCTTAATTTTGAGTGTAAATTCACATTGCGATAAGACGTGTCACGGTACTTCATGTATTTGGTTTTGATGTTTTATTTTTTTTCTCGTGGGATTTTGTCTGATGCTTGGTCCGTTTCTGTGTGTGTTACATTGTAGTGTTGTGTCGTTGTTCTCTTCTTATATTTAATGCGTTTCCCTCAGTTTTAGTTTGTTACCCCGATTTTATTTTTTGTCCATGGATTTATGAGTTTGAACAGCGGTATACTACTGTTGCCTTTATTTATACTTACGTCCCTAATAAGCTTTTTGTAACCAAAATAACTTCCCATGTTTTCAGAATAGCATTTATGTTGACAATATCCAACCGATGCTACTGTTGAAATTGAGTGAATATGATTTCCCGCAATTTGGAAACATCCTTTAAAAAAGTATGTAGAATTATTTGATTGTAATGTGATTACACTATCTATTCACTTGTGGTATGTTAAATAATGCAAAATGTGTTTGAACTTTCAAAATATGTAATATTGTCCTTGATTTTTGGATTTTTTTGTCGGTGTTCATTTTTATATTTTTATCCGACTGTTGTTAACAGGTAGAAAAAATTGAAATTAAGACATTTAGAAGAGATTGTTAAAGTATCCATGCAGAGGTTGGCTTTTTATATTGACTTTTTTTTCCAAGCTTCATTTGTGAGAAACCCACGATGGTAAAGATCGTTCATCTCGTTGTTAATTTAAATTAATATGTTACATACTAAGAGATCGTGAACAGCTAATGACCTTTCTAAACCACTTGATGTCAGCACCTGTTTTCGTTTGTTTGTGTTACGTATGTTGTCACAAAATTATATTCCATCAATAATCTTTTTTGTCTTTTGTTAGGATACCGTCTGTTCTTATTCACTTCGGTGTTAATTGCCTACTCGGTATCGTCATTCGTCTTTAATACTATATTTTACTCTTTACACTTTACAAATGAAACTAGTCTATACTTTTAAAATGTTCTTATAACCATGAACTTAGTCGAATCTCCATTTTATTTCGATTTAAAAAAAAACGACAACACTAAAATTAAAAAAACAAACTTAGAAGAAGTTACTCTGACAAATTGAATTATAAATCTGTACTTCGGTATAGAAACAAATCATTTAATATAAATTTTCTCCAATACTATATAACAATAAACATATAGTGTTAAATGCTGAACAAGCGTTCCAAAAACGATTCTGATATATGATTTTTCACCATATTTTCAAAGACCAATGAAAGCAGAAAAATGTATTTCTCCTTCATACTAGTTATATGCATAATATTGTCCAAATACATCTCGGCAAAAGTGGCGTAGAGTAAGACTATTGACGGTTAAGATGCACTGCATTTTCTCAGATTATTTTCAGTTTAATATTTTAAACGATTTCGTTGTAAACATATTACACACTTTAATTGACCTTTAATTGTGTCAATATGCTTTATTACTTGCGCTCATTTGATTAGTTGATTGAACACTTAATATCACGACTCTAGCAGAAATATTAATTTCTAATTCACAATCTAACGAAAATTTCATTTAAATATTCATATTTGTTAAGCCTTGAACATTGATGGAGAAGAGTTTAGTAAAACATATGTTTTCTTCGAAGTCTAAGTATATCAATCCAGTAAAACCAATGACCCGTATATAATATGGAATATAAAGTATATTTTCGTCATTTCAATGATAAGATTTGATGCAAACGAAAATAGGTTGAATGTATAGTCTGTAAAAATATTTTTCAATCATTTTTATGTCAGTGTTTCTATGACTATTTCTGTTTTGGTGAAAATAATAAAATACCGTTCGTTGTGTCTGATTTATTTAAACTGGATACGAATAAGAATTTAATGTGTTTTTCATTTTTGTATGCAATGTTGTATTGGTTTGTCTTTTCCCCCTACCATTGCTCAAATTGTCTCTATTCATTCATCTGACAAATTGTAGTTACCTATTATTTCAATCCATCGTGTTGGTAATCTGTAAACAGCCTTTCCTATCCAAAATTCGTGTTCATTAGGAATGCCACTTTCCCTAAGATATTTATCTCGGTTCTCTAAGCCATGAGGTTTGCATGCATATTGTGCGCGATCCCATGTTATGCCGTACAAATCCGTGCGGAGTGATTCTTCTGATGATTTTACTTAAGAATAAAAAAATGTGGTAAGATTTAGAATACCTATCAATAGAAAACTTTTCGTATTTAAAGATTTATTCATATAATTATGTCTGCAGTGCCATGCAAAGCATGCCCCAAAGCAGATCTCAACGTCAAACTCACAATACAAAAATAAAATCAATACAATTGATATAGGTCAGTGGAAGATATAATGCTTAGCTTTTAGTGTTGCTTGCATAAAACAAACGCATCAATAATGAGGAAACTTAATATTTAAAAAAAAAATGTATCTGCTCCGTGTAATTCATGTCAACATCAAAACGCTGACTTATAAATAGAAGGTAGTATCGGACGCTTTCTGACGTGAATTGTAAATGCATATATGCGCACATCAACATATTATTGTTTTCTTTCGTTTGAAGGTTTTTACACTAGTAATTTTTTGGGGCCCTTTATAGCTTGCTGCTCGATGTGAAACAAGACTCCGTTTTGAAGACTGTACCTTGACCTATAACGGTTTACTTTTATAAATTGTGACTTGGATGGGAGTTGTCTCATTGGCCCTCATGCCATATCTACAAATATCTATATAAATTAAATGATGGAAATTTACAAACATGTATGACTAATATATCTATCAATTCGAAATGAATATAACGCAATAACAATATGTACGACCTTCATATATATACTGAAAAATATCTTAAAAAAAAACGAATGCGGGAAATATAACATTGATATGCTGTCGGAAACTATTAACTATAATCATAACATTTATCGGAAATCAAAAGTTGATTTATATTGTTTTTTTCTATATTGAACAAGGAAGTCTAAAGTTCACGTGTACTACATTTTTGAACGAGTTTTTTTTCTAAATAAGGAAATCACACGTATTTCCAACCTATTTGTTCAATGTTAAAATTTAGAATAACTATCATTGTAAAATGAAACATCTATTGATCCCGAAGTTCCTTTTAAAAAGTCAGAACACCAAATACAAAATAATTAGTTGAACTACGTATTTATGGTCGTGTATGTATTCTCTTGCAATTACTCAAATTTTCATATTGCAGTCAAACCCATTTTCTTCAATTACTGGCCAGTGCAGAATTGTTTATCATTTTGATTGGTGATAACATGTTTACACTACAAAGCTATAAAACCAGGTTTAATACATCATGTTATGCATAAAAATGTCTGAACCATGCAACAATATGACAGTAGAGTTATTTTCCATTCGTTTGATGTGTTTGAGCTTTTAATTTATCATTTATGAATAGAAGTTTCAATAGAGGTGGGAGAAAACCTATCTGGTAAAGAGAATTTGTAACGAATGCACTGAATGGTTCGTTTATCAAACTTTTTTCCCAAAAATATTTCAAAAATATTTACAAATATCTATTTGCCAACATCTTGAATAATTGAATATTTGCAATTTTAAACCTTATTTTATAGATCAATAGAATGGCATTATTTAGGAATCATGTTCAGACAATTTTCTCATGACTTTACCATGAAATCAAACTGTACATATCAAAATGCTAAAATAGCAAGATATTTTCCTAGATGTAGGTACATAGAAAACAGATGAACATTTTATACACATGAATTTAGCGTATTCTTTTTAAAAGTAATTTTCTTGGTTTTATTTAGTGATTTCCTTTTCACATGAAATCAAACTGTACATATCAAAATGCTAAAATAGCAAGATATTTTCCTAGATGTAGGTACATAGAAAACAGATGAACATTTTATACACATGAATTTAGCGTATTCTTTTTAAAAGTAATTTTCTTGGTTTTATTTAGTGATTTCCTTTTCACAGGATTCAACAGTTGAATTCCCAACTTCAATAACTCAATGTTAACTTATTTAAATCATAGTAGGTTATATCCCTTTGTAAAAGAAAACGTTATTAATTAAAACAAATGTCTGTTAAGTTTTGATCACAACCATTTTTTTTTAAACAATTAAATAAAACTTCTAAAATAGACATCTACGTGTTTTAAAAAGACAACGTTATCTTTTTAACAATCAATATTGACTGTATATTTTCAACTTTAATTTTATAATGACAAATAAAATCATTTTCAAAGACATTAAATCAATAAGATACTTTTAAAAACGCATCCTGAAGTCGACTTATTCTTTAAGTGAAAAGGTGAAAATTCAAACATTGGTTTAAATATTATCTGATTTAAAAATTTATCAGTAAGTAATGTTTTATGCTTAACATGTTTATAGTCATAAATAATATACTTTAATTTGAAAAGTACTTTTCGGATACGATTTTATATTACACAAATATATTAGGCTTTCCTCTGTTTATATATTTTTTTTTTGTTATTCAATGATGAAATAAGGAACATTGAAAACACAACCATTTGGGTCTCGTTCTATTTATATATTGGCATTAGGATTGTGCCTGATATTCATATGATGGAGACAAAATCTTTCAATCAGTTTGATTGAGGTCTGAAACTGGCATGTCAGTAACTGCTAGTAGTCTGTTGTTCTTTCTGTATTATTGTCAATTTGTATAATTTATTTTATTACCTCTTCTGACATCGAAGTTGGACTTCTCCTTAACTGATTTTTACTTTGCATATTGTCTATATTGACTTAAGTAATAGGGGAAGATATTCTGACGGATTCTTACACCTGTCGAAAGTCAGGAGCCTCTGGCATTTGTTAGTCTTAAATGATTTTTAATCTTAGTTTCTTGTGTACTATTCGGAGTTGAGTATGACGTTTATTATCACTGAACTAATATAAATATTTCTTTAGAGCCAGATCAAGGACGCATCCGGGTGCGGGAGTTTTCTCGCTACATTGAAATCCCATTGGTGGCCTACGGCTGTTATCTGCTCTAAGTTCGGGTTGTTGTCTCTCCGACACATCCTCCATTTCCATTCTCAATTGTATTCTTTACCTCTCTGTTCCTTGTTTTCCAAACTTATACATATACAAATCAATTACTTATGTGCCAACAAATATCTAAAACTTATTTGGATTCCAGCCGTTTCAAAAACAAAACCTTTGGAAGTTGTAATTGCTGTTTGTTATCAAACCTGTAGCATTAAGTTGTAACAGCAGAGTATATAGGTCACCGATGAGTTAAAAGCAATCTTAATGTAAACAAATTGCACTGTAAGAGATAATTTCGATCTTTTTCAATGCTATAAACACTTTAAAAGTCATGTGGGGCAAGAACAAATCGATACATTTGTTGAATTTGGATGTAAGGCGTCGTCTGATTGGCTGACGTCGATTTGTTTATCAGCCCATAGACATGTGAACGCGACGTCATCAGCGGTTTTACATGATTTGCTCCAATTTTAAATGGAATTAAGAATTAAATTAGAAGACATGAATGTAATATTGGTTCTGCCTATTCGAAAAAATACATTAATAATATGGTGCACACTTTAAATAACACGCTCCGCGGGTTGTTCAGTGTGCACCACATTTTTATGTTATTTCTTCATAGACAGAAAAATATTACAGTCATTTCTTAAGTAATAACTAATAGACTAAGTGTAATAAATAAAATTTGTAATGATGAAAAATGCTTAAAAATTAACTGAAAGTTTTGTATACTCGAGCCTTTTTAATATTCTTAACAAACAATTGTTGATATTAACACAAGTATATTAACAATGTGTTACCATACGTTATATCATTTAGAACCGTTGATATCCATTCGTTTGATCTGTTTTAGCTTCTAATTTGCCATTTGATAAGAAACTTACCTTTTTGGAATTTTCCTCGCAGTATTTTTGTGATTTTACTCTATCATGCTTATGCATGTTATGTTAATTGATCATTAAATAGTTCTGCATAAGTTATATGTATCGGTGATCCCATGATGGTGTACTAACATGGTGAGAAGACGGTCTCGGGTCTATCTCTTGTCAGCCAAAGGTTAAGGATAGCCTGAAATCTAGTAAAACATTATGCTTATATGTTTTACAACTTCTGCATACAAGTGAACCACAGTACCATTGATCATATCCAGACAATCATTTTATATTTGGTATGAGTCTTAAATTATAATCCTGGTACCTTTGATAACTATCTTAAATAAACACAAGTCTATACGTTTATACATATCAACAGTTTATTGATAAAACAATATATTGTTGAAGTTCTATGTTTCGTACGGTTAAGTTCATTATAAAATTGATTGTACTTTAAACGGAGATGCTGAAGACACCAAACGGATATTCAAATTTATTAATGGAAACAAAACTGACAAATCCACGACAAAATATAAGAAACGACGAAAAGAGAAACAACAGTCTACAACACACAATATATATAATTATCGACGACTGTGTAATATAAATTCCTCCAAAAACCGTGGATGCTCTCTTCTGATCAATAATACAAGTGTAGATGTATTGAATTGTAATCGTGGTGTTATATTATGTATATGTCGTGTTAAACATGCAATTTTCGTACAGAAAATAACATGTACAACTTTTTTGGTATATGTTACAATTTGTACAGTGCAAAATTACAAGTTATAACATGTGCAAAAGTAACTCGATTATGATGTAAAAAATGTAATATGTATTTTACAACTAATCACTACCCTGAGTGATTAGTGGATTGTAACAGGGAACATCAGGAGGAGCTTGGACTCCTGAATGATATTGTAGCAAGCCAATATTTGAAATAAATATTTATTTTTGTTGTTAAAAAAAATAATAACTTGAGCATTGGTAATACTATAGTGTTTTCCCCGGTCACTCCCCATGGTAGGTGGTGGTGTAACCGTGTTTAACTACCAGGGGTTTTATGACACTATGTCCACATAGGTCAGCTGATTTGTATATAGGTAATCGGTAGTCACCCTGGCGCCTCAACAAAATATTATAGAATACTCTGTAGCCAAAGTAATGCCACAAATTAAAAATGTATATTTTAGTAATGAAAATGTAAATACAAGTTGCTGTAATAAAATGAATGTTTAATTAAAAAAACAAAACAAACAAAAAAAAAAACAGTTCTAATAGAAAAAAAACTCAGGACTATGACAGTTGTCATTTATTCGTTTTGATGTGTTTTATCATTTAATTTTGCAATTTAATTAGGAACTTTCCGTTTTAGATTTTCCTCTGAGTTCAGTATTTTTTGTGATTTTACAGGGCCTTTTCTGTCCAAGGCTCCAGCTGATACCTAGAAAAAAACACCCCAAAAACTAGATCAACTGTTCAGCTGTACCATTCGAATTCCGTTCACTGATATGGGCCATGCTGTAAATAATGCATTCTCTTTAGCTTTTGATTATTGTTCATTATTATTTAATAGATTTCAAACGTGCAAGTTAATTATACTTTATCTAAATTAATTTTCAAATTGTGTACAGGTTAAAACTATTTTTAAACAATATTTTGTTCATGTTATACTATGTCCGAGGTACCTTTGTACAAGTTATAACTTGTACAATAATTTGTTGTATATTCATGTACGAATTTGCATTTTGAAAACGACATATATAGTAACGGGATGCACTTTAAATACAATTTATTTATTCATACATTATCAAACAAATTTTGATTCGAAACAGTCTTTTTTTTTAACAGCTCTAAAAAGACGGAACATTGAAATATTTCATGTATTTACCACTGTGATAAGTTAATCAAATGATTGCAATTATCTAACTTGCCTTTATTGAAAGTTTTATACTGTTTATCAGTTGTTTGTAACTGTACATTGACATGATACCGTATTATCTCAAAAGTTATCGAAAAATGGTAGATTTACCACAAACAAAACGTCTGAACAATTTTACTTTAACTATAGCAAATTTTTCTGATTATTTATCGACAGGCTAAACACGATTGAATAATATATAGTTCAGATAGTTAAAAGTCCTTATGTTTTATATATTTGTTTATCCGAAAGTATGCGTTAGCCTTTTTTGTGTCAAAATCGTCTATTTCAACATGTTTTACTTCACACTGATATCCTATTGAAAGTTCTGTTTTTTATAGTTCTTTAATTCTTTGTACATGTCTTCTTTGTCCAGATATGTAGATAGTCATTCTTATTATCAGTCAGACATGTAGGGACATATTTGTTTTAGACAAGTAATTGAGTCAAGTACTTTTTTTTTTATCTGTTTTGACTTTGTGTTTGTTAATATGAATATTAAGTGCATGAGTGTGCAAATTTGACATTTATTGTCTCTTATCATTACATGTGTGTATTTAGAAAAACAAATAAAAGATGTCAACGTTTCTTTGTAAACTTATCGTTTTAAGAATGTGGGTAATACGATGTTCTTGTAATGGATTTTTCTGTTGCAACCCATGTGACCATTATGTACCTATGTTTCTCTGTTATGTTAGGTTATTCAAATATTATTTCCACTTTCACGTAAAGGTTTTTTCTGTAAAATGAAACATATGAAAATAGTGTTGCTAATATCATTTGTCTTGGAACTAACTAAATCACAGCTTCTAAGTGATGATCTGCAGAATCTCAAGAAGGAACTGCAACAACTGAAGATAGAAACAGGTATTTTTTTGGAATTTTTTGTCATCCATTTCTACAACCCAGTAGTCAGCACTTCGGTTTGGACATTATTGATTGATTGTTGTTTGCGTTACGCTGCATTTGCACAAAAAGGCAGACTAGTCCATATCAATAATATGGTTATTTTATAAATTTACTGTTTGCAACAATATGAATTGTTTTCTTATCACAGGCATTGATAACCATAACCGTATTTGGCAGAGTTTTGGGGAATTTTTGGTCATCAATGCTCTTCAACTTTGTACTTGTTTGACTTTCTAATTATTTTGATCTGGGCGTCACTGCTGAGTCTTATGAAGAAGAAACGCGCGTCTGTGTTATCTATTTCTAAGCCTAATACCTTTTATAACTATTAGCACCACTAGGTCGTTTCGTACCTTAGGGTATCACCAACTCAGTATTCAGCACTTTCGTGTTGACCTAAATATCCATTATGTGGTCAAATTAGAGATTTACTGTTTGCAAAAAGTATGAATTATTCGCAAAAACTAGGGACGTTCTATCCAAGGCATAGATAACCTTAAATGTATTTGACATAACCTTTTTGGAAATTTGGGTCATCAATGCTCCTCAACATTGAACTTGTTTGGCTTTTTAACTATTTTGATCTTGGTGTCACTGATGAGTCTTTACTAGACGAAACTGGCATCTGGCGTATCAAGTTCTAAGCCAACTCCCTTTTATAACTATTAATCCAACTGGGTTAATGTCAATTAGGGTAGACGTTTCGTCCATAAAGGTAACATCAATCCAGTAGCCAGCACTTTGATATTCACCTGAATATCCATTATATGTTCATTTTATAAATTTACGGTGTGCAAAAGTATTTTTATAATATAACTAAGGATTTTCTTATTCCAGGCATAGATAGACGTATTTAGCACATTTTTTTCTAATTTTGTGTGATCAATGCTCTTCAACTTTGTACTTGTTTGACGTTCTAACGTTTTTGATCTAATCGTCACTGGTGAGTCTTATGTAGACGAAACGCGCGTATCAAATAATAAGCCTGTTAACTTTAATAACTAATTACAACAGCATATCAAAGCTATCAATGTCAATGAACACAAGTATCTAAAATGTCAATATACTACATTTCAGAAAATTATCTTGCAATTATATCAGTACAGTTTAGTGCTCAGACAAAGTTAACCTTAAACGGATTTTATGTATTGTGTTTGTCATAAAACTCTTAAACTGTTTCGATACTTTTATTTTTTTCGGCTTTAAAATATATGGCTTGGAGCGTGCCTAATGAAAATAAATCCAGAAAAGCGATTCGGACGCAACAATTTATTTCAAGTGGATTTTTTTTTAGTACGACGTTTATTCCGTACCCATACACATATAAAATCATAACTACTAAACTGTCTGAAGTAGACTATACATAAATTAATAAAATAAATAACAGAAGTACCGAATTTTAAAAGAAATACAAATCTAAAAGACCATTATCAATTGTTAAAACTGTAATCCTAAATACATCACACGAATGGTAAAACACCTGTTACATTTCTGACTTGTTACAGGCATTTACTTAATATGTAAAAAAAGGTTAATAACTACTTGTTATTAAAGCTTTCAAAACCTTTCACTTGTATGACAGTTACATACATTTCCATTATATTAGCAACGATCTGGAACAAAACAATCATGCATAAAACTGACAGAAATAGGGATACAGGTGTCAGATTGTGTTTTAATCATAATCACTTAAAAACCAAATGTGATAACAAAAATATCAGAATATCTTACAAACAAAAAACAGGTGCAACAATGAAGAACAGTGATACAAAAAAAAAAAAACGACCACAGCACAACATCAAATTAACGGGATGATTAAGTACCCAGTCACGTAAAAATGTTATGACCAAGAATAGACTCAACAGTAAAGGCTTCTTATTTAAAAACAAGTAATCAAAGAAGAATATAACACGCAATTAATATGATGAAAAACATCAGTAACAAAAATCTATACTTCAAGTCATCATGTATAATATGTTAGGTTAATACTTATTGGTGTGTGGTTTTAAATGGGCCAAACATTTTTCATCCTAAATGTGGCGTACGTCAATTAATGAAAATTAGATAAAATATGTTTAAGACAGGATCACAACAGCAAACTTAACTTAAGAAGATCACCAAGTTATCTCACGGTTTGAAAGGACACCACTTTTGTAGATCTATATAAAAAGATATTTCAGCAGATAGTCGGTAAATGCTACAAATAATGCAAAAATTCTTGTTACAGGCTTATGTAAACCACTAGATATATTGACTTTTAAATGATATCATTGGAATACTTGACTTAATGATATATCTCTTAAAATTTAAATACACATTAAATTCATATCAGAGTGCAGCATTTCGATGCAGTATAATGCATACCTGTATTTAAATTTAAGAATCTTAAATGACCATATTTTAATCTTGAACAATCAAGACATGTGTAATATTAATCCTATACAGCGACATCATGTATTATTTTCGTCGAGATGCTAGTAAATATAAAAAAAATCCTAGACCATGCTCACTTTACAAATTAACCTTTGGTATCTACGAATATTACAATATTAGGGGAAATGTTTTAATTTGAATCAGCTAAAATATTTGTAATATAGGTCCTTAACAACGAGATAACGTATGTTATTTGCCAAGGTGTAAACATATTAAACCATGTAGATTATTGTGTTTAGTGTTTTGACGAGACTTAATCCGCCACGTCAAACAATCGTTAACTTGTCGTCACCTTTGATTGTTAAAGATAAATTGGGTTGAATCAGAAAAATGGCAATCTTTTTTTTAAAACTATATTAAACATTTCCGTGTTGAAGGCCGTACATTGACCTATAATGGTTTACTTTTTAAAAATTGTTATTTGGATTTAGAGTTGTCTCATTGGCACTCACACCACATCTTCCTATATATATTTCACCAAAAATTGAATCAGATGCGTAAAATATATCCTAGCATTAAATTTTATAATCAATTACAGGATAGCGTTGCAATAACAACTGTAGAATATATTGTCTTATTTTTCTTTGGCATTTAATTAAGGTGTTCATAAGAGTTTGATGTTGTTTTTTGTTTCTTTCAGAAAGTTTAAGATCCAATATGTCCCTTTTGGAGGATGATAATGCAAACCTTCTGCACATAATGGAACGAATGGACCAAAAGAGCAGCGCCGAATTATCAGTCATGAAAAATGACATGCAATACTTGGAACAGGAAAACCAAAAGCTTTCTTCAACAATATCTGCTTTGCAAAACGATGTGCAGTATTTACAACAGAGTATAAAAATTGAAGGAGAATCCTATCGACAGAATTTGTCAACCCTAATGACAAAGGTGTCACATAGCTACACAGTTCTACAACAATTAGTAACAGATGAAAAAGTCGAAACTAACCATTTACAGAATAATATGTCTACGCTACAACTTAAGATGCATAGTAGGTATAATTAAATGGCAAATTCCTATGCTATAAACTTTGGTATTTGTATTATAATAATACAGAATAGCCAAATAAAACCAATTATTAAATTGACAGCGATTTACAATCTATGTTTAATTTATGAACAAACAAAATAGATGCAAATCAAAGGGGATATACCTTGATATTTTAAGTTGGTTTCATGCGGCTTCATTCTATGATATTAGTCTAGCAGTCATGTATATAGACTCTCAAACTGTTTACTTTCATGGGACACTATGCTTAACTTAATATATGTTGTTTCGTATTTTATTTTATTTTCACAGTAATACAAATGTTAACCACTGCCTTTGCTATCATTATAAGCAGCCACTTTTTTTTTGTGAAGTAATTGATTGATGTGTTGTTGTTTAACTTGTTCACATTTTCGGGGCTACATTCTTTTGTGCCTGTTCAAAGTAAGAAGCCTGTAGCTATGTGGTTGTCGTTGTCTGTCATATATTTGTTATGCCGTTTAGTTTTTTAATTGAATTGTTGAATAATGTTAAATCTCGGGGCTTTGTATAATTTCATTTTCTGACATAAAATTTCTCAATATCTAAGGTCGTACGGTTGCTTATAACTGCTAACATCAAATTCATTATGAACCTTCGTACAAAGTTACCTAATTGGCAAAGATTCAATATCTCCTTATTTCTATATATATATTAGCTTTAGTGGTATCTTGTCATGGCTTTGTTTGGACATGTTTGCTATTTGGTCTTGAATGTTTGTCCCTAATATTTTATTAACTGTGCATTTGCATTCAGATATCGCAGATCAAATTTATTCGTTCATAGTGTAATAGTTTACGTTTTATGATTGAGTTAAGCCTGCCAATTGATATTTGACCGTGTGTTCTTCTATGTTGTGATGTTATGCTATTGTTTCAGAAAAAGGGAGAAGGTTAGGATTTATTAAAACGTTAATTCCCGCTGCAAATGTTTGCTTCTGTCCTAAGTCAGGAATCTGATGTACAGTAGTTGTCGTTTGTTTATGTAATATATACGTGTTTCTCGTTTCTCGTTTTTTATATAAATTAGACCGTTGGTTTTCCTGTTTGAATGGTTTTACACTAGTAATTTTGGGGCCCTTTAAAGATTGTTGTTCGGTGTGAGCCAAGGCTCCGTGTTGAAGGCCGTACATGGACCTATAATGGTTTACTTTTTTTAAAATTGTTATTTGGATGGAGAGTTGTCTCATTGGCACACACACCACATCTTCCTATATCTAGCTTTAAAAAGAGACTTTTTCAATCACCAGTTGCTTTAAAATGTTAACATAATTTTGTACAGAGAATATGTAGTTGCGTTATGTGAGCTAAACGACGTCGACAATAAATGATATCTGCGTCATTATGATAATATAACAGGATGATAAAGTATACAATGCATTATTCTAAAAAAAATCTATTTCAGCCTTTCGAGCATTTACTGTACAAAATACACAAGCTTTTTCCAATGTTCCCAAAGGACAAACACTTGTATTTAACAGTGTCTATACTAACGAAGGAAACAGATACGATCCCCATTCAGGAATATTTACTGGAGATGTCGCAGGGTGGTATATGTTTCTTTTTACCATCAGAGTTAGATACTACAGCCAGTTATGTGTCACCGAACTGGTGAAAAACAGCAATAGAGTGGTGTTTGGAATGTCTATGTCGGGCACAAAGTACCATCAGCATAGCAGTGAAAGTAATTTTGCAGTCATTCATTTGAACCTAGGTGACAAAGTCTGGTTAAGGACTGGTCCATGGCCTGAACAAACGTGTACCGTTGATGACTTATCAAGTTTTTCGGGATATCTGATCAGTTCTTTTTAATTGATTTTAACCTTTATTCTTTCTTGATCAAAATTCGGCAGTCATAAGTAAGTGTGCAAATCCGTAGAATGACAAATAATTCTAAAAGTTGACAAATACTTACCAGTATTATACAACATCATTAAAACACAAAATTCAAAATTCAAAATCTTATGAATTCTAATAGGATAATACTAGAACTGTTGGAAGAGCAAGTTAATAGTCATAGGTACCAGGCTTATAATCTATGATCTATATAGGGTCAATATTATTTCTGACCCTTCTTGTCGCTGTGTTGTTAATTGTGAAGATTCTTATCATTTAAAAAAAAATGTAAATGATAATCAGACATACGAAATATAATATTTAAAAGTCTCCTATGGCTTCTACATGATTGTAAAATTAACATAGAACTACTAATCTCGGGTAGTTGTCTTCTTTCTCTAGAACAAAACCAAACCATTATCAAAAATGTCTTCGAGTTTATTAAAAGTTCGGAAAGATTTCAAATTGTCTAGATAGCAAACAATGATCGCATACACATCATCATCTAAGTAAAATTATTCTCCCTTTTTTGCCCTTTTTTCGTTTTTTTTTTTGGTTTTATTTTCAGTATACACATCTGATTAACACCATTTCTAAATATTGTATAAATAATGACATTAATAGTTCAATTAAACGTAGTATGTGTATTACTGATAAATCATAAATGTCGGTTCCACATTTAAAACCTTTACCTAAGGCTTTCGTTTCATTTGAAAAAAAGTTTTGAAGTTTGGCTGTAAAAATCTTCCAAAAGGGATAGCACATACTTTTTTGCGGATATGTTGTTTAATGAGCCCTTAAGTTTGGATACAATCCGAACAAACTAATCGCATCTTCAAATTAACGTATGCTAAAAGATTACAAATTCAACACTGCATTTAGGTATATGGATATTATTTTTATTGTTAGAAATGTTCATTTTCCCCTCAGTAATAATATTGTAATACATTTATATATCTTATTATCTGTGTTGACATATGATTATTTACTTTTTACAATTGGTTACTTGGGTGGAGAGTTGTCTCATTAGCACTCATACATTTTCTTTTTCTATATACATATGCACAATCACGGTTTTATAATATGTCGATACCTGAATTTTGGCTGTCGTGTTTTTTCTCTAAATGTGACTGACGTTTACACACTTAGTCTAGTGTATGTGTGGCTTGCATTGATTTTAAGTCTTAGTTACATGATTTTTTATAAGCTGTCATTGGATTTTAACTAGCTATTAATAACTGTAAGTAATCTCTAATATATGATCTAAAGTGTGTATTGGTGTTATGGGTGTATATGTTGTGTACAAGTTATCATTTTGTACAAATTATAATTTGTACAAAAATATTGTACAAATTATAATTTGTATTTTGCCTTTGTACAAATTATAAGCAAATTATAATTTGTACAAAAAGTGCCTGTACAAATTAAAATGTGTACAAAATTTGACCAAAATTCACTTATAACTTGTACAACAGTTTAAAATATGAATTTTGGTGAAAAATGCATTGATTCACAGGATAGAATTGTAATTTACTGACCACACACTAAACCTAATTAACAAAATACACCGTGTTCACACAACTACAAAAGGCAGATTTATTTTCGAAATTTTTCAGAGAAAAAAAGTAAACAAATACGATTTTTTTCAAATTTTTAATACATAAACCACTTTTCCTTTAGAAAAAAAGTATCATTTAATAATACTGCATAATAAGTTCTTGTCGCATTTTTTATTTTTTTTTTTTTTCAATTCAAAAACTTTGTAAAAACGAGTATATTTGTAAAATTTGATATTATGGATCGTGAAAGATCGTGAAAAGGATCTCGAAAGATCTGTTGCCACTTATTCGTTATTTCAAAAAGTCCAAGCAAACAATCAAAGATTTCTTTAAACAAGTGACGATTTATATTTGTAATTGGTACATTAAAAGATTGGATTTACATCACTTATTCCACTTCAGTTATTTTTGTGAAAAGATAAATGGTTCAATGCCATTGGGTCTGATGATTTTATAATACTACACCAACTAGTTTTCTTATAAAAATAAAAATCCGTCTGTCTGTTCTGCATAAGTTGTATTTTGTTTTTAAAGTTTGTATTGCCCCAACTGATTTCCGTTCTGTTAAGTTTTATGCACAGTCATAGATATTTATAAAACAAAGATTCTTGTTGAAAAAAAAAATTGATAAAAAACGACAGAAAAACAACTGATATATTCCTGACTTTTAGCAAAGTCATATTCCTAAACAAATCGTGGTTTTAATCTCGCTTTCTTTCTGGGATATTTATTTGTCTAAACGCATAACTGAGGCAGTGAAATACATAGATAATACTCATGATACTAGTGCATTGACTTGACATATCAACGATATAAGGATGAGGCTTAGAAACGGGGAAAGCGAGGCTTTTTGTACAAAGTCAAAATACAAATTATAATTTATACAATATTTTTGTACAAATTATAATTTGTACAAAATGATAACTTGTACACAACATATACATACCCTGCAACGTCTAGTCTGTATTTTGTTGCCTTTTTTCTGTTTTGATTATGTTACTTCAAATCGTAGATTCATTATTAAAATTGACAAAATCGCTACAGAATATCCACCTATGTTGTATTTGAATAAGTTGCACAAAAAGGTAAATAAAAATCACAAAAACATTAACTCTGTCGTAAACTTAAAATAAACATAAACATAAACAAATGGCAAAATCAAAAGCTAAAACGCAACAAACGAATGGATAACAACAAAATATAATATTTCTGACTTGGTGCAGGCATTTTTCTAATGCAGAAAATGGTGGATTAGACTTCGTTTTGTGGCTAGCTTAACCTCTCAATGGGCAGTCGCATCGAATTCAATTATATCGACAATTATGTGCGAACAAAACAAACAGACAAAAAGGGTAAACTGATCAATAGGGATTCATCAGTCAACATTGTTTTATAAATCTATAAATGTAAATCACTATAAAACAATCAAATATGTAAGAAAGAAACACAAAAAAGGCATATAGGCAAAGCACATTAGCAAAAATGAAAGACAAGAATTTATAGAACAAGAACATATTGACGGATGTATAAGTACAGAGTTAAGTCAAAAGGATGTCACCAAATCAGACTAAAAATTAAAGTAATATTCATATATTAGAGAAATTCTTGAATAATAGAACACGCTATTTAGATGATAAACAACGTAAGTACCCATAATCTATACTTCATGACCATTGTGTATTATTTGTGAAGTTGATACAGATTATTTATCAACAAGGACTTGGTACCTTCCAACTTGTTAACAGAAAGGAAGAGACGTTCATTAAATACTCCTCGCTCATCAACTTTCAACTCAGACATGGATGACGTTTTATAAAGTCAGAGTATCAGCAGCAAGCTCTTGAATACCAAATAGGTTAAGACATTTACATCCCATATGCCGGTTAAAGGTTTGAGAAATGATTATTTAAATGAAAATCTTCTCGGTTGTCATATAGTCTGGTACTGAGATGACTGTGTATGTCAAATTCGAGGTGTACGTCTAAAACTGGGGAGTTGGAAGCCATGTCTGTTGTTTCTGTAATTTCTGTTTCTGGCGAATAAATTAAAGGAACCCAATCAAAACATTTTGGAATGTTAATAGAAAGAACATTATCAAAATATCTGAATGTGGAATTATATTATCTGCTTCTTCGATGTTCTTGTGTTTGAAAAGTGTATGAAGGAACTGCAATTCATATGAAATAAACTTATCGTAGATACCAGGATTAGACCGATAGTCAACAAAGTGGTCAGTTATTGTTAAACTTCGACGAGGTACAACGTAGAAAGACAAGACAATCAACATTAAGACAAAAACAAATACACTACAGGACACACAACAGTAAACTAACAAATTACACAGAAAGCATTGTAGATACTAATAACTAATACTATCCCATTCTATTTTCCTAGAATGTGACCAACCGAATTATACTTATCACAAGGTTTCTACGTACACGAGTAACTTGAAGGGTGACGTATTTGAAACGTCTTACCCTTCGATAGCAATTGAGATCACACTAAGACGTTGGTAGGGATCGTGATACCATTTTTTTATTTTTGGTAAATTAATGTTTTAATGCATTAAAAACGGCAGAGCGTGACGGGCTCAAATTATGAAATGGTGACGGTCTCAGCATTATACTTTAACTGAAATAACCCAACTTAAAGGAAATATCCATCACCATCGAATAGAAATAATAAGGAAGTTAAATATATACAGGAAACTAATAATAACATAGTGGGTAATACAACATTGAAAGCAAACACAAAAGATATTGGATATAAACAATGAAATTTTATATAATTCATTACAGGAAACAGCTTTTGATATCTAATTAACAAGCTTGCTTATATACGTCATAATTTGTTCTATCGATTTGCAAACCTGAATCGGAAACGTCATATTCAGAGTAGGTTTTCATATCTGTAAAAGAATGATCGTACGTGTTGTCCATATTTACTTTAGTAGAACTTATAGCTGTATCATATGTCGGATCGTTACGGTTTCGAACTCCTGCATTGCTATCATATGTATTTTCACTAGCGTTTAGTTTTCTCCCAACAATGTTATGCAAATGATCATACTCCCCATTTGCACTTTCTGTATAAGTAACCTCAGTACTTTTGACCTTCTGTACTTGTGCATATGAATCGTTTCTTTCATTGTTCTTCTCTTTCGCTTGATATACCAAACCATAACTTTCATTGACTTGTTGCTGTGTATGTAATCCAAGATTGGATTTGTCGTCATAAACGGATTTCGTAAAAATTACAGCTGTCGTATTCGCTGAATTATTATTTTTGAAAAGTCCGATTCGTCTGAAAAAAAGAGTATTTTTTTTTAAATATGAGTTTTCGGTTGTCTCGTATATGTGCATAATGTATTGTGCTTGTTTATAGCTATGCTCTGTCGATTTTTATCAGATCGGTTTCACCTGATTTTTGGATTTAACACAACAACAAAAAAATTACTTATACCATGTTAACGAAGATCTAGTGTTTTAAATTCCATACAGGATTTTAAAAGTATTAGTAACTGCACATATAGGAGACAAGCAAGAACGAATTTTATATCCCGTTTCAATTTGAAAAAATATTTATTTGTGCTTTAGCATATTCTCTATGAATCTTTCGAACGTAGATAAAAACATGTCACTATCCAGTAGACTAACAATGTACATATTAATGAATAGTCATGATGACACATACAATAGTTTATTTTATCATATTAATTTGTGTTGTTGGATTGCCACCACAAAGATTAGTTGCAAATATTTTTGTTATGTCATATTTACCTGATTTTGCACACAATAACGCAAACAACAATCAGTAAAACAATGACCGCTCCGACAGATCCACCTACAATCGCACCTGCCATAAGAAGTAATAATAATAAAGTATAGAAAAACTTAATAAACATTCTCATCTGGGAGACATGTGTTAAATAAGTTAAAATTGGGGCCATATTTTGAGCATACCATATGCAAAAACCAAAAAAAATAACAAAAATATTTGAATGACAGATTTTGAAAGGGAGATGAGGCATTGATGATAAAGGATAACTGGTTTTGCCCATACATGAACTGCAAACAATTCATATTACCCTATAATTGATGTTCTAAGTACAAAAATAAAATACAAAAAGAATTAGGAGCTTATTGTATAATTGTCGTATGTACAGGCAGCTCTTGCTCTATTTGTAGCATCTGCCATGTTCCACTATCAAGTTAAACAGGGTTCGACATATTTGCGAAAATTTGAAAATCAATAAAACAAGATATGTGGTAGATAATTATGATTAAAATAATACGACACATAATTACTCATTTAACATCTTTATTGTTCTGCAATGAGGCAGTCGCTACGTCATGATTACTGATATAAATCGCCATTCGTGGAACAGGCAAGCTGCATCAAGCCAACAGAATTAGTTTTATATATGCATGATAAAATTAAAAAATATAAAAATAGTGTTCTATACATATACACGTTCATGGATCTACAATCCGTCGATACCTGTATCTTGGTATTGCACAAGGCCGTGTTTTTCTCTGACTGTTTAAGACGTCTTTACACTAAAGACATTGGATGTAAGATGTGTACTGATTGATAATTTAGTGTTAGATGCATAATGTTTTTATATTAGTTGTTATCGGCTTTGAACTAGCTGTAAGTAACTGCTAGTACTCTCAGATCTGTAATGAGTGTCTTTTTGTTGTTGGTTTATACAAGCACCCGGCCACGTCCACTCTGTGTAGTAATTGTATTTGTATCCATCTGATGAAATAAGCCTCTTTTACTGATTTGTATAGTTCGTTCTTATGTTGTATTGTTACACCATTGTCCCGGGTTAGCAGAGGGTTGGGATCCAGGTAACATGTATAACCTCGCCACATTCTGTTTGTATGTGCCTGTCCCAAGTCAGGAGCCTGTTATTCTGCGGTTGTCGTTTTATGTTTATAAATTAGGACGTCAGTTTTCTAGTTTGAATTATTATAAATTTAATGCCATCTAAACGTTTAATGTCAAAAGACGAACTTGTTTTATGTTCTAAAAGGTCACTTAAATGTCCTCTAAATATATGGAAAATAGAAATCGTTCTAAGAAAACGTGAATAGTCACTCATCGAACATACTTGTACAGTCTGTGAATTCAGTATAACGCTTTATTTCAGAAAAGCTTGTCAAAACATGCCGAATAAAAGAATAAAAAAATATTTGGGATTACATTATTGGCAAGAAGAGCATATATGTCATATCTTTTTATGCCCTTAAATCACACTTAGAAAGAATAATTTTCGTCCTTTTTTCCCAAAAAAAGAAAGTTCTTTAGAAGTTACCGAGACCTTGGTTATAAATATTCCGTATCAACTTCACAAATATAACACCATGGTATTAAAGTATAGATTATGCGTACTGACGTTGTTTATCATCTTAATAACGTGTTATAGCATATATTTGTTTTCTTTTTTATTAATATGACTTTTACTGTTAAGCCTGATGTTTGTTATATCAATCTGATATGACTATGTACATATGTATCCCGTCATACTTTAAACGACACAGGTATTGGATATCTACATGTGTGACATTAAACGCGCGGTTTTACGTCAGCACTAAAAATCTTTCAATCATTTATGGATGGATTTAACATGGATTAATAAAATTGTGTCATTTAAAAGCAAAGTGCGGATGTTTTTTGATGTATGCCTTTTTTTTATTCTTTGTTACATTAATTTGATTTTATAGTGATTAAGATGATAATACAATGTCGACTGCTCTTCCCCTGTTTTTGAAATTTTTACCGATTGTATCTGTTTGTTTCATTCACGGATCGTTGTCAATATAATGGAATTTGATGCAACTGTCACACATGTGAGAGGTTTGGCTAGCTATAAAACCAGGTTCAATCATCCATTTTCAACATAATAATATGCCTGTACCAAGTCAGGAATATGATAGTTATTTTCCATTCGTTTGGTGTGTTTGAGCTTTAAATTTTGCCATTTGATTAAAGACTTTCCTTTCGAATTTTTCCCGGAGTTCAGTTTTATTTTGTGATTTAACAAGAATTCTAATGACCACTCTTAAAACATAAAGTTTTATGCAAATGATAGGAAAGCTTCAACACATATCTGTTTTTATGACAGATTACAGTGTGTGCACTATATAGTAATGCACGAAAAGAATATATTGTTGAACATAGTTATTTATCGACACATATTTCGCTGACGTCCTTAGTATCAGAAGCATCTGTATATGAGAATTAGATTAGACCTCATGAACGCACACATACTCAGACATTATTAAACTCAGGTTTAAATGTCCGCTTGCTACCTACCAATCTTTTGTGATAAAAGATTACATATCAACAAAATATTTACCATGATTTGATGCTGTTTCTTCATTTTCTTTGCTTTTGTTATCAATTCTTGTAGAATCTAAAGGAAGCAAAAATGTATATGCTAAACGGAAAATATACAAACTATCAACAAATAAACACTGAATACGCAAAAGAGTTTGCATGTTTAAAATAAAATGGAATATATTTACTAAACATTGAGCGTCTCTACAAAATGTAAAACCAGAAAAGAATTTCGGATATTTATAATAAAAACTTTCATCATTGATTAAAATGTTTTGAAAAAGATTTTAATAGGTATTGCATATATAAATGAAAAGTAAAATCACAAAAAATCTGAGAAAAAATCAAAAAGTAAAGTCCCTAATCAAATTGCAACATCAAAACTCCAAACACTTTAAACAAATGGATAACAACTGTCATAGTTCTGACTTGACTCTTCTTATGTAGAAAATGATGCATTAACCTTGATTTCAAAGCTAGCCAAATCTCTGACTTGTATGATAGTCACATAAAACTCCACCATATTGATAACGATGTTCGAAACAAATACAAGCAGACATAATTGATAAAAATGTCTACAGCAGGTACAGCAGTCAACACTGTGCCATAATATCAATCATTATAAAAACAAACAAACAGGTAACAAAAAAAAAACATGTCAAATAACCAATCATACTAGCAAATATTAAAGACAAGAATACTCAAATTTACCATAGAACAATAACACAATGACGTATAAGTACACAAGTAAGCTAAATATACGACCTCTTTATCTTAAATTTGTATAATTATTTCTAAGTTTAAAAGCCCTTCCTCTTTAATAAAACTTAAAGTTCAAAATGTATAACCTCTGGTATTGTGCAAGTATTTAACCCAATTGTGTTAACAAATTACTTGTTCACATACATTTGATTTTTAAAAAAAATATGTGGCATGATTCGTTTGATTTCCAATAAAATAACGACCATTGCATTGTTGTAAAACATGATTTCTTCTCAATTTGGTGTCTAGTTTTTTCATGCAGTAGACGTTGGTTATTGATTTTTGTATGTATCAACCAAAATATATAATTATTTGTCTTACCTCATATACCATGTGATTGATTAAAGCAACCGACTGTATATTCCATATTAGGATAGTAGGCAGTGCTAATATCAATAAACGGTTAGAAGTGATGTTAAATCCGTTTTAACAACCAATACAGTGTTAAAAATCTTAAAGAATTCAACGGACGACGAAATTGATCATAACCATTTGAAATTAATTCATAAAACACGTTCAAAGCTAAAAAGTTGTTATTGTTGAAATTTTTGTCGTATAGACCAATGTTAGTAGGTATCTGATACTAACGTTTTAAAGACTTGATCACTTTTATAGAACACTAGTGTAAATACCACATGTTAAGATAGTCGGTAAGATAAATTCGTTACAATGTGTGTAAGTGACCTTATACGATATATATTGGATCAGTAAATTTTATATTGGCATTCGAGCTTCGCTCTCACCTCTTATGGAATATACTGACTCCATACGTATCGTATTAGATCACTCGCACACTATGTTACTTACATACGCGTAATTTTCAGATTCTTACAATTTTACTGTACACGTTAATAATTAATGATCAGTTAGTCAATTAATATATATAGCAGAACGGTTGAGATTCTAAAGCTGTTTAAATCCGTCACAAATTATTTATCTGTAAAGGACAAGAAACCTTGTCAGTATATACTGTATGTTAAATCTAATATGAAGTAAAATATCTGTACCGTTTTTGCAAACAAACCATTCAAGTTTTGCAGAGCAATCTCGACGTTGCTGCTTTAAAACATATTCCCCTGTATCAGACTTTGAAATGATTGCAGATAGACATACTTTGGGCAATTCGGGTCTGCCGCCTACAAAAATTATACAAGTGTTATGATGTAAATAAACAACGAAGACAAACTACAAAACAAGCTTTGCGATCGCTTATACTTAGCCGTTGCAAACATAACCCTTATCTAAAAGCTAACATTATCTCTCTAACATGATTGAGTTCCTGATGAACAGAACACATGCTAAGGAAGATTAACCGCCTATGGAAAACAATTGTTAAAACGTAAATCCATAAAATGAACCGAGGTACATTGATTCCTATTCAAAATAAAACAACGACGCTGAAACAATAATGATGACTAGTATTGATACATTTGAGTTAAGACTAGACAAAATTTACCTATTGTTTGTTCCACTTCTATTTCTTCTCTAAAAACATTTGTCCAAGCAGGCGATGTTAGGTTATGTGCGAAATATTGACAGGCACTATAATTAAGTAATAATCTGTTCTGATTCCAACAGTTTTTAAAGCTTTGATTCTGTGGAAGACCCCAATATTGTCCCAAATTCGACCTCATTCCATTTTCTGAAATAAATATAACATTTTTAACACATAGAAATAAATTTGATAAGCGTAGTTCACCTAGAAAATTGATATCTTGTCATGTACAATATACAGTACGGGTTAAATTATATTACAATCTATGTCAGACTCGGACATGTCAGTCTTCTCAAATCCGACAAATTTATGGCATATCTACATGTGAATAGTTATTGTATGGATCTTTCATCTGATCTGATAGTGAGTCATTACTAGCTACTGTATATCCATGGTCTGAACATCACAATCAAGTCTTCGTCGACTATCCAATATATTTGTTTTGTTTTACAGATAATAAATAGGAAATAGATCATATTTTATTATACCTGTAACGTGTAAGCGCTCGGCTTTCTGGTCGACAAAACATATTTGTTTTTAGCTATTCTCTTAACTTACTTTAGTCAAAGGATGTGAAATATCAGAATGTTTGAATTTCAAACGAGTACAGATCGTTACGAAGATATGCATAGCAAAACATCTTATACAAATAATCAGCTTGTATGTGTTAGTGAAATAAAATATTAGAAATGTATATCATCGCCCTTATTACTAATATGATGTGAAAAACAGCGTTGTACTACACACGTGTATGCATTGTTCAATCATTTTTTGTTCATTAATCTATAATGTCGGCGACAAAAACGTTTAAGGATCACAAATGCAGGTCCACACGTTTGGTAATATTGTATATTGAGAGTTGATAGTATGAAAAGAACATTTGTTTTTTCTCTTGAAAATAAATTTGAAAATAATAAAACACGATCAATAGAAAGAACCACATATTGGCAAAATCACAATGAAGACTCTTTGTCATTTAAAATACTAGTAATACAATACTATGCAATTTGTGGGGTATATAATGTATTGTATTTTAAACATCTGCAAACACAAGTTAATTGTTACGTGTTTAAAAGAAATACGGGTAAGCTATTTGTATGGGCAAGGAAATACCAAGCAGTTCTTGTGGTCATTGAAGCAATATATGTAACTTTTGCAGTACATTTACCAAAATGAAATGAGAATTTGCGCCATTCGTTCACATCGACAACAATTTTTTTTTTAAATTCCCTAGCTTTAAAGATCGAAAGATCAGGATTTGATCACGATGATTTACTATAATAACTTCTAAAGGGTCACCGGACGATTTTCGACATACATGTTAAAGGCAAATGACTACATGAGATTGGATCATAAACATCATAAGATCATTCTTTCAACTGTGAAATTGTAAGCAACAACTATCCGTGATCCCCAACTGAGAAGTCTGATAGCTGTATCATTTTGAACTCCAAATACTTTAGGATTTATCTTTGTCTTATAACTGTTGAGCTCAAAAGGAACTAGTCAAATAATTGATCAAGTTCTAATACTAACATTCTGATTTAAAATTGTGTATATATGGTATGGTATATGACTTACCACATAAACCTTGTATTCCAGAATCAGCTGTACACGGCACTTCATCTAAAACGTCTGGCTTGGTGCATGTCAATGTCGAACAAAGTCCATGTTCGGTTTTATGTGGTTTTATTGTACCATTATAAACTACATAAATCCATTGAATATAAAGTTATACATGTTACAAAATATGATATAAGACTTCAGAGAAGAATTATTTCTCAAAAGATAAAACAGACAGTAATTAAAAGTTGCTTAAAAAGATACAAAATAATGAAGTCGGTAAAATTGAAGGAATTGAATGAATTCATAAAAAAGCGAGAATGAAGTGTAGTTGTCTCTTTTTTTACATGTATCTTCTGCCATGTGAATATATATTTACTCAATTTGTTACATCAAATAGCTGGAAAGTTCATTGATCAGATTTATGTTAAATTATCTCATGATCTTATACCGCAAAACATGTTGAAACAAATTCAGACACTGACATTTCGTATCAGTCACCTAATTCTTGATGGTGAACATTATACGTATGTACATGTAGTATCGATTCCTAATCAATTGTTTTAATTACTCTTTTGAAGAAGTTTTTTTTTTTTATTAGGAGTAAACCCATGTTTTCTAATTATGTATAGCGTAATCATACCCGAATAAAACGTTTGAAAACACGTAAAAACTCAGACATAATGCGCTCTGAGGAAAATCAAAACGGAAATTCGTTAATCAAATGCACGAACACATCAAACGAATGGACAGCAACTGAATTGAGATACTTTACGTTATAGATTAAGAAGTATAACATGATTGTTGTAATTTTAAAGTTTGACGAAGATTCTAGCGAGTTACTGAACATAATATGAAGCAGACTTTCAGTGCCATGTCAAATATTAAGTTCACAACGAGATGCAACTCCTTACTAAATCAGGGGTTATTGAATGACATGTTAATAAATTCAAAAGTTTTACTTAAGAAATTTAGAGTAACCATTTACAGCTTGTCTTGAATAACGCGCCATGTGAATTCTGCTTCATACGCATTTACTCATTTGCTAATTCAACAATAATATTATAGAAAATGTTTACTAACCCTTATAAAGTAATACTGCTTCATCATTTGATGTTTTGCATGACGAAATGTTAAGAGTACTGTTAAGCTGTATGTCATTGATATCGAAACAGATGCATGAATCTTTTCCCTTTTAAAACAAAAACAAAAAACATATGCAAATATATTTTTTACTCAGAATGGTAAACAAGGATGAATCAATTGTGTTAATAAGCGACAAGATGAAAATGTCAAAATAGAACCATTTGTAAGTTTTCATTCAATGGTCGATACTAACTTAAAGTTGCTCTGGGCGTTGTTTTTAATTTTTTAATAAATTTTCAGTTAGTAACAAAATAGTATTGTGTTTTATGTGAATTACCCGGTTGTATCTTATACCCTTATGTCACCCCGTGCATGGGTGTTCATATAATGATACATGTAATAACGACGAACCTATTTTAGCTCTTTTGTAGTTTTTGTACGCTCCCATAATTGATTTTATTTGAATAGTTTCTTTTTAGTGAAAATCTAGATTTAACATCGGTAAATTGCAGATACACTGTACGTCTTTCATTATTAGTTATCTGCCATACATAACCATATTGTGTATTTTAACTTGTCTTAATTTCGTATTTGCGTTAGCAAACTTGTTATTTTTAGTCTCTTTACTTTGTTTGCTATGACTCAAAGTTTCAGCTTTCGTTTAACCTTTTGCCTGTTTTATATGTGTTCAACTTCAGCTGGCAGATTCTTTCCTTAATCTATGGGAAAATCGGGCGCTCGAAAACATATTAAAGTTTGCTATGTTTTAATTTTGATGTGTTTATTCAAAACCAATTTTATATGAAAAAAATGTTGCAGTTTAGTTGCGAAACCATTACTTGTTCTTGAGCTGCATTAAAACTCAACATGCTCAATCAATCGGTACGTTGCAGGATTCAGCTAATTATACCAATAGGTTTACTAGTTACCAAATACCTTATGCGACCAAGTAGTTGTGTGTATCCTTGTCCTGTGATCCGTCGTGGGTAACTGTTAGATTTAAAATCACATCCTCTATATATGAAATAGTGAATAATGTAAAAAAAAATATACTTAAAAATTATTCAACAATATTTACACTTAAACCGAAATATTCAGTTGAACATTCCTGCTCACAAGATCCAGGTGATGACCTCTCGAAAACTGTTGTTGGTTGTTTCCGGAGAAAAAAGCAACCTGAAAATATATATGAAATCATTTACATATTACTTGTTTCTAAATGTTAAAATATAAATCCCATCACTTTTAAACATTACAGGTGTAAGGAGTATTTTTGTTTGGTTAGATCTTCCTTCATCGGAAAGGTTCAACTTTGTTCAAGTCATCAAATTTAGGATATCGAATCTTGCACGATTTGTCTTTTATCTTGACCATAATGACTATTGATGAAACTTGGGATTACATATTTAATAACATAATACCTTTCATATACTTAGCTTACATGGAGTGTTTGCACTTCAATTTACAATTTAAAATTTACCGTAACTATTTTTTAAGTACATAAATTCGTAATAGATCACCGGGACAAATAGTGTACGCCGTACGCACGTTATATCTTCAATACTCTCCCAATTGACGCATAAACACATATATCACATTTTTTCTAAACCTCTGGACTCCTCAATGATCTATTAACACACACAAAAAAGACTAAAACAAACCTTTGCGAGTTTTTTATGGATAAAATGATATATTGCAAACCATCTAATTTGTAGTCCTTTTTATAATTTCTTAAGAGATCAATATATATTAGATATTTTCGAAAATGAGTCACTAATAATTCAATAGATAAGACCCATAAAAGATACTACGATTATTATTTGTAACGCCAGATACGAGGTTAATATCCATCAAACTCAGCAGTGGCGATATGAAGTTAATTTGTAAAGTGATTTGAAATTAATGCGTTTTTCAGTCACTTATTGAATATATATCTCTATTTGAATTCTTTGAGAAGTTATTCTATAAATATTCCACTGGACTAACTTACCTATAATTGCTATCCAAGAGCTCATCTGTGTAAAAATGCCCTGACCTGTCCACAATTCTCGACCATATAGTTCAGACATTTTAGTCAAAATAAGCGGATCATTTACCAACCCAGATGTGCCACACTTTGCTAGTACCTGCGTCGATGTTAATCCAGATGGATATCTCTGCGGGTCAAGTTCATGACATATTTTACCTTTGAAAATATGTAATGATAAAATTTATTTATGGACTATCATTATACTTATTTAACGTTTGAACAAACACATATGCAACAATGAGCATCGACAAGATTATGTTGCAAGATGTCGCTTGAGTTTTACATTGACAAAGCCAGATATATTTGGGTAAAACTAAATTAGAAAAACATGAATTAGTATAATAATATGAAAGAATAGATTGTCTATCTCAATCTTATATAATATCCATGACAATATTTTAAAGACAATTATAGAAGGAATATGTTTTTAACATTACAATGCCACATATTTAAATATATTCCTTCTTTGTCAATATTTGAATTTAAAATGTTATTAATTGAAACTCTGCGAATCTATCACATCATCTTTTGCATTTAAACATAGTGACGTCATAGGTATACTCTCTATTTCAAGCTTAGATAATAGACGTATTTATAATTTTTGTACATTGCTGAATCGGTTTAAAAGTGAATTTATTTAGAAAACAAACAGTATTTTACGGAAAATTTAAAATGGGACATCTTTTTAAATGACACATCAATCGAATAGAAAACAACTAAAATATTGACAAAATGAAGATGTTAAGACACAAAATTTGACTTTTTGTTTACTTTTGTTTGAAATCTCTTCAACAAAAGTCGCAAGTCAATACGATGGGCTTTCGTGAGTGATAAACTTGGAGAAATCGGATGTAACGAATAGAATAATAGATTGGAATAAGTATTTAGTATCTACACATAGATATCAATACGATTTAAGATAATAATTAGATTTTTGAAAATACAAACAACACTTTTCTGTAAGAAATATTTGAAATCTTTCCGAAAAGCTAGATAGATGACCTTTCAGAAGTACTACAGTCAAGAGAACGCTTGTGTATTGTTATCCCGTGTAAATTAAAGATTTATATAAATAATTGTATCGTACACATAAGAATATGCTAAAGCATTTGTTAACAGACTCAGTTAACTGTATACTTTATCTTGTAAGTCAACTCATCATAGATATACCAGGACTTAATTTTGTATATACGCCTATTTTCCTCTACAAAGGCTGATCAGTGACGCTCGAATCCAAAAAAGGTTAAAAGGCAAAATAAAGTATGAAGTTGAAGAGCATTGAGGACCAAAATTCCTTAAAGTTTTGCCAAATTCAGCTAAGGTAATCTATGCCTGGGGGTAGAAAAGCCTTAGTATTTCAAAAATTCAATATTTTGTAAACAGTTAATTTATAAATGTAACCATCTCAATGATAATTCATGTCAGCACAAAAAGTGCTGACTACTGGGCTGGTGATACCCTCGGGGAAATAAATCTCCACCAGCAGTGGCAAAGAAGAGTGTAGTCAAGTTATAATGATTTTAAATACTAGACTATATATAGCGCACATGAGTACGTATACAGAATAGATTACAAAAGAATAACATTGTAAAAATATATATTTTATAGTTGTTTCCTAAAGTTAACCTCAAATAAATCTAATAATAATAGATATGTATCCTTTTACAGTTCACGATTCTTCTTAAATATGTTTCTACGTATTGAGATCATTGCTATGTAATTAGATCACTATAGTTTTACGTATTAAAAGAATGACTTGGCATTACAAAGTAGCAGAGCTTTGAATTGCTTCGTTACAAAAACGAAAAAAAAAAAAATGGAGAAGACGGAACTAAGTTGAAAAACTTGTGTCTAATCCATTTGTTTTGAACAATAAAATATGTTTAAACTACAAAAACAAAAAAAAACTGTTCCCTACCTTAACAATTAATTTTCAAATAACAATTTAGATTAATTTTAAGGCGTATTTCATGATACTTTATACATAAATAGTCTATAGAATGAAACTATCCTTCTTTCAATCGATTCACACACAAGTATCCAAGTGTTTAATTTTTTCCGCTAATATTAACAAAATATCGTAGCTAAATACATTAGATTTAAATACTTCTATTTTATTCCCTGTGCAATGTTTATCATTTGCACTTTTTCCTGTTGATAATTTTCTATATTTAAAAAGGACAAGGAAATATCATTTTTTCATATCTATTTTCTTAATATCCTACCTTTTATGAACAATAGCCAAAGAAAAGCAAACATCCCTGGACATGTAAATCGCAATAACATTTTGTTTGTCATTTTATGTGAAAGTTAAGACAATCAGGAAGTTAAGATTTTATCGGTTAGGTTATTTTGTTGTTACGTGTGTATTTGTGTTTTAATTTTATCTTCAATAAAAAGTTGTAAACACTTCCTGAGATACACGTCATTAGATGACGAATATTCATTCGAGTGTTACACGTCATTTCTATTTTAACATATTCTTTTACAGTAGTATTGTATGTATAGCAGTAAAAAAATGTTACATGCATGACACACACGACCAATAACCTACTTAGAATATTGGTGTAATTGCTGAGATTAAAAAACACCGGTACACTTGATATATTAGGGCTAGATCTCGTTAAGACATCTTCTTTACACTCTTCCGTATTTCATTTATCTATATTAATTTTTTATAGGACTATATTTTATGTTAGGCATATTCTTAATCAAACAAAACAAAATACTCAAACCAAAAAAACTTGAGCGTTACGTGATGAAGCTGCTAATTAAATTCGAATTTGAGAAGATCCAAATCAGTCAAAAATGACCACTGATGGATACACAAGCTTGTGAGGAAGTAGACATTGATAAAACAGTATAAAGTTAGTTCAGGATATTTATATCGAAATGGTGATAATGACATTGATTTAGACATTTTCCTTATCTGATTAGTGCAAAAGTTTCAATCTCAGAAGTTTGTAATACAAAGTGTGACCTCCTCCTTCGAGAAGTCATTAAAGGAAATTTAAACGAAATGTAATAAGAATAAATATACATTACTACTGTAATTTTGTTTTATTCCTGGTTTCATCCTTTCGAAATAAATAGTATTCTTATAAAAAAAAATGAGTCACTGAAATTATTTTAAATGTACCTGTATCTGAAATATAAATTCAATTGTCATCTGCTAAATGTGTTTATTTCCTAAAAATCAAATATAGAATATCGCCACTATTTGATTGACATAACGAAGAGTACAACACAATTGTTGTGGTCAGTATTTGAAATTGTTTATGTACCATAGCATGCATAGCGCATTGATGTTTAAAATCAAACATAACCACACTTTACTCATAATCAACTCAGAGCTGCGTTTTTTTGTAAATTAAAAAAAATAATTCATAAAAGGCGTACCATATGAATATAATCAAATCCAAATGATTAAGCTGGTTATAAATTTTTGTATATGACATCTGTATGTTGATGTTCCTGATTCAGATACATGTACGTAACGT
Organism: Mytilus galloprovincialis; assembly: GCA_037788925.1. Lineage (NCBI taxonomy): Eukaryota > Metazoa > Mollusca > Bivalvia > Mytilida > Mytilidae > Mytilus > Mytilus galloprovincialis. Next base: position 16,519,816 of record CM075339.1, read on the forward strand.
TGTTCGGCAATGATAAGACGAGAAGGACCAAATGTTTTATCATATGTAAGATTGTTTTCTATAAAAGAATTCTCTAATTCTTCGTCAATTAATACCTTTATGCACCCATTACCTAAAACAAATCAACGTGTGGTTCGTTTGATCTCAGTTCCTCATTTGTTAAAATCAGATTATGACATTGCATTTTCTTGCGTTCCTCTGAATTTCCTATTGTGACGGCATGAACAAAGGCGACTATGCCTGATGAGGTCAAATTTTTGCAGATCATTCGAAAAGAAGGATAAAGTTTGCCTGCGTATTGTTTGAAGATCATTACAGAAACAGATTCGACCATTAAATGTCGTGTACCACGATATTTATCCACTTTCAACAGTTATATTTTTAATATTTGAAACGCTCGGCGAGCCTCGGCTTTTTATTTAGAAATTTTAACTGTCTCGTGTGGATAAATATCGTATCACACTTGATACAATAGTGTTGGTGTTATACGCTCATACAACAGCAATCTAGATTTAATACCATTGATTTCTGTTTAATACAGACTAGTTCTACAGGAAAGAAGGTATGATTTTAATGTTAAATTATAAGGTTAAAAATATTTAATATATCTAATAATGAAATATCAGTATATAAACTAATTTAGAGCCCTTTTGTGTGGTACAAACAAAAACAGATGATTGTGTTGTTAAAATGAATAGCAAATCAAATATTGTACCTTTCGTAATACCATTATGAACTTATTTAATCTTATGTTACTCAAATTCGCTTGCACCAGAAATAAGTTGTCGTCTGGAAAACTTTAATATCGAATTACAATATCAACAAAACAAACGTTTTGTTTATATTTGTAGCCATGGCCTTATCAGTTTGTTTTCGATCTACGAGTTTGACTTTTCCTCTGGTATCTGTTGCCCCTCTTTTATAGAAAATGTGCTTTTCTGCGACCTAGATTATTCAAAGTGTCCAAAAGAATTACTAAGATATTGACTAGATATCACATGAATTACTATGAAACTAAGTGTTAAAGTTGCCTGTCACAAACTAAACAGATATAACACCGTACAATCACATCAACTAATAAAAACCACGTCTGAAAGTTAGTATATGCATGGTTCAAGTTACCCGAAGATGTAGAGGAAACATAAGGGATGTATAATCTAATTATTTCAATATAATTACCAGATCACTCATTTTCAGTAGACAATAACAATTCTGTTGCTAAATACAAGTATGTCAAGTTCATATTTATATTCTAATGGGACGTGTACGATAACATTTTAGATAAAACAATTTTGCTCTAAGAACGAGACAATGGATGTTCCCGTATTTAAACAGTACAAATTAAATCTATGTTAACTTACCAACAGAGAAAGGCGACTAATGACAGTTCAACTACTCTGTAAGTATCATTAGTTAATTTTGTACAAGAATAAAGTTGAGGAATGACAAAGACCTCAACTTACACTTAATATAGAGAGCGTCAAAATGATTTTGACATTGACCTTTGTATAAAGGTCATATATCGTATGTAGCAAGTGACTTGTTTTATTATACAGACACGTTGTAAATAACATTGTTTTTGCGTTGCCATATATTGAACCTAGCAGAATGCATCGCAGACTTACACTCCAGCTTTATTTAACGTTCAATAGATATCAGAAGATGTGGCATGAGTGCCAATGAGATAACTCTCCATATAAGTCACAATTCGTAAAAGAAAATCATTATAGGTCAAAGTTTGGCTGTCAGCACGGAGTCTTGGCTCACACCGAACAAACATGCTAACAATAGATTCAAACAATTACGCAAGCCAAAAAAAGATTCTGTAGTTAATTATACAGCCAGTATAGTTGAGCATAACTAAGTAGCCCCTTGAGTTTCATGTAAATATAAATATGTTAGTTTGCCGGATATTAAATCTTGCAGGCACCAGATTGAAAACTCATGCGCAAGACTTTTGACCTTGTGTGCATAATTTTCAAACTGGCGCGCATAACTTTCAAAAACGTGCTCACGACTTTCCATAATATTAGTTATCTTGGTGTAATCAGGGGTGTACAGAATTTTACACCGTTGTTGAAATTTCATTCACCCTGAGGCGCAGCCGAATGGATGTATGAATTTTCAACAACGGTGTAAAATTCCGTACACCCCTGATTACACCAAGATAACGAATTTATTTCTTATGAACAATTCCATTACTCATTTTTAAACCAGGATGTAATAATTGAAAAATGGTAATGAAAAACTTCCAGTTTAACAATTTTCAACTTGCTGTGCATTGTCAACTATTTTTTTCTTTATTTTAGGGAAAATTTCGAATTTTTTTTTTTAATTCTTTTGTGTTCTTTTGAATTGTTGGGGGAAAAAAATATTTTTTTTAATTTTTTCCCCAATTTTTTTTTTTTTTTTTTAGACTTTTTTTTTTTTTTATTTGGCAAATTTATTTATTTTTAGACTTTTTTGGCAAAATTTTAATATTTAGAATTTTTGGCAATATTTTATTTTTAATACTTTTTGGCAGAATTTTATTTATCCCCGGGTGAACAAGGGTGGGGTGTTATTTACACCGGGTAATTAAACAATCCGATTGCAGTATTTCTGCTGCATAAGAAATAATGGTGTTTACGACCTTCAAGATCTGGTGCACATGACTTTTAAACTGGATTTCATGACTTCAAACTGTTGCGCATGACTATAAAAATTATGCGCAGGATTTTCAACCTAGCGCGCATGACTTTGGTAGATGATGTAAAACTTTACGAACTGGCGCACATGACTTTCAAACTTGTGTTCATGACTTTCAAACTTGTGCATATATCTTTCTAACTTGTGCACATGACTTTAAAACTTGTTCATATGACTTTCAAACTTGTTCATATGACTTTCAAATTGGCGAGCACAACTTTCAAACTCGTGTCCACCAATTCAAAAGTCGAGCGCACTAGATTTTGAAAGTTATGCGCACCCGTTTTTTTAATGTCTATGTGCGCACCAGCTTAAATGTTCGACAAAAAAGATATTTCTCTTAACTTGGCACTTAAGGGCTCCGCTCATAATGACATATACGCTAATCCGATAAAGTTCATAAAAATATAAAATATAAGTAAAAAGATATACAAAAGATCACAAAGGAAATTACGCTATGTAATTATTATGCGTCCTTATCGCATTGCTGGACCAACCCACATCAAGAACGTTAAATAAAGGCAACAGTAGTATACCGCTGTTCAAACTCATAAATCCATCGACAAAAAACAAAATCGGGGTAACAAACTAAAACTGAGGGAAACGCATAAATATAAGAGGAGAACAACGACACAACACTACAATGTAACTAACACACACAGAAACGGACCAAGCATCAGACAAAATCCCACGAGAATAACAAATATAACATCAAAACCAAATACATGAATTTGGGATAGACAAGTACCGTGACACGTCTCAAAAATAAGAGAAAACAAACGACGCAACGTTAAATTGTAACACACACAGAAACGAATTATAATATAACAATGGCCATATTTCTGACTTGGTACAGGACATTTTTAAAGGAAAAAATGGTGGGTTGAACCTGGTTTTGTGGCATGCCAAACCTCGCACTTTAATGGCAATGTTAAATATAACATAGAAATGACAACATAATATTACAGGACTATAACACAGATAAATAGGAAAACGTATTAGACAAAGAAACACATGATTAATGAATAACAAAAAGCATCAGGTTTAAAATTTAATACGCCAAAAACGCGCCTCGTCCACACAAGACTCACCAGTGACGTCCAGATATAAAAGATCGAAAGCGAAAAAATGTACAAAGTTGTACAGCACTGAAGATCAAAAGTTGAAAAAGGTTGTGTCAAATACGGCTAAGTTTTTATGCTTGGGATAAGAACATCCTTATTATTTAGAACAATTAATGCTATTGCAAACAGTAAATTTTATCAAATAAATATAATAGATATACATAATGAAACTGAAGTATTAACTCATTACATAAAACAAACACGAATACATAATGAATGACCAACACAGAATAGACACACCCGATTCAGTCCAGGTCCCAACGCAGTAAATTATGAAAATGACGTCACATACCATGGTGAAAATGCATTAAAAATTACGTCACATACGATGGTGAAAAGGCATTAAAAATTACGTCACATTTGAACAAATGAAAAACTATATCTCAAAAGTAAGATAGAATTAGGATTGATTAAAGATTAAAATAGAACTAAATACTGATATTGCATTTAAACACAATGCATATTGCAATACTTATTAATAGCAATTAACTATAATATAGATATATGTTCAGTTTGTTATGAATCCAACTTCAAACGTAAATTATCGTACAGATATGTTGACCAAAAATAAATCTAATAAATGACGGCGGTGATTAATTTTTGTTTCCATAACACATAAATATAATAGAAAAGACGTCAACACATTTGATAAAATCCGATGAGAATTACAAATATAACATTAAACATTTAAACTAAATACATGAATTTGGGATAGACAAGTACCGTGACACGTCTTATAGTAATGCGAATTCACACTCAGCAAAACAGTCACAATCGGGAATAAGTCACGTTTGGTAATTAAAAGATTAGACGACATAATGACAAACCACAATCTACTATGTGGTAAAAATGTCCTTAGCTAGTTTGGTTAAACAAGCATCGTATGGATCCACCAATTCGTGATGGTGTCCATAAAATTTACGGAGTGTCAATTTTAATCTGTCCACCTCATAATTTTGTTGGAGAAGTTTCTGCGTAGGTAGCACACTCCTGTATATGAAGTCCGTATAGTGTGAACAAGCACGTGAATAACGTATCAATTGTGATATGTAAACACCATACGAAGGGGCAGATGGTATGTTACTGCTGAGAAATGGGAAATTGATAATTGGGAAGTTGAAATCGTCCCGTTTGTCATAGATTTTCGTGTGAAGTCGTCCATCTACGTCAATATTGAGGAAAAGATCAAGGTATGAAGCAGTCCTTCTAGTATCAGTAGTATCCTTAATTTCAAGTTCACTGGGATATAAGAGATGTAAGTATTGGCTGAAGTATGGGTTATTTAATGATAGAACATCATCAATATATCGGAAAGTAAAATTAAAGAATTTCGCAAGGTGCTTTTTCTTTTTGTCTTTTAGAAGGTTTTGAATGAATTCTGCTTCATACGAGTACAAAAACAAATCAGACAGCAGGGGTGCACAAATAGTACCCATTGGAATACCGATTGTCTGTTGAAATATAAATCTCCAAACTCAACAAATATATTGTCGATCAAAAAGTCCAGCATTTTGATTATATCATCTTTAGTATATTTTCTGGAAGATTCAGTGTGATTCTTCACAAAATATGAATTATTGTAACCCAAAACAAGAAATTTGCATCTACGATTCCCATTTTTATAGAAAAAGCTCTGTTTTATGAGATGGTGAAGTCGATCTTTCAACTGAGCGTGGGGAATAGTAGTATATAGCGTAGAAAAATCAAAAGTTTTTATGTTGCTGCAAAATTGCAAAGATTGTGATCGAAGGTTAAGCAGTAGATCTTTGGAATTTTTGAGAATCCACATCTGGTTAACACCACTGGTAGAATATATCTCCTCACAATATTTTTGAAGCCCGTCTTTAACTGTAGAAAGAATAGTAGTCAGTACTTTAGAAAGATGTTTAGTCTAACATTTTGAAGAACCAGCTATGTATCGTTCTTTATATGGAGTTTTGTGTAATTTAGGTATCCAGTATAATGAGGGCAAGTTTTCTTCGTTTTCTTTGATGTTGATACCAAAAGAAAGAATGACAGATTTATGATTTTGTAAAATTTCGTCCTTGGTAAATGATGTTAAAAAATATGTAAGATTAAAAGTATTCTTTTGTAAAGCTAATAGAGTTATTACATCTCTAGTTAACACATAGTTACCACCAGAGACATGGGCACAATTGAAAATCGAGTTATTTCAAGGTGCAACGTATACCACGCGTATTAAAAGCGAATAAGTAACGAATAAGTAACAGGGTATTAACCGAGCGCTGGAACGGGTACATACTTGCTAATAGGGTTATTTCATCTCTAAGAACATATTGTTACCACCAGAGACATGAAAACTATTGAAAATCGATTTATATCAAGGTGCATCGTATACCACGCGTATCAAAAGCGAATAAGGAACGAATAAGTAACAGGGTATCAGTCGAGCGCTGAAACGGCTACATACGCGCTTCAAGGGTTATATCACCTCTTAGAACCTATATCTACCACCAGAGACAGGAAAACAATTAAAATCATTTTTTTGCATACTATACGCGAGTTAGGAACGTATTAAACAAGTTATTAGTCTAGCTCCAAAACGATGTACACCCCGCTAACATGTTTAACCCCGCCACATTATGTAAATATGTACTTGGCCCAAGTCAAGAACCTAAAATTGAGTGGTAATAATAAATGTGTTTATTTCCTAAAAATCAAATATAGAATATCGCCACTATTTGATTGACATAAAGAAGAGTACAACACAATTGTTGTGGTCAGCATTTGAAATTGTTTATGTACCATAGCATGCATAGCGCATTGATGTTTAAAATCAAACATAACCACACTTTACTCATAATCAACTCAGAGCTGCGTTTTTTGTAAATTAAAAAAAATAATTCATAAAAGGCGTACCATATGAATATAATCAAATCCAAATGATTAAGCTGGTTATAAATTTTTGTATATGACATCTGTATGTTGATGTTCCTGATTCAGATACATGTACGTAACGTTGTTCGGCAATGATAAGACGAGAAGGACCAAATGTTTTATCATATGTAAGATTGTTTTCTATAAAAGAATTCTCTAATTCTTCGTCAATTAATACCTTTATGCACCCATTACCTAAAACAAATCAACGTGTGGTTCGTTTGATCTCAGTTCCTCATTTGTTAAAATCCGATTATGACATTGCATTTTCTTGCGTTCCTCTGAATTTCCTATTGTGACGGCATGAACAAAGGCGACTATGCCTGATGAGGTCAAATTTTTGCAGATCATTCGAAAAGAAGGATAAAGTTTGCCTGCGTATTGTTTGAAGATCATTACAGAAACAGATTCGACCATTAAATGTCGTGTACCACGATATTTATCCACTTTCAACAGTTATATTTTTAATATTTGAAACGCTCGGCGAGCCTCGGCTTTTTATTTAGAAATTTTAACTGTCTCGTGTGGATAAATATCGTATCACACATTGATACAATGGTAGAATCTATACATATCATGATGAAATTGTTACCCTTCCACAATTTTATATTGAATAAAACTTTTTGGTAAAAAATAGTGTTGGTGTTATACGCTCATACAACAGCAATCTAGATTTAATACCATTGATTTCTGTTTAATACAGACTAGTTCTACAGGAAAGAAGGTATGATTTTAATGTTAAATTATAAGGTTAAAAATATTTAATATATCTAATAATGAAATATCAGTATATAAACTAATTTAGAGCCCTTTTGTGTGGTACACACAAAAACAGATGATTGTGTTGTTAAAATGAATAGCAAATCAAATATTGTACCTTTCGTAATACCATTATGAACTTATTTAATCTTATGTTACTCAAATTCGCTTGCACCAGAAATAAGTTGTCGTCTGGAAAACTTTAATATCGAATTACAATATCAACAAAACAAACGTTTTGTTTATATTTGTAGCCATGGCCTTATCAGTTTGTTTTCGATCTACGAGTTTGACTTTTCCTCTGGTATCTGTTGCCCCTCTTTTATAGAAAATGTGCTTTTCTGCGACCTAGATTATTCAAAATGTCCAAAAGAATTACTAAGATAATGACTAGATATCACATGAATTACTATGAAACTAAGTGTTAAAGTTGCCTGTCACAAACTAAACAGATATAACACCGTACAATCACATCAACTAATAAAAACCACGTCTGAAAGTTAGTATATTGTTACGATTTAGTGATCGTATTATTAAATTAATAGTACTCGTGTTCTCCATATTCTATAGTAGTAATTTTATGAGTCAGCTGTTTTTGTTTACGTTTTCGCAACGCTATTTTTACGATGGAATGTCACCTCGTACAGAATATTCACGGTTGGTTGGCATGTATTTCAATGATACATGATGCGATAATGTGTTTACCTTATTTGTTTATTTATTTTCTTAATGTAATAACTTGTGTTTTAGCCGTAATCGTCTAAATACCAGCAGTGCCATAGTTTATTTACAAGAGAAGCCATATTTATTTGTGTATTGGCGGTCTGCAACACGAGATTGCCTGTGAACATAACAAACGTTTTGATTGGTCGATCCACTGACGGGAAAATTATAAATAGAAGGTTGACGAAACGAACTTTAGATTTAATCTCACCGCCTGCAAGAGCAGTCGGAATTTATGCTGTCTTGATGTCCTTATAATTTAGTGTGAAGGTTTTGAATGTTTTAGGAAAACTAAACCTTCTTACACATGGCAATTGTTTGTTTTGAAGAAGAAGAAGACGACCTTCGACCTACGGGAAAGTCCCGTCAGCTGTCGTTCCACTTAGTCAACTTTCTATAAATACGACGAGAGAGGTTTTCTGGAAATCTAATTTCACTTTAGCAGAGAGAAACCTTTATGAGATGATTACGGCAAATTGTTTATAAATATGAATGTATGTTTTTATGATCAATTGTAAATATTTGATTATATATAGATATTATATAAAATACCTATGAAATGTTACCTGACTTAGTTATTATTTCAACCATATACCAACTCAAAGGATCCATGCAAATTATGTACGATCAAGCCTCCTTATTCAATTTAACTTACCACTCGGTTTAAGGGGCGAAATCGTTACATTGGTGTCAGAAGTGGGATACTAAAAACTTTGAATTTGGTGGTTGAAATAAATAATTTATAAATTTATACTAAAGAAGCTTTAGTGTATTGCACTTGATAAACTATTTCACTAAATTTTTATAATAAGAATTATTAAAATTTTAGTACATTATGGATGATTCTGGAGAAGTAATTATAGCTAGAAATCAATCTTTCCAAGAGGAAAATGATGGGGAAATTACCATTCCTTTAAATGAACAGAAGGTTGATAGTGTTGACTATGCAGGGCAGACAATAAGCCATGATAAAGAACAAAACTTATTTATGAATGAATTAAGAAACCTTAAAAGTTTATTTCATAACCAATTAGGGGAGATAACCCATGAGTTTTCTAATTGTCAAAAAGAAGTTATTATTGCTGTAAACCAGATAAAAAGAGATTTTGAAGACAAAATTTCTTCTATTGAAGGTCGCATAAGCCAAATTGAAGATGCTGTACATGAAAACATGAAAAATATTTCTACCAATTATGAAATGATGGAACAAAATAAAGGTTTAGTAAATCACAGTAGTCACATGAGTGACATGGTAAACACTGAAAACATATCTAAAGGTGTTGGGCAAGCAGTTCCTGATGAAGCTAATCGGACAAATCAAAATACAGAAAAACAACAACAAAACACAGATAATATTTATTCATTTAATAAAGATAAAATGTATAATATAAATCAAAACTATGCTGTACTGGATAGACCTCAGGTTCCAAGATTGACCAATTCCCATACCCATTCACCCAAGTCTAGTAATGTAACCATGAAGCCACAGTTGTATGAGGGAGATGAAGATTTAAATGAATATTTAGCTCAATTTGAAATTTTAGCTGAAATAAATGGTTGGAATTATGCAACCAAATCATTATATTTGGCTGGTAGTTTAAAAGGGGGAGCAAGAGCTCTTTTAAATGAACTAGATAAGGAATCTAGGAAAGATTATAATAGCTTAGTAAAAGTTTTGGACAATAGATATGGTTCAGCTGAGAAATCAGAACTTTTTAGGGCAAAACTTCAGACCCGTATGAGAGGTAAAGAAGAAAGTTTACCTGAGTTAGCTCAGTCAATTAAGAAATTGACTAGGCAAGCTTATCCAAGTGCCCAATCCACAATAACTAGTGTATAAGCACTAGAACATTTTATAGATGCTTTACAAGATGCTGATTTAAGACTAAGACTTAGGGAATCTAACCCTAAATCCATACATGAAGCAGAAACACTAGCTGTTAGGCTAGAGACGTTAAAGTTAGCAGAGACACAAAAAGGGAGGATGGTTAGACAGGCAGAGTCAGTTCAGACTAATGCTAAATTTAATACAGAGTTGAATGATGACAAGGGGGAAGATTTAAAATCCTTAAAAAATGAATTGAGTGATTTTAAAAGAGAAATGATCTCATTGTCCAGAAATATAAAGGGTATGTCCCAAAACCAAAATAGGAGCCAAGGGGGAGGTAACCAACAGAGGAACTATCAAAATGGTCAGAGAGGATATAATAACCAGAATAAGAATTTTGGTCAGGGGAATAGAAATTTTAACCAGAGAAATAATAATTTTGGTCAGAATCAGAATAATTATCAACAGGGAAACCAGTTGAGGTCGGACTCAGGGGTCGGAGCCAGGCCGGGACAGAATGGCCCAAGTCGATAAAGATAAATGAATCTTTGGCAAATAACGAGGGATTATTTGTCAGAGCTAAAATTAATAATAAATGTTTAGCTTTTCTTGTGGATACTGGAGCAAATGTTACTTTTTTAAGTAAGAAATTTATTGATGAAATAAATCCCTCATTACTTCCAAAAATGAATCCTGTAAATATTAATTTGATTACTGCTACTGGTGATAGTTCACCATTTATAAGACAAATTGATGTTAAAATTTGTCTTGGAAATTATATTTATCACCACAATGTTTTAGTGGCTGATATTTCCAATGAAGGTATCATTGGAATGGATTTTCTTGTGACTCATGACTGTGATGTCTTGTTAAGTCAAAATAAGCTGAAGATTAAAGGGGAGATAATTCAATGTTATCATTATGCAAGCAGTGCTAAATCTTGTTATAGAGTTGCTATACAAGAGACAGTAGATGTACCTCCCAACTCAGAAATGATTGTTTCTGGGGAGTCAGATGAACCTATTTTTAGAGGTTTAGCTGGTTTGATAGAACCTAATGAGAAATTTATGGAGAAGAATGGTTTATTGGTGGCAAGATCAATTGTACATCCAGAGATGTATAATATTCCTTTGAGGATAATAAATATGAATAAAGAGCCCTGCACTTTATATAAGGGTACAATTATTGCTACCTGCAATAAAGTAGATGAAGGAGATATTCAAACTTCTGAGTTTGTTAACAGTGTGGCTGGTGGCCCAGCTATAGTAAATAAGGGGAGACAATTACCTGATTATTTACATGATGTATTTGAGTCTAGTCAAGCTAATCTTGATAAAGATCAAAAGGAGAAATTTAAAGACCTCTTAATAGAATATAGTGGTATATTCTCAAAGTCCTCTGAGGACATTGGTTTAACTGATTTAGTTGAACATACCATAAATACTGGAAATCACCCTCCAGTACGTCAGCGACCCAGACGAATACCCCTAGCTAGAATGAAGGATGCTGAAGCTGAAATTCAGAAAATGGTTAAGCAAGATATTATAGAACCTTCTACAAGTCCCTGGAACTCCAATATTGTTCTTGTGAAGAAGTCAGATGGTAGTTGGCGATTCTGTATTGATTTTCGCGCCGTAAATTTATTGGTTTTACGCCCATCCTATCCTTTGCCCGAATAGATGACACTATAGACTCCTTGTCAGGCTCCAAGTTCTTCTCAACCGTCGATTTAAAGTCAGGATATTATCAGATTCTTGTAGCCAAAGAAGATAGACCAAAAACAGCCTTTTCATTTCCAGGGGGTGGTCTCTGGCAGTTCAAGAGAATGCCAATGGGTCTATGTAATAGTGCCCCTGTATTTGAACAGTTAATGGAAACGGTTTTATCAGGTTTGACCTGGAAAATTTGTTTAGTTTATTTAGATGATATAATTGTTTTCTCAAAATCATTTGAGGAACATATGAAGAACTTGAAAGAAGTTTTTCAAAGATTAAAAGCAGCTAATTTAAAGCTGAATCCAAAGAAATGTAACTTTCTTAAGAAAGAAGTTAAATTCTTAGGTCACATTGTTAGCGAAAGTGGAGTAGCTACTGACCCAAGTAAAATTCAGTCAGTTAAGGACTGGCCAGTGCCCAAAAGTATAAAAGATGTGAGAAGTTTTCTAGGATTAACATCCTGTTATAGAAAATTTATTTTGAAATATGCTGATAAAGCTAAACCTTTGTATAAGGTTACTGAGAAAAACCAAAAGTGTGTTTGGACTGAAGAATGTCAACAATCTTTTGAAGAATTAAAGACTACTTTAATTAGTGCACCTATTTTAGCCTACCCTACCAGGGAGGATTTATTTATTTTGGATACCGAAGCGAGTAATGTTGGTATGGGAGCAGTGCTATCCCAACTCCAGGATGGAGTAGAAAAAGTAATTTGTTACTTTAGTAAAACTTTCAGTAGATCTGAGAGAAAATATTGTGTTACGAGAAGAGAACTACTAGCTGTAGTAGCCTCTATTAAACATTTTCACCATTATTTATATGTTAAATACTTCAAAGTTAGAAGTGACCATGGTGCATTAAGTTGGTTGTTCAATTTTAAGAATCCAGAAGGTCAGTTAGCTCGTTGGTTCGAGGTCCTGGCATCATATGATTTTAAAATTGAGCACAGAGCTGGAAGGTCCCACAATAATGCAGACGCCCTAAGTAGACGTCCTTGCTATAACAAAGAATGTCCTCACTGTGCTAGAGCAGAAATTAATTATAAATTGGTTCCAACTCATAAAAACGTTTTAACGGTTGAAAAATGTAGTGATAATGCCACTATTAGTGAATCTTGCAGAAATGTTCAAGATGTTAGTGTCAAACAATCAGTTACAACAACTAGTATTAGCTGTAAAAATGAAGATTGGCCAAACATGACAAGTGACGAAACTTGCCACAAAGTAAAAAGTCATGTAATTCATAATGAATTTAGAAGTAAGGGTCCAGATATAAACCCTGATGTACTCCCTGTTCAGTCTAAAATAGTAAGAGTTTGTACCAGATCTAAGGATTATGGTTGCAGTCAAAATGAGAAGGACAACCCAGTTAAAGAGATAAATTTTGAAAATGTTTCAGAATCTCAATTATCTGATGATGTAATCAGTATAATTATCCAGTGGAAGATAGATGAAGTTAAACCCATATGGGCAGATGTATCCCATATGAGTCCTGAAGTTAAATTTTATTGCTCAAGATTAAATTCTTTAATTCTTGTCAATGGAATCTTATATATTCTGTTTACAAAACTTTGAATTATTCGAAAAACTAAGGATTTTCTTACCCCAGGAGTAGATTACCTTAGCCGTATTTGGCACAACTTTTTGGAATTTTGGGTCCTCAATGCTCTTCAACTTTGTATTTGTTTGGCTTTTTAACTATTTTGATCTGAGCGTCACTGATGAGTCTTATGTAGACGAAACGCGCGTCTGGCGTATAAAATTATAATCCTGGTACTTTTGATAACTATTTACACCACTGGGTCGATGCCACTGCTGGTGGACGTTTCGTCCCCGAGGGTATCACCAGCCCAGTAGTCAGCACTTCAGTGTTGACATGAATATCAATTATATGGTCATTTTTATAAATTTTCTGTTTACAAAACTTTGAATTATTCGAAAAACTAAGGATTTTCTTACCCCAGGAGTAGATTACCTTAGCCGTATTTGGCACAACTTTTTGGAATTTTGGGTCCTCAATGCTCTTCAACTTTGTATTTGTTTGGCTTTTTAATTATTTTGATCTGAGCGTCACTGATGAGTCTTATGTAGACGAAACGCGCGTCTGGCGTATAAAATTATAATCCTGGTACTTTTGATAACTATTTACACCACTGGGTCGATGCCACTGCTGGTGGACGTTTCGTCCCCGAGGGTATCACCAGCCCAGTAGTCAGCACTTCAGTGTTGACATGAATATCAATTATATGGTCATTTTTATAAATTTTCTGTTTACAAAACTTTGAATTATTCGAAAAACTAAGGATTTTCTTACCCCAGGAGTAGATTACCTTAGCCGTATTTGGCACAACTTTTTGGAATTTTGGGTCCTCAATGCTCTTCAACTTTGTATTTGTTTGGCTTTTTAACTATTTTGATCTGAGCGTCACTGATGAGTCTTATGTAGACGAAACGCGCGTCTGGCGTATAAAATTATAATCCTGGTACTTTTGATAACTATTTACACCACTGGGTCGATGCCACTGCTGGTGGACGTTTCGTCCCCGAGGGTATCACCAGCCCAGTAGTCAGCACTTCAGTGTTGACATGAATATCAATTATATGGTCATTTTTATAAATTTTCTGTTTACAAAACTTTGAATTATTCGAAAAACTAAGGATTTTCTTACCCCAGGAGTAGATTACCTTAGCCGTATTTGGCACAACTTTTTGGAATTTTGGGTCCTCAATGCTCTTCAACTTTGTATTTGTTTGGCTTTTTAACTATTTTGATCTGAGCGTCACTGATGAGTCTTATGTAGACGAAACGCGCGTCTGGCGTATAAAATTATAATCCTGGTACTTTTGATAACTATTTACACCACTGGGTCGATGCCACTGCTGGTGGACGTTTCGTCCCCGAGGGTATCACCAGCCCAGTAGTCAGCACTTCAGTGTTGACATGAATATCAATTATATGGTCATTTTTATAAATTTTCTGTTTACAAAACTTTGAATTATTCGAAAAACTAAGGATTTTCTTACCCCAGGAGTAGATTACCTTAGCCGTATTTGGCACAACTTTTTGGAATTTTGGGTCCTCAATGCTCTTCAACTTTGTATTTGTTTGGCTTTTTAACTATTTTGATCTGAGCGTCACTGATGAGTCTTATGTAGACGAAACGCGCGTCTGGCGTATAAAATTATAATCCTGGTAATTTTGATAACTATTTACACCACTGGGTCGATGCCACTGCTGGTGGACGTTTCGTCCCCGAGGGTATCACCAGCCCAGTAGTCAGCACTTCAGTGTTGACATGAATATCAATTATATGGTCATTTTTATAAATTTTCTGTTTACAAAACTTTGAATTATTCGAAAAACTAAGGATTTTCTTACCCCAGGAGTAGATTACCTTAGCCGTATTTGGCACAACTTTTTGGAATTTTGGGTCCTCAATGCTCTTCAACTTTGTATTTGTTTGGCTTTTTAACTATTTTGATCTGAGCGTCACTGATGAGTCTTATGTAGACGAAACGCGCGTCTGGCGTATAAAATTATAATCCTGGTACTTTTGATAACTATTTACACCACTGGGTCGATGCCACTGCTGGTGGACGTTTCGTCCCCGAGGGTATCACCAGCCCAGTAGTCAGCACTTCAGTGTTGACATGAATATCAATTATATGGTCATTTTTATAAATTTTCTGTTTACAAAACTTTGAATTATTCGAAAAACTAAGGATTTTCTTACCCCAGGAGTAGATTACCTTAGCCGTATTTGGCACAACTTTTTGGAATTTTGGGTCCTCAATGCTCTTCAACTTTGTATTTGTTTGGCTTTTTAACTATTTTGATCTGAGCGTCACTGATGAGTCTTATGTAGACGAAACGCGCGTCTGGCGTATAAAATTATAATCCTGGTACTTTTGATAACTATTTACACCACTGGGTCGATGCCACTGCTGGTGGACGTTTCGTCCCGAGGGTATCACCAGCCCAGTAGTCAGCACTTCAGTGTTGACATGAATATCAATTATATGGTCATTTTTATAAATTTTCTGTTTACAAAACTTTGAATTATTCGAAAAACTAAGGATTTTCTTACCCCAGGAGTAGATTACCTTAGCCGTATTTGGCACAACTTTTTGGAATTTTGGGTCCTCAATGCTCTTCAACTTTGTATTTGTTTGGCTTTTTAACTATTTTGATCTGAGCGTCACTGATGAGTCTTATGTAGACGAAACGCGCGTCTGGCGTATAAAATTATAATCCTGGTACTTTTGATAACTATTTACACCACTGGGTCGATGCCACTGCTGGTGGACGTTTCGTCCCCGAGGGTATCACCAGCCCAGTAGTCAGCACTTCAGTGTTGACATGAATATCAATTATATGGTCATTTTTATAAATTTTCTGTTTACAAAACTTTGAATTATTCGAAAAACTAAGGATTTTCTTACCCCAGGAGTAGATTACCTTAGCCGTATTTGGCACAACTTTTTGGAATTTTGGGTCCTCAATGCTCTTCAACTTTGTATTTGTTTGGCTTTTTAACTATTTTGATTTGAGCGTCACTGATGAGTCTTATGTAGACGAAACGCGCGTCTGGCGTATAAAATTATAATCCTGGTACTTTTGATAACTATTTACACCACTGGGTCGATGCCACTGCTGGTGGACGTTTCGTCCCCGAGGGTATCACCAGCCCAGTAGTCAGCACTTCAGTGTTGACATGAATATCAATTATATGGTCATTTTTATAAATTTTCTGTTTACAAAACTTTGAATTATTCGAAAAACTAAGGATTTTCTTACCCCAGGAGTAGATTACCTTAGCCGTATTTGGCACAACTTTTTGGAATTTTGGGTCCTCAATGCTCTTCAACTTTGTATTTGTTTGGCTTTTTAACTATTTTGATCTGAGCGTCACTGATGAGTCTTATGTAGACGAAACGCGCGTCTGGCGTATAAAATTATAATCCTGGTACTTTTGATAACTATATAGAAAGTGGGAAAGCTATAATGGAAAACGTTATGATCTACATATTGTTCTTCCAGCTAATTTTAAAAGGTTCGTGTTGAACCAAGTTCATAACACAGTGACCGGTGGTCATCTGGGTGTAAGAAAGACTCTATCAAAAATTAAACAAAGATATTTTTGGTATAAAATGAGACAGGATGTTAAATTTTGGTGTACCAAATGTGATATTTGTGCTTCTAAGAAAGCACCTTGTAAAAAACCTAAGGCCCCTATGAAGCAGTATCTTGTGGGTGCTCCTTGGGAAAGAATGGCTATTGACATTCTAGGACCTTTACCCATAAGTGTCAATAATAATCGCTATCTGATGGTAGTTCAGGATTATTTTTCAAAATGGACGGAAGCTATACCAATTCCAGACATTGAAGCAGTGACAGTAGCTAAGAAATTTGTGGAAATAATAGTAACCATTTTTGGGGTTCCTCTTTCAATCCACTCAGACCAAGGGTCTAATTTTGAATCTAATGTGTTCAAAGAGATGTGTATTATTTTGGGTATTCATAAAACCCGTACAACACCATTCCGACCTAAATCGGATGGTATGGTTGAAAAGTCTAATTCAACTATTGAGACGATGTTATCTGCTTTTGTAAGCAAACACCAGAGAGATTGGGACGAATATATTTATTTATTAATGTTGGCCTATCGGTCATCAGAACATGAGAGTTTGGGAACATCTCCATGTTCCATGTTATTTGGAAGAGAAGTTAATCTTCCAGTAGATTTAGTTCTGGGTAGACCAGAGACTGAAAAGTCACTTTTATATTTAAAAACTGTTTATGCATATGAATTATCCCAAAAGTTGGAGGTAATTCATAAATTTGCACGAAATAAATTAAAACTGACAAGCGACAGGATGAAAAGAAATTATGATGTTGGAACTAAGATGCAAACATTTGATGCAGGAGATCCAGTATGGTTGCACAATCCTCGTCGTGTAAAAGGATTGTGTCCAAAGTTACAAAATAATTGGGAAGGCCCATATATTATTGTAAATAAACTTAATGATGTCATATATAGAATACAGAAGGGACCAAAGATGAAACCTAAGGTGGTGCACCAAGACAGATTGAAGCCCTATCTTGGAGAAAATGTTCCTGTTTGGTTTAATTAAATATGTGGAGCTTGCGGTACAGAAGAAGATGTTGAACAGTCAACCTAGAACATTTATTGGAAGAAATGAACATTGTGTTATATATTTATATGTGTATTACCTAAATAATTCTATGTTAATACATGAGTTTTCGGTTAAATGTATATAGTAACTTGTTAGACAGTTGTTGTTTTATGAGTTATTGGATTTTGTTTTCAAGTTTTGAGCCAACCAATCAATTAGTAGATTAATTTAATAATGTATAGATAGTTTCTGTGCATTTGAGGACAAACGCCTAGTGGTTAGGGGGCTGTGTTACGATTTAGTGATCGTATTATTAAATTAATAGTACTCGTGTTCTCCATATTCTAAAGTAGTAATTTTATGAGTCAGCTGTTTTTGTTTACGTTTTCGCAACGCTATTTTTACGATGGAATGTCACCTCGTACAGAATATTCACGGTTGGTTGGCATGTATTTCAATGATACATGATGCGATAATGTGTTTACCTTATTTGCTTATTTATTTTCTTAATGTAATAACTTGTGTTTTAGCCGTAATCGTCTAAATACCAGCAGTGCCATAGTTTATTTACAAGAGAAGCCATATTTATTTGTGTATTGGCGGTCTGCAACACGAGATTGCCTGTGAACATAACAAACGTTTTGATTGGTCGATCCACTGACGGGAAAATTATAAATAGAAGGTTGACGAAACGAACTTTAGATTTAATCTCACCGCCTGCAAGAGCAGTCGGAATTTATGCTGTCTTGATGTCCTTATAATGTAGTGTGAAGGTTTTGAATGTTTTAAGAAAACTAAACCTTCTTACACATGGCAATTGTTTGTTTTGAAGAAGAAGAAGACGACCTTCGACCTACGGGAAAGTCCCGTCAGCTGTCGTTCCACTTAGTCAACTTTCTATAAATACGACGAGAGAGGTTTTCTGGAAATCTACTTTCACTTTAGCAGAGAGAAACCTTTATGATATGATTACGGCAAATTGTTTATAAATATGAATGTATGTTTTTATGATCAATTGTAAATATTTGATTATATATAGATATTATATAAAATACCTATGAAATGTTACCTGACTTAGTTATTATTTCAACCATATACCAACTCAAAGGATCCATGCAAATTATGTACGATCAAGCCTCCTTATTCAATTTAACTTACCACTCGGTTTAAGGGGCGAAATCGTTACAATATGCATGGTTCAAGTTACCCGAAGATGTAAAGGAAACATAAGGGATGTATAATCTAATTATTTCAATATAATTACCAGATCACTCATTTTCAGTAGACAATAACAATTCTGTTGCTAAATACAAGTATGTCAAGTTCATATTTATATTCTAATGGGACGTGTACGATAACATTTTAGATAAAACAATTTTGCTCTAAGAACGAGACAATGGATGTTCCCGTATTTAAACAGTACAAATTAAATCTATGTTAACTTACAAACAGAGAAAGGCGACTAATGACAGTTCAACTACTCTGTAAGTATCATTAGTTAATTTTGTACAAGAATAAAGTTGAGGAATGACAAAGACCTCAACTTACACTTAATATAGAGAGCGTCAAAATGATTTTGACATTGACCTTTGTATAAAGGTCATATATCGTATGTAGCAAGTGACTTGTTTTATTATACAGACACGTTGTAAATAACATTGTTTTTGCGTTGCCATATATTGAACCTAGCAGAATGCATCGCAGACTTACACTCCAGCTTTATTTAACGTTCAATAGATATCAGAAGATGTGGCATGAGTGCCAATGAGATAACTCTCCATATAAGTCACAATTCGTAAAAGTAAATCATTATAGGTCAAAGTTTGGCTGTCAGCACGGAGTTTTAGCTCACACCGAACAAACATGCTAACAATAGATTCAAACAATTACGCAAGCCAAAAAAAGATTCTGTAGTTAATTGTACAGCCAGTATAGTTGAGCATAACTAAGTAGCCCCTTGAGTTTCATGTAAATATAAATATGTTAGTTTGCCGGATATTAAATCTTGCAGGCACCAGATTGAAAACTCATGCGCAACCTTGTGTGCATGATTTTCAAACTGGCGCGCATAACTTTCAAACACGTGCTCACGACTTTCCATAATATTAGTTATCTTGGTGTAATCAGGGGTGTACAGAATTTTACACCGTTGTTGAAATTTCATTCACCCTGAGGCGCAGCCGAATGGATGTATGAATTTTCAACAACGGTGTAAAATTCCGTACACCCCTGATTACACCAAGATAACGAATTTATTTCTTATGAACAATTCCATTACTCATTTTTAAACCAGGATGTAATAATTGAAAAATGGTAATGAAAAATTTCCAGTTTAACAATTTTCAACTTGCTGTGCATTGTCAACTATTTTTTTCTTTATTTGAGGGAAAATTTCGAATTTTTTTTTTAATTCTTTTGTGTTCTTTTGAATTGTTGGGGGAAAAAAATATTTTTTTAAATTTTTTCCCCAATTTTTTTTTTTTTTTTAGACTTTTTTTTTTATTTGGCAAATTTATTTATTTTTAGACTTTTTTGGCAAAATTTTAATATTTAAAATTTTTGGCAATATTTTATTTTTAATACTTTTTGGCAGAATTTTATTTATCCCCGGGTGAACAAGGGTGGGGTGTTATTTACACCGGGTAATTAAACAATCCGATTGCAGTATTTCTGCTGCATAAGAAATAATGGTGTTTACGACCTTCAAGATCTGGTGCACATGACTTTTAAACTGGATTTCATGACTTCAAACTGTTGCGCATGACTATAAAAATTATGCGCAGGATTTTCAACCTAGCGCGCATGACTTTGGTAGATGATGTAAAACTTTACGAACTGGCGCACATGACTTTCAAACTTGTGTTCATGACTTTCAAACTTGTGCATATATCTTTCTAACTTGTGCACATGACTTTAAAACTTGTTCATATGACTTTCAAACTTGTTCATATGACTTTCAAATTGGCGAGCACAACTTTCAAACTCGTGTCCACCAATTCAAAAGTCGAGCGCACTAGATTTTGAAAGTTATGCGCACTAGATTTTGAAAGTTATGCGCACCCGTTTTTTTAATGTCTATGTGCGCACCAGCTTAAATGTTCGACAAAAAAGATATTTCTCTTAACTTGGCACTTAAGGGCTCCGCTCATAATGACATATACGCTAATCCGATAAAGTTCATAAAAATATAAAATATAAGTAAAAAGATATACAAAAGATCATAAAGGAAATTACGCTATGTAATTATTATGCGTCCTTATCGCATTGCTGGACCAACCCACATAAAGAACGTTAAATAAAGGCAACAGTAGTATACCGCTGTTCAAACTCATAAATCCATGGACAAAAAACAAAATCGGGGTAACAAACTAAAACTGAGGGAAACGCATAAATATAAGAGGAGAACAACGACACAACACTACAATGTAACTAACACACACAGAAACGGACCAAGCATCAGACAAAATCCCACGAGAATAACAAATATAACATCCAAACCAAATACATGAATTTGGGATAGACAAGTACCGTGACACGTCTCAAAAATAAGAGAAAACAAACGACGCAACGTTAAATTGTAACACACACAGAAACGAATTATAATATAACAATGGCCATATTCCTGACTTGGTACAGGACATTTTTAAAGGAAAAAATGGTGGGTTGAACCTGGTTTTGTGGCATGCCAAACCTCGCACTTTAATGGCAATGTTAAATATAACATAGAAATGATAACATAATATTACAGGACTATAACACAGATAAATAGGAAAACGTATTAGACAAAGAAACACATGATTAATGAATAACAAAAAGCATCAGGTTTAAAATTTAATACGCCAAAAACGCGCCTCGTCCACACAAGACTCACCAGTGACGTCCAGATATAAAAGATCGAAAGCGAAAAAATGTACAAAGTTGTACAGCACTGAAGATCAAAAGTTGAAAAAGGTTGTGTCAAATACGGCTAAGTTTTTATGCTTGGGATAAGAACATCCTTATTATTTAGAACAATTAATGCTATTGCAAACAGTAAATTTTATTAAATAAATATAACAGATATACATAATGAAACTGAAGTATTAACTCATTACATAAAACAAACACGAATACATAATGAATGACCAACACAGAATAGACACACCCGATTCAGTTCAGGTCTCAACGCAGTAAATTATGAAAATGACGTCACATACCATGGTGAAAATGCATTAAAAATTACGTCACATACGATGGTGAAAAGGCATTAAAAATTACGTCAAATTTGAACAAATGAAAAACTATATCTCAAAAGTAAGATAGAATTAGGATTGATTAAAGATTAAAATAGAACTAAATACTGATATTGCATTTAAACACAATGCATATTGCAATACTTATTAATAGCAATTAACTATAATATATATATATATATGTTCAGTTTGTTATGAATCCAACTTCAAACGTAAATTATGGTACAGATATGTTGACAAAAAATAAATCTAATAAATGACGGCGGTGATTAATTTTTGTTTCCATAACACATAAATATAATAGAAAAGACGTCAACACATTTGACAAAATCCGATGAGAATTACAAATATAACATTAAACATTTAAACCAAATACATGAATTTGGGATAGACAAGTACCGTGACACGTCTTATAGTAATGCGAATTCACACTCAGCAAAACAGTCACAATCGGGAATAAGTCACGTTTGGTAATTAAAAGATTAGACGACATAATGACAAACCACAATCTACTATGTGGTAAAAATGTCCTTAGCTAGTTTGGTTAAACAAGCATCGTATGGATCCACCAATTCGTGATGGTGTCCATAAAATTTACGGAGTGTTAATTTTAATCTGTCCTCCTCATAATTTTGTTGGAGAAGTTTCTGCGTAAGTAGCACACTCCTGTATATGAAGTCCGTATAGTGTGAACAAGCACGTGAATAACGTATCAATTGTGATATGTAAACACCATACGAAGGGGCAGGTGGTATGTTACTGCTGAGAAATGGGAAATTGATAATTGGGAAGTTGAAATCGTCCCGTTTGTCATAGATTTTCGTGTGAAGTCGTCCATCTACGTCAATATTGAGGAAAAGATCAAGGTATGAAGCAGTCCTTCTAGTATCAGTAGTATCCTTAATTTCAAGTTCACTGGGATATAAGAGATGTAAGTATTGGCTGAAGTATGGGTTATTCAATGATAGAACATCATCAATATATCGGAAAGTAAAATTAAAGAATTTCGCAAGGTGCTTTTTCTTTTTGTCTTTTAGAAGGTTTTGAATGAATTCTGCTTCATACGAGTACAAAAACAAATCAGCCAGCAGGGGTGCACAAATAGTACCCATTGGAATACCGATTGTCTGTTGAAATATAAATCCTCCAAACTCAATAAATATATTGTCGATCAAAAAGTCCAGCATTTTGATTATATCATCTTTAGTATATTTTCTGGAAGATTCAGTGTGATTCTTCACAAAATATGAATTATTGTAACCCAAAACAAGAAATTTGTATCTACGATTTCCATTTTTATAGAAAAAGCTCTGTTTTATGAGATGGTGAAGTCGATCTTTCAACTGAGCGTGGGGAATAGTAGTATATAGCGTAGAAAAATCAAAAGTTTTTATGTTGCTGCAAAATTGCAAAGATTGTGATCGAAGGTTAAGCAGTAGATCTTTGGAATTTTTGAGAATCCACATCTGGTTAACACCACTGGTAGAATATATCTCCTCACAATATTTTTGAAGCCCATCTTTAACTGTAGAAAGAATAGTAGTCAGTACTTTAGAAAGATGTTTAGTCTAACATTTTGAAGAACCAGCTATGTATCGTTCTTTATATGGAGTTTTGTGTAATTTAGGTATCCAGTATAATGAGGGCAAGTTTTCTTCGTTTTCTTTGATGTTGATACCAAAAGAAAGAATGACAGATTTATGATTTTGTAAAATGTCGTCCTTGGTAAATGATGTTAAAAAAATATGTAAGATTAAAAGTATTTTTTTGTAAAGCTAATAGAGTTATTACATCTCTAGTTAACACATAGTTACCACCAGAGACATGGGCACAATTGAAAATCGAGTTATTTCAAGGTGCAACGTATACCACGCGTATTAAAAGCGAATAAGTAACAGGGTATTAACCGAGCGCTGGAACGGGTACATACTTGCTAATAGGGTTATTTCATCTCTAAGAACACATTGTTACCACCAGAGACATGAAAACTATTGAAAATCGATTTATATCAAGGTGCATCGTATACCACGCGTATCAAAAGCGAATAAGGAACGAATAAGTAACAGGGTATCAGTCGAGCGCTGAAACGGCTACATACGCGCTTCAAGGGTTATATCACCTCTTAGAACCTATATCTACCACCAGAGACAGGAAAACAATTAAAATCAGGTTTTTGCATACTATAAGCGAGTTAGGAACGTATTAAACAAGTTATTAGTCTAGCTCCAAAACGATGTACACCCCGCTAACATGTTTAACCCCGCCACATTATGTAAATATGTACTTGGCCCAAGTCAAGAACCTAAAATTGAGTGGTAATAATAACATTAACGGTACCAATTTTCCTGCACCAGATGCGCATTTCGACAATACATGTCTCTTCGGTGATGCTCGTGGCAAAAATATTTGAAATCCAAAAAGATGAAGAGCTATAGTCCAAGAAGTATAGCCAAATCCGTGAAAGGAATCAGAGCTTTGCATGTGGGAGATACATTCCTTTATTTTATAATAATTTCTAACATTTTGAAACATGAAATTTTAATAACTTTGGTTGTCGTTTGTTTTTGTGTTACATATTTCGTTTCTTTTTTGTATATAAATAAGGCCGTTAGTTTTCTCGTTTGAATTGTTTTACATTGTCATGTAATAGCTGACTATGCGGTATGGGCTTTGCTCATTGTTGAAGGCCGTACCGTGACCTAAAGTTGTTTATTTCTTTGTCATTTTGGTGTATTGTGGAGAGTTGTCTCATTGGTAATCATACCACATCTTCTTTTTATACAAGCGCTAAAAGGGTGATTTCATCTCTTCGAACCAAGAACCATCTTCAAACATATGAATATAAAGCAGTTAAAAGGTAGAACGAATAAAAGTCAAATAAGGCACAAATAGGTATGGAACCTCAAGTAACAGGATCGTTTGAGCACAAAAACGTATAAATATGTGATACAAGGGTCATTTTAACTCAACAAATTTAGAACTATTACCAGAGATAGAAATATAAACAATATAAAAGGGAGAAGAATATCAAAATTCGAATAAGTAACGAATAAGGAATAAGTGACGAATAAGGAATAAGGAATAAGTAACGAAAATGTAACAAATAAGGAATAAGGAATAAGTAATGAATAGGTAACGAATATGGATTAAGGAATAATAAACGAATATGTAACGAATAAGGAATAAGGAATAAGTAACCAACTTGACGTCATTACTTTTATTTCCTTTCAGAATGGTGAACATTTAGGGATAACCTTAGTATGATACCCAAGTCAATCATTTTGATAAGGTTTTTTAGTTAATAACAAGGAATAGGATGTACTTAGGTGCTTTTTACAAACATTTAGATTCAAATTTTAAATCGGGGTTATGTCAAAGACCGTCGTCTATTTTTTCTTTAAAACCCTTTGGAGACAGAAATTTCTTGTTGACAAATATTCTGTATTTACTTCACAAATAATGCACAATGGTCTTGAAAAATAGATTATTGGTACTGACGTTGTTTATCATCTAGTAAATAATGTGTTATGTTCTGTTTCTCTGTAAATCATTGCGTTTACTGTTTAGTCTACTTTTGTTAATATCAATACACTCAGAGATACCAATATTGAACAGACGAGCTTTTCGTCTACAAAAGACTCATCAGTGACGCTCGAGTAAAACAACTATACAAACAGTTTTTATCCATCCATCATGTTCTACATAATAAAAAAAATGCATGTACCTAGTCAGGCATATGATACATTTTTTTAATTGATGACAAATTGTTTGATGTGTTTAAGCTCACATTTTTTACATTTGCTTAGTGACTTTATGTTTGAAATTTCAATCGGAGGTTGGGATTTTTGTAATTTTACTTTATTCATAAGATCAATAGTTAAGGAACAAAATAACCTAAACAGATATTGAAAGATTATGTGGCCCCTTTTCATGATTTTTCTTTTATAGAGCAGATAAATACTGACTCGAGCTTTTACCTTTTATGTGCAATACCAGTATTTGGGTCTAAAATAAAAAGAAAATATGTCGGTACAAATTATATTGAATAACGACCCTCTTCAAGCAGAACATTTAAATTGCCACAAGAAATTGGTAATACATGTACCTTTAATTTAGTCTCGATAAATTTCAAAATAAATTAGTTTTTCCTGCAATTGGGTGTCTTATCATACATTTACAGTATATCATATATCGCTAGGCTGTATCTTTATACTTTACAACCTAGCAATAGAATATACAGATATCGCTTTAAAGCTCCACCCACTGCTGCACTACGTTTGTGTATTACTGTTGACGAGTGGTGTATGCACCTCAAAATGTTATTGCAGTCGCATTTCAATGACGCAGATCGTTCTGTTTGTTTACATGCATTTCTTTAGAGCAATAAAAATAAAAATATTTTCTGATAACAGACAAACATGAACAACAGGATTTTCTACGACGCAAATCAATAAATTCATAACATAAATGTGTACATGTGTGTCACAGAATCAACAAAGTTCAGTTAAAAATTCTGAAGCGTATGACAACTAATACCCTTTAGTTTAAATCGGACAATGTTTTGTTATTTATGTTTACTGTTGGAATAAGATGTTATTTAAGAATTTATAATTATTACCTAAATCGATGATAAATGCAAATATTGTGTTTTTTTTATGTCTTTTAAATCAAAACAAATTGTTGAACAATATACAAAAGAAAACGACAATTACTGTTAAGTGTCTTTAAATATCAGCTGTATTTGTACTTGGCTCGAAGCAGGAGTAATAGCTCGTTTAAGCTCGGATTACACCTGTTTCGGAGCCTCGAACGAATACAGCGGGTATTTATAGACACTCTACAGTTATGGTCTTTAAGTACGATTTGAATTATATTTGATTGCATTCTATGCTTGGTGGGTTTTAAGGCATCCAATTATAAATAGAAACTTTTTTAGGTTATCGGTCTTTGCCAAATTGCTTCT
The DNA here is from genome assembly GCA_037788925.1 of Mytilus galloprovincialis. Lineage (NCBI taxonomy): Eukaryota > Metazoa > Mollusca > Bivalvia > Mytilida > Mytilidae > Mytilus > Mytilus galloprovincialis. The sequence goes on from CM075339.1 coordinate 16,546,883, forward strand.
TGTTTCGTTGTCCTACACATATAATATAAAGAAATGTGTCATAAATGAAACCTATTCTGCACTTCTTTGTTTTGTTACAATGAAATGTATATCATTAAACTCTCTCTTACTGAATTTATATGCTTTATAAAATGTCAAACTATCATTTATACTGAAAATAATTAAATGGAAAAAAATTACACAAAGTTTTTACTTGAAAAGAATTATAGGTCTAGTAAGCCCTTCTTGTCTGTCACAGTTTTACAATTTCTGTTTGCCTTTTAAAACAATTAACAACTTTCATATGAAGTATAATTAGAGACTGCATCAAAATTCATCTTTCGTCTTACGAAAACAGGATGCTCTCTCTATCCACATGTGTTTTTCGTTTAGTCCATTGGTCTATATAATAATCTGGCTGCATCTAAAAATACCTTTGAAGGCTTTTAAATTTATATAAAAAATTATATGCTTTCGTTCTTGCTGTATTTTTTTAATGTTTTGAAATCTTTTTTACTGAGAGTAATGACAATGGTGAAAATATATAGCGTTGAATTTAATAAAACATTATTTGAATTATTATAATCTAACAACAAGCATAACACGCGCGTTTAACTAAGTGATAGTAAACACATTTAACTTGATCTTTAACTTGTCTTAATATCGTTACTGTTCACGGTCTGTATTGTTAAAGCCGCAGAATAAAGATTGTCACTATTTTTATCAGTAGCTGCAAATGAATGATCATACACATCATTCCCCCTTTCATCGTTTTTCAAACCGAAGTGTGAGGTAAAGTATGTTGGTTCATTTTGATTTCGAATACCAAGATTGCTATCATAGTCATTGTCAGTTGATACAATTTTTCTATTTCCAATGCTGTTTAGACTATCATATTCTCCATCCGCTGCATCAATATAAGTTTCCTCTAAAACAATTCGTATGTGCCCATCATCTTTTTTATTTACAACTGCATATATACCAGTCGACTTATTCTTCATTGAACTGTTTTCGAGGTTTAGTGTTGAATTTTTATTTTCTAGTATGTTGATTATCCCTCTGTTGTCATCAGTGTCTTTGGAATATTGCTCTTCATGATTACCATTTTCATGACTATTTCCTGGACGTCTTCTTGTTCTTCAAATTAAGAAAGCAGTTTTTATGCACAGTATGTCGTAATGAAGTTTAAAATACAAACGAACAGTTTGAACTCAACCATTGTAAAATATGTACTGTATCATCAACGTATTTACTACAAAAAAATTATAACAATACTGTCATATATAAACTATGCTCATCATAATGTAGGACGTCATCCGTTAAAACTAGTGTTGTCAAACCTAAGACGTTATAGTAAATTCAAAGTGGTATTTAGATCGAGGGAGTTTAAGAAATAGATGCATATTTTATTTTTTTGGTAATAATGCTGAATAACAGACTTGATTATAATGAGTGAATTTGTAAAATAAAGGTAGAATACTATTGGTTGTTTGCAGTGCTTACCTTATCCATATTCCAAGAATAGTCACAGTTACGATGAAAATAACAGCGCCAAATACTGCACCAACGATTGATCCTGCAAAATGTAGGTATCGAACCATGAATTTTGTATTTACTCTTTTGAGTAACAATGAACTCTTTTTTTTTCTGGATGAAACATTTTTTAATATTACAGATTCGCAGGTATAAATTTGAAGATAAAATGCAATCTTCGAATTGCATTTCATACGAATGTACCTATAGCACATGTATATGGAGTTATTTTCATACAGAATGACAGGTCCTTCTTTTGAAGAAACAACTTTGACGACACCAAGTCTCAATGAAATAAGTGGTTTTTAGTTTGAGAAAGTTTAAACACTAGCATATAACAGTATTCTTTATTTCTTTGGCAATAATGCTTCTAGGTATAAAATGTAGAGTTAGATCATTATTTTTCCTGATTAAAATGCAATTAACAGTTTTTAAAATTATTTTCCTTTTTGATAGTTTTCGTGTATTGTTGCCGATTAGGGTTTAAATTTTAAAGTTGTCATTCTAAATGTCTTTAGACAGAAACTCGGTTTGTAAGAAGGAAATACCAGAAACGGACGTTAACATGTATTTTAAATTTCGATACGATTTTTGTTAATATATCGCTACAGATATTACGTTAGATATATTTGAAATAATGCATACTTTTCATAACAACTTTAATACAAGCCAACTTTTATCACATTTTAACAATACTATAAAAAAAATGCACATCATATTTGTAAAGTGTGAATAGTTATCTTATGATCCATTGTTTCTTACAACTTATCTTACTTTGAAGCTGTAGGAATTTTGTCGAATTAACAAATTGTTTTTTTACTCTAAATTAAGTATGGTGTGTATATTTAAGAATTGAATGCTCTTTTTTGTTAATTTATTGGGGTGTAAAAGCGTTGACCGAAGTACGTTTTGTATGAAGCATGTTTTGTATGTTTTGTTTCGGAAGCGCTGCATACTAAAAATGTGCGCACGGTCAACGCTTTTACAACCCTATAAAGTTACAAAAAAAAGCATTCAATACTTAAAATTACATTTTTACCTATAGGATTATGAAAACACGCCTTTTATCAAGTTTTTATTTCATTTACCTGTGCACTTTATTGTGGGACCTCGTGTCATCATGAATGAAAAGTTGCATTGTGTAATGCAATTGATTAAGGAATATCACGGATTGCTAGTTAGCCAATCAGAATAACGTATTATAATGAAACATACATCTAATGTAATTATTTTAGATTACAAAAAGGTAGGAGTTTCATCATAACTGACCGTATATCGTTTTTATGTTTTAAATATGTTTTTCTTCAAATTTAAACTTGTGTACCACAATGCTTGCTAGAACATTTTTTTTTACATAGCGACACATTCAATATGATAACATTAATAGGACCACTTCTTTCAAACAAATGAGTATTTCGACCGTTCATTGCTTCTTTTGTAAAACTAGAATATTTGAACAACTACTTCATTATACTCTCACTAATACTGTAAATCAGTGATTGTTATATAATAAAGATATGGTATGATTGCCAATGAAACAACTCTTCACATACTACCAAATGGCACAAAAATTAACAACTATTGGTCACCGTACGACCGTCAATAATGAGTACAGCCCATACCGCATAGTTAGCTATGAAAATACCTTGAAATGACAATTGTTAAACAATTCAAACAAGAAAAATAACGGCTTAATTTATGTACACAAGTGTTGCTGATGTATCTCCATCGTTTTCATTCTTATCTATCTGTATTAAAATAAACAATCTGTCTTATTATCTTTAAAACATCTTCTCCTTATTTTTACCTACAAAATGTGATAGGGTTAAGCATTTCCCTATTGTTCAATCCCCCTTATTCATGAGACAGTGGTAGTACATAACACAATTGTTACAATGGGAACCAATTGTGCCCCTCTTCTTACCGACTTGTTTTGTTATTATTATGAGGCTGACTTGATACAGGAAATTCTTAGGAAGAAAGATAAGAAGTAAGCAATATCCTTTTACTCTACTTTCCGCTATATAGATGACGTTCTTTCACTAAATAATTCAATAGTTGGTGAATATGTGGAACGCATCTATCCCATCGAACTAGAGATAAAGGATACAACAAATATAGTTAAATCAGCCTCATATCTTGACGCACATCTAGAAATTGACAATGACGGTCGGTTGAAAACAAAACTTTACGACAAAAGAGATGATTTCAGCCTCCCAATTGATTTCTATGTAGCAACAATACAGAAGCACCTGCATACAGAGTATGTATCTCCCAATTGATACGATATTCCTCAGCTTGCATTTCCTATCATGATTTTCTTGATAAAGGGTTGCTGCTCACAAGGAAGCTATAAAATCAAGAGTTCCAAATGGTGAAGTTGAAATCACCCCTTCGTAAATTTTACGGACGCCATCACGAGTTGGTTGACCGTTATCGGATAACCGTTTCACAAATGATATCAATGTTCCTGACGTCGTTACTACAATCCCCTTCCCTTTCACGAATGTGACCTACCGAATTAGACTATTTACCGGATTTGTTATAACATAAGCAACAAGACGGGTGCCACATGTGGAACAGGATCTGCTTACCCTTACGGAGCATCTGAGATCACCCCTAGTTTTTGGTGGGGTTCGTGTTGCTTATTCTTTAGTTTTATACATGTATGTTGTGTCATGTGTTCTATTGTTTGTCTGTTTTTCTTCTTTCATTTTAAGCCAAACGTTGTCAGTTTATTTTTGATTTATGAGTTTGGCTGTCCCTCTGGTATCTTTCGTCCCTCTTTGACAAACATTAAAAAGTAATTTGTATAAGGATAAACTCATATGATCGACACAAGACACCTTAAGTTGGCTCAAAATACAAAATAACGAGATGTGATACAATTTACAATGAGACATCAATCAACAAAAGATCGTTTAAAGTCGATGTACGCAATTATAGTCAACCGTATCGCATACATGCGGATCAAACCATACATTATAGTCGGCTATTAATGACCCCGACATGAAATTATAACTGCAGGCCTTATAAAAACATTCACATTTAGAAAAGCAAATAGGACAAACATCAAACAAACGATAATCACAGAACTACAGGCTCCATTTGGAAATGAACATTGTAGAATTTGGCGAGGTTAAACATGTGTTCTAGTCTAAACTTGGGAAAATGGTATAACAGTACAACATTATAAAGTTCCTTATAGGTAAATGTTTCTAATACATGTAATAGGTTAACTAGTTTTGCCTAAGAACTTTTAAATTAGAACCGCTAATAAGAGAATAATAGTTATAAAAGGTACAAGGATTATAATTTAGTACGCCAGCCGAGCGCTTCGTCTACATAAGATTCATCAGTGACGCTCATATCAAAGTAGTTATAAAGCCAAACAAGTACAAAGTTGAAGAGCATTGAGGATCCAAAATTCCAAAAAGGTGTGTCAAATACGGCTACATTTATCAATAACTGGGATAAGAAAATCCTTAGTTTTTCGAAAAGTTCTAAGTATTGTAAACAGGAAATTTATATAATTCCCACATAAGTGATACTCATGTTAACACCAAAGTCCTGACTACTAGGCAAGTGATACCCTCGGAGACGAAACGTCCACCAGCAGTGGCATTGACCAAGTGATGTTAATAGTTATCAAACGTACCAGGTTTATAATTTAGTACGCCAGACGCACGTTTTGTCTACATAAGACTCATCAGTGACTCTTATATCATTAATAGAAAAACAATGTTTTAATCGGCGCTATTTTTTTTACATATCACTATGAAAATTATCCCTGCATACTTTTTAATTCACCTACCTGTTGACAATTGTGCAGTTTTATTAAGTTCAGCTGAATGAGATATCAATAAGGTGGGTTTTGTTGTCTCTGTCGTTTTTAAAAAATCTATCAAAGAATTTAGATTGAAAAATGTAATATTTAAAGACGATTTTGTTAGTTGACATGTTGCATATGGTACAATGTAACTGATATCATGGTTTAATGAGTAGTCACATACATGCAGTCATCGTATCTTCTTTGAATTACTTATTTTTTTAGAAAAATAACAGTAAAATATCTTTGTTATATTTATGGAAAATGTATTATCCGAAATTAATATTAAAGATTAAGTACGCTAGTATAAGTTAACTAAATAACTGCCTGCCGTCTTTGGAAAATCACAATGCCTACCAGATTAAAAGTAGAATACCTAATTATCAAATACGTCTATAAGCAAAGCTGATAAAGACAACATCAAATATGGAACAAATTATTTTTGCATTGTACACCAAATCTCAGGACAATAATGTCTTTTATTCAAACAAAACATTTGCTGTTGATGACAATTGAAAATGTATCATTATTTTTAATCACGCATCTGTTGAAAGATCTTTTGATTTATCTAGTTGAGTTTTGTTGTTTCTGTCGTTTTTGACAATTCTATCAAAGAGTTTGGATTGAAGAATATTAATAATTTCAAGCCGATCTAGATTGTCTGCATGATGTTCATTGTACCTATTTTCAATATTCAATGAGTAGCCATTTTGTTGTTGATAAAAACACTAATATTGTTTTTCGTACTATTCAAAGCATATCTATCAAATTATTTTTTTTAAATTTTAGTGCCCTCTTTTCAATCAATCAAGACTAATATGAATAACATCAAATGTTTAATACATGTATGTGTTATTTTTACATAGTATAACCAAGCTTGGAAAATAAGGTCTTGTAGTAACCAAACAAAATCAGTCATTTCTTGTTTTTATCTAACACAAAATTATCAATATTTTAGGTTACATACCTGTTGAAATACCTGTAGATTTATCTAGTTGAGCTGCCATTACAGTATGTTTAGTTGTTTCTGTCGTTTTGGAAACATCTACATTGTGGCAAATAGTTTGAATTGAAATATATATTGGTTGGTCTACATTGTATAAGATAACTATTTGCTATATTAAATGTAAAGTCAAAGGGGCTTTTGTTTTACATTGTCATATCGGGGCCTTTTATAGCTGACTATGCGGTATGGGCTTTGCTTATTGTTGAAGGCCGTACGGTGACATATAAGTGTTAATGTCTGTGTCATTTTGGTCTCTTGTGGAGAGCTGTCTCATTGGCAATCATACCATATCTTCTTTTTTATATGTATTCGTTTGAGAAAAAAACATAGTATATTTCTTTGTAGTATTTATAGAATATTACAGTGTTATTCATGAAATATCCAATAATATTAATAGAACACGACTGAACCAGAGAGTACGACCCGAAGAGAAATTTAAATTCATTCTATCTGAACTTTTTACTTGGCTTAGTCAATGTTCAACACACTATTAATTATTATTATTATACTGACAGTCATTTGTCAACCAGGCTCGTATATGAATGATCCCAAACTATCATGACAGCGGTTAAAATCTGAAAGTGTTAAAAGAAGACATTCCTCGTTATTTTCGGAGAAAACGCCTGAATTTGACAGCAATTACATGTATACTTGCATACAGCGTTTACAGGGAACATATCATTTCGCACGATTTGTTAACAGTACCCATAGTAAATATAATGAAAGCATTACGTGCATTATATCATCAACAACTGTCTCGAAAAGCCTTATTTTTGATACTGTACTATTATGTAAAAAAATATATAAATATATAGATTACAGTATGTTAGAATACATATTAATCTATCCAGAAAAAGTCACTAAATGAACTGCTTTAAAAATTAGTAGGTGTCTGTCATTTTTCAAAAACACCGTTCCCAGAAGTAAAGGACTATAATGCACCCACCTAACCATCTTCGCTAGCCAAGGGTTACGATCCACTTCCCTCTTCTCCACCCTTGGCGGATTGAGGTAGAATTTTGGAGACACAATGTTATGATTTACATTGGTTGCAGTGGAAACTCGCTGCATCCAACCAAAAAGTCCATATATCATGATCACGTGTGAATGTAGAAAGTGTATGTAAACAATTATCACGTGCTTACAATGCAACAAGTAATTACATCCCTAAACATACGACTATACTTTGTGACAATTTGAATGTTTTTAATCAACTAATATAAGTTCCTGAGTATGTTTCATGCACAAATGAATAAATGTCAACGTATGTTTTCGTTTCCTGCTTTACCAAGTGTTTAGAATCTAGACGCTACCGTGTTTTACCTCCATATTGAGTTCAAGTGCTACCATTAGTCAAGAATAATGTTTTCGGAATGGGCGTGACTTTAATCTACCGATAGATGGCGAAAAAGTGTGATCACAAATGTTTGCTTTCGTCGAGGCTTCACTGGTTAGTCTTGTGTGGACGAAACGCACGTCTGGCGTATTAAATGTTAAATCTGGTACCTTTTGTTAGCTATTATTCGTGTGTTTATCTGTCCTATATGTTCTCCAATTTATTTGTATTGCAGTCCTGTCATGTAATATTGTCATTTTAATGTTATATTTAACATTAACATAAAAGCGGGAGGTTTGGCATGCCACAAAACCAGGTTCAACCCACCATTTTTTTAAATTTCCTGTACCAAGTCAGGAAAATGGCCATTGTTATATTATAGTTCATTTCTGCGTGTGTTATATTTTTATGTTGTGTTTCTGTTGTGTCGTAGTTCTCCTCTTGTAATTGATGCGTTTCCCTCAGATTTGGTTTGTAACCCGGATTTGTTTTTTTTTCAATCGATTTATGAATTTTGAACAGCGGTATACTACTGTTGCCTTTATTTTCTTAATCTGCCAAGGGGGGAGTGGAGGGAAGTGGATTGTAACCCTTGGCTACCGAAGATGCTACCTAACACACGGTTATATTATATACAATTCAAATCATACTGTATGTTTGGTCGTTTTTTTCCTGTCAAAAAACGTTCATATGGTTCTTTACCTGATTAATAAAAGTCTATGGTCAAATAATAAACATTTCAAAATTTAGCTAGAATTAAACAAAATGTCATTTTAGGATCAAGTGTAATGTATTATACATCTAATCGAACAGGATATAATTATTGTACATCCAACACAAACTAAGATGTTAGCTGCGCAATAGTTATAGAAATTTGCAATTCGTAATAAAACATTAATGTGATATGATTAAAGAAACTGGAAAGTACTAGACCGTATATTTTGAAATTGTTAGTCGATTGGTAACAGTCAGCAGGAAAACATGATACTCAACTCGAACACCTAATATTGAGGAGCTTCATCACAAAAGGAACGACAATTATTTATTCTAGGGAGTTTGGACCTTAGTAACATTATCAATTTACTAATTATATATGACAGACAATATAAAAAACTAAGCCTATGGAAAGACAGTCAAGGTTACTGCAACCTGTTTATGGTCGTTTCCTTTAAACTAACGTATTCTTTCTAGGTTTTTCCTCCGAACAAGCCGATTGATCTTGACAAGGTCTTGTACAAATGTTGTATAAGATAGTTTCTTGCCATTGATGAATTTATTAATGTAAAACAATTCAATGATCAAGACATAATGCAGTTGAACTAGGTAAGTGGAACAAGTTTTCTAATTGTATAAGACAACAGACATTGAATATAGGAGAATTCTTCTACAATTGCGCTGTTCATTGATTGATATTTGTTTTCTTTATTGGTGTATAATTTTATTTCTTTTAATTGTGAATTTACATATATCAAGCCTTTGAATATTTCACGCATTTTAAATTATCAAATCAAATAGTCAGAAACATCGAATAAGTTTTCTTTAAGACTACATGTAGCAGTTATAATTCGTATTGAACTATCAAATTTACGTTTTGTATTCTTAATTACAACAAATTGCATGATACGTGCGTGTATTACTTTCTTTAAACAAAAATCCATTTTTTTTTTCCATTTTTGTTCTTAAAATCCTTATATTGACAACATACAATGCTTTAACGTTATTGATAGTAAAAAGTTTAATGTTTTCGAAAATGACGGGTTTTTTTGGTGAAAACTGTAGCAGTTGTTATGATTGGATGTTCGCTTAGTACTGAGCGTGATTATAGCTAAATGATTTGGAGAACTACTTTATCCCTAAGGATGTTTTTTGTTTTTTCCACTCAGTTTTGTAATGTTTGCTGGAATTTCAGGGAAAAAAGTACTGTCTTTGAAATAAAGTATTTAAAATACTTAAAAGTATGCACGAATATGTGAATATGTATCTCCTATTTGCATACATAAATTCAATTTAGAACGGACAGAATCTGCAATAATGTGTAAACATTGAATACTATGAAAGTTTTAGTCTTTGAACTTTGATCTTGGTGTCATTGAAACAGCACTGTAGGATTATTTTACGACCGGGCAAAACATAAGAAAACAGAAAGTACAGCTTTTAAATGATAGACAACTTATCTGTGTGGTGGGCCTACAATTAAGTAGAAACTAGATCCATTCCATTGATGTGTCATTCCCAAATATAAGCCGATTAAACAACAGCAGTTGTCAAGAATTCTAACGTACATATATCATAATTCTGTTGCATTCTATTTCAAAGCTAAAATATATTTCATAACACAAAACAAAGGTCAAATTCAAACAGACATGGACGCTTAAGTATGCATATATACACATCGAAATGAGTTCGTGTAAATATATATATAGATTAATAGATACATGTAAGTGCCTCTATCAAACTTTGCATTAGATATCTAACAGTACTGACAGTTTTATAAGTTCTATATTTTTGTTTGATGTCAATGCACCTATACCAACACATGCGTCAATTCGCTTACTTGTATACCAAAATATGCACGTCTTATCCAATTTCTATCAATGTATGGTAATGGTAGCAGATTTTGACACGATCAATTTTTAATATTTAATTCATTTCAATTTTTAACGTCTTCATAATCCAACAATAAAAAATAATGATATTCTTCATAAAGATTTATAGTATTGTTTTGTCATTTCAAGATATAATTAACGTTTGCAAATCTGTATGAACTAATAAATGAATAACACAAACCTTCATGAAGACAAATAACATGTTTAGGGTTCAAACAATTGTCGTTTCTTTCGTAATGTGTTCCATTAATAATAAAACCATATTTACAGCTGATAAGAGAAACAGGTACTGGGTTTGGATCTAAAAAGATTAAAGAATGTTTATATAATTAATAAAACTATATTATTCATTTACTTATTGCATACGAAATCACCCAGTCAAAAGGTTATAATCGGGAGTAGGACATAGTCGGCTTTATACAGATAAGACGACTATACTGGTATCTCATATCTAAGACCACGATAACATATTGATAGTTTAAAAGTTGAGACCTCTACATATCGATTCGGGAGACCGTATAAATTATGTAGTTTGGATTTCATTCGAGCTTTCTCATTATTCCGTTGAAGTAGTGTTGCTTTAAGCCGTACACCTGCATTACCGATGTCCGTACATTGAACACGTATGCGACCGTAATGTCTGAACATATATATGCCGATGCCATACGATGGAACGAATGGTAAGTTACTAGTGAAAAATTTGAAACTGATATTTGACAGTTGAAATTGTCACGTGTTTCATAGATGTCCATCAGTTTCATAACTGTTGAAAAAGGTGTTTTACATTAGCTATATCTTCATGACTTACTAATAGAAATAAAAGATTTTACCTCACTAACTATTAGTATATTGTAATGTTCTATTGTATGGTTAATTTGTGTATTGCTCTATCCTGAATTTTAGCGTTATATTTAACATTGCAATAAAAGCGGGAGGTTTGGCTAACCACTAAACCAGGTTCAACCCAACATTTACACTAGAATTGTCCTATACCAAGGCAGGAAAATGACAATTGCTATTTTATAGTTCGTTTCTATGTGTGTTGCCTTGGCGTTTGTATTTTTATTTTTGCACTGTAGTGTTTCTGTTTTTTCGCCGTTTTCCTCTTATATTTGATGGGTTTCCCTCAAACTTAGTTTTGTTTTCTTTCAATCGATTTATGACTTTCGAACAGCGGTATAAAACTGCTGATTTTATTTTGCAATTAATCATACTTTGATTTATTTATTAGGAAAAGAAGAATGCATTCATGAAAACGCAATAAAAAAACGACATAGCAGTTCATACAGAACTCATAAAGAAGACGTCCAATACAAAGAACAAAACTAAACCATTAAAATTATCAGATACCAGAACAACTGGAAATTAACTTGGTCTACTTATTAGGAGAATATTTTGGAATTCATGGTTATATCTTTTGCTCTTTTTATATGTGTTTTTTGCCTTTAACATTTATGTTACCTTTAGTGTTTACCTTTGATCGTTACATTGTGCTGTAAAAACAAAAAATCAGTTCTGTTATTCAATAGTATTTTCTTACTTGTATAACTTTGTAGACCATCATATCTTGCTCTGAATGTAGACAGCCAAAAATATGTCTGAGCTTCTACGTGATATTGTGTACAAAATGATGGATTCAATAACGGAAGGAATGAGCCATGATGATTTTCACATTCCGATTGAGAATCCTTTTTGGATGATGTGTAACTCCCAGCTTGCCCATTTCCTGTAAAATTAACGATGTGTCTGTGACATATATCTTATGGTCAATGAAAAAAGAATATTACGGTCTAATAAATGTATACAGTAAATGTTAAGACTTTTCAAGTTACGATAAATAGCTCAAGACATGATATTTACATAACTATATATGTGTGAATAAATTATGTAAATTTAAAACATATTGATGTAAAATTGGAACCCAATTTCTTGCATGAAACAAAACAATATATATATTAGTCTAACATTGAGAGCAATATATAAGAAAATATGAATAAGTATATGTATTTTATTTCAGGTGTATTATTTCAAAATATGTGTTTCTAGAGACAAGACATATGATGATATAGCACCCATTGGTCACATATTCTTCATCTACAAAATTATTAGTATCAAAACGTATAATGCAAAATATAAATATTTCGGACGAGCATCTCAGAAGCGATATTAGTTATCGAAATTTTATCTGGTGCTGTAAAATTGTAAACGTATATTGCATTACGTTGCGATGAAGTTTTGTACAGCGTTGTAATTACTTTTGTAAACTTAATCATCTTAACACAAGTGGCTCACATATTAACCAGTGTCATTTTCAATTTCATAATTATTTGTTGATCTATTCAGTCTTTGAGGGAAGTATTAAACATATCAAATATGATAAGCACCTGTAAAACTACGTGATCAATTGTTTGGGTCATTATCACGTAGCTTTATAAAAACATCGCTTTTATATTCAAATCATATACAAGTATTTGATATACACATAAGGGCTTTATTGAATCTGCAAATTTCATCGTCCCAGTCCGATCATATTCGATAGAAGAGAAGACATTGCTGCCCCCGACCGTAATGCACAACCAATTGTATTTCGTTGCACATTTTCAGGTTAGTCTGACGTGAAAGGTTGAACAAAGTGTGTTGATCAATTCGTGTTTATAAACGATAGTATTGAGAACAATGGCTGATGTCTATAATAAATTTTGAAATTCTATTTGAATCATTTAGATATGCAATCATTGTATCTATTTGCGAGTCTTTTACATGTAAACATATGTCTGATTTGTATAACTTACTGCACAACCTCTTTCTACGATATGTTTCCTCACATTTGACGGTAATTGGTTCATATGGAGCATAAACAGGTTTCTTTGGTGATTGATTGAAACATTTCCCTATCTTGCACAGCTCATCAGAAATGTTACCATATGTCTGCTCTGTTACTACAAACAAATCATAGTCGAAATTTATAAAAGATCATTTATCGGACCTGTTAAAAATGTTTGTTATTCAATGTAGTCGAGACGATTTAGGGCTTTGTATATTGTAGAAGAGATAATAAAGCCTTCTAGATAACTTCTGATTAATTGTGTCGTCTTACTCCTCAAAAGCTCAACTTATCAAATATAAGAAGAGAACGAACAAAATTAAGTAATTAAACAAATGATACGATACATTCTTATCTTTCTCTTAATTCGATAAACTAACGACATGTATTTTGGCAAAAGTTATGATTTTACACATGATCAACAGTTCATATGTTTTAATTGAAAAAGAAGCAACATGTGTTGAACAAAGGCCCGAAATATAATTAGCCTTTTTCCAATAATTGCACAAATAACTTGAAAATATTGATGCATGCAGTGAACATGTGTGCCAAGAAGTGGGCTAAATGCAAAAATGAAGACGTATATATTCTTATATCGATAAAAAATCAAATTCTTAAACTCTAAATTGGCATATGAATTAATCACTTTGTCGATTAGTAAAGACTTTAATCAAATGTTTTACTTAGAACAAGTATCTTGTTGTCACAACCAATAAAGCCCAAAATATCTTTTCTATTGGTCAATCGTATAACATAACCTGCTTGAACACGAAATGATGAATTGGCAATTCACTGGAAAATATGATATTGCTCCTAACAATGACGATATCAAATCAAGGGTCTCTAAATTTGAAGTTGAAATTATCCTTTCGGCAATTTAGTGACGCCACTATGATTTTACCGTTATGAAATTAATATTTTACTGATGACAAGGAATATGTTCCATTTGCCTAAACCCTTTATTCTATGTTTTTTTCTTAATATTTGAAACAACGAATGAAATGTATTGTACATAAAGAACACGACGGGTGCCACGTGTGGATGATGACCTTTTTACCCTCCCAGTGCGATTGTAATAACTTGGAAATATTATGAAGATCATGTTGACCAGTCTTTAGTTTTCTACGTTTTATTTTCAAATACATCTACTGATCAATTTAGCTATCCATGTTGTGTCTTCTGCTTCTTTAAGGCCATGTTATGCCGTCATTTTGGATTGTCTAGTTATTTGCCCAAATCTTCAAATTTGTAGACAAATGTGCAATTTTATTGGTTAGACTAATAATTTATATGAAGTAAATTTGGTGATTTAATGAATATCTGAAATATCAAAACAAATACCAAACATTTGTGTTTGAGAATCATATTTTGTAACTAAGCCATGTTTGAGGGGTGATAACTCTTTAGGGGAAAAAAATATTCTGAACTGATCAGGAAATTTTTAATATGTGTAGCAAGATAACGATTTCGGTGACAGGTTCAGGCAATTCTCAAAAACTCATCGCTTGAACAATATCACGGTGACCCATTATATTTTTGAAAAGAGCATAGTAAAATTTTCATTTTGGCAAAGGTTAGAAAATTCTATCTAGGGAAACATATACCGATGATCTACTATAATATAAAAACAAATGAACATTGCAGTATTTGTGATTATATATGCCGTTCTCTGTTTATTTTTGTTGATTTATGAATGTATATATATATAGCTAAAACTAGGACTAATATTACATTTATTTGTTAATACAACGTTATCATATTAACATGTATACAAATGATTTGTTTCCTTCCAAAATTATGTCGTAGTGATATGATCAGCATGTCGATTTTTCTTAGGCTAAGTTTTAAATTTTGGCTTCGTGTTTCCCTTTAAAATTTCACAATTGATACTGAAGAAGGTTTATAAGCATATTTTTCTGTTTAATTTTAAAATATTTGCACCTTTGTTCAAGTTTTAGTCTACCACGGCAGATGTTCAAAATATGTTTAAAAAACTTCTTTATCTTTAACTCCCTTTTTAGATTAAACATGTTTATTTATAGTGGATTGGGATACAAGTAATTGCAACTTATATTAAGTCCTTGGTTGTTAATATTATGGGTACTTCAAATTGTTTTGTATATATTTATGTGCAAATGCAATGAACGTTATGTCATAGCGGTGCAGAACATAACGGGAAATTAGATGTAGTAATAGACAAAAATGTTGTAGATATTCATGTTTACCTGTATATACTAAGTCTGTATATTTGCGTACACTGGTTTTCGGACATATGCCGCTCCTTACTTCTAGTGAAGCATTCTGAACACAAATGCAAGACTTATTCTAAAAAACAAAACATAGAGATGGTGAAACATTGGTCTATTAATCAAGATGAAGTGATTAAATTAGGTAAGCTGACAGAAAAAGGTTTTTTACTCCAGTATTTCTCCCTCCACCTACATGTACGTAGAATAATTTTCGTAATTATAAATGCACGAAAATTATATCGGGCAAAAGACACAACATAACGACAACGTTAAAATTCTAATATAGTATATTATACAAATAAAATTGATATGTCGTTTGCAAATGCAACCGATCCAGATTCCTCTCCTTGAGTTCTGTAAGAATGATTCAAATGTTTAAATTTTAAAATATTATATTTTATGTCAGTAGTGCCCGCTATAATAAATAAAGAATTGGCAAGAATAATATGTATTCCAGTTTTTTTATGAGATACTTGAAGGGTGTCACTAGTTCTTGCCTGTTCACGATTTCCAAATAAAGAGATATGTGCAGCGTTTCTAGTATTCTTATAGTTGTTTTTATGATTAATACTTTACTGTATCATGTGTATAGTCTGTTTTTGGTGATATTAGTTAAGACGTATTTCTGTACTTATTTATCCCGTCATTTTGTTATTGTTTAATGGTAATTTTTGTATTCTTCTTTGTTATTTTTGCTAATGTGCTTTGTCTATATGCCTTTTTATGTTTCAGCGATTCATATGACGTGGCTCTGTACTTAATATCCCGATATTGTGTTATTGTTTTATGATGATTTTTGTATATTTGTCTCACATTTTTGCTATTGGGCACAAAACAAACAGACAATATAGGTAAAAATGTCAAAAATGGGGGTACAGCAGTCAACATTGTGTTATTATTTAATCACTATAAAAAACAAAAAATATCTAACAAAGAAGAACAAAAAGGCACATAAACAAAGCCATAATATGATTGCACTTAAAACACATTTTAGTCTTATTTTATTTAGAATAAATTTTATGTCGTCATAATATGATTGCACTTGAAACACATTTTAGTCTTATTTTATTTTGAATATTATCGGAAAGTTTAAACATAAACTCCAATCTTGAAGACAAATTGAAAGAATTGGTATTGATGTATTTCAATTGACAAAATGATCGGCGTAGATACACGTATCTTTTCCTAGGGAGGGATAAGTCATACTTTATAAAAGAAACACATATATTTTAAACAGACAGTTTTCTGAAACTGACATAATTAAAGTAGGTAGGGTGTCTCCCTCCATTTTGGATCTAGAAATACAAGAAAACAATGTCTAGATCTTTAATAGAATGTGCAAATTTTGAGAGTAGTAGGAAATAAACTCATCATAGATACCAGGACGTACTTTTGTATGTACGCCAGACGCGCGTTTCGTCTACAAAAGACTCATCAGCGTTTCGTCTACAAAAGACTCATCAGTGACGCTCGAATCCAAAAAAGTTAAAAAGGCCAAATAAAGTACGAAGTTGAAGAGCAAATGCATGTGTAAGAACTTTCATTACAAGATAGAAAATGACATGTTTTATCATATTTATGGTTGTATTTTACAAAAAACAGACAACTTTTTTTTTATTAATTTTTTTCCAACATTGCCACATAAGGGGAAGCAACTCAAATGCAAGGGCAGATAATTCAGATAGAGAGACTTTTACAATAGAATGTGTTAGGAATCTACCTATTTTATTATGTAGCAAGAAAACGCGTCCGGTGACCCCATTTTTTCTTTTGCTTAAATGAAAGCATACTTAGTCTATTAAAACTATCTTCTCATAATATGTTATCTCAAAATTATATGGTGAAGTTTAAGCTTTATAGCAGAAAATTGGGTGTTTAATGCATAATCTATACAAAATCTGTCAATTTTGAACACCGTGTAGCGTGAAAATAAGCCCCGTGACCCATTTTTTTTTTTTATTAGTTTTTTTTTTAAACCATGATATAAACTACATTTTGGCAAATAATTAAAAAATTCTATGGATTATAATTTAGACAACCCATCTACCTTAAGTTGCTTGATTTTTGATCGACAAAACATTTGTTAAAAATGGAGGACGTGTTTTTAAGAAATTATCGGCATTCCCAGGGTAACAAACCATGTCCCTCTTCTTGCCGATTTGTTTCTTTTTCATTGTGAGGCTGACTTCATACAGAAACTTCTTAGGAAGACGGAAAAGTTAGTAGTATCTTTAAACTTTGCTTTCCACTGTATGGATAATTTCTCTAACTAAACAGTTCAAAATGAGGTGATTGTATTCAACGCATCCATCCCATCGAAATTGAATCAAAGTATACATCATATAGATTGAAGTCTGTCTCATATCTTGACTGATAAACAAAAGTAATGGTTTCAACTTCCCAATTGTGATTTTTTTTTTATTCAGCAAATATCTAGCAGTGCCATCTTCCAGTTAATGAGTCCTGGACTTGTAATTTCTTTCATGATTTCTTAGAGATCTGTTGCTCAAAAGGAAGCTATTAAACCAAGAGTGCCTGGTGGTTAACTTGAAATAACCCTTGTGTATGTTTATGGACTCTATTAGGAGTTTTGTTTATCTTTATGGAATACCCTTTTCACATATGAAGGCGGATATGTTCTTATAACTTAACTACGACCCCTTCTGCATTTCCCGAGGCACTTTAAATCACACCAATTTGATGGGGTTCGTGTTGCTCAGTCTTATGCTATTTATCTGTGTTTTTTTTGTTTTTTTTTTTGTACACTTGTTTGTCTGTTTGTATTTGTAGCCATGTTGCTGACAGTTTATGTAACTCTTATTAAATATTCATCTGAAATTTAAGATACTTGTTGTCACTGCAGTAATGTTCTGTATAATGTTAGTCAAATCACTTTTTCGAAAAATCACAGACAAAGTTACGCAGACACAGAAATGAGTCGCGGAAGAAAAATGATTTTCTTTTTTATTTCAATTTTGCATATATAATCTTATAATCTATACACAAGCTTTAAGAATGTATTTGTTTTCCATGTTTTGTTGGAAAATAATGTAAAGATCTTTTACGAGTTTGTAAAATTGTTTAGAAACTTTCTTTTTGTAATACATAACCAAACTATTATTCAAAGAATGTGCTATTAGTCCATTCATTAATGTTTATACATTTTTTTTTGCAAAGCATCTCAGATCTGTATGTCAGTCTTTTAAGATAATTTATAGAAAAAAATATTAGGAAAAAGTAATGGTCTGGAAATAGACAGAGAATCTCTACATTGACTTCAAGCGTTGGGTCAAAAGAGACTTTTAATTTAAAATCTATACCTAAATTATAAAATAAGTGTATGGACAAAACATTTTCAGATCAAAACGGCTGTTTTTGTTGATAATCGATTGAATTTGTGACGTCATGAAGTATACCAAAAAAACTAATATCTACAGATGCAATAATTGATTTTATCTAATGATAAATATTCATATCCTTACAAAACTAAAATTGATTACTTACGTTCAGAGCAAAATATTTTACATTAATACTTGCACAAACTTCATGGCATATTCCAAGTGATAATGTGTTGATTTGTTAGTAATGAATTAGATCATCTTTGTTATAGCATCCTATTGTCATCAAAATAAGAAAATGAAACATATATTAGAGTAAGAGAATTATAACAAAAGTGTTCGATATGAGAATGTACGTACTAACACCCTTAACAAATGTAGCGTTTCTGGGTTTTTTAAAATCTTATTCGGGGTGAACGGCGCAATTATTCATGTCTGTGGGTGTCAGCCTATCTCGATCAATATTTTTTGGAAAAGTTAGATGCTGATGTTTTATGCAGTCATCATATTGTCCAGTATTTTTGGTAATACTTGTTATTAACCTTTAAGGTGTTATTTCAAATCTTCCGCAGCCATGTTGGATATAAAACATAACAAATGTCTGGGCACTGGTCGGATTGATGTCATTAATACAACTCAAAATATGGTTTCGATGCATTGCTTACTTAGTTAATCCTCAGACAACGTACGTAGAAATCTGTTTATAGGAAATGCCCGACTGCAAAATCTGATTACAAGATTACTGCAATCATTCTTTGATATGAAAACTATCATCCTGCGTTCATTAACTATCTAAACGACATACTCTGAGGAACACTCAAACTGAAAAGTAATTCTAATGAAAGTGGTGATTATTTATTCGTAACGAAGGATATATTGGTTGAAGATATACATGTATTATTTTAACACACAGAGCATGCAAGCAGGCAATCTAAATGTCATATATTTACCGTAATTACAAATTAAAGCCTTAGCTTTCATTTTAAGAAGTTTGTACAGGTAAAGTTCTAGGTATAAAACTGTGTGCTTGTAAAAACAAAACAATTGGTATGAACAAGCTGCATTGAGTGGGATCTGACAGGCATTCGGAGTATGTACATGTACTTACGGAGGCTCGAGGGTTCAAATATTTCAGCAAAAATTTAATCATTTTTTTTTTCATAACACATTTTGTTTATTACACAATTAGTTGTAACTTTATGATATAGTACAAAATTCAACAAAAAAAATAAATTATTTTGGCCCTAGAGGACTTTTTATAGCATTTAGAAATTATCAATATTATTATTATTTACAGTGCTTATATAGCTTTTATCTAAATAAATATTTACTCTAAGCGCTTTACAATGCATAAAAATAACAATGATACAAGTACATGTATATATATAAACAAAATCAACCAAAAAATCTATGTGTCAATATTTCAATAGAATCAAGAAAGAAACCGTAAAAATACAACTCAATATATGAAAATTAAAAATCATTCATCAAAAATAATTTTAAAATATAGATAAAGTTTGAAAAATATTAAAAGAAAATCTAAAGAAGAGCTTCAGTATAGAAATTGGACTGATATATAGCTAAAAAACAAAAGAATAAAGGGAATACAAAAATGGATTTACACCCGCGAGCCCCCTTTACATTTTATTTATATCATTTAAAGTTCAAAACAAAGTCGGTAATTTGGAAAATGGCAATTGTAAGTATAATAACTAAATTTTTCAGATGAATGACTATAAATTCTTTTTTTTATTTATATATAATACAAAGTAGAATATTCAAACACAAATTAAAATCAATCATACCTATAATATCTATCCAGGGTGTGACTGCAGTGTATTTAGGTAGCCAAAACTCCGTCCCATCCGGTATATTCAACTTTATTATCGTATTAAAATCCATTTCGATATTTGAACTCTTACTCTTACATTTTATTACTGCATCTTCCCAAGTTAACGTAGTTTCCAATAAAAGATCTGCTACTGACACTTGAAAAAAAAACAGAAAAAAAATCAAAAACTAAAACATCTTTCTTCAATGTCAATGACAATTGTTCATTTGTAAATATAAGTAAAAGAGGGACGAAAGATACCAAAGGGACAGTCAAACTCATAAATCTAAAACAAACTGACAACGCCATGGCTAAAAATGAAAAAGACAAACAAACAACAGCACACACGACACAACATAGAAAACTAAAGAATAAACATCACGAACCCCACCAAAACACTAGGGGTGATCTCAGGTGCTCCGGAAGGGTAAGCAGATCCTGCTCCACATGGGCACCCGTCGTGTTGCTTATGTGATAACAAATCCGGTAAATAGTCTAATTGTAAATATAAGTAAACTGCAACATAACCAATGATTCAAATGTATCCATTCACTTCTTTGAAAAGCTGAATACAGGATACTTATGCATATACTATTTTGAATCTGGTCGACTGCAGGATACAACATGTACAAGTCCTTCTTCCGGCTTTTAAAAGTTGTTAATGACATATTCTCAATTTGTCTTCCGGCATATTCATTTTTGATTTGTATAAACGACTGTTAACGTCATTATCCAACTACGTTTCTTACGTCTATTCTTTCGCGGACCTTAGAACCTAAGCGTCCCAATCGCACTTTAGAGTCCTACACAAATAATATACGTAACGACAAAATAAAGTGAACTTTCTTATCAAGAATATTTAAAGTTGAAATGATAATACACACAGAGGAGGTTCTCAAAACTGGCTTCTCTTCCGTCTTATATGCACCAACCAGCTATGTAAGGGTCACTACACAATACAATTAGCTATACAATTAGAATGACAATCAAACCGATTACCTGGATTGTCAAGTGTTTGAATATTACATAACACAGCTCGCAATTGAAATTTAAAATCACAAAAAATACTGAACTCTGAGAAAAATCCCTAATCAAATGGCCAAATCAAAAGCTCAAATACTTTAAACGAATGGATAACAACTTCAAATACCGGACTTGGAACCCCGGGCTTGGAACATGCATTTTCTATGTAGAAAATTGTGGATTGAACCTGGTTTTATTGCTAGCTGAACCTCTTGTATGACAGTTGCACAAATTCCATTATTTAGACAACGAATTGTGATCAAAACAAACAGAAATAATAGGTAAAAATGTCAAAAATACAACAGTCAATATTGCGTTATAATTTTAGTCACTAAGAAAAACAATACAAATATGTAACAAAAAAGCACAAAATGGCATAGAGACCAAGCATATTAGCAAATATTTAAGACAAGAATACACAAATTTACCATTGTACAATAACACAATGACGGGATGTATAAGTACAGAGCCACGTCATGTATGTAAACAAGACACATAAAAAGGCCTTAATAGGATAGAATGGCCAGATCAACATGGCTCAATGTAGAATGGCGTGTATGATGTCAGAATGTAAACATGAAATAAATTACAAACAACACAATGACGGGATGCATAAGTACAGAGCTATGTCAAATGAATATCACCAAAAACAGACTAAACAGTTAAAGTAATATAATTAAAGGCAAACAGACATGTTTCGAAAAGGTATATTCACGACGTTGAGGTTGAAAATTACACTTTAAATGTGGGGACTGTGTCAAAACACAAAAGAGATGACCTGTGTTTTCATTGCATATTATTTAATTACTGCATTGAACCTTTAAATTTGGAGGCAAATCCGTATGGAACGAATATTCAATAACATTTGTACCATAAGAAATATAAGAAATAGATATAAATAAATTCCGTAACATTTTTAAGAAACTATAATGCAAAAAAAAATGGGGGGGGGGGGCATGTAAATGCAGTAGATGTGCGGGCAACAAAGACACGGGGTACATACGTTTGTGAATTCTTTGGCGAGACCTTAGTAGACCTTGCAAATAATCTTTAAATTTTTATAATCTGTTTTATAACTTCTCGGGAATATATATGTAATGGTCATTTTTATATACTTAATTATTAAAAGCAAACAAAATAGTGATAATATGTATTTTGATCAAGTTGTTTGCCACCTAAATTTTTATCTACCGGGGTCTGTTTTAAAACACATAAATTCGATTTTTATACAATTTGAACTTGAAACATGTTGCATTATAGTTTTAGAAAATTTACCCCCGGTCATATAGCTTCGAAGGCATTTAGTTTCTTCCTTTATTTCCTTCCAACTTTGTCTTAATTTAAACAGTTTCAGCTCAATTTGTATTTTCTTTATAAGGGGTTTGTGATTGATTGCGTGTTGGTTGCTTAACGTCCAGTGGCAAATATTTCATGCATTTTCAGAACGATAAGAGGTTTGTGTAAATTATGACTCACTAATCACCGGTTGAACATCCATGCAGAGTTTCAAAAGCCTTTCATGATGACTTTGCTTTTACACCTTGACACTACCTGATGCAGATATTTTATATTTTATAAATTCCGGAAACGTTATGTGTAAATTCGCCAACCATTTCATAAGAAAATGACAATAGGAAAATTAACACGATGGCCGATGGGTCTTTCCTCTATTTAAGCTAACAATGCTATAACTACTATATGGAGGTACCAGTTGTTTTTTTCTGTGAGGGGGGGGGGGGGGGGGGGGGTAGGATTAAATTTGAAATTTTGTAAATACAATGCTATAAATTCTGTTTCATTTAATTTTAGATAAAGGATAAATGGACCAAAACAGACCTAGAAAACTTGTACTGATTCAAAATTTAAATATTCCACCTCCAGATTCTACAGTGATCTTTGAAAATGTCAGGACTTTGTTACTGTTGCTTCTAAACCTTCCTCCAGATCCAGTAACTGATTAAATTAATGAACTTATATTTCTCTCAGTCCCCCTTTTTCTAGACCACCCACTCATGCACGCGTACATCTTTCATGTCTTATGATAGCCAGCAATGATATCACAAAAGCAATTGTCATATAGGATGTTACATAATAATGTTCTAGATAAATGTGATTTGAATTAACCAAGACGCACAGGATTTAAATTTTAACCTGTTTAAATCTATAATCAATGTTTTGACACCGTCCCCAAATTTAAAGTCTAATTTGACAACCTCAGCTTCGAAAATATACCTTTTTGTAACATGTCTATTAAAAGAACACTATAACACGTATTAAGATGACAAATAACGTCAGTACGCAGAATCTTTACTTCAAGACCATCTTGTATGCATTGTGAAGTTCATACGGAACATTTATCACAAAGGTATTGGTACCTTCCAATGAACTTTTTTTTAGAAAAGGACGAGACGTTATTTGACATACCACTGATTCATCAACTTTCTGATCAGACACTGACGACGTTTCACAAAGTCTTGGTAGGAGTTACAAGCTCTTGAATACCAAAGAATTTGGGAAATGTAAAGGTTCCTATCTTACTGGTTTGAAAAGACGGAATAGAGGTACATCACAAATAATACTGACAAGTCTGTATATTGGAGAAAATATATGAATGCATCCTTTATCTAGTGATTAATCTCTCAAACATTTATGAAAATGTTCAGGCATTAAAAAAATAATAGTTCTAATGTAATGTAACCCTGGCGGATGATGAAGATGTGAAAGAAGGTCATCAAAGCTCCATGGCGATCTAGATTTTGAAAAATAGTTTCACAATAGGCCGATGGTACTGTGTTGCCCATGACCAAGTTCTTGTCATAAGGTAGTTAAAAATAAACTCATTACATTAACATCACTGCAGGCTGAACTTGAAAAATTTCCTACTCCTTTGACATTATCATTCTAACCATATGGCATTACAGTACCTAGTTCCTTTGTCAAAATTTTTTTTATATCTTTTCGGAAAGAAGTACATGGATATTAGTGTTGTGATTAATTTTATCGATGATGCGTATTTTCATAGATAAAGAAGGATCATGGTCCGGTTGATCAAAATAGTTATAAATAACCCTGAATTGCTGATCTTTATTATCAAACGGATGTTGATTCATCCTTTTACGCAAAGTTTGTCGAGTTTCACCAACATAAAGTAGTCCACACAAAGTTGATTCAATTCCGTACACGACATTGTCTGATTCATTATTCGATCAGTCGCTGATATTTGAAAAAAAAGATAGCAAAGGGACATATCATGACAGTAACGGAATATAAGTGTCATCTATTATCAACATGACGGATGCTACATCAGGAGTAGTACCCGCTTACAATTTTAACACGTAAGTTTTGTTCCGATAAACGGGATTGATATTGCTCTGTCTTTGTTGTCGTTTCAATTTGTATTGTGTTTTATGTATATATATACATCACTATATATTTCTCTCCTATACTTTTGTACTTTGTTTGAAAAATTTTAGAATCTTGATCGAATATTTTAGATCAATATCCATGATAGCATACTTATTTTTTTTAAGAAGATTATTTATTCATTTGCATGGTCGTTTCATTCTATTCATTAAACATATATATATTTTACTTACTCGCATTTAGCATTAACAATGACATATAAGTAATACAGTTTAAAAGTAATGGTCCTGTCATGATGTTCTTGTCAAAGAATCGGACAAATATCGTGCAACAGTTCGTACAGTAAATTCAACAAGGAAGTTAAGTTTTAAACAGATTAAATATTTGTTATCATTCCTTCTATGATATGGTAGCCCACGAGCGTTTATATAGGAAGTTTATTTAAGACTGTTGAAACTATTTCTAAATTCTCAAACTCTAATGACTTAAAGTGCATATTTTATATGTCGTGTACAAATTGTTACCTTTTACAAATTATTAATTGATCAAACATTGTATGCAAGTAGTGACGTGTATGATGCCATTATGTACATAATTACTCGTACACATAATATTTTTCTTGAGAAAAGGATAATTAACTGTACAAATCGTTCTTTTGCATTGGCCTAGCTAATGTTCAAAACAAATCTTTCCCCTTTCAGAAAATATTTTATTACAAAGCCTTAAGGTGTAAACCTTAAACAGGTGAGTACTTTGTATTTGGCAAAGATGTGAGCGCAACTGTGCAATTAAGTTGGCATAATTGTAAAGATGGCAAACAGAGTAGAACAGAAATTACATTATGGAATTATTCAATTGCGGAATGACAATGAATCTTTCAAAGATATTTGTTATGGCATTATGATGTTTTGAATGAAGCAGTATTTGGAAAAACTCAGTATGTATTAAAAAAAAATATTTGAAAAGTATTTTATAATATGACATGACAAATTTTGAATAATAAACAAAAATAGTTTATTTTCAAAATTAATCAGGAATAATCACCAACAAGGAATATACGAGAACAGTTGACAGTTATATGTCATATGTCTGGTGCTTCAGATTTTCTTTCAATAAAACGGACTTTCATAACTCATAATCTTGCATAATGCTTAGTGTAACAATAACATCAATACTGTCCATTATTCAATATTGATACAATTTTAGTAGGGTTTTCTATATGAATGGGATTTTGAATAAATAAGCATATTCACCTGCGGAAAAAGAATATTCACCGCGCAAAACGTCGCGTGCTTTTACGTGCATAGTTTTGGTAAAAAAATGTTTGATTTACACTCGGAATATGGAATGAAACAATAACTGTCTTTTGTTTCGATATATGTGATTTAATTGACTTCTGAAAAACTGATATTCACTTCGGTCGTTGGCCTCAGTGAAAATCAGTTTTCAAAAGTCAATAAAACTACATATTTACCTCATCAAAAGTCAGTAATAGTATAGTATTCCAACATTATGTCTCTGTTTTTTATCGCTTGATTGGAGGTGTTGTTACTGATAGATGTTTGGTTTCAAACTATTGCAAATCCTTTTTTATTCCCTTTCAAATTATTCCATGTATTTAATTATTGTTTCAAAGTCACACCATAGAACGATTGATCAGTTATCGTATTAATATTTATTTGGGATTGACCCTGAAGCTTGTTTGTCATCGTCAACTATATCGTAAGCGTAGCTTGACACTATAGAATCTGAAAATTATGTAATGCAGTTTAATCAATAAACAAGGTAGATAGTATTTCTTTTTGAAATTTTTATGAATATAAATACTTTGTTGGTAAGGGGTTTTACATGCAATTACCTGTTATGTGAAATTTAAAATGCAAATATTTTGTTATATATAAATAAAGCTTATAGAACAAAAACACAATTCTTATACAGTTACGATCCAAAAAACTCGAAATGTTAACCCAACAAATGTATTCATTGACAAATTGAATTAATTAGAAAAAGTAAGAATATATTAAAAGATAGATATCAATTGGACACAGCAACAAATTGAGTCGCAAAATGATTATTAAACGACTATATTTTCTAAATATTTGCCAACCCATTGAATTCATTTCATATGAAGATAAAGAGATATATTTTATATACCTTTCTTAGTCTTTACTCCTTATATCGACAAATATTAAATATGTTTTGTTTTTCTTCATTTTTGGTTTATTCTAAAGATTCCCCAATACTAATAATAAGAAACATGAATAAACATTGTGTATGTTCCGGGCCATATGAGTTTTCGGACCATACGCGTATGGTCATGACCATATGCGTATACTCATATGGTCCGACCATGCGCGTACGGTCGGACCATAAGCGTATGGTCGGACCATATGAGTATTATACTCGTTTGTTTATTAACGGGCCGGACCATATGAGTATTTGGACCATATAGGTATTTTTTTCAAATATGCAATAGAAACGTTTCAATTATACAATAAACTTTATTTTAAAAAAATGATGGTTACATACAAATGTATTAATTTTACAATTCAAAGGCTGCATAAACATTAGATGTAGATGCCACAGTCAGTTGATATAAGTTTTCCTCACTAACTGTATTCTTGCATGTAAAATACTATGCTTAGAATGAAATTTTACCACACGATACCATAACTTTTCTGCATTTGCACGTCTAGGTTGTGCACGAACCTTTTCAGTTACACCTTGTGCTTTCGAGTGACAAGCTAGTTTTCTTTGCAGCTACGTGCAGTGATGTCGAGTTCTCTCGGGTCATTCCGATGTGTCTCCGGTGTTTTTAAGAAGCTCTAGATCACCAATGTCGTAACATGACTGCAGTACACCATATTCACAGATCAAACAAAAAAAAAACTATGATCCTTGATGAAGATGTCATCTACTTTACACAATAAACGTGGTAAATCAGCAGACCCGGTATACGTAAAGTAACAAAACTTCCCTTTACAATATGTGAATTTGATTTTCACATCTTCTTATTGTACTTAAAAACAGTGAGTAAAATTAACTGTGTGAAACTGCTTATTTATGTTAAGTTAATCTTTTTTATTATCAAGAAATATAATAAAATGACATTTTTGATGACGTAACAACAAGAAGGGGTGATACCTTATGAAGAGTTTGACTGTCCCTTTGGTATCTTTCGTCCCTCTTTTAGAATATGAGAAGACTTATGTCTACAATAAGTACAGATTATGGTACAATGTTACTTGTCAGATGTTGGCGTATATCATATCGTGTGAATTGGCATTGCTAGAAGACGTGTCACGGTACTTTTCTATCCCAAATTCATGTATTTAGTTTTGATGTTATATTTGTAATCCTCATCGGATTTTGTCAAATGTCTTTACGTCTTTTCTGTTGTATTATCGTGTTATGTTAAAGAAAATTAATCATACCTTTTCATTTATTGGATTTTAGTTTGGTTCAACGAAATTTATACGATTTTTTGTTGAAATGTTTTTCAAAAGATACACCGACATATCTTTATAATTAATTATCTGATTGCTACCACAGTTTGATATTGATAAGTATTGTAATTTTCATTGTTATTAAATGTTATATCAGTATTACAAATCTAATCTTAAATCAATTCTAATTCGATCTTATATTTTGGAAATTTTTTAAGTCATTCAAATATGACGTCACTTTGTGTGCTTTTTTAAAATTTCAAATGTGACGACACTTTTTGCGCTTTTTACAATTTCAAATGTGACGTCCTTTTGTGCGTTGAGGCTTTGGCTACTCGGTTGTGAATTTTTTTGTGTTGGATTATGTTGGTCTATGTATTGTATCCTTTTTCATTCTGAAGTTAGTTAACACTTCGGTTTTATCATGTATATCTATTATATAGTCATTTTTTTAATGTTTGCAAAAGTATAAATTATTCTAAATAATAAGGATGTTCTTGTCCCAGGCGGAGAACCCAAGCAGTATTGGGCACAATTCTTTTTTAACTTGTGGTACTCAGTGCAGGTCAGCTTTGTACTTGTTTTGGCTTTCGAACTTTTTTCATCTATTCGTCACTGGTTAGTTTTGTGTGGACGAGACGCACTTCTGGCGTATTTAATCTTAAACCTGGTGCCTTTTTTTAGCTATTAATCGTGTTTCTCTGTCCTATATGTTCTCCTATTTATTTGTTTTGTGGTCCTGCCATGTTGT
Source organism: Mytilus galloprovincialis (assembly GCA_037788925.1). NCBI lineage: Eukaryota > Metazoa > Mollusca > Bivalvia > Mytilida > Mytilidae > Mytilus > Mytilus galloprovincialis. The sequence continues at coordinate 16,575,997 of CM075339.1, forward strand.
GTTGTCGTTTTAATGTTATATTGAACATAGCTACCAAAGCGGGAGGTTATTCATGCCACAAAACCTGGATCAATCCACCTTTTTTTTCTTTAAAAATGTCCTGTACCAAGTCAGGAAAATGACCATTGTTATATTATAGTTCGTTTCTGTGTGTGTTACATTTTAATGTTGTGTTTCTGTTGTGTCGTTTGTTTCCTCTTATATTTGAGTGTGAATTCGCCTTGCTATAAGACGTGTCACGGTACTTTTCTATCCCAAATTCATGTATTTAGTTTTGATGTTATATTTGTTATTCTCATCAGATTTTGTCTACTGCTTAGTTCGTTTCTGTGTGTATTACATTTTAATGTTGTGTTTATGTTGTGTCGTTGTTTTCCGCTTATCTTAAATGCGTTTCCCTCAGTTTTGGTTTGTAACCTGGATGTGGTTTTTTTCTATCGATATATGAGTTTCGAACAGCGGTATATTAATGTTGCCTTTATATATCGTATTATTTATCAATGACGTAAGAAAAGACAATTTGATGATATTTCGAATTGTATTTTCATTCAAAGGGGTAGTAGCTACGATTTTGACAAAATTATGAACAAGTTTTAAAGCTGTTAAAATCAAAGATTTGTACTTAAAATAAACAATAAGATTGCTACAATGTTTTCATAAAAGTGTCAATAATTGATAATTCATATCGTGTTGCGTGCCTTTTTGTCTCATTAATGATGCATCGGGTTTACTTCCCGAACTTTGCCGACACAGCGTGTGAGCTAACCAAGATATAAATAGATATAAACATGTGCTTTTTGTTTTCTTACGTATTAGATAATTAATTTATATTAAACGCACAAATTTGACGCCATTTATCAAATTATGTAAATAGAAAATATGACAAAAACCGGCATATTATTCCAACCCAAGATTATCCAACAATGGCGATATTATACACTTGTTATTAAATTTGTATGACCAAACCATGCCGATAATGTATAAACGTATTTGTGTGTTGAATCGGGGCCTCCATGAAGGATATAGCTTAATTGTAGGAAATTTATTTCATATTTCTTCTAAGGTGGGATATCACTGACCGTAAATTTATAAACATATTTTTGACAATAATGAACATTTATTTTCATGTGATCTGAAATATTTAAGAAACGTAAACATTACGCAAACCGTCGGCTACTTCTGATTGACTTTGCCTGCGTCGCAGGTGTTTTGAGTGCTTTTAATGACCGATCTCATCGCCGTTATTTATTTTTAATTTACAATAAATAGCCTGCACCTCTTTTTGTTTCTTTTCTCGAAAAAACTGTAAATTACGTACCATTTCCGCGATAACATTCCCCTGTTCGGCAATTTTCCATTCGATGCACAATGTGCGATTGCGCATTGGGAAGTGAAGAGTTAAGGTCAACATAGGTCATATGAATAAGTGTTGGCTTAACATCGAATTATTATCTATAGACAAGAAATAAATTTAGGTGTTAAAACGTTAAAAAGCTTCTAAATGCTAAATGGAAAGTTACCAGTAATTGTTTCATTCATACTTATTACACTTTTTGTACAAAATCCGGCATATACATGTAGATTAAAAAAATAATTTTAATAAAAATCGTATCTTCTATCATTTTAACTAATCGTTTGATATTTTTCGTAAGGTTACATAAAAACCGAAGCTTAGTTATTCTTGCATATGTAATCAAAACTTACATAGCGGGATATGGACCTTTGCATTTTGTTAAAACAGTTTATTGTTGGAAAATTGTAATTTTAATGCAATTATTTTGTATTAATGACTCTGATTGACTAACAGTAAGCGTAAACTTATCTATCTCCTTGTCTGTAATTAAGGACGCCGATATTTTGAATTTCAAAATGTATTGATATGTAATTTCTACAATAATAAGCAAAAGAACTCACATGTTGCATCTAGAAATCTACTTCTTGTCAAGTTTTGTTACATTCTGCAGCGACCAAAAAGCCAGAAAACACCGAGTGTTTACGTTTGACGCCGGATGCATTCTTATGGCGTCACATAGTTAAGGGGCCAAGGAAAGAAACATCTTTCCTCGAAATTTTCTTTAAAAGGAGTAGGTCCGGTAAGACACCCTTTTGGCCCAAAACATAGAGTTTTTACAAAGTTGTTAAAATGTTAAATTGAAAAGTAACATTCTTCTGTTACATAAATGTTAATTTGTTCTTATATTATACAGTGAGAATACATCAGGTACTGGCACCATTATGTCATCCCAAAATACTTATATATTCCAAAATTTAAACATTCTTGCTAATTTTAAAACGCTTTTTGTCTAAATTGGAAGCGCCGCACTTGTGTTCATTCTTAATATATGAATAAATGTTGCACCTACTAATAATACATAATATGTATACATATTAAGAGTGAACACGAATGCAGCTAATTGTATTTTTAACATAAACTATCTGAAAATAAATTAAATGGTATATTAGATAGATGTTTCATATTTAAGCTTGAATTTGAGTGTTTTTTGATAATTAAATCAGTCAAAATTGTTCACAGTAAGTGATTTAATCGAATGAAGTATATACTTAAAAGTATTTAAAAAAATTACAAAAATCTTTTATAATGTACTTCTAATTTAAGGCCATAATTAGACCTTCTCCCTTTACACTGAAATAATGATTAAAATTGAATTATGTACTTGTTTTGCATGAGAATATAAAAACCATTCAATCTTTTATTTGTTTTCTATTTGAGTTACTGTCTACATGTAATTGAAGTGTACCTAAAACACTATTAATCCTGTAAGAAAGGTATTGATTTTTTCTTTAATGATGTTTATCTTCATTTGTCATTTATAGTTATATACTGTATATTGTGGCTCCAGATGTATGTATATACGTTCATATCAAACTGGAATCGTATCGTTTTTATGTTTTAGTTACAGAAAATCCAAAATTGCCGGAATAAAGGTATGCATGAATTAACATGTCATATTCGTTCATTATTTTATCTAATTCCGACATACCTCGCACAATTAAGAAATATTTATTTTAATTACTTGTATATTTTGGTATATAGCATATTGCAAGTTAAACATTCACTAATCTTGCTTATATCACAAGGAAGTAACGTTAGTAAATATTTTGTTACACTTATCAGTTATGTTTCGGTCAAACTTTTAAGTTAAATACGGAAGCTTGTATTTAGATAGACACTCGACATTTAACCTATCAACAATATTATGCTTAGGTATTTTATAAAATTGTAGGCATATGAAGTTTCATTCAAAGTCCGATGAGTACAAGTAACTAAACTTAAGGAGGGGAAGTAGACAGCATTGACTTTTATCTATTAAAATTTGACAGTGGTGTTTGTTCATCTCATCGTCTTTTTCTTTCTACAATGCTTATAATGTGCTATGTTTGACATGTGCATTTTTAATTTTTGTTGTCAAATATCTAGATAATGATTTGTTATTTACCTCGTATCTATATATATCATCAAGAGATTTCCTTACAAATGAAACAAAACTTTAATGTATTGTGTACAGAGAAGATGTGTAAGTGGATAATACATTGTAAATTGATGTAATTTAAAATCAAATTGACAGCTTCATTTCGGTCAATATTGATAGTATTACCAAAACACCAACAGCGGTTGTACATTGTGTCAAAGTCAAGTTAATACGATATTCAAAGGCTTATGAACCCGATCAAGATTTCCCTGATAGAAAGTGCTACCTACAAAGAATTTTTGAACCTAGGTTTAATGGACGGTTTCATGAGTTTGGAAGACGTGGTGATATATCTGTCCTCATTTCGAGAAGGCAATACAAATTTTACGTGTAATGAATAAAATGACGAGTGCATCTAGTAAGCTTGTAACTGAATAGTTTTCCGGAGCTTCTGAGTATACCACTAGTATTTTTGTGAGAATCGTATCAGTCAATCTTTTGTTTTTTATAAAATGGTTTGTAGACTGTTGTTTGTAACTATGTTTGTCATTCTTCTTTGTGGCTATTGTAAAGAGCATATGGTATGCTTTGATTATACTGATAATCTCCCCTTTGTTATATTTTTTTTCTTTTTACGTTATACATGTATGTTCTATCAACACCGCCATGTTTACTCGACAAAGTTCATGTGATATTTGACACAATTCTATTTGAAATAAAAATTAAAAATACCATATTCTGATCGTTAACAAATTAAGTTTAAATGAATACAAAACTGTTTACTCAAACACTATTAATAATTTATTAATAAGAAATGCTTTTTGGTATATGATTGTCTAGTTTTTAATCTTATTCATATAATTTGTATGATCACACTGTCTTATAATATATGTCTGTTTCGTTTGTCGAAGCACTCCTGCAGGTTGAAGAATAATCATTCTCTCCGTCTTTCTGTGTACCAACAAACGAATGGTCATATACATCGGTTACCTCGTGACTACTACCATGACTACTAAACTTTGAAATGTCATAGGTAGGGTCATTCTGATCTCGCATTCCTTCGTGACTGTCGTATAATTTTCCTTCCAATATGAGATTTCGTTTTTGTACATTATTTAGCTGATCATACTGCCCATCTGGTAAATCAGAATAAGTCTCTTCATTATTTTTTAAATTTTGATTTGATTTCTTCATCTTGTCGACTACCGCATACACAGGTGATTGGATTGTCGCAATTCCATAATTCTGGTTTGAAATCGGTGCAACTTGCGATCCATTGACGCATTGTAAATCATAATTCAATCTTTGTGATAATTCTATTTTGTCATTATTATTGTTCTTTTTTCCTTCGAAAATACCAATTGATCTGTAAAACAACCAAAATATTCCATAATAATGCAATGACATAATAGGTATCTAAATACGTTAAAGGTATTGATTTTACCTTGTGAATAGAACCGGAATTCACTTAAAAGCAATATTCTAAAAAGCTGACATATGAACTTTAATGTATAACAAGTGTTGGTTCTAAACTTGTTTGATGATAGTGAATTAATTATGTATCATTAGTTCTTAAACATAAAGGCGACCGTAGTTTTTTTCATTTTTAACATCCTGTATATTATAGAAGCCCCCAGCATATTACACCAAGACGATCAGGTCCCACTACGATCTATGTAGAAATAAGATCGCGATGAAATCGTTGTATGTTCGCTTGATCATTGAATATCTTATAATTTTTATATTCTACACATGACTTTGTTATGATAATGCGAAGATCTTGTCATAGTCTTGCTATGTTTGGTCACCACGCCTTTCACGATCTCAATATAAGTCTACGACGATCGATCCACGACTCCAAATGTTTCACTGCATTCTTTATGTGCTCGTTTGTATCCATGGTTCAACTACAGATATAATTGTTTAATACGTTTTTCTTTTTATATCAACAGAATGAGGTCGTGTTGTTTTAGTGAAAGAACATCATCTATATAGCGGAAAGTAGAGTTAAAGGATATTGCTAACTTTTTATCTTTCTTCCTAAGAAGTTCCTGTATGAAGTCAGCTTCATATTAATAAAGAAACAGGTCGACAAGAAGAGGGACACAATTGGTTTCCATTTTAATGCCGACAGTCTGTTAAAAAAAACACGTCCTCCCAACGATATAAATAGCTTGTCAAACAAGAAATATATAAGCATATAATGAAGTGGGATGGAGTATAATGAACAGGCAAGTAACAAGTACTGGTGAGTTAAAAAGCCGACACAGCGTATCGAACAAACATTTCATTATGGTTACCTTAAAACTTCTAAACCCGTTATAAAAATCAGTTTACTAACGTTTCCATACATTTTTAAATACATAAACAAAATATCTTCTTTACTATGTATACACAACCGTTTTAATATAGTTATATGTTATACCAATCCAGCGCGCTAGACTACTCGACAATATCATCATTTAAAAAAAGGTATTTTGACTGCCAATGTGACAACCATCCACCAGAAACCTATTGACATAGACTTAAAAATAACTATTTACTGATAGTGTAGTCCTTTCATGTAACGATGTCAATTTAGTGTTATATTCAACATTCCTATGGAAGCGGGAGGGTTGGCTAGCCACAAAATATGGTTCATCCCACCATTTTTTTCTTAAATTGTCCTGTACCAAGTCAGGAAAATGGCAATTGTTAACTTATAATTCGTTTCTGTGTGTGTTGCATTTTAGTTTTTCTGATGTATCGTTGTTCTCTTATATTTGATGTGTTTCCCTCAGTTTTAGACTTGTCGTTTGGTTTTTTGTTGCACTTAAGCATTTATTTTGTTTCGTTGTTTTCCTCTTATATTTGATGTGTTTCCTCAATTTTAATTTGTAACCCGGGTTTCTTTTTTTCTTAATTGATTTATGACTTTCGAACAGCAATATACTACTGTTACCTTTATTTATGTGTGTGGCTTTTATTAAACTTGAATATTATGAATAACACGCATTGCAGTGTTTCCTTTTGTTTGCCTTTGCTTAATTTCAACCTTTATTGTTTGTCCATATATTGTCAATCTTGTATATCTTTTTGACGTGGTTCATACTTGTATATTTGTGCTCAGGTCATATTTTTAATTTTTAACAATTTGTTTTTTAAGTAGGACATTTGGTCAGCGAAATGTACTAACATGTAATCATGATATTATATAACAGGATAAAAAAAAAATTGTAAGCCGTACTTGAGTTTCGTCTTTTTAAAACTCATTAGTGGCAGTCGAATTAAAAAAGCATTGAAGACATAAACTATTAAAATTAATTTGTTAAGTACACCTTTATGCAACTCGTTGTAACGAATTTAGCTTTTTAAGTTTTTGAATATTAGATCAAGACATATAACATGTATAACTCACCTTTTCCGACACACAAAAATTGCTGCTAAGATTATCAACAAAACAATAGCACCAGCTGCACCCCCAATAATTATACCTATAATTTGTACATAAAATATCAAATAAATTGCCCTTTGATTAAATGCCTGCTAAAGGATGACCGGTCAATCAATCTCTAAAATATGTCTGCGTTGTTTTTACAAAAATTGTTAACCAGTATATCTTTTATTTGTCAACATGCATCTATAAATATATATTTTCTTAAAACATGTTTAGAGTTTCCTAATGTTAAATAAATCCAAATACAGACAGTCTGTCCATGCTAGAACAGGGCAAAACAACGAAAAGAAAACCACTAAGGTCAACCAAGTCTACAAAACACATCATAAGACCGTTAGTTGTCTCGTTTAAATTTTTTACATAGTCATTTCGATGCCTTTTCTAGCTGACTATGCGGTATTGGCTTGGCTGATTGTTGAAGGCCGTACGGTGACCTATAACTGTTAGTTTCTGCGTCATTTTGGTCTCTTGTGGAGCTCATTGGCAATCCTACCATATCATATAGAAACAAAAGATAAGCAATATGAACATCACAAACTGGGAAAGGGGATTGAGTGTACTCCTGAAGGGTAAGTTGTGCTTCTATTGATAATACAAATGGGTCTGATTGGTGTTGTCCCTTTCGAGACAAATAGGACAAAATCATCCGTCTAGATAATCGAAACAACTGCGTCATCATCTGTGATTGAAGATTATGATCGACCAACTGGTGCTGATTATTTTCTTATAGAATCACTTCTGGTCGTCTCTTATTTATAACTCTTCTTTTACAGAAATCGCGACGGAACTGCCTTTCTCAAATTGATTGTTGACATGCTTATGTAGTGGTCTTTATGTTAGTTTTTTGTTGTGCTGCGTGACGATCTGTGATCAAACCCTTTCAACTTTATTTTACAGTTTGTATTTATGTTATGTGCTGTAACAGCGAGAAAGGTGGTCAATAACTGAGTGTTCCCTTACATGTTAAACTAAGAAGACAAAAGTAAAATAACAAAAAGTATTGAACTCAAACGGAAAGTTCCTCACCAAATGGCAAATGAAACGCTCAACGACATCAAACGAATGAATAACTTTCATATTCCTGACTTGGTACATTCATTTCATTATGTAAAAATAGTGGATTACATTCGTTTTTATAGCTAGGTACACCTCTGTGTTGTATGATTATTACTTGTCTGTTCTAAGTCAGGAACCTTAAATTCAGTGGTGGTCGTTGATTACTATTTGTTAAATGTTTCTCGTTTATTGTTGTGTCATACTGTTATTTTTTTTCATATTTTATCCGTGGTGGTAATTTAAAACCGGTTTTTTGTGTGTCTATTTGTCTTATTGTCGAAGGTGACCTATCAAAATTGCTTGAATACATATCGTCTAAACTGGCAATCAACCCACATCGTTTATCCCTGTCTAAATTATCATGTTTATTGCAATACGAATTGTTTTCCAAATATAAAAAAAGACTGTGACCTATCATTATATACACAATAAATAGATTACACTTAATCGAAGTTGGATGTTAATTTAAAATATTTTCTAAAATTCTTACACGATTTATCGCTTTCCTGACATGTTGATTATTTTTTATTTAATCAACGTGTGGATCGTTTGATATCCAGTACTTCATTGGTCACAATTCGATTATGACGTCGGATTTTCTTGCTTTCCTCTGAATTTCCTATTGTGACGGCACGCAAAAAGGCGACCATGCCTGATGAATTCACATAGAAAGAACACATATGTTTGCAAATCATTTGGCAAGAAGTATTGAATTTGTCTGCATATTATTAAAAAATCATTAGAGAAACAGATTCCACCACCAACTCTCGTGTAATACGATATTTATCCACTCTCGACAATTAAATTTTAAATATTTAAAACGCTCTCGAGGGAATAAGTTTAGTATCACACTCGATGCAATGATATAATCTTTATTTATCTGAACTACAGATAAGCCAAACATTACTACAAACATATGAGTATTTTCTTATTTTCGTGATGGAACTTACCAGTATATGATTTAGTTTTGCTCTTTTTCTTCAGAGAATCATCTGTCAGGGGGTTGTTGGTGAGTGTTTTGTGTGGTATGGTAACATAATTGGAGCCAGCATCAGTTACTTTTGTAAAACACAAAATGTATTTAAAATTACTAAACGTTGATACGTAGAATAAGTGTTTCTTATATTAAGAAAAAGATTCAGTACACATTAAACATGTTACATGATTAAAATAGAATTTTTATTGCTAGATCATTGATAAATGACAGAAAAAGAATGTATTCCCCTACATTTTTTGATTGAAGGAGCCTACGAAGTATACAATCAAGCTGATCTCTTGTTATGGAAACACGGTACTTCGGTACTGGCATGAACATACGGATTTTTTGCGTTATTAAAATTTGCTGTTACAAAATATTAGAAATTATTATAAATTAAGGAATGTATCTCCCTCATGCAAAGCTCTGATTCCTTTCACGGATTTGGCTATACGTTTTGGACCTTTTGGATTATAGCTCTTCATCTTTTATATAAGCTTTGGATTTCAAATATTTTGGCCACGAGCATCACTGAAGAGACATGTATTGTCGAAATGCGCATCTGGTGCAAGAAAATTGGTACCGTTAATTTTATTAAGATAACATGTATGTTATTTCATATGTTATCCACGGTTGTCGTGGATGTAAAGTATCAAGGACTTTTTAAATCGCAGTTAACGTGAGTTTACGTCTTGAATATGTCGTTGTGAAATGATTCTGTTTTTAAAATTCATTTTCGGTGTAGATCACAGTTTACGTCTACGCCGTTATTCCAAGTGTCGTATAATTTAGGCAAGCATATCTAAGATTTTACTGCTATTGATTTTAAAGTTACTGATATGATATTGGATATTCTTGAAATTAAGTTGTTCCGACACCAATAAATCCCTCCGGTGTCTTTCGCCCCTCTTTTACCAAACTGCCATCAAAGACATAATATAGAAGCTAAACGAGCATGCATCTGTATGAGAACATTTGATGAGAGATTAATAACGTGCATACGTTCAATCATACTTAATTTAGCCCATGAAGGTAACAAACTAATAAAGCCTATGAAATAAATCAATAGTAGATACCCGTTAACCAATTTAAAAGCGATAAATGAAAGTATAATAGAGATTATATAGAGTAGTCGTTTTGGTATGTTTTATCGTTCCATGTAATTGAACTTGGGTGTATAAACTTAATGAAATTGAATAATTAAAGATTGAAAAGAATTATTACATTGTAGAAAACAAAACTACGTTTCGAAATTGTATGTAAATTCGCCTCTATCCTGTTTACGTACAATTTGTACCAATTCTTGTTCGCGACATTAACAAATATCAGTTATCGTCCTTGTTCATGCTTTAGGCGTAACACTATTTCTAAACAAAGAAAAAAATAGTATCTAACATATTGATGTGTCTACTTTCTGCTGAGGAATAATTGGTTTCTTTTAGGTGAACAAAATCTTGCATAAAAGAACTATTGACCAAATTCGGTCTTATTGATTTTAAAAAAAGTATAACTTACCAAATGATGTTGTTTTTGCTGCTATGCTAGACTTTCTGTTGAATGAAGATGCATGCAAGGAAAATGCTGTACTATGACGTTGGACTACATTTGCTATGAAAATGAATAGATTTAAGAATATAAACTGGACGCAATAAATACGGATTACTTAAATATGAAGTGTAAACATTGTATTGGTGTTGCAAAATATATAATGGATGAACTAATAAATGAATAGCAAAAATTTCAAATATAGTAAGGTTGGAGAAAGTGTGGCTTCGATTATGCAATATCTTTATGGACAGCCGAGGCATTTAATCGAGGTTCAAACAAATGAAGATTGAGTCCATAATTTGAAGACATTTATTTTCCTTTACACTGAATTACTCTAGCATCAGTATAGAAGCTTTTTTAAAACAACAAATCCCTATCTTATATTTATATAAGCTTGCGTTTCTTTTGACAAATTCTTATTAGGTGCTAAGACAATATAACAATCAAAACAAAGGAGTAAACAAAGACTCAAAAACCAAAGGACATTCACATCAACAGTTATAAATAATAAATAAGAAACAACACGAACTCCATTAAAAATCGGGAGTGAAATCAGGTGCTCCGGAAGGGTAAGCATTTCCTGCACCGTACACGGCACCCGTCGTGTTATTTCTTTGTTCAGTTCGGTAATGATGGAAGGTTATTATGACTGAGGAAGAATTTCACAATAAATGAAACACAATCAGTTTTAGCCAAAGTATTTCACTGACGATATTCCCAACACTTAAATGTATATGTTCTGTTCAGAACCAGAAAAATAAACTGAATAGATTATTTGAAATATTATTTTCATTATTATGCTAAAACTAAATTTTCTTCCTATTTGTACATATGGTGTTTCATGACAAGCCCATGGTTAAATCGCGTTGCTTCGTAATGCATATTTAAATCAATAATAAATTCAAATTCAATTTACAATTTAGATGTAAAACAGTTAACAGCTACATAGGGAAATGACATTACATGTCAGTGTTATGACAGTTGAAATCCATTCGTTTGATATGTTTTAGCTTTTAAATTTGGCTTTTGATAAGGTTCTAACATATTGAAAAACATATCAGGACCCGTATTTGAATGGAAATATTATTAGTTACATAGTGTGTTAGTGACCGAATACGGTACATACCGGGTCAGTAAATTCCATATGGGGTAAAACTTTGCTCGAATGGAATTCACTGACCGCGTATTTATCGTATTAGGTCCCTAGCACACTATGTAACGAATTTATCCTACCTACTATCTTTATTTGTTGAATTTAAACTACAGTTGTCTCATTTGTATTCATACCACATCTTCTTTAATTTTATATTAAAGTGTTCAAGTGTTCAATTTTAAGAACCTACTTCATTTGGTCTGCATAAAAAAACACTAATGTCAACAATATTATTTACCAACAACCTTGATATAACAATATTAAACAGAACTAGCAATTCATTTAAATATTCAAATAGTGCCAAAGTCGTTACTCAAATACTAACCGTGTATTGAAATAAGCCCCGCCTCCCAACTAACCTAATATGGAATATCCACGGTCTGCACGCGGACGCTTTGAACCAATTATATACTTAGAAACGTATATGAGGTATATTATATATCTGGTGATATATCTGTCCGAATGTTAACACATCACAATAGTTGTAAGCTACCAATTATTTCACATTTCGAACACAAAACACCTGATGTAAAACTGGTACCGTTAAAAAAGGACATTTATTGCAACTGATGACATAAAAAAACACGAACTCTTTAAACCAATAAAGTGTTTATCATGCTACTGATAGTCTAGTATATTCTTTTTTTATACACTCACACTGTACTCGAACCATCTAAGTTAATCATTGAAAATAATATTTTAGTTGACAAGTTGAATTTGGAAAGTCACAATAAAGGCAAATGCTACAGTTCGATTTGAAAACAAAAATTGATTGTGCATATTGTTAGCATGTTTCTGGACAGCACACCTCATAGTGTACTAATAATTTATTGAATGTAAAAGAACTAACTAATGTAAATGCATATATGATCATACATATCATTTTATATCTTTATATAGGAAATCTAATTTAATATTGTATTCATGTTTAAAAAAACCTCTAATAATTGACAATTTATTATCAAAATGTTTTTAACTTCATTTCCCATTAGCCAAATAAAAAGAGATTTGTTATCAAGTTTTGAAATATTTTTATTTTTTACTATATATTTTGCTTAGAAAAGGATTTCTAACATTATCCAAAGTTTTACATGTTAAAAGAAAATGCATCTTAACTCTCTTTCATCTTGTTACAGTATTAAAACATTTGACTTTTCTACTCTTTACACAAGTATTCCACATTCCAAACGAAAAGACAAATTGAAAGAGTTGGTATTACTTTGCTTCATAAAAAAGAATGGCCAACGTAGATACAAGTATCTTGTCTTAGGGAGGGATAAATCCTACTTTGTAAAGAATCACTCTGATTTAAACAAAAAATTCTCTGAAACTGATATTATCAAGATGCTTGATTTCTTGATTGACAACATATTTGTTACGTTCGGAGGACTTGTTTTTCAACAGACTGTCGGCATTCCAATGGGAACAAACTGTGCCCCTCTACTCGCCGACTTGTTTCTTTATTATTATGAGGCTGACTTCATGCAGGAACTTCTTAGGAAGAAAGATAAGAAGTTAGCAATATCCTTTAACTCTACTTTCCGCTATATAGATGATGTTCTTTCACTAAACAATTCAAAATTTGGTGACTATGTGGAACGCATCTATCCAATCGAACTAGAGATAAAGGATACTACAGATACAGTTAAGTCGGCTTCATATCTTGACTTACATCTAGAAATTGACAATGAGGGTCGGTTGAAAACAAAACTTAACGACAAAAGAGATGATTTCAGCTTTCCAATTGTGAACTTTCCATTTCTAAGTAGCAACATTCCAGCAGCACCTGCATACGGGGTATATATCTCCCAATTGATACGATATTCCCGTGCTTGCATTTCCTATCATGATTTTCTTGATAGAGGTTTGCTGCTCACAAGGAAGCTATTAAACCAGGAGTTCCAAATGGTGAAGTTGAAATCATCCCTTCGTAAATTTTACGGACGCCATCACGAGTTGGTTGACCGTTATGGAATAACCGTTTCACAAATGATATCGGATATGTTCCTTACGTCGTAACTACAATCCCATTCCCTTTCATGAATATGACCTACCGAATTAGACTATATACTGGATTTGTAATCACATAAGCAACACGACGGGTGCCACATGTGGAGCAGGATCTGCTTACCCTTCCGGAGCACCTGAGATCACCCCTAGTTTTGGTGGGGTTCGTGTTGTTTATTCTTTAGTTTTCTATGTTGTGTCGTGTGAACTATTGTTTTTCTGTTTGTCTTTTCATTTTTAGCCATGGCGTTGTCAGTTTGTTTTAGATTTATGAGTTTGACTGTCCCTTTGGTATCTTTCGTCCCTCTCTTTTATCTTTTATTTCCTCATCACAGAGTTTGCATATTTTTTTTCTAGTTTAATATTAAAGTAACGACCTTTTTCCGTTTCAAGTTTGTGAGCTCCAATTCTATATCTTGTAAAAACACATGTTTGCATATATGGCTCAAAATTAAAATTTCGTTTAAATAATCGATAGGTTCTAAGTTTATTTCAAAATGTCATATTTTGTCTTTTATCATTAAATAATTCTTTCTTCCATATGTTGCAATACTTTAAATATAATTTCTTTTTCGCCATATTTTTTATATTTATCTTAGATGAGAGCACTTGATACTCTTTTAAATCAAGTAATTTTAAGATAGCATCAATACTACTAACCCAAGAATTTTTCCAAGCTCTCGGTAATGTAGAGAGAGAGAGTATGCATTTGTTAATAAATATTTTTTTAACATGAATTCTTTTTCAATATTTAATTATGTTTGTTTAAATATCTATCATTAGAGGATAACGACCTAATTCGCCAAATATGGCTAAATTTGTTGCGTGCTTATTCACTCCTAATGTAAATCTGCAGAATTTAAGATAGACTTTCTCATTTTTTTTTATCTTTACAGAATCTGTAGAAATAATCTAGTTCTATGTCATTGTTTGACTTTTTTGATTTTACAACCCCATAGTTCACCATGTAATAATACATGTCCTGAATTACAGCAAAGCTAGATGATGATAAAATAATTTATCATGTTTTATCGATGGAGGAACTCATTTGTATCAAATTTTGTGTTGCTGTTCCTGTTCGAAAATCATATGTTTTTAGTCTTGAGTTTTTTTATAGAGATTTGCGTATTGGGTTTGGTGAAACATTTCTTGTTTTTTTATTTTGTAAAACAAATTCAATTCATAAAATCAAAACTAAAATATGAAGGAAAAAACAAACTACAAAGATCATTTACGAATTAAATTATGAAAAAAAAAATACAACTGACAGAATAAAAATTTAATTTTCTAGTAAAACTTTAAAACATGTTTACCAGCAACATACAACATGTACAAGCAATCGAGTTGTCTAGTCAATTTGTTGCTTGTTGTGACCATTCTTGAAATCGAGTCGGTCAGTCTGACCTCTGTTGCTGTCAACAAGATATAGGTCGGTATACCATATATGTTTGTTCGTTCATAAGTAATTTTACTTAAGGAATTTTGCTACTCATGTTTTTGAATTTTTGCAATATATGCGGTATCCTCTGGTTTTATCCATGTAGTGCCATTAAAACAATGTTCCAATTAACCCCTACTTTTCTCTCCATTATCTGATTAAACATAGTAAAAAAATCCTTATTTTTATATCGGTTTTGAAAGAAGAGAGGCATCAATGTTAAATTGATGAAAAGTCTAGAGAGAATTAATTCCCGCCAAATTTTCATTGGCTTATATCTTGAAAACGAGCACACTGACCCATAATTTGTTTTTGTGCTTTTTTCGTTTCTTTATTTTTTATACTATCAATATATAATAGTCTTTTTCAAAGCTTGTTATTTTGAAACAGAGAGGCAAACAGCCTTTAGAAGAGATTGGTTGTTATCTAGTTTTTAACTAATAAAGATTAGTCCCAATACGTTTACTGGCAGAAACTGAGTTTAAAATGCATACATCAATTTAGAAATTGAGAGTATTGTCCGTAATTATCATTAGAAACAAAATATCAATGAATCAAATTCATGTGAACAAAATTAATCATTATTGTATCCGACAGCAAAACCACATGACAGATCTTTAAAAGTTAATTCTGCTTTGTCATATTTAAATACAAATTAGATGCAATTCGTACCATTTTTCAATGTGAGTCAACTTTTAAAGTGTTTTTGTTTTCTTCCATGCAACTGTTGCTATGGATGTGTGCATGATTCTTGCCAAGTTTTTTCTATATAAAGATAACATGTTAACAATAGAAAATTTGACCAATCTGGTACTGATAATTCTTGAATCAATTATAACTTACCAGCTGATGTCGATATTTCTTCTGAGATCATGTTTTGATTCAATGAAGTTACACGTAACGAAAATACTGTAGTAGGATGTTTTACTGTCTTTGATACTGCAAAAATAACTACTGAGTTTTAATGTTTTTAAAATTATCAATTAGTTCTAATGAAAAAGGATAACTTGTTTTATTTAAACAATAAACAATGACGAACTCTAGGCTGATCTTTCGTCCCTCTTTTATTGGACAGCTGAGGCATATATGTTGCAATAATAAGTTAAGGATCAATTTTATAGTTTACATTTATTTTTCCAGTTAACATATTTGATTGATGCAGTAATAACATATATAAGGTAAGGGTCATTGTGTTTTATTATCTATAGTGTAGTCTATGTCATAATGTAGCACTCTATATGTTCACAAAAAGCTTATTTTGTAAAATAGTAATACATTTCTATTCTTTTAATAGCAATTTTAGATCGGTCTTTATGGTCGATGTTTAATAATGCACATTCATCTTTATTCGTAAAATAAATCAAACGATGAATACAGCCCTTATATTACAATTTTCGGTTTCGAACACTAAAACGTAGTTTTTTTTAATTTGATGCGACTGTCACACAAATGTGAGGTTTGGCTAGCTTTCAAACCAGGTTTAATCTTCCATTTTCTACATGAGAAAATGCCTGTACCAGGTCAGAAATATAACAGTTGTTGTTCATTCGTTTGATGTGTTTGAGCTTTTGATTTTGCTATTTGATTAGAAACTTTCCTTTTTGAATTTTCCTCAGAGTTTAGTATTTTTTTAAATATTACTTTTTGCTCTGTTTATTAAAAGAAAACAAATTAGTGTGATTGATAAATACAAGTAAATATTGTTTGTCTGAAAACAAATTCTGTTCCGAATTTTGCATTTCAAAACTGATCTGTAGAGTTTCATAATACTTCGTATAGACTTCAAGTGTTATCATCAATGTATTTTTGTTCTTATTATTGCAATTTTGGTATAAAATAGATATTTTTTTAATAAAGAATAATGCTGTATCTTTAAACATATATCTGCATATTAAATTACATACTTGAAGACGGCTGTTTCACCGTAGAAACTTCCAAAGGGTTAAATGTGGATGATATCTTGTTTGTCGTTCTCACATTGTCATACAAAGTAGCTGATTATTAAAACAAAAGTGACATGCAGAAAAAAATACGACACATAGAAAATATACTTCATACATTTTAATAACAAGGCAATAAAAAAAAAAAAATCATAAATATTGTACTATATAACTGGATACTTGCCAATGCGTTCCAACTTATTATAATTTGGACTTCCTCTCTGTCATTATTTGATAACCGTTTCTTTTGCATAGGACACACTGTGATAGTTTTAATTATAGATATGGTATTTTAAATTCATTTAAAAAAATCAGTTATTTGCAAATATTATTGAAACATGGGTTTTTTTCTCAGTAAATCATTAAATGCAGTACTCACATCAGTGTTTTTAAATTGTATCTTGATACATTAAATTTCTTATTCTCCAATTCCAAAAAAGAATGTTGGAAATGCATGTTGACGTTTCAGTGATAATAAATATGGTTTGAACGTAATGTTTGCTAAAACAGCTTCTAGTGATTCATATTTTTTATCGTACCTTGATTTCAATTAAGTCAAATATTAGTTTTAATAGTCTATTTGATATAGAAAAACCTGTTTATTTCTCTGATAAATTAAGTGGGAAGATACCAAAGAGAATTCGAAAACCATCAATAAAAAAAAATACTTTTCAGAAAACTAAATATCGATGTAAAAACAGCCTGACCACAATGTCACAAAATTGCATTATTTCTAATTCATCTGTTGACCAACCCTATCTGTGATGTTTGATATGGTTTTTATTATTAATGCCAGATCATTTGACTTTTGGTTACAAGACCGACTTCTAATGATAAATCAGGGTTGTAAAGCGATGTTTGAATCTCATAAAACGATGACAACAAATCAAAGAAAAAGAGAAATGAGGGAAAGCAGGATATCTAAAATGAGCCACATCAGTTATTTTCTATTTGATTTCATAGTATGTACTCTTTTATAAAATATCCGTTGAAAATAAGCGAAAATTCATTTCCTTATGAGACATTAAAGAGTTGGATTTGAACACTGACAGACAATAACGTAGCATCAATCAAATCGACCACATGATTTGTAAATCAAAATCGATAATAGTAAAAACAACGCAACAAAGAAACAAGACCAAACCAAACCAAACCACCGTTGGATTTTTGAAAATATATTTATAAAGTTAATATTCATTTATATAAAACTGACTTTACATTTATCTACATAAGTCATGATACTGAAAATATGCAGATTGATTCTAATCGTTTTAAATCTGAAATTATTATAACAAAATAATGTTTTTTTTTAGCAGAAAACCATATTTTAAATTGTACTTACTATTCTTACAGATGTACCACTTCACATCAGCAGTACATTTCTTTCGAGAAATTACTATGTATTTTGGTGAATTTTCTGTTTGATGTAAAACACCTGTGTAGCACATAATAGGATTTTTATGAGATCCTGCAATTGGAAAAACTCTTAAATACATATTACAATTAACTAATGGGTATCAATATAACTTGACAAATTACAATTTCTGCAAATACAGCATAACAGAATTACATATTTAATACTGTAATGAAACTAAATTAATTGTCTACACTTTATAAAATGAGTTAAATAATTTTTATAAGAATTATTCTACTCAATTATACGATTTAACATGATCATCAGCTTTATTTAAAAACCAGTCTTTAGTTCGTATAAAATTGACCAGCTACTCAAAGTCTACTGCGACCTGCATCAAATAACTAAATCATTCACACTGAATATTTGGCTTTCGATATTATTATTTATTTTAAATAAAACACAACAGAAATAATTGAAAAAACTTTCAAAGAGAGATTCATAAATTTGTCATATAACTTACTTTAAATGTTTCTGACAAAACTGATCTGTTAAAAATCGGTTTCAACCTTCTTCAAATTTGATCATTTATAATAATTGTTAATCAATGCAAAACGGCAAAAATAAAGTTAATCTTCTTGGTGGAATCTTACAATTATTATGACAGCCTTACTCAAAGTAAAACTAATGTATATGAAGTTTCATACCACTTGTGTTTTATTCAAAGATAAATTTCTTAGAAAAAAACATCATTCGGACAGGATTTCATATATTTACAAATATTTCAAGTGAATTCCAAATGTTAAATGGCTATTTTAATGTGATATTCAAATCACCTAGAAGACATTATCAAAATTACTGAAAAGTAGAAAAAGTGGATACATATATGACAATGACATTATATGTTTATATATAAAGATAGATACATCACAGCACAAGGCTTTTTCTCATTAATAAGTCACAAATGGAAATCCGTTCAAGCTATTCTGCAAAAAAAATAATAGTAAAGAATAAATAAAACCGAAAAAGTTTTAAGAATGCTTATGTGTCGAAAGAATTTTTAAAAGATATGTAACATATTTAGACACAAATTTGAGCAAAAAAAAAGTATTGAATTCTGGTAATCATTTTTTAGAAGAAGATTGTGTATGTTATATTTAATGCGTTTCCCTCGGTTTTAGTTTTTTACCCCGATTTTGTTTTTTGTCCATGGATTTATGAGTTTTGAACAGCGGTATACTACTGTTGCCTTTATTTATGACAGGAATACACTGATCCTTTTATTTTTCACCTTTATTCAAATCATAAAGTGAAAATTGATATGTGTGCACTTTATATGAAGATTTAGAGGATTATTTAGGCATTCGAAATGATTGGGTGGTGTACATGAATATATAATGTGTCACCTGATTTCATATGTTAGTTTTAATAACAGCTACTATGTTCAATTGGTTACAGATTCATTGTAAAATCCTTATTAAGTGCCAGTGTGCCTAAGAATCAGGCAGTGGTGAAAACATGATAAAGAAAACCCACCCTATTTGACATTGATTTCAGTTCATAATATGTAGTTATGCACAAAAATAACATTTATTTCCATTTTCTGTTCTAGTAATAGAAGATACAATTTGGTTGAAATGCACTAGAAATTAACAAAAAAGGGGAGATAACTCTGTAATTTGCTATCATTCTAACCAATTTTCTAACCAAGTTATTTGATAACACCAGACACACACAAACAAAAGACCTATTATTTTTAACTCAGGATGATGGTTAGTATTAAATAGCATGATTAGCTCGGTGGATTTTTTCTAATCATGTTTTAATTTTTACCTAAATTGCCTGATTCTTACAAAGACTGGCACTTAAGACAATGTTGAAAATTAGAAAAGAAGTAACCAAAGTATATACTAATGCAATATAAATTGTAAAACGAGGTCGAATTAGTACGAATGACATACAGTAACTATTTCAAAAAGTGTGGATTACAATAGCTTATACAAAATGATAAAATGTATAACTCAATATAATATAACTCATGGTGCAAACACCCACAGTAGCATTTTAATAAAGAATGTGTCCTTGCAGTGCGGTCATATTAATAAGGATACTAGACGAAACTGTATGTCATTTGCAGATATTTCAAATATAAAAAAAAAGAAGATGTGGTATGATCGCCAATGAGACAACTGTCTACAAGAGACTAACATAACATAGAAATTAACAACTATATGTCACCGTACAGCCTTCAACAATGAGCAAAGCCCATACCGCATAGTCAGATACACTATTTTAACTAGCTATTTTATTTTTTAGCATTTTAGTTTTATAGAACCCGTTTAGTGTAACGTTTAGAATGGACCAAAATACATGTACCTGTTGCAAACAAAAAACTAATAGAAACTTACACAGACTCACGACGTCGTGCAAACCAAGCAAATGTTCAAAAGCAACGAAATTAATTATGTTAATTATTCTTAATCAAATGAAAAGTACCTTTTTTAACAACCTTTACATTTTCTCTAAAAACATTTGTCCATGCCTTAGTTCCAAATGGAGGTGAAGATGCGCTGCAAAACGATGATGGTAATAGAAGCTTATTATTTTTCCAACAATTAATTCTGCTGTTGTAGTAATTGAGTCCCCACTTTAAACACCATTCTTTGCTTGGATCTACATAATGCAGAATCTGTACAGTTATAAACAGTTTCCAAATATAATAACAAACATTTACTTAATCATAAAATCATTTTCTCTATAACTTAGTTTTTAATCAAATACCTCAGCGTCTATACAACATTTCATAGGCTTATAGTTTAAACACAATTTAGGTTCATTGTAGGAACATCATATTTGCATTTTAAAGATTTTAATTTAAGTCATGGTAAAATACTGTTGTTGCTAGATGAACTTGACAAGAGTCAGTCCCGATGAAGACTGCAGTGTTGGAGATGTCATGAATTGTATATTTTATAATATACTATATGACTTTCGATGCAATCATACAAATGTTCCGAAAACTAGACGCGTAGGATATTATAAAGACATGTCTCAGTTCTCTTTTCTGTGTTTTTATCATAAATTTATACAAAATGGCAACATCAAAATTATTCATAATAACACACATGCCAGAGTGGAGAGTAACATTTGTGATGTATTAATGTCCGTTTAAAATCCACATAAACATGATTAAACGTGTTTAATATTTACACAATGTATAAAGAATCTAACAGTAGACATGTACTTATCATTCTTAAAATACAAGTCAGCGGATCATCTGTTGTGCAATTAATTAACAGATTGATATCAAAGACAGTCATCACCTGGCTGGATTACCATATCCCTGTTAAACCTTACTCTATACTCTATAGTAGTTATTGAGTTAATAATTGAAACCGATATCTGTAGATGTTTTAAACTAAAAGGAAATGTCCAATTTCAAGATTTTTTACATGATATGTAAAATACTATTGGCATTTTTTAAATTGATGTCACCGTTCATAGATGGTTTAAGTTTTTGATAATGCATGGTGTAAGGTTTTATTGAGTTATAACACACCAAGGGATTAAAAAAATAGGCAAATGAAGGACCGACCGTAAGGAAGTCTTTCGTGTGGAATTATGACACTCCAAGGTGTGTTATACGACAAGATGAACCTTAAAATATGCATTATATACCGTAAATAAATAATATTTTCTAGAAAGATTTGCAGTTTTTACATCATATTTTACCGACCACATGAACGTATGATATTCCTTTCTGGTGTGTTCAGGTGTTAATATGCCCCCAGCTCATGAATACTGTGTAATACAACTCACCATTTAAACTAAATCTATACACGTTAGAAATTATTTTTCAGTTTTATTAGAAATATAACTGTACATGTAACTGCATAAAGCACATCAAAACGGTGTATGAAAAATATAAGTCACTTTTTCAGTGTAAGTAGTATGTAATTGTGTCAACTTTTTTTATGATAAGATAAACGATACCAATTTTTCAATGTCTCTTCAGTGATGCTCGAGGCCAAAATATTTGAATATTCAAAGCTAATTAAAAGGAGGACAGCTATGAACAAAAAAGGACAAATGATAGCTAAATCCGGCAAGGAATCAGAGCTGTGCATTCCTTAATGTTTAATAATTTCTTAAACAGTGTAACAGCATAATTTAATAACGCCAAATCCGTATTTTTATGACAGTACCGAAATACTGGCTACCTGGATGTTGATACCACTCGAGACTATCAGCCCGCGAGCAGAGACATAGACCCAGTGGTAGTAATATCATAAACGGTATTAATTGTTTTGCACAAGATGCGCATTTTGACAATCAGTAATGCTCACGGTCAAAATATTAAAAATTCAAAAGCATTTTTTTTTAAGGATGAAGAGCTCTTTATAAAAAAAGGACCAAAAATATAAGCAAACCGGGCAATGAATAAGAGTTTGATATGAGGGTGATACATTTCTTAACTTTAAATAATTTTGTTAATTTTGTAAAAGCAAATTTCAATAACACAAAATCCGTAATTGTATGCCAGGACCGAAATAATGAGGGTTTGTGTGTGTACATTGTCATACCTTTTAAATCGCATAAAAGCAGATACTAATTTTCAGCCAATTTAATTTTGTAAACGAACAATTCAGTGTAGAAAGAAGACGGTATACAGAAAGTACATACCACATGTACTGCATCTACCGACAATGCTGTTATCGGTTGCATTACAGTTTCTTCCAACCAACATACCACTCTGTAATCCTCTACAGTTTCCACAACAAAGAGTCACACAATTTCCTGGATCGTTCGAATCATTTATCATTGTACTGTTGTAATCTACATTAAAAATTCAACACATATCACATAATTATTAAATGTTTGAAAGCAGACAAATGAAAAAACAGCACTAGCATTTAACCTGAATACGAACATGACGAATGCTATTTGGTAAGATGAAGTTAATCTGTTCTATTTCCATATGGTATTACTATTCCGCTAATTAAGATATGTTCTGGCTGTGTTCTATAATTCAGAAATGTCAGTTTACCTGTATACATCAACACATACAGAATTGTTGGCAAATCTATTAAACAATACTGAATTGTCTAACAAAGAAAACCAGAATAACAATAAGTTGACTGCAAGCAAAATATGACCTGTTTTATATATTTTGCTGTTGATAAGTCTTAGAATTATTTAAGAGACTGACGGCGCCTAAATTATGTATGCATAATGCCATGGACGCCAATTGATCATAAAAGTTAACATTCTGTTCGCATTATCAAACTTACTTGTGTGTACCAAAAAATCATTTGAAATGTCACATGTTCTATTCAGTACTTTAGGGACTCCTTTGATGAAGCAAGCACAGTTTCTATTGAAAGCCTTCAAATATAAAAAATATCATATAGATCAGGATTAGGTATTTCAATAGTATAATATACTACAAAACATTGTGAACCAAAAAACAAAATAAATATATAAGTATTTGTTTAAATCGTATGAATTCGTTTATAGTCTATTGTCCATGGATTGCATACTCATTTCGAATTTGATCCCCAGCGAGGTAAGTTCAAAGATGACCGTAAACTAATATAGAAAGGAGACACGAGACATTACCAGCGGGATTGCAATACACAGAAAACCATTGTAAACAGTTTTTATATGTATATATCAACTGATTGATTAGAAAAAGGAGGGGGATGGAATCCTGGATTAACCATGCCACATGTGCTTGCGAAAAGCACTTATGTTATATTTTCGATATTAATTGGTTTCAGTATTAGTCAGTTTCTTTTCAGCATGTTGTCTATTTGAACAGGTACATGTCGGTTATAGAACAGTTTGAATAGGAACTGAAAATATCATTAACGAAATTACTACAAACTATTTGTGTTAACAGTATTGAATGTATCGCATGTTTAAGACTGAACTTGACTTAAAAACCATTATTCAGTCTCGTCAGAGCCGTGTAGGTCAACACTACCATATTATGTCAAAATTGGCTTGCTATCGAATGAAATGTGCTCATGATGTAATTCAAAGCAATAAAGGTATTATAGTGTCTGCAATAATATTTGAGATAGAGATTTTTTAGCTTCAAAAAGCAATAACGGTGACAATTTCAACAGCTGTGGATTTCGACCAATTTTTACCCTTCATTCATAATCGTGGTTAAAATATTCGAAATTCCATTACCTTATACAAATTTCGAATTATTCAGAACCAATACCACAATTTGGCAAATGCATCATATCTAAGGCAAGCGTTGAATAACAGAAAATTTAAAGAACACTATGTTTATGCCAGTAACGAAGCATTGTGTGCATATCATAAATGAAAACAAAAAACACTTTCTTCATTGACGAAGAGCTCTGTGGAATTTACTTGTATCAAAGACTCTCAACCAAAAAGGTTGTTTTTTTGTATGCCATTGTTTTTCTGTTATTCGTTTTAATCAATTTTCACGTTTTGCTTCGGCATCGTCAGTTTGTTTCTGATTAAATGAGTTTTAATATTCTTTTTGTATCTTTGACTTCTCTTTTATAAACTGAGAATGTATTAACAAAAAAACAAAAAAACATACTGAACTCCAAGTAAAGTTCGTATTCACACGGAAAAATCAAACTCCCACACACATATGTATACTATGATACATCTTGGTATATATATATATATAGCCCAGGTGGTCGTGTGGTCTAGCGGGACGGCTGCAGTGCAGGCGATTTGGTGTCACGATATCACAGTAGCATGGGTTCGAATCCCGGCGAGGGAAGAACCAAAAATTTGCGAAAGCAAATTTACAGATCTAACATTGTTGGGTTGATGTTTAGACGAGTTATATATATATATAGCAAATTTACAGATCTAACATTGTTGGGTTGATGTTTAGACGAGTTATATATATATATATATATATATATATATATATATATATAACTCGTCTAAACATCAACCCAACAATGTTAGATCTGTAAATTTGCTTTCGCAAATTTTTGGTTCTTCCCTCGCCGGGATTCGAACCCATGCTACTGTGATATCGTGACACCAAATCGCCTGCACTGCAGCCGTCCCGCTAGACCACACGACCACCTGGGCTCTCAAAAAAAGAGCTTTCGCTGGCCGTGTGTTACCTTTCCACGTCAGTTTTAATCTAGCGGCGTACTGCAGTACATGATATATAAGGCATGAAGATGTTATTGTTACAGATCAGCTAAATTATCTATAGTAAAGGATCCTACAAATGAATGTAAGATACAGTCACAGAAAATAATTATATTTATAAGTACGTCTGAGTCAGTGACAACCCTACAACAGATGTATCCATCGGATCGCCATCAATGATGGTGATACATGGCTGTGTACATAATGTATATACAACTCGTCTAAACATCAACCCAACAATGTTAGATCTGTAAATTTGCTTTCGCAAATTTTTGGTTCTTCCCTCGCCGGGATTCGAACCCATGCTACTGTGATATCGTGACACCAAATCGCCTGCACTGCAGCCGTCCCGCTAGACCACACGACCACCTGGGCTCTCAAAAAAAGAGCTTTCACTGGCCGTGTGTTACCTTTCCACGTCAGTTTTAATCTAGCGGCGTACTGCAGTACATGATATATAAGGCATGAAGATGTTATTGTTACAGATCAGCTAAATTATCTATAGTAAAGGAACCTACAAATGAATGTAAGATACAGTCACAGAAAATAATTATATTTATAAGTACGTCTTAGTCAGTGACAACCCTACAACAGATGTATCCATCGGATCGCCATCAATGATGGTGATACATGGCTGTGTACATAATGTATATACAACTCGTCTAAACATCAACCCAACAATGTTAGATCTGTAAATTTGCTTTCGCAAATTTTTGGTTCTTCCCTCGCCGGGATTCGAACCCATGCTACTGTGATATCGTGACACCAAATCGCCTGCACTGCAGCCGTCCCGCTAGACCACACGACCACCTGGGCTCTCAAAAAAAGAGCTTTCGCTGGCCGTGTGTTACCTTTCCACGTCAGTTTTAATCTAGCGGCGTACTGCAGTACATGATATATAAGGCATGAAGATGTTATTGTTACAGATCAGCTAAATTATCTATAGTAAAGGATCCTACAAATGAATGTAAGATACAGTCACAGAAAATAATTATATTTATAAGTACGTCTGAGTCAGTGACAACCCTACACCAGATGTATCCATCGGATCGCCATCAATGATGGTGATACATGGCTGTGTACATAATGTATATACAACTCGTCTAAACATTAACCCAACAATGTTAGATCTGTAAATTTGCTTTCGCAAATTTTTGGTTCTTCCCTCGCCGGGATTCGAACCCATGGTACTGTGATATCGTGACACCAAATCGCCTGCACTGCAGCCGTCCCGCTATACCACACGACCACATGGGCTCTCAAAAAAGAGCTTTCGCTGGCCGTGTGTTACCTTTCCACGTCAGTTTTAATCTAGCGGCGTACTGCAGTACATGATATATAAGGCATGAAGATGTTATTGTTACAGATCAACTAAATTATCTATAGTAAAGGATCCTACAAATGAATGTAAGATACAGTCACAGAAAATAATTATATTTATAAGTACGTCTTAGTCAGTGACAACCCTACAACAGATGCATCCATCGGATCGCCATCAATGATGGTGATACATGGCTGTGTACATAATGTATATACAACTCGTCTAAACATCAACCCAACAATTTTAGATCTGTAAATTTGCTTTCGCAAATTTTTGGTTCTTCCCTCGCCGGGATTCGAACCCATGCTACTGTGATATCGTGACACCAAATCGCCTGCACTGCAGCCGTCCCGCTAGACCACACGACCACCTGGGCTCTCAAAAAAAAGAGCATATATATAGAGATAGATTACAATTACTACTCCCGTTTAATATTCAAACATACACAATAATTAAAACTATTGTTATAGTTTGTTACATCATACTAACGATTTTATCAAATGAATAAAATTCATCAACGCAAAAAAAGGCAAATTGTATCTTTTAAGATGAAATAACATTATAGCAATGCGTGTTCGCATTTTTCTAAGTGTCAATCAATTGCAAGTATAAAAATGTCTGAGGGATAAGGATTATTTCATTGGATTGTGTGACGGGAAATTGTACAAATAAATTATACGAATTTATTTTGAAAATTGTTCGTGTCTGATTTAGAGAATATGCTCGCGTAGTGTTAATCTGGGGTGAAAAATCTCTCAAAAAAGTATTTGATAATTTAAAATTTTGATCTATATCTGAAGTAGATCCTGTGTACCACCATTCCTTGTGTTAACTTTTGGATACCGTAAGGCATGTTTGTTAAAATGGTACACAAAACGGTAAAACATGCTGCACAGAGGAACAGTGATCAGTCGGATGATGATTTTTTTTTTTATTAAAGACATGTTTGTTGAATTTAAATAGCCTTTTCCTCTAGTTGTCGGCATTCCTAATGGAACGATCTGTAATTCTCTCCTTGCCTACCTCGTCTCATTTTCATACGAGTCGGAATTTCTTCAGACATTTGTCAAAAGGAAAAAAGAAGAAGCCGGATCATTTAACATGTTTAAGTTCAAATTTAGATAATTTGATGATATTCTGTCTATAAACAATCGAAAGTTTCTTGTCAGATTCCATAAATTTATACCCAGGCTTGAAATTAATTATTTTTATAAATATACATTAATTTGACAGAAATGCTCAAATCGATACAAAAATCAATGACAAACGAAACTATTTTGAATTTAGAATTATACATTTTCGCACCTCAGCACCAATATACAAACTTCACATAAAAATAGGATATACATTTCCACTTTCATTCGGATTTCAAGAGCTTCCAGCTGCTACTCAGACTTTCTAAAGCAGAAAGTAGGTCATCCAAAATATTGTTGAAAAACATGTTATCTTTTTTTTTTAAGAAAACGGTCATTGGAAAATACGAAAACTTGTTTATAATCCGAATCAATTCACAAATTATACATGACGGTCTTGAAGTTTATATTCTAGGTACAAACATTGTTATCCTCTTTATCACGTGATAACGTTTACTTATTTTGTACTTGTATATTTTTTACTTGAAAAAATTAACTGTTTGTAAAAGTAAAAAGAAGTAACATGAATGCCTTTGAGAAAACATAATTCAATTGGGTTTACCTGGCGACAAATATTAAAATTAATTCATTTAAGGAAGTATCTTAATTTTTTTATATTCAACCAATGTGACTTCATACATGTATGTATACTTCCGGGTCATGTTTCAGGGTAAAATATCTGAACAAAAAAAAATGTGTATTTTTCAACTGATTTTTATAGTTCGTTCTTATGTTGTACTGTTATACCACTGTTCCAGGTTAGGGGGAGGGTTGGGTTCCCGCTTACATATTTAACCCCGCCACATTCTGTATGTATGCGCCTGTACCAAGTCAGGAGCCTGTTATTCAGTGGTTGTCGTTGGATCATGTGTTACATATTTGTTTTTCGTTTATTTTTTGTACGTAAATTAGGCCGCTAGTTTTATCGTATGAATTGTTTTACATTGTCATATCGGAATCTTTAATAGCTGACTATGCGGTATGGTCTTTGCTCATTGTTGCAGGCCGTACGGTAAATTATAGTTGTTAATTTCTTTGTAAGTTTTGACTCTTGAGGAGAGTTGTCTCATTGGCAATTATACCACATCTTTTTTTTTAAACAACGGAACAACAGCAACACTGAAGCGCAAAAGACCTATTCGAAACCAACAGCCATATTTCTGACTAGGTACATAATGTACAGTGGTACAGGATACTTTATGACAAAATAGGGTAGGTTGGACCTGGTTTTATAGCTAGCAATGTTATAAATACTGCTAAAATGACAACATTACGTGACAGGAATACAATACAAATAAATGTAAGAACACTCAGTCCCGAAACAAACATAAATAAATAATATAATAGTACATAGTTTCTGTCTAGTTAACACCTTCATTTGCTTTGCGTTATAATCGTATACATGTTTACATTTCAAGTAATCTACTTTCAATTAAAGGGAAATTTAACATGTTTAAGGAATAACGTGTAAGGCAGTAGCCTTATAACACATCAACACAGAGGGGATAACTTCGTACTTTATTTGGCCTTTTTAACTTTTTTGGATTCGAGCGTCACTGATGAGTCTTTTGAAGACGAAACACGCGTCGGCGTATATACTAAATTTAGTCCTGGTATCTATGATGATTTTATTTACCTTTGTTCTATATCCGAATACCTTTTTCTTTTTACATGCAATTTGGCAATGACCAATTGATTCAACTGTGTATATTTCAATATCATTGTCAGTTGTAGGCGTACATCCTTAAATAATACAAATACAAGCATTTACATTTATTAGCATTACGAAATGATCATGTAGAAAAAATTGTAACAATAACACTCATTTTCAATCTTTATTGAAAGAAAGATTTAAAACAGACTTCAAAAATATACATCTTAGCCCTCTGAACAACAAAAATGGGAAATCCGTGTTTCCAATGTTTCAGTTTTCTTTGTATTAAGCAAATTAGAATAGAATAAGTTTCTTTGTTATTTGTGTACGGCCGGCTGTAATTTCATTATGATATAATGAAATAGATAAAAAAAAAATATCAAAAGGAATTATTGTGTGTATTGTATTTATTGATTACAATCAGAACGTTGCAGCTTAAGTTCATTTCAATTTGTACATTTCGGTAAAATATAAAACACATTTTGTGTTTGTTGAATATTTCTAAGTTAGCATAACTGTTTTAGAATTACACATAATTTTTCGCTTCTCGTTTTTCTCTTGTTTTTATATGTCATCCATAATATCAAAGTTTGTTGCAGATAGTACATATGGTATGAGAACAAACCTTATCAGTAATACTAGGCTAAAAATTTAGTACATAATTATATACCATATACATGTCAATAAAACTCTTCAGTTGAGCTGCCGAAGTTTCGTTTATTTCAAACTAAAATATCTCTTGTCAAATGTGTGTTTCTTTAATAAATTCTGTATAAAAATTCTATTGTTTACGGACAGTGAATCAAAAATTGTTCACTATAAAGCAAGAAGACCAATTCTAGTCATATGCATACACTACAAACCATTAAAAGTCTGAAATGACCAATATCTGTAGTCGACCATACTGATTTTTATTTGACCAGTCTTAATAGATCTGGAATTTACTTGACATTTTTCGACTGTAATCTTAACCATACTTAACATTACTCGACTGTAGTCTGAACCATACTTAACAGTCTGAACTTGTACTCGACCAGTACTTAACCATTTTTTTTGTGTTAATAATGCAGTGGTTTTTTTTTTATTAATATATAAATAAATTTGGTGTATTTACTGTCTTCTGATTGGTTAAAAGTATTAGTTTTATTTTCAATGTTGTCAATTTTTATGGCGACACGCCCACTCTGACGTCGTGTTTTCATACGCCAACATGTGTGTGCGTTGTTATTGTTAATGTAAATTCTATAAAAAGTTCTTTTAGCCTTAGTTTTAATAGAAATTTATTTATAATGAATGGCAATAATTTATTTTGAATTCATTGACCCATAAAATTAATTTTTGACTCTTCACATTTTACATAATCCGCTTCGCGGATTATTCAATGTAAAGAGTCAAAAAATAATTTTATGGTTCAATAAATTCAAAATAAATAATAACCATTCATTAAATATATAAAATAGTATTTAATGCAACTTAATAATTTAAAAAAAAAATGATATCGTTGTTTTGATTTATTAAACCAACAATTTAATATAAACTTGATAATAGAATTTCCATGGCAATCCTTGATAACCTTTTAAAAAAAGAAAATTTGTTCAAAAGTAACAGCAAAAATTTCTTTCAATGACATTTTAAGTAGTTTTTGTAAAACTTAAGACATGGCATATAAAACGTACTTTGATATGCAGTACATGTGTGTTTTACAGGTTAAAGAAAGTCCTATTTTATTAAACTCGTGTATTACTTATCTAGTTTATTCGAAAGGCCTTGTTATTTAAGTTAAACAGGATGTTGCAATTTTAAATAAATGTTATTTAAAATTTAATACCTCTGACCAGGTGTGGTCTTATCAATAATGTTGGCCAAAATCAGAGGTAATACTTTTATACTTCACCACTAATCAGAAGAACAATTATATTAATTTCTTTAGATTTATTCCTTTTTTATATAAATTATATATAATATAATAAAAATATCCCAAATTATAATAATAGATATATTTCTAATATAAGGTTAAACAATTCATTGATTTTGTTGGCTGTTGTTATATATGTCAGTTAAAAAGAAATTTATTTTAACAGTTGAAAAATTAGAGGTTATTGAACCAGTATGGTTCAGACTGTTCGAGTATTCTTCAGACCTTTGGTTAAGAATGGTTTAGACTGGTAAAAAAAGGTCACATAACGAGAATGGGTTAAGACTGTTTCAGACAGGTCGAGTAATAGTTCAGACTATTTTCAATGGCAAAGATAAGGGTTAAGTACGATTCAGTACAGTCGAGTATGGTTCAGACTGGGGTCGAGTAATGTCAAGTAAAAGTCAGACTAATTCAGCCTGGGGTCGAGTAATGTCAAGCAAAAATGTGACTAATTCAGACTGGTCGAGTAAAAATCAGTACAGTCGAGTACAGATATAGGCCATTTCAGACTTTTACTGGTTTGTAGTGATATGTAGAAAGATACAGCTATATAATGATCACAGAAGGCCATACGGTGATCTATAGCTGTTAATTTCTGGGTCATTTCGTCTCTTGTCGGGAGTTGTCTTACTGGCATTTTACCACATCTTCTTTTTTTATATATATTTTTATAAGTTTGTTTCCAATTAATTTTGTTTTACCTGTTAACATGCTCAATAATAACCTTTTTATCTATTACATACCAATAACTTCAATCCAAGGAGTGATTTCACCGTACACTGCTTTTCCTATCCAGAATTCCTGTTCAATTGGAATATCGCTTTTCATAAGCGTGTTTTCGTTGTCTTCTAGAACTTTTTTATCACACTTTGCGTTAGCTTCTATCCACGTTATTGCATTGAACTCGTGACGGACATTTGCCCTTGCGTCAACTAATTGCAAATAACAGATGAAAAATTCATGGAATGATTGAAAGGTGTAAATATTGTCTGGCCGGTTTAAACTGACCTTGATAGTTATCAAAACTACCAGGATTATAATTTTATACACCAGACGCGCGTTTCGTCTACATAAGACTCATCAGTGACGCTCAGATCAAAATAGTTAAAAAGCCAAACAAATACAAAGTTGAAGAGCATTGAGGACCCACAATTTCCAAAAGTTGTGCCAAATACGGCTAAGGTAATCTACTCCTGGGGTAAGAAAATCCTTAGTTTTTCTAAAATTTTAAAATATTTGTAAACAGAAAATTTATAAAAATGACCATATAATTGATATTCATGTCAACACCGAAGTGCTGACTACTTGGCTGGTGATACCCTCGGGGACGAAACGTCCACCAGCTTGAGCTTTTTTTTAAATACTCACTGATTATTGGAACATAGAAGTGTAATGCATTATTTAGTTTTATCCTGACAAACAACAGATGAAGTTCGAATTTTATTTCAGTATGATAACTTTGTACAGAGTTATGGTCCTTGAAGTTAGAAAATTCACTCAAATACGAAGATGTCCACACTTTTTCCGTCATGCTTGAAAATGTTGATTTGAATATTGGGTTCAGATTTACCATGACAGATCAAGTTCAAATTTTGTTAAGGTCTGTTGATTTTCTACAGAGTAATGGTACTTTGACTTTGAATATACACTGTAATAATCTTAACCCCTATTACTTGTCACAATTGAAGATATTGACCTCATTCAGTTTACACCATAACAAGTAATAAATCAACTTAGAATTGTGTTCCAATACAATGATTGTTAACCGGTATGGGATTATGTATTGCCAAGCAATACTCACAGAATACTTGTTATATTTCATCTCTTGAGTTAGTTTTTGGTGGAGTTCATGTTGCTTATTCTTTAGTTTTTATGTTGTGTCATGTGTTCTATTGTTTGTCAGTTGTCTTCTTTCATTTTTTCGCCAGGCGATGTCAGTTTATTTTCGATTTATGAATTTGATTGTCGCTCTGGTATCTTTCGGCCCTCTTTTAAGCACTAAGAACATAACATGGATATTTATTTTGAGGCATATATGACCAAAACCCCAAAAAAATAAATTGCATTTTTAAGCAACACTGATAGACATTATAACTCAAAAATATAAATCATGATTGATGAATGAATTGGGCTAAATAAAATCAGGTGAGCGATTCAGGCTCTTGACTTGTTTTTGTAAGCGTAAACTATCTTGCGATGTTTACAAAAAATATTTCTCAGAAATAAATAATTCAATAATAGTTTTTTGACTTGAACATAAAACATTTAACAAAAATTCAATTTAAAATATAGATAACGAAGTTTCATGGTGATAATTGTTCAGTTGAAATATATTTCATTTGAAAAAACCTAAATTGGAAAATTCAAACAGACAAAAGAGTTATCCAAACCGTTTTCAAAACTTAATTTTATAGAATAAATCATATATGAACATGATACTGTAATACGTTTGTGTTTGTGATTTTATAATCTGTATGGAAAATTACATACCGTGATAAAACAGAATGTTATACACAAGGAAAAATAACGTCGTGAATTTCGTCAATTTAGCCATCATAATGACATCAAACAGAAACTTGATATTTGATAAGTCATTTTATAAATACATTTTTTATTAACCGGGAAGTTATAGTTGTTTATCTTCAAGTGAAAAAAGTAATACATATGTACATAGATAATACTCATCACACGTTTTATAGATCATTTTGTAATATGCTTACATTGACTTTTGTATACTTTCTTTAGTTTCTCATCAAAAACATACAAATAATATAATATACGAAAAATGTGTGCAAATGAATAAACAACGGTACATTTTTGAAAAAGAAAAAAATATAACCTATGACAGATAATACTCGAAAAAAAAACTGAAACGCCTTGTGAATAGGCTAGACATTATTTATAGCTCTCCAACAATGAAGGCAAATCCAGAAAAATGCTTCGGAAGCATTTATTTTATAACGTGTAGTTTTTATTTTGTTGGCCCAGATTAAAGCGTATTGATAATCTACATGTATAATCCAGTGATGAATAGTAAATTGAGCACACAGCAATATTTGATAAGCAGTCAACAATTATATACATTTGAAAATTGTTTATACTTTTTTTTTAATTTAGAAAAACAAAATTTGAAGATGTGACTTGAATGGATAAAATTATTTGTATACGTTTTCTATCCCGTGGGTCTTTGGTAAAATTCATTATTTGTTTCCGTTTTCAATTTTGTTTTCTTTATTATTATAACATGTATAAACCATTCCGACAAACCATAGGATGACTTTTGAATGTAGATACAATCACCCGATAAATTTCATGTTCATGTTTATACGATTTAAGCTTAATAAATTGGGGTTCAATGTGTGCAGTCAGACAGGTCGTAATATGGACGTCTTATCTAATGCCAAGTGTGTGGAGGGCGCCACGTCCTCTGTCAATAATTGTTTTTGTGATTAATGAGTGATATATTGTGCTTAAGGTGGTATGGGAGTCTAAAATAAAAATGATAGAATCTGTTCATACTTTGCCAAAACGTTGTATCTATTGATACATGTTGAAAAATATAATAAAAATGATAGGTCACCGCGCATTTTCTCAAGCTACAGGACGGGACAAAATGACACATTTTGTATGGATTATACAGGAAAAAACACCATTTTGTGATTAGAAACTAAACAAAATGATAGAATTGTTAAATATTTCCGGAAAAGATAGCTTTCAGACACTGCTTTGAGAATATCAAAAGAAAAGAATGGGTCACCGTACGTTTTTTCCGGCTAAAATACAAAATATGAAAATTCCATACAGAATCCTTCAGAAAATGCACTTTTTTAGAGTTACCTCCCCTAAAAATGCCAATTTAAAAAAAAAATAAAAACAACCAAAAATAATTAACATTTGCAAAAATATCAATATTTAGAAGTTATATTCTTATAAATTGGTACTTTTAAATGAAAATGTACATTAAACATCTGCATTCCTGCATCATATTTTGCTAACTTGATGGAAAATCTGGACCTTTGATTCTCTGTTTTTTACAATCCAAGATGGAGGAAGACACCCATACCACCTTAATCAAAACTTTTCACCAAGTCCTTAGCCAAATATCCAGTGATTTAATTTGCAGTGTTTACCTTATCGATTTTTATTTTTCATTGTGTAGTAGTCATAAAAAAATATATTCAACAAGACATAACGTTTACAAAAATATATCAACAATTTTCAACTTGTAATAGATGTTCTAAACTAATGATAACAAGGCCGGAATAAGGTACCGGTATTTGATGTATAT
The DNA here is from genome assembly GCA_037788925.1 of Mytilus galloprovincialis. NCBI lineage: Eukaryota > Metazoa > Mollusca > Bivalvia > Mytilida > Mytilidae > Mytilus > Mytilus galloprovincialis. The sequence continues at coordinate 16,611,814 of CM075339.1, forward strand.
ATTAACAAATGTAAATATGTTAATAAAACTTAGTTTTAAGAAAGAAAAAAAAATTCGACATGTAAATTCAAAAGTTCATCGATCCTATATCGTTACAACAGTATTCTACATACATGTAACAACTGTAGCATACACGTATACATGTTATAATACTCCATTTAACACTTTGCACCAGGTGTTTTAGCTTTCAAGTAAAGTCTACAAATGTGAAACTAAGCAATGTAATTCAATAAGGGTTATGAGGATTGTTCATAACTCCGCCATAGTTATATTTTGTGTCCTTGACTGTCCATTTTTGTGTACACAAAAAGATGCAAAGTCTTTAAACTACTGATTTTAAAGACACGTATACCAATAATGTAATTAAGTTTAAAGGTAATCAGGCGTTTCAGTAAATTAATTATTTTACATAAATATCTATATCTTAATCGATAAAATATTTCCTATTATAAGGTAACGAATCACAAGTTTGACATGTCACAAGTTTGACATGTCACAAGTCGTGAATCTCATTACTATAAAATATGACTTTTAATTTTCTAAGTACATGATTTTTATCATTGATATATCATAACTATGAATTGACTGTTTACAAAACTGAATTTTAACTACTGAGGCTTTTTCTCCTCAAGATTTGATTACCTTAGCTGTATCTGGCAAAACTTTTTAACTTCGAGCGTCATTGGTGAGTCTTCTGTAGACGAAACGCGCGTCTTGCTCAAATACCAAATTTCAATCATGGCATCTATAACTAGTTTATTGTTAAATCATAGACAACAATTGTATACAGTGCTATAGACTAGGACATTTCCCGTGTTATGCTTTAGCAATACTGCTGTTTTCATTATGATTTTAAACTACCAACCAGTTATAAAACTCTGTCCACTATAAAACGTCTGTTGGTGCCATGTTAAAAAAAAACAATCTGTGTTGTTTTGTGATGGCCATATTTGCGAGTAGAAAAACAATGCAGATATAAGAAACTGCTACATTTATCTTCTCTAGTGGTCTTTGTTCAACTTAAGTATTGCTCTTTTCTTTAATTCAATCTATTGCACAAAAGAAGACGATCGAGTCTATAATAGTGATTTTAGCTGGATAGATATAACTTTAAGAAAATTCAATGACTAAGAATATTTTAAAACAAAGCAAAAAGAAAGCCATGATATAAAACTATGATTGCAAATTATACATGATACCCCCTCCCCCTTAAAAATGTAGTAAAGTGAAGCGTTCCGTCCATTTAACCACAGTGATGAAATTAAACGGAAATTAATAATTTGAAATGTCATTGTACAAATACATTTTTGTATCACCAGGAAGTTATTCTTGTAGATTAGTCCACAACTATTCATTACACACTATATCTAGTTTTATCAAAATGATTTATTTACTATAGTACTCTATAAACTTTTATCTTTACAATGGATCAAAACTTTCAAAAATAAATTCCATATCTAATTCAAGTCTAATGAAAAAACTTTCGTGTCTGTATTCATCATGTTCATCTAAATTGTAATCGACAATGGATTCATAAAAAATGAATAATACACGAAAGCTAGTAAATTATCTTATGGATATATATCTTATTCAGATATATTTATTTCCAATCCCGATTGACTTATGTTTCGACTACTTGATAACAAAAACAACATTACCTAATGCATGTGTAAGAATGAAAATAAGAAGATATCCAGTGTATCAACAAGTCACATAAGAATATATACAAGAAATAACAAAAACAAAAAAAAAACCATTTAACATTACATTCGAGCTTGAACAATGTTGAAATAAACAATAAGAACCCCATTAAAAAATTTCCTTTTCTTTTATGTTGCGCATACTGTTTTTAAAGTACTTTAACGATACTTTCAATAAAACTTATCAAACATTTGTAAATTATGAGGCTGGTATAAGGGATGCTTATGATACACTCAAAGTTATTTTCCCTGTCTCTTCAGTAAAATACCACAAACGTAATTTACGTCCATGAGGACATATAAGCGCTTAAAGTGTTTAGACGTATTGATTTTAAAAGTTGACACATTTTGGAGAACAACAATTATTGGGCCCGTTTATGGAAGTGAGAGCAACCGCGTTTGACTGCAGGTAAATTTGAAGGACACGTTAAGTAAAAATGACACATTTTGGGCATATCGGATACATGTTGATGAATGGACAGGTGTAAGAGTGTTACATATTAATTTGCATAACTCTTACATTATTAGAGATAATATCCAGGGACCAATGGTATGCAAAAATTAAAATTCGTGAATTGGTTTGGTATAATGAATCAATAAACCTAGGAATAGAATTATTTTCTACATAAAATAATTCAAAATACACGTATAATGTAAAAATAGTTTCTTATATTTTTAACCCAAAATGTCTTTTTTTCAGTATGAAAAATTAATGTTGAAATTTACAATTAATCAATAACTGTAAAGTATATATCGTTGTTACAAGTATTTCTGTTTTCCATCTTTAAATCAGCGTATTGTGATGTGTCCTTGAAAAGTTCAGTTTTCCTACAAAAAAATGTATCATGCAATGATCATGTAGTGATAATTTTCATAGCTGTTTTTAAAGTTTAAAAATTAAAAAAAAAATACATGGAGACTTTGTACGTAATTACCACAGCATAAGTAATATGAATTTTAGTTAATCAGGTGTCCATGTAAACGAATCGATTGACAGAAAAATCTTGACCAATGAAACCCTTTCCAAAATAAAGCAAAATGTCACTTGACAACATATCTCGAAAACTGTGCATCAGTTTATTATCAAAATGTCTTTTAATTTTCTATGAACATACCTTTAGGTGAAAAAAAGATATGAAATGATACATTGATAAAAACTTCATGTAGTTCTATCTAAGACCCTATTTTAGTTGTCGTCGGAAACATGAAATAACATTTTAAAAATTGTTAATATATTGAAAGGTATGTGTTAGTGAAATTGGTAATACCTGAGTTTACGAATAAGTAGTATGATGCCAAAACATAACAAGTTTAAACCAACACTTCCACCTATGATAGCTCCTGAAAGACAATGACATATTATAAATACTAGACAAACAGGTTCCTAGTGAAAGTAAACAATATTGATGTGTTAACGGACATACTTATTTTCGACGTAATTTCCGAGTGCTCATATCACCGTTTGATATTTTAGTTTATACTATTGACTGTTATTGTGTTTAATTAAGTATGATCTGAGATATATCAAAGGTACTCTGTGTATTTTGACATTGTTGGTGACAATTCCGCTAAAATGCGTTGATCAAATTTAATCGTACAATATTTATAAGTTATGAAATAGTTTAACCGTCAAAATGAGGTTTAAACCGTCTGTGAAGTATGTTCTTCTGTTAGTGGCATTTTACAAACAATATTTTAGATATAATGTCATCATATTTACTGCATGAAATTATATACCTCATGTTCTCATCTGACAACAAGTTGCAATTGAATTTGAAAATAAATTATGCAAAGAGTCAATTCTTCAACAAGACAAGTTACGCAACAAATCATTCAAGTATATTCACTTTTAAATTGTGTGAGAAAGGAGCCAATATTGACAAAAATTACAGATATAAAGTAAGAGTATAGTTTCTTCAATATCAATTTTGATTGCAGAAGGTTTAAATGAGTGTCTTTGTCTATGGCTTAGACAAAAATATATAGATGAATCGTTACCAACGAGTGCGGCTGCTGTAAATCCTTTATGACACTCATTTTTCACTTTTTCAAAAGGTGTTACCCCAGACGTTATACCTACAAAATATACAACCTGATTGTTCAATTTTGATTTAATATGTTTACTTGATAAAAATTAAACATTAGGTATTTGCTATTGTAGTAACAAAATTGAAACATATCGAATCCATATCTCAAATTCAATAAAACTTCCTTATATTTAATCATATTTAAATGTAAGGTGAACATATTTATAAAATACAACACTTGAAATGATATGTTTGCTAGTCACAAATGCACTCACAGTCAGTTACACACAAGACACAAAGAACACCACTCACAGTCCTGGCATCTATGATGAGTTTATTTACTACCACTGGGTCGATGCCACTGCTGGTGGAGATTTATTTCCCCGAGGGTATCACCAACCCAGTAGTCGGCACTTGTGTGCTGACATGAACTATCATTGATATGATTATATTTATAAATTGACAAAAATGTGTAACTTTTTAAATACAAAGGCTTTTCTACCTCAGGCATATATTACCTTAGCTGTATTTGGCAAAACGTTTAGGAATTTTGGTCCTTAATGCTCTTCAACTTCGTACTTTATTTGACATTTTTAACTTTTTTTGGATTCGAGCGTCACTGATAAGTCTTTTTTAGACGAAACGCGCGTCTGGCGTATTAACAAAATTTAGCCCGGGTATCTATGATGAGTTTATATACATAAAAAGGACGTCACGTGTACGAAAATGAAAGGAATGTATATCAATGCAAGCAGTTATGAAAAGCATTTGTTTCAAACTGCTCAACCCTACGATAACATAATATTATCAATATATAAATTTTAGAGAGGTTAATGACCACATTAGATGTATTATATAGGGTGTTGATATGCTAACGAAATATGCTGCAAACAAACGTTTATTCACACTGTAAATAATATGCATATTAAACATTTATGTCAAATGTTAACTTGAAGTTTCATTAGAATATGTGAATGTGATAAGGAAAATATATAATGCCTACAAACTTTAAATGTGCGTACCGTACCTGAAAATAGTGGAACAGTTACAAAATGTACATATGCCATAGCTCTGTATGTGGCTGCTGAGTAGTATGTTCACTTAAATTCATTTTCGAACCGTCCGTCAATGAATGAATGAATGAATGAATGAATGAATGTGTAAATGAGAGTGGGTAAGTCTTAAAAACATATAGTATAGTACTTGTATAATAACTGTACTATCTGATAAACTGCTACGGTGAGATAAAAACTGCAAATATGTAGGTAAAACAAGTGACGTTGATTCTGATTTCAATTTGTTTTTCATTTCTAATGATCATATGGTCATGATGCTCTCTGTGTTAAATTTGCAATCTTCGGCTAATATTCACATGTATACTTATTCAGATAGGAATATAAAGGTACATGATACATGTATGATGCGTCCCTTTATGTATCTTTTTCTAATGCGCAACACACTTGCAAGACAGTTTTTAAAAAGAAATCAAACATTTGCATAATTTATATCTGTCATAACATGTTACATCCAAAAAGATATATGCAGAAAACTCAGTTTCTAGAACCTATGTCAAAAGATTAAAGAATGTAATTCAAATAAGTGTCAGACATACTTTTTACTAACGTTGTCTCAGTATTTCCCTGGTATTCTATAATCTGCTTTGGTGTCATCCCTAAGGAAGACAACGTTGTGAAGAGTACTTGGTCTGTTATTGAACTTTCTATAAGAAATGTATAACTATTTTTTTTTTATCAATTTCATACTTAAGCAAACTAGACAGATATAACTTGAATTATAATACTGATAACAACAGTTTCTGAAAAGCTTGTCACATTCACTGTGAAAGCAATTGAATCTTATCGGTGTTTTCACTGTCTGTTTAAATCTGCTCAGCTCATCAGAAAATTGCATATCACAGCTTTTTTACATCCAATAGGTTGACCAGCTTCAATAAGATTGATCTGGACATATCATCAACGTCATAAAGAATTAACCCACGTTGGTTAGTTCGCCACGAAGGCATCAAGTCATCATCTGGTTTGCTTGTGAAACAAATAAAACACTCGTGTCTCACATATTGTATTTTCAAATATATAAGTGTAGTCTGAAAATGCGATCATCAAATTTTTATAAGGTTCATGTAAATTATCTTCTGTTCGACACAATATGAAGTGTTTTTAAACTCAATTGCTGTGCTCACTCGACACATAAACAAGCTCCTGTTATAACTCGCACATAGTAGTTTCGAATATCAACATACTGACAACCTGATATTTTGAATATTTTTAACAAAATTTATCTCGTAATGCATAATAGGATTCAATACTATTTATTTCTATTTTTAGAAATCGATTGCCATTTCTTACTTGCAATTAAAATCGCGACTAGCCCACAAAGAGCTGTTTCATCTGCAGGCCCTGTTTTTATTGAATTTTCTAACATGACGTCATTCAAACGCTTTGAGTACACACCCGTGGTAAAATATAAATATATATTGTTTTGGTTGTTCCGATCGTACTCACACGTCATATGCTTTTTTTATGAATAAGCTACCCGACGTCATATAACGTTGACGTCTGAATATAAGCATTTAACTGGAAAATACACGCTTGTGAAACAGAAAAATCATCACAACAAGGAAACGTAAGCAAACGATTCTAAAATGTGTTATATAGGCCATTTTTGTACACATATAAGGCATTTAAGTACAATTATCATTTAGATTTCTCCGAACCTATCTAAATATGTTTTTGTAAATAGTTTAATCATGAAAATATTTAGTTTGCTCTGTTCTTTTACGTCAATGTAATCGTGCGTTTATTTATAGGAACGGCAAATAAAGCCTTCACCTAGAGCGTTTCGATCCAAAACAATTGCCTTAATTGTCCTATTAGAATCGAAATAATTCATTGGGGCTTAAGTATATCGTAATTTTACCACGGGTTGTCCCTTTATGCCAATAGTTTACCCCTCGCTATCGCTTAGGGTAAGATATTTGTCATAAAGGTCCATATATATTCCAGCTCCATGAATTAGTTCTTAAACATTTTTACCCAGATTCAATTAACTCGTTTGACAGCTTCAGTAACAATTTTATCCGACATTCATCCAGAACTACCTCTATAACAGGACCTTTCTATAACATTTGCTGTTAATTTGTTCTCGTACTGAACACGCATGCTGTTGCAATTGGACATTAAACAACACACAATCAATCATCAACAAATTTTGTCGGTTGTCCTTTCGGTCACTATGTTGTCTGTTGTTATCATCATCGGTTTTGATTTTTTCCTATCAATCTATCTAGCTATTTGACATGTTCGTATTTTCTCAAATCAAATACTAGTAACAGATAAGTTGTCAGTTGAAAACGTATATATGTATTTAGGTACGCATCTTCATACATGATATATACAGATTTCAATTTATAGAGATGAAGTGATAGGAAAAATCTTCTTGCCCTTAGACCAATATTATAGTACAGGGGGATGAATTTTTAGAAATTATCTCACCACTATTAATGAGAATGATTTTTACGTTGAAATATGGCTCATCATAACAGTGAAATGATTTTGCTTTTACAAATGTATTTAGCGTTTCGATAAACGTGTGATATCTTCCGCATCTTTGACTTTTCAACTCAATTAGACATGTAACATAACATCCATTGTTTCTTTTTTATACTTACGATCACTTCTACAAATAAACCATTGCAGCGTTTCGTTACAAGCCATTTCAATCTTTTTAAATATCGTGTTGCCATTTATAATATTGATAACACCTGCCGGACACATCAATGGTGTGTTGGTACAATCTTTTAAATAAAAATTAATTCATCAAAACATAAATTATGCCGTTTTTATCATACACGGTGTTATAGTAATATCGTTTGCAGGTTCTGTTATTACATTGTTGTCAGTGTAAATGGAACTTTATGTAACTGTTATACAAGTGAGAGGTTTATTTAGCTAAGTGTAATCCACCATTTTCTACACACTGAAATGCTTGTACCTGTGTCAAGACTATAACATGCAGAATTGTTTTTGCAATATGATATGATATTAAGATTGTGTATATAAAAGCAAACACAGATTTTATACATATGACAATTTAAGGACATACAGACGATTCTTTGTGGAGGTAATCACGTCTTTATGTATAATGTGTGATTTTTTCTATCAAAACTCAAAGATTCATTCAATGCATTCAGAAAAAATCATAACATAACATTTAACTTTTCCTCAGAGTAAAATGGAAAAAGAAAGGATAGCTAGTATACAGGTACTTGCTTTAACTTTGTCATAAAGTACAAACTAATGATAACATTATAGTTTATCAGCCTAGTTTGAAATGTTTCTACATTGCAGAAATTCAAAAATGAGTCTAGCTGTCAACTAAGCCAATACGACTTGATAAATAGTAAGCACCTTTCGAAGTTACTGGTGTACAATCTTATGCATAAAGTATAGGCTAGAACTAAAGAGGTCTTTCTACAGACGATGCAATCGCTTATACCTTAATCCCCGTTGCTATAACCCGATTGAAGACATAAAAGTGCATGCACCATCATATATTTAATTATTTTTTTTATTGTTTAATACTTCCTTTGTGTGAATATACCATTATGTAAACCTTTGTTCATACATGTTGTGCTAGTCCATTTGTTAAAATTATAAAGAAAATTCATTATAAAAAAAGTACATGTAAATATATCTAAAAGACATAGACATGGACTTTTGATATACTCATTGAAATCTATTGTTTTGTTTGGTTTTAGTTAGATCGTCGTCTGTCCGTTTGCTGCTGTTGAAATTATCAAGTACCGATATGAATCTAGTGGGTGTGTTAATAACTTTAGAGCGAAAAATCGATACTGATATTTTATAAAATGGTTGGAAAGGCTACTATTGACATGTGTTATCTTGTTTCGTCTCTTGATCTGTTAAAAAGCGGACGTTTCCATGATTAAGTTATTTGTTTAACATTATCCTACTTCTGATTTATTAAGTAACTTTGTATCACCACAAATAAGAGAATATACATAACAATTATTAGCATTGTGTTCGGTTTTGTATTTCGGTCGTAGTCTGATTGACGTTTGTCATACATTTTCCAGACATAAAAATGTGTTTTTTGTAATAAATTAACTTGATGTTTTGAAAAAGCTACACATAAAATCTTAGATATATCTATAGACTTACTTGTTTCAAAACACTCTGTTTTATGTTCTCTAATAACATTCGTCCATGCCGGAATTCCTGAAAATTTAGAATTTCCAGTTTGATGACAAAAAGTTGAAGGTAACAACAGTTGTTGCTTTGATTTACAAAACCTCGCTCCTTCGTGTTGTGTAGCTCCCCAGTATGAGGAGGTTTTGTCTTCTGAAAAAAATGAAACAAATTACAATAAAACAAAATAAAAATACTTTGCTCATTAGTATGTACGTTTCAAAATTTTTGACAAGCATGCAGATATAGCTTTTCACTAATTATTAATACCTTTATAATAAACTAGTTATTTTCCGGAGCATTATTGAGCAGTGTTGTAATCGATTTAGTACTACGCATACTAAAAAAGTGGTTCAAGAAGAAATATTGATTTCTCTATTTCTTCTACCAGTTAACAAGCTAGACTATACGCCTGTGTATTGGTGTAATTGAATATTCCTCTAGTTATAAGTGCTAATAGTCTATATCTTTTCAAGCAGTTAATGAATTTAATGATAGTTCAAGATATGTACAACATGTGTACTACACAAAACATTACAATAATTTCAAGAAACGCTTTTTTCTTTTCAATTCAACGAATATTTTTGGTATATTCCTACTGAATGCTCTTAATTTATTGTTTTTTGTCTAATTATATCAATTTTCACTATTGGACGTTTGTGAGGATTATATAACTATAAATTGTAATTACCACATCTAGCAACGGTTGTTAAATCCTTTGCATTACAATTTCGTGCTTCAAACATGTGTGACTGAGCACTGCCCTTTGTACATCCTCCACAGCAGAATGTCATGCAGTTTCCAGGATCGTCTGAATCAAAAACTGTTCCAAGAAACTCTGTATTAAAAGCAAAAATATGTTACCGGTCTTGATATCTAAAAAATTTAAAAACTAAGCAAAATCAAAATTTGAAAGAAAAAACATGGACAGTCGGACAGCGGTTGCGTCTACAGATTCACTAGCACAACATTGCATGTAAATCAAAACTATAAAAGATATCAATATATATGAGCATAATCTGATGATACGGTGGTGTGCAGATTAAATATATTTACAAACACGCTCTAACACAAAGACAAAGTAAACAAAGACAGAATGAGCTACGATCATGTCTCGATATATTTGGTTAAGTATATCATGACAAACCAAGTGACAACATTAGCCTAGTTATTCATTGCAAATGAAATGAAACCTCATAATTGATCTAGTAAGTAAAATAGAAATTTACTAACCTTTGTATACGTAGTATGAATTCGACTCTTCACATGCACTCATATTCCTCTGGTTATCAGTAACTACTTCATCTAGGATGCAAACACATCTTCTGGATTCGGTCTTCTTATTAAAAAAAATATGAAAATATCCAAAAACATGAAACATGAAATGTGCAGAGAAGGACATTAAATGACACTTAATTCAGAATTTTTTTTTTTAGCGCAAATACAATTGTAAGATCTGAAGTCAGTCAATAAGTATTTGCTACTTATTCTATAGCTAATTCCCTTATCAAGCCCATGAATGTTTTATTCAAAATACAAATGGTTGGACCTAGGTCTGCATTTCCAACTGCTGTGGGTCTACGCACATGTGTCCCAAATAGCTTACATATATGTCGTGCATGGCTATGTGTTGTGATAGAAGTAAATAGTGTAAGTGTTGTTGATCCTTTTACGGTAGATATATAAAAATTGAATTGAAATATCTGTTAATAAATTATGTTCAACAAAAAATCAATACAGCACTATTCAACTTAACATATGTTCTCTGTTTATTATACATTGTAGTAATTCCATTTGCGACATCTGCATTTAGTTCACATACCTTGAATCCAAAATGTTTGACATGATGACACTTTTTCTGACATTCACCACGTGTGTTTATGGAATATAATTCGGTGTTGTTCAATCCATCAACTTTATAACAACCTTAAAGCATACTATATATCATCAATACCATTATTGAATCATTACCATGCAACAGACTAAATGCATTAAACTTTATATATCATACTGCAACAAACATAGGTTATTATCAGTATTCTAATTGAAGACCTTTAAAACTTGACTGTATACATGTAGTTGTTTTTGAAATGATTTCCATGATTGGATTTGCAGTGTCTGGCCGTTTTATTTTGATAATCGACACAAAATAACAGAAAACTGTATGCGTCTACACCGAATAGATTAAATGGATTTAATTTGAGGTCATTGCACGTGAATTTTTCGATTTTCAAATATCTTAATAAATAGATTTGTTTACCAATGTCGTCGTACTCCATTGTATCACTGCGTTTAATTTTCAAATCTTATCAGATATAGACAAATGTTGAAAGTAGCAACATGTAAAGCACGATAATGAATACACATTTGTACATATTTTTGTGATATATTTGGTAAAAGGCCTAAAAACCACTGTTAATCACATCTGAAGTCCGTGATGATTACTCGACAATAATACATAATGGCCCCAAGTCTACAAAAATCCGAGAACATAATGTGTATGATATCATCGAAAATTTCTAGACATGCTAGATGGACAAAAGACAGAGAAGCACATAACACACTAGATGACTTGTGCCGTAAAGGCGAATTGAAAATTTTAGAGACACATAAGTATAACGAGAACTGATTTGCTTATTGTGCATGTGCAATACATGTTAGTGTACATGTAGGCATACGGATTTATAGCGCTAAAAATAAATTTATTAAACGACGGCTTTATTTAGTTGATTCTACAATGTATTTTGTACTTTGAACATCAAATCCTTTTAGGGGTTTTATTAAGGAAAAAAGATTTGTATCGTGTTGTATTTTGATAAATACATCATTTTTATGTAGTTTGAATGGCTAGTCAAACATCTTTGTATTTTGATTTGTTGTACCAAATGTTTAATAGCCACAGTCCCAATGGCTGAATTTCTGTTTACTTCAATATATACATGTTTTGTTTTTCCCATATTTCTAGTGAGATTCAACACGACAGTTTTGTGGGCATTGACAAAAGGATACATACATGTAGCCTTAAATGAGCGTTTCTTAGACGTCCATGTAACATTCCGTTATTCAGTTTTTTTAGCACAAAAGGGTAACTTGAGATTTCTTTTCTAGTACAGGTTATTGAATATACATAGTATAATGTACATGTCTATATTTTTCATTTATTTTGTCTTCCTAAATCGACAGCTCACAATAAGAAGTACTCGAGCAAGTACACCAATATAAGTGATATTGTTGTTTTTAAATTTTTTAAATAGTTGAGTTCAAATATATTTAGCGGAAAGATGACTGATCCTTCAATATATATGGCGAGGTTAAGCTATTTTCATGAATTCCCGACCTTCCTTATGTTGATTTTCGTTTCAGAATGACATATCTGTCAAACCATCAATATATCTACTGTACAATGTTATTTATTTAATTTCTTTTTTAAGGTGTGTGCATTGTCTTCAAAGACCAGTGTTTAGTATCAGTTTTTAAACTTTCACATAATTATAATATTCGTTCGTAGATTCAACTGCTAATAATGTGATAGCTTATAGGACATATAACCAAAAGAGACCTGCGCATTTCATTTATATTGAATACATTTTTTTTCCATTTTAGCACCTTACAGTGGAACAATCTACAATACCTATCATTTCAATCCATGGTGTGAATATTGAAGTTTTTCCAATCCAAAATTGTTGATTCTCTAATACATCGCTTCTTTTTAAAATTTCTTCCATTATCTCTAAACCATTTATCCCACATGATGAAGATGCATTATTCCAAGTCACTCCATAGGGAGAATAGTGAAGTATCTGCTCTCCTCCAACTAAAGACATATGGTCATAGGTTAAGGTTAAAAGTAGAAAATTTTAAAAAGCCGATAATTCAACATTGACTAAATGACGTTTATGTTATCATATCAATTGACAATTAACAAACACGTAAACCTATGTACTCAATTTATAAGTGTTTCACCGCCAGCATATTTAAACATGATCTTATAGTTAAAGGTAGATTGATGGTACATGTATACCCATCAATATTCTTATATTTTATTTTAGAATTCTATCTCCTATATTTTTATTTATGCACACAAATGTGTTTTTCATCAACAGTGTAAGCAAATTTGGAAAAATGTGAAGGACCGTAAATTGAAAAAAAGGCACGATGACCCATACTTTTAACATATTTTTGAGAAAACCATAGATAAATCATTATTTTTGCTAAGTATAAAACATTCTGTCTAAGGAAATATATAAGTATGATCTACCTCAATAATCTTACATAATAATGAGCAAAGCAAATCAAAACTTTTGATATCATTTGATATATCACCTCAACAAAAAAACAATTAATCCAAAAATTATATGACAATGTCTCCCAATTCGTTTATACAAACATCAATTTCCTTGTTTCACAGATAACCATATTGATTATTGTTTGTAACGAAAGCCGGAATTGTTATTGTAATATAAAATCTGTATTGCTCTTTTAAACCATGAATCATTGTTACCAACCCAGTGCTAGCAAATGAAATCAACACTTTACTATACAAGCGCTTTTTTGATTTGATTTTCCTCAAAAATGTTTAATTCCAATCATTGAAAATGTATAAAAACATACACAGTGGGAGCTTTATGAATAAAAGGCACATATTAAGAATATTTCATATCTTCTTAGTACAGGTTTGTCCGATTGAGTTTGTACCTTAGTTTCTTACTAATTATTCACTTTGGATACAGAGAAATTGAAACGTATATCAAATATGTTTTAGAGTAGCACCTAATACTACCATCAGTTTTGGTGGGGTTCGTGTTGCTCATCATTTAGTCTTATATGTTGTGTTGTGTACACAGTTTGCACCCGGCTTATGAGTATATGTATCCCCTTGGTATCTTTCGACTATCTCTTTCAATGTTTTATTAACTGTGAAATCTGTATCACACTCGTTCGTCAAATACATAATTCAGTACGAAAAGTTTAACTTTGAATTCAGTTCCTTTTGAATGTAAGATCCTTACGCTTATCAAAAAGCTGACGATGTACGTATCTTATCACCCCCTTTTAAATTTATCAATTCATTGTTTCACTTTTTGACAATATAACAGTACATTGTATTAATCGTAATTATTCAATAATTTACATGTGTTTTGAAGATATATTTCTGTATTGAATTTAAAACGAATATCGAAAAAAATTAGAAAAAGTGACTGCGTTTTTCGTCCCCGGATATGAGAGAAATAGACGAAAACAATCATCACAAATGACACCGTGTATCATCAGTACACCGGATATAGGTACTAACCAAGCGGGCATGATCGATTTTGACCTTACACGGTAACGAAAATCTTTGTTTTGCTTTATCAATATTCAATGTACATTTATCAACATTTGAAATTCCTGCTCCCAAATAATTTTCTCATCAATATTTTCCTATTCATAAAAGAACTTTGGTATTCTAATAAGAACAATTAACTTGTACATGCGCAAATAGTTGTGAATGTCAACACTAACTTTCAATTTCGATACAGTTGTTGAGACATTTACATGTTTTATCTGAAAGAAATCTAATACAGGGCAAAAGTAATAGTTACCTATCATAAAACTACCTGCGATTACTCATTGCTTGAAACTTTTTGGGTAATAAACGAGTATGAAAATAATTTTTTTGTGTACGGTGTACAACAACCTTATTATGCACCGTATATAAGGATTAATGTGGTCAGCTAAACACCGTACACAACGCTTCTTTATGGATAAAATATCGAAAAATAACATATGTATGAAAGATTTCAATGACAATTATTGAAACAGCTATACTTATTACACACACATTGACCTTCTATCAGAAAAAGAGTTGCAATGAATATAGAATTATATCGGATGAGACGAGGGCCCACTTCTTTAACAAGTATTTGCACATGCTTTTAGTAATCCCTCTTGTTTTGTGAAAATAATTAGACATCTCTTATCATCAACCTACGACCAAATCATTTCTTAAAACAGCAATTATGTTTAGATTGAAGTACACATTGATATTATGAGAACAAAACAAAGATTTTTCGTTACCGTGTAAGATCAAAATCGCTCACGCCCGCTTGGTTAGTACATATATATGCGGTACGATGATACACGGTGGAGAATTATCTTTTATATCTTATACCCTGTACTTTCGAACGACGTTCTGGAGACACTCTTTGAAAATTGGTATAGATCATGGTTTCTCACAGACACCAAGCGCAAAGTAAATTATAAACTTTTATGATGCAAAGCCAATTCCTATCAAAACAGTCAATTTAAGATCACATAATGTAAATACTCACATACTGCAAACTGATTGACAATAAAAATTAACACAAAACTTTTCATTTTACAAACTAAATTATTATCTGATTGTAGAAGTCTTTTTCCGGTCACTGATAACAAATTGATAACGAACAAAAGACGTCTAATAAAAAAAGGAAATTAATTTCAAATAACAAAAGTATAATAAACAACACGTCTTATCAAAAATATGTGCATATAAGGGCATAATGCAAAACTACACCCCAAAGACACAACCCCTTATGAAGACTACGCTGATGTCGTTGATAACTCCGGTTTGTTCCGGTTTTTAGGTTTATCAATATTTATTTAGATATATCACTACAATGAAATACTGTTACGCTTGAAATATATATCTATGATTCATATTTAAGTAAAGTTGATTTTACACATCTGTCTACAATTAAACAAATAATGCACTTCGAAACGTCAACACGCAAACTCTTTCAGGTCATTTTATTGTCCCCTTTTGTCTGACGACTACATATATTAACCTTTCTGTACACAATATGCGGCACCGTCATAAACTATTCAGACCAGATTATGTAATTAACATGTGGTTGTCGTTTGTAGTCGTTTTTTATTTTGTGTTTCGTCCTTTGTTTGGTTGTTGGTTTTCTCGTTAAATTGTTTTACATTAAGTTTGTTTTTCGCGGCCTTTTATAGGTGCTTATGGGGTAGGGGATATGGTCATTGTTGAAGGACGTACAATGACCCTTTCTTGTTAACCTCTGTTTCATTTTATTTGTTGTGGAGATGTGTCTCAGTGTCAATCATATTACGTCTTCTTATTTTAATATAAACTAACTTTAGACTATAATAATACCGTCGATACACAAGTCATATTACATGAAAACTGATCCGACAGATGCATAATACTTTTGCGCAAACAGACATCAAACCCAAGACCTCCAACACTCTAGGTAGTCACGGTCACAAACTCAAGACCTCCAACACTCTATGCGTGCATGATCACAAATCCAAGATCTCCAACACTCTGGGCGAGCCCGATCACAACCCTTAGTCCTCAAACACTCTGGCGAGCACTGTCACATATCTAAGACCTCCAACACTCTAGGCGAGCACTGTTACAAACCTAAGACCTCCAACACTTTGGGCTTGATCTTTTATATGTTAAGAAACTCTTATCTCTATTTAAGAAATAATTCATGGAAGCCATATATTGTTGGAAATTTACACATGGCCTGGGCTGTGATATTCGAATTTTATCCTCAGCGTTAGCGAGGGATAAAATAAACAAATATCACGGCCCAGGCCATGTGTAATTCTTTTAATTCTCAAACCCAACATATGCCATTTTTAATTTACATGTTTTTCTCGTAAGCTTCCGTTAAATCCAAAGTTGACATTTTGTAACTAAGGAGCCGCCATGTTGACTTGCTGAAACGAGTAAATATGCGAATAATGCAATAGAATAGAAAATAAAACAAAACCTACCTCAACAAGAGTGCACACGCTGAAATGTCTCGCCTTCTATAATAATCATTGATATTATGTTGATAGTCCTAAGTATAAAGCTAAGCTTTATTACAACTGTCACATAAGCTTAACATTAACCAAGATAACTAAACAAAGACCAATGAACCTTGAAAATGAGGTCAAGGTCAGATGAACCAGGCAGACATGTACATCTAACAATGCTTCTATACAACATACATAGTTGACACATTACTTATAGTTTAAGAAAAATAGACCAAAACACAAAAACTAAACACTGTGCAATGAACCGTGAAAATGAGGTCGCGGTCAAATAAAACCTGCGTGACTGACATAAAGATCATAGAATATTTCCATACACCAAATATAGTTGACCTATGGCATATAGTATTAGATAAAAAGACCAAAACTCAAAAACTTAACTTTGACCACTGAACCATGAAAATGAGGTGAAGGTCACATGACATCTGCCCGCTAGACATGTACACTTCACAATCATTCCATACAACAAATATAGTAGACCTATTGCATATAGTATGAGAAAAACAGACCAAAACACAAAAATTTAACTATAACCACTGAACCATGAAAATGAGGTCAAGGTCAGATGACACCTGCCAGTTGGACATGTACACCTTACAGTCCTTCCATATACTGAATATACTAGCCATATTGCTTATAGTATCTGAGATATGGACTTGACCACCAAAACTTAACCTTGTTCACTGATCCATGAAATGAGGTCGAGGGCAAGTGAAAACTGTCTGACAGACATGAGGACCTTGCAAGGTACGCACATATCAAATATAGTTATCCTATTACTTATAATAAGAGAGAATTCAACATTACAAAAAATTTGAACTTTTTTTTCAAGTGGTCACTGAACCATGAAAATGAGGTCAAGGACATTGGACATGTGACTGACGGAAACTTCGTAACATGAAGCATCTATATACAAAGTATGAAGCATCCAGGTCTTCCACCTTCTAAAATATAAAGCTTTAAAGAAGTGAGCTAACGCCGCCGCCGTAGCCGCCGCCGCCGTAGCCGCCGCCGCCGGATCACTATCCCTATGTCGAGCTTTCTGCAACAAAAGTTGCAGGCTCGACAAAAATCAGTTTTAATACAATATCATACGAATTCCGATGGTTCACGCAACAGAAAACTTCAACTTTAGCGGTTTCATTTGTATGACGTCATGTTTTGAAATGACTAAAATGCCCCAAAAAGATTAAAAGACTTTCGCGGAATTTTATTTCATTTTTATTTTGTTGATTTCTCCGAGCTCTTGTGCATTACTTCTTTTTATTATGCATAAGAATAAGAAAAAAAGTTATTAGTTATAATTGCCCTTTTTAAAACAATAAAATCGGCAGAGGGTCTGCAAATAGGTTCCAATACATGTAGATTTACGTGGGAAGTATATTGTAACAGCCATTATTATGTATATCTCTGAGTCTGCGCTAAGTATATTTTATCGAGAATTTTATCACAGTGTTGTTTACAAAGCTAAAGAAGCACGTCATATTAGAATTTTCAATTATATTCTTTAGATCACAATTAGTCCTGTTTTACATGTAACGTATATTGATAATTGTCATATTGCTATTACAAGAAGACAACAAGGTAAATAATATAATTGCAATAACTTTTTGCTCACCATTACTTTTTTTATCACGGTGAATAAATACATGATACTGTTTACATCGGCAAAGAATACAGACTTTGTTAAAATTAATGAAATGTATAGTACTATGCATTGACTTGGTTCACTGTACTACATCTTTAAAAATATCTTAATATCTTACAGAGGGGCGAATGATACCAGAGGGACATTCAACAAATAGATCAATAATAAATTGATAACTCCATGGACAAAACAAAGACAAACAGACAGACAAACAATAGTGCATGAGACACAACATAAAAACTAAGCATCACGAACCACCACCAAAAACTGGGGTGATCTCAGGTGATCCGGTAGGGGTAAGCAGATCCTGCTTCACATGCGGCAGGTGTTCGCAGATATATTTTGTCTTTTTTCAATTAGGTCCCACTTAGTCGAAAAGTTCTTTCAAGTTTTTTTACATTTTTGGAATGCTTTATAATTATTTGGTGTTGTGTAAAACCAGAGAAGCCCTTCTGGTACTGTTTTTTTTTAAAGAAATTGACATTTTCATTTTTTAATAAGCTTGAGGGGTCTGTCAAACTTTCAGTATATTTGAATAGGATAATCACAAAAAAATATGAGTGTTTCATTTATCTATGTTTTAGTCATAACCAATTCTCATGATATGGTTTTGATTGTAGAAATTAAGGTTCATCATAACCTTTTGGCTAAAATGGCCGTATTTACACCACAAATTTTACTCTGAGTACAGACTAACCTATACACCTGCAACAGTTTTAAGGGATGGTAGGAACTAGATATATAAATTTTAAATGCATTTTATGTTTCAGAAAATTATAAACTTTTCTAGATTTTGCTATCCATTTTTTTTTCGTTCCTGCAGAAGGTGCAAAAATTAACTAAGTAGTGAAAACGATTGAGAAGCTCCCCTCATATAATCAATGTTGTGAGTAGTATTGATTTAAATGGACAATAGATGGACAATAGACACCTGTAAACAATAGGTGATTTAACAGGTTTAAACTGTGTAACTGAGTGGACCGTATCAAATGTATCGGGTGTTTGTTTATTTTGCTATCTTCTGCAGACTGGAAAAAAATGAACATCAAAATCCAGGTAAGTTTTTAATTTTCTGAAACGTAGACTTCATATAACTTTTATATATCTAGTTCCTGCCATGCCTTAAAACTATCCTGGATGTACCAGTTTGTCTGTACTCATAGTAATTTTGGAGGTGTAAACACGGCCATATTTTTCAATTCCTTATGATGAACCTTAACGCTTAAAAGGTGGAAACATGTATCACGAAAGGATCGTCAAAATGTGCGTGATCAAAGGGCTATATATAAGAATTTATAAAAATTTGCCACAATCAAATTTTAAAACCGTCTCATTCGGTGAGTGCTAGCACCAAGGTTTTCTACCATTAAAAAAACATATGTTAATGATGGTGTGGATGAAGGTGCCTTCATTTCTCTAGTCTTTAATTTATACAATTTTCTCTTGTCTTAAAGTCATAAGAAACGAGTGACCGGTGAATAATAATGTTCTTCCAATTCTTGAACCAATGCATACAAACATCATAAACTTAGTCTTCTGTGCACGAATTTATCATTTTGTTCGTGTAAATTTCGTATAATCGTCAATTTTTTTTTTCAATCGGTCAGTGTTGTTGTGAAAATATGGCAGGTAATTAAAGTTCGTGTTTTGAAGCCGAAGTTTAACGATTGTCACCTGCTTGTCAACAATCGACAAAAAAGCACGGAAATTGAGCACGTGTTTAACATGTAAATTCAGGTAATAGTTTATTTAAAGGACATCCATGCGTATTGTGATCACTGGAATTTTACGAGATGCGTCACACTGAGGTCACTCTGCATACGGAAAATATGTCGGGGGGGGGGGGGGGGGGATTGGAAGGAAGCAATTAAAATAAAGTAAACTTCTTCTTAATATGAATAAATTAAAGAATGTGATTGTACGGCCTTCACCATTGAGCAAAACCTATATTTTTAGATAAGCAAAACTAATATCATTAATCTATTTATTGAAAATCTCATAACATTTTACACATTTTAAAAGAAATCCAAAATTCTTTATCGAAATATAATGTAATCTGTTTATTTTGTGTCATTTACACAGTTCAAACAAATAAGGACGATAGTACAAGAATCTTAGCACCGTAGTAATGTGTCCTCATTTAAATACAAACAAATAGTTCAATAAAGACGTGTTTAAAAAGAAGACTTTAGCCACTACGTCATCAAGGATGAATGACATATGCGTTCTTTTGCATTTATGATTTTCACAACCTTTGATCTCCGAAAGGATGTTTGTTAGGGGGCACTAGCTATGAGATATATGAAAAACATAATATATTTTTTTTTGCTCAATCAGTAATGAAATACAAATAGTGAAATAATAATTCCTTTTTACCAGCCAATAGTTATCAAAGGTACCATGATTATAATTTAGTACGCCAGACGAGCGTTTCGTTTACATAAGACTCATCAGTGACGCTCATATCAAAATATTTATAAAGCCAAACAAGTACAAAGTTGAAGAGCATTGGGGATCGAAAATTCCAAAAAGTTGTGTGAAATACGGCTAATGTAATCTATGCCTGGAATAAGAAAATCCTTAGTTTTTCGAATAATTCAAACAGGAAATTTATAAAAATTACCACATTATTGATATTCATGTCAACACCGAAGTGTTGACTACTGGGCTGGTGATACCCTCGGGGACGAAACGTCCATCAATAAGATCAATAAGGTTCAATTTTGTTAAAATAAGCAACACCAAATTGATTATGAATTATTCACTTGTAAGTGAATAATTCGACCTCATTGAATCCGTATTCATGTGAATTTTAACTTAACTTCTTAGCTTGAGATGGATAACACGTGAATTGTATGTGTTAAGTTATTTAAAGGAAGAGAATGTCAACATTGAAAGTGAAACAAAGGTAGATCATTTGATTGACTGATTCGATCCACAAATAAACATTCTAATACAGGTAAAAACGATGATTTATTTTTTATCTGTAATATGAAATTAAATACACCTAGAATAATTCAACAGCACGTGTTCTATTTATATCTATATTTATGTTTACATCGCTTATATGGTCATCGGATGACTATAGAGGTCAACTCGATATAAAATAATTGGATGGCGTCTAGACTCAAATACACACGAAACGAAGCTACGTATTTTCATGCCTGTGTCTTGTTTATTGTTTTATTTAGACTTTTAATAGTTTGGATAAATGTTTTACATCGTTACAAATCAAATAATGGAATTTGACTAGAATCGGTGAACATGAATTTGACAGCTATAGATCGGCGGCTAAAAGCATTTTATCAGACGAATTGTGCAAATCCTACTACAAGCATGAAATTTTGCATAGACCTCGCGAAACTATTACTCTTTTATTTCAGATAGATAGGCATTTGAAAAAAATGTCTCACTTCCGGTAAAATCCAAAATGGCGGACATCATACTTACATCAGCCCTATTGAGAAGGCTAGTATGTGAAAAGGTGTTATTATCATGCTACTAAAATAATATTTAATACAATCCTTTGTTATATATTACTTTTGGATATATGATATAGATAATATGTCTTCTAAAACCCTACTTCCGGTAAAATCCAACATGGCGGACAAAGTACTAAAATAGCTTGTTTTTTATTGTATTGTTACTATCATTACATTGTACAGGAACCTTTTTTTTTGTGCTTCTCATGGATACAATGTATAAGACATATCTTTTCAAAAACCTTTCTTCCGGTAATATCCAAAATGGCGGTCAATTTTTTTTATTTTAATATTCAACTTTTTTTTTAAATGTAAAGAAAATGTTTTTTTTTTTTTTTGGCTTGTCATTAACCTTTTGTCTTCTAGTTATACTCAAAACCTCTAATTTTATTCTGTTGTGAATTTTTAAATAACTCTTTCGGTAAAAAAAACACCCCAATATGGCGTAAATTTCAAAAAAGGGTCCTTAATCCATATCTTTGATTTAGAGTTTTAGATAGATTG
This sequence comes from Mytilus galloprovincialis, assembly GCA_037788925.1. NCBI lineage: Eukaryota > Metazoa > Mollusca > Bivalvia > Mytilida > Mytilidae > Mytilus > Mytilus galloprovincialis. The sequence goes on from CM075339.1 coordinate 16,634,215, forward strand.
ATTAAAACAAAATAAAATTACTAAAGTACTAAAACCTTTTTCAAATTACTACTATTTGGCTAAAAATACATGTTTATTTACAATCACCACCACATTAACAACGACCGCGACATCCTTTGTATCTGTATATGTATATGTATGAATATGTTGTCGATACCAATTATGGCTTTAATATAACGGTGTGAAAGAGCACCGCCGATTTATTGACGAGGCTTAAGAGTAGATTTGTTGCTCTCTACGCTTGGTGCGCGCACTACAGTGTCGTCTACCTTATTCGATGCGATCACTGTCTTTACAAAGAATGAGTTTGAGTATTTATGCTTCTCTTAGGACGTGCTTTTTTGAGAAATTCGTCTTGTTCAATAGCGGGAATCAGCCCCTAAACCACTTTTTACAAATATCATCTTCTAGCTTGTTCGTCTTGCAATTGTCTGGATGGTTTGTATTTCCAGTTGGGCAAGCATATTGGAGACACACCCGTCCTCTCTTGACTTGTATTCTATGGTGATAAATCTTGCCACTCGACGCTGTATCCTTTCTAGCTTATTTATGTGTGTTACCGTGTAGGGGTCCCATACTATGGCTCCATATTCCATCGTTGATCTGACGAGCGACATGTAAGCTGTTTTTTTGCAAACTTGTGGGCAGTATTTCAAGTTTCTTCTTTGAAAGCATAGTGTTGAATTTGCTTTCTTTGCCACGTTTAATATGTGGGTGGTCCATTTAAGGTCTCCCGAATTTTGTAGGCCTAGGTACGGTGTATGCTTGACTTGTTGTAGTATGTGTCCATTTAAACTGTATATTTTATGATGCTTAGGATGTAGCATTTTTTGGCATTGAACCGCATTCACCAGTACATCCACAATGTACAAGCTTCTGACAAAATGATGAGGCCTTAGAAAGCAGTTATTTAAAAAGATCCTCTTTGTCCCTTCACCATCCATTAGCGCCTGAACTGGGTAGCATAAGAGCCAATTCCATCCTCGTCCCCCTAAACACCTACCTTAGTATGTTGCACGTTTTACATACTGGAAAAGACTAGACCAAGTTGAGGGAATACCCTCAATAAATCTTTCCTTTGGCGCAAATAGTTATTTTCTTGATTCGTTAACCATTTTAATCCCATCTGATAAGTTTGTGTGATCTTACAGTTAAACCTCGGTAATTTGGGTTGATCAATCATCATTCTTTATGTTAAAGTCACATCTTCAAATGCCATCAATGTCTCCCACGCAGTCCTTTTTTTTCCTTTTCAACCAATCAGAGAACCATATCACAACCGGTAAACACATGGATCACAATAAGTGTGTGTAATCACTCATTACCAGGTGCATTTGAAAGATCATTGATATATATTTATCCAAAGCATTTGCCCTCCAAAACACAATCCATAGTTCGTCTACCCCTGTCATGGAATAGCGAAACAGTAATGACAGCATAATCGGTAACGGCTATTTGAATCATGACTCGTGCAAGTTCGTGTTCCATTGCATCAGACAGTTGCACCATGGTTCTATTGTCAGCCTCTTAATGTGAACATGGTGATAAACTTGAAATACATCACGAGGTAGATAAGATAGAATATCATGAGCATTTGTTATAAGAAGGAAGTGCTACATTTAGGGGAAAGGGAATACACAGACGAATCCAGAGTCAAAACAAAATCCTCAAAATTGGCAAAGTTATCTGAGAGATGACGACAATAAGAAAGAACTTTTAAGTTTTCATTCGCAACAGCTTTCTCATTAGATTTTGAGGAAAAGGCAGTTTTAGCAACACTTGTTCAGGATTTTTTGTGTTATCCACCACATGATGATGTTTTAAGCTTAGCACCATGTTCACGTGAAGAGACTGACACTTAAATCAAGATGATGCAGTTAAATACAGACTTAACTGAGTCATGACACGAACAGTCGATACTGATGTTGCTGTCATTGCTGTTTCGTTATTCAGTGACATAAGGGCAGACGAACTTTGGCTTGAATTTAGAAGTGGGAAAAGCTTCAGATATATATCTTTCTGTGATCTATCAAATACACTAGGCATTCAGAGATTACTCATTTGCTGCAAAAGTAACTGCGTTGGTGACATGGATGGTGTTTGAAGATGTGACTCTATCATTTAGAATGATGATTGATCAGCCAACATTACTAGATATGGATTTTACAATGTCATTGATAGAACGATACGTGGTTTTGTTGTAAGTTCGAACAAACTTAGCAGATGGGGTTAACGAAGCAAGAAAACATGTGTTTTTGGAAGAGGAAATACTTATTGAGGCTATTCCAATGACTCGGTCTAGTCTTTTTCAGCAAGTAAAACGTGCAATATACCATGGCGGGTGCGAATGAGTAACAAGCTTGGTATTGGTTCTTATGCTAACTAGTCCAGACGCTTATGAAAGGCAAAGGGGAAAATATGATCCATGGGAACCCTTTTGGACACCTCTTTGTGAGGCCTCTTCGTCCTATCAGGAGCTTGTACATTATAGATGTAAGAAACAATAATACGATCTTTGTAAATTTGGAAAATAAGCTCTCCGATTTTTAGTTAACATGTATTTGCGGCCATAAATTAGTCATTCTAAAGATGTTTAAGAATTTTATTGATTTCATTTTGTTTTAATCAATCTATCCAAAACTCCACATCAAAGATATGGATTGAGGACTCATCTTTGTAATTTACGCCATATTGTTTTTTTTACCGGAAGTGTTTGTATCTAAACATATAAAGCTGAATAGAATTAGTGGTTTTGAGGATGACTTAAAGCCAAAAGTGTAGTGACCAGCTAAACAAACTATTTTCTTTACATTTTGAAAAAAGATGAATATTAAAATGAAAAATCATCAATATTTCTATATCCGCCATATTGGATATCACCGGAAGTAAGGGTTTTAAAGACATATGTCTTATACATTGTTTCCATGAAAAGCACCAAAGAAAGGTTCCTGCAAAATATAATAATAGTGGCAATACTTTAAAACACATTTCAATTACCCTCCCTAAAAATAAGCCTATTTTAGTCAATGTCCGCATGTTGAATTTTACCGGAAGTAGGATTTTTGAAGACATCTTATCTATATCATATATCAAAAAGTAGTACATAACAAAGGTTTGTACCAAATATCATGATGGTAACATGTTAATTACACCTTGTCGCATACTAGCCTTCGGTATCAAATTTAAGTATGATGTCCGTTATTTTGGATTTTACCGGAATTGAGACATTTTTTTTCAAATGCCTCCCTATCTAAAATAAAAGAGAAATAGTTTAGGAAGGTCTATGCCAAATTCCATGCTTTAGCAGGATGTGCACAATTTTTCACAAAGCCACCGTACTACTAGTGCCCCTTTAAGAGACATGGATTAAACACGAAAATATTTTTGTTTCTCTTCTATTTTTTAAATAAACCCATTCACAAAATACTGTTTTGATGCAGTCACTATTGCTAGTTCTTCTCATCTTCCAATTTTCTTTTCTTGCTAAGAGTAATACAAATAATATTAAAATAATGGTGTCTGCATTGTAGCTATGATTACAATGTTTTGAAAAGCCGTATATTTCTTCTAAATTGATGCTAGTCTCTGAACTTTATTTTTAACATAAAAATCTTAACGCGTGGTATTATTGCAAAATTCTACAATTCGTCAAAATGACCTGCATGTAATTAAGCAAATAGCATTACTTATGATCACTGTACGAGCTATAATTAATTATGATACACAATCATAAAAGACTCCGACATGATAAAATATGAAACGCGTCTAACAAAATAATCAACTGTCTGTAACAAAAAATAATAAATAATAATATGACATGCTTCTTTTGCTTTGTAAGCAACACCGTGATAAAATGTCCGATATATCTATACTTAGCACAGACTCAGAGACTCCCACGTAAATCCCCATGTATCGGAACCTATTTTCAAACGCTATATCGATTTTATTGTTTTAAAAATTCTCATTCGGATGCATATCAAAAAGAATTAATGCACAATATCTCGGAGAAATTTACAAGACAAAATAAAATGAATTTCTGCAAAAGTCCTTTAACGCTTTTGGCGCATTTTACTCATTTCAAACATGATGTCATACATATGAAAACTCTAAAGCTGAAGATTTTTACGTTACGTGAACTATCGAAAGTCGTTCTTAGTTACAAAATTTGGATCTGACGGTAGCTTTCGAGAAAAACATGTAAATTAAGAACGGTAAATGTTGGGATTGAGAATTAAAATATTTAGGCACATTTTTCTACCGGTTATTTTCGATCTAAATTCATGCAAGCTATAAATTTGTTAGAATGTTTTAGCTATTTTCTAACAAGAGGAAAAAAAGATCAGCCACACACATGGCAATCCAATCCTTGCTTCAGTTTTTTAACGACCGTCGTTGTCCTATTCGAATAAAGCTCAGGTAAAAATTCGAATATCACGGCCCAGGCCATGTGTAAATTTCCAACAAATCTATTGCAAAACAGGGATTGTGAAGAAAAAAATAAAACATGTGAATATGTCCACTGCGTAACTGTCAACTACGAAACAAGTTTGAGAAAAAAAAACCGTTTCGTAGTGGACACTACCACTACCATGCAGTCGGTTTTTTTTTTTTTTTTTAATCTTTTTTCAATTAGATTCGTGCAAAACAAAAACAAAGATTAGTTTCATGCAATTTTCAATATGTTTTTATCAACATGGAATAGGGTTGGTGTCAACTACGAAACTTTTTGTCCACTACGAAACGGTTTTTGTCAACTACGAAACTCATCAAAATGTCCACTACGTTACATAAGTTGTACCTTCATATTTGAAGTACTGTCTAATCTTTATCGATAAAAAATGGTTCTCCAATTCAGAAAAATTGAGATATGTCTAGTATATAAAATAAAACACACAAAATGTCAATAGGAGACATTAAAATGCCATAAGATGTGCGTTTAATCATATATATATATATAAGCTGTGTCATAATGACATTTGTCCACTACAAAATAGTACATAAATTGGGGAGCGAGGGGGGGGGGGGGGGGGGGGGTCATTTTTAAGAGTATTTAAGATTGCACTTTCATTTACAAACAGGTCTGTAATAGCTAGAGGTATTCAAAATAACTCTTGAAAATAAAAATTCGCACTTTTATTGAAAAACGCTAATACATGTTAGAGTTTCACTAAATTTATTTCAGATTGTACGAAAAAAACCTGTTAAAAAAGGTATTTAAGCTTACAAATATTATGAATGTTTAAACTCCGTATTTATTCTCGGGCACCCCATATTTTCGGTGTATACTGAACCTTGACCGTCTATTTGACGCTTTCGCTTTGTGACGTCATTTGCCTACGTCACTGTAGAATTTTCTAACGTTTGAACGGGAAATTTAGTCAACTTGCTCAACGTTTTTGAATACTCAAGTTGACTGTTCCATCATCGGCACATATGAAAGATAAAAAGACATGTCATTGACACCTGCCTTTTAAGAGTCTTGTTTAGGGAAAAGGTCAAATCCTGATCGAAAAAGACCAGATACGCTGTTAGTTTCACACAAGTTTAATATCCATCGAGCCACGTGGCACCTCATGGTAATCGGAACTTTGATGGGGTGAGTAAGTTTTCTACCAAAGTTAAGGTAATGCAAATAGAGACTAGTGTATTGCTTCAAATCAAAACCAAACTATTCGTGTGGAGTTGGACTCTGTGACATAAGCCATTCCTGGACAGGCACCATTGTTATATTAGAAGTCGAGGCCAGATTCACATTGTACACAATTCCATGATGTCAGCACAGGGATTCATAGTAGAGCAGTTGATAGCATTCCAAGAATAGATAATCGAGAGGAGATGGTCCTGCCAATTCAGCAAAAATCATGGTATGACATAATGTATACACAACTAGGGAACCAAATCCCTTACCCTTTTTTAAAGTTAAGAGGTCCGATAGTTGCAAAATATAGTTTGGAACTTGGCTAGTGGGAAAACTTCCTGTTATTCAAGTCTCAGATTAAAGTATTCCTTGTATATTTGATCCATATTTGTGCTCATATTTCGGCAAAAATTAAAGACACAATTTGACGGAGTTGAATGCTTCTTTTTGTAAATTTGTTGGGTTGTGTACATACTAAAAGCGTTGACCGAAGTTCATTTTGTATGAAGTGCGTAAGTGTTTCATTTTAATAATGTACACAAGATCAACACTCTTACAACCCTGTAAAATTACTAAGAAGTATTCATTACGTATAATTACATTTTTTTTTAAACATGGCAGATCTATTAGAAAAATGGCCGTCAAAATCCAAAGCGTATCAAAATATATGCAAAGCATTCAATTGGCGGATTTAGAGGTACTACACGTATAGGTCGTGTATGAAATAAACAGTACAGATTCAAACAATGTGTTATCAAACATAATCCTTGAAAGAGGGGTGAAAGATACCAAAGGGAAATTCAAACTATAAATAATTCGAAAATAAACTGACAATGCCATTGCTTACAAAAAGACAAATAGACAATAAAGACAATAATAGTACACAAAACACAACAAAGAAAACTAACGACTAAGCAACACGAACCTCACCAAAAAAAATGGGGGTGATCCCAGGTGATCGCAAAATCTCAAAATGTAACGGGGCCAATTCTCAAGATCTACAGTTGTATATTAAAAAAAATCAAAAATTGTGTCTTGACATGTTTAATATTACATCAACGTTTGTGATGTAGAAACATATGTGTTGTATTACATGGATAAAAAAAATTGCCTGCAAATTGATTCAGGGTTTCGTTTTGTCCTAAACTTATGTAAGCTCGTCCAGGTTATCTCTTTAATACTCATAAAAACTCTTAACGTGTTATAAAGAACACAGAGATCACTAGGAAGAAATAGAATACAGAAGAATGTTTCCTACATTTCGCCGCTCCCCCTTGCTTTCTCTTATACATAAAAAGACCATAGGGGAAGTTAAATTCTAAACCTTTCATACCCCACTGATAATTCTGTCAGTGATTTCATTGATCATGAATTTTGTTCCCTGTGTGATAAGAGTATTGACGACATGGTCGAGATGATAAAAACATCAGGAAATCAGATTGTATTCGCAAAAGCAGACGCAGTGGCGGGTCCAGAGGGGTGGGGGTCTGGGAGTTGCTACAAACCCTCTTTTTGGACGATCGATGCATTTGAAAGGGGACATATATTTGACCCCGCCCCCTTTATCTTGCGTTATTTTTATATATATATATATTTATACTAGTCATTGGGGGCCCTTTGATTGCTCTGTGTTGTATGTCGTACTGTGGCATATTATGGTTTACTTTTACAAATTTTGATTTGGATGGAGAGTTTTATCGTTGCCACTCATTTCACATCTTCGTATATCTATTAACCCAGCCATATTCTGTATGTGCCTGTCCCAAGTCATGATCCTGTAATTTAGTTGTTATCGTTTGTTCATGTTTCTTCTCATATTATATATTTTCTAAATTGTTTTGTTATGTATATCTACGACCTTAGTTTTGTCGTTTGAATTATTGCACACTTTTCATGCATGTCTGGCCTTCTATAGACAACTACATGTATATACAGTATTGAGGTTTCTTATTATTGAAGGCCGTACGCTTGCCTATAATTGCTTAGAACCACTTTATATTTGAACTCCCGTGAATAGGTGCCTCATTAGCAATCATACCATTGTTTTTATAGTATAAACCTGAATTTTAAACTCGTGTTTTCCTGAACTTGCATGAAATATTTGTCACTGGGCGTTTAAAGTTAGCAATCAAACAATCAATCATTTTAAACTTGTATAAAAAAACCATTTGATTTTGTTTTGCTGGGGTGTGGAGCATGTTAATTTTGTTGCCTGTTAAGAGCTGAAAAATAGGCATGATCAGCGAAAGATTAAAATGGATAATAAATCCGCAAAAGTCGTCCTGTCCCCTTCCCTTCCCCGATAAAAACTGACCGCCACAAAATAGCACAATAGTGTTTAAAGTGGTGTTAAACACCAATTAATACCATCTTTTGAATATCAAATAGTCATACATAACTATGGAAAGCCACAGTGAACCCCTCGGTTATTATTATTTTGCCTTTAGAAATACATAAATACAAATACATTTTCAGCTTTTGAATTTTCACGACCCTGCCTATTATCATCAATTATAAAATCTTCGGCTTATGAAAATGAAGACCCCGCGCCAATAATTCAGTCCTATACTGTAATATCTGCGGCTGTCGTTCCGAGCTGATTTTATATATGACGTCATAATAAACACAGGAACATTTTTACGATATATATGTCCTTTAATAATGCTGCCACACCATAAAAAACGTTGATCACACAGCCCACATTCTATTTTATCTGCATTCATGATTTATAAATGGCGTTTAGACTAAACGGTGCCATGCTCGTTATGTGCCTCTACCGTCTAAATTATCTATCTAAAAGGAAGAGGTAGAAAACAGCAGGAAGATCATCCTAATGCAAAAAAAAAAAACGTAAATGGACCTCTTCTGACTCACTACCGAAGAACGTAAAAAAAAAAACACGCCCCAGAAGAACACCTTCTTTCCAATATTACAAAGGCTTGCGTTTTGTATCGTCTAGCCAGACCTCTTTTACTGTTTTTTTTTTTTCTGCGGACGATTTCCTTCGATACAGCATTTCTTGAGTTTATTAAATCTTTAATTAATACACCGTATCATTTTGCAGACTTCTTCTTTGTTATGCATGTTGATTGTCTCCCAAAAATACTAGTTATTTCGCGAGAACTTTTTTGGGGTTTTCTGGTGAATGACATATAATTCATTATTTGGTATTGTATAAAATCTTGGGGCCGCCTCATGTTGTTACGTTGTGATTACTTGTACGTTTATGTAGTGATCACTTGTATCCCCTTTCCACGAGGGTCCTCATATTAAATTCAAAACAACTTAAACAATTTTAAATTCCAATGTCAAAATTATTTCATAACTTCTACTTGTTTTATAATGTGTATACATGTACATATTGAAAAAGTTTTATTTACATTTAGTAATTAAGAAAGAGGCAGTGTATTTTACTTCTAGTTTAACACTGATTCATTATAACTATCGACAAACTAAAATTCATCTTCTTCTCACACTCGCACCAGTTTCCGAACGGTTTTCTCAAATTAAAAATATCATATATAAAAAATTCAAGGCAGTATCTACACCGGCTCGAGACGTTTTTATGCCTTTTTTAATGGACATTTTTGTTTCTTTTTTAGAACGTTACGTTTGCGCTTTTTAAAAAAGGAAATGTTTGCTTCATAAATATAACATGTGAGTTATTATTGATTTCTTAAACATTTACACAGAAGCATGTTCTCAAAAAAAAAATATTGTATATCTGGTTTACTTTGATAATTGTTACTTTCAAAGAATTTCCATGACTTTGGTAAATGTTGACAAGATAACAAGCAGACTATCATAGGTAAAAAGTCTATAAGTCCTGTCAATTTTCGTAAAAGCGCAAATGCCCATAGTATTTGCATGGAGCGCAAATGGCCATGATGTTTGCATTGAGCGCAACTGGCCATGGTGTTTGCATGAAGCGCAAATTCAATGTGTATAGTGTTTGCATGGAGCGCAAAGGTCCATAGTGTTTGATTGGGGCGCAAATTTTCATAGCGTTTGCATGGAGAGCAAAAATCCATAGTGTTTGATTGGGGTGAAAATTTTCACAGCGTTTAAATATCGAGCAAACGTCCAAGGAGCGCAAATGTTCATAGCGTTTGCATGGAGAGCAAATGCCCATAGTGTTTGCATCAAGCGTCCATGTCAATAGTGTTTGTATGGAAAGTAAATGTCCATAGTGTTTGCATGGAGCGCAAATGTCCATAGTGATTGCATGGACCGAAAATGTCCATAGTGTTTGCATGGTGAGCAAAACTCCATAGTGTTTGATTGAGGCGCAAATTTTCATAGCGTTTAAATGTCGAGCAAACGTTCAAAGTATTTGCATGGAGAGCAAATGTTAATAGCGTTTGCATGGAGAGCAAATGCCCATAGTGTTTGCATGGAGGGTTCATGTCAATAGTGTTTGCATTGAGAGAAAATTTCGATAGTGTTTGCATGGAGAGTAATGTACATAGTGTTTGCATGGAGAGTAATGTACATAGTGTTTGCATGGAGAGTAATGTACATAGTGTTTGCATGGAGAGTAATGTACATAGTGTTTGCATGGAGCGAAAATAGCCATAGTGTTTGAATGGAGCGCAAATGTCCATAGTGTTTGCATGAAGCGCAAATGTCCATAGTGTTTACATGGAGCTCAAATGTCCATGGTGTTTACATGGAGCTCAAATGTCCATGGTGTTTATACCGAGAGCAAATGTCCGTAGTGTTTACATGGAGAGTAATGAACATAGTGTTTGCATGGAGCGCAAATGCCCATTGTGTTTACATGGAGCGCAAATGTCCATGGTGTTTACATGGAGAGCAAATGTCCATGGTGTTTACATGGAGAGAAAATGTCTTTGGTGTTTACATGGAGAGCAAATGTCCATATTGTTTAAACGGAGAGCAAATGTCCATGGTGTTTACAAAGAGCGCAAATGTCCATAGTGTTTACATGGAGAGGAAATGTACATAGTGTTTACAGGGTGAGCAAGTGTCCATAGTGTTTACATAGAACGCAAATGTCCATGGTGTTTACACGAAGAGCAAATGTCAATAGTGTTTACATGGAGAGCAAATGTCCATGGTGTTTACATAGAGAACATATGTTTATGGTGTTTACATGGAGAGCCAATGTCCATGATGTTTACATGGAGAGCAAATGTCCATGGTGTTTACATAGAGAGCAAATGACCATGGGGGTTACATGTAGATACATGGAGCGCAAATGTCCATGGTGTTTACATGGAGAGCAAATTTTCTTTAGTTTTTACATGGAGCGCAAATGTCCATGGTGTTTACATAGAGAGCAAATTGTCTTTAGTTTTTACATAGAGCGCAAATGTCCATAGTATTTGCATGGAGAGCAAATGTCTGTAGTGTTTACATGAAGAGCAAATGTCTATAGTGTGTACACGGAGAGCAAATGTACATCGTCTTTACATGGAGAGCAAATGTCCATAGTGTTTCCATGGAGAGTAATGTACATAGTGTTTACATGGATCGCAAATGTCCATAGTGTTTAGATGGAGAGTAATGTACATACTGTTTGCATGGAACGCAAATGTCCATAGTGTTTACATGGAGCGCAAATGTCCATAATGTTTACATGGAGAGCAAATGTCCATAGTGTTTACACGGAGAGAAAAGTCCATGGTGTTAACATGGAGCGCAAATGTCCATGGTGTTTACATGTTGCGCAAATGTCCATGGTGTTTACATGGAGAGCAAATGTCCATGTTGTTTACATGGAGAGCAAATATCTATGGTGTTTACATGGAGAGCAAATGTCCATAGTGTTTAAACGGAGAGCAAATGTCCATGGTGTTTACATAGAGCGCAAATGTCCATAGTGTTTACATGGAGAGCAAATGTACATAGTGTTTACATGGTGAGCAAATGTCCATGGTGTTTACATAGAACGCAAATGTCCATGGTGTTTACACGAAGAGCGAATGTCAATAGTGTTTACATGGAGAGCAAATGCCCATGCTGTTTACATAGAGAGCAAATGTCCATGGTGTTTACATAGAGAACATATGTTTATGGTGTTTACATGGAGAGCCAATGTCCATGATGTTTACATGGAGAGTAAATGTCCATGGTGTTTACATAGAGAGCAAATGTCCATGGGCGTTACATGTAGATACATGGAGCGCAAATGTCCATGATGTTTACATGGAGAGCAAATTTTCTTTAGTTTTTACATGGTGTGCAAATGTACATGGTGTTTACATGTAGATACATGGAGCGCAAATATCCATGGTGTATACATGGAGAGCAAATTTTCTTTAGTTTTTACATGGAGCGCAAATGTCCATAGTGTTTACATGGAGAGCAAATGTCTGTTGTGTTTACATGGAGCACAAAAAATGTCCATGGTGTTTACATGAAGAGCAAATGTCTATAGTGTGTACACGGAGAGCAAATGTCCATCGTGTTTACATGGAGAGCAAATGTCCATAGTGTTTCCATGGATAGTAATGTACATAGTGTTTACATGGATCGCAAATGTCCATAGTGTTTACATGGAGCTCAAATGTCCATGGTGTTTACATGGAGCTCAAATGTCCATGGTGTTTATACCGAGAGCAAATGTCCGTAGTGTTTACATGGGGCCAAAATAAAAAGATTGTATGTTTGCCCAAACGCGACCGACCCAAAATAAACCCGCCGACTCAAATTCTTTTTTTCGGATTTTTTTTGGGTCCGCTCCGTCATCGTAGAAAACTTAATGTTTGTCGTCTTTGCGTTTGAAAGTAACTGTGAATAAGATTAAAAGAAAGCGTATAAAAGACGCAGTTAATCGATATTCGATGTTCTCTGTTTTTATCTTCTGATTTAACGAACGTAAAGAAGTAAAACATGTGAAGTGGCACAGTTTTTTTTACGCTGTAGTTGTCTGTACTACCAAATCCTTACCTATATGCTCAATGTTAATTTCATCGTGTTATCGAATATCTGATCAGAATATTCAGGTAGATTTGTTCAAAACCATGTGCAATCGAATATTTTCAATGTTATTCTGACAGGAAATGGATCCGGAAGTTGCGAATTTACAATCTTGCAAGAAGATTTTGTTTTTACTGAATAAAAAGGAATTATTTCTTGATAAATTGTTGTCTTTAATTATAATCTTTCTTTATCATGTAAATTAGATGCCCTTTTATTCAAATAGTTCAAATTTACAAGTCTCATTAGGCAGCAACCATTTGATTTTCTGGGGGGGGCTATGGTTTTTTTTTCTGGACAAATTTTTTTTTTCGCCTGCGGTGAAAAACAATCTATTTTTTTCGCGACAAGTCGAAAACAATTTTTTTCTTTCAATTTTAGCATTACATATAGTGGCAGCTGAGGGTGAAACAAACAATTTTTTTTTCTCAGAATCAAAAACAAATTATTTTTTCCTCCAAAAACTGGAAACAAATTTTTTTTTCCAAAAAAAACAATAGCCCCCCCAGAAAATCAAATGGTTGCTGCCTTAGACAAGATCAGTACGTTGCTGTTTGGGAGAATTTGATAAAACTATAATTGTTCACAGAATCAGAAATATAATCTTAACTGAATGTTACTCCCTCTGAATAATGTATTGCAATATAAATCCCTTTTGACAAGAGAAATCTGACTTTTGACAGAAATATTTTGTTCACATGTACACGCCATATTGGATTTTTATACAAATTTGTGAAGAAGCCTCTAGAACCATGACCTAAAAATAAATAGTCTTCAGAAAACGTTAACTTTATGTAATTATATTTTATCAATAATGATTATTTTCAAAAATTTAAACTTGATTATTTAAAGAAATAAAATTATAACAAATACGTTTTTAGTTTGGAGATTCTACAGAACATGCTTTGATCTATTTATAGCCAAATTAGTTTACCTGTGTGATAATGTAAATACAAATTTGTTTTCAAAACATAAAAAAAGACACAAACTAAGGATGGTAGATGATAATTCATATAAATATTTTAGGACATTTAATCTATTTTAATAGAAATAGGATTTAAAAACTGCAAACAAATTTAATCATTACATAATCAGCTGATATTTTTTTTTACACAAACATCGTGTTGATGGAACTGTTGAAAATCACTTCATAAATCCACCAGCCCTTTCACACAGCTAGCAATTGTCAGTGTTATAAACATCTCAGGATACAAATCATATAGAAGACTAATTTATTTATAGAGGTTTTAAATTCATGGCTTTTGGTTTTCTCTACAAAGGTTTGACGGAAAAAAAAGATATACTGTTTTAAGATCTTTTAATATTTTCATGCAAATTCTGATAAAAAATTAAAAAAAAAAGAATTTGCCTACCTACCTACCCACACCCAGTCATCATGGGTCGGGTTTGGGCAAACTGAAATATTTTTAATTGTGGCCTGGCGAGTAATGAACATAGTGTTTGCATGGAGCGAAAATGCCCATTGAATTTACATGGAGCGCAAATGTCCATGGTGTTTACATGGAGAGCAAATGTCCATGGTGTTTACATAGAGAGCAAATGGCCATGTTGTTTACATGGAGAGCAAATGTCTTTGGTGTTTACATGGAGAGCAAATGTCCATATTGTTTAAACGGAGAGCAAATGTCCATGGTGTTTACATAGAGCGCAAATGTCCATAGTGTTTACATGGAGAGGAAATGTACATAGTGTTTACAGGGTGAGCAAATGTCCATGGTGTTTACATAGAACGCAAATGTCAATGGTGTTTACACGAAGAGCTAATGTCAATAATGTTTACATGGAGAGCAAATGTCCATGCTGTTTACATAGAGAGCAAATGTCCATAGTGTTTACATAGAGAACATATGTTTATGGTGTTTACATGGAGAGCCAATGCCCATGATGTTTACATGGAGAGCAAATGTCCATGGTGTTTACATAGAGAGCAAATGTCCATGGGGGTTACATGTAGATACATGGAGCGCAAATGTCCATGGTGTTTACATGGAGAGCAAATTTTCTTTAGTTTTTACATGGAGCGCAAATGTCCATGGTGTTTACATGGAGAGCAAATTGTCTTTAGTTTTTACATGGAGCGCAAATGTCCATAGTGTTTACATGGAGAGCAAATGTCTGTAGTGTTTACATGAAGAGCAAATGTCTATAGTGTGTACACGGAGAGCAAATGTCCATCGTGTTTACATGGAGAGCAAATGTCCATAGTGATTCCATGGAGAGTAATGTACATAGTGTTTACATGGATCGCAAATGTCCATAGTGTTTAGATGGAGAGTAATGTACATACTGTTTGCATGGAGCGCAAATGTCCATAGTGTTTACATAGAGCGCAAATGTCCATAATGTTTACATGGAGAGCAAATGTCCATAGTGTTTACACGGAGAGCAAATGTCCATGGTGTTGACATGGAGCGCAAATGTCCATGGTGTTTACATGGAGAGCAAATGTCCATGGTGTTTACATAGTGAGCAAATGTCCATGTTGTTTACATGGAGAGCAAATGTCTATGATGTTTACATGGAGAGCAAATGTCCATAGTGTTTAAACGGAGAGCAAATGTCCATGGTGTTTACATAGAGCGCAAATGTCCATAGTGTTTACATGGAGAGCAAATGTACATAGTGTTTACATGGTGAGCAAATGTCCATGGTGTTTACATAGAACGCAAATGTCCATGGTGTTTACATAGAACGCAAATGTCCATGGTGTTTACACGAAGAGCGAATGTCAATAGTGTTTACATGGAGAGCAAATGCCCATGCTGTTTACATAGAGAGCAAATGTCCATGGTGTTTACATAGAGAACATATGTTTATGGTGTTTACATGGAGAGCCGATGTCCATGATGTTTACATGGAGAGCAAATGTCCATGGTGTTTACATAGAGAGCAAATGTCCATGGGGGTTACATGTAGATACATGGAGCGCAAATGTCCATAGTGTTTACATGGAGAGCAAATTTTCTTTAGTTTTTACATGGTGTGCAAATGTACATGGTGTTTACAATGTCCATGGTGTTTACTTAGAGAGCAAATGTCCATGGGGGTTACATGTAGATACATGGAGCGCAAATGTCCATGGTGTTTACATGGAGAGCAAATTTTCTTTAGTTTTTACATGGTGTGCAAATGTACATGGTGTTTACATGTAGATACATGGAGCGCAAATGTCCATGGTGTTTACATGGAGAGCAAATTTTCTTTAGTTTTTACATGGAGCGCAAATGTCCATAGTGTTTACATGGAGAGCAAATGTCTGTAATGTTTACATGGAGCACAAATAATGTCCATGGTGTTTACATGAAGAGCAAATGTCTATAGTGTGTACACGGAGAGCAAATGTCCATCGTGTTTACATGGAGAGCAAATGTCCATAGTGTTTCCATGGAGAGTAATGTACATAGTGTTTACATGGATCGCAAATGTCCATAGTGTTTGGATGGAGAGTAATGTACATACTGTTTGCATGGAGCGCAAATGTCCATAGTGTTTACATGGAACGCAAATGTCCATAGTATTTACACGGAGAGCAAATGTCCATGGTGTTAACATGGAGCGCAAATGTCCATGGTGTTTACGAGAGCAAATGTCCATGGTGTTTACATGGAGAGCAAGTGTCCATGGTGTTTACATGGAGATCAAATGTCCATGGTGTTTACATAGAGAGCAAATGTCCATGTTGTTTACATGGAGAGCAAATGTCCATAGTGTTTAAACGGAGAGCAAATGTCCATGGTGTTTACATAGAGCGCAAATGTCCATAGTGTTTACATGGAGAGCAAATGTACATAGTGTTTACATGGTGAGCAAATGTCCATGGTGTTTTATAGAGCGCAAATGTCCATGGTGTTACCATTGAGAGCAAATGTCCATGGTGTTTACATGGAGAGCAATTGCCCATTGTATGTACATGGAGCGTACATGTCCATAGTGTTTGCATGGAGAATAAATGTCCATAGTGTTTGCTTGGAGAGCAAATGTCCATGGTGTTTATATGGAGAGCAAATGTCCATGGTGTTTACATTGAGCGCAAATGTCCAAAGTGTTTACGTGGAGAGCAAATGCATCGAGAGCAAATATCTTTAGTGTTTGCATGGGGCGCAAATGTCCATAGTGTTTGCATGAAGCATACACGTTAATAACTTAATAGAGTTTGCATGGAGAGCAAATATCCTCAGTGTTTGCATGGGGCGCAAATGTCCATAGTGTTTACATGGAGAGCAAATGTCCATAGTGTTTACTTGGAGAGCAAATGTCCATGGTGTTTACATTAAGAGCAAATGTCTATGGTGTTTACATAGAGAGCAAATGTCCAGTGTTTACAAGAAGAGCAAATGTCCATGGTGTTTACATTGAGCGCAAATGTCCATAGTGTTTACATGAGGCGCAAATGTCCATATTGTTTGCATGGAGAGCAAATTTCCATGGTGTTTACATGGAGCGCAAATGTCCATGGTGTTTACGAGAGCAAATGTCCATGGTGTTTACATGGAGAGCAAATGTCCATAGTGTTTAAACGGAGAGCAAATGTCCATGGTGTTTACATAGAGCGCAAATGTCCATAGTGTTTACATGGAGAGCAAATGTCCATAGTGTTTACATGGTGAGAAAATGTCTATGGTGTTTTATAGAGCGCAAATGTCCATGGTGTTACCATTGAGAGCAAATGTCCATGGTGTTTACATGGAGAGAAATTGCCCATTGTATGTACATGGAGCGTACATGTCCATAGTGTTTGCATGGAGAATAAATGTCCATAGTGTTTGCTTGGAGAGCTAATGTCCATAATGTATGCATAGAGCGAAAATGTCCATAGTGTTTGCATGGAGAATAAATGTCCATAGTGTTTGCTTGGAGAGCAAATGTCCATAGTGTTTATATGGAGAGCAAATGTCCAGTGTTTAGCTCAGTTCTCTGTGGGATTCAAGCAGGAAATTAGTTATCTTTGTAATTTAATTATGAACCTAATTGTCTTTGTGATAAAAAAAAAAAAAAGGGAACTTATATTTCTCTGTGCGACTCAAACAGGAATACAATTTTCTTTGTGATTCAAACAGGGACGTAGTTCACTTTGTGATTCAAACAGTTACTTAGTTCTGTTTGTGATTCAAACAGGAACAGTTCTCTTTTTGATTCAATTAGGAACGTAGTTCTCTTTGTGATTCAAACAGGAACTTAGTTCTCTTTGTGATTCAATTAGGAACCTAATTTTCTTTGTGATAAAAAGGAACTTATAGTTCTATGTGCGACTCAAACAGGAATCTAGTTCTCTTTGTGATTCAATTAGGAACCTAGTTCTCTTTGAGATTTAAAAAAGACAAGTTTTCTGTGTGATTTAAACAGGAACCTAATCCTCTTTGTGATTCAATTAGGAACCTAGCTATCTTTGTGATTCAAACAGGAACATAGTTCTCTTTTGAATTCGATTAGGAACCTTGTTCTCTTTGTGATTTAAACAGGAACCAAATTATCTTTGTGATTCAAAGCGAACATAGTTATCTCTAAGATTCATGCAGAAACGTAGTAATCTTTGTGATTCAAACAGGAACCTAGTTATCTTTGATTTAAAAGAAACTTATAGTTCTATGTGTTATTGAAACAAGAACCTAGTTCTCTTTGTGATTCATTTAGGAACCTAGCTATCTTTGAGATTCAAACAAGAACTTCGTTCTCTTTTTGATTAAAACAGTTACCTAGTTCTCTCTGTGATTCAATTAGGAAAATAATTCTCTTTGTGATTTAAAAAGTAACTTATAGTTTTTTGTGTGATTCAAAAAGGGACCTAGTCCTCTTTTTGATACAATAAGGAACCTAATTCTCTTTGTGATTCAAACAGGGACCTAGTCCTCTTTGTGATACAATAAGGAACCTAATTCTCTTTGTGATTCAAACAGGAACCTAGTTCTCTCTTTGTGATTCAATTAGGAACCTAGCTATATTTGAGATTCAAACAAGAACTTCGTTCTCTTTTTGATTAAAACAGTTACCTAGTTCTCTCTGTGATTCAATTAGGAAAATAATTCTGTTTGTGATTTAAAAAGTAACTTATACTTTTTTGTGTGATTCAAACAGGGACCTAGTCCAGTAGTAAGCACTTCGGTGTTGACATGAATATCAATTATATGGTCATTTTTATAAATTTTCTGTTTAAAAAACTTTGAATTTTTCGAAAAACTAAGGATTTTCTTACCCCAGGAGTAGATAACCTTAGCCGTATTTGGCACAACTTTTTGGAATTTTGGATCCTCAATGCTCTTCAACTTTGTATTTATTCGGCTTTTTAACTATTTTGATCTGAGCGTCACTGATGAGTCTTATGTAGACGAAACGCGCGTCTGGCGTATAAAATTATAATCCTGGTACTTTTGATAACTATTTGATACAATAAGGAACCTTATTCTCTTTGTGATTCAAACAGGAACCTAGTACTCTTTTTGATTCGATTAGGAACCAGTTACCTAGTTCATTTTGTGATTTAAACCGTAACTTAATTCTCTTTGTGATTTAAACAGGAACCTTATTCTCTATTTATTCAAACAGGAACAAGTTATCTCTGTGATTCATGCAGCAACGTACTTCTCTTTCTGATTCAAACAGGAACCTAGTTCTATGTGTAATTCAATTAGGAACCTAGTTCTCTTTGTGATTTGAAAAGAAACTTATAGTTATGTGTGATTGTGATTCAATTAAGAACCTAGTTCTCTTTTTGAATCAATGAGGAACCTAGTTCTCTTTGTGATTTAAACATGAACTTAGTTCTCTGTATGATTCCAACAGGAACCTATTTCTTTATGTGATTCAAACAGAAACAGTTCTCTTTGTGATGCAAACAGGAACCTAATTATCTTTGTGATTCAAACAGGAACCTAGTTCTCTATGTGATTCAAACCAGAACCTAGTT
The DNA here is from genome assembly GCA_037788925.1 of Mytilus galloprovincialis. Taxonomy (NCBI): domain Eukaryota; kingdom Metazoa; phylum Mollusca; class Bivalvia; order Mytilida; family Mytilidae; genus Mytilus; species Mytilus galloprovincialis. Next base: position 16,653,720 of record CM075339.1, read on the forward strand.
CTATGTGCGTTTTTTACATTAACCTGTGATTAAATAGGAACTTAGTCTCTTTTTGTGATTAGATATGAAACTAGTATTATTTTGTGATTAAATAGGAACCTGTGTTATTTTGTGATTAGATATGAACCAAGTCCCTTTTTGTGATTAAATAGGAACCTAGTGTCTTTCTGATTAAGGGAGCTACCATTTGATTTTTATGGGGGAGGGGGCTAGGATGAAAAATTTTGTCCTGCATTTTTTTTTAGCTGTAATCTCTGTCCTGCCTTTTTATTTTTCACTCTGTTCGGTCCTGCCTTTTTTTTTTTAGTTTATCTTGACTTTTTTTTACCTAAATTGTCGTCCTGACTTTTTTTTTTGCAAGTGTCTCATCCTGCCTTTTTTTTTACTCAAAACTCCTGTCCTGCCTATTTTTTTCAAATTTCATCCTAGCTCCCCCATAAAAATCAAATGGTAGCTCCCTAAATAGAGACCTAGTCTCGTTGTTATTGATGGGCATCAACAGACTCCCTTTGTTACAAAGACAGGGTAATTTTCTGTCTACTCTTGTGATAAAGATCAGATCTAACAGTTGGAGTATGTGATGATGACAAGATTTTACAAACAAACTTTGGAATTCAGAATCAGCAGGCAAACTTCACGATTAAGACAGAAACCAACTCGTATTTCGTTATTATCAAGTCCCCCTTTGATTCAAGCATGGTCGTGTACTCGACTTTAGACAAGAACCCAAAAACTTATCTGTGAGATTACTTTGTTGAAGGGTTGTGAAACTTAAGGAGGCTCACGGGTACAAAAATTTCGGCAAAAAAATTAAACATTTGTGTTTTCATTACAAATTTTATTTATTACCCTATTAGTTATTACTTTATGATATGGTACAAAAATCAACCAAAACAATCGATTCAGTTTGGCCCCAGATGACTTTTAAAATGGTTGTATCATTGAAAAAGCTCCAAATTATCTCCCTTTGGTACAATAATGCCAATTTTTGGCATTAAAATTGAAATATCTTCTTTAACTCATCGGTGACCTATATTTTTTAGTATTGTTTTCAAATAAGCTTTACATAAACTAAATAACTGTAAAATTTTAACGATTTCTGTAATTATGTTCTTTTTTATTTCTCCTGTTAGTTCAACAGAAAAAACGTATGCTTCTTTAGTAGGCAGATTGTGGGCTTAAATGAACGGTGACCACATTTTTTTATTTCATTTTTCAATGAAGTATATCATAAAGTTCATTTATGAAAAAATATAGAGAAATCCTAAATAAGGAAAAAAATTGATTTAGACCCGCAAGCCCCCTTAAGAGATCTCAATCATGCTGATCATTTTTAAACATTAACCAAGCTCCTATTGTCCAATGATATATTGAATTTACCATAAAAAGGAATGTGCATGTATTTTCAATTGCACAAGAAACTGTGTAAGCTGAAAGAATGCAAGACATTAAACATATATAGAATTAATGAAAGAATGCAAGTCATTAAATTTAAATGGAATGAAAAACTAATACAAATTCCTTAATATTCTTTTATTTTTGTCATTTAAATAAACCAAAATAGTACCAAATGCTGACTGGCTAAATATCACTAGGTTTTCAGGCTTTTAGTATTCAGAACGAGGCTTTAAAACTGGGTCATTATTTCCAGAAAATGATAATGAATTGAAAAATAAAAGTGTTTGTTAGTTAAAGATGACATGGTATAAGTTGATTCATTTATTTTCACGGGTACCAATTTTCGTGGATTCAGAAAACATTGCATTTTCATGGATATCTAATTTCGTGATTTTGCCAAAATCTGCATACACGCCTATAGAACAGTTGTATTGACATTTGAATTCGTGGTTCATCTTTACCTATGAAATCCACAAAAATTGATATCCCATATGAATTATAATAAATTCCCAGTATGTTCTATGAATAACAAAGATGTAGGTTCATTATTACTGGAAAACAAATCCTTGTTTCATGATAAAATATTGCAGTCTGAAAACCTAGCTATATAATTTAATTACAAACTTATTTAGTGATTATATGAAATGAAGATAAAAATATAATAGTAATAACAGTTATTTACAGTTATGAAAATCTATCTTGGTTTTCTTGAAAATATATAATAAAAAACATGTTTGAATATGATGGGTAGCTGTCATCCAAAGAAAATTCTCAAAAGCGAACTATCCTAAATAAAATACATACTTCTAACAAGAATGTGTCCCCAGTACACGGATGCCCCATCCGCACTATCATTTTCTATGTTCAGTGGACCGTGAAAATGGGGTTAAATCTCTAATTTGGAATTTAAATTAGAAAGATCATATCATACAGAACATATGTACTAAGTTTCAAGTTGATTAGACTTCAACTTCATCAAAAACTACCTCGACCAAAAACTTTAACCTGAAGCGGGACAGACGGACGAACGGACGGACGAACGAACGGACGAACGAACGGACAGACGAACGGACGCACAGACCAGAAAACATAATGCCCATAAATGGGGCATAAAAATCAATATGGTTCAATATTTTGGAAGGGAGGGGGACTTGTTGGAGAAACAATTTTCTCCCAATATTACTGTACATTTACTTGAATTTTATTGTATCATAATGAAAGGTTCGTCCTTTTCATCTACAGAGAATGTTCTCTTCAGTTATAAAATTGGAGGAAATGTACCTCTAATGATGTAACAGCATACTGTAAATTCAGAAATTATTGTGTGCATTTATTGACATGATTTCTGCGATTTTGTCATTCTAGGCTAAAATGCAATTTTAATTTTAGTGATAGTGAGAAAAATCCTTTTAACCCCTTCCTCCATAGTGACCCTTATGACACCTGTATAGTACCTCAGTTGAAACGCTTTGACTACAAAGTGTCTGCTTTAAGGTGGTATGGGAGTCTAAAATAAAAATGATAGAATTTGTTCATACTTTGCCAAAACGTTGTATCTATTGATACATGTTGAAAAATATAATAAAAATGATAGGTCACCGCGCATTTTCTCAAGCTACAGGACGGGACAAAATGACACATTTTGTATGGATTATACAGGAAAAAACACCATTTTGTGATTAGAAACTAAACAAAATGATAGAATTGTTAAATACTTCAGGAAAAGATAGCTTTCAGACACTGCTTTGAGAATATCAAAAGAAAAGATAGGGTCACCGTACATTTTTTCCTAAAATACAAAATAGGAAAATTCCATACAGAATCCTTCAGAAAATGCACTTTTTAGAGTTACCTCCCCTTAAAATGCCAATTTAAGAAAAAAATGAAAACAACCAAAAATAATTAACATTTGCAAAAATATCAATATTTAGAAGTTATATTCTTATAAATTGGTACTTTTAAATGAAAATGTACATTAAACATCTGCATTCCTGCATCAAATTTTGCTAACTTGATGGAAAATCTGGACCTTTGATTCTCTGTTTTTTACAATCCAAGATGGAGGAAGACACCCATACCACCTTAAGACTTAATAAAATTTGTATTCAATATAAAAAGGATATTCATAGGAATATCTGAATTGAATTTGTTTGATGAAATATTTGTTTTCGCAAGTTGTTTATACTTTAAAGCATATTTTCAGCATAATTTATTGAAAAATCCATTGCGAATCAAGTATGCAAAAAAAAAAAATCAATGGAGGAAAGGGTTAATTCATATGGAAAATTTCAAAATGAAAAGTTTAAGTTATTACGATTATAACCATGTCGCATTTTTCTCAATTTTTAAAACATCCTAATAATTTCTGAATTTACAGTATATACTTATAATTGTTTGTGTAACATTTTTGATTGCACAAGCTTTCAGGTACAATATTATTCACTATTTTTTAGTGCAAGAAGACTATAAAAGAACAATGACTTCTGCACTCCAAACAAAATAAATTCAAAATTGACATAGGTTCTAATGGTTCAATTTTTACATATATAAATTACATATCCTTGCATTGGTTAAAAAAGCATATTTCCTATTCATGAAATAATAATAATTGAAATAATTACATAATTTTAAAAGAATCTTTCCTAGCATCTCAAGTAGTTAAATCAAACATAAAGAGAGAGTCTGCGCCATTAGCAATGAGTGCAATTTCCCAAGACAAGTTAATTTTTATTTGAAACTAGTAAGTTTATGCAAAACTTTGCACAGCAATCTAAGAACAAGAATGTGTCCTCAGTACACGAATGCCCCACTCACACTATCATTTTCTATGTTCAGTGGACCGTAAAATTGGGATAAAATCTCTAATTTGGCATTAAAATTAGAAAGATCATATCATAGGGAACATGTGTACCAAGTTTGAGGTCAATTGGACTTCAACTTCATCAAAAACTACCTCGACCAAAAACTTTAACCTGAAGCGGGACAGACGGACGAACGAACGGACGAACAGACGAACAGACGGACGGACGAACGGACGCACAGACCAGAAAACATAATGCCCCTCTACAATCGTAGGTGGGGCATAAAAATATGTTGGAACATTTTACTTTGAACAGGACGCCAGAAAAGATTTTGGTGTACAGACTTTAAATGCATGGCATTTTGTTATTACATAAGCATCATTATACATGTTATATATGATCCAGATAACAATGAATAAGAATAAATATAACTAAATTTTATGTTTTATAAGGCCAAATATAATTGTATGTGTGGTTCCTGTCACATATAAAACTAGAGACACCAAGGAGCCTGTGTGTCTCTCACCTGATATCTTTATTTACAATTGATGCATGAAATAATGCATCCCTTATACTTTTGCTTTAGTTTTAGAGCACATTGGGCCAGGTGAGCTAAAAATGTAAGGGTAGGTAGCTAGGTCATGTAGGTAAAAATAGATTTTTTATTTTATTTCCTGTTTTGGTGTATTTTTTTACAATGAGTATATCATTGTCTATGAGAGCTGCAGTCCGACTTTCACAGTGCTTAATGAAAAATAACAAAAACATCTTAAGGGTAGGCTATTATTAAGACTAAAAAGTAGGGTATTGGAACCACACATATGTTTATTTGGCCTAATATACATACATGATACATACATTGATTGTTTCAAAAACATTTCATGAAGATTAACATAATTCATAATGTATATTTGTTATATATCATAAACACATTCACAATTGTTGATTTAATGAAGTTGAATTATTCACTTGCAAGTTAACAATTCATCAGAAATGTTTCTTAACTTATTACGCTACTTGACTTTCATAAATGATTGAAAAAATAACATATTTTAATTCTCTGATCTGACCTATCTATAAGCTATAACCTCTGCAATACAAAACAATAGCATGTTTATGACAGTTAAAATAGGTCTATCTGTAGCTTTTAATTGCCTTTCCTCAAATGACTAAATATCTAACAACAAAACTAACAATGTCAACAAAGAAATGGACCCTAGTTATAGGTAAAACAAAGTAATAAAACAAATACATTACACTATACATCAAATCTGAAACCATTATCAACCTACAGTAAGTTCATAGAGGTCATGTCCATTGTACTGGTCTATTATATTTTGTTTTTGTTAACTTAGCTCACATGCTGGTGGTTCCCAAAAAGAAAAAAGAAATTGCTTCTCCGAGCATAGCTGGATACGACCGCAATACTACCCTTCTTTAGAAGTAGCCTAGTCCTATAGATCTGTCTGACTAGTCTACTCTTATAGGAGGGTAGTTTATCTAACCTAATAATGACTGCCTGGTTCAGTTATCAAGCAAGCTAATCATATAACCAAAGATAGTACCTTTACCTACACATTCAATGCAATTGGCTGTAATGTGAATAATGCAAATGCATGAAGATCTCATTAATAACTTGAATTCGGATATCTGAAACTTATATCAGCTGTATGCAGATTTTTCTGAAATAGCAATTATTAATTTCCCATTTTAGTCCTTTCTTTAAAAGTCATTATAATAAAAGCACACATTTTTTTCATAACAGGACTGTACATACCACCACCTCACTGAAGCAAGGCAATCAATCAAAAACTTAATTCCTATTTGTAAATGGTAACATAGGTTAAATATAAAATTTAAGAACCTTAGTGAGCACGCTCACATACCCCACGTCCCCACATTGTCATTGGAGAAATTAAATAAGTATAAGAAAAAAAAATTATATAAGAAAAAATATTGAATAATAATTTCCTGTCAATATACATAGTATGTCCTTATTATCTACAAAATTTCATGAAATTCTGTTGTGTGTTTTCAGAGGAGTTGAGATGAAAAACTGTTGCAGAAGTACATTGAAGCAAATAAGTTCAAAGGGGCATTACTCCTAGAAAAAAAATTGAACCGTAATTTCCTATTGATATGCACATCTACATAGTATGTCCTTATTATCTACAAAGTTTCATGAAATTCTGTTGTGTGGTTTGAGAGGAGTTGCGATGACAAACTGTTGCAATAGTACATTAAAGTAAATAAGTTCAAAGGGGCGTAACTCCTAGAAAAAAAATTGAATCGCAATTTCCCGTCGATATGCACAACTACATAGTATGTCCTTATTATCTGAAAAGGTTTCGTGAAATTCTGTTGTGTGGTTTGAGAGGAGTTGCGATGACAAACTGTTGCAGTAGTACATTAAAGTAAATAAGTTCAAAGGGGCGCAACTCCTAGAAAAAAAATTGAATCGCAATTTCCCGTCGATATGCACAACTACATAGTATGTCCTTATTATCTGAAAAGGTTTCGTGAAATTCTGTTGTGTGGTTTGAGAGGAGTTGCGATGACAAGAAACAGGACTGACGGACGGACGGACGGGTCAAAAACATTATACCCTGCGCAACTTCGTTGCGTGGGGTATAATAATACACCCCCAAAAAAATTACAATTGAAATAATAAGGCAATTCTTTTTACAAGATGATAAAAAAGAAGAAGAAAATCCATATATAAAATGTCAAGGATTATAAATAATTCAGCAAGCAGGATCAAACAATGTATTCAAGCTAGGTTACAAGTTATAAAATAAATGGGTGATGGTCAAAAACCTAATTTACAATGTAACTGACAACATATATATGTTGATTAAAATTATTATAGTGAAGCTGAAAGGTAGGGAAAAAGTGGGGGAATGGGGAACCTCAATGTACAATGATACTGATTATTTATATGTCAGGAAAAGGAAATGGGATGTAAAAACTTCAATATACAATGTGATTAAGTATAACAGATTTAGGGGGGGGGGGGGGGGGGCTTTTCTGGGAAACATTTGGTTGATTATATAGGGAATCACTGAAACATGACTGGAGTGGTCCCCACTTATGAAAATTTCTGGGTCAGCCACTGACTACCACATTATCAGGCCATTCATTGGGAGGGGGGAGGTACTTTTACCCTCCTATACATGTATATGCTATTGACAAATACTACCTAAATTTGGGAATTTTTTTAATAAGATACTCATGGAAAAAAATAAAAAGTACCACATACAAACAGGAATAAAAAACAGTCAAGATTATCATACTTCTGTAAGGGCCATAACTTGATTTAGAAAATAACTCACTTCACATGACATCAATAAAAGGATTGGAGACTTATGTCATGCATAAATTAGTCAGACATTTTCACCTTACAATTACTCCATACACCAAATATAGTGGACCCCTTGCTTATGGGGACAATTCTTAAAGATTAAATTTAAGTTTAGTATTCTATAAAGGATCAATAATATCAATCTAAGTTGAACATTTACAAATCTGACAGGCCCGTAGCCCAGAATTTCCAAGTTGAGGGTTCGATACAATCGTACGCAACATTTAACAATTACAATTCAAACAAAACATTGACTATATCAGTGCTTGTTTGTTTTCACGGGGGAATCAGTTTGAACCCCCTAAGGCTATGAGTGTGTTGCAGTATATTACTTTCTTTTCATCACTGTTTAAACAAGAATGTGTCCATAGTACACTGGTATCATGCCCCATCATTTTCTATGTTAAGCCGACCGTGAAATTGGTGTCAAAACTTTAATTTGGCCTTCAAATTAGAAATATCATATAGGGAATATTTGGTATTAGTTTCAAGTTGATTGGACTTCAACTACCGTGACCAAATTTTTGGGACAGATGGCTGAACGGACACACAGACCAGAAAACAAGATGCCTCTCTTCTATCTTAGGTGGGGCAAAATAAAAAGTAATTAAAATTAACAAAGGAGTAGATTCAGTAAGACCCCTTTTTTTCTGGACCTTTATCCATATCTAATATTGACATGACTGCAATGAAAAAAAATCATGAACTACATTTCATCAAAACTGCATGTCTGAGTGGATTCTGTTTTTGAAACAGTCACATTGCTAAACAAATTTTTTTATCTTTCTAATTTCAACAGCTTATATTTTAAAACATAGTACTTGCAGCAACTAATTTCTAATAATTTTCTTGACATTTTTTAGTAAGGGAAAATCAAATCTTACATATTCTCAACTATTTCTCCTTTTCATAAAAGAGATTAAAAAAATAATAATTAATCGATTGCAAAAATGAGTTGGGTTAACTGCTTTTCTTCTGTTTAGATATAAAAGTACATGTAATTAGTCTGAATCGCCACCAGAGGATGATGAAGTGCTGGACTTAGACTTTGAGTTCAAAGCTTTAAACTTGCTTTTCTTTGGTGAAGCCTGAAAAAAAAAATTACATATTAAGTTATTTTTATAGAAATTTAAAAATACAGTGTAAATGTGTTATCAGACACACTGGGGGTTCCAAATTTTGTTTTTTATTAAGCAGAGTGTCAGAATACTCTGGTTTATCCTGCAAGAAAAGGCATATTTTGGAACCATGTGTTGGTTAAAGCAGGATGTTGGAATTATTTGATGTCGTATTTGGCAGGTTACACTGTTTTATCTATTAGGTATGTCAATTGAAATATTTAGAGAATTTGTTTATATATATAAATACAAATATATATTTTCATCTTAAAGTTCATCATTGTAAGGGTTATGAATCTTTGTAATCTTTGTATGGACAAATGTATTATTAATCTGTAAATGATAAATGAAAGGCATTCAAACTCACAAGATGAAGTAAACTGACAATATAAGAAAAAGACCTAAAGACAAACAGCAGTACACAAAACACAACATAGAAAACTAGACATGAATCCCACCAAACACTTTGGTGATCTCAGGTGCTCTAGACCTTGAAGGGTAAGCAGATCCTGCTTCACACGTGGAACTGTACAAGAAAATATGTTCAAGGTATGATTATGTTTTTATAATTATATGAGAATCCATAATTTTGATTGGCTGACAACAAATGTGAGGAACTCCATTATCATATTTTATTTCTGTATAGAACACAACAGCTATGAATAAAATTGAGAATTGGACAAAAATCCGACCAAATAGCAGAAGGCCACCAATGAGTCTTCAATACAGCAAGGCAATCATGCATGTGGAGGCATGCTTCAGCTGGTCCCTAAACAGAAGTGTGTACTTGTTGAGTGATAATGGATGTCAGCTATGAATGCACCAGCTACCTGAGACAAGGTAAAACCAAAGCATAGTAAAAGCACCCCCCTTTTCAGGATCCACCTATGGATGTAACACACACACACATCATGTTGTAAACTATGTGTAGATTACCGTTTCTGTTTTCTCCGTTTCACTTCCAGAATCAGAATCACTATCTACCATCCCCTTGGTAAATGGGTTGGCCCTCAAGATAACCTACAACACACGAAATTATCCTTCAGTCAAATACTGTAAAATCAGAAATTATTGTGATGTTTTATCATTGCGACAAATCCGACAGGGTTATCATGGTTATAATCGTAATAAATTAAACTAGCATTTAGAAATTTGTTATATGAATTTTAAAAGGATTTTCTTAATATTGCAATAATTTAAATTGTAATTTAGTCCAAAATGACTAAATTGATTTCTGAATTTACGATATATATGCAAAGGCCAAAACAAAAACAATGAAAAATAGTATGATTATTGTTAAATGCTGAAGAAAATAGGGTAGGTAGCTATAGGGAGGAACTTTTTTTCATGTTTTAATATATTTTTTTAAATTGAGTGTATAGGAGCAACATTGCGACTTGAACAGTGCTTAATAAAAAATAATGGTAAAAGAATAGGGGCTAAAAATTAGGGTAGGTAGGGGTACGGTGAACACACATACTTCTTCGCTAGCCAAAAAGTAACGTTGTATTAAATTATTAAATATCAAGTCTCTCCAGCCTAATATATTAAAATTAAATATTTGTTTATGCATATATCATGAATATATATATATAGCAAGTGAAATTCAAATTTTACTCTTTTTTAAAAGAAAAATTTAATTACACCTTCCTTAACTTTATGATGATTCAGTATTATGTATTTAAGGATTGACTTACATTTTTTCTGTCTATGAAGAAATAACATAAAAAATGTGGTGCACATTAAATAACCCACGTTGCACCACATTTTTTATGTTATTTCAAATAGACAGATAAAATATTACAGTTACAAAATGTATTTCTTCTAATTTAATTCTAAATTCCATTTTAAATCAGAGTAAACCATGAAAAAACTTTGATGACGTCACAGTCACATGACTTAATTAAGTCTATAAACGGATAAAGATAACCACGTCAGAAGATGTGTTACATCCAAAATTAAATTATTGTTGTATAACCGGGTACAATTTCCCACATAGGATAATGTTAAGTGAGTGTGTATTATTCTTTGCTTGAGTGATTGTTTTTAATGCCACTTTCAGCACTATCATGACTATAGACTTAATTGTGGCTGGTTTCTATCTCATTGATCAACACTAATCTTTTTATCATTGAATAAAAAAAAAATGAATACCATTTTCAATACATTTAAAACTTTTTTTAGAAACATGCACGTCTACAGTAAAATACATTTTCTTCATTTCATTCATGAAGACATCAGGGAAAGTAGCTTTACTTTCGGACTAGTAAAATTTACAATTTCAAATTTGAAAGGAAAAAAAGTGGTCACAGCAAAAACTTCCACAACCCTGTTTGAATTCCCTAAAAATTTCTTTTTATCTCACCTTCTTAGATTTTTGTTGCATTGATGATGATGGAGTCACTGTAGTATTAGGATTCTTTTTTACTCTGCTTTTAGTTTCTTTTTCTTCATCTGAGTCCGAGGATGATGATGAGGAGGAAGAAGATGAACTAGATTTTTTTTGTTCAATTTTTTCAGTTTTTTTAGCCGGTGTTGCCTTTTTAGGACTTGCCTTTTTGGGACTTGCCTTCTTAGGACTGGACTTTTTCACCGTGGTATTAGCTGTACTTTCCATTTCAGATGAGCTAGATGAATCTGAATCTTTCTCAGTGGCTGTGACTTTTTTAACACTTGATTTATTTTGTTTACTTATTGCTTTCCCTGAATCTGACTGTGAGGAACTACTAGATTCCTTGGCTTTCTTGTCCTGCTTTGACATTTTCTTACTCAGCTTTTTCACTTCTGCTACGGGTTTGACTAATTTATTGGTTGTATCTTCTGAGTCTGAATCTGATGAACTACTCGAGTCTTCTGACTTTTTCGTTTTTTTTAATTTTTTATCGGACTGTTTGACTGTTGAGGATGGTGACTTCTTTGTTTTCGTAGTTGCCTCTTCCGAGTCAGACTCGGATGATGAAGAATCTGTACTATCTTTTTTAACTTTTTTCACCGGTGATGGAGCAACTTTTTTCTTTTTAGACTGTGGTGTATTTTTTCCATGTTCTTCACTACTTTCTAACGGCCTTTTCAATTTTTTCTTGGGTGTGATAATCTTTAAACTTTCAATAGTGGATTTGACCTTCAATAGAAATATAATTACAATTTAATAAACTCAATATTCCAAAAGTTTTAAAAACTTATAATATTCAACAAATGACTGAAAAAATATAAATTCACATAGGCATACAGTAGCTGTTGTGAATGGTTGCTGTCTATATATATACTTTGGATTTATTTATTTTCGTGGGTACCAATTTTCGTGGATTAAGATAAACTTGCATTTTCCTGGATATTGTAATTTCATGGTTTTCCAAAAGTCTGCATTTAATCATACAGCAAATTTGAAATTCGTTGAACATTTAAATTTGTGGTTTCCATGTTCACACAAAATCCAGGAAAATTGGTATCCAAGGAATAATAATGAATCCACAGTATATATTATTTGGTTTGTCATAAGTCAGACTAAATGTTTTGTTCCAATAATTTCACATAGTCATACCAGGGCTTTATGTAGTTCCATATAAAGTAAAAGTTCTGCTCATTATAGAAGGCCTTGAATTTCTGCTCTTCAACTTTGTATTTTATTTGTACTTTTCAATCTTTTTGTGTCACTGATGAGTTTTATTCCAGAACAAGAATGTGTCCAAAGTATATGGATGCCCCACTTGCATTTTTGTCTGTCATTTGAAGACATAACCATATATTCTTATAAATAATTTGATTCAAGACAGTTTTCAGAATATTGTAGCTTATACCTTTTCTTTTAACTTGCTTGCTGGCTGCAGTTTATCTGATAGTTTTGAGCTATGAATTGGTGTACTGGTACTAAGAAATTCATACTTGTCTGAGAGCTCCTCATCATCGTCCTCATCTTCACCTGGGTCGGATTTTACATCTCTGAGCTTATTCTAAAAATAAATCAACAAAAACATATAAAACCTTGCCTACTGAATCATAAGATAGATGTTAAGGGATTGAAGTTGAGATTTTGGTAATGGTATATAAGTTAGAGTGAAAAAGTTAAATCTAATGTTTAAAGTACTTTCTTTACAAATTCAGATTTTTTTTTAAATCAAAAAGCAGCTTTTTCAAATATTTTACATAAGAATTACAAGAAATTTGATCAAAGCTTATGTATAAATGTGTTTGTCAGAAAATAACAGAAACCAGATGCTCCGCAGGGCGTAGCTTTATACGACCGCAGAGGTTGAACCCTGAACGGTTAGGGCAAGTATGGACACAACATTCAAGCTGGATTCAGCTCTAAATTTGGATTGTGATTAAATAGTTGACACAGCATAGGTTTCTGACACAGAATGAATGTGTTCTAATGAACTTAAAATTTTTGTTTCTCTTAGAGCAATTCACTATGCTGTTGAATATTAATCCTCTCAAAAAAATGTTTGAAGAAATTTTCTTTTTTATTTATGAAATTTCAAATGAGAAAAATTGAACCCAATTTTTTTAATCACATCCCCCTTTCCCTTATTCCAAAACTAATCTCAATTAAAATTTCTAATGGAGTTTGCAACAATAACTACTCATTTAAATACATCATAAAATATTAAGATGTAAAAAAACTGCTTGTTATCACTGAATGGTAAAGATTATTTTAATTTATCAGTTGGTAGTAAAAAGTGAATATACATTGTATATTGTATATAACAAAGATTTAAGTTGATTCTGGACAAAGAAAGATAACTCCAATTAAAAAAAAATCTTGCTATTGCACAATATTTTGCAATTAGATATTTCTTGCTTATTATTCTGGACAAAGAAAGATAACTCTAATTAAAAAAAAATTTGATATTTCACAATATTGTGCAATTAGATATTTCTTGTCATTGCGCAATACTGTGCAATTGAAAAGACTTGCTATTGCACAATACTTAATATAATAATTTTAGATCCTGATTTGGACCAACTTGAAAACTGGGCCCATAATAAAAAATCTAAGTACATTTTTGGATTCAGCATATCAAAGAACTTCAAGATTTCAATTTTTGTTAAAATCAGACTAAGTTTAATTTTGGACCCTTTGGACTTTAGTGTAGACCAATTTGAAAACAGGACCAAAAATGAAGAATCTACATACACAGTTAGATTTGGTATATCAAAGAACCCCATTTATTCAATTTTTGATGAAATCAAACAAAGTTTAATTTTGGACCCCGATTTGGACCAACTTGAAAACTGGGCCAATAATCAAGAATCTAAGTACATTTTTAGATTCAGCATATCAAAGAACCTAACTGATTCATTTTTTGTCAAAATCAAACTAAGTTTAATTTTGGACCCTTTGGACCTTATTGTAGACCAATTTGAAAACGGGACCAAAAGTTAAGAATCTACATACACAGTCATGACAGTTAGATTCAGCATATCAAAGAACCCCAATTATTCAATTTTGATGAAATCAAACAAAAGTTTAATTTTGGACCCTTTGGGCCCCTTATTATGTTGGGACCAAAACTCCCAAAATCAAACCCAACCTTTCTTTTATGGTCATAAACCTTGTGTTTAAATTTCATAGATTTCTATTTACTTATACTAACGTTATGGTGCGAAAACCAAGAAAAATGCTTATTTGGGTCCCTTTTTGGCCCCTAATTCCTAAACTGTTGGGACCTAAACTCCCCAAATCAATACCAACCTTCCTTTTGTAGTCATTAACATTGTGTTTAAATTTCATTGATTTCTATTTACTTAAACTAATGTTATTGTGCGAAAACCAAGAATAATGCTTATTTGGGCCCTTTTTTGGCCCCTAATTCCTAAACTGTTGAGACCAAAACTCCCAAAATCAATCCCAACCGTTCTTTTGTGGTCATAAACCTTGTGTCAAAATTTCATAGATTTCTATTAACTTAAACTAAAGTTATAGTGCGAAAACCAAGAAAATGCTTATTTGGGCCCTTTTTGGCCCCTAATTCCTAAAATGTTGGGACCAAAACTCCCAAAATCAATACCAACCTTCCTTTTGTGGTCATAAACCTTGTGTTAAAATTTCATAGATTTCCATTCACTTTTACTAAAGTTAGAGTGCGAAAACTAAAAGTATTCGGACGCCGGACGACGACGACGACGACGCCGACGCCGACGCCAACGTGATAGCAATATACGACGAAAATTTTTTCAAAATTTGCGGTCGTATAAAAATATTATAATGTACATGTGTGTTCAGTAATTAACAGGGTATCACATCTTGCAAATATTAATGTTAGGAATTTCTTGTTGTTGCATGGTTTTAAATATGCTGTGGATTCATTATTATTATAAGTAGATTGTGAAGAAAATTTGCTTTTTGTTGAACACTCAATTTTGTGGTTCTCCTATACCCAGGAATTCGACAAACATAGGAATCTGGTTATCAATAATGAATCCTCATTTATTAACCCTTTCAACGCTACACAAAAAAATAGAAAAATGGCTGCTGCTGCTGTATTTTTTTGTGTTTATTCATTAGAACAGTACATTCCTTTTCAGACTGTTGTATCTTTTTTATTATAAGATATACAGAGTAAGTTATTGCATGAAAAATGCTCAAGATGTTAGATAGTTATTTCAGTAAAATTTTTATCAGGTTACCTGCATTTTCAGGTAATTAACAGGTAAAAGGTGTAATTTATTACATTTGTGTTGAATTTTGAATAAAAACTACTTTTAGTCTTCATCTATTTTGTTGTTTCATCTGCCATATAATAAAGAAGACACCAATTGCTAGATTCCGTAGCTTATTGCACCATACACAACGTATTATGTAATCGTGGCACAAATCAGTGGCGCCGTCCTCAAAATTTTCAGTCAACCTCCGTTTTCCCCCCTTTTTCTACGTCTCGTAATGATCTATCAAATCATATTTCCCACACGAATTGAATGTTATAAACACATTGAGATAACAAGAAACCTTTTAATTAATCCTCGTCGTCAGTTTCGCCATAGAAATGCTGAAATATTTCCATATTTACAGCTTCGTTTCCGATTTCCGCCATTTGCATTTGTCAAAATATTTGTTTTTATTTTCCTTCTACTGCATGATTTTACAATAAAAATTGCTGAAGGGATTTCAAGCGCAAATGAGACCTTGCATATCCAGGATTCATACAAGGAAAAATTAGAGAGGACCCGAATAAAAAAACCAAACGGTTTAAGAGTCCTTATGAAAAATCCGTTGTCATCGCGGCATATGCCGCGAATAGCAGTGGCGGACGGCGTATGTCATCGCAGCATATGCCGTGTATAGCGTTGAAAGGGTTAAGTTTTGCATTCTGCAGATTTCTATTAAAAAATATATCGTCTCTGTTCCATCAACCCATGTGTACTATATTTTGGATCTTTTATTGAACAATTTACCTTTGATTTTACTGGCCCACTGCTTGCTCCGGACACATTCCTAAACATAGAAAAAAAATATCATAAATAACAACAACAAAAAAAAGGTTTTTTATACTCCTTATTGCTATTTGTCTGCCAATACTGGACTTCTCAAAGGTTCCCGTAAAATTTTGATGTCATAATACAAAATATCTGACTTCACAATGGAAAAGTGATTGTTGTATGACGTCAATAGTTCAAGTGGGGCAGATTCTCTGGTCACCTAGGACAGGCTTTTAAATAGCATTAGGTGTATTATCAAACATTGAAATTTCAAGTTAAGCAATTATAACAAATATTTAAAAGGCATGACCAAAAAGAAAGTAAAACTGAATGTGGAGTTATAAATTATGTTAGGAAAGGTACATTTTTTCGAGGTACATAGCATAGATGGCAATGCCATTATTGCCCTTCATCATATTTCATAATTATATATAGGAGGGTAGTAATGCTCTTTACCGTCAGGCGTCAAATGGCAATTTTCAGCTATCGTTAGCATCAAATTGATTAAAATTTTACCGTGATTCGTCAAAATATCCTCATCGTGATTGGTCAGAGGTCTCAAATAATTATCGTTACCGTTATTATTGGAAAAAAATTAATGTGATTCGTCAAAACCATTTGATTTTTTAATCATTTAAAAGTAAGTGCATATTATATCGTCATGCACCAACAATTACTGTTAACGTCATTTGGCAAGAATTTTTACTGTTATTCGTCATGAAGGTACCTCAATTACCACCCTCATATATAGCATAGTCTGGACAAGAAAAAATAGAGGGCAATAACTCTTATAAGTTGTCATCCAACAATTTTGCCTAGGTTTGACCTGTTTGTAGATCCTGGTTTGCTGACATTTTTTGATTTTCTGGTATTTATTTAGTTTTCAAGGTTATAGGCAATAATGAGGGAAAGAATGTCATTTTAAAGCAATTTCTCTGGATAAAATTTCAAGTGACAGTTAGACAGTAGGTAGATCTCACCATTTACAACGTAATTGCCATTTCTGATTTTTTCCAACCTATTTTGTTTTTCATGACAATAGATAAATATGAAGTCATTCTGTTCTGACAGTCATATTGGAGAAATGTATATCAACAAATTTTGAGCTCGTTCCTTGTATTGCAAGTATTTATAAATAGGAAGTCTATGTCTGACAAATCATTAATAAAATGCCCCACTCTTGTTTACCGACTCGCTTAATTTGAAAAAGTGTAAAATCAAATTGAACAATCAGTCTGACAACTCACTTATTAACGAAAAGGGTTTAAACCACATTGAATACAGGTCTGCCAACTCGCCACACTTATAAAAATATCTTGCTTCCTTTAAGTATGTTAAATAACTGATAGTTCGTATCCAGTCATCCTGGTGTAGTAGAATGTGTCGTGTCTTGATATGCTAAAGGTCTTGAGTTCGAATCCCAGCATATACACTGGTTTTTTTTCTACGTGAATTTTGATAGATAGTCTTTTTCTGTATAATTAATTATAAGTTTGTTATTTATAGGAAAAGAATGTAAACATTGAAAGTGAAATAAAAGTAAATCATTTGATTAACATATTTGATCCACAAAAAATTGTTCTTATAATATATGGTAATAAAATGCCTTGCTGAGCGCAGCCTGATATGACTGCTTGTTTGGGGTAATGACCTCCATACTCAATCCAATATGATATGGAACCATGTGGTATAATTTCAATGAGATTTAAAGTTATTCATTTAATGTCTGGCAACCAAATGTGTCTTCAACCTCGACGGTGCACACCTAAATAACCAGCAAAGCGAGTTATTTAAAAGTGTGCACCATACTTGAGGGAAATTCAAACAGACAGTACATGAATGTGTCCCCAGTACACGGATGTCCCATCCGAACTATCATTTTAAATGTTCAGTGGACCATGAAAATGGGGTAAAAACTTTAATTTGGCATTAAAATTACAGGGAACATGTGTACTAAGTTTCAAGTTGATTTGACTTGAACTACATCAAATTCTACCTTAACCAAAAACTTTAACCTGAAGCGTGCCAAACAGATGAACGAACGGACGTACAGACCAGAAAACATAATGCCATCAATGGGGCATAAAAATATTACAGTCGTTCCTAATAATTTAATTCTGAAATCTGTTTTTCAGGAGTAATTCATGAAGGCTTGAGTCACATGACAAAATTATGTCTATGAGTTGATAGACACAAGCAGGCTTTTAGCCAATCAGAAGACGTCTTTCATCAATGCCCATCCAGAACTAAATAACAAGTTAGTGACTAACACTTACAGATACTGTTTGATCTCAGACTGCTTTTTTATCGCCACTTTTTTCCTCTGCGCTATTTTCTGTAAAATAAATTAAGTGAAATCAAAACCACAAATGCAAAGACAATGAAAGATTGACTAATATATTGTGAATCACCATGCAAATGGTCATTTTCACAGTCAGTGACAAACTTTTTATTACATTAATATTTAATATGAAGATCTCTCACTTTTCTTGCAATAGTCAGAGCAGCCATGTGTCAGAGTAGCTTCTGCAGGCTAGCTATTGGTGAAAGGGTATACATTAACTTTTTACTGTTGTTTATAGTTTCTGTCTTTTAATACTATCATAGCTTTCATAATCATTTAAACCCAACTTGTTTTTACTGATACCTAATTTCTACACTTAACTCTATCTTGCCAACTTTGTAGTGATTTCTGGAAGCATTGAAGATTCATGTTTACATATTCATAACAATTTATATTCACATTTTTGTCTCTGGTAAATTTATTCCTTATTGGTGTGTAGTTCAGAAATCAACATACCTCTTTTCTTTCATTCTCCTGTTTAATTACGTTCATTTCATATATCTCCCTTTCATCTTCTGGTAAACTCTGTAAAAATCTTTCATATTCCTCTAATTTCTGTTTTGTGATCTAAAAAGTTATTTAATAAAAACAATGACAAATCTCTACTATTTTTTCACATTATCAGTGTTCTTCAGAGGGCTTTAAAACACTATGGTACCCTGGTGCTATATTTTCTACCATGATGCTATCTTAGATGATTTTATATTAAAATGTATAGGGACTGGTATGCTATATTTTTGGGAAATCCAGTGTTATGTTAATATCCATGGTGCTTTTTGAAAATTCTGGGGAGAACACTGCATTATTAAAATGATTAAGGAACCAATTAAAATTTAAAATAGCAAAATTAATGTATTTCAATGCACCAGTATGACAGTCCATAAATATAAGAAAATGGAAACTTAAGTCACCTGTGGTTGTCTTTGTTGATGGGGTCCATAAGGTTTCTTGTTTCTCAGTTCTTATATAAATTAGACTGTCGGTTTTCCCGTTTGAATGGTTATACACATGTCATTTTGGGGCCCTTTATAGCTTGCTGCTCAGTGTACGGCCATGGATTGGTGTTGAAGACCATACTTTAACCTATAATGGTTTACTTTTACAAATTGTGATTTGGATGGAGAGTTGTCTCATTAACAATAATACCATATCCAGTGTTCTCCCCAGAAATTTTGGATAGCATCACATTTTGCGTTAAAAAAAAATAACTGTATATATGTATATTTATTTTAATGTCATTTGTCGCGTCGTGTTGATGCTCTATTTCCTTTATATGTTTTAGTTTATATTGTTCAATTCATAACTGAGAATACAATTAAACTATAACCACAAAAACAGTTGTTTCAGTTTATGTTTTCTTTATTCATTTATAGTTACAGAATTATTTTTTTCCTTTTGAGCCAAACAAAAATAAATATGTGGTTTCAGTTACCCAACAATAAGTCAATGAATGAAAGGTTCATTATAGTGCAACCTGTATATATACAAAACTCAATATCTAGTACACAAAATTAACTATTTTTTATATTATATTAAGTAAAGATAAAGTACCCAAAAAAAATCAATTTAAAAACTTTTTTTATCATGTTTATGAAATTCATTGTTTCATGGCACTCAATGAATTAGTCTCAGTTGTTTCTTATCTTTACATCAAAATGATATGTATTTTTAACAAAGTTATCTAACAAATAGTCTGTTAATGCGTAGTTATCTCTCTTGATATATTTTTTCTGTCTACTGTCCATCTGTTGTCATTATCGTGAAAATGCGGATTTTTGTCTATCTGGTCCGGTTCCTATCCGTAGTTTACACAAAAATGTGCAATGGCGGCCGTTGAAAATTTATGAAAATGAGTCCGAGAATAAACATTGTTTGACAAGAGATTGTGAATGAATAAGACGCTTTTAATGCATTAAATGGATTAAACATAAACTTTTTAAAGAAGTATTAAACTTATTTTAGATCTAAACCAAAATTCTCGCTCTCGTATTACCGGAAGAGAAAAAAAAGTATAAATTTTTGGAGAGTTGCGCAAATAAACGATCTTTAAAAAAATAAAAAACATCATTTCAATCTTTGAAATTTCGTAATACAAAACATAGATTTCGAATTGTTTTGTGATTGCATTTTTCCATGTGGAAATTGGTGATTGCAGACATGTGGTATTAATCACAAGTGTCAGCTTGGGATATTCGCATCCAAACAGTTATCACCCTGAGGGCAATTAACACCTAAGCTATTTAATCTCTTAATTGCCTTTAGTGTCCGACTTAAAGGGATTACAATTAAAGGTGATATAATTTTTATGATTATAATCGATAATAGATGAAAGTTTAAAATTGAGGTCAAGTAAAATAGCATCTTCAAAATAATTATAGCGTCGCCGGAATTATTATAGCATCACGGTGAAAAAATATAGCGTCGCGGTACCGCGACGCTAAAACGGCCTGGGGAGAACACTGCCATATCGTCTTATATATACTGTGGATTCATTTATTTTGGTGGGTACCAATTTTTGTGGATTAAGGAAAACTTTTTGTTCTTGGATATTTAATTTTGAGGTTTTACTGAAATCTCCATACAAGCTTATAGAAAATTTGTTATTTGTTGAAATTTAATTTCGTGGTTCATTTGTACCCAGGAAATCAACAAAAAATTGGGATCCCACAAATAATAATAAATCCACAGTAATTACCTTTTGAGCTTCATCAGTGTATTTTTCTTTCTCCTGCTCACTTAGATTATATCTAATTACCTTTAGAGCTTCACCAGTGTATTTTTCTTTCTCCTGCTCACTTAGATTATATCTAATTACCTTTAGAGCTTCATCAGTGTATTTTTCTTTCTCTTGCTCACTTAGATTATATCTAATTACCTTTAGAGCTTCATCAGTGTATTTTTCTTTATCCTGTTCACTTAGATTATATCTAATTACCTTTAGAGCTTCATCAGTGTATTTTTCTTTCTCCTGCTCACTTATATTATATCTAATTACCTTTTGAGCTTCCTCAGCGTATTTTTCTTTTTCTCCCTCACTCAGATTTTTCCAATCTTCTCCATTCTGTCTCATGGCATCGTTGTTATGTATTTTGCCTTTCAGTTTGTGCAAGTTTTGAGATGTGAACACTTGAAAAGCTGACCTGAAAACAAAAAGAATGTGTCCATAGTACACAGATGCCTCACTTGCACTATCTTTTTCTATGTTCAGTTGACCCTAGCCTGTAATTACGATAGGGTACAAAAATGATTGAAACTAATAGGGACAACATTGATGTGTACCTCTACGAAAATTAAAAGGGAACCAGTCGATCTTTTGAGTTATAATTTTATCATGCATGGAATGAAAATTACCCCTGATGATGTTTGTTTATATTTTCTATTTATCCTATTTGGTCAGTTAAGGCGTCTGAATTTGGATGTGAATTTCTGACGGCTTCCATACAGTTGTTATATAAATAAAATTAAAGTTAAGAATCTAGTTTTAAAGAGTACAAAAATCAACAACTTTTCAATAAAAAAAACCACAAAAACACAGATGGAAATTAAAAAGCCAATTGTTCATGAACAATTGAAAGGTCTTTCCTTTTTTTCTTTTATTGGTAGCCTTCTGAGTTAAAAAATATATGGTTGCTAAGGATTTTAATGTCCATAACAAGTGGTTACTAAGCAAGGATCCGGAAATTTTTTCACCTAATTTCGGTCATTTTCATATAACATAAAAGTTGGTGCCCCTTTTCAAAAACAGATTGTCAAAATCTCATTACTGCATGAGTATGCTCATAATCGTAGCATCAACGAACTTGTTTCACTGTTGCATCGCGTTTACTTCATGATTTATCCTACCATTTTCCTAAAATCGATCAAAAGCAATTAAGGGAAGGCAACAGTTTAGGAATAAAATGATTTTAATGACTCAAAATCGTAATTTTCTCAGTCATCGCTTACGTTTCTTTCGATTCTGAAGTCGAAATTCAAACCGGATGTAATGCGACAATACTAAAACGAACAATTCCGGACTTATTTCCGGGATAAGTTTTGTTTATCAAATTCACAGGAAAACATCGTTTTTTTAATATTTTACCTTTAATAGTGTAAGAATATTAATGAAAACTTGCTTTATTTAGCAAGAAATCATTTTAAATTTACGATTTAGTGTCAAATCTGCGGAAGAGACTTTCAGGCATGCGTATCATAGTAAACAAAGCATGTGTGTTAGTAGTGAAAAAAATCTTTTTTCTACGTAAATTAAATAAAGTTTTAATTAAATTTTAAATCATTATTGACAATTGTCTTAGCTGAAAAGTAATTAAATAATGAAGACAGTTGGTATAGAATTTTAATTTCTTTATAATATTAGTTCGGAGCTTGTGATAAATAGCCAGGTGTGAACTAAAGACACAGGTAAAGAGATTAGCGATCATTAGCCAATAGCTCCCCGAGGCATTAATATAGTTATTAGGAGGGCCCTCAGGATTATAACACTTTACTGGAGTGGCATTTTAATTACATAAAATCCATAACAAAACAAAAATATGTTTAAAATGGCGATTTGAAACTCAATCTCAACGAAATGACCGAAAGTATTTCTGTTGAAAAATAAAATTTGACCTAAATCCCAATTAATGATTTAGGACTTTTGAGTTTCCGAATCGGTCATGTCTGGCATATATGACCGTTTCCGGACCCTTGTTACTAAGGACAAAAATCATTCCTAAGGATAAAAATATTACTTCCAGTATTAAAAAATTCATATGTACTATTCATAGTTTTTAAAGTTAAAAAATAAGTGATTGCTTAGGACTTATATGGCACTGCTAGAGACAAAAATGTCATTTCCAGTATTTAAAATTTCATATTTATATTATTCATAGCCTTCTTATTCCAAAAATTTATGGTTGCTAAGGTGTTTCATGTCGCTGCTAGGGACTTTGACCTTGACCTAACTTTGTAAATCTTCTTATGCTGAACATTTTTGCAAGTTTCTTTCTATCTCTAACCTCTTTTGGGTTATAAGCGAAAAATCATCATTTCGAAAACAGTTTTCGTGCACTAGGTCCATAAAAGTTGGTCCAATAATTTTGAACCCAACATCACAAATGTAGATCTGGACAACACACATTTTCTCTATTATATTTTATCAGCCATCTTTTACGGTTATTGACTAAATCCGATAACACGCCAAGGTCAAAATCTAGGTCATAACCTTGACCTTAGCTCAATTTTCTTAGTCATTAAAATTGATGATCATTGGTGAAGATCCTATGTAGCTACAACTTACGGTTGATGAGTTTTAGTGGCTAACTGACATCGGTTTATTTTCGAAGGGGCATAACCCTACCAATGAGTCGTTGAATCTTTTCAATCCATATGTAATGAAGAACCAGGGTCTGTTCCTGAACAAATTCCACCCTTTTGTTTTTTCTACCTATTATGGTTACGGAGTTAGAATGTTAACAAGGTTTTCAGTGTAAGGGGAGATAACCCTTATACGCACAGAGAAAATATAGCAAATATATAACATCTACACACGGTGAATCCATATGTTGAAAGAGCTTTACCTTGGTACAAAATACAGTTTATCAGTAAACGTTCACCAGCTTTTATAATAAGTGGTTGGCATTTAACTGTGAAATTAACTCAATTTCTAATATGAAATATGAGAAAATAGATTTTATAATAATATTCGTTCAGAATATTTACCCTTACCATGTGAGGCCTGTAATATTACGGCCGTACCCAAAACACAATTTTTTGGCTCTATACATTTTGAGGTCAAGTTATGCCATTTTTTTAAAAGTGAATGCATGTTTCCTTAATCTTACTCTTTATTGTCATATTTCTCAGTTTAAATGTTCATAGTGAGCTCAAATATGAACTTCCAAAATAGAGATCAAACAAAACTGTTTTTTTGTAGGGGTGTGTTTCCCTTCAAGGTCGGATACAGGAAGTTCTGAGGCCTAAAATCTTTGCCTTCAAATCCACAGTTGACCAGGCGTAACTAAGGAGGGACCCGCCATTTTGAATTGATTGAATCAACAAATGTTCGATAACTACTACATAATCGAAAATAAAACAACACCAACCTCGAATTCGCAGTTTTAATGTAATCTTATCCCAATATGAAGCGTACAGGTAACGTAATAACCTCCAGTTTGAAAGTTTTCATTTGTATGACGTCATGTTTAGCCATGACGTCTTTGTGCCAAAATCATTCATGAAGTTTCGCGGATTTTTTTCTATTTGTCAAATTTAGACATTTTTTCAAGTTTTATCGTATTTTTTCTTTTTGAAATGCATTAGAATTGGAATAACAGTACTATAGTTGAAGAGTTGCCACCGTCAATTTGATTTGACGGTCGCAAATCTCTGTTTTACTGTCTCCGCTACGCGTCGCCAGTAAAACTGCATTTGCGACTGTCAAATCTACAATTGACGGTGGCAACTCTTCAACTACAGTACTGTTATTCCTTAATTTAAATTAACACAAAGACTTACGTTTTTGTTGGCTTCTTTAAAACTGGTGCTGTTGTCTGATTAGAAAAAAATGAAAATAAACATTAGGTAATAAATACTTTACATAGATCAAAACTGGATTCCATTCATAAAAAGGTTTTTCAGTACACTAGATGATTGAGGTCTAGTACAGCACCCCATTCTAATATATCAAAGAGAGCGACTTGCCTATAAATAAAGGCAACAGTAGTATACCGCTGTACATGTTTATTTAAAAAAAAAAGAAACCTAACTAAATCGGAAGGAAACACATCAACTATAAGAGCAACATTATAAACACCAAACTATAACATGTGTAACAAAAACAAATGCCAACAAATAAAAAACGAACTCATTGATATTAAAGAACTGTCATATACCTGACTTGGTACAGTATTTTTTTTTTAAAATAACCTCCTGCTTATAAATTTTTTCATCCATACCTTAGCTGATGCCTTGGCTACATCTTGTGCTACTTTTTCAGCTTTCTTTTTCCATTTGTTCTTTTTTTCTTCACTCAAGCTCTTCCATTTCTTTAGGTAGTGCTCATGAGCAGCATCACCACCTCCCTGAATACATTTAAAATACATTACAGCAGAATGCAATTGGTGTGTAGGTAAAGGTAGAATCTCCAGTTAGCTAGCTTGTTAGCTGAACCGTGAAGTCATTGTTAAGGTTAGGTATATTAACCTCCTTAGGAGTAGTTTAGTCCTAAAGACAGATATATTGGTTATCTGATGGACTAGTCTACTCTTACAGGAGGGTAGTTTACCTAACCTAATGACTTCACGGTTCAGCTAGCAAGTAAGCTATAACAAAAGATATTACCTTTACATATGCACACTCAATGTATTCTGCTGTAAAAGTTTTGTATAATGCTAACATTAACACAAATTCAGAATTCATTATATCTGTCATTAATATATATCATTCAATAAGAATGAACTGGGGATTCATTGATTTTGGGGGTATTAATTTTTATGGATTGAGAAAAACTTTCATTTTCTTGGATATTTCATTTCCCAGTTTTGCAAAAGCCTTCATACAAACATATAAAAATTTGTGAACTGTTGAACATTGAAATTTGTGGTTCATCTATGGAACATATTACACAGACATTGGCATGTAACGTGGAATAGTGAATCCACACAGTATTTGATCATTTATACAATAAACAATTGAAATAAGTCTGGACATTTTCTTATTCAAATAGACCACTCTATACTATGAACAAATACACCTGGAAGTACTTGGTGTAACTCTACATTGTAACTTTGCCACTTATATTTCTTTGCATACTGTACATGTATAAAATCATATTTTAAAGAATAACAAGTTATATCTTTTTATATTTAATTGGTCTACTAGTATTGATATGAAAATATATATGCTATTAGGTGTGAGCCAAGGCTCTGTGTTAAAGACTGTACTAGTACTAGACCAATAATGGTTTTCTTTTACAAATTTTGACTTGGATGGAGCGATGTCTCATTAATATTGGTACTCATACCACATCTTATTTTTTGAGACATTTCATTTCTGAAGTGACAAAAATTCCTCTGAAAGTCTTACCTCTTCAACATCTTCTTTAGCAACTCTGTTTTTGATGTACAACTCCTGAGCCCTTTGACTGCAATGATATAAAATTAAATTGATTAAAATTACGAGAAAAAAAAACATGTTAGAATCACAACATTGTATTATTTTTTTACAGCTAATTTCCTACTGCATGTAGAGCAAGACTTTGGTTAGTTTGCTTGTTTTGTTTGTATATTGTACAATTGTAATTGGGATAACGTCCAATCAAATTTAAATATAATATTTTCAGGTTGAAATATGCCTATACATGTATATATATTGTTTGAAGATGTCAATGTTAATTACATAGGACAGACTGATTGACCTATAATGTATACCAATAATGTACATCACAATAAACTAAAATTGAGAATGGAAATGGGGAATGTGCCAAAGAGACAACAACCCGACCATAGAGCAGACAACAGCAGAAGATCACCAACAGTCAGGGGACTTACTTAAATGAGTGATTTTCTAAATCACTGATTCAAGTAACATTATGTTCATAAAGGTTGGAAGTAAGGGTTGTCTTTCTTTAATAATCACTTATTTACGTAGTACAATTTTATCACTAGACTAAGTGATTTCATTTTATTGTAGTTTTGAATATAGAATACTAATGATCCAGGGACTAATTATGTTGCTAAAATTATCAGAACCAATATCTGTGTTGTCTAGGAGGACCAGGTCATGTCAGGTGATGACCTTGTACTGAATCTAGGATAATGACATAAAAATCACTTCTTTAAGTATCATACCTCAATTTCCTTCCCAAAAATCACTTCTTTAAGTATCATTATTTTAATAACCCCCACTAATTTCAACACCCCCGAACAGTGAATTTTTTATCACGAACAGTAGAATTTTATTACATAATCTGAAAGATGAAACCTTGAACTTTACAGGAAAAATGCTCCCACTGCCGGGAAAAATCTGTAAAGAAAGTATCAGTTCATTATGTAAAGCCATTATTACAGCATTTACTCAACTAAAATAGAATTTGCAACTAAATGATAGCATCAAAGGCATAAACCTTGCTACTTAAAAGAAGCAAAAAGTTCATTTTTTTTCAATTTTACTAATGAAAAGATATTATCTAAACCTATTTGTTTAAAATTTTGGTAAAACTACAAAATCACAATTTATTGCAAAATTTCGAATTTGCTACTTAAATAAGTGATTTAAAAATCACAATAAGTCCCCTGACTGACCAACAGGTCTTCAATGCAACGAGAAATTCTTGCACCCGGAGGCGTCCTTCAGCTGGCCCCTAAACAAATATATACTGGTTCAGTGATAATGAACCCCATACTAAACTCCAAATTGTACACAAGAAACTAAAAGTTAAAATAATACAAGACTAACAAAGGCCAGAGGCTCCTGACTTGGGACAGGTGCAAAAATGCGGGGTTAAACATGTTTGTGAGATCTCAACCCTCCCCCTATACCTCTAGCATGTTTTACAGGGAGGAGAACACACTCATCACCACCTACTGTATACTTAAGAATAACGGATGGGGGAATATATTAAGTGTTTTTTTCTGAAAGTAACCCACATCTACCACCTTAATTGATACATACGTCAAAGTTGATTTCTTCTGTCCTGTAGGGTTCTTTTTAGCTGGACTCTGCTATAAAGTAAAAATATGTAATCTTTAAATTTAAAGAACTTCATTCTGTTTAGACTATCAGAATCTGGACCTTTCTTAAAAAAGCTAACTTCAATATTTTTTTTAGAAACTACCTTTAAAAATTCAAACCAAAAATATTAAAAGTTTATAATTTTAATAGATATACTTCTTTAAGTGGCATGCAACAATCTTTTCTTTTTTTAACTACGCCAAAGAAATGGAGAATGTGTTCATGGAACACATACCCAGATGATGTCCCCACTAATATAATGATAAACTAGAGGCTCTTGAGAGCCTGTGTCACTCACCTTGGTCTCTGTGCATATTAAAACAAGAATGTGTCCTCAGTACACGAATGCCCCACTCGCAATATCATTTTCTATGTTCAGTGGACCGTGAAATTGGGGTAAAATCTCTAATTTGGCATTAAAATTAGAAAGATCATATCATAGGGAACATGTGTACCAAGTTTGAAGTCGATTGGACTTCAACTTCATCAAAAACTACCTCGACCAAAAACTTTAACCTGAAGCGGGACAGACGGACAAACGAACGGACAGACGAACGGACGCACAGACCAGAAAACATAATGCCCCTCTACTATCGTAGGTGGGGCATAAAAAAGACACAGATGGATTAATGACAAAATTGTATTTTGGTGATTGTGATGTGTTTGTAGATCTTACTTTACCATGTTTACTGAACATTCTTGCTACTTACAATTATCTTCATATATAATGAACTTGGTCCATTGATTAGTTACAGGGGAAAATTATTGTTAAAAATTTACAAAAATTTACAAAATTTAAGAAAATTGTTAAAAATTGACTGTAAAGGGCAATGACTCCTTAAGGGGTCAACTGACCATTTTGGTCATGTTGACTTATTTGTAGATCTTACTTTTCATAATTGCTGTTTACAGTTTATCTCTATCTAAAATAGTATTTAAGATAATAACCAAAAACGGCAAAATTTCCTTAAAAATTACCACTTCAGGGGCAGCAACCCAACAACCAGTTGTCCAATTCGTCTGAAAATTTCAGGTCAGCTAGATCTTAACTTAATAACAAATTTAATTCATCTCTGATTTGCTCTAAATGCTTTGGTTTCAGAGTTATAAGCCAAAATCTTCATTTTACCCCTATGTTCTATTTTTAGCCATGGTGGCCATCTTGGTTGGTTGGCTGGGTCACCACACACATATTTTAAACAAGATAAATATATATACCTCAATGATGATTGTGGCCAAGTATGGTTAAATTTGGCCCAGTAGTTTCAGAGGAGAGGATTTTTGTAAAAGATTACAACCAGGTGCTCCGCAGGGCACAGCTTTATACGACCGCAGAGGTCGAACCCTGAACAGCTGGGGCAAGTATGGACAAAACATTCAAGCGTGATACAGCTCTGAATTTGGATTGTGATCAAATTTTTGACATTACATGTTTTTTTTTACACAAAACAAATTTCAAGATTTTACAAATCAATTAAAAGATTTCTTCTTCAAACTTTTTAAATCTAAAATTAAATAGTTGACACAGCATAGGTTTCTGGCACAGAATGAATGTGGTCTAGTGAACTTAAAATATTTTTTTGCCTTTGAGCAATTCACTATGCTGTTGAATATTAATCCTCTCAAAAAAATGTTTGAAGAAATTTTCTTTTTATTTATGAAATCTGAAATGAGAAAAATTTAAACCCCCCCCCCCTTTTTTTCACATCCCCGTTTCCCTTTTTCCAAAACTGATATCAATTCAAATTTCTAATGGAGTTTGCAACAATAACTACTCTTTTAAATACATCATAAAATATTAAAATGTAAAATAAAGTGCTTGTTATTACTGAATGGTAAAGATTGGTTGGTAGTAAAAGTGAATATACATTATTTATTGTATAAAACAATAAAAAAAACTTCATCAGCAACATTTTATATTGGCAAATTTCCAATGAAGTTATTTACATAAAGTTATTGGCAAATAAAAATAGAAAATGACATCATAGTCATGTCTGGCAAATGTCCAACATACATTATCTAAAAACATTTTAGATAAGATAAGGAAAAAAAGCTTCAACAGCAACATTTTATATTGGCAAATTTCCAATGAAGTTATTTACATAAAGTTATTGGCAAATAAAAATAGAAAATGACATCATAGTCATGTCTGGCAAATGTCCAACATACATTATCTAAAAACATTTTAGATAAGATAAGGAAAAAAAGCTTCATCAGCAACATTTTATATTGGCAAATTTCCAATGAAGTTATTTACATAAAGTTATTGGCAAATAAAAATAGAAAATGACATCATAGTCATGTCTGGCAAATTTCCAACATATATTATCAACTTCTATTCTATACAAAGAAAGATAACTCCAATTGAAAATAAATTGCTATTGCACAATATTGTGCAATTAGATATTTCTTGCTATTGTGCAATACTGTGCAATTGAAAATTTCTTGCTATTGCACAATACTTGATATGGAATCCTGATTTGGACCAACTTGAAAACTGGGCCCATAATCAAAAATCAAAGTACATATTTAGATAAAGCATATCAAATAAGCCCAAGAATTTAATTTTTGTTAAAATCAAACTTAGTTTAATTTTGGACCCTTTGGACCTTAATGTAGACCAATTTGAAAACTGGACCAAAAATTAAGAATCTACATACACAGTTAGATTTGGCATATCAAAGAACCCATTTATTCAATTTTTGATGAACAAAGTTTAATTTTGGACCCCCATTTGGACCAACTTGAAAACTAGGCCAATAATTAAAAATCTAAGTGCATTTCTAAATTCCGCATATCAAACAACCCCCAGGATTCAATTTTTGTTAAAATCAAACTAAGTTTAATTTTGGACCCTTTGGACCTTAATGTAGACCAATTTGAAAACGGGACCAAAAATTAAGAATCTGAATACACAGTTAGATTCGGCATACCAAAGAACCCCAATTATTCAATTTTTGATGAAATCAAACAAAGTTTAATTTGGACCCTTTGGGCCCTTTATTCCTAAACTGTTGGGACCAAAACTCCCAAAATCAATACCAACCTTCCTTTTATGGTCATAAACCTTGTGTTTAAATTTCATAGATTTCTATTTACTTAAACTAAAGTTATTGTGCGAAAACCAAGAATAATGCTTATTTGGGCCCTTTTTGGCCCCTAATTCCTAAACTGTTGGAACCAAAACTCCCAAAATCAATCCCAACCTTTCTTTTGTGGTCATAAACCTTGTGTCAAAATTTCATAGATTTCTATTAACTTAAAGGGGCACTAGCTACGATATATATAAAAAAAAATAAAGTATGATTTTTTTTAGATCAATCATTAATCAAATTAGAATAATGAAATAATAATTTGCTTTAAGCAATCAATTTCCTTTAATTTTGTTGAAATAAGCGATTAAACATAATTTTTGACTGATTCACTTGCAAGTGAAAACGTCATCATCATTCTAACCGGTATTCATGTGAACTTCAAGTTAACCCCTAGCTAGAGATTGACAACGCATGCATTGTACGTGTACTGGTTATTTAAAGGAAAAGAATGTCAACAATGAAAGTGAAACTACGGTAAATCATTTGATTACTAATTCGATGCACATAAAATCATTCTTATATGGTTAAAAACAATGAGAAACATCTATTTTTAATCTATAAAATAAAATCAAACAGACCTATAAAAATGCAATTGCACGTGTTGGTTTAATCTATTCGTATCTTTATTTTTGTTTACATCGCTTATATGGTCATCTGAGGTCAAATCGATAGTTAATTAGATGGCGTCTGGACTAAAATACACACGAAACGAACCTATATATTATCTACCCCATGCTCTGTAAACTGTTTATTTTAGACTTTTGATAGTTTGGATAAATGTTTTACATTGTTATAAACCAAACATGAGAATTTGAGTCAAATTGGTTTCAATGAATTTGACAGCTAGTGCCCCTTTAAACTAAAGTTATAGTGCGAAAACCAAGAAAATGCTTATTTGGGCCCTTTTTGGCCCCTTATTCCTAAAATGTTGGGACCAAAACTCCCAAAATCAATCCCAACCTTCCTTTTGTGGTCTTAAACCTTGTGTTAAAATTTCATAGATTTCTATTCACTTTTACTAAAGTTAGAGTGCGAAAACTAAAAGTATTCGGACGACGACAACGACGACAACGCCGACGACGACGACGCCAACGTGATAGCAATATATACGACGAAAATTTTTTCAAATTTTGCGGTCGTATAAAAATTTAAGAAAAATTGCTAAAAAATGACTATAAAGGGCAATGACTCCTTAAGGGGTCAACTGACCATTTTAGTCATGTTGACTTATTTGTAGATCTTACTTTGCTGAACATTATTGCTGTTTACAGTTTATCTGTATCTATAATAATATTCAAGATATTAACCAAAAACGTCAAAATTTCCCTAAAAATTGCCAATTCAGGGACAACAACCCAATAACCCATTGTCCAATTTGTCTGAAAATTTCAGGGTAGCTAGATCTTGACTTGATAAAAAATTTAACCCCCATGTCAGATTTGCTCTAAATGATTCGGTTTCAGTGTTCCAAGCCAAAATCTTCATTTTACCCCCATGTTCTATTTTTAGCCATGGTGGCCATCTGGGTTGGTTGGACGGGTCATCGGACACATTTTTTAAAACTAAATATCCCAATGATGATTGTGGCCAAGTTTGGTTAAATTTCACACAGTAGTTTCAGAGAAGATTTTTGTAAAAGTTAACGACGACAGACGACGGATGCCAAGTGATGAGAAAAGCTGACTTGGTCTTTTAGGCCAGGTGAGCTAAAAAAGGGCATAACTCTAGAAAGACAAACGGATGTCACACATATTGGAACTAGATGTTGGATGTGAACGGATTGATAATATACAAATGTAGTCTTAGATGCACGATTTTTTTATTAGTTGTTAGTGGCTTTGAACTATAGTTAACTGTGAGTACTCTCAGATCTGTTCAGCGTCTTTTTTTGTTGTTGGGATGTACAAGTACCCAGCCACGTCCACTTGTATTTTTGTTCATCTAATGAGTTAAGCCTTTTTCAACTGATTTTTATAGTTTGTTCTTATATTGTACTGTTATCATGGTTATACCAATGTCCCAGGTTAGGGGAGGGTTTGGATCCCCCTAACATGTTTAACCCCACCGCATTATGTATGTATGTGCCTGTCCTAAGTCAGGAGCCTGTAATTCAGTGGTTGTTGTTTAATTGTTTAGGTGTTACATATTTGTTTTTCGTTTATTTTTTTTTAAATAAATAAGGCCGGTACTTTTCTCGTTTGAATTGTTTTATATTGTCATTTCCGGGCCTTTTATAGCTGATTATGCGGTATGGGCGTTGCTCATTGTTGAAGGCTGTACGGTGACCTATAGTTGTTTATTCTGTGTAATTTTGGTCTCTTGTGGAGAGTTGTCTCATTGGCAATATAAAATTGTACCAGGGCTTCCAAAACGGTCATATATATTCCGGTTATTTGTATAATGTCCGGTAAACGTCTGGCTGGGCAAAGCATGAAACAGTCATATCCTTTTTAGTTTTCAAGGCTTTTTCAATCATTTTTACATAATTCACGATCTTTTTTACCCAACCTTTTGCCTTTAACATCAACACATTTACAGTCATAAATGTGACATGATGATTAATTACTATCAAAACAACACCAACTTCAATACTTTCTAATTTTAATCAAGGCTAATTAGTGGTTGGACAGCTGAAATCTACCTGTTCAGGTGACAGATGAACTATGTTCAGTACCGGACATCGTATAAATTGATCGCTTTATTCACAATCATTTTCTTATTAGTTTGTATCTAATTGATTTAGTCCAAAAGATTAAAAATTATTAGAAATTAGTTTATCAACATGATTTGATGAAAAATTTAAAAAGGTTTTAAATGAAAAATCGTCAGAACTACGTCGTATGAACTAAAGCACGTGTGTGCATGTGCACAGGTGGGAAATTTAATAATGCATCATACATTTCTTCAAAAATGCTAAAATTATTATTGATACCTAGCTTTTAGTCATAACAGCTAAAACAAATAATAACATTTCAGTTGCCGAGTTAACTATATAAAAAACAAATTACTTATAAAAAGAAAATCTGTATAAACATGATAAATATTTACAAACTTAGGTTTATAGAAGTACAGAGATACTAATTATTTATTTTTTTATTTCAGAGAGTTAGCCATAGCAACTGGCGGTAGTGTTAGAAAATTGCAGTGGAAGAAAGCCAGAGAGGCAGTAATACCACCAAAACAAGCCAGGACATCCTTCAAACAAAGGAATATTTCAATTGTGAGTTCCGCAACAACATCACCCATATCTTCTCCTGCTGTGTCTCCGGTATCTACTCCATCAAATTCTCCACAAACTTCACCCACTCAACCTCCAATGATTTCTCCTGCTTTGTCAGTCTCTTCTCATACCCCAGAACAGCTTCCACAAACAAACAGTTTAGGAGTTCATTTTAAAGTAGGAGACAATGTCTGCATTGCAAGTGGCGGCAAGACTTATGACTTTGCAACTGTGGAAAAGATATGGACCTCAAGAGTCGACATTACCTACCTAAAAAAAGCTAGGCCTAAGCTTTCAACATGGAAGTTGGGTAGTGGTAAACTTTACAAAGACAGTATTCATAAGAACAGTGTCTTTCATTGCTTGGGCAAAGTAGATCTAGTAGAGGGTCAGCTAATGCGGACAATAAAGAAAAAACTAAATAGTCTTTTTTAGTAGACAATTTTGTAAAAACATGTAAAGTTGGACTTTTGAAATATGTTATCTTATTGTCATTGAAATTTTATTTTCAGATTTTATCAAAATTTACTAGTAATTTAAGGGCCCTTTATGAACCGAGGCTTCGTGTTGAAGGCTTTTCATTGACTAATAATTGTTTACTTTTTTAAATTGTTATTTGGATGGAGAGTTGTCTCATTGACACTCACACCACATCTTCCTATATCTATAAGTTAACAGTTTTGATTATAGGTTAAGCTAGCTGATTGTTTTTTTGTATATATTTATGTAAATATTTCAGGTTTCAATTAAGATATATACTCATTGAATAAAAATATATTTAATTCATTTAAGACTGTTCTCTCCTCTTCTATCTTAAAAAACTTGCCAGTAATTGGGAATCCTATAGCTTTGTTTTAAGTTTATCCATGAACTACCATTTAAAAATTTTGCACACTAACTCCGACTTTTTTCCCTTAAATGTATCACGTAGAGTTAAAAATGTCATGTTTACAAAACTCTAGAAATTTTTGTTATATTTTCATGGGTTTTGAAAGAAAAAATGTGCCAATGTTAAGTGTAGGAAAGTTGAACACAATATTTATTTTCTGACAAATTTTCAATACATGTATTTATCTTGAAAAAACGCACACAGACCAATTATTTGTTTTCTGCTTTTTCAGTCCCTTTATTTATATTAAATCAATTTGTAATAGTATTGTAAAAAGCTGGTTATTTTTACACTGAGTAGAAAATACCCTTTAACATGTTAAATTAAGGAGATAAGAAACACAAAAAATACTTTGTTTATTGTTGAACTTAGTTGTCTTGTATTTTTATTGTTAACAGGCAAATATGTTTTGAATGTTGAATTGTCACTTTACTGTTTGTCATCTTGCAGGAAAAAATTAAATTTCTTTTTGTCGAGACTTTGGGTTTTCCCTGTGTTATTGTTATACTAGTAGTATTTATAAGTTCAAAAATGGTTAGTGAGAGAAGTTGTATAATAGGTTCTTGTTTTGGGAAAAAGATATATATAGGTAAAATATGCAAAGACGTACTTTGGCGGTTCAAAAGGTGGGGTTCAGTTATGTTATATTATTTTTTTCACAGAATGTATGATTTACAATATCAAATATGACTTCAGTCCATTTAAATAATGTATTGGACATTTTGTAATTTGTTTTGTTTGAATATTGTTGTTATACTATATATGTTTATTTATAATGTTATTAACATGATTAAAATTGCTAGCTAGAAAAGAGAAATGTTATTGCTAGCAACTAAACCTATACCTAGAGTTTTGTTTTATTTATTATACGAAGGATTAACAAATGCAGAAAAAATGTTTATATAGATTTACATATTACTATCTACACTTACACTTCCAAAGAAAAAATAATCTGCTTTAATTCATTAAGGGGAATAACTCTAACTTAACAATTGGAAAACTAGTTTGACCTAGTGTTAAGTACATTCAAGACAGATTTTAGCATGTCAAGAATATATCAAGAAAAATTAAGACACAATTCAAAATGTTAAGAATGTGTCGAGACATAATGAGGAAAAAAAAGAATGTCGAGAATCCGTCGAGACATAATGAGAAAAAAAAAAGAATATCGAGAATCCGTCGAGACATAATGAGGAAAAAAAAGAATGTCGAGCAGTGATCTGGAAGGTTTTTTTTCACTATGGGCCCAGGGCCCCTCAAAAATAAATTCAATGGGCCATTTTAAAAAATAATGGGCCATGTTGTCAAATGAGTGGGCCATTTGAATTGACCTCTGTAAAAAAAATAAAAAGTATCATTATTTTTTGCCAAAGAGGTGTTGTAACTTATCTTTATGATTTTAAATAATATCATGGATATTGTTCCTGTGATTCTGTAATTTCAATGAATATACAATAACTTCTTGCAAAACGGACAATATTAAAGATAACCTTTATTTACAATGTTTAAACTGGTACTGTTGCCTTGACTTGTTCATGTTTATGTTGGGGTTTTTTTAACAATAAATTTGGGTCTTCGTCGATATCATACTTATTCCAGACGTTCCGTATTAGAAGAAATTTCAGGCACTTCCTCTGCACTTCTTGTATTATTATTATTACTTTATCACGACGACAAGAATAACAGTAGAGAGTACCATTAATTGATAGAACAAAACAATAATTCGCTGAAGTCATGTTTACAAAATGTCAAAACGAGCCAAAGACCAAAAAACGGCAAGGACAGTTAAGCGCCTTTTATGGAGACAAAAACTATATTCATAAAAAGGCTTCGGGGGTTTTCAATCGAAATAATAGCAAGCTAAACTAAATTAAAAGATTATCATTAGAGTTAAATCTCGTCTGTAATAGCCAAATTTCACAAATTTAAAGTTCTTTATAAAAAATTATATCATGAATGATGGTTAATTACGTTTTTTGGGATATCAGTTAAACCGCATGGTTCTATTATTACCATAGGAAAACACCCGAGACGTTAAACTTCATGGTTCTATTACCATAGGAAAACAACCGAGACGTCCCAAAAATGTATATAGGTGCTCCTATGATTGGAGGAACATTATACAGTTGTGTACACACACATGGCGGCATGCAAACGATCGGAAATCCATTTGACGATATCTAAACGTTTCGAAACGATGTGAAAAATATCGTGCGCCACGTGGGCGCTTACATTTGTCACTCTATGCGCCATTTCTGGTCAATATGCGCTATAGGCGCAGGGCGCACAACCTTCCCGATCACTGGTCGAGAATCTGTCGAGAAATTTTAAGACAGTATTCAAATGTCGAGAATTTGTCAAGAATTTTTTAGAAATTATTCAGAATGTCGAGAATATGTCGAGTAAATTTCATACTTATTTAATACAAGTCAGAATTTGTCAAGAAAAATTAAGACATAATTCATTCTTTTTGAGATTGTCGAGTAAAAGTTCATGCAAATCGAGACAAAAACTGGTCTTTTCAGACTTTTGTAGTGCCTGTATCTAACTTTCATTTCAAGTATTTTGTTGAAGAGATAACATGGAAAGAGCTTCTTCTCTCAGTTGTGCTTTGTAAACATACACAGATTTTACGTATACGTTTA
The DNA here is from genome assembly GCA_037788925.1 of Mytilus galloprovincialis. Classification (NCBI taxonomy): domain Eukaryota; kingdom Metazoa; phylum Mollusca; class Bivalvia; order Mytilida; family Mytilidae; genus Mytilus; species Mytilus galloprovincialis. The sequence goes on from CM075339.1 coordinate 16,691,721, forward strand.
TGGTCCATGTTTTACCAATGTCAAGTCAACTTCTGGTTAGAACAATGTGAAAACGAAAGTAAAGTTTTTGACAATGTCATTTTACACAAATAAAAAGTATAATGCAGATCTATATGAGCACGCTGATGTGCACACTACGAATGATGCACTGCCAATTTAACAGTTACATCCGAACATCAAATTCATATCATATCAAAGTAAAGTTTAAAATCGTTTTTTTTTTTTAAATGTAATGTCAATCATTGGAATGGCCATCTGATTACCATTTTTGCCTCTTGTGACTTTTAAAGTCTTAAGGGATTAAAATCGGGAACAGATAGGACATGTCCGGCTGGCTCAAATATTTTTTGGAAGCCCTGAATCGTACCACATCTTCTTTTTTATAATTAATCTGCATTTTGGGGTTTTATGCATTGTGTCATGTGTGTATAAGTTTCATAACATTTGATTGACGTAATATGAAGTTAAAGAGATCAAAATCCACAAGGACTGTTGAGTATGTTCAAGGTTTTACAGTTGATGTGTTGTTGTAGAATTGTGCATAAGCCATAAGCTGCTAAAACCAATGTACCTCTCTTTCTTTTTCTTCATAATATTTTGTGTGTTTCTTTAATTCATCCACTGAAAAATAAAGTATGAATAAATAATATAAACCAAAGACTGTGAAAATGGGGGGAAATCTCTAATTTGGCATTAAAATTAGAAAGATCATATCATAGGGAACATGTGTACTAAGTTTCAAGTTGATTGGACTTCAACTTCATCAAAAACTACCTCGACCAAAAACTTAAATCTGAAGCAGGACAGACAAATGACAGACGCATAAACCAGAAAACATAATGCCCATAAATGGGACATAAAAATGGCTATTTATAAGACATTATAAGATATGTATTAAAATTATAAAAAGAAATAAGGTTTAAGCATGCTAACAGTGTTAGATAACGTAAACAAACAAACAAAAAATTATGGAAGTATCTAATAATTATTTGAACTGAACATTTTAATTATGATTGCTTAACCCTTTCAACGCTACACAAAAAATTCGAAAAATGGCTGCTGCTGCTGCATTTTATTTTGTGTTCATTCATTAGAACAGTATATTCCTTTTCAGACTTCTGTATCTTTTTTATTATAAGAGATACAGAGAAAGCTATTGCATGAAAAATGCTCAGGAGAGCATGACCTGTAATGTTAGGCAATTATTTCAGTAAATTTCTTATCAAGTTACCTGTGTTTTCAGGTAATTAACAGGTAACAGGTGTAATTTATCACATTTGTGTTGAATTTTGAATAAAAACTACTTTTAGTCTTCATTTATTTTGTTGTTTTTCTGACATATAATAAGCTATAATAAGCAGACACCAGTTGCTCAATTCCGTAGCGTATTGCACCATGCAAAACGTATTCTGTAATCGTGGAACAAATAAATAGCTCTGTCTTCAAAATTTTCAGTCAACCTCCGTTTCCCCCCCCTTTTTCACATCTCGTAATGATCGATCAAATCATATTTCCTACTCGAATTAAATGTAATATATACATTGAGATAACAAGAAACCTTTAAACTAGTCCTCGTTGTCAGTTTAGCCATAGAAATGCTGAAATATTTCCATATTTACAGCTTCGTTTCCGATTTCCGCCATTTGCATTTGTCAAAATATTTATTTTTTATTTTCCTTCTATTTTCCTTTTATTGCATAATTTACTTTGAAAATTGCCAGGATTTCAAGCTCAAATGAGACCTTGAATATTCTCGATTCATACGACGAAAAATTAGAGAGGACCCGAATGAAAACTGAATGGTTTAAGTCTCCTGATGAAAAATCGATTGTCATCACAGCATATCCCGCGAATAGCAGTGGCGTACGTCATCGTGACATATGCCGTGTATAGCGTTGAAAGGGTCAACATTAACAATATTAAAACAAAAATTTTCAAATACAGTCGTATTGCTGTAAACATGGAAAAGAGGTGCAGTGGACTATTAGGATGACTGAATAAAAATTCATATTCTTTAGTGTTAACTGACCTAACTGGCCAGCCTAGCTTATGTTAATGTTCTCATAGGCGGATCCAGGGGGGGGGGCCCTGGCCCCCTCTTTCGTGGGAAAAATTTGGTTGATTATATAGGGAATCATTGAAGCATGACTGGAGCGGGGCCCCCCTTAGGTCAGTCAGCGGGCCCCCCCTTAGGAAAAGTTCTGGATCCGCCACTGGTTCTTATGGAAAACCACTGCAGTAACAATATTCATTGTATGACCAAGAGATGTCAGGTTGACATTATTAATTATGGTAGCCTTAATCTTGTCTTGATAAAAAATACTTACATATTTGCAGGAGAATATCTGTATTATCTACACACTTACAACTCATCTAAAACATACAGAAAAATTTATATTTTCTCATTGTAATTTTTGTTACTTTTCTAATTTCTTCAAGTATGGCTCATTGTTTACTGAATAAAAATACATATATAGATACTAAAATAACGAGGTCCAATTTGTCAGCCGTCATCGGGTAACAACGACAAATCAAAGAATTCAACTTTATACAGGCCTCGACAATAACGCTTGTCCGATACCAGAGGGAAAAAAGGTCGGACAAGTAAAAGCTGTATCAAGCTTGTCCGTCGGGACAAGTACAATTATTCAGCAGAAAATAAATTTAATCCAACTTTGATGAACAATAATGATAAACAAAAAACAAGAAAACAAATATTAGTTTGACATGTTTCTGCATTCTGTTTATTCAAATGCAAAACCTTTTTCTTCAACATGTTTACTTGTTGCAATCGATAATTTTTAACTGGTTCTTTGTCAGGTACTTTTTAACAGGTAAAAGGTATACTATTCTCGGAAACCAGTCTTACTGATCCAAATCAATGATGTGCTTTGTAGATAAGGTAACTTTACAGGACAATTCGTCACCTCGACAGGTTTAGCTCCAAGTTTAATAGACAGTTTGGCACCGTAGGAGACATATTTAGTAGACATGATTGATAGACAGTTTGACAAGGCAGGAGACATTTGGGACCAGGACAAATCAGTACCTCGTTTTGCTACCTTATTCTGTTCCATATAACAAATACCATACTGGTAATTTTTTCACAAAATTTTTATTTTTTTATTTACCATTAAATTCACAAATTCATATTTGATCATAAGTAGAAAAAAACAATACTGACAATATCGTGACCTATAGTTGTTAATTTCGGTGTCATTTGGTCTCTTGATGAGAGTTGTCTCATTGGCAATCAGACCTTATCTTCTTTTTTGATTGCATTTCAATAAACTTTTTTCAACTGAAAAAAAAACAGGATTATACAAATCCAATGAGTGTACAGGCCTATCAGATGATGCCTCATGTTTAGAGTCTAATGAGACTGGCATTGATGAAAAACTAGAACCTAAGTCCTGTGACGTGACTAGATTCAGTTGAACTTGACTCATATTTTTGAAAAGAATTTCAAATCAAAAGAAATACATCAAATCCTGTCTATTGTTTGAATTTGGTTTGTTCATTTAATCAACTAAAAATTTAAAAAGGTTATTTTTAATAAAAAAATTTTGGACAAGTAACAATTTCATTCGGACAAGTAAATTTTGGTATGTACTTGTCCTACAGGACAAGTTGAAAAGAAAGTTATTGTAGAGGCCTGTTATATACAACTAATATAGGACTATGGTGTAGATTAAAAATTACACCACTCCAGACCCTTTTGTTTTCCACATAATTAATATTGCCAATAATTAACAAGTTCCAGGTCGAATCCGATACCGATACCAATAGTATATTCACCTGTTACCTATTCATGCTATTACCTTATCTGTACGTTCCGCATAGATCTGACAGGCGCACCACCAAGTGGTGTATTTAGGATTTTGCTATATATATACACAGGTCATAATCACAGGGTTGACACTACTAAATTCAATCATTGTCAAATTGTTCCCTATTGTAGTTTTTTAATCAGTAAGACTTTTTTAGATAACAATACGAATACTAAAAATCTGGACTTAAAAATAAGGCGTATAGGTATACATGGTATAGTTTTCAATTTGTTAGCGGGCATGACATAAAACAGCGAATAAAAGCATTAAACTCCATTCCAGGACCTTTTGTTTTCCAAAAAATAATTATTATTTAAAATAAAATCAAACAGTCAGGGGTACTACTTGTACAAGTGTATTTTATTTACTTAAAGAAGTAAAAAAAAATATACACATATAAGTAAATTTGTATGATACTTATACAAGTGAATTTTATTTACTTGTATAGGTAAAAAAAAATGGCTAAGTTATGTCCCTTAGGCATTCAGAATTTTTTACTTGTATAAGTAAAAAATTCATCCTTTCTTCTTTTCTTGAATTCTTAAGATTTCTTTGCTCTAATAGAATTTTAAATTGTGTACCCTTTACAGATGTCTTTACTAATCATTTAAGTGTAATTTCATGGACAATGAAAATCCCATTTGTCTGTCATCTTCATAACACTGCTCATTTACAAGCCCCAAAGGAGCAATTTTTGAAGGCCTTGCGCAAATATACAAGATCTTTGCTCAATCAGTTTCTTTGATGAATTAATGAGATGAAACATTGAACTTTAATGAAAAAATTTGAGCAAACCTGGGAAAAATCATTAAAGGCATGATTTTACATCTCAAAAATTGAGGATTTTTGTGGGATTGTAAGAAAAATTTACTTATACAAGTAAATTTTTTAGAAAATTAAGGGGAGATTATTCAAACATTATTTATTTACTTATATGTGTATATTTTTTTTTACTTCTTCAAGTAAATAAAATACACTTGTACAAGTAGTACCCCTGACTGTCAAACATGTTCACTGTTTGCTCAACACGTGTTGGAAATTCAGATTCATACATTTTTGTCATGTGGTAATGGACAGTCACATGACAGATTCGGAACTGGCCTATACTATAGATAAACATGCCAACTCAGTGCAGTACCACATGTGCCAAACTCTTGTTCTGTTGACAGAGCATATATATCTGATAACAATATCTGATAGCAGTTAGTAATCATCAAAAATCTGATGGATAACTGGATACCATAAGAAGAAGAAGAACAACAACAAAACAGGAATACTGTATTTATAGACATCATATAAATGATAACAATACAATGTCATTAAATGTGTAATAACTACTACACATTGTAATAACTACACATGTACTATATATACATTTTGTACACACTTGGTCCTTTTGTCCAACCACTTATCTTGTGGATCTATGCAAGAAATCGTACTCTGAAATTTACATTTTTTGCAATTTAGTGCAGATTGGTTTGCTTCCAAATTCAAATGTGTATATGTAAATGCAAATATCAAACCTTTGACATTATTTGAAATCCGTAGCTTGGTTTAAAGTTACACACGTGCTAGTTTAAACCGCCACAAGGGAGATAACCAAAGACTTGGATGGCTACAAAAGCAAGATTTATGCCCCGAGCTCGTAACGTTATCTGACGATACTCATTCCTGATATGATTACATGTCTATTTCAGGATAAGTTTAAACGAATCAGATATTTGTAGTTCACTGTGTAAAAGAATAAATAAATAAATCGATAATATTATGTTGGAGTCAGCATATTTGATATATCAGAGGTTGAAACCAAATTTAGATACTAGACAGTAGTCTTTATTTATCAAGTTTAATAAAAAGGTGCATATGTTTAAAGATATATGTCAGCGTCTTGGTGGTGTTACTTATTTATTTATTTGATAGGCTTATAGTAGTAGCGAGCGTTGAAAACGTAGCAGTTCGTTCCCTCCAACATTTTCCGAAGAATCCAAAGGTTATATTGCAAGGAAAATATAATACTGCTTTTCAAAATACCCTTAAAGTATTAAAACTAGATAAAATGTCTCGTCCTTCGTCGATCCCTGTTGGTTGACTCATGTAAAACAAAAATGTAAGATTTATTGCAGTCTGCACCGTTAGCCACTAGTCCGAAGCCCCAGACTAGTAAGTATGCAATAGGACTAGTTAAAATTTATATATAGTCATATCTATAGGGACAAGTTTTGATATTTAGTTTCCAGACAAGTAGATGAAAAAGTTTTTGGAGTAGACTCTTATTGTTGATGGGGCTTTTTCAAAATGTGTCCATATTCTTGTACGGCTGACCTGTGAGGTAAAAACGGCTTCATCATCAATCTGTTCAATTGGTGTCCTACATATAGTGCAACGTCAGTTCTACCAAGGATTTGTACAGTACTATACGAATCCTTGGTTCTACTATACTTGCAGAATAAGAAAAAGGAATAGGTTAGTGGACTTTTTTTGAAAATCGTGGTCAAAGTTCTAAAATGACCCCAAACTATATGAACAACTTCAAAAATATAAAAAAAAAATGATATTAAAATAGACATCTTTAAAACTACACACATCTTACAATTTTCTGTTTTAAGGTAGAACATATACTGTGGATTAATATTATAAAGCCTTGAAATAGTAGATGGTTTTGTTTCAGATTTATCTTTATGTTTTATATATCTTTTATTAATACAGCGTACTTGATATTTTGTCAACTACATAACGAAAAACGTTTTTGCTTACTATAATATAACTTCTGACACTCCATGTTTATCTAGGAAGTAGGTAGAGCAGTGCTGATCCAGAACCTTTTGTAACGAAGGGGGCACTGACTGACATAAAAGGAGGCGCTCCAGTCACGCTTCGGTGACTTCCCTATATAGTCAACCAAATCCCCCCTTGAATCCGTGCCTATTTAATGGTAGCCCCTCATTATTAAGGGGCCTGATGGGTTATTTTCGATCTTCGTGATCGGGGCTTTTTCACTATCGTGATCCGTGAATCAACTCGTGAATCGTAATGAGACCCCTCATCAGGCCCCTCATTATTTAACTTGTCCACTTGGTAACTGGAATATTTTATCAAGATAAAAATGGAAAATCTCGTCCATACTTATATCATTATAACATGCATAATCAATGTTCTGTGTTTTATAGAAAAAAAGCACAGTATTTGTGATGTCGAAGTATGATCAAGTATCAGTGTTATTTAATGCCTCAAAGTGTGGATACGTCCACTAGATAATTTTATAAGTTAATAACGGTCAACTATTAGTACATGTACATAACGATTGACGTTTTAAAGTATAGGTGTTAATAAAATAAAGCTTTATCATATTTTGATGCTTTTTTGTGTCAAATTTTAACCATGCTCTCAATTTTGTAAATTTGTAGTTTTTGTCGGTTTTAAGAACAAAATGCGTATTATTTCAACTTTTTTGTTATAAATGATTGAAAAGATACGTATCTAAGAAATTTGAAAAGACAAAAATGATATAATAGATATGGGATGTACATGATTCTTCTAAAATCATATTTTGTACCCCTCATCCTCTTTCTCAAAATTTTGGCGAAAAAGACTGACTTGATTGGTCGTGAAATTTGAAAACTGGATTACCAAAAAACTGTTCATTGTAAATACATAATTTGATATTTTCCACTTGTATTACATGTTTTTGAAATAATTCCTGAACGAGATTTCAACAAGACTTAAATGTCAGAAGAATAAACCCTTAAGTATAGATCTTATTTATTAACTATAATTTTGTAAGAAAATGGTGTTTACATATTGAGATGTAATACAGATTAGGAGGCAGATCCGTACAAAACTTAATTTCATTAAAAAAAACTTGTGAGCAATCTGAACACAAATGATTATCTGTATTTAGATGTGAAGAACAATTATCATGATGGAGGGGGAAATATTAAAGTATTGTCCTACATAATGGCAATAGTAGTATACCGCTGTTCAAAAGTCATAAATCGATTGAGAAATTAAAACAAATCGGAACCAAATCATAAACCGATGGAAACACACTAACCACAAGAGGAAAACAAAGAAGAAACAGGAGCACCGAAGTGCAACAAAAACAAACGCCGACACAAAGAAACGAACCATCTGACAACAACTGCCATATATCTGACTTGGTACAGGACATTCCAAGAAAAAATGGTGGGTTGAACCTGGTTTCAACGCGTCATGTTAAACCACCCGCACTACTACAGCGCCTAACAATATCGCTAGAACACTAAGTGATAGAAACACAACACAATATTAACGCAAGATAAGTCTCAACAGAGAAACGCATAAACAAATTATACAACAGTCGACACAACATGCAAACCAAAGAACAACGTTAACAACAAACCATCAACGACCACACGACATCATAAACAGCGACGCGACTACGTAACCAACATGCAATTTCGAACCCCATAGAACTATCCTACAATGGTCAATGACTTCATATGTGGGGTAGAAGGGAAGATGTTTTTGTTTCTCTTCATACAAATGATATAAATAAACCCCTCATAGATGCAGGATTGAAATTTTGTATTTTTGCCAGACGCGCGTGCGTTTCGTCTGCAAAAAAAACTTAGCAGAGATGCTGGAATAAAAAAAAGTTTAAAAAAAACAAATAAAGTACGAAATTGAAGAGCATTGAGTACCAAAAATTCTTAAAATTTTGATGAATACACACAAGGCAATCCATTCCTGAGGTAGAAAAGCCTTAGTATTTCAAAAATATAAAGTTGTGTAAACAGTTGATTTCCAGTTAAGACCATACCAATGATGATTCATGTCAACATAGAATATATATTGTCTCGCAGACACACACTTAGTAAAAAAAGGCGAAGTTTTGATTAAAAACCATTGGAAAGCGCAAAGACTCATTGTGTTTCAAACTAATTATCTCATAATAAACGAGGAGTTGCTATTCTGTTTAAACGATTTTTGACTAAAAATAAATAAAGTTAAAAGATTGAATTGGCAATACAGGGGGAATAGATCTCAATATTGAAGACAAAATATGTACTCTGAAAAATATGTGCAGTCCTAATGTTGATTCTTCCAACTTCTATGACAAATTCACGGAAATAACAAATCTCTATCGAAGTAAGCTAATGTAGTAATGTGTACTGTAAATTTCATTCAGAATTTCAACCTTGATACTCATCACTATAATTATATAACCAATCCAAGATCTAGAGATTTTTTTTTAAATAATAGAATATATAAAAAGTTCCGAATATGCAAAACTAATAAAACAGCAAATTACTGACACATTGGAGCAATATGTAATGCCAGTGCATAAGAGGATGCTTCACATAACATGGCATCGATAATTAAGATATCTAATTTGCAATTAATTAGACACCCTTTTCATTGAATTAGACGTAGGGCTTTTTCATATCCAACATTTATTAAAAATAGAAGTGATCAAACAGCTGACTGATGGGATACAAAAACTAGAAAAAAGGTCAGTACATAAAACAACCTGGGTCAGATGGTTTAACTGCATCAATTCTTAAAGTATTTTTGATAGACATTGGAAAGTTTGGCTTGAGATCAATATATTATGCGTCTCAAATAGGGGAGCGTAAATCAGGAAAAGATTTATTACATGTATTCGGAATAAGGCAAGTCAGTAATAAAGGCAACAGTAGTGAGGGCCCTCATGGGGTTTTTGATTATGTGATTACTTGGCCGTTTTTTTAATGATTATTTGATTATTAAGCCAAATATTTCATGATTATTTGATTACCTAGGACTGTATTTTTTAGTTTATGATTATTTGATTACTAAAGATAAGCAAATATTTAATGATTATGTGATTATATTGGCAAACAAATGGTGATTATGTGATTACTAGGACCCCCCCATGAGGGGCCTCAGTAGTATACCGCTGTTCGAAAGTCAAAAATCGATTGAGAGAAAACAAATCCGGGTTACAAACTAAAACTGAGGGAAACACCTAAACTATAAGAGAAAAACAACGAAACAACAAAAACACTAAAGTGCAACAAAAAACCAAACGACAATGTAACACACACATAAACGAACTATAAGATAACAACTGCATATTTCCTGACTTGGTTCAGAAAGTATGAAAGCCGAGAAGGCTCACCTATATTTCAGAATTAAGAATCCGGCATTCAGAATTCGGCATTCAGAATTCGGAAATCATTTTTTTGTTAAATGTAATAATATACAATTACTGTCTTTTGATGAGGTAAATATGCGGTTTTATTGACTTTTGAAAAACTGATATTCACTGAGGCCGACGGCCGAAGTGAATATCAGTTTTTCAAAAGTCAATTAAACCCCATATTTACCGAAACAAAAGACAGTAATTGTTTTATTTCATATTCCGAGAGAAGAACATGTATTTAAGGAATAACATATACCAAAATAAATTTAACATGAAAAATCTAACCATAACAAAGCGCGTGACGTTTAGCGCGGTGAATAACACTTTCTCAGGTGAATATGCTTTTTTATTCAAAATACAATTCATATAGAGAAACCTACTAAAATAATACCAATATGGAATAAACATAGTTATTATTGTAATACTCAATATTTGGTGTTATTATGATATGAAAATTACTTTGTCTGTCTTCGTGTAAACTGCTTCACCTTATATAAATAGTGTATATTTATGGTTTTTCCATAAGCAATTGAGGAGAGTTCGCATTTTGTCTGATATATGTGATTTTGCTTGTTTGGAATCGAACCCTGCAAGTCTGTGGTTCAAACTGTCTCCCTCACCACCTTCCCAACATACACCATGTTCTGTTTTTATTTCTTTTGTTCCAATAACACCTTCAAAACATGTTCATTAAATGATAAATACCCCCACCCCCTTTCAAATGTATCTATGTTTAAAATAGCAAGAAACCCTTTATAATTAAATCAACAAGTGTACTATAATTGGTCAATCAATTATCATTTTTTCGGACTCGTACTCTCCTTTTTCAACTTATAAAAAAATTACCCATAGTTCTGGAACGAACAATCAGAATTTTACCAAAACCTGTACAGATCGTTTGACCGTGCCGTGATCACACTGTACTGGATAACTCGAACGGACGACGAACGAATGAAGTTTTTCGTCAACAACAAAAATATCCGTTACAAGTCCGTTTGTGTAATGACTTAATAAAACGGACGCGTAACGAATGCTTATGGGAAAACACAGGACGAGTAACAAAAAAAAACCAACACACACCCACTGGAAGCGTACCGGATAAAATGGACGAACAAGATAACGGATGTATCACTGACAAGTAACGAATACAAAACGGAACCGGAATGGACAAGTACCGTAAAATCGGAAGCCTACCGCGACGTTCAACGTAAACTTCATCCGCTGGATACCCGTTCAAAGTTTTAAATATGCTCAAAATTTTCCACCGGATAAAACGGACAGGTATAGATATACCACATCGTATACAACAATATATAGCGGGATCCCAGTCTTGTCCGTTGGACTGACTTTACAAACGGACTATTACCAGACGAATGGCGGATAAAGCGAAAAAGATAACGGACGATTCACGGTGAAACAGATGTGTAGCGCTTGTAAACTGGATTAGAGACGCAATGAAATATAAAATAATATACCTGTTTTTTAGAATTTATGATGGATTTTAAATTAAGATGAATGAAGTCGTTGTACCAGCTTTTTGAAAGAATGAATTTAATCGGATAATACAGGTACTTCAAAAAACATTTCGTCACATGTGTATTATGTTGTTGATTTCCGCTATGCAAACTTCTGTTCATCCTTTGTATCCGGTACTAGTCTGTTATATGTCCGTTTTATCCCGTACTAGTTCGTTGCATGTCTCTTCTATCCGGTTCTTGTCCGTTACATGTCCGTTCTATCCGATACTAGTCCGTTGCATGTCTCTTATATCCGGTACTATTCCGTTATACCTAGGTCACACATTCACGGATTAGCTCGCCGGATTCACTACGGATTAAATACCACGGACAATCCAGGAAATGCAGTTTCCGTAGTCTGCTACGGATCCCCGTAGTCTGCTACGGATCCCCGTAGTCTGCTACGGATCCGATACGGGGGCACAACGGTATGACTACGGGTTTTGACGTTACTACTAATGATAATGAAGGACGGGGTTCATGTTGGCGACATCTGTGATACGGGTTCTTACGGTAAGACACTTTTTAATAAGGAAATGACACTATAGGTCATCATACGGTCTTAATGTATGAGCAAAGTCAATACCGCACATAGTCAGCCATAAAAGGCCCCGAAATGGCAGATGTAAAACAATTCAAGCGAAAAAAAACTAACGACCTAATTTGTGTGAGCGAAAAACAAATATGTTACCCATCATCAAACAATATTAATTAAAAGTGTTGAATAGAACCAACTGTTATAACACGATCGTGTGTGTGAGTGTGTGTGTACATCCCTTTTCATATATAAAACTGCTTAAAAGAAATTGGTACTAACTAAACTCATCATAGATACCAGGATTTAAATTTCATATTTCAATCCAGACACGCGTTTCGTCTACAAAAGACTCATCAGTGACGCTCGAATCATTCACATGGAAACCCATCATAAACACCCATGACACTTACTAAAGAGGAAATCCTTGATAATCATAAGATGTTCTATGTTCCTTTGGAATTTCAACAACAGTTGAAGAACTGGATCTTTCATGATCACTGTATGTGATACCTTAATTACATATGTGTCATTACAAACAACGGTATAATTGCTCGCCTCCCAATTGCACCAAGAAATCTCTTTCTTAATTTTTGACATTTTTTTTTTTTATAGTGATTAAGATTATTGATATTGTTTTTATAGTGATTACAATTATATCACAATGTTGACTGCTGAACCCTTATTTTTGACATTTTTAACAATTATGTCTGTGAGTTTTGTTTACACAGCGTTGTCAATATATTGGAATTTAATGCGACTCTCATACGTGTGAGAGGTTTAGCTAGCTTTAAAACCAGGTTTAATCCACCTTTTCTACATTAGAATGTGCCTGCACCAAGTCAGGAATATGACAGTTGTAATCCATTCCTTTGATGTGTTTGAGCTTTTGATTTTGCCATTTGATTAAAGACTTTTCGCTTTGAATTTACTTCGGAGTACAGTATTTTTTTCTATTTTACTTTTTTTCTAGAGATTGCTTGAATCAGAAGTGGATTCTTAAAAGATGGGTGAAAGATACCGGAGGGACAGTCAAACTCATAGATCGAAAATAAACTAACAACCCCATGGCTAATACCGGTAATCAAAAAAGACAAACAGACAGATAATAGTACACAAGACACAACATAGAAAACTAAAGACTACGTAAGCAACGATATAAAATAAAAGTTCCTTAAGAGTACATACAATATAAAACTGTTTCACTTTGCAATATTATTAAAACATTTGACTGTTCTACACTTTGCTAAATATTCTCTATTCCAAATTAAGAGACAATTTGAAACAGTTGGTATTGCTTTGTTTCATAAACAAAATAATGAACCACGTAGAAACAAGTAGAGTTATTGTTTTGGTGCAGAATAAATCAAGCCTCCGAAAATTGAGGACGGTCATATAACCCTATATACATATAAAATTATGAATAGATATCGAGCACTTGCAATCGTTTTGTTTTCTACGTATGTTTGATTTCATGTTATAGATTAAGCTAATCAGTATTTTATCAATCGATTTTACTTGTATAAGAATGATTTTGTTAAGGATCGAATCAGTCAACGAAATAGAACACCCCAGATGTTATGCGTCTGTCAAATTTTCTCTCTTCAAAGTGGTTTTCAAGATAAAAGACATGTATTTTTACCTTTAAGTTATATCTATAGGATTGTCGTGCAAATTGTTTTCACAGGACGCGTGATCAGACATCTTTTTAAACTAGATACCGCAAAAAATTATTGTAGTCGAGCATGGTCAATAGTTATCAAAGATACAAGGCTTTTGATTTAATACGTCAGACGTGCATTTCTTCTTCACAAGACTCATCAGTGACGATAAGATTAAAATAGGTATAAAGCTAAACAAGTACAAAGTTGAAGAGCATTGAGGACCATAAATTCCCGAAGTCGTGCCAAATTGTCTCGGTATGTTCATAGTATAAGATTTGTAAAAGTTAACCGCAAGGCCGATGCCAGATGACACTTGATGAGACGGACTCATTTGGCCTTTAGGACCAGGTTTGCGAAAACATTAAATCAATTTAGTTTACAGAAATAAGACAAAAGAAAGGAAACATTAAAAAAAAACCCAAAGATTTAACATTCTCAGTAGTTCTGAGAGAAATTCAGAATTGTAGCGTCCGAAAAATAATAACATCTATGGTTATGAATAATATCATTGAATATTCATTTAAGGTCGATCCTCTTTGGGAGAAAAAATATATATCAAGGTTCCATATCGTGTACAAAACTGGTTACATATCCCAAAACTTAACATACAAAACAATATGAGATCAGATTGAATATCCCTTAATAATACCATGCAAACTATATATCAAATATGTAAAGATTAAAATACAAACGATCTCAAAATATATCCATCAATCTCTCATACAGAGTTATCGATCCTTGCTCACAAAAGAGAGAGCAATCGTTTAATCGTAAAACAAAATTAGTTTAATCGTAAAACAAGTTCAAAGATCCAGAAATTTACATGAAATAAAGACTTTTTTGTCAAACAAAAGATATTTAGTTTTTAACTTGCTCTTACATATGTAATATTCTTTATGATCATGTTTATTACATGACTTTTTGTATTATATATCAATCTTGAAATCGATAAAATGTGTTATTTGCACATATCATTCTCTTTATTCCGATTTTATGTTTTACTTTATTGTTATTAAAACTAATGAAGCATGAACCAGACATTTAGTCTTATTTTCATATTCAACAGATTTTAAAATTAAAAAAACCCCACTAAGAATAAAATATATCCATCCATGACACAAAATGAACACATACGCACTAAAACCTTACGAACATACTGAAAACAAATTTTGTATTGGTGTTCTTCAAATTCAAAATGAGGCCTTCAACATCAAATTATGTCGAATACATATTGGTTATTTATACATGAAATGACTCAGATGGACTGGACACTTTTTAACTTATAATTTTGAATAATTAAAACATGCACCAATAAATCTTAAAAGGAGGACATAAAAAACTGTTTCTCAGATTCATAGTACTTAATTTTGTATATATATCCAGGGTTCTGGTAACCTGTACGTTCTGATGAGAAATAACGGTATATTGACTTTTTTTGTATCAATTTGTTCAAAAGACAGGATTTAGAGATTTAGTATCTGGTAAGGTTATAATGGCGATGTGTAGTTTGACACGACGGGTGCCACATGTGGAGCAGGATCTGCTTACCCTTCCGGAGCACCTGACTGATCACCCCTAGTTTTTTGGTGGGGTTCGTGTTGTTTATTCTTTAGTTTTCTATGTTGTGTCATGTGTGCTGTTGTTTGTTTGTCTTTTTGATTTTTGGCCATGGCGTTGTCAGTTTGTTTTAGATTTATGAGTTTGACTGTCCCTTTGGTATCTTTCGTCCCTCTCTTGAGTTCGTTTTATCTTCCATCATTTAAAGGGGCACTAGCTGTCAAATTCATGGTCACCGATTTGACTCAAATTCTCATATTTGATTTATAACATTTATCCAAACTACCAAAAGTCTAAAATAATCAGTTTACAGAGCATGGGGTAGATAATATGTAGGTTCTTTTCGTGTGTATTTTAGTCCAGACGCTATCTAATTAACTATCGATTTGACCTCAGATGACCATATAAGCGATGTAAACATAAATAAAGATATGATTAGATGGAACCAACACGTGCAATTGGATTTTTATAGGTCTTTTTGAGTAAAAAAATCAAATGATTTACCGGAGTTTCACTTTCATTGTTGACAATCTTTTTCTTTAAATAACCAGTACACGTACAATGCATGCGTTGTCAATCTCTAGCTAGGGGTTACACATGAATACGAATTTAATGAGGTCGACTTATTAACTTGCAAGTGAATAAGTAATTATCAATGTTTCTTCGCTTAATTTGACAAAATTGAACCATTTTGGCTGCTAAAAGCGAATTATTATTTTACTATTTCACTTTCATTATTGATTGAACAAAAAAATCTTACTTTAGATTTTTTTATATATTTCATAGCTATTGCCCCTTTAAGTAAATACTCATATATGTCAGTTTGATACATTTCTGGGGGCGTAAGTGGGGAAGGGGTTCCCTTCAATTCTGTATTCTTTAATTTTGAAGGTGAGTTTTCCCAATTATATGTCTAAAAAATGCGATGTCTGTTAATCTATCTTTAAACATTCCTTAGTGAGAACCTTAATTGGTAAGGTAGTATGCGGTGATTAATCTGACGTACGTTATTTGTTTTGTTTTGTATCTTTGTTACATATATGAAGTGTATCTGTACTTATTTTTCCGTCATTGTATTATTGTACAATGCTAAATTTGTGTATTCTTGTCTTTGTTTTTTGCTAATATGCTTGGTC
The DNA here is from genome assembly GCA_037788925.1 of Mytilus galloprovincialis. NCBI lineage: Eukaryota > Metazoa > Mollusca > Bivalvia > Mytilida > Mytilidae > Mytilus > Mytilus galloprovincialis. The sequence continues at coordinate 16,708,123 of CM075339.1, forward strand.
TTTATACCATTTTGTGCTTCTTTGTAACATATTTGTATGTTTATTTTTGTGATAAAGATTATGTTGACTGCTGTATTTTTGAATTTTTAACTATTATGTTTGTTTCTTTGGTTCACGCATCGTTGTCAATACAATGTAATTTGATGCGACTGCAATACAAGTTAGAAGTTTGGCTAGCTATAATACAAGGTTCAATCCACAAGTTTCCATGAAAATGCCCGTACCAAGTCAGAAACATGACAGTTTTTATCCAATCGTTTGATGTGTTTGAGCTTTTGATTTTGTCATTTGATTAGGGAGTTTCCTTTTTGATTTTTTTCTCGAAGTTCAGTATTTTTGTGATTTTACTTCGTATGTTTAAATTCTCTTCAAATAATTAGGTCTTTCCACTTTTCTGTGGAAAGACCTATTGTTTTTCTTCTGATTATTTTTTTTTTTTTTTTTTCTTCCGCCTAATTTTGTTCTTGCGATAAACATTTGTTTCGCAATATGTCGCTTAGATATTTTGTATATGATATCGAACAGTTTATGCGCTTTTGAAATTTACCCTGCGTAAACAAATACTTTTCTTTGTAGGAGTTATCTCCCCAAACACTGTTTTCCTTGTTAGCGCATCTCCTTCGCAACCGTAAAAGATTATGACAAATTTATTTTACAAAATTGCTCGTTATATCCTTCGCATGATTTGTCCTATTTTGACCGAAGCGATATGACCGCTCCATATGAGAGTTATTTCCCCTTATGCATCTGATATAAGTGATATGAATTTCTATCTTATAAACCATAAGTGATAGAGACCTAGGATCTTTTGATTTGAGGTCCTTGGTCCCAAAAAATTAAAATTAGGTCAAGGTCAAAGGTCAAGGTCATATTTTAATATTTGAATTTGGCTTATTTTCACTTATATCCAAAGACTGTATAAGATATCAACAAATTATTTTTACTAAATTGTTAGTTGCGACATGTCGTAAGATGTAAATTTTGATTGCAAGCGTACGTTGAATGTGAAAGGGAGTTTTCTCCCCTCTTGTATTAAAAAATACGCGTTTGGTGATATAACTCATTAACTAAATATAATTAAGACCTATGGTCTTTTGATTTAAGGTTCTTGGTTAATGACCTTGAAATTGATCTCAAGGTCATAGCTTAATTTGACGTTCTAGATTTTGACCTTTGCTTTTACCCCATCTGTATACATAATAAAGTCATGAGACTTTTTGACAAACGGTATCAAACCATTTAAACTTAAAAAAACAACCGGAAGTGACCTTGTGTAAACCGGAAGTAGCTATTTATTGTACTTTATTACATAAAAGTATAAAAAACAAGATATTTTTGGAATCAGTGTCAAGTAAATAGTCAAATATTATCGGAAATAGAGTTTTTCAAACCGGAAGTAAGAAATTATCTCCCTTATCTAAAAAAATATTGTTTAGAAACCAGATATTTTTGGAATCAGCGTACAATAAGCTATCATTTGACGATTGAAATGACATTTTAAACCTATTTTTACACCTTTCATATTAAAATACATTGTTTTGGTGGAAAGACCTTCAATTGTTCTCTGAACAATTGGTTTTTAATTAATTCAGTATTTGTACATGAAAGATAAGTCGAAAATGTTTTGTTAATGAATAAACAAAGAGAAACATGTTGCTAAACAGTTTCAAAAAGATTATTTGTCAAAAGGATAATTTTTCTAACAAAATAATTGTTTTGCTTAAAAGTATTTAAATGGATCTCTTAAGAAGTATTCTGCAAAGGATGCAAACACACAAAAAGATGTCAATATATATGCCTCTATGGTATTGCATAGCAGCGCTGTTTGCTATTCAGATTGGTGCTAAATCTACGCATGAGATACTCGGTAAGTTTTAACTTTCAAAAATAAGTTCTACCGTAGATATCATATTATCATTTATTATACTTCCTGTCAAAATGTCAGATTTTGATTGACTAATACGAGGGTATTAATTTACTCTATTACCCTGCATAGAGACGCTTGATCAAAAGTGTGCTTTATAAAATACGACTCTATCCTATGGCAAATACTTTATTACCTTTCACGGAGACGCTTGATCAAGTTTCCGCTTTATTAAATACGGTTCTATTCTATGGCAAATACTTTATTATCCTTCACGGAGACGCTTGTTCAAGTGTTCGCTTTATTAAATACGGATGGTTGTTATGTACAAGACGTCATAGTTCATTACTTTGAATTTGAAATTTAATCGACAGTAATAGTAGAACATTCAGTATAATAAATTAAATAACACATATCTGAGAGGGTGATAGAGCAGATTGTTACCCCTCTAAAAGACATTGTCAACCTTGGCTTCGCCTCAGTTGACAACGTTTTCTCGGGGTAACAATCTGCTCTATCAGCCTCTCAGCTATGTGTTATTTATATAATGTCAACATTGATCCGTTGAGGTTTTATGTGCAGTGTTTTGCAGGTTGTTTGTCCTTTGTATGTTTTTTTATACTTAACCATGCCAGTTTTATAGTGGATGAAACAGTGAACAACTTAACTATCCAAAAGTTTCAATAACAATATATTTTGCTGACTCAGTAACGAACGCGTTTTTTACTCTTTTTTGTTTATAAAGGACAATTTATTTCGTATTTGAGTAGTTCAAATATAACCTATATGCATTTATCAACTTTTTTTTAACAAATAAAGCTTTAGTTCATATAATTCAAAATGATCGGAGAAACGGCAAAATATTGAGTTTTATACATGTTATAGGTTCAACAATGAAAATAAATGCTGATTTCCTTTCTCAATTTTATGAATAATGGACTTTACATCTGATTATCATTAACTGGTGGTTCTGATTAGTTTTTTCTTAACTGTGCATTAGTTAAATGCAAATAATTTAATTTTGGATGTAACGCGTCTTCTGATTGGCTGACGTTATTTTATTATGAGCCCATAGATATAATTTAGTCATGTGAACGTTTTTTCATGGTTTTCTACGGTTTAAAATGGAATTTAGAATTAAATTATAAGAAATGACTGTAATATTTTTTCTGTCTATTCGGAGTAACATAAAAAATGTGGTGCACACTGTTAAATAACCCACTACGTGCGTTATTCAGTGTGCACCAAATTTTTTATGTTATTTCTTCATAGACAGAAAAAATATTACAGTCATTCCTTAAATAAAAAGATAAAATATGCCTATTTGATGTGACATATATATATATATACATTGTGTATATATATATTTATACTGCAACTAGTTATGTTTATTTCCTAAATAAACTTTGAACTAGCTGTCAGATAACTGTGAGTACTCTCAGATCTGTTTATTGTGTCTTTTTGTGTCGGGATGTATAAGTACCGGGCCACGTCCACTTGTATTTTTGTCCATCTGATGAGTTAAGCCTTTTTCAACCAACTGATTTTTATAGTTCGTTCTTATGTTGTACTGTTATACCACTGTCCCGGGTTAGGGGGAGGGTTGGGATCCCGCTAACATGTTTAACCCCGCCACATTGTCGTTTGTTTATGTGTTACATATTTGTTTTTCGTTTAATTTTGTTAACATAAATAAGGCCGTTAGTTTTCTCGTTTGAATTGTTTTATATTGTCTTATCGGGGCCTTTTACAGCTGACTATGCGGTATGGGCTTTGCTCATTGTTGAAGGCCGTACGGTGACCTATAGTTGTTAATGTCTGTGTCATTTTGGTCTTTTGTGGATAGTTGTCTGATTGGCAATCATACCAGATCTTCTTTTTTATATGATATAGTAACACAGCTATATTTTGTACAATGTTAAGTTTATCATGGAACACTTTTTCCAAAGTCAGGGGTTTATTAAGGGATGAAAAGAAGTTTGAAATTTGTGTTACAATTTGAATAGCTATGAATTTATTTATTTAAGTTGCAGTCTAAAAACAATATTACACCTATTTACTAACTGTTAAAACAATGTTGTAATATGGTAAGCTGAACAAAAATTATGATAATTCTAGCTATAGAAGATCAGTGAGTACTCTAAAAACGTGATCAGCCTAAAATGTACCTTTTTTGTTATAAGAGCACTAGCTACGAGATATAAAATATATTAAATATGATTTTTTTGTTTGTTAAATCATTTATGAAAATTATATAGTGAAATTATAATTCACTTTTAGCGATCAATCTGCTTCTATTTTACTAAAATAATCAGAGAAACATGGTTGATGATTTTTGTACTTGCAAGTGAATAATTAGACCTCATTGAATACGTATTCATGTGACCTTCAATTTAACACCTAGCTGGAGATAGGTTACCGATGTATTCAGATTTAAAATTGTAAGGGTTTCGCAGAACCCAGTATCTTGCCTACTTTAGCTGTTAGTCACAGGCTCAACAAAAATGGGGGAAAATATCAAATCTTTTGACTAGTGCTGTAAGAAGCTTCTGTCCAAATTTAGTTAAAATCCAGGATGGTTTATGAAATCTAATAAATGTTTAAAAAAAACTTTAACCGCAGAGTGTATGTAATGTTAACTGGGGAAAAAAACAAGTCCATTTATAAGGAATATACGAAAAGGGATTTTTTTTTACAAACTTGACTTCTGGATATTATCTTATGATCATAAACAAGCTTCTGTCAAAGTTTGGTAGAAATTCAGGATATTCTGAGAAAGTTATCAAAATTTGTGGATGATGCTGACGACAGAATTGTTTGCTGTGTCTCGCTTTTGCGACAAAAGTCGCAGGCTTGACAAAAAGAAACATAATCATAATGACAACATTGAAAGGAAATCAAAAGGAATGGCTTATTCAATCCACATAAGATCATTCTTATACAGATAAAAACGATAATAAAATTTTGTTGCAGGTATATAACCTGGAGTTTGGAGGTCTTGAACAACTCATAAAAAAGAGAAACACAAAAATATAAAATGTGACTCTTAACACCATCAAATTGTATAAATTTGTTTGTGAAGAATGTCAGCTTTATTACAACTGTCTGACAAAAGAAGTCGTAAATAAAACTATTTTGTAAAAGGAGTTTGACTTATGTCATTGAGCAAGTTTATATGCAACAACAACAAACAACAAATATTTTATTTGCCAATCACGGCGCCCAAAATGAGCAGAACAGTTACAATATAATTTTCAAACATAATGTAAAGTAAATTAAAAATAGGTTAAAAAGGACATAATATGATTGATTTTGATTTAATTGATTAATATAAAATATTAAAGCAAATAAAATAAGCAGAGTATGCCTGATGGAGATTGCAATGTAAAGAAATTATGACATTTTAAGAATTATTCACCCAAATTTGGCATTATCAAATGTTTATCATCAAAAAGAGCTGGCACAGTTGCCTATAAACTTCTCACAAATGTATATCTCAATTTTGGATTGATATCATTCTCTTGCTTGCTGCAAATGATATTAAGGTAGTTTCAATACTTTTAAAAGAACCATTTTCAGTTTCAATTCACAACCACTAAAGGTGTGCCTTATATTCATTAATCCTTAATTAAGTCAGCCCTAACATACCTACCCTTTTACTTTTTTATTTTGTATCTTGGATTATATCTTTAATTTTAAAACAAAAATATCAAGTTAGTAAATAGCTGTAAAAATGACAAAGAAAATCAGTGAATACCAGTAATCACTGAAACAACTAGTAAATACATGTAATTACTAAATTGGCTAGTTATTACAGGTATTTACTGAAATGTTTAGTAATTACGTGTAATTCCTTATTTCACCTATTTACTGTAACATATATATATAATTATATGAAAATTCAAGTCGTCTACAAACATCATATTGTACATGTACATGTATACTTTAATTATTAGATTTTGGCTTATGAGTTCTAGATTAAACATTACAATTCACGGCTTACTAAAAACGCTATCAAAGTCAAATTTGCAAGTTTTCAAGTCGCCATTTTCATAATTGTTAAAGCATTGCATCGCAAATATATCTCTATGCTGAATTCAATATACTTAATGTTTAAAACTCGACATTGCGATGTGTGTTTTTTTTTTTTTTTAAATCAGTTTATGACAGAAAATGTTTCATTACTGTAATTTTGCGATTATGTAATATATATACATGGATAATGAAATTAAATGTGATTTTAATGCGTGATTTTGTTTAATTTAGTCCGAAATATGAAATAAATAAGAAGTGATCAAAGGTTATATTTTATGTAGTGAGGTGTTTAAATATTATATTTTATGAAGTGAAGTGTTTAAATATATATTTTGATTTTAACATCTGTTTAACGAAGGCAAATGCTCTAATTGAATGTGTTGTACAATTCATTCATCGTTTTGTAAATGTATTAAATATACTATGTAAAACAACAAACAAAGAGAAGCCTGTGTTTTAGCCATATAGTGACGTTGTAAAAAAACAGAATTTGGAAAAAGAAGTAGGTTATGTTATAGATAAGAAAAACATTAAAATATGCATTATCTGACTTATATATACCGTCCAAAAATATTTTTTTTATAAAGATTTGCCAAATTTAGCATCCTATTTTACCGACCACTCAAGTGAGATATTCCTTTCTATGCGTTCAGGTTTTAACACGCACGACGGCTCATTTAAAAAGTAAAATTAAACTCACTAGTTAATCTAGAGATAAACCTTAGAAATTATTATCCATACACAATAAAAAATATTACTGTAACTGCATGAAGTAAGATTCAAATGAATTGTTATACATGACACTTTGTTAGTTAATTATTGTACCAACTTATTTTATGTAAAAAGGGAGTGGTAATGTTGTTAATTCTCTTCTATTTGTATTGACACTTCTATCACGGAGCAGTGATTATTTTCTGAACTATTTTAATTGAATCGAATGAATTATTAAGAATGATTTTCTTTTAAATAACAATACATATATTAACAGATAATCAGAATCTAATTATATACCCTCCCCCACCCCATCCGATCCCATTGTTAGGTAAGTTAATGTTATTCAATAGAATATAAGAATATTTTATTAGTTGATCATTTGATAGAGTAAAAGGTATACATAAATGTAAAACTTAAATAATGACACGAAGGGAGTACGAAATCATGATACATGCACATATAACACGAAAACGAATATTAATACATGATTTCCTATTCAGTGTGCATGGTCCTGAACATGCATGAAATATTGCCACTGGACGTTAAGCAACCAACAATCAATCAACCTTTTCAGTGTGAATCAATAAGATTTTCAAAATATTTAACACAAATATGTTAAATCTTGCTTTATTTTAAAGTGTTAAGAAAGTTTGACATTAAAATTCATCTCACATTTATCATAATGTCTCTGTATTTGTAGCGATAAATTAACAAAATTTCGCATGATTTGTATCTAAAATTAAAATGCGGACAATGACGATTTTCTTTACACCTATCATAGATTGAACTTTAAAATATTCTAAATAGTTATCAAAGGTACCAGGATTATAATTTAATACGCCAGACTTTTCCAAATCGACAACAAAAAACAATCAAACGAATATATTGTTGTAATATACTATACTTGGCATTTTTATCAAGGAAAATAATGACCTCACACACACAGGTCATTATTTTATGCCTTAGAACTTATTTCATTAAAATATGGTTTGTGTGGGTTGATTCTTCGAAAGAATGACCTATCGTTCTTAAAGAAAATAACTCCATATCCGACCTAAAAGAGGGATGAAAGATACCAGAGGGACAGTCAAACTCATAAATCGAAAATAAACTGACAACGCCATGATGGCTAAAAATGAAAAAGGCAAACAGACAAACAATAGTACACATGACACATCATGAAAAAAAGATAATACACGAACCCCACTAAAAACTAGGGGTGATCTCAGGTGCTCTAGAAGGGTAAGCAGATCCGGCTCCACATGTGGCACCCGTCGTGTTGCTTATGAGATAACAAATCCGGTAAATAGTCTAATTCGGAAGATCACATTCATGAAAGGGAAGGGGATTGTAGTTACGACATAAGGAACATATCCGATATCATTTGTGAAACGGTTATTACAAACGATTTATGAGTTTGACTGTCCCTCTGGTATCTTTCGTCCCTCTTTTATTCCCTAACGGTCAAATTATTATAGTCACATGAAACTTACATTATATACATGAACGTGTACCACCGGCTCAGCTGTTGGATAATTGATTTAAAATATATTCAATGTAAATAACGTCCGGTTTCATTATTTTTTATTAAATTGTCTGCAACTAAAGTCCTCAATTATTAATCTAAATTGCAGACAGTTCTTGTTCATTCGTTTTTTATGTGTTTTGTCATTTGATTTTGCTAGTAATTAAGGACTTTCCGATTTGATTTTCCTCTGAGTTCAGTATTTTTGTGATTCTACTTATGACCTCAGAACGCTTTAACATTTTAATTAGGGTCATTTCGATAATGTTAATAAGTGTGTTAAGGGACAAGCTACATAAACGTGTTTGTCACTGCTTACATGAGGAAGATTGTTCCACAATCCCCTGTAGTGCGCTGGCTTACACGTGATTTTCATATTCATTTTCTCTAGCTTTTGGATTGAAACTTGAGTAATTATTTTAAATACCTTTGTAGATAACTATATCTTTTTACGACTCGGACTTTAAAATTGATAATTTAACTATCTCGATTGGATAAATCCGATAATCCACTCGTATCAATGTAAGAATCTATATATCTTTTCCCGGTTTTTATTTTTTACAGGCAAACTGACAGAACAACGAGATAGAGATGAGGTATGATATATTCTTAATTAATCATGTGTCTTATTTCTCAACATATAAATTGTCCTTTTTTCTATTGTCAAGCGATTTCTTAACTCTAATATACGATTTCACCTGAGAGACGCGACAATAAAAGCATATCACTTGATTGATAAAGACATTCATTCTGCATTTATCATTGATGATATTAAACAAAACTCCAGGAAAGATACCAGGCTAAAACATTAGCACGTTTCGTCTTCCTAAGAATTATAAGATAATCTCAATTAAAAAAATAAAAAACGGAATGAAGTTCAAAATTGAAGAGCAGTGCAAAACCTTTTATTCCTAATGGTTTTGCCAAATACAACTTAGAGGTATTTTTGTCCACAGAAAGCAAATAAAACACAAAGTGAAAACAAACACGCTATAAATATCACGTACTTTGACGTAGTTTCTGTATTACTGAACACAAATGTACACATCACGATTAATTACTATATCCTGCTTAGATGATGACAGGACAAACAACGTCATAAACAATTCGCCGTTTCAGAATCTAATGCATTCTGGGTAATATTTCGAAAAGCGTACACCAAAACGTTATGATTGGTTTAAAAACAATCATAAACAATAGAAATTTAACCAATGACGTGACATTATTTTTTAATTTTGGTGTACGAACAAATGAAATTACCTATAGTCATTTAGATTCTGAAACGGCCAATTATAAAACAACCATTGACGTTATGTAATTTTCATGTTTGGTACGAACGGGGAAATGACTTACAATCCGCTATATTCTAAAGCGGCGAATGTATGATAAGCCTCTGATAGAATCGTAGGAAAGTCCACTTTTTTATACTTATAAAGATCTATAATATTGAAACACAGGTTGTAGATCGTGTAAAAAGATACAATAACGACAACGCAGACTATGTTTATGTCGATTTTGGACAAGAACAGAACAAAGGTAAATACATTTTTTATTGTTCTTGTTATTAACAAAATACAATTACATTGAACGCGTAGGATTTTTTTTAAAAGATAAAGAACCAGTCGTCTATTTTCGGGCGTAGATTCAAAAGGGGGGGTTCCGGGAGTTGGAACCGCTTGGATCCGCTTCTGATTTTTATCAGTCATGTTATTCAAACTAACCAATGAATACAAAAATACGCTTGGTAACTTTTGGTTATCCCCGAATGGCAGTTAAAACTTTGCTAAAGCTTGGCGTCTGTTTGATTGTATAGTATGCAAAAATGTTTAGCAAGGATACCATTATTCTTGCACATTTAGAACCGTTGCAGCAACTGTTTGATGGTTCTGTAGTTGACTTGTTGCAAGATTAAATGATTGTACCATTTTAAATTAATCTTATTTTCCAAAGACAGTTAAAATTATCGCCTATCATTTCGATGGACTGTAAATTATTGGACATACCTAACAGAGATAAATCAAACAACAAACAACATTGACTCCAATATATACCGTTAGACAATTCATTTACCAGTAAAGATAAGTGCACCCATCAATGTTCTCTCAATTCAAGATAGATAGAATATATAAACAAAAAATGGCAAAGTTATCAAAGGGAATTCAAACTCAAAATTATAAAAAATAAACTGACAACGTCATAGATAAAAAAAAAGACACACAAAAGTGTTCAAAACACCATAGAAAACTAAAAATTATGCAACACGAAACCCCACCGAAACTGAGTTGATCTAAGCTGATCTGAAAGGGTAATTAAGCAGATCAAATATGACCTCCGTCGTATCTATTTCTAAGTAAAAACCTGGTGTAAAGTTGAATTAGGTTTGTCACTTTTAATCTATTAACATTGAAATCATAGAGAAATTAGTAAAAAGGTGACTGAGATGCACGAATAAGTATCGAAATTGATATTTTACAATGTGTCTGTTCTATATTGTAATATTATGTTACAAATGCAGGTTAGGATGAAGGTTGGTGACTGTTAAAACGTTTAAACCCGCTGCATTTGTTTGTACCTGTTGTCCAGTTAGTGCTTGATTGTTGATATGGTTCATAAGAGTTTTTCGTTTCTCGTTTTATAAACATAGAATAGACTTGCTATATTGTTTGTTCTTACAGATGAACCTTATGAAGTAGTTGGTGAGTTTTAACACCTCTGTAGTTTTTATAGTTTATACAAGAATGAAAAATCAACTACTAAATAATTCGCCGTTTAAAAATATAATGAACCCCTGAAACTATTTTCAAAAGCGCTCAATAAGAAGTTATTATTTGCTAAATACACAACGGGAATTCTACTAATAGTATGGTGTAATTTTCATTGTTAGGATATAGGAAAAAGGTGAAATCACTAAAATACTAAACAAACATACAGTATATGTATAAAGTTAACCATTATAAATAAGATGCTGAAACACTGAAGACTGTCTACACGATGATTATTCTGTAGCTAAAGGTAACACAATAAAAAGATTGTAAAGCAGATTGAAATAGAATCATACTTATGTATTTTCACCTTTAACTTTATTTAAAAGTTACATAGGCCTAAACTAGATCGGTTAAAGATTTTCTTTTTTGGATATTGAATTCTATATCAACACTGATAATATGAAAAAAAGTAAAATTCAAAAAAATACCCAATCCCTAATCAAATGACACAATCAAAATATCTGACAAGTCAAACGAATGGAATGAAGCGGCATATACAAGATGTCCAGAAAGTTACAAATTTCAAAACATTCAACATGATCATGTCAATTAAAAATGATACATTGAAGAAAAGCTAGTTTGAATTGCTCATTTTCAGAAATAGGAGTACCTGGGCCTCCTGGGAAACAAGGTGCACAAGGTAATGCTTATTGTAGATTCATTATTAATTATTACCACGATTTTCAGTGTCTAACGAATGTACAAATTTTCTATAGGAATTTATGCAAAACCAATAATCAAACTTCCATGAAAATGCAAATTTAAGTTATCTATGTGGCAAAAAAGAATGAAATTTCAAATAACTCATTCCTTAAATGATGTATTACACATAACTTATTATCTTCCTAATATTGAATGCTACATAAAATTATTCAAATATATTTCCAAAAAGTTAACCAAGCAACCGAAATTAATATTATCATAGCTACTGTATTAATTCCATTTATGTTTGACATTTTGTAGGAATGAGAGGATATCCTGGTCAAGCTGGGACTCCTGGGTCAAAGGGATATAAAGGAGACCCGGGAAAAACAGGACGTGTTGGACCTCGAGGTTTTGCTGGGGCTCCGGGACCAAAAGGACAAATGGGAGATCCTGGAAAAAGCGGTAAAACCGGTCAAATAGGATCTGCTGGACCACCTGGACCAATTGGACCTATGGGACATATTGGTGCCCCCGGAATGGAAGGAGCAGATGGACCACCTGGTGCTAATGGTTCAAAGGGAAAACAAGGAAGAACAGGACCTCCTGGACCCTCTGGAATCATTGGACTAACTGGGCCACTTGGGCCATCTGGTCCGACAGGACCATCTGGGTCATCAGGAGAAACGGGAACCACTGGACCAAAGGGAGCAAAGGGATATTCTGGTGACACAGGGGATCAAGGAAACACAGGACCTCGTGGGGAATCTGGACAAACAGGGCCACCTGGATCCACTGGTCCTAAAGGAGATATTGGTCCTCCAGGACCTTCGGGTACTTAGAATTTGAAATATTTTTAGTGCTGTGTCACGCTCGATTAGATAGAGTTTAAAAGGACATTTAAAGTACGAATTTAAAGAGCGCGTTTCGTCTAGTGTTTGCCTAATATCTTTTTTTATTTTTATATTGATGAATCATAAGTTTTTATGATAGAGTGACAAGTGCTCTTGTTTATAAGGGCAAATATGAATAAATCGACAAAGGTCATACTTTTGTTATGTGGTACTACAGGTAAAAGAGCCCTAATAATTTTCCTAACATCAAAATAAAACATTGACCTAATGATAATGCCAGATTCTTTTATGTTTAAATTTATCGTAATAAATGCTCATATTTGTTACAACTGATTTTTGGCACAAATCAGTTTAAATGAGGACAACTTGTTCTTAAATCCCAAAATGGATATTATTTACATGAAGAAACAATATTTCAATAGATAGCATGCATTATGTCTTAACATTAGTTATTTCTAACAAGTTCCATAACGACATAATCACAACACACATTAACTAATCAATGATTTAATAAAATTGTTATATGAAAACTTCGAATACTGTATTGAAACAAAATTATACAAACCTGCAATGAACTATAGCTTTTGTCGTTAATGAGAAAATGTATCAAAACATTCAAATTTGTCCCTTTATCAATATAAATTCAATCTGCAAACAAGCATTTTACTGTACAAACTCTATGATAACTGATATGAATATTACCTCCCTCAGAACCACGTGATAGTTTAGCGTATGAAAAGCAAGTGTATAGATTAATTTCTACCAGAAACCAGTTATCTCTCTAATAAGGGACTAGGGTAACTTAAACAAAAAACTGCGACCTTACATCGGTCTTTGCAATAACGTACATTTTACATTATATTGTTTGAATATTTTATCAGTTTAACTTAATGTTATCTGTTTAAATATCTTACCCATATATTTCAACTGATTGGCCCAATGTGTTCCATGCCCGGACGGATATTCTTTGTTAGATAACCAAACTGTTAGTTCTAATTGTTACTACTACAGTGAAACTATAGAAGACACGTGGGAAAGTGCACAGGTTAGTAATTAAACATTATGTAAGTATCATTTATTTTGATTCCTTGATATCTAATGTACAGTGCTTGAAATGTGTTTATATTCAACCATTCCCTGGAGCACATGTACAAGAATATACTTTTGTCTTTGTTTGCTTGTGTATTTAAAAAATATGTATAACTTATAAAAAATCAGAAGAGGTGGTATACTTGCCAATGAAACAGCTCTTCACAAAAGACTTAATGGCGTAGAGGTTAGTAATTCAAACTATAGGTCACAGTACGGCCTTCACCAATCATTAAAACCATAACCGCATAATTATTTATAAATTGAAATGTTAAACAATTCAAATGAGGAAACAAACCACATGGTGTATGTAACACTGATTAACGAAACACAAATCTAATATACAGCAACACACGATAATCACTAAATTACAGGTGGCTCCTGGCTTAAGACAGGCATGTACAGAATATAGCTGGGTTAAACATGTTAGCGGGAGACCAACCCTCCCTTAACCTAGAACAGTACTAGTGGTGCAACAGTAGATAATTTGAACACTACAAAATCAGTTGAAAAGGACTTAACTATTCAGATCGATACAAAACAGAATATTTTTAAAACAAGTAACAATAGCACTGACCAGACGTGGAAGAATATTTATACATTCCTTCTACAAAAAAACACGATGTACATATTATACTCACAGTTTATGACCGCTAGTTTAACACCAATAACAAGAAATACAACAACATGTGTTTAGGAATTAAGCATAAAAAATATAACCTAGCTAAACTACAGGTATCAACCGATTGCAGAACTGGGATGCTGTTTATTCCTTACGGAAAGGTTTAATCATTGTTGTCATTCATGAAATGCGACTGTTTTTGTACAACAGCATGGTATAAATAATGAACCATATCATATTGATATTAGTTACGGATTGCATAATTTGAAGTCTTTTCGGTGATGCTCGACACCAACATGTGGTTATATGAATGTTACACACGTCAATGACCTGATAAAATCACCTATTAATACTTCATTGTTTATAATATTTTCGAATCTTAAGTCGTTTAATTAATGTGTATTTGTTGTATAATCTTGTGTGTTATAAATGTAAAAAACTGGATATGTGTCTCAACATCACAGGCCAATTGTTCCAATACAGACGGAGCCTACCTTTGGAGGCCAAATAGCGAAGCAGAAGCTGAAGCTGTCAGAGATAAGTTTACTATTCGTACGTTATGAGTGTATATAATTCATTCGGGTTTTTCTAACACAAATGCAGCTATTCATCTACATTTCACCCAAGTTTCTGAGATTTGGCTTCTTTAGATATTATATGTCATTATTATATTCAAATTTCTTTTAGTTTAGTAGCATGCAAATAAACACGTATTATATATTCTTTGCAATGAATGCCATTTTATAACTAAAAAAATCAAGATAAACAGGACCTCAAAATGGGGTAGCTTTTGATTAATGAATGTTTATTAAACATGTTAAAAAGACTGAGAAATGTAGTATGCTAAGATCTGTGATAGAAAATATCATTATATCATTGGTGAATTGTTTTTTTTTTGTTTGCTCTTAGTTTATATGTATAGAAACATGTCAAGTAGACATAAACCAATGTTGTTAATGTCTGTGTCATTTTGGTCTTTTGTGGATAGTTGTCTCATTGGCAATCATACCACATCTTTTTTATATAAACCAAGTGTGTTAACAAATACTGAGAGACACATTCTGTTAAATTTTAGTTTCAATCCAGATTTGACGGGACCAATATTCCTACGATTAAAATATTGTAGTTAAATGTAATTTTCAAATTTTTGACGAAACGCGCGTCTAACGTAAATACAAAATTTAATTCTGGCATCTATGATGAGTTTATTTACAACCACTTGGTCGATGCCACTGCTGGTGGAGATTTAGTTACCTGAGGGTATCACCATCCCAGTAGTCATTGGTATGGTCATATTTATTAATGAACTGTTTACAAAACTTTTGAATTTTTGAAACACTAAGGCTTTTCTACCACAGGAATAGATTACCTTAGCTGTATTTGACAAAACTTTTCAACTTTGTACTTTATTTGGCCTTCACAACCTTTTTGGATTTGAGCGTCACTGATGAGTCTTTTGTAGACAAAACGCGCGTCTGACGTAAATACAAAAAAAAATTTAAACCTTGTATCTATTATGAGTTTATATTGATCTTTTTCTCATTCCGAAATTTAGCATTAAGTAATTTTATAGTTAAAATCAAGCTACTTCATGGTGGAAATATCGAAAAAAAAGATTCTTCAGTACGAATGATGAACTCAAAGTGTCAGTCTGATATTCAAAATATATAAGAAAAGAATACAGGGAACCGTTTCAATGAAATTTAAATTGTCCTTATCGTTCAATGTCTATAGAACTTGAATTAGAGTTATTTGATTCACATTACTTTTTTTCATGATCATATTTTTTTATTCAGTAAGGAACGACATCGAAAGATCAATGTAGGATAAACCAAACAAATAGTTTGGGGTGGGATGGGATAGGATTGGTTTGGGGGTTTGGTAAAATTGCTGCAAGTTTTGTTCATCCAAAATTGATTTTACACATACGATCAGTTCATGCGTTATTCATATTTAGCTAAGGAGTTAAATTGAAGTTCACATTAATACGAATCCAATGAAATCTAATTATTTACTGGCAAGTGAATTGATTTATCCTCAATGTTTCTGAGCCTAATTTGACAAAATTGACCCATACTGGTTTCCTGAAGGGAATTAGTATTTCATTATAACACATTAATGGTTGAACAAAAAAATCATACTTTTTGTTTTTTATATATCTTGTAGATATTGTCCCTTTTATATAATAGTCATTGATGTAGTATCTGATGTTCTTTTGTAACATATTTCAAATGTCAAACTTGTAGTTCGAGGCCTTTGTATACAATAAACATGATAAAAACACAGTTTCATTTGATTTTAATAGTATTTGTGTGTTTGCATACTTTATTCAGAGTGACACACTCCTATAACACGCATAACAATTCAATTCATATTGCAGAGCTGGTAACAACGAATGTCTGGACGGGTGCAAATGATCTGGACAAAAACAACACTTTTGAATTTGTCACAGACGGTGGTCTATTTTCATTCACTGCTGTTCCATTTGGAAGAGGTAATTTCAACCTTTTAAGATAAACAAGCATGCGTATTATAAAAAGTGTTTTTTCTTCATTAAAGTAACGTTTTAGTGTTATAGTATTGGTCATTAAGGAATGCTTAAATATAGTTTTTTTAAAGTCTGATTTCAAAGTAAAACAAAATGGGTATCATAAAGAATTGAGACATAGATCAATTGGACAGTAATTCAACAGCTAACAAAAACAAACGAAATAACTAGGTTTACATGTTGTATGCAACACTCAATAGCGTATAAACGTGTACAAAAATTAAGACTTAAATGATCCTGTGCTTAGAAAAACAGTTTGTGAAATTTTTCTGCAAAAATTAAATGAATTAAATTAAAGTCATAAACACCAAATGATGTTGTATTAGTATCAACAAGATGTAAGATGACAATTTCGCATGTCCGTTCATATATATGGAAGACTTATTTTTTAAATGTCAAAATCAAAATAAATGTTTGTATCAATAAAAAAAACCCAGGTTCAACCCACTATGTTTTTCTTAAAATGTCCTGTTCCAAGTCAGAAAAATGGACATTGTTATATTATAGTTCGTTTATGTGTGTGTTACATTTTAACGTTGTGTTTCCGTTGTGTCGTTTGCTTTCTCTTATATTTGAGTGTGAATTCACATTACTATATAAGACGTGTCACGGTACTTTTCTATCCCAAATTCATGTATTTGGTTTTGATGTTATATTTGTTATTCTCATCGGATTTTATCTAATGCTTAGTCCGTTTCTGTGTATGTTACATTTTAATGTTGTGTCGTTGTTCTCCTCTTATATTTAATGCGTTTCCCTCAGTTTTAGTTTGTTACCCCAATTTTGTTTTTTGTCCATAGATTTACGAGTTTTGAACAGTGGTATACTACTGTTGCCTTTATTTATTCAGAACATATTTTTTTTCCATTTGTAATTGTATTTTAACGGCGCTGAGATACTACATTTTAGTGTTGTGTTTCTGCGGTGCCGTAGTCATCTTATAATTATATTTGTTGTGTTTTCCTCAGTTTTAGTTTTTAACCCGGATTTGTTTTTTTTCAATCGATTTATGAATTTCGAACAGCGGTATACTACTGTTGCCTTTATCTAGATTTTTCTACTGGTAAAATTTGATTTCTGTCCTTTAAGTAGCAGTTTTTTTCCTCAGAATAAATTATACATATGTATCTAATAGACGCTATTTATAAACAACATCGGTGTACAATAGTTTGAAGAACTCCACTCATGAACAGTCAAACTCGTTAATAAAATTCATGAAATAATATGGTAACGGTAGTACACTCTGCCTAAACAGAATGCAGGTAAAAATAACATATCTATGTGGTTGGTAAACGGCGAACAGACACCAAGTGACTGCTTATTTGATTTCCTAGATGTGTATAGCTGAGTTTGGCAATGTTAACATGATTGTACTGATCACCAATAAGGCATCCAATCGTCTTTACACATTTGACATTTTCCCGATTGAGAGGTTTGTTATCTCTCATGTTTCTTCTGATTTTTAAATCTGTTATTTTGTACATAATTTATAATTCTTTGTAAAATTGACAATTTGTCTATCATGTTTTTTAGCTACAGCTTCAGCTGCACAACCCGGTTTATGTGTCGCTATTGGAAACTTCTTTGGCTGGAACTGGGTTCAAACAGATTGTGATGCCAGCCGTACGTTTGTTTGCGAAGTACCTACGGTTAGTTTGACATATGCTTCATTAATCTTTTTGGAATCATTTTTGAATATTATATATAGTTTTGTATATATCAATAGATATGAACAACAAGTAGATGCATGCATAGATTTCTCAATCATATCGTAAATTAAGTCTGGCTTTTTGCAAAATAAAGGTTTTTAAATTAGTAAGAAATATAGTAAAGCATATTGTAATTAATGATGATATCTGACTGTTATTTATTTCTGAAGGGTTTGTTATCTATAATAAAGTATTCACCAAATAGTACCATTAGTTGAGAGTGTAAAGTTACGATACTTTGAATGTATATCACAGATAGAAGAGCCATTTGTCAGTTCTTAGATATTTGAAGATGTGATATGAGTGCCAGTGAGACAACTCTTCATCCAAGTCATAATTTGTAAAAGTAAACCTAAATAAATATTTTCGTTTTAAAAAGGTCGAAGACAAACTTAACTTTATATACTGACCGACTTTAGAAACGCAACACTAGATTATTTCTTTGTTATTTTTGAATGAATGTGTCACCGTCAAAAGCGATGACTGCCTGTTACAAACGCCAAAATGATTGCCAGAAAGGTCAACAAATAATGTTTTGGGTTCTGTTTCACACCTTCTGATTTTGCATTTGTTCAACTCATCAATTGGTTTTGGCAATAACGCAGTTGGAATTTAAGGGCTTTAAATATTTTCCTTCAGTGTATTTTTTGGCAGTTCAGTTGAAGGGAAACATTTATTGCATGAATATGTACGCAATGGCACTCGGCAATTTTTTAAGTAGTTGACGTTGCGGCCTTAATCATGTCTGGCAAATGACGTTGCAAAATCATATTCTGTTTACGTTTCATTGTCACACCACGTTGATCTGTCTTTCCATTGATGGCCAACAACAAATCTTGTCTACTTGTATCGTTGTCGGAAGGACAGTAAAACGAGTTTCTGATGTCATACAGTATGGTTACAGCACGTTTATGTTTTCGTGTTTGCAGTATGCTTAAGGGCTAACTCAGTTTTATATTTCTCCGTCTTTGCAATATGGAGATGCAACATTTTTAACTGATTTAAGTGAGGCAAAGAATTAAAAGAATTGTTTCACAAAGCAAAAGAAAAAAAAACTGAAACAATCTTTCATGGGTCCAAAATTTCGCTTAAATAAATTCGTGCGACTTCAAAAATTCGGTATGTTCAATAACCACAAGTAAGTTAGATTTTTTGTAAAAAGAAAGAAGTATGATAAGCATGAAAAGTAGTTGTAAGAGAATCAAACAAGATTTGGTAAAACAAATCCATAACATGAGTGTTGCGTTTTAAAGTCGTTCAGTATATTTAAAAAAAAACAACTTCAGAAAAACCACAATAAATCAATGAATAGAACTGAGAAGTACGAACCAAAGCAAAAAACTAGTGATAATATTAAATGATTCAGAAGTGTATGCAGACTTTATTTAACATGTGACACCCGTTTTGCCACTGGCAGCAAGGGATAATATTATACACTCCTGAAATGTAAGCATACTCTTTTAAACATGCGAAACCCGTCATGACACTGAAAACTATGGATGAAGAGTAAGCAGACTCTATTTGTGACACTCGTCAAGAAACTGGCAATCGGGGATGCTATGAGACGCTCCTTAAATGTAATAAGACTCTAGGATCTGTTTAACATGTGACACCCGTCATGACACTGGCAGCAAGGCATAATATTAGACGCTCCTGAAATACAAACAGACTCAGTTTAACATGCGACAAACGTCAAGAAACTGGCAATCAGGAATGATACAAGACGATCCTGAAATGAAATAAGACTCTGTTCAACATGTGACACCCGTCATGACACTAACAACCAGGGATGATATAAGATTCTCCTAAAGAGTAAGCAGACTACATTTAACATGTGACACCCGTCATGACACTGGCAGCCTTGGTTAATATTAGACGCTAATGTAGAGTAAGCAGATCCTGTTCAACATGTGACACCCGTCATGACACTGAAAACCAGGGATATTATAAAATGCTCCTGAAGAGTAAGCAGATCCTGTTCAACATGTGAAACCCGTCATTTATTGAAAACCAGGGGTGATATTAGACGCTCCTGAAGAGTAAGCAGTCTCCGTTAAACATGTGACACCAGTCAAGAAACTGGCAATCAGGGATGATATAAGACGCTCCTGAAGTGTAATAAGATTCTGTTCAACGATGAGACACCCGTCATGACACTGAAATCTAGGGATAATATCAGACACGACTGACGAGTTAGCAAAACCTGGTCAACTTGTGACACTCGTCATGATACTGACAATCAGGGATGATATAAGACGCGGCCCTGAAGAGTAAGCAGATCCAGGTCAACGTGTGACACCCGTCATGTTCCATAACCTTGATTAAAGTATTGCAGTACCATGCATTAAAAGTTCATTTTAATTATGGACTTTCCATTTTGAGTTTATCTAGGCACTCGGTAAATTTTGTTATTTTACTTTTGACTGTGTTGACCCATTATCGTTGTAATATTTAAGTTAAAGCTGATCATTATTATACATAAAATTGATAAAGTGAACTACCAATTGAAATGTGTTTTTATTAAGTCATTTGTGTCTAAACATTATCATGTTCTCTATTACAGACCTGTCCAGTATCAGTTTGACCATAGTCATACTCAAACCAACAGACGGATATTTCTGATGCAGAATGAAATAAAATAATTCATTGAAATTATTTTTATTATTGTCTAATTTGTTCTGCCATTATAAAGATATATTCCAGTCATTTCTTTACTCGCCACGTTTGTGTTCGATGATGAATATAACAGGATTCAAATAGCATAGAGAATAAATGTTATATCATGTGGCGGAGGATACGCCAAAGTAAAAACTCACTTAACAAAAGGATTGAAAAAGACATTACAAACAATCTGTACATACTTTGTTTCCGAGTAGTTTCTACTACGCGATTACAGTCAACTATGAAAAATTTGATAAACTTTTTACAAGGTGAGATCAAGCGCACTGATAATATTTTATTTTTCTTTCGAACAGGATAAAACTGACATATTTTGACATACTTGCTTTATAACTATTTTGATCTGAGCGTCACTGATAAGTCTTATGTCGACGAAACGCGCGTCTGGCGTAATAAATTATAATCCTGGTACATTTGATAACTATTTACACCACTGGGTTGCTGGTGGACGTTTCGTCTCCGAGGGTATCACCATTCCAGTAGTCAGCACGTCGAAAAACTAAGGATTTCCTTATCCCAGGATAGATTAACTTAGCCGTATTTTGCACAACGTTTTGGAATTTTGGGTCCTCAATGATCTTCAACACATTTAAAGATATATATAAAAGAACAAGTGCAAAATGTTTGCTTTATTGTAATGAAGATTTGTTACATTTGGTCTGATACAATCATATGGCATCTTAAGTTGGTTGACCGCTATGGAATAACCGTTTCACAAATGATATCGGATATGTTCCTTACGTCGTAACTAGAATCCCCTTCCCTTTCATAAATGTGACCTACCGAATTAGACTATTTACCGGATTCGTTATCTCATAAGCAACACGACGGGTGCCACACGTAGAGCGGGATCTGCTTAACCTTCTTGAGCACCTGAGATCACCCCTAGTTCTTGGTGAGGTTCGTGCTGTTTATATCTTTAGTTTTCTATATTGTGTACTTTTGTTTGTCTGTTTGTCCTTTTCATTTTTAGCCATGGCGTTGACAGTTTAATTTCGATTTATATGTTTGAAAAAAAAGTAAAATCACAAAAATACTGAACTTAGGCCACACCAATTTGATTTGTAGTTCTTTGGATTTTCCCGCACCTGTTTTTTCGAAATCAATTATAAAACAAAAAAAAAAAAAAAAAAAAAAAAAAAAAAAAAAAACAACCGCTTCTGCATTTTTTTGGTCCGCATGCCGCTCCGAAATTAGTCTTGCCTTGAAATTTTTTTTTCTCACTGACGCTTTTTTTTCCTGTAATCAAAGCTGGGTTCAAACGCACGTGTGATCAATCAATAAAAAGTGAAAGGAAATATAAAAATCAAAATGTCAAGCCATCAGATGTTGTGGTTTCGGCTCAATGCCGAGGGCAGACAATCATTGAACAAACGGCTATTCATTGTTCGTCATGATTTACATATCTTTTATGAAGCCAAAAGGGTAAAGTCTGTCAATATTTCGATATCAAACACATACAAATTCGTCACTAGCCGTCGTCACCTCTCATAGTTCGAGATTACTCTGACGTCCAACGGCTGTTTTGCCAGAAAAGCTGGGGCTAGGGCTTGTCTGGCAAAACAGCCGTTTGACGTCAGAGTAATGTCGGACTACACCTATCAATGTTGGCACTGACATGGATATTTCTGTGTTGGGATAGTTAAACTGTAAATTTGTGAATTTTGAAATAGATAGAACACCCTCCGATCCAAACAATAATTTAAATGAATTACACACAGGTCCCCTTAAAAAATGTGTTAATGAAAAAAACAATAGAACTTCCTAAAAAAGACTAAATAAAATCGTGTGAACAGGACAAGGAGATATTGATAGGCCCAGAGAAACTGTTGTGTGACCTCATTGACCTGGGTAGCACTATAGAGTGTGGGTGGCCTTCAGAAACTTTAGAATCAGGGACAACTGTGCAGAATAAACTTCAAAAAGCTTTGACGTTTGTGGTATATAGACCACACCCATATAAAAGACTGAAATTTACAATGAAATATGTCAAAATCCTACTATCAAAATAAAATCTATCCGATATTAAAAATTTATTCATTCCCAAGGTGCATCTTACTATTCACAGTAGTAGCTAGTTTTAATGAGAACACATATCCTTCTGTTTGTC
This sequence comes from Mytilus galloprovincialis, assembly GCA_037788925.1. Taxonomy (NCBI): domain Eukaryota; kingdom Metazoa; phylum Mollusca; class Bivalvia; order Mytilida; family Mytilidae; genus Mytilus; species Mytilus galloprovincialis. The sequence goes on from CM075339.1 coordinate 16,731,279, forward strand.
TTTTAGTTTCAAAGCACATCTCTTAATATAACAATATGGAGATGTGGTTAATTGCCAATAAGACAACTATCCACCAAAATTCAAAAGAAGTAGATTTAAGCAACTAAAGGCAACCAAAAATTCTTCAACCATGAGAAAATCACATGTTTTGTTTAGGGCCTTTCCAGAATTAATTGTATGGGGGGAGGAAATTTAAGAAAGATTGCTTGAACATTTAAATGAAATATCCAATTTAAAATGTATGCATGGTGGGGTCAAATAAAACTATTTTAAAATTTCGCATAAGCAATGTTAGCATACAGGGTTAAAAAATCAAAAGTATGTAAGAATTAATTTCAGAAATAGACCGAGATTTAAAATAATACAAAAGTTGTATAGAATTTATAAGAATCTTTTTGACGTTTGTGGTTCAACATATTTTGTAATTCATAATAGAAAATATATCATAATTGACTGTCCCTCTGGTATCTTTCGTCCCTCTCTTATAGCAGTTAGTGCCCCTGGAATGTCTAATTATAAGGTTAATTGATTATAACTTCAACTTGGTTTATTATAAAGCCATATGACCTTTTACCATAGGTTAGGTTAAATATGACCTTGAAAAATGACAACCGGAAGTAGCTTTTTTTGCACTTTGTCCATTAAAAGTACTCGGAATTCATATATTTTTCAATTTAGATACACTAACTTATCACTAAAAACTAGAAGTTATTTTCGATAAATCAGAAGTGGCCAATTATCTCCTGGTTTAACGGCAAGAGTATATAGAAACTATATATTTTTGGGATCAGTGTGAAAGAAGCTATCAAATGAGACCGGAAGTGAGATTTACTTCACCGGAAGTAGTACATTATCTTCCTTATTTCACTAAAAAGTATATAGAAACAACTTATTCATCGCATCAGTATAAAGAAACTTATGATTTGTTGCAAATTTCAACTATGAGTAAACAATAACTAGCTTCTTTTCAACAACTTTGAAAATTAATGTGGAAAGATCTTCATTTGTTCTCTGAACAATTGGTGTTTAATTTTCATTTACCTTTGTATATTATTGTATATGGCGGCTTTTTGTTCAAAGTTATTGTTGTTGTTTTTAAATTGTTTAACATCTCACAGGGATATACTACTGCTGTCTTTACTCATGCACCCCTTATTGATAATAGATTAACATTGTATCATAAATCAAATTAATTTGTTCAATGGTGTTAATATGTCTTTTGATTGAGTAAATTCATTTCAATTTATATCTTATAGTGTATCGTTCTATGTTGTGATGGTAAAATATTTATTTGTTACAGATAAGGATGAAGGCTGGTACCTATTTAAATGTTTAAACCCGCTGCATTTTTTTGCACATGTTCTAATTCAGGAATCTGATGTTCAGTTGTTGTTTTTTTATGTGGTTCATATGTGTTTCTAAATTCCCGTTTTTTATATACTAGTAGATTATACCGCTGATTTCTCCGTTTGAATGGTTTTACATTAGTAATTTTTGGGGCTCTTGCTTTCTGTTCGGTGAATGGTTTTACACTAGTATATTGGGACCTTGCTTGCTGTTCGGTGTAAGCCAAGGCTCCGTGTTGAAGACTGTACTTTGACCTAAAATGATTTACTATAACAAATTGTGACTTGGATAGAGACTTATCTCATTGGTACTCATACCACAACTTCTTATATCTTATAAGATCAATGATGTTTTAATTTATCTTTGATTTAAAAAAAAAAGAGGAATCATTATGCATGATGGTTTTCTACTATGATTTTACTCATTTAGGCAACACTCTTTCGATTTTGCTTGTTACTTGGTAAGTTTTTGTCCATTTTAAAAATCATTTCCAGCAATTTGTGAGAAAGAATATACATTTAAGCCTGTCATATAAAAAAGAAGATGTGGTATGATTGCCAATGAGACAACTATCCACAAAAGACCAAAATAACACAGACATTAACAACTATAGGTCACCGTACGGCCTTCAACAATGAGCAAAGCCCATACCGCATAGTGAGCTATAAAAGGCCCCGATAAGACAAAATAAAACAATTCAAACGAGAAAGGTTATTTGTTTGTTCTTTTTAGGCTAGCAGAATATTTTCCAAAATCTTTAGAACGACACTCCCCCTCATTCGAAAATTAAATTGAATTATTCTACCTGTTTAACACGAATTTCTGTTTCACTTGGAATGGAAGTGGGGGATGTGTCAAAGAACAACAATCCGACCAAAGAGCAAAAAACGGACGAATACTACTAATAGGTCTTCAATACAGCGAGAAAATCCCGCACCCGGAGCCGTGCTTCTGCTGACCCCAAAACAAAAATGTGTACTTGTTCAGTGATAGTGGACGTCATACTTAACTCCAAATATCTAAACGAACTAATATTAAAAATAATACAAGACAAACAAAGGCCAGAGGCTCCTGACTAGGGCCAGGCGCAAAAATGGGTCGGGGTTAAACTTTTTTTTTCTTACCCGCCACCTACATATACCATTGTTGTTTTTCATTACATAAAATGAGATAATTTTCGATTTGTTCACCATATTGACTTTGGCGTTCAGGATTTAAGGTCTTGATTGATTTTATGAATGATTCTGCATATTGCTATGCAGAACTTGTCAACGCCATATATGATCATCTGATCAAATGACATAATTTTCTGATTGTCATCTTTAAAAATTGTAGTGAGGTATAGTCTGTTCAATTTCGAAGGCCTCACTGTGCATTGCATGCGTACGTTGAAGGTTTTTTGTTATAAATATTTCCAGTTTTTAGAGGAACACAATATTACTTATGGATTGGCGCACCGTCATATACAAATTGTGACTTAAATGGAGATGTTTCTCATTGGAACTATTACCACATCTTCTTTTATTTTTGATAAGTCTATTATTTAAATATCTCAAATGGGCCAAGAATTATCTCATTTTAGATTTACTCTCAGTTTGGCAATCTTAACTGCACTGCCAGTGACAATGTTTGGCTCTTAAAAGAATTATATGTTCCCGTTAAGAGATCAGACATATTGCTTGCGAACGTTCTTGATCAAACTTAGGGAGCAACCATTTAACTCCAACAGGAGGTTATGGTTTTTTTTCCTAGTCAGAATTTTTTCGACGCTATAAATTAAAATTGATACCACACTATAATTAAGGTATGTTTACATACAATATAGTGCTCCCATATACCGTCTATCAACAGTATTTGTCTATACCTACTGTCGGTGGTTAACATACAATATAGTGCTCCTATATACCGTCTATCAACAGTATTTGTCTATACCTACCGTCGGTATTTAATATATAATATAGTGCTCCTATATACCTTCTATCAACAGTATTTGTCTTTACCTACCGTCGGTGGTTAACATACAATATAGTGCTCCTATATACCGTCTATCAAAGTATTTGTCTATACCTACCGTCGGTAGTTAACATACAATATAGTGCTCCTATATACCGTCTTTCAACAGTATTTGTCTATACCTACTGTCGGTAGTTAACATACAATATAGTGCACCTATATACCGTCTATCAACAGTATTTGTCTATACCTACCGTCGGTGGTTAACATACAATATAGTGCTCCTATATACCGTCTATCAACAGTATTTGTCTATACCTACCGTCGGTATTTAATATATAATATAGTGCTCCTATATACCGTCTATCAACAGTATTTGTCTATACCTACCGTCGGTGGTTAACATACGATATAGTGCTCCTATATACCGTCTATCAACAGTATTTGTCTGTATCTACCGTCGGTGGATAACATACAATATAGTGCTCCTATATACTGTCTATCAACAGTATTTGTCTATACCTACCGTCGGTGGTTAACATACAAGATAGTGCTCCTATATACCGTCTATCAACAGTATTTGTTTATACCTACCGTCGGTGATTAACATACAATATAGTGCTCCTATATACCGTCTATCAACAGTATTTGTGTATACCTACCGTCGGTGGTTAACATACAATATAGTGCTCTTATATATCGTCTATCAACAGTATTTGTCTATACCTACTGTCGGTAGTTAACATACAATATAGTGCTCCTATATACCGTCTATCAACAGTATTTGTCTATACCTACCGTCAGTGGTTAACATAGAATATTTTGCTCCTATATACCGTCTATCAACAGTATTTGTCTATACCTACCGTCGGTAGTTAACATACAATATAGTGCTCCCATATACTGTCTATCAACAGTATTTGTCTATACCTACCGTTGGTGGTTAACATACAATATAGTGGTCCTATATACCGTCTATCAACAGTATTTGTCTATACCTACTCTCGGTAGTTAACATACAATATAGTGCTCCGATATACCGTCTATCAACAGTATTTGTCTATAGCTACCGTCGGTAGTTAACATACAATATAGTGCTCCTATATACCGTCTATCAACAGTATTTGTCTATACCTACCGTCAGTGGTTAACATAGAATATAGTGATCCTATATACTGTCTATCAACAGTATTTGTCTATACCTACCGTCGGTGGTTAACATACAATATAGTGCTCCTATTTACCGTTTACCACCAGTATTTGTCTATACCTACCGTCAGTGGTTAACATACGATATAGTGCTCCTATATACCGTCTATCAACAGTATTTCGCTATACCTACCGTCAGTGGTTAACATAGAATATAGTGCTCCTATGTACTGTCTTTCACCAGTATTTGTCTATACCTACCGTCGGTGGTTAACATGGAATATAGTGCTCCTATTTACCGTCTATCAACAGTATTTGTTTATACCTACTGTCGGTGGTTAACATAGAATATAGTGGTCCTATATACCGAGGGGAACGGATATGCATGTAGAATTTATCATGCTGCCCTTTTTTTGGATTTTTAAAATTCTTGTTATCCCTTCATTTTTACATTCATCCCAAATAATACAACAGTAGTCAATTAGGGGCAGAATATCCATTGTATTGTGTTTTCTTGCATTTATATTAAAAAAAATCTTTATTTAAGAAAGATGGTATATTCTGGATGATATATTAGCACAACCTTGGTCAATTTTATTTCTCCAGTTACTTAGTGGGCTGTCAATTTTGAAACTAATATTTTTTCACATAAAGAATTTTGTAATACTTTACTTTATTATCAAGTTTGGTTGAAAAGTCTGAATAGTTTCTGCTTTGTTCCAGTAATCAAACATTTTGTTTCATTTGCATTTATGAACATGTTATTCATTTTACACCACTCTTCAACCCTGTATAAATCTTCAACGGCTTGAACATCATCATTTATATTTTCTAGATGTTTCCCCCTGATTTATGATGAGGGGTGTCATAAGCATTAACAACGATATAGGTCTGTTTCACAATTTTCAATGCATAAGGGAAGGTCATTTATAAATAGCACAAACAATAGTGGACAAGGTATAAAACATTGGGGGACACCAAATTTTACATGTTGTTGTTCAGAGTTAATATTACAAATGTATACCTGTTGTTATTCAGGTATGACTTATAAAAACTAACAGTAGTCTCACTAAATCCATAAATGCCGAGCTTTAAACAAAGAAAGTCATGATCTATCAAATCAAAAGCTTTTTTTAAATCTTAATAAAATTGCTAGGTTTAAATTACCATCATTCATTTCTTGCAACCATGTGTCAATGCTATTAAATAAATGTCAAGCTCAATCCAGTATATATTCCAAGTTATGGACAAATGATAATGCTATTAAAAGTACCAAATCATAACCAGTGCCTTTCTTTTTTTCTATTTACAGTATATGACTAGGTAATAATGATTACTTTTTTCAACTATTTTCCTACTTTTTTTGTTTCCTCTGCTTTTGTATCAAGGGCATAATTGTTTATGGCAAACTAAGCATCTGCATATTCAAACTATTCCTAACTATACTCTACCTCAAATTCTGGAAACTGCAGAATTTTTGTCATGGCAGTTTTATGGTAGCTGAACTATTTCTATTTTTTGTAAATCTGGATTAATAAGTCTTTTGTCACTGTTTTAACCATTCTTGGGCTATAGAAAAAAACATTACAGAATTAGGTATCAAATTAATTTGTGTATAATGTTTGTGTACAGTCATTCAACTAAAAAATGACAAAAATTATTTTTTTGTGTATAAATAAATAATTGTGATTTTAATGTCTTAATATTATAAAAAAAAAACTTCAAAAGATTAAATTTAAATTATAATCTAAACATGAAAGAGCACATATCAACCTTTTACTCAGATTTATATCTAAAACCAGTTATAACTAGGTATAATATCTTTGACTTCACAAATATCATCATCTAATTTTACAAATCAGTTTTTATTTGGTGGCACTTCCTGCACACTAAGTATGTTATGCCTCTGGTTTAATTTGGATGCAATCACATTTCAGAAGGTACATGTCTTGAACTGTTTTAATGAATAAATTACAGTTTTAAACTCAGTTTAGGCTGACCTGAGGTCAATAGTCTTAAACAATGTCATCAAACTATCAGTTTTACTGTAATATATTGATATTGTGACATTTATGGGAAAGAGCATATGAGTTAGTCATATTGGTCAATACAATGGAAAGTTTATAGCTGAGACTACTATAACACATAATAATTAAATCATTTAAAAAACTATTCCAAAGATTTCTCTCAAATCAAGTGTACATTTCTTTAGAGAAACTTGAAGAAGAGTCTGTCTGAAACATATTCAGGGGTAGTCCAAATAATTATGACTTCTTAAAAAGCTATATTATGGGGAAGGAGGGGGGTCTATTATGGTTTTTTCATACAGGAGGAAGACGTCAAAGCAACAAAAAAAAAGCCCAACAAAACAAAATAAAATAATAGCCTGTCAAGACGTCATTATATCATAATAATTTGGTCTAGTTTTGGGATAACAATACATTTAACTTCCTTTGATGTCGGGGAGGGGATAAGTTTTGACAATTAATTATTCTTGAAACTAACAATAATTATTTCTAATTGTTACTTTGTTCAGCGAGCGCGATGTGTGGTTCTCGAGTTATTTAGAAAAGGGGGGTGTGTTACTATATTAAATTTACCCAGTTTGGAGACAATAAATATTTAAAATCTAACCCATAAACTCCAATGTTCCTGCTTTTTTTAGCAGAACAAACACGAGGGCATTCTCGTCTCTGTTATAATCAATAGTTAACTCATTTCTTCTTCCAGGTTATTTCTTAATCAATTATGATTATCAGCTGTCTATCTATTTACCATGTTTATGTTAAACTGGTCCGTATTTCCATCGTAGTGTATCGATAAGTGAACACAACAGGGATCCAGTTTATTTACGGGTAACGTCTGTAAACCAACAATAAGGATAAAACAGGGTACACAGTTCCGTAATTTCGTATACTTTTCTTATCTTCATACATTTTTTTGTACTAAAGAGCTCCAAAAGTAGGCGTGCTTAGGTGCACTGGGTGGGTCTAAAAACCGACTCTCGGTAGTTAACGTCTCTCGATGGTTAACTTTAAGTGCCTACCCTATAAAATACATGTAAAGCAGTGCTTTTATTCATTTGGCATGAACTTGTTTTTATCCTATATGTGGATATCTGTAATATTTCTTGTTGCACGTGTACAGTCATAAATTAGACTGTTAATGACATCTTTACACTTAAATCGATCGGATGTGTGCTTATTGATACTTTAGTCTTTAAAAACACATTTTTTACAAGTTGTTATTGACTTTGAACTAGCTGTCAGTAACTGCCAGTCCTGTACAAACAGTAAATACAATACAATTTCAGTTCTAATCAACTGATTTTCATAGTTCAGCCTCATATATGGTACTGTTAAATCGTTGTCCCAGGTTAGAAGTGTGTTTGGCGCTGGCCAACATGTTTAAGGCCACCACTACTGAATTTTTAATGTGCCTGTCCAAGGCCGAGAACCTGTACCAGTGGGTGTTTATCATATTTGTATTTCATTTATTTTTAACATAAATCAGACTGTTAGTTTTCTCTCTGGAATTGTTTTACATTTCAGTTTTGAGGCCTTTTATAGCTAAATCTGCAATTTGTTTTTTTTTTTATTGTTGAAAGCAATATGGTCACATTTAGTTGTTATTAAGTTCCACGTCATTTTCTCTCTAGTGGAAAGTCGTCTCATTTGCAATTATAACCGCATCTTCTTAACTAAGTTATTTATGTATAAAAAATTATTGACAATTATATGTAAATGTTCACTGCAAAAACTTAAAAGAACTAATAATAAAAAGATATACATTTGTATTTGTAAAGTTTGCTTCAAATAATATCTTCCTTGCACCAATTTTGAGCAAATCTGCCATCTACATTCTAGGACTGTTTGACTTAAATTTTTTTATGCATGAACCCAAAAATGCAATCTTAATGTTTATATAAAAATTGCAAAAGACGCAGACCCTATCAGTATAATATAGCAACATGAAATAAAATATTCTGCACTGAATATCTTCTTTTGATCATAAACTATTTTTTTCGAGATTGATGTCTAAAACAAGCTGAAATATGTTTACTGCTTAAATGATTTATATTATCAGCATAACAGATAAAAGTTTACTACAAGTTTAAAGATATTAATGATCCATAACAATGAGGTCAAGGTCTGACAGATAAACCAAACCTGACAGACTTGTACACCTTACAATCATTCCATAAACCAAATAGACATTTAGAGACATTTTGTTTCTAGTACGTGTATCTTAGAGGAGGATCCACCATTTGAAAAGTTACACCGACTTATGAACCATGAACAGAGACAGATGATGCATGCCAGCCAGACATGTTAACTTTACAATCTAAATAAATGCATCTTTTGGGTTTATCATATTTCTGTACATGTAGGTAAATGTTGTCACTTTTATAAAAATTGTAAACTCAACACAGTTTTAATCATTTTATAGTTCATAACTTTTTTGTTTTGCACCATTGAAAATCTCTACAGCTTTTTCTTGTTCAAAGAATTAACTGTCATCGTTGTATGAATTTCATCAATGCATCCAAATTTGATTAAGTCATCATCCACAGCAAATTGCAAAAATCACTCTTAGTCCTGAATCTTCTCTCTCCTGTACTGTTGATAGTAGAATTAGCAAGCAATAGTAGTGTAATGTGATCTTAAGGGCTAGAGTTATAGCTCTGAAAAACATTGTAAATATCAGTTTCATGTATACACTTCATGAATGGTTCTCTGCATCTTATTTCCTTACAAAGATATGACACAAGTTCAGACAACTGCTTCATTATTTGGAGACAAACATTATGTATTTAATGAATTACTGCATGCGTTTACTCTTTGAAATTGTTTGGTATTTGACTATAGGGAGCATTAGGTTTGATTAGACAGTTAAAAAAGTATCTTGATGTGTTCCTTTGGTTATTCTTGTAGTTGAGTTGCTGTCTCCCTTGTAAATACGGCGCGAACACAACGCGGGAACGTCACTTATGTCTTATATTGTAACATCAAGACTTTGAGACGTGTCACTTGTATACTTGGACATTATATAGATCGATTACATTATTAGAACATTGACATTCACAAGACTCATTAGTGACGCTCAGATTAAAATAGGTATAAAGCTAAACAAGTACAAAGTTGAAGAGCATTGAGGACCATAAATTCCCGAAGTTGTGCCAAATTGTCTCGGTATGTTCATAGTATAAGATCAGATTGAATATCCCTTAATAATACCATGCAAACTATATATCAAATATGTAAACAAAGAAATACAAACGATCTCAAAATATAGCCATCAATCTCTCATACAGAGTTATCGATCCTTGCTCACAAAAGAGAGAGCAATCGTTTAATCGTAAAAACAATCAAAGATCCAGAAATTTACATGAAATAAAGACTTTTTGTCAAACAAAAGATATTTAGTTTTTAACTTGTTCTTACACAATTATGTAATATTCTTTATCATGTTTAATACATGTATTATATAATCTTGAAATCGATGAAATGTGGGTTTTTTGTACATATCATTCTCTTTATTCCGATTTTATGTTTCCCTTCATGGTCATTAAAATTAATGAAGCATGCACCAGACATTTATTGTTTTAATTTTCATATTCGACAGATTTAAAAATCGAAGAAATCGAAAAAAAAAACCACAAAGAATAACATAATCCATCCATGACACAAAATCAACACATACGCACTAAAAACTTACGAAAATACTCAAAACAAATGTTTTATTGGTGTTCTTCAAATTCACAATTAGGCCTTCCACACGGAGCAAAATATCAAATTATGTCGAAAAGATACATGACATATTGGTTATTTATACATGAAATGAATCAGTTGGACTAGACACTTTTTAAATTATAATTTTGAATAATAAAAACATGCACGCATACATCTTAAAGGAAGACATAAAAAAACATTTTCTCAGATATATAGTACTTGATTCTGTATATATATCCATTAATCTGACCTTTGTTATATGCCTTTTAATGTTTCTTTGTTACATATATGAAGTTGATCTGTACTTTTTTCCGTTATTTTACCCCCGCTTTGAAAAAAAGGGTGGTATTCTGTTTTACCTCTGTCTGTCCTTCCATAAATCCATCCCTCAGTCCGTCCGTCCTATGAATACATTTCGTCACATTTTTCTCAGGAATTACACTACAAGGATTTCTGAAATTTGGTTTCAGGCTTGATATAAGTCAGCTATACCGTGTGATGCGTTTTCAGATTCATCACGCGCCAACTTCTTGTTTACCGAACACTTGTACGATTTTACACATGATAGCAAAGTTGAAAATTTTTGTCACATTTTTCTCTGGAACTACAATTAACACAAGGATTTCTGAAATTTGGTTTCAGGGTTTTTATAAGTCAGCTATACCGTCTTATGCGTTTTCAGTTTCATTACTTGACAACTTCCTGTTTACCGAACACTTGTATGACTTTACACATGATAGCCAAATTGAAAATTTCCGTCACATTTTCTCTGGAACTACAATACAATGATTTCTGAAATTTGGTTTCAGGATTTATATAAGACAGCTATATCGTGTGATGCGTTTTCAGTTTCATCACTTGACAACTTCCTTTTTACCGATCACTTGTATGATTTTACACATTATAGCCAAGTTGAAAATTTGCGTCACTATTTTCTCAGGAACTTCAATACAAGGATTTCTGAAATTAGGTTTCAAGGTTTATATAAGTCAGCTTTACTGCGTGATGCGTTTTCAGAGTCATCACTCGATAAATTCCTGTTTACCGAACACTTGCATATTTTTACACTATTAATATTATCCACTTGCGGCGGGGTATCATCAGTGAGCAGAGTAGATCGCAGTTTCACTTGTTGTTTTATTGTACAATGCTAAATTTGTGTATTCTTATCTTTATTTTTTGTTAATATGCTTGGTCTTAATACCATTTGTGCTCCTTTTTTTTACATATTTGTTTGTTTATTTTTGTGGTAAAGATTATGTTGACTGCTGTATTTTTGAATTTTTAACTATTAAGTTTGTTTGTTTGGTTCGCGCATCGTTGTCAATATAATGTAATTTGATGCGACTGTCATACAAGTGAGAGGTTTATGCTATGATACAAGGTTCTATCCACCAATTTCCACAAAAGTGTCTGTACCAAGTCAGGAATATGACAGTTGTTAGCCAATCGTTTGATGTGTTTGAGCTTTTGATTTTGCCATTTGATTAGGGAGTTTCCTTTTTGATTTTTTTCTCGGAATTTAGAATTTTTGTGATTTTACTTTTCGTATGTTTAAATTCTCTTCAATGAAATAATTCAGTATTTGAAAATGAAAGATAAGTCGATAAATGTTTTCTTAATGAATAAACAAAGAGAAACATGTTGCTAAAAAACTTCAAAAAGATTATTTGTCAAAAGGATACTTCTTTTAACAAAATAATTTTATTGCTTAGAAGAAGTATATAAATGGATCTCTTTAGAAGTATTCTGCAAAGGATGCAAACACAAAAAAGATGTCAATATATATGTGTCTATGTTATTGCATAGGAGCGCTTGTTGCTATTACGATTGGTGCTAAATCTACGCATAAGATACTCGGTAAGTTCTTACTTTAAAAAATAAGTTCTCTACGTTGATATCATATTATCATATATGTCAACGTAGAGTTCATGATTCGTTTATTTTTTTTTTTGTGCAGTGTTTTGCAGATTGTTTATCCGTTTTATGGGTTTTTTTTTAATACTTAACCATGTCAGATTTATAAATGATGAAACATAGAACCTCACCCTTCCCCAGTTTTTAGCCCCATACAAAAAAGTTGATATTTTTTCTGACATTGACCAAATATTGTATATCGAAACGATATATGTATATAAATATCGTCTAAACATCAACCCAACAATGTTAGTTCTGTAAATTTGCTTTCGCAAATATTTTGTTCTTCCCTCGCTGGGATTTGAACCCATGCTACTGAGATATCGATATATATTATAAAAACGAAGATGTGGTATTATTGCCAATGAGACAACTATCCACAAAAGACCAAAATGACACAGACATTAACAACTATAGGTCACCTTACGGCCTTCAACAATGAGCAAAGCCCATACCGCATAGTCAGCTATAAAAGGCCCCGATAAGACAATGTAAAACAATTCAAACGAGAAAACTAACGGCCTTATTTATGTAAAAAAAGAACGAAAAACAAATATGTAACACATAAACAAACGACAACCACTGAATTACAGGCTCCTGACTTGGGACAGGCACATAATATATTGACATCGTATGTTTGTGGCATAACATCGTGGCCACAAGTTATTTTTTTTTCTGTTTAGTATTAAATTTTTATTAAGATCCATTTTGTTACATCTTGTGATCAATTTTATTTGGCAATCGCCAATGGCAGTCAGCAGGGTTAAAGAACATCAGTTGTTCGACCTGTCAGTCAAATGCGTTTTGTTTAATCATACTTTTGCACTTTTTTGGTCTTTTGGAAAATGTTGTTTGTGCTGTTTTTAGACCCTTCTACAACGAAATTTGTTTTACATACATACGTATAAAAATTGCGGTTTTTATCAAACGCAATCATAGGTTTGAAATTAATTTTCAATTTAGACTCGTTTATATTTTTTCGTTTGGGCTTGTATCATATTTTCCCTCCGGTTTATATGATCCGTTCATCCTATATTGACTCTTAAAATTCAAGAGTCTATTTAAAAATGAGGGTACTTTTTATATGGCCTTCAAAATACCGTTTCGATCCCTAACATCACTGAAGAGACATTTATTGTCGAAATCCGTATCTGGTGTACTAAAAAATATTGACACCGTATGTTTGTGGCATAACATCGTGGCCACAAGTTACATTTTTTTTCTGTTTAGTATTAAATTTATATTAAGATCCATTTTGTTAGATCTTGTGATCAATTTTATTTGACAATCGCCAATGGCAGTCAGCAGGGTTAAATAACATCAGTTGTTCGACCTGTCACTCAAATGCGTTTTGTTTAGATATACTTTTTTCACTTTTTTGGTCTTTTGGAAAATGTTGTTTGTGCTGTTTTTAGACCCTTATACAACGAAATTTGTTTTACATTCACACGTATAAAAATTGCGGTTTTTATCCAACGCAATCATAGGCTTGAACGTAGTTTTCAATTTAGACTCATATATATATATATATATATATATATATATATATATATATATATATATATATATATATATATGAAAATTCATGTCGTCTACAAACATTATATTGTACATGTATACTTTAATTATTAGATTTTGCTTTTGAGTTCGAGATTAAACATTATAATACACGGCTTACTAAAACCGCTATCAAAGTAAATCTAGATTAAACATTACAATTCACGGCTTACTAAAACCGCTATCAAAGTAAATCTAGATTAAACATTACAATACACGGCTTACTAAAACCGCTATCAAAGTAAATCTAGATTAAACATTACAATTCACGGCTTACTAAAACCTAGATTAAACATTACAATTCACGGCTTACTTAAACCGCTATCAAAGTAAAATTTGCAAGTTTTCACGTCGCCATTTTCGTAATAGATAAAGCATTGCATCGCAAATATATCTCTATGCTAAATTAAATATACTTTTAAAATGTTTAAAACTCGACATTGCGATGTGTGTTTTTATTTAATCAGTTTGTGACAGAAAATGTTTCATTACTGTAATTTTGTGATTGTGTAATATATATATGGATAATGAAATTAAAAAGTTATTTTAATGCGTGATTTTGTTTAATTTAGTCCGAAATATGAAATAAACAAGAAGTCATCAAATGTTATACTTTACGTAGTGAGGTGTTTAAATATTATATTTTATGAAGTGAAGTGTTAAAGTATTATATTTTGATTTTAACATCTGTTTAACTAAAGCAAATTCTCTAATTGAATGCGTTGTACATGTATTCCATTCAACGTTTTGTAAACGTATTAAATATACTATTTATACAAAAGCCTGTGTTTTAGCCATACAGTGACGTTGTAAAAAAAAACAGAATTTGCAAAAACAAGTAATTTATTTCATAGATAAGAAAAACATTAAAATATGCATTTTCTGATTTATATACCGTCTAAATATATTTTTTTTTATAAAGATTTGCCAAAATTTAGCATTTTACTTTTCTATCCCAAATTCATGTATTTGGTTTTGATGTTATATTGGTTATTCTCATCGGAGTTTGTCTAATGCTTAGTCCGTTGCTATGTGTGTTACATTTGAATATTGTGTCGTTGTTCTCCTCTTAAATTTAATGCGTTTCCCTCAGTTTTAGTTTGTTTTTCCCGATTTTGTTTTTTGTCCATAGATTTACGATTTTTGAACAGCGGTATACTACTGTTGCCTTTATTTACCGACCACTCAAGTGAGATATTCCTTTCTAATGTGTTCAGGTTTTAAAACGCCCGACGGCTCATTTAAAAAGTGAAATAAAGTTCACTAATTAATCTAGAGATAAACCTTATAAATTATTATCCATACACAATAAAAAATATTACTGCAACTGCATGAAGTAAAAGAGGGACGAAAGATACCAAAGGGACAGTCAAACTCATAAATCTAAAACAAATTGACAACGCCATGGCTAAAAATGAAAAAGACAAACAAACAACCGCACACATGACACAACATAGAAAACTAAAGAATAAACAACGAGAACCCCATAAAAAAGGGTGATCTCAGGTGCTCCGGAAGGGTAAGCAGATTCTGCTCCACATGTGGCACCCGTCGTGTTGCTTATGTGATAACAAATCCGGTAATTAGTCTAATTCGGTAAGTCACATTCATGAAAGAGAAGGGGATTGTAGTTACGACGTAAGGAACATATCCGATATCATTCGTGAAACGGTTATTCCATAACGGTCAACCAACTCGTGATGGCGTCCGTAAAATTTACGAAGGGATTCTTTGAAACTCTTGGTTTAATAGCTTCCTTGTGAGCAGCAACCCTCTATCAAGAAGATACAAATGAATTGTTACCATCCGATAACAGTACATGAAAAATACATGACACTTTGTTAGTTAAATATTGTACAAACTTATTTTATGTAAAAAGGGGGTGGCAATGTTGTTAATTCTCGTCTATTTATATTGACACTTCTATCACGGAGAAGTGATTACTTTCTGAACAATTTTAATTGAATCGAATGAATTATGAAGAATAACTTTCTTTTGAATAGCAATACATATTTTAACAGATAATTAGGATATAAATATATACTCTCCCCCATCCCCATCCAATCCCATTGTTAGGTAAATAAATGTTATTCAATAGAATATAAGAATATTTTATAAGTTGATCATTTGATATAGTAAAAGGTATACATAAATGTAAAAGTTAAACAATGACACAAAAGGAGTACGAAATCGTGATACATGTACATATAACACGAAAATGAATATCGATACATGATTTCCTATTCAGTGTGTATCGTCCTGAACATGCATGAAATATTGCCACTGGAGTTAAACAACCAACAATCAATTAACCTTTTCAGTGTGAATCAATAAAGACAGGTCATTATTTTTGCCTTGGAACTAACTTCATTGAAATATGGTATCGTGTGGGTTGATTCTTCGAAAGAATGACCTATCGTTCTTATAGGAAATAATTCCATATTCGACCTTAAAGAGGGACGAAAGAAACCAGAAGGACAGTCAAACTCATAAATAGAAAATAAACTGACAACGCCATGGCTGAAAATGAAAAAGACAAACAAACAAACAATAGTACACATGACAAAACATAGAAAACCAAAGAATAAACAACACGAACCCCACCAAAAACTAGTGGTGATCTCAGATGCTCTAGAAGGGTAAGCAGATCCTGCTCCACATGTGACACCCATCGTGTTACTTATGAGATAACAAATTCGGTAAATAGTCTAATTCGGTAGGTCACATTCATGAAAGGGTAGGGGTAGGGGATTGTAGTTACGACGTAAGGAACAAACAATTTATGAGTTTGACTGTCCCTCTGGTATCTTTCGTCCCTCTTTCATTCTATAACGGTCAAATTATTCTAGTGACATGATACTTACATTATATATATGAACGTGTATCACCGGTTGAGTTGTTGGATAATTGATTTAAAATATATTCATTGTAAATAGCGTCCGATTTCAGTATTTTTTTATTAAGTGTGCTGCAACTAAAGTCCTCAATCATTAAGCTAAATTTCAGACAGTTCTTGTGCATTCGTTTTTGATGTGTTTTGTCATTTGATTTTGCCATGTAATTAGGGACTATCAAATTTGATTTTCCTCTCAGTTCAGTATTTTTGTGATTTTACTTTTCACTTTAGAATGCTTTAACATCTCAATTAGCGTCATTTCGATAATGTTAATAAGCGTGTTAAGGGACAAGCTACATAATCTTGTTTGTCACTGCTTACCTAAGAAAGACTGTTCCACAATCCCCTGTAGTGCGCCGGCTTACACATGATTTTAATTAAGTAATTGAGTAATTATTATAAATACCTCTGTAGATAATTATATATTTTCACTGTTTTTATTTTTTACAGGCAAACTGACAGAACAACAAGAAAGAGATGAGGTATGATATATTCTTAATTAATCACGTGTCTTATTTCTCGGCATATAAATTGTCTTTTCTCTATTGTCAAGCGATTCCTTAACTCTTATATACGATTTCACACGAAAGACGTAATAAAAGCAAATCACTCTATTGATACAGATATTCATTCTGCATTTCACATTGTTAATATTAAAACTCCAGGAAAGATACCAGGCTAAAACATTAGCACGTTTCGTCTTCCTAAGAACTATTATATACTCTCGATTAAAAAAAATCAAAAACGGAATATAAGTTCAAAATTGAAAGGCAGTGCAAAACCTTTTATTTATAATGGTTTTGCCAAATACAACTAAGAGGTATTTTTGTCAACAGAAGGTTTTAAAACACAAAGTGAAACCAACACGCTATAAATACCATGTGCCTTGACGTAGTTTCTGTATTACTGAAAACAAATATACACATCACGACTATTCACTTTATCGCACCGCGGGTAAATTATCACGTTGTGATTTGTTTAACGCCGTCACGTGTTGACCCTTATTCACCATATCCTGCTTCAATGATGAGAGGATAAACAAAAACAAAACAACCATTGACGTGATGTAATTTTAATGTTTGGTACGAACGGGAAAACGACTTACAATCCCCTATATTCTAAAGTGGCAAAATTATGATAAGCCTCTGATCGAATGTTGGAAACATCACTATTTTATACTTACAAAGAACTACAATATTCAAACACAGGTTGTAGATCGTGTAAAAAGATACAATAACGACAACACAGACTATGTATATGTCGATTTTGGACAAGAACAGGACAAAGGTAAATACATCTTTTATTATTCGTGTTATTAAGAAAATGCAATTATTTTGAACGCGTAGGAATCTTTTAACAGATAAACAACAACCCGTCTATTTTTATTATTCATGTAATTCAACCCACACAATGAATACAAAATATACGTATGGTAACTTTTGGTTAACCCCGAAAGGCAGTCTGTTTGATTGTATAGTATGCAAGAATATTAAGCAAGGACACCATTATTCTTGCACATTTAGAACCGTTGCAGCAACTGTTTGGTGGTTCTGTAGTTGACTTGTTTCAAGATTAAATAATTGTCCATTTTAATTTATTCTTATTTTCCAAAGACAGTTAAAATTAACACCTATCATCTCGATGGACTGTAAATTATTGGACATACCTAACAGAGGTAAATCAAACAACAAACAACAATGACTCCAATATATACCGCTAGACAATTCATTTACCAGTAAAGATTATTGCACCTAGCAGTGTTCTCTCAATTCAAGGCTCATGTGATAGAATATATAAAAAAATGGCAAAGTTATCAAAGGGAATTTAAATTCAAAATTATAAAAAAATAAAAGAGAAAAACAAAGACACACGCATGTGTTCAAAACACAACATAGAAAACTAAAGACTATGCAACACGAAACCCCACCGAAACTGAGTTGATATAAATTGATCTGGAAGGGTAAGCAGACCAAAAGTTACTCCGTCGTAATAACAAACCTGGTGATAAGTTTAATCAGGATTGCCACTTTAATGACGGGTACCACATGTGGAGCAGGATCTGCTTACCCTTCTGGAGCACCTGAGATCAACCCTAGTTTTTGGTGGGGTTCGTGTTGCTTATTCTTTAGTTTTCTATGTTGTGCAATGTGTACTATTGTTTACATTCTCAATTTTATTGTTTGTCTGTTTGTCTTTCTCATTTTTAGCAATGGCGTTGTCAGTTTATTTTCGATTTACGCGTTTGACTGTCCCTCTGGTATCTTTCGTCCCTCTTTTAAATCTAGTAACATTGAAATCATACAGAAATCAGCAAAAAGGTGACTGAGATGTATGAATAAATATCAAAATTGATATTTTACAATGTGTCTGTTCTATATTGTAATATTATGTTACAAATGCAGGTTAGGACGATGGTTGGCGACTGTTTAAAATGTTTAAACCTGCTGCATTTGTTTGTACCTGTTGGTCAGTTATACTTGATTGTTGATGTGGTTCATAAGAATTTCTCGTTTCTCGTTTTATAAACATAGAGTAGACTTGCTATATTATTTGTTCTTACAGATGAACATTATAAAGTAGTTGGTGAGTTTTAACACCTCTGTAGTTTTCATAGTTCATACAATAATGAAACATCAACTAATTTGCCGTTTGAAAATCTAATGAACCCCTTGAAGCATTTTCAAAAACGTTCAATAAGAAGTTGTTATTTGCTAAATACAATGGGAATTCTACTAATAGTATGGTGTAATTTTCATTGTTAGGATATAGGAAAAAGGTGAAATCACTAAAATACTAAACAAACAGACATTATATGTATAAAGTTAACCATTATAAATTAGATGCTGAAACATTGAAGACTGTCTACACCATGATTATTCTGTAGCTAAAGGTAACACAATAAAAATATTGTAAAGCAGATTAAAACACTTATGTATTTTCACCTTTAACTTTATTTAAAAGTCACATAGGCCTAAACGAAATCGATTAAAGATTTTTTTTATAGATATTGATTTCTATATCAACACTGATAATATGAAAAAAGTAAAATTCCAAAAAATACCCAATCCCTAATCAAATGACAAAATCAAAATATCTGACAAGTCAAACGAATGGAATGAAGCGGCATATAGAGGATGTCCAGAAAGTTACAACTTTCAAAACATTTAACATGATCATGTCAATTAAAAATAATACATTGAAGAAAAGCTAATTTGAATTGCTCATTTTCAGAAATAGGAGTACCTGGGCCTCCTGGGAAACAAGGTGTACAAGGTAATGCTTATTGTAGATTAATTATTAATTATTACCATGATTTTCAGTGTCTAACAAATGTACAAACTTTGAATGCTGCATAAAATTATTTAAGGAATGACTGTAATATTTTGTCTGTCTATTAAGAAATAACATAAAAGATTTGGTGCACACTGAATAACGCGCGTAGCGGGTTATTTAACAGTGTGCACCACATTTTTTATGTTATTTCGAATAGACAGAAAAAAATATTACAGTCATTTCTTATAATTTAATTCTAAATTCAATTTTAAACCGTAGAAAACCTTGAAAAAAATTTTGATGACGTCACGGTCACATTACTAAATAATGTCTATGGTCTGATAACAAAATAACGTCGGCCAATCAGAAGACGCGTTGCATCCAAAATTAAATTATTCATATAATATATGATATATATTTCCAAAAAGTTAACCAAGCAACCGAAATTAATGTTATAGCTATTGTATTCATTCCATTTATGTTTGACATTTTGTAGGAATGAGAGGATATCCTGGTCAAGCTGGGACTCCTGGGTCAAAGGGATATAAAGGAGACCCGGGAAAAACAGGACGTGTTGGACCTCGAGGTTTTACTGGGGCTTCAGGACCAAAAGGCCAAATGGGAGATCCTGGAAAGAGTGGTAAAACCGGTCAAATAGGATCTGCTGGACCACCTGGACAAATTGGACCTATTGGACAAAGTGGTGCCCCCGGAATGGACGGAGCAGATGGACCACCTGGTGCTAATGGTTCAAAGGGAAAACAAGGAGAAACAGGACCTCCTGGACCCTCTGGAATCATTGGACTAACTGGGCCACTTGGGCCATCTGGTCCGATAGGACCATCTGGGTCATCAGGAGAAACAGGAACCACTGGACCAAAGGGAGCAAAGGGATATTCTGGTGACACAGGGGATCAAGGAAACACAGGACCTCGTGGGGAATCTGGACAAACAGGGCCACCTGGATCCACTGGTCCTAAAGGAGATACTGGTCCTCCAGGACCTTCGGGTACTTAGAATTTAAAATATTTGTAGTGCTGTGTCACGCTCGATTAAAAAGAGTTTAAAAGGACAAATAAAGTACGAATTTAAAGAGCGCGTTTCGTCTAGTGTTTGACTGATGTCTTTAAGTTTTTATATCGATGAATCGTAAATTTCATGGTAGAATGACAAGTGCTCTTGTTTATAAGGGCAAATATGAATAAATCGACAAAGGTCATACTTTTGTTATGTGGTACTACAGATAAAAGAGTTCTAATAATTTTCTTAACATCACAATAAAACATTGATCTAATGATGATGCCAGATTCTTTTAGGTTTAAATTAATCGTAATATATGCTCATATTAGTAATATCTGATTTTTGGCACAAATCAGTTGAAATGAGGACAACTTGTTCTTAAATTCCAAAATAGATATTGTTTACGTGAAGAAACAATATTTCAATAGATAGCATGCATTATGTCTTAACATTAGTTATTTTTACCAAGTTCCATAACATATTGCCAGCAACCATTGGATGTTTTTTTGGGAGGAGGGGGGAAACAAACTTTTTTTTTTCAAAAATAACCATAGCTGTATTGAAACAAAATTATACAAACCTGCATTGAACTATAGCTTTTGTCGTTAATGAGAAAGAAGTATTAATTGAAAGCATTCAAATTTGTGTCCCTTCATCAATATTAATTGAATCTGCAAACAGCAACATGAACAAGTATTTTACTATACAAACTCTAATAATTGATATGAATATTACGTCTCTCAGAACCACGTGATACTTTAGCGTATAAGAAGCAATGCCAGTGTATTGATTAATTTCTACCAGAAACCAGTTATCTATCCAATAAGGGACTAGGGTAGCTTAAACGAAAAACTGCGACCTTACATCGGTCTTTGCAATAAGTTACATTTTACGTTATATTGTTTGAATATTTTATCAGTTTAACTTAATGTTGTTGCTATCTGTTTAAATATCTAACCCATATATTTCACCTGATTAGCCCCATGTGTTCCATGCCCGGACGGATATTCTTTGTTAGATAACCAAACTGTTAGTCCTAATTGTTACTACTACAGTGCATCTATAGAAGATACGTGGCAAAGTGCACAGGTTAGTAATCAAACATTATGTAAGTATCATTTATTTTGATTGCGTGATATCTAATGTACAGTGCTTGAAATGTGTTTATATTCAACCATTCCCTGGAGCACATGTACAAAAATATACTTTTGTTTTTGTTTGCTTGTGTATTTAAAAAAATTGTATTACTTATAAAAATCAGAAGAGGTGGTATACTTGCCAATGAAACTCTCACAAAAGACTTAATGGCGTAGAGGTTAGCAATTCAAACTATAGGTCACAGTACGGCCTTCACCAATCATAAAAACCATAACCGCATAATTCATGTAATTATCAATAAATTGAAATGTTAAACAATTCAAATGAGGAAACAAACCACCTGGTGTATGTAACACTGATTAACGAAACACAAATTTAATATACTTCAACACACGATAATCACTTAATTACAGGTGGCTCCTGGCTTATAACAGACATGTACAGAATGTAGCTGAGTTAAATATGTAAGCGGGGGACCAACCCTCCCTTAACCTAGAACAGTACTAGTGGTGCAGCAGTAGATCATTTGAACACTACAAAATCATTTGAAAAGGACTTAACTATTCAAATCGATACAAAACAGGCTTTTTTTAAAACAAGTAACAATAGCACTGACCAGACGTGGAAGAATATTTATAGATTCCTTCAACAAAAAACACGATGTAAATATCAAAGAATACTCACAGTTTATGACCGCTACTTTAACAACAATAACAAGAAATACAACAACATGTGTTTAGGAATTAAGCATAAAAAACATAACTTAGCTAAACTACAGGTATCAATCGATTGTAGAACTTGGATGCTGTTTTTTCCTTACGAAAAGGTTTAATAATTGTTGTCATTCATGAAATGCGACTGTTTTTGTACAACAGCATAATATAAATAATGAACCATATCATATTGATATTAGTTGTGCATTTCATAATTGAAGTCTTTTCGGTGATGCTCGATACCAACGTATGTGGTAATATGAATGTTAGACACGTCAATGACCTGATAATACCAACAATGATACTTCGAGTCTTAAGTCATTTAATTAATGTTTCATTTGTTGTATTATATTATGTGTTATCAATGTAAAAACTGGATATGTGTCTCAACATCACAGGCCAATTGTTCCAATACAGACGGAGCCTACCTTTGGAGGCCAAATAGCGAAGCAGAAGCTGAAGCTGTCAGAGATAAGTTTTTTGATCGTACGTTATGAGTGTATATAGTTCATTCGTTTTTTATATGACACAAATGCAACTATTCATCTACATTCCAACCAAGTTTTTAAGATTTGGCTTCTTTAGATATTATTTAAGGAATGACTGTAATATTTTTTCTGTCTATGAAGAAATAACATAAAAAAAATTGGTGACACTGAACACTGAATAACGCGCGTAGCGGGTTATTTAACAGTGTGCACCACATTTTTTATATTATTTCGGATAGACAGATAAAAACTGGTACAGTCATTTTTTATACTTTAATTCTAAATTCCATTTTAAACTGTAGAAAACCACGAAAAAACGTTGATGACATCACGGTCACATGACTAAATTATGTCTATGGTCTGATAACAAAATAACGTCAGCCAATCAGAAGACGCGTTACATCTAAAATTAAATTATAATTTAATGTCATTATTATTTTCAAATTTTGTTAGTTCAGAAACATGTAAAAAGACACGTATTATATATTCTTTGCAATGAATGCCATGTAATAACTAAAAAAAATAAAATATTAAGATGAGGACCTCAAAAAAGACTGAGAAAAACATAAACTAGTGCCGGTGAATTTGTCTGTTGAATTTCATATAATAGATTTAAACTACAGGTTAATCATCGTTTTTACAATAAAAGAATGATTGTGGATCGATTCAGTAAGGGACGACATCGAAAGATCAATGTAGAATACAACAAACTTATATCAAATAGTTTGGGATGGGGTGGAGCTGGATGGGTTTTGGGGTTTGGTAAAATTGCTGCAAGTTTTGTTTATGTAAAGTCGATTTTACACATACGATCAGTTCAAATATATACAAATCCAATGAAATATAATTATTTACCGGCAGGTGAATAATTTATCCTTAATGTTTCTTATGCTAATTTGACGAAATTGACGTATACTGATTTCCTGAAAGGAATTATTATTTCATTGTAACACATTAATGGTTTAACAAAAACATCATACTTTATGTTTTTATATATCTTGTAGACAGTGCCCCTTTTATATAATAGTTATTGGTGTAGTACCTGATGTTCTTTTGAAACATATTTCAAATGTCAAACTTGTAGTTCGAGGGCTTTGTATACAATTAACATAATAAAGACATACAGTTTCATTTGATTTTAATAGTATTTGTGTATTTGCATACTTTATTCAGAGTGACACACTCCTTTAACACGCATAACAATTCAATTCATATTACAGCGCTGACACCGAGACTCTGGACGGGTGCAAATGATCTGAACAACGACAACACTTTTGAATTTGTCACAGACGGTGGTCTATTTTCATTCAATGCTGCTCCATTTGGAATAGGTAATTTCAACCTTTTAAGATAATCCAAATATGCGTATTATAAAAAGTGTTTTTCTTATTCCAGGCAAAGATTTCTTTAGCCGTATTTGGCACAACTTTTTGGAATATTGGATCCTTAATGCTCTTTAACTTTGTACTAGTTTGGCTTTATAAA
The DNA here is from genome assembly GCA_037788925.1 of Mytilus galloprovincialis. NCBI lineage: Eukaryota > Metazoa > Mollusca > Bivalvia > Mytilida > Mytilidae > Mytilus > Mytilus galloprovincialis. The sequence goes on from CM075339.1 coordinate 16,755,907, forward strand.
TATTTTGATATGAGCGTCACTAATTAGTCTTATGTAGACGAAACGCCCGTCTGGAATACTAAATTATTATTCTGGTACCTTTGATAACTATTTTCTTTATTATAGTAACGTATTAGTGTTATAGCATTGGTCATTAAGGAATGCTTAAATATAACTTTTTAAAAGTCTGATTTCAAAGTAAAACAAACTGGGTATAAAAAAGAATTGAGACATAGATCAATTGGACAGTAGTTCAACAGCTCACAAAAACATTAGAAATAACTAGGTTTACATGCTGTATGCAACACTCAACAGCGTGTAAAACGTGTACTACAAAAATTAAATGAATTAAAAGTCATTATTAGTAAACAGTATCAAAAGGATGTAAAAGAGGGGCGAAAGATACCAGAGGGACATTCAAATTCATGTAAGATGACGATTTCGCATGTCTGTTCATACCAGGGATACCTATATTATTTTTGAATGTCAAAAATAAAATCAATGTTTGTATCAATAAAAAAAACCAGGTTCAACCAACCATTTGTTTTCTTAAAATGTCCTGTTCCAAGTCAGGAAAATGACCATTGTTATATTATAGTTCGTTTTTGTGTGTGTTACATTTTATTGTTGTGTTTCTGCGGTGCCGTAGTCATCTAATATATTTGTTGTGTTTTCCTCAGATTAAGTTTGTAACCCGGATTTGTTTTTTTTTTTTTTTCATTCGATTTATGAATTTCGAACAGCGAAAACTGTGATGTCCTTTATGTAGCAGTGTTTTCCTCAGAATAAAATTGTACAGCAGTTGTATCTAAAAGATGCTATTTATAAACAACGTCGGCGAACAATAGTTTCTTCTGATTTTTAAATCTGTTATTTTGTACATAATTTATAATTCTTTGTAAAATTGATAATTTGTCTATAACGTTTTTCAGCTGTACCACTAGGTAGACCACAAACTTTATGTGTCTCTTTTCAAAAATTCAACGACTGGACATGGTTTAAAACAGATTGTGATGCCAGCCGTACGTTTGTTTGCGAAGTACCTACGGTTAGTTTGAGATATGGTTCATTAATTTTTTTGGAATCATTTTTGAATATTAGATATATTTTTGTATATATCAATAGATATGAACAACAACAAGTAGATGCATGCATAGATTTCTCAATCATATCTTAAATTAAGTCTTGCTTTTTGAATAATAGATGTTTTTTAATTAAGTAAAGCATATTGTAATGAATGATGACATCTGACTGTATCTATTTCTGAAGGGTTTGTTATCTATAACAAAGTATTCACCAAAGAGTACCATTAGTTGAGAAGATAAATTTACGATACTTTGAATGTATATCACAGATAGAAGAGCCATTTGTCTGTTCTTAGATATAAGAAGATGTGGTATGAGTGCCAGTGAGACAACTTTTCATCCAAGTCACAATTTGTAAAAGTAAACCTAAATAAATGTTTTCGTTTGAAATAGGTCGAAGACAAACTTAACTTTATATTAAAAAAAACTTCAGAAAAAACGCAATAAATCAACGAATAGAACTGAGGAGTACGAACCAACGCCTAAAACCAGTGATAATATTAGGTGCTCCGGAAGTGTATGCAGACTGTATTCAACATGTGAAACCCGTTATGACACTGGCAGCAAGGGATAATATTAAACACTCCTAAAATTTAATCAGACTCTGTTAAACATGCGAAACCCGTCATGACACTGAAAACCATGGATGATATCAGATGCTCCTGAAGAGTGAGCACTCTGTTAAACATGTGACACCCGTCATCAACTGACAATCAGGAATGATATAAGACGCTCCTGAAATGTAATAAGAATCTGTTTAACATGTGACACCCGTCAAGCCACTGCCAGCAAGAGATAAAATAAGACGCTCCTGACTCAGTTTAATACGCGACAATCGTCCTAACACTGAAAACCAGGGATGATATAAGATGATACTAAAGAGTAATCAGACTATGTTTAACATGTGACACCCGTCATGACACTGAAAACCAGGGATGATATTCATGATATTAGACGCTCTTGAATAGTAAGCAGACTCTGTTTAACATGTGACACCCGTCATGACACTGAAAACCAGGGATCATATACGATGCTAATGAAGAGTAAGCAGATCCTGTTAAACATGTGACACCCGTCATGACACTGAAAACCAAGGATGATATTCATGATATTAGACGCTCTTGAAGAGTAAGCAGACTTTGTTTAACATGTGACACCCGTCAAGAAACTGGCAATCAGGGATGATATAAGATGATACTAAAGAGTAAGCAGACTATGTTTAACATGTGACACCCGTCTTGACACTGAAAACCAGGGATGATATAAGATGATACTAAAGATTAAGCAGACTATGTTTAACATGTGACACCCGTCCTGACACTGAAAACCAGGGATGATATTCATGATATTAGACGCTCTTGAATAGTAAGCAGACTCTGTTTAACATGTGACACCCGTCATGACACTGAAAACCAGGGATCATATAAAATGCTAATGAAGAGTAAGCAGATCCTGTTCAACATGTGACACCCGTCATGACACTGAAAACCAGGGATGATATTCATGATATTAGACGCTTTTGAAGAGTAAGCAGACTCTGTTTTTACATGTGACACCCGTCAAGAAACTGGCAATCAGGGATGATATAAAACGCTCCTGAAGTGTAATAAGATTCTGTTCAACGATGAGACACTCGTCATGACACTGAAATCTAGAGATATTAAGTACCATGCATCAAAGTTCATTTTAATTAGGGACTTTCCATTTTCAGTTTTTGTCGGCGCTCGGTAATTTTTGTTATCTTACTTTTGACTGTGTTGACCCATTATCGTTGTAATATTTAAGTTAAATCTGATCATTATTATACATAAAGTTGATAAGTGAACTACCAATGAAATGTGTTTTTATTAAGTAATTTTTTGTAAGTCTAAACATTATCATGTTCTCTATTACAGACCTGTCCAGTATCAATTTGACCATAGTCATACTCAAACCAACAGACGGATATTTCTGATGCAGAATGAAATAAAATAATTGATTGAAATTATTTTAATATTGTCTGATTTGTTCAGCCATTATAAAGATATATTCCAGTCATTTCTTTACTCGCCACGTTTGTGTTCGATGATGAATATAACAGAATTCAAATAACATATACTAATAATATATAATATATATATATAAACAGAATAAATGTAATATCTTGTGGCGGAGAATACGCCAAAGAAAATACTCACCTAACAAAAGGATTGAAAAAGACACTACAAACAATCTGTACATATTTTGTTTCCGAGTAGTTTCTACTACACGATTAAAGCCAACTATGAAAATTTTGATAATATTTTGCAAGGTGAGATCAGGCGCTCTGATAATATTTTCTTTTTCTTTTTTACCTTTGTATATTATTGTATATGGCGGCTTTTTGTTCAATGTTATTGTTGTCTTTAAATTTGTTCAACATCTCATAGAGGTATTCCACTGCTGTCTTTACTCATTCACCCCTTATTTTATTGATATTTTATATACATTGTATCAGAAATCAAATTAATTCGTTCAATGGTATTAATATGTCTTTTTATTGGGTTAAGTCATTTCAATTTATATTTTATAGTGTATCTTTCTATGCTGTGATTGTAAAATATTGTTTCAGATAAGGATGAAGGTTGGTTCCTATTAAAACGTTTAAACCCCCTCCATTGGTTTGCACATGTTTTAAGTCAGAAATCTGATGTTAAGTTGTCGTTTTTTATGTGGTTCATATGTGTTTCTCAATTCTCGTTTTAAGCTCACCTGGCCGAAAGGGTAAAGTGAGCTTTTCACATCACTTGGCGTCCGTCATCAATCGTTAACTTTTACAAAAATATTCTCCGTTGAAAATACTTGGCCAAATTTAACCAAACTTGACCACAATCATCATTGGAGCATCTAGTTAAAAATATGTGTCCGGTCACCCGTCCAACTAACCAAAATGGCCGCCGTGGCTAAAAATAGAACATAGGGGTAAAATATAGATTTTGGCTTATAACTCTAAAACCAAAGCATTTAGAGCAAATCTGGCATGGGGTTAAATTGATTATCAAGTGAATATCTAACTGCCCTGAAAATTTTTGGATGAATCGGACAACCGGTTGTTGGGTTGCTGCCCCTGAATTGGTAATTGTTATTATCTTGAATACTATTATAGATAGAGATAAACTGTAAACAGCTAAATGTTCAGCAAAGTAAGATCTACAAATAAGTCGATATGACTAAGATGGTAATTCGACCCCTTAAGGAGTTATTGCCCTTTATAGTTATTTTTTAACAATTTTCATTAATTTGGTAATTTTTTGTAAATTTTTACAAAACATTTTCCTCTGTAACTAAAGGACCAAGTTTATTATAGATAGAGAAAATTGTAAGTAGCAAGTATGTTCAGTAAAGTAAGATCTACAAACACCTCACCATCATCAAAACACAAGTTTGTCATGAATCCATCTGTGTCCTTTGTTTAATACATGTATGCACATAGACCAAGGTGAGCGACACAGGCTCTTTAGAGCCTCTAGTTTATATACTAGTAGATTATACCGTTGGTTTCTCCGTTTGAATGGTTTTACACTAGTAATTGTTGGGGCCCTTGCTTGCTGTTCGGTGAATAGTTTTACACTAGTAACGGTCGGGGCCATTCCAGCTACTCGGTGTAAGCCGAGGCTACGTGTACATGTTGAAGACTTTGACCTATAATGGTTTACTAAAACAAATTGTAACTTGGATAGAGACTTATCCCATTGGTACTCATACCACATCTTCTAATATTTAATAAGATCAATGCTGTTTTAATTTATCTTTGATTTTCAAAAAAAAGAGGAATCATTATGCATGATGGTAAATTTTTGCAATCTTTAGATTTCGCCTATTGCTAGGTAAGTTTTGTCAATTTTTAAAAATCATCATTCCGAGCAATTTTTGAGGAAGAATATACATTTAATCATAGGTTATTTTGTTAGTTCTTTTTATGCTAGAAGATTATTTTCCAAAATCTTCAAAACGACACTCCCCCTCATTCGAAAATTTAATTGAATTATTCTACCTGGTTAACACGAATTTCTGTTTCACTTGTTCATAATTCTAAACTTATGACACATGTCAAATGGACCTGTCAGTGATATTTACCTACTCCTGTATTAAAGGCGAATCTAATTAATTTGACAGTGGTGGTAATGACACCTTCTTTACTTGAACTTATTTTTATTTATCTGAATAATTTCATTTATATCCGTAATGTTTTCCTTTTTTTGTAGCATATATATGTATTTTTATTTTTGTTTTTTGTTCGATTCTGTCGTTTCGTGACATCATGCTTGCCGTGACATCATGCGTCTGATACGTTGTTATAGTGAAGTGTCCTTTTTAAATGTGTCAAAAACCGAAATTAATACTGACTGTGGTCTGTAGCAAACGGAACACCTCTCCACAAGAGACCAAATGACTCAGAAATTAACAACTATAGTACACCGTACGGCCTTCAACAATGATCAAAGCCCATACCACATAGTCAGCTAAAAAAGGCACCGAAATTACAATTGTATTACAATTAATCGAGAAATCTAAGCTCTAATTAACGAACAAAATAATGAAAACAAATATGCAACAAACGACAACAGCTGATTTATAGGCTCCTGATCTGGTATGTTATAGTGTAATATCGTCAACTCGCTCGCTCATGTTCTTATTGCATTTTATCAATATTATAAAAAAATATCTCTGATGAAGTCATGGTGTCTAAACTTCATATATAATTGAAAATGGAAATGGGGGATGTGTCAAAGAAACAATAACCCAACCAAAGAGCAAAAACTGACGAAGGTCGCCAATCGGTCTACAATACAGCAAGCACCCGGTGCCGTGCTTCAGCTGATCCCTAAACAAAAAAATATGTACTAGTCCTGTGATGATGGACGTCATACTAAACTCCTAATATCTAAATGAACTCATTTTAAAAATCATACAAGACTATCAAAGGCCAGAGGCTGCTGACTTGGGCCAGGCATAAAAATTGGGCGGGGTTAAACATTTTTTTTTATATTACTCTCCCCTACATTATATGTTATTCAGGTCTCAGACAGGGTATATATTGTGACATTCCCGGCTTAGAGTTTATATCCCATGAGCCGACCGTTTCTTACCACAATGAAAATCGCACGTTTAAAGTGGTAGGCCTTGGGTTCAGGGGGATAACTCTAAAAATCAGAGATGGTTTGTAAAAGTACAGTTTCATCAATGTATTTTTAGCATTTGCCTGAAACAGATTGAAAGTATTCTATGTAACATAGAAGCTTAGTTTATATTAATGAAAATGGTTGACACAAACATACCTCCTTAAAGGTGGAAATGTTATGCATGATAAAGATGCATAAGGTTGTGATCATGCTGGTTCCTTTTACAGCACACTTTATTAGTAGGCCCTACTGTTATGGATTTTGCTCCTCGTTGAATGTCGTACGGTTACCTATAGCTGCTGATATTTATACGTTATTTGATTTCTGGTGGATAGTTATCTCGTTGGCAATCATTCCACATCGCATTTCTATTTTGAACGTACGTTAATTACAATCTTTTCATACGTAAAACTCGGTAACAACCGTATATTATAAGTTCTGTACGTTCATATCCGAAGATATGGGCATTTTCTGCTTCTGCTGTTCGGTGGCCGCCATCATTTCTGATTATTCTGTCACTTTTGGTCAAAACTACAGATTGCGCATACACTAATTTACAACGAATTTAAAACATATTTTAACACCCTGAAGTACTCCAGTACACCGTCAGGCGAAACCCTTTGAAAAAACTACAAGTTTTATTAATTTATTTTAATCACATTCAAATTATGCTTAATTTGAGAACACTTGTTCTATATATATGTTATTGGTAAGTAATACTGAAGCTTTGTCACACTGTTCATTTATTTTTTTTGGAAGTTGTATCATCTATTTTTCTCCGGGAATCACATGATTTTGCAATGGCACACAGATCTGTGAAAAGAAACAAAAATACAATTAACAGACACAAAACTGAGTAAATGTTGAATTACAGAATATCATACAGTTTCTTAATAAAGGAAAATGTACACATCTACACAGTGGTGGACTCAGAGAGGGAAAATGTACATATCTACACAGTGGTGGACTTAGAGAGGGAAAATGTACATATCTATATAGTGGTGGACTTAGAGAGGGAAAATGTACATATCTACACAGTGGTGGACTCAGAGAGGGAAAATGTACATATTTATATAGTGGTGGACTTAGAGAGGGAAAATGTACATATCTATATAGTGGTGGACTCCGAGAGGGAAAATGTACATATCTACATAGTGGTGGACTCAGAGAGGGAAAATGTACATATCTACATAGTGGTGGACTTAGAGAGGGAATAATGGAACTTTACTCTCCCTCCTCCAAATCCTTTTGGATGGACAAATATATCAAAATTAATTATTATTTGATATGTTGTCTCATGCATTTCATTGTCAAACGGTTCCTTATTCTTTGCATTAATTTGTTCTTTATTGAGAAACATATACTATAACTGCCAATATCAATAAAATTGACATACATGGTCATTTTTGGGGCGCTTTATAGCTTGCTATTCGATGTGAGCTAAGGGTCCGTGTTGAATAACCGTACTTTTCCCAATAATGGTTTACTTTTACTAATTGTGACTTGGATGGAGTGCTGTCTCAATGGTACTCATACCACATAGGGAGCCGTGGTGTAGTGGTAAGTGCATCGGACTACTAACACAAAGGTTTCTGTTTCTATTTCCGTTCAGGGATAACAATTTCAGGGACTCCCTTGACACCATTTGCGAGTATAGTCTTGCGGAAACGATGATAGTCCGTCGGAAGGGGACGATAAATGGCTGACCCGTGTGAAGAGAGAGACATATCTCTTGCACGTTAAATACACTCTTGTAGATTTCGAAAAAGAGCAGGCTAATGCCGCTAAAAGGCAGCACTCGCACCCGCAAAGTGGAAAGGGATTAATATAAGTTGCAAAACTTGTTTCCCAATCCTTTATAAATAAATATGTATAAACTAAACTAACAAAACCACATCTTCGTATATCTATATGGATATATCACGAGAAACATTCTTTGAGACAAGCACTCATCCTGAGAGCCCATATACATTGAGACAAGCACTCATCCTGAGAGCCCATATACAAATCAAAAACTTACTAGTGTGCTAGGTATTCTGGTTAAGTTTTAAAAGATACCAGAGGGACATTCAAACTCATAGATTAGTAATAAACTGACAACGTCATGGTTACAAAAGAAAAAGACAAACATACAAATAAAAGTACACAAAACACAACTATAAAAATGAAGACAAAGCGACACGAAACCCACACAAAATTGATTTTCGGAAGGGTAAGCAGATCCTGCTCCACATGTGGTACCCGTTGTGTTGCTCATGTTATTACAAACCAGGTTAAAATTATTAACTTGCTCAAACCATAGCATAGTTGTTTAAAACTATTAAAATCAAATCAATCATGTTATTTATCTTTGCTTCTATAAACGTCTATATTTTTAAAAACTAAAAACTAAATTCTTAAATGGAATCTGATTGCCACAAAATCAAAATCTTGTGCTCACCTTATTTAAAATAAGGAGAAAAAGGATTGTTGATTTCTAATGTTTATATTATTCAGGAAGACATGAGTAAAAGGGGACACTGAGTATACATCACTATAAAAGCAACCTGACGACAAATGCAGCTAGAACTCACCAAGAAGGCAATACCGTCTTCAAAAAATAATGTGTAGATGCATACATGTTCATAGTCATTTCATGCAATTAAACACAAGTTATTTTTTTTTACTCATATCCAAATAAAGTCCCTAATATCACAAAACTTCCAGATTAATTTCAACAGATGGAAAAATAATACGTTCTTGAAATTGATAATTGAAGCATTAAACTTAACTACTGAATTTTAAATGGTTTTTGCCTAGAAAGGATATTAACCAATACCGACATTGGTGATATCTCTTGTTCAGTACTGAAATTGGTGATCTCTCCTGTACAGTACTGACATTGGTGATCTCTCCTGTACATTACGACATTGGTGATATGTCCTTACAGTACCGACATTGGTGACATCTCCTGTACATTACGACATTGGTAATATGTCCTTACAGTACCGACATTGGTGACATCTCCTGTACATTACGACATTGGTAATATGTCCTTACAGTACCGACATTGGTGACATCTCTTGTACAGTACTGACATTGGTGATATCTCCTGTACAGTACTGACATTGGTGATATGTCCTTACAGTACCGACATTGATTTTCTCTCCTGTACAGTTCTGACATTGGTGATATGTCCTTTCAGTACCGATATTGGTGATCTCTCCTGTACATTACGACATTGGTGATATGTCCTTACAGTACCGACATTGGTGACATCTCTTGCATATACAGTACTGACAATGGTGATATCTCCTGTACAGTACCGACATTGGTGATATCTCTTGTCCAGTACCGACATTGGTTATCTCTCCTGTACAATACCGCGATTAGTGATATCTCTTGTACAGTACAGCCATTGGTGATATTACCGGTACAATACCGCAATTACAGTTTCGCCATTGGTGATATCACCTGTACAGTACCGACATTGATGATCTCTCCTATACAATACCGCCATTGGTGACATCTCTTGTACAGTACCGCCATTGGTGATATCTCCTGTACAGTACTGACATTTGTGATATCTCCTGTACATTGGTAATATCCCCGGTACAATACCGCAATTGGTGATCTCTCCTGTACAGTACCACCATTGATGAGATCTCTTGTACAGTACCGACATTGGTGATATCTCTTGTACGGTACCGGCATTGGTGATATCTCCTGTACAGTACCGGCATTGGTGATATCTCCTGATACTGTATATGATATAACTAATACCATTAATACTTACAGTTTCGTCCATTGATACCATGCTTTCTCTCAAAATCAAAACTTCTACCATACATCATAAACATTTTCTCAAGAGTTTTAGTTTGTCTCGGTGTTAATACCTGTAAATAATTACATTAGATATATCTTTCATTATAGTACGCTATTTTGATTGGCATACAGGAATCTAGCATCATTCTAAATTTAACATCCATATCTAAAGAAGAAATTGGATGATTCTATACATTACAATGAATAAATTATTGTAACAAAGACAATAAACCATAAGGTGAAATTTTTGCTTCATCAAAAAATGGGGAAAAATTTTTCTGCAACTTTGAAATTACAATTTTGGAGGTTTTGTTATTAAGATTGCAGTTCTATTTTTTTACTCAGTCTATGTATCGTAATTATTGAGGTTTAACACTGAAGATTTGTATTATCATCTATATCGTTATTATATTATCTGACGACCTAACCAAAGGCCTGTGGTAAAAAGATTATAACACGTCACACAGAACGATTTAAATTGTTAAATTACACAACTATCTTATCATTTATAATGATTTAAACTTTATCCAACCTCGCACAATATGTTTAAACTACTGAATATCAGTCCCAATCTAATTATAAAAAAAGAAGATGTGGTATATTAGCCAATGAGACAACTCTCCGCAAGGGACCAAAATAACACAGAAATAACTATAGGTCACCGCACGGCCGTTAGTTATAAGATATCTGAACTATTCATATTGAATAAATGATTGACTGTTGGTTGTTTCACGTCCATTGGCAAATATTTCAGTCATATAATGGAGAACAAATACACAAAACATACAGTAGATAGGCCATTAACAGAGTCTTCATGGATGAAGGTCATGATAATTAAGAGTAACACTGGAAAAGGAGAGTATCTTGGATCAGAACTGATATTTTTCATTGCAACAGGCCACGTACGGACTCCTAATAAAGTTGCTGACTGTTTTCTTAACATGCAAAGAGCGTGTCACTCTTTTCACAGGTCACTATTCTGACCGGACGTGGCTGCGTACTTGTACATCCCAAACAGCGAAGACGGAACCCCTTCTTTGACAACGGCTTTATAATTGGTCGAAAGAAGACACAATATTCGTATTGAACGTGGCTTTGTAGTTATACACTATACTGTGGATTCCTTAATATTCGTTGGATACCAATTTTAGTGGATTTTGAGGGAACAGGGGAACCACGAATTTAAATGTTCAACGAATTACAAATTTTCTTAAGGAATGTATGCAGACTTTGGCCAAACCACGAAGTCTAATATCCACGAAAATGCAATTTTTTTCTCAATCCACGAAAATTGGTATCCACGAAAATAAATGAATCCACAGTATATCATTATACTTGACACATTACGTTGATAGTAACAATCTAGTTGATGTGTCCCCATTTAATAGCTAATATTTACGCGTTTTATATATATAAAAAAATCCATTTCAACTGCCCATTTGAGACTGAAATAAACCTTTAGAATCATACAAACACATACGAACATTGTTTATCATAACGGTAAACATTACGGAATATTTTGTATTTGTTTAGTATCCAATATCTAAGTAATTGGAGTCGTTCACACATTACTGTGAATTGAAACTGACATGATTATTTCATTGGTTAATGTTTTGTACGAAAACGTTTAACCATGGATTGATCTTATGAATGCAAATGCTCTCATGATTTCATTGTTATAGAGAACATATCCCCCAAAACAAAATGGATATGTTGTAGATGGATCAAAAAAAGTTTATGCCTCAATGAACTTGATAAGAAATGTCGAAAGCTTTACCTTTTTCTTAGTATGGGATGAATGTATTCTTTTCGTATAACAAATTAGTTTCATCTAACCTAAAAAGAGCATAGATAATTTCATCTTTGGCTGAAGTGGGCATTAATAATTTATTTTTTCTCTAAAATGGGTTAAAAATATTGCGCTAAAATGGGTTATACTTTGGCGCTATAACGTTCGACTTGTTCCGCTAAAATGTTTACTGCCGGATCATCTAATAGTTCAATAAAGGCAGAGGCGGATTAAGGTCCCCCTTATGAGAAAGAAAATGGTTAATTTTATAGGGAATCACTGAAGCGTGACGGGAGCGGGCCCCCTCTTAGGCAGCCAGTGGTCCTCCCCCCAATTTCTAGATCCGCCACTGAAAGGGTATATTAAAGAGTTCCAAATGGTGAAGTTGAAATCATCCCATCGTAAATTTTACGGACGCCGTCACGACTTGGTTGACCGTAATGGGATACGCGTTTCACAGATGATATCGGATACGTTCCTTATGTCGTAACTACGATCCTCTTCCCTTTTCACGAATGTGACCTACCGAATAAGACTATTTTCCGGATTTGTAATGTCATACGCAAACCGACGAGTGCCGCATGGGGAGTAGGATTTGCTTACCCTTCCGGAGCACCTGAGATCACCCCCATTTTTTGGTGGGGTTCGTGCTGCTTATTCTGTATGTTTTCTATGTTGTGTCGTCTGTACTATTATTTGTGTGTCTTTTTATTTTTAGCCATGGCGTTGTCAGTTTATTTTCAATCTATGAGCTTGACATCTTTCGTCCCTCTTTTAAAGAATAAAAAGCTATGGATTTTTTTGGAAAAAAAGTTTGTTTAGAAAAAAAATCCATAGCCCCCACCCCTGAAATTCAAATGGTTGCTGCCTTAATAGCTATCAAATGTACCAAGATTATAATTTAGGACGACAGACGCGCGTTTTGTCTACACAAGACTCATCAGTGACGCTCATATCAAAATATTTATAAAGCCAAACAAGTACAAAGTTAAAATACACATTTTCTTCTTATAAATATACAAATATTAAATATTTGATATAATAAACTGGTATCACTAAATCTATTTAAACTCGATGATTTATTAGATTTGTAATTATATATTAAGTGATACCCATACCGAATAACTTTATTTGTTTTTCTTCTTATGATTGAATGTTATATGCTACATCTTTATTATTATAGTAAATCAAAAATACAGCTTTTGACAAACAAAATAAAGATAACATAAAACATTAACATGATAAAGTACACCTCATTTAACAAACCAAACTGTAAGGTTAGAAACTGAAAGAACCATAGCAAAACAAAACGTGAAAATAGAAATGAAAAAATTTAACTGTTAGTAACAAAAGAAGTAAAACTAATTATAACTTTCAGATGCCTACACTATATAGATGCAAAAATCATTGCGTTTGTAAAGATACTATTGAAGGTATAAGATTTTTCCTAATCTTACCGTTTTTTGTGTTCCTCCAAATTTCCTCGGAGCTGCGTCCACAACAGAAGAGAGCATAGACAAAACAAACACGACACAGGCAAGTTTCAATAAAACACCCATCATTTACAAAAGTATATCTTCTTCTCTGTCCAAATATATATTTTCTTCTTTTGTTAGTCGCGTTAACTACTTTTATTTGAAGAATCATTCATGCATGTTTCATTAAGTCTGACCAAAACAGCCCACATGTGGCTCTATTTTTAAAAAGTATTTATGTATTAAACTTTGTAATCCGTTCACTATGTGAAGTATATCATTATTAAATTTCTATCCACTCTTTTTCTTGATAGAAACAAACTGCCTGTTTGCCGTTATGAATATTAGTGTGTTTTTAAAGGGGCACTAGCTACGAGAAAATTAGGTGATTTTGTTTGGTTCAATTATTAATAAAAGCAGCCAATTTGGTTCAATTTGGTCAAAAGAAGCAAAGAAACATCGCCATTCGAACTCATTGAAGCCTTATTCATGGGAACTCATTAATTTGACCCATTAGCTAAAAGTTGGTTAACCCCGCCACATTATTTATGTATGTGCCTGTCCCAAGTCAGGAGCCTGTAATTCAGTGGTTGTCGTTTGTTTATGTGTTACATATTTGTTTTTGGTTATTTTTTTTACATAAATAAGGCCGTTAGTTTTCTCGTTTGAATTGTTTTACATTGTCTTATCGGGGCCTATTATAGCTGACTATGCGGTATGGGCTTTGCTCATTGTTGAAGGCCGTACGGTGACCTATAGTTGTTAATGTCTGTGTCATTTTGGTCTTTTGTGGATAGTTGTCTCATTGGCAATCATACCACATCTTCTTTTTTTTTTATATTATATGAGTATAAAGAACAGAATGTCAACATGTTATATGTTATAAAGGTGAACCATTTCGTTGACTGATTCGATCCACAAAAAATATTTTTAAACAGGTAACAACATGAACAACGATAAAAATCTGATTTTTTTGTACATATAACATAAAACCAAACAGATCTAGAAAAATCCAATTGCACGACGTCGTTATCTATTTATATTTTTTGTTCATGTTTATGTCTGATTATGTGACCATCGACAGTCTTCGGAGGTCATCTCGATAGGTAATAAGATGGCGTATAGACTAAAATACACACGAAATTCTGTTATACATTTTTGCGAAGATGCATTGTGAACTGTTTATTTTAGACTTAAAGTAACTGGGATGTACGTTTTAGTATGTTATAAACCAAATATGAGTATTTGAGTCAAATCGGCGATCATGAACTTGATATCTAGATCCCGTTTAGAAGATGATATTGCAAATGATTAAAACGTATCATGCACATCTAACAGATACTGTTATATATATATTTTTTTAAACAGATTGATCCCGGCTTGATACCCTTTCAAACTTTAAATGTAGAGATAAACAAACCCATGTACGTTTAGAAAGTTAAAAAAAAAAGCATCACACGAATTAATTTGCTTTTAACTAACTGTATTCTTAAAAAAAAGAAAGAAAAAAGAGTTTGAGGGGACACATAAAACTTAAAAGTCAAACAGAAATTGAAAGCTCATTAAGCTCTTATATTGTAGAGTATTTTAAAAAGGTTAAAAGACCTACTCAAATAATGCATATTCAGGACTGAACAATAAGAATGTAAATGTTGCTAAAACAGGGGAAAAAAAACCCTAAAAAACAACAGGAAAAAATTAAGAAAGGGGACACACATTATCTATGACTAGCATGTCTAACAAGGAAACTATAACATTAATACCACAGTAATAGGTGGTCTAGAATTTAACAACCATATTAGCATGATTAGTACATCGTAATTTTAATAAGACAAAATTCGTCCATTGGAATTAATTGTTGATGAAGCACTTATCAATGTGAAATTAAATAGAAGCACTATGCATCGTTTTTTTCTAAATGATGATATGTTGAGTTGGTTTACCGTTATGGAATAACCGTTTCACAGATGATATCGGATATGTTCCTTATGTCGTAACTACAATCCCATTCCCTTTTCACGAATGTGATCTACCGAATTAGACTATTTACCGGGTTTGTAATAACATGAGCAACATGACGGATGCCTAATGTGGAGCAGGCTCTACTTACCCTTCCGGAGAACATGAGATCACCCCCTTGCTTTGAGGTGGGGTTCGTTTTGTTTAGTCGTTAGTTTTATATGTTGTGTGTTGTGTACTATTGAGGTTCTGTTTGTCTTTTTCTTTTTTAACCATGTCGTTGTCAGTTTTTTTTTCGATCTATGAGTTTAACTGTCCCTCTGGTATCTTTAGCTCATCTTTTAGTTAACTGAAGAAGAACGATATTGATGTTTGGTAGTCAGAATGACTGATTGCTTTAATTGTCCGAGTTTCCATTCGAAATTTAATAAATTAAAAAAAACATACATCATGCACATAAATTACATAACGATAACAGTATTTGAATTGAACTTAATAAAGTAAGCATTTAATGTCCTAACAATTGGAATAATGATTGCAAAAATAAATAAAGGGTTATGATGAATAGAGGTATATGATGCGCGCCCAATTGAATAATTGTTAATCTGTTAACCAAACTATTAATACACTATAGATATTTAGATTATTTAAAGGTCTACTAGGTGTGTAATTTGACAATTGTGCACTAGCTATATAGTTTATATTACTGTTTGTGTTATTACGTGTATTTTCAAAATTGTTTTATTTATTATAACAAATGAGAAATGGGAGCTTGGAGTTGTTTACTTCTTAGCGGTATTGAAGGAAGCAAAGGGTAATTATACATATCATTAAATATCTTAACACTTAATATCTTTATGACTTTCTATTTTTTCGTGCTGAATTACTTTCACTTTTGATTTGTGTATTATTAGTTTTCGTTTCGATATTCTAGTATAACGGGTCTTTCTATTCTGTTTATGTTTTGGACCCAAACATTATTTTCGGATATATGTGTCCGGGATCTAATCCATCTTGCCCGTTAATATAGGGAACTAGCTATTGCATATATTTCACCATAAGCTTACTGTATGTACACCAAAGTCTGTATACATGTTTAATCGTATAAAAGTACACAATTATAGATTCCAATACAAAACGTTACTTAATTGCAGCTCTATAAAACAACATGTTACTTCAAACAACTGACCAATACATAAAGTTTCTCACAAGATCGAGCTATAAACATCTGTTCTTAATTTAGATTAAACATTGCTAAATGGTCTCAGATTATTTTGATAAACTTGTAAATGTTATTGCAATTCTACTGTGCAACTCTTGTGCCGTATAAAGTGTCACATTAATTAAGATGAAAGATCATTAAACTGATTAAGAACTGACCATCAACTTTTTGATGTAATTGACCACGCCACACTAGTATATAATTCATATTTGATCTGATCGTTTTCAATGTGTGTATTATCAGGTTTATCAACTTTCTCATGGATGGAACTTTTCGTGATGAGTTCATTTGTATTGTTCTAATTATTAATAGGTCGTTCAATTTTGTTCTTTTAGCTACAGCAAATTAAAAATCTTACGTTAATTTTTGTTTTGTTTAGCAAGATGTCGGTTAGATATTTATGTTATGATAGAGAAAACATTAATAGTTATCAAAGGTACAAGGATTATAATTTAATACGCCAGACGCGCGTTTCGTCTACATAAGACTCATCAGTGACGTTCAGATCAAAAAAGTTATAAAGCCAAACAAGTACAAAGTTGAAGAGCATTGAGGACCCAAAATTCCTAAAAGTTGTGCCAAATACGGCTAAGGTAATCTATTCCTGGGATAAGAAAATCCTTAGTTTTTTTTCGAAAATTCGAAGTTTTGTAACAGGAAATTTATAAAAATGACCATATAATAGTTATTCATGTCAACACCGAAGTGCTGACATTTTCTAAACTGACACCGCATTACCGAATATATTTTCTTATAGAGTAATTTCTCTGGACTCTTTTTTTTTTATGTTATCTCTAATGCTTTCTCAACTGTAGAAGAAACTGACAAATTCATTTTTCCAAGTTACTGTTACATTGTCAGGATGTCAATAAACTCACCATAAAAACCAGAATATAATTTTGTATTTACGTCAGACTTGCGTTTCATGAGTGACGCACGAATCCAAAAACAGTCAAAAAGGTCAAATAAAGTACGAAGTTGAATAGCATTGAGGACCAAAATTCCTAAAAGTTTTGCCAAATACAGCTAAGTTTATCTATTCTTGAGGTAGAAAAATCTTAGTATTTCAAAAATTCAAAAGATCGCAGAAATCCGAGGACTTAAAATAAGAGCTATTACTCTTATGTATTTGATATAAGTAATATGCTCACGCTAGGTCAAAGATCAAGGTCATTTTCTGAAATTTGATTTAGGCTTGGTATCGCATCTTCTGACGAACTGTTTACGATATCAACAACATAACTGTACGATCCAACATGTCATAACATAAACAAATATTGGTTAAATAGGTATGTTGACATTTGATTGGACTTTCTCCCCTGTTATATCTGAAATTTGGTGTAAGTTATATAAATTATCAACCGTATTAAGGAAAGGCATAGGGCCTTATACTTTTGTGGATCTTAATTTATGCCCTTGAGATTCAGGTCATGGTCAAAGTTAGACGTTCTAGATGCTGACCTTTGCAGTCGTTTCCCATAAAGGTGCGGGTCGTGTTGTTGTTGTACCCCTATTTGTGACACTTTTTTATCATTTGATTTTGCCATTTGATTCGGGACTTTCCGTTTTGAATTTTCCTATGAGTACATGATATATATTTAGGCGGCCCGATATATGATATTGAAAGGCAAAGCAATAGTGGCAATTTGTGCATTTGTTCGTTATATTTTTGAATCAGTGTGAGGTTACAATGTAAATTCATATGAAATCAGAAAGTGAAATTCTGTAGACCTTTTTGGTTACAATATGTTTTTGATTCTTATTATAATAATAATTTATTTATTTTTACTATAATTTTTATTATCATTGTTATTATTATATACTTGTGTTTTGACATGTGTTTGTTGTTGTTGCTACCCTGAAACTGATGATAATAATTATAATATTAATACTAAAATTTATAGTAAAATACTACTAATAATTATTATGATAATAATAATAAAAAAACAGATTGTCAAATAGAGAATACAAAATGAATATTTAAACAGATATATTTTTATTGCATTTATAATGAGTTACTTGTTTAGGAAAGTGCACGTCTGTACTGGTTAAATTATTATATGTCACCTATATATATATATATTTAGGTTCCTGCATCAATTGTATGCAGCATCAGGAAATTTCTGGCAGAACCTATGGGATAGTGTGTATAAATTGTTTGGAAGGAATGATTTTGCAGTTGGAGTTATAGGTAATGTCTAAGTAAATCCAAGTTAGAGTCATTCAGAAAGTGATTTCTGGGTAAAGAGTGTTAAAATTGAGAATGGAAATTGGCTTGTGTCAAAGAGACAACAACCTGACCAAAGAGCAGAAAACTGCCGAAGACCACCACTTCTGCTCAATATATGATTTAGAAATGGAAGACAACCCACAACGTCCATGGATTGGTACCACATTTAATTTGCTATTAAATACAGAAATGAAAGGGAGCGTGCATGCTGCTTTTATCTGACAATAAACACAAGGGATACTAACCAATGAATTCTCTTTGGTTTTTTTTACAACAAGCCGTTGATTATATATCAATCTGGTAAAACAGAACACCGATGCGAGTTGTATACTAACGCATTACCAGCAAACCTCTTACTTAAACAGCTTTGAGCATCAATGCTAGTCTTCACAAAGCAAGGCATGAATCATCATTATTGAGAGTTTGATTGCTAACCTATGTATATCCATCCCTTCTTTTATATTTCGATACTTTTTTAGAAATTCAAGATAACGGATTTAAATCGAAATAATAAAACTTATAAATCACGATAACGATTTATAAAGTGTGAAACTCCTAAATCACGGTTTACAAAACACGGAGGTTACGAATTCACAATCATCACAAATTCAATCGGTGATAACAAATTCTTCAATTCGTGTTATCGAACTTATATTATATTTCTATTAGTCCTAAATGGGTTTCCGAAGTTTTACATGGTAACGGGTGGATATTTCTAAAATGACATATCTGTAAAAATACTGCGTTCTACTTATTGCTGTAAATCTTAAGTACAACAGGGAGGGGCTAGTGCACAAAAGTGACAACACAAGAGCTGGGTGACAAATGGTACTAATTCTTTTTTTATTTAATTATTTACAGGATCAATTTTATTTACTAATTGTGTAATATGGGGTGCAAATGCTATATTTCTTGTACTAGACACAACTGGAAAACCAGGTTTTTTGATGAAGTATAAAGTTCAAATGGACAAAAATGTACCTGTAAGTATTTTTTTTATATATTAGAATTGTGAACAACAAATAGGTGATATTTATTTATTGTCTTTGCCATAAAAATTAACAATATTAAGGAGTATACATGTAATACCCTCGTTAGTTTTACTATTTCTACAAACACCAAAGAAGAAATTTTTGAAACTCGCAAATCTACCTTCTCTTCTTTTAGTAATAACCTAAACAAAAGGACGTTGAAAAATATACTGGATAACGTACCTTCACAAACACCCCTTTGGGAATGATATATACTCTAGTTGTCTAGGTGATTAACTTAATATTTTTCTACAGTTTCTTACTGCCATTCTGTCTACAGTGAAACATAGGCTATAGAAATAGTGTGATGATGTATATTCAAACACAAACCGGTGTCATTCATATGTTGGTTTCGAAATGAAAAGATCGACTCAAATATCTTCAATCACAATTTTAGTTTGCAGTTATGTAAAAAGTTATCAAAGGTACCACGCCAGACGCCCGTTTCATTTACATAAGACTCATCAGTGACGCTCAGATCAAAATAGTTAGAAAGCCAAAAACAAATAAAAAACATTGAGAACCTGTGATTTTTCTACTCTTTACAGTATTGATTATTCCCCATGTTCAATTGAATGACTGACTTCATCTTCTATTAAATAGAAGTTGTTCTACAAGAAAATAAAAATGAAGATATAAATACCTTGTTTTTTGGTCACATGTTTTACTTTTGAAAAAAAGGATACTTATTCCCACAAAAAATGCACCAAAAATGCGTTACTTAATTAAATGCTGAAATTTTGATCGATAACATGTTGGGGAAAATCTATTTCAGCAGACAGTTGGTACTCCATTATGTGCACTTAAACTGGACAGAAAAGTTGTGTACTCATTTATCATGCGTATAGCAGTATTTATACACAACCTTCTCAATGTTATTTAATTCACTATATTGATTATGTAACTCTATGGCCCACATTAACAAAAATGCTAACAACTTCTCTTTCATATTCTAATTAATATTAAATGCAGATGTCTGCATAATATCATGATTTGTCCTCGATATAGACACGAATGGACGACTTCAAACTAGCAATTATGAAAACTAGAATTATTTCAACTTTTGAATAGTCAGCTTACCATTTTCCAGCAATATCATAATATCTGTTTCGTCGTTAAGCATTTTAATATCTCAGTTTATACTGTAACAATAATCTCACTACTTTTCATACTATACGGACTACGTCAACATATTTGATCCGCTACCCCATCCGAGGTATGCAGGAGAACGTCGGCACCACAAAAGATAACACTTACCATAACAACATTGTTAATCGGCATGCTGTGTTGGTGGTTCCACTCACTAGCAAAATGTATCCGCGGTATATAATCTTATGATACTAGTATAATAGTCTAACCTATAGTTTTAATGAACCTGTCAATTTCGAGATTATAACATGTGGACCAAGTGTGGTTTAAGCCATATTTTTTTTCTCGGAAAATGTCCGTTTCGTTTATTCATAACACGTTTGATTATATTAATTTTTACGGACTTTCCCTTTTATATTTTACTTTGGAGTTCGGTATTTTTGTACTACTTTGTTATATAGCTTCTGATGCATGTATAACGGAGAATCTTACCTCGTGATACACTAGGTCACGGTACTTTTGGAGTTTATTAAATGCTGATAGTATTTTGTTTTGTTACAATGCTTTGTGTCGTCTTATTAGTCGATTTACGAGATTGAGCATCAATTACCTACTAGTATTATAATGCAACATCGTTTGTAACGTTCATTTTGATTGGATAACGTCACAAGTTTCATCGCATCAATTCGCAGTTGATGCTATAAAAATGTACGCGCAAGCGCAAACGACGTATGACAGATTTTAAATGTGTGATTTGACGTTTTTTTCTGTCAGTTTAATTAGAATGGAGATAAAAATGTTGTAGTTTAAGCTCCAATGGCTTTCATTGGTGATTTACTGGTCGCAAATACCAGTTTACTGGCTCCGCTAACGCTTCGCCATTTAACTTTATTTGCGACCATCAAATCAACAATTGAGGCCGGAGCTTAACATACAATACAGCTATCTTCTAGTTGCCATACCTTAGTTTTATTATTGTATTTTACACATATTTTCGTTTTTTTTTTTTTGGCTTTGACTTTATAGTTTAAATCCTGTCAAATTATAGCTAGTCCTGTCGTATTATACAGATTTATAAATATTCGAAAATGTTTTACAGGTTGATAGAAAGAAGTTAAAGAAGGCTGTGAAACTTGTTCTATTTAATGGATTTGTTGTTGCATTTCCAATGACATTGTTAGGAATTTACACGATGAAATTGCGTGGATGTGCTTTTAGCGGTGACCTACCTACATTTACCCGTGTGGTGGTAGAATTAATAATGTTTAGTTTAGTTGAAGAATTTGGATTCTACTATTCTCACAGGTATAATAAGGCTAATATATGTACCAAGCTGAGGGGAAGTCACACTCAGAAGTCGAGAGCAATTTATACCACTATGTTGATGTTACAAAGCCAAAACTAGAAAAAGACAATTAAATTCACAAACAACAATACAGGAAACTAAAGACTGAGTAACACGATCCCAACTAAAAACGAGTTATACTCTCACTATTTAAGACTGATGCACCACCAAAACCTTTCTTCTAATTTAATTTCACATTGATGCAGACTTACGGCTTTTTAAGGTTTGATATTACTTTTATACAATTTAATATTTAAGACTAATTCACCAACTAAACCTTAACAAAATTTATATTTTTCAAACAATTTTATGATCCCCGATTTTAAATTGTTTAATTTTCAGGACTTATGTTCAATTCGTGGAAATAAACATGTTTGTTTTTAAACCTGTCGTTGGCATAATACGGGAATTATTCTTCTCGTCTACTTTATGAGAGGCCAAAGTTTCCGATCGATTTAATTGAGGCCAGGGACTGCTAGTAGTCTTTTGTTTAATTAGTGTCACTTCCTACAATTTCTGCTGTTACCAAATATAACATCATGACGTCTTTTAAACTGTGTTGTTCAGTTCATATTGCTGTGTGTTTAAATCAACTGATCAACGTTGGCTTGGCAAGAGGTTGAGAGGAATGTTGAGATCAAACAAAAAATGTTTTATCATGTCCCTTTTTTGGTCAGGAATATTCTAATGTGCGTTTTTAAAATTTTGGTTCGATTGTATGTTTCAGGGTTTAGTATAGCGTTCATTTTGCTGAAATAGTATACATTATTGTTAAGGGCCAGCTGAAACTAATCTCAGAGTGTGGCATTTTCTCGTTCCGTTGAAGACTCATTTACAGCCTTTGATTTGTATCTGCCTTGTGTTTTTATAACATTTTCACATCTGTAAACTAATCTTTAATAAAAAAAATTACAGGCTGATGCACCATCCGAACGTTTATAAGTACATCCATAAGATACACCATGAATGGACAGCTCCGATAGGCATTATATGTATATATGCTCATCCGTTAGAGCACTGTATCAACAATATGATGCCTGTCATTCTAGGACCAATAATAATGGGATCACACTTAGCTACAGCATGGGTGTGGTATTTTATTACACTTGTGTCCACAACTATATCCCATTGTGGTTATCATTTCCCTTTCCTGCCATCACAAGAAGCACACGATTTTCACCATCAAATGTAAGTTTAATGTAAATATTGTGTTTGCTAATTTAGAATTGATATGTATTAGGGCACGCAATATAATTTGATTTGGTAACTTTAAACTTAGTTTTTATTCAATTTTGTCGGTTGCCAAATGTTTTTAGAAAATGCTTACCGTTCAGAAACTTCAGGAGTAACACCAGGTTTAGGTGGGATTGCGTTGCGCAGACATTCTATACTATGCTTTGTCTTCATGATTTATTCTTCTGGTTTATTTTTGGACAAGAGTGTTGTCTTTTGTTATTGGAATTATAGCTTTTAGATGCCGTCTTGGTACATGTAAAGTCTTTCACATTTTAACGAATGACTGTGTATAGCGTTATATTATTTTGTATTAAACAATCGTGTATTTATAAAAGCAATGATTCCTATACAGTCATGTAATTTTCGATAATGATCAAAAACTGGGCTTGTAATTCTAACTATGACGAGAAAAATAAATTGACTTAAATTCAGAATAGAAATCAAAAGATGTGGATGATTGCCAAGCATTGAAAACATTTTCTGTTTAACTATCCAAGAAAGTAATGTAATAGCAAACAGTCATTTATTTTTCAAGTCTACTAACATTTTGAAGTATAAATGAAGAGTAAACTAAGGTTCATTAAAATTACATATTTTCCTTGGTATGCACCCACATTGTTATTTCATAATTCACAAATTAAAAACAAAATGTGAATCGATGAACAGAGGAAGCTCATTAATTTTGCGCAAACATGAAAAAACATTTATTTATTTTATTAAACGAGAAGACTTCGTTTTGTGTGTCGCTTCTCTTCCTTATACACTAAATAACCCATCACGCCTCTGTGTCTTTTAGGTACCATGCGTAGTCTCATTTTCCATTCCGCTTATGATTGTTCAGTTTGGGTTATTTTGGGAGGAAAACGAAAATAAAGGCGTCCAGATTTTATTTCCGTCACGGGACGGACTTTTAAGTCATAGACAACACTTACGTTTAGGACTGTTAAATTATACATAATTTTCAGAAGTATTTGGGGACAGGAAAATTATTTTTGCGTTTTCTGTATAATATGACAATGCATATACTATAGATGTGGTGTATTTGCTAGTTGCTATCAGTTCTGGGTTTGCTATGCACGATGGACACTCATATATCTTTTTATAATATATCAGTGAACGCAGTGTACAGTAGAATTGGAATTGATAGTACGTGGCAGATACACTTTATTTATAGTACATGTATGATCAACTACCTATGACTTTTGATACTTTTCCTGAAATTTTCAAATGCTAAAATATTTTTACAAAATTCATCTTACAACAGTTAACTTACTTCCAACCACGCTATAAATGCCTGCAATTTCGCAGGTGTGTTCTAGTACATGTAATATATTAATATACATGTAGCTATTTAAATGATATGAAATATGTTTTAGGTTTATGAACTGTTTTGGTGTACTTGGTATTCTTGATCGTTTTCATGGAACAGACAACATTTTCAGGACCAGCAAATCATACAAAAGAAACAAGATATTACTAAGTCTGACACCGATGTCTCAACAATATCCAGATTAACCATAAAATATTAAACTGTATCTGGAGACAACAACTCTTTCCTAAAATCATTTAGTGGTTACAACTATTGCGTTTCCGTGGAACAGACAACATTTTCAGGGCCAGCACAGCATACAAAAGAGACAATTTATCACTTAGGCTGACACCGATGTCTCAAATATGTCAAAACCAGCCATAAAATACTAAACTGTATCTGGAAACAACACCTAATTCTAAATATCATTGAAAATCTGGTGACAACACCTAATTACAAATACCATTGAGTGGTTACAACTAGTGCGGACTTGATTGTGTCTATGTACTCTTTCGATTATTTATAATTAAACAAGTTTTATAGTATCACAGATGCTGTAAGACATTTTGGATTACCTTTGTATTTGTATATCAGCTAATCATTTTATTTACTGTAAACAGAGAAATTTTCGCCGTAGTATTATTTTTGCGGTAGCAGTTGGTACGCGAAAATAAAACTATCGCGAATATTTAACCGGAAAAGGTGTTTGTTCTACCTATATCGAAGTATAATCATGAAAACAATTACATGGCCGTTTTAATAATGGTCAAATGGTGGTTATTTGATTTCCAGACAACATAGGTCATGATTATTTGATCATCTAGGACTGTATATATGCTTATTTGATTATCTTGTTTCATAATGCTCGAGACACAATGTAGGTTACAGTTACGTGAAATAAATCGAGGTCTGACGTGGTGATAGTTTGCAAACAATTTAATGCTAAACAAACTATGAGCTTTCGATGATATAAACACGTATTAAAAGTACGTGCAATCAGAAGAAGAAATATGATTTTTAAATTTGTCATGTATGTGTTACTTCAAATGGAAGTGATTTAAACACACGCTTGCATGTTTGGCTCATGATTGAAAACACCAGAAAGCAACATTACGTTTTTGTAAGCAATTTTATTTTATTTTTTTTTTTTTTTTTTTATATATATCAATGACGGCTTTCAGATGGATTTTCAGACAATCTATGTTTTACCTTCTGACATCATAAACAAAGCAAATTTAAAGTACAGTACATTATGGTTATTTTTCAAACAAATAGCAATTTTTCAATGATATTTTTGAATCAATGTATATGTACAGTGTACCTTTATCTTTAATAAAAATGTCCTGGTATGCATCCCCCTCCAGTTCAAACTTTACATCTCCTTTGATCCCATTCTCTACATCTTTTATGATAGCTCCCTCATTTTCATCTCATTTGAGTTCATTCTTTTCATCTTTCATGAGATCTTTCTGGTTTTGGTCTTCTTTGTTGTAATTTTCTGCATTTTTGATGAGAGCTCCCTGGTATTAATATCCTTTGAGGTTATCCTTAACATCTTTTATGTGAGCTATATGTTTATTTTCCCATATGTTATTTGCTACCTTTTTCATGAAATTTCCCTGGTTTTCATCTCCTTTGAGGTTATTCACTTCATCTTTCATGAGAGCTTCCTGGTATTCATCTCTTTTGAAGGCAATAACTGCATCTGTCACGAGAGTTCTCTGGTATTCGTCTCCCTAGTATTCCTCTCCTTTAAGGCTATTCTCTTCATCCTTCATTAGAACCCCCTGGTTTTCATCGCCTTCGAGTTTATCCTCTACATCTTTTATAACAGCTCCCTAGTTTTCATCTCCCTAGTATTCATCTCATTTGAGTTCATTCTCTTCATGGCATGATAATTATAATTCCCTGGTATTTATCTCCATAGTATTCCTCTCCTTTAAGGTTATTTCCTTAATCTTTCATGACAGCTCCCTGGTATTCTTCTCCTTTGACTTCATTCTCAACATCTATCATGATTAGTTCTGTGATATCTAACAGTTCAGGATTATATTGAACTCACCAGTTGTGAATTATTATTTCTGTGGACTCTTACAGTCTAACTAAAATAGTTGTTAAAATTTATGTTACAGAATTTTGTTTACTTTACAAATGAAAAAAAACATGAGATATCTTCTCTATTGCGTCACAATTTCGTTCGTAAAGTTATAGTGTGCAATCACATAAATCACTCATTTCTATGTCTATTAAAACCATAAAACATCTCTCTCTTAAACATGCAAGGGATTTTTGTGTCTTTTTTATAAAGAAATATCTGTAGAGTTATAGCATTTTCAATATAAGATTAAGGGTTAGATTAGTTTTTCTTTGATTTAGGGTTAGGCTAGGGATTTTTCTATGTTAAGTTTTCTATTTAGGAATATAACTAGTGTATGGTTTAGGTACGGATACGGTTATGGGTAAGAGTAAGTGTTAGGTACGGGTAAGGATAAGGGTAAGAGAAAGTATTATGTAGGGATATAGGTTATGGTAAGCGTTTGGTACGGTTATTGGTAAGGGTAAGGTTTAGGTTCATGGTTAGTTCAGATATAGCCCTACATGGGTTTGGAACCCTAAAATAAAAGAAGTTCTTTTAAACTCTTTTTTGTCGTTTTCATAATCCTCTTTCATTGGTAAAGTGGCATCCTTTTTTTCCATATGCCTCAACTTCTTAACATTTTTAAGGGTAAATTAAGATATAGTTAGATTGAGATAGACATCGCAAAACTTTGACATAGTCTGCTGTTCGGATGACGGGTCCATCATCTGCCTATAAAGAAACGAAATTTTGTTTTTTGAATGTTGAAATTAACTTATCTTTGAGACTAATTGATAAATTAGGATTTTTACTTCTTTAGTTCTTTTCATCTGGTTCAGAACATATAATCCAGGAGAGCCGAGTTCTAAAATAAATTCTAATCCGCCGAAGTTTTTAGTCAGGAACCTCTTCAGTTATTATTTTTTCCTCAAAACAAATTATAGAATTGAGAATGGAAATGGAGAATGTGTCAAAGAGACAACAACCCGACCATAGAAAAAACAACAGCAGAAGGTCACCAACAGGTCTTCAATGTAGCGAGAAATTCCCGCACCCGGAGGCGTCCTTCAGGTGACCCCTAAACAAATATATACTAGTTCAGTGATAATGAACGCCATACTAATTTCCAAATTGTACACAAGAAACTAAAATTAAAATAATACAAGACGAACAAAGGCCAGAGGCTCCTGGCTTGGAACAGGCGCAAAAATGCGGCGGGGTTAAACATGTTTAAGATCTCAACCCTCCCCCTATACCTCTAGCCAATGTAGAAAAGTTAACGCATAACAATGCGCACATTTAAAATTCAGTTCAAGAGAAGTCCGAGTCTGATGTCAGAAGATGTAACCAAAGAAAACAAACAAAATGACAATAATACATAAATAACAACAGACTACTAGCAGTTAACTGACATGCCAGCTCCAGACTTCAATTAAACTGATTGAAAGATTATGATTTCATCATATGAATATAAGGTAAAATCCTTCCCGTTAGGGGTTTAGTATCATACCATCATAACATATGTGAGAAGAACATAACCCGGGTCATGTATGTTCTGAAAACAATTGCTCGACATTGAGACGGACATGCAAAAATTTGACACAGCCTTCTGTTATGATGACCTGTCCATCCTTGACCTATAAAGAAACGAGATTTTGTAAAAAAAAAAGAAGGAAACATTAAATTAAATTCGACATCATTAATAAATGAGGATTTTGTTACAACTTTTATATGGTAACTTCTTGTCCATAGCAAAATAAAAAAGGCAGGAGGGTCGAGTTCTGAAATAATTTCGAATCAGAGTTTTCAGAGTCTTCATCAGTTATTTTCTTTTGATTTCCTCAATTTAATTTAAAGTATGTTTTGAAAACGATTTCTCGACATAACCTTTTTGAACCAATGGGGTGTATGACTTAGCATGAATGAATTATAATAGTCTTCAAAGGAAGACTTCGTTTTCTGTCAGCTGTCTCCAAGACGTTATGCCGGCATATGTTTTGGCGGTTGTAGCTCACTTTTCTTTAAAACTGTTCAAAGGAAGGACATATCTTCAGAGTTTTACAATCAGAAGACTATTATTTGTTATTCTTTTCGAGCATTAGGATTTTGTTGTTGATTCTTATTTTCATCAATAGCATTTTTTTTTCATCCTGTCTAGTGGCAAAAATATTTATTTTCAGCTGTAACCATGCAAGCTGAGGATATTCGTTTATAAATCTTCTGTTTCTCCTCAAGGAAATAAATTGTTTTTTTTTTCTCTAAAACTCCAAAATGCTATAAAGAAAGAAATCGTGTATTCTGATGTTTTTCTAATTTATCTTTCTTAATTAAAACTCTTCAGGCACGTTTGTATTTCGAAATGGACATTTATAAATTAATTAAGAATATTAGATTACAGTTGATTGTTTTTTTTTTTCTCAACAGAATAACATTATTTATAGTTGACTATTATATCTCATTTTTCTTCTTCACTGGTGCTGACTTTGCTGCATGCCAGCATGTTTCGAAGCCCCAGGCTTTAAAGAGACGTTAATGCTTCGTCTTAGAATTAAGTATGTCGTCACGAAAAAAAGGAAGAATATGGAGAGAAATTATTATGTTATGCTTTACGAATTAAGATCAACGTCTTTATATCATGTACTTTAATCTTTGACCAAATCGACTCGTTGACATTTGAAGAACACCTAAATTGGCCTAATCGGCATGTTGACAGTTAGTTAAAGGCTATGCCAATCGGCCCTGAAAGGTATGAATCATTGTTATTATTCCAATTATGGAGGTGTTTTTTTTTGTCAAAGCTCTTATGTTATTTCCGATCTTGGGATCATTATTTAAATTTTTAATTTCACGAAGATCCATGGAAAAATGTATCACAAGAAGTGTACAATTTGCTGGAACCCCAATGTAATCCCTACTTCACACACAAAATTTCTTGGCCCAACTTTTCCTTCCCAAGCCAAACAATCTTGGTCTTGTTTAAATCCATATCAAAGTCTGATTTATCTGCATATTTATCTAAAATACAGAGAGATGTATCCAAATATTGACGTGATACATCGAGTATAAGAGAAGTATCATCTGCATATCTTGAAATGAGATAATATGAGTAAAATGATTCCTTTAATTTAGTCAATATTTCGTATAGGTGTACCATGTATATCTGCAGATTCAGTTTTAGCATAAAATGTAATGATCCAATGTATAATTGATCATGAAAAAAAAAGAAAATTACTCATTAATTTTGTTATAAAGTTATTACGAACTAAATTTATATAGGTTTTTAATTTGTTTTGTATTTAAGGTTTAATTTGTCTATAGTTTCATGGGGAAGTAACTCAGTTAAAACAGTTTGTTCTTACGGTTACATAAAAGCCTAATCGAGTACAAACAATATTATTTTCTTTTAATACAGGAAGTAACGACGTATAACTAATACCGAATTACAAATTTCTCTTTTGAGCTGTTTTACATGATATTGTGTGAATTAGGGGCCTTTTATAGCTTTTATAGTTTCTATAGTTGTTAGTTTTTGTGTCATTTGGTCTCTTGTGTAGAGTTGTCGCATTGACAATCATACCACTTTTCTTTTTTACACACTAAATCCACAAGCATTCGCAGCATTATTCAAAACACAAAGAAGATCATTCAATTGAAGACAATCATGTTAAGCTGCCTATATAGGAAGATATTGTAAATGTATGTAGAGTCTTCCAATAAATTACTTGACTTTGTCAATTAAACAAGACATCTGAAATCTGTCAATATTTATAGAACAAAAAAAAACAAAACAACAACGAGTTCGTTATAACTAGATTCTAATCTATAATAGATTAAATAGCAAATGCAATAAAAAAATACATGCAATACGCATGTATTCCCTGTTATAAATAAACAAATTTAACTAAGAAATATCTATTTTAAGCAATAGGTGATTTACTACCAATAACTCGTACATTGTTGTTCTCGTACAAAAAGGTAAATTGATAAAAAAAATCATTTGTTAATTATTTATTTGGTTTCTTCAGTTCACTTTTTATCCAACGATCGGACTTTCCAAACTGCAAGAGATAAAAACAAAAGTTGATAACTAAATCAAACAAATACAAATACAAAAAATACTGGCAACTACATATACATCGTAATTTTCAAATGTCACCAGCTGTCTTATAACAAAAGCAACATGTTTCATATTTTGGTCCTCAGTACTTCGTAATGTTTTGCAAAGTTATCATTTTTTAATCAAGGGTCAATTTTTGTCACTATTATGCTGACGAAACGTGTCGTACACAGTTATAGTTCTAGAATCTTTGATAGTTATTATTAAACATGTTAAACTTTTAAGACAAAAAGTACAACTAGTATTACAATCTAAATTTGGATCGTTAATGAGGCAAAATATAAGTTACAAAGAAACACAAACAAATAAATGCAGATTTAAAAAAAGTTAATAAAATTTCAATTGATCCAGTACATAGATTTCTATGAACTATTCCTCTCCTTTTTGTAAAGAATAGTAAAAATGTAGTAATATTTGCATGAATTCATTATTTCGATTATTAATCTGAACAACTAACATCAATGCGAGAAAAAATAGTGCGATTTCAGAACTCGATTAAAACATACATATTCCTATTAAATTCTGTAAATTCAGAAATTATTGCGTCCATTTATTATTGAGATTTTGTCATTATAGACTGATATGCGATTTTTCATTTTGCGATATTGAGAAAAAAGCCTATTAAAATTATAAACTTGATTTCAAAATGCGAGTTTAAATTATTGCGGTTTTAACCATGTCGCAATTTTCGCAATAATACAAACATCGCAATAGTTTCTGAATTTACAGTAATCGGTTGAGAATGGCGACAACTCACGATTAAATTATTGATTTAAAACATTTTATATTTAATTTAAAGAAAATCAGATATACATTTTCTTACCTTTTCTCACAAATATATTTGAAATGGTCTGTGCAAGGCGCATCATTCCAGAATGTTTTGTAGACTCCGCCTGTCAACACACAGTCCTCTCGACCCCCACTATTGTTTGGTTCTCCTGGATACCAGTTTGAATAATCGAAAGCGGCGTTAGTTGATGCCCATTCCCATTGTCCCTCTGAAAATTCATCTGTTCCATCCAACCAGAACATTCCTGCACAGCAAACAAATATTGAAACATGTAGACATTCTGATCATAATTAAGTCTTTCCACTTTTCTGTGGAAAGACTCATTGTATTTCTTCTGATTATTATTATTATTTTTTTTTCTTCCACCAAATTTTGTTCTTGCGATAAATGTTTGTTTTGCAATATGTCGCTTAGACATTTCTCATATGGTATCGTATAGTTTATGAGCTTTTAAATTTCACCTTGCTAAGGCGAACCATTTTCTTTGTAAGACTTATCTCCCTATTCACTGTTTATCATCTGTGTGCATCTCCTTCGTAACAAAAAAAAAAGATATCAACAAAATTCTTTTTACAAATTGTTCGTAACATCCTCAGGAATTTTTGGCTAATTTGGATCGAAGCGATTCGATGAAACTTCATAGGAGTTATCTGCCTTTTCCACATAAATTTGTCGGTATGTTTTTTAACTAATAAACCATTCATCGCATAACCCTGGAATGTGTTTATTTGAGGCCCCTGGGTCCTAACTTAGAACAATCGGTCAAGGTCAAAGGTCAAGGTCAAGTTTTTAATGTTAACTTTTTCTTGTTTTGGCATTTTCTTTAACACCTTTAAAGATCTGTATAAAAGAATAAGTGCAAAATGTTTGCCTAATTTAAAGTAGATATGTTACATTTAGTCTGTAACAATCTAATGGCATCTTTTAGGAGTAAGTGCCCCTGAAATGTGTAATTATCAAGTTTATTGATTATTACTTCAACTTGGTTCATTATATAGCCAAATGACCTTTATCAAAATGTTGGTTGACATATGACATTGAAAAATGCCAACTGGAAGTGACCTTGAAAAAACCGGAAGTAGCCATTTTTTCACATTTTTTATGAAGAAGTACTCGGAATCCATATTTTTTGTACTTTAGATACATTTACTTATCACTGTAGATAAACCGGAAGTGGCTAATTATCTTCTGGTTAAAGGTAAAAGTATATAGAAACTTTACATTTTTGAAATCACTGTTAAAGCTTTCATATGAGACTGGATGCGCCATTTACTTCTCCGGAAGTAGCACATTATCTCCCTTATTTAACTCAAAAGTATATGAAAACCATTATTTATTGAATCAGTATCAAGAAACTTGCTTCTTTTCATAATTTCTTAAATGTGGAAAGATTTTCAATTGTTCTCTGAACAATTGGTTTTTAATTTTATTTAAATTTTGTTTTTATACAGTACGTATTAACAACTCACTAATTTTTAATGAATAATTGAATGCAAGACGCAAGTGTGGTAATTATTTTTGTGTGAAGAGATTCATGCTTTGAAAAACTCATTCATATCAATTTTCGGAACATATACCATTTAAACTCCTAAACATTGTTCATACTACCAAAATTATTTGTGACTCTTATGCACGCATGAATGTTTTTTGTTTTTATTTAATACTTTAACGTTTACCATTAAAATTTCATTAAAACAATTTCACTGATTGTTTGTTATGGTGTATATATGAAACGCATGAGCGGTCTTTACTAAGATATAAATGACAACCGAAAAATAAGTCATAGTAGAGAATTTCAAATATCAAAGTACTACATAGTGACAGGTTTCTTTGCCGTGCAAGTACATGAATTATATTTGTTTTTTGTATATGTTTTTGTAATCTCTATGAACTAAAAGTTTTAGATCTTAACATAATGGATTTGGTTTTCAAAAAGAAATCTGTTTGACATTGATTTGACAATAAGTTGTCTAGAAAACAGAATTTCATAATTGAAAGAAATTGAAATATTGGTGTAATGGATAGTGCAAAGTTTCCAACCTCCAAGTTTGGTCATTACAGACCATATGAACGTGTTTTCTTCATCTGTCTCTATGACCGCAAGTTCTGCATGATG
This sequence comes from Mytilus galloprovincialis, assembly GCA_037788925.1. Classification (NCBI taxonomy): domain Eukaryota; kingdom Metazoa; phylum Mollusca; class Bivalvia; order Mytilida; family Mytilidae; genus Mytilus; species Mytilus galloprovincialis. The sequence goes on from CM075339.1 coordinate 16,789,701, forward strand.
TGCCTGGCAAGAAGCCTGTCAAAAAATGAAAATATTGATGACAATAACACTAATATTATTATTTAATTGATTAATCATGATACCACCGAGGATAGAATTATTTGATATTGACAAATAATATTGACTAACGACGCTATGGTAATTTAGTATCGGTATTAAAGTTTGAATACAAAAACATTTTGGCCTTGGGGGACACTGAAGAGGCGAAATCATAGACCAAATGCTTATTTTGTACAGCAAATTCACTGATGTTTGATGCAGTATCTATAATTCCGTATGAAGTTCATTATAATAAATAACATACTGAAGATGTATCCCAATTCTTCGTATTATCGCTGAAGTAATAACATGATGTACTATGATGATTCCATCCGTTTGGACATTGACAAATACCATTCTGGAAACACACTGGAAAATATAATGATTGTTATGAACTTTCTAAGTTGTACATAAAAGTTAAATATATTAGAAGAGAACCAGTTTCTACTGTGTTCATCATATTATTGTTTAATTACTGTTATTTAAGAATGTATTTAACAATTTACTTTTATTAGATATTCTCCCTGGATACCTAATAACTAATATATCAGGGATACTTAGTGCAATGCTGTACACTAAGTAAATAGTTAACAGCAATAGAGTGCAATAAAATATATTATCCACGTTAATAAAAAAAAATGTATTCAACTTGTTATATGATATACAAATGAAATTAATTTTTGATTCACATCAACACTTTTTGGGGCAATAATTTCCGTTAAAGCAGTAGTTTAACTAAGGTCGGTCCGACAAACACTTTCCAAATGTTTGAAGGTTCCCGTGAAATATGCGATATCTTTTTGGCTTACCCGACTACAAACAACGTTTTACCTAGGGGTAACTGACATTACCATCGCCCTCGGGAACTTATCTTTAATTTCACTCTCTTATATCATGACTATTATGATAAAAGACAGCGCAATTACAGGTCTTGTGACAATCGCATGAACAGCAATTAACAAAATCAAGATCGTCCTATTTTACACTTCAAGACATTTTAAAAAAGTTGTTTAGTCTTTAATTTTCTATCTTGTGAGCTGTGCTCTATTTTTTGTCGGTTTGTCTATTTCTTTGTAGCCATGACGTTGTCAGTTCGATCTATACATTTGACTGTCCCTCTGGTATCTTTCGCCCCTCTTTTATCTGTATTTAAAACACATTTGTAAACACCATTTATTATACAAACTAGGTCAACTTCAGATTAGTAAATTACATAATAAATATAACGTGCGTGATACAATGTTGTTTTTCAGTCCAACATACGCGTGTACAATGTACACATAGTTGATAAACCTGAAGATTACAACTCATTAATTTTTGCAGATGAAATTCATAGATATCTAAACTATTTAACGAGAAGACCTCATTTTGCGTGTCGCTTCTTTTTCTCCCTCTCAATAAATTAATCATCATGTCTCTGTGTCCTAAAGGTAACATTCATTGTCGCATTTGTCATCCATTCTTATGACTATTATAGCTTAAAATGCTCGCGATTCCGCTTTTAAGTCAATCAGGACTTCTGGTTTTATACTTGCACATAAATTTCATAAGAGTACTCGGGGACAGGACAATGATTATTACGTTGATAGAGACTCTCAAAATGATATAGCAGTCAGTGATCGTCTAGGAGAAGAAATTCATAGCTAATAGCAAATACACTTTACTTATAATATACCTATGTTCATAATTTACAGAACCGTAGAAATAATGGAATATAACAGAAAAAAAAAATAATGGACTTTGGAATCAAGGGAGAGGGCTTAAACTACCTGTGAATTTTGATACCTTTTCTGAAATTCTCCAGACACAAAATCTCACAAGCTCTAAATGCTCGCGATTTCGCGGGTGTGTTCTAGTAAATTTGATTTAATAATTTGTGCATTTATTTTGTATGACTCTACCGTTCAAAACTTTATATCTTCCTATTTTGATTACTTACAGCCTTTATAAATATCATTCGTAAAAAAACCAATACTATAAGTTTAATATTCAATTATACATCAGACATTACTATATAAAGAATGCTCTCACATTAGACTAAGAATCATCGAAGTTAATATATGAACCATATGACCATGAAATCAATCTTTCCAGATCGAGAGTTAAAAATAAGACAAGAATACCGTCGAAAATAAATTGGAAATAGTGTTGTCAGATAAGGTTCATTTCTAGAATAAAAAAAATGAAAATTTGAAGGTCCTCATTATCATGAGTATGTGTTCTTACCTGAACTAAACACACACTTAAAGACGTCACCTCGGCCTCTAGTAAGGGTTATACTTATAATATTTCGGTGATTTTACAAAGCTCTTTCACTTCTATAAAATAACTTATCTGTACTAGTAATTTTTGTGATTAAGAATTTTAAAAAAAAAGTGAAATTTTCAATTTTTCAGAGAGTAAGAAAACATAAAGGGATTATCAACCCTGTCATGGCGCGCCCATGCAAACTTTGAGCGAAAAAAAAAACCAGTAATACATCTATCTTGAATTTGATTGTGCCGATAGAAAAATGAAGTCTATTGTTTGATTAAATGATAACACCATCAACATTGTATCGTTGGACGAAAGAATGAATCAGTAAATTTTACTAAAACACAAATATCAGACGCTGTTGTAAGTATACACCTTAGCATGTATACATTTTCCATTGTGGTACAGTATTACTTATTGTACAGCAAAAATGATGCATTTGGGATACAGCTGGAAATTAATGCAGAAATGTAGAAGAGTTCAGACATTTCAGATTAACATTATTCCTTTTTTTTTTTATAGCATATAAAGTACGTTATTGGACAATAAGGTCTACATACATTTATCAAATCTGAAGTTATTGTTCTGATGTAAGTTGATATTGTTACACGTTCATATCAATGTCTCGGTGTTTAAAATAAGGTAAATTGTTTATTTAATAAAGTTTAAATGATTAAGTATGATAATGAACAAATCATATTTGAATACAATTACGACATAAAATATCATACATAACATATAAACGCATGCAATAAATATATAATTAATTTTGCTCACTGTCAAAATTATACATAATCTACGAACGATTTTACTTATTCTGCTTTAAGTTGACAAAACAAATTGACATACATACCAAATAAACATATCAAAATGATATACAACATGGACTTTTTACACAATGCCATAGAATATGTTATCCTAGTGCGTGCTTCTTAACATTTGAAATTTCTTATCATGATTATGTAGGCACATTCATATAAACCGTTGACTGATAGAGCAAGTTAGAGACAATTTTGGTTTAAAGAAAATTGATATATATATGTACGTCGTAAACAATTCAGATATTATGAATTTCACCAGTGAATGAATGAATACTTTATTCTCTTAAAACAATTGTTACAGAGAACATATACATATTAACAATATACAAACTTATATAGCATGTGTGAATTACATATACATGATATACATATATAAAGTAATACTAAGAAGTTCTAACCTGGAGGAACGACCTTCTCTTGGACGTTCTTAATAAATTTACATAGTTTTTCTAATACAATTACATTGTTTGAAGCAAATAGCTGTTCAAACTTATAAATGTTAACATTTTACTGACAAAAAGGGGGAAGCAGATTTATTCTTTCATTGATAAAGTAGCTACATGTCATAATATAGTGGTATTCATCACCGATATCCATAGAGTCACATAGAGAGCACTCTCTTTCGCTTCTTGGCAAATTGCGCCATCTCCCGGTCTCGACTGGTCATCTATGACTACCACATCTAAATTTACAAAGGATGTACATATAATAGGGTAGATTGCTATATAAAGAAGGCTACCAATTATGTTTTGTTTAGTCTGAAATATTAATAGATAACAATTTATAATATTGTACTTAGAAAATTAGACATGTCACAACATTATATTAGTTTACATCCTTTGTTTATATATATAACCTTATTTCATAACAAAAGGAGCTAATGATTGTTCTGTTTTCTATGACAAGATAAACAGTAATGCTTTGTATTATTTTCGTGTATTCTTGTACTTCATTTATTATATTTTAAACATCTATGCCAGTCGCGTCACTCACTGAAAAAATCTCCTGTTCGTACTGCCAGCGTTTCTGACGATTTAGCAATGAAATGGCCAAATTATAGAATGAGCAGAGAAAAATTATTATAATCAGTCAGGGGCATTACTTAAACAAGTAACATTTAAAATTAAGAAATAATTCATGGAAGCCATAGATTTTTGGAAATTAACACATGGCCTGGGCCGTGATATCCGAATTTTATCCTGAACGTTAGCGAGGGATAAAATTAACGAATATCACGGCCCAGGCCATTTGTAAATTTCCAACAATCTATGGCTTCCATGAATTATTTCGATTCTAATAGGACAAATACGGTCATTAAAAAACTGAAGCGAGGGTATGTATGCTGTGTGTGTGGCTGTTCTTTTTTACTCCCTGTTAGATAAATCTCAAATATCTTTATAAATATGTAGCTTGCGTAGGTTATTTCGTGAATAACCGCTAGAAAAAAACTTTTTAATTCTTTAAATTCTCAAACCCAACATTTGTCATTTTTAATTTACATGTTTTTCTTATAAGCTTCCGTCAAATCCAAAGTTGACATTATGTAACTAAGGAGCTGCCATGTTGACTTGCTGAAATAAGTAAATATTCAAATAATGCAATAGAATAGAAAATAAAACAAAACCTACCTCAAAAATCAGTTTTAATACAATATCATACCAATTCCGATGGTTCACGTAACAGAAAACTTTCAACTTTAGCGGTTTCATTTGTATGACGTCATGTTTTGAAATGACTTAAATGCGCCAAAAAGATAAATAGACTTTCGCGGAATTTTATTTAAATTTTATTTTGTTGACTTGTCCGAGCTCTTGTGCATTACTTCTTTTTATTATGCATACGAATAAGAATAAAAATTATTTTGTCTTTTTTTAATTGCACTTTTCAAAACAATAAAATCGGCAAAGGGTCTACAAATAGGTTCCAATATATGTATATTTACGTGGGAAGTATATTGTAACAGCCATTATTATGTATATCTCTGAGTCTGCGCTAAGTATATTTTATCGAGAATTTTATCACAGTGGTGTTTACAAAGCTAAAGAAGCACGTCATATTAGAATTACCTATACAAGTAATGTTGAAAACGAGGCTATTTTAAATATTACTTATATAAGTAACTTTTCTAAATATTATTTTTATAGGTTTCAACTATACAGATTTTACTAGCTTTAACAAATGTTCGCAGTCATCTGGTTATTTTCCCCATAAAATATGAAATCTAATCTTTCTGAAACACTAATTGCCTTTCTGACACACTTATCTTTCATATCAACGCTTTTGGGTCAAAGATTGGTCTCTTGTGACTATTAAAATATTATTTTCCTCAAAAATCTTGAATGTAGACAGATATAAATAGATAGAAACTTGTGAATTAATTAAGACTTGAAGTTATTTATAATTTGTAACCCAAAACAAATACATATGTTCCTTTAATAAGTGTTATTACTAATTATTTCAAAGATGTATAAAATAATTTATTCAAGTAATATTTTTGTCATAATTTTTAAAGTAACCCTTAATGTCTATATTCCTCTTAAATCTAATAAATTCTTCATTTTATGATATAAAATACTGTAAAAATTCATGAAAACTACATTTAGTCCATGCTGCTATTGAAATTTAGAATAACTCTATTGAGTTATTTTATAACTTTTTAAAACAAAAATTACCTATATAAGTAACTAAAAAAAAAAATACTTGTTTAAGTAATGCCCCTGACTGATAATTCGGTGTAAAAGAATAAAGAATAAAAATTGGAAATAAAAGAATAAAGATATTCACCATACATTCACACAGTTTATACCAACAAATAAAGTGTTAACAATTAAGTCAAATTAATGATAATTTATACCACTGGTGTTAAACTGATCATCGTAATTGCAGTTACGCACGGCCGACACTCGGCTAACCGAGAGATTGGTCGGTTAATCTATTTTGAGTATGCGGCTATATGGGCGATTGGTCTGTTAATCGGGTTGGTTATACGTCTGTTAAGAGTTGACATTAGTAAATATTTCATAATTATAAAATAACGTCAATAATACCACGTTTTAGTGAAAATTATGGGAATAAAGTCTGTTAATGGGTTGGACAATTGAAATTGTGTCAGTTAAGAGTAATTTAGCCACGACAATAATTTTGCTACCTTTATATTTTCCCCTTGAAAAATTTAAGAATGAGATGTTCCTGAGTAAACAAAAATGACAATACGGTGCCACAGTATCCTAGAAAGAGCATTTTTATTTTGACTTTCTTCGCATTTTATTGAAGGGTGTGTCACTATAATACAGCGTGATATGGATTGGCCTCTGGAATATGCATGAATTTTTCATTGACGTTTTCAATCAGCTTTAATTTTTGTGTCTGTTCGAAGTAGCACGTTCTCAATTCCGACTGAAAGTGTCTTTCTAATACAACACAGGGTACATATAACGTGTTCTCGTTCACATATGAACATGATATTTGTCACCGGACGTTAAACCCTAATTCGTCAGCATCATTCAATTGGTTCTTTTCTTCTATTACTTAATCATATGTTTTTTTACAAATCACTCTAAAGAAGTAAACGGAAAGGAGCTAATGCAGCTACATTTGGTTATTTTAAGTTTCAATTCATTTTATTCCGTTTAGTTCCTTTCTACATAAGTGCAGAGGAGACCTACAGTTGTCTATGGTGGCCGGTGAAGTCTATTTCGCGTTTTCGCGTTTTCGACTTCGCAATTTCGCGTTTTCGCCATATAGAATATGTAAGGCGAAAACGCTAAAGCGCTAAAACTCAAAATGGCATTAACCTGTCACCATAGTTGTCCGCATGTAAACTTCTGGAATTTGTCACCAATATAAGTACATCGCAATCCGTTACTGTTTCAACAGCCATCGGTGTTTCATGTGTGTATTCTTAAACAAGTATTATTTTTCTCTCGTTTTTAGCAATGTATCACTCTCTACTGTCCTTATATATTATTCTATATTCTGCGTTTCCATCCAGATTCTCGTGTATACCATGAGGGTCCGGATTGGGGGTATTGTTTATTTCTGTATTCTTTAAATTGTTATGTCATTTTTTTCTACATTTTATTTATCTTACTCATTATTCTTTCTTTATTTTTCATATTTTGTCATCCCAATATATTTTACTTACTGATGTTCAGTTACATTACGACGTTTATCTCTGATTTATATACTGGTTACCAATGACGTTGACAAATTTGTGTCATTCATGACAATTAAACAGAATCAACATGATATATGCGATCATTCTTGGATGAAATTAATATTACTTTAATATTACACTTTTTGAAACCAGACCAATTAACAGACCGGGTTTTATACATCCGACCCATTAACAGACCAGGTTTTAAATAAAGATTGATTTATGTCACCAAAATACAGGTTTTCGTGTAGATTTTTCACACAATGATATCATTATGGTTAACAAACATAATGCCTTTCTTTTTTCGATGTCCAAAATATTGAATGCAAGTAAATTTAACCAATGTGTCATTTTGTGTACATTTTATGTGTGTAAAATGTGTATACATTTATGGATGAGTAACCCGCCTTTTCATTTTATAGATCGTACATCGAAGCTAGAAAAATAAAAATTACACCCCTGAATTCAGTACATTGAATTGTTTTGTTAGACATGAATACTTTTTATGATGAAAATATATTTAAAAAGTTATACAATGAAACATGCTGAACTTTCAATGATTTTCTCGATAACACCTGATTAACAGAGTTTAGCCAACCCGATTAACAGACCAACCGCCGATATAAACGCATCCTCAATATAGATTAACCGACCAATCTCTCGGTTAGCTGAGTGTCGGCCGTGTTACGGTGATCCTAATATGGCGGAGCACAACACAGGTAAAATCGTTTTTTTATAAATGTTCCGAGTACACGCGTTGTTTTAAAGAATTCTCTCAGCCGCTAGAATGATATGTACGGTATTGTTGTATGTATGTGTACTTAACATCATGTGTGACCTTATTACCGAAATAAAGACCAGAGAAAGTTTACGGAAGATCATCGTAACTCCAAAAAAATAAAGTCGCAATTTCTGGACAATTACTTGAAAGATAGTCGTAAGTCATGTAAGTGTATACAATATGTCGAACTGTATAAAATATGTCTATAATCATAGTAACTGATTTTGTCAGACCCTTCTGCTAACGGAATATTTGATTTAAAAAAGTTGTGTAAACATACCAATTTAACAAATGCGTAAACAACTATCGTCCTTTAACATATAAACACCATTTACATAAGTTTACAATTTACCTATGACATGATTAAGCAGAACAATCAGATATCAAGTCGACGACATGGGTGTCTATTCGGTTTAATCTGAAAAATGCATAGCCTCCGATTTAAAAAAATACAACGGACGGAGAACATATCAATCTATTTGTTCCTTAATCTTCTCTTCTGTCCTTCCATTATGTGACTAAATCCCCCCCCCCCCAAAAAAAAACAAAAAACAACACAAAACATCAATTACATCGAAAAAAGAAAACCGAGTGCACCGTTTTATGTACGGGCGTATTTGAGTGGAAGATTTGATCTTGAAAACGTAAAAAGTAAAAGTATTTAATACATCATATCGCTTCAGATTTTATCATTTTTATATCACAAGGCTACAGCTGGACTTTAACACATAGAAAATACACTATACTAAAAACTGAAATATATGGGTCAAGTGAAATACCTGTTTAATGATTCACAAAAAAAAAAAATAATCTAGAGTAGATGTGCTCCAATATCAAATTTTGACTAAAAGTACTTGAGGTCAGATTTTTGATATAAAAAAAGAAGATGTGGTATGATTGCCAATGAGACACCTCCACAAGACACCAACATGACACAGAAACTAACAACTATAGGTCAACGTACGGCCTTCAACAATGAGGCAAGCCAATACCGCATATTCAGCTATAAAAGGCCTCGAAAAGAAAATGTAAAACAATTCAAACGAGAAATTTAACGGTATTAATCATGTAGAAAAAATAAATAAATAACAAATATATAAAACATAAACAAACGACAACCACCAAATTACAGGTTCCTGACTTGGGACAGGCACATACATACAGAATATGGCGAGGTTAAACATGTTAACGGGATCCTAACCCCACCTAACCTGGGACAGTGGTATAATAGTACAACATAAGAGCGAACTATAAAAATCACTTGAAAAAAAGCTTAACTCATCAGATGAATCAAAATACAAGTGGACGTGGCCGGGTACTTGTACATCCCAAGAAAAAACGACACTTAGTCTAGGTCAAGATCTGAGAGTAATAGCAGTTAACTGACAGCTAGTTCAAAGCCATTAACGACCAAAAAAACAAATCATGCATCTAAGACTAGATTATCAATCTGTATACATCCTACTTCCAATGAAATTAGTGTGAGGACGTCATAAACAGTCAGAGTTGGATCTTAAAAATGCATATCTTTGAAAAAGATGTTTTTTGTATGTTACATCTCGGGTTCAACCACTGAATATTTTTAAGTCTGCACTTCTACGAAATAATGAATAAGTTTTTTTTCAAATGTTTTATGAATTTTCGAAAATTCCGATCATACTGTAGTTTTAGGGTGACCGAATACAGACAAGTGCATCAACTGATTCTCATTAATTAGCTAGTAGATACACTTGTCTTTTAAAATACAACTGGCATATCAGGATCGTAATGGTGCTATGTTGATAAATCTATCGGGTTTCAAGAGTTTAATTGGCAGCGCATCATTTCTACAATGGCTTCCATTTTTACGATTGTAAAAATGAACTGGCGCAACGGGGAGATAATTCTGACGAAGTAGAATCCTAACGGTATAATAATGTGTGAACATGGAAAATGTTTGCCTCTCCTAGCTTGTGATCATGATGAACATTTGCCGTACGTTATGACTTTATAAATTAAATTTTTCACTAGTTCTAGCCACACTATCAAACATTCAAACACGATTTACTTATAGTCGCATATCAGCATAAAGAGAAAGTTACGATCATCACTAACAAGCTACTATAATCATGATAATCACGACCAAGTTACGACTATCTTATTATCAACAACAAACAAAATTCTTTGCGTTGCGATGATCTTCTGTAAATTTTCAATGGCTATTTCCGTCAGTTTTAGTTTGTTACCCCGATTTTGTTTTTTGTCCATGGATTTATGAGTTTGAACAGCGGTATACTACTGTTGCCTTTATTCGTTTACAAGGTCATATATGATATTAAGAACTCACACATACAACAATACAGTACATTGCAACCTAGCGGCTGAGTTATTCTTTAAAACAACGTGGGTCCACGGATAAATTTAAAAAAAAAAAAAACGATTTTTCAATGGGAAAACTTGTAAGATTGCCGCTACTATTATTGCTAAATACTTGCAAGAATGGTACCGTTATTTTTTCTTTTCCACTTAATTATAACATTTTATCACTGTTCATTCTTTTTTTTTTTGCCATAATCTTTCTTAATCGTCAGAAATTAGGCAGTACGAAAAAGAAATTAAAAACCTGGAATGACGCGTCGGTCATAGATTTTAAAAAGAACATTTTATGAAGTTCTGTATCTGTACCTTTAACTTCATTAATTTCTGCCAATAAAGGAACACCCCCATTTCTTTGGAGTAAAATTATCCTCCACCAAGAATATATATACACATGATACACGGATATCTAATATAGAAAATATAAATAACTGTTATAAAGTTCGTCACCAATAAAAAGGAAAATTTGTATACAACACACTGTATCCACTAGATTAATGTATCTTTAGTAGGTTATAATTATTTACACTTAACTTTAAGTAGGGCTAGAACATATCAATTACAAGTTTCCTACGACGTACGTAGGTCACTGTATATAGTGGAGTGGCGGAGAGTACAATTTTAGAAACTTAAACATGTTAAATTACCTAAATACCTTATGGGATTTTAATAGCTCGCTGGAAAGCTGAAATCGTCTAATTTTTTAAAATATGTGTCGTAAATATAAAATTTGGTACAAATATACCGAAAATCAAGGTCAAAGGTCATCACTTAAAAAAGTCCTATTTTCATCTGGAGAAACAATTCCATTGATGTTTTTTTTAAATTAATGATCTATTTAATAAATTATATGAGAAGTATTATGTAGAAATGCGTTAGTTCATACCAAATCTTTTTCATATGTTCACATGACGTCAGAAAAACTTTTTATTTAACTTTTTTGAAGGTAGTCCGTAGTATACAAATTATAAAGCCTAATAAAAAAACAGCAACATAATTACCTTGATATTTGACCTCTACAAATAGCATTTCTAATACACTTTATGATAAAAGATTTCCAAAAAGGATCCGAAATGCATAGTTGATAAATCAAACAAAATGTTAAATTTCATTTCAGTTTTCAGGGATTCGACATGTCACTTAAATATCTTAAAATGAATTCCAACTATCTCAATACAAGATACATTTTCATAAAATATAGTTTTTGAGATGATATAATACTCGATTTTTGCAAGCGTGTTGTAGAACAAAAATTGGGATATGACCGTTTTGGTTTCTATGTATTTTCATACCAAATGAAACGTCGAAAAACATATAGCAAATTAAAATAAAGTTACCAAATATTACGACAAGAACTATTTTCATGTTAATTTATTTGTGTCAACAGCTATGAAGGTTGATATTGCCTGGACATTGTTACAACAACATAAATTTTGACAAAAAACATAAATCAGTGCAAGGAAGACCCTGGTCCTTGTAAACACACGCTGCCTGGCATGCATTTTCCCCTTACACGACCAAATGAGAGAAAAAGTCTGCTGCTATTTGTCTCTCAAAGAAAACTGGCTCTAGTTTGTCATGTTGTGCAGTTTTCCAACCAAAAGCACATGGGGAGCCATTGTTTATTTTTGGTTGGCTAAATGTGTCAAGATGGAACAAGTTGTTTGGTACAATAACTAGACAATTCATGTGGCAAGACAGATCCCTCTTTGTATATCATTCTACGAATTACCCACAACATATCTGGAGATTGGATCTATTCAAGTGTTTAAAAGTTCAAGTGCATTTTGACGTCGCGACGGTTCGCCCCTTATTTCGGTTTTGTTAAGGATAAGCACTGCGAGGATACTTTTTCGTCTTTGACTAATGATTTGTCCTGTTTCCGTTCAAACTGTTGTCTGATACTAAATTCGAGTATTCCATTTAGAACTGAATTTTTGAATATAGCACGCGCCATCGAATGAAATACGTTTTTACCGTCAATCGTTTCGGAATGAATGCCAATATTGTCCACACCTTCTTGGATTAAAGAACCACAGTTAGCTATATCGAATAGGAAAGAACAACCACCTTGTATTTTAGTTATTTCAGTATTCGCTAGTCAAAAAACATCCGAACCTCGTCATACTCGACACAGAAACCATGTGCATTTAATTTTGCAATACTTCGATCCGAACTCATGCTACAACTGAGCTGCAAGATTAAGACTAAATGGAGCAGCACATTTTCTTCGAATTTCATGCGAAAATTCCACTATTACTGAAGAAAATGTTTGAAAAGACTTTGTTTTTCAGAAGGCAAGTAACAAAAAATATCAAACTGGGTGACATCATTGCTTCTTACATTTCCAACGATACTTCGTCATTTGTTGGATAATAATAAGATACATAAACATTTTCAATGTTTTGTCTTAATATTGAGGCTGCTTCATAAAGTACATGCATATCGGTTTGTTCGTTGGTGTTGGTGGAGCTACATGTACTTAAGTAGGTTTTTATCTCAAGCATTTCTAAGTATGCTTAGATGGTATACGCTGCTTTAACAGCGTCTTCAATGGAAATATTGCTAGCAAATACAATGCTAGGATGCTTGTCCTTGTTGAGCAAAACATACAATGGCATCCCTGTAGTACTTCTCAAGTTAATCCTTATTACAGTATGTCTTACTAACTTGATCAGGTACAAAAGACTGATACATTGTCAAAAGTGATGACAATACAAGACTTTTTGTCAACTACTCATTAAAATGTAAAATTATACGCAAATTTATCAGTGGATTTTGGTCTATATGCCAAGTATATGGTCAGACATGCTGCGTGATACACTGCATTATTGAGCAAATTATCTTGCTCTATTTGATTAATCATATCAGCGTCGCATGCTCTAACAGCAGCATCTTTAAAATTGACTTACCTTTCAGCAGATGAAATTGTATGTAATGTTTTTACCCTTTTATGAGACGTTTTTTGCAAATAATATACTTTGATGTATTGTGATCAATATTTTCAGGCACCGAAAAAATAGATAAATCGGAATTTATATCTGGGGTTTCCTTTGCAGCTGAAGAACATGATATTGATTTTAAATTATGCTTACTTTTGTAGCTTTTATCAAACGACCTAAATACGGTAAATACGAGTAATTCACTTGCTGTTTCCTTGCAGAATTCATTCAAATAACTGAAAAATCATCACGTCTCTTTACTGCAGCATTTATCAGACATTTTTCTTTCAGATTCTGTTGATGTTATTAAAATTTCTTCAACAACAGAATCGCAGATAATACATTTTTCAACACCAACATCCACTCTCCTTTTTTTTTTGGCATCTGGCGGGATTAGTTTTAACGAGTTTTAAATTATCAATTTGATTACATCAAAAACAAATCAAACACACCTGAAAACCAATCAAACCCTACAATGATATTCACTTTCCAAGTTAAATTCAGCACAAACGAATACAAAACAATACCAAACAACATAGATTAATCACAAGGCTTCGGAAATTATAAAATGAACAAGGAATATGCTTGAAAATGACAATAAATAACCTTGGCTAAATCGATGAATGTAGGACTGTAACTAGAAGCCACAACAATGTCGGTAAATCTGACAAATATTTGGACTTGAAATCTTGATAAAAAGCAGATATTTAGCCAAATATCTATCTTATTAGGAATTAACTTTAAAAAGTAAATAGGGTCGATTGAAGTATTATGAGGCGGCTGTTATTTTCAACTATTTTTAGATGTATTGTGCTTTACATATAGGACTATTTGGAAATACCATTTTATTGTATGATTTTCAAGAATAACTGTATTGACAAATTTCGTTCACAAAATATTTTTTAGAACGGGTTTGTTATGAAATTTGTCTTCGGAATCAGCAGTGGGGAATTCGATGCAAATTTGGTAACGTCAGTTAAGGCTATTGTTAACGTCATTTGTACCACATGTGATATTTACAACAAACATTTGTCTAAAGCTGAATAATCGATAGACAATTTAACATGTTTAAGACCTTAAAATTCCATGAGGTATTAAGGTAATTTAAAATCTTTAACTAAGCGACTTTTTCAACATTCAGCGCTCCACTAATAGTATATATAGAATACATAAGTGACCGTGACATTGAAAAGGTAAATGAATTAAAAAGGCAAACACACGTTATTTATAGTACATTGTATATGTATGTTCAAAATATACAGAAAACACTAAACAATTGATATTAACGGGGAGAATAACCGGACATTGAAAAAAAGGGGAGGTAAAAAAAATGGTCCTGTATCTAAGTACTTGTTCATGTTATTACCTTTGATACTTTTTCTAAAATTCTCCAGTCATAAAACCTTTTTTCAACAGTTTACATGCTTTTGACCACTTTCTAAATGCCAGCAATTTCGAGATAAAGGTTTACATGGACTTGTCTATAGAATTGCGATAAGAAATATCATAAGATACAAGACGTACGCATAAGATTATATATTCATATATCTAAGTACTTGTATGAGGACATGTTGTACTACATTTTGATATGTTTATTTGGTATGTCACCTTTATTTCTTTAATTTAAATTAACTGTTAAACAATTTTTTGAATTTGTTGAAATACTAAGGCTTTTCTACCTAAGGCATAGATTACCTTAGCTGTATTTGACAAAACTTTTAGGAATTTTGGTTCTCAATGCTCTTCAACTTTGTACTTTATTTGGCCCTTTTAACTTTTTTGGATTCGAGCGTCACTGATGAGTCTTTTGTAGACTTTGTAGACAAAACGCGCGTCTGGCGTATATATTAAATTTAGTCCTGGTATCTATGGTGAGTTTATTTACTAAGATGAATTGGTAAAAATGTTCCGAGCTTTTGGCAGTATTATTAACTATATATTAAGACCATGCTACTTTATATTATATCTGAACTTTTTGTTTTGTTTATAAATGTATTGATAAAATAAATAAAAGAACATAAAGGTATTAGGTCTTATATCGTCTTAAAGTTAATTGTTTAGTAGAAAATATAAGAAAGAAGATGTGGTATGATTGCCAATGAGACAATTCTCCACTACAGACAAAAATAACACAGAAATTAACAACTATAGGCCACCGTACCAGTCAGAAAGCAAGCCCTTAGAAACGACCGTTATTGCTACTTTCTTAAGACAACAGTGGGACTGATATTAAAACCCGCCATTCTGAAATTGCGTTCATTTCGCAAAAAAATAATTTGGGGCCAATTTGGAATGTTTTCTTTTGGCTGTTTTTAAATTGCCATTACGGTCAGAAATAGATTACTTTTGATATTTTTAAAGCATATTTGATCATGGTTCTTTTTTAATATTAAGGAAAATAATACTTAGGAAACATATATTTATTCTAGTGAGCTTCAACCAGGCATGCTTGGAGGATGCCCTGAGCATTTTAGAGAAGCTAATATCGTTAACACATCATTACATTCCCATTAATGTCAATCAAATACAAAAGTTATAGTGAAGAGCTTGTATGAGCTTTTTGTAAACCCTTTGTACGCCTGTAATAATAAAGTTTTACTATGTTGCCCTAGCTAAATTAGTTAATTGACACAAAAATAGATATATCAAAACTTGAGGCTAAACAGCTTAGGGACATTTCATCAACATGAGAACGACAAGTTCTAATATAACTAAAACATATTTATATAAAGCCGATCCAAATAACACAACAGTGGTTGTGAAAAATACATTACATCAAAACAGAAACATCACCTTAACAGTTATCATTACTTCAAAATAAATATTAACGTTGTTGTCACATCTATAAAAGATATGGATTAAAAACTATATAGGAAAAAAGGAATGGATTCACAATTATAATTTTTTTGAAGAATAGTAACAAATCGAAACATGGACACATGTACCTTCTTCCAAAAATTCATAAAATCAATCTAGAAATAGTTAATAAGGCATTTCGAACTGATCAAATAGATAGCAAGATAAACATTTCTTACCGATCAATCATCCATAAGTGTAACTCTACCACGAGACGCACAACCCCTCCCCTAAAATCAAATGGTTGCTGCCTTAAAACAATCTCTTTCAGAGTAGCATTTTAATCAATCTTATTCAAAGCATGATCATACTGACATGAAGTGTGACTTTATTTTTACTTGTGATCTAAAACATAATTGTTGACTTAGCCCCCAGAAACTGCTCTGAAACACTTTTATATAAATATAAAGATCATAGGTTTTTTGATGTTATTATTATATTTTTTTTTTAAATAGAAGAAGAAAAATATTACTGAGTTTTTTTTGTTCTTATTTATTTTCAAGTTCATGATTCGCACCATTTATTCACTGGTTTAGTGTGTTTTTTTTTTATATAATTTGAGTCCACTCATTATAACTAACTTGCATGAAATCAATAACACAACATTTATTGTTATATTTAGTTTGTTCATACAAGGATTGCAAACTAGTTTCCTTTAAGTTAAATATTGAAGTTTCTACATTTAGAATACTTTCATTATGATATTTTTTTAATTTTAAATGAAAAAGGTAGGACCAGGTATCAGTAATGAAAAGGAACTCCTGTTTTTGTTATCATTTTAATCCTGTCTTGATCCATTATTTATGAATATTTTTACTACCCCTTGTATTAATTGAGTAGAAATTTATTTCTGTGTTAAAATAATTTGATTACAGGAGTAAAATACTTACCAAAACATAAATATTAAATTAATATTAAATTATTATCACTATTATGGCATATGGGGACACATAGGGCCTATTTCACTGGGACTGAGTTCTGAAAAGTGATAAAATGTGCTTCTCTATTTTTTTTTGAACATGCTAGAGTCCTCAATGCTCTTCAACTTTGTACTTTACAACTATTTTTATCTGAGCGTCACTGATGAGTCGTATGTAAACGAAACGCGCGTCTGGCGTGTTAAATTATAATCCTGGTACCTTTGATAACTATTTACAGTATCAAAGTATATTTAATAAGATTATTTTAAAAATATCCATATGTAAATAACAGCATATGGTGCTTGATATAATAGATTGTGCATGATAGTGCCAAACAAAGGGACGCAACTCGTGAATTACCGTCGACCCCGCTTTGTCAGAAATATCGACACATCGAAGTATCACATTTGCGTATCTTAGCGTATCAAGTAGCACAAATTTGACATATCATAGTCCAAGTTATGTTACATAATATAATTTAAATTCAGCAAAGCTTCCTGAGAAGTTAAGAAAGAACATTACGATTTTAAATTTAAAAAAAAAACGGGCTTCGTTTTTTTTTTTTTTGGTATAGAAATGCTCATATATGTTAATCACATGACGTCCATTGTTACTTTAAGAAATGGGATCAAACCCGGGTCAGCTTTCAAACTGGTACGGCCTTCAACAATGAGCAAAGCCTACACCGCATAGTCAGCTACAAAAGGAACCGAAATGACAATGTAAAACACTTCAAACAAGAAAACTAACGGCATTATTAATGTAAACATTGAACAAAAAACAAACATGCAATACATAAAAAAAACGACAACCACTGAATAACAGGCTCCTGACTTGGGACAGCCACATACATACAGAATGTGGCGGGATCAAACATGTTAGCATAGCGACTTTAGAGTTTGTGACAGGAGCATGTTTATAAAACGTATAACACCAATCAACACATAATACATTTGGTTAATCAAAATACATACTTGATCGTCAGAGGCCGAAACTCTAGAACGTTGGTGGTTCTATATGGGTATTACGAATTCCTTCATCAAATTGCAAACTGGCAACCATTATATATTTGAAAGGGGCATTAAAAACCAACGATATATCAATCACAATTACTGACAAATTGTACGGTACTATACAATTTTATAAAAATATAAAACACTGATTATTTTTGTAGCGTGTGCCTTCCAGAGTTTTGTTTGTCAATGTAGAAACGGTTGGATTCAGCATAGTACATCATGTTATTACTTCAGCGATAATACGAAGAACTGGGATTCTTCTTCTGTACGTAATAATTTGGAATTCACTAATCATAAACAGTAGTAATTTCACTGCCGAAATGCGCATTTTATCAACAATTTTGTCTCTTTAGTGAGGAAATTTTAATTAAAAGGTAGAATGTGGTAAAAAGACAACTACCCGACCAATGGGCACAAATCAGCCCACGGCCACCTATGTGTCTTAAAAACAACGAGAAAATCCCGCACCCAGAGTCGGCTTCACCTAACCTCTTAATGTGTATTAGTTCAGTTAGAATTGACGTCGCTTGTCAAAATATGGCTATACGCAGAATAAGACAATGCTAGTAATCTAATTATTATAAAACAAAATCATATTGTCCAACTTTTTCACGTTTAAACGTCTAATACTGAAAAGTACCAAGAGTATGCAAAAAATGACATGCAAGAGTATGTCAGTCTTATCACTCCTGAGTATTGTGAGTAATGATTCAAATATAATAAGTATTTTTGTCATTTATCTTGCAGGCTTCATGTCAGGCACATCATGCAGAGCTTGCTATCATAGAGACAAGTGATGAAAATACGTTCATATGGTCCGAAATGAATAAACTTGGAGGTACGGCATTTAATACTACATATTGTAAATGAATACAATGGAACAATTTCCATCAAGTATAAAAAAAATTATTAACAAAAATACCGAATTCCAAGTTAAATTTTAAAAGAGTGAAGTCCATAAAACACACCTACGGCATTTATTTCAAATTTGATTTTTGTACATGTACGTAGTACCGTTTTAATATAGAGATATTTGTTCTTTGCTGTCCTCAATCTTTGTGCCGACTTTATAAAAGAACATTAGGAGTCAGTGCCTTTTTTAATGTATAGTTGAGGGTTGATGAAAAAGTAAATAAAGACAAACATATATGATATTTCATAGAAGAAACAATTTTCGTCGGTTACAAACCTTTTAGATTATTTGGACGAAATGCGTATGGTTATGACCATATGAAATATACCAATATGGTAAGATCATACCGGTTAAACTACGATGAATTGAATAATTAATTTTGCTGTAAAATGTAGAAAGTATCACCGAAAAGATGTCATTAACTAAGAGATTTTAGAACTAAAATCTATTTTCAATTGCATAAGAATTTGGTTGATTAATAGATTAAGTCAAATTATGACAAAAACGTTTACACAGTCATTTTTGATTTTTGTTTTTCTTAGCAACTTTAGATTTGGTCAATTAATTGGCGAACAATCTAAATGAAATGTGTAGCGAAACGATAACGGCATTACTCATCAGCAGTTGGTTGTTCAACCCTCATTTTCATTTTACTTACTCTTTTTTTTTTAGTTATGATTAGATCCATATGTACTTTACACTCAAATGAGTAAATGCATAATGTTTATAATACTCACTTGCCCCGGAATATATATAAAAAAGAAGATATGGTGTGATTGCCAATGAAACAACTCTTCACAAGAGACCTAATGACATAGAAGTCAACAACTGTAGTTCAAGTATGACCTTTTACAATAAGCAAAGCCCATATGGCATAGTCAGCTTTAAAAGACCCCGATATGACAAATGTAAAACTGTTCCAAAACAGAAAACTATCTGCCTAAAAAATGTACCACAAAAGGAACGAAAAAAATGTATTTAATACAAAACTAATGAAAGCATAACAAAAATCTAAATATTTCCTGCTAAACAGGACATTTTTGGTTGGATGGAACAGATGAATATTCTGAAGGACAATGGGAATGGGCATCAACAGGTGATTCTTTGGATTATTCAAACTGGTATCCAGGAGAACCTAATAATGATGGGGGAGAAGACTGTCTGGTGACGGGCGGAAACTATAAAACATTGTGGAATGATGACAATTGCGGGAGTCATAACAAATTTATTTGCGAGAAAAAGTAGGTAGATATACATTTTAATATTTTTAAGTTAGCTGTTTTTCTATTGCTTTGGTTGCTTTTTTGGTTAAAACAATGTAATTAAACGTATATAACCTTTTATAGCTGACTATGCGGTATGAGCTTTGCTCATTGTTGAAGGCCGTACGGTGACCTATAGTTGTTAATTTCTGTGTCATTTTGGTCCCTTGTGGAGAGTTGTCTCATTGGCAATCATACTACATCTTCTTTTTTTTTTTATATAACTACCAACTAGAAAATCAAAAAAGCTTTAGATCTTCAAAGACATGAGCATGTTATGAGAAATCGTCTTAATATAACTGTCCATGTCCATTTTACATCTTTCTGAATAGTAAAAGCAATACATGACTCACCTTGAACGATTGGAAATAACGGAATATTGACGACGTAAAAAAGTGGGTTGTGTTAGATTTTGTTTTATTAATTTTAAGGTTTACACTTATAAAATTTAAGACCACATACTTGTTAATATCATTACAAAGGGCTAGTCTGGGAATAGATCAATAGAAACAAAACTGAACCCGATTTGTTGTCAGTTATTTAGTAATAACAATACCGAATGCACGTCAAAAATCATAATTCCCAGCTATATTGACAAAAATGAGGAAAACATGTCATTGACATTCTTTGTTAATTGAGTCATATTTGTATTATTTGTTTGAATCTGTTTTTGTGTTATAATATCTTCACCGTTTTACAATTAATCAATGTAATACGAGGTTTACTTAATATCGTTTTTAAAACATTATCATGGTAATATATCATCATACTGTATAGGAAAACTAGAATATAGTTTTATGCATTAACTGCTCAGAAAATCATAAATCGTTATCTCTCCCAATACATTTGTAGAATTACCTTTTCTTGCAATTTCAAATGATAATTGTTCAAAGCAATATCTTTTTAAAAGGATTTTTATTGAATAAACTAATACAGTACCATGTAAGCGCAAATACTTAATATGTTTGTATTGGTTCGTCTCTTTCAGGTTGGAGAATACAATCGTGGGATAAAGAATGAACAAATCTGACAGAGAATTAATAAACAGTGTATAATATGTGTTAATTTATTAACATGCTTTATACGTTTACCCAGAATTAACAACAATACACGAATGACCCATAGTACGACAACAAAAATAAGGTTGGAAATCTGACATAAATTCGACAAAACCAATTGTTAGGATACAAAAGGATGACATATGATTGTTTTTGCTTCTTTTACAGTGGGCAATGAGACTTTCCTGTTGTTTTTCAGTAAGAGAAGGGAAGTGGGATAGAGGTGACATTTCCATTAGATACCTTGTCAAAAATGCATCCCGATGTACATGATGTATTATTACTAAATAATGTACATACCACAACCATTTGTTGTTTTAAGAATGACATCCAATGATATTATGTACACTTGAGTTTACTCCTTGGATTAATATAGTAAGAAATAAGCTAATATATAGATGCAATGGGATACAATATCTTTTTCAAGCAAAATAAAAGTTAAAAAAGAAAAGATTATTGAATTATGGTGTGTTTCATTGAAATTAATTTACGTCGGGAATTTACGTCATTCTTCCTGACATTTATCTGTAATTACTAACGTTTATAAAGAATAACTCTGACAATACACCCCACTATACAAAAAAAAATGTAGAGGTAGTTGAGATTCATTTTCTGTTCTAAAAGAATTATAGGAAAAACTTGGTTTTAATTCGTTTGTTCGTTGCTTAATCTTACGTTTGGTTTATATTTTTTTTCAAATGCTGATTTTCTTTTCCCTATTTTTTTTTACTCATTTTATTTTCTTTTTTATTGAAAATTAATTGGTTGGATAGTCCGTCAATGTTTTTTTTTCAATAGTTTTCTTTAAAGTATTTCACTCTAGATCTTGTTTAAGTAATTGACAAATATAAATATAAAGACTGCACCCGCTGAATAAAACAAAAATATTTGGCAACGTAACAGTGAGGAAAAAAAAGCAAATTTGACAGAGATAGATTGATCGTATAAAAGAGAAGATGTGGTATGATTGCCAATGAGACAACTATCCACAAAAGACCAAAATGACACAGACATTAACAACTATAGGTCACCGTACGGCCTTCAACAATGAGCAAAGGCCATGGCGCATAGTTAGCTATAAAATGCCCCGATAAGACAATATAAAACAATTCAAGCGAGAAAACTAACGGCCTTATTTATGTAAAAAAATGAATTAATAATCTTCAAACTTAAACATTGATATGATTGCAAAGAGACAGCTATCCACCAAAGTTCAAATGAAGTAGATGTAAGCAATTATTGGCACAATTTTTTTTTTAAAAATTGCTTAATTATTCAAGTCACTTCGGGAATTCATTTTTAATCCATCAATATTTTCAAAAATTTCCTGCTGTATATTTAAAGCCTTGAATATTGTGTAGGCATACATATATTTAAAAAAAAAATCATTATAGATTGTTTCACTGACATTTAAGGCACTTGAATTCTGTACGTAAATACATCCAACATATTCATAACGTTTGCAGAAATTCCGTTCTTATAATTGCTAGACATCGTAATCACATTGCAATTTAGGAAGCTATAGTTGAAAATGAATAAAATGTTAAAAAAATATAACGAGTTAAAAAAAAATCCATTATGCTTGATTAAGGTGGTACCCAACACTTTAACTAAAATTCATTTGGCTCGTTTAATTTTCTTAAAATTTTGACTAAGTATTTACTTTGACCCTTTTACAAAAATATAAAAAAATCAAAAAATTTGAACCAACCGTTTTATCAGAAAAATTACACTGGTTATATAGCAGTTTGTCAAACACTTATTTTGATCATTGAGAAGCTTAATATTCCCTTAACAACACAATGTAATTAAAACGTTTAGCTAATTTTACAGAGTTATCTCCCTGTAGTGTTAGATACCACCTTAAGGAATTTTTATCAGATTATATCTACAAAAACAATAAAACAAAAAATTGGAATTATCATTCATTTGGAAACTTATGTCAATTTAACATTAAGAATGCCTTAAAAAAAGCGTCAAAATCATAAAACTGGCAAAAATCCTTTATTGAAAGCTTTGGTCAAAAGTAACACAAATATTTCAAGTTAAATTGATACAATAAGACTCTGACTTAGTTTGTACATTGTATCGAAAGACACCTGTTATAAAAATGAGAGAAATAATTTAAAAGATACTATAGAACGTCACTTTTTCAAACATATTCTAGTAACGTTGGTATTTGATTGAATCAGATGCTGAACGTCCGCGCGAAAAAAGTTATTCTTCAACTACGAACTCGGAAATGTTGTTAGAGATATTTGATGTAAATTAGACGAAATGTTTTTTACTTCAAAATTTTATTTTAGACAATATTACCTACCTGTAGACGAAGCACAATGCCCAAATCAAGTCTTCAGGCATAATTCATTATAACATCATGTTGACTGCTGTACCCCTATTTTTGACATTTATACATATTCTGTCTGTTTGTTTTGTTCAAACATCGTTGTCTATATAATGGAAATGTATTCGACTTTCATACAAGTGAGAGGTTTAGCTAGCTATAAAACCAGGATAAATCCACTACATAACAAAATGCCTGTAAAGTCAGGAATATGACAAGTGTTATCCATTCGTTTGATTTGTTTGATCTGATTAAGGATTTTCCATTATGAATTTTGCACGGACTACAGTAGTTTTGGGATTTTTACTTTTAGCCAAAAGTTAGATGTATCAATAGTCCGGCTGATTGGTATAACAGTTGCTGGTTTGATGACAAAAGCACCAAATTTGGCATCGTAATACTTTGATTGTTTCAAATAATACTAGCCATAGACACACCTTGCTTGTTTCATATAGCGGCGTTTTCCATGATGGCCACACAAAAATTAAAAAATCAACATATATTACTGATATACCGTCGAAGGCCAAATTTGGCATGACAGTAATGCGGGGTGATTTATAACTTATGGATCATCCATGAATTTCAATACGAGAGATTCTTCTAAGATGGCCGTCTCAAAATATCAATATCCACAATTATATCTCTTAAATTCTAATTTAAAATGTTAGTAGTGCTGGACGCTTCAAACAATATTTCCAAAGTTGAATTTCAAAATTGTCATATCAAAATATATCAAAATAAACACCAAGTCTTATACAATTGGCCATGATTTAATAAGGAAAGCAGGACTTTATGTTAATATGTCGTACAGTGGTTTATTTTTAATCGGGCAAGCTAAACATGACACATGAGGTCAAGAGCCTTGATTCAAAATGGCGTAATCGCGTGGTAAACATGCTAAGTGCAAGAATAACCCAAGGCGACATCATAATAGGAAATAATTAATTATAAGGTTTGCGTTCACATTTACTGATCCTGGAAACGTACTGAAACATCAAAGAAAGTATAAAGCAGATGAATCCCAACACGTCTAGACGGTCATTCGACCTTGTTTACATGGTGATCTATTATAACAAATTACACCATTCCCGACTCTTTTGTTTTCTACATAATTAGTTGTACCATATATTAACAAGTTCCGGGTCGATTCGATACCGATACCATAGTTTATATCGCATATAGTTTCTGGTTGTAGTAAGAAAACCAAGGCGGGTTCAAACATAAAGATTCGGAAAGAGACAATACGAGTATTTAAGATTTAGGTAAAAAGTATGGCATATATTAGATAAAATACAAAGGTAACAAAGAAACAGGCCGGTAACAACCGTTGCCGGATAGTTTTTCTGCACGAGTAGTCAGGTCAAGGTCCGAGGCGACCTGACTACAAGTGCAGAAAAACTATTCGGCTGGTTGTAACCGGCCTGTTTCTTTTGTTACTTTTGTTTTTTATCTGACTTGTACGACGTTTCAAGAAAGTAATAATACTTTTAGCAAGACTAAACATTTGAGAAACGTAGACAGCCATAAAGCAGTAAATGTAAGTTAAAGCATAAACACATTTTTTTTTTCATTTCCCTTCAACCGAGATTTTTTTTCATTAAAAAAAAACCAGGAATTTAATAATTTGATAAAAAAAAAAAGAACCATTTCAAGTAAAAGATAAATGTTTTACACATTTAAGACTTTTTAAAATGCAACTTCGTAAAAAAGTAATATATTAAAGAAATATTTTAGTGGTTAGTAAGATAACGTTTGATTTTTATGAATAAAACGGAAAGGGGGGGGGGGAGAGGGGCTAATTCATTTTAAAATAAACAGGCTGTGATCTTTATTTTTGATGAAAAAATGCAGGATGTGCCATTCCATCCCCCCATTCCCCCTTAAAAAAAATCGTGGAAATCGCCCGTTTGTTGCCAAATACATGAATTTAATATGCAGTGGTGGGAGTCCAGGGGGTTGGAACAACCCTTTTTTGACGATCAATGCATTTAAATGGGGACATAAAGTTGCCCCCCCCCCCCTGTTTTGTCATGAATTTAGACCTGGATCCACCACTGATATAATTTCGATAAAAGTGAATTAAATGTTTATGAAAAAAATGGATTTTGTCTATATTCAGCCATATACTTTGATTTTTTTATAAATTCATGCTCGTCTCTAGATCTGCAAGTGTTGATCGGGATTAAACACGTGTTACTATATGATCCAATCGCAGCTTACCGCCCAAAATTGATGACATAAGTTGAATGATTTTCTTCTAGATTTGCTGCTTATTTGGACGTGTATTACATGAACACTTTTTGTTTATAGGATCAATCGTGCATTGGTGAGTTGATAGGGATTTTATCTTTTGATATTAGATTTGATTTTTATTTACTTATTTCCTGTCTTATTTTTATTGAAATATACACGTCAGTATCATCCTTTCTTTACTTTAAGCATTGTCCAAAATACTATTCATGTCCATATATTGAAGAAAACATTTATTGACCGAATATTTTGCTTCTTAAAGGGGGAAGTATGTTCTTTTTTCAGTATATTAACTATTTACTTTTCAACGCCATCACCCAAATGTTTTGGTTTAAATTAGCACCAGGGGGGGTACCAACCCCCGGACACCCCCCCCCCCCCCCGGAAAATCAGGAATCATGCAAAACATTAATTTGTCATCTGCTTGACCATGATAATTTTTTTCTCATAAAATTTGGGATCAAAATATCTATTTTAGGAGAAAACCATAACCCCCCCCCCCCCCCCCCAATGAAGTTTAATGTCTAATCCCTAAGTGTACTGATATGAATAGTATTTAACTGGAAATGTTTGAAAAAAAAATATTGATGCTAACGTAAATATTTTGTTCAATAAAAAGACAGGAAATAAGTCGGTGAACCAAAAAGTTCAAATCTAATTGAAAGTTAAAGTGCCCATGAACTCACTGATCTTGCACGAGTGATTCTATTCATAAAAAGAGTCCGTGTAACAACTAAAAAGAGTCCGTGTATCGTCTAAAAAGAGTCCGTGTAACACCCGTTAATGTACTGTTTTTCTATAGCTCTGCGGGGGGCAAAGTCGTACAAATGCACTTAAATTCGGTCGCGGACCCGTGATGTGTATTCTATTTTATTATATCTCATAAGAATAACCTTTTTGAGATCGGTGTTATTTCTTTTTTGATGAAATTGAATAGATCACAGATTATGGATTTTAGAAAGTCAATATAGCGGATAACTTCATAGTTACGACATTGTGTATTTGATGCTAAACATAAACCAATGAAACAAATAAAATCCTTTTGTTATAAAAGTTGTGAACTAGCAAAACATTGCGACATGTTTATGTTTCTACGAACAAAGGCAGACACTTTATTATTATTTGTCTTTCGTTACCAATATTCAGACGAAAACAATATTGCAAAATATCCATTTTTACATCAGATTCTTGCTATATTTCGATCGGTATCTGTCGGTTAAATTGATAATATGAGAAAGTTTTACGACGTTCATATATCAATTAATTTTAGACAAACATTATCTCTTGTACTATTTAAGATTTACATGTACGTGCCAACTATATAAGTACGATAAGAACTATTAAATGTAAAGAAGCACGCATAAGGATCATATATACGAGTATAAGACATTGTTTAAAGACATGTTTTATTACGTTTTGATATGTTTATTTGGTATGTCACACTTATTACTTTTGCTTAGCATACTTAGTAAACTTGTTCTATAATTATGTATAATTTAACAGTACTCACAATTATTTAAATATTTGTATCATGCAATTTAATACACTAAATCACATTGTTGTTTACTGATGATTTAATTATGGTTAAACTTAATCATTTAAAAGTCGATTAATGTTAAAACAAAGATTATTTCCAGCTTAAAGTTTATAATTTATAAGAAAGAACATTGTGATAGAAGAGAACATGACACAGGTTAATAATCTACAAAGACAAATAAAAGAACACTATAACACGTAATTCAGATGATAAACAACGTCAGTACCTATAATATATATCTACTATTTTTTTTTAATCTGATGAATATTGTGAATTGCTTCCTAATTAACTAGCCGTGTCTGTTGTTTCTTTAATTTCAAGTTATAGAAGATATGTAACGTTGTTTCTTTAATTGCAAGTTCTAGAAGTTATATAACAAGTAATCAATTAAAAAAATTAAAAAAATCAGAAGAGTTTGGATTGGAAAGAACATCATAAATATACCTGAATGTGCAATCAGATTATCTCACTTCTTCGATCTTCTTGGTTTTGACATATGGAAAAAGGAACTCTGACTCAGTCGTCGGGGAGATGCACACAGTTCCTCCTCATAGGAATGCCGAGAATTTTGTTGACAATTGTACCTAAATTTATCACATATGTTGTCCAGAAGAAACATATCTCTTTGATCACTATATACATGATTAACAAAATATAATGTGTGGTATCCCAAAGTAATAATAAGTAGTTTCACCATTAATCTGAAGACTGTCTTTGATTGCTGATAATGTTAATGTTGATAATTTAAAAAGACCCTACTATATAACTTTTGTGCAAGGAAACTTCTGAATTTCAGGTATCAAATACGACGATTAACATCCACCCCTTCATTTTTGGTTGAAATTCCCAAAGAAAATAGAACACACATATTCCCCCCTTCGTAAGTGTTCTGGGGTATATGTTAAGACCACTACTCACATGAGACCAAATAAAACAGATATTAACCATTTTAAGCACCGTACGACTGACAAAAATGAGCATAGTCAGCCATAAAAGGCTCAGAGATGACAAATGCAATACAATTCAAACGAGAAAACTAACGGCATAATTAATGTACAAAATTCATATATCAAGCAGTGTACTTAAATTTGACTTAGAATATACATTATTTTGCAGCTTGTTTCCAGAACATTGTTTGTCAGTGTCAAAACGGTTGGATTCATAATTCTACATCATGTTATTACTTCAGCGATAATACGAAGACCTGGGATACTTCTTCTGTAGGTTAATTACTAATTCATCTGATACACTTGGAAATCTGGCAATTTTACTGTACAAAATGGACATTTTGCCAACGACTTGGTGTCTTTAGTGATGAAAGCCGGAAATGTTTTAGTATAAAAAATTGTATACAAACTGTGAAAAGCTTATACAAAAGCTTTGTTTAAGTGTACGTATACTAACAGAAATCAGATTTTCCTTACACTTTTATATGGTTATCGAATATTTATGTTTCGGTAATCAATAAAAGCATTCAACAGTTATTAAAATTGAGGTTATATGCTTTGAGTTTTAAGAACAATGTTTTAAGTTATTTTGGAATTTTGTAAACATTTCATTTTACACATCATGATTGAAAACAAAATCAAATGCCACAAAAAGATAAGCGAACCTGTCTTTAGCTATGATTATAAGACGAATAAAAACAATTATCTTTTATCTTTGCTCGAACATTTGAAACCTTTAATACTTCTAAGGTAGGTATTGCAAGGTTAGATACTATTATTTTATTTTTCCTTTTTATAAATGAGCGTCAGGGACGAGACGATATTAAACGCGTCTGGTGTACACCATTTCATCCTGATATCTAGGTTGAGTTTGTGTCGCATGTCTTACACATACATATATTGTCTCTTTTATATGATAATGTTTAATTGTTAGGATAACGCAAGTGAGTATTTTTGTCCGTAATTTTTTTTTTATAACATTCAATATAATAATAAGTATTATCGTAAACAGTGTGTCCGTATATTTTACAGGCTTCTTGCCAGGCACATCATGCTGAACTTGCTGTCATAGAGACAAATGAAGAAAATACGTTCATATGGTCTGAAATGACTAAACTTGGAGGTGGGTAGCTTCATGATGTACACATTACTTAACAACCAATTATTAAATCCATCCCTATGGACAACTTATGATTAAATTTAAATGATGTTTGTCAAACATATTGCCTTTTTAGGGAAACCAAACTTTTGTTATAATTATGGTAAAAAAAATGTTTGTCATAGAAATAAAACGTGTATAATGATTTTACTTCAACAAAAACTCTCCATAATTGAGTACTTCGACTTTTCTATTGTCTTATTTTCTGGTTGTCATAAATTTCTTTGTAAAGACAGGAACAGTGTAAAGCGTTATATAAAAACCGAATAACAAACAGATATTTTCAAATGAATTGTATCTGGTAAACGTTTTAACACTAAATAAAAGACGAAAAGCATCCATGTTTGCATAGAACATGTGGATTTTGAAATATATTTAAAGTATGACTTTATATATAAACTCATCATGGATACCAGGATCAAAATTTTATATTTACGCCAGACGCGCGTTTTGTCTAAAAAAGACTCATCAGTGACGCTCGAATAAAAAAATGTTTAAAAGGCCAAATAGAGTACAAACTTGAAGAGCATTGAGGACCAAAAATTCCTAAAAGTTTTGCCAAATACAGCTAAGGTTATCTATTCTTCAGGTAGAAAAGCCTTATTTTTTTCAAAAAATTCAAACTTTTGTTGACAGTTAATTTATAATTATGAACATATCATTGATGACTGAAGTCAACACAGAAGTTCTGACTACTGGGCTAGTGATACCCTCGAGGAAATAAATCTCTACCAGCAGTGGCATCGACCCTGTTGTTGCAAATAAACTCATCATAGATACCAGGATCACAATTTAATATTTATTTTTTAGTTTAATTATTATCTGTTGCTTGGACTTGTGTCATGTTAGATTTCCTGTTGTATTTAAGTTATATTTTCGCTTAAATTTTATTTAAGATATATCTTACTTATTGACAATTGAAATAAAAAAAAATGGTTGGGGTGAAAGTATCAGGATTTTCAAGAACATCACAGAAAACTTGATTTTGTCTTCTTAAACCCAACCATTTCTTATACTTAAACTTTATAATAATAACAAACAATCGAGCTTCAATGATAATGTTTGTGAATCAAATACTTTTCACATAGCGTTTCTGACTTATTTAAAACGACATCAAAGCGGTACACATAAGTTGAGTGAGATACATATTACCTATTTAATATTGTTTGATATAACAAAGCAAATAAACTCATAATAAATACCAGGATTGAAATTTTGAATTTGCGCCAGACGCGCGTTTCGTCTACAAAAGACTCACCAGTGACGCTCAAATAAAAAAAAAGTTAAAAGGCAGAATAAAATAATATATACATATACATATTAGAATAAACGAAATCTTCTTGATCAAAAGCTCTTTATATGACTGCTAATATCTTGTTCTAGCTACAAAAAAGGTTAATATGATGGATTAGTTCAAAGCACGAATCTTCACTAAAATTCAATAAAAAAAACCTTGAAGTTTGCATTATAGAAATTGAAAAAAAAAAATGTATTACTTGTATCAACCGTATAAAACACTAATCTTAGGAATCAGAATTTTGAATTTAGGATTTTTCTGGTTGGATGGAACAGATGAATTTTCTGAGGGACAATGGGAATGGGCATCAACTGGTGAACCATTGGATTATTCGAATTGGTATCCAGGAGAACCTAATAATAGTAATGGTCAAGAAGACTGTCTGCTGACAGGTGGAGTCTACAAAACATTCTGGAATGATTTACCTTGCTCGAACCAGATCAAATATATTTGTGAGAAAAAGTAAGAATTTGTACCTTTGATTTTTAAATTAAACAGGTTACTCAAGTTTCTACAATCCAAATTACTGCATTAGAAAAATACTAAATTTCCTTTGGTTGTGTTACTTTGCTTTTATCATTTAAGTGATAACAAGGTAAAATATAGTTCCATACAAATAACTTTTTTCATCTATTTGTCTATGTGTCGTTCTTCTTGATAATCTGACAAGCCTTTCTTATGGAACGCCACAGCTGTCTTATGTGGAATTCCGATATTACTTTATGTTGTTTTATTATTACTTAATGATATTTTGTCTTTACTTATTATGGTTTTGACATTACGTAATGATGTTTTAATATAACTCAATATGGAATAGTCATTACTTAATGATATTTCGATATTACACGATATGTTTTCGTATTGACTTGATATAGTTTTATCATTACTCAATATGGTTTTGTCTTTAGTCAATGCGGTTTTAACATTTCTTGATGTGTATGTAACTTTACGTAATGTAGTTGTTTCATTACATGATGTGGTTTTGTTATTTCGTAACGATGATTTGTCTATTCTTTATATGGCTTTAACATTACGTAATGATGTTTCAAAATTTGACGATTTTACACTACTTGATGTGTTTGTTTCATTATTTGATGTGGTCTTGTCATTCTTTGATGTGGTCCTGTCATTCTTTGATGTGGTTATCCCATTACCTAATGAGGTAAAACCACGTGACCACTTAGAAAAAAATATGTTCTATTTTTTAACAGATTTCAATATGTCGTTTGTTTAATGTGCTTTTGATGGGTATCGCCAAAGTTAAAGTTCAAATTAAAGTTCGAGTGATTGTTCATAGTTATTTGGTATGCAAAAGGGGAATGGCAGACAATAATGATAAAAAAAATCTTACAGTATTTCGGACATAATTTGGATATCCCCAAACCACTTGGTCCTGTTATTTCATCCGAAATTCTCAAATAGAAGCAGTATTATAATAAATTTGTAAAATATTCCACGGAACGCTGTGTCTCGTCTGATATTGCTGCTTTCAGTGTAAAAGCGTAATGTTGATCGTCTGTACATTCATCGGTAAAAAAAAATATTTTTCTGTAGATGCTTTTTCTTGATATTGAGGAACAACTCCTTTACAAGTTTTAAAACACTTCATGGAGGTTATAAATTTATCATGTCAAAACAGTTTAATTCGGTTTTATTGAACTAAACAAAACTGTATGTTTTTCAACAAAGAGCAAAACCCATACCCCATAGTAAGCTATAAAAGGTCCCGAAATGACGCCACTATCGACGACGATGTTGTGTCTCACTGCCGCTACATTGATGTCGCAGGCTCGACACAAATCAAAAGACTAATACCATTTGAATACGTTATTGTTAACAAATGAAACAATTCAAACCAACTCACACTTTAGTTACAGGAAAATCGGGGGAGGGGGCTCGGTCTAAGCGACAAAGCATCAATACTATAAAATAAGAATTCTCCGATATTTTTTTAGCGTGAATGATCATTTGAACATATATACGAAAATCAATCTTTTATTTTTAATCAATTGAGTTCTCTGATCTACCTCGCACTAATTGAAAAATAAACTTTTTGGAATATCTTTCACATGTGACGACGAACATGTTCCAGTTGTCGTAACCATAATACCGTCATCTTTTATTCGAATGTTAACTACTAAATAAAACCAAATCACTCAGTTTGTAAATTCTGGAATAACGTAATGGGTTCCACACGTTGAACAGAATCTCTTTATCTTTCTGGGGAACCCGAGATCACCCGTCAGATTTAAATCCTAGGAAGTTTTCTCTTTACTGTCTGTTTGTTAAAATATTGAAGGTGTGCTGCATGTGTTCAAGGTTTATTTTTTTTAATATTTGCTCTTTTGGGAGAAAGTTGAACTTTTTTGGTGAAATTTACTTGCATAAGTAGTGCGTTTCCAGACAACTCCTCCTACAGTTTGAATGCTAGGAATTTGTCACTCTACTGGCTGTTTGTACATGTATTGAAGGTGTGCATGTGGTCAGGGTTTTTTCTTTTTATTATTTTTCCTCTTTTGGGAGAAAAATTGAACTTTGTCCATTTTGGGGTATAAGCGGTTAAATGAGTGGAGTGCGGGAGCATCACTTTGTCTAGTTTACATTCTTTTCTCGTGTTGTGCTTTTACACTACTGTTCCAGGCCGATGTTATGTTATGATTTATCGCTCACATACATGTTAAACTCCGCCATGTGCATTTCTTTGTGTACCTGCTTCAAGTCAGGAGCATGCAGTTCAATTGTTATCGTTGTATATGTTAGCGGCAATAGGTGAAATTAGGCATTAAGCTTAAATCCTAGGCAATAAGCTAACGCCTAGGCAGTAAGTCTATTGCCTTAATGATGTTAGGCATTAGTCTTAAATCCTGAAAAATATGTGCAGGCATTAAGCTTAATGCCTAAAACATAAATGCGAGTAAATAAAAGACATTTATTCATTTAAATAACAATATATTTGTAAAATAATAACATTATGAGAACTGGGGCCTGTTTATCGAAACTGTCATAAGATCGATCCTATAAGATATTCTTAGGACAGAAATTATGATAAAATTAGGACCGACTTACGACAAGTCTCAGCATGCACATTGAAGCTATCTGAGGATTATCTTAGCTAGGATGTCCTAACCGCGTATTGACGTAAAAAATAGCAAATGAAAAAAATTAATATTGTATCAAACTTAACCAACAACTTTAATTTAAAAACCGACTAATTATTAGAAAATAAATATTAGTTTTAAATTATAATAATTTGTACATTGTAAACTATATGAAACAAAACATAAGCTAAAAAAATAACTACGTTTTATATTAGAATTGAACAAACTAACTGCGAATAGTTAAAATTTTACATATAATCAGTAAAATCATGCTTTGAGGGAGCTGAAATGGAACACTCCACAAGAGACTGAAAATAAAATCACTAATAAGATATGTTATCTATATTAAAATAATAATCTAAAAATATGAAAACTTGATAAAATTTGTGTTCAAATAATTTTGTTATCACAAGTTGTGAAACTGTTAATAAAGAAAACTTACTTATCCTATAAAAAAAAATTTGAAAACTGGTGTGAGCAAAAAAATCACATTTTAATTTTGTCTACTTTTGAACAGTTTAAATCAGCTCGACTACAGTGAAGTGAAAATTTTTTCAAATAAATATTAAAATTGTTTTATGGAATCTCCCCCTTGTTTAATTGGATTATAACAATCACTTTTTTAAATCTTTTTAATATTTTGTAATATCACAAAAACATGAAAAAAGTATGTGTAAATTCTGTTTTTTAACTGCTAAAATCATTAAATAAACTAACTAAATTTGAAGATCTGTCAAATGAATGTATATTTACACATGTTATATTAGAAATAAATTAAGTAACTCCTTTATATCAAGACTAAATCACCAAATATGCA
This sequence comes from Mytilus galloprovincialis, assembly GCA_037788925.1. Classification (NCBI taxonomy): domain Eukaryota; kingdom Metazoa; phylum Mollusca; class Bivalvia; order Mytilida; family Mytilidae; genus Mytilus; species Mytilus galloprovincialis. Next base: position 16,824,522 of record CM075339.1, read on the forward strand.
TTAATTATAGATTTCACTTATTGCCTAAAATTATGTTCGGCAATAGGATGAATAATCATCATAAGATTTCAGGTAATAAGCTTAATGCCTGAAAATTTCAGGCAATAACTTAATGCCTAGGCGTTAGCTTATTGCCTAGGATTTAAGCTTAATGCCTAATTTCACTTATTGCCGCTAACATATACATATGTGTTATATTTGTTTTTTTGTAAATTAGACCGTTAGTTTTTTCGTTTGATTTTTTATCACATAGTGCATGGTGGTCTTTTGTAGCTGACTATATATATGATTTCCAATATACACTGCATTTAAACTCCGGTGGATAGTTGTCTCATTGGCAATCAGACCACATCTAACAGTACTTTATTTCAACTCCTATGTTGCGTTTTGTATACTGTAACATTGTTTAATTAGTACGCATACCACGGGTCCGTCTTTTCTGAAGCCCGAACAAAAGCCCTTGTTCCGCGAAAGAAAATTTAATTACGACCTCAAAAGGACATATAAAAATAACTCGAAATTTCAACTCGAAATCTTAATTAATCTAAATGAGACTTAAATTCGAATCTTACTCAAACTCTACCTCAAGAAGTGACTCAAATTCAAAGTTGTTACTAGAACTCTGCCTTTAAATGTGATTCAAACTCGAAGTCCAACTCGAAACTCAATGCTAACAAGAACTTTAATTCTAAGCATGACTTGAATTCGAAAACTAACTCAAAGTTTAACTCAAACAGTAACCCGAACTTTATTTCGAATGCACTAATTCGATGGATGGCCACGCACATTCAAGGCACATACAACATTGAAATCTATCATAAAATAGAACAGGTTTTTCCGAATTGTTCACGTGGTTTTACCTCATCAAGTAATGGGATAACCACACCAAAGAATGACAAGACCACATCAAAGAATGACAAGACCACATCAAATAATGAAACAAACACATCAAGTAATGTAAAATCGTCAAATTTTGAAACATCATTACGTAATGTTAAAATATATAAAGAATAGACAAATCATCATTACGAAATAACAAAAACACATCATGTAATGAAACATCTACATTACGTTAAGTTACATACACATCAAGAAATGTTAAAACCGCATTGACTAATGACATAACCTTATTGAATAATGGTGAAACCACATCGAGTAATGACAAAACCATATTGAGTAATGACAAAACTATATCAAGTCAATACGAAACCATATCGTGTAATATCGAAATATCCTTAAGTAATGACTATTCCATATTGAGTTATATTAAAACATCATTACGTAATGTCAAACCATATTAAGTAAAGACAAAATATCATTAAGTTACAATAAAACAACATAAAGTAATATCAGAATTCCATATAAGACAGCTGTGGCGATCCATACTTTCTTTTTCAACTGGTTTTCGCATTTTGTTTTATTGATTTATGCTCTAACAACCTCCGAAATTAAACAGAAGGAATTAGAGCTCGAAACTTGTTGAACAATGGTCAGTAGCCTGTAGTTCAAGTTAGGGTGAAGGTTTGCGCCTGTAAACACGTTAAAATTCGCTGCATTTTTTTGCACCTTTTTTAAGGGAGCCTGTCAGTGGTGTTCGATTATTGGTGTGTGTGGTTCATAGATGTTTTAACCTATTCCGTTTTTTTATAACCATTAAACTGTTAGATTACATGTTTGCATTGTTTTACGCTAGTCATTTTGGGGTCCTTAATAACTTGCTGTTCTGTGTAACCCAATACCCCGTGTTGCAGGCCGTACTTTGACCAATGTGTAATTGTAAACTTTCAATAGATACAATGAGAGAGTTATCTCATTGTCAATCATACCACATCTCTTTATCAATTGTTGATGTCTTTATGTACTCAAGTCAGAATAGTTTGTTTGTCTTCCCATTTTAAACAAAATCACATTTGTCTTGCCGGTATATCTTAATCTATAAAACGATTTTTAGTTGTTCACATCATAACGCCTTTGTGTCTGCGGTGATTTAGTTGTCTGATCGGAAATCGTACATTTCCGTATTCTTATGTTTGATTCAGTTATTTAACTTTACTTAATGGTTTAAAACAAATGATGAAGACAACGTTTTTCATATCGTGTACATCTTTAACAGACTAATCAGGAAAAACTATATTGACGTAGTAGATACCTGTAGCAGATAGACAATTGAAAATATTTAGTCGATTTTGTCTCGATTCAATCAATATCGTCGACATCGACATCTTTGAAAAACATATTTGTCTATTTCTATGACATCAATAACGTCGATGTCGACATCTTGAGAAACATTATTGTCTATATAGATCAAAACATTTGGTTAAGAACTGTCGTTATCAAAACTTAAATAATCTTAACAGAAGAAACGAGGTCAGGTATACAATTTGATTGAAAACATGGCATCGATATCGACGGTTGTTGTTGTGTTTACTGTGACACATATAGTAAATGTACACATCAAAACCGATACGATGTCGTCGATATCTCATATTTTGAACATAACTTATACATTATAATGTTTTTTGTGGTATTAATTTTTTTTATTTGTTCTACAAATCATATTTTCTTTATTTATGTTGCAGGTTGGAGAATCCAGTTGTTGGATAAAAAGGATAACATCAATGTTTATAAATATGACAGAGATATACATCTAGAATTAAAATAAATGACAGATTTTCATTGTTTAAATAGTTAATATTGTCAACCTTTTGACATTGAGAATTTCAATTTGAAAAAATTCAACACAGCGAAAAAGTCCCTTACTTGCCCCCTAAACAAAATTTCAATCGTCACTGAACCCCCCACTTTTTCTTAAAATGTCCTGTATCAAGTTTGGAAAATGACCATTGTTATATTATAGTTCGTTTCTGTGTGTGTTACATTTTAGTGATGTGTTTCTGTTGTGTCGTAGTTCTCCGCTTATATATAATGTGTTTCCCTCAGTTTTAGTATGTAACTGGGATTTGTTTTTTCTCAATCGATTTATGAATTTTGAACAGCGGTATACTACTGTTGCCTTTATAAATCTAGTGAAGACGAAACAGGTGTCTGGTGCAAATACAACATTTCAATTCTGGTATCTATGATGAGTTTATTTACCATAAAATGAAGAAAAAAGTCAAACGTCAGTATGATAATAAAGACACTATATAAAAATTAAAAAATGTAATAGAAGCTTATATTATGTAAATATAAGCGCTGTTTATTTAATGACATCATAATCTGCATGGGTGTAGCACAGGTTTTGGTACTGATAATCCCCTGGACTACAGTCTACATGATCACTCCTTATTTGGTTATAAGGCAAGGAGTGATACATTCCATTCTCAAATTTCACAAGGATGCTAGGTAGTTGGTCATTTTGAGTTTTGCTGCTGACAGGGAAAGTCAAACATAAGTTGTCATAAAGTTACAAAATATCATTGTCAAACCACAAATCAATGGTTCGACTATCTTTATTTCTAAAGTCCGTTAAACGTTCACAAAACAGTCAGTTAGGCCAAGATTTCCAATTACTTCTGACATACTAAAGCAAATGTGTGTTAAACTGAAGAGAGGCTTTTTTTCAGAATTTTTAGACTTAATGCTGGAAACTGTTTGTATAGTAGCATTTCATGGATTTTTACGTTGTGGTGAATTTACTGTAGATAATGCATCTAACTTTGATTCAGAATCTAATTTATGTGTTTCTGATGTTACATTTTATGAAGATTTTGCAATTCTTCATCTAAAGCAGTCTAAAACTGATCCTTTTAGGAAAGGCATTGACATACAACTGCATAGGCTAAACAATATCCTATGCCCTTATACAACTTTAAAGCACTACTTACAAATGAGATCAGTTAAAGGGAAATGTGAACTTTCAGATCCTTTGTTCATTAATGAAAATTTTTCAGCTTTAGAAAGAAAATATTTTATTACAAATTTAAAAATTTTATTAGAAGCCTGCGGATACAAAGCAGAGCTATATAATGGCCATTCCTTTCGTATAGGCGCAGCAACCAGTGCTGGAAAAGCTCATGTTGAAGATCACTTAATTAAAACATTGGGTAGATGGAGTTCTGATAGTTATTGTCGCTATATAAGAACAGATAAATCATCTATTAAGAATGCACAGCAACAAATTTGTAACAATTAAAAATTTCGAACTGTAATTATGTATGTCTTCATATACTTGCATGTATATATAGATATATGCTTGTAAAATCTATGTAGCATTAAGAATAACTCTTGCTAATTTTATTTTCATGAAATAGTCAGTTGTGTGTATGTTATACATTGTGTATCATTAAACTATGTACAGCTTAAATTGTGTTTAATAGAATTCCACAGTGTGTAGTTGAAGGTTAATTTATTCCATTACCCACTTTTTCCCATTTATTACCTTGGGGGTCACTCAGCTGCTTCACACCTGACTTTTTGGACCCTTTCGAAATTGACCACTGGTCTAATTTCTCATTTCCCCCAAGTCATTAAATGTAATACATCTACATTTATTTCTCTCTCCACCGTCAATCTAATCCCCTTTATCGTAGCCACCTGCTATGAGATGGAGCAACGCTTCATACCCTTATAGGAACTCATCTGGTTCCGGTTGGTTGACGGAGTGTCCATGTCCATGGGGCTTGGTCCATCTACACCAAGTGTCGTCGACAGGGCCTGGAGCTAAATTTCCCTTAGCTGAGTACTTGACTCCCAAGGGCCAAATTATTTATATGTTTTATTAATAAAAAATAGAAATTAAATAATCTTGTTGTCAGCAGCAAACTCACTGATATAATGTTTGGTCTTACTAGATTCTCGGTTTCAATCTTATAGGGATGTCTATGTCTGAAGGTCACATTAAATGTCAGTTTGTCAACACTTCAGGAGTATGTTAAGAAATAAGTTACAGTACAGGGTATAAAAGAACACCAGAGAACACCTAAACAAGAGAGCTACAAATACAGGGTATAAAATAATCACCCAGAACAGAGGAGTTCTCAAAAGGTCACAGTTTACTGAATCATGAGGAACACCTAAACAAGAGGCAACCAGCTAAACAAGGTACATGGATCATTATCAATAAACCACAGAAAATAGATAACAGACTTAACAATGAATAAGTCATCACTTGCTGTATCCGTCGTTCGTCAATGTCATGGTTACTTCTGTTAAGTTGTGGATTTCAGTCGTTCGGTTATATCTCTAAGTCCCTGGAGTCATAAAATAAATAGAAGCTTATATTATGTAAATATAAGCGCTGTTTATTTAATGACATCATAATCTGCATGGGTGTAGCACAGGTTTTGGTACTGATAATCCCCTGGACTACAGTCTACATGATCACTCCTTATTTGGTTATAAGGCAAGGAGTGATACATTCCATTCTCAAATTTCACAAGGATGCTAGGTAGTTGGTCATTTTGAGTTTTGCTGCTGACAGGGAAAGTCAAACATAAGTTGTCATAAAGTTACAAAATACCCACCCACCTCCCTTTAATCAACTTCAACTACTCACTGTATATGGGAGCAGTCTCAGCAAACCAGTGGTTTTCTTCAATTTCAAAACTCCCTTTCGAAATTGACCACTGGTCTAATTTCTCATTTCCCCCAAGTCATTAAATGTAATACATCTACATTTATTTCTCTCTCCACCGTCAATCTAACCCCCTTTATCGTAGCCACCTGCTATGAGATGGAGCAACGCTTCATACCCTTATAGGAACTCATCTGGTTCCGGTTGGTTGACGGAGTGTCCATGTCCATGGGGCTTGGTCCATCTACACCAAGTGTCGTCGACAGGGCCTGGAGCTAAATTTCCCTTAGCTGAGTACTTGACTCCCAAGGGCCAAATTATTTATATGTTTTATTAATAAAAAATAGAAATTAAATAATCTTGTTGTCAGCAGCAAACTCACTGATATAATGTTTGGTCTTACTAGATTCTCGGTTTCAATCTTATAGGGATGTCTATGTCTGAAGGTCACATTAAATGTCAGTTTGTCAACACTTCAGGAGTATGTTAAGAAATAAGTTACAGTACAGGGTATAAAAGAACACCAGAGAACACCTAAACAAGAGAGCTACAAATACAGGGTATAAAATAATCACCCAGAACAGAGGAGTTCTCAAAAGGTCACAGTTTACTGAATCATGAGGAACACCTAAACAAGAGGCAACCAGCTAAACAAGGTACATGAATCATTATCAATAAACCACAGAAAATAGATAACAGACTTAACAATGAATAAGTCATCACTTGCTGTATCCGTCGTTCGTCAATGTCATGGTTACTTCTGTTAAGTTGTGGATTTCAGTCGTTCGGTTATATCTCTAAGTCCCTGGAGTCATAAAATAAATGTTAAAATACACCAAAACATATACAATTATATTGGTGACTCACACATTGAGAATTGGGTTACACGATATCATTGCTTACCACTCACATAATTGACCATCATTTAGTCTAGATTATTCAGTTATACCATTGCTTAATCTGCCGTTCTGTATTTTCTTTATATCGTTACCACATTTCAAACTTTCATAAGACTAGAACATCAGACAAGAAAAAATTCAAAAACAGGAGCAAATAATCATCAATCCTTTCAACGGTGTAAAATTTGACGTATTTTGTTATAAGCATACAATAGGTTGTGTGAGAAATAAAAAATAAATCATTAAGGCTTACAATTGAAGCTAATACTCCTGGGCTATATTAGTATATATGACTACTGTTGAGTTTAGTGTGAGAGCACGCTGGATTGGTGTAAAGTAAGAACCATATCAAGAATGAGAAAGTAAATTAAAAATAATAGGAAACCCGCCAAGATCCCGTCCTACATCGACACAGGCCGCAATGCATAATCAATGGGTTAAAATTCCGATTTAGATTTCAAATTGAGATAATCTACCGATCGATATGTCCAGCATAGGCAATCCTTTCAGGAAACGGTTTTGTTGGTGACTTACAATATTTAAGGATTACTGCAAATATCTGTCAGATTTACTCATCATGATTTATTCACAGTAAGTTCACATGTACCAAAATATCTAATTTCACTGCATGTTGATTTTGAAAGCGAAATCAAGATATGGTTGGATTAAACTATCCCAAGTGACGTCGAACCATATTCATATTCCTTTCTTAGTATCATGTTCCCCTCTGAAAGTCGGGATTGCCTTGTGCAACGTTTCCTGCTGTTAATGTTTTATAACGTTTTTATCGTGGTTTTAAGATAGTATAGTAATTTCGTTTTTGAAAAATATTGATGATTTTAAAAAAAAACAGAAATGAATAAAGTATTGATACTTATGGTAGATTAAATACCAAGATTTGTGACAAATGCGATGATTTTAATTATTTAACAGTCAACTTCCAATTCCTGTGTAGCAACATCGCAGTGGCTCCAGAATATGGAGTATATGTGTCTCAATTGATACGTTACTCTAGAGATAGCTCAAAGTACGTTGATTTTTTTGAACGAGGAATACTGCTTTCTCAAACGTTGCTAAGAAAGGGCTATGAATCAATCAAATTAAGGTCATCACTCAAGATATTTTACGGTCGCCATCATGAGCTGATTGGACAATATTACAAAAGTGTGTCAGAAATTATATATGATATTCTCCCTCAGTCATAATAACCTTCCATCATTACCGAACTGAACAAAGAAATAACACGACGGGTGCTGTATACGGTGCAGGAAATGCTTACCCTTCCGGAGCACCTAATATCACTCCGGTTTTTAGTGGAGTGCGTGTTGCTTCTTATTTATTATTTGTAACTGTTGATGTGAATGTCTTTTGGTTTTATGAGTCTTTGTTTACTCCTTGGTTTTGATTGTTATTGTCCTATTATCTTTTAATCGATACTGATTATCATTATGTATTTTGGTTTAGTTATAATAAAAAAATAAAAACGTATAAAAACAATTATGGAATTAATATTTTATGTTCAAAAGTTAAAAACTACAGGTATTGGAATAAATCATTGGATTACCTTGGGGATTTACCCTCGAAATCATATTTTCCTTGGGCGATACCTTCGAGAAATATGACTTTTCTATGGTGAACAAATCTTCATTTCTCCCTCAGACACGGAAAATAAAAGTATTTTATCCTTTTCTCATAATCACACGCTTATAAATATTACGCTGTGCTTCTGAATTTTTTTTTTTTTTTTTTAATTATCAATACGCGAAATGAATAATATTAATAATCTTGTTTAACTTCATTTGATCCGAATAATGACGGCCAGTGTCTATTGATGTACGAACCATAAGTACTAGAATAAAACATGCACACGAAAGGAAAGCATGTAGTTAACCACTTTAAGCATTGATAATTAAGGTGAAGTCTTGTAAAAGTTTATAACCCGGGCGTGTTTCACTGAAAGGACCAGGAACATGATGTTTAATAATAAAGCCAAGACCTTTCATTTGCTATTTTTAAATTAAAAAAAAAGTTTCTAGCTCGTTTACATGTGAATATATTTACAGAAAAGTCTTCCGTGTAGCTTTTCTCAATTACTTTCAGTTCAGGGCAGTGTTTCCTTAAATTGATGTAAACAATCGATTAGCATTCAATTTTATTCAATCTTTGATGTAGGAAAATTGAAAAGCTATGTAATATAAATAACAAGTTTCAAAAGAATAGAAGTAGACCACGGAATATATATATATATATATATATATATATATATATATATATATATATATATATATATATATATATATATATATATATATATATATATATATATATATATATATATATATATATATATATATAACAAATGACGACGCGCTTTACGATCAACATTTATAAAAAGCATCGAATGTAAAAGCATAAAAATGCTTTTAGCCATCCTTTAACAAACATTATGTGACTTTAAATTTTATAAAAAAAAATACCTTTTCATGGTAAAATATTGTTTGTAGAATCACCGTGAAGTCATTAAGTGGTCAGTTCTTTGATTTATACCAAAACCTTTCTTCAATTGTCCTCTAACAAATTTTTAAAATACAAGAAAACTTTACCTCCAAAAGGCAAAGTTGACCTCTGATACAATTCTCTATTTTTTCAGTTCTTGTTTTGGCTATTAGCCTCTTTAAATGTTTCAGTTTTTATACATCGTTGGTCTTCAAGTGTATGGCTTGGAGCGTTCGCCCGATGAAGGTTCAACCGGAAAGCACTTCGGGTTTATGAAATTAATAACGTGTTGGTTTCATTTGCCATTAAATAATTAATCTTTCCTTGGAATTCATTCTTTTTGTTATTCAACTTTAATACGGTTTTAAAAAACGTTTGTATACTAGTGGTACATTTTCAGATGAAATGCAAAATATACGAAAGGGATATTCAAACAATACAGTCGAAAACCAACGGACAATGCAGTTGTAAAATCCAAGACAGTATTTATAATGCAACATAGGAAACTAAAGACTCGGCAACAAAAACCCAACCAAACTCTGGACCTATGTGAAGTGCTCCACATCGTCGACTTGATCTAAATTGGTAGATAGAGGTCACATTGTGGAAAAGGCAACTAGTTGTGATTAAAACAGACAATGTTCGTCATTTTTAATCAGACATGTCCATGGAAAGCCAACAAACAAGGAAAAAGATAAACTTGTAACAACATTAAAACAAAAAACCATAAAAGCACATGTTTATTGAATCATGCAAAATTGAAACATTAACACAGCAACAAATTTTTAAATATATTTTTCATTAGTAAAACGAGAATATTTCTAAACAGTTACTGTGCCAATCTTTTGTCACTTTACAATCTGTTCATATTCTTCCAGTTTATGAATAATTGATATATCTATTTCCTGACCGATAATGTTACAAAAGCATTCTAATTTACATACAAATTTGACATAAAATACCTGTGACTGACCTTTACAAGTCATGTAAGTATCAAGAGTTCAAGGACCTTTCATTGCTTGCTTCCTTGCTAAAAAATTATAATTTTTAAAACCCATAAAAAGTGTAGCAGCTTTCCACATATTTTAAACATTTATAAGCAGTTAGCCATTCAAACTAACACAGGAGATTGAAAGGTTGGTGTTAATTATTCACACCAATATAAAATCATATTATGCTATTTTGAAGAGTTCAGAGACCTTTCAGTGCTTTCTTCATTGCTCCAAAAAATCAATATGGTAAACAGCCTTCCAAATGTATCAGCTTTCTATATATTTTAATCATTTATAAGCAGATGGTTAGGGACGACATCAAAAGTTCAATTTAGGATAAAAAAACTTAATTCACAAATTTTATCCCTTACGTTAATAACGCACAAAAGATTAAAAGAAATGCATCAATTGGTGTATATTAATCCACAGCAAAATAAAATCATAACTTTCTTCCATTCTTTTTTATAATATTTTAAACAAATCATTTATAAGACTGATGTAATAAATAGCGATTTAAAGCAACTACTGGTATCGTTTACTTTAAAAATAAGTTTAAATTACGGGGTAATTTATTTGTGTTTTTCTGAAGTGTTCAATTTCTATCTGCATGAACTGAAACCACACAATTTTAATATCATTTTTTTTTAAAGTTCTAAATTAAAGGTACTCATTATATCTTATAAAACAACCTCTTACATGTATATCAATAGTATGCATACTAAGACGTTTACTAATTATACATTTTTTTGTACATTCTTGCTGAGTATGCAGTTGAATATAAGTTTGTCCAACGTGTGTTTAATCTTTTTGATTTAACAGTTTGAATTAAACTCATAGTATGTAATTACTTTATATCCGACAATTGTCATAGCATTATTGTTGTAGCCATTATTTATTATATAATGCCATCCAGAACGTATAATGTTATAATGTATACTTACAAATCAACTGTATATTACTCACTGAAAATGTGTGAACACTAAAACGCTTAAAGATAACTAGTTAAGTAGTAATTTTCATAAAGACATGCATTTTTTTTAACTGACATTTAACTTCACCGAAAGGTTTTCACAACAGGTTAAAACATATTCTTCGATTTAAAATACTAGATTAACAGTATATGTCATACTTGTCATTTCCTGAAAAAATCAACTTTTTGTCACTTCTTTTAAAACATTTACACATTTTTTATTGACCGAATATATCTATAAGAAAATATTTCTAAAAGAAGTGGAGCATATTGACAAACCTTTTAATTCAACAAAATATATTATAACACATTTCGTGCTTGATCACCTTACCCTTACGCAAAACGTTTGGTCTTTTAACGTTTTTTTTTTTTTATAGTCTATCATTTTATATAGTTATTAATAAGTATTAGATATTCTGAGCCTTGACATTAAAAATATATATCGAAGGAAAATTCTGATAATACTAACAAGACTAATTCATAATCATTGACTTGCATTATCATCACTCTTTTAAAAACATTTCTTAGTACTTATTTCTTTTGTGGAAATATTTTAGGAGCGTAATGGCGAAAATCCATTAACACAATGACGGAAATTACAATCACTAGTATAACAATACTGACTGATCCAATATATTTTGAGGATGACCTGTCATCTGCTGTTGATATAAGTGATCGTTTGTATCTGCTTGTTTTCTTAGTATCTACAGTAAGTTCTGATCTTAGCTGTTCAATCTTTTGGAGAAGCTCGTCATTTGTTAGTGGGGTGTATGTTATGTTATCACACGAGCAAGTACAACGAGGTTCTATTGCTGAACGTTCTGTTTGAATCATATTAGCTGTTGGTGATGTTGTCTTGATTGTCTCCATTGCTGAGTCATTTGATACAGGAATCACCGATGTGCATGCTACAAAACGATTAATATTGTACACTCTATAGTATATGGTATTTTCAAAGCTAGTTTTGTGATATCCTTTAAGTGATACATTATAACACAGTTTTCACATTATTTTTGATTTCAGCTAATGTTAAATTGACTGTCCCGGTTGTAAAATTCAATGTTGGACCAGATGATTGATATATGGCTTTAAAATTGAAATTATCAAGTTCATGATCTTTGGTAAATTTCAGATATCATTTCTGGCACTGCACGTTTAGCAAGAACAATTATTACACAAATCTAGAAGGAAAAACACTTAGACGGCTGTTTACAATAAGGATATGGTTATGTTGAAAACTTACATAAGTATACAGCAAGAGTTAAAGTATTTAAAAAGAGAAATCAAAGGACATGACATGAGCTAAGACAGAGTTGAAACACAAATATAACAGAAAACAACCACGAAGGAAAACCAGTGAACTTCTGGCTTCTGACTTTGGACATGCACTTTGTTTACGGCTCTTATCATTTCTTGAACCTCATACCGCTTGTAACATCCTACTTGTTTAAAACAACACTAATCAGTGGTACTCGTTTACATCATCGCACAGTAGTTTATAACGGATGTTTGATAGTGGTGTCAATGGAAATTATATATTTTTAATTACTGTACAAAAGTATTTTTTCTTTAAACTGTAAACACGCAAATGAGGGACGAAAGACTTCAAAGGGACAGTCCAACTCATAGATTAAAAATAAACTGACGACGACATGGTTTAAAAAGAAAAATACAAACAGATAAATAATTGTACACAATTTGTTTGTCTTTTTATGTTATAGCCATGGTGTTGTCATTTTATTTTCGACTTAAAATTTGACTGTCCCTCTTTTATCTTTTGTCCCTCCTTTTTTCAATCAACACAGATATCACACTTTATCTGATTTTGATATAAACATTATATATATAATATACCTTGTTCTTAAATGTGATGATTACAGATTATCGTTAGCTATCTCAACGAGATTGATTTTTTCGCTTGAGCCAGTACTGCGAAAGTAAGAAAAGCAATTGAGATGAGATCACCTATGATAATCTGTTTATCGCTTTTTTACCTATGATGACGTTGTTAATTTCAATGACAACAGCATGTGCGCCCATAGTTTTTACTAATATTTTTAACTCTACTGAAAAAAATTATCAGTTAGTAAGATCAACGGAAAATTTCGTAAAATAGCGATAATCATAATTGCATGCTCTTATTATAGACACGTCAGGAATTCAAAAAGTAAGAAAATATCATTGGGACAAATAATAAGTCAAAAGAAACATCTCAAAAAGTCAAACGCGACAAAATGATTGAGCAATAGTCACTCTACAAAAAATCAGTTGAAAACTCATCTGCTCTGAATTATTAATTAGACCTTTTTTGCTGATTGAAATGTCTTCTTATCATGTATATTTAAAACGTTAGTAATGGTTATCGTAACTGACTTTTCCTTAGGAAAAATTATTTTTCTCGCATTTGAATATTACATGCCAGTTATAAATTTTTGTCCAAATAAAGTCCAACGAATATTTTACATTTGGATACTGAATTTTTGAATAAATATTGTTTCCATGACTGGTGTTTTCTCATATAATATTTATATTTACCATTCTTTAAATTTTCGGGTAACTCCAAGATCCAATAGGCTTGATAAGTTGAAGTTACTTCAACATAGTTTATATATTCATCCATTAAAGAGCCTGGGTAATCGCCGATTATGTCTTCTCCAATATTGGTACCAGTTCCCGCCTTGAAGAAAAAATACCATGAAATCCATAAGTCTACGTAATAGCTACAATTTAATCCTGACCAGGTATTATTAGAAATGGTCAATAGTGGTGATTGTATTTGGAGGAATTCTGTTCCAAAATTTACTATGTAACTAGGTTTGTCGATGCTCCATGTACTTGTTTTACCTAATAAAATGCTTGCGTCATTGCATGCTTTAATCTTAAAATTCATTGAAGTTCGACCTGTAATATTCATTCCGCAATTACTTCCAAATTCTTTTGATCCATTGTTTGTTTCAATATGAATGTCTACAAGTAAAAAACCAAACAATAATATTACAGTTTACGTTTATCCCATGTTTATAGCAATGAATCCACCTTGAAAAACACATAGTTGCAAATAGTTCAATTCTAAACATGATCAAAACATTATGCAAAATCAGTATAATTGATAGGTTTGAAATTAAATGAATCTACCAGGATGAGGATTGAAAGTTATATTGACACTTGCATTTAATAATTTTTTCGATATTTTATATGACCGTTTTTCAATTTGATAGTTGATCTTCAAATTTCTTTTGCATTTCTTTGACCATCGATGTTAGGTTCTGGAGGTTTTTGAAACGCAGGGGAATTGAACATAAAAATGTTACCATAATTTACTAGTTACATTATAATCCCTGATTTCGAAAAACAAGATACCAATAGCCGAAAATAAACTAACAGCTCAATGGAAACAGACACGCAACAGTACACAAAACTCAACACTAAAAACTTAATCCTGAGCAACTGAAACCACTCCAGAATATCAGGGTAATCTCCGATGCTTTGGTAGGGTCACAAATTCCAGCTCCATCTGTGGTACCCATCATAATCCTCATGTAAGAATAAAGCTGGTGATAAAGTTTATTAGGTAGGTCATTTTTAAGAAAATGGGTGGGGATTTTAGTTATTACAATCGGAATATATCCCGTTTTGTTTTTTTCGCACATCATATCAGAACGGGCGCAATTAAATATATGATTTTGATTAGATTGGTTTTTGTTTTTGTATATTTTTATTGTGTTTTTTATAAGGTTTTTCCTCGGATACTTTAAATAACATTAAGAATCATTACATTTGATACAAAATGTAACAGAACAGAGAAATGAATCCTTTCCTAAGGTCACACAGAATGGACTTTAAAAGGCAAATGTAACGCAAAATTGTAAAACCGACATTTTCTTCATTATAACTTTTACTGAACAAATTCACTTTTATTAGCGAAAATAATTATTTCTGTAAGGTTGAAGTAAATTGATACTTTCGACTTTATTTTAAAGGAGACAGCGGGGTTATATAATTAATTGAAACTTTGAATTGCCCTTGAAACTAGGGTTACACGCAAAACATTTACCTTATAAACATGTGTACATGTGTTGGTTGAAACCAATAATTAAAAGATTGAACTATATGATAATTAAACAAATAACTTTTTATACAAACATATCTTATAATATAACCATTGCAGGATAGTATAAATACTGAAGTGATTTCAAATGTTTTATATAATGACTGACGATATGATAGTAACACCGTATACATCATACATGAAATATCGTGAATACAACTATTCTTGTTAGATATATTCTAATTAAAGCAAAGACTTCAAATATTTTTTTTAATTATAAAGTAATAATTTTGGATTTCAGTGCTTATCCGACAATCATCGGAAGAATGGTTTCAACAATCAGGTCTCGAATACCAATACTGTCAAACCATTCGTATATAGCTTCATCACTGCGTCCTTTCGTGTTTCTTTTTTTTCCGACATAGTCGGTATAGTTTCGGTTTGTGCCCTTTGAACTTAAGGACGCTTAACTATGGCAAACAGAATACGCATGCTCGAAAATCCTTTCTGTGATTGGACAAAATGCTGTCATGGTGGGTGATTTGGTTGTGTTTGAAAAAACGTCTCGTTAATTATATGGTGATGGAAAGCAAGTGAAAAACTATAAATGTTTGAACTAGATCTTACAAAGATTTATATTTTTATTAAAATAATTGTTTCTCCAATAGCTCTTTGCATCCGTGACAGCTGTTTATTCGGGACAATTATATAATTTTTAATGTAAACTTTGTTGTACGAACGTACATGACTTTTAGAACGCACCTACGCATGTGAGATTTCCACGGGGTTTTGGTGAATGTAAACAGAAAGATACGAGGACCGAGAATACTGAACACAAACAGAGAAAACGTTATTTAAATGGTATCTTTGTGCTTCTGAAGGTTATCGAAATGATAGTTTTAAACATATACTCAAATTTAAATACGTATAGAATTTTAGCCACACTAGTAAGCAACTAATCAGAAGTAATTGATGTTGAGAGATAATTTCAAAATTTATTTTTTATAACAACTAAAACTAATATATTTGAAGCGTGATGTGAAGCAGATATCAAAATATAATGCCTTGCTATGCAAGATTGATACAATAAAATCTGCGTATTTGTCAATATGATACGGACCCGACAACAAACAAAATCTAAATACATTAAGAGGTCGTCAACATATAGTCTTTAACAATGAAGGTTGAAACACATTCATTATTGAACATAAATAAAATGATTAAACATGTTTCACAAAAATTGTTCATCGATGGACATTAGTATAAAAATGAATTTAAGTACTGTTCCTGATATACAATATGTTAGTTTATGAATTGATGGTTCTTTCTATCTTTAATCTAACTTATTTTTGGGGGGATGGGTGAAATAGATACTTGTTCACTAATAAATTTTTAACAAATTCAGCAATATGTGTTGACGGTCTAATTTAACGACTATCGTTTGAAAATTTAAAAAATGTCAATATCTCCAAATATTGAGAGCAGTTTGGAGCAATTGAATATGATTTTTTTTTTTTTTGGTCAGTTTTTTTAATATTATACAATTGAACAATGGTTGTGCAAAAACTTGATTGTTAAAAAAATCAAAGCATACGTACGAGAATAAATACAACAAGCACAGACACATAACAATATTTCCTTTGAAAAAAACATTAACTGTTGTTTAAAATAAAAATCCTATCCACTTAAACTTTAAATTGGCGTTTTTATAGTGCGCAGTTTACTTTTATAGTCTTTATATGCATGTCTAATTATTGGAGATAATGCATATATGAATAACCAAACAAACTCATACTACAAGTTATTAACGAGTGGTGCTTCCCAATAACAATTTAGCGATAAATATATGTTTAACTATAACCCAAGAGAAGAAGGACAGTCACCTGTTAAATGAATTATAAAAGTATAAGACTTATTTATAAAATGAGAATATATGGTTTTATCATTATGTTGTTGATATGGCTGACGATATCACTGGCCTATACATAGCAGAATAATATCACTACTAATAATATTGTATCGTCATGACATAGGTTCACCAAGTTAGCTTTACAGTCATTGTATTCATTAATATCATGAACATTACACGTGCACTATTTCTGCAAAAATAATATACATTTGTTTGTTTTTTGTCGTTTAAATTGTTATCGCTCCAATACAACATTTGACTTTTTTCTTTTTTTTAACAGAAAAAAATGTTCAGCATAAGTGACCTGTCTACTTATTAGGTCGTGTTCAATGCATGTTCTATACACAACTTATACATACTAATCGGAATGTTAAGCATTTACTTAAGATATGCTGAAATACCTTCAATCATTGATTAATATTCAGGGGACAACCAATTGCTATTGTTTATCTGCTGTGAAAATAAATGAACTGTTTTGATTTTGTTTGTTCCTTGGTCGTGTTGTTTTCTCTTTGACTCACTCCCAATTTCCATTCTCAATTTTATTTCCTGACAATCTATACTTATTGATCAAATGAACGATGAGTTTAAATGTGTTTTAAGTGTCTAGCAACGCGTTTTAAATTAAATGCAGGACATTCAAGAATTTCCCCTTTTGAGGAAAATAAGAGCATCTACAAGTTTTAGCTTTCTAAAAAACTATGGACTGCTTCACTCTACTCTAATTTAAGGTTATATGTGTGCATGTGTTTGTTAAATTAGTATTGGAAATGTGGTATTTTTAGATATTGATTGATATGAAATGGATGTACTTTAAGAGTGTGCGTTATATACCCATACTTTTAAAAAATTTAAATTTCTTATTGAAAATTAAAACAATTATAAATTTAGCCACGAATCTGAGGTGTGCCTTTCTGGGTGTGTGCCTATATTGTAAAATACAGATATTGCATTTTTGTAAAAAAATGTATATATAGTATCATTGTTTAGCAAAGCAAATCGTGCAAATTGCAAGGTAACAAAGCATTTTACCACATATTAATAATTGAATATTCTCAATATTGAATTTATCTGTGTATGCATAATAAAACGAACATGAATTAAGGTAGATCACAAGTATATATTTTTTGAGACAGAATTTTTTCATAATTTGCCAAAATGAAGATTTTATTATGCTCTTTTCAAAAATTTAATAAAAAGTATGGGTCACCGTGTTATTTTTCAAGCTATGGGTCGTTGAAAATTGCCAAAATTTGGTTAGTTTGTTCATGAAAAAACACATTAGTGTGCATAAAAAAAAATTCTATGAGATAGAATTTTGAAATAAATTGTGAGAAGAAAGGTTTCATAATATGTTTTAAGAAAATAAAAAGAAAACATGGTGTCACCGAACTTGTTTTCTTGCTACAAGTAAAAATAAAAAAATTCCTTATTAGCCGAGTATAAATTTTGTACTAAAAGAGTTATTTCCCCTTAAATGGCTCATTTCAAAAAAATAATTTTTATACCAAAAAAATTGATATTTGTTAAAATATGTTGAATAATACGATTAATTAACAATTTGTCTTCAAATAGAAAAAACAGTCTAACCATTGAATTGCAAATCTGTCTCCAAATTTGCAGATTTAGGCAAATAATTAGACCGATTTTGTACTGTGATTGTGCAATCCAAGATGGCGGTATACCATGAATCTACCTTAATGACAGTTGATCGGAACTGTAATACACATAATTAATTTTCCGGCAATTTGATGTCTTATCCTGGACGAGAAAAGTCTGTAATACTTTATCTCATTTAAGCCAATAGCTGTTGCTGCATCTCAGCCTCATTATAATGCAATCAATCAAAATCTAAACGTGATAATTTATTTATTCAAGATGGCGTGTATTTCGACTGAAACTAACAGCTCCGCATCGTGATGCGAAAATCAGCATTAAAAAAGTATCCGACAATTTAGCATCATGACGCAGATTTGTACCGAGAGTTCAACTGGTGATTTTGTTGAGCGTTATGAAATATCTGTTGTACATTGGATAGCTGTCATGTTCCAATTGTTGTAATAACAATCCCGTCCTGTTGGCCTCGAATGTGTCCTACCAAAAATATTTAGTTCCAGTTTTGTACACATATAGACTCAAAAAAATCGATTGGGTCCTAAATAACAATAACATGAATAATATGTACATAATTGTTTTCCCTTTTCTCTCGTGATTTCATTTTTCTTAATCATTGATTAAAATCTTAACCACACTACGCGCAGTTGGGTGCAAACCAAGCATATCATGTAGACGGGCGGGAAAGTAAACGTGCCGTTTACTCTCGTACACTATCTAAACCGTATTTGGCACAACTTTTTTGAATTTTGGAGTCTCAATGCTCTACAACTTTGTACTTGTATGGCTTCATTAACATTTTGATATGAGCGTCACTGATGAGTCTTATGTAGACGAATCGCGCGTCAGGCGTACTTAAGGATGTATTCTTCTGACTTTTCAGTCTTGTTCAGTCTCGTTGAAATCTCGTTCTTGAATTTTTTCCAAAACATGTGATACAAGTGGAAAATATCAATGAATTTAAAAAAAGATGTAATCAAACATAACTCTGTGAAAACAATTGTGTATTTACAATGAACGGTTTTTGAGTAATCCAGTTTTCAAATTTTACGACCAATCAAGTCTGTATTTTTAGCCAAAATTTTGAGAAAATGGGTGAAGACACAAAAAATGATTTTACAGGAATCATGTACATCCCATATCATATGGTCTTTTCAAATTTGTTAAATATGTATTTTTCAATCATTTATAACAAAAAAGTTCAAAAAATTTGCATTTGTTCTTAAAACTGAGAAAAATAAAAAAAAACTTGACAGCATGGTAAATTTTACTCAAAAAAGCGTTAAAATATGGTAGAACTTTCTTATATTTATACCTACCTATAGTTTTTTTATGTAAAATTTATTCAGATTGGTCCACTTCATCTTTGTAGAAAGTATGAAAAAAAGTTTAATTGTGGAACTGTGATTTTTTTCAGGATAAAAGCCCAAAAATAGGTAAAAATCAATGAACAATAGGAAAATCATCAAAATTGGGCATTTTCAAAGGGCCGAAGCAAAAAAGGAGTGCACCACCATATGATTTTTTCTTCTCCAATTATTTTGTTACAGTCTTATAAACCCAAAAATCAGGTTAAGAAAAAAGGTTTAGTTCTAGAAATTGTTGGCTCCTCAGAGGTGTACATCCTTAATTATAATCCTGGTACCTTTGATAACTATTCATGTAAACTCAGCGTATACTCCGAAATGTTAGAACTAAAAAGTAAACGGGCGTTTACTTTCGCGTTTACCTCTGAGTTAACGGGACACCTGCGGGTATTTTAATTTTATAACGAGTAAATTGGTGTTTACTTTCGCGTTTACTTTACTAAGTGTGGTAAACGCGCCTAAAAGAAGACTGACCTATTGTTAACTTTTAGACGAAAAGCCGCGGTAATGTACATGTGTTATGGCATGGCATTTTTGTACGATATATCATTTATTTTATTTCTTGAAACATAACCTAGTTAAATCTGTCTTAAAGAATGTTGAGCAATTACGCATGATACTGTATACAACATAATTATTTAAGTACACACAGTTTTGCGGTATTGAATATTACATAATTTTAGGAAATATTTTTGCGATAGATATTTGTACATGTAACGTTTCAAAAGAAAATATAAAAAATCCGAAATATAAATTTATTGGAACTGATTTTTTGCAATAAATAAAGTCAATAATTCGAATTAAAGTGTACTTTAATTGGTAAGGTGTTAAACATATATTTGTAATTTTTTTAATTCACACAATTAGTTTAGTAATACGCAAAAAGTATAGGGATTCACTTTCAAATGCACATAAACTTAACACTTGTTGAATCTGAAGTAAACGCACGTTTTCTTTTAAGTGCACGTTAAAACAATCTTACAAAATCTAAAGTAAACAACTGTTTACTACTGACTTAACGGACAAAGAGTAAACGCGCGTTTACACATGTAGAGATGAGAAATTTTCCATTTTGACAGCGTTAATGTAATCATAGTAAACGCGCGTTTACTAGTAAACTTTTAAATTAACTAAAAAGGGGCACACAGCTTTAACGTGTGTTCACTGTATGTAATGCGTGGTTTGTCCCAAACTATAAGACACATTTCAAATGTTTCAGAACTACTTGTAATTGTTGTTTTGTGATAATTTTGAAATGACGTGTATATCTGCTGAAACAAATGTCTTTGCACCGTGATGTGAAACCAAAATTCAAAGTTATACTCCTTGTTATGTATACACTGACGATGAATATAAATAAAACTATTATGCGTATTTGTCGATAAAACATGCACCCTACAATAAACAAAACTAAATGGCATTAATGGGTCATAACATGGTCTTAAACAACAAACACTTTGAAACATATTAATTATTGAACCTTAAATATGGTTACATGAACTCTGTATCGATGGTTATTTGCATGAAAATGAATTAAAATACCTGCAAAATGAAGCTTTCATATTTGACCTTTTCTTGCATTATAATGAATACCATTCGATAGTACTTTGTATTCTTTTTCTTCTTCAATTTTCAATTTATTGTTATTATGAGGCAATACATATATAAATATATGTATCTACAATGAACTTGCAGTGCACACATTGTTATGATACTTCCAATCATTGTAGATATCTTTGAGAGTATGTATGTGCACCGGTTAGAGGGCAGATGGGAGCAATCGAACGTAATCGTTTAACAGTCTTTTATTCTAGTTTTCTATGTTTTGTTGTCTTATTTTCACCTTTAATTTCAAATGAAAAAATCAAACGATGTGTGATGGTACATTTAACTGGTAATCTCTAAAATTATAATCACTGTGTTAACTCTGAAAGATTTAGTATTCTTTAGGTGACGTTCATTGAGATATATTTTTGACTAAATATGTGTAATTGAATGAAAGAGTTGATAAACTGACACATGGTTCTAGATTGCACGTTAAATTTCGTACATGTCTCGCATGTTCGAAACAAAAGTGAAAAATAATAATTGAAGGTTCTGCCGTTGGTAGGCCGTAGTATATTTCGAAATTTTGACTACAACTTGGTACGAAACAGTTTTTTTTTTTTTACTTTTCAGAAGGACTTTACCAAAAAAGGAGGAAAGAAGATATTGGTTAGAGACAATTATGAATATTAAATGTATTCTGCATGCAACTATTTCTACAAGTGGCCGAGCGTTTGTACGATCTGAACAGGAAAATCGGCGAAAAAGAAGATGTTTCATGCAATGGTTTCATATATGACTCATATATATATACAAAATCAGTCAACTTATTAGTTTGCATATATAGAACCTTGACGAATATATAAGCAAAGGTCCAACATTTCATATCGTCTTTAGTGTATGAAGTGCTGAAATCAATGTGCTTATTGATAAAGAAAGATGTTGTTTACTTGAAGTAATTCGTCTTTTGTTTTAATAGAACTTGAGAAAATTTCAAGATTATCGGCCGAGTAAACCGTTATTTTTACAAAAGTAAAGACACCTACCATATTATATATGTATATAATAGTATTTGAAAATAAACAACATTCCGGTAAGGTTCCTGTTTATGTATTTGTATCAACATTTTGCTTTGTGTTTAGCACCTTTTTCAAGATCACTAAAACCTAGCGTTTAGTTTGAAACACATTTAATTGTAAACCTATTTTCAATGCAAATCGTAAAGAAAATGTTTAGATACTAAAATACAACAAAAAACCAACAATATACTTATAATCATATAAACAACTGTCGTGCACAATTCTAATGAATAAAGAAATTTGGTATACGTACCAGAACAAACAGAACTAGCACAGAAACATAACACTATTTCCAATAAACGAAGCATTATGTATTTAGTCAACATGAACTGTGATTCAAATAAAGTTCATAGATCGAAATCTTCATTGTTGGTGTCTTATATAGTCTACGTGGTACTTTTATTTTGTGTAAAATGGTTAATCGACATAATGTATACTTATCTGAATAATCATAAAAAATTCCCCGCAAATATTCATTAACATGTTAGTTACGAGTAGTGCTTCACAATAGAAACTTAATGATAAATGTATGTATAACTTAACCTTAAAAGAGAAGATTACTCGTGTGTTTTACTGAACCATTAAAACATAAGGTTATAGATAAAAAGTGAATAGACGACGTACGTTATCGAACGTTTTTGTTTGTGAGACTGATATTATTATTGGCTTGAATATGGTACACATATTTCAATTTAATGCACTATCCGACTTAAGACGGCGACGCACAGGGATATACGAACATCGCATGAACCTAATTTCTTCCTCAGTCATAATAACCTTCCATCATTACCGAACTGAACAAAGAAATAACCCGACGGGTGCCGTATACGGTGCAGGAAATGCTTACCCTTCCGGAACACCTGATTTCACTCCCGTTTTTCAGTGGAGTTCGTGTTGTTTCTTATTTATTATTTGTAACTGTTGATGTAAATGTAAAATGTTTACTCCTTGGTTTTGATTGTTATTGTCTTTAAAACGTTTAAAAAAAAATTATGCATGAAATGAATTGTTTTGCTTCAAAACAAAAATGGAACATAACATTTTACTTCTTCCCAACCTGTCAATTTACTACGACCTGCAGTTGTGTCGTATATACAACAAAAGAGCAGTCTGAACGGACCACCTATGATCACCTACAACTAAAAATATGCTGAAATTAAAACACATATTTGTTTACTTTTAGGGGGAACATTTTCTTACTAAAATAAACAAACTAACTACAAGCCTTAAACCTTTGACAAATGAAAGGGTTGCAAATTAACAAACTTTACACTCCAACGATGTGTTTAAAATAAAAAAAAATCACGACATTCAAAAAATGAATTCTTGCAAGTTATCTAAAATCCTTCAACTACCACATAAAAATATAAGGTACAATGTAGTTTAGTTTGTTGTCATACAATTGTTGTTAAGACTGCAAAAGTAGATATATACACATCGTAATCATTTTTCGATGACTAAATTTATAAGGAAATGACGATTTTACTATTTTTTATATTCTTTTATTTTGTCCGATGTGCTTTGTCTTTCCGGTGTCTATATGCCATATTTTTTCTTGCATGTTTTTTTTTAGAGATTAAGATTATATCACAATGAGGACTGCTGTACCAAATGTTTGGAATTTTATACCTAATGATCGGTTTCTTTTGCTCGCACATTAGTGTAAATGTAATGGATAACTATGCGACAGTCATGCAAGTGAAAGATTTAGCTAGCTATAAAATCAGGTTAAATCCCTCATTCATTACGAAATGGAATGCCTGTATTAAGTCATAAATATGGTAGTTGTTTTCAATTCGTTTGAGAGGTTATATATTTTAGATAAAGGCAACAGTAGTATACCGCTGTTCAAAACTCGTAAATCTATGGACAAAAAACAAAATTGGGATAACAAACTAAAACTGAGGGAAACGCATTAAATTTAAGAGGAGAACAACGACACAACATTAAAATGTAACATACACAGAAACGGACTAAGCATTAGACAAAATCCGATGAGAATAACAAATATAACATCAAAACCAAATACATGAATTTGGGATAGAAAAGTACCGTGACACGTCTTATAGTAATGTGAATTCACACTCAAATATAAGAGAAAACAAACGACACAACGGACACACAACGTTAAAATGTTACACACACAGAAACGAACTATAATAAAACAATGGCCATTTTCCAGACTTGGTACAGGGCATTTTTAAAGATAAAAATGGTGGGTTGAACCTGGTTTTGTGGCATGCCAAACCTCGCACTTTAACGGCAATGTTAAATATAACATTGAAATGACAACATAATATTTTCAATTTTTTTCTCGAAGGTTGGTAAATTTTTTATATTGTATGAATAAATTCGAATTCAGACTAAAATGAATATAGAATATTGATTTTTCAAAGGAAATGCTGATTGTTTTTTTAAAAACACATCCTCCAACATAACCAAAAGGTTGTCAGTTTACAAATCACATGAATCAAGCATCTTGGTAATGTCAGATTCAGAGAATATTTTATTTTAATCAGAGTAATATCTTACAAAGTACGTTCGTCCTCCCCCAAGACAAAAATACTTTTATCTACATTTGTCACTCTTTTTTTGTGAATCACGGACCAACTCAATTAGTATCTCTTTTAGAAAGGAATTATTTAGTAAATTGTTCTGCATGTAGCTTCACAATAACGTTGAAACCTGGCTTTCATTGCTGATAAAACTATTAATAAATAAGAAAAAAAGTTGCATGAAAGACCCAGCAAAAATACAGTTGTTTGTAAGGACACTTATTTATTATGTAGTTTTATGTGTCTAATAAGGTGACGGAATATCTAGTTCTTCATCTGTGTTTAAAATTCAAAGGAATCATAACACATTAAAGCAGAAGCACAATGATCCAAGTCAACTTATCAAAGATAAAACTAATTAAAATATTCAATGAATATTGAAACTTGAAATCGAAAAATACCTGACAATACAAGTGCAAAAAAAGACACGAAACAGTACATAAGACATAACACATAAACTAAAGACTGAGCAACACAAACCCAACATATTTGGGGTTATGATCCCAAGATCGTTACTCTACATGTGGCAATAGACTTTTTAAATGTTATCATATTGTAGGAGCAATCAGTAAGCAATGCCTAAGAATAGACTTTAATTAAATTTAAGCAAAGCCCCAAAAAATTCAATTCATTATGAAACAGGCAAAACATTATGTTCAGTCGATTTCTAATCTGAAACAGAAAATGTTTAAGGAATTGTTTTCGGAAAAAAAAATGTTAAATATATACTTACTTCTTCTTGTAAAAAATACCTTTTTATGGGTATATTTCAATTGACAAATGCATGGAAGTTTTTGTAAAAAAAACATATGTTTGCATCCATTTATTAAAAAAATTTAAAGAAGCGACTATAATTTTCTTGATTTATGTTCATATAATGCATATTTTAATCAAATCTAAACAAGCAAGTAGACTCGCTTTCTAAAATAAAGTGTCATATACTCGTACGCTAAATAATAGATTTCGATTAATTTTCATTTGATATATCTGTTTAATAGTATTATTCTATCAAACGTTAAAAAAAATTAGAATCTAAATCAAGGGTATTAACAGTGTTCAAATCTCTCATCTATTAGAATGATATTTTCCAGAATTAAATTGAATCTTGTTCATTATTTCCTATTTTCAGATTGTGAATACTTGGTATAATCCTATTCTGTGAGATTTTTGTAAACAATAAAACACCTCAAATAGGTGCTATGTAAGGGAATATCCGCTATAATTATACAGTTTCTTATTTTCAAATAATTGTTATATGCAATTTCTGAATTTGTAATATGCAATTTCTGAATTTGTTACATTTTTTTTTTTTCAATCCGTTAAGTTAATAGAACTAAATGAGTTTTGTTTGGTTTTAGAAACAGATTTTACTCATTGCATATGCAGGTTTTTATATAATGGACAAAGGCAACAGTAGTAAACCACTGTTCGAAAGTCAAAAATTGACTGAGAGAAAACAAGTCTAGACCACAAACCAAAACCGAGGAAAATACATTAACTTTAAGAGAAAAACAAAAACAAACGACAATGAAACATACATAGAAGCGACTTTTTTTTAACAACTGCCATATTCCTAACTTGATACAGGACAAGTTCAGGAATAAATGGTGAGTTGAACCTGGTATTGTGGTCAGCAAAACCTCGCACTTAATAACAATGTTATAAATACCGTTAAATTGACAACATCACATGACAAGAATTCAGTACAAATAATTGCAACACGTAAAACAGAGAAATATAAAAAAATAAATAAAATTTAATACTACATTTTAAATGGTATTCACAAAATAACACCGAATACTTGAAATGAATTAACGACAGTATAAAAAAAACAGAAAAAAAGAATTATGAACTGTGAGTCCCACGAATAAAAAGTGACATCACATTTTTTCTAGCAATTTGATAAAATCGGGGTTAAGTTTGTAATGCTGTTATTTGATGTATATTATAAAAATTACAATAATATTATTATAGATTTCTGTTAGTAACTGTGTTTAGAATATGTCACAATCTTCTAAAAATTCAACGGTAACTCTGATGAAGCTTCTCTTAATTTTTTTGTTGAGGATTACCCATAGGTGACATACATGCATAATAGATTATTCTAACTTTATATTAAGCTGAATATAGTGACCCAATTTTATTAACGGATGAAGTCGGAGTGCCTGAAGTGAGCGATTCGTTCGACAGAATCATTCACAATCCTAGTCAATAGAGATCACTGTCGAACACACCATTTAGGGGTGGGGTTCAAATTCAAAACCTCAATGGTTAAAAAGCTAGAAATACAGTCTAGAAATACCTGTTTTTGAACTTCTCCAACCGCTAATTGAAAAGAACATTATAAACAAATTTTGTCAACTTTCCTAATCGAAGCGTGCTGTACTACAAGAACCAGGAAACAATATTCCTGTTGCAAATGGAGATTTTTCATTGGTTATATGATATGAATAAAAATAACTAGCCTATTTATAATATATTCATATTAAAGTCTTCCGTATAGTTTTTCATCAATTACTTTTAGTGAAAGGTAGTTTATAAATTGATTTAAACAATAAAAGAGCAATAACAATTAATCGACTAGAATTCGGAAAATTGAAAAGTTATGTAACATAATTCATGATCCAACCAAAGAATAGAAGCAGACCAAAGAATTTATAACAAATAACAAAGTATCGATTATAGATTGACATTTATAAATAGCATCGATGTTAGAAATGGAGAGGAATAAATGAGCCTCTTTTTTTTTAAAACAATACTAACCAGAATATTACGCTGAATTAATTGTATTCATTGTTCTGAATAATCCGAAAGATGTAGGTTCAAATAAGTTTGCTTGGACAGGATTCCGCAGAAATTTCTACGTTATTTACATATTGAAAGATCAAACAAAAATATAAATATATTGGTCGAACAGTGACTATCTGTTTATTGGTTAAATCTCTGTCTGTTTCTGTAATTAATTCTAACATAACTTATGATCTTATAACCCTGCATACCACAATTCTCCATGTCAAGTTTTAACGTTTGAATAGACACTAAAAGAATAAATTGCTTTTTTTTGTGAAAATCGAAAAAAAAAAGGAATGTGTTTTTTTAATTTGATAGATGCTTGTTGTGTTTTTAGTACATGTTTGATAGTCTTTAGATTGTAACACAGTAATGACTGCTGTAACCATATTTTGACTATTTTACCGATTTCGTCTGTTTTGTTCACGTAGCGTTGAAAAAATAACGGAGTTTGATGCGACTGTAATAAAAAGGAGATATTTAGCGCTATTAAACCACGTTCAATCCACCATTTTCTACATTTGAAAATGCCTGTACCAAGACAGGAATATGACAGTTGTCGTCCATTCGTTTGATGTGTTTTATCCTTTGATTTTGCCATTTAGTTAAGGATTTTCCGTTTAGAATTACCTCGAAGTTCAGCATTTTTATGATTTTACTTTTTGTTTGTCATCCTGTTTATACTTTGTCACGAATTTTGTCGGACAGAAACACGTTACAATACATAGACATGTTAATTGCCATGGTAATATGACTTTATCATTAATTGTTTTCAAAATATTCGAAAGAAAATATGATTATAATGGTTATTATACAATCTTTATCAAACGATTGTTAAAGGAAGATGTTGAACATAGCGAAGAATTGTTTCAAAACACAAATCAATAATAGAATTGGAGAAAAACATTCAACATACCTACCAGACCAAAATACCGACGTAGAACAGAAACATAAAACCTCCAATAGAAAGTATATAACGTATTTAACACCATACAGTGCGGTCTAAAACGAAACTTTACATTAACCGGTTTTTTTTTATCAGGGGAGCAGGATCTGCTTGACATTCGAAACGCATAAATTCAACCCGGTTGTTGATGGGGTTTGTGTCGCTGAGACTTTGGTTTTGTATGTTTTGTTATGTGTACTGCCTTTTGTTTGCTTGACTTTTTCTTTTTAGGCCAAATCGTTGTCAGTTTTTTTTTCGACTTTTGAATTTGAATGTCCCTTTGGTATCTTTCGCTTCTCTTATATATTCTTTTTGTTTTGTTTTGTGAGTTGAATGATATAATGCAATTTAATTTAATTCATTGTTTTATTTCAGTCTTATCTCAAAAGAAGTATACTATCAATATTTACACATTGCAAAACAATACTAACAAAGTCAGAGCCATTATATACAACATTTTAAAAGAGACTATTAAAATGCATAGATATAATACATTCAACTATATGACATGAATTACGTTTTCTATGGCTACGTTATTATTCATTTGAAAAACTATGAACTAGTAATGCTTCACAATATCGACATTTTACTGTGCGTGTTGATGTGTGTTTATTTTTTCTACATTGGCCAGAGGTATAAGGGGAGGGTTGACTTCTCAAAAAACATGTTTAATGCCGCCGCATTTTCACGTCTGTCCCAAATCAGGAGTCTCTTGTCTTTTTTATTCTTGTATGATTTTTAATTTTAGGTTCTTGTATATAATTCGAAGTTTTGTATGACGTCCATTATCAATGAACTACTATACATATTTATTAGGGACCAGCTGAAGGACTCCGACGGGTGCGGGAGTTTTTGGCTGCAATGAAGACTCATTGTTGGCCTTCGGCTGTTGTCTGCTCTATGGTTAAGTTGTTGTCTCTTTGAAACATATCCCATTTTCATTCTCAATTTTGTCTGCTCTATGGTTGGGTTGTTGTCTTTGACACATATCCAATTTTCATTCTGTATTTTATATGTCTATTTAAGAATAATAAGATAGAAGATTAACCTGTTTTATTATAATGAAAGTGGACAGGTTAGTAATACAATGTTGATAGTATAGATTTATTAATGTATTATTTAGATGATACTGGCCTGTTCATTGCACAAACATCTCAATGCAGTAAAATGTCACCGTAAAAAAAACCTCAACTGACCTATATTCTATCTCTGCACCTTTTTCTATATCTAAGACTTAATTATTATTAGTTGTTGTTAATTATTGTCTCCAGCATCAAATATTACAAAAATAACTATAATATGATTTTAATATGGATAATCATGTAGATGTAAAAAGTAAAATCACAAAAATACTGAACTTAGAGGAAAATCAATTCGGAAAGTCCATAATCACATGGCAAAATCAAATAACAAAACGCATTAAAAACTAATAGACAAGAACTGTAAAGTATGTTTAAATCGGTGTCATGTTTTTTTTTTAATTGTATTTCAACTAAGTGTGTTTTCTCGTTATTACATTGACCCTGCTATCGATTAAAAAAGTAATAATTGACTGATTTATTGTTACATGTACTGAATAAAACACAATTTAGGATTCACCGTACAGATCATATGAGATTATTCAAAAATCATACTTATATAACGAGACACTGAGGGACTTTCTTTATGTTATCATTTTATTAGGAATTTGAATTTACAATTAAAGTAGCAAGACCGGATTTAACAGTAACTATTTCCAGCTGCCGTGCCAATAAACATGGTACAGAATGTCAAAAAGTCCATAATCTTTTTATGAACTTTATTTTAAAAAACATGGATGTGGAGAGTTCAATCATTGTATAAAAACATTACGCACAGACCGTTATTTAAAAAAAAAGCATATTACACGTTCATATGTCAAAACTGTTTACTTACAGAGAAGCTTTATATTAACAAATATTTATAAAAGGTCGCCATTTTCAAAAGAAGTATAACTTCCAATAATGCACACAGTTACTGAAAACAATCAAGCTGGAGGTATTGTAATGTAAACTAGACACTGTAGATGGCAACAATTACTAAACATTAAATTATGCATTAAAGTCCAACATTGCAAAATATCGTCAAAGTTCAAAATCTCTTTAAAAACGAGTCCAAGCTAAATGTCGATAATACGTGGTGGTCAATTTTGAGACGAGACAATGTCAAACCCAGAAGTCTTGTTTTCTGGTAAAAAACGTTAAAAAGCAGGTATTGGTGAAAGTATGTCTTTACAAGTTAAAATTAGACAAAAAAGAACAAACCATTGAAACAAAATAGCAGTACAGTAGATCAACTCCAAATAACCACAGTAATCCTACGAAGTAAATATGAAACCATTTTGAACAAATATTCTTATCAAATTAGTTTTCCCAATACGTGCAACGGGTGAAGCAAGTTGTATTCACTCAGTCGCAATACGATTATCGGTGAGGAAAATATCAGAATACCGGTTACTACAAATTATACAAGCTGTTGTCCCATTAAATAAAATTTGTAGAAAATTTTAATTTAAATCAACGTTTCTTGCTTTAACAGTTGCAAACAACACTACACGTAACAGCAATCCTCTGAAGTAAAAAATTCCGGGGGTTTGGGTACCTTATGAGAAAAAACTTTAAGTTTTATAAAATATGACGCCTAATTATAAAATTTGGACAATTTTTCATATTAAGAAATATTAGACACATAAGTTCCAGGAAATAACAAAACAGGAATTGACAGGAATCACTTTAACAGAAGAATTATACAGCATTTGGGGTTTAAATCTGCAATATCAAAGACATTTCATCTGCATATAACAAGGACAAACAAGTTCATCACATTGGTTTTAAAGCATAAGTGTTCAGTATTTACAAAGTGACCTCAAATTTGCACATTTGTAGTCAGTTTTTTTCCTTTCCAAAACTATGACTTATATTAAAAAAATTAAATAGTTAATCAAATAAAAAGTTATTAACACGCTACAATTTTCATCATAAGAGAACGCATTCATCACTTGGTAGTATCGACGCGGAACCTGGTGCATATCCGATTAATTACTGTTAAGTAGGTTCTAGATCAATATTTACGCACTTGCTTAGAACATCAAAGAATATCCTTATGCAGATTTAATACATAAATTTTTTGAAAGGTGATATAATGTATTCATTATTTAAATCTAAACAAACAGGAAGAATAGTATAGCATGTACTTTCATTATTTAAAAGTTCATTGACAGACAAAACCTCTCTTTCCAGATTATAATTCGTTCAGTTGTATGTTGAGGTTTAGCTAGCTATAAAACCAGGTTCAATCCACCATTTTCTACATTAGAAAATGCCTGTACCAAGTCAGGAATATGACAGTTGTTATCCATTCGTTTGATGTGCTTGGACTTTTGATTTTGCCTTTTGATTTTTGATTTTCCTTTTTGAATTTTCCTCGGAGTTCAGTATTTTTGTGTTTTTACTTTTCCCTTGAACTACAGAAAAAAATGCATTTTTTTATGGCATTGAAAAATAACCTATATTTTTCACTTGATTTCAGTAGAGTCTGTCTATTTTATTTCTGTTTGAAAATATGAAGGAGGCATAATGCTGAAAGTCCAGCAAAACGAAAATGCTAAAGATTATCACTAAAACAATAACACCAATAGTTCCGATACATTTTGAGGAAGGTCTATTATCATTTATTGATATTAGTGAGCGTTTGTATTTGTTCGTTTTCTTTATATCCACAGTTAGTTCTGATCTCAATTGTACAATCTTTCTGATTAGTTCAGGGTCCGTTAAAGAGATGTAGCTTACATCATCACATACACAAGTACACTGAATATCTGTTGATGAAAGAGTTGTAGTTGTACTGCTTGTATTTGGTAAAGTTGTTGTAGTGGTTTTTGTTGTTGTTGTTGGATAGGAACTTCCAGGGATACATGCTACAAACGATTAATATTGTATAGTCAATACTGTATTTATTTGACAAAAGAATTGCCTATGGTATTGTTCTAGTGATACATTGTTACTACATGTACATTATGTGTTTACAATTTCAATAAAGTCGTTGTTTATATACATGTATGTTAATACTAATATTGCCCTTGCTGCATCTTTTTAATATTGACATTCACAAGAGTCTTCTGTCCATCAAGGCATCAACTAAGAACAACATGGAGGGCATTCAATAAAAAAAATCTATTTCATTCTTCGAAAATTTACATTTAAACATAAATGCACCCATCATCTAAACAGTAAGTTTATCTACCTTTATGTTGACCAACAAAAACCATTAAACGACTGTCGGAGGGTTAAAATAGGTTCAACCCACTATTTGCCTCAAATAATGCCTGTTCCAAATTTTTTTAAATTTTTTTTTCGGTGGTTGATCTGATTTTATCAGTTTTTATGGACTTTCTTTTCCTGTATTAACATTTAGTTTGGTATTATGATGACATAGAGGTCCGTGCAACAATCTTTTTAAGGTGAAATTGGTTTTGAACTAGCTTTCCATACCTGCAGGTTAATTTAAAATTGGTACCTTTTTTTTCTTGTATTGTCTTTTATGTATTGGGTCATACATTTTTGTAGTTTACAAGTACTGAATCATAATTATATTTACCCGAGGTGGAGTTTGCGGATGGTTCAAATATCCAATACGCTGGACTATTGGATGTTATTTGAATGTCAACTATAGATGCATCGAACCAGTGGTCAATCCAGCTGATGAACACAGTTCCTCCAATACTGCTACCAGTACCTGCCTTGATGGTTTTGTTAGACCAGGAAACCCATAAAGGTATGTAACAGTTGCAATCTAATCCTGACCAGGAAATATTGGCATTTGGGTAAGACGAGGTCATTGATCGTATTTGGGAATATTTATTTTGATTTATTCCAAACAGAACATTGTACCTAGATGTTTCATTACTCATTTCATTAAGTAAGCCGATGTTTACTTCACTACAGGCTTTGATCTTAAAATCAATTGACCCTTGATTTCTTATACTCAATCCATAATTGCTTGCTAGCTCGCTTGATCCATTATTCGTACTGATATGAATCTCTACAAAAAAAGAATATTTGAGTTATTGATAGGCTTACAATTTTCATCTTTTGATATCTACTGAATAATATTTGATTAAACCCATGTGGCAAACAGTTAATTCATCTTCAGGCAGAGAAAAGTCAAACCATTAATATTAATGATTTTATTTATAAACTTGATCGATAGAGATGAACGGTATGATGAAGCCTGTGGCTGGATAACGGTGTCATATCATAGCAGACATTTTACATTACAAGAGGCCGCTCAGAGACACACAACCGGTATGTTGAAACATTTTAGCCAAGGCTGTGTCAGTTTATTTTCGATTTATGAGTTTAACTGCCCTCTAGTATCTTTCGTTCCTCTTTTTTTTAAGAAAAGGGACGACCTATACCAAAGGGACATTCAAAATCATAGATCGAAAATAAACTGACATCGCTTAAAAAAAAGAGACAAACAGACAAAAAATATTACATAAAACATTCAAAACTAAAAACTAAGCAAAACGACCCCCACCAAAAACTGGGGGTTATCTCAGGTGATCTTAAATGTTGCTCCATATGTGGCACCTGTAGTGTTGCTCAGACTACTCCTGTCTTGTTCATGTTATTATAAACCCGGTAAATAGTCTAATTCGGTAGTCAGATTAGTGAAAAAGGAACGGGATTTTAGTTACGATATAAGGAACATAACCGATATCATCTGTGAAACGGATATGACATTTGGAATTATTTAGCTGAATTATTTAGTGAGAGAACATCATCTTTATAGCGGAAAGTAAAATTAAAGGGAATCGCTAACTTTTTTTTTCAAAGTGATCTGTAACGAGAAAAAAGTCGTTAAAACCTCAATTTATCCTTATATGATCGAAGATTTTAATATCAGATTGAACCTTATAGTAATTCATGAATTCAGGGAACTAGAACGTAGACGGAAGATGTCATTTATGACTAATATGATCGTTTAGTTTAGTAAAAGAGGACTAAAAGCTTGCACTCTATAATAATTATTAAACTCCAGGAACGGGAACGTTGACAGATGATTATTGCAACTTAAATTAAACAAATTGTACTTGAAAATGTATCAAAGTATCATTTCAATTAAAAAAGAAATAATGATATTTTTTTCAAATACATGTTTCAAATACATGTATCATAAACGTGCAAAACATACTGATATCAAAGGAATACATGACATTTTACAAAATTGATCATGAGTATTTTTCTGATAAAAAATATTAAAGAATACGTACCACACAAGACAGAAGAGGCACATAAATTCAACAATATGTTCACAAGTAAATGCATTCTGTTTTCATCATCATAAGTTGCTGTATGAAATGATTTTTCTTTTATCCCACAATTCCGTTATCAGGTACGTCTTCTCAATAGGAGTTCATTGTGGAGTTTAATGGATTGATATCTTGCATATTTAAAAAAAAAATCAAACGATATTTCTACATAATTATTCATGTAGCAAGTTATTACGGGGTGTGATTCACAATAACATGTTAATGATAAAGATAGATTTAGATTTAACAGCAACACTTTAGAAGAAATAAGTTTTAATAGAGTGTTATTAATGACATGTTTGTACTGAAACATAATTTTAGAAAGCTCTTTCAAGATGTGGACTAATGACCTATTTTATCAGTAAGTGACACCACTTCATTTTGAACTGTACTTGTTTAAACTAATAATGCAACTACTTAGGACATTGTGTGAAGATTATCGTTTAAGTAGAGATGATTATCGCGCTTGATTCGTTGCATCGCGTAATGTTATGACGTTTGCAATTACGCATGTGTTTACATGCAATATTTGTTATTAACTATTGCTATTTATCTACAGAATACTTGACATTATGTATATCTGTTATCACTAAATAAGGTTACAGTACATATTATAAACGGCCAAAACGGTGAATAGAAATATTGTCATTCATATTATGTTAACTGGCAGTAAAATCTTTGCCAAGCTTGGCATCGGTCTGCCACGTCAAGTTAGAAATAGAACGTGAAACATTATGCCTGTTGTTGACTTGTAGAGATTCCCACTATCTCAGTACATTAAGATTCCTTGCTTTACCCTTTAATTGGTCCATTGGTAGCATATGTATCTCTATTAAATGAACCCTCAATTTCCAGTGGCAGTCAAAATTTGTCCGACTTTCATCTTAGACGGTCTCTCTTACATGACCCACCTATTGTATGTATTTTAAATAAGGTCTCGTCTTGAACATGCATAAAACAGTTGACACTGGCATGGACTATAAGCAAAATAAATTAACTTTGAACACTTCAGTCATTGCTCGAGAAAGACTGAAATTAAGAATATTCATGTATTTAATTTGAGGGAACGACCCAATTCTTTTCCGGACATGTTGGGGAAATTAAAACGAACTTCTATAATTATGAATTAATTTTTTATCATAGGACAAAAAACAATCAATAATGATCTCATTCTTGTGGTAAATCAAATATTTTAATGACAAATACTTAAGTGCAAAAGTAACATAACTTAAATACCGAGCTCCGATGAAATTTTCAAAACTATAAATCGATTATCAAATGGTAAAAACAAAAGATCAACACAATCAAACGATTAGCGAACTACTGTCATATTCCTGACTTGGTACAGGCATTTTCTTAATCTAAACAGTCATATAGTCTTGCAAAAAACAATATTATATTATATATATATATTATACGGCAAACTAGAATTACATTTTTGCATATTGTGTAATTGTTATTTATTCGATTAAATATTGAGTAAATCGGCATTTAAAAAAAGCCATTTATATGGCTGAGTACTAATATTATAACACTATGAAGTTTTACACTAGTGAAATATGTTTTGTAAACTGCATTGTCAAGTGATGTAAGCAGCCATGCTCCTACTTTTAGTCAGTACTTGTATGTATTATATACGGCAATCCTCAACTTCTATGTGTACCATTAACAACATAAAGGGTATATTTTTTTCTGCACCAGTGCAATTCGCATTTCGACAATGAATGTTACGTCTGTGATGTTCGAGGACAAAATATTTAAAAATCCAAAGTATATTAAAAGAAAAAAGAGCTATGAACCCAAAAGGTCACAAAAGTATAACCAAGGTTTGGCAAGGAATCAGAGCTTTGCACGAGGGAGATACATCCCTTAATCTTCAAATAATTTCAAAAATTTTGTAACAGCAACTTTTAATGAAATACATTGTATGTGTGAATATTAATATGGTGTCTCATTGGCACTCATACCACATTTTCCTATCTCTGTATTTCTGTATACATCATTGTTTTTAATATTGGTCAGTGAATGAATGAATGGATGATTTGATTCTCATAACCTAGTATATAGCTAAAGAGAAAATAACTTTTCATATATAAGACATAGTTTGTTTCGCATGTGTGACAAAAAAAAACCAATATAATAGTATTACAGTAGCTTCACGATCAATGCGTTTTGATAGAATGGGACCGTCACTTTTGAAATATCACATTAATATTTGTTTTGTATAGTGGACAAAAGTGGACAAATAAAGTGCGGGAGGATGAGTGTGAAGTTATGACATTTTCTATGAAAATGATGTACCATAAATGAAATGTTAAATAAGTTTCACTGGAGATATGTATATTTTCACACGGTACACGTGTACGTAGAGTTTACAGGTTAACAAATATTCAGTTATATTGATATTCATTCGACGATATTAAGATTCGTGTATTTATGTAAAAATATGAAAGAATTATTCAAAGTATAGTAGAAATATGACACGCGTAGAACAGCCCCTCAAAATGAATAAACATTAATATCCCCGTGGTCTTATTTTTTTCTTGAAAACAATTTGTGCTAGAGTAATATCATACATGTTGTTTTTTTTCTGTAGATGTTAATTTTTTTTTATTAAATATAATGAACAGTTGGAATTTTGCATCATTCATTTGTATTGAGTTGACACCCGGCACA
This sequence comes from Mytilus galloprovincialis, assembly GCA_037788925.1. Classification (NCBI taxonomy): domain Eukaryota; kingdom Metazoa; phylum Mollusca; class Bivalvia; order Mytilida; family Mytilidae; genus Mytilus; species Mytilus galloprovincialis. The sequence continues at coordinate 16,862,254 of CM075339.1, forward strand.
TTCACCTTGTATATAAGTAGGAACTATTCACTTATGTTTTAATTGAGAATATTACAAGCACATTTTCAAGTTAAGAAACAAGTAATTGTGACATGAACGTCGGTCAATTTTATCTTAATGTTGCTTTCATTTAACGGCGAGAATTAAATTTATAACACTTGCAAAAAGTATAATTATCAAATGTCCAAAATATATTTACAGCTATCCTGAGCAGAAAGGAAACATTCGCTTTGCATCTACTTAAACATGTAAAGTGTTACAAAAAACGAATTGATAATTGAATGATGAAATATTAAAGATTTAAAGATGATTTCTAAAATATATTGAACACAAATAAGTTAATACGATCCAATCGACCGACTATAGAATTTAGCGAGACGAAAGGACCAATATTTTTCATTAACCACGATATTCCAGTATATAATATCGCGAGAAAATCGATAACAAATTGCTCATTCTGATCTTTAATCCAATGTATTGTTTATATTCATGTAATAAATTCAACTTTTTTTTTATAAATCGGTATACATTGTTATAAATTGACAAAAATATAAAAGATATAAGCATGACATGTTTGGGAATAATAAAACTTCCTTGTTGAAGCCGGAAAATGATGCGCCTATAAGATAGTTTACCTTCCATCAGTTTTTGAATCAATGTTCAAGCACTTGATTGCTGAACTAAAATATATTAAAGAACAATCTTATTTAGAGATTAGAAATTTCTTTGCGTTGAAACCAGATTTCAATGCATAAATTAATAAAATCTAAATGAATTAATTATTAGAGTAAGCTTTGTACTTTAAATGAGTTTCTCGCCAAATTTTCTGAACTAGATGTGCTTTTAGTCAAATTATTCATCGATAGGGAGCGCCAAAGTTTTTAAAACCAGAAAGTTAACAAACTTTGAATAGCATATCATACTTAAAAGAAACCAAAGTATACCTAAATCATCACATAGTACAAGAGCAATGAGCCAGAGAAATAAATTTCATCATAATGCGTCTGTTCATGCTTGCACAGAAGAGATGTCTTCTGAAGAAGTGATATCCTCGAAGAAAACCATTAAATCAGCAGATGTATTGTTATTTATAGAATGGCTATATGTACTAATATTAGTAAAATGAAATAAGTATGCAAATAGAGAGCCAAGCAAAACAGTGAATTAGTAGAAATGGCTTCAGTAATAAGAAGTCACAAAAGAGGGGCGATCGATACAAGACAGACGGTCAAATTCATAAATCGAAATTAAACTGACAAGGTCATGGCTAAAAAGAAAAACACAAACAGACAAATAATAATACACAAGACCCAACATAGAAAACTACAGCAACACGAACCCACCTAAAACTGGGGATGATCTCAGGAGCTCCTAGCCTAGGCTTCGTGTTGACGACCGTTCCTTGACCTATAACGGTTTACTTTTATAATTGTGACTTGGATGGAGAGCTGTCTCATTGGCACTCATACCACATCTTCCTATATATAATAACGTTATAGTTTGTTTTAATTGGCTTACCTGTGTGCACATTTCAATTTTCCAAAACGTACACTAGTCAGCAGTCTGTTATTAGGTTGTTGTCGTTGTTGTTGTGGTTCATAGGTGTTTCTTTTTTTTTTAATAAGGGTAGTTTGTTGATTTTCCTGTTAACTAAAATGTTTATCACTAGTCATTTAGGACCCTTTTTTTTGCTGATCGGTGCGACCGACATCTCTGTGATGAAAGATGTACTTTGACCTATAACTGTTAACTTTTTATACATTTTTGCTTGAATAGAGAGAATAGCTCATTAATTAATTAATATCTTAGTTCAAACCAAGGATATTTTGCCTATCAAAATTATAATACAAAGTCAATTTTCATTCAAAGACTAAAAAATAAAATTAAGTTCAACCAATCAAATAATGACAAACCTACCACAACGTAGCTAAATTAATTACAGTCTTATTGACTATGTAAACATAAAACTGGCTTTTCTAAATATTTGCTGTTAACTTATTGTACAACATGTACAATAATAAATCAGTAAACCAAATTTAGAATCAGTACCCGTGAACTTGAAATGGAAACGGGAAAACACAACAGAAAATTCCAAGACAAATATTTTGTAAATTATGAAATAAAGACATTATTAAGGATGAAGGTTTTATTTTAGATATACCCTCTAAATTGACTAATTAAAAATTTCCAAATGACCAATCAAAATTTGTATGGTTGATGTACAATAGTTTAGTTTAAACATATTTATTTATAGTGGATTGGGAAACAAGTTTTGCAACTTATATTAATCCCTTTCCACTTTGCGGGTGCGAGTGCTGCCTTGTAGCGGCATTGTATGGTGTACAATGAAGACCCAAGGGTTGATAATGTATACATGGTAATAGATTGTTTTATAAATTTGAGAGAAGAGTTAACGAGATAATAAAACTTGAGAAACCCAATGCCTTTCTTTCAATAATACAACGATACTTATTGCGTTCACTAATTTATTCTACTGTGAAAGTTCTTTAATTCGTGGGAACAATTTTCATGGTTTGATTACATTTACATGTTCGTGGGTTTTTGAATTCGTGGACTTGATTTTTCTAAAAATAATTATAAAATTAAAGTCATTAGAAACGAAGGTTACAAATTGTTTGGATTGAAAGCAATTGAAAAGTTAACATTGCATGTGAAAATCGTAGTGAGCACACTTGTTAACCCGAAATAGAGTGATCAACATATTAAAGACCGTCAAAGGTGTTAATAAGGCCAAACACATGTCACCTAAAGAAAAACAGTTACATATATCTCCCAATTGATACGATATTCCCGTGCTTGCATTTCCTATCATGATTTTCTTGATAGAGGGTTACTGCTCACAAGGAAGCTATTAAACCAAAAGTTCCAAATGGTGAAGTTGAAATCATCCCTTCGTAAATTTGACGGACGCAATAACGAGTTGGTTGACCGTTATAGAATAACCGTTTCACAAATGATATCGGATATGTTCCTTACGTCGTAACTACAATCCCCTTCCCTTTCATGAATGTGACCTACCGAATTAGACTATTTACCAGATTTGTAATCACATAAGCAACACGACGGGTGCCACATGTGGAGCAGGATCTGCTTACCCTTCCGGAGCACCTGAGATCACCCCTAGTTTTTGGTGGGGTTCGTGTTGTTTATTCTTTAGTTTTCTATGTTGTGTCATGTGTACTATTGTTTTTCTGTTTGTCTTTTTCATTTTTAGCCATGGCGTTGTCAGTTTGTTTTAGATTTATGAGTTTGACTGTCCCTTTGGTATCTTTCGTCCCTCTTTTACATAAATAATTGCTATAAACGTATCTTGAATTGTCAATTAATTCTTATCAAAAGCATTCCCAGCATGAAATTATCATGTTTGTTGTCTCCATTTTCCTTTTAGTTTTTTTGTTATTACCTATAACAGTTTATAAGATAGTCACCACAATCGTTTATTCACTTTTATTCAAATTTGTATTGTTCTGTTCCTTGGGGCGTCATTGACACTCATATCACATATCATTATTCATATTTTCAAATGATAAACAAATAACAAACACGAAATAAAGTTAGACACAGGTATCACAGAATTTATTTTAATCGTGAAAATAAAAAACTATTAGCTAGCATCAAATACATGTTATAAACAGTTAATACAATAGTTGCAGTAAAGATCATCAATTTTTTTGTTGAACTGGTTCAGAAAAAAAGAAATTCCGGAAAAAATATGCATAAGCTCAGGTCAAATTATTAGATCGGAGAATTCCTTTTTATTTCCTTACCAATTTCATGATTTACCTTAACATTGTCAGTTTGTAAACGACATTTAAGTTTGAATGTCCCATATTTTTCTTCTCCTTTTTAATTAGTTAATTTTCGTAGCGAAAGAGTTCAATTATTTTCACTTCGTGTTGACGACTAGTCTAGAAAAGAAAATTGTTACACGTATGTATCTGGTTACAATAAAACCTGAGAATAGTTATCAAAGGTACCAGGATTATAATTTAGTACGACAGACGCGCGTTTCGTCTACATAAGACTCATCAGTGACGCTCATATCAAAATATGTATAAAGCCAAACAAGTACAAAGTGGAAGAGCATTGAGGATCCAAAATTCCAAAAAGTTGTAAGTTAAAATCGTTTTGAAAACCTTTTTAATATATAGACAATAATAGTGCATTGACTTGACATGTCAACGATAAAAGGATGAGGCTTAGAAACGGGGAAATGCGAGGCTGTTATTTATTTGATTTATATTTTGGGGAAAATACCCTTTAAAAAGGCCTCACATCATGCTCGCGGAGAAATATACAACTCAATGAAATTTACATTTACCTATTGAAACCAACACTCGATGGTGAACGAATTCGTTTGAGTATAAATATCAACCATAAGCATAAAACATAATGAATTATAGGTTGCAAACAAAAAATATTAACAAATTAAATATGTTTTTACAATAATTGCAAAAGAAACAATGTTGGGTCGTTCCACGCATCGTTGTATGCATTTGAAACAAGAACATGATGAAGAAGTCGTATGCATAATTCAATATTATTTCGGCAATTTCTATTTAAATATTCATGAGGAAAAGTGTTATCGGGTCAGTGACTGTATATGACATAGAAATATACAGTCAACGCATTTTGACTGCTCAAATAGAACGAGTGCAGTATAACATATTGTATTTCATTAATTTAGAAACTGTTATACATATATTATATATATATATACATTGTATATCACATTTAAAATTATAATAAAGCAAGATCAACAAAGGAGGTAATTTCTGGTTGGAATAAAAAGATATCATGATAAAGTTTTGTTAATAATATTATGAGCACATTGCTTTACGTACATCAGAAATACTAGAACTTTCAACCATAAAATATCTTAAAAGTTTCTTCAGATTTTTTTATCAAAATATGTAGAGTATGTAAAGCAATAAATGTTAATATTGACACCTTTGTTTTGATAAACCAAGAATTTGAAATATTTATTAAAATATTAAAACTTTCATAGCAATATTTGGTTACCTTTTTAAAAAGGTCATGTTTCCAAAGTTGCAGAAGAATTGTTTTTTTTAAATCAAAAATAAGTTTTGTCATACAAGCAGCACTTTAATAAGGTTTAATCACGTTTTACAGGTAAACAGAACATCCTATATTCTAAACTCGTGTATTACTTATCTAGTGAATTAAAAAGGCATTGTAATTTAAGTTTTACATGATGATGTAATTTCCAATGGATGTTATTTAAAAAAACAAATACTGACTAAGTGTGATCTTTTTATCAGTGAGCCCCGAGCAGAATGTATTTATTAATAGTTTACCCCTAATTAGAAGAAAAATGTAATTCATTTCTTAATCGCTTTTTAAAATGTATATTATAATAACAATAGATATATTTAATATTTGTGATTTTGTTGGCTGTTGTTACCTGTTATAAAACTATTGTATGTAACCATGAATACTATATAGTTTTTTAAAGTTTTATTTTAAGATACACATGCCAATCAATAAGCACTTTAATGATGTATTATACCCTGGAAGTATAATTGTGGTTTTCAGGTAAAAATCAACAAGAATTAGACTTTAAAATTAAATACTTTATTTATCTCGATTTCATTAATCTGAGAATCATGTTAGGATGTAACAATCTGTTTGACATGTATATATAATAAATTATATGATATCATTGTGTCACATATTGATTGCATCCCATTATACAATGATATAATAAGAAATATGCATTTAAAACAATGAACGCCCACCTATTGAGTTGGTTGATGAGACCACTATTTACAAAACATTTCACATTTATATGTCCATAACATTTCCTAAAATTTGTTTTAGTATAATTTAAAAAAAAAATCTGTTGTGGCTGTTTTCATGTCAGCTAAAAATGAAGCTATCTTAACAATTAAAATATTAAAAAGTAGAGGATATTTGGTTTTGTATGGTTCTGACTGGTCGAGTATTGATCAGACCTTCGGTGAATATAGTACAGTATGAAAAAATGGGTCAACCTGGTCAAGCATTGGTCGAGTAGATGTCGCAGAGGGGTTAAGACTGTTTCAGAGTGGTCGAATAACAGTTCAGACTATTTTCACTAGCAAAGATAAGGGTCAAGTATAAATCAGTTTAGTCGAGTATGGTTAAGACTGGGTCGAGTAAAATTCAGACCAATTCTAAATCGTCGAGTAACAAAATCAGTACAGTCGAGTACAGATATAAGCCATCTTAGAATTTTACTGGTTTGTAGTGATAATGAACAAAAGACAACAAAATATCACTTCGAGTGGCGGCACATATCCCTTGCATCTACCTATTAAGTGCAGTATCTCATTTGTAATCGCTATAAGTAAAGAAAAGAATAATATAAATGACGGAGAAGGCCAAGACTTAAAAGATCACCAAAAGCTGCCTTATCAATGTACTATATTTTTTTGCGGTGGGGGTCCAAATCATGGATCTAATAATACTTTTCTTCTATATTATTTGTAATTTTTAAGTATCTGATTTTTTTGGATTTTTTAATATAAAGGAACCAAAATGCTGCATGTCAAGCAAAATAAAAATACTAAAAACAATAACTAAGACAAAAATGGCAAAGCATCCGATACATTTAGAGGAAAACCTGTCAACAGACATTGATATTAGTGACCGTTTGTACTTGTTCGTAGTCTTTGTATCCACAACAAGGTCTGCTCTTATCCGTTCAATCTTTTTGAAGAGAGCATCTTCTTTGAATGAGCTGTTGTTTATATTACTACACAAACAATAACAGGAATCATTCGTTGATGAAAAATTTGTTTTTCTTAATTCAGTCATTGTTTCTGTAGTGCTTACGGTTTCCAAATCTGAAATGAAATCAAATATACATATATAAATACATACTGATGAAGGATATCTGTTGTCCGACATATTTAGAGATAATTACTTTTAATGGCTCTGTTCCGCAATATTTTTTTCGGACTTATTTCCGTGTTTGTTCCGATCTTTAGTTTTATCTCGAAATCTACTTCCGGGGCGTTCAGGAACGCAATCTTAGCAGTACACCTTGATGAATTTACTGATAACAATGATTTACATTGACACAATACAGTGTACCATTCAAGTAAAGATGTTTTAGTTACTTGGTCGAAGTTCTCATAATCGTAAGTAGATGATTGAGAGTTCTGTATGCGTCGTTCTTTATTTTTAGGGGTACGCTTTTTCTTTTGCACATTTTGTTTTTGCGCTGAGTTTGCCGTTTGTGTCTTTCAGTTTCATTTTCTGACCAGTAACTTGAAATTGCTAAGTTTAGCACAATGGTTTAAAAAACTTGAATTTGTCAGGGTTCTTGGTAGGAATTTACCTGAGTATGTCCCAGGTGAATGACAATGAATGTGGTAAATAGAAAAAAAGAGATAAAGACTTTAAAAGAGTAAATGTGCATGGGCTAAAATTGCACACAATACATGTACATTCACAAAATTTATCAATGATCAGGCCTTTTATTCCTATTCTTTATCTTGACAGTCCCTGTAGGATTTTCAACAATGAATGAATTATTCATACCCTACAACAAGGTCAAGAAGACGTCTAGTGCGAGATTACTCTGACACCCAATGGCTGAATTGCCTGATAAGCTAGGCCTTGGCCCCTATAGCTAGCATCCATTTCAGTGGTATTTAAAGTATTGTACTGTGAGTAAATTAAAGGTAAACAAAAATTAATTCAAGTCTAAACTAAAATTAAAATTGAGAATGGAAAGTCTAAACACAATAAAAAAAACCTAAACAGGCAGATCTTCATTAATCAGTAGGTACATGTATATGTAAGCATACTTTCATTCCACCATGCTTTTATTCCAGGTAGCTGTTTTTCCCTAGAGAATATTGGATGTAAATAGTGTGAAAGGGTCAATCTTGATATTGTTGTTTTTGTTTATATAAGACCGATTTATTGTTTACATAAACATGATAAATAAAAGGATTAAAATTAGATTTCCAAGAAACCAGTTAAAATAATCTGAGTCAATCTAATGAATAATGAGTACTAACACACTTCATCAATGTATGGATCTAAAGCACTAGGGTAATCAATCTCGGTATAAAATAACTAGCTATAGATTAGTGCAATCATTCTGGACAAAATCACTAGTGTAATCATTCCTGGTTCAAAAACAATAGTGTGACCTTTCCATGGACGAGAACTCTTCATTAGATCAACTATGCACGTTTCAAATACATAAACAAATGTCAATAAGCTCAATTTTATATATATTTCCCCTTCAAAAAAGCTTTTTTAGAACGCTATAGTGCCTGGTGGATGTTTTACACTGGACCAGGATAAAAAAAAAAACTATTGAATTTTTGATGGTGGATAAACTAGCTATTTTATTCCTCTGGATAAAGTGCACTGGCAGAATCAAACCACTGTTACATATATACACATTAATACTACACTAAAATGTAACAATGAGGTATAAGCATGATAAGAACAGTTTTCTTTAGTCTACTCAGAGTATACAGTAATATCAAAGTTAGGAACTATATCAAGTTGTAATGAAATGTATTATAAAAACTGAAATTACATAGTACATGTAGTAATTTCAATAAAAATCACCCCTCTTTACTCAATTTAAAAAAAAACAGGATACTTTTTTTTTCTGCAAGCATAAACTAATTCATAATTTTATACAAAAACTGCTGCTATGCACATAACTATGTGAATAACGGTTTGTGATTAATATCATATATATCAGTCTTAAAAGTGAAAAGTTGAATCTACATGCACATGTATATATTTTGCTTTGAGATTAGAATATTATATCATTTGTAATACCAAAAGTCAGGGATCACCACAGAATTTATTTGAAGGGTGGTGCTGATATTGAAATTAGTGCTGATATTGAAATTACAATCACGCAAGATCATTATATGTTAATTAGGAAAAAGATAATGAAATTAAAGCTGTTGTAAAAAAAATTGTAATGAAGGCATGTATTTATACTTTTGAAGTAAACATTGTTAAACATTTTACCTTTCATCACATTTTTAAAATTTCAAGGTAAGGGTTGAGCTGAAAGTTTACGCTGAAATAGATCCACCAATAAGTAGCCTCTGGTGATGCATGATTAACTACTTCTTGTATATTTATGAAATTTGTAAGGCACCAATTTTTTTCCCTGAAAAGGGCAGGATGTTTAGAAAACAAGGCAGGGCGCCATGCCATAACAAAGCCCCCTTGTAGGAAATACTACATGTATTTTATGTAAATATGTCCCTAATGCATATGTAATTTCAGTATTGAATTTGAATAAAATTAATGTGGCTAATTCATTAATGAAACACTACGTTTACAAAATTTCATCAAAACAACTGAATGTCAAACTTTTTAACCTTTTTTTTTTCTCAAAAACAAGTACAGTATCCTATATGCTTCATTTCATGGCAATTCAATATAAAACTGCATTGACTCCCCTTAAATGTGTTTTCTTAAACATGTTTTACATGATTTGAATAATTTACATGATTTTTAGCTCACCTGGACCGAAGGCCAAGTGAGCTTTTTTTATCACTTGGCGTCAGCATTTGTCGTCGTCCGTTGTCCTTAACTTTTACAAAAATCTTCTCCTCTGAAACAACTGGGCCTAATTTAACCAGACTTGGCCCCAATCATCATTGGTTTATGATTAATTATTGTATTACTGTCAGGCTATTTAGAACCTCTAGTTAATGTGTACCTGTCATGCCTGTAACAAGTATCTTGGTGTAAATTATATTTTTCCTTATGTATATTTATTCTTTCAGATTTGAAAATGTTATCAGAAGATCTACAAGAAGCAAAAACAGAGGAACCACCCGATTTACATTCAAGTCTTCCAGAGTTAAAATTATGGTAAGTGACAAAACTTCAAGAGTGGTTAGAAAAACACAAATTGAAAAAGTCAGGATTAAAGGAAGTATTGGTAAACCGGGTTTATCGAGCAATGTCTGGTTACATGGATTCAGATCCAGATAGCTCAGATGAGAGCTTAGGTGAGGATTTAATTCCTGTACATGAAATTTTAAATTGGAAGACACTAGACTTTAGTGACATTCCAAATAGTTTGGCCTCAATGTAGACGGTTATTTTCTCTACCAAAAGAACCCTACAACAGGAGCAAGATTGTACTTTGACCGACAAATGAAAAAGGCAAAACGACTATGTAATGAAGGGTTTATCAGAGATATACTATATAGTGATTTATCAGACTTTTGCTATATCAAGTCCAAGTGTTCCCCCTCTATGAAACAGTCTTTTAGTATTGGGACATCTGGTACGACTGCCAAATTTTATAGTTTAAATGTATGCCTAGGTAGAAAATTTGGAAATATCTTCAATGCTAGATGCAACTGTAAGGCAGGTGGCGCTGGTCTCTGTGCGCACGTAGGTGCTTTACTGTATACTTTAGTTAAAACCAAAGATTCATGCACATCAAGTTAGTGTACTTGGCACCGTCCTAGACCTCTGCAGCGAAAGCCAAGTCCTTCAAGAGTCTGCGATATAACTTTTACTAAGACAGAAAAAGAAACACAAACAAAAAAAGGTCGACCGCATCCTGGAATATAGCAAGCTGGATCTATCAAGGAGATTCAGAATGAGACTTTTCTAGATGACATTTTAAAAGGGTTGGAGAATGCATATCCACAGTGTGTTTTATATCAGACACTTAGGTTTGAAAAGGCAAATATTGATCCTTTTTGGAATTGTTCTACCCAGACTTTAAGTTTTGTGACTTTGTAGGTCTTACACGTGATACCTGTGTTAAAGACTTCACACACTTTTTTGACAACCTAAAAGTTACAGATGCAATTAGTCAAACCCTTGAAGAGGGAACAAGAGGTCAAAGTGTCAATACTAATTGGATAAAGGCTCGAAAAAACTTAATAACAGCATCTGTTATGGGAGAAGTTTATAAAAGAAAAAAAGCTTGTGCCAGACAATTTGTTGAAATTTTTTTATGGATATGTGACTGTTCCAAATAGGGTTAAAAGCATAAAGTATGGACGCACATATGAATCGGTGGCTGTTAGTCAGTACATTCAGAAACATACCAAGGAATGTGGAAATGCTGCAGTCGAGTCTCGTGGACTATAAGTTAACCCCAAATATCCCTTTTTAGGGGCTAGCATCGATTCACTGGTCACTTGCAACAAATGTGGTGTTGGCTTAGTTGAAGTCAAATGTCCGTATGGCTCAGACAATAAAAAGGAACCATGGAGGAATAACACTACAATTGAGTGTGCCAAAGATACCAACTTCTGTTGCAATGAAGTAGATGGATCGCTTGAATTAAAAGACACAAGTAATTATATGTATCAGGTTCAGGGTCAGTTAGGAGTGTATGAACTGAACTGGGTGATTTTGTGATTTGGACTAAAATAGGTATCAGTGTAGAGATAATTAACTTTGATGAATCTACATAGAATTCTATGTTGCAAAAGCTCAAAGAATTTTATATTGGTTGTGTTATACCAGAAATATTTACAAGGAGAGTAGAACGGGGGAAACCACTGTGTTAGAATTTAACTTGTTAACTACCATTTTAACTATCAAAAACCTACTATAATATACATGTATATCCAAAATAGCTGATATAAATATAAACAGCAATAAATGTGCCCTTACTTTTTTAAAAGGTGGTACTGGACACCTTGACTAAAATGTATTGGCTCATTTAATTTAAAAATATTAACTTTGACACTTTGACAAAAATATAAAAGTTTCAAAAAAGAATTGAACCACACTCTTTAGAACTTTATCATAAAAAAAAACCATTGAATATATAGCAGTTTGACAAATATTAATTTTGGTCATTCAGAAGCTTATAAATTTTATTTCCTTAACAATAGAAGGTGATTAAAATGTTCAGATGATTTTTACCGAGTTATCTCCGTGTTTTGTTATGTCGAACATGTTCACTCTTAATATGGATATTTCACGTTGACATGATAAAATTAAGATACTAACTATTACCATTTATCTTTAAAGGGACTAATTAAGTGTTTTTAATTGCATTTTTTTTAGAAGAAAATATTTTAATTCCTTCTAATTATTCACACATTTGTCCTTTAGTCTTTTAAATACTATACGGATAGTTATCATGGTTATATCATACCACAAACAAATTTTTCTATGACTATTATCATGCATGTTTTGGCTATTGTATAAATGAAACAAACAATAAGCCTCTGGCCTTTGTTAGTCTTGTATGATTTTAAATTTTTGTTTCTTGTGTATAATTCGGAGTTTAGTATGACGTCCATTATCACTGTACTAGTATACATGTACATATTTTTAAGGGGCCAGCTGAAGGACGCCTACGGGTGCGGGAGTTTCTCGATACATTGAAGACCTATTGGTGGCATTCGGCTGTTGTCTGCTCTATGGTCGGGTTGTTGTCGCTTCGACACATTCCCCATTTCCTTCCTCAATTTTATAAAAACATCCAAAAACTTTGATGGCAATAGTTTATAGCATAAAGCGCTAGCATTATTGAGTAATCCTTTTATTAAGGTAGAAAAGATGTTATTGATGGACGAGTTGGTGTTTTATATTACATGTAAGTGTCAAATATTATCTTTACATGTATGTTATTGCAAGTACTCGACATGTCACAGTTTACTGAAATAATTTGTTTGTAAATATGAATTGTTGTTATATATATTATTAGCAAAGAGCTATGACAGATGTATAAGTTTTACCAAAAACATTTAATATGGGACGAGCCATTGTTTAATTTAGTTCATTGGCGGATCCAGCCATTCTAAAAAGCCCCCCCCCCCCCCCTCCCCCCTGGATCCGCGCTCGTAGTTTCAATTTTGCTTTATTTGATCAAAGCAATTTTATTTACATGTCGTCGAAATGATTAATTTCTTATTTTAATATAAGTAGCATTTTCAAATTTTAGAAAGGCTTCAGAGTTGCAGAAACTACATTGTAATAACCTCTCACTACACATTTCTTTATACAGGACCTATATATAAGACTTTCCATCGATATGTACCATTTGATTGTGCAGCATTGAGACAAATTAAAGTTCATCTCGAGATCTTATTCATATTTTTTTATTTACGTTGGCAATTTCTTATTGATAATTATTTTGATTTTTGAGACTTTTACATTATGATTTTGAAATCAAGTTTTTATGATTTAGGAGTTTTAACATTTATTATTTTGACATAATAAATTGTAAGAAAATATTTCCCCCCCCCCCCCCCCCCCCCCATATTTTTGTACTTAAACATGTTTAATGAGAATCTTGTTATTGCTGTATGGCATTGTTTTTTTATTGATTTGTTATCATCATTCATCAAAGGTGTTATTGTTAATTAAATTATTTAAACCTTCTTGGTGTTTTATCATGTTTATCATGTTAAGCTACATCTAAGCCTATCAGAACATTGAGTCGAGCTATATGTATGATACATGACTGCCTAGCCGGTTCATCTCAGTTCCAGGGTTCAATGGTCAAATTTAAGTTTTCATGGGTAGTATAAATGAAATAAATATTAATAAAAAGATGTGGTATATGATTGCCAATGAGACAATTTTCCACATGAGACTAAATTTAAATGTCACAGAAATTTACAAAGATATGTACCTGTATGACTTTCAATAGAGAGTGAACTTCAATAGTGAGTGAAACCCATATCGCATAGTAGGATATAAAAGGCAATGACCATGCTAACTGACTAATGTAAAACAATTCAAACCAGAAAACTAGTGACCTGATTTATGTCCAAAATAATGAAAACAAACAAAAATGAAGTATTTATGCCAAAACAAAAGTCCAAGAACCATAACTCTGAACAAAATCATCAGACTGAAGACAAAGTTCGAAATTGATAGAAATCTAGTCATTATAAAATTATATACCAAATATCAAATCAATATCATCAAGTAAAAATAAATAAAAAAGAGTGAGATACTGATAAGTCGGACTAACAGATGGACAGACAAAGTGTGTACAACTAAAATTTCTCTCCAAGATCAACATCTGTTGAGGATGGGCATCGCGGATGAAAGTGAATTCAAAATAAATGAGGCACGAACTGAATGTTTTAGTCAATCGAGTTGAAATACTTTTTCTTTGGTAATTTGAGGTTGATTATTAATTAAAGTCTGTAAAATCCAAGAGGGCAATAAAATAAAGAAATGATTTAAAAAGTTTCATTATTTTTATTAACAGGATATAACCAAAAAAACATAACATGAACACATTGCTTAATAACTTTTGAAAAAAATTCAAAACAGAGATTGACAGTTTTATTTGCTCTGTAATTAATAATAGGAACTATAGTTATTAGTTTCTGGCATACACGGCATAAATACTGTTTGTTTAACTGTGTTTTTTTGGAGGCATACACCAAAACAAATTATTTAAAAATCAATAATAATAATAAAAAAAATAGTATATCAGCACCGTGTTTAACCAGATTGTGTTGCACTCCTGACACTTTCCATTTACAATAGACTGAACAGTTGAAAGAAATTATATGAATTATAAAATGTACTTTAAAGCTGAGACTTCTATAACACGGTCTTAGTAGTCGCAGGTTAAAGTTTTTAAATAATATTATCATTTGATAATTAAAGTAAAGGTTATTTCTTCCATTTGAGTGTTGATTATTTTTGGTCATCAAAATTGAATCTTTTTGACAAAAGTACACCAAGTATATATACATGTATTAATTTTGTTGAAATAAACTTGTGTTTTAATTTTTTTTTTAAAGAGTTCCCATAATTTAAAATGTTTTATTTTTAATGACAGACATACTGAAAATAACTAAATATGTATAATTTTTGTCATATTGTTCTGCCAATTCTGCTTTTAAGCATACAAAGAAATATACAACAATTTCAACTGATTAGGTTGCATACCTGACACTGTTTATGTTCAACCATTAAATGAAAAATATATGAATAGATGTATCTTGGAATTTCCCTTATTTGGTCTTAATAAGTTTTAAATTTTGGAAATTAAATTAGCATGATTAGCAAGCAAAATACATGAACATGATTTAGGTCAATTTTTTTTCATGTTTTATTTGCATTTGGGCTTCTAGTTGCCTTTGGCACTCATGTCACATATCAAATATAAATCTAAAAGTAAGATAACGCTATTCATGTCTGCCTTACCTTTTTTCTTCGTGGATATAGTGGAGGATGCTGCGTTCATCTTAGCTGCTGATGAAAGTTGAACGCCCCGGTAGTTATACCGAAAAACTAATTTCGGAACATATACGGAATTACCCCCGGATTTGCTATTGCGGAACAGAGCCATTTCCTTTTCATTATCGGTGTTGTTTTGTACACTTTTTATGCAGTTTATGATATATGAGTTTGCCTGTCCCTTTGAAATCTGTCGTCCCTGTTTTAGTCCCAAAACACTTACCAGTAATCGTATGCTAAGGTTGTAAAATACGGAAACATTGATGTTAGTGAAATATATGTTACGTTAGAAATTGTCAATTTGAGAAATTATGAAATACAATATTAACAACAATACAAAAAGACACCAGCTTCTTGAGCAAAGACGAGTTTTTTTGGTGCATGAATTATTTTAATATTGTGTATGTGTAAAATCGCAGAACTTCAAGGCATAACTCTTCTAGAAATATTCAGTATGTGATCAAATCAAGCAAAACCTAACAAGTCTATTTGACATCAAAAAGACAAAAAAAAAGTTAGACGAATAGGAAAACGAGACATATTGATATATATCAAATATGGTAATGCACATTTGAAACATTAACTTATTTGATTCTTTAAAGACAGGACACAACTTTTATATAAGAGAATCATCAGAAACTTATATTGGTGTCATACCTAGACACAAATATCGAATTGAATACATCATTTGCCAATTCGTAGATATGCAATATACTAATTTCTACGCATTACCTAAATTATATGAATATATGCGGATAACATAAATTATATGAACATTTACTGTATGTGCATGTTGCAAGTCTGGAGGTTGGAGATCAGTGGTAGCGTTTGTTTTAATGTATTTATTTTTCGCAAATTTGTCATATCGGGGCCTTTTGCAGACGACAATTTGGATTCATTCTTCATCTACTCATCAGAGTAAATTTCATTTTTTGCTACTTGCTATTTACAAACAATCCAAATAGTTGTTGTTATGTTGCTCAACAATTAGAGAGCATGGCCATATACGAGACATGGGATCAAACATTCCTATTTTGACCTACTTTGACAAGGGTTTAAATGTCAGTAGAAAGACCTAATTGACCATATGTTTTATTCCCTACCTTTGGGCATTGTACTTACACGATGCTAATCAAAGGAAAGACAAATATATCATGGATAAATTCTATCATATGCACTATTTCTAATGACATACATTTCGATTTTCAATTTACCTGTGATTTCTTCTGCAAGAAAATCAAATGTCCAGTCGGCTGGTTTAAGCGATAATACCCAAATGTTTTTTATATTGTCATTATAATCGATGTCAGGCAAACTGATTAATATACTTCCCCCAATCTTGGTACCTTCTCCAGCCTTGATGGTTCGATTCAACCAGGAAACCCATAAAGATACGTAAGAGTTGCAATCCAGTCCTGACCATGATGCATTGGCTAATTGCTGTTGTTTTCCTCCTTCATTACCATAAGTAACAATATTTATTGTTCTGTCAAAATGTACCTTAAACATAGCCGATGACATGTCATCAAAAAAGACCATAGATACAGCATAGCAGGTTTTAACCTTGAAAAACACTGACTGTTGGTCCGTTACATTCAGTCCATGGTCTTTCAAGAATATACCTAATCCATCAATCGAATGTATATGCACTTCTATAAATAAAAATCTAGTTAATAATATGGTTTATTATTTTCTAATTTTGAGTAGCATCCAATTATTTCAATATGTCATGTATATTTTGTTTTAAAATCGATTTTACGGATATTATTTATCTATACCTATGATTGTAAGTTAATCTTAAAGTCATATGAAAAAAAGTAAAATCACAAAAATACTGAACTTCGAGTAAAATTCAAAACGGAAAGTTCCCAATCAAATGCCAAAATCAAAAGCTCAAACACACCAAACGAAAGGAAAACATGTGTTATATTCCTCACTTCGTACAGCCATTTTCTTATGTGGAAATGGTGGATGCAATATGGTTTTATAGCTAGCTAAATCTCTCACTGGTATGAAAGTCGCATCAAATTTCCTTATATAATAAACGAAGCGTGAAAAAAACAGACATAATACGTAAAAAGGAAAAACCAAATACAATAGTCAACATTGTGTTATAATCTTAATCACTTACAAACAAAAATGTAACAAAGTAACACAAATTGGCATTATAGACCAAGTATATCAGCCAAAATTAAAGACAAGAAACGAATTTTACTAAATAAATATTGAACCAATGCGTGCATTCATGTGTACTAAACTAAATCGTGCATGCACGTTTTATATATTTATTACAGACCTATAACGTATAATCGACCAATGATATTGTTATGCCTAAGGGTAGGAGTTAAGATTGATAGGTTTATATGTATCATGTTTCATTCTTTTCTTGTGTTGCTCAGAGAGTTCATTTCTACTTTCACTTTCATTTTCGTGTTCCGTTACTCTGAGCTGCACTGTTATATTATGAACGGAAGGACTATGCCTATGAACACTTTATATTTCAGGTATCGCGGCCGTATTGTATTGTATTGTATTGTATGTATTATATTATTGTTTATGGGAAATATTGATAGGACAGGGTTCGTTCTCACTGTTTGACCAGGGGGTACTTTGACATGATCCCAGCTTTAGTTAGAGTTGTATGTCGCTTGTCCCTTTTGGTCACCTGTTTTATTCAATCACGTTAAGGGTCTATATTGTAACCAGGGTACGTTCCCACTAAGGGTTATTCTTGATAAGCCCATATCTCCCCTTTTCCCTCGACAGTTGTGTATTTCTATTTGTTTTTGCGCCATGTTCCATATTATTGCCGTGGGAACTTCCGGTTTTAAGGACCAATCGGAATGGACAGAGATAACCTAGTTTCCAGAACCCGGTATTATGTATATTTAGAATTACAACCAATCGCTACGTTAATTTTACGGACACACTTATCGTTATAGTAACGGACACACTTTCTGTGTCCGCAGACTTCCGGACTATATAAACGGTGGTAGCAGACGATTCTGGACAGCTCAGCTCACATTACCTTGACCATTTTGATATATATACCATTATTACCAGAACCTATACCACTTGTGAACCATTACCAGGTTAATGTTAACCCCGATGTTAGGATATTTACGACCTGACAAGTGACCTATATTATTTACTATAATACTATAAATAGTAAAACCACTTTCCCATGTTTACGCACGACGATTAACATCCAAGGGGGGCTCTGAACCGTTTTTGCTTTGGGATATTTATTTATAACATATATATATATTGATTTATGACTGATTAAATAGTCATTGCTAAACTTATAACTGTTTTTGTTATATTTTGTCTTGAAATGAATAAGAAACCAGTGTCTTAGATTACTCAGTCCAGCTACCAAGGTTTGCAAGTTACCATTGCATGTTTCGCGATTACCAGTGAAAGTTTATGAAAGGCCTGCTACCAAGGTTCTAGTGTTAAGCAAGTAAACACACACACACATTTAAATATGAGCTTCGTAATGCTATACCAGAGGCGTTACATTTGGTGACCGGCGGTGGGATTCGATTTATAAACCCAGTTTTTTTCTTGACATAAAGTGAAACATAAAATTAAATAAATTTTATTAAATATTACTGACATATATAAAATGAGTGAAAACAGTTACAGTGGATCTGAAGCTTCAAGTGCCAGAGATTCACCAGTTTTAAGTAGTCAAAGCTCCCAAATGACATCTCTTGAAATATTATCACCATCTGCGGTGCAAGCACCAGATTTTCATACTATTGAAACCAAATTTGATGTGTTAACTGGTATTGTTAGCCATTTACACAAGGGGTTAAGTGACCAAGCTGAAGAGAACCAAAATTTCAAAAACCAATTTGATACTTATAGTGAATATACCAATAGAAAAATTGAAAACATGTCATCACAATTTAATACCAGATTAAGTGACATGTCAAAAGATTTTGAAACAAAATTAGAAAACCAGTCTGTTGAAATTAACACAAAATTACAAAATAATTTTGTGAACCTGCATGGTGAAATGGGAAAAATCACTACAGCAATGGAAAAGCAAGCTGATTATATTTTAGAAAAGCTTTTTCCTTTAAAAGCCAGTTTTAATGATAAACCATCTTCAAATTCAAATAGTGATACCACACATCTTGTTAGTTCTGGTCCTAGTGTGCATGAAATAAAAAACCAAAATAAATCAAACAACCAAAACCTACAAAACCCTGAGAACCATACGTCAGGTCATATACCTAGTGCTTTTGTACCTATTGAAAATACCAAGAACACACCTAGTTCAGATGTGTTTATAAAACCAGTACCAGTTACCTGTTCACAGATTGACAAACCAATAAATGTTGCATCTAACCCTAGTATTAGTTTTAGTAACCATAATTCAGGAAATGTTGGCTATACCAAACCCAACAGTTATGACGGAAAATCAAATTGGTCAGATTATAAAGTGCATTTTGAGATTGTTGCACAATTAAATGGGTGGTCTAGTGAAATTAAAGCTTTAAAATTAATTTCTTGTATGCAAAATGAAGCACTTGCAGCAATTGGTGATATAAATACAAATTGTCCACCATCCTATAGTGAGCTTATCAATACTTTAACTAGAAGGTTTGCACCAGAAAACCAGACTGAGCTGTATAAAACTCAAATTGACACAAGAATTAGGAAAAGGGGGGAAAGTTTGCCTGAACTTGCCCAGGATATTAAAAGACTTGTACGTTTGGCTTACCCAAAAGCACACCAAGAGGTTTTGGATAGTCTTGCTTACCGAAGCTTTAGAGAAGCATTGAATGACTATGACCTTGCTTGGGGTCTTACCCAATCAAATATTGACGCTGTTGATGATGCCCTTAATTTGGCTCTGAAATATGAAGCTTTTCATTCAAGTCATAGGATACCTAATTTAAGGAAACTTGCCGAGGTCAGCGAAGTAAACGCAAATTATACTGCACCGAAAACCCATTTTAAAGGGGGAAATTCAGGAAAAGGGGCATGTTATTATTGTGGGGAACCCGGACATTTTAAGAGGGATTGTGAAAAACGCATGACTGATAATAATCAATTCATTCAGCAAATGAAAAGTGGTCAATACAATAATAACCAAGGTCTTAACAGACAAAATAACCAACCAAGAAGTGAAGTGTCCACAACAAGTTCCTCAAACCAGGGAAACTGTTAGTTGCTGGAAGAGAGGGTCACCTCCCAGCTGAACCTTGTATTTTAAAACGACCCGATATTTTGAAAGTGAAAACTCATGATCATGATGGGTTATTCATGAAAGTTGAGATTTTTAGCAGAACAATTCATTGTTTACTTGATACTGGGGCATCTATGAGTGTTTTAAACCCCAAAATTTTTGATAGTTTACCTGATCATTGTAAAACCAAGTTACAACCATATGAAAATAACTTGAAAATGGCAGATGGGCATAATGTTAGACCATTAGGAACTGTTAAGTTACCATTATTAGTTGACAATCAGTACATATACCAAATTTTTGTGATTGCTGATATAGATATACCTATTGTTTTAGGATATGATTTCATGTATAACAATCATTGTGTGATTGATGTACCAAATAAAAATATTTTATTGAATAGTCAAACTGTGGACTGTCATTTAGAGAGTCAAATACCTAGTTTGTTCAAAATATCAATTGATGAGCAAGTGACTATACCCCCCAATAGTGAAACCATTATTCATGCACTACCAAATGAGAAATTACCTTATGGTACAACCATGATTCTTGACAATACCAGTCAGTCTTTTAAGAATAAGGGTGTTCTTGTTGCAAAATCTATTTGTACGTTTAAGGGAGATAATTTACCCTTACGTGTCATGAATTTGACTGATTTGCCCCAGACCTTATATAAAAATACTTGTGCTGGTACAGCTGAAACTATATGTTCAGAAAACATTCTGGGAAATATAAATGCAGAACCTGAATTAGTTTTACCTGAACATATGCAAGTTGTATTGGAAAAGTGTAAAAGTAACCTCAAAACGGATCAATGCAAAATTGTAGTTGACCTTTTAACCAAATACTCTGGATCTTTTGCAATGTCCAAAAATGACCTTGGTAGGACAGATATAATCCAACATAAAATAAATACAGGGAATGCTCATCCTATAAAACAAAATCCACGACGAGTACCTTTGGCTCAAAGGAAGGAAGTTGACGAAGAAATACAACGTATGCTTGACGGGGGTATTATACGGCATTCCCAGTCACCATGGAGCTCTCCTATTGTAGTTGTTCGTAAGAAAGACCAGTCTATTCGCCTATGCATAGATTTTCGCTTAGTCAACGATACTTCTATCAAGGATAATTTTCCGTTGCCAAGAATAGAGGACTGCCTTGATGCGTTAAGGGGAAATAAATGGTTTAGTACCCTTGATTTGGCTAGTGGCTACCATAAAGTGGGCATGGACCCTCAAGACGGTGCTAAAACAGCTTTTGTAACTAGTAAGGGCCTTTTTGAATTCAATCGCATGCCTTTTGGTCTGTGTAATGCTGGTGCCACTTTTTCCAGACTTATGCAGTATATCTTATCTGGGTTGCAATGGGAAATTTGTGTAGTATACCTAGATGACATCATTGTGTTTTCGAAGTCATTTGAGGAGCACATTACCAGGCTCCAAGAAGTGTTTGATAGAATTCAGTTGGCTGGATTGAAAATTGCCCCTAAAAAGTGTTTTATTTTTCAAAAGAAAGTTTCATTTCTGGGACATGTTGTGAATTCAGATGGGATTTCACCAGATCCAATTAAATTTGAAGCTGTACAGTTATGGCCTATACCAGCCAACGTTAAGGATGTAAGAAGTTTTCTTGGAACCTGTTCCTATTATAGAAAATTCATTAAAGATTTTTCAAAAATAGCCCGACCCTTACATAGACTTACAGAAAAGAATGTGATTTTTAAATGGAATGCTGAATGTGAAACTGCATTCAATATTTTGAAAGAGGCCCTTATAACTAGTCCGATTTTAACCTATCCTTGTATTGATAAGGAATTTATTTTAGACACCGATGCCAGTGGCACAGGGGTGGGGGCAGTTTTATCACAAATCAATGATGAGGGCAAAGAGTGTGTTATCGCATATTTTAGTCGTACTTTATCTAAAACTGAACGACAATATTGTGTAACTAGAAGGGAATTATTGGCTATTGTTTTAGCGGTGAAACATTTTCACCATTATTTGTATGGGGTCAAATTTACTGTGAGAACTGACCACGGAGCTCTTAACTGGCTCAAAAATTTCAAGAACCCTGAAGGTCAACTAGCCCGCTGGCTAGAAATTTTAGGAACCTATACTTTTATTATAAAGCACCGTGCTGGTTTAAAACATGGAAATGCTGATGGTCTTTCTAGGAGACCATGTGTTAATTGTAAACACTGTGATACCAGAGATGTGACTGAAGTTAGTTTTCAAATTGAGAATCCAACAATAAGGGCCATTAATATGTTGGATGAGAATGAAATTGAAGAAACCCCTATTGTTACTAATTGGTTTAATAATAAGACCCCTGATGAATTCAAACAAGCCCAATTAGATGACCCTATTATTAGTCAAATTTTGACTTGGAAAAAGTCACCAGAAAAACCAAAGTGGCTTGAAATTTCCCATTTTAGTCAACACCATAAAACCTATTGGAGTCAATGGGAAAGACTAACTGTTGTTGAGGGAACTTTATATAGAAAGTGGGAAAATACCACCACTAATGATATAAATTTACAGTATGTATTACCATGTGTAGATAGAAACCGTGTGCTTTTATTGTTGCATAATGATCAGTTAGGGGGGCATTTAGGATTTAAACGAACTATAGCCAGAATTAGGCATAGGTTTTATTGGGCTGGGTATACCAGTTTTGTAGAAAGGTGGTGTAAGCGTTGCACTGAATGTCAGAAAAGGAACCAACCTTCCCATCATACCAGGGGACAGATGAAATCATATATTGTTGGGGAACCTATGGAGAGAGTATCGCTTGATATTTTAGGTCCAGTGACCCGAACCTATAAGGGTAATAAATATGTCATTGTCGTGTCGCTGAAGCATATGGGGTACCAGATATAGAAGCTCAAACTGTAGCAGATAAGCTTTTAGAAGAATTTATATGCCGTTATGGTCTCCCCCTACAAATACACACTGATCAGGGCTCTCAGTTTACTTCCGATTTGTTTATACAAATGTGTAAAAAATTAAATATTGACAAGACCAGGAATAGTCCATTTCACCCCAAAGTTCAGGATTAGTGGAAAGATTGAATCGTACAATTGAGGATATGATTAGTAAATTTGTACCTAAACACCAAAAGGACTGGGATCAATATTTACCGTACCTTATGATGGCCTATAGATCATCAGTGCATGAAACATTGGGAGAGACACCATGTTTCATGATGATGGGCAGGGAAGTTAGGCTGCCAGTAGATTTAATTTATGGGGGGGGGGGGGCTTGTAGTATTAACCTTAATAAATATAGTGTGACCAACTATGTTGATAAGTTGTCATATAAATTAGAAAAGGTCCATGAAGAAGTAAGGGACCGACTTGTCAGTGCAAGTGAGAGACAAAAGAGGCGTTATGACCTCTCTTGTACTTTCCCCACATTTAAAGTAGGAGATGAAGTACTCCTACATGACCCCAGGAAATATAAAGGACGTTCACACAAATTTCAAATGCGGTGGTCCGGCCCCTTTACTGTTATTAAAGTGCTTTCTGATGTCTTGTATAAAATTCAGGAAGGCCCAAAAGGGAAATTTAAAGTTGTTCATGTGAACAGACTTAAACCTTTTCAAGGAAATATGAAAAGATGGTATCAACCAGTGGGGGAACCAGCCCAAAATACCAGATTTCAAGTCAGGAATAAACTAGACAGAGAACAGACAGACCATGACTGATATTGTTATATTATAGATATGTTTATTGTTACCAGTGTTTTGAGTGATATTCTATGTGTTATAAATTATTATATTATTGTTGGTAATAGTTCAATTACCTGATTATTAATGAAGTGAGAACCTTTAATTTTGATTGAAACATGTGTTTATGAATACCAAAAGTTATATGTATGCTATATATATACAAAGCGTGCGTTTAGTCATGCAACCAGTGACTAGAGGAAACTTAATACCATATAAAGTTGGTGCATTTAAGTTAATTACAAAACAAAAAGATTTATTATTCATGCATATGTATTGTACATGTGCATAGTATAAAGGATTATACCTTGTTATTATTAATTCACATTACCAGTGATTTCTTAGAACCTTTATACATGTAGTATACATGAACATGGAATGCAACATGTTAAAGTAACCAGACATTTATTTTCTTGTGTGCATTTATATATATACATGTATATATATGCAAAAGCCTGTGAATATATTTATACCAAAATCTTAGTGGGCCATTGTGTTTAAAATGGATTTTATTTAATATTTTGTAGTATGAGTGATTTGGTGAGATCCGGGTTTGTTTACCCTTTCCAGTGTGACGACTGTGGAAAGAGATTCCCAGTTAGGGACAGCCTCCAAAGGCACAGAAGGAGGTCACATGGTAATGAATTTATAAAGTGTCGCTGGTGCCCGTATTCACAACCCAAATGTGATGGCTACCGGGTAAGGCAGCATGAGAAATGCCACGACAAATACACCAACCTGATATCAACCAGAAACAATGTGTGTGAGACAAGGAGGGAGGATGTATACATACCAGAAGACAACTCCATTTACACTGACACAACCAGGCAACTGACCGATTTTCTTGAGGCTAGTATGCCTGATTTTTCAGACTTGTTAGGTGTGGAGCCTCGTACTCCATCACCTATGAGGCAACTCCTCAATGAAGAGCTACCACCAGAAGTAATTATCCCTTCCGATCAGTTATTCTCAAAATATTTGCAAGATCTGTCACCTGTGAACTCTCCAGACATCTTCTCTATAGATGTTGATTTGGAATCACAGGAACCTTCCATCATTTTACCTCATCCTGAACCATCACCTTTATTTACTACAACCACCACTACTGAGCCTGAATCATCACTTTTAGTTTCTACAGCCACCATTATACATAAACAACCGTCACCAACAGAACAAGTTTTAGATTTGACCATTACCAGGGCAATTACCACTACACCAGAAGAACCAATTACCACTACATCAGAAGAACCAATTACCACTACACCAGAAGAACCAATTACCACTACATCAGAAGAACCAATTACCACTACATCAGAAGAACCAATTACCACTACACCAGAAGAACCAAATACCAACCATCAAGATGAACCTCTAGATCTCTCCATGAAATTTAAACCAGCAAATAAGTTAAATTTAAGACCAAAAGAGATTCCAACCAGCTCTTTGACACCCGAAATTGACTGTTCTGTACCCACCAACTTTTGGAATGTCAAACCTATCAACATAGAATTAGACAACCATGAACACCTCTGTCTAGATCCGAGGTTATTCTTTGCTGGTGCTCCATCTCAATACAAAACACACCTTTTGGCTACTACATTACAGGAAAAAGTAAATTTATGTAGAAAATCTCAGAAGGCAAGGTATAAGAGGCAACTTGTGCCAATTGGAGTAAGAACCATAATGAAGGAGGAGCGATGTTACTTACCGGATGGCACCATATTGGAAATGAAGGAAGTTTGGACCTCTGACCAGCCAACAACACAATCAACAGAAGAATAAGGGTTCATTTAAGGATTTATTAGTAAGTAAGTACTGCGTAAGTAGGTCCCTTATTTTTTTTTTTGTTCGAGGACGAACCCTTTTTAACCCTGGGTGGGGGGTAGTGTTATGGCTAAGGGTAGGAGTTAAGATTGATAGGTTTATATGTATCATGTTTCATTCTTTTCTTGTGTTGCTCAGAGAGTTCATTTCTACTTTCACTTTCATTTTCGTGTTCCGTTACTCTGAGCTGCACTGTTATATTATGAACGGAAGGACTATGCCTATGAACACTTTATATTTCAGGTATCGCGGCCGTATTGTGTTGTATTGTATTGTATGTATTATATTATTGTTTATGGGAAATATTGATAGGACAGGGTTCGTTCTCACTGTTTGACCAGGGGGGTACTTTGACATGATCCCAGCTTTAGTTAGACCTGTATGTCGCTTGTCCCTTTTGGTCACCTGTTTTATTCAATCACGTTAAGGGTCTATATTGTAACCAGGGTACGTTCCCACTAAGGGTTATTCTTGATAAGCCCATATCTCCCCTTTTCCCTCGACAGTTTTGTATTTCTATTTGTTTTTGCGCCATGTTCCATATTATTGCCGTGGGAACTTCCGGTTTTAAGGACCAATCGGAATGGACAGAGATAACCTAGTTTCCAGAACCCGGTATTATGTATATTTAGAATTACAACCAATCGCTACGTTAATTTTACGGACACACTTATCGTTATAGTAACGGACACACTTTCTGTGTCCGCAGACTTCCGGACTATATAAACGGTGGTAGCAGACGATTCTGGACAGCTCAGCTCACATTACCTTGACCATTTTGATATATATACCATTATTACCAGAGCCTATACCACTTGTGAACCATTACCAGGTTAATGTTAACCCCGATTTTAGGATATTTACGACCTGACAAGTGACCTATATTATTTACTATAATACTATAAATAGTAAAACCACTTTCCCATGTTTACGCACGACGATTAACATCCAAGGGGGGCTCTGAACCGTTTTTGCTTTGGGATATTTATTTATAACATATATATATATTGATTTATGACTGATTAAATAGTCATTGCTAAACTTATAACTGTTTTTGTTATATTTTGTCTTGAAATGAATAAGAAACCAGTGTCTTAGATTACTCAGTCCAGCTACCAAGGTTTGCAAGTTACCATTGCATGTTTCGCGATTACCAGTGAAAGTTTATGAAAGGCCTGCTACCAAGGTTCTAGTGTTAAGCAAGTAAACACACACACACATTTAAATATGAGCTTCGTAATGCTATACCAGAAGCGTTACAATATAACCTTCAGTTGTTGTTGATCCCAAGCTTAATAATTTTTGAGTTTGTTGTCGATGTTTTCCTGATTGTGCAGGGCACGTGGAAAACATAACAGATAAGTGAATTAAAAGAACAATGACATTTGTTTCTTTATATTTTCATTTCTTTATACTTTCATTTCTTTATCAAACTATTTATTACAATTGTTTAATACTTTGTTGTATTTTTGTTCTTTGCGAATCTTTTTTTTTTTAGTAAATAGTTATCAAAGTTACCAGGCTTATGAATTCATACGCCAAATAAGGCTAAGTTAATCTATGCCCGAGATAAAAAAAAATCCTTAGTATTTCGAATAATTCCTTCTTTTGAAAACAGTCAATTTATAAAAAGGACCAAATAATTGATATTCATTTCAGCAACAAATTGCTGACTACTGGGTTGGTAATAACCTCGTGGACAAAACCTCCATCATCAGCGGCATCGACCCAGTGGTGTCAAAGGCCCCATGCTGATTATTTGGTGCGCAAGACGCGCGGTTCGTCTTCATAGTAACCTTCAAGAACACGTGTGTTTACATTCTTTCATTGTGGGGTTTCCTCTTGCAATTGGGCTGTGACATAATAACGAAAATTCTCGTAGTTAAGGTCTCTGCACACCGAAAAATATGAGAATAAGTGTCTAAGAACTTAAAATTCAATATCTGTACATTTATGAAGATTTTTATAGTATACAGGTTTTTCGTTGAAAAAGTTTACTTTCATTTTTTTTTTAAGTGCAAAGTAGCTATTCAAGTATACAAAATATGTCCAACTTTTCTTTAAACTTGAAGTTTCATATGACTTTAACTTGTTTTGTGCTATGAGGTTTCGTGAAAAATTATATCCTTGAATTGCAAGTTGATATGCACTACTATTCTATCCAAAGGTCAAAACATTAGGCTGTGAAGCATATTTTCAACATTTATATGACCCCATATTCTAAGAGTTTAAACTTATACTTAAATTCTGTACTATTATTCTCTTTCGTGACCCTAAACGTGTGAATACATTGGTAACATTCCAAAGTTTTTTTCTCTATGAGATGAAACATAAATATCATATCTGGGAAACAGAACGTAAACAACACAACCTATCTATGAATTTATATGTTTCCCTTGCAATTGGGCTGTGAGGTTATAACGAGAGTTCTCGTAGTTAAGGTCCCTGCACACGGAAAGGATAGAAAGGGAGTGACTTGTGAAATAGCTGTATTTACAAACTGCAACCTTTCTTCAAATAGGAAAATCTGAAAAAAAACTTTCTCTAAATAATAGTAAATAATCAGTAAGTAAGCCGAAATGTAATCACTGCATGTACTGTTACTTTTCTTTTACGATAACGTTTATACCCACTACCCCTGTTTCATTTTTTAAAGAATTTGAAAACAAGACTTTGGTTATTGTGAGCTTAACCTATGTGCATGTTTCCTTGCATGTAAAGTTTGAAACTGTTTTTAAAACAAACTGAAAGCATTCCAGTATATATAGTATAAAGGTAAAGATTAGTTATTAATAATTCAAATAGTCCACATCTTACTTTAAATTTATGCTCATTTAATAATAAAGAAATTACAGTTTCTGCCTCAAATGGTCAGTTTAGAAATCTTGTCCCAAAGTATCATCTTTCATCATATTTCTAACATAATTTAGCGAATATATGAACTAGAAGTTTTTAAATTAGAGCCATATTTGCAAAAGTTGTATTTGCGAAATTACCAGTCTAATATATGAATTCACTAAAAGTTTTATAAAAATAACTGCTTACATCCTTTTTGTACAACTTCAAAGCACCGTTATTGTGTTCTATACAAACGGCCTTTTTAAAATAAAAAGCAAAGCATGTTAAAGTATCTGTTTCATGACCCAGGGGGTAGGCTTTTACTCTTTCTTTGTTTGCCGTAATATGGAATATTCAGAAGATATTAAGGATATGACACACTATTTTTAGGTCTTATTGGGGTATTTTTGTATATCTAGCTTGTTTTTTATGCCCGGTCACAAGGAAGTACATTCATGTGTTACGGCTTACATTTTGGTTATCGACAGGACAAAAACACTCAACAACACTCAACAGCAATATTTATCAAGGAACTATGAATTTCAATGACTGCGAAATGGAAATATAGCACTTCTATACAAGTAAAATTACAAATATATATATATATTATGAATTGACTTTGCATTCAGGGCTTTAAGTAAACTATGCCTACTGTAAACTGTAAATTTAAGCTAAGTCATTATGTTTAAAGCCCAGGTGTTTCTCAACCTTCATGAAATATTTATAAAACTTAATCATGTTTACGTTTACTTGAGTGCTATTAAATTTAATTAAATCTCTTAGACAAACAGTGATAAACCAGATTTGGTGAAATTCTACACATTTTCTTTGTTCACCAAATAAAACTTGCATTTCTGTAAATATAGACAATGCAATTTCCCATGGGAACCCCCTTAATGGCTAAAACGGTGCCATTTTTACTATGAAGTTTCGTGAAAAGTTATATCTTAGAATTGAAAGTTGATATGCACTACTAGTTTATTCAAAAGTCAAAACATAAGATCGATCGGCATATTTTCAATATTTATATTATCCGAACTCCTAAGAGTTTAAACTTATATTAAGTTCTGTACTATCCCTCCCCTCACTTTGGGTGACCCCTAGAAATCAAAATACGCAGCAACCATTTTTATAATTACTCGTAACATAGTAAGTTATTTCTATATGCGGTGAAGCATAGAGATCATATCTAGGAACCAGAACGTAAACCAAACAACTTATATATGAATATTATATACCTCCCCAAAAGAGGCGTGGCTTGTGCAACAGCCATAATTACAAAGTATAACCTTAATATATTGGCCTTTGATTATAAATAAAACATTAATGAAATTCAGCATATAGACAAATATCGAAAGAACTTATTTTAAGATAAGTGCTTATTGATGATTTTGGATAAAAGGTGTTATATCACCAAATCATAGTACGTCACATCCGGTTGTATACGAAAAACAGTTGAAAAAAATATTCCTTCCAATTTGATAGTTGCAGGAAATTATTCCTTCATTTAGATGCATTAAAAAATTATGTGTCATAAACATAATATATCTTTAGTGTTTCAAAGCACCATTATTTTCCTATTTGGTGTTTCTATAGAATATTTTTTACTTGTTTATAGGTAAATAAGACGCTTAGATTTTATTGTAAACTTCTAGTGATGGTGATCAGACGAGTGAAATAAAACATAAAATGTCATTTTCAATGCGTCCATAAGACTAAATCATTTATCATTCGAGTGCCCATCATTATCATCTGTCTTATCTGATTTGCCCGGTCGTCGAAAGTTCGCATGGTGTACTTTCTGTCAAATCACGATGAAAGGTCAAGCACGGACAATCCTTTTTAGCATATTTTGTCTTCTGAATAATAATATGTTGTATGGAAAATAAAAAATCTGTTAGAACAGAGTTCGAAAAAAAAAATGCCGGATTTTTTAATAAAGGGCTGTTTTCCAGAATTTCCAGAGAAAAGGTTTACAAATGCGTAATGTAGACATTATTTCATTCTACATTCATAATATTGAATGTTTATATGGTAAATAATTATTGTACCAAAATGTGGTTTTTATAAATAGCAAAGTATGATGGTATCCTAATTCTTCCAAGGATTTGTATAGTCGTACTGTACATATCCTTGATTTAACGGAAGAAAATTTGTGATATATCATTTGTTGGAATAAATATTAAGAATAACACGTGGACAGGATATTCCACATTAAATTAAGGTATTCCACACCCCAGGGTACACCCAACTTTCATATGGACAATGTATGCATGCGTTACATGTAATCAGCCATACAACTTATCAGTTGACTGACCATGCCACTACCATTTAAAAAGTTTGTTAATACATGAAAATTAAAATAATCATTTTAAGTTAAAAAAAAATGAATTAAAATGTGTTTTCTTGATCAAAATTATGATGTTAATTATCAAAAAAAAACAAATTGAATAATTTCCTAAAGATTAAAAGAAGATTAGTATCTACTCCGAGAATAATAAAAAAAATGTATTTATAATGGGTTCCATCAATGATTTCTATAGAAATTATTGGTCTTATGAAATGGATCTCAGAAAGACATGCATAATATAGACATATAACATATTTTTTTCTTCTCAGGAGGGAGTTATCACAAATTTTTTTTTTCAAAAATCATGAAATTCAGCTCTCAATTTTGAATAAAAAATGTTTTTGGTTGTTTTAAAAAATCAATAAGGTTTTTGAATTAAGATGGGAACAAATTATTTGACCCCCCTTTTTTTAGCCACAAAAACACAAAAGAAGAATTGTGGATTGCCAGAAAATATAGTCATACATAGCTGTGGTCCCCGTCCTGGTGCGACATTTTCTCGCTGAGTTGAATACCCATTATAGCCTATTGCTGTTTTCTGCTTTGTGATCGGATTGTCCCGTTTTACCTTATCTTTTATATGGCATCCTTCACATGGTCACATTTTAAAACTGCCTCAAGTCACCTATTTTAGTGAAGATAATTTGATTGGCAGTTTTGAAAACAATAAATTAAACGTTTATTAAAAATAAATCAAAGCTTCATTGGGGGTTATTTGGGGTATTCCAGTTTTACCCATTTTGTATCTTACTATACAAAAGGAGTAGATCCGGTAAGGGCCTTTTTTGTCCTCAAATTTCAGGTTCATCTGATGAAAGATTTAATGCACTTTTTAAACACCTAAGTGGCTACTGCAGTCGATTCAATAAGTTTGTGTGATAGATTTAAACTGATTTAGTCATTTCAGAAGCTCATATTCAAGCTTAAAATATGAAAAATGTATCAAATGTGCCATAATATGTCACTTTTTAGATAGTTTTTGTAAAAACGAAAGTGGCCGCATCCGTGTTCACCATTAACCTTTATATATGTTATGTATTATCATCACATACAACTTACATTTAAATATAAAGAATAAACACGAATGCGGCCACTTCCATTTAAGACGAAAACCGTCTAGACTTTATCTCAAATACTAAAATTGTGAAGATTTCAGTAATTTAGCATGACGTTATGATGCTAGTACTCGATATATGTGCATTTTATTGTAAAAAAAAAACAGCCAATATTTATGTAGCAGAAGTATTATACTTTTCAATAAATAGCTTAAATTTTACATTATAACAATTTTGAAAAACTGATGAGTTTTTAGGCCAAAAGGGGGTCTTACAGGACCTACTCCTTTATCCTTGTTTCTTCAAAGTTGAGTTTGGCCGTACTTAAAAGGAGTATAAAAATGTTTAACAGCAAAAGAAAGTCATAAAACGTGCAGAACGAGTCTGTACACAATTCATGCTAAATTTATTCTGCTGAGATAGTGTCAAGACAATTTTTAAGAGTGTCAAGAAAGTGTAGAAATATATTTATACAGCTTTAGGACTGTCAAGAATGTGACAAGATACATTCAGACACTATTTAGAATGTCAAGAATATGTCAAGACTGATCGATACAAATTTAAGACAGTTAAGAATAGGTCGAGACTAATCCTGACTCGTATCAGAGGATACAGGAAGTGTCGAGAATTTTTTTTACAATGTTCATACTGTCAAAACACTTGTTAAGAAAAATCAAGAACCTTATTAGACAAATTCATACTATGTTAAGAATTTTTTTAATTTATTCAGACAAATAAAGAATGTCGAGTTATAATTCATGCAAATTCAGACAAAAACTGGTCTTAACAGACTTTTTAACTTTTGAAGGGGGTGTAGCTGTAAAAATATGTAAATGTTTCAAAGATATGCTTAAATTGAATTGCAATTTCAACATCTAAAACGACATTAAAATAAACGTTTACGAACCGAATCCTCCTGTTTCCAAAGTAACAAATTATACAATAAAGATACTGGGATAAGAAAACAAAAACATATATAAATCCTTCTCCCTTTAAATAAAATAACCAAATTACGAACATAGTATGAGAAATCTGCGCAATATATACTTTTGTGTCACAATGGAGACTGCAATGTTTAAAGTCGTATCAATTAATGTATCCCAGTCAACTTGTCTTAACTCCTCACCGTAGCGGTCGTAGTCCCTTTTTTCAATATTCCAAACCTTGCGTTTAAATAGGGTGAATTTCGGATTATGCAAATTTATTATTCCACTTACTGGACAATGGAACCTAGTATTTGCTTTTTACTTTTTGTTCACTCACTCCGTGATATGCCAGAATATGGGTATCATTACCTATAAGAGGGTCGGTAATTGTTTGGTGAATACCATTATCTAATATAATATTGTTTGAATTATTACGGTTTGCCAGTAGTAAGTTTTCGTTGAAGTCGCCCATGAACACTATACTGTCTATACCGCTATTTACTGCGTTTTCGATTAATTGATTTATATAATAACAAATATGATATGGGGAATCCGGAGGTCTGTAAAACATATGTAAAATAAGCCAAACAATATTTTACGATTCTTAACTACTTCTTCAACCTATAGGCATTCACGAGTATTGATTTTAGATTAGTTCGTCTCATTTTGTGATATTTTCTTTTAAATAAATCATGACTTCCCCTCCAAGCTTGTCACCGTCTCTGTCGTTATGATAAGGAGCCTTAAAGTTTGATAAAACAACTGAATTGTAGGATATGATCGGCTTTAACCAAGATTCTGTTAACTCAATTATATCTCTATCCCAAAGCACTGCCAAGTTTTGAGTATACATTTTGAATATTAATGATATCAAAGCAAGATAATACAAACAATAACAAATATTAAATAACAAATAATCTCAGGTGTCACAAAGCGGTATCTCGATACATCTTTAAACACAGTGGAAGTTAAACGTGTACTTGAAAATTGTATTATAGAAAGTTAATCTAATTCATACACTACAGTACATAATAAAGCAATTGTAATTCTGTAAGGGAATACGATACAGTAGCAGGGGCAGATTATAACGTTTTCAAAACTGTTCGTGTTGTTTTCGCGACGTTGGTAACCAGAACGTTGTAATTTCGCGATGTTTCTAATAAGAAAGTTAACATTTCGCGACGTCGCTTTAAAAGAAGTCATATTTCGCGGAATATTCACTGACGTCATTAATTTCGGTTGCGCGAATTTCAAAAAAGTACCTGCTAAAAAAGTGACCATGCCGTTTCTAAAGGACGGAGAAATCCGCCGAAAAGCAGTGAGATTTAAGGAAATACTTGAGATGTACAAAAATAAATCAAATGCAATTTTGCATGACGAAATTGAAGAAATGGTGATAGACACAGAAGGGAGTACTGACAGTATAACATGGAAAGACGGAAGAAGAATTGTGGAGCTTTTTAGTCTGGCACTGAATAACTTCCAAAACTGCACGGCCCAGCGGAATCTGCTCAACGTAGAGAAAGAAAAATTGCATGGAATTGGGGTCTATCTTACTTATCTATGGCGCGTAGGGTGGCAGAATCGGGTCTGGTGCTGTAACATGCTGAAAAATATTTTACCAATAACACAATTCGGAACAAAATGACCTACAATAGCTAATTATGAGTATTGGTAGCTGCTTAACGTCCAGCGGCAAATATTTAATTGCACATTTATGACATTCAAAGGTTATTTTAATGAAACTTAAACAAATGGGAAAACGTATGAACCCGTGATAAAAATTTAACAAAATCTATGGCGCGTAGGGTGGCAGAATCGGGTCTGGTGCTGGAAGATTTGAAATCCATACACAAAAGTCATTACTACAGCGTGTTGTACAGCTGTGCAATATTTTTCATGACGAGAACAGTTATTTTCATTTATTGATAATGATTCCAAGTAAATAATACTATCTTGAATTGAAAAACATCAGAATCTATGGCAAGCCAAAGTGAACAAAAAGAGCTATTTTTTAATATTAAGAAATCATTTTCTAATAACAAGAAATCATTTTCTAATATTAAAAAATCATTTTCTAATATTAAAAAATCATTTTCTAATATAAAAAAAAATAATTTTCTAATATTAAAAAATCATTTTCTAATATTAAAAAATAAAATACTTTTTAAAATTAGAAAATGTTTTTTTAATATTAGAAAATCATTTTTTAATATTAGAAAATCATTTTTTGATATTAGAAAATCATTTTTCAAAGGTCTGAATGAAAAGTAATAGCGTTTTATGACGTCATTAAATATTTATCTTTCATGGAATTTAGTACGCATTTCCAAAGTTTATTTCTTTGGTGTTGTCTCCATGGGCATTGAAACAATATAGATGATACTGGTGGATATTTCATTATTTGAACAACATGATACAACCGTGTGTTCATTTTTATTGGAATGCGAAACATTAGACAGAATGAAACTAGAATCTAGAGTATCCAAGGATCAGTCCTAGGACCCCAGTTTCTTTGTTTTTACATATACAACCTACGCTGAAGGTCCACAATAAACAGCGAGACTGTTTGCCGATGATGCTGTTGTCTACTTAACCACTTCCTCAGACGACCTCGGACAACGACTGCCACGAACTACAAGAAGTCCTAGACAAACTGCCGAAATGGAAAAATGTTTGGAAAATGGAGTTCCACCCTGAAAAATGCAGCGTCCTCACAATAACAAAAACAAATCCAATCAAGCGGTACTACAAACTCACGGACATACTATGGGACATGAAACATCTACAAAATACCTATAGGCTGCACCATTGCAAATTATCTAGAGCATATTACATGTAACAACATCACAGGAAAAGCCAGCCAATACCTCGGTTCTTTCCATCGAAACCTCCACATTAGTTAAAGCATGTAAAGAGCATGCCTATAAAATATTCGTCAGACCGCAAATGGAATACGTCACGACAAGGAACCCGTACTAGCATTACCACGTTGATAAAATGGAAAAAAAGTACAAAGACGTGCTTCACGATTTGTAACCAGCAGACATAGAAACAGATCAAGTGACAGCAATATGATTACGAAATTAGGATGGAAAAGTCTGTCAACAAGAAAAAAGGAACCTAGACTCATCATGTTTTACAAAATAACAAACGACCTTGTAGCACATGCACTTGTCTCAGAAACGTTTTCCTATATACCTTCATATAACACTGTGTTATATCAAGGTACATAGGGGAGGGGGTGGAATCTGAGACAAGTGCATGTGCGGGCTCTACCTTGTAGACATAGACAAGAGTAAACACCCACAAAAACCAACAACAAGCTCTAGCGGGACAGGACATCAGGATAAAATTTGTAAAAAAAATTAGACAGGACGGGGGTTAAAGTTAAAAAAAAAAAGAAAGGAAGGATGACAATTTATGTAAAAAGAAGTCAGGATAAACTAAATAACAAAAGGTAGGACCAAATAGAAGGAAAAATAAAAAGCCAGGACAGAGATAACAAATAGAAAGAAAAAGGGCAAACATTTGCAACCAGGTTAGTCCCCCCTCCATCCCCATCAAAATCAAACAATAGCTCCTTTATTGACACAATAAATAAAATAAAGAATACGAAGGAAATGATTATCAGATGCGTGGTTTTTCTTTTAGGATCGTTTTGTTTATTTAAACAAGATGGATAAATTGCCGAAAAGTGCTTTTTACTTTTTCGTAAAAGTTTACGTCGTAGTGCGCAGTCGGCTGCGGCAAGCGCAGATGGTGATGATGCACAAACTCTACTAGTATTTACTGTAATGGAGTGTGATAAAACCCATTTCTATCAATGTTCAAATAATGAGTTTCAATGTCCCCGCATTGCACATATTTTATATATCCAAGATACAAGGGCAATAACTAAAAAAGCACTTTTTTCTTTACCTTTATTTTAATATCTCAACATGCTCAAGAGAAATAAAAGCTTCATCTAGCAAACGGAATAGGATTTCCATTATCATTTTATGTTTCAGGCACGGGGCATAATTTGTTATAATCTATGCTATACAGATTTGTGTGGGATGGTAAAGGGGACAAAATTAAAAGAAATATACTTATCTCAAATTACGAGGATGGTGGTGTAAAAATGCCACATATTGAATCATTTATAAAATCACTTAAGTTATCCTGGGTTAAAAAAGTTTTAGACCCCACAAATTATTCCTCATGGAAGGTTCTATTGGCAGATCACCTTGAAATGAATGGTGGTGAAAATATGTGGCATTTATCAAAATCAGCACTCAATGAAATTAAAAAAGAATTTTAACCCTTTTTGGCAAAATGTAATTTCATCATGGGCCTCATTGTGTGAACCTCTGACCACAAGTGATATCTTGTCTCAACCATTGTTTTTAAATGAAAATATTATGATTGATGGAAAAACAGTTTTTTATAAAAATTGGATACAGAATAATGTATTTTTCATAAATGATCTCATTAAGGAAAATTGAGAATTTTACAATTATGATGAATTTATTAGAAATTATAATATAAAAACAACTTTCTTAGATTTCTATGGACTAATCTTGGCACTGCCAAAGGAATGGAAGAATGTTATTCATTCTCAAGTATTTATCAAACTAAATACTGTCAGTCACAAAATTGTTACCGCCATAAAAACAGTTGATAAAGTATCAAAACATTTGTATAATTTTTTTCTAGATAAAATAAAGGAAACCCCATCACGCATACAAGAGAAATGGAAAATGAAATTGGGAATAGATATTGTGGCCGAAGAATGGAATTATTTTTTTAGTCTTCCTTTAATTATAACTGAAGATCCCACATTAAGGGCATTTCAATACAGATTACTCCATAGAATTCTAGGAACAAATACTTTACTTATGAAGTGTAAATATAGTGAAACAGAACTGTGCACTTTTTGTACCGAAACTAAAGAAACATACATACACCTCTTTTTTTAATGTAGTTATGTTCGAACATTCTGGCTTAATTTTTTTCAAAAGTTAGAAGATGTATGTAATGTAAGCTTTCTCCCAACCTTATCAAGTATAATCTTGGGTGTTAAACATCATCTATTTAAAGATATTCTTAATACATGTATTCTGATATTGAAGAGATATGTTTATTTATGTAGAGTAAGATTTACAGTCCCATCTGTTGCTGAAGCAATTGAATGGCTAAACTATTATTATAGGGTTGACATGGTCTCTATGAACTTGTGCTCTACCAGTAAAGCAATAAGATTAAAAGAAAAATGGTCAAGCATTGATAATATTATTAAGAAATAGAGCTCAATGCAGATGTACTCTGTATTCTTTTACTGACTTTGTATTTTATAATTTGTAACAAGTATGGTTAACTATATGTTTAGGATTTATGGCAGAATATAATTTGTTTGTGCATCTTTATTTGTAGATGAGATTTGAAAATGATATGAAAATAATAAAAATATATATTACAAAAAAAAAAAAAAAAATTTGTTAGAAATATTTAATCAAGACTTATTTTAGTTAGTGTCCAAGACATTTCTGATATAAGTTTTACTGTTTCACACAAATCTTGCAAGAATTGTACACACATTACAGCGTTAACAAGACAGGACGGACGCCCGATATTTCCATGACCCCTGTATCACGCGTTAAGACAAGTAATCAAATTCCGCTTCCTATATTTCGAAGTTCCATAAATAAATAAGTGCCGCTGTAAAATAATTTCTTAATATTAAAAAATGATTTTCTAATATTAAAAAATGATTTCTTAATATTAAAAAATGAATTTCTAATATTAAAAAATCATTTATTAATATTAGAAAATGAATTTCTAATATAAGAAATTACTTACTTTCGATTTTCTAATACTAAAAAGGGAATTTCTAATATTAAAAAATGATTTTCTAATATTAAAAAAGGAATTTCTAATATTAATAAATGATTTTTTAATATTAGAAATTCATTTTTTAATATTAAGAAATCATTTTTTAATATTAGAAAATCATTTTTTAATATTAATAAATAGTGTTTTTCTTTTTTAATATTAGAAAATGATTTTTTAATATTAGAAAATGATTTTTTAATTAAAAAATGATTTTCTAATATTAGAAAATAGCTCTTTTTGTCCACTTTGGCTTGCCATAAGAATCAAAATAGTTAAGTTTGTGTCTTTTTCTTTCTTTTCTTGTTTAGCATTTGGCAGCCTCCAAATTTTACGGAGAATTGTCATTGTAAGGCCAAATTTAACAGACTATCAATGAAATAACAAAACCGACTGCATGGGCGAGACCCTCATTGGTGGACAAGGTCGTATAACACCCCTATTCGTAAATAAAATAATAAATAAAGAGAGTGTCTCATCCTGTTCTGGACTTGAAATTGGTACATAAAAAAAAATTGCCGATTTTAATTGATATTTTAAAAACATATAATATTGGATGTGTATGTAGAAAAACTGTCAATAAAAGTCCGTTAAAAAGATTTCAAAAACATATATTGGTGTCGTTTTTGGTTTGAATTTAAGCAAAATATTACCAATAGATGCAGAATTGTCACACGTCAGTTTGTATAATTGGTTGTATTCTTTTTTGTATATGAAACTGGATGTAATAGACCAAAACAAAAAAACGCCCATTCACATGCTGTTAAAAGGGCTTGTAATTAAATGGTGTCTTTTGGTATTGTTCATCATATTTGTATTTTGTTTATTGTTTTTTACTTAAATCAGGCCGTAAGTTTCCGGTTTGAGTTGTTTTGCATTTGTCATGTAGGGGCTTTTCATATCTTACTATGCGGTATGGGTTTTACTCATTGTTGAAGGCCGTCCGATGTCCTATAGTCGTTTAGCCATTTGGTCTCTGATTGAGATTTGCCTCATTGGTAATCATACCACGTCTTCTTATTTGTATAAGCATGTCCCTATTGTACTTCAATTTATTGGGAGATAAAAATTGAAGTTTCGGCAAATGTACACTAATTGCAGACAGACAGATCAGAAAGTGTACACACGTTAAAGCTCGTCGTATAGTTAGACGATCGGACAGACGAACAAAGTGTTTTCAATATATATAGCTCTTCTTCTAGACAAACAAATACGCCAATATTCATACGTATACGCCGTAAAAAAGGTTATGTAACTCATCTATTGATAAAGACATCGTTCAATATTATTCTCTTATACCATGTATACCGGCTGCTGTACTTCCTATGAAAATATTATATTACAACTTCATTTTCGGTCGATTGAGGCAATACTGGCATGAGTTAAATTGCACAAAACAGCTCTTATTATAAAACAAGAAGTTCTGCTTATAATTTAAATTTGAAAGATGATTATCTTTTGAATGTAAAAAATAAATAAATCAAAGTACGTCGGGACCTGTTAAAGTGGACGATACGGTTCATCGGTTTTGTCATTGTTGAAGGTTATACTGTTGTCAATTTATGGTATCGCCTCACTTAATTGAGTTGGTTCACATTTTGTCATGTCAATAATGTTGTCTATCCTCTTACAGTACATGAAGCAATTTAGAACTAATGTCGGACGGAGATGCACCTTTATACTTCTATCAGATTTTCATTTTTGCCGTACATCTGACAAAGCAATCAGCTAGAATCCTTTTTTTTATAGTCTTTTATTTTATTATGAAAAGGTTCCTGTCCAAATTTCGTTTCGTAAATGTTTACCACAAATGTTTTTCCATTTTATGATTAACCATCTTATAAATTATTATGATAATATTAACGCTTTGAAAAACACCTGCATATACTTGACAGCGAAGTCGTGTACGGCGGGAATGATTACACGACGTTGTTGCGATTAAAACTTAATTTAACGTAATTTAGCGCCATACTGACAGACGTCGTAAAAAATTAAGGTATATGGCTTTTATTGAAAAAATAAGCGCATGGACCCCATTTTTTTTTCTTTTGCAATCAATCAAGTACTGTTTCAAGAACACTCCGCCAAAATTTCAAGAAAAAATCAACGATCAAATTTTTTCTGCACTTCCGAAAAGACGCAAAAATATGGTCAATTTCTGTATTTCGGATATAGCAATCTAAATCCGGAACATGATGATTTGATTTAACCTTAAACTTGTTTCAGCATGTTGATGCCATGGATCACGAGAATATTTTACAAAAAAACCCGGTTAAGTTATGACTTTTCGTTCAAAAGTATTGTTACTTTCTTTAAAAGTCATACCTATGAAGACTTATTTCTATATTCCTTCTTCAGGTGCAATCAATTCTGCCCAATAATGAAACCAAGGAATTTTTTAATACTTTATGACAAAAAGGGACCAATAAAAATTGCTAAAAAATGTATAGCCACCTCTATCGGTCAGTTACATATAAAATATGGCGGAGTTCACAAATTTGTAGAAGCGTAATCCTCCCTTTAACCTTGAACAGTGGTGTATCAGCATACTATGGAAAAGGCATGACACATCAAATCAGACTGAAACACATCAGATGCAACGTTCCAATTCTGAAGTATATACGCGCTGTTTTGTCAAAGATAATTTCTGATAAAAAAATCACTTTTCACTTAATAAAGTATCGATAATTTCACATCAAACTAATAAAGTTTAAAGAATACAAAATGCTACGAAAATATACGTACCAGCATATACGGAAAGAGCCAGGATATAAAATATGTCCGTTTTCAAAATCATTATCAAACCTGTAAGCTGACTGATCACAAGTGACGTTTGGTATGGTACAAGTAT
This sequence comes from Mytilus galloprovincialis, assembly GCA_037788925.1. Classification (NCBI taxonomy): domain Eukaryota; kingdom Metazoa; phylum Mollusca; class Bivalvia; order Mytilida; family Mytilidae; genus Mytilus; species Mytilus galloprovincialis. The sequence continues at coordinate 16,904,114 of CM075339.1, forward strand.
AAGAACTGAGTTTCTGATTAAAGTTATCGATATGCATAGCATCTCGTCAATTGATTGACATATTGTATCTGTAGCATCTCTAAGATCTGTTTTGCATAATTATATAACAACAACTGTATTGGTGAATCTTATCAGGAAACAATTGGAAATGGGCGTCCGATTTTATATCTACACGTATGTTAAGAATAACCCTTATTCTGAAAATGATTGAAAGTTGAAGGTACGATATCTTTACATTTTTTTAAATTTATTGTTTTTAAAACATTGACAATAAATACCTTCTACCTACCATTAAATGGGATTTGCATAACGTGCACAATTAATTAATCAGATCTACTTGCCACTATGTTCTGTTCCTAATTTGGACAGTCAGCATTTGATTTGAAAAAGAAAAAAATCATTTTGCGAAAAGTCGTGTTTCTCCAAGACGAGACACGTGTCTGTGTTCTTGATAACAGATACACATATGCATATAAATGCTCTTTATATAATTGCTGATAATAAGTTAATTTATTCTTGTCTTACTTATTTATTTTTACCCTCGAATTTGACACAATTGATATTGCAATCCGAGCATGGTATCAAAAACAATGTATAAGAGTATACAATGTTTTTTGTAATATAAGGGGGTATAACTTCTTCAAAATTTGTTTGCATATATTTATGTCTATTCTGATGAAAACTTTAAGTTTAAGAATACTATACAGCATAAAAAGTTCAATGTAGGATAAAAAAAAACTTAATTCATATAGTGTTTTCACTTACCCCCCCCCCCCCCTCATTCCCCCCTTAACTTAATTTGGGAAAAATTGATTGACCAAGAAGGATGTTTATAAATTCGATGTCAATTAAACAAGACTTGCAGAAATTTTGACTCCCTCCTCCCACCCAAAACTATTTGAATTAAGTTTTTTTTTATCCTTCATTGATTTTTTTATGTCGTCCCTAACCAACCTACCTGATTGTAATTCAGCCTATTGTATTCACTGTGTATCATCGTCAACGGAAATTGGATACCAACGAAGATGAGAGGTCGGAAAAAATAAATAAACAACTAAAGAATTCTTTTACCGTTTTTGAAGCGATTTTCTGATATATATATATATATATATATATATATATATATATATATATATAGCTTTAGTTTGTTATACCAACGAGAAGCAATCAGAGACAATAATTTATTTTTTACTCCAAAACACTTGGTACCAGAAAATATCGAGGTCAATCGCCCTCAGTTGCCCCGTTAGCCAGATTCTCAACTGTTTTTCAATTTTTTTCCTGACAAATCTGTAGATTATGATTCTATAATTTCATATTAACTGACATTTGCTATCAGATAGACATTTTCTAAAGAATATCGGTAAAAATGAATCCAGATTGTGATACGGTATCTTGCTATTGTTGACATATTTACAGTAAAGAAACTTTGTTTTCCAACTGTCATGTCAACTTACTAGTTTTATTATATCTATAGGCCGTCCTTTTCATAAAAATTGTGTCAATAGATATATAATTCGGCTGGTGTCATCATAGATCATGGTATACACAATATTTTGCTACACAATCCTATTAGATCTCAAGTAGTTTTCCGGATGTACATGTATACGTGTGTTCTGCTTTTTTATGGGGTTGTCGTTCCTTTGACACATTCCCAATTTCCATTCTCAATTCTATATGTTATATCAATATGTCAACATATACAAAAACAGATGTCCATGGATAAATTCTTTTAATTCTATGTTACTATATATTTGTTTTATAGATTACATCACACGAGTTCATGTCAAATATGCATTAATGTGTATTGTTACAGTAGTCAATTGTCCTTTATAAGCGACATACGGTATGGGTTTATCTCATTATTAAAGACCACATTAGCGTAAGGATGCCGATAAGTGCTTATATAAACTTTATATAAACGAGGTGGATATTTATCTTATTGGCAATCATACACCATCTCCTTATTTTTAAAAACAATAATCAGAAGAATTATATCCGGATTGATTTTTTTTCTCCTTTGCTATCCTGCGATTTTTTTTTCTCACTTTGTAAACTATTTTTTTTCTGTATTTTGTGTTGCAGAATAATTTTTTCAGCTCTTCCCAGTGACAGCGATATATTTTCAAATCCCTCCTCCACACGAAAATAAAATGGTACTCCGATTACTTATAAAATCTTATAAAGTAGAGATTAATAAAACGTCTGTATATTGCAAAGAAACCAAAGTTTGGACAGCACAAACAAATCAAAAACGCTTGTGACGGAATTTTGGCAATGGGAAGGGCAAATTGTCGGTAATTGGTTGTATTAGTCAATCGATGTAAAATGAAGGAATTTTTATTATATTAATCTGCTATTAATAAGGGTAAGTTCACAATTGTTCGTTTTTCAATCGACCCTCAATAACAATTTCATGATGATTGTAAAGTTATAAAACAGCCTATACTGTATCTATGGTAGGCGGTATTTATAAGGGAGATCAATGAGATAATTTCCGTTGAAAGCGGAAATATTCCAGGTTGTTGTGTATAAAAAGCCAAGACTTAAACATGGATATAATCACAACAGTGTATGGATGAGAACAAAGATTATTCCTTCAAAGGCAATGATATTGAATATCAATAATTTAATAATCTACATAATACTATACTGATAGAAAAATCTTTTCCGTATAGTTTTAACAATTATTTCAAGTTCAATGCTGAATTAATTTACTTTGATTCATTTAATACTTGAAACGTCATGTACTTTAAATAATAATCACACCACAGAAATAAATTAAACAAAGGATATTTTTACTTCATATTATTTCAAAGCACAAATCCTTTGATAGAGTAACACCCATTGAAAACGTCTTTGTAATTTATTGTGTATGCGTTAATTGATTTATTTTGTGATACCAACGTTTATTGTTTCGATATTGTGTTAGTTATTATTCGTGTTTCATTGTCCAATATGTTCTCCTATGTATTTGTATTGTAGTCCTGTAATGTTGTGTTGTCATTTTAATGTTATATTTTGGCATGCCACAAAACCAGGTTCAACCCACTAGTTTTAAATGTCCTATACCAAGTCAGGAATATTGCCATTGTTATATTATAGTTCGTGTCTGTGTGTGTTCCATTTTAACCTTGTGTTACTATTGTGTCGTTTGTTTCCTCTCATATCTGAGTGATAATTCATATTATTATAAGACGTGTCACGGTACTTTTCTATCCCACATTCATGTATTTAGTTTTGATGTTGTGTTTGTTGTTCTCTTCGGGTTTTGTCTAATGCTTAGTTCGTTTCTGTGTGTGTTACATTTCAATGTTGTGTCATTGTTGTCTTCTTATATTTAATGCGTTTCCCTCAGTTTTAGTTCACTTTGTAACCTGGGTTTGTTTTTTTCTATCGATTTATGAGTTTTGAACAGCGGTGCCCATATTTTGTACGATATGCTGCATTGCCAGATATTAAGAAAATATTAGGCGGAGTCTTAATTGATAATTTGTTTTTGTTTGTTTCTTGCAACGAACATATTGTAAGATTAAAAGCGAAGCTGAATTACTGTTGAAATTGTTGTTTCCTATATTTGCAATATATTGAAAATACTTAATGCCTATTTTGTTCATTAACATACGTATACATATATAGAGTATTATTCCACTATATGCAAATACTGATAGCTAAACGAACATTTCATTGGTTGAGACTGTCCCATGTGATTTTGAACAAAACATCATATTCCATTGTCATATTCCCCTTATTCGAATTTTTCAAGATTATACTAGAGTTATTCATCTTTGAACAAAAAATAATAAATTGAAAAGTCTAGAGAGTTTCCACCCTTTTTTTTTTTTTTTTTTTTTTTGTTAACAACAATGGCCAAACGAATTCATGTGGTAGACGACGATAAAATTGAAGAATTGTTACAAAACAAAGATTCACTGAAAACAAAAAAAAAAGCACTGCAGTTACAGTTAAATGTTTTCGACAATTTCATGAGGAGAGTGGGAGGGAAAACACAAAATTTGAGGAGTATGAATTTTCAGAACTCGACGTTGCACTAAAGAGTTTTTATGCTGGTGCACGTAAAGCTGACGGAAGTTTGTTCAAGAAATCGGCTATGAAAAATGTTAAATATGGATTAAAAAGATACCTACATGAAAAAAGAAACATTGACATAAACATGGACAATGAGTGACCATGATGTTTGGGATTAGTGGTAGTACTTTGCTTTGTTGTGTAATTAGATTAAAGACGTGTATAAAGTTTGACTGTTTACTATTCTGCATGAAGACGTAATAAACATGTGACGTTACAATACGTTACGTTAACAACAAGTAAATGTCTCTGTATTGCGATCAATACGTAACACTTCGGCCACAGGAAAGTGAAAAGGTAAAAACTTAATAAGTACAATCGAAAAATTCAAACGTTCACAATGAATAAGAATCACTTTAAAGTTCATATATAAAGAAATTGAATTTACTGAACAGTGTCCACTGATGTAAATTAAAATCCTGATATTGACGAAATTTTGTAGAATTTACGATAAGTAACTTTTAGTCAATGAGTATATTTAATCAATCGGACGTTATGTAAATCCGTTTTTTCTTTGATCGGCTACGTACCGATTATCAGGTTGTCTTCATGTTGATATCGTAAAATATCAGCTGCGAGACATAATATGAAGCTTTTTGTCGAGTAAGCGCAGCGAACGAGATCAAAAAGCCTTCGTATTATGTCGAGCAGCTGATATTTTATAATATTAATATGCCGATAACCTGATAATCGATTTATCGGGCTGTATTTGCGTCTTTTGGAAGTATTGTCTTAGTTTCACCAGCAACCGGAAGTTGACTTGATAAGTTCGGGTCAAACTTATCAACGTCGGTTCAAACATTATGACGTTGCTGATATGTCCGGGTCAAAGGTATTAAGGCCAGGTCAACGTATTTGACGTCACAAAGCCGTGATATGGAGTTTTATTAAGAGCTGAGCAGATTGATATAGACAGTTGGACGACCGATAATGTATAATATCTGTATTTCTGATTCCCTGGTCAGCCTACTGATAATTCTCGTTGTTTTGTTCTTGGTTAAGTTGTAGTTCCTCGGTATCTCATGCAAATTCTCTTAACATGGTAATTTTACTATATAGAGATAGTCGCGATGTGATAAAGTTAACTTTATATCTTAATTTGTATACAATCAACGTTTTATGCGTACTTTATTTAAAAATATGTGTATTTAATCGTGTTTATATCACGGAAGTATTAGTTTTATTTTATTTTCGATGTTTATAACAAGAAACAAAGATATTAAAAAATATTATTTTTAAATCGATGTAGAGCGGTCCTGGTTACAAGTTCGATGCAGATAAGTTAAAAGTGAACTTGAGCACAGGTCTGGTTTCGATCAGAATTGTCAAATAAAATTTATGTTAACTTATGGCAGGACTGGTTCGAAGTTACCTTATATCAATAATCTTGAAAAGCGGACTTGGTCCTAAGACCTTTTTTATGTCTGCCAAAAAGTTAACTTGGAAACAGGTCCGCTGTTGATATAAGTCAACTTTTTGGCATACATAAAAACAGTCTTAGGACCAAGTCCGCTTTTCAAGATTTTGGTCCTAGGACTAGTCAGAGCAGGTTAACTTTGGCCAGTCCAAATGACTTGTTATTAAGTTAACCTGCTGTTCAGGTTAGGACTGCATCCATCTGTATGTGTTAAGTACACATAATTTATTTTCAATTCTTAAGGGGATTGGCAAAACTGCTAGAAGTGCTAGACAGATTATTTTATTTTTACCTAATCAGGGTCAGGATATTTTTTGTTAAAAATCCCTTGTCAGTTTTCACTCTAGTTGTCAACAATTAAAAGTAAAAATTACACGATAAACGCATATTACTTTGATCAGTGCAATGCATCCAGGGTATATCAATGACATACATGTATCCTATTATTACATCACAAACACAAATAGTTTCTGTCGAGAAGACATTAAGATTTAATATCTAAATATCGCCTCACACCAAAACTATATATGTTCAATTTATGAACCAAAGTATATTTCGCGGCTATTTCCTAGTACAGATAATTCAAGTAAACTAGGCTCTCTATATCAGAAATTAAACCAACTGAATACTGACTGAATATTTCTGAAACAGGTCTTTCAATAAAAGAACTCGAACTGTATTTGATTAGCTATATATCTATATATAATAAGAAACTTCAATTTAGCCGAGTTAATTACAGTTAAAAAGAACAGTTATTATATTAACGGAGTTGACGGCAAGAAGACTTGCTTAAGTTTGTAATACTTTTTTATGACAAAAAATGTAGACGTTTAAAATATTACAATGTTTTGTTTTTTGCCAATTTGAATGTGTTCCGGTATTTACTGTATTTAACGGTATAAATTTGCGACACCGTCAGCTTTTTTTGAATTGATTAACAAAGGACTGAATCGACTCCGAAATCTATTACGCATCAACAGACTTGTTATTATGTACTTGTAAAATTTCTTTGTATCGAAAAACACAAAACGTTCAAGACACGTCTACTAATCATGTTTAACAATTTCCTTTTGCACCAGTTGATGAATTCTAGTTCAGTGTTATTCTTTTGTTAGAACTTGGCGTTTTTGTGTATAAAATGAAAACACAACTTTATGACGTTGATGTGTCTCGGGTACTTTTCTTATTTTAGCTTAATCAGAGGCACTCAAAGCCGATTATTTGAAAGCCAATTGTGTACAAGAACTAAAACAGTAAAAGTGATGTGACCAAAAACAATAGCTAAATCCATCGACGGTCTACCATTTTGTTGTGTCTTAATTAAAAAAATTTCAACTGCATTATCTGCGTGTAGATGTCGTAATAAGTTTCGTTGTTGAATGTTTGTTTGCATTTATAATGTATTTTCATGATGTTGGATAACCGTTTTTGGCTGCTTGGTCCAAATAACTGTCAAATTATATATAAAATAGAAGATGTGGTATGATTGCTAATGAGACAACTATTTACAAGAGACAATCTACAACTATGGGTCATCGTACGGCCTTCAACAATAAGCAAATATCATTTTAGCTAGAAAAAAGTCTCAAACGGACATATGGAAAAAGGGACGAAAGACACCAAAGGGACAGTCAAACTCATAGATCGAAAATAGACTGACAACGCCATGGCTAAAAATTAAAAGACAAACAGACAAATTATGGTACAGAAGACCCAACATAGAAAACTGAGGACAAAGCAACACGAACCCCATCAAAGGGAATGGTAAGCAGATCCTTCTCCACATGTGGCACCCGTCGTGTTGCGTGTTATTACAAATCCGGTAAATATTCTTATTCGTGAAAAGGGAACTGTATTGTAGTTACGACATAGGAACAGATTCTATATCAGCTGTGAAACGGTTATTCAATAACGGTCAAACAACTCCTGATGACGTCCGTAAAAATTAGGAAAGGATGATTTCATCTTCATCATTTGGAACTCTTGCTTTAGTAGTGGCCTTGTGAGCAACAATCCTTTTTCAAGGAAATCAAAATAGGAAATACAAGCCCGGGAATATCGTATCAATTGGTAGTTATATACTCCGTATGCAGTCGGTGCTGGAATGTTGCTACATAGAAATGGAAAGTTCCATATTGGGAAGCTGAAACCATCTCTGTTTGTCGTAAAGTTTTGTTTCCAACCGACCCGTAATGTCAATTTCAAGATGTAAGTCAAGTTATGAGGCAGAGTTAGTTGTATCCTGTGGTACCCTTTATCTCTATTCCGATGAGATAGATTCGTTCAAAAAATTCAAACGAGAAAACATACGGACTAATAAATGTACAATGTACATAATTTTTTTCAACAGCAACAATTGACAGACTCCTGATCACTAAGTACAGGCCCATACAGAATGTGGTGGGGTTAAACATGTTAATGGTCACCAAATCCTCCACATTATCATGGGACACTGCTAAAAAATGTTAGCAGTTTCATGGCATTGATTTGATTTATCTTTATGGAGATTGGATTTTTATATGTTATGATTTCAATTGTTTTATGTCGTTGATAAATAACATAAGCAAAAGAAAGTATACACATGTTACACAGAGGGAAACAGGTGGCTTTATGATTTTATTATGAACAACAGCAATGTTTGGAAATGCTGTCATGCATTTCATTCAGCAGAGGAAGACAAGAACCAATTAATAACATAGGATTTCGTAGAAACCGTGAGATATGCTTTAGACAGCAATCCAACTATAGAAGAAGACTTTATGGAAACAAATTTACAAAATGCCGTAAAATCAATCGAACTATCTTAATACTTTTTACAACATAAGAAGTAACCAGCTACACTAATTCTGGGTTTTCAGAGCCAATGATTCAAAAACTCTGAGCTTGTTAGAAATTGTTTGCTATACCCTGGTTATTTCGTACCTTGTCATGCTATGACTAAAAGCACCAGCTTTACTGCTAAACAAATTAATGCCGAAATCAAGATGGTATGTAAATTTGGACTTGGAAAAACCAAACTTGAAAAACCACAGGGTGGAGGTCGTTTGATGCTTATAATAAACAAAATTTCTACTAACAATTTGTCTTTAAAAAAACTGTTGATATAATGTGTAGACTTTCCAAAAGTTGGCGTGAACTTTGAAGATTATGAAAATGTTTTTAACAACAGTGAAGATATGCCCTCAAGTTGATAAAATGACCACTTACAACGTTAATGTGTCTGATTTGACTGATTCACATTTGTGTTTTTTGATGAATTTAAAAACGATTTTCTTGTTTGAATTGAATGATTGTTGTTTTATGATACTTTTTTGTTAAATATAAATTGTTAACTTTTGTATGTTCTTATTGATTACTTTTTTTTAATAATGAACGATACAGGATACATTTACAGCTGTTACAATAAAAAAAAAAAAATGTTAGAGGATAGTGAGTTTATGATTTTAATTTGTTGCTAAAACAAGTTTCTGATGTGACTGATGTTAATATTGGGTATTATAATTATCAAACGCTATGTTTAAAACAATATAGTTAAGGGCATTGCAATGATGCCTAAGCCAGTGCTGTAAACACAAAAGAAATATATAGTGTGTAGTACCTATATAATGCTTTACGACATTTCTCATGCAGCCACACCTTACAGTACACGCACTAGAACAATTGAATCTCCTTGTCTCTCTTTTTTTGCTTTGGAGAGGTGGTTGCCTGATAAATATCGCAAAGTTTAGAAACATCAGAGTTGTTTATACCATTGGAGAGGTAATATGTCACTGTCGATTTCCATGTCATTGCTCTTCCACCTCATCCAAAACATCATAACATATACAAACATATAACTATGCGTATATAATCATATTTCTTTTGAGCAGATTGTACTCATATTGTCATGCATTTTATATATGTTTATCATATACTTTCGTGCAAGTTACTTCCGGTATCGGTTGTTTACTGTTTTTTAGTGACGTCCATTTTTTTTTAAGACGACGTCAAAATTTACGGGAACTTTTGTGGGGATAGTTTAGTACTTGTTAACAAATGCCATTGACAATTATGAATCATTTTATAGTACAAACAAACATGGAGTAATAAAGCCGATTATAAAACTCTTCCAAATTTTCAATGTTTCAAAATGCCTACATAGGAACTGTTACCATAAATATATATGGAGGTAGTGATGCTGTTGTTGGACAATTATAGTATATTTGATTCATAACTGTTTTAGTTAATGCATTTGTTTACTTGCCTTACATAAAACTATTGTCGGAAGTATATGATAAAGCGATTAATACATGGCCTTTTCCATATCAGCCTGGGTATCATCCCTCGACCCATATCAGCACCTCGACTCCGTCTCGGGATGATACCCAGGCTGATATGGAAAAGGCCATGTATTAATCTCTATATATCTGTTTTGTAAGCATGAGTCTTAGCATTCAGGCAGTTAATATTGATTTGTTTTCGAATAACCATAATTGTTAGTTTTAATTTCATCTGCTTAAATTAGAAAAGTAACGAAATTTCTATGGTTAATGTGGAAGGGTCACCGTCACCATGTTGAGTTTATTCAGAGACTGCAGCATATTATAAACAAACCAGAGCTAGTTTGCAGCATTTAGTTCACACAATGCATGACTGTAAAGGAGGAAATTATCATCTGAAGGAAGAAAATGACCAAATTCAGATTGATACATTCTAAAACAAGCATGTTCAGCAAGAGAACAAGTAACAATAAATACAATTGATCGGTCTTGTTCTGAAATGTGAAGGCTTATTAGATCAGGACAACAAATTTCACCTTGCGGCCGGCATTCCATGCCCCCTCCAAAAAAAAAAATTGAAAGAATTCATATATACCGAACCTGCCACCCTCTACACGCGAGACATGATTTATTGTCCCCATCCAACATTGTTAACAAACACCCCACTTTTGTGTTTAACTGCAGGACCTGTTGTGACCATATTTCTCTTTCCCGACAACCCTTAGCTCTTATGAAGTTTCAGTAAAAAATTGAGGAGCAAGATAACAGCCTGAATAATAGAATGCATTTGTATCTTCTCTCGTCTGACTTGACAGTTTATTTGAAGGACATTTACACATATTTTTTCAGTAGTCCGACTGATGAAATATTTTTATAATTTTTGTCAAACATTTTCTGTGAGCGATCAAATATTTTTGTTTATTGGTTTACAGATTCGAACCACATCTTTGATTCTTATCTTGAACTTTAACGAATACCTTGTGTTGGCAACAGTGTCCTTTAAAAAATGAAAGATCTGTGATGTAAGAATCTAAGCGTTAAGAGATATAATTGTGAAATAGGCCTCGATGAGTGAAAGAACATTGGATTAGGACACGTTTGATCAAGAGCTAATGAAAAACAAGATACCGCTAGTCATGCATACATGTTATTGTACAGAGCGACATGTGTCCAATGACCGTATCTAAAGGTTAGAGACCAATCACTCACTAAAGAAGTTCGCTTTTAAAAAAAAGTAGAACACTTAACTATTCTAATTACTGTATGTAATACGAGAAACTGTGACTCAAGTGTTTATATAGATAAGGCAATATTGTAATAACAGGAACAAATATAAGGGTTTAATAATTTTACAACCTGGAATTTACCATGTCAGCAGAATAAATAAGTCAACTACAGATGGATGTGAACTTTATTGGATGATGGCCTGTAACAGAAATATTATTAACTTTATGAATATTTATTGAATTGAACATATTTTAACATTTGCAACTTATAACTGAAATTATCTTTCAACCCAGTATAAATTCAAAAAGTATTCAAGTAAGGAAATATTTAAGTTTAACAATCGGTCCAAACCATTTTTGTTGTTTCTCCTTGAAGAGCAGTTTTACAAGTCATGTGACCGCAGTAGGAAATATTTTTGTCGTTGTCATTATATATCTAAAATCATCAAAGTATTCTATAAGAGTAACAAATAAATCATTACATTTAAAGTTTTATCAAGGCTTCATTGTTTTTCCCTGTAAAAGATTGGTTTATAGGAATTATATTGTAACCAGTTTACTGCTGGAATTTAATATCAGTACTCCCTGCGTCTGCTAGTTCACGCACAGCTAGAAATTGGAAACAAGTCTAGTTAGGAAGTTTTAAGCTTCTGATAATAATTTTAATAATGGAAAAGTCAGGACGTGAGCCCATTAGCATAAATATTGAAGAACAGGCATTTTACTGTCCATTTTACATGTGATTTTTAAACTTTCAGGTTTTCCTGTCAAACCCTAATTTTGTCGGACATTTTCCTGTCAGTCCTGACAGGGTTCTCATTGGCCCTCAGGGATCCCTGGCTATATCCCTTATTTTCGATTGGCTTTCAGGGATGGCAAAAGTGTATAAATAAGGTTCCACTCAGTGAAATGGCGGATAACTTGTTAGCTCAAACCTAACTTCTAGCTTAACAACATAACAGTTTGAAAGTTTATCTTTACCAGACCTAGTCCAACCGGAAAGTCAAACAGGTTAATATGCTTTAATTTAGAATAAGATGAAGTATTTTTAAGGAAAAGTAAATATAGCGCAGTTATCCCCCACCAAACTGAGTGACCTAAATGTCCCGAAAACTGATTACTGATTTTTAAAAGCGTCTGCATGCCTGCATTTGTCAGTGTATATATATCTGTAATATAATGTTGGGTTGATGTTTAGACGAGTTGTAATATAAATGTAATATACGTTCGAACTTATAGTTTATGGAGTAATATTAATTCATTGCCTGGCATCCATTCGTCTTCAGAGGTAGAAAAAGGAGAAACCTCAAGATGCAGAATATCCCTTATTTTCGATTGGCTCTCAGGGATCGCAAGAGTGTATAAATAAGCTTCCACTCAGTGAAATGGCGGATAACTTATGAGCTCAAACCTAACTAGTAGCTTAACAACATAATAGTTTGAAAGTTTATCTTTACCAGACCTAGTCCAACCGGAAAGTCAAACAGGTTAATATGCTTTAATTTAGAATAAGATGAAGTATTTTTAAGGAAAAGTAAATATAGCGGCAGTTATCCCCCACCAAACTGAGTGACCTAAATGTCCCGAAAACTGATTACTGATTTTTAAAAGCGTCTGCATGCCTGCATTTGTCAGTGTATATATATATGTAATATAATGTTGGGTTGATGTTTAGACGAGTTGTAATATAAATGTAATATACGTTCGAACTTATAGTTTATGGAGTAATATGAGTGCATTGCCTGCCATCTACTAGTATTCGTCTTCAGAGGTAGAAAAAGGAGAAACCCCAAAATGCAGAATTTTCCTGACGAGAGCCCCTAAACTTGTCAACAGACCCTTCCACAATTACTCAGCCTGTGGCGGCGGTTTGTTACAATATTATGAATATTTTTGGATGTATTGACCTCACTCATGTGAGAAAACAAGCACCAACAAATGACGCACCATTCTATGTTAATCGAAATGGGTAACACATCATAAATGTCCAGGTTGTTTATAAATATGAAGTTTTTTATTTGTAATTTGCCGTTCCGTCGTCTTTGTTGGTTTAAACGTTCTCTCTTTTGAATATTGAATTACATTGACCATATCTATATAAACAACTAGGTGATTGATTAACGTCCAGTGGCAAACAATGCATACATGTTCCAAGACCACAACAAATTAACATAAACAAATAGGTAGGTTCGGTACAAGTGGCAGTCCGGAATGAAGGAAATACGAAGTGTTTTGTAGATAGGGATATATATTTTGATATGCAGGATCGATGCCATGTTCGAACCCCGAATAGATGTTACAAGGCGTTTCCTTTTAAAGAATGCATGGCTTGATCTTTAAATGATTTGAATTTAAACGTTCTTAATATGACCTGACGTGCTTGTGTACTTATACATCCCGCTAAGTCAAATTTAAAAAAAAAAATCTGAATAAAAATTATTCATTACTTGGAGTCACATTCATGTGTAGATTCAAAGCTTAGTGCACTGTAAAAGTTTCGATAAAGATACTGTTATTTTTGTTTTACTTGGGTACTACATTTTAAGCTGAAGTTTCTTATGTAGAAGAACAAAAAGTCTTGATAATATGAATCAACAGTTACTAAGTGTAATTTTGATTTAAAAAAAATGTTGCTTTTAAATAGATATAAATTCTCTCGTTTTGCTAAGAAAATTGATTACAGTAGTCTTAATTTTTGTTAACCTCATTCCATGGTGCATTTTCATTCCATTTTTTTAGTACTCCCTCAGTTAAGTTAAATTCGTAAAAACATCGAAGAACAGACGGTAAAACAAAAGTACTGGTAAGAAGATAAATGTGAAAAAGAAGCACTCTTTAAAACTACAAACGTGAATGATGATGCTAGTTGTTTATTGTAGTATAGTTAAAAGTAAAGCTTCCTATTCAAAGATATGTTATTCATCTTTTTCCTGTTTTGAAGTGAAACGCTTTGAAACATATTGCGTAAACATACCTCACAGATATACAAAATGGACTAAATATTCAAATAATCAAACAAACTAATCTAAACAAAGTCGATAAAAAAAGTAAATAGTAGAAAGTAAAATCACAAACATACTGAACTTAGAGGAAAATCAATTTGGAAAGTCCATAATCACATGGCAAAATCAAATAACAAAACGTATCAAAAATGAATGGACAAGAACTGTCATATTCCTGACTTGGTACAGGCATTTTCAAATGTAGAAAATGGTGGAAACCTGGTTCTATAGCGCTAACCCTCTCACTTAAATGACAGTCTCATCAACTTCCGTTATATTTACATTGATGCGTTAACCCTCTTGCTGCCAAAGGGACATTTATGGCTTCTACACACAAATCTTGTTGATTGTGTAGAACGTCAAAGGTCCATTGTAACGTCACAATACTCAGGGGCACTGATAACATCAAAATACGGCGTCAAAAGGGCGATTTTGGCGGGAATGAAGCAAACTGAATAAAATGCTTTAAAAGTATACTTAAAACGGATGTCAAGAAATTATATAGGATCATAAGCTTGTTGGTACTATAATACCAACTTATTTAACGTGTTTGCTAATAATCTATTTCGTCATTTTCATGTAAAATGTTGCATTCTTTCAAGAAATTTGTTTTACATTTTTTTTCGTACACTCTATCAATCAGAATTTCTCATATAAGTCAAAAATCTTATCCCTGATAAACAATCATAAAAAAGGTAACTGTTATACTTGATTACCTTAGATATTAATAATCATTCACAATACACCATACACGCTTTATTTAAAAGAACTGGATAATTTATTTAGGGCTCAAATACCACGATTGAAATCTCAGTTAGGATTTTTTTTTGTAAAAGTACACATGTTAACCGATGTACTTGTATTGCCATACGATATTTCAATACATTTTAAACCTGTTTCATCATGGAAGCACTGCCTTAAAAATGTTTATTTTCATTCGAAATGGGGATGTTAAATTAGTAGTTGACACAATGATTTCGATTTCTATCATATATATCATAGATATCCTTTCCCAGTGGCAACCTCTTTTTTCTTGCATTCACCACATATCTTTTACTTTGTAGGACTCATTAAGCAATAGATGTATTGTATATTCAATTTCAGACGTCCTTAATATTGCATGAAATATTTGCCACTGAAAGTTGAAAAGAGAACAATTTATCAATTAACAGATTTAAAGATATTTCGTGTATATGTCAATTACAGTGTGTACTTTATCTTGGTAAATGAAAATGAATTATTATTGATTCAGATTCACTTGTAGACAATAGAAATTCATTTTAGAGAATTTCTTTCCTCGTTTTTACTATATTTTTTTTAATTCGTAATCTCTAAAATTTTGAGCAATAAGTGGTTAACAAAATTATAATAAACATGATTAAAAAAATAAGCAAAATGAATATGGATGATAATTTTTATATATAAAAATATTTCCTCGCCTACTGAAACAAGGATTGAAATCATGATAATTTTAATCTGACACGTTTGATACTTTACAACAAGAAGTAGCTCATAGAATCATAGAACAGCTGCTCGGAGATTTTATTTATTTTTATTAATTTGTACACGCTTTGTTTTTGTTTTCATTTTCATTGAGTTCCGTTGTTTTGCCGTTTATATAATGATTTGAGAGATTTTTTTACAGTATTTATACCAATTACCTAATAAAAAAAACGAGAATAAATATTTTACTATTTTATAGGTGGTTAAGAATCATTTATGCATTTCACTTGACAAAGATAAAACGAAGTCGCCTTTAAGCTAGTATAGCAATTTGTATATTATTTTCACTTTATTTTAAGACAAGAAAGATAAAAAAAATATATTCCAAGGTTAAAAGTGTATTTTTAAATAATCTTGTGTAAAAAACATCGTTTATGACAATCTTAGAGCATATTTAACTTCCGTAAAATTACTTATACATCGTTTTCATAATTACGGCTACATTGACGCGGGAAAAATTATGGACGGCGGGAAAGCGCAGTTCTACAGAGATGCACAAGTTTTGCAACGTCACAGATAAGAAACGTCAAGATGCTTTTGGCGCGACAAAGCAGGAAAAAAACTCGGCAGCAAGAGGGCTATTGATTGATTTTTTTTTTCTGGACAAACTTCTTTTTTTCGCAATTTATTTTTAACCCTCTTGCTGCCAAAGGGACATTTATGGCTTCTACACACAAATCTTGTTGATTGTGTAGAACGTCAAAGGTCCATTGTAACGTCACAATATACTCAGGGCCTTGACAACGTCAAAATACGGCGTCAAAAGGGCGATTTTGGCGGGAATGAAGCAAACTGAATAAAATGCTTTAAAAGTATACTTAAAACGGATGTCAAGAAATGATACAGGATTATAAAGTTTGTTAGTACTATAATATCAACTTATTTAACGTGTTTACTAATTATCTAGTTCGTAATTTTCATGTAAAATGTTGCATTCTTTCTAGAAATTTGTTTTACGTTTTTTTTTTTCGTACATCTATCAATCAGAATATCTCATATAAATCTAAAATCTTATCTCTGATAAACAATCATAAAAAAAGTAACTGTTATACTTGCTTACGTTCAATATTAATATGCATTCACAATACACTATACACGCTTTATTTAAAAGAACTGGATAATTTATCTAGGGCTTAAATAACACGATTGAAATCTCAGTTAGGATTTTTTTTTGTAAAAGTGCACGCATGTTAACCGATGTACTTGTATTGCCATACGATATTTCAATACTTTTAAACCTGTTTCATCATGGAAGCACTGCCTTAAAAATGTTTATTTTCATTCGAAATGGGGATGTTAAATAAGTAGTAGACACAATGATTTCTATTCCTATCATATATATCATATATATCCTTTCCCAGTGGCAACCGCTTTTTTCTGGCATTCACCACAGATCTTTTACTTTGTAGGACTCATTGAGCAATGGAATTATTGTATATTGAATTTTAGACGTCCTTAATATTGCATGAAATATTTGCCACTGAACGTTGAGAAGAGAACAATTGATCAATTAACAGATTTTAAGATATTTCGTGTATGTCAATTACAGTGTGTACTTTTTCATAGTAAATGAAAATAAATTATTATTGATTCAGGTTCACTTAACTTGTAGACAATAGAAATTCATTTTAGAGAATTTCTTTCCTCGTTTTTACTTGGGTTTTTTAATTCGTATTCTCTAAAATTTTAAGCAATAAGTGGTCAACAAAATTATAATAATCATGATTAAAAAATAAGCAAAATGAATATGGATAATATTTTTTACATAAAAAATATTTCCTCGCCTACCGAAACAAGGATTGAAATCATGATAATTTTAATCTGACACGTTTGATACTTTACAACAAGAAGTAGTTCATATAGAGTCAAAGAACAGCTGCTCGGAGATTTTATTTATTTTTATTAATTTGTACACGCTTTGTTTTTATTTTCATTTTCATTGAGTGCCGTTGTTTTGCCGTTTATATAATGATTTGAGAGATTTTTTATCAGTATTTATACCATTTACCTAATAAAGAAACGAGAATAAATATTTTACTATTTTTTAGGTGGTAATGAATCATTTATGCATTTCACTTGACAAAGATAAAACAAAGTCGTCTTTAAAGCTAGTATAGCAATTGGAATATTATTTTCACTTTATTTTAAGACAAGAAAGATAACAAAATATATATTCCAAGGTTAAAAGTTGTATTTTTAAATAATCTTGTATTAAAAACATCGTTTATGACAATCTTAGAGCATATTTAACTTCCGTAAAATTACTTATACAACGTTTTCATAATTACGGATACATTGACGCGGGAAAAAATATGGACGGCGGGAAGGCGCAGTTCTACAGAGAGGCACAAGTTTTGCAACGTCACAGATAAGAAACGTCAAGACGCTTTTGGCGCGACAAAGCAAGAAAAAAAACTCGGCAGCAAAAGGGTTAACAGTCAAAAACAATTTTTTTTCTTTCAATTTTAGAATTACATATACATGATATAGTGGCAGCTGAGGGTGAAACAAACATTTTTTTTTTCTCAGAATCAAAAACAAATTAATTTTTTTTTTTCCAAAAAAATATCACGTATAGTAGTCCTATAACATATGACCTCGGGGGCATTATTCACTATTTCTATTTGCTGTTCTGATATTTTCTTTTTACTATCAATGTGCCACCCGAGGTCATATCGCTATAGGCAAAATTCGCGTAGCAAAAAAAAATTCTCAAATAAACATGTGTACCTTGTTTTTAAGTGTGTCCAATCATACTAAGAAGCGAAATATCACATAATATTGCTTTAAATCCAACGAAAATGTGTCATAATATAACAATTCAACATTTTTCAACATTCATCAACATCAGGTTCAAACTTTCAAAACGGCTAATACAAAAACGGATTCCTTCGTGAAACGAAACGAAATGTTATTCTTCTGTGTGTAAACCTCCTTTGAACAGGAGCACATGGTGACATGTGATAAACCCCCACTACAAGATAACGTATAGACATAACAGAAGTTATTTTGTTATATGATAAATTAACATGAAGATTTTCTTTGTATCTAAAATAAAAACTAGATAGAATATAAAAAACAACTGTAAATGATCGGTATACTCAAAGTTGATTAATATTCAATTAACGGTCTCCCTGTACAGCTGAACTATCTCAGTCATTTTCTTCTAAGTCAGGAATGATTTTATATTTAGTTTACAGTTTGATACCATTGCATTGGCTCAATTGAATAATTTTATAATTATGGTTTATGCTTGGTTTGTAAATAAAAATTGAAGTGAAACACCGATGATAGTATCATTATTTAATGTACAGTCTAGTTTGAACCGAACAACTCCTTGGACGAGCTAAGCAATCTTCATTCACCCATTAGTCGGATTGACAGTATTGAAATTTATTATACAATTATGTTTTAACCAGACAAGTCTCTATGTACAACTCCATGGGTGAGCAAAGAAATCTTCATTCACCTATTAGTTGTAAATGCCACAAGAAACTTTTAACTTAGTTTGTCATCAACACATTCTTAGTTAAGAAAAGTCTGTACATTGCAAACGTATCTCTTTTGGCATGGACACTGTTTAATGCGCACAGAACAAGATCTACAGGAAGAACAATCACAATGTTCCAAGTCGCATCCACTGCATATATTACTTTCCGACAGACTTGCAACTGTTTTCTTGTCTGAAATAAGTGACAGTACTTGCGTACGGACACACATGCTATCTTTGTTCTGTACGATTATCTCTAGCGGTATTTTTCAAAGACATGTAGTGAACATGTCGTAAATGAGACTTGTAGGCCATCTCTCGCACAACGGCCTGCCTCTTGCCACTAAAAGAGTACAGATTTAGGGCATCAAATATGTACTAACAAGTCTACGTCCCGTATGTTTAGACCCATACCAGAAATAACTATAGCAATCACACATCGGGTCCTTCTTTCTTTTTGTTGAAATTCTTTTAAAATTCTATCTTTTGAGTCTTGGTGTGTACTTTTATGGAACATTTCTATGAATGTATAATGTGGGTTATATGCCTTTACTCCAAGACAGAGCAAAAACAAATTATATTTAATCTGAATTTTTCATTTTTTTGGCATTAAGTTTTAATTGTCTGACCGGACTTTAACAAACATCTATTTTTGGTTAAATCTTTATTTGAATAATTGTAGACATCAAACATGTATAATTAAATACCTGCTACTTCGTGTATGATATGCAAGAAATATTTCAGACTTTACCATGTTTTCTAATTGAGCAAATCAATCTATTCGCGAGAAAACGTGTCTATGATATCAACATGGTCAACTAGAGAGCCGTGGTGTAGTGGTTAGTGCATCGGACTACTAACACAAAGGTTCCTGGTTCGATTCCCGTTTGGGATGGAAATTTCAGGAATTCAATTTTCGGCTCTCCCTTGACACCATCTGCGAGTATGGTCTTGAGGAAACGATGATAGTCCGTCGGAAAGGGACGATAAATGGCTGACCCGTGTTAAGAGAGAGCCACATTTCTTGCACGTTAAAGACACCCTTGTAGATTTCGAAAAAGAGTAGGCTAATGCCGCTACAAGGCAGCACTCGCACCCGCAAAGTGGAAAGGGATTAATATAAGTTGCAAAACTTGTTTCCCAATCCACTATAAATAAATATGTTTAAACTAACATGGTCATCCGCGGGAAATTACTTGTGACATTCTTTTTACACAAAATGCCTCAACACGCAGTGCGTAAGCAATAAGACATGTTTGGTGGCTATAAGTAGGAGCACCAAATTTGTAGAAGATATAAAAAAGAAGATGTGGTATTATGCCAATGAAACAACTATCCACAAAACACAAACATAAAAAATTATAGGTAACCGTACGGCCTTTAACAATGAGCAAAGCCCATACCGCATAGTCAGCTATAAAAGGCCCCGATAAGACACTGTTAAACAATTCAGACGAGAAAACTAACTGCCTCATTTATGTAAAAAAAAAATAACGAAATACAAATATGTAACACATAAACAAACGACAACCACTGAATTACAGGCTCCTGACTTGGGACAGGCACATTCATAAATAATGTGGCGTGGTTAAACATGTTAGAGGGATTTCAACCCTCTTCCTAACCTGGGACAGTGGGATAACAGGACAACATAAGAACGAACTATAAAAATCAGTTGAAAAAGGCTTAACTCATCAGATAGACAAAAAATAAAAGTGGACGTGGCCGGGTACTTATATATCCCGACACATAGAACAGATCTGAGAGTATTCGCAGTAATCTGACAGCTAGTTCAAAGCCACTAACAACTAATAAAATAATCATGCATCTAAGACTAAACAATCAATCCGTACACATCCAACATCCTATGGATTTAGTGTAAAGACGTCATAAACAGCCAGAGAAAAACATGACCTTGTGCATACTTGTAGGTCGTATTGCAAGTTGTGAGACGGAAAAGCCGGAGGTAATGGTTTGGCTTGGAAAGGAGGGACGAAATAAACTAAAGGGACAGTCAAATTCATTAATCGAAAATAAACTGACAACGACATGGCTAAAAATGAAAAAGACAAACACACAAACAACAGTACACATGACACATCATAAAAAACTAAAGAATAAGCAACACGAACCCCACCAAAACCTAGGGTGATCTCAGGTGCCTCGGAAGGGTGAGCATATGCTGTTCCACATGTGGCATCTATTGTGTTGCTTATGTGATAACAAATCCTGTAAATAGTCAAATTCGGTAGGTCACATCATTAAAGGGAAGGAGATTGTAGTTACGACATAAGGAACATATCCGATATCATTTGTGCAACAGTCTGGAATGTTGCTACTTAGAAATGGAAAGTTCACAATTTGAAAGCAGAAATCATCTCTTTTGTCGTAAAGTTTTGTTTTCAACCGACCCTCATTGTCAATTTCTAGATCTAAGTAAATCAAGATATGAGGCCTACTTAACTGTATCTGTTATATCCTTTATCTCCAGTTCGGTGGGATAGATGCGTTTAACATAGTCACCAAATTTTGAATTATTTATTGAAAGAACATCATTTATATAGCGGAAAGTAGAGTTAAAGGATATTGCTAACTTCTTATCTTTCTTTCTCAGAAGTTCCTGTATGAAGTCAGCCTCATAATAATAAAGAACCAAGTCGGTAAGAAGAGGGGCACAATTTATTCACATTGGAATACCGATCTGTTGAAAAACACGTCCTCCGAACGTAACAAATATGTTATCAATTAAGAAATCAAGCATCTTGTCGATAATGTCAGTATCAGAGAATTTTTTTTTTAATCAGAGTGGTCCTTTACAAAGTAGGATTTATCCCTCCCTAAGACAAGATACTTGTATCTACGTTGGCCATTCATTTTTATGAAACAAAGCAATACCAACTCTTTCAATTTGGAACTTGGGAGTTCACTAAAAAGGTGAGCTCACCGATATTTTTCGATCAATTCGTCTGAAACTAAAGATGGCGTAAATTAATAGAATCTATAAAGGCAAAAATATAAGAGGTTATTTTTTTTTATCGTGTCCAATCTTTTCTACCAGACACTGGAATTAATACCAAGGACATGCTATTCAATTAACGTTTGCAGACGAGGACATCTAGCTTCAGAAAATAATTGAAATTTTCAGGAGCGGGTCCACGCAAGGGCGTAAAAGGGCGTACGCCCCCCCCCCCCCCCCTTTCCACAAAAATAACCCCTATCATTATTTGCTTTATTAAATAATTAAACACATACTATGAATTCTTTTTATACTAATTCCCTATCCGATGGGGACTTGGACACCTTTTTTATACAACAAAAACGGTAAGTAAATCCATACATGAAATGGTTGTTTTGTGTGAAACTTCTCCAATTGCCATTTTACTTGTACATGTAAACCAGATAAAGGCGAATGTTTGATACAATTAAAATGTTTAAACTCGTTGCAATTGTTTGCACCTGTCCTAAGTTAGGAATCTGATGTTCAGTAGTTGTAGTTTGTTGATGTAATTCATAAGTTTTTCCATTTTTATATAGATTAGACCGCGTCGGTTTTCCCGTTTGAGTGGTTTTACACTAGTTATGTTTGAGCCATGTATATCTTGCTGATCGGTGTCAGCTAAGACTCCGTGTTGAAGACAGTGACTTTTTTTTTTTTTTTTATCTCTAATGGTTAATTTTTATAAATTGTAACTAGGATGGAGAGTTGTCTCATTGACATTCACACCCTTTTATATATATATATACTAAATGCAAAACAACGTTCAGAAATGCCCATATAACAAATTTTTATTTGGGAACTATTCAAGAGACTGACAAAAATTAGTTGAAATTTCTAAGGTATACATAATAATTATAAAACGCAAGAAAAACATTTTTATTTTTATCTTTCAACATTTCCCTTTATCAAGGTTCTGAAACAAAATTCTGGAAAAGGGGGGGGGGGGGGGGTAGGGGGTTTTGATTTTATTAAAACACAATGGTTCTCTAAGGGAAAATGTGGGAGTTTTTGCGATTGAGATTTTTAAAAAAAACTTTTCACAATGCATGATCGTGTGGTGTGACAAATTAACTCCCTTCTTTCAAGGATAGATTATCGTTTCATAAAACGCTAATAAGAATTTCCTTTTTGTCTTTTTGAAACAAACTTTATTCTATTATGTATCTTAAAGCTATAAACTACGTTTAAACAACATTGAAACCGATCGTCGCTAAACGATGCCATAAGTTCGTTTTTTTTTATTTGGATTTTATATTTTGAAAATTAATCAAATCTGGGCGCCATATTTAAACTGGTGTTATTGAGCTCCGACTCGAGAATAAAATTTTCTTAAAGTGATGGATTAACTATTTCTTTAGCACAAGTAAGTAATTTTTTTAATAGTTTTTGTGCTCAAGTTATTTAAAATGATATTTGGCCCGTTAAATATTTCACCTAGAAAGAAGATTGAAGCAATTTTGTTCCGACCTGAAATCATGTCGGAAAGTGCTAAAGGAATTTAACGTATCTCGATATGACTTCGCATTAAAAAAAAATAAAAAATGAAAATATCAGTATAAAAACGTTAAAAATTGAATAAGAATGCGAAGTCATATGTTATAGGACTATCACGTATAGGTGATACCCCAAGTCAAATGGTTGCTGCCTATAAGGAAAACAACGAAACCAAAAAAAACAAAAAAACACTGAAGTACAACAAAAAACCAAATCAATAATGCAACTCACAAAGAAACGAACTATTAGATAACAACTGCCATTTTCCTGACTTGGTCTTCGTCTGCATAAAAGAGGGACGAAAGATACCAAAGGGACAGTCAAACTCATAAATCTAAAACAAACTGACAACGCCATGGCTAAAAATGAAAAAGACAAACAGAAAAACAATAGTACACATGACACAACATAGAAAACTAAAGAATAAACAACACAAACCCCATGATAAGACTCATCAGTGACTCTCAGATCGAAATCGTTATTAAACCGAACAAGTACAAAGCATGCATGCATGTAAAGAAACGAATTATTTGATAACATTGCCATAATCCTGACTTTACTTTATAAATATTTTGATATGAGCGTCACTGATGAGTATTCAGTAGACGAAACGCGCGTCTGGCGTACTGAATTATAATCTTTGTACCTTTGATAACTATTAGTACAGGACTTTAAAAAAAATTGATAACGTCTTACAGTTTTAATTTATTTGTCTCGACTGAATATTACTGTTACTGTTCAGTCTATTTTCGTGATATCCATTTGACGTAGATTATAGCACAATATTGACTGTTATTCCCCTCTTTTGACATTTTTACCCAATGCGTTTGGTTGTTATCCTTTCACGCAGTTGTCTATACAAGGAATTTGTACAAAACCAGGTATAATACACCGTTTACTTAATAAAAAAATGCCTGTTACTAGTCTAGAATATGACAGTTGTTATCCATTAGTTGGAGATTTTGATTTTTGCCATTTGATTAGGAACTTTCCGCTTCTAATTGTTCTCGGATGAGGGTTTTTTTTAGTGATTTTGATTTGTTGAAGCTGCAAGTCAGACTGTAAAACGTGACCACGGTATGAACAAACAGTTGTCAAAGAATGTCTTTTTTATCCAAGTTCATCTATACTAAGACCGTGTTGATAAATATTCTGTATTATTTCTCAATAAATACACGATGGTAGTACACATTCTGAGTACTGACTTTATCATCTAAATAACGTGTTATAGTTTTTATTTTATTGTCTTTTTGAAAATTACTTGTACTGATTAGGTTTTTTTTGTGGTGATATTCATTGCACGTTGCTCGGTATTTGTACATCCCTTTAATGTGCTATGGGTACATTCTTGTTCGTGTGATTTGTCTGAATTCCTTTTTGTGTTTCTTTGTTACATATTTCTTCATTTTTTTAGTAATTGAGATTATAATACAATTATGTATCTTTTTATAAATGTTACTTACAGGCAACAGTAGTATACCGATGTTCAAAACTCATAAATCGATAGACAAAAACAAATCCCGGTAATAAATCAAAACCGAGGGAAACGCATTAAATACAAGAAAATGACGACACAACATTAAAATGTAACGCACATAGAAACGAACTAAGCATTAGACAAAATTCGATGCGAATAAAAAATATAACATCAAAACTAAATACATGAATTTGGGATAGAAAAGTACCGTGACACGTCTTATAATAATGTGAATTCACACTCAAATATAAGAGGAAACAAACGACACAAAAGTTACCTAATACTGTTTTTCTCACACATCGTTGTCAATATAATGTTTATAGTGATGAAGATGATAACACAATGACTGGGGTTCGTGTTGTTTATTCTTTAGTTTTCTATGTTATGTCATGTGTACTATTGTTTCTTTGTGTGTCTTTTTCATTTTTAGCCATGACGTTGTCAGTTTGTTTTCGATTTATGAGTTTGACTGTCCCTCTGGTATCTTTCGTCCCTCTTTTGTACTCTTATTTTTGACATTTTTACCTACTGTGTCTGTTTAGCCCACGCATCGTTGTCAGTATACTAGAATTATTTGTGTCTGTCATACTAAAAGGAAAATTCACAAAAATACTGAACTCAGGAAAATTCAAAACGGAAAGTCCTCGATCAAAAGGCAAAATCATATGAACAAACACATCAAACGAATGGTCATCAACTGTCATTTTCAAATGTAGAACATGGTGCATTGAACCTTTGTTTTAATAGCGCTAAACCTCTCTCTTGTATGACAGTAGCATCAACTTCCATTTTATTTACAACGATGCGTTAAAAAAAAACATACATAATAGGTAACATTGTCAAAATATGGGTAAATCAGTTATCAATGTTTCACAATCTCAAAACAAATAAATATTTTAGAATGAAGCACAAAAAACATCTATCAAATTTAACAACTATATCCATTGCTTACTTATATATGTAGTGTAGAGTCGCGTTTGACGTAAGAATATGTAAACGTCAGACAGGAAGAAATATAAAATAATTTTGTCGTTTAAAGTATTTTCAAAATTATAATTTCAAATTGGAAATGGTGATGAACAGGGTTGAAAAATCAAAATGTTTTATTATAACTTTATATTTCAGCAAAAAACCGAGATTTTAAATTCTCCAGAAGTTTTTTAAATGTTTTTAAGAATTCACACGGTTACCACTACGCGAGTAACCTAATTTTGTCAATCAAAGTATTATCAAAATTATAATAGAACAACAACATAATGGCGGGATCTTTAAAAGTACAGAGCCACGTCATACATGTATGTACCAAGGAAACACGTAGAAAACACACCAGCAAAAAGAAATGAAAAAATCCCTTTTAGGAATATGACAGTTGTTAACCACCCGTTTGACAAGTATTTGATGTGTTGGAAATTTGATAAAACACTTTCTATTCGAATTTACTCGAAGTTTGGCATATTTGGTTATTTTACTTTAAATTTTTATCTCACCTGATTCAAAGGGCCAAGTGAGCTTTTCTCATCACTTCGCGTCCGTCGTCGTTAAGTTTAACAAAAATATTCTTCTCTAAAACAACTAAGCCAAAATTAAGCAAACTTGGAAACAATCATCATTAGGGCATCTAGTTGAACAAAATGTGTCATTATGTTTAATTCTATATGTTCTGAAATTTTCAGATGAATAAAAAAAGCCATTGTTGGGTTACTGCTACTGAATAAGTGGACAAAAAAAACAAAATCAGGATAACAAACTAAAACTGAGGGAAACGCATTAAATATAAGAGAATAACGACACAACACTACAATGTAACACTCACAGAAACGGACTAAGCATTAGACAAAATCCGATCAGAATAACAAATATAACATCAAAACCAAATACATGAATTTGGGATAGAAAAGTACCGTGACACGTCTTATAGTAATGTGAATTCACACTCAAATATAAGAGAAAACAAACGACACAATGGAAACACAACGTAAAAATGTTACTCAAACTATGATATAACAATGGCCATTTAAGCAAAGACCTACAAATAAGTCAACATGACAAAAATAGTCAATTGACCCTATAAGGAGTTATTGCACTTTAAAGTCGAATTTTACCAATTTTCGTAAATTTGTGTCACCTTTCACAAGTCTTCTGAAACATTTGAGACAAATTTAACCAAACTTGGCTTCAATGAGCATTAGAGGAATCTAGTTTTAAAAATGTGTCCGACGACTCTCCCTCCCAACCAACTTAGCAGACATGGCTAAAATAGAACTTAGAGGAAAAAACCAGTATTCGACACATCTCTGACACTTAAACAAAAGTATACCGGTTGCATTATTTTATGCATTAATTGTAAATAAAAATAGTAGGTAAGCGACACAGGCTCCTTGGAGCGTCTAATTTATATAACTTTCGATAAAACACAAATTAAATAAATAGAATTATAAATGTAAACACAAATGACATGAATTATGTGTACCCTGATCTATATCTCTATCGAGCATACTTTCGGTTGTTTTTGCTCTTGGGTCGGGTTGTCTCTTTGACAGATTCCCCATTTCCATTCTCAATGTTATCAAATTTAAAAAAAAACATTTGGGGACAACCCCGTAGTCAGCACTTCGGTGTTGACGTGAATATCAATTGTGTGGTCATTTTTATAAATTCCTGATACAAAACTTTGAATTTTTCGAAAAACTAAGGATTTTCTTGTCCCAGGAATAGATTACATTAGCCGTATTTGGCACAACTTTTTGGAATTTTGGATCCTCAATGCTCTTCAATTTTGTACTTGTTTGGCTTTATAACTATTTTGATATGAGCGTCACTGATGAGTCTTATGTAGACGAAACGCGTGTCTGGTGTACTACTACTGTTGCCTTTATGTACTAAATTATGTACTAAATTATAATCCTTGTACAGTTGATAACTATTTATGTCGGGATCTAAGTGACTGATGCAGACCGAGGAGGCAGTTTATTGATCTGTGTATCTCCAAACCCCTATGTAAAGTGCTTCTTGTTCATCTCATGATGACAATTGGAGCTTCTGGTAGTTCATCCAGAAGTACTGATCACTTAATTCAATAACTTTTTTCAGAAAAAGAGGCTTATCTGAATTGTAATTAGTGCTTTTTCTTCACTGAATTGTACTTGGTGCTTTTTCTTCACTGAATTGTACTTGGTGCGTTTTATTCACTGTACTGTACTTGGTGCTTTTTATTCACTTAATTGTAATTGGTGCTTTTTATTCATTGTATTGTACTTGGTGCTTTTTATTCATTGTATTGTACTTGGTGCTTTTTATTCACTGAATAACGGTAAAACAGGTTGCACTAAAGTTTGGGAATACACATGAGGCGGTGGTATCACTTTCTTTACAGGTATTGTAATGATCTTTCTGGACTCTGGTATAGGGAAGTTAATCTGGTAGGGAACAAAGAACGTATTCTTCAATGTTCTTTTCATTTTCATTTGAAGAGTTCCAAGCGTGGGTTCGTACCTTACTTCTGACACCTGTGTAACGTTCCGGGATTCTCTTTTCAGGATATCCGTCGTTACTTATATGGGCCTTAGGTTAAGGAAGGAATATTAAACATCATGTTAGGGGTAAATAAATTGTTTGAATTCTATTATAGATATATTCATATTGTTATATGTATGAGTGTAAGCGAGTTTTTTTTCTCTCAGTTTGTCACAAACATGTTTAATTTGTTTATATGACAAAAAAGATTATATTAATATTCAATTATTCATGTTCAAGCAATACAACAAATACAGTGGTTCATAAAACACATGAATAGGGATATATATCTTAATATAAATACAGGTATACAGTTGTTCCTATTGGCACTTAGTGCACAGCAAATATTTTGAGACGAAGCCGAAGGGTATAAATATTTGACCTCATCATTTTATAAGGATAAATAAAAGACAAATACTTAAATATTTAAAAGCTTCATAGTTTAGTAAAAATAATTTTTCACCAAGTAATTTCACTTGATGGGTCAAATCTGTTGGTTTTTTTTTTTGTTTTTTTTTTTTAATTTAAATAATTGCTATTTATAGAAACTGTTTGCAGTTTAACGTGTAATTAGGTCACTTTGATTACATTTTTAATTGTAGTGTGAACGCAGTTGTTCAGATTAGACCGATAGAGATCGTTATGATTAAACAACAAGTGAACGCTAACTGGTTTTATTAAGATCGGTTCAAATTAGATCGATTAAAAAATGCTAAGTGTGAACGGGGTCATCGAACCTTCATGCAAAATTTAGAAGAGCTGAACGAAAATTATGCGAATTTAAAGGGGAAAAAAGTTTTATGATGCAAGGGACAACTATAAGTTAACGTTTTTTCTTTTTATGCCCCACCTACGATAGTAGAGGGGCATTATGTTTTCTGGTCTGTCCGTCCGTCCGTCTGTCCGTTCGTTCGTCCGTCCGTCTGTCCGTTCGTCCGTCCGTCTGTCCCGCTTCAGGTTAAAGTTTTTGGTCGAGGTAGTTTTTGATGAAGTTGAAGTCCAATCGACTTCAAACTTGGTACACATGTTCCCTATGATATGATCTTTCTAATTTTAATGCCAAATTAGAGATTTTACCCCAATTTCACGGTCCACTGAACATAGAAAATGATAGTGCGAGTGGGGCATTCGTGTACTGAGGACACATTCTTGTTTTTTTTTTTCTTTTTTTTTTTTTGGCTATTGCAATGTTCTTCCTAGAGTTAGGAGAGAAAGGCATTATTGAGGTTTCAATCCATTACATACAGATTTTAGTGATGAGCAACGTACACAGGTACTACAAAGGTAAATGCTTGGTAGAGAAACCCTTGAATTTATTGCAAATGAATTGAGAGGCGATTTTGAGAGAAGTACCCGTAAAAATACAGACTTGACAATGGAACAGCTAGTCATGATTGCCCTTCGAATTTATGGCAGTGGAAGTCAGATGCAAATATCCGACACACTAAAGCTTATAATAAGTCTACTGTTTCAAGAGTAGTAAGCGATGTTACTGACGCCTTGGTAGCTAGGAAAGATCAATATATCAAATGGCAAACGGTCAACAGAAGAACAGAAAAAAGTCGACACACGCTTTTTATGATAAAGTGAGGATTTTCAAATATAATCGGCTGTATAAACGGGGCACATGTTATTAATTAATCACTGCATTCATTTATTAGATTTGATTTTGTTCAACGTAATCAGTATGATATTTTACGTTTGAAGTTAGATTCAAAACAAACCGGACATAGCTTTATAGTATATTTAATTGCTACCTTAGTTTGCTTTTAATAAGTATTGAAATGTGCATTGTTATTAAATGCAATATCAGTATATAATCTTAAATCAATCCTAATTCTATTTATTCATTCAAATGTGACGTCATTTTTCATTTTTTGATGATCTGTTTTACAAATGCAAATGACGTCATTTTTTACTTTCAAACATCACGTCACTTGGCGTTGAAGTTTAAACTTATTCGGATGTGTCTACATTTTGTGTTGCAAATGTCTGGTTATGTAATGTATTTAAGTTGTTTCCTGTAATTAGTTAATACTTCAGTTTTATCATGTACATCTTTTGTAAATTAATTTTATAAATTTACTGTATGCAAAAGTATAAATTATTCTAAGTAATAGTGATGTTCTGGTAACTAACAGAAAACCCTCGCCGTATTTGGCACAACTTTTTTGATCTTTTGGTCCTTGATGCTGTTCAACTTAGTGCTTGTTTCGGCTTTCAAGCTTTTGTATCTTGGCGTCACTAGTAGATCTTGTGTGGACAAAATGCACTTCTGGCGTATTAAAATTTTGAACTTGTTGCCTTTTGTTGGCTGTTGTTTGTGTGTTTCTTTGTCAATTGTGTTCTCCAATTTATTTATATTGTAGTCCTGTGGTGTTGAGTTGTCATTTTAAAGTTATATTTCACATGGCTATAAAAGGGGGAGGTTTGGCATGCCACAAAACCAGGTTCAACCCCCCATTTTTTCCTTTAAAAATGTCCTGTACCAAGTCAGGAATATGGCCATTGTTAAATTATAGTTCGTTTCTGTGTGTGTTACATTTTAACGTTGCGTCGTTTCTTTTCTCTTATTTTTGAGTGTAAATTCACATTGCGATAAGACGTGTCACGGTACTTGTCTATCCCAAATTCATGTATTTGGTTTTGATGTTGTATGTGTTAATCTCGTGGGATTTTGTCTGATGCTTGGTCCGTTTCTGTGTGTGTTACATTGTAATGTTGTGTCGTTGTTCTCTTATATTTAATGCGTTTCCCTCAGTTTTAGTTTGTTACCCCGATTTTGATTTATGTCCATGGATTTATGAGTTTGAACAGTGGTATACTACTGTTGCCTTTCTTTATCAAGTACCTGTCGAAAATGAACCTGCTTTATATGTGAACAGGAAAGGCTTCAACCGTGTTAATGTCCACTTTATTTGTGATAATCAAGGTACGTGTTACGTGTTTATTTTAATTAATTCAAAATTAAAGCAATGAAACACTCAATCAACCTATTAATCAATCCATTTTTTTCTGATGGAAATTATGACGTCAGTTTCAAAGACATGTCATTCATTGGAGAGAGATAAAAACGAAGTAGCCAAGATTTTCAGAAAAATAAGTAGATGCGATTAATCGTAAAGAACTTAAAAGAAATTTATAATATGTGTTTAAGGAAATTTTCTGATGATGTAACAAATACCAAAAAAGGGAGAAAATGCCGTGAACGCAGTGTCATTTACCATCAGGACCACTGAAGACATATTTATGTTTTTTATGTGCTTAATTAATAGCTCTTTCATCTTTTGTTATCTGGTTTCTCAATGGTGTCAATAGGTACTGATGAAGAGGATAGACTGAATCTCCAAGATGACCGATGTTTTGATGATTTTCCGTATAACGTGTAATTCATAACAGCAATATCTTCCTGTGGAGACAATGGGAACTTTATAAAATCTGCTTTTTTTAGCTGCGAAAGCCCTTAAAATTCTGCTTTCAATTGTAGATATTGTTGTGGTGGACTCAGTAGCATAGTATCTGAGGGTAGTTCATATCTGGAGACTTTCCCAAATACTATATATGTGAACGCATAGTCTTTGGCTGTAAATCGTCTCACACTGTAAAAAACTATTGAGAAATCCTCTTTATGCATTCTGAACCTTCTTGTTAACTCAAAATCATCATACACATCTTACTGATGAGTTCTATCACGAAATATTCTCACCCTTCTAATTGCGTTATAAATGATTGAAATATAACTTGAACGCAATTTTAGATATGACGTCATACCATTCCTACGTTAAGTGTTCCCTTCAAAATGCAGAGCGGTGACATTAGAATTATAGACGTCTTTTCTTTGAAACGGTCAACGCGTACAATTAATACTGATCGACTGAAATTTTTGCAGTTTGTTTATATCAGCAATGAAATTTCATATTTTTATCATTATATTGTCTTTTGAAATGAAATGAAATGGAAAATAACATTATTAATACTCTCAATATTAAAATCTTATCTTTTTAATAAAAATAAAAACAACATTTTATTATACATCAGGTAAAAATGCCAGATTATTATTGGTTAAAACGAAAAAGACAAATTACTCTATCCCATAGAGCATTTAATTTTTTTACATAAAAAAATAGAGAAAAATAACACCTTTTAAAGACCACGATTTTGCCAAAAAAAAGAAAAAAAGAAGCTAAATTTTAACAGCCCTCATACCTGAAAAAAGCACTTTTTTTAATTTTTAACTAGGATGTATAAAACAACTGCTGGTGAGGATGACGTTATTTTCGTAATTGTCGATCTGTCCATTATATAGACGGAGATTTTGACCCAGCAAAAAATCAAAATACAAGCAGAACATGGTTATTCTTAATAGTTAGTATTTGATAAATATTCAAATTCCTTATCTCTACTAACCCAAAAAAATGATATACTATAGAAGGAAAAAAACACAAAATTAGCACAATTTATTTTAAAGCTATTAATTGAAAAAAACAGGATGATCTGAATTGTGTTTAAAAACCCTAGTCATTTTCCACTCATTCCGTGTCATGACATAACAGCCACAACTACACCAAGTATGCGCTACATAAACAATTCAATCTACATCTTCAATTGAAACAGAGAATTTACCTGATGTTTTCTTGATTTTTTTTGTCATCATGATACAAAAGCCACAACTACAGCAAGCATGCACTACATACATAATTCCATGCACATCTTCAATTGAATCAGATTATTTATCTGATGTTATCCTTAATTTGTAACATTTAAATCTCTTCATCTTCCAATTTATGCATTCTTAAAATGCTTTTGCTCGCAATGTCAAATTGCCTATCTTGTGTTCAGCAAACAATTTAAATTGTTCGTAGCTTTCTCATTTATAAAACTTCGCGCTCTATTAAGTTATTTACAAGTGCAAATTTATAATACTTAAAATATTTATATATAAAGTTCAACATATTAGCTTGATATTATACCTTCATTATTTTCAGTTTTGTTTCTTAATACAAAATTCTGAATTCTTCAATGGCATATTTCGTCAACCGTCTGCATTACTGGGAATTAACTCTGCAAGCAATATCTTCTATATTACTTTTTAAGTGTCTAATTAGATGTGAAAATCAATTTTAACATAACAAAACTTATAACAGTAAGCAGGTTAATAAAGTCCGCACTTGCACATATTTAAGGGGTCATCCATAATTGTCAACCATTTTCCAAAGTGTACAAAACGTACACTTTTTCAGACCCCCCACCCTCCCTCAAAAAGTGTACATCAACCATTTTCAGATTTCAAGAGAGCAATCAATCATTCTTAATAAAAAGAAGATCCTGTTTATTATATTTTAGTTTAATATAGAAATTTGCATTGAAAATAAACTAAAACACATCTGACTGTTTTATTTGATGACATCTATCTGTGATGCTTGTGTTTTGTTAGAATAAAGAGTTCAAAGATTAGTGTTTCCCCTATCACACAGTGGGAACTCCAATGAAAAAGGGCACCTAGTGCATGCAAAAGATTAACAAAAGGGCACGTAAACTATGCTAAGAATCAAAGAAAGGGAAATGCATGGTTATATTGCATTGGTAAAGTATGGACTGACAGTTGTTAATGGATTCAGAGCTTAAAACAGCAATCAATAAAAGTGTAATGTTTTAAAACATTTTAAGTTTTTTAATTTCCCGCCTGTATTTCTATTTAAAAAGTCCCTGTAAATATGCCATTCATGGCACTATTATCGTTTGTGTAGATATACTGTAACGTGTCAAATATTAGATCATTTTTAAGGTTAAGGTTAAACTTCATATGGAGGTGCCCCTAATTAAAGGAGGCTGATACTAAGAAAAATAAGTTTACTTCCGGTTTACTGGTTTACTGTTTTGGAATACATTACAAGGAAATTAATCGAAGGACCAGTTTAAAATCTTTTCACAAAATGGTGTCTTGTCAAAATCAAAACATTCAAAGAATTTAGTGTTCCCATCAGTTTTGTTTATTAAACAGAGTGAAACGATAACGATCTATAATAAAGCAGGTTAAATTGACAATCGGGGGTACTGAGAAATGCTTGCAAACTTTTTGTTTAAAAAAAATTACAAGTTTACATTTTTGAAAGATTTAGTTTTCATATGATTTGATCTTTTATTTGTTCAATCCGGATTGAGGAGAAATATGATATCGACATAAATATCATCAAGTGAATATAATAAAGAAGAAATAAGAAGAGAAACACACCCAAGCCAATTCTCGATTTTATACATCGACCTTCCCTACGGAAACGAAATAAATTCTGGAAAAAAAAGCGTACGGTAAAAATGTTGATTTTTTAACCCCCTCCCCCCAAGTGTACGTTTTGTACACTTTGGGAAATGGTTGACAATTATGGATGACCCCTAAGTAAGGAATAGAGACTGACACATACGCAATCCAAAGACCTTTAACCAATGATGAAAATATGTATATACAAATGATTAAAGCTTGTATCAATGATTACTTTTAGAATTATTTAGATATTGTATTTAAATTATCGAAACAATCGTTTTTCATTTAATATAGAAAAAGATATTTGTTAGGGAGTAGTTTACCCTGTATCTTCAGAAAATTAAATAATTTATAAGAATCTTTTCTCGTTAACTTTCCAGCTACCATTATCCAAACTGTGTCCTATGTTGTACTGTGACCAAACGAGGAGTAAGATAAATCTTTTCATGGTTTGGCACATTGTAAAAAAATAACAATTGGCTGGTCGGAGGGGTAGTGCAGAATCAGCAAAAATAAATTATAATAGCATTAAAAAAGGACAACAATATCTTCAATATGCGAAATCAGTGGTTTACTACTGAGGTTCCGGATGTTAAGAATGGAGAAGCACCGAAGACCGTCATTTCTTACAAGAGCAGGTTTTGTGCAAAACCTGTAGTGATCACAAATATGACACTGAAACTAGGATATGTACTTGTCCTTTAAATGAATTTTGGTGGTTCAGTGCTACCATAGGTTTTGCACAA
Organism: Mytilus galloprovincialis; assembly: GCA_037788925.1. Classification (NCBI taxonomy): domain Eukaryota; kingdom Metazoa; phylum Mollusca; class Bivalvia; order Mytilida; family Mytilidae; genus Mytilus; species Mytilus galloprovincialis. Next base: position 16,939,587 of record CM075339.1, read on the forward strand.
TATCTCATCAGCATTATTGATAGTATCGATCAGGGACACTGTCCTCAAAGTCAACGTCATTTTTATTATTCCCCTACTCTAAAAACATGCAAGGAAATGTCTTCTGATTGCCATCATCTGTCATGTCAATCACTACTGGAATGACGTCTTCTTCCCTGGTACCATCAAGTTTCTTGAGCTTTTCCTCAAACTCCCGTACGACGCAAGTCTCAAATTTGGAATCTTGATGATTATATTAAGCCCAGCACTCCGCACTGATAAGGACTTGGCTTCCAACAAAAACTGAGAGATACCTGGTTTGGCTAGTTTTAAAACCAGGTTCAATTCACCATTGTCTACATATGAAAATGTCTGTACCAAATCAGGATCAATATGACAGTTGTTTTTTTATGTGTTTGAGCATTTGATTGTGCCAATTGATTACGGACTTTCCGTTATAAAATTCCACGAAGTTTTGTATTTCTTTTATATTACTAATTATTGCAACTAAAATTATGTCTAGCTACAGCCTACATAGCATTTCTAGTAAGACCTTACCATTTCGATGGGATTGAGCTCACAATGATAATGAGGCGTGCGTAAAATCGCACGGTCATCAGCTGATGCAAGGTCATCATATATATTTAGGTTGAAGCTTTTTTGTTTGACTTAATCAAGCAGGTCTCTTCCGTTTTCTTATCATACTAAACATTGCTCTTTTCCAGCCATGCCGACATCTTTAACTTGCTAATGTTAGTGTTAGGTACCTATGAGTTGTGATCTAAGTGACTGTGATACGGAGAATTGTTCATTATAATAACAGACGGAGGAGGCAGTTTAGGGTAAAATGTTTTTTCTAAACCACTCTGTAAATTTTCCTTATTCATCATGTGATTAGTTAGTGATTCATATGGTATGTAATACTTTTATATACATATATAATTAATATATTTCACCTAAAAGTTCTTATTGTGGTTATGGTTTTACACAGTTATTTTGGGGCCCTTTATAGCTGGTTGTTCGGTGTGAACCAAGGCTCCGTGTTGAAGGCCGTACATTGACTATAATGGTTTACCTTTTTTAAATTGTTATTTGGGTGGAGAGTTGTCTCATTGGCACTAACACCACATCTTCCTTCCTATATCTAATTAATATATTTTCAGACTTTTTCTATTTTTACCACTGAGCAAATACACAACTCACATATGTATAGTTGATATTCTTCATTACTAAAACTTAAATCTAATGCCGGTAAATATTAGTGTTTCAGATATCGGAGTTCATGGACGTTAGTTATAAGCCGACTTCTCGGTTGAATTGTTTTCAATTGTTTTAATTATGTTTGGACATTTTGTAGCCAACTGAACTGCAAAATTGTTGCGTTCATATAATCCTCTTGTGATGTCTGCGTCGTCGTCCAAAAACAGTTTGATTTACAGACAGTAAATAGTAAATAGTTATCAAAAGTAAATTGCATGTAAATGGATCTTTATAAATTTTGCAGCATAAGGTAAAATTTAATTAAAGGTAGGTTAGGATGGATTTTTGGTGTTATGACCGTAATGGTTTAGGTAGGTAAAAGGGGGGGGGATAATATTTTTGAAGTTCTTTGACTTTGAAAATGCCAGTACCAAGTCAGTGATATGAAAGTTGTCCATTTGTTTGATGTGTTTGACCTTTTGATTTTGCAAATTGATGAGGGACTTTATTGTTTTCAACTTTCCTCCAAGTTAAGTATAAAGTTATTTTAGGTTTTTTTTAATTTTAAAACTGATTAATAACCAATTCCAATGCGGTTTAATTCAAATTTTTTAAAGCATGAGCATTACCAGTATGCTGAATATACCATGTTATTATAATTTAGTGTTTGGACCCTGTTTTTGAATTATTAATGTCTAAAGGGTCTAAAATTTAACTTTGTGTGATTTCAACAAAAATTAATTCAAGGGATTTTTTTATTGGGTTCCTTAAATAGATCCCACAGCTCTGCATAATTTTAAGAATTATACCTCGAATTTGACATACACGTTCATCTTAATACTAGAATCTATGACAAACGATAGGATTTCAAATTTGAAATTATCAATTTTCCCCACACTAGTAGCAATATACCAAATTCGGTGTTCAAGAGCATGCAGCAACTACATAGACTTTGTCAATTGACACCAGTGTCTGAGCAGAAATTTGAGGTACAAGGTGTTTGTCAAAGAACGTCTCGTCCTTTTTCCAATAAAAAAAAATCATCGGAAGGAACCAAATGTTGTTGTCTGTGGCGATCAATAATGTTGTAATAATGTCCTCTATGGTCTACCTTGAGTCCAATTTGTAAGGGTATCGTCCGTGCATAATCTATTTTAATTTGTTTGTAAGACGATAGATGAAATGTGTTTTTCAGAGGAAGGGGTTTTGAAGTTAGAACAGCCAAAATAAAAGTTGCGGTATCTAGGTCAAATATGTCAATTTCGAATTGTAACACATTGAGAGGACAACAGCCGAAGGCCACCAATGGGTCTTCAATGTAGCGAGAATTCCCGCACCCGTAGGTGTCCTTCAGCTGGCCCCTAAAAATATGTATACTATATACGAGTTCGTGTTGTTTCTTATTTATTATTTATAACTGTTGATGTAAATGTCCCTTGGTTTTGTGAGCCTTTGTTTACTCCTTGGTTTTGATTGTTATTGTCTTGGTTACCATGATTTGGAAAGATGATATATCATACTTAACATGATAACTGTGTTTCAAAATAAGGATGAGTGCTGCTCAAATTCAAACTAAATAGGATCATTCTTATTCAGGTTTTTTACATTCAGTATAGATAGATGTTCAAAAACATATTGGTTCATGCGCTGTTTTTTTTAATTTTTTTTTTGGTTTACTCTTTTAAATATACCCATATATGGCATAGTTGTGAGAAGCTAGAGAAAAAAGTTTTTTAAAAGATGCACAATACATTTACAGTGTACAGATATTTTAATTGGTGGCAAAACAAGTAGAATACATATCAGTGTTACATTTTTTAATGGTTTTTTTCTATAAAATCAATCAACAAATTGTGTTACTTTAGCAGTTTAGTTAAAATTTGAAAAAGTACGGGATAACTCACGATGTCTTGTTATTTTCTTAAAATCAACATCTTTGTAATAAAGACATCCCCACAATAATTTCAGCACACAGTTCTGAATTTCCAGGAAGAAAAAAATATATCATCATGTGCTTTATTTTTATCTAGACGCTAAAAACAAACAAAATTACGGGTTCAAATTCAAATGCCTGATTTTTCTCTACTTTCTGGGAATAAACATTTATTTTATAAATAAAATTCTTATTCATACATATTATGTCCTTAATTTCTAAGTTTAAAAAATAGACCACCATGCGCTTTATTTACAAATGGATGCCAAAAACAAAACAAAAAGTACAGAAATGCTTGATTTTTCTCTATTTTTGTACACAAATATTGCAGGGATAAAAGGTGTTATATATGAGTATGGTAAAGAGGTGCTGGCATGGAAATAATATATAAAACTAAAACACACCCGTGATATCGCGGGTCCGTGACTGAATTAAAGTATATAACTATGCGCAAGCCTTAGTTTAGTATTAGTATTGTCATCTGATAAAGTCATGCCGCTTATGTTTTCTCTGCTTTCAAATCTTTCTGTTTGAACCCGTCGAACTGGAACTTATCAATTATTGGTAATATTATTTATTTGGAAAACAAAAGTTCCTGGAATGGAGTACTTTTTAATCAAGAGCATTGTTATAAATAAAGTTGAATTCTTTGATTCGCTGTTTTACGTCATGCCCGCTTACAAATTGAAAACTGTACCTATACGCCTTATTTTTAGTCCAGATTTTTAGTATTCGTATTGTTATCTTAGAAAGTCTTACTGATTAAAATACTACTTAGTAGTGTCAACCCTGTGACTATGACCCGTGTATATAGCATATCAATCCTGAATACACCGTTTGTTGGTGCGCCTGTCAGATGCGGAGCGTACAGATAAGGTAATAGGTAACAGGTGAATATACTATTGGTATCGGTATAGGACTCGACCCGGAACTTCTTAATTATTGGCAATATTAATTACGTGGAAAACAAAAGGGCCTGGAGTGGTGTAATTTTTAATCTACACCTTTGTACTATATTAGTTATATATAAAGTTGAATTCTTTGATTCGTCGTTTTTACGTGATGACGGCTGACAAATTGGACCTCGTAATTTTAGTATTATAGATGATTTCTGTTATGAACGTTGCTTGAAAAATAATGACTGTCATTTATAGGCCTTTACTCTATCAAAAAACAAAATTCCATAATTTTTTTCCTTGACGATCCCTGCCTAGTGTTACTAGAAATTTATTTGAAAAATATATAACAAGCACGCAAATTAAGCATTTGAAAATCATGATGTACATCAAATTAAAAAGCAGAACACGTTGAATGAGGCACTTGTCTCGCAGGATTGAATGTCAAATAAAAAACAGTGATCACGTTGCAACCCTTTACCATGTTTACCACTCTCTTGAATATACCCTTTTTTTGTACATGTTAACTACAAAATGTTTACCTGCTACTAATTTGGAGTCGACATCCCATATTTTTCCATGTCTTTTTCCTGTAAGGACTAGGTTGGTGTAGAGAAATCATGTGCATGTGTTGGCACACACTATCTTCAAAATGGCAGCTAGACCGTGAGAGTTTATGGTACTGCAGTTTTGTAAAGAAAGGGGAAGACCACATTTCTTGCAATAAAATTAACGGTACCAATTTTCTTGCACCAGATGCGCATTTCGACAATACATGTCTCTTCAGTGATGCTCGTGGCCAAAATATTTTGAAATCCAAAGCTTAAATAAAAGATGAAGAGCTATAATCAAAAAGGTCCAAAAAGTATAGCCAAATCCGTGAAAGAAATCAGAGCTTTGCATGAGGGAGATACATTCCTTAATTTATAATAATTTCTATCATTTTGTAACAGTAAATTTTAATAACACAAAAAATCCGTATTTTCATGCCAGTACCGAAGTACTGGCTACTGGGGTGGTGATACCCTCGGGGACTAATAGTCCACCAGCAGAGGCATCGACCCAGTGGTAGTAATAAAATTAACGGTACCAATTTTCTTGCACCAGATGCGCATTTCGACAATACATGTCTCTTCAGTGATGCTCGTGGCCAAAATATTTTGAAATCCAAAGCTTAAATAAAAGATGAAGAGCTATAATCAAAAAGGTCCAAAAAGTATAGCCAAATCCGTGAAAGAAATCAGAGCTTTGCATGAGGGAGATACATTCCTTAATTTATAATAATTTCTATCATTTTGTAACAGGAAATTTTAATAACACAAAAAATCCGTATTTTCATGCCAGTACTTCGGTACTGGCTACTGGGGTGGTGATACCCTCGGGGACTAATAGTCCACCAGCAGAGGCATCGACCCAGTGGTAGTAATAAAATTAACGGTACCAATTTTCTTACACCAGATGCGAATTTCGACAATACATGTCTCTTCAGTGATGCTCGTGGCCAAAATATTTTGAAATCCAAAGCTTAAATAAAAGATGAAGAGCTATAATAAAAAAGGTCCAAAAAGTGTAGCCAAATCCGTGAAAGGAATCAGAGCTTTGCATGAGGGAGATACATTCCTTAATTTATAATAATTTCTATCATTTTGTAACAGTAAATTTTAATAACACAAAAAATCCGTATTTTCATGCCAGTACCGAAGTACTGGCTACTGGGGTGGTGATACCCTCGGGGACTAATAGTCCACCAGCAGAGGCATCGACCCAGTGGTAGTAATAAAATTAACGGTACCAATTTTCTTGCAAGCTGCTAGACCATTGCCAAAACTCCCAATTCTATAACCCTACGACCTTCTCTCCATTTTAAAAAATCTGCTGTCATGTTACTACCGTCAATTTCAATTATCTCTTCATTAACACAGTTCTATATTTCGAGATGAACGCTTAGAAACAGTAGCGTATGGATGGTTCTTAACAAATATTTTGTCAAAGGTTTATGTCTCTCTGTCCCATCGTCTTCTTTGAGCTTCAGATACTGCCTCCGATTTTCGCTTCTGTTTTACAGATTTAAAACCCGGCGTACGTTTAGCCATTGCTAATTATCAATATATATAAAACGTAAAACGTATGAAGATGTATAAAAGCGATCTAAAAGGTTAAAAATGTGTATAAACATCTGCAGCCGACACTTTTGTTTACAATCAACCGGAAACGGAAAACGTGTATTTTTAGTCAGAGCAACTTCTTATCGCAAAAATTCTTATGTGTTAATTTTTTATTGATAAATAACAATGAAGACATATTTAAAACAAATCATGGAAAATATTTATTTGCTTTTATTTGGCAAAACTTTTAGGAATTTTGGTCCTCAATGCTCTACAACTTCGTACTTTATTTGGCCTTTTTAACTTTTTCTGATTCGAGCGTCATTGATGAGTCTTTTTTTAGACGAAACGCACGTCTGGCGTATGTATAAATTTTTGATCCTGGTATATATAATGAGTTTATTGATTAACCAAAAAAGAGACAGTCCAGAAATGACGACCACACATGGAAACAAGTCGGTATTTGTTCTATTCAATATGTTCAAGTTAAATCATTAAATATTTCGATTTAAAGAAATTTTTAACAGGAATTTGACCAGAAAAGAAAGACGCATGGAAAAAAGTAGAAAACGCCGTAAACGTACTGTCATTTGCCATCAAAACTTCAGAAGACATATGTATGCTCTTTAATGGGCTGAATTAAAAGCTCAATTTCACCTGATGTGACTGCGGTTTTCAAGGAGGGCAACAAGTTACCAGAGGTACATTCAAACTCATGAATCGAAAATAAACTGACGCTATGGCTTAAAAAGAATAACAAACAATAAAACATACAACACATCATAGAAAAATAAACACTAAGCAACACGAATCCCGCCAAAAACGGGGGTGATCTCAGATGCTCCGGAAGGGTAACCAGATCCTGCTCAACATGGGGTACCCGTCGTGTTGCTCGAGTCATTAATTACAAACCCGGTAAATAGTCTAATTCGGTAGGTCACATTCGTGAAAAGGGAACGGGTTTCATGTGAACTGACCTGTCAAATATATTCGATTAAAGATAACTAAAATGTCGTATAGATGTGTATTAGTATTTTTCTGAGTTAAGTTTGGTGTCCATTCAGCTGCAATAGTATACATTACTGTTAAGGGGCCAACTGAAGCCTGTCTCAAGTTGAGGAATTTTTCAATACGGTGAAGACCAAATAGTGGCCTTGAGGTGTGTACTACTCTTTTTGAGGGGTTGTTGTCTCTTTTTAAACGCCAAATGAAAAAAGTCATCAATTTAAATTAATTCTTTTATTATTATCAAATTGTGGACAGGTCTATAACTGGTTTCAGTTTTTTATTTGATAATTAAATATGTATTTAATGCATTCAAATCAAAATGCAAACCCCCTACTTCATCAAAATAGTGAGAAGCAGTTAATAGAAGGGATTTTGATGCCACAAGAATCGACAAAAATAGGAAAATTAAAAAAACGGAGAAAAACCTGTCAAGAAATCTAAGTTTCGTGATTTTATCACAAGGATTAGCCTGTTTTCATGCTTCAAATTCGACAATAAGAACTCCTAGTAAAATTACATCCTATATGTTATGAACATGTGGTTATAATATTAGCGAGAAGTTTTCTATTGTGTATTGACTTTTTTAAAAGCTATCTATTATTGTTTGAGTTGTACAAACATTTTTTTTTATTCTGTCACATTAAATAATAATAAAGTGGAAAGAGGTAGCGAGAGAATAAAACACGTTGAAAAGACAGACTGCAACATTTACTGAAATAGGAGTGACATTTTGACAAAAATGAAGTGAGCACTGAATGGTAAGTTTATGATTCGGTAGGGAATTAAATCAATCATCGAATTACACTACCAACAAGTAGTGCAATATACTGTTTCTGGCGATATCCATTTGACGTGACTGTGTACTTATACATCCCGTCATTGTGTTATAATCAAGATAATTTGTGTATTCTTGTACTTCACATTTGCTGGTATGCTTTGATTTTATGCCATTTTGTGTTGCTTTGATACATATGACGTGGCTCTATGCGTGCACATCACATCTTTGTATTATTTCTCTATGATAATTTTGTATTCTTGTCTCGTTTTTTCTGGTGTGCCTTTTTGTATTTATTTGGCTCTGATCTTATCCCGCCTTCGTGTTATTGAAATATTGAAGACTTTTGCATTATTGTCTTTAATTTTTGATCCGTCCGTTTGTGCTTTTTGTGCTTTTTTACATATTTATTACATATTAGTGATTACGATAATAATACAATGTTGTCTGCTGTACCCCTATTTTGACATTTTTTACTTTTTTGTCAGTTTGTTTTGTTCACACAATGCTGTCAATAAAATGGAATTCGATGTAACCGTTATACAAGTGATAGGTTAAGCTACCTATAAAACCAGTTTTAATCATCCATTTTCTACATAAGATAATGCCTGTTCCAAGTCAGGAGTATTTGCCAGTTGCTATGCATTCGTTTGAAGTGTTTGACCTTTTAATTTGCAATTTGATTAGGGAATTTTCGTTTCTGTATTTTTGTGATTTTCCTTTTTACCGTACTTCTAAAATCAGTAGTGTTACAGTACTTTAAATATCAGTGCTGAAAAAATCCGTAGATTTGAAGTACTACAAAAATCAGTACTGACAACAAGAATGTTTCCATAGTACACGGATGCCCCACTCGTACTATCATTTTCTATGTTCAGTGGACCGTGAAATTGGGGTCAAACTTATTATTTGGAATTATAATTACAAAGATCGATCATATCATAGGGAACATGTGTACTAAGTTTCAAGTTGATGTAACTTTAACTTTATTAAAAACTACCTTGACCAAAAACTTTAACCTGAACTTTGCACTATAATTTTCTATGTTCAGTGGACTATGAAATTGGGGTAAAAACTATAATTTGGCATTAAAATTAGAAAGATCATATCATGGGGAACATATGTACTAAGTTTCAAGTTGATTGGACTTCAACTTCTTCAAAAACTACTTTGACCAAACTTTAACCTGAAGCGAACGGACGGACGGAGGCACAGACCAGAAAACATAATGCCCCTCTACTATCGTACGTGGGGCATAAAAAAAACAGTAGTGTTACAGTACTACAAATATCAGTACTGACAAAATCCGTAGAGTTGAAGTACTGCAAAAATCAGTACTGAAAAAAACAGTACTGGACAAATGTATCTATATTTTGTACCTCTTACATGCTTCTTTTGTCTTCTTAAGTTGTTGACCAAAACACAAAATATGGTTTACTTACTACCAATTAAGGGGAATTATTCCCATAAAATAGATATTTTGGCAAAACCTTTTCAACTTTTGATCTTCAGTGCTGTACAACTTTGTACTTTTTTCACTTTCGATCTTTATATCTGGGCGTTATGTATTCGGGTTTAGTTTTCTGTAATTAGTTAATACTTCAGTTTCATTATGTATATCTCTTTCATATTCATTTGATAAAATTTACTGTTTGCAATAGCATGAATTGTTCTATATAATAAGAATGTTCTTATCCCGGGCATACAAACAATGCCGTATTTGGCAAAACCTTTTCAACTTTTGATCTTCAGTGCTGTACAACTTTGTACTTTTTTCACTTTCGATCTTTTATATCTGGGCGTCACTATTGAGTCTTGTGTGGACAAGACGCGTTTTTTGGCGTATTGAATTTTAAACCTGATGCTTTTTGTTATCTATTAATCATGCTTTTATTTGTCTAATATGGTCTCCTTTTTATTTGTATTGTAGTCCTGTTGTAATATTATGTTGTCATTTCAATGTTATATTTAACTTTGCCATTAAAGTGCAAGGTTTGGCATGCCATAAAACCAGGTTCAACCCACCACTTTTATTCCCCTTTAAAAGTGTCCTGTACCAAGTCAGGAAGATGGCCATTGTTATAATATTGTTCGTTTCTGTGTGTGTTGCATTTTAACGTTGAGTCGTTTGTGTTTTCTCTTATTTTTGAGATAAGACGTGGCCCGATTTTGTTTTTTGTCCATGGATTTATGAGTTTTGAACAGCGGTATACTACTGTTGCCTTTATTCCCATAAAATAGTGTACCAAAAAAAAATGAACAACAAAAATTCCGAACTTCAAGCAAGATCATTATATTGTGACAAATCTGGACTTATTATTGTTATTATTTAACGTATTATTTATTGTATATGACCTTATAGTATTCTTGTCCGACGCTTAGAAGACAGATTCGGAAGTGCCCGTCAACAAAACAGATGGTTATCTCGTTTTGAAATGAGAAAGCGAAATTCCGGTGAAACAGTTGCTGCTCTCGGTGATGACCTCCGCCAGATGGTACAAAAAGCTTATTGTAATTTAGATTCAGTGGCACAAGAAGTGTTGGCGCTCAATCAGTTATACAAGTCGATTCCTATAGAAATGAAATGTCGATGCGTAGATCGAGAATGTAAAACGGTCGCTGACGCTGTGGATATAATTGAAAGATATGAGGCTCTTTTAGGGGAGTCAAGTCAAAAGAAAACTAGTGTCCGCTCTGTTTCTTATGAAAATTATAGTGAAAATAAATTAGATATGGAATGGCAAAATAATGGTGACCAAAATGTCAGATTAATTTCCCAACAGCCAAATAATGACAGAACCATTCAAATGCTTTTAAGTAGAATGGATAAGTTAGAAAATCAGATTCGGAATACGAATAACCGATCCAACTTTAGATTTTGCCACAAAAATTACCAAAATGGGGGCAATACACAGAATCAAAGGACCTGCTTCATTTGTGACTCGCCTGATCATTTTTATAGACAATGTTCTATGTCTAATGGTCATGAATTTAGGGAGAATAAATCCCCGAATTCACTTAATTTTAGAAATTTCAGACCGAATACAACTATGGAAACGGTTCAGGGAGACAACCGTCCGTTTATTCAATAGGTCGGGAGTTGAATGATACAGAAGATGTATTTGATGTTAATTAAATAATTTTAAAGATGTTGGAAATGAAATTCAGACTGCAATTATAAATAGCAGAATACATCAAATAAGGGGGTCAAGAAAAAATAACAGTTAATGGATTTTATATGCATGGTTCAGTTTATGGACAAACATAAGAGAACTTTGGCAAAATATGTTTTATGAAAATAATGTGATTATTTGTGATATTACCTTGATAAAATTTTAGAACAAGATTCATTATTTAAATTCGTGCTGTACCAGTAAATTATCGGATATTGAAGTGACTAAGAAACCAGGAAAAGTCTTTCACATAGATAGACTCGCAGAATATAATGGAAACGATATCACAAAATGGTTTAAAGTGATAAAAGAAAGTGTCTCATAATCTAGCAAGAAGTAAAGTTAAAACCAAAGAAGAGGACAAGACGCCATTCAAAATGTATTGTGCTTATGTGTTTAAATGTGTATCACTCGTTATTTTATTTTTTTATGAATAAGATTATTCATGTGTTGGGATATAGTGTATATGAAGAAGTATTGGTGCAGTGTTGTGAATGCATCCAGTTGTCATGTGATATTTCTAGAAACGTAGCCCAGATTTGCCTATAGGGACTGATCACCCCAGAGTTGGTTGAAAAGAGGGGGGTTTCTAGAAAATTTGGTGGAATATTGTGATATTTCCAAGGTAGTTAATAATTATAGTTGCAGCGTCAACAGAAATTATTATTTGATGTTAAAGTGATACTGTGTTTTTGTAGATAAGTGGAAGAAATTCGTGAATGGCTCTAGTGTTTCTCTATGGTTTTTAAAATGTGTCCGATGTCTTATCAGAAATTGCTATGAGTGTAATATTGAAAAATATCTACAGATGACAGAAAGATGATTTTCCTGAAGACACAGAAGTGTGGATGATATAATTAAACTGTGTGAATATATTCCATTAAAGATTGAAGAACATAGAGACTATAAGTGAAGAATAAAAGTACTGGTATACTGTTACCTCCAGAAAATACAGGAGTATTTTAAGACTTGGGTGGGGGAAATTGTGACAAATCTGGACTTATTATTGTTATTATTTAACGTATTATTTATTGTATATGACATATATTTATTTGAATATTGCCGGGTGGTCAACTTCTCGAGAGTGCACAAACACTGATAAATGCATTGACTTTCATACTCATGATTTAAACTATTTGTACTTTGCAAGCGATAAGGGTCAGTTTTATATGTATATCTTGGTAATGTTTACCTATGAAATACTTTGATTATACCGTCATACAGTGATTTATTTTGACAAATATCGTCGTGAGATTCAACTTGTTTACATCTGCCATGACACCGTTTTGTACTTTCACTTTGCGATCTCACATTATTATTTGTTTAAGTTAACACTTTGTCAATGCAGATAAATTGCGTATTTATTATGTTTGTGCCTCCCTTTTCATTAACATTGTCTTTATTTATGATAGAACAGGGTTTTCATTGATCTTATTTAAGCATTATATCTAATGCGTAAGGTTATGTAAATTACACCCAAGTTCATACGCCGTATCGAGAAAGGAATTTACTGTCCGTTTAAAAATAGCATTATGTAGAAATGTCCTTTTAGTTTTATTTGCTTTTAAATATAATTCGGACAAATAGGACAAAGTGAGGACAACTTAATATTGTTTCTTTATTTAATAATAACGAAATCGGATTGTCTTCTTGAACGTTTCAAGCCAAAAGACGTAAGAAACGTTGCTTTTGATTGGACGATTAGATGTTTACTCTAACGTCATAGTAAGTGCCAAAAGACATAAATAGGAGCCTGTAGAACAACATGTCATTCTGAATCAATCTCTTGAACCGTCAACTACCTTTTATATTGACCACCCGATTTATAATTGCTTTATCTGTTGAATGATGAATGTGTATTTGATGTCTATTATATTGAAAGAAGAAGTCAAAATACTGTTGAAATAAATATGATTGTTATGTTTATTACAAATCTGTTTCTTCACACTGCCGTTGATTCCACTCCTCCTGAATGATGATTAAACAGTTTATAGTAACCCTAGGTTTGTTACAGTTTGGTGTCAGAAGTGGGATGACAAAAATAATTGTCATCCAGTGATCGAATATCTCGCCTGTGATTTTTAAGTTTGATTAGAATATTAAATTTTCAACGATTTTAGTGAACTGGTAATAATTTTCAATGTCTGACGAATCTGATTCAGAAATCGAGTTTAATATGGATAAACGTGAAACGGTCGAGAAAAATAATGAAGACTCTGCATTAAATACAGTAAAACAAGGACAAGGTGATATTGACAGTGAATTTAATAACAACGTACGAGACGACATAGCTAGACAGAGAAATACAGTAGAGACGGAACGGAATTTTGAAGGTGAACAAGGTGTTTCGTATTTTGAAAATAATAGCGTTCATGAACGAAAATGGGGAAATGCACCAAGATTTTGCCGTGAACAGTTGCCGATTGCTGGACATCCTGCTACAATTCGTCCAGATGCTTATAGTGGATCAGATGACTGGGAAGAATATTTTTCGCATTTTCAAGATTGTGCAGAACTAGGCAGATGGAGTATGGAAGATAGAGTATTGACACTTGCTGCAAGTTTGAAAGGTCCTGCGAGAACTTTTTATATGAGCCTTCCTACACATGAACGCCGACCTTATAGTATTCTTGTCCGACGCTTAGAAGACAGATTCGGAAGTGCCCGTCAACAAAACAGATGGTTATCTCGTTTTGAAATGAGAAAGCGAAATTCCGGTGAAACAGTTGCTGCTCTCGGTGATGACCTCCGCCAGATGGTACAAAAAGCTTATTGTAATTTAGATTCAGTGGCACAAGAAGTGTTGGCGCTCAATCAGTTATACAAGTCGATTCCTATAGAAATGAAATGTCGATGCGTAGATCGAGAATGTAAAACGGTCGCTGACGCTGTGGATATAATTGAAAGATATGAGGCTCTTTTAGGGGAGTCAAGTCAAAAGAAAACTAGTGTCCGCTCTGTTTCTTATGAAAATTATAGTGAAAATAAATTAGATATGGAATGGCAAAATAATGGTGACCAAAATGTCAGATTAATTTCCCAACAGCCAAATAATGACAGAACCATTCAAATGCTTTTAAGTAGAATGGATAAGTTAGAAAATCAGATTCGGAATACGAATAACCGATCCAACTTTAGATTTTGCCACAAAAATTACCAAAATGGGGGCAATACACAGAATCAAAGGACCTGCTTCATTTGTGACTCGCCTGATCATTTTTATAGACAATGTTCTATGTCTAATGGTCATGAATTTAGGGAGAATAAATCCCCGAATTCACTTAATTTTAGAAATTTCAGACCGAATACAACTATGGAAACGGTTCAGGGAGACAACCGTCCGTTTATTCAATAGGTCGGGAGTTGAATGATACAGAAGATGTATTTGATGTTAATTAAATAATTTTAAAGATGTTGGAAATGAAATTCAGACTGCAATTATAAATAGCAGAATAAATCAAATAAGGGGGTCAAGAAAAAATAACAGTTAATGGATTTTATATGCATGGTTCAGTTTATGGACAAATATAAGAGAACTTTGGCAAAATATGTTTTATGAAAATAATGTGATTATTTGTGATATTACCTTGATAAAATTTTAGAACAAGATTCATTATTTAAATTCGTGCTGTACCAGTAAATTATCGGATATTGAAGTGACTAAGAAACCAGGAAAAGTCTTTCACATAGATAGACTCGCAGAATATAATGGAAACGATATCACAAAATGGTTTAAAGTGATAAAAGAAAGTGTCTCATAATCTAGCAAGAAGTAAAGTTAAAACCAAAGAAGAGGACAAGACGCCATTCAAAATGTATTGTGCTTATGTGTTTAAATGTGTATCACTCGTTATTTTATTTTTTTATGAATAAGATTATTCATGTGTTGGGATATAGTGTATATGAAGAAGTATTGGTGCAGTGTTGTGAATGCATCCAGTTGTTATGTGATATTTCTAGAAACGTAGCCCAGATTTGCCTATAGGGACTGATCACCCCAGAGTTGGTTGAAAAGAGGGGGGTTTCTAGAAAATTTGGTGGAATATTGTGATATTTCCAAGGTAGTTAATAATTATAGTTGCAGCGTCAACAGAAATTATTATTTGATGTTAAAGTGATACTGTGTTTTTGTAGATAAGTGGAAGAAATTCGTGAATGGCTCTAGTGTTTCTCTATGGTTTTTAAAATGTGTCCGATGTCTTATCAGAAATTGCTATGAGTGTAATATTGAAAAATATCTACAGATGACAGAAAGATGATTTTCCTGAAGACACAGAAGTGTGGATGATATAATTAAACTGTGTGAATATATTCCATTAAAGATTGAAGAACATAGAGACTATAAGTGAAGAATAAAAGTACTGGTATACTGTTACCTCCAGAAAATACAGGAGTATTTTAAGACTTGGGTGGGGGAAATTGTGACAAATCTGGACTTATTATTGTTATTATTTAACGTATTATTTATTGTATATGACATATATTTATTTGAATATTGCCGGGTGGTCAACTTCTCGAGAGTGCACAAACACTGATAAATGCATTGACTTTCATACTCATGATTTAAACTATTTGTACTTTGCAAGCGATAAGGGTCAGTTTTATATGTATATCTTGGTAATGTTTACCTATGAAATACTTTGATTATACCGTCATACAGTGATTTATTTTGACAAATATCGTCGTGAGATTCAACTTGTTTACATCTGCCATGACACCGTTTTGTACTTTCACTTTGCGATCTCACATTATTATTTGTTTAAGTTAACACTTTGTCAATGCAGATAAATTGCGTATTTATTATGTTTGTGCCTCCCTTTTCATTAACATTGTCTTTATTTATGATAGAACAGGGTTTTCATTGATCTTATTTAAGCATTATATCTAATGCTTAAGGTTATGTAAATTACACCCAAGTTCATACGCCGTATCGAGAAAGGAATTTACTGTCCGTTTAAAAATAGCATTATGTAGAAATGTCCTTTTAGTTTTATTTGCTTTTAAATATAATTCGGACAAATAGGACAAAGTGAGGACAACTTAATATTGTTTCTTTATTTAATAATAACGAAATCGGATTGTCTTCTTGAACGTTTCAAGCCAAAAGACGTAAGAAACGTTGCTTTTGATTGGACGATTAGATGTTTACTCTAACGTCATAGTAAGTGCCAAAAGACATAAATAGGAGCCTGTAGAACAACATGTCATTCTGAATCAATCTCTTGAACCGTCAACTACCTTTTATATTGACCACCCGATTTATAATTGCTTTATCTGTTGAATGATGAATGTGTATTTGATGTCTATTATATTGAAAGAAGAAGTCAAAATACTGTTGAAATAAATATGATTGTTATGTTTATTACAAATCTGTTTCTTCACACTGCCGTTGATTCCACTCCTCCTGAATGATGATTAAACAGTTTATAGTAACCCTAGGTTTGTTACAGTTTGGTGTCAGAAGTGGGATGACAAAAATAATTGTCATCCAGTGATCGAATATCTCGCCTGTGATTTTTAAGTTTGATTAGAATATTAAATTTTCAACGATTTTAGTGAACTGGTAATAATTTTCAATGTCTGACGAATCTGATTCAGAAATCGAGTTTAATATGGATAAACGTGAAACGGTCGAGAAAAATAATGAAGACTCTGCATTAAATACAGTAAAACAAGGACAAGGTGATATTGACAGTGAATTTAATAACAACGTACGAGACGACATAGCTAGACAGAGAAAAACAGTAGAGACGGAACGGAATTTTGAAGGTGAACAAGGTGTTTCGTATTTTGAAAATAATAGCGTTCATGAACGAAAATGGGGAAATGCACCAAGATTTTGCCGTGAACAGTTGCCGATTGCTGGACATCCTGCTACAATTCGTCCAGATGCTTATAGTGGATCAGATGACTGGGAAGAATATTTTTCGCATTTTCAAGATTGTGCAGAACTAGGCAGATGGAGTATGGAAGATAGAGTATTGACACTTGCTGCAAGTTTGAAAGGTCCTGCGAGAACTTTTTATATGAGCCTTCCTACACATGAACGCCGACCTTATAGTATTCTTGTCCGACGCTTAGAAGACAGATTCGGAAGTGCCCGTCAACAAAACAGATGGTTATCTCGTTTTGAAATGAGAAAGCGAAATTCCGGTGAAACAGTTGCTGCTCTCGGTGATGACCTCCGCCAGATGGTACAAAAAGCTTATTGTAATTTAGATTCAGTGGCACAAGAAGTGTTGGCGCTCAATCAGTTATACAAGTCGATTCCTATAGAAATGAAATGTCGATGCGTAGATCGAGAATGTAAAACGGTCGCTGACGCTGTGGATATAATTGAAAGATATGAGGCTCTTTTAGGGGAGTCAAGTCAAAAGAAAACTAGTGTCCGCTCTGTTTCTTATGAAAATTATAGTGAAAATAAATTAGATATGGAATGGCAAAATAATGGTGACCAAAATGTCAGATTAATTTCCCAACAGCCAAATAATGACAGAACCATTCAAATGCTTTTAAGTAGAATGGATAAGTTAGAAAATCAGATTCGGAATACGAATAACCGATCCAACTTTAGATTTTGCCACAAAAATTACCAAAATGGGGGCAATACACAGAATCAAAGGACCTGCTTCATTTGTGACTCGCCTGATCATTTTTATAGACAATGTTCTATGTCTAATGGTCATGAATTAAGGGAGAATAAATCCCCGAATTCACTTAATTTTAGAAATTTCAGACCGAATACAACTATGGAAACGGTTCAGGGAGACAACCGTCCGTTTATTCAATAGGTCGGGAGTTGAATGCTACAGAAGATGTATTTGATGTTAATTAAATAATTTTAAAGATGTTGGAAATGAAATTCAGACTGCAATTATAAATAGCAGAATAAATCAAATAAGGGGGTCAAGAAAAAATAACAGTTAATGGATTTTATATGCATGGTTCAGTTTATGGACAAATATAAGAGAACTTTGGCAAAATATGTTTTATGAAAATAATGTGATTATTTGTGATATTACCTTGATAAAATTTTAGAACAAGATTCATTATTTAAATTCGTGCTGTACCAGTAAATTATCGGATATTGAAGTGACTAAGAAACCAGGAAAAGTCTTTCACATAGATAGACTCGCAGAATATAATGGAAACGATATCACAAAATGGTTTAAAGTGATAAAAGAAAGTGTCTCATAATCTAGCAAGAAGTAAAGTTAAAACCAAAGAAGAGGACAAGACGCCATTCAAAATGTATTGTGCTTATGTGTTTAAATGTGTATCACTCGTTATTTTTATTTTTTTATGAATAAGATTATTCATGTGTTGGGATATAGTGTATATGAAGAAGTATTGGTGCAGTGTTGTGAATGCATCCAGTTGTTATGTGATATTTCTAGAAACGTAGCCCAGATTTGCCTATAGGGACTGATCACCCCAGAGTTGGTTGAAAAGAGGGGGGTTTCTAGAAAATTTGGTGGAATATTGTGATATTTCCAAGGTAGTTAATAATTATAGTTGCAGCGTCAACAGAAATTATTATTTGATGTTAAAGTGATACTGTGTTTTTGTAGATAAGTGGAAGAAATTCGTGAATGGCTCTAGTGTTTCTCTATGGTTTTTAAAATGTGTCCGATGTCTTATCAGAAATTGCTATGAGTGTAATATTGAAAAATATCTACAGGTGACAGAAAGATGATTTTCCTGAAGACACAGAAGTGTGGATGATATAATTAAACTGTGTGAATATATTCCATTAAAGATTGAAGAACATAGAGACTATAAGTGAAGAATAAAAGTACTGGTATACTGTTACCTCCAGAAAATACAGGAGTATTTTAAGACTTGGGTGGGGGAAATTGTGACAAATCTGGACTTATTATTGTTATTATTTAACGTATTATTTATTGTATATGACATATATTTATTTGAATATTGCCGGGTGGTCAACTTCTCGAGAGTGCACAAACACTGATAAATGCATTGACTTTCATACTCATGATTTAAACTATTTGTACTTTGCAAGCGATAAGGGTCAGTTTTATATGTATATCTTGGTAATGTTTACCTATGAAATACTTTGATTATACCGTCATACAGTGATTTATTTTGACAAATATCGTCGTGAGATTCAACTTGTTTACATCTGCCATGACACCGTTTTGTACTTTCACTTTGCGATCTCACATTATTATTTGTTTAAGTTAACACTTTGTCAATGCAGATAAATTGCGTATTTATTATGTTTGTGCCTCCCTTTTCATTAACATTGTCTTTATTTATGATAGAACAGGGTTTTCATTGATCTTATTTAAGCATTATATCTAATGCGTAAGGTTATGTAAATTACACCCAAGTTCATACGCCGTATCGAGAAAGGAATTTACTGTCCGTTTAAAAATAGCATTATGTAGAAATGTCCTTTTAGTTTTATTTGCTTTTAAATATAATTCGGACAAATAGGACAAAGTGAGGACAACTTAATATTGTTTCTTTATTTAATAATAACGAAATCGGATTGTCTTCTTGAACGTTTCAAGCCAAAAGACGTAAGAAACGTTGCTTTTGATTGGACGATTAGATGTTTACTCTAACGTCATAGTAAGTGCCAAAAGACATAAATAGGAGCCTGTAGAACAACATGTCATTCTGAATCAATCTCTTGAACCGTCAACTACCTTTTATATTGACCACCCGATTTATAATTGCTTTATCTGTTGAATGATGAATGTGTATTTGATGTCTATTATATTGAAAGAAGAAGTCAAAATACTGTTGAAATAAATATGATTGTTATGTTTATTACAAATCTGTTTCTTCACACTGCCGTTGATTCCACTCCTCCTGAATGATGATTAAACAGTTTATAGTAACCCTAGGTTTGTTACAGTTTGGTGTCAGAAGTGGGATGACAAAAATAATTGTCATCCAGTGATCGAATATCTCGCCTGTGATTTTTAAGTTTGATTAGAATATTAAATTTTCAACGATTTTAGTGAACTGGTAATAATTTTCAATGTCTGACGAATCTGATTCAGAAATCGAGTTTAATATGGATAAACGTGAAACGGTCGAGAAAAATAATGAAGACTCTGCATTAAATACAGTAAAACAAGGACAAGGTGATATTGACAGTGAATTTAATAACAACGTACGAGACGACATAGCTAGACAGAGAAATACAGTAGAGACGGAACGGAATTTTGAAGGTGAACAAGGTGTTTCGTATTTTGAAAATAATAGCGTTCATGAACGAAAATGGGGAAATGCACCAAGATTTTGCCGTGAACAGTTGCCGATTGCTGGACATCCTGCTACAATTCGTCCAGATGCTTATAGTGGATCAGATGACTGGGAAGAATATTTTTCGCATTTTCAAGATTGTGCAGAACTAGGCAGATGGAGTATGGAAGATAGAGTATTGACACTTGCTGCAAGTTTGAAAGGTCCTGCGAGAACTTTTTATATGAGCCTTCCTACACATGAACGCCGACCTTATAGTATTCTTGTCCGACGCTTAGAAGACAGATTCGGAAGTGCCCGTCAACAAAACAGATGGTTATCTCGTTTTGAAATGAGAAAGCGAAATTCCGGTGAAACAGTTGCTGCTCTCGGTGATGACCTCCGCCAGATGGTACAAAAAGCTTATTGTAATTTAGATTCAGTGGCACAAGAAGTGTTGGCGCTCAATCAGTTATACAAGTCGATTCCTATAGAAATGAAATGTCGATGCGTAGATCGAGAATGTAAAACGGTCGCTGACGCTGTGGATATAATTGAAAGATATGAGGCTCTTTTAGGGGAGTCAAGTCAAAAGAAAACTAGTGTCCGCTCTGTTTCTTATGAAAATTATAGTGAAAATAAATTAGATATGGAATGGCAAAATAATGGTGACCAAAATGTCAGATTAATTTCCCAACAGCCAAATAATGACAGAACCATTCAAATGCTTTTAAGTAGAATGGATAAGTTAGAAAATCAGATTCGGAATACGAATAACCGATCCAACTTTAGATTTTGCCACAAAAATTACCAAAATGGGGGCAATACACAGAATGAAAGGACCTGCTTCATTTGTGACTCGCCTGATCATTTTTATAGACAATGTTCTATGTCTAATGGTCATGAATTTAGGGAGAATAAATCCCCGAATTCACTTAATTTTAGAAATTTCAGACCGAATACAACTATGGAAACGGTTCAGGGAGACAACCGTCCGTTTATTCAATAGGTCGGGAGTTGAATGCTACAGAAGATGTATTTGATGTTAATTAAATAATTTTAAAGATGTTGGAAATGAAATTCAGACTGCAATTATAAATAGCAGAATAAATCAAATAAGGGGGTCAAGAAAAAATAACAGTTAATGGATTTTATATGCATGGTTCAGTTTATGGACAAACATAAGAGAACTTTGGCAAAATATGTTTTATGAAAATAATGTGATTATTTGTGATATTACCTTGATAAAATTTTAGAACAAGATTCATTATTTAAATTCGTGCTGTACCAGTAAATTATCGGATATTGAAGTGACTAAGAAACCAGGAAAAGTCTTTCACATAAATAGACTCGCAGAATATAATGGAAACGATATCACAAAATGGTTTAAAGTGATAAAAGAAAGTGTCTCATAATCTAGCAAGAAGTAAAGTTAAAACCAAAGAAGAGGACAAGACGCCATTCAAAATGTATTGTGCTTATGTGTTTAAATGTGTATCACTCGTTATTTTTATTTTTTTATGAATAAGATTATTCATGTGTTGGGATATAGTGTATATGAAGAAGTATTGGTGCAGTGTTGTGAATGCATCCAGTTGTTATGTGATATTTCTAGAAACGTAGCCCAGATTTGCCTATAGGGACTGATCACCCCAGAGTTGGTTGAAAAGAGGGGGGTTTCTAGAAAATTTGGTGGAATATTGTGATATTTCCAAGGTAGTTAATAATTATAGTTGCAGCGTCAACAGAAATTATTATTTGATGTTAAAGTGATACTGTGTTTTTGTAGATAAGTGGAAGAAATTCGTGAATGGCTCTAGTGTTTCTCTATGGTTTTTAAAATGTGTCCGATGTCTTATCAGAAATTGCTATGAGTGTAATATTGAAAAATATCTACAGATGACAGAAAGATGATTTTCCTGAAGACACAGAAGTGTGGATGATATAATTAAACTGTGTGAATATATTCCATTAAAGATTGAAGAACATAGAGACTATAAGTGAAGAATAAAAGTACTGGTATACTGTTACCTCCAGAAAATACAGGAGTATTTTAAGACTTGGGTGGGGGAAATTGTGACAAATCTGGACTTATTATTGTTATTATTTAACGTATTATTTATTGTATATGACATATATTTATTTGAATATTGCCGGGTGGTCAACTTCTCGAGAGTGCACAAACACTGATAAATGCATTGACTTTCATACTCATGATTTAAACTATTTGTACTTTGCAAGCGATAAGGGTCAGTTTTATATGTATATCTTGGTAATGTTTACCTATGAAATACTTTGATTATACCGTCATACAGTGATTTATTTTGACAAATATCGTCGTGAGATTCAACTTGTTTACATCTGCCATGACACCGTTTTGTACTTTCACTTTGCGATCTCACATTATTATTTGTTTAAGTTAACACTTTGTCAATGCAGATAAATTGCGTATTTATTATGTTTGTGCCTCCCTTTTCATTAACATTGTCTTTATTTATGATAGAACAGGGTTTTCATTGATCTTATTTAAGCATTATATCTAATGCGTAAGGTTATGTAAATTACACCCAAGTTCATACGCCGTATCGAGAAAGGAATTTACTGTCCGTTTAAAAATAGCATTATGTAGAAATGTCCTTTTAGTTTTATTTGCTTTTAAATATAATTCGGACAAATAGGACAAAGTGAGGACAACTTAATATTGTTTCTTTATTTAATAATAACGAAATCGGATTGTCTTCTTGAACGTTTCAAGCCAAAAGACGTAAGAAACGTTGCTTTTGATTGGACGATTAGATGTTTACTCTAACGTCATAGTAAGTGCCAAAAGACATAAATAGGAGCCTGTAGAACAACATGTCATTCTGAATCAATCTCTTGAACCGTCAACTACCTTTTATATTGACCACCCGATTTATAATTGCTTTATCTGTTGAATGATGAATGTGTATTTGATGTCTATTATATTGAAAGAAGAAGTCAAAATACTGTTGAAATAAATATGATTGTTATGTTTATTACAAATCTGTTTCTTCACACTGCCGTTGATTCCACTCCTCCTGAATGATGATTAAACAGTTTATAGTAACCCTAGGTTTGTTACAGTTTGGTGTCAGAAGTGGGATGACAAAAATAATTGTCATCCAGTGATCGAATATCTCGCCTGTGATTTTTAAGTTTGATTAGAATATTAAATTTTCAACGATTTTAGTGAACTGGTAATAATTTTCAATGTCTGACGAATCTGATTCAGAAATCGAGTTTAATATGGATAAACGTGAAACGGTCGAGAAAAATAATGAAGACTCTGCATTAAATACAGTAAAACAAGGACAAGGTGATATTGACAGTGAATTTAATAACAACGTACGAGACGACATAGCTAGACAGAGAAATACAGTAGAGACGGAACGGAATTTTGAAGGTGAACAAGGTGTTTCGTATTTTGAAAATAATAGCGTTCATGAACGAAAATGGGGAAATGCACCAAGATTTTGCCGTGAACAGTTGCCGATTGCTGGACATCCTGCTACAATTCGTCCAGATGCTTATAGTGGATCAGATGACTGGGAAGAATATTTTTCGCATTTTCAAGATTGTGCAGAACTAGGCAGATGGAGTATGGAAGATAGAGTATTGACACTTGCTGCAAGTTTGAAAGGTCCTGCGAGAACTTTTTATATGAGCCTTCCTACACATGAACGCCGACCTTATAGTATTCTTGTCCGACGCTTAGAAGACAGATTCGGAAGTGCCCGTCAACAAAACAGATGGTTATCTCGTTTTGAAATGAGAAAGCGAAATTCCGGTGAAACAGTTGCTGCTCTCGGTGATGACCTCCGCCAGATGGTACAAAAAGCTTATTGTAATTTAGATTCAGTGGCACAAGAAGTGTTGGCGCTCAATCAGTTATACAAGTCGATTCCTATAGAAATGAAATGTCGATGCGTAGATCGAGAATGTAAAACGGTCGCTGACGCTGTGGATATAATTGAAAGATATGAGGCTCTTTTAGGGGAGTCAAGTCAAAAGAAAACTAGTGTCCGCTCTGTTTCTTATGAAAATTATAGTGAAAATAAATTAGATATGGAATGGCAAAATAATGGTGACCAAAATGTCAGATTAATTTTCCAACAGCCAAATAATGACAGAACCATTCAAATGCTTTTAAGTAGAATGGATAAGTTAGAAAATCAGATTCGGAATACGAATAACCGATCCAACTTTAGATTTTGCCACAAAAATTACCAAAATGGGGGCAATACACAGAATCAAAGGACCTGCTTCATTTGTGACTCGCCTGATCATTTTTATAGACAATGTTCTATGTCTAATGGTCATGAATTTAGGGAGAATAAATCCCCGAATTCACTTAATTTAAGAAATTTCAGACCGAATACAACTATGGAAACGGTTCAGGGAGACAACCGTCCGTTTATTCAATAGGTCGGGAGTTGAATGCTACAGAAGATGTATTTGATGTTAATTAAATAATTTTAAAGATGTTGGAAATGAAATTCAGACTGCAATTATAAATAGCAGAATAAATCAAATAAGGGGGTCAAGAAAAAATAACAGTTAATGGATTTTATATGCATGGTTCAGTTTATGGACAAACATAAGAGAACTTTGGCAAAATATGTTTTATGAAAATAATGTGATTATTTGTGATATTACCTTGATAAAATTTTAGAACAAGATTCATTATTTAAATTCGTGCTGTACCAGTAAATTATCGGATATTGAAGTGACTAAGAAACCAGGAAAAGTCTTTCACATAGATAGACTCGCAGAATATAATGGAAACGATATCACAAAATGGTTTAAAGTGATAAAAGAAAGTGTCTCATAATCTAGCAAGAAGTAAAGTTAAAACCAAAGAAGAGGACAAGACGCCATTCAAAATGTATTGTGCTTATGTGTTTAAATGTGTATCACTCGTTATTTTTATTTTTTTATGAATAAGATTATTCATGTGTTGGGATATAGTGTATATGAAGAAGTATTGGTGCAGTGTTGTGAATGCATCCAGTTGTTATGTGATATTTCTAGAAACGTAGCCCAGATTTGCCTATAGGGACTGATCACCCCAGAGTTGGTTGAAAAGAGGGGGGTTTCTAGAAAATTTGGTGGAATATTGTGATATTTCCAAGGTAGTTAATAATTATAGTTGCAGCGTCAACAGAAATTATTATTTGATGTTAAAGTGATACTGTGTTTTTGTAGATAAGTGGAAGAAATTCGTGAATGGCTCTAGTGTTTCTCTATGGTTTTTAAAATGTGTCCGATGTCTTATCAGAAATTGCTATGAGTGTAATATTGAAAAATATCTACAGATGACAGAAAGATGATTTTCCTGAAGACACAGAAGTGTGGATGATATAATTAAACTGTGTGAATATATTCCATTAAAGATTGAAGAACATAGAGACTATAAGTGAAGAATAAAAGTACTGGTATACTGTTACCTCCAGAAAATACAGGAGTATTTTAAGACTTGGGTGGGGGAAATTGTGACAAATCTGGACTTATTATTGTTATTATTTAACGTATTATTTATTGTATATGACATATATTTATTTGAATATTGCCGGGTGGTCAACTTCTCGAGAGTGCACAAACACTGATAAATGCATTGACTTTCATACTCATGATTTAAACTATTTGTACTTTGCAAGCGATAAGGGTCAGTTTTATATGTATATCTTGGTAATGTTTACCTATGAAATACTTTGATTATACCGTCATACAGTGATTTATTTTGACAAATATCGTCGTGAGATTCAACTTGTTTACATCTGCCATGACACCGTTTTGTACTTTCACTTTGCGATCTCACATTATTATTTGTTTAAGTTAACACTTTGTCAATGCAGATAAATTGCGTATTTATTATGTTTGTGCCTCCCTTTTCATTAACATTGTCTTTATTTATGATAGAACAGGGTTTTCATTGATCTTATTTAAGCATTATATCTAATGCGTAAGGTTAGGTAAATTACACCCAAGTTCATACGCCGTATCGAGAAAGGAATTTACTGTCCGTTTAAAAATAGCATTATGTAGAAATGTCCTTTTAGTTTTATTTGCTTTTAAATATAATTCGGACAAATAGGACAAATAGGACAAAGTGAGGACAACTTAATATTGTTTCTTTATTTAATAATAACGAAATCGGATTGTCTTCTTGAACGTTTCAAGCCAAAAGACGTAAGAAACGTTGCTTTTGATTGGACGATTAGATGTTTACTCTAACGTCATAGTAAGTGCCAAAAGACATAAATAGGAGCCTGTAGAACAACATGTCATTCTGAATCAATCTCTTGAACCGTCAACTACCTTTTATATTGACCACCCGATTTATAATTGCTTTATCTGTTGAATGATGAATGTGTATTTGATGTCTATTATATTGAAAGAAGAGGTCAAAAAATACTGTTGAAATAAATATGATTGTTATGTTTATTACAAATCTGTTTCTTCACACTGCCGTTGATTCCACTCCTCCTGAATGATGATTAAACAGTTTATAGTAACCCTAGGTTTGTTACAATATAATGGACAGTATCTTATCAAATGGTAAACTTAATAGCTATATTCCTAACTTAATTACATGTATCTATCGTAGAAAATGGGGGATTAAGCCTGGTTTGATAGATAATTAAACTTCTCTCTAAACAGTTGAAAAAATCGTTATAAACAAATGTAATCAATGAGTTGATTTCAGAGCATGACGAAATATGCGTCTTTCTTGGTAAGTTAGTCTGTTATCTTTGATGTCTTTTTCAACAGTGTCAATGACAAACCACCAGGTTATGAAGGACTATTGTTGCCATGAGTCTTTTTTAAAACCCAACTAAATTGATATTAGTCTGGAATATTTTATTAACAGAAAATAACATCGTAATTTGTATTTTGGCATGTGAATGTACTAGTATGGTCATCGTATGCATAGCTGTAAGCTGTTGGGCAAGGATTCTTAAAAACTGCATGATAATCCTTCGGCCACGTGGCAGGGTTGCACGTTTGCGGTCGGTTATGTGCTCCGGCACAACAGTATTCATCCCTATGGAAGGCCACACAAGCAGATTTGCAACCCACTACACGGCCGTTAACTACTTTTTGTAATTCTGAAGGACATATGGCATTCATGTCTGTTCTACAGTAGGCTTCCTTGCACCAGTAAGCATTACCTCCACCATATCGACTCGTGGGTTTAAGGGTCAATGGAATGTTGAATCCATCCACCAAACTTAGATCGTAGAAATCCTGTGGGGAGTTTAAGGTTATCTCTGCAAGGGATGCTGGCGGTTCACCTATAAGGAATGGATAACATTCAGAATTTAAAGGAATATTGGTTGAATACATTCGATTACTAAGATAGATTTTAAAAATATTCTACAAGCACGGTGATCAGAGAAATAACGTTTATGATTTTTTTTTAAACACAGTACAATTTCCTTATATTATAGATATAACTATGCTTTTGTTTCTTTTGCATTAATAAGACTTTGTAATAAAAAATATTTACAAGAACAATTATAATGCACAAATATTAAACGCAGCTAGACCAGTTCATGGTGTCATTAGTCACTAAACCAGGTTTAATCCACCATTTTCTACATTTTAAAATGCCTGTACCAAGTCCGGAATATGACAGTTCTTGTCCATTCGTTTTTGACGTGTTTTGTCATTTGATTTTGCCATGTGATTATGGACATTCCGATTAGATTATCCTCCGAGTTCAGGATTTTTGTGATTTTACATTTTAATATGCAAATCTTGTGATATTGTGCTATGCCAATTTCTTATCTACCACATTACTTCACAATCGAAAGTTCATTTAGATGCGGAAAGTATATTTTCTTTGTTCGTGGATAATAATTCATAAATCTATTCAAATCAGGTCAGGATAAGAGTTCTAAAATTACCTGTTGAGTGATGATTTCCACAATCTAACCAAGGCCCACAGTCCCCTGTATCACAGTGAAAATGCCCATTAGTTGTTCTGCAGCCAGTTCGTCCCCACCAACGTCCAGCAATAAGATCATTCGGAACAGGTATATTAACAACCTGACCAGGACTCATATGCCATCCACCACCGCTGGGAGGTACGTACCTTGGATTTGATTTAGTTCTGGCGTACATACCAGCCCATACTGTATATCCACAGTTATTTCGCAGCGTAACAGTTGTCCCTGAACCTGTAATACAGACATCATTCCTTTTCCTTTTTGTCTTCTGTCATTGTTATTTATGTATGTTCTGTACGTAGCATTAAATAACCCAATAAAACTTATCATTCATGATAGTACGAGGTCCGACAATAAAGTGCACAGGTACATTAAACAAAAAATTGATAAAAATTCGTGTTTTCATGATCCTAGCTTAAAAATGTAATTATAAGTATTGAATGCTTCTTTTTGTAACTTCATAGGGTTGTTATAGTGTTGACCGTGTGCACTTTTTTAGAATGAAGCGCTCCGCGCTTCATACAAAATATACTTCGGTCAACGCTTTTACACCCAAATGTAGTTACAAAAATAAGCATTCATATCTTAAATAAAAATGTGGGTTTTTTCCTGTTTTGTTCACTATTTTCTTTTATTTTATTGCTGTTTGGCAAACAATCTAAAATTCACGATAACTATACATCGTTTTGAGTTTTTGAATGCCAACAAATAAAACGGTTGAATTAGGCACTATAATACACGCTGTCAATTCTTTAAAGATATGCATGATTTAGTTAATAATTGTTGGCTTAGGTTTTCGTTTACTGTAAGACGCCTTTTGAATTTGTTGTCTGTGATAGTTGATTGAGCATTACGAATCTATACACCAAACGGAACTTTATTCTCAGAGTGACAAGGATTGGGCCCGATGATTTGGCAAACCAAACCAATTTGAGTAAATACTCGTAAGCTTATTTTTTATATTGTTTAAATCCGATACACTTCATACTTAATTATTTGAGAGAAAACTAGATGTGTCAAAGCGACACGATTAGCCCCGTCCCAAAAAGTTAGAAAATCTGCAATTTCAATATAAACACATGTGGACACAAACATGATGGTAGTCTCGCATATCAAACATCAGCTCAAAATCTGGAGGCGTATAGAAAAAAAATCTGTATAACTGTGATTTTCAATAATTTATCAAAGTCCAAAGCCCGTAATTTCAGCAAAAATTAGCAGAGCAGAACTAAACTTTAACTTGACCTGTAACTCATCATGGTTAACTCACATACCAAAAATCAGCGCAATATCTGAAGGCGTTTAGAAAAAAAGACCGTATAACTGTGATTTTCAACAAATTCTCAAAGTCCAAAGCCAGTTATTTCGGCATAAATTACTGGAGCGGAACTAAACTTAAACTTGATCTGTAACTCATCATGTTTAACTCGCATACCAAAAATCGGCCCAATATTTGAAGGCGTTTAGAAAAAAAGTCTATAACTGATTTTCAAAAATTTCTAAAAGTCCAAAGACCGTAGTTTCGGCAAAAATTAGTGGAGCGAAACGAAACTTAAACTTGATCTGTAACTCATCATGGTTAACTCACATATCAAAAATCAGCCCAATATCTGAAGGCGTTTAGAAAAAAGCCCGTATAACTGTGATTTTCAACGATTTTCAACAAATCTCAAAGTTTAAAGCCCGTAATTTCGGCAAAAATTAGTGGAGCAGAACGAAACTTAAACTTGATCTGTAACTTATCATGGATAACTTACATACCAAAAATCAACCCAATATCTGAAGGCGTTTTGAAAAAAAAAAGTCCGTATAACTGTGATATTCAACAATTTTTCCAAGTCCAAAGCCGTAATTTCCGCAAAAATGAGTGGAGCGGAACTAAACTTAAACTTGATCTGTAACTCATCATGGTTAACTAACATACCAAAAATCAGCCCAATATCTGAAGGTGTTTAAAAAAAAAACTCCGTATAATGGTTTGTTGCGGAATTACGGAATATCGGAATTTCGGACAAGGGTAAAACTATATGGCACTGACAACTTCGTTGCGGGGCCATAAAATCCTTCCGTTCTTTCATATTCTTTGTGAACGTATACCGCTGATAATTAGCAAATGATATGAGACCTTGGAACATTATTCAGTAATATCACGAAGGTTTTTCTATCATAGTATACGTACATAAATGCAGCAACCCAAGAGCTAAGAAATACCACATGATGACTCAATCTCTAAAATAAGTGAAAAAACATATATGTTATTTTTGACAAATTTATAAGTCTAGCACTTGAATATTGGACATTAGCAATTAGCTTTACGGCATAGTAAGTTTCCATAGAGTACCATCGAGCAAGTATATATCTTTGAAATTTGACAGGGAAAGTTCACAAATTTAAATCAATTATTTTCCATAGTGTTTTTTAGACTAATCTTCGAAGCATTAACTGTTATGTGTATCTATTGTAAACCGTTAGAACCTTTTGAACGGTGTGACGACTTGTTAATACAAATGCGATGATTAACGGAGCTTATCTTTAATATTGTAGGTAACGTTATGTTTAAAATCAGTAGGTCAGATATACAACTTTTTAATCTCTTATGCTTTCGTACAAAATTCAATCATGGTGTGACATCAGATTTTCGTGTTTAATTTCCCTTTTGTCATTGTAGCTATTTTACATGACAACTCTCAAACGTTGTATGTCTAATTAACACTCCGAACTTTAAAATATTACTTTTGGTAGTTGACATTTGGTAGTGTTACTGCCTGACATCGGTTTTATTCATTTTTATACATAAAGTAAATCTAGAAAAAAATGTTTCAAAATGGGAGGGAAAATAGATGCTACGTTGTTTTCCAAATTTTAATTTCAGGTAAAAGTATTGAAAGAAAACGTTGTTGTATTAGCAATACCAATAGAATTCAGATTACAAAGAAATGAAAATTATGGTAATACAAATTTTAAATCTTACCTTCACTTAGCTGTAGCTACTATCAATTTGAGATTTTATTCCTCGGTAAGTTGTATAAGAAGACTTTAGATAAGAATTAAAGGTCTAAAACTAAGGGTTTAATGTCATATCTTCTAGAACGATTCGTGAACTCAGAGACATACATTTAGGATAAGACTATGTTAGGACTTTTCATATCTGTCGTGTAGGCCAAAAATTGTAGTAGAGGTCATCGGTTTTATTGATTGTTTATAATATAATGTTTCACATTATTCAAATTAAAAGTTAAACAAGAATGTGTCCATAGTACACGGATGCCCCACTCGCACTTTCATTTTCTATGTTTAGTGGACCATGACATTGGAGTCAAAACTTTAAATTTGGCATTAAATAAGAAAGATCATATCATAAGGAAAACTCATACAATTTAATCGAAAACGCAAACAGTACATTTTGTATTTCAATACAAACTTTGTATGGTATTGGGTTGTTGTCTTTTTGACACATTCCCCATTTCCATTCTCAATTTTATTTCAGTATACAAGTAAACAATCTAACGAATGAGAAAAATAAACAAATTTTTCTATGCGTGAAGAAGCTTTTAAAACCCAATATATGAATTAATATGCAAGTGATCATGCACCAATAAATTCGTTGATATCATTATTAACGTTTTGCCTGCAGATATTCGGTGTCCTCTTATTTTACCCATGTATGGCCATAAAAAAAATCTTCGCTAAGCACTAAGTTTTCTTTTCATATTTTCCCTTTAAAAGGTATTTTTATGCCCCACCTACGATAGTAGAGGGGCATTATGTTTTCTGGTCTGTGCCTCCGTCCGCCTGTGCGTCCGTTCTTCCGTTCGCTTCAGGTTAAAGATTTTGGTCAAGGTAGTTTTTGAAGAAGTTGAAGTCTAATCAACTTGAAACTTAGTACACATGTTCCCTATGATATGATCTTTCTAATTTTAATTCCAAATTAAAGTTTTGACCCCAATTTCACTGTCAACTGAACATAGAAAATGATAGTGCGAGTGGGGCATCCGTGTACTTGGGACACATTCTTGTTACAAGCTATGTTTGAAAATTATCAACTCCTTGTTACGTACCACAAATTTAAAAAGAAATAAAACGTGCCAATGTTAAGTTCATGAAATAACTGGTCATTTCAAGCATAATATTAAATGGCTAAAAAAGGACGCGAACTTTTCATGTTTTCTCCTTTTGTTTATTTCTATCATTTATGTACCATCAATTTAAAACACTTTTTTATATATAAAAGCTACCTATTTTAAACAGTGCTGCAAAATCTTTAAAACAAAGGACGTGATGCTTAGGTTAAGGATGTGCATAAGGTGTAAAAATAAGTTATTCGAAAGAAAAAGAGGTTATGTTATGTTTTGTCGATGCTACTTATGTTAAGGTTCAGTAGGCAATATATACAATTTTCGATTTAAATTAAAAGTTAATAAGAATGTGTCCCTAGTACACGAATGCCCCACTTGCACTATCATTTTCTATTTTCAGTGGACCATAACATTGGGGTCAAAACTGTAAATTTGGCATTAAATGAGAAAGATCATATCATAAGGAACTAAGTTGGACTTAAACTTCTTCTAAAATTACATTGATCTTTAACCTGAAGTAGGACAGACTGATAAACGTATGGACGCACAGACTAGAAAACATAATGCCCATAAATGGGGCATAAAAACATTTACTAACGTCGATCACTAGCTATATCTCCAGTGTTGAACAAATAAAAGTCTAAAACTAAAAGAAAAGATAAGTCCACTCAATTTGCACATTCGGTTGTCTTTATATTCTAAAAATTGGTCACATTATAATTAATTGATGATTTTATGCAATAAAGTATGTCAGAAGTAAAGAACCCGATAATGCATCCGGATATTGACGACATGCATTTAAACAATGTTTAGTCATGTATGTATTTCTATATCATAATTAATGTTATTATACAAGTAATTGTACTATCTGCACCGAACTTGCAGTTGAAGTCGTAATAAACTGTTTTTGTTCTTCTAAAAATATACTACTTAAAGGGGTTTCCATGATTTTTCCTTTCTGAAATTGAGAATGGAAATGGGGAATGTGTCAAAGAGACAACAACCCGACCATAGAAAAGACAACAGCAGAAGGTCACCAACAGGTCTTCAATGTAGCGAGACATTCCCGCACCCGGACTCTACTTTATATGTTGAGCGAAAGACCTGTATAAACTGTTTATGTGACATGTTTTTATGCCCAACCTATGATAGTAGAGGGGCATTATGATTTCTGGTCTGTGCGTTCGTTCGTCCGTTTGTTCGTGTGTCAGTCTGTCTCGCTTCAGGTTAACGTTTTTGGTCAAGGTAGTTTTTGATGAAGTTGAAGTCCAATCAACTCGATAATGGTCATATGATATAAAAGTATAGATATAAATAAAATTTACCAAGATTTGGTAAGCTGGATGAATAATAAAAACTGCTAACTTTCAAGCATACTCTCAATTGACTTAGCCATGTGTCCTAGTCATTTGAGGGTGTTACAATGAGAAATATGCACTGTATAGAAGAATAGAAAAGCAACTCTACATTTCAGGCAAAAAAAATCATTTTGATTATGGGGAAACAGTTTCAAACTGTTTTTCAAATGCGTTTAAAGTTTTCATTTTTTCATTATGTGTGAACCGGTTATCGCATATCTTTTTGACAGTTAGATTATCAAGAAAACATCTCAGTAGACAAAAGGATGGTAGGATTCAAAAGTCGTCATCAGATGTTTCAACAAATGGTTAACAAAAATGCACATCTTTGGGGCTTCAAACTTTGGACTAACCAATTTAGACTTCGGTAATGGTGTACAAAGATAGACAGGTACAAATTTTTTATGAATTCAAAACCCAAAAGTGCTGGGTGTATTAGTTGAACTTTTTAAATTTGATTGATTGAGGTGCTATATAATAGTAAACGGAATCTTTTAAAATCCTAGCCAAACGTTCAAAAGTTAAGTCTTTTGAAAAATGAGACGAAACAGTCAAAGATAAAGTAATAAAGAAGCAAACAAGAAACTGAAAGATGATGGAAATATAAAAATGTTCACAAAACCCTACATATAAAATAATTTGTAATAATTATAATTCAGAAACTAGAGGTATCGTGTATCAAGTATACGCAATCTTCACTCGGTCACTAAATGTAATTTCTTTGTGAAGAAAAATGTGTATTGACTTCATAATAATATGTCTATCTTTTTTTTCATTTTAAAGGATTCGTGTTGTTAAATGTTATTTTTTTTAAAATTATTAATTTATTCCTATTTGATATGATTTCATTAACTGTTTAATTCAAGAGAATTTCTATACAAAATATGGTCTTATTAATTTTTCTTTCTTTCCGAAAAAAAGAATCAGCATTTGTAATGTATGCCACAGAATGTAGTGTAATTTACTTAGTACAGCTGCACTTGGAGAGACACCATCACGTTACTTTTGAGTTCCTTCCCGAGCCTAAAGCTTTGTCGTGATTTGATGGATCTGAACACATACTCTACTGAAACTGTATGTACAAGGAGACGGAGAATGCAGAAAAAGTTCCAAAGGGAAGTAGGTACTAATGTATTGATGCAAGGATCTCTTATTGAAGCCTGGTACATGTGTAGTGTAGCGTTCAGTTCGACATCACGATTTTTGCATTATGTCAAAATTTTAAAACGCTATTTTAGTTGTTTTCCTCTTTAAATATGTTTACGAAAATTGTACCAATAATCGAAAAAGCATCATTTGAAGATTGATATCTGGGTTTTTTTATTCTACATTTGTACATAAACACTTCCCTTCCGAATGTGTAAACCCAGCGACTTTTCCGAAATTTATACGCGGTATGAAAGTTGGATGGCGTAAATTTAGAGCGATCTATAGTTCTGACTAAATTACCACCTTTGCTCGTTTGTTTAAACATTAAGGAATTAACATAAAATGAAAGCGCGTATTTTTAGCTTTATTTTCGTATATAACTTTCTTTAAGATGTTATAGCTTTATCAAATTTTTTAATTTTTAAAACAATAATACTAATTAAATGTTTCAATATATATTCCATAAAAATATAAGAGTCAATAAAATCAAAAGAAAAAAATGCAGAGAAACAAGAGAAACAAGAGATAATAGGCTAGATAATATATTAGGACATGGACAATGCAAATCTGAAACTGATGTTAAAAAACTTCTATCAAGATTAAAACCTTCTCACATGAAAGTCGTTGCTTTAAATTTCAATTATAACACTATAACTGTGTTTTATGTTTTGAAGCAAATAATGTGTTGTACAGGTTTTCAACTGAAGGAAAGGCATTAACTATAGACATGTTAAAAAACAATCTTATCCAAATAATCCAAAATTATTCTTGTAATATATATGTGGGTATAGAAATTGACTTGGATATCCATAGGAAAGAAGAAAATGTAAGAACTTTAACAAATAGAAATCAATTATTTAAGTCAGAAAATGACATTTTGAATAATGTCAGGATTGTGAAAAAAACAAAAGTACAGTTTTAAACAAAAATCGTCTACATAATTCCATCAAAAAAAGGAAACGTAAGCCAGAAAATAAAAAGGAAGTAACTTCAGCTGTTAAAAAACATAAGAGAAACCATGATGTCAAAATTAATGCAAATATGACTTTTATTAGCAAAGCTCTGATTCCTTTCACGGATTTGGCTATACTTTTTTGAACTTTTGGATTATAGCTCTTATCTTTTATATAAGCTTTGGATTTCAAATGTTTTGGCCACAAGCATCACTGAAGAGACATGTATTGTCGAAATGCGCATCTGGTGCAGACAAATTGGTACCGTTAATGTTATAACAGAGTTTAAAGTTAATCAGTGCCAGGATTGCTATCGCAGGTCTTTCGGATTGGTACATAGGTTAGGTCGAAGAAATTTTATTAGAAGAAACTGCTACTGTAAACTTTATGCAACGGTCTATCACAAATACATGTACATTTAAATGGTGTTCACTACCAGCAGTTGAAAATACTTATATCAAGACTGTTATTCACTTTGATTTTGATAATGAAATCGGACCAAATGATTCTTTTCTTCGAACATGGTATCTGGAAATATTTTTTTACAAACAATCACTACCAAATATAGAAATAACTGCTTAGTTCTAACTGAATGTGAAAGTCTTGGTTTTTTTGTCGATAGTAGTGTGATGTTCTTCTAACACACATGCGTATATATGTCTTACATATAGTTAATTTTATAAATATTTGGTAATTTAATTTTCTGATTTTTATATGCCTTTTTTTTTTAGGTTTTGCATTGATAAAAATATTGGAAAAACGGTGACAATTGACAGTACATGCATAAACAATGTGTTTTGAGAACTCTTGACTATACTTAAACATTATTTAATGAAATGAAGTACTCAAAAAGTTATTAAAACAAAAACATTTCAAGATGCAATATATTTGCAAATTAAACAACCATCCACCATGTACCAGAGTCAATAACGATCTATCAGCAAACAGCCTTCAACAATCAGTATACCCAATACTACACTTATTGTATAACTTATTGTATCAATAAATGTCACTCAGTCAGTGTTTCTTATATTCAAGCTGTTAAGATTAAGAATGTATTGGGCGGAAAACCGACTTCTGCAGGTACTATTGCAAGTTAAAAGCCTTCAAAGCAGTTATTTTTAAAAACAATTTCTGTTTCGTTACCATGGTAACTGGATTTTTTTTTCAATTTCCAACAACAACAAAAACATATTCATACTCATTTAAGGTACTTGTATTTAAAAATTTACATCAAAAGGTTCAGGCATTAAAAAGTTTTGTTATTTTCATTATTTAGTTTTTGCTTTTTTAACTGTTTTTGGTGCCATCTTGCTGTACAAAAATTATCATAGAAACTGTCTAGAAATATAACATATATAACACTTTTAAAATGTCTTACCTTGAAAACTATACATCCAATCTCCATGAAATAAAATGTAATTGCTTTCTTTGTATAAGATCTTTCTAATGAAGATCATTTAAATATGACTGATGAAATATTTTGCTGCACCAGGCTACTTATTGCTATACATTGGTCAGACCGAAGATCGGATAGTATTCTTAGTACACTTACTTTACTCAGGTCAGCTTCAATATGCACAAGTAATACTTACATACGAAAAGAAGTACTATTAATATTTACATCTGTTGATTCACAATAGTTTGACATCGTATAAGAGAAACAATAACAAAACTATGAGACTACCTTTTTCTGGGAAGTAGATACGATATACTAGTATTTCAAATTATGTTTATTTTTTAATTCAACAAAAAAAAATGAAATAAGAAAAACCTAGCTTATTTCGTTTTCCAATTGGTTAATGGTCTCTCATCTGATCGATTTTGAGCGAATGTATCAATCAAGGGGGCAACCCTAGTCATTCTACATACACACACGTGATTCTTAACTTGGTGCATCGCATTGACAAGTACTAAGTATAAATACTACAGAATAAATTGAATACGTTTTCCGCAGTGTAGATAAATCTAGAATAATCACAAAAATACTTCACTCCGAGGAAAATCATAAACGGAAAGTCCCTGAGCAAATGGCAAAATAAAAAGCTCAAACACATCAAACGAATGGATTACAACTGTGGTATTCCTGACTTGATACAGACATTTTCTAATGGGGTATTAAACCTGGCTTTACAGTTATCTAAATCTCTCACTTGAATGAACGTCGCATATAATTCCTTTATATGAACAACGACGTGTGAACTTAACAAACAGACATACTAGGTAAAAATGTCAATAACAGGAATACAGCCGTCAACATTGTGTTTTAATGTAAATAACTATAAAATCAAACAAATATGTAACGAAGAAACATAATAAGCATACAGATAAAGCACATTAACAACAACAAAAAAACAAATATTTACCATAGAAAAATAGCTGGATGTACAAGTACAGTACCACGTCATAATTGATATAGAGTATTTTCAACCCATCATAACATTTGAAATCAGTTCATGGATAATCGTTTAATTTTACAATGAAGAATAAATGACAAAGGACTAGGATTACAATAATAGCGGACACAAATTTTATGCAGAAAAGAAAGGAAAATTTACGGATATATATTTTTAATTAGATTAAGACACAATGAGGAGAAGAAAAAGACTTTCAGTCGTACCCGGGTCATTTGGGCCCTATGTCGTGAAACTCTCCCAGAGGGTCCGATATTCCTGGATAGGTACCCTACCCATGTCAAGATGGTTTTTAATTACCTCAGAAACCGGAAGAATTTCTATAGAAATATTCTACCTAAGGACAGGAGGTATCTGGAAGAGATGATACTAGAGGCCAGCTACTTCCAGTTGGATGATCTCAGGAAACAGGTAGTTCAGAGAATAGAACAACTTTGAAAACAAACAAAACTTTAATTTCTATACAAACAATCAGATCAGATATAATGAACATGATGAATACTAAGATGTAGACTATTAATGCTATATAAACATAAAAATTTAAAAAGATTATTATTAAGTATTTGTCTTTAATAATATTCAGACTAGAGTCTGAACCATCATAAAACAGACTTCCAATGAATCCATAACCTTAATAGTCGAAGGATGACGGGGGCAATGTCACGGTCATGTACCTTGCACTAAATATCTGTATTTAAAAATAATGTACGCACAGGAACCTGACGAGGTCTAACTAAAACAATCTAGTGTAGAAAGGACAAAAACACACTTCTGTTCTTATATTTACTTTCGATAAAAGAAGAGTTGAAGGCTCAAAGTTGACAAAGAATATGAATTCTTATATATATTGTTGTAGTTTTGTAGAAATTCATAGTAACATCGGTTTTGTTACAAACATGTAACAGGAATGTGACGTAACAAACGATTTCTAGAACTTTAATAGAAAGTGACAGCTCCATATAGAAATCTGTGAGAAACACATAAATAAAATTATAAAACATCCTGCATAGGCTGTGTTGGACAGTCTGTCTACAAGGCTCAAGTCGGAAACGAAGTTAAAAATAAAGAGAACTGCTAGGCGGAAGTTTTAACTATTTGTCTAAAGGAAAAACAAGGAAAGGTTTCTAGAGACAGAATATTTCTGAAAGAAATTAATTTAATAATACAAAGAGGGTGTCCTTTCCTTGGTTACGTAATAAATGGTGAACGGTGTTCATACATAACAATTAAGGTTCAGAAGTACAAAAGTTGAATTTGAATATAAATTCAGCTAAAAACAGATTTTTTTTAGAATAAGAGTTTATTAGGAATTCAAAAAAATAAAAAGGTTTAGATAATGGGATGTTACTATAGCATTGTCATTAGTTTTCTTCTGAAAAAAGTCTTTCCGTTGGCAACATACTATTTTGTGACCATGTATGTATGGTTACACCCCTGTGATCATGTATGTATGGTCACAACACTGTGATCATGTATGCAAGATTACACCCATGATAGTGGATGCATGGAAACTACACTGTGATCATGTGGTCACAGCCCCTGTGATCATACTGATCATCTATGTATGGTCACACCATTGTGATCATGTATGTGTCGTCGCATCACTCAAGCACTGTGGTATTCAAAATTATTCATGTAATGGTCAATGTGCTGTTACCATTCCAGAGTAGTCAAATTAGGGTTGTCATTCAATAGTAGTCAATATTGTGGTAGCATTCTGGAATAGTCAATCTAAGGATACTTTTAAAAGATCAATTCAATGATAACACAACATTGACTTTTCTGGAATGGTAACACTACAATGACCATTCTGGAATGGTAACACTACATTGACCATTCTGGAATAGTAACACTACAATGACCATTCTGGAATAGTAACACTACATTGACCATTCTGGAATGGAAACACTACATTGACCATTCTGGAATGGTAACACTACATTGACCATTCTGGAATGGAAACACTACATTGACCATTCTGGAATGGAAACACTACATTGACCATTCTGGAATGGAAACACTACATTGACCATTCTGGAAAGGTAACACTACATTGACCATTCTGGAATGGTAACACTACATTGACCATTCTGGAATGGAAACACTACATCGAACATTCTGGAATGGAAACACTACATTGACCATTCTGGAATGGTAACACTACATCGAACATTCTGGAATGGAAACACTACATTGACCATTCTGGAATGGTAACACTACATTGACCATTCTGGAATGGTAACACTACATTGACCATTCTGGAATGGTAACACTACATTGACCATTCTGGAATGGTAACACTACATCGAACATTCTGGAATGGAAACACTACATTGACCATTCTGGAATGGTAACACTACATTGACCATTCTGGAATGGTAACACTACATTGACCATTCTGGAATGGTAACACTACATTGACCATTCTGGAATGGAAACACTACATTGACCATTCTGGAATGGTAACACTACATCGAACATTCTGGAATGGTAACACTACATTGACCATTCTGGAATGGAAACACTACATTGACCATTCTGGAATGGAAACACTACATTGACCATTCTGGAATGGTAACACTACATTGACCATTCTAGAATGGAAACACTACATTGACCATTCTGGAATGGTAACACTACATTGACCATTCTGGAATGGAAACACTACATTGACCATTCTGGAATGGAAACACTACATTGACCATTCTGGAATGGTAACACTACATTGACCATTCTGGAATGGAAACACTACATCGAACATTCTGGAATGGAAACACTACATTGACCATTCTGGAATGGTAACACTACATTGACCATTCTGGAATGGTAACACTACATTGACCATTCTGGAATGGAAACACTACATTGACCATTCTGGAATGGAAACACTACATTGACCATTCTGGAATGGAAACACTACATCGAACATTCTGGAATGGAAACACTACATTGACCATTCTGGAATGGTAACACTACATTGACCATTCTGGAATGGTAACACTACATTGACCATTCTGGAATGGAAACACTACATTGACCATTCTGGAATGGAAACACTACATTGACCATTCTGGAATGGAAACACTACATTGACCATTCTGGAATGGTAACACTACATTGACCATTCTGGAATGGTAACACTACATCGAACATTCTGGAATGGAAACACTACATTGACCATTCTGGAATGGTAACACTACATCGATCATTCTGGAATGGAAACACTACATTGAAAATTCTGGAATGGTAACACTTGATTCAACATTATCAAAAATAATTATTTGAACAATGATTATATTTTCATTGAAGATCCAGATTGGCAATACAAAAAATATGAATGTTATAATAGAACCTTAAGATATGTAAATGTTTTATAGAATCAAAACTATGTTATTAATTTAATTTAGATGAGTATGTGTAAATGCATTTCACTTTTATTATTGCTGAACTGTTGTTTGAATGTAAGTTTCATACATTTCATGACATATACTCATATTTCAGTTGTTTAAAGAGTTGCAAGGTATAAAAGACATTAAACGAATGATCTTTTTGCAAGAGGCCTTGGACACCTCATTAAAAAAATCCACTTCAAGAGTCAAAACAGCCAAAAAGAAGACAAAACTGGAAGAATGTATGCTGACTATCACAAAGAGCAAGACGATGGACCAGTGTAGGGAAATGTATCCTGATCACAGTGATGGCATAGACAGATTTTAAGGTACAATTTGCTGTTAAGTTATATTCAAGAGATACCAATCTTCATTAACAATTGTTGATTGTTGTTTTGATGTCTGATTCATCTGTATCATGCAGCCTCATTAAATTTCATCTTACTGTAAATTAACACATCATAGTTACCAGGATTAAATTTTGTATTTACGCCAGAGGTGCTTTTTGTCTTCAAAAGACTCATTAG
Source organism: Mytilus galloprovincialis (assembly GCA_037788925.1). Taxonomy (NCBI): domain Eukaryota; kingdom Metazoa; phylum Mollusca; class Bivalvia; order Mytilida; family Mytilidae; genus Mytilus; species Mytilus galloprovincialis. The sequence goes on from CM075339.1 coordinate 16,981,714, forward strand.
CGATTTTAAAGGTTATTTTTACAGTGAAACAGTATGTGATTGTTGTTAATTACAAATCAGGATCAGAATTGATATTGACCTAATTGCATTGGATCCTATTAAGTTTATGTGATACTTGTAGTAAAGTTTTATATTTAGGACTATTAACATAATATTAATGATTAGTAAATAAGACCAGACATTTCAGCGTGTGCACTCTTGTTTTCTACAAATTAAAGCTGTGATAGGGTATTCCAAATGGTTTCTTATAGAAGTATAATACATCGGAATCATGATGCAGACTGATTAAAGGTTAAAGGTTCAGAGCCTCTAAAATATAAGGTATTTAGTGAATTGATGTAATACATAGTCATGACCAAAGCAACTGTTTTAATAATTGTTTTGTTTTTTCCAGGATTGGATATAACCAATAATTGTATTCCCTCATCATTTGTGGATTACTGTCAGGAAGCCGTGGACACAGCTGATCTGGATAACACCATTCCTCAAGATTTTAGTCCATGATTAACATTAACAATAACCTAAATGAAACCAATATGATTCTAGATTCTAAAATACCCCTGAAACGATTAATAGCACTTTTGATACTGAAATTGATTTAAATAGTTCATGTACAGAAATTAATGCTGAAACATAGCAATCAGAAACCTCTCATGTTGTGTCACAGGACCTATTTGTCGATTAACGTTATTTACCTTTAAGGATGTACTTAGGTGAGGTATCTCAAGAGTTGTGACCATACATACATGATCACATGTGCGTTACCATACAAACATGATCACAACCAAGAATGTGGCTAACGGAAAGCCTTTTTTTTTTTTTTTAAACAAAACTGCAAGAGTAACATCCCATGATCTAAAACTTTCCATTTTCTAGAATTCTTAATAAACTCATAATCTAAAAAAATCTGTTTAAAGCAAATAGGTAATATTTAAGAAAAAATATGTGTATATTTATTTCTTGTGATAAGTTCCTAAAAATACAGAAATTTGTTTACATGCCGGAATTAGGACAATATTATAAACTATTGTCAAGTTCTCTATACTTAAACGGAGAATTTGCATAAGTGAATAGACTTAGTATTGCAATTACAAAAACTGCTACAAGTTATTTATATTGAGAGTGTTGATTGACAAACAAGCAATATGACTATAATCAATTATCGTACAAATAAATAAACGTATCGGGTTAGATACCTTATAAAGTGTATAGAGTTTACTTTCGGACAAACCCAATAAACAAGTTAATTAGAATACTTGTACTGACCAGCCAGCTCCAGCATACAGAAGAACGGAAATCTAAGTGACCTTCCTTTTTCATATAGTATATTAAAAGCAGATGCATTATTAATACAGATGATAATAGAGAATATCACTGCGTCATAACAACAGTCAGTTATAGAAAGATGACTGTCCGTTATTTCCGTATCTATTTAAGGTTTCCAATATTTTTCCGCAGAAAAATAGTGTGCACGAGGATCAGGCAGCTACGCAGAAATATATTGACTATAAAAAGACAATTTTATTTGTAAAATATTATAAATATTTCATATACGTAATTAATAAATTATATATTTTATATATCCAACTTTCTCATTCATATTCATCAAAAGCCAGAGACTCAACGATCCCTTATAGATAACATAATGTTGTGGCTATTTTAAAAGTTCTTCTTGTATTTAGTAGTCTTGTTTGGATAGTACATGTAGTTCTTTCTTGTATATTGGTGTAACTTTGACCGGCAAACTATAAACAGTCATAGTCCTACTATTATACAAATTGTTTTAACACAGTTAAAGGTACACAAGAACTAAACATAGCCCTACGGAGTTACAATATTACGGGCACAAGAGAAGTATATAATCGGCCCTGATGAACCATTTCTAAAATTGAGAATGGAAATGGGGAATGTGACAAAGAGACTACAAACCGTACAAAGAGCGGGAAAAAAGACTTTAATACAAGAAGAAAATCCCGCACCCGGAGGCGTTCTTTAGATGCCCCTAAGAATTAATTATATTTATTCTTATTCTTTTTTTTTTGGAATATTTGGTAAAACGATACATTTATGTAAGCACTAACAGTGTATTCATTGTCACTTGGCTGCCACTATTAAATTTAAAGGTAAGCTTTTGTAAAAGCAATTTTTTTATACAATTATTGACGTGTAGGTCGCCAAATATATTTGCCGTATTTGCCGCCCGTCTTAATGCTTATGACGTTGTTTTCCTATAAAGACGTTATTTCAATTTGTTTACGGTAGTTTATTTTTTGGATTGCATTTGGACACACAAGATGATTTTTATAAGAGAGCATACTCGAGAATTGTTTGGACCACACAGTAAAGTAGCAATACACAGTTAGGATTGTTAGTTTCGCATTTTAGCCCCGATGGATTTTTTTTTATAAAAGACAAACCCAAGTTAAAAGTATATAAAAATTAAGAATAAAGAAAATTGATGCTATAAAAGTGGTTTTAATTAAAAGGTCTGATTCCAGAGAAGAGATTGAACCCCTTTTTTGTTGTAAGAAAGTGTAAATTTTGGGGTCATATTCATGTACATTCTAGAAGTGACTGTAACAATTACATCAGCATTTGTTGAATGGAGTTGGAATGATGAGAAATTAGCACGAAATTTTGTAAGGTAATATGCTGAAAATTGAGATGAATGTCCATTGTTTGGGAGGGCTAAATATCAATGTTGAAACAATGTATGTCTGATATTCATTAAAATTCTAGTTCAAACATATTTTTAAGCCTGTTTGTTGAAAAGGGGGGGGGGGGAGGGGTCTCACTGTCATTTTTGAAAAATAAATAAGAAATTGACACTATATGTTTCCATGGATACTGAACTTATTTTATTTAGTGATTTGGAATCTGCTAAGATATAGGATTCTAAATATGTATACATTTGTGGGTATTAATGTTAAAATGGCAGTATCCATCTCGAATTGCCTGTCCATGTTCCTGCACTTAAAGACGCAACTTCAGCTTCAAATACTAACTGTTTATTGCTACCTTATGGTTAAATTTAATGACCCAATGTTAACTTCTAAAAAATGAAATTATGAGTTTTGGTTAAATATATTGGCTAGTATAGTTGATTATAGCTTATGCAAAATAAAATTATTAATTTTTCATCACATTTTGTTTACTTTGCCATTAAATTGCTTCTGAAATGGCCTTTTAAGGCTCATTGTGGTAACGTCTTTTTGAGGTAGGCAACAATTTTGAGACGTCATCAGATGTGGCGGTGTAGACACTCATGTAAACACAGTATGCAAGCAATTTAATTAGATACAAAGAAAATAGTATAAAATAAATTTATATATATATATATATATATATGATTTTATTTATAATAATATATTAACTATATTTTCATTCAGATTAGAATATAACTTGTACTTTGTATAGCTTTAAAGCCAGCATGTCAGAAATTCACCAATGTCAGTAAACTGTCCGTGAACGATTAAAGTTAGAAAAGAAATTAATCAATTTTGAAATGAAATTAGGTTGCCATATATGGAGCGGGGGTAATTTATCACCCTATAGATATGGCATTATAAGAACCAAAAACGGTTTTTTGTTCACCGTCTTTTGTATTTTTTAAAAGTTCAACATACTTTGTCCTACTTTTCATGTATCGCATCTTTGTCATTTAAAACTATGCATTAAATATGAACATTAATTATATGAAACTAAAAATATAAATGAAGCAAGAAATAATTGCAAAAGAAAGTGTATTGGACATAAAAGCTATAGAAAATGCATTTTATAACATGTGGTAAGACAGAAAGTTTTAATTATTTTGTTTCTCAATTGCTTATTTCATTTGGCAAAGGCGTACGCATATATTTTTTTCCTGTAAATGAACCATGTTGTTTTGTACCCAAAAGTCTTTTTCCTCTGAAGATGGTAACGGTCAATGTCATCCCGTCTTACCATGTCCATAAAGAATGTATTAAATTTTGTATATTTGATTCCAGTTTGTTTTAAAATTAATAGAGCAGATATCCCTTTGCCAATATAAGCCGAATGTACTGCAGAGTGACAAAGTGCCGAAAAACTACTGCTCCATACTGTGTTCTTTTCTTGGGGGCATGAGTAAAAACCCTGTGATGTAAGCTCTCAGATTTATTTGTATTTAGGAGACGAGAAAGTTTTGTAAGATTTCTGAAAATAGAGACTTTTGTATTGCAATTTTCAATTTCTGCTCATCTTCTTTAAAATTGAGAATGGAAATGGGGGCTGTGACAAAGAGACAACAACCCGACCATAGAGCAGACAACAGCAGAAGGTCACCAACAGGTCTTCAATGCAACGAGAAATTCTCGCACCCGGAGGCGTCCTTCAGCTGACCCCTAAACAAATATACTTGTTCAGTGACAATGAACGCCATACTAAACTCCAAATTATACACAAGAAACTAAAAGTTAAAATAATATAAGACTACAAAGGCAAGAGGCTCCGGACTTGGGACAGGCGCAAAAATTGGGCGGGGTTAAACATGTTTGTGAGATCTCAACTCTCCCCCTATACCTCTAGCCAATGCAGAACAGTAAACGCATAATAATACGCACATTAAAATTCAGTTCAAGAGAAGTCCGAGTCAAATGTCAGAAGATTTAACCAAAAAAAATAATTTTTAAATGACAATAATACATAAATAACATCAGACTACTAGCAGTTAACTGACATGCTAGCTCCAGACTTCAATTAAACTGATTGGAAGATTATGTCTTCATCATACGATCATCAGCACAATCCTCCTCGTAAGGGGTTAAGTATCATACCATCATAACATATCTGAGAATAACATAACCCGTGTCATGCCAACAACTGGTTTTTGAATAAATGTGTTTAGTTCCGATGCAAAGACCCTGAGGTGAATCAATATTAACGCCCAATTTTAAATGTCTCCCATACGGCAAACAAATTGTATTGTATGCGGCCAAATGTGCGATGCAGACAATTGAATTTCTTTTGCAATTTGTATGCCTACCACTGTAACATAAAACAATATTGTCTGCCATCGCTTTTTCGCAAAAAGTATTTTCAAAAGGAAAGTTTTTCTTGATGCGCACTATTTCAAAACGCACATTTGCACGAACACAAGTAGCCAATCTCTGTTTGTATGAATAGGAGTGCGATTCAATTTCAATTTTTTTTACATTTTTTCTAATTGTGCGCATCTTGTGAATAAAACATGAATAGTTCCGTATGGTGTAGCCAACATTGTCAGAAGTTTCCCTTTTTGCAAGTTGAGCTCTTGCATTACAAGTGACAGAATATATTTTAATTAGCCCCAGAATTTACCTTTTGTAGATTTAATTTGGAAGATTTAGCTTCACTTGAAGAAATAGACTCCTCGGTAGAATATATTTACATGGTAATACATTTTCTTTTTCGACATATTTTTTTTTTTTTGTTTACATCTAAAGCTATTGTCAACTTCTTTGTAGTATTAAGCTCAACTAGGGGAGTAAAAGATTGCGTACCTGCGTCACCTCCATGCTTGTAGCCTGTTATTAAAGGACGTATCTGTTTAAACATCAAAAAATTTGTCGTGACCCAGCATATTGTTGACATTTTTTTACAAACTGTTGTTTTTCAACCATGGATTATTCATTTAATGAAACCATTTTTTCACAGATCTTCGTGACCTTACGCTGAATCAGAGATGGGGGTTGAATGTAGAGACAGGACAGAAAGAAAACAATGTCACTTGCTCCGCATTTGATCGTAATCACTGGAATGGCTAAAGCTTCATTTGAAACACTTCAATTATACCAGAACGAACAGTTTTTACATGACACTTTTATTGATGCACAGATACCGTTTCTATTAGCAAATTGCACTAACGGATTTGGTGATTTACATCGAGTATTCGAAAGAAAGTGCGGAGTGAATTTCAGCAAATGCACTTGAATTTTTTTGACATTGACAATAATGTTTTTATTTTCATCAATATCAGTCCTATTATTTTGCTGTTCACCTGTTATGGTTTTTTTTTTCGGTCTCAGTTTTGATGGCAGTATCAAAACTTCATTGGGTTTGCATCTAGCCCATTTAGCCTCTGTGTTGAGAGCTTCATTATAAATTGACGTATCTGGTCTTGAAATGATTGAATTAGAAGAATGAGAATCGATAGAATCATTAAGCGGAAGATCAGAAGAAAGAGCATGACATGAATCACAAGAATCATTATTGTAAGCAATCCTATTTAACAAAGAAGAACTGCTGTCTGCATCAGTACCAAGTGTTTCAGCTGATGATTTTGATACAGAATCCATATTTTTCTTCCAAAGTATGTGTCCTTGTTTAAATGTAGCCTTTTGAAAAGTAGATTTATTTTAGAGCAAACACAGATACGTCCAATGACTGTAGACAAGAATAATATAGAGTTGGACCAGCCTGTAATTGACGTTCTGTATTATGTGCCTTTTAGAGCCACCTGTAGTTAATTCTTTAGACAGTCTTTCAGCCTTCAATATTATATATAGAGGAAGGGTTTCACTTAGGTCCCCTACAGCTGCAATTATGGCGGTGTTGGCTGAATGACCATGCTTCACTGAATGTGGATAGCTTCCTTTCATAGCAAGAACCTTTGGTAGATTGTAGTCCAGAGATATTCCTGACTCATCTACATTCCAAATATTAGCAGGTCTGATAAGTATGTCATACTTTTCAAGTATTCTTTTCAATTATGAAAAGTAATTGGCTATTACATCTTCTGTTACAGCATCTTCTCTAGTTTTCTCTCTTTTCTTTGGTTTTTTCATAGTCGGCTCTGGAAATCTAGATTTAAAACCAGTGTTTAATTGGTTCTATTTGCTTATTAAGAGCATTGCAAATATTTGAAGCAAGATCAATAACTTGTCAGCGTGTGAAACCGTAACCTAGATTTGTCATCTTCGTGCAATATGCACTCTGGAAATAATTGTTGGATCACCGTGTTTTACATCAAGACCTTTAGATTCGGCTAAACGGTCCCTCAAGGGAGTTCTGTGAACATCATGAATTTTTGCTGCTCTCCTCACAACCATTCCGTTTACAGCATGGTACGTCTCTTTAAGTTTCTCCATTTACACCTGAAATATAAATGAATTTTTGGTTTAAACAAAGATTTGAACAGTTTTATCAATGGTTTATCTTATTTAAGAGTCAATATATTTCATTTTTTATTTTACAATTAAATCTAAAACAAATATCGGGCTTATGCCTATCTTTTTCATAGATGTATATAAAGATACAGAAACTTCTAAAAAAAGGTGATAACGTTTTTGTTATTGTGGCTTTTCATAGTTTTTAAAATCGAATTGTCTCCCTTTGCATTAAGCTTTCTCGTCTTGGTACAAGCACTTTCTTAAGAAGAAAATTGTAGATTGAACCTGGTTTTATAACTAGCTCAACTAGCTAAAATATTTAAAGCAATATGTGAACAAAACAAAACAGATATAATCGGTAAAAATGTCAAAAAAGGGGTACATTGTGAAAAGTAAACTCACAAAAATACTGAACGTAGAGGAAAATCAATTCGGAAAGTCCATAATCACATGGCAAAATCAAATAACGAAATGCATCAAAAACCAATGGACAAGAACTGTCATATTCCTGACTTGGTACAGGCATTTTCAACTAACAGACACAATAAATAAAATAGTCAAAATATGGGTACATCAGTCATCATCGTATAAACAATTTTAAAAGGAACAATTTAACAGAACACAAAAACATCTACTATCTACGAACACATTCATTGATTTGAGTGTCTGACGTCAGAAAATTTTATACGTCACATAAATTTGTCGTTCAGTGTGCATACAAACAATTTTAAAATTTACATAGGCAATGTTAGCATACAAGGTTAAAAAATCAAAAGTATGTAAGAATAAATTTCAGAAATAGACTGAGATTTAAACTAGTCCAAAAGTCATATATAGAATTTTTAAGAATCCACAAATAGTTAATTCCACTACGCGATTGAATGATTTTGACGTTTGTGGTTCAACGTATATTGTAATTCATATTAGAAATATATCATAATGACATATAATAGAACAATATCATACTGACGGGCAGAGGCGGATTTAAGGGGGGCCCGGGCCCCCTTTTTGGGAAAAAAATTGGTTGCCTATATAGGGAATCACTGAAGCGTGACTGGAGCGGGCCCCCTCTTAGGTCAGTCAGTGGGCCCCCACTTATGAAAATTTCTGGATCCGCCACTGACGGGATCTTTTAAAGTACAGAGTCACGTTATAAGAACAAAAGAAATACAAAAAATCGCATGTACAGAACAAACCGCCAAAAATGAAAGCCAATACAAACACATTGACGAGATGTACAAGTACCGAGCCACGTCAAACGGATATCACATAAAACCATTCAACAGTAAAAGTAATATTAATAATAGAACAAAGACAAATGAAAGAACTATAAAACACGTTATTAAGATGATAAACAACATCAGTGATATAACGTCACGGTACCCAAATTTCACCTATTTAGCAATAAAGCAGTGGAAATCTTACATTCCTAGCGACTAAACAATTTGTATTTTTATGATTTGATACTATGCACGTATTTTTCAATATAGGTAAAAATATTTAGATATACACAACACGTTCACAGTATTTATTAAAAGACGAAATGTTTACTGGAAAAAAAATGTACGTCATCTTTTTAGAATAAGCAAACACAATATTTTACAAGTCTCCATTTCATAAAAAAAGAAGTAATATTCAATTGTTCAAAAGAAATTAGACAAAAGCTGTTACTCGATTTCTGACGATGTGAATTTAAGCATTTTAGGCTCCGTGTTGAATGCCGTACATTGACCTATAATGGTTTACCTTTTTTTTAAATTGTTATTTGAATGGAGAGTTGTCTCATTGGCACTCACACCGCATCTTCCTATATCTATGGATGCAATTTGGGTACTCATCATTACAGAATCATTTTATGGTTTGGAGGTCAGCTCAGATCAATTTGTCTATAATTCCATATGTATTTAAAATTAAATTAGTGAAACAATATAGTAAATAATGATACATCTACAAAATAAACACATAATGGAAACTTTTGTCTACAGCACAAAAAACCGTAGGTTAAAAAACTGTCCAAATCGGTGCAATTTGAGTACCCTCATGTAAATCTTAATCAACAAAAAAAATCAACAATCAAATATGAAACAACTACGCTCAAAATGGCATAAAGACTAATCATATTAGCAAAAATTAATGACAAGAACACACAAATTTACCCTAGTACAATAACTCCATGAAGGATGTATAAGTATAGAGCCACGTCATGTATGTATGTTAAAAACATAAAAGGCATATCGACAAAGTACATAGCATAAACGAAAGACATGCATACATGATTTATAATAACAGAGTACACAGCCATGCTATGTGTATCGAAGAAACACCAACATGCATACAGACAAGCACATTAGCAAACATACGAGAATTATAAACAGTAACGTAACGACAAGATGAACATGTATCACAACTATCTTAATCATAACTAAAACAAACAAATATCAAATATTAAATTTAACAACTTCATTCAGTGCTTTCTTATTTTTCAAATTTATTTACATGATTTATAGATTTTAAGTTATGGGACCGAATGGTTTGATAACAAATTCTGGCGTAGTATCGACCGTTTGACGTCAGAATGGAAACCTCACACGGGTAGAGATATAAAATGAGTTTGTCGTTCTAAATATATGTATGTAAAGTTAAATCACAAATTACTGAACTCTGAAGAAAATTCTAAACGGAAAGTCCCTTTTCAAATGATGAAACACATCAAACGAATGGACAACTGTCATATTCCTGACTTTGTACAGGCATTTTCAAATTTAGAAAATTGTGGATTAAACCTGGTTTTTAAGCGCTAAACCTCTCACTTGTACGACAGTCGCAATAAATTCCATTATATTAAAAAAGATGCGTGAAGAAAATTTTACAAATAAGGGCACAACATCAATAAAACTGGGGCTGATTACAGGTATTCCGGAAGGGTAGGCAGATCCTGCTCCAAATTTGGCAAACGTCGTGTTGCTCATGTTATTACGAAGCCGGTAAATAGTCTAGTTCGGTAGGTCACATTCGTGAAAAGGGAACAGAATTACGACATAAGAAACAATCAGATATCTTCTGTATAACAGATAATCCATAACGGCCAAAACGAACAAAGTAATGATTTCAACTTCATAACTTGGAACTCTTGATTAAAAATGAAAAGGTCACAATTGTGATGCAGAAATCATCTCTTTTTAGTTGAAAGGTTTGTTTTAAACCGACCCTCATAATGTCGGCTATAAGTTGGGAATATAGTCTAGTTGTTTTAGACATAACCTTAGAAGTTAATAAAAAAGTTTACCTTTCATTCTTTTCGCTCGTCTATATGCTTAGTGTGTTTTTCTTCAAAAGAAACCCAATTGCGCATATAGACAAAGCATTGTCAAATATGAAAGTCCAGAATACAAAAAATAGAACAATTTCATTATAGCAGGATGTTTAAGTACAGAGCTACTTCATATGTATCAAAGATACACAAAAAAATCTCACGGACATAGTAAAAATGAAAAGATATTACATACAACACAATGACGGGTTGGTTAAATACAAAGCCACTGGTTCATCAACTCTGCTTAGACACTGGTTACGTTTTTCAAAGTCTAAGTAGGAGAAGCTAACATTGCCCATGTCAAATTTTAAAATTGTTTGAATAGACATTGAACGACAAAAATATGCGACGTATAAATTTTTGACGTCAGACACGCGAAATTGTTTCTATTAAAGTTGTAACACGATGATAACTGCTGAACCCATATTTTAACTATTTTATTTATTATGTCTGATTAGTTCACGCATCATTGTAAATATGACGGAATTTGATGAGACTGTCGTACAAAATAAGAGATTTAGCGCTATAAAACCAGGTTTAATCCACCAATTTCTACATTGGAAAATGCCTGTACAAGTCAGGAATATGACAGTTGTTGTCCATTCGTTTTTGATGTGTGTTGTCATTTGATTTTCCTCTCAGTTCAGTATTTTGGTGATTTTACTTTTTTCAATGTCCAAAATTCCTTGCTTCCTTCTCAGTGTCCGGTGAAAACCTTGTGATTTGCTGTGTGCAAGAAACACATTGATCGAAAATAAACAGATAGTTGTTAACTTCAACGTTAGCTGGTCTCTGGTGGATAGTTGTCTTATTTGCAATCATATCACATCTTTTCATTTTTTTACTTTAGTTAGTCTTTGATAGTATATCTAGTTTTGAACGTCTTTGCTGCAATCTCTTCTTATCAAGACCTGAGAACACTTAAAACTCCCTTTGGCAAATAGATGCATTAATGTTCTCGCCGTTATTATAATATTTCTAGTTTTTAACGTCTTTGTTGCAATCTTGTCTTATCAAGACCGGACAACACTTCCCATTTTGTTGCACAATTATATGCTACTATTTCCTCGCTATTATAATAATGTATCTAGTTTTGAACGTCTTTTGTTGTATTCTCTTCTTATCAAGAGCTGACAACACTTCCTACTTCCTTGGGCAAAAAGATGCTACACTTTCCTCTTAAAAGTCCTTGAAGTACTGTCAAAAATCAGCAGTTAATGCAAGGTCTTCACAACTGTCGATTATGTTTTTCTTATAAAGAAAGGATGTGGGTTTTTGTTTTTGGATTGAACTATGAAGTTTTAATATGTAAAATTGAGAATGGAAATGGGGAATGTGTCAGTGTGACAACAAGCCGACCATAGAGTAGACAACAGTCGAAGGCCACCAATGGGTCTTCAATGTAGCGAGAAACTCTCACACCCGGAGGCGTCATTCAGCTGTCCCCTTGATAAATATGTATAATATGTGTCTATATAGCAATTTTGATCTATAAAATTTCGCTCATATTTATTAAACTAGCATTGCTAGTTATGAAATATATATTTATAGATTTAAAGATTTATGCACTGACCAATTCATGTTCGACCTTTTTTCTTGTAGCAAAGGTGTACACATCCACTTTTTTACTATTAATGAAGCCTGTTGTTTTGTACTAAGGAGAATTTTTTACTCTAAAGATGTTAGAGGTCCCTGTCATCCCCGTATTACCATGTACCAAAAGAATGTATTATATTTGGTATATTTGATTCCAGTTTGTTTTTGCAATTATTAGAGCAGACCTCCCTGTGCCAAGAGAGGCCGAATTAACTGCAGAGTGACAAAGTGCCGAAACATTTCTGCTGCATACTGTGTTCTTGAAGGCATTGATAAAACCCCTGTGGTGTAGGTTCTCAGATTTATTTGTATTTAGAAGACGAGAGACAGACTTGTATATTGCAATTTTCAACTTCATAACCAACCACTAAATGTCGGATTTTTTTTTCTAATATGCATATGCATGACGCTTTACGTCTTCCGATAATGCATCAGAACGCGTTTTACATTTTGTAAAGCTCCAACAGTTAATAGTGTGATCTCAGAAATCGAGTACGACTTCTCCTACCTCCACTAATTCTTCTAACTGTGATGATAAGTTTCATCACCAAACACTTTCTACCATTCTTCATAGTTCTCCGCTTATTGATGCAATGGATGTGTTCATTTCAGAGGCGGATTTAGGGGGGGGGGCTCTTTTCTGAAAAGATTTTGCTGATTATATAGGGAATCACTGAGGCATGACCCAAGCGGGCCCCCTCTTAGGCAGTCAGTGGGTCCCCACTTATGAAAATTTCTATATCCGCCACTGCATTTCCATTAAACATTTATTAGTTCGTTTTATTTTGGATGCTTTAAATGCTGTTATCACATCTTCTAAAACGGTCGTTGCAACAGTTATATCAGACTGTTTTTCTGATGTTAAGGGACGACCATTTGATATTCTTGGGGGGGGGGGGGGGGGGGGAACTTGAGGTATATTGTCTCAGGAAACCTTACCTCACTTTTATTTTAACAGGGCCGTAACTACATGTAGGAAATTTGAAAACCAAACGCCTGTCTACATATCAAATTGTGTTCACGGCCTCGCAAGAAGATAGTTCTGTTTTCCCTCAGACTTATAGCCCTGATTTTTAGGGATCAATGTTTCTTGTTTATTTGTCTTTTGTTCATTGATTGCCCTTCTGTATTCTGTTAGTTTGCATTCCTTTTGATATCTAGTAATTATACCCCCGCTTTAAAAAAGGGGGGTATACTGTTTTACCTCTGTCTGTCCGTCCGTCCGTCAGTCCGTCCATCAGTCCGTCCATCAGTCCGTCCGTCAGTCAGTCCGTCCCATGAAACTTTCGTCACATTTTTCTCAGGAACTACACATCCACCCTTTCTGTAATTTGGTATCAACATTTATATATGTCAGCCATACCGTGTGATGCGTTTTCAGATTCATCACTTGACAACTTCCTGTTTACCGAACACTTGTCTGATTTTACACATGATAGCCAAGTTCAAAATTTTCGTCACATTTTTCTCAGGAACTACAATACAAGGATTTCTGAAATTTGGTTTCAGGATTTATATAAGTCAGCTATACCGTGTGATGCGTATTCAGATTCATCACTCGACAACTTCCTGTTTACCGAACACTTGCATATTTTTACACTATTAATATTATCCACTTGCGGCGGGGGTATCATCAGTGAGCAGTAGCTCGCAGTTTCACTTGTTTTGTTATGAACTTGATCATGAGTTTAAAAAAAAAAACAGCAGCAACAGACTTAACTATGTGAATTCCATTTTTGCTTTATCATGCACATTGGTATTTTGATGTTGTCCCTAGTCTTACACTGAATTTATACATTTTGCTTTGAGACCAAAATATTGTCAAAAATTATTAAAACAAAACTTCATTTTCAGATTATTGTCACAAATAGAAACTGGATGTATCTGTGGCTGGGAAATGTGTTGGCCTGGAACCACACACACACACAATAAACGGTACGACAAGTCTGCACGGACTCTTAACTCTGGGACTAGCTCTTGTAACAAAAGACGACTCTGGTTAGCGCGATGTATAATTTAATAAGTTCAGCATGGAATACAATTGTACAGAGTTGGAACTGCTCAGTGTAATATACTAAATCCAATCTGCCACATCAAAATAACATCATAGTTTATATAACAAACCAAAACTACATGTATAGGCTTGACAAATATTTCTCTAAATGAGTGAGAAAATTCAATTAAGGGATTACAGAAAAATTAACACATAGATAATAATTAACAATAGAACATACAGACTTATTTATGGAATTAAAGTCTTGGATTGACAAATACGAATAATAGATAATTTTGAAGTAAAATGTCGCTAATTAAAAAAACAAATTAAAACATGAAATTAGATTAGCTTTATCTTCTAAACTTGACTTAAATCTTGCACAATAAAAATATCAAAATCCCTAGTGAAATATTGCAAATATAACAAAAACATTAGTTTTACAAAATCTTTAACAAAATGTCCAAAAAGTCTCAAAATCAATTTTTGTCCATTTTCCCACTGTGACAACATGCCCCTTCTTCCACTGAAGCACGACCCCGTGCTTCGAATAGAATTAACGCAAATGTTCAAATTGCGGTTGGAAAGTTCTGGATTGGTTCTGGTACATGTATACGTTCCTTTGGTTTAGCGTGGATCGCAATTATTCTTTTTCACTTTCGGATTCTTTTAATTTAATATTCAATTCTCCAATTTGTTTGTAATTCTCGTCCACTTCGAAATGTAAAATGGAGTTTTCATTAAAGAACTGTCTCTTTTCGGTGGATATTTCTTAGTATTTTTGTTGGATGTCGAAAATAAAATCACTTTTTCTTTGTAGGCATACTTCCAAATCATTAATGCGTTTCACATAAATCTGACAGTTGTCCTCATTAATGGATTGTCTTTGCTGGTTGTCTTGTAAACTAAGAACATCTGCACGTAACTTTTCATTTTCAACTGAAACACTTTGAAAATGAAGTAACTGTTCGCGTAACTTCAAAATTTCGGCTGTCTTACTTTCACCATTTTTAGCTCACCTGGCCCAAAGGGCCAAGTGAGCTTTTCTCATCACTTTGCGTCCGGCGTCCGTCGTCCGGCGTTAGCTTTTACAAAAATCTTCTCCTCTGAAACTACTGGGCCAAATCAAACCAAACTTGGCCACAATCATCATTTGGGTATTTAGTTTAAAAAATGTGTGGCGTGACCCGGTCAACCAACCAAGATGGCCGCCACGGCTAAAAATAGAACATAGGGGTAAAATGCAGTTTTTGGCTTATAACTCAAAAACCAAAGCATTTAGAGCAAATCTGACATGGGGTAAAAATGTTTATCAGGTCAAGATCTATCTGCCCTGAAATTTTCAGATGAATCGGTTGTTGGGTTGCTGCCCCTGAATTGGTAATTTTGAGGAAATTTTGCTGTTTTTGGTTATTATCTTGAATATTATTATAGATAGAGATAAACTGTAAACAGCAATAATGTTCAACAAAGTAAGATCTACAAATAAGTCAACATGACCAAAATGGTCAACTGACCCGTTTAGGAGTTATTGCCCTTTATAGTCAATTTTTAACTATTTTTCGTAAATTAAAGTAATCTTTTACAAAAATCTTCTCCTCTGAAACTACTGGGCCAAATTAATCCAAACTTGGCCACAATCATCTTTGGGGTATCTAGTTTAAAAAATGTGTGGCGTGACCTGGCCATTTAACCAAGATGGCCGCCACGGATAAAAATAGAACATAGGGGTAAAATGCAGTTTTTGGCTTATAACTATGAAACCAAAGCATTTAGAGCAAATCTGACATGAAGTTAATTTGTTAATCAAGTCAATATTTATCTGCCCTGAATTTTTCAGATAAATTGGACAACTGGTTGTTGGGTTGCTGCCCTCCAATTTGGTAATTTTTAAAGAAATTTTGCCGTTTTTGGTTATCTTGAATACTATTATAGATAGCGATAAACTGTAAACAGCAATAATGTTCAGCAAAGTAAGATCTACAAATAAGTCAACATGACCTAAATGGTCAATTGACCCCTTAAGGAGTTATTGCCCTTTATAGTCAATTTTTAACAATTTTCATTAATTTGGTAAATTTATGTAAATTTTTACCAAATATAGTTCTCTGTTACTAATGGGCAAAGTTCATTATAGATATAATTGTAAGAAGCAAAATCGTTCAGTAAAGTAAGAACTTCAAACACATCACCATCACCAAAATACAATTTTGTCATGAATCCATTTGTGTCCTTTGTTTGATATGCACATAGACCAAGGTGAGCGACACAGGCTCTTTAGAGCCTCTAGTTCTGTACTGTTGAAAGTTTCTCTTTTACACTTGTTAATTCACGTTTGATAATACTAGAGGAGTCCAAACAGCTTCTGAATTCTGAATCACGAAGATTAGCAAATGGCAAACTACGGGTAAATGATTTTGAATCGAAATATTCCTGTATCCGTCTCGAATCTCTATCCTTTTGTGATTTTGATTTTGTTTTTATCTGCGGCACCTCTTTGCACTTTGGAATTTCCTGATGAGGACGGGAGACACACATTCGGGCGTAGTGTCCTACGTGATGACACTTAAAACATTTCTTACTTGCTGCATAACAAAATGTTTGTCTATGCTGATTTCCACATCTGGCGCACGCTGGAATCTGACGCATCTGGAAAACCCATGGTCTCCACTGTGGCCTGAAGTTGTATTCCATCACTGCAACTCTGCTACATGTATATGTACGTCTCTGGGGAACTGGTAACTCGCTTGCTGCTTTGAGGTATCAGGAAAGCGTGTTGAGCTGAAAAGTCAACACGACCCGGACCTGGCACCAAATGTCACAAATAGAAACTGGGTGTATCTGTGGCTGGGAAATGTGTTGGCCTGGAACCACACACACACAATAAACGGTACGACAAGTCTGCACGGACTCTTAACTCTGGGACTAGCTCTTGTAACAAAAGACGACTCTGGTTAGCGCGATGTATAATTTAATAAGTTCAGCATGGAATACAATTGTACAGAGTTGGAACTGCTCAGTGTAATATACTAAATCCAATCTGCCACATCAAAATAACATCATAGTTTATATAACAAACCAAAACTACATGTATAGGCTTGACAAATATTTCTCTAAATGAGTGAGAAAATTCAATTAAGGGATTACAGAAAAATTAACACATAGATAATAATTAACAATAGAACATACAGACTTATTTATGGAATTAAAGTCTTGGATTGACAAATACGAATAATAGATAATTTTGAAGTAAAATGTCGCTAATTAAAAAAACAAATTAAAACATGAAATTAGATTAGCTTTATCTTCTAAACTTGACTTAAATCTTGCACAATAAAAATATCAAAATCCCTAGTGAAATATTGCAAATATAACAAAAACATTAGTTTTACAAAATCTTTAACAAAATGTCCAAAAAGTCTCAAAATCAATTTTTGTCCATTTTCCCACTGTGACATTATGAAAGGGTCTTCGGAACACCCAGAAAACATGATTTTGCATCATTCTTTGAGCCTTCAATGGCTCCAAAACCCTTCCAAAAAAAAATTGCCTCGCACCACTCGGCGTAGCGTTTGCCGATACATTTAAAAGTGCCTAGTTATAACAAAAATTTAATACTATGTATGCATGCAATACATGTATATGCAGTTGGGAATTTAAAAGATTCATTTCTGCAGAGGGGGTGGTTAATCTAATAAAATGGAACATATTGACTTGACTATATAACCATATGTATTATTTATAATAAACAAATCATTTAAAAATTGTATGTTTTCGAATATCAAAAATATAGTTGTGAAAATGAATAATCAGTCCCCCTTGCTTTAATGAAAATGAAAAATCTTGCTTTACTAGTGCAGAAAATGAATAATCTGTCCTCTTAGTTTACAAAAATAAATAATCGATCAAAAACAAATCCTCCCCCCCCCCCCCCAGAATATCAAATGGTCGTCCCCTTATAACAATATTTTATGTTTGTAACTTGCGAACTGTTTGAGATTGAGTTTTATTCAGATTAGTAGCGAAAGTGGCTTATCTTTATAGAGAAGTAGTAAGGTTTTGTTCATTTTGTTTTGTGTTTGCTCTACACGATATCTCTCAAAGATTTTCTGTGGTTATGTTTCCTTGGCGATTCTTTTGTTCGATTCGACGATCTGTCACTTTTTGACGTTAAGTTGTTATCGCTTCTTTCGAATTGCTTAAACTTATAGTCTTTTCTTTGCTTTATTGAAGGATCCAGATCTGGTTAACAATAGTCCAAGGTAGTTGAATTCATTCACTAATTCAATTTCATTTTCTTTATAAATGAAATTAATATTATGTGGCTGTCCTTTAGAGAAAATAAAAACTTTAGGGAGCTACCATTTGATTTTTATGGGGGGCTAGGATGAAATTTGAAAAAAATAGGCAGGACAGGAGTTTTGAGTAAAAAAAAAGGCAGGATGAGCAACTTGGTAAAAAAAAAAGGCAGGATGACAATTTGTGTAAAAAAAGTCAGGGTAAACTACTAAAAAAAAAGACAGGACCGAATGGAGTAAAAAAATAAATAAGGCAGGACAGGGATTACAACTAAAAAAAAAAGCAGGACAACATTTTTCATCCTAGCCCCCCCCCCCCCAATATTTCTTTCAATCTCTTCAGAGTCTAGCTCCTGGTCTTCTATATTTCCTTGATTTAAAGTTGTGAAGAAATCATATAGCTTTTCGATTGAAATATTAGGTTGTTTCTTCCAAAGGCCTCCATTTAGAATTTTCCAGTACTCTTTTGACTTCGTGGTTTTCATATTTTTCCTTTCATTTCGTAAATTTTTCCTATACATTTTTATATTTTGTTCATGGTATTTTTGTACGTTTTTTATTTTCCTGTTTAACAATTAATTTGTTTAGTTTATATGTTCTTCTGTATTTTCTTGCATTTTTCCTACCAATTCTGTAATCTATTTTTAACCAGGGTTTTCCCTCTTAGATCTTGTACTCGGAAGGGTATTTTCATTCTTTGACTTGTTCTTTAAAGTTTCGAAGGTTTTCCTTGCAGAAATGATAAATATGTTCGTAATATTTTCCACAGCTTTGTTGATAATGTTTGAATCGGCGGGAAACGATTTTGTTTCTTCAAGATAATTTTCTAATTCAGATATCTTTTCTCTGTCTAAATTTATGATAAAATCTTGTTTCTTATTTATATCCCATTTCTTCGCTCATTGAATTAATCGGCACGTATCCATATTTACATGAACATTTATTTATTTCGATATCGATGTCCAAAGTGCTATGGATATTGGAATGTAAACAACTAAAATCTAAAACTTTTGAATTTGAGATAATGTTAATAAAATCTAGCGACCCTATGAAATAATCAACAACTGCAGCATTTTTGCTCGTCCGTTCCCCCGTGATACTTTCTCCTATGCGACCGTGTATGATATACATATTTGTAAATTTGCATATATCAAGTAAAAGTTTCCCATAATTATTTTTTGTTTTATCTTTATTATTTCTAGCTATCGGTATGTTGTATATTTCGAATTTATATAGGTGTCGTTTTCTGTGATTTCCGGTAAGTTCAAAATATCAGAAATATCATTTCCGTCACTTGGGATGAAATCGTCATCAGTCGATGTTCTATTGAAATCGCGATTTAAGCACATGTAGTTGAAAACTGTAGAATGTCGGTTTCGATTTCGCGAAAGGCGTCGGGTGAACTATATCTCCGGTGGAATGCAAACAGACCCAATCACTATTTCAGCATCAAGTTGAGTGTATGATGATGATATTTCATACCTTATAACAAAATTACTATTATGATCCACAAATTCTTTTAAAAAAAATCATAAGTCTACCAGATTTTCTAAATGTCATAGCGTTTCTGTTTTTCATTTTACTAATATAGCCAGGTATAAAAATTTCATCACAATTGTCAGTTTTACTTTTTTTGAAGACATAATATATCATAACAATTAATTCATTCTTTAAATTCAGGATATTGTAGTCGTTTCTTTATGCCACAGACATTTAAACTAAGAATATTTAATTTACAAAAACTATTGTTTATAGACACACAGTTACATCTGTTGTTTTCATTTTTATCAGCTACTCCTTCTTCGTACCACTCTTATTCTGGTTCTGATTCGTTTTTGAGATTTCCTGTTATCTGTTGGTGGTGTTCCTGAGAGGAAAGTCGACTGATGGGTTTTTTGTTCACTGATTGATTGTATCTTAATTTCTGGTTTAACGGTCCCAAGTTGAATTTCTTTTCTTGTGTTGAGTTCTTCCCTCGTAAATTTATGCAGCACTTCTTTTGTGTTTTCTTCTGCAATCTCTTTTCTGTAAATACTAGATTGTTCCTCATATATCGGCATTGTAGATCTAGGATTTTCTCTTTCAATTCTGTTATATTATTTTCCGCATTTCTTATACATTTGTATCTAATACATCTTTCTGTAACTTGCTAATTTTGTTGTCTTGGACATAGTTTTCGCCACGTACTTCTTCGTATTTACTGATTTTACTGATGAAATTTTCATTATTCTCCAGATCAGTAGTTTTCGTCTTTAATTCGATAATTTTACATTTTATCGACTTTTCTAGTTAACTGACTTACAGCTGTTTCGATATTTTTAATTCTGTCAGTTCCAGCTTCGATTACGGTTAATCGGCTATCTATTTTTGTTTACAGCACAAACAGTTCAGTAGTTAGATGAGGCGCGTTTGACATTTTCGTAGTTATATTTATTTTCACTCTAGTTAATATGTTGAATATTCAATAGGAAGGGAGAAAATCTAGTTTTTCAAAAGTTATTCCGACGTCGCTAATGAAATCATAAAAGATCGACTGAAACCTTGAACAAGAAAACGACATCGGCATTTGATTTCTCAACCCTATTGTGTTTATCATCTTAAACACTTTAATGGATAGACCGAAAATTTAACCAGCATAAATGGTGCTAAGAAAAATCCACAGCCAACAGTTTCCATTCAACAAATATATGTATTATCTATAATGAATTAGTTTTTTGCAATATGTCGGGTGCGGTCGCTTGCAAACCTGTCAGGGGCGGATCCAGCCATTTTAAAAAGGGGGGTCCTAACCCAGGACAAAGGGGGGTTCCAATTACATGTCCACATTCAAATGCATTGATCGTCCAAAAAAAGGGGTTCCAACCCCCGGAACCCCCCCCCCCCCCCCCTTTCTGGATCCGCACCTGCCTGTAGTTTTTTAACACCGTTGTCATTTGTATTTTTCTTATTTTGTGTTAAAAATTCAATAGATTCAAACATTTTCGTAATTTTTTTCTAAATGTTATCTTAACGTCATATGAAACTTCAAATTAAAAAAAAGTTGATTCATGTTTTATATAACTAAATGGCTAGTTTTTGTTATGAAACTAATGTACATATACTTTTTCCTCAAGAAAATGTTTGTTCAATTTGTCCAAATTAATAAGAAATTTACTTAATCAATGGCTTTCCAGACAATAATTCGCCGACATGGTTTCCGTATGCAGCGAACTGATCGTCACCTCGTCATCGAAATAAACTTTATCTTGTTGTACATGATAACTATACTCGTGCTTACAATGTAGGTTTTTTTGTGCATTGCCAGACAATCGCATTCTAATGGAACATAGCAGCAATTCGCTTGCAACGTCCATTTTGATTAGTTTACTTTGCCAATTTTCATGTTATCAGTTTATAGTTTATGAAAATGTGCTAATGCATCACCATTCAACCTAATGTGCGACCACCAAATCACTTATTAATGGCGTGGGATCTTAAAAATACAATACAGTTGTCTCCTAAATTTCAGACAGTAAAAGTATCAATATTGACGGCAGTACTTTTTCCAACTACAATCCTGTAATTTCTTATAACTAAGCGTTTTATTGTGTGGTTTTGCTGATGCAAAACGGGCAGATTGCTTATCGGCCCTGCACAACCATTTTTCTGTCAGGAACATAAGCATTTGGATATACATAAAACTTTTGTTTTAATTTGAATTCTTGCAAATAAAAACTTTCCTACTTGATATAAAAATAAGTTGAACGTACATGTACTAGTACTTCTCAAGATGTTAATTTATGTCAGTCTTTTTTTTGTTTTGAAAAAGTACTGCCTTTGCCAACAAAATTTATAATTTTAGGTTTGTATACATATGTGTGCTATTTTAGAGAGATTGGAAAGAGAAAGTGTTTGCTATAAAAGAAAAAGATATAGGATATGGAATTGGGGTAGAGCTGTACGATTCTGCTTTTATTTGAGAATTGACACCTACGCTTGAATATGACACCATATTTTGTCTGTCTTTTTGTTTCACCAATGATTTTCTCTAACGCATCATCGTCCAGTTTTGCGATTCTGCTTGGTATTTCTTGTTCCATTTCAACGCTGGCACAGATACATGTACGTCGTCTGCTGTTGTTTCAGGAGATTCGAGTGTTTCATGACTTTCCGTCTCCTCAATGGCATGAAATGCCTCGGCGAGTTCCTCATCGCTTTTGGATGCTCCTGTTTCCATATCTACCAACACATCTGATCTAAGCTCAAAGTCTTGCATAATTAACTGCTCTAAAAGTTCAATTTCCTAGCTATCGTAAATATAATCCGATTCGTCTTCCATTTTGTTTGTAAATAAACGCGTAGGAATATTTGTGATACGACTTCAAATACCCGATGACATTTCAACCGTGGAATTGATGCTATGCAAATTATGGCATTAACCAATGAGAATTAAGAAAACGTTAAGACTGCATTAGAATTTATCTTATTGTACATGATAACTATACTCGTGCTTATATACAATGTACCTCAATACCCATGCTTCTTTGTTGTTTACTTAGGTGACAAATGGTAAAATTCGGCTTCAAAACGCGACAATTAATTAGCTGCCAATTTTCACATCTAAAAGAGTGAAATATTTTTTGACGATATTACAATATCATGGATATGGATGCGTACAAAATGATAAATTCGTGTGCTCAGAGGACTAAGTTTGTGATATTTGCATGCACTGGTTCAAGAATTGGATAAACATTATTTTTCACCAGTCACTCACGATCGTTCTGTATGACTTTCAGTCAGGTTGATATTGCACATCGATGGTATTTGGTCATGGCATTGCTATTACAATTTCCACCAAAAACGAAAAGATCGATAAATGTAATTGAATGCATTGGTCAAAAATATGAAATTTATCACCTTGGGTGTTTCTTACCTAAATATTTATACAGACTAAATCGATTAGACTATGATGTAATCATGCACTTTTAAGATGTTAGTTTCAAATTTAATATCAAAAACATTTTTATGACAGGTAATTTGTAATGTACTCAACTTTCAACAGCTCCGCCTTTTACATTCAACCTTTTAATAAAAGCCTAATAAACCAGAAATAACACGTTTTATTGAATTAAATATAAATCCATGTACCTGTTCAGGTAAAAATGTGGCATGTTTATAAACAGTTTATCCTATGTTTACATAAGGCATTTGAGGCTCCAACAGAGATAGCTTTGTTATCATTTTTAAATACACAATAAATCAAAGGCAGTGCTGAACATTTTCTTGCGTGTAAGGCTGCAACAAATGACCAATGTATATATATCGCATGATGTATGTTTTACACTTTATTCTCTTAACAAGACGGCGGCTGAGTATTTCTTGTGAGATATAAAAAATGATACATGAATTTAAATAGAAATTTATGAAGAGGTATCTATGATTTGGTATGCTTGTAATTTTGAATAAAAGCTACCGTACCTCGTAATATGATTCGCTGTTATCTGACAACATTCTCTTTTAAAAACCTGTAAAATAATGTCATTGAATCTACTCATTTTGTCAATATTTAGTTTGCCGCATGGATATACAAATTTTAGATTGTTTTAACATAACGGATACGGAGACATTCTACCAGTATAGTCATTGATATTATATTTTACGAATACCTATACTTTCCGTGATTTACATGGGAAAAAAACATTTTCAATTCTTCATTCCAAATCATAAAGGGGGCGAAAAATACCAGAGGGACATTCAAACTCATAGATCGAAAATAAACTGAAAACGCCTTGGCTTAAAAAGAAACTAGACAAACAGACAAATAATAGTATACAAAACAACATAGAAAACTAAATTATAAGCAACACGAACCCCACCAGAAAAATAAGATATATATAAGCATTATTGGTATCTCAATTTTATTTCTACAAGAGTTCTATTGATAATCGCATCTACACTATCTTATCTTTTTATGAATTAAATATCGAAAAACTTCGTTTTTTGTTACATGTCTAAAATAAAATAGCAATACTTGTTACATTAAATTACGTTGACATGTTAAATGAGTGACATGTTGAAAATAAAACCGATGCTGTGAAATATTACATGAGCATTAAACAAGTTTCATAGCTCATAGCATAAACTCCGCACTATTTTAAAATAACACAAAACAGACTTGTATCTACTAATTATATATACGAATAAGACGAGTGAATGGATTCGGAATTATAATGCAATAGCATTTGCAACCTTAATTCTGGTTGGATACCTAAAAAATGTTCACTTCTTATATATAATTTTTTTCTGATTTGAAAACGTGCGCATTATTATTGAGATACCAACTTTTTATTTAATATTTTCATGCATTTTGTTTTATTTCACAGTCTCTAATGACGCGTCGCCAGTTGGAGCCCAATAATTTATCAAATACAATGCATTTATTTCCTCATTTCAGGAGAGGGAAAAGACGGGTCTAAACTTAATTAACTCCAGGTGACCGCGGTCCAATTAGAATAAAGTTTACTTAACTCCAGGTGACCGCGGTCCAATTAGAATAGATTTTACTAAAAGAAGCAGCAAGAAACTCATAAAAATCAGGCTTACTCCGAATAATAAGTAAATAGTTATCAAAGGTACCAGGATTATAATTAAATACGCCAGATGCGCGTTTCGTCTACATAAGACTCATCAGTGACTCTCAGATCAAAATAGTTAAAAAGCCAAATAAGTACAAAGTTGAAGAGTATTGAGGACCCAAAATTCCAAAAGGTTATGCCAAAAAGTTAAGACTGAGAGCCCCCTTGTAGCATTAGGTGCTTTAGAGGAGTCAATGACTCCATATTAAATATTATACATATATATCAAAAGGAATGGTTGTAATGAAGTAGAGCACTGCTCATCAACGTAACATTATGCTACCTCCATATGCAATATATGCTATTCAACGAAAACAGTTTCTTAAAAGTTTACAGAAATCTAGATACAGATATGTTGCACTTTCATTAAGATATTGTTATTTATAATCACGTGGATAATGGTTTAGCTTTTATTTTTAGAAGAAGAAAAAAAATGATGTATGACAACTAAAACTTAATTGGTTCGAAAATACATATTATACGTAATCGCGACTATCCTATCAAGCTATTTATTGTGTCTGTCTGTGAAAGATGACGCATGTTACGTTACAGAAGTAATGCTTCTTGGCTGGCCAACTCGAGTTTTGGTCGATGAAAAAAATTTGCACATATCATAGAAACAAAACCCATCGATAAACAACGATCGTCATGGTTCAAAATACCGGACACATAAACAATGATAGTGATAAACTAAACTTTTGATTAGATATTCGTATACTCATATTGTATAGATCTATGTTAAGTCATACCACAAAACTTATTCTACGCGTATCATAATATACTTCATATTATATTTTTAATAAGACTATATTTCATTAAAAAAATAGTCAAACCAGCGGAAAGGAAAACTACGTTAAGCAGCACAGGGCATGGCAAATGACAAATTAGTCCAAGAGAATATACCTGCCTAGTAGCCAGTTCTTTTGTAATGGCATAAACATACGCATATTGTGTAGTTAAATTTGCTGTTATAACATATAATACAAATGTATATACATTTGGAAATAAGGGAATACATCTACCTCGTGTATAGCTTTGATTCCTTGTCCGAATTTTGCTGTATTATCAGTTGACAATATAATCACCAATTTATTTTTGTTTTCTGTGCAGTTGACTCACAACCGGACTTTTACCAATAAGGAGAAGTGAAAATTATAAGACGATAAATAAAAACATCAATTTTGCCGCGATTGGCAATATTGTCACAATTTTTAACAATTCAACTTTGTTCACTCTCTGTGGGCTTTCCTCGCAACAGGACTACTACAAAGCGTAACAAAAATGCCGGTCGATAAAATACCCCAATGATGCATTGACAATATATTATCTTTTTTATCAATTCAATAAGTATATGTTTTTGTTTGGGTTTAATAACAAAAAGAACTACCTACTGCAAAGAGAACAAAAAAATATTGGTCCATGAACAAAAAATCTTCTTTAATAAGTTTTATAACGTTCTGACATCCTAAACATAAATATGAATGCATTCATAACAGAACCGGAAGGATTCGATGCTATCATGTACTATAGTCGTAAAACCATAACTTTTACTCGTAAAGAACCTCACAGACGGGAAATTAATCAGTTGTGTTGATTGATGAGAAATGAAACCCTATCGTTTATTATGTAAAACAGTACCGTTTCAGTTTACTCTGCAGTTTAGAGATTAACGCTGCAATGTTTATCCTTCAGTTTTAGTTTAGAGATTATTTATAGGAGGTAAAGCTAAGTGGCTAGCGCCGTATGTGATCGATCTGAATGAATGGCAGTTTAATTCGACTTATTAAACTTCTCAAACTGAATGGCATGTGTCAATCATAAACAGTATTAAACTTCTGCCGGGTGTTTTATTATTCATAGATTATGAAAAATCCTTCAATTTTTGAACTTGAAATTAGTAGGGGAGTTATTGAATTTTAACTTGAACCGCAGAGGGAACTGACTCTGTTTCTGAAAACTTCGAACTTTTAATATTTATCCAGGTGCACCGTGGTCGATTAGTGACAAATTGGTCACAAGTTAACTGCGCTGTGGAACTATTTTACGGTAACTGAGGGATATATTGACCAGTTTAAAGTTTTTTCATATATTTTTGACTTGTTTGAAGAGTGATGTATTGTTTCGCAAGGAGGCTTTGTCAAATATAGTTTTTTTTTAAATAATCATACGCACTCGTGTTACGTTGTCACTGATAAATAATTGATATATTCTGTAGAAAGCTTATTCTCTGATTTTCTGAACCTGGAAACTGGGAAAGACGTGGTTTTTATTCAAAAACGATGGAACATTAAATAATGGAGAACTCTACGTTGACAATTAACTCACTATTATTGGTGGTCTGTGTGCTAGGAACTATAGCTCTGTTTTACAGCAGTAGGAAACCAATTTACAGGTAATAAATAATATATTATTATTGTATGCTCTCTTCTGCTCATCTACACATCCCGGTTGATTTTCAAATATTCTGGTTAGAGGTTCCTGTTGAGGGTTCCTGATGAATCAAGTATTATAAAAGCGCGTCGGACGCACGAAAATTCAAAATGTGTTAATTTAAATGACATTCAACTATCGGCTTCGTAAATAGCGAAAGGGTTTTTAATTGAAATCAGAAAATACATCAGAGACGTATTTTCCTTTAAAACAAGAGAACATTAAGTATACATGTTTTGTTTCATTTATTTAAATATTTGCAACTGGACATTAAACAAACAACAATCATTTATTTAAATATTTGCCACTGGACGTTAAACAAACAAGCATTTATTTAAATATTTGCCACTGGACGTTAAACAAACAACAATCATTTATTTAAATATTTGCCACTGGACGTTATACAAACAACAATCATTTATTTAAATATTTGCCACTGGACGTTAAACAAACAACAATCAATCATTTATTTAAAGATTGGATATTCAAAATCCTAATTTTAGTAAAGGAATGAATATATTTGTATTCGTTTTAAATGCAACATCAATTTTGTAATTCTATATTGCTGTTCATGTACTCTTGGACTATTATACTATTAGTATATACTAGTCCCAGATGAACTCAGGTACTGTAACAGTTCCGTTCCTCGATGGTGCTATGAAAGTGAAAATATGGATTTTATATGAGACCGAGAAGTGAATTTATAAGATATTTTTGTCACAATTTGATCAAAACAATAAAACTTTATTTTACATCCAAGTAGTTGTTACCTGACCCATAAAACCATTGACATTTAATAATAACCTTCATGAAAATCGAAACCACATGTTCTTTTATTTCCCCCTTCTTAATCGCCTCGTTATCTGACAGAACGAATTTAGTTTGACACATGTCAAAAGAAGGATTTCTAAAATCTTAAACAAATATAAAAAGTAAACGGGCACTTGTCAACGAACTAAAATACAATAGTCTATGCATCGGTCTAGATTTAAACTACTTAATGTCAAATATAATGGCAGTTTAACAATGGAAGAACTGGATAATTAATTTAAACATTTACACAGTCAACAATTAATGTTTTTGTTGGCTACGAAGGTAGCTTCCTGATAAATCCATTTTATCATGTCATCTTCACTTGAGTCGGTTAGCACGCTTCCGACGTACATGTGGTGTCAATAATATTTACTGTATCCTTCTCTGACATTGATGAATATCAAGATTGTTATTTACGATATAGTTCAGGATTTGGTGGTTTAATCATATTGTTTCTGCCCTCTTTGTTCGGATTACATATGCAACATGGTATTTTGTTTTTTAGAATCGTTACACAGACCATTTTCATCAGATGCGTCGTGTCCTGCAAGCTGGAAAATCCAATTCATAATTACCTTATTAATAACATAAACATTTCCATTATACTTACCAAGAAACATTTGTACGAAAATAAAATAACGGATAATTAATTATTTTTTCTGGGTGGCCTAGGCGCGAAATAAAAGATGCAGGTGCTGAACCGTCCGAACACCTCTACAGTATTTTTCAATTGATTTCTGTAAACATGTGAGTAAGTGTTATGGCAAACGAATTTTTAGTCCCACACAATTGTAATGAATGCTTCATTTTATGGATTCTCAAGGCAAGGGACGGATCTAACCATTTTAAAAGGGGGGTCCAAACCCAGTATAAGGGAGGGGAGTACAACTATATGTCCTCATACAAATGATTGTCAAAAAAGGGGGTTTCAACGTTCAGAACCCCCCTCAAAGTTTGGATCCTACACTACAAGGCTATAATTATGTGCATAGGAAGGGGTTGCTTATTATTGTATAAACGATGCCTCGTGTAGATACACTGTCACGATCTCTGTACGCGTTTTTTAACCTTTGTGTCAACTCTTGGAAGTGTCCGTTCTCTGCTAAACTGGCTAAATGTCTGTCCTTATATACAACTAACCCTAATTTTCTGGCAGTCCAAATGTTCCCCTATTACAGGACCTACCTATTGAATGTATCATAAATTTGTTAATGTGTTTGCGTCTTGGACATGTATGAAATATTTGCTACTGGACGTTAAGTAATATTTATCAATCAACACTATTGACATGAAATGGGACTTCAAAAAAATGCTGCTATAAACAATTCTATAGATTGGTCTCACTAGTACATGTAAAGCCAGCATTTCTTGTTTATTCACCTTACAGAACATGTAAAGCCAGCATTTCATGTTTATTCACCTTAGAGAATACGTGAATACGCTGTTTTATTGACGTTCATTCAACTTCTCAATTTTTGCATATTTATTGTTGACTTTTGCTCTAGTACTTTGGGGATACAGTATAAATACGTGTATAAATAACCTACTATTATTTCTTCGGATACTAGTTTGCGTTTCACTTTGGGAGGTAACCTCAAACATTGACCCGAATAATTGTTTATTTTTTATTTACAATAATATCAGATTCTGGTATTGCTAGGTTGCTGTCTCGTATCGAATATCTTCTTTTCATAAATTTTCATTATCAAGTTTTTACAAACGAATTGAAAAGTTTACATGAAATCGTGACTAATTAAAAATTTCTGACTCATTTTTCAACCTTCAATTTTCCTACAACATGTTAGAAAACATTGTCCCGTTATGGCTACATGTTAACACTGGTAGCTCTCCCGAGTTGCCACTTGTCAAAAAAAAATTATTAGATTTTTTTTATTAAGATAACTTCTATATATTAGATTTGTCAATTTATAACATTGTAAAAGTCAATGGTGGAGGTATTATGTAGTTCTCCTTGAACGAGAAAGTTTTGATAAATATCTTTAATAAATAACTTCTGTTGCACAAGTTACTATGCATGCTATCGAAGTTTGTTATTTTTGTTCAATAAAACAGTTGGCATAATTTGTTTAAATATTAACCCTGTCAAAACTTCAGATTAATTTGATTTACTTCGGAATGATAAATCGAAACAATTTTACAAAATGTGAAAGCGTCATTTGTATTACTGATGGCGGTCGTGATGTTTTGTTGGTACAATCGGATCAATGATCAGTTTTGGTTTTTAAAAAATTATTAATAAAATTAAAAAAAGATATTTGCATGATATTAATCTCCTGTAGTTTTTACACAGTGCAACTCAACTGACATACCACCCCATAAAATAGAAGAGCATATAATTTAATACGAAGATGTATGCATGTCGCCTATGTAATTTATAACTCGGCAACTGCAGGGGCGGATCGAGCCATTTTAAAAAAGGGCCGGGTTCCCAACCCAGAGTAAAGGGGTCCAATATATGCTCCCATTCAAATGCATTGATCGTTCAAAGAAGGGGGGTTCCAACCCTGGATCCCCCTGGGTCCGCCACCGCACTTAAAGTTCTGTTCTTCAGGTTCAGCACTGTCGAGTACGGAATTGGCTATAATAATTATTATTTATCAACTACTGTATATTCAACTGTTAAATATTCAAAAAGTGGCAATGCATCTCAATCACGTGTTTACATTTTTATACGACCGCAAAAATTGAAAATTTTTTGGTCGTATATTGGTATGATGTTGGGGTCGTCGTCTGCGACGTCGTCGTCCGAATACTTTTAGTTTTCGCACTATAACTTTAGTAAATGTGAATAGAAATCTATGAAATTTTAACACAAGGTTTATTACCACAAAAGGAAGGTTGGGATTGATTTTGGAAGTTTTGGTCCCAACATTTTAGGAATTAGGGGCCAAAAAGGGCCCAAATAAGCATTTTCTTGGTTTTCGCACTATAACTTTAGTTTAAGTAAATAGAAATCTATGAAATTTTGACACAAGGTTTATGACCACAAAAGGAAGGTTGGGATTGATTTTGGAAGTTTTGGTCCCAACATTTTAGGAATTAGGGGCCAAAAAGGGCCCAAATAAGCATTTTCTTGGTTTTCGCACTATAACTTTAGTTTAAGTAAATAGAAATCTATGAAATTTTGACACAAGGTTTATGACACAAAAGGAAGGTTGGAATTGATTTTGGGAGTTGAGGTCCGAACAGTTTATGAATTAGGGGCCAAAAAGGGGCCCAAATAAGCATTTTTCTTGGTTTTCGCACCATAACTTTAGTATAAGTACATAGAAATCTATGAAATTTAAACACAAGGTTTATGACCATAAAAGGAAGGTTGGGATTGATTTTGGAAGTTTTGATCCCAAGGGGCCCAAAGGGTCCAAAATTAAACTTTGTTTGATTTCATCAAAAATTGAATAATTGGGGTTCCTTGATATGCCCAATCTAACTGTGTATGTAGATTCTTAATTTTTGGTCCCGTTTTCAAATTGGTCTACATTAAGGTCCAAAGGGTCCAAAATTGAACTTAGTTTGATTTTAACAAAAATTGAATCCTTGGGGTTCTTTGATATGCTGAATCTAAAAATGTACTTAGATTTTTGATTATTGGCCCAGTTTTCAAGTTGGTCCAAACAGGGGTCCAAAATTAAACTTTGTTTGATTTCATCAAAAATTGAATAATTGGGGTTCTTTGATATGCCAAATCTAACTGTGTATGTAGATTCTTAATTTTTGGTCCCGTTTTCAAATTGGTCTACATTAAAGTCCAAAGGGTCCAAAATTAAACTAAGTTTGATTTTAACAAAAATTGAATTCTTGGGCTTCTTTGATATGCTGAATCTAAACATGTACTTAGATTTTTGATTATGGGCCTAGTTTTCAAGTTGGTCCAAATCAGGATCCAAAATTATTATATTAAGTATTGTGCAATAGCAAGAAATTTTCAATTGGACAGTATTCAGCAATAGCAAGAAATCTTCAATTGCACAGTATTGTGCAATAGCAAGAAATTTTCAATTGCACAGTATTGCGCAATAGCAAGAAATCTTCAATTGCACAGTATTTTGCAATAGCAAATATTTTCAATTGCACAGTATTGCGCAATAGCAAGAAATCTTCAATTGCACAGTATTTTGCAATAGCAAATATTTTCAATTGCACAGTATTGCGCAATAGCAAGAAATATCTAATTGCACAATATTGTGCAATAGCAAGAAATTTTCATATTTTCAATTGGAGTTATCTTTCTTTGTCCAGAATAGTAGTTGAATCAACTTAAATCATTGCTTTATACAATATACAATGTATATTCACTTTTACTACCAACTGATAAATTAAAACAATCTTTACCATTCAGTGATAACAAGCACTTTTTTTACATTTTAATATGTATTTAAATGAGTAGTTATTGTTGCAAACTCCATTAGAAATTTGAATTGAGATCAGTTTTGGAATAAGGGAAAGGGGGATGTGAAAAAAAAATTGGGGGGGGTCAATTTTTTTCATTTCAGATTTCATAAATAAAAAGAAAATTTCATCAAACATTTTTTTGAGAGGATTAATATTCAACAGCATAGTGAATTGCTCAAAGGGAAAAAACATTTTTAAGTTCATTAGACCACATTCATTATGTGTCAGAAACCTATGCTGTGTCAACTATTTAATCACAATCCAAATTTAGAGCTGAATCCAGCTTGAATGTTGTGTCCATACTTGCCCCAACCGTTCAGGGTTCAACCTCTCCGGTCGTATAAAGCTGCGCCCTGCGGAGCATCTGGTTATATAATTTAAAACATGATAAACAAATCTTGCTCTGAAAACGATAAAATATTCTATTTGAAAACGATTTACAGTTAGCTATGCTTTCATGCTCATAATGTCGACTATTAAGTCAAACGCCTCGGTACAAATACCCTTGATTGTGTAGCCTCGATACCATAAGCATATGATGACAAATTAAATTATAGCATTGATCAATTAAAAAAATCTGAAAGAAACTAACTTGTATATGGTCATTTTTATCTTACAGCCGATTGCATTGAGTGTGTATACAAAGTTAATATTTTTGGTTAACTTGCTTGTTAGCTGAACCGTGAAGTCATTGTTAGGTAAGGTATACTACCCTCCTGTGGAAGTAGCCTAGTCCTACAGACAGATTGATTGGTTATCTATCGGACTAGTCTACTCTTAAAAGAGGGTAGTTTACCTAACCTAATAATGCAAGCAAGCTAACCAAGGATACAACCTTTGCCTACACATTCAATGTAATCGGCTGTAAGACGTTCCAACCTTAACTTTAGTACAATTAAAGAATCTTGTCAAAATATTCATTTCTTTTTTGTCAGCACGAAAGCGATGACTCGTCAATCTGAATTGATTTCAGCTCATCGTTTAAAAGAACGCAGAAATTGCCTGTTAAATTTTAATCATTAGAAAACTTTCGGTAGAGAAAATTTCAAAATGCAGACACGTTGGCGAATAACTTGTTGGTTTTTAAATTATTTTATTCGTTTGTTATTATTTGTTTCAAAAAGTCTTAATTGTATCTGACATCAAAATAGATGTAGTGTTTTTCTCTGGTAAATTACAGCAACACATGCCCCGATGATAAATGTAGCATTTCTTCTGGAATGGCATGTGACATATAATGCATGCAAGTGCCACACCAGATTGTGACGTCAAGTGCATGTTCCTTTGTCAAGAGAACATGAAGATAAGGGAGTTATTTACTAAACATTCATGATTAGTATTGATAAATTAGGTGTCAGAGAATTGATGAAATTTTTATGATAAATGACATTAATGCATCAAACGTACAACAACTAAAGTAAACATATTGCAAACATCTATTCAAATCAACTATATATATATATATTTGGCTTTTTTTTATTTGAGCGTCACTGATGAGTCTTTTGTAGACGAAACGCGCGTTTGGCGCAAATACAAAATTCCTATCCTGGTATCTATGATGAGTTTATTTCTATTATATTTAACCCGATGTAATGAGTAATTGGTCAACAATGATGACCACGCTATAAGTATTCAGTAGACATGGAAGTACTAGTAGATATATGCATGAAAACGCATTAAACGGTATAGCATTATCTAAATAAGATTGTAACCATATGCCATATAGTTCATTAGAAAAAAATCTAAAATTCATACAAGGAAACGATGTGAAAAATATATGAGCATATGGAAGACCAAATGACACAGAAATAAACAGTTGTAGGTCACCGTACGGGCTTCAACAATAAGCAAAGCCCAAACCGTATAGTCAGCTATAAAAGGCACAGAAATGACAAAAGTAAAATAATCCAAAAAAAATTTACGGCCTTTATATATAACATACAAAAATTAAACGAAAACTAAATATGTTAACCGGCAACAAATGACAACCACTGAATTACAGGCTCCTTACTTAGGACAGGCACATACAAACAGAATGTAAGGGGGTTAAACATGTTAGCGATCACTACCCTTCCCTAACCTAGGACAGTGGTGTAACAGTACAGCATAAGAACAAACTATAAAAATCAGTCAAGCCGTTTTCCGTTGTATGGTGCAATTTCCAATGGTGTTAATAAACAATGCATGTTATCGCACAGGAATTGTTCTCTTCATAGCGACATGCTTTAGAATTACTTCCTGATCCAAAAATGAATGTTTAGTCAGCTGGATTAACAAACATTGCCAGGATGACTTCCGGTTATATACAGCCTATTTCGATGATGTTTTACATCCGTCACGGAAACGTGACTGTATACATGGATTATTCAACTTCTTTGGCTTCGTTAAAGCTGTGTGACATTTGGGAAGCCTTGTCACCTTTTCAAAAGAACCAGAAGAAACTAAAGGGATATCCAAAACAAAACTCATAAATCGAAGTAACTGACAAAACATAGTAAAAAACGAAAACGACAAGTAGTAGTCTAAAAACACTGTAAAAAATACAAAACAACATAAAAAAGGACCGAGTGAATATTAATCTACCACTTTACCACGTTCAAGTCTGCACTCAGCAGACAGAAATACAAATATTATTAACAGTCACAGTGCCCAAATATTATGTTATTCATTGAGTATCGTCAATAACCCCACGACAAGAGTTATAACTTAACAACTTTGACGCAACATTATATTAAGGCAATCCATTAGTTTAAACATATTTATTTATAGTGGATTGGGAAACAAGTTTTGCAACTTATATTAATCCCTTTCCACTTTGCGGGTGCGAGTGCTGCCTTGTAGCAGCATTAGCCTACTCTTTTTCGAAATCTACAAGGGTGTCTTTAACGTGCAAGAAATATGGCTCTCTCTTAACACGGGTCAGCCATTTATCGTCCCCTTCCGACGGACTATCATCGTCGGAAGGGGACGATAAATCCATTGAAACTTATTTCCATCTACACAATTTAAGTCTCAATGAATTGCTGTAATATAACCTTGTGTCAAATCAGTTTAGTGATATATTTTAAAGCTTAAATACTTTAATGAATCGATCAGGTTATGTTATAATGAGATTTTCTGTTTGTGAATTTCGTGATTTCTTGTATTTAGCAAGAATTTAAATCATATAACTCAAAGTATTTTTAACATTGTTTAAAAGACCACACAGGTAATAAAAGTTAATTGTTCCAGATACCAGCGTTGGTTAATTAGCCATTCAGTTTACACGTTCAATGCAAACATTTGTATTTTTTACGCAAGTTAACACGTTTGTTTGAAGCCATGCGTGAAGCCATGCGCGATGCTACACTATCAGGAAATTGACGTATCGTGACCAAACATCGGTTGGACCTTGTCCTTTATTTAGTTTAAGAAAAATCATAAACAAAGGATTACACATACATTGTATGTCTGAGACTAAAGCTGTGTTTTCAGTTTTTCGTCCACCAGCCAGAAAGATTTTGACAATCCATCATAAAAAAAATGCAAACATATAAAGTTTCCTTAAGGTACTTACAAATCGAATAAAACAAACTTATTTGATATTTCGTGTTTTAATGGTTACTTTTCAGTGTTTTTGGTTGTTGTATTTTGTGGGTTACTAGTGGAGTGTGATCTATATCCTATCAGTATTTAAATATTTCTTTTCTAATTTTAATTGATACTGTATGTTATGACAAACTACACCTTGAGATTCAAACTATTGGTGATCTAGTTACCCCCCTTTTCCCGACAAATGTACTTGTGTTGCAGACACATTTTTCATCGTTTCTGGTTAATCCATTTACGACTTGAATAGAATAAGATGGGGGAGGAAGATTAAGAACTTTATATATTGTAAAATTACAACTATATCTTTTTATATGTCCTCTTGGTGTCGTTCGTTTGCCGTCTTATTGGTACACACTCAACATTTCCTTTTCTGTATTTTGTATTTACATTGCAATAGGAAACAGATTAAAATGTTATATATGGATTTTTTTATTGAGTTTAGCCATTCCAATTGATATTTTATAGTGTGTCTCTCTATGTTGTGATGTTACACTATTATTTCAGATAAGGGAGAAGGTTTGGTACCATTAACACGTTTAATACTGCTGCAGTTGTTTGCATATGTCATAAGTCAGGAATGTGATGTTCAGTAATTGTCGTTTGTTGATGTGGTTCATAAGTGTTTCTCGTTTCTCATTTTTTATATAGATTAGACCGTTGGTTTTCCCGTTTGAATGGTTTTACACTTTTAATCTTTGGGGGCCTTTTATAGCTTGCTGTTCGGAGTGACGGGCTCAGCCAAGGCTCCGTGTAGAATGCCGTACCTTGACCTATAATGGTTTACTTTTATAAATTGTTATATTTATGTCTATAACCTTCAGAAATATCTATAACCTTCAGCAGATTATCATTCTTTGTAGTAAGAATCCTTTTTAAATAAATTGTCTGCCCGTCTCCCCAATTATCTTTAATTAATGGCCAACGTTATTTACATAGCTTACTTTTTTCCCATGTACCTTAGGCATAGCAAGGTTTCTTTAATGAATAAACTCATCATAGAAACCAGGATCGAACTATTGCATGTGCGCCAGACGCGTGTTTCATCTACAAAAGACTCATCAGTGACGCGCTCGAATCAAAAAAGTTTATAAAAGGCCAAATAAAGTACGAAGTTGAAGAGCATAGATGACCAAAAAATCTTAAATACTTAGCCAAATATAACTAAGGTAACTTAAGAAAAGTCTTAGTATTTCACAAATTCAAAGTTTCATCAACAGTTAATTAACAATTATGACCATATCAATGATTAATAAGCCTCTGTAGCAAACAGATTTCTCAAATCGAAAGAGTACAGAGAATATAATAAGATGTCTCTCCCAGACACAATCTTTTGTCTTTTGTGGATAGTTGTCTCATTGGCAATCATACCACATCATCTTTTTTATACAATCAAATGTTCCTCGAGATTTTTAGCTAGCAGACTTTTCAATCAGCGACTTTGATTAGATGTCTTTTAAAACACGATCAAATTAAATTGTCATTAAGATCTATAGCAAGTAGACTTTTCAAATCCAAAGGTCCATAGCTAGCATCCTTGCTCTATTTCTCAAACCACAGAAAAGTGTTGGTGTAGCTCGACCCCTTAAACACTCAGTTATCGGTAACTGGTTATGACCTCTCTAACCGTAAAACCTCTCCATCTTAGCAGGCCTTTTAAGATGTGACAAGTGCGTAGACTTTTCAAATCCAAATATATAAAAGTATCATCCTACCAGCTCTATTTCTCAAACCACAGAAAAGTTATCGTGTAGCTCTCCCTATACCCTCACCTGTCTATACTGGTTATGACCTCTCTAATCCTAAATCCTCTCCATCTTAGCAGCTTTATTCCTCGAACCAAAGAAACGTTTGCGTGTAGCTCTATTTCTCAAACCACAGAAGAGTTATCGTGTAGCTCCCCCTATACCCTCACCTGTCAGTAATTGGTTATGACCTCTCTAATCCTAAATCCTCTCCATCTTAGACATCTAAGCAGCTTTATTCCTCAAACCATAGAAAAGTTATCGTGTAGCTCCCCCTATACCCTCACCTGTCAGTAACTGGTTAGGATCTTGTCAATGTCAGTATGGCAGGAGTTATATAAACAAGCGTCTGAATGATTGGCACGAGTCACTCGGTGCGTTTAATTAACATGCTCGATGCTGTTTTTGTGTGCAGAAATTAAAAATAATGGGACAGTTTTGTACATCACAGTTCTTATTAACGATAGTTATTGAAATTTTGAATGATTTAATAAATTTTTATCAGGTTTCTGATGGTTCATTGTCCCGCTGACAGATTTTAATCTTAAACAAATTATTAAATAATTTTACAGTTAAAAAGGTTTAATACGAACTTAAAAAACATAATTGTCACACTAAGTTGACTTCAATTGAGCAATGAAATGTGTTTTGAGTTCGTTGAATGGGAAATGAAACACTGATCGATTGTAAAGGGTAATGTAATTATAAGATAACGTTTGGATGGAATGTACTACGTAGTATATTTATCGTATCAAAGTGATGTTAAGATTTATTTTTTTTTACATTTTTTTGACAATCAAAACTCAGTCGAAATCACTAGACACATCTAGGTGCTGCGGTACAAATATTTGTAACACAAAGGAGTTTTATAACTTGTTTTACGCTATGGGTTTTGACCAGTGTTGATCGAAGGCCGTACATTGACCTATAGTTGATAACCTCTTCATCATGTATCCTCTGTTTAAGAGTTGTCTCATTGGTAATCACACCAAGGCATCTTATTTTTTTTCTCTACCAGGCCTTACGGTCATAAAATTTTCGAGCAAGATTTTTGTACTCAGACTCGAGAATCAACCAATCAAAATACAGGATTTGGTGTTTCGAGCATGATTTTTGTGCCCCAAGAACTGAGCAAAGTTTTATGACTTCAACCCCATACCTTCTTTGAATTGGTGAAAAAAGAACTTTTTTTTACTAACAGCAGATTACATTGGGTTTTCTATGGAATACTCTGCTAGTACACTTACTCCTTTGATATCAGTTTTCGGGAGTTAGTGTCTTTCCTATCTTAATCAATATTATTTAATGGGAATGGTTGATGGTGGCATTAAGTCCAGTGGAAAGTATTTCATGGAAGTTCCCACAGGCCGATCCAGGGGTCCAAAAAAAAGGGGGGGGCTTTCGTGGGAAAAAAATGGTTGATTATATGGGGAATCACTGAAGCATGACTGGAGAGCGCCGCCCCCCCCCCCCCCCTCCCCTTATGCAAAGTTCTGGATCTGCCACTGGTTCTTGACGATAAATAGTGCGTCATGTATTATGTTACTTCTGATTATGATTATATGATCTTTATTTAAAGATGAATACTTTACATTCCTAATTTTAAAAAATACAGACTGATTTCAAGCGTTTTAAAATTATTCGATTTGAGCATGAATTCTTAACGTTTTCATTCCAAAATAATTATACAAAGTTTTTTATGTTCAATATTCATGTCTTCAAACCTACATAGCGTGTAAGGGATCAATAGAAAAACGACATTAGTACAATTTTTAAGATACAAAATAAACCACGTAGAAGGTGTTGGTCGTTGGTTAAAAAAAAAAAAATCCGCGTACGTCACATTGACGTATCACTCATTCGTTGTGTTGAATGTTGCCTTTTTAAAACTTTTAACTTGGCATGACTGACTAGTACCGCTTGATATTAAATATTTAATTGATTTCGAACTTTGGTGTTTTGAACAAACGATTGGTTTGTGTCGCCTTTCTTTAAAACACAAACTTATTTCGATTGTGTCACTAGCTTCGAAGCGACGTTTATAACTGTTTCTCCTATTTTAAGCTTGCATAACTTTTCCATTCTCAAAACTTGGAATCTGCCATTCCATCCCAAAAGTATGTTGCTTAATGTTACATGCATATTTGTTTTATTGAATGGGAACTCGGAGCCAGGGACATTCTGAATTGACCCTAAATGTCTTTTGAACTCGAATGGTTTGGAAACAATTGGATAGTCACCTTGTACCTTTGAAGGCTTTCATCTAAACATATGTCCGAACAACATTTACGTATCAAAATATATATGTGTGGGCAAGGCATTCAGTGTGGCATATCAAAATGACAATGATTTATCTAATAGTGAGCAACGCTGGCAGTTTTGAAGTTTTGCAAGTTTGAAACCATATATGATAAACTTGTATCTTAGGAATTATTTAATAAAACTACCTATGCTTCTTTGAGGCCAAACATTATTATTTCTGAATCCTTCTGTTTTAAAAGTATATCCAATCTCTGAAAATGACTTCCTTAGCATTTTTTTTTTATTTATTTCATTGATACAATTATATTCAGTTGTTATTATTTTTTATGAACCGGCGAACTATTTATTAATCTATGGGTTTTTTTCAGAGGTTCATCTCATCCAAGAAATATATCAGCATTTAATGGAGAACAACACAATACAGAAACTTTAGAGGGTATAATTACTACAATAACACCATGGGTACGTCACAAAAACATGCATCAGAACTATTTCATGAGCGGAAGAGTATATTCAGACAAACCACTTGCAGATTCCAGTTTAGTATTCATACATCATCCTAGAACCGGTGGTTCAAATATGATTCGATGTTTAAATAATATTTCAAATGCATACGATTTGCCAATGTCGCCATTGATGACAAGCGAAAACAGAGCCTTATGGGATTCCGGAAATAAATTAACAAATAAGTACAAAGACCGAATAAAGATTCACAGAGGAAGATTCAGTTTCGGAATGTGTCAAAATCTCAACCAAATGTGTTCATATGTGATATTTTTAAGAGACCCCATAGAGAGGCTTATATCTAGTCATAACTATTGTCAGACTTTTCCGGAAGACGAATTTTGTGGTTCGTCTAATCCTCGTGATATGTCTTTAAGGAGCTGGATTCTAAGCCAAGGAAACGTGTTATTGAAACAATTACTTTTCTCTCCGCATATATGCAATGATGAGTTTTTAAAAA
Source organism: Mytilus galloprovincialis (assembly GCA_037788925.1). NCBI lineage: Eukaryota > Metazoa > Mollusca > Bivalvia > Mytilida > Mytilidae > Mytilus > Mytilus galloprovincialis. The sequence continues at coordinate 17,022,852 of CM075339.1, forward strand.
GCTTTAACATTTCGTCCACTATGAATAGCAAGAAACTCTCATGTTGGACTAAAAATAATCTTATTTTAGACAAATTAATAGTGAATTTCAAGGATAACATAACACAGTACATTGTGAATAATTTACATAAAATGATCTCATTCATTGGATTAAGTGAAGAACTTGACTTGTCACTGCGTATGCTTCAAAAGTCTTTCAAATTACCATTTACGGACTGTGACTTCAAAAGTCCATCACAAGCTCATCTTAATAATGAAATTCAAACAAACAGAGCTTTAAATACAAATAGTTTCCACCAAAATGACGAGGAAATTGACGATGAAAATGAAGACTTCGTAAATTTCAAGGACGACTTATATATTAAAGAAGCTCTGTCAGCTGATTACGCTATTTATCACGAGGCCAAACGCATTTTTCATATACAAAAACAAATGTTATTAAATTCTGTTCGATAAATCAAATCTTTTTAATTTTCTTTTTCCTAGAGTATAATACCCCAATATTTGTACTATTGGTCCAGTTAAAACGATTTGTGTATTGAACTTCAAGAGACTGCATGAAGAATTATGTTCCCGACTATTATGATTTAAAACATCTATGGTAAGATTTTAAATAACAGAGCACATAGACAAAAATTTCATTACATTACATCTTTTCACAAATACTTGCACACATCAGATTGCGGTAATATATATCAACGAAAGGACTCTTAACATCAAAATAAGAAAAAAAAAACACGTTATCAATTTTCAGGATTTACCTTCATCCGGTACGCTCAAAGCCAAATATTTTAAAGCCGAGGATGTAAAAGAACCGACACAAGTAAAGACCTATGTGACCAATTAATTAATAAGTACCTAAAAAATATCAAAATGCATCTTAGGTCAACTTTGTCTGAGGGAGTTAAAACCTTATTTATTTTATAATTTCAAAATTTATAAACGGACAATTTTAGAAAGTTTTTTTAATAATCATGTCAGTACTGATGCATTGATTACTGCGCTAATGATACTCTCGGGTCCTGATAGTCCACTAGCATAGATATACCAAGACCTGATAGTCCACTAGCATAGATATCTACCAAGTCCTGATAGTCCACTAGCATAGATATACCAAGACCTGATAGTCCACTAGCATAGATATACCAAGACCTGATAGTCCACTAGCATAGATATCTACCAAGTCCTGATAGTCCACTAGCATAGATATACCAAGACCTGATAGTCCACTAGCATAGATATCTACCAAGTCCTGATAGTCCACTAGCATAGATATCTACCAAGTCCTGATAGTCCTCTAGCATAGATATCTACCAACTCCTGATAGTCCACTAGCATAGATATCTACCAAGTCCTGATAGTCCACTAGCATAGATATCTACCAAGTCCTGATAGTCCATAGTCCACTAGCATAGATATCTACCAAGTCCTGATAGTCCATAGTCCACTAGCATAGATATCTACCAAGTCCTGATAGTCCACTAGCATATATACTGTATCTACCAAGTCCTGATAGTCCACTAGCATAGATATCTACCAAGTCCTGATAGTCCATTAGCATAGATATCTACCAAGTGCTGATAGTCCACTAGCATATATATCTTCCAAGTGCTGATAGTCCACTAGCATAGATATCTACCAAGTGCTGATAGTCCACTAGCATAGATATCTACCAAGTCCTGATAGTCCACTAGCATAGATGTCTACCAAGTCCTGATAGTCCACTAGCATAGATATCTACCAAGTGCTGTAAAAAATTAAAACATCACGCGTTTTTTATTTCAGGCGTCTGAAGCACTTTTTTTGTATTTATCTTCGTCAGGAACGTTCAAAACCGATTCTTTGAATGCCGGTGATGTATATAATATAACCGAATCTGTTGCAAAAAGGAGCGATCGTCTTACTGTGCAGGATGATTAAAATCGAATCAACATCCGGCCAGATAGGGGGACGTGACAGCCTCGTGTAGAGAAAGTACTACTCCTCTGTACGGTTAAAACAGTGTTGTCATTGACATCCATCAATAACCGGCGACGTTCCTATGTTTAGATATCTCCATTGCCATGTGGCGAAGCTGTTTCATGTACAAGTATCTTGTCTAAGGGAGGGATACATCCTACTTTGTAAAGAATCACTGATTGAAACAAAAATTCACAGAAACTGACATTAGACTTGGTTTCTTGATTGACACCATATTTGTTACGTTTGGAGGACATGTTTTTCAACAGACTGTCGGCATTCCAATGGGAACCAATTTTGCACCTCTAAATGTCGACTTGTTCCTTTGTTATTATTAGGCTGACTTCATACAGGAACTTCTTAGAAAAAAAGATAACAAGTTAGCAATATCCCTTTACTTTACATCCCGCTATATAGATGATGTTCTCTCACTAAATAATTCAAAATTTGGTAATTATGTTGAACGCATATGTCCCATCGAACTAGAGATAAAAAATACTACAAATACGATTAAATCTTTACGACAAAAGATATGATTTCAGCTTCTAAATTAGGAACTTTCAATTTCTTTGTAGCAACATTCCAGCAGCGCCAGCATACGGAGAATATATCTCCCAAGTGATAAGATATTCCCGAGCTTGTATTTACTACCATGATTTCCTTGATAGAGGCTAGAGTTGCTGCCTACAAGGAAGGTATTGAACCAAGAGTTCCAAATGGGGAAGTTGAAATCATCCCTTCGTAAAAATTACGCACGCCATCTCGAGTTGGTTGACCGTTATGGAATAGCCGTTTCACAGATGAGATCGGATAATTTGCCTTATGTCGTACATGTAACTACGTATACAATCCAAATCCCTTTTTATCACGAATGTGACCTACAGAATTAGACTATTTACCGTGTTTGTAATAACATGAGAAACATGACTGGTAGCAAAGGTGGAGTAGGATCTGCTTACCCTTCCGGAGCATCTGCGATCACCCCCGGTTTTTGGTGGGATTCGTGTTGCATAGTCTTAGTTTACTATGCTTTGTCTTGTGTACTTTATTTGTCTGTTTGTCTTTTTCTTTCGCTCCTCTTTTATGAGTTACCTAGCGTTGTTATTTTGTGAAAGACTTCCATTTGAACCCCCCCCCCTTTCCCTGGTCGATAGAAAAAGCATAATACACATTTAAAAAGGGGGTCAAATGGTCTTTTCACTGTTTGAATCTACATCATTCAAATGCAATAGAAAAAATCAACCAAGAAACAGCATTTAACTCATTATTTCGGCAATACAGAAGACAAAAAAACACTACAAAAACCATCCTATTAAAAGATACAGTATAAAAATTGATTGTGAGTGTCAAAATCATGTTAAATTTACGTAAAGATGATGATAGATTGGTGTATTATGCCCATTGTTAAGGCACATCGCATATTCACAACAACGCCATGAAAAGTTTAGAAATGCACGACGTTATGCAATTCTTAAAATTTACTAGAAAAGAAACAAGTTCGTGTTTTATACAATTTAGGCAAATCAACCCTACCCTCCTCGCACAAAAAAAAAATACATTAGGTAAGATTGCGTAAAAGCAGATTGTTTAAATCTTTTTTTTTAAATCAGTTAAAAGCCAGAAATGATTTGCAGGATAATGTTTATACTTGATTACTTTATAAAGAGTTTTTTGTTTATAATAAAAATTGTATGTGAAATACCACATTTAATCAAATTCCATCATAAATCCCTTTATTTGAGATACAATTTAATAAACAATTTGAACAATTTATGATATCTTTAAATATCTAATTATAATGAAAGAAATGAAAATATTTAGTTGCTAAGTAAACTGAATGAAAAATTAATATTGAAACAACATTTTGAGTACGAATAAAAGTACAAGATTGAAAATTACAAAAATAGCAATCTCAATTTTCCCGAATTAAGTTTACAAACAACAAATATCCCAGATTTTTAAATTTTCTGCATCAAATATATCTTCAAAAATAACACACGATGGTCTTGGTATAAAGGTTCTAGGCACTGACGTATATCATCTTTTAAAATAACTTGTTTAAATTATTACTTTCACTGTTTAGTCTATTTTTTGGTAATATCTATTTGACGTGGATCGGTACTTATACATACCGTCTTTGCCTGTATGCTTTTTTGTTTCTCTTTGTTGTTAAATTTGATTATTTTAAAGCGATTAAGTTTATAACACAATGTTGACTGCTGTACCCACGTGGCTGTACCCCCATTTTTGTCTCGCCTTGACAGAGTCAAAAAGCGAGACATAGGTATGTTGTTTCCGGCGGCGGCGGCGGCGTCAACAATGTATTAGTTTGTGATTATGTCTTGTTTATGGTGAACCACAAGTGGTTGGTCAATCATATTTGGTATGCAGTTGTATAGGCATTGGCACATCTTATTTCCATGGAGATTGTATGGCCCTGCCCCCTTAGTCATGGTCTATTGACTTTGAAACTTTTGCTTATTTTACATGTATTAGTTCGTGATTAGGTCAGTTTATGGGGAACCACAAGTGGTAGACCAATGATATTTGGTATGTAGTTGTGTATGCATCGTCATATCTCATGTCCATGGAGATAATTTCGCTCCGCCCCCTTACTCATGGTCTATTGACTTTGAAATCTTTTCTGAGTTATCATGTTTTGGTTTGTGATTGGGTCAATTCAAGGGGAACCATTAGTGATAGGCCAATGTTAATTGGTATTCAGTTGTATAAACATTGGCACATCTCATTTCCATGGAGAATATTTGGCCTCACCCCTTAGTCCCAGTCTAATGACTTTGAAACTTATCTTAGTTTACGTGTATTAGTTTGTGATTAGATCAGTTTAAGATGAACTGCTTATGTTAAGTCAATGATATTTGATATGCAAATTTATTGGCCTTTGCAAGTATCGTTTCCATGGAGATTATATAGCCCCACCCCCTCTTATTGACTTTAAAACTTTTCTGTAGTTTACTAGTTAATGTTTGTATTTAGATTTGGGAACAACTAATGATAAGTCAATGGTCATGATGGCATTTGGTATGCAGTTGTATAAGCATTGGCACAACTCATTTACATGGAGATTGTTTAGCCATGTAACTCAGTCATGGTTCATTGACTTTGAATATTTTTAGAATTTGCGTAAGATGTTAAGTATTGCTATTTTGATTTCAACATTTGCATAATCAAAATTACAAAAAGGCGAGACATATCTCTGTGATAACAGTTTATTTGACATGTTTACCTATTATGTCTGTTTGTTTAGTTCGCACATCGTTGTCAATATAGTTGAAGTTTATGCGACTGTCATACAAATGAGGTTTAGCTAGCTATTAAACCAGGTTTATCTACCATTTTCTACATAAGAATATGTCTCTATCAATTCAGGAACATGACAGTTGTTAACCATTTGTTTTTGCCATTTGCTTATGAACTTTCCGTTTAGAATTTTCCTAAAAAGTTAGAATTTTTGTCATTTTATTTTTTCTAAATTCATTTCTAGATATTGTGGTGGTGACATAAGCCATCGGCCAAAATTCTGTAGAGGAAGGAGAGATGCGGCAATGGTCCAATATAATTCCACGCTGGGGATTTTGCTTAATGTTGAACGCGGTATACAGGGCCTTAAGTGGTTAATATCCCTATGCATTGGTCTATAATTGGTAAACAACATAGAAAACACGTGGTATGAGTACACAAAATGTGGTGTTAAACCAGTACTACATGTGCACACACCTATCTATTAATAACATAAATATCTAGACAATATGTCGCAAAACTACAACGTTCATCAACACAAAATATTCTCAAATACAAAAACAGAAATATATAATCAAAGTAGTTGAATTTGATATATATTGCATAAGAACTAATCATTCAACCTTTTCAATGGAATATATAAAAATACAGCGAAATTCGTTGAGACTATGCACTTTACTCTGTAATATCGGAATATATAACGAGCGACAATTGTGTAAGTAAACTTATGCAATATGATAACCTCTAGATTAAAAAACATTGCATAGTACATAGAACCCAATCTGCTGATCACTCTATTGCCGAAATCGACGTAAGAGGAGATAATATGTGATACATGTACGTTTTAACTAATACCGAGACAGTAACCCTCAAATTCAATCAAAACACAAAAGACACATTAACTTTGTACTTGTTTGGCTTTATAAATATTCTAATATGAGCGTCACTGATGAGTCTTATGTAGACGAAACGCGCGTCTGGCGTACTAAATTATAATCCTGGTACCTTTGATAACTTTAAGTACTTGATGTAATAATCAAAAGGACAAGGATTGATAAGCTATTGCAACTGGCCCCCTATTTTTCCCAAAATTAAAATGAGTATAACCTGTTCAACACCACATTTATTTTAAAAGCGCATTATCAAATCTTTCAAAAAATAAAAAGAACTGTCATGATTATGTGTGTTAAAGTGAATAAAATGTGACAGAATGCGAAACATCTGCCTTTAAAACATGTTATGCCACTGCTGGTGGACGTTTCGTCCCCGAGGGTATCACCAGCCCAGTAGTCAGCACTTCGGTGTTGACATGAATATCAATAATGTGGTCATTTTTATAAATTTCCTGTTTAAAAAACTTTGAATTTTTCGAAAAACTAAGGATTTTCTTATTCCAGGCATAGATTACCTTAGCCGTATTTGGCACAACTTTTTGGAATTTTGGATCCTCAATGCTCTTCAACTTTGTACATGTTTGGCTGTATCAATATTTCGATTTGAGCGTCACTGATGAGTCTCATGTAGACGAAACGCGCGTCTGGCGTACAAAATTATAATCCTGGTACTTTTGATAACTATTATACGACAAGTGCATAAAGGCTAAGGTTTAACTATACAACCGTCATAGGACATATCTTTTTTTAAACTTAAGCATACGCTTTTCCCGTTTTGAATTTATTTTTTTCAGGAATAACATAGAGTAGATGTATATGAACGTATAATGAAGATCCATTGCTTTCAAAATACACGAAACTTCGTAAGAACGTACATTAAAATCAATGTATAAGTCTTCAATGTATACCGCCATCTTGCATTGTACAAAAGCAGTACACAATCGGTCTAGTACTTTGCCTAAATCTACAAATTTGAAAGATATTATCAATTTATGACTAAGATTGTTTATTTCTATAAAGAAACATTAGTGATGTAATGCATTATCCAAAATGCTTGAACAAATACCAACTATTTGGGGCAGCAGTCCTTTTGAGCCATTTACTGTTTTTCAGGGGTATCATTTGCGACAAATTTTGTTTTCCAAATGTATCAATTGCGCCAATATTCGGAACTCATTTGCGCCAATTTACCTGTACACATATATCTTTCATAAATATTAATGATTAATATATATGTATTTTTATTTTTGGCTTAAAAAGTATCATATGTTTAGAGATATTTCGCCATGAAGATGAGAGTCTGGAGAGAAATGACTTAAAATGCATTAGGCAGTCAATGTACAGAGAGGGAATAAAACTTATTGCTTTGCTGAATATTTAATAAAGATATAATAGAGAAGAAAATAGAAGCTTTTGCTGATTATGTTTTAGCCACATATGTTGATGTCACTGTGCTTTGTTCCCACAATGCATATGGGCTTTATTATTATTAGGAATTATTATGAACTGTTTTATGTTCATTGTTTGTGTTTTTGGACAATAAAGTGACGTTATAGGCTAATACATACATTAAATTGGGATTTATATATCTTCTTCTTACATGCAGCAGTAGTAAGAAGAAGACATGTTTCAGAAAAGGAAACATTTGCCGTGTAACCTGCCGGTTTCAAATCCGAATAAAGGAGTAGGGAAGTCATTTTTCTTGTAATTGGCGCAATAGTATGTTTTGTCTTTTTGCGCAAATGATACCATGTAATTTAAAAACATGTGGCGCAAACGTAGCATTCGAGAAAAAAATTATGGCGCAAAAGGACGCGTTTTTGGCGCTAACGGATCTCTCCCATATTTTGGATTTATATTAGCATCATTTTTTCACCTAGTTTGTTATTCTATGGCAGATAACTCTAATAGTAAAATTTTATGCTGGGTTAATGTTAAATCTTCATTTTTTAATTTGTAGAAAGAAAACAAGTTCTGTGACAACATTTTTCTTTATATTTTTTTTAAAACATATAAGACCTATCTTTTAAAAATGTGAACCATCTATGGAATTCGGGCAATTTTGCATGATTTGTAGTTTGAAAAATAGGACGGTAATTCATACTTTTTATGAAAAATTTTGGAAAAAGGATTGTAAAATCTTCATTCTGTGAAGAAAAAAAAAATATGAGAAAATTCAATCTGAGGAAATATTTACCGACGATCCACCTGATATTAGGTTGTTGTGTGTAGGAGGACTAATCTTTAATCGTAAAAAGGTACACAAAAGTACTATGTTTTGTCTTCTGTACTATTATTTGTCTTTTTATTTTTAGCCATGGTGATGTCAGTTTATTTTCAATCTATGAGTTTGACTGTCCCTTTAGTATCTTTCGTCCCTCTATTATTTATATGACTTTACCTTATGATATAACATCTTTTTTGACAAAAAAAGAAAATATTTGGTCGTTTCAAATTTTAGGACTATGATGAACAATGATGAAGGGAGATAGCTTAGATAATTAAATGCTTTTTCGTATAAAAATCCCACAAAATCTGAAATTTTTTCACTACATGTCTGAGGTCGTTCATCCATACTTTTTATGCTAATTTTGAAATAAACGCGATTTCGAAGACATTTCTGCAAAAGATGAATTCATTCTATCTTTTAACCCCTCCCCCTTTCTGCATTCACTTTATGATTACACAGTGTTATTATTCATAATTAAAGACTACCAATAAAGATCCCATGTTTTTCTAATATAAACTGGCGACCTTGAGGAAATTAATTGTTTTCAAAAATTGTTTTGTACACTTATAACTTATAAATATAGACAATAAATTGTTCATTTCCGCCCTTGACTCTCCATAGGTGTCGGTGTGCATACCAAAGTACTATATATGTGTAAATAGTTATGTCCCCTTTCTATATACTTATTTGGAGAAGGTTAAAGAGACACTAGACGGAACAACAAGATTTTATATGAGGTTAATACTTAATCAAATATCTCCGATGATTGCGGATGGTACAGATATGTTTTTTGTCTGTATGAAAACGTTTGTGTATAAATGTAAGTTTTATCCTTGTTTCTTTCTTATCCACACAAAAACGTCCATTTTCTTATAAAATTGCTCATGTTTTGTCTACATCTGGTAAAGAATCTTCAGGATATTATACATGGATAAGAATATGTATGAAATTGTACGGTTATTTCGATAGGTTAACGGTTTTGAGTCAAAACTTACAAATTGAAAATTGAGAAAAATACTGTGTAATTGAACACAGGGGTCAAATGTAGTTTGCGGAAACTGATTACAAAAGTTTAAGCACTTTATTTTTGAAGATGCAAACATATTATTATAAGATTTGCTAAGGCATTCAAAATTTTAAGAAGGTGAATTTTAGCATGTTTAAGTTTTAAGTTCTAATGTCGATTTTCTTTAATTTTCGGTGAAAATACGACCTCAGGAATTATATTACATTAATTGTATTTTGCCAAGCTTTTAGGAATTTTTAGTCCTCAATGCTCTCCAACTTTTTACTTTATTTAGCCGCTTTAACTTTTTTATTAGAGAGTCACTGAGTCTATAGATGAAACGCGTGTCTAGAGTAAATACAAAATGTTAATCCTGGTATATATGATGAGTTTATTTACATGTGAAATGTAGTTTAATAAGCTTTTTTTTAGATCTTAACCTTTCTCGTTTTATTTTGTTTAATTGGAATAACAAAGAGCAGAGACAAATGAACTTGCAATCAAGGTCAGTTGATTTCAAAATACAATTGAGAACGTGCATTAAAATCAAAGTATATTACTAAGTATTTAAGGTAGATTCACTGTATACCGCCATCTTCGATTGAACAAAAGCTGTACACATTTGGTCTACTACTTTGCTTCTATCTGCAAACTTTTAACACTTTTATAATTCATGTGTAAAACCTCTTATTTGTACAAAAAAAAGCATTATCCAAAATGTTTTAACAAATACCAATTTGGGTTTTTTAGAATCAATTTCAACTTGCCTATTTAAGGGATATAACTCTTATAGTCAAATTTTATACTGGGTTGATGGTGAAATTTAACTTTTAGAAAGAAAACAAGTTCAGTGACACAATTTTTTGGCTCACCTTACCCGTCGTTCTCAACTGTTTACATTTTGAACTTCTTCTAGAAAACCACTGAAAGGAATGAACTAAACATGGCATGAATGTTTCTTTTGATGTGTTGACCACGTGTTGATTGTTGGAAGCCGATCCATCATGAAGGATTGACGCCAGCGAGGGACTTAGTTTTTGCATAGGACTCTACGGGAAATACATACAAATGTCTTTTTTTTTTAGAAAACTACTGAATGTAATGTAACCAAACATGACATGAATGTTCCTGATGAGTTGCTGACCTCGTGTTGTTACTTTAAAGCCGATCAATCACCCAAGATGACCGTCAGCAGGGGACTTAGTTTAACATATAAGGACCCTATGGACGACATTCAAATGTCTACTTTTGAGTTCATTTTTAGCCAGGTGTTGTCAGTTTATTTTCGATTAATGAGTTTGACTGTACCTCTGGTATCTTTCGTTCCTCTTTTAAAGAACCACTGCATGCAATGGAACTTAACATGTCATGAATGTTGCTTATGAGTTGCTGACTAATTGTTGAAGCTGATCCGTCATCCAAGATGGTCGCTAGCAGGGGACTTCGTTTCACATAGTACCCTTTGGGAAACACACACAAAGTACTTTTTTTAAAAAGAACCACTGAATGAAATGGAACGAAACATGTCTTGAATGTTCCTTATGGGGTGCTGACCAAGTGATGTTACATTGAAGCCAATTCATTGTCCAAGATGGCCGCAGCGGGGACTTAGGACATAGGACCCTAAGGGAAATACATACCAATGTTGTTTTTTTTTTTTTAGATAACCACTAAATGAAATGGAACCAAACATGACATAAATGTACCTTATGTGGTTCTGATGAAGTTTTGCTACTTTGTTACCGATTTACGTTTCAAGATGGCAACCAGGCCTTTTTTTAGTAAATTATGAGGCACATATTAAACCAAATTCGGCCTGAATCAGTTTTTGATTACTAAGTATCTGTTATGATCTTTATCTTTTTTTACATAATTTCGAAAACCAAAGTAGAGTCAGGTGAGCGCCATAGGCTCTTGTGAGCCTGTATAGTTCTTTATATTTTCTTACATATTAAAAGACCTATCTTCTCATGTTTTTTTTTTTTTATTTCAAAATGCTATATAATTTCTCTTTATTCACAAAATGTGTTTTTTCATGAACCATCTATGCAAATTTGGGTAATTTTGCACGACTTTTAGTTTGAAAAATAGCACGTTGGTCCAAACTTTTCTTTATTTTTTAAGAGCATAGTGAAATCTTCATTTGTGCTAAGTATAAGAACATTCTGTCTTATGAAATATATACCGGCGATTCAGTTTATTTAAGGTTGGTGTGTGTATGGGGTATAATCTTTGATTGGAAAAAGCTACAAATAATGGTATATTACATACTAATATTATCCAAATTTGCTTTAGATATGGAATCTATTTGTGTAGCTTTTCAAAGTTTTAAGACTTTGATCAAGGGAGATAATTGAGATAATTAAGGTGCTTTTTCATGTATCAAAATTCATACAAAATCTGACATTGTTTCACTACTTGTTGCATGAAAAAAGCTCGTTGATCCACACTTTTTATGATAATTATGATAAGATTTTATATGAGAATAATACCTTATCATATATTTTCGGTGAGTGGGGATTGCACAAATATGTTTTTGTCTATATGAAAGCGTTTGTGTGTTGAGGGTTAATTTTTTTCTATCCACGACAATAGATTTTCAATATTACTACCGTGTTTGTTCATTTTTTGTTTACTTCTGGTAAGGAGTCTTCAAGTATATTATATGTATGGGAATGTGTATATGTGTGTGTGGTTGTTTGGATAACTTAACAGTTTGAGTCATACTTACAAATTGGAAATTGAGAAAATACAGCATTATTGAACACAGGGGTCACATTGTTTGTTGCGGAAACTAATTACAAAAGCCAGCACTAAATTGCGAAGATGAAAATTAATTATTATAAGATCCGGCCCTGCGGTCATAAAACTTTCGAGTCAGTTTTTTGTACTCGTACTATTGGGACAGGTTGTCTAATTTCTAGGAGAAAGACAGAAGATATAAAAAAAGGACATTAAATTTCATAAGTCGAAAATAAACTAACAATGTCATACCAAAAACAAACAAAAAGTGAAGGGCAAGAAAGGCCGGGATTTCGATTACGATATTTGGTTGGGCTTTGGCAAGCAATACAAACAGGTTCAAGCCACTATTTTTGTCTAAAAAAATCCTGTACCAAGTCAGGAATATGGTAGTTGTAATCAGTTCGTGTCAATGTATGTTCATTGGCGTTTGTTTTTGTTGCACATCAATGTTTCTGTTGTTCCTTTGGTTTCCTCTTATAGTTGATGTGTTTCCCTCGGATTTAATTTAATAAAAGGATTCGTGTTTTCTCAATCGATTTATGACTCTTGAAAAGGAATGCTGTTGCCTTTTTTTGGAACATATCCGTCGTCACCTGTGAAATAGATATTCAATAACAGCCAACCAACTCGTCATGGTGTCCGTTGAACTTACAAAGGATTGATTTCATAACTTGAAACTCTTGGTTTAGTAGCTTCCTTGTGAGCAGCAACCCTCTATCAAGGAAAACGGAAATGCAAGCCTAGGAATTTCTCTTAAGGTGGTACCCAACACTTTGACTAAAATTAATTTGGCTCGTTTAATTTTCTTTAAATTTTGACAAAGTATGCACTTTGACCTTTTGACAAAAATATAAAAATTTCAAAAAAATTGAACCAACCGTTTTATCAGAAAAATACACTGGTTATATAGCAGTTTGATGAACACTTATTTTGATCGTTGAGAAGCTTGTTATCCCCATTACAACACAACGTAATCAAAACGTTTAGCTGATTTTACAGAGTTATCTCCCTGTAGTGTTAGGTACCACCTTAATGTTATTCACTGTATCCAAATATTTATAGATTTTTAGATTTATGAGTTGACTGTCCCTTTGGTATCTTTCGTCCCTCTTTTATTTATAGCGTATGTAATTGCTTGGTTAAGAATATCCAACATGACATTGATCAAAAGTAAAATCACAAAAATACTGAACTCCGAGGAAAATTCAAAAAGGAAAGTCCCTAATCAAATGGCAAAATCAAATGATAAAACACATCAAACGAATGAACACATGAAAACAACTGTCATATTCCTGACTTGGTACAGGCATTTTCAAATGTAGAAAATGGTGGATTGAACCTAGTTTTTTAGCGCTAACCCTCTCACGTGTATGCAAGTAAAGTATATTCACCTGAACGATGATTAGGACTACCTCGTTCGACGTAGCGCGTGATTAATATGCATAAAGAAAGAGTTACCTGTGGTCAATTTTTTTGTTACATCGGTATTATCGTCATTATCGTGATCAAAAATTTTCCAGACATTATAACAAAAAAAGCAAACAAACAAGGAAAAATGATAAACTTTTGATTAGTACATGTTTCAATGGTGTTTAGTTATAAAAGTAAGCGGATAAAAAGTATTGTAGGCAAAAAATGAAATAAAATATCGAACTCCTAGGAAAATTCAAATCGAAAAGTCCTTTATCATGTTTATCAAATGGCAAAATCAAAATCTCAAACATATAAAACGAATAGAAAACAATGTTATATTCCATAAAACTGAAAACAGCATGTGAACAAACAAACAGACATTATAGGTAAAAATGTCAAAAATAATGGTACAGCAGTCAACAAAGTGTTATAATCTTAACTTAAAGTTAAATGAAATGCATGCATATATGCTCATTCATACATCTATAACTACGAATTCATAACTTGAAAACTATACTACTGAAGTACATAAGTTCAGCTTTTTATTATAATTTTGATTTGAAGTAGCATATAACTATTTTACGTTCAGGAAGATCAACAAAAGTATAGCTAGTTTTTCTTGGGTTAACAAATCGTCATATCTCCCACTTAAAAGGGAAATACTTCGCTCTCACCCCATATTGAATTTACTGACCCCATATTATACCGTATTAGTTCACTAGCACACTATGTAACTAATAATATTCATATTCTAATTGACGTCTTTATTCGTATACACAGAGACGAATGTAGTGTCGAGGCTAACTTCTAATATCGTATACAAAAAATACAACCATACAGTTTGACGTTTACTTCATTATAACATAACTCTAAGGCGACGTCGCACACTGACGTCAACCCTAGATACATAACGGTAAATTGCGACGTCTTGACTCCCGCGGTATTCTCGACATTCTCCGGGCGGCGAAAAGTAAATATCAAAATTAAATTACAATCAAGAAAAAAAAATTAAAATTACTGTCTCTTAAATTCAAAACTTAAACTTAAAACTTTAGCACAGTCACTAGCTTCCAGACTAGTTATCTGTCGGTTCACAATAAGTCTATTTCGATAATTAACAGTGTCTATATTTTCCGCGCACCTGTTCACATATTCAAATAATTGGTTTTGCACCTAGCCAATTAAATCAAGCATATTCGTAAAAGTCCATAATAATAGGTTACGCATTATTTAGTCCATTTGTTAATATTTTCCCTGGCTCTTGTGGCTGCTTCTCGGTTTGGCAATATCCGGCTTGTGGTCGCACTTGGTTCTTTCTTCTGTCGAGCTTCTTCGTCCTTTGATGTTTCGATGTCTGTACAAAGTTCAAGGGGATACAACTTGTCGATCGGACGTGATGTGGTTCCAGTTTTGGTTCGAATAATAGCGGAACGAACTAGTCCATCATTTCCTTTGGTTAGGTTTTCCACAATCCCGGTTTTCCACATTATTCTTCTGTTTTCATCATGAATCTGAACAATATCGCCTATTCTGATTATAGTGGAATTGTTTCCCGTTTTCTTGTGGAATTCACGCAATGACGTCAAATACTCTGTTTTCCATCTGTTCCAGAATTGTTGTAAGAGTAATGATTGTCTTTGAACACGTTTGATAAACTTTGTTTTGTTCATAAATGTCTCATTAAACATGTCAATTTCACGAGTATCCATGTACGGTAATGTATTTATCCTACGTCCATAAAGAAGATGAGCTGGCGTAAGTGGTTGAAGATCCTCCGGGTCTGAAGACACATATGTTAAGGGTCGATCATTTAAGACGGATTCTATCTCTGTAACGATTGTCTGAAGAGTCTCTAAATTTACAAGTGATTTTCCTAGTACTTTTTTCAGATTCGTTTTCGTCATTCCAATAAGACGCTCCCACCATCCACCAAACCATGGAGCACGTTTAGGGATGAAAAACCAATCGATTCCTTGTGCTGATAATGTCTCTTTTAACTTTTTTGAATTACAAAGTTGTTTGATGTCTTCTGACGCGGATACAAAAGTAGAACCATTGTCTGTCATAACTACTTTTGGTAAAGATTTTCTGCTTGAAAAGCGCCGAAAAGCTTGTAAAAATGTTTCTTCTGACAAATTTGTAACGACTTCAAGGTGTATCGCTCTAGTAGAGACACAAGTGAATAAACATATGTAGACTTTCTTTATGACATTTTCGTTATCTTTTACTTGTAATGCGCCTGTGAAATCTATCCCTGTAGCTGTAAAAGGGTCAGCTTCTTGTAGTCGAATTTTAGGCAATGGCGGCGGATCCGGTGCTGCATATGGTTGTCCAACAACCTTCCTACAAGTAACACATTTCCTGAGTGTTTTTCGAACAAACTGTCGGATAGCGGGTATCCAAAAACTTTGTCTCAGATGTACGATTGTGGCATTTACTCCGGAATGACAAATTCTTTCATGGGCATTTAATACAATAAGTTTAGAAATTGTATGATCGTTAGGTAAGATATACGGAAATTTAGTGGACTCCGATAAGGGCGCATTCTGGATTCTTCCTCCACATCTGATGATGTTCCTGTCGTCAAGAAATAATCTTAATTGTCTGATTCTAGGTAAACTGTTCCGTGATTTACTGTTATACTTCAATGCGTTATATTCCGTAGCAAAAGCCGTTTCCTGACAATTTCGAATCCATAACTCAACAGATTTGGATAATTCACTTGGTTTTAAATGTTCTAGTGTCCTTAAACTCTTTTCAATTCTACAGTTTTCTATAAACCGTAGTACATATGACGTGATACGTAACAGTTTCTGGTACGACGAATAACGTTCAATATTAATAATAAAGTTAATTCCAAATTGACAAACTGAATCGTCCTTTGATTGGCTAATACATGTACTTTCATTTTCTGTTAACAAAACTGATAAAGACGTATCGATTGATGTTGATTTTGGGTATGTTGAACTGTCTGTTAACCAATGCGGACCTTTAATCCATAATTTGCTGTTTGTGTATTGTTCGGCCGTTATCCCTCGTGTTACTAGATCAGCTGGGTTATCGCTTGTAGGGCAATACTTCCATTCCCATGATGTTGTCTATTCGTTTATTTCATTCACACGATTTTGTATGAAACGTTTTAATGTCTTTGTTGACTTAAGCCAGTGTAAAACAATCTGGCTATCCGACCAAAACGTGATGTTTTCGCACTCCAACGTTGATTGAAGGTGTTTAGCTAAGCGTGCTCCGATTACGGCTGCCATTAACTCAAGTTGTGGGAGTGTCAGTTCCTTTAACGGGGCTACTCGTGACTTTGCCATTACAAGTGCTGTCTCTTCTCCATTACATATATATCCTACCGCGCCATATGCCTTTGTACTTGCGTCAACAAATATGTGAAGACTGTGTTGTGTTGATCCTGTAGTCTCAGTGAAATAATATCGAGGAAATACTGTTTGTGTAGCGGTCTCAATATTCTCGCGTATACCGATCCATTGGATACATATGTCTCCTTCTATTATACTGTCCCATTGTAATCCAAGTTTCCATATTTCTTGCAACAAAATTTTAGCCGTTATTGTCACTGGACTCAGTAATCCTAGAGGATCGTAAATTCCTGACGAATATCTCAATATTTCTCGTTTAGTTACAAGTTTTGTCGTACTTTCTTCCTTTCATTTGTGTGGATAGAAAAGATAATCTGTGTTACTATTCCATCTCATTCCCAATACTTTCGTGTCTGTGTCCGTGTCTAAAACAGTCTGAGATACTGCTTGTTGTCGTACCTTTATGCTGTTCGAATTCCAAGACCTCAAATTAAATCCTGCCTTACTCATCATTTCCCTTGCTTGCTCAAAGAAGTTCAAAGCGTCACTCTCTCTGTCAATGCTAGTCAAAATGTTATCCACATATAAATCACGTTCAAGCATTCTTGCGGTATTACTGTTGGTTTGCTGTAAATGTTTTAACAGAGTAGCGCTCAAGATAAATGGTGAGCAAGTTGCTCCAAATAGTACCACTTTAAATCTATACGTCATTAACGGACTGGTTACGTCTGAAGGGTTACTTAACCATAGAAATCGTGTTACATTTCGGTCGTCTTTGTTGAGTCCTACATGTAAAATAGCCTTCTCAATATCGGTAGTGATAGCATAACGATGAAGTCTAAATCTTACCAAGATCTTGGATAAGTCGTTTAACTCTGGAGGAGTCTTCATTAAGCAATCATTCAGACTAGGTTGATTTTGATACATCTTACAACTGCAGTCATACACTATGCGTATTGGTGTTGTACTGGAATCTTTCTTAACAACGGCATGGTGTGGTATATAATGTACCTTGTTAATTGTCGGTTCTAATTCATCAACCCTCTCAATAAATCCGCGAAGTTCCTGTTCCTTTATAATATCTCCGTATTTTTTTAACATGGTCGCATCTTTACCTATTCTTCTGATAACATTTTCCGTTCTCCTTTTTGCGACATCATAATTTGACGGTAATTCTTCGTAATCTTGTTTCCATGGTAATTTCGCCGAATACCTATCTCCTAGAAATTCAATTGATGACTCCTGATAGTCTTTCAAATAATTTGTCTCTTTCTCTTGATTTTCGGATGAATCTATGCCTATCGATTCAAGTTTCCAGAACACTTCCAAGTTAAATTCTTCTGATTTGTGCGAAACTAGTAAGTTAAAGACGCCAGCTGTCGTAGACGAACGTGCTATACCTGACTGTAAGGGTCCTGATAGCAAATACCCAAGCTTTGATCTTACCGCGGTCGGTCCATCTCCTCGTATAACCTCGTCTTCAATAAAATCCCAATAAATAATAGTTGGCACCAATAAGTAAAGAAATTTCAAAAGAATCTTCTTTGGTAACTGGATGAGCGAGTCTCAATCCTTTTAGATAGTTCATATCTCGGTTAACGTTGTGCATGTGATTCTGAAGTGGGACTGCTATTGTAGGTACAATTAGAACTTCAATTGGAAATTTACGCCTATTTCCTGTTTCAATGTGTACGGTGGATTTACGTAGTTCTCTCATGCTAGTGTTGTCCTTTCCAAATGCCGATAGGTGTACAACTTCAACTCCTTCAGTTTTCAAATTCAATTTTTTTGGCTAGATCATCTGTTAAAAAAGATCTTTGTGCACCTTCATCAAATAAAATATTCGTATTCGTACATATACTACCTGACCATACAGGAGCTACAGCCGTCTTCAATAGCACAGTTGTGCACATCTGTGTCGATGAATGTAAAATGTTCGTATCTTCCTTGTTTTCAGTAGTATTGATGAGACTTACAGATGTAGATTGATTCTGACTTTGATTATTCTGTATCTCTGGGTTGTTTTGAGTTTCCCTGTTACCATGGTTACTTACATTACATAAGCTGGAATGATGTCTCTTGTCACAGTGTCTACACGTTCTTTTAGATTTACACTCATTAGCATGATGATTTCCTAAACAATTAAAGCACAAATTGTCTCGTTTGACTATAGATATGCGGGATTTAGGATCACTAACCTTGGTACAGTATGTAGGTGGATGTATGTCTTTACAAAAAACACATGGTCTCTCCTTAATATTCCGGGGCTGGCTTTTCTTCGCGTTGTGTGTTGTGTTCCCTTGTGGTGAATTATTTCCTGTGTGAAATGTACTTATAGATGAGTTTGCAAACTGGTGGTCTATAGAATCAAGATAATTACCTGTATTTTGTCCTGCCTCCATGATTTGAATTTCGTTCAGTATACTCTTCCTCAAATCATTCAAATTCCAACTTGACAGTCCGTGTTGTCTTGCTAGGTTTTGGCGTATTTCTGGGGGCAACTTGTTCAGAATAACGGGTATCAGTAGTGAACCATACGTGTCTGTTGTCTGTCCGAGTGACTCTAGACCTCGTACGTAAGTTTCAGTTTTGTCATAATAATTGCGGAGGCTTACTAAAGTATAAATCGGCGGCGAAATCTCAAGTAGAGCTTGCATGTATGTTTGTATTATAGTATTTATCTGTCCATACCTCTCTTGTGACAACTAAATAGCTTTGACGTAATTAGTGTTTGTCATAGAAAAACCTGATATGGTCTGAAACGCCTCTCCCTGTAGTAGTGACTTTAAGTAGTTAAACTTCTGTACGTCGCTGAGTGTTGGATTTGTGTGAATAGATGTCTCATATGAATCCCAAAAGGATTGCCAATCTAAAATATTCCCTTTAAAAGTAGGCAAGTTCAACTTTGGTAATTTCTGGTACTGATTATTTGTGCTAGAAGACGAATGTAAACTTGGAATATGCATAGACGGGTTCGTAGTAGGAATAATCTCTGATATAGCGGGTTACTTGTATAAAACGAGGCTGCATTCGATTGTACATGAGATGTCGACGTGAAACAATTGGCGTGCGGGTTCAATTGAGAAGAGTCGCTTGCGGGTACACTATTTGCTGTAGGTGAAATCAAGGTATGCATGGGTGTATCAGAGGGAGTAACGTTACTAGCTTGAAAAACGGTAGTATTGACGAGTAAATTATGACTTTTCGACTGGGAGGGATTAATGAGTTTTCTAATTTGACGAATTTTTTGAATCTAAATCGAACATGTACTCATCTGTTTGTTGAATTTCATCCACCACGTCTTCATCCGAGCTTGCGTCCACAATTTTATCATTCAGATCTTTAAGAATATTCTTTTTCTGTAACACGGAATCTAAAATAGCTGTGACATCCTCAATTTCTATTTCGGGAGTGTCTCGTATGTCTCCAAAATTCTTCCAAAGTCTTGTAATTGCTCCTTTATGTCCGGAACGAACGGCTTTCAGCTTTGTATCCATTTTCCCTTTTGGTCACGGCACCATAAGTGTCGAGGCTAACTTCTAATATCGTATACAGAAAACAATACAACCATACAGTTTGACGTTTACTTCATTATAACACAACTCTAAGGCGACGTCGCACACTGACGTCAACCCTAGATACATAACGGTAAATTGCGACGTCTTGACTCCCGCGGTATTCTCGACATGTAGATACATGACATTAAAAATTAAATCAAATAAACGTAATGTTCAATGTTGATATACATGTATTTCATCATAATTAATATAATACTTTTACTTTCTCTTTTTTTCAGATTGTAAAGCATGTACAATGTAGAAATACAAATATAAAACACACTATAGTATAGACAAAATTTTGCATACGATGTTTGAATTAGAAAAAGCAAATATGGAAGACGCAAACAAAATTTCAAGCATCGTATCGAAAACGTTATATTTCACAGACCAAGGGATAAGCAGTAAAATATCAAATATGCACAAAAACATGATAATCAGTCAAAGTACATTGTTCACTGCTGTGCATGAAAAGTTTAAAATACATTACGGTGGAAGTTATGCGGAAGGTACGTATTCCTCAGGTAGTGATATTGATAGGATGATGGTCATACCAAATATTTTAGTGATTTCGAATGGAAACGAAAGAAACGACAGAATTGGTCATATTTTTCAAAGGGACCCTAGAAAATGTCGAGCGGGTTTCTTCACGCTCGTTTTACAACAGCTTCAACGTTTAGAAAATGATTTATTCCTACCTTATGGAAAAGATATAAACGATATGCTAGAAAAGGACAATGCAGGAAATTCGTTTTTGTCTAGTGATAAAATGTCTCACTTTTCAGTCACTCAATCTCAAAGGTTCGCACCTAGTACTCACGAGCATTCCAAACATGGCCCAGCCACAAATTATACTGAACAATATGCCCATGGCTTTATGAAAGCAAGAACTTTTACTTTAATTGATGTTGACTTTTGTTTTGGTCTCATGGTCGATGGATGGCCAACAGAAGCAGACGAGTGGGTTACAAGACAACGTAAATACAACTGGCCTCAGAAAGATTTGATTGAGAAAGTTCGTTCTCTTGATTGCCATCTTGTTCCCGTTGGAGACAAGACATCCCAGAATAGTCGTTTAGAATGGCGGTTGTCATTTTTGCTTTGTGAACGGGAGCTTGTGTGGAATTTTAATGATATTCAAATACAGCTTTACTTTTTACTGAAAGAATTGCTAAAATCAGAACTCGAACAACTGTATCCAGACCAACTAAGCTCGTATTGCGTTAAAACAGCAGTGTTCTGGTATTCAGAATCGCACGATCCAAGTAAGTGGAATGATACTAATTTATTGGGCCTTGTCAAAGACTGCTTGCTGTATTTACTTTCTTGTATTGAAAACGGAGAACTCCAACACTACTTTGATCGTAGGAGAAATTTGTTATTTTCAAAGTTCACTGATAATAAAAGAAAACATGTGGTTATAGAGAAAATTACAGAAATTTCGGAAAATGTAATTCTAGGAATTATAAATCTACTAAACCAAGAAGATGTCAGCAAAGCATGGAGCAAAAGCAATGGAGAACCGAAAGAATTCATTCATTTATGTGATGATCTAGAATTTCTCGTATCTTCGTTTCACAAACACCGATATCAACATGATCAGCTATCTACATATCAATGCTTGTTAGGTGTTTTTCTTTCAATAGTAACTTCTAACAAAGTTGAGGAACTGTGGTCACGATGGATATTTATTAAAACTAATAATTGCGATGATATTGATGGTGATTTCTTTAACCTTGTTAGAAAATTTATAGAAATCAGAATTAGAGTGTGCATTACTGAAATGCAAAAAATGGCAAGTGAGGACGATTATAAAAGAAAATTAAAATGGGCAGAAACTGGAATTGTAAATGCGATAGATATAGATAGAATATCTGGATACCTGTATCTTGCAACGTTTTACCTTTATATTGACAAAGCGAACATGGTCATTGACACTGTGACTCGTATTTTGAAAACAAATGATGGTACGTCTTTAATTTATCCAGGGCAGTGTTCTATGAAAGGGGGGATTGGGATGTCGTCCAGTAAAATGTTAGTTCAAACTGATTGCCCTTTTTTAAAAGGAGATATACGTCTTAGTGCATTTGTAGGATTTGATATGATGTTTTCGGCAAGTAATTTACAATTTGTACCATACCCTGTCAAATACGAATGTGCCCTTGTTCAACAGTATCCTGAAGGTTGTATCATGATACATCCTGTAATATACGCATATTTCATATTGACTTTTAGTTTGTACGACCCTGAATGCGTGCAAAAATCACGTGCATATTTAGAAAAACTGAAAATAGCAGTCACGGAAGCTAAGGGGGGATGTCAACATTTTAGAGCGCTTAATTTGCTTGGATATTGCTACTTGCTCTTTGAGCGATTCGATTTAGCATATAAATGCTTTGAAGACTCTTTGAAGGAGACAGCGGGTCATTACCGAAATGCCGCTATTTATCATATGATAATTCTCATTTTTGATTTGATAGAGATGCATGTTACTATCCTGTACGAAAGATA
The DNA here is from genome assembly GCA_037788925.1 of Mytilus galloprovincialis. Classification (NCBI taxonomy): domain Eukaryota; kingdom Metazoa; phylum Mollusca; class Bivalvia; order Mytilida; family Mytilidae; genus Mytilus; species Mytilus galloprovincialis. The sequence continues at coordinate 17,045,752 of CM075339.1, forward strand.
AATGTTAGCAGACATTTTTGATACTTTTTTTATATTGAGTAAACAAGCTAGTAAGTTACCGTTGTCGATCGTCTATATTTTATATAGTTTATTGGTTAAAACAAAGATTTTCCTTTTCTCTTCCATTACTGTCTATAATTGTTGCGCTAGGAGATATTTTTCACAGAATAAGCAATTCGAAATAGATTGGAAAATATGATAGAAGGTCGTTCTAAATTGGATAATATTGAAGATAAATTAGTAGAAAACGTTAAGCAGAAATTACAATCCTGATTTTTTTTTTTTTTCAGAATTGCAAAAGATGATGTCCTTGTGTCATTTTCAGTTATTGCATAATTTATCTATATTCAACAAGCAACTGTCCTCTTCCATTTAGTAAGATGTTCTCTCTAATAACATTTTTTTACAATTTTTTCTATCTTAAACACAATCTTAATTTGGGAGCAGGTTGCACGTGCCTTTTTTCTCTTATTTCCTATGAGTTAAAACCACCGAACTATTTTAATAAAAAATCGTGCAAAATCATATGACGACCTGATTTGAACCAAACTTCAAGGAAACAATATATTCAATATCTTCTTTTGGAATTATAGATGTCTACTGAAGCCAATAATCAGTGGCCCGACTCTGTAAACCTTACAGGCAATTCATAGGACAACTAAAAGAGAGAGAGATAGTCCCCCTCCCATTCCTTTAGAATAATAATAATCTTAATAAAGTGGATGTGTGTGCCTGTCCCAACCAAGTCAGGAGCCTATAATTCAGTGGTTATCGTTTGTTTATTTGTTACATATTTGTTTTTCTTTTTTTTTATATAAATAAGGCCGTTAGTTTTCTCTTTTGAATTGTTTAACATTGTCATTTCGGGGCCTTCTATAGCTGACTATGCGGTATGGGCTTTGTTCATTGTTGAAGGCCGTACGGTGGCTTATAGTTGTTAACTTCTGTGTCATTTAGGTATCTTGTGGAGAGTTGTCTCATTGGCAATCATACCACATCTTCTTTTTTATATTTGTAGTATATTTTTTGTATTTGCTGCATATCAATAGATGTTGATATATTCTTCATGTTACCTCATTTGACTTGAGCTGTTTATATTTACAGGGAATCGGTGTATTGTATGGAACAGCCAGTAGAAAAATAAATCCCCATAATAATTTTGATTTTATTTTTTTTTTTGTTGCTTTACTACTATTTATATTAGCATAATAGCATAGAAAAACTATTCTACCGGAATGCACAAGCATTATTTTGTGAGATAAATGAATAAACGAGCAACCATGAGATTTAGATGAAGTCTATAACATTATTCTCTTTTACTGCCAAATGGATTTGTTGATCTGTGATTTTATTTTGACACTAACCTACCGCTACTGCAAAGACCAGTTTTTGACAGTAACGACGTCCCATTTCCACAGGAGATTAATGTTTAAATTCATTGGTTACTTTTACATGCATATTCAGAACTTCAGCATGATACGTTATGAGCATGAACTAGACTCTCGAGCTGAGTCTGTATAAATAATAATATAAAAGTCCGATCGGTGATCAAATCAGCCACCGAGTTCTTTTTTTCTCTATTCCAATGAGTACTTTTTCATAAAACGTAGTTCAACAATATTTTTCATAACTACTCAGCCTTTATTTATCTCCTTTAAATATTTTTAGTCGGACAAATAGCAAAATATCATAAACATGCTATTTGTCCGTATTGCCGGAACAATAGACATTTTTTACTATATGTCCGGCTAGCCGGTTGAATTGCCACTGCCTATATAGATAATGATATCCAGTGATATACATCACCAACACGTTCATTACATAAGGGAAATATACGATCGGTTTCATCTGCCAGTTTCAATAGGAATTTTGAGATTGCTGGGGAATGTAATATTGTACAAATTTTCTGGCTATATAGAAATTATGACATTCTGGGGTATTTCAAAAGGTAAAAGAAGTAATTGTTAGTGCGTTTGGAAAATTTGTTAACAGTTAAACTGTAAATAATATCTTGTTGCTATTTTGATACTGTATATATATACAAATGTAGACGTAAAAATATATTGCTCACATAATATGGTGGGTTAGAATATCTAAAATATTAGATAAATATAGAAAAAGAAAAATGTGTATGTTTCTTAACCCCTGCACAAAAAGTAAACATAGATCAGTATTGGCGGAGCAGCATTTAATTAACAAAATCAATTGTTATAGATTTTCTTATTTTCTTATTTCCTTAATTATGACTTGACCAATTTTACCAGTGTTGCTTAATTTTTTAAACATGTTTTGTGAGATATAAAAACCTCCACCTATACTCAGTTCAAACGAAGCCGAGTCGTTATATGCGTTTTATTTGGAGATGTGCATTCCAAAGGAACACTGTCTTTAGATGGATATTCTCCTTGTTTTCATAAAAAGAAAATAACACCACGTTAATATTGTCCAGGGCCTAATACTTTTAAACTATATTGTTGGTTGAAAGCTACTTCTAGATCGCTTACAATTAATTAAGCTAGATCTGATATTATTGATGAGCTATATTATTATTGTATTATTCTCTGCTATCAGCATTTTGTCACATTGTGTCATACATTATGTATTTCCATAGCATGTCCTGTATGCTTTTAAAAATAAAATATTGATTCAATATGTTTGTTCCAGAAATGTTTGATGTTGTTGCGACTCCCATGTACTTAGTAAAGTCAACTGTTTCATTCATTGTACTGCCGTGCAACAAGTAGTTGGTAGGTTCGACTTTTTTTTAGTAATTTTGTAATAACATGAGCAACACGACGGGTGTCACGTGTGGAGCAGGATCTGCTTACTCTTCCAAAGCACATGAGATCCCCCCAGTTTTTTAGTCTTTAGTTTTTTATATTGTTTCCTGTGTACTTTTATTTATCTGTTGTTTTTTGTCTTTTTTTTTAGCCTTGGCGTTATCAGTTTAATTTCGATCTATGAGTTTGAATGTCCCTCTGGTATAATGGCGTTATCAGTTTAATTTCGATCTATGAGTTTGAATGTCCCTCTGGTATAATGGCGTTATCAGATTAATTTCGATCTATGAGTTTGAATGTCCCTCTGGTATAATGGCGTTATCAGTTTAATTTCGATCTATGAGTTTGAATGTCCCTCTGGTATAATGGCGTTATCAGTTTAATTTCGATCTATGAGTTTGAATGTCCCTCTGGTATAATGGCGTTATCAGTTTAATTTCGATCTATGAGTTTGAATGTCCCTCTGGTATAATGGCGTTATCAGTTTAATTTCGATCTATGAGTTTGAATGTCTCTCTGGTATAATGGCGTTATCAGTTTAATTTCGATCTATGAGTTTGAATGTCCCTCTGGTATAATGGCGTTATCAGTTTAATTTCGATCTATGAGTTTGAATGTCCCTCTGGTATAATGGCGTTATCAGTTTAATTTCGATCTACGAGTTTGAATGTCCCTCTGGTATAATGGCGTTATCAGTTTAATTTCGATCTATGAGTTTGAATGTCCCTCTGGTATAATGGCGTTATCAGTTTAATTTCGATCTATGAGTTTGAATGTCCCTCTGGTATATTACGCCCCTCTTTTTAAATATTTTTGTCTTACAAAGTTTGAAATGATGGACGTTAGACTAGCAAGACGCGTTAATTTTGGAAATGTATTTTCGTAAGAATGAAAACGAAACATGTCGATAAAAATTTTAAGATTAAAAGACTCTGCAGTAAAATGTTCAATGCACTACACCCTTCAGAAGTAAATATATTTTTTTCGCTGACTATCATAATATTTATAAATTCAAATCAAATCACATCACCGCATATCTCCCGGCTCCATGATTGGCAATATAAAAAAGAAGATGTGGTATGATTACCAATGAGACAACTGTCCACAAGAGACTAAAATGACACAGACATTAACAACTATAGGTCACTGTACGGCCTTCAACAATTAGCAAAGCCCGTACCGCATAGTCAGCTATAAAAGGCCCCGATAAGACAATGTAAAACAATTCAAACGAGAAACTAACGGCCTTATTAGATGCAGATGTAATGAATTTTGACTGTGATCTTTTGCACAGGACCACTAGAAAAAGTCATGACTTACAATTGCCAAATTTACCGAATACAAGCAAAGGGGAAATTTGAGCTTTGACTTAAAACTTTAAGGGCGCACATTTGTGTAAAAACTTACAAATTACGATCCTGAAATAATTGTCGGTAGGAAAAATTGTATCATATTTTCAAGAAAAAAGATTGATTGATTGATTGTTGGTTGCTTAACGTCCAGTGGCAAATATTTCATGCATATTCAGGACGAGAAAAAGATCACAATAAATACTATAGGTAGGTCTTGAAATAAAAGAGGCCATCTGGGATGATGGTCGGGGAAATTTGGACTGCCACTGTAAAATGAGGGTATATTGGATAGGGACAGAAATTTTGCCTTGCAACAGGCCACCTACGGGCCCCTCAAAGAGTTGTTGCAAGGGTTCTTAACGTACAAAGAGCGTGGCACTCTCCTTACATGAGGCATCGGATTTAACGTCCCCAATCTGACCGGACATGACTGCGAACTTGATACATCCCGCACAGCTAAACGGAGGCCCCACTTCGGCAAGCGTTTTACTGCCGGTCGGAAGAAGACCAAGTGACCATATTTCTATTCCCCAGTTACCCTTGAAAGAAAGGAAGGACAGAACATAAAACTGGTATATAAAAACTCCATATAAACAATGTTTTATTCAAATCAAGAGGGGCTGTTGAATCACGATTCACAAGAGGTTAATGCAAAAACTTAATATTGTCCCATGAAATGTAAATAGGACTAAATGATAAAAGCACAGATTTTTTTAACAGCATGTTAGATTGACGAATCTATTGATATATAAATTATGTTTTTTTTAGTCAATTGTTAACCAAGATAAAAGCCAGAATACTATAATAAGTTAGACAAAACTTTGATTTTGATAAATATACGGATGTTTATTTTTGTTTTCCATAACTATTTGTTTTCTATATATATATTTATGATAAATAAAATATTGATCACTAGGGAACGCCTTTGCATCGCAATGATATAAAAATATCATTTAGAATTTGGAAATTGATCAAATTGTTAAGGATTACTACAGTCTTAGGTCAATAGTGTGTCACCCCTAAACCCCACTAGCTTATATTCCATATAATGACAACATTTTAATAAAAATGTTGTCAAAACTAATATGAGGTCCCATTTTGATGAAATTGTAATGTAAAACTTGTAAATGTAAATAGGTTTTGTGCTAATTAATTATGAAATATGTGTTTGACATATCCATGAAAAGAACTTGAACTGCAGCATTTTTGTATTTAATAATTGAAATTATTCGTATTGATCAGACACGAAATTGTGATCTTCACCATGCTCACTGAGTAGACTGTTTTATTAAAAAAATGTGTTTTAGGCAGCAACCATATCAAGTTAACTTCAAAGGGGGTAGGTTTTTTTCTGTCGTCATAATTTTTTCCCGTGCGAAACCTCAAGTTTTCACATGCAAAATAAAGCCCTATAAAGTCACTGAAATCAGAAAATCTTAAGGATGTGTCTATTTCAAAGGAAAACTTTGTTATGAAGAAATAAAAGATGATATTAGTTGTTTAAACTTGTGACATGTCACGGTAAAACTGCGTGTTGTCGTATGCGAGATTCCTTATCCTAAAATTGAGAATGGAAATGTGGAATGTGTCAAAGAGACAAATCAAGTTATCAACTTGAACAAAACTTATGATATTTTAAAAATTAATAATTTAATTTTGAATGTAACGCGTCTTCTGATTGGCTGACGTTATTTTGTTATCACCCCATAGACATTTAGTCATGTGACCGTGACGTCATCAACGTTTTTTCATGGTTTTCCACGATTAAAATGGAATGTAGAATTAAATTATAAGAAATGACTGTAATATTTTTTCTGTCTATTCGAAATAACATAAAAAATTCGGTGCACCCTGTTAAATAACCCGCTACTCGCGTTATTCAGATATTCAGTGTGCATCAAATTTTTTATGTTATTCATGTCTTCATACTGACAGAAAAAATATTACATTCATTCCTTAAATAACCAAACATAACAAATTTAATCTATTTGAATTATGTTCGGTTGAAACAAAGAAATATAAAAAGTTATGGCAAGAGACTTTTTGCTGAAAGAGGACGCAGACATATTCGAGTTAACAGTGGTATCTTGGACCATGGTGGTCCGTGTAATTAGGAGGAAGATACACTGGGGACTGGAGAATATGTACTTTAAAGGGAGATAATTTACTGTGATCATGTGACAGACCACAGGAAATGGAAAAATACAAATAGATGAACACCCACATTTAATCATTAATACATCAAAATAATATTATAATGGAACCAGAGGTAAACAAAAAATATGAGGAAACATTAGTATCAATATGTAAACACTGACATTGCACCGATCATATTTTAAGGTTCATAAATCAACTGTTAACATCATGAACATGGTCAGATTTTGTTGACATTGTAAAATTATATCCACAAAAACTTTATTACAAATGATCACAATACACATCCATAGGTTTAAACTTATATCCTAGTTAAAAGGAATAATCATGAACTTGATGAATTTAACCTTTAAACTGGGAAATATTTATAACTTTCATTTTCAAATACAACTAATCATCATCTTCTATACTATTAAACGAGAAGACCTCATTTTTGGTGTCGCTTCTCTTCTTTCCACAATAAATTAATCAACACGACTCTGTGTCCTATATGTACAGTGCATAGTCGCATTTGTCATCCATTCATATGATTATTCAGATTGAGTTATTTTGGGAGAAAAACGAGAAAAAAGGCATCCGGATATTGTCCCGTCATTGGACGAAATTTTAAGTCAGATTATACTTCTGCAGGGGTTCAAATTAGCGGTGGTCCGAGGTCCGCGACCTTCCACTTTTGCAAGCGGACCTTCGTTTTGGTTACTAGCTACGCCCGACGGACCTTCGATTTGAAAGAAAATAAAAAATAACTTCGCAGACCTTTTTATCAAAATTTCCAAATAAACGATCTCAAAATAAATTCTCATCTTTATTATTCATGACAGCAATATTCATTTTATCCAACCGCTAATTTTATACCGAAAATCGTTAAAAAGTAATTTGTAAATCCGAGTGAAATCGTATCTGACTGACAACATCAACATAGAAAAACAATGGATGCCAGGCCCAAGACCACAATTAATGACCCCGCTTTTCGTTGTCCACGAATATAGTTCCTTTTAATTAGAGTGTATTTTTCCTTAATTTTTTTTCTTTCCTTTCCTCACTCATTCCTTAAATCTTTTTGGGTGGAAATGAAAGAAGAGGGGTCAAATAAATTTTTGGAGGTTGTATTTTAACTGATTTTGATATGGAATGAGTGATTAGGTCAAGTGCAAAAAGGTGATATTTACAGTTTTCGGAACATCTCTTGACTTGTCAATAGGGGTATGGATGTGTATTGGCTAAATTTGTAAAAGTGATTGCTTCAATCTTTCTGAATTTTGGATATATATTTGGACTAGGACAATACATTACACACACAAAAAATTGGACAAAAGTGCATGGTGCAATTTTTTTAATGATGCAAAAGGTTATAAAGAACTGATAGAGGAATTAATTGTGGTCTGTGGCCGCCATATATAAACCGGAAATGAAGATAATTACAATACCGGATCAGTTTCCGGGACGGATAAGGGTAATTCCGGGTTTGCCGATCAAATACAATAAAAAAAAATAATTTCGGGCTTGAAGTTGTGACAAAATACATCTAAGATTATGAAATATAATCACTAGAATTGAAAACCAAAAGATATATGGAAAAGAAAGAAAGACCAGAAAATATTTTAGGTTGAAACTCAAAATTACTTAATAAGTTTTTTAGTTGACAAATTTCCATGTCAACATCCAATACAATGTGACAGCATTTTTCTTTTATCATTAATACATGTGGATATGACATGCAGATGTTTTTAAAGTGTAAACAAATTACTGCAATTCCAAGGGGTAATTTCTCCTCAATTTTTAGGGGCCTGTAAATAGCTGGAAGTTTCGTACTTTATTATCAAAAATAGTGCAACTAGATATGATACAATGTAACAAAGTAACAAGCTCTAGTGGACTTTTAAAATCGAGTTGAAGTAGTGTGAGCCCTGAGGTAATGATATAATTAGTAATTAATTACTAATCTTGGTTACAACACACCTACCAACAGTGACACCCTACCAAATAAAAAAAAATAAAGATAATATGAATTCATAATATACAAGACAATTATATTTATTAGTTTATTGAACATATTATACAACAGTGACACTGACAATGTAACAAGATAACCTAACACCAAAGGCACAATAATTTTGTATCTTACTGTGTTATAAAATATTTCAAGTAAAAGTAGGACCTGCAATTTAGGTTGTGGACCTTTCAGTTTTGAGTGTCAAAGGTCCTGGACCTTCCAGTACCAAATGTTAATTTGAACCCCTGTTCTGGTTTGCGTTTTTCTGTATACTTTGAACAAACAAATAGTACGAATAAAGTGTATTTTAATTCTGTTCAGAGTTTATTAAATGGAGAGGGTCTGTATATTATGTCAATTGACCACCATGGATCGATTACTAAACTAAGAATTGAAAGTAAATACACTTTATTTATATAGTAATATACAGATAAGCGCTAAAATTATTCATGTAACCTTTTGATACCTTTTCTGAAATTCTCCATTCATTAAATATTTTACAAAATTCATTGATTACAAACAAAAAAAAAGATGTGGTATGATTGCCATGTTGAGACAACTCTCCACAAGAGACCAAAATGACACAGAAATTAACGACTATAGGTCACCGTACGGCCTACAACAACGAGCAAAACCCATACCGCATACTCAGCTTTAAAAGGCCCCGAAATGACGATGTAAAAAAATTCAAACGAGAAAAATAGCGGCCTTATTTATGTACAGCTAGCGGCCTTATTTATGTACAGCTAGCGGCCTTATTTATGTACAAAAAAGGAACGAAAAACAAATATGTAACACACAAACAAACGACAACCACTGAACTACAGGCTCCTTACTTAAATGTTCATAACATACTAAATGTATGTTCATATTGAAATTGAGAGAAAACCAAAAATTGGGAATTTTTAAAATGAAGGAGGAGGTATAAAACTTCTAACAACACTTTACATACTTTTAACTCCGCTCTGAATGCCTGCGATTTCGCGGGTGTGTTCTAGTGATCATGTTAATTGTCTAACTCTTTATGTATCATGATCATGTATATCACTGAATTCATTTTTTTCTACCAAATGTTACAATTATAATCATCAAACAAAACATTCTAAAATAAACAATACAGAAAAAAATCTGGAAGTATTTTAATACATATTTTTTGACATTTAACAGACATGTCATGTATGTATGGTAGGTCTTTTCACCACCGAACACCCCAAAAGTTTATTGTTTTGTCTTGTCAACGTATATTTGTTCCTAATAATATTTGTTCCTGATGGAAACAATATTATAATAATATTTGTTCTGCGGAAATTGTGTCATGGAAAACTTTTTCCATCTGTATTATATTTGTTCCACTGATAATAGGAACTTATCTTATATATTGATGAGTATAACAAATGTTCCTATTATGCTGAAGTTTAGTTTACACCTGATTGATTATTATATAAATTAAAACAGGTTTTAAATACTGATTATAATCTTAATCAAAACAGGTTTTAAATGCTAATTATAGGATTACATGTAAAAAGAAAAGTGTTAATGAGTTGGATATATATATTCGGCTGTACACCACCTTTTTTATACTGAAACACAGAGGCTGATGAGTATGAGAAAACATTTATGTTCTTTTAAAAATGCATATGTCCAGTAAGGCCATAGTTGTTTTTTTTTTTGTTTTGCGTCCGCGTGCGGGTAGGTTTTCGGCCAATTTGTGTCAAAAACAAACACAAACTTTTTTTTGTTCGTTAGTAGAAAATCCGTATTTTCCGGGTTTTTCCAGCCGTGTTTTTGTGTATTCTTATACTCAAATCTATTTTGCGCTTTAGATAACAAGTAAGCTCCTTATTTAAAGCGTTTAAGCGATCTTGACTTCGATACATGTGACAGCAGAAATGGCCAGTGTAAATGTGCCGGCGAGCGAGATGGTTCTTCCTTGGTACAGGTCTTACAGTAGGCGTTCCTTACTTGCTTGAAGCAAGAGTTACCTCCCATTTGCACAGTTATCTTATTTTATAATTGAAATAAATTTTTATACTTTTTTAAATGAAAAATAGTAGTTTTTGCAAATATTTCTAATAAATTTCTTTAAATGATATCTACTGTCTGATAAGATAGGATAAATTAGTATGTACATTTTTAATTCCACAAGATATTAAGATATAAAACATAATTTCATTAGTTTATTTTCTGAAAAAAAAAGTATGCAGAACAAAATATTAATATATTGCCAAAAAGTTTACATAAAGTATTCCAATTATAGGAAGATAACTCTGCAAATGGGAGATAATTCATGCTTAAAGCATTATTGATTTGATACAGGGAATTATTGATTATACATAGGTTTTAATACAACATGACACATCTCAGATCAAAACATGTCTCTTCTCAAAGGCTTCAGTATAAATGGGAAATGTTTGAAATACCAAGGCCATTTCTCAGAATATAGTCATATCAAGTTTGTACATTGCTAAATTTCCTGTTTGTCATGTTTGCTCTTTCACTTAGATATGACAGTATTGATCTAAAGTCACTGTTAATCAGTCCAGAACTTAAGCAGACTCTTGTGTTATTTTCTTTGTGTGTGTTTTTTTTCCTTGCTGTCTGGTAGGTTTTCTCAGAATCAGTTGACGCAAAACAAAGAAAAAAACAGACACGGCCTAATTGTGGATAATTCACAAATAATTGTTTAATATCTTCAAGATCAGGAACAATTATTTTCCATATTCACGATACCTGTTCAGATAATAATTGTAAATACCAATTTACCAATCCGGCATTATTAATGGATAGAATATAATAATATTTTTGAGTCGGAAAAGATATTATATAATATATTGCAATGCATAATATTTTTTCCAATCGGAATAATGACTACATAAGATTTTTTTCATTTTAATGAGTGATATGTTAGAATGATAAAAGTCAAAATGATCAAAGTCAAACTGTTATACCAGTCATAAGATGAATTTTCTACCATAATTTTTATTCCAAAGATAATTTATTTAAGGAATGACTGTAATATTTTTTCTGTCTATGAAGAAATAACATAAAAAATTTGGTGCACACTGAATAACGCGCGTAGCGGTTATTTAACAGTGTGCACCACATTTTTTATGTTATTTCGAATAGACAGAAAAAATATTACAGTCATTTCTTATAATTTAATTCTAAATTCCATTTTAAACCGTAGAAAACCATGAAAAAACGTTGATGACGTTACGGTCACATGACTAAATTATGTCTATGGGCTCATAACAAAATAACGTCAGCCAATCAGAAGATGCGTTACATCTTAAATTAAATCATTATGTAATAAAACATCCTATTGGAATTTATTTTACATGATAAAAATTCTGAGGCATTGGTCCTTTTATTATGCTGATGGAATAAATATCACATAACAATAATTCCAATTGGAACTTTTGTTACATAATAAATTATCTTTGGAATAAATATTATGATGGAACTAATATTCTGTGACAGTTTTAATTGTTATCAATTTGACTTAAATATAATATTCAAGTTATTATTAATTCAACAAATCAAACAAAAAAGAGTTCAAATATCTACAGAGAACAGAAAGGAAGAGTCTATAACACCCACTTTTTGAATTCCGCAGACCCCCATGGATACCTCAAATATATTTTTTTCCATTTTTTTTCTTCTATCATGTCTGTCTGTTCTATAAAATAGTTGTACCAATAATAAGAAAAGAGACAAATATCAAAATCTAACCGATGAATAGAGATCTAGAGATCGAGGATACTTGAACTGATTACTAATTATGAATATATTATTTTAATAACACACACAATGTAATCCCGAAAGTGATGTATCCTGTATTCTGTAGGTGTCGCTATCTTTCGTATGCAATGTTACATAATGATGAAGTTCAGCAAGAACCTTGTATCTATACATCACTAGCTTCATGCAGTTGTGTGAAATCAAGTCTAAAAAAAAACTTATTTTTAAACCGATTGTATACCCCAAACAATATTTTTGATAGTCCCCAACCTGCATGACCTGAGAAACTATTCCTCAAATTACCGTTAAAAGGCTTGTATAGTCCACGGTTTTATCCTCCAAAATTGGATCTTCCAGACAGGATGTGGACTATAGATCTAGAGTACAATACAAATGTAAGCAAGAAGTTCAATTTCGCGGGTGAGGTGGTTTGTTTATGTTCGCAATCTTTGTTATATATTGATATTGTAGAGGGCGCTCTTATCATTTTTCAAACTAATAATTATAACTCATCCATATTAATAAGTTATTTCTATTCAATATCAAATTAATACTGATAAATTTAAAAACTAAACCCTTCATTACAAATTTCTTGTTTCTTTTCAATGCATTGGTTGAAAAAAAACTGGTATCTGCTTGATTGAAACGATACAAACATAGTATTAGTAAAAAAGACAACTGTATAAAACCAGCTTACAATTTGTTATCTACAAAACGTAACGGGTTATTGTTCGTTCCGTTATGGTGTTTCATACTGACTAATATGGTTTGTATTAGCTTAAGACCCTTCAAACATTAATGTGATAGATAAATTAAACACTGTTTTACATAAGGATGGAACTGTTTTATTTTCAAAGTCGTGTTATAGTGATATCCATTATGTAGGGATATTGACTCTCACCGTTTTTTTTCTTCTTTTACACATGCTTTTCAAACTTCCTGTTTAAATATACACAAGTAGCTACATGTACATGATGTAAATTGTTTTTTAAGTGATTTAAATTTATTTTAACAATTATGAAGCGTTCTAGAATCATTCTGTTTGATGATGGAAAACAGGTTTTTAGGGAAAGACGGCTCCAGGAGCACCTCAATTGATGAGTAATTATCCACTAGAATAAAAGTTAATGTATCTGAACACTTAAAATGTGACATTTAGTATATGATAAGTAGTCTTCCATTTAAACCAAATTTTATGTACCAACATAATCATTGTAATGGTGAAAAATGTAAGAAATTAAAAATGTTTCACCTTGTAGTTTAAACCTATTTATTCATGAAATTTACAAATAAATCAAAATGTAGGATCTGGAAACAAGCTTCACACAGCTTATATTGGTGTTTATAAGTACATGTATCCCTGTAATGAGAGTTGTAACTGGAACTTTATCAATGGAAATTTAAAACTGAATAGATTTTTCAGTCCTCACTTTCTTGACAAAAAAGATTAAAAATCTTAAAGTTCTGTCACAAAAAATGGAGATTGACCATAGCCTGCTGTTCAGAGGTACACAATTAAAATGTTGTTAAATGATAGAATTCAGTTGATTTTAGATAATTAACTTTCAACTTTAATCAAATGATTTGATTGAGAAGGTGCATATCTCTTTCATTGGTCCAAATTGACTCCATGATGAATTCTTAACTAAGGAAAAGAAATCACATCAAACAACAATTGATTGCACTTTTGTCAACCTTTCTACATGTTCTTTTATTCATTCTTTGTATGTAGACTATCAAAAGATACCCCCCCCCCAAAAAAAAAAAAAAAAAGTAGAAACAGTTGCCGTCTTTCCCCTCATAGCTCTTCAGCTCTTTGATTCCAAGAAAATACCGCAAACAACTACACACGATTTGAAATTACTGGAGTTTCATTAGACCTTTTCTAACAGTTACAAAAAGTTTTTTTACCTGAAATTTCGTGGGGAGAAGGGGTGTGGACTATGTACCAGTGCGTACTATACAAGCCTTAATCATGTTAATACAGCAGTGTTTTTTTCTAGTGTCAAAACATTTTTTGTTTCAAATTCACAGTAATTCAAATGGAATGGCAGTTTTTTTATAGGCAAAATGCAGCAAAATCTAAAAGAAATATTTTTCAGTAGTTCTGAGCAGATAAACAAATACAATAGAATATATTGAAAATGTTAAATGTACATGATGTCCAAGGCTATGAAAGCTTCTTGAAAATTAATTTCTGAGGTCCAATTGCTTTTCTAAAACTGAAAAAAAATACATATTTGAGACTAACTGTTCATTTTGCAAGTTGCCAACAGTTCAACTTGTTGGTAACTGAATCTTCTTTTGTTTACTGAACTCAAACATTATGAGACCATTTAATTAAAACAATTCATAAACACCTAAAATTGTGAGCAATAAGCCGAAATATTTGTTTTCTATATTAGCATGATTATATTTGTAGATGAATGGTCCAGTAGCTGGGGAAAACCCTAGTAATGGTACAAGGCTTTGGGAAAAATCGTGGACCATGGATGAGATGAGGAAGAATGCCAACAACTGGTCCCTTGCTGGTGATGCTGGGGTAGGATAGCAGTATTTATCTATGATGTCAGTTAATTAAAAGAAGCTCTGTTTTCCTTGTGAATTTTATGAAGTTTTATGTGTTTACAAAGCATGGTCAGGAATTGGAAATAAGATTCATGCAATATTTATCCATTAACATTAAATTCTTCAAGCCTTCATGGGTTCAGATACAGTAGTATGAACAGAACAATGAAAAAAACCCAATATGAAAACCACTTTTAAAAGCATGTTGTCATTTAAAGGTATTTTCACTATGTTTTGTCTTTAATATGTAATACTTTAAATTCAGAAATTCAGAAAGTATTGCAATGTTTTTATTAATGTATGCGAAAAATGCAACAGTATCAAAAAATAAAAAAATTGCATGTACTTTATTTCAGAACTGATTTTCCTTCATAAGATATTTGCAATCACATTTAATAACTTGATTTTGCATATGTCCCCATTCAAATGAATTTATTGTAAAAAAAAAAGTGTGATTCCAACCCCCAGAACCCTCCCCCGTATCCGCCACTGAACCATTTCAAAGTAATAAAAAGATATTTTTATATAAACTTCTCATGATATCTTTTTATAGTTACTTCATCATTTACAAGATTTTTCTCAACAAATGATCTCGAGAGTACATGAGATTGGGAAAGAGGTTGACGGCCTTCTTCATGAAACAAAGGTAAAATTAACAATATATTCATGATAGTGTTGAGGTAAAATACTAGAAAATATTTTATATTGAGTAAAAGTTGATGAAGTGTAGTTAAATTATCTCAGCATACAATTTGATAATGGAAATTTGCATTAACTTTGAGAAGGGACTTGATGTTCCATATATATATAACTCATGAAGATTTTAGCCAGTTTCGAAATAAAGAACAGTAATAAAAGAATCATTCTTTTGATGTTCTGATATTACCAATATCAGTATTTTTTCTAAATGATACTCTTATTTTGAGAGGAATAAGATAGTAATCAATGCTGGCACATACAACATGTATAATATGAAGAGAAATTGCCTGCATGGTTATAAATTGATAATTTGGAAAAATTATCTTTAAACAGCTTATAATCATATGTACACTTTATAGAATAAAAAAAGGCATAACAAGTAGCCCTGTAAGGAAGAGAAATTTATTCCTACATGCGCTAAACACTAACGATATGTGAAATTTTAGACAGATAGAATTATTTCAATTGTATTTTCAGATGACAGGTGTAAGAGTACACAATGTTTTTAATGATTTTATAATGTTGGCCAATACACAGTTTGTGGAAAATGTAAGTGTGAGATTATTGAAAAATATTTTTTGTGTATTTTTTATATTAATTTAGTTCAAAGATGTTTTACAATATTTGCAAAGCAAGTTTATTGATATTTGTGCACAGTTTTAAAATATGATAAAAAATATTTTCTAGGGTATAAATTCATTTTGAAAATATACTTAAAATTGAACAAACCATTAAAGAAGCTGAAGATATGAATATAATTTCCCAAGACGATAAAAAAGAATACTCTAGTCTCTAGCCTATGCTAAAAAAAAACATAAAAAAAATACTTAAAACATGAATGTAATGTGAAAATTCAGAAAAATTAGTACATTGGGGAATCAAAGAAAACATCAACATGAAATTAAATAGTACACTGCAAAAGTAATTAATGTGAATATTTCAAATCTATCCTTCAAAATAAGAGATGCTATATTCCACTAAAATAGATGTGAATGCTCTGACTGTTGAAAAAAGTGTTGAATTAAATTGAAATGAAAATAATTATCTCAGACTTATTATTTCATTTATATTTTAGAGAGTTTATGATGAAGATGTTAGCAGTGAAGACACAGCAAAAGAATCAAACAAGGAAGAAACACAGGTAAATATCAACAAAACGTTACATTCTCTTTTGTGTTTCTTCAGGTAAATAGATCTTTTCTTTAAAACTCCAAACTTCCTGCACCTGATCGCTGCAATGGAGCATTTTATGCTGAGGCAGCATTATCTATTACCAATCAATCAATTAATCTTGCACTTGAGGTGAACATGCTTCCATGTCACTACGAAGGTAATGCAGACTTTTCTGAGGTTTCTTGTTTATTTGTACATATAGACAACACAGTTAATAAACGGAGATGAATATCTTGGTTGAAATACAATGAAACAGCAAACAAATTGTAAGTTGAACATTTTTCATACTGTTAATAGGGAAGTTTTTGTGCAGGGTTATTTTTAACTGATTTTGCAAACATAGACAGTGCGAACATTTACCTATTTGAATGGTTTGTTCCAATCAGAATGATTGATGTGAAGGGATAATTTTACATTAGTTGCGTGAAATTAACACCCACTTGAAATGTTTGTGTTCCATTGAAATTAAGAAAAGGGGAGACAATCCACAAAAAACCTAAATTGTAAATATTTTTTTCCCATCTGTTTATTTGTAGGAAAAGACAAGAGAGCAGAGAGAAGCAGAACTAATACCAAAAGTATCAGAAGCCTTACAGTTGGGAATAAAAGTAACAGAAGAAGCATTTGAGGCTTTAGATTCTAATGTTGTTAATTCTGACTCTGAAGACGATGACGACACAAACTATAGGGTCGATCCTATATTAGAGGCTAAGGTTTGTTAGAGAAAAAACTAGAGGGGTACCAAAAGGACTATGTTGGAGGGTAAAATGAAAAGCAAAATCAAGGACAAGACAATTTATTACAAAAACATATATCATGCATGTATACTGTGGATTCATGTATTTTCGTGGGGATCAATTTTTCGTTGATTGAGGAAAACTTTTGCCTCTGCATACAAAGCCTTAAGAAAATGTTTAATTCTGTGAAAATTTGAAGTCATGGTTCACTTTTACTCAGGATACCAAAGAAAATTGTTATCCAATGAAAAATAATGAATGCACAGTATACAACAGACAAGGATTTTGATTGGCCAATCAAAACACATAAACTAGAAGTAATGTAATTTATTGTTTTTCACATTTTTCATCTTACCAGTGTAAAAATAATGAAAAGTCTTGGTTATCAATCAAAGATGGAATCCATACTATTTAGTTAACATGTTTTTTTTTCCATTTTAGGATCCCTACATAAGCAGACCATTACCGTACCTAATTGGTACCCCTAACTTTATGTCCAATGAAGATGTTGGACTGGAAGAAGAATCAGGTAAAAAACTTTTTTTTTTTTAAATTTACTTGTTTATTTAAGATATAATATCAAAATTTTAATAGACTCATGCATTTTAATTTAATTCCAGAGTCTAATTAAGTTTAATTTCTAAACTTCCTGCAAAATAAAAGGCCCAATATCAAATTCAGCCCCTCTATTCCATTAATGAAAATTGACTATGATTTCTATTTTTAGAAGAGGAAGAAGTTGGCCATGGTGAACTAAGTGAAAGTGAGGCTGAAAAAGATTCATCAGAGGTACAACAGTTGTTCTGTTTTATCACTGTTACACTTTATTAACTGTATTATACTGTATTATAGGTTTATTGCAGATATATTTGAAAATATTACAACATATACATAAGTACAACCTTTCAAATACAATTGCTGCTCTTAAATGAGGGGGGGGGGGACAGGGCAGGATCAAGTGTTTTTAATCTCGGGATTTCAGGATTGACCCTTTCGGGATCCAGGATTTCTTTATTCAAATTTCAGGATGTCAGGATTTAATTTTTTTTAGATTCATGACCTCGGATTTCATGTTTTCAAGCCCAGGATTTCGGGATCAGGACCCCTCTGACCCCCCTCTTGAATAGTCACTTGTCAACACCAGTCATTAGAGAATACTTCATTTTATTTTAAGGTGGAACCAAACACCTTCACTAAAACTAATTTGGCTCATTTAATTTATTTAAGATTTGGATAAAATATTTACTTTTACCTTTTAACTTAAAATATAAACATTTAAAAAAAACTTGAACCATACACTGTCTGAAAAAATTCATTCGATATATAGCAGTTTGGAAAACACTAATTTTTATCATTGTGAAGCTTAATATTACCTTAACTGAAATGTTAAGCTGATTGTACAGAGTTATCTCCCTGTAGTGTTATGTACCAAAAAACTCTTTTTTTTTCTTTCATAAAGATACGGGAACAAAAAATTTTATGTTCATCAAAATAAAAATTCCCTTAAGGTTTTTTCAAGGACAATGGATTTAAGTGTCCATGGACATTCAACTTTTCTCAATCTATTATCATTGATATTTAAGGAAAAAAATGAATCCACGGTTTGGTATATTGGTAATTATATATTCAGAACTGATAATTTGATTTATTTTACAGTACTCTTCATCAGAAGATGAATCAGAAACTGAGAAACCTGTCTCTAAACCAAGAACAGGAACTGATATGACAGATTCTTCTGAGGTAAAGTTATCTAAATCAGATTATAGTAGCCATCATGTAAAATTGGGACTATGTTTGAAAAATTTTCAACCAACACCCGCATTCATTCAAAATAATGTTTTTCAATTAGCGGAAACAAATATCATTCCAAAAATCAACTACTGTCCTACCTTTTATTGTGTTTGCACTGTATTATCCTGACCTTCACATACGGTAATTCAAAATTATTTTAAATGCGGAAATCTGACATTGTTATTACTGGAAGTGTTACTGTAGACTTCCACGTGCTGTCTATTTTCTCGGGTCTCTCAGAGCTTTTCATTATCTTTATTGTTTAAATGCAGAAAAGCATGGGAAATCTTATCACATCTATGACAATGATATTACCAGAGAGTAACCAATGTTATGTAAATAAGGGATCCTCATAGAAACCAAGATGGCGGTTTTACAATGTAAATTATCTTGATAAATGTGAAGGTCAGGATTATACAGTGCAAACACAATACTGGTAGGTTTTAGTTTTTTGCAGAAACCAGTAACTTTTTTAAACCTTCATGTAAAATTTTGAAGCTTGGAAATACACTTTTTTAAGATTGAGAAACAGCAAAATGATTCTTTATTTGGCAATCAATAGTACACTTAAACACTATCCATAGCAGTCACAGATAATACCATGGAACCCTTTACAATTTATATTTAAATGTTTAAGTTTTTTCTTATACTGAAAATTCAGAAATTAGAGCTGGTATTTATGATTGTGATTTTGTGAATTTACACTAAAATGCGAATCCAAATTTTGCGATATTGGAGGAAACCTGTTTAATTCATATAAAAAAAATCAAAATGCGAGGTTTAAATTATTGTGATTATAATCCTGTCACATTTTTTTGCAAAAATTAAAACATTGCAATCATTTCTTAATTTACAGTATATATATTCTGGCTTCATACTTCTCCTTGAGCAAACATAAAACAAATATTTTGTACTTGATTTTTTGTATGTAGTTCATGTTCAGAATATTTTTGCAATGTTAAGGCAAGTGGATAAAGAAAGGACTGAAATGAAACATAAAAATAAAAAATGTTTTTTGTTGTAAACGTAAACAATTATCATAAATGAAATTGATTCCCCTAAATTATGTTTTGTTTTTGTTAACAGTCTGAATCAAGTGAAGGAGATTTGTTTGAGGCAAAGAAGGAGAAAAATAGTGATGAAAGCGATGAAACAGAAGAATCTGATGTTGAAGAGGAAAAAGTGGAAAATGAAGAATCTAAAGATACAAAGGTTTAATACTTTTTACATTGAAAACATCTGTATATCAGATATATGAAATATGAAAAGAACTCCTTTTTCTGCCAAATTAAGTATGTCTGTATCTAAAAGAAATATGACATACATTTTTTCTGTGTACTTCTTCTTTTGCAAAGTTTTTTGATGTATAACAACTATTTTTTTACATTGTTAATTAACACTAAGGAAAAGAACTTCATAAGGATGAAAGTTTAGATTAAGATAATGTAAATTTAGAAATATTGCAGTATTTCTATATTGGTATTGCAAATGTTGCAATGGAATATGTACTTGCATTTTGAATTCTGACAGTATTTGTTAGAAGCATTTTCTGAAATTCTATTAATAGAAAAACAAAGGATATGGGGTATTCATCAATGACAAAAAGTCAGTAAATACACGACAATAAAAAATACAAAAAGCACAGGAGCATTGCTTTCATCACTGTTCTTCATCTCAAAGCCACAGTGAAACCTTAACAAGGAGCCAAAAAACTCTCACCTCACCACAAATTAATTTCCTATCTTTGTTTCTTGTTGAATAATCCAAATAACTAAGCAAGCAAACATTTCTGAATATACAGCAGTCTGCACCAAAATTTTTTTCAACTACTAGTCTGAAGACAATTATTCTGACATTTTTCTTATTGGTCCAAACAAAGTTTTGCAAAAACTTACTAGTTCGAATGAAATTTTACTAGTCTGGGGCATCGGACTATTGGCTTACCATGCAGACTGATACAGTAGACAAAATTATACTTTTTCTTTTATTCAACAACAAATATTGCTCATGCTATTAACAAATTTCTTCAGAACTATACCTAGTTCTTGTATGTATGTGTAGAATTATAAAAATATTTCCTTAATTGATCTTTGCCTGATTAATTATCACAGGTTGGTGGTTTTGCTAATGAGCTGGCATCAAAGTTAGGAATAGCACCTCAAGTGGTTGCTGAGGAACAGAAAGGTTAGAAGACAAGTTTATCATTATATGAACCATTTTAGAAAATTACCAGAATTGACTCTACTGATATAATCTTAAGACAATGAATAGATACATGTATAAGAAGATATGGTGTGAGTGCCAATGAGACAACTCTCCATCCAAATAACAATTTTAAAAAAAATAAACCATTATAGGTCAATGTACGGCCTTCAACACGGAGCCTTGGCTCACACCGAACAACAAGCTATAAAGGGCCCCAAAATTACTTGTGTAAAACCATTCAAAGTATGATTCACAAGCGATACACAAACATCCACTAGAAACTAAATGATGTAGATATAGAATTATAGTCTTCACAATGCTGAGGAAAATCCATACTGTATATGTATAGTAAAATATAAATGATTTTTTTTTTTACAAAATACAAGAAAGTAAACAGCCTGATATGAACAAAACAATGAACAGAAAATTTCTTGGCTTGATAAAAGGAACATACAGAATAACAACAGGTTAAACACATTACAACTATCCTTCTGTTGAGATGCTAGTATTGATTATAATACAGTAAAAAAAAAAAAAAAAAAAATCTAATATTTTACATAAATTACTGTTTGTTATTGACAAAGAACTCAAGCTAAGGATATTTATTTTCATTGCAGAAAAGCAGCGAACAGAATCTGAGTCAAGTCATAAAAAGAAAAAACACAAGAAGGAAAAAGAGAAAGAGAAATCCAAACCCAAAAAGCATACAGATGGTTTGTATATTGATACTTATATAGTATATTGTCTTGACATAATAAATTCACATAGGTAAGACTTTGACATGCTGTGTCTGGCAATGACCTAGGCCTTGCAAAATTTAATAAAGTGATTTTTGGGAGGATAAATTTGAGGGAAACTAGTATTTGCATGTCAATGATATTTGGAAGGCAGTTATATTACCTTTAGCAGACATTTTTATATCTTAGGTTAGGGACGACATAAAAAACTTAAATCAAATAGTTTGAGGTTGGGGGTCAAAACTGCTGCAAGTTTTGTTTAATTGACATCGATTTTATGTATATCCTTATTAGTCAATCAATTTTTATACGACCGCAAAATTTGAAAAATTTTTCGTCGTATATTGCTATCACGTTGGCGTCGGCGTCGGCGTCGTCGTCGTCGTCGTCGTCGTCGTCCGGCGTCCGAATACTTTTAGTTTTCGCACTCTAACTTTAGTAAAAGTGAATGGAAATCTATGAAATTTTAACACAAGGTTTATGACCACAAAAGGAAGGTTGGTATTGATTTTGGGAGTTTTGGTCCCAACATTTTAGGAATTAGGGGCCAAAAAGGGCCCAAATAAGCATTTTCTTGGTTTTCGCACTATAACTTTAGTTTAAGTTAATAGAAATCTATGAAATTTTGACACAATGTTTATGACCACAAAAGGAAGGTTGGTATTGATTTTGGGAGTTTTGGTCCCAACATTTTAGGAATTAGGGGCCAAAAAGGGCCCAAATAAGCATTTTCTTGGTTTTCGCACTATAACTTTAGTTTAAGTTAATAGAAATCTATGAAATTTTGACACAAGGTTTATGACCACAAAAGAAAGGTTGGGATTGATTTTGGGAGTTTTGGTTCCAACAGTTTAGGAATTAGGGGCCAAAAAAGGGCCCAAATAAGCATTATTCTAGGTTTTCGCACAATAACTTTAGTTTAAGTAAATAGAAATCAATGAAATTTAAACACAATGTTTATGACCACAAAAGGAAGGTTGGTATTGATTTTGGGAGTTTTGGTCCTAACAGTTTAGGAATAAGGGGCCCAAAGGGTCCAAAATTGAACTTTGTGTGATTTCATCAAAAATTGAATAATTGGGGTTCTTTGATATGCCGAATCTAACTATGTATGTAGATTCTTAACTTTTGGTCCCGTTTTCAAATTGGTCTACATTAAGGTCCAAAGGGTCCAAAATTAAACTTAGTTTGATTTTAACAAAAATTGAATCCTTGGGGTTCTTTGATATGCTGAATTTAAAAATGTACTTAGATTTTTAATTATTGGCCTAGTTTTCAAGTTGGTCCAAATGGGGGTCTAATATTAAACTTTGTTTGATTTCATCAAAAATTGAATAAATGGGTTCTTTGATATGCAAAATCTAACTGTGTATGTAGATTCTTAATTTTTGGTCCAGTTTTCAAATTGGTCTACATTAAGGTCCAAAGGGTCCAAAATTAAACTAAGTTTGATTTTAACAAAAATTAAATTCTTGGGCTTATTTGATATGCTTTATCTAAATATGTACTTTGATTTTTGATTATGGGCCCAGTTTTCAAGTTGGTCCAAATCAAGATTCCATATGAAATATTGTGCAATAGCAAGAAATTTTCAATTGCACAGTATTGCACAATAGCAAGAATATCTAATTGCACAATATTGTGCAATAGCAATTAATTTTCAATTGGAGTTATCTTTCTTTGTATAGAATAGTAGTTGATAATATATGTTGGAAATTTGCCAGACATGACTATGATGTCATTTTCTATTTTTATTTGCCAATAACTTTATGTAAATGACTTCATTGGAAATTTGCCAATATAAAATGTTGCTGATGAAGCTTTTTTTCCTTATCTTATCTAAAATGTTTTTAGATAATGTATGTTGGACATTTGCCAGACATGACTATGATGTCATTTTCTATTTTTATTTGCCAATAACTTTATGTAAATAACTTCATTGGAAATTTGCCAATATAAAATGTTGCTGATGAAGTTTTTTTTATTGTTTTATACAATAAACAATGTATATTAACTTTTACTACCAACCAATCTTTACCATTCAGTGATAACAAGCACTTTATTTTACATTTTAATATTTTATGATGTATTTAAAAGAGTAGTTATTGTTGCAAACTCCATTAGAAATTTGAATTGATATCAGTTTTGGAAAAAGGGAAACGGGGATGTGAAAAAAAAAGGGGGGGGGGGGGTTAAATTTTTCTCATTTCAGATTTCATATATAAAAAGAAAATTTCTTCAAACATTTTTTTGAGAGGATTAATATTCAACAGCATAGTGAATTGCTCAAAGGCAAAAAAAAACTTTTAGGTTCATTAGACCACATTCGTTCTGTGTCAGAAACCTATGCTGTGTCATGATCAACTATTTAATTTTAGATTTAAAAAGTTTGAAGAAGAAATCTTTAATTGATTTGTAAAATCTTGACATTTGTTTTGTGTCAAAAAAAACCATGTAATGTCAAAAATTTGATCACAATCCAAATTCAGAGCTGTATCACGCTTGAATGTTTTGTCCATACTTGCCCCAACTGTTCAGGGTTCGACCTCTGCGGTCGTATAAAGCTGCGCCCTGCGGAGCACCTGGTTCCCAAATTAAGTTAAGAGAGGGGGAAGGGGGGGTCAGTGAAAAAACTATATGAATTAAGTTTTTTATCCTACATTGAACTTTTGATGTCGTCCCTTAAGACATACAGAAACAGATAAACCTGGAAAAGTCTTCCATGTTGAATACAGTATATGTCTTTTTATAGATGATGATATGGTTTATGTCTATTTATAGATGATGATATGGTTTTAATGTCTATTTATAGATGATGATATGTTTTAATATCTATTTATAGATGATGATATGGTTTTATGTCTATTAATAGATGATGATATGTTTTTTTGTCTATTTATAGATGACGATATGTTTAAATGTCTATTTATAGATGATGATATGTTTTAATGTCTATTTATAGATGATGATATGTTTCCGACCTCAATACAAGAAGATGAAGATGACAATCTCTTTGCACCAAAAGGAGGCTTGTTTTCTACTGGTAAAGGATTGTTTGATGATGATGAAGATGATGTAAGAAGTTTTCACTTATGGATTTTTTTTATCATTCACACACTTTACAGATTTTTCGATGACGTAGTTTAATTTTAATTTTTTAGTTTTAACTAAATTGAAGATTATTATATTTATGACTATTGATCAAAAGTCTTCATAAAATATTATACATAAGATTTGGAAAGAAGTTGATTTGAAGTTGAACAAATTTTTGTTTAAAAAATAATTGTCTAAAATTAGCTTCAAAATAAGTGAAAAAATTATCATATTTCTTGATTCTATGGAATATTTTTCACAAGAATGCAAAACTATTCAACTAAACTTAGGGGGATTTGGTGACCAAAGGATCTAAGTAGTTCTACTACTGTATTCAACAATAAGGTTGTGAGTTTCGAACCCTGACTGTGTGGGTCAATCTTAATTGAATAGAATTGTCAGTTTCCAATCGAAGGTCGGTGGTTTTCCCCGGGCACTCTAGCTTCCTTCACCAATAAAAACTGGTGTCCACCAAATAGCCCAAAGGTGGTGCTTAAAAGTGGTGTTAAAACACCAACGACAATAACCAACAAAGCTTAAGATATTTCTGATTGTATAGTTCTTCATAATTTTATTTTAAAGGAAAAGGTACGATAAGGCCCGTTTTTGGCCCCCTTATTTTCTCATTTTCTAAATTTGGGTTTGAAAAGCTATTTATCACGTTAGGTTTTAAGTTTGTTTGGATGAACTTTAAAACCATTAATTTCAAAAAATGGTTGAGGTTAGGCGGTAAAAGGGCATCAAAAAGGTCAAAAGAAGGAAAAATAACGATTTTTGGCCATTGTTTCTTAAAATTTGATGGCGTGCACCTATGTGACCCAGAAAAAATTATGGCGATTTAGACAGAAAAATCAATTCTCAAGACAATGGAATAAAAAAAATCCTGGGTCACGTTTGCGTAGGCGCTAAAAAAATAAAAAATTGTTGTAAAATCACCTGCAAAATGAATAATAACAGAAATTTAACCCCCCTCACCTCACCCAGTTGCGAAACTTAGTGGTTTTTAAGTTTATCTAAACAAACTTCAAACATCATGGAATAAATTACCATAATGAGGAGCTTTCCAAAACAGAATTTGAAAAATGAGAAAATAAGGGGGCCAAAAACAGGCCTTATCGTACCTTTAAACTTTTCCTGTGCAATTTGCAGATTTATATTGGACATTTCAATGAATCACTGATAGCATTATAAAAACAATGTATATTTTTATCTCATTTCAACAGGCGGGAGGCCTGTTTGATGATGAAGTTAAGAAAGAAGAGAAACCAAAGAAGAGAGGTATTTATAGCTGCCCTATATATATATTATTAATTTGTTTAAAAGATGATTTTTATCTTCAATTTTAAAATATGTTGTCTAAAACATAACCAGTATTTTCTTCGACACTGTGGATTCATTTAGTTTTGTGGGTACCAATATTTTGTGGGTACCAAAATTCATGGATTGAGAAAAAATTGCATTTTGTAGATAACTAATTTTGTTGTTTTGGAAAGGTCAGCATACATTCCTTTAGAAAAATTATAATTCATTGAACCTGTAAATTCGTCCTTCCCCTGTACCCATGAAATCCATGAAAATTGGTTTCCAATGAATATTTAGGAGATAACTGTGTTGTATTTTAAGCTCCGACGGCATCAATTTGGGATTTGATGGTCACAAATTAAGTTTACTGACGACATGTTAGCGGAGACAGTAAACAAGTATTTGCGACCATCAAATCCCCAATTGATGCCATCGGAGCTTAAAATACAATATTGTTATCTCCATTCTAATGAAACTGACAGAAAACAACGTTAAAACATATAATTAAAATCTGTCATATGCCGTCTGCGCTTGCGCGTACGTCCCATAGCATCAATTGTCAATTGTCAATTGATGCCATCTAAAAAAGTGACGTTATCCAATCAAAATTAACGTTACAAATGTTGTTGCATTAGAATAATGAATTCACAGTACATGTATAAAATGAATTTCACTTTTGAAATAGTGTAATACCATTCATGCTTAGGCCAATTAAAATTAATTGATAGATTTTCATCCCCGCCCGCCCCTCTGAAATCGTCCCGCCCTGATTTTTTTAATTTTTGAAAAATTAACGATTTCCGGATTTTGTTCATCTCCGTTTCCGGTAACCGTCAAGAATTTGATTCCTTCCAAACTTCCTGTTTCAAATTTCCATTGTCGTATTTCTTCGAGTAATTAAAAAAGATTCTGTAGCTCTATGATGACAAAATTGTCTACCGAGAATAGAGATTGATTTCGAGAAGGCATGAAATAATTGTGATACAAGTCAAACGCTGTGTCCAAGATGGCAAATCGCGTCATGACACAAATTTCTGTGATTAAAAAACGTTGATTTTTTTATTGATAAAATGACTTTGTGGCCGGAATTTTGGACTGTGAATTATACCCAAAGAGCAAGAATTGTGAAACACATTGGTACAAAACATCACTGTATAAACAAAATGACACAAGCACGAACTTGTTAGAATTATGACAGTATATTGAGTTCAAAAAGTCGGCAAACATACACTTAGATTTACCCATGGCTATTTTTTGGTTGACAATCAGCAAACACCTTCTGTCCCAATACCCTCAATAGAGCCATTAAACAACTTCTCCTTTTTGGTTTAGTTCATGTTTTACATATTAAATATATTTACATCTATAAGAAGAATCATAAAAGCACCAACCCTATTGTTTTCATAAATGTTTCATTTTATTCTGTACTCAAAATTCTTTAGTTGCATATTTGTTTCATTTAATGGAGACGGGAACTAAAACGTCGATTAGAAAGTCACATAAATTTGGTGAAGGTAGTCCAACTGAAGAGAGCATTCTTTTTTTTGTTTTTGCTGTTAAGGTTTCTAAAGGCGCAATTACATGTAGAACAGTGGTTGCCAATCAGAGATTTTTATGCATGTTATGATTTGAAATTATATGTTAGATTCCTTATACATTTATATACATGATATAAGCTTATTATTACACTTGCATATTTGAAGAACACATCACAAGAGGGTTTCATAAGAAATAAAAATTAAAAAATTAAATCCTCCCACCCGCCCCATTTTTTTCAAAAATTTGGATGAAAATCTACTAATTAATTTTAGTTTGCCTTATTGCAAACTATATTATTTGTGAGCTGACAATCTACTGCCTCTTCATTTGTTTTGCATTGCAGGTTGAACTTTGTAAATATAGCTGTTTCTTAAACCATGCCTCTTTTGGGAGATCTAGAATATTCATAGAAAATTAATATTTGGTTCCCAGTTATGCTCTCTGTGTTCCATCTCACAGAGACATAACTTGGGAATGTTACCAGTAAATATACATGTGCATATTGTTTATATTGAAATCTGTGGTAACCCTTCATTCGAGGTAGGGGAAGTTAAGGAAATAAGTGTTAGTTTAAACTCTTGAGAAGTTCAGGGCATATAAACGTTGAAAATATGCCGCACAGCCCTATATTTGACCTTTGAAAAAAATTGTAGTGCATATAACTTTCAATTCTGAGATAATATTTTTTTCAAAACTTCATAGTAAAAGTGGTACAGTTTTAGCCTTAAAAGTAGTTCCTATGGAAAATTCCTTCTCAAAATTTACAGAAATAACCTGTAAGTCCACAGGAAAAATGTAGAGTTGGATTACTGTTTACATCTTTATTTTATAGCTGATTCAAGTCCCAAGAAACAACAGAAGAAAGACGTAGAATCTGAGAAACCTGTAGTAAAATCTGGAGGGGGAGGTGGGGGATTGTTCGATGAAGAAGAAGATGATGACGATGATTTCTTTCCCACAGGTACAGAATCAAAGAAAGGTAAATATTTTAAGGCTAGGAAAAAACATTTGAGACAAGCAGTCTTGAGTTGTTTCAGAGATATCTAGGAAGTTATGCTACAGTTCATGTTAATGTTTTGGCTATGTATCCACATTTTAAGTTTATAGTGAGTAGTCCATATTTTATTACTTATTTTTTTAGAAAGTTTGAATGCAAGTGCTTTATTAAATGTTCATTCCATTTATATTAAAATATAAAACTTACCCTTCCTACCCTCCCTTATTAGTTTAATAGAATAGCCCTTAAGTTGAAGTTTTTAAAAAGAAAGTCATTATTTAATGATATTTTACTACATTGAAACAGATATCCCAGAAAAGAAACCAGCCCCTGCTAAGTCTGATTTATTTGCTGATGATGAGGATGAAGATTTATTCTCATCATCGAAGGAGAAAGCTGAGCCAGAGAAGAAAAAGAAAACAGAGAAAAAGGTAAATTAAACAAGTCCTTTCAATTTTCATGGGATTTAAATTTTTGTGAACTTTGTTGATAGGCGGAAACCACAAGGAATAAGGCCTAGTTTTTGCACAAGAAAATTAAATGTTTCACAATTATTTCAAATTGGCACATGATGTTTAAACTGCATAGAGTCAAGAAATATAAATGAATAACATTGGATTTTTTTCTGATGACATGCCATCACAGATGTCATAATGTGTATTGTTTTCTTGAAAACAATGAGAAACAGAATATATATATACAGTTTTCCATAATTATTGTGGAAGCATTGTGTGCAGCTAAGAAACAAAATTTTGTTTTTTAGAGAAGCTTCATTACGATTTCACCAAATATAACAAGTTTCTTGGGAGTGCACATACTTTGCCTATCAAAGATGCAATATAAATTTGATTAAAATTTGCAGTAATATTTTGGCCAAAATGGGCGTAATCAGCCTTCTCCTTTAATTAATCGACAAATTACAAATTTTTAGTTACTTTGATGCATCACCAAATTTAGAGACCTGAAAAACTCACAATTTTTCTGCAAACAAGAAAATGGAGCCAATAAAAATAATCTACAGTAACTTGTTATTAGAAATTTGCACTGATTTGATACCAAAAGGCATCTATCTGGTTGAGCTGCCCAAGACTTCCTGTCATTTTTGCAGGTAACTCCACCTAGCAAATTCCTGGATATGGGCATCACAAGTTTTCTTCTATAAACATGAATAGAGAAATCTCAGATGTTAATTGATGTTTTTTTTTCAATGAGATACTTTATATGTTTATTGACCAATCACCTTCCTTGTTACAGTTGCCTGCTGGAGCAGTTTCCATGTTTGGTAGTGGACCTAATCCTTTAGCTGCAGCCATTAAAAAACAAAGAAAGGATTCAGATGAGGTAAAGCAAGCATATTATATTCAATAAAAAAATATTCCAGTGGTGTGAACAGGCAATTTAATCGAAATTCATTGCTTTTGGGCACATTTTGAAACTACTCTATCATATTTGATATCAAAATGCCTTTATAATTTATTCACGAAAATGTAATTATAATGAAATATTAGATATGTATAGTAATATAGTTCTACTGAAATTATCTGATGCTATTTCAGAAGTCTTAGAAGTTTGCCAAGCAACTCTGAATTTTTAGAAGTACTTAATGTGAAATTTTAACTACTTACTGGTCTTATAAGCAATATCATGGTCAAATATGGCACAGATTCTTAAAATCCAATATTCAAATTAATTTTAGGTGAAATACAGGCTACTTGAGCAAAACATTTTGATTTAGTACTTATATTGATAAGAGATCTTATGAAAGGAATGTTATAATTCAGACTCAAAGGGAGTTGACTGCAATTTTCTCGATAAATAATACATTTGTAAATGATAGCTTCCTCAATTCCTAATTTTAAAGCAATCATGTAGAATAATATTGATTAACCTATGTAACTTAAAAGCTTAGAATATATTTATGCTAATAGATGACACAAAAGTACAACCAACTTTATATATATGTTTTCCTTACCATCCTTGATACTATTTTCACATCAAGTTGTTCCTCAATATGAGTTATGTCCCTTACCCAACCTAACCTTTTCAATATTACTGTCATTATATTCTAACAGGAAGATAATGATTGGTCAGATGGGGAGAAATCACGGTCCAGTAGTATCAAATCAAGTAGCTCCTCAACAACTTCAACAAAACAAGTAGACAGATTGAAAAAAGAAGGACGGAGCTCATCTAAAAATAGCTTATTTGATGATGATGCTGACGATGCACTGTTCTCTACACCTGCTAAACCTCGTGCAGACAGGTACACAAAATTGATACTAATAGGTATAAGAAGATGTAGTATGAATGCCAATGAGTCAACTCTCCATCCAAGTCACAATTTATAAAAGTAAACCATGCATGTTATTCCTTTAGGTAGATCATAAGTGTATAATTTTTTAGATAGAACTTTCTTATACTTTGCCAAAATGAAGATTTTGCTATATTTATTTTCAAAAATATGATAAAAAGTATGGGTCATCGTCATTGAAAATTGCCTAAATTTGGTTAGATTGTTCATAAAAAAAAGAACACATTTGTGTGCATATCTTTGAGATAGAATTTTAAAATAAATTTTGAGTATATAGGTTTTATAATATCGTCGCTGGGCTTCTAAAATGTCGTATATGACTTTTTTGGCTAAAAATACTTTTTGACACCAATGGTCTTGGAGGGAGGAAATCTTTGGTATTACAAAATAGCATACAATTAGACCAATCAAAATGTGTGAAATAAGACATATTACAAAATTGCCAATGTCAATTGTTTGTAAAGTTTGCTTCCAAAATGTTGTATGAAAACTTAAAAATCGTTGTAGAATGGCGAAAAGAAAGAGATATTTTGGTATACTTTATGAGAAAAAAAAAACGCTATTAAATGTACAAATCTTAAAGTAAAGGAACACACTTTGATAACTTGTCTTCATCTTAATTTCACATTGAGATCACCACTAGGGTGCAAATCTCACACCTCAGTGCAAATTCAACTCTTCTCCTAGTAAAGTCATATGTTTGAATGTGTACTTTATAAACAGCACACTTTTTAGTCCCCTACTCATTTTTTTTTTTTAAATATTTGTGTCGACAATAAAGACAACAACACTCATGTTTTTACCGCATAGTATCTGTTTATTGGGTCTACATGTTTCGCCTAGTAGATAGGCATCATCAGGACAATTATACAAAGAAATATGACACTGAAGTACGAATCTTGCGGTTATGATTGGAAGCAGTAACTTGAGGGTCCCAGAGCGAAGCCAGTTGACTGTACGGAATGAACAGTGAGGTGTTGTCCAATTTGGAATTCACTGACATGATTATTAGAATAAATAACGTACAATACCACCAAAGACCTCCCATGAGATTAACTACACAGAATGGGATAGATGTCAACCACACGAGATGCTGTTACCATTCAAGAAAACACTAACATTTCTATTTATATATTTTCTATTTTAATTTACTTTCACTTTCACTTTCTATTTATATAACGTCACCATAACTACTATTATGTAACTTACACTTCCGGTTAAACCGCCAAACCGCAAGATTCGTACTTCAGAGTCATATTTCTTTGTATAATTGTCCTGATGATGCCTATCTACTAGGCGAAACATGTAGACCCAATAAACAGATACTATGCGGTAAAAACATGAGTGTTGTTGTCTTTATTGTCGACACATTCTTTATTTTCAAGATGACTGTGAATACCTAGCGGTATCCACTCGTTTTTACCTTACCGCACGATCACCGCTTCAGGTGTTGGTTCACTCGTATTTTTATTTTTAAATATTTGTAAAAGACATTGTATTAAGATAAAAGAAATTTTGGAATTTTTTCCCTTTTCAATGGTAAATTGTTTGAAGAATTTAGTGTTAGGTTGGTTTGTTATTTTATGTAGTTAACACCATGACAAGTTATAGATCAAGTTAGAATTTCGTTCCATAACAATGTATTTTTAATCGGTAGGGGACTATGTATTACAATGCAATACTCACAGAATGCTTGTTTGAATACAGATTTTCCTTAAATCATTGAAAACAGCTTCAAATTGTTGTGTAAGTTTTTTGCTTTTTTGCTACTTGGTCTCTTATCAACCAGTCTTCGATATTACAGATTTGACAGGTTATGGCTTATTAAAGTATGATGGGACGGATTCAGGTGCAGGTTTACCTAGCTAATGCCTCCTTCAATTAAAAAAGAACCAATATTTTACCATAATATCTCCTTGGCAAATTTGTAAGTTTTACTCCCTTACTTTACTGAAACCTAGATTGTTGCCTAATAATTAATTGTGACTAATTTTTAAATTTCAGTAAATCAAAGGCCAAACCAGTAAGTTCTTTGTTTGCTGCTGATGATGATGATGACCTATTTGCAAGTACTAAAAGCCCTGTAGGAAAGGCTGCACCACAAAAAGTAAGTATGTCTAATGAAATATGCCAGGATAATTTTGGTTAAAAGGTGAGACAGTATTATGGTCCGCACCAAAATTCTGGTATGATGCTAAGTGCTATATTAAGATATATTAGGTAATGGAAGGTGCTCTAATTAATAAATTGTTCATGGTTGCATTTTCTGAATTATAAGTAAAATGAATATTTTATATTATTGGTAGTTGGGATCATTAAAATATGTGACACCTATCCTCCTAATAAGTATCAATCTAATATCTTTGGATATTATGGATTTATTATTATTTGTTGGATAGCAAATGTTCTGGATTTCATCGGTATAGGTGAACCACAAAATAAAAATGGTAAAAGAATAAACTTCTATAAGCTTGTATGTTTTCGGCAAAACCACCAAATTAAATATCCACGAACATCATGAACATGAAATTTTCTTAAATCCACAAAAATTGGTTCCCAAATGAATCTGCAGTATCATTTTTTTATGGAATAGTGATTACAGATTAATTTGCTACCCATTATCAGGTTTGTTTTCTTTTTGTGTGAAAATAATGATACCTTGTACTCATCTTTAAAAAATAGATAGGAAAATCAATTCAGAAAGTCCACAGTCACATGGCAAAATCAAATAACAAAACGCATCAAAAACGAATGGACAACAACTGTCAAATTCCTGACTTGGTACAGGTATTTTCAAATGTAGAAAATGGTGGATTAAACCTGGTTTTATAGCGCTAACCCTCTTACATTAATGTTACCTATAAATATTATGTATTACAAGGTTACAATAGAAGCTGATAATGGATTATAGGGAAAGTGGAGTACCAGATTAAAATATGACTAACAGTTATTTTTACTCATTGCACTTTGTATTGTGAGTATTTTAATTTTTTATAGAAACCAGTTGAGTCTAAGGCCAGAGCTGGATCCTTGTTTGATGATGATGAGGATGAAGATTTGTTTGGTGTACCAGCAAAACCAAAAGAAAGGTTGGATATTTTTTTATGTTGTGTTTTTCATTAGGCCACTAAAAAAAAATAATTAAATGAACATCTTTGTGTAGTTATAATTACTAAACATGGTAATTATACATAGATAGGATAACAGGACCTCCCAAAACTATTTGTGTTAGTATCATACTGTACAAGCAGATTCCAGTTAACATTATGCAACAAACTTCCAAAAGTCTATCAACTATCCTCATCATTCACAAACTGTTGTTAAATGCATTGTATGTAATCTGTTAAATATATATACTTGCATTTTTTTGTTTTTTTTTGGTTTGAATTCTGATTGCTGTCAAATCTTGAATTTTTGGCAAACATGAGTTGGAGTTTTTTTTTTTATATACTAAGGTTATTGGACCAAAATTATGCAGTCCTGTATAAATAGGTTCAAGAAGGTTGGTGTGAATTTTTTTTCATCTAGTTTCAATCAACATTAAAGCAGATGTACTGGACAGATATTGCCCTCAAAGCACCAAGAATCAGTCAGTTTTGTGAAATATCACTTGTTAAGATGGTTTGTATATTTTCAGTGAAAAGAAGAAGCCAGTTGGAGGTGTATCATTGTTTGGAGGAGCAGACATCTTAAAGAAGAAAACAGAGAATGAGGTTAAGGTAAAGAATAAAGTCACATGACTGAAAGTATTTCAAGAAATAATAAGGAGATGTAATTTTTTTTTGTGATTCTTGCATGTTATATAATTATGAGATAAAAGATGGCTGCTGCAAACAAACTAATAACAAACTAGGATGGAGAGTTGTTTCGTTGACACTCATACCACATCTTTTTAGGGGTCATCCATAATTGTCAAATATTTTCCAAAGTGTACAAAATGTACCCTTGGGGGGAGAGGGTTAAAAAATCATTTTTTACCGTACGCTTTTTTTTTTATTTCCGGAATTTTTTTCGTTTTCGCATTATTACAGCAATGAAGCCATTTATCATCTATGCGTTTGAAAATACTGAAATTGTACATTAACAAAACAACAAAATGGTATCTTTATACTCTTTATTCTGACGAAACACAAGCATCACAGATAGATGTCATCAAATAAAATAGTCAGATATGTTTCAGTTTATTTTCAATGCAAATTTGTATATTAAACTAAACTATAATAGACAGGATCTTTTTATTAAGAATGATTGATTCTTGTCTTGAAATCTGAAAATGGTTGATGTTCACTTTTTGAGGGAGGGTGGGGGTCTGAAAAAGTGTATGTTTTGTACAC
Organism: Mytilus galloprovincialis; assembly: GCA_037788925.1. Taxonomy (NCBI): domain Eukaryota; kingdom Metazoa; phylum Mollusca; class Bivalvia; order Mytilida; family Mytilidae; genus Mytilus; species Mytilus galloprovincialis. The sequence continues at coordinate 17,081,258 of CM075339.1, forward strand.
TTTGGAAAATGGTTGACAATTATGGATGACCCCTTATATCTAATAACAATTTGTTTATCAATGACATTTTTTTTTCATGGACAAATTATAATACATTAAAAATGTTCTTTGTCACCAATTCAGTAATGTATTTTATGTTTTTATAACCTCTTTAACATTGATCCTGTTAAGGTGGTACCCAACACTTTCACCAAAATTAATTTGGCTCGTTTAATTTTCATAAAATTTTGTCAAAGTATTTACTTTGACCCTTTAACAAAAATATAAAAATTTCAAAAATTTTGAACCAACCATTTGGTCAGAAAAATTACACTGGTTATATAGCAGTTTGACAAACACCAATTTTGATCATTGAGAAGCTTAATATTCCCTTTACAACACAACGTAATTAAAACGTTGAGCTGACTTTACAGAGTTATCTCCCTGTAGTGTTAGGTACCACCTTAAATTTCAATACAGTGTGTTTCCTTGTTTTATGACAAGGATATTAATTTAATGTGTGTTTTAACCAGGAACCAGAGAAGAAATCAGAACCAGTAAAAAGTCCTCCTGCTAAGACCACTTTGTCATTGTTTGATGATGAAGATGAAGACCTTTTTGGAGAGAAACCAGCACAACCAAAAGACACAAAGGTAAATATATGTTTCTTTGTTTAGTACATATTTATAGATTAGTGATGGTTTTTAAAACAAGGAGTTTCTCAGCTATAGTCTTACTAAAGGATTGATTATCTCCCTTTATTTATATATTTCATTTCCATCAGTCAAACAAATTCTAAAATAATGAGATAAGATGTTTAAAGTCATCATATTTTAAAAAATGATAAATGAATTCCTTTTTCTGTGTTGATGTCTTTAATATTTTTTTATGCCTCCGCTAAGGGGGAATTAGTTTTACCCTTGTCCGTCTGTACCTTCATATGTGAGTACCTTCATTCCAAAATTGGTTTCAGTTCTCTAGCTTTAGTTTGCCTCAACCAAATGTTATGAAACTTATAGATAATGCTTATTTCCACAAATCACAGATAATTTTGGTGGTGTCACTTTTACTATTCTAGAGTTATGCCCCTTTACCATGTTTACAAAAGCAGTTCTCTAGCTTAAGTTTGTGTCAACCAAATGTTATGAAACTGCTTTACAATGTTTATTACCACAGAATTTATATCAAGTACGAATTTGAGTAGTGTCATTGTCATGTCCCTTTATATTGTTGTATGCAAGTGGGGCATCATCTTTGTCCTAAAGACACATTACTCATTTATTAGATATCTAGAAATTTTGCTTTTTGGTGTAAAACAAGGCTCAGTCTTGAAGACCTTACCATGACCTATAAGGGTTTACTTTTATAGATTATGACTTGGATGGAGAGTTGTCTCATAGGCATTCATACCACATCTTCTTATATCTATATTAAATTGAACTCAGTCAATACCTAAAACTGCTCAATGAAATGGATCTGTTCTACTGTTAGATCATATTATAGTGTAATAAGTTACATTTGTCCTTCTGTATACACAATAGTTCTTGAAGCAAGTAGGAGTTGATATTGATACTATGATCATTTGTCCTTCTGTATACACAATAGTTCTTGAAGCAAGTAGGAGTTGATATTGATACTATGATCATTTGTCCTTCTGTATACACAATAGTTCTTGAAGCAAGTAGGAGTTGATATTGATACTATGATCATTTGTCCTTCTGTATACACAATAGTTCTTTCAGCAAGTAGGAATTGATATTGATACTATGATCATTTGTTCTTCTGTATACACAATAGTTCTTTCAGCAAGTAGGAGTTGATATTGATACTATGATCATTTGTTCTTCTGTATACACAATAGTTCTTGAAGCAAGTAGGAATTGATATTGATACTATGATCATTTGTCCTTCTGTATACACAATAGTTCTTGAAGCAAGTAGGAGTTGATATTGATACTATGATCATTTGTCCTTCTGTATACACAATAGTTCTTGAAGCAAGTAGGAATTGATATTGATACTATGATCATTTGTCCTTCTGTATACACAATAGTTCTTGAAGCAAGTAGGAATTGATATTGATACTATGATCATTTGTCCTTCTGTATACACAATAGTTCTTGAAGCAAGTAGGAGTTGATATTGATACTATGATCATTTGTCCTTCTGTATGCACAATAGTTCTTGAAGCAAGTAGGAGTTGATATTGATACTATGATCATTTGTCCTTCTGTATACACAATAGTTCTTGAAGCAAGTAGGAGTTGATATTGATACTATGATCATTTGTCCTTCTGTATACACAATAGTTCTTGAAGCAAGTAGGAATTGATATTGATACTATGATCATTTGTCCTTCTGTATACACAATAGTTCTTGAAGCAAGTAGGAGTTGATATTGATACTATGATCATTTGTCCTTCTGTATACACAATAGTTCTTGAAGCAAGTAGGAGTTGATATTGATACTATGATCATTTGTCCTTCTGTATACACAATAGTTCTTGAAGCAAGTAGGAGTTGATATTGATACTATGATCATTTGTCCTTCTGTATACACAATAGTTCTTGAAGCAAGTAGGAGTTGATATTGATACTATGATCATTTGTCCTTCTGTATACACAATAGTTCTTGAAGCAAGTAGGAGTTGATATTGATACTATGATCATTTGTCCTTAGGAATTGATATTGATACTATGATCATTTGTCCTTCTGTATACACAATAGTTCTTGAAGCAAGTAGGAGTTGATATTGATACTATGATCATTTGTCCTTCTGTATACACAATAGTTCTTGAAGCAAGTAGGAATTGATATTGATACTATGATCATTTGTCCTTCTGTATACACAATAGTTCTTGAAGCAAGTAGGAGTTGATATTGATACTATGATCATTTGTCCTTCTGTATACACAATAGTTCTTGAAGCAAGTAGGAGTTGATATTGATACTATGATCATTTGTCCTTCTGTATACACAATAGTTCTTGAAGCAAGTAGGAGTTGATATTGATACTATGATCATTTGTCCTTCTGTATACACAATAGTTCTTGAAGCAAGTAGGAGTTGATATTGATACTATGATCATTTGTCCTTCTGTATACACAATAGTTCTTGAAGCAAGTAGGAGTTGATATTGATACTATCACTATGATCATTTGTCCTTCTGTATACACAATAGTTCTTGAAGCAAGTAGGAATTGATATTGATACTATGATCTGCCCAAACCCCCAAAAAGGAAATAAAATGTATGATCAGCACTGGATAAAATTCTTAGGAATCTACCTTTATTTGAATGATAGCATTGAAGATTTTCCAAAAATGTACATTTCCACGTCATTACAAAATAAAGATTATGTCTTACAACCAATAGGGAAAGAAATATCAGTCACAAATAGGTAACACCTAATTCATATTAATTTTATTCCACATTAGGTTGAGAAGAAGACAGAGAGTCAGAAGAAGAACAAGAATTTGTTTGAAGACGATGACCTTTTGTTTGGTGAAGAGGAACAACAGTCACCAGGCGTGGACATCTTTGGATCTCCTCCAAAAGTATGTGTTTTCTTATTTGAAATTTATTTAAGGGATTACAAAGTCTTGCGGAAGGTTCCAATCTTTTCCTATGCTGCTAAGTTAGATACAATTGGAATAAGATATAGATTTGCATTCAAGGATCTGACAACACTTCATTCTACTTTCTGTTTTGGTAAATTTGACATCTGTTGAGTTCAAATAAGCAGTAGTTTGAGGTCTGTGACCTTCCATTTACGGGTTCTGACCTTCACAACAGTAGTAAGTTACATGTGAGAGACTTTTGTATTTTTGCAGGTTGAGAAGTTACAAAACCATTTTGAACAAAAATATAAAATCAATACAAATTGGACCTTCTAAGAATAAAGGAGGATCTTTTAATATCTTTGATCAAAGGTCCTGAACTTGAACCCCTGCACAATGTTTTATACTTTGCCAAAATGTAGTTTTATTTCCTGCTATTAAAATATTGTCCTGGTTAATGTTCTCCATTTTAAGCTCTGAGCTGTTCTTTATTCTCATGTTATAGTTACATGAATCAGCATTATTATTCGACTAGATAGAAAACAAAATGAAATAATTTTGAAATGAAATATGAAAAGATAGCTCATATAAAATGCTTTTAGCAATTAAAACCAATGAAAAAAAAAGAAAAAAGCTTTTTTAACCTACCAACCAAAGTGAATAAGGCCATATTGTTTATCCCTTATCCCTTATTCTGTCATTCCTTCATTCCACAATAAACAGTTAAACACTCATTTTTCTAAACACCTTCGCAATTAAAGTCATAAGAAACGAGTGACCGGTGAAAAATAATGTTCTTCCAATTCTTGAACCAATGCATACAGACATCATTAACTTTGTCTTCTGTGCACGAACTTATCATTTTTTTCGTGTAAATTTGGTATAATCGTCAATTTTTTTTCAATCAGTCTGTGTTGTTGTGAAAATGTGGCCGGTAATTAAAGTTCGTGTTTTGAAGCCGAAGTTTAACGATTGTCACCTGTTTGTCAACAATCGACACAAAAATCAACAAAAAAGCATGGAAATTGAGCATGTGTTTAACATTTAAATTCAGATAATAGTTTATTTTAAGGACATCCATGCGTATTGTGATCACCAGATTTTTACAAGATGGGTCACACTGAGGTCACTTTGCATACGGAAAATATGTCGGGGGAATTGAAATAAAGTAAACTTCTTCTAAATATGAATAAATTAAAGAATTTTCTTTAAATAAAAGTACATGTACATAAGTTTTATAATGAAAACTATCCATTGAGTTATAAAAAAGCATATGCATTATTTTTTTTAATTTGAGGTTTCTTATGACTTTAAGGTAATTTTGCATTTGTGATTGTACTAAAATTAGTTACAGATCCAGTATACTAAATTACTTCGATTCTGCTCCACTAAATTTTGCCAAAATTACATACTGTTTTCCTAATGCCTTAACATAGTCAGCTGATTATCTGTGTCCCATGAACACATTCCACATATATTTTTTTTTGAGGGGAGGAGGGATTACTTAATTCCATCATACACAATTTTATAAATTTTAATGTGGACAGAAAAAGTTGATATTTGCATTGCTGGCAATAAATTTGGGTAAACGGACAGAAAGTCACAGGACAAAAAGTCACAAATAATCTGTTGACAATTGTTTGAATATGTAAGAAAAACCTCTTGAAATATTTACTTTTTAATACATATATTCATAGTAAAGTTTAGGAAATGTGTCATTATACTTGAAAAATATAAAAAAGGATGGTTAGGATTGGCTTTGGGGGGTTATGGCTCAAACCGTTTAGGAATTAGGGGCAAAAAAGGGGTAATAAAGGTTTCCTCAGGGTTTCCTGGTTAATGGACAATTACCCAAGACAATTTAAAAGCAGTGTAAGGGATAAGGGATCAATGTAATTCAAACTATGCTTTTAAATATGTAAAAAGAAATATTGTATTGTATTGAGATAATTAGCAATTTATTTTGAGAAGTAACTATTAAATGCTGATTTATAAGGAATATTAATTCTATTCATGATTATGTATGTCATTTTCTATTTTAAGACTTTTTTGATGTATTATAATTGTTAATTATGGTTGCAAAGTCCATTGGAAATTTAATTGAAATTATGACCATATCTTGAGGGAAACACTTTTTTTAAAAGTGGTGGGGTGATGGTAGGTGAAAAAAAATGGAGAGAGGGGGGGGGGGGTCATTTCAGATTTCAGAAATGAAAAAGAAAACTACTTGAAAGAGGGGGAGGGGGGACAATTCGCAACAGCAAAGTCCCTTGTGAAAAACAAATGGTGTGTCAATTTTGGTAATAATTAAATTCTAACATTTAGCAGCCAGATACAAGTTATTTGGGATTTCACTTTTTTTTGCCTTTGCATACAACAATTTGAAATATAAAGAAGGATATATCTGTACTGGCTAAGTTTAGTTCAAATGTTTGGTTTAAGTGTATTGACCTGTGACTCATTGACATTTACTATAATTTAGAGCAGAAAAAGGGGTGTGTACAGGTAATAGGACCATGTTAATAGCAGGATCCTTGTTAATAGTTACACTTTAAGTGTGAAATACTATACCTTATTACATTTGATATGTACATTTGTACTTAACTCAGTTGAAAATCAAACTTATGTTAGGATACAAATATTTAGAATATTATTTGGAGAATTATGGAAATACTTTTACATGAATCAATGGTATGTCTTTAGGGAATCATAACAAATGTAGAGTTTAAGAGCTAAAACTTTCAAATGGAATGAGCTAATTCAACTTAAAATCAATGCTAATTTTGTATTTGAAAATATTAAGTTATAGTATGGACAGTTTTTTATATTGCATTTCTTTAAGACAGTTATTTCAAATTCGTACATGCTCCATTTCGAAGATTTTTACAGTTAAGTGTACTACTATTTGAAAAAATCATATCAAAATTGTAGAAAAGACTATCAGCTCTATTTTTTTTAGTTTTTTTTAATAACTCAAAATATTGTCAATTATATATGTTAAGGGGGTCTTAAAATTCAGTTTGACAGGTTTAGACATAAAAAGAGTGTAAATCATCTATTTAAACAAATTGTCTTATCTTTAAGGATGTTTGCTCCTCCATCTTTTGATTTTTTTGCCAGATTTTCGGAATCCTCTGGTTTTATCCATGTATTGTCATTAAAAAAAATGCCCATTAACCCCTACTTTTCTTTTCATAATTTTATTACATTTAGTTTAAAAAGCTGTATTTCAAAACTTTATAAAATTCTTGTTATTTTTTCATAGTTTTTGAAACAAAGAAGGTGGCAATGTTAAATATATGAAAAGTCTAGAGAAAATTATTTCCCGCTAAATTTTCAATGGCTTATATCTCGAAAACGAGCGCACGGACACTCCATTTTTTTCTACTTTTTTAGTTTCTTCACTTATATACTATCAATTCATAATAGTCTTTTAAAAAGCTTGTTATTTTTTAACAGAGTAGCAAACATCCAAGAATTTTTACCTCCTTTCCTCCCTGTAGATGTATGTTTAAAGTACATTTGTAGTTTAGTGTAAATTACTACAATACCTGTCAATTGTGTGCAATCCGTAAAGATCAGAGTAATGATAAAAGGTTATTAAATTATAAAATACTGACATCATATCTGTCCTCCATTAATAGTATTTATAGAAATATGAATAAATGTTAAAAGCCATTTCATTATGTGTTTTATAACACCTTGTATGAAGGTATTTTTTAACCTAGGATATATCATAAGTTGATAATATTTATCTCTCAAAATTTATTAATTGTTATTTTCAAATAGCATCCAAATTAATTTTATAAGTTGTATAATTTTAGTCAGAAATTTGATTTTTGGACATTAATAATATTTTTTTTTTAAATAGGTACATAGTATAATATTATATTTTATAACCTGATAGTTCATTGGAAGCTCATCAAAATAGTATTAAATTCAGATGCTTTAATAGTACATAAGTAAAGATTTAAGACTAGTTGTTAGGTAATTTATTGTATCCAGGCAGATAAAATGAAGTATGCACTTCCTTTGAGGCCATTTTTTAAAACTAATTGTCCTGTATCAAAACATCAACTGATATTTACAACTTGTTCATTTAAAATGATTTTTTAAACTGATATTTACAATTTATGGACCTAAAATGATATATAGTAGAATTATATTCTTTCTACAGCAGTATTATGTACTGTAAGTACTATGTTTTATATAAGAACTAGATATACATCTTTATTTATGTACTTTTAAAAACATCTGAATAATAAACTGTATTGTTGAACTTCCAATAAATTATCAGATTATTAAATAATAAGTAATACTATGTATATAAGGTGGGATCTGAATACACTCTAATTTTTGATGTCATGGTTTTTGTAAAATGTCAAAGTAGCTAGACTTGTATTAAATCATGAGTTTATGATAGTTATAGGTATAATAAAAACTTTTTTCAACATCTGTTGAACATTTTTATGACAAAACAAAAAAAAATGTTTATGTATACTGAGTTCTAACGAACCAAAGTTGTTAAACCTATGCTATTAAATACAATTTTTTGTTACGAATATGGTTTTTGTTTTGAATACAATCTTTGTTTGATTTCAAATGTCCTGGGATTTGTATTTGAATTTAGAAAAAAGGAAGGGGTAGGATTTTGTAAATTTCGTTAATATCAATAGTATTCACAGTTTATCCTATTGCATCTTCATCTCCAATTAGTAGATATTTCAAACATTTTTGGTAAAAGGGGAAAAAGGGGGGATGAGTTCTTTTATTTTGATTATATGTTACTCATAATATCAATAGTATTTACATTTATTCTTATTTTGTTATTGCATCTTCGTCTTTAATTGGTAAAGGTTTCTAGCAGTTATAATGTTTTCAAATCTCAAACAGTTTTAAATTTCATCTTATGTAAGGAGTAAAGTACGACATTAATTGAGGATATTTAATACTTTTTGTAAGTACTTTTGTGAAGTAGTATAACATTTGATTTTGTATGTTTTATGAATGAATCTTAGTGATTTATCTGATAAAAAACAAGGTACACACCTCAGGTAGCTACTAATTATCTGATACTGATTAGGAATTAACGAGCCTCAATGCAGACTACATCTGGCTTTATTTTACTATACAGCTATGATCCTCATTCAGCACTGCTGCTAATAGCTTTATCAGTAACATAAACAAAAAGTTGTAATCTGCAGCATCATATACACGACCAGATCTGTGCTAATTGTAATATTAATCAGTGTTGTAAATATAACAAATGTTAGTGTCAGTGGTTTTACACATGGTGTGGATTTATTGAACAAATATTACAGGTTTGTTTTATGTGCTTCATTTATTTAAGTGAGAATGTACTTATGAGTTACAATTTTTCATTGTAAAATTTTTGATGGTTTTTAAGTTTGGAGTTAAGATAGTTGTGACTAAACTGTCTGTCTGTCTGTCTGTCTGTCTGTCTGTCTGTCTGTTTGTTTGTTTGTTTGTTTGTTTGTTTGTTTGTTTATGTACCTTACAAGTTCAACCATTGAGACTAATAGTGCACTAGCATCAGTTTTTAACTTTACCAAATGGTTTGGGTGGGGGATGGGTGGTAATAGAATCTACACACATACAAGTATAGGGGTGAGGGTGGGGAGTAGTGTGTGTTTGTCCCTTTTGAGCTTACATAAAGATATATAGTACTCTGTGATACAGCCTTTTTGAGTTGGTGGGGCTTAAAAGAAATATCAATCAATCATATTTCAAGTTTTTTTAACAAGACTATGGATAATTTGTAGATTGATAATAGGGTATAAGTGCTTGTAATGCTCACCCATAATTTAACCATCTCCTCTTGATTTTATTTTGAATTGCTTGTAGTGTAGGTTTGCTGTCACCTTGAATTTTTCATTTATTTCATAACAATACACATACACGTGAAAGTATTTTATAAATAAAAATATATTATGGATAGTATGTGTAATTTGACGAGTTAATTAAACGAGGCATAAAGAGATCAACATTTAGTCTTAATTAGACATGTAGGAGCCAGCTGGAGCCTGCCTCCCAGTATGGGACTTTCTTGAAGTGTTGTAGATCCATAGGTGGAAACCCTGTTTGAACTAAATTCCAAAGGAAAGACCCATAGGTGGCTTTGGGCTGTGTTCTGCTCTTTGGTCAGGTTGTTGTCTCATGTGTCTCTTTGGTCAGGTTGTTGTCTCATGTGTCTCTTTGGTCAGGTTGTTGTCTCATGTGTCTCTTTGACACTTTACCCATTTTAAGTAGAACATGTATACCATTGAATTTTATTATTATTTTTAAATGTCCTTTCACAATCAGGTTATTTTGATTACAAATTCTACCAAAACTTATGTTTTTCAGATAAGTGAGAAGAAAGGCAGTATAGTATCAAATGAAGAACAATCCAGTCCTGTGACAGAGGTTTGTTAGATAAGCACCGTCAATTATCAAATATTTGCACTGGTTTTATTATTACAAAAAAGTGCACATCATAATTCAAATTTAAAATTCTAATTGTACTCGTACTCTTTTTATGCAGAATTTATGAAATTAGATATATAGAAATAAAAAGATGTGGTATGAGTGCCAGTGAGACAACTCTGCATCCAAGTCTCAAAGTGTTAAAATTAAACTGTTATAGGTCAAAGTACAGCCTTTAACACAGAGCCTTGGCTCATACATAACAGCAAGCTATGAAGGACCCCAAAATGACTAGAGTAAAACCATTCAAACAGAAAAACCAACAGTGAAATCTATATGAAAAAAAAACGAAAAAATTAGGACATGTGCATAAAAATGTTTTAGGACAGTTTCTGATTTTTCAGTAAAGCATTAAATTTATTATGTCATTCAGAAAAAAAACTTGACAAACTGACCATAATAAAGACTTTCTGTTCAATCTTAAGGTTTTTGTCTACAAACTTGCCAAACAATAAGAATAAACTTCAATCTTTGAAGAAATGTTATATTTGACACCAATGCTTCTTAATTAAAAATGTGTTAATTCTTATTCCAGGAAAAAATGGCTACCTCCCCACCCAAGAAGAAGCCAGTAGGTGGTGTGTCCATGTTTGGTGGTATGGATCCAATGGCTGCCCTCAAAAACAGAAAAAGGTCAGAAAGTTCAAAGGAGAAGGAAGAGTCTAAACCAGAGGTCAAGGTTGAGAAGGAGAAGCCTAAAGTCAAGGTCGAGGACAAGCCAGAGGTGGATGCAGACGACAGACCAGTTCCTCCTTCCCCTCCAGCAGGTTAATACTCATTAATGTAAATTCAGAAACGAATGCATGCATTTTATTAATGTGATTGTAAAAATTCAAGACAGAAAATCACAATGAAAGTTTTATGATTGCAAATCTGATATTGTCACATTTTTTTTGCTTCAAAGGGGCACTAGCTGCCAAATTTATGTTCACCAATTTGACTCAAATTGTAATATTCTATTTATAACAATGAAAAACATTTTTCCAAACTATCAAAAGTATAAAATAAACAATTTACAGGACATGGTCTCAATAAGATGCAGCTTCGTTTCGTAATAATTTTAGCCAAGACACCATCAAATTAACTATCGAGTTGACCTTCTATGACCATATAAGCGATGTAAACATAAACACAGATAAAAATAGATTAAGCAACTTGTATAATTGGTTTTTTATAGGTCTGTTAAATTTTGTTTTATAAATTATGAATTTATGTTTATCGTCGTTTTTCCTTTATAAGAAAGTTTTTTTGAGGATCGAATTAGCCAATCAAATTATTTACCTTTGTTTTACTTTCAATGTTGACATTCTGTTCCTTTAAATAACCATACATGGGCAATGCATGCGTTACTCCATCTCTTTCTATGGGGTTAAATTAGAGTTCACATGAATACGGATTTAATGAGGTCGAGTTATTCACTTGCAAGTGAATAACTCATTATCAATATTTCTTAGTTTAATTTGACAAAATTGAACCATTTTAGCTAATAAAAGTAAATTATTATTTCACTAATTCACTTTCAGTAAAAATTGAACAAAAAAAATCATACTTTAGATTTTTTATATATCTCGTAGCTAGTGCCATTTTAATGAAAACATTGTAATTATTTCTTAATGAACAAAACATTTTTTATTACATAGGTGAGGAGTCTAAGAATTTCACAATCAGTGAATATTTCAATTCTATTTTGATGTTAAAAAAGTATAAAAATTTAATTTTACCTGTTTTCTCAACGTTTTTCACTGTTTACTTTTAAAACAATAATTTGATTTTAAGCAAAAAACAGTAACAGTTTTGAAAGAACTTTTTTGTGTCTCTGTGAAAATCAGAGATGTGTCAGGCTGGCATTTTTAGCATCAGCAGTTGGAGTGTCCATCGATGGAATGAAAATGATGAAATCTTAGACTAAATTTATATATATATTAACTTATACTGGGCATATTCTTTTGCTCATGTTATCTTAATTAATGACTGCCAAAGTTCACTTATCTATACTATACTATGCAGCAGGTGCCCTGTTTGATGAAGATGAAGATGACCTCTTTGGTATTCCAAAATCTGGATCAATGAAAGATAATATTAAGTCTTCGCTGATACCTGACGATGATGACGATGATATGTTTAGTATGCCAAAGCCAGGAACCAAGAAACCAGAGACAAAATCATCATTATTGCCTGATGATGAAGAGGATGATATGTTTAGTTCCATAACAAAGAAAACTTCTGCGAAGGAACCAGTTGCTGATAAGAATGAAAATTCCAAAGGTAATGTTTCTTTAATTTTAACTGATATTTTAGCAGAGAGAAGGACCATTGATAGAGAAGTATTATGATGATGAACAGAAATTGGTAACTGTGGATTTGTCTGAACCAATTTTTTATGGATTGAGAAAAACTTGCATTTTCATGGATATTTCATTTCATGAATGTGCAAGAGTCTGCATTTAAGCCTCAAAAGTCTGCATTAAAGCCTCGAAAGTCTGCATTAAAGCCTCAAAAGTCTGCATTAAAGCCTTTAGAAAATTTGAAATTCCTTGAACTTTTAAATTTATGGTTTGCCTGTATCCTTGAAATCCACAAATTATTATGATTCCACAATAGTTTGTTATCAGATGGTAGAGGAAATATTTGTAACCTTAAGGTTCTACATATAAATTATATATTTCAATTCAAAAACTATTCAGTCTTGTTGAGAAGAAATGTCACTGAAATGCAATGTGACTAAATTTATTGCAAACTCTAGTTTACCCAAATCCTCTGCAGTCTGGACTAAAGTTTAATTCCAAGCAATTGCCTTGAATATAAAAAGAAGATGTGGTATGATTGCCAATTGCAATGAGACAACTTTCCACATTAGACCAAATGACACAGAACAGCTATAGGTCACTTTAAAACCTTAAGGAATAAACAACACCATACTGCATAGTCAGCTATAAAAGGCCCTGTATTGAGAAATGTAAAACCATTCAAAAGTGAAAACTAACGGCCCAATTTATGTATCAAAATATAAACGAAAAAAAAATAAGTTACACAGCAACAAATGACAACCACTGATAACCATTTTCAATATGATGATAGTGGAAAGGGATTTATATGAAGTTATATGTTATTAGTCCCCTACTGACGAAACTGGATATTTATCTTTTATAGATGATGATGATTTATTTGGTTCTAAACCACCAGCAGTACCAGAGGAACCAGTCAAACCTAAGAAACCAGTAGGGGGTGTGTCTATGTTTGGTGGAATGGATCCTATGAGTGCTCTGAAAAAGAAACAAGAAAAAGCCACACCACAGAAAGGTTAAAAAAATATACTATTCAATTCATATGGATCCACAAATAGCATGATTGTTTGTTCTTGATTTAAAACCAAACTGTTCAGTCTTCAGTTTCAATTATTTTTCAAAAGATTTTGAAGTTACCTTACTATAAGAGCACCTTAACCAATCTCTCAACAGAGAAAACAAAATTTAAGTATAGGTTGGCACTCTCCAATTTAAACTTTTTTATATTTCTCAAAAATGTGGAAATCACTTATTAAAACAATTTTAATCCACCAACTCAAAATTGGGAGATTAGAGATGATTATATTCTACTAACAATTAGATTTCCTGCTTATAATATTATTAAACAGGACTGTTCATTATTGTAAAATAAATGTTTTGTTAAAATGAAATCATGCAATAAGCATTGAAAATTATGTTTTAATATAATATATATTTTCTTTCTTTATAAGTGATGATATCAATTTCTATTTTATTCATTTTATTCATTTCTTTTTAAATGATTTGTATGGAAGCCAGGAGTTTAATTAAAGAATATTATTCCTTATAGATTCCTTGTTTGATGATGATAATGAAGATGACCTTTTTTCACCTAAAGAGAAGAAGGTACCAGTAAAACTGGAAACCAAGCCAGATGTGTCTTCTGCTGCACCAAAGATGGATTCCAAGCCAGTAGAAGACAAACCAGAAGAGTTACCTGCCCCTGTGAAAAAGAAGCCTCCTGGAGCTGTTTCCATGTTTGGAGGGATGGACCCATTTGGTGCTAATAAAAAAAAGACTGCAGTGCAAAATGGTAAAGATTTTTTATTGTAATTTCAAAATTTCAAATAGAGTCAATATTGGCTTCAGAGAATTGAAAGAAAGAGTGTTGCATGTGTTATAAAAAAATGTTTGATTTAATATCAACAAATTTTAAAGTCTCAGCATATTGTGTCAGTGTTGATGTCATATTGTGATGTCATAATCATGAAATTGCCCAATTTATAACAAACTTTGTCTAATATTTCCTTGTAATATCGTTAGTTTCATGCTAGCAAATTTTTTATTCAATATGCATGGTCATTATTTTGACGCAAATTTTACGAAAAATAAAAGAAGATTCTGCTATCAAGAATACTTGAGAATACTTGAGCATCAATTTACATTGTCATCTAATGGTGACGTTGAGTATTAAACTAACATCATGATGTAATGAAATAAACAAGTGAACATGAATTCATTAAGTAAACAAGTGAATATGACAGTATAATGTAAACAAGGAAAGTGCAAGCAACAACTTCATCTACAGATGCTACTATGTAGCAATAATTATGTTTTCTAATGTAATAGTTATCTTTCAGATGCAGGCAATGAGCTCCCTCCATCTCCAAATAATAAGGTGCTGTCATCTCCTGATTCAGATGAGGTTTGTATTTTATTGGTATCAGATTATCACTTATAAGTTGTGTTCTGAAATGTTTTTTGCTTGTATTATATTGTTTGCTCTTTTTTTTTGATTTGTTTTTTTTTGAAGGGGTTTTAATTTTTTGGTTGTGGCTTTTTTAGAATCAACTTTGCATTGAAGACAATATTTATCTTTTAGTGTTTTGCTCTGCAAAGAATTTCACTGAAGGTTGTCAAATTATGGCATTACCGTAAACCAACATATTATCACAGATAATTTATTTTGAGTATAGCAATTGTCAGCCGACTATGCTGCGATTTATTTTCGAGGTTTACTCATTTTTGTGTATAATTATATGAGAGAAGACCGAAGTGCTATAATATTCACAATTTATTTTCGATTTATTTTTCCACTCACGAAAATAAATCAATTAAAATTTTTTTGGTTTACAGCATACCTTTACTTGTTCGAATTGAAAGTATTAATATAAGTATTCAAGTAGTAAATTATTCTTTGTTTTAAAAAATTTCCTGATGAAAAGAGGGACACATATGTCCCTAGCTCAGTCTGCTAACAAGGGACATATGTGTCCTTTCCATGGTCAAAGGGTTAATCTTGTTTCTTTAGCATCTTTTATTTGCACTATTTAATATGAAGGAATCTCCAAATGCTTCAGGTCAGAAAAATCTTTAATTTACCATCATGAATATTTACAGGCAGTCCACGAAAAAATAATTTCTATTAAAAAATTATTTCTTTTTCTGTTTTAGAATTTTGTTGCCTCAGACGAAAAATAATAAATACCATAATAGAGCCCAAATAATTCAGTTATGAATGAACTTGTGGCTGGCTGACATAATGGTGAAAACAATTCAAATGTGGATATAATCAGCTTTGATTTCAATCCACCTGGATTTTAAGAAAAAATATTTTTTTAAGTTTGAAAATGAAATAGAACTTGTAGAAAAAAATGTTTTTAATGCAAACATGATGTTTTAATCCCCCAGGTTGTAACAAATTAAGGACAATAATAATAAAAAAAAAAAAGGGTATGATATAACAGTGTGTTATGTTACAAGAGTATATGATACAGTAGCAGTGTCATCAAAATTTTGATTTATTTGTTCATGATAATTTTTTTCTTCTTTGCATATTTGCATATGTATTATGAATTTAATCATGTTTAATATGCATTATTTTTTAAAATTTGAATATGAAAAATACGTTCTCATTAAACATCATGAACATGGTGAAATGAAAATAAATTATGAAAAGTATCATATTCGGTAAAGTCATATCAAATTAAACTTGTTTCCAAAATTTCACAAAAAAAACAGTGTACAATATCTACTGTATCATATGCCCTTATAGTGAAATAATCATTAATGTTGTTGTGATTTTTTGCTTATTTAATATAGTTTGCTTTAATTTATACATGTATTTTGTAGATTTAGTTATTTTTAGTTTTTGTTTTCTTTATTTTCATTAGCACAAAAAACCTGTAAACATTATATCACCGAGCTCTCCACCAAAAGCTGTTGGAAAAATTGGAAAGTTACAGGTAAATGACTGTGGAGAGAAGTTATCTCCCTTTACACACTTTTCCATATATTTTGTAACCCTTCTAGATATATCCTACACAGTCAGTGGAATGCAAATGTCTGCCCTGCAATATATATTTTTAAAAAACTGCATCTGGAATCACACTTCTTGTTGATGTTTCATTCTTTTGGCCTGAGAACACAGTTATTTGAACAATTTGAGACAATAAATGAAAATTTTAGAAAATCAGACCTGCACTTTCTCGATAATATTTTTATACGACCGCAAAATTTGAAAAATTTTTCGTCGTATATTGCTATCACGTTGGCGTCGGCGTCGTCGTCGTCGTCGTCGTCGTCGTCGTCGTCCGAATACTTTTAGTTTTCGCACTCTAACTTTAGTAAAAGTGAATGGAAATCTATGAAATTTTAACACAAGGTTTATGACCACAAAAGGAAGGTTGGTATTGATTTTGGGAGTTTTGGTCCCAACATTTTAGGAATTAGGGGCCAAAAAGGGCCCAAATAAGCATTTTCTTGGTTTTCGCACTATAACTTTAGTTTAAGTTAATAGAAATCTATGAAATTTTGACACAAGGTTTATGACCACAAAAGAACGGTTGGGATTGATTTTGGGAGTTTTGGTTTCAACAGTTTAGGAATTAGGGGCCAAAAAAGGGCCCAAATAAGCATTATTCTTGGTTTTCGCACAATAACTTTAGTTTAAGTAAATAGAAATCAATGAAATTTAAACACAATGTTAATGACTACAAAAGGAAGGTTGGTATTGATTTTGGGAGTTTAGGTCCCAACAGTTTAGGAATTAGGGGCCAAAAAGGGACCCAATTAAGCATTTTCTTGGTTTTCGCACTATAACTTTAGTTTAAGTTAATAGAAATCTATGAAATTTTGACACAAGGTTTATGACCACAAAAGAACTGTTGGGATTGATTTTGGGAGTTTTGGTTTCAACAGTTTAGGAATTAGGGGCCAAAAAAGGGCCCAAATAAGCATTATTCTTGGTTTTCGCACCATAACGTTAGTATAAGTAAATAGAAATCTATGATATTTAAACACAAGGTTTATGACCATAAAAGGAAGGTTGGTATTGATTTTGGGAGTTTTGGTCCCAACAGAATAAGGGGCCCAAAGGGTCCAAAATTAAACTTTGTTTGATTTTATCAAAATTGAATAATTGGGGTTCTTTGATATGCCGAATCTAACTGTCATGACTGTGTATGTAGATTCTTAACTTTTAATCCCGTTTTCAAATTGGTCTACATTAAGGTCCAAAGGGTCCAAAATTAAACTTAGTTTGATTTTGACAAAAAATGAATCAGTTAGGTTCTTTGATATGCTGAATCTAAAAATGTACTTAGATTCTTGATTATTGGCCCAGTTTTCAAGTTGGTCCAAATCGGGGTCCAAAATTAAACTTTGTTTGATTTCATCAAAAATTGAATAAATGGGGTTCTTTGATATACCAAATCTAACTGTGTATGTAGATTCATCATTTTTGGTTGGTCTACACTAAAGTCCAAAGGGTCCAAAATTAAATTTAGTCTGATTTTAACAAAAATTGAAATCTTGGGGTTCTTTGATATGCTGAATCCAAAAATGTACTTAGATTTTTTATTATGGGCCCAGTTTTCAAGTTGGTCCAAATCAGGATCTAAAATTATTATATTAAGTATTGTGCAATAGCAAGTCTTTTCAATTGCACAGTATTGCGCAATGGCAAGAAATATCTAATTGCACAATATTGTGAAATAGCAAATTTTTTTTTAATTAGAGTTATCTTTCTTTGTCCAGAATAGTAAGCAAGAAATATCTAATTGCAAAATATTGTGCAATAGCAAGATTTTTTTTTAATTGGAGTTATCTTTCTTTGTCCAGAATCAACTTAAATCTTTGTTATATACAATATACAATGTATATTCACTTTTTACTACCAACTGATAAATTAAAATAATCTTTACCATTCAGTGATAACAAGCAGTTTTTTTACATCTTAATATTTTATGATGTATTTAAATGAACAGTTATTGTTGCAAACTACATTAGAAATTTTAATTGAGATTAGTTTTGGAATAAGGGAAAGGGGGATGTGATTAAAAAAATTGGGTTCAATTTTTCTCATTTGAAATTTCATAAATAAAAAAGAAAATTTCTTCAAACATTTTTTTGAGAGGATTAATATTCAACAGCATAGTGAATTGCTCTAAGAGAAAACAAAAATTTTAAGTTCATTAGAACACATTCATTCTGTGTCAACTATTTAATCACAATCCAAATTTAGAGCTGAATCCAGCTTGAATGTTGTGTCCATACTTGCCCCAACCGTTCAGGGTTCATTTTTATTGTTTTATACAATAAACAATGTATATTCACTTTTACTACCAACCAATCTTTACCATTCAGTGATAACAAGCACTTTATTTTACATTTTAATATTTTATGATGTATTTAAAAGAGTAGTTATTGTTGCAAACTCCATTAGAAATTTGAATTGATATCAGTTTTGGAAAAAGGAAAACAGGGATGTGAAAAAAAAGGGGGGGGGGGGGTTAAATTTTTCTCATTTCAGATTTCATAAATAAAAAGAAAATTTCTTCAAACATTTTTTTGAGAGGATTAATATTCAACAGCATAGTGAATTGCTCAAAGGCAAAAAAAACTTTAAAGTTCATTAGACCACATTCATTCTGTGTCAGAAACCTATGCTGTGTCAACTATTTAATTTTAGATTTAAAAAGTTTGAAGAAGAAATCTTTAATTGATTTGTAAAATCTTGACATTTGTTTTGTGTAAAAAAAAACCATGTAATGTCAAAAATTTGATCACAATCCAAATTCAGAGCTGTATCACGCTTGAATGTTTTGTCCATACTTGCCCCAACTGTTCAGGGTTCGACCTCTGCGGTCGTATAAAGCTGCGCCCTGCGGAGCACCTGGTTACAGTGTGTTGTACTACTTTTGGGACAAGTTGAAATCTTTTGACAGCATCAATGTTGCATAATTTTAACCTTTTTCAGCTGGACCAAATAGCTACTTTACTTTAAAATTCATGACCCAATTTATTTTTACAGTGTAATTTCATCCCCTACTTGCTATTTGAGGCTTAAAACACAAAGAAATAAAATTGGAAGGGGTATACAGAAAATATGCAGTGTCCAAACTATGAACTATATTCGTGGACAACACAAATCAAGGGACAATAACTTTTCCAGGACCTTTTGTTATGATGTCAAATATGCTCCACCTTGCCTTTTGTTCAGTAAACTGTTTTCGGTACCCAGGAGTACAAAATTTGTGCTCAAAACCTCAAATCCAGTATTTCTTTATAATCCATGAAAATTCATACCAATGAATAAAAAAATCCACAGTATTTTGTTTATACCATATTTGTATTTTAGATATCAACTAGTCTACACAATATGAAGGTTTTAATGATGTATGTTTTAGCAGCAAACATTACTAGCTGTTATTGATTATTTGAAGGATTTCAATAATCACTTAGCTTGTATTGCTGCAGGTTGCACTTTGTAGATACAGCTGTTTCTCAAACCACACCTCTTATGTGGAGATTTATAATATTCATAGATATGTTAATTTGTTAACATACTGGTTCCCATATATGATCTCTGTGTTTCATCTCATAGAGACTACACTTGGGAGTGTAATATGGTAGCACCTAAATTTTAATTCTTAGGAAGTCCAAAAATGGAGGTAAGGGTTGTATAGAATTTTGGTATAAGTTTGAACTCTTGGAAGTTCAGGGCATATAAATTTTGAAAATATGCTGCACAGCCCTATATTTTGACCTTTGAATAAAATAGTAGTGCATATAAGCTTTCCGTTCTGGGATATTATTTTTCACGAAACTTCATAGTAAAAGTGTCACAGTTTTAGCCGCTTAGCCGCAAAGGGAGTTCCTATGGGAAATTGCATTGTCTATATTTACAGAATTGCAACCTGCATGTACATACAACAATTAAAACTGTTAATTCAGATTTTTTTTAGATTTCAGAAAATGTGACTAGCAAATAAAGACATCAAAATTAAATCATTGCTAAAAATTTGATAAAAATAACTATAATTTAGCAGCAAACAAGTTGAAATAAAACTGAGCTTCACTGATTTCGTTTATTATACTGTAAATTTCTGTAGGGTGAATTATTGCATGATAAATAAAATGCATATTAAAAAATGATTGATTGGTTTTTTTTAGCAATTGAATGCTTCTAAAATATAGTCATAATAATGAGATGTGGTACTTCTATTGCCAATGATAATCATATCCACCAGAGTCCAAGATGTGTATGTTAACTAAAAGAAAACTTGTAGCCATCAACAATGACCAAAACCTGTACAGTGTATTAAGCCATTAAAAGGGCAACATCCCAAAATGTAAAACTATACAAAAATGAAAATCAACAGTCTGGTCTAGATCTGCATTTCACAAAAACATTCCACAAAAGTGGATTGTAATTCTGGAGCAATTCTGTATACTTAAAATCAATAATATTTTTTTTTTTTTTAATACATACCTATTTTGTGATAAAACAATAAGGGAAGAACAAATATGAGAGACAACAACCAATAACTACCACTGAATTACAGGCTTCTGACAAAAAGTGCATTTGTGGAACTAGTTGTGCATGATATTTTTTACTCTTTGCTAAGAAATTTTGTTATTATCAAAATTGAATATTTTATCAATTCTTTTGAAAAATGTTCCTTCAAAATCCTCCAAGACTTTTTTCTGGAAACACAAATTGTTTTGGATTTAAAGTATCACTTAGATATGGATATTGGATCTATTATAAATTACATGTTTGCCTGTAAATCAATCAGATTGCCACAATTCAATAAAATAAACATCTAGTTATTTTATTATCACCTTGTATTTTAGATGAATCTTGGTATCAACCCTGCAGCATTGTTACCAGGTGCAGCTCCACCTAGTGAGAAAATTGAAAATGAGACTATAGGGTTTGACAAGCCGGCAGAGGTTAAAACATTACAAAGTGCAAATAAGGTATGGAATTAAGTATTCTTAAATGTGGATTATATAAAAAAGAAGATGTGGTATGATTGCCAATGAGACAACTGTCCACAAAAGACCAAAATGACACAGACATTAACAACTATAGGTCACCGTACGGCCTTCAACAATGAGCAAAGCCCATACAGCATAGTCAGCTATAATAGGCCCTGATAAGAAATTAATTTATTTAATTACTGTTCTGGATTTGGTTTAACAGAAAAGCTTATGACTAAGATTGATCGTAAGTATACATAATTGGTCTTGACTTACAATCAATCTTAGTCCTATGTTTTTATGTGAAACAGATTCCAGATACACTACAGTAAAATGTAACACCCTCTGTAACATATATTTTCTATTGTGTCATTATGTAAAGATTATGAACAAAAATACATGAAAACCTTTAGAAATATAGTAATTTCACTGTAAATTATAAGAAGTTTCTGGTTATGTAAGTCATTGGTGAAAATCTTCAATAAATGGATATTTGACATCATTTACCTCTAAGGCAAGCTTATTTACCTCAGGTGAAAAAGAGCCTTGATCACTGATGATAATTTGACTCTTTTTATAACTCTGCGGATTCATTTATTTCCTTTGTTACCAATTTTCATGGATTGAGAAAAACTTGCATTTTTGGTGGATATTTGATTTCGTGGACTTTTAAAATTCTGCATATAACCATACAGCAAATTTGTAATTCCTTGAATATTAAAATTTGTGGTAACCTTGTACCCACGAAATACTCGAAAATTGATATCCAACAAATAATAATAATTCCACAGAATATGAACGAAATGAAAATGTGAATAGGCTAAAATAGTAAGCTCTCTGATGAGAATATAAGTTCTGTGACAGAGACAAAATATATTTATTTTTTGTACATGCACTTTCTACTACAATGTATTATATTAAGACGTTTGGCTTCTGTTTTGTAGGATAGGGCAAAAATACAGACCAAAAGACGACCACCAAGTCGCCACAGTCGGCACTTCTCACCAGAGCCTTCCTTCGACACTAGTCCTCCTCCTGTTATTCCTGAAAATGATAGAGTCCCCCGTCCGACCTCTGACCTATTTGGTAACGAAGACATGTTCAGCACATCACCTCCCAAACCTGCCACTGCTGTACTACCTAAAACAAAACAGGAGAACATTAACACAAATTCACCTTCAAAATCGACAGAAGATACCCAAAGTGCAATAAACGACAATAGTGATGATATTTTTTCATCGAAGTCAGAAACAAAGAAAGTTAAAGAGTCAAATGACATTTTTTCAAAGCCAAAAGAAACAAAGAAAAATGATATAACAAGCGAAGAAGATATATTTTCAACAAAACCTAAAGTTCCAAAATCAACTAATTTTGATGATGATTTATTTTCTGCAAAAACCCCGGTCCCTAAAAAGACAGAGAAGAAAGAAGATATCTTGAATGATGATGAGGACATATTTGCATCTAAAAAGAAAAGCAAAACGAAACAAAAAACAATTTTTGATGATGATAACGATATATTTGCTTCATCTTCCATTAAGGACACTACAACTACACCAACCCCTGCCACAGAGCCACCTATAGCCACAGCAACCAAAAGTGCAGATGATAATATATTCAAAGATTCATCTTTAAAACCGAAAAATGGTGAGGAGAAATGTCATAAGGGAATGACCATTTAACTTCAAGGGTTTATGGTTTTTTCCTAAACAAATATTCTAATCCCCAATTTGATGAAAAAAATATTTTGGTCAAACATATTCTGAATCCAGATTTTTCCGAAACCTTATAGTGTTAAATTTAGAAAAAAATATTTTGATTGATAATGCGAAAAACTAAAAAAAATGTTCTCCTTTGGGCGAAAAAAAAATTCTGACTCAGAAAAAAATTCATAACCCCCTATTGAAGCTCCCTAATGTTAAAATTTTTAATGATATCCATTTATGACATGTATATATATGTAAAGTAAATGTGGGGTAGAGGTCAATGAAAGGCAACACAACTAAACAATATTTCAATATTTTGTACCTTTGTTTCTATTTGGAAAATGTAAGTCTTGCAATTTAGCTCTGTTTCAAAATACCTTCCATATTGAAAATTGAGAAATATTCATGTTTATATGAGGTGATTCCCCTATTATTATAGTTTTTTTAAGGGGAATGGGGATGTGGGGTAAGTAATCATATTCCTAATAAGTCTGACTTGTGCATGGAGTGGTACTTATTATAATCAATTTACCTTGTACAGTCTTAAGCAGAACATGCTGTTAATAATGTTCTAATCTGTATGTGTTTTTTTTAAAGCCATTCCAAAGTCAACAGATACAAAGACAACAGATGCATCTAAAAATACCATTGAGGAAAATGTAAGAGCTTATATTTTGTCATCCTGTATTCTGAAATAAAAAGTATGAATGGAAGATGTTGTGGGGTATACTTCATTGCAGCTGAAACTCAAAGACACATAAAAAATAGACATGTAGAGGTCAATTAATCTTTAATGGTACATTGTAGATTGATAAATTGTTGGTATTTAACACAACTTTCAGTACACTTGGCCAATTCATGGAAGCCATTTTTTATTCATGGTGAAAACTGAAGTGCCTGAAGAGAACCATGACCTTCAACAGAAAAACATTCAATTTAGATGACAAGCCAGCTTCATAATTCACATGCAATCTTAGCTTTGACAGGATAATGATCACTACCTTAACTTAGGATTAGAGTTATACACTGTTAAAAAAAAATCAATAACTATAAATTCATTTATTTTCCTGGATACCAATTTTCTTTTGATTGAGGAAAACTAGCATTTTTATAGATATTTAATTTAGTAGCTTTGGCAAAGTCTGCATACATTCCTTTATAAAACTTTGTTGAACATTTAAATTTGTGATTCCACTGTACCCATGAAAATTGGTAGCCAACGGATATTAATTATTCCACAATAAAAGTTTGTTAGGAATGACAATTTTTCATATGATTTTTCTTTTTCATATAAGGCTGATGATTTATTTGCCTCTAAGACAACAAAGAAGAAAGCAAAAAAGGCCCAAACAAAAGACGAAGATTTATTCCAAGATGAAACAGATATCTTTGCTGATGTACCTGCAGCAAAGCCAAAGGAGAAGAAAAAGAAAAAAACGACAACAGCTACTAAAAAAAGCATATTTAAAGATGATACTGGTAAGGAATAGTGTCTTCTCTTAAAAGAAGATTTTTTTCAGATATAAACTCTACTGGTAAGCACTGCATGACTATGCTCGACTAACTTATTATATAGAATCAATAAATTAATCCAAGAACTCAGATAGAAAAAAAATATTGAAAGAAAAAAGGAAAATAACAAAAATACAGAACTCCAAGGAAAATTCTAATCAGAAAGTTCCTAATCAAATGACAAAATAAAAAGAACAAATACACACTATAGGAAAGGATAACAACTGTCATATTCCTGACATGGTACAGGCATTTGCTTATGTAGAACATACTGCTGCAGTGAGATCTTTAAAATGTAGCCTTGTCGTGATATAGCTGTTTTGTGCTGAGGTGCCATAAAGCAATCATCAATCAATCAACCAATTGATTAATTGCAAAGGTTTACACCTCACTGTAAGTTCAAGACAACCTCTAGCATTGGTTTGAGCAGAATTCTTCATTAGCTGTAATTATTGCTACATTTAAGCATTGATTAACATATAGTTGAGGGGTAATATTACAGGTGGCAGATCCAGCCATTTTAAGAAGAGGGGTTCCCAACCTATAAAAGAGGGGTTCAAACCATATGTCCCCATTCAAAAGAATTAATCATCAAGAAAAAAATTCCACCAATGTGGTAACATGTTATATTCTTCATCAGGCAAATAGATATGGTCAAAATTGGCCTAAATGTCACTGTGTAAAATGAAAAAACAAAGCAAATATTAAAGAAAACAAATTAAAGACATCATTTAAATAAGGGTTGATATCAAAAGATCCATATTGACCTAAAGGATTTTTCTATGGCTCTTGTTTGCTTGAAAGGTCCGAAGATAGGAAACGCCAATACTTTTTTTATGAATTAAAAAATTTATGACAATAGATGAACAAATTTTGCTCAACCCCAAACTATGTGAAGACAGTGAAGTAAGCTTTTCATCTGACATCAATCTTTTAATGTTGTCCAGAAGTTGGCTGCATAAATTTATATTTTGAAATATTTACTTTTTTCAGATGACATTTTTGCTGAAGCATCACCAACAACTAAACAAAAGAAAGAAAAACCTAAGAAAACAACAAAAACAACCACAACTTCTGATGATATATTTGATGATCCATTAGCTTGATGATTGCTATAAATAGAAATATTTCTATAAATAGAAACATTGCTATAAATAGAAACATTGTTATTTATATTGTTGATTGCATACTGTGATTATTTATTGATATCCATACTTTACAGGTGGACTTATGAAATTGGGAATTAGAGGACCTTTTTTTGACACAAATTGTCTGTAATTTAACCTTTACATTTCCCCCCCTTTTTAAATGGGAAGCATGAAGCAATAGATTTATAAAATGGGCTAATAAAAATTCATCCAAGGTCAACATAACTTTTATTTAAAAGATCTAAATTAAAACCTTAAAAGTTTGATTGTTAAAAAATCTTTCTTCAGCATAATTTAGAAATTGATCATAGGACTGAAAATAAAAGACGCCAGATGATTGAGATTAAAAACTTGTACCAATTCTGTTGACAGAGAAAACTTGTATGTAACAGTAAATGTAATGTTATTTATTTAGATAAAACCATGGCATAATTTTATATTAGTATTTTAAAAATATGTTAAAATTATATTAAATATTTATAAAGTTTCTTACTTAAGCTACAGTTTTAAGTATGTGTTAATGTCAGTTCATATGCAGTATGTACTTTATTTGGCCTTTTTAACTTTTTTGGATTTGAGCGTCACTTATGAGTCTTTTGTAGACGAAACGCACATCAGAATGGATTCTACTGCACTTTTCACAGCACATTTAATTTCATTGTGCACTACTTATTTATTTTTTCATTTCTCCTTTCAAAACTTAAGACTTTTAATACATAAATCAGCATCACCAATAAAATGCAAAGATCTTTTTGTATTTTGTAAATTTAGAAACTACTCTGAGAATTTATTTATTGCAATTTTTTAAAATTGGACGAAATTGTGAGATAAATTATTTTAATTTCAGAAAAATCTGCATTCAAACATATATGGATATATCAGAGCTCTTATTAATGTGATACTTACCAGGTGGAATTATTCTAATTAATATAAACCTGAATTTACAGTACTCTTTTAAACCTAATTATAGATTATCGTTGATTATCTCAATGAAATTGTTTTTCTCGCTTGAGCTAGTACAGCGAAAGTGAGAAAAGCAATCGAGTTGAGATGACCAATGATAATCTGTTTATCGCTATTTTACCTATGACGACGTTGTCAATTTCATGTCAATTTCGTTAGCAACGCCACGTGGCCTCCTTAGTTTCTAGCGATAATTTTTACGTCAAGTGAGAAGCTTGATATGAAAATTATCACAAAAAAAAGATCAAAAGAAAAAGGCACAAAATAGCGATAATTCAAATTATTTGCACGTGTTTATGTACCATCTTTAAATTATAGACTGAGTCTTGTTTAAGGTCTTCTCAAAGTTTAAATAGTTTTGAATTACGGGTAGGGAGCCTTTAAAAATTATAAGTTTAGACACCTGTAACTAAGCCTTGTTTTTCAACCATCTTACAGTTAATTGGGAAATAAAGGTTTTTATTGTGAGCAAGTGTACTGCCTAAACTATTTAGGTCATTGTTTAGATTATGAACCTTTCTATTTTTAGAAATAGTTCATTTTATAAAAAAAATATGATCACTAATTTGGGGCTTCATTTAAGATTTGATGTATTAATTTTTAAGAGTTATCAATATATTCTTGTTGTGTGAGTACTGAACAAAGTATGGAAGAACAAATTTGAAATTGTTATTTGTTAATTATATATGATTAAAAATTACCTATTTTATAATGTTGTCTTTTCCTTTAGCCTCAAAAAGATGCAGCTAAGTTATCTCCCCTTCCCGCTCATAGTTCTTATTCTTATGGATTGATTGATTGTTGCTGTTTTAACACCACTTTCAAGTCCCACTTTTGGGCTATTTCAGGGCGGCCAGTTTTTATCCAATCATATGTCTCCATTCAAATGCATTGATCGTCCAAAAAAAAGGGGGTTCCAACTTCTAGGAACCCCCCCCCTTATTTATTAAATATCCTTTATTTATTCAAGATCTAGTTGTTGTAAAAACAATTCATATGATTTCAGTTATATGAAGACTGATAAGGTACCCAGACCAAGAATCTCGAGATATGGTAATAGATCTTTCAGATTTGAGGCAGCCAGTGACAAATATGGAATTCCCTCCCAATAAGACTAGAACTATAACCTCTTTTGACCAATTTAGGAATTATATAAATTTCTGATGTGGAGGTAAAAAAATGCAACTGTAGAGCGGCTTGTGGTTTCTATCTATTATGATATTTCAGTAGTTGCTGGTTTCCGCATTCAATGGGCTTATAGTGGTGTTTGCCACATGTGTATTGACCCTGGAGGTTCAGAAATAAAAGATAATTTGCTTTCATTATATATACATGATCTTTTATTCTTATTAATTAGTATTTGCATTAAGCTGCATGATTATTATAGAATAGTCTCCGGTTCATGAGCACACCAGACCTCTTGTTTTATCTGTTACTATGTAAATATATGCTGGCTTTAAATAAAATTTACTTACTTATATCCACATAAAGACACTTAATTAATACAAAACTGAGAGTACTGTCAGTACTGACAGTTACTGACAGCTAATTCAAAGTTGACTAGTTTCATTTTTTTCTTAAGACATTAGACTACTGTAACACATATATATAGATATAGTTGATCATAGTGACATTGCGCATGATGTTGATATCACTGAGCGGTACATGACGTTCCTTATAACAAGGCAATTTTGACTATTTCAAAGAACTATATTTGGTATGGGCTTTGCTCATTGTTGAAGGCCGTAGAAGGTAAGGTGACCTATTGTTGTTAATTTCTGTGTCATTTGGCCTCTTGTGGAGAGTTGTCTCATTGGCAATCATATCACATCTTCTTTTTTATATTAACCCCGTCATATTCTTGATGTCCATATCCAAGTCAGGAGACTTCAGTGTGGTTCAGGGGTTGTTGCTGGTTCCTGTCTGTCATATTTGTTTTTATGCCTCGCAACGTTGTCAGTGCCATACAGTTTTACCCTTGTTCGTCATTCCGAAATTCCGTCATTCCGAAATTCCGTCATTCCGCAACAAACCATTATACAAAGTTTTTTTCTAAACCGCTTCAGATATTGGGCTGATATTTGGTATGTGTGTTAACCATGATGAGTTACAGATCAAGTTTACGGGCTTTGGACACAGTTATACTGACATTTTTATGGCCCCGCAACGAAGTTGTCGGTGCCATATAGTTTTACCCTTGTCTGAAAATTCTGTAATTCCGAAATTCCGATATTCCGAAATTCTGTAATTCCGTCATTCCGTCATTCCGCAACAAACCATTATACAGAGTTTTTTTCTAAACGCCTTCAGATATTGGGCTGGTTTTTGGTATGTGAGTTAACCATGATGAGTTACAGATTAAGTTTAAGTTTCATTCCACCCCGCTAATTTTTGCCGAAAATTACTGCTATGGACTTTGATAAATTGTTGAAAATCACACTTATTCAGACTTTTTTTTTAAACGCTTTCAGATATTGGGCTGATTTTTGGTATGGGATTTACTCATGATGAGTTACAGATCAAGTTTAAGTTTTGTTCGGCTCCCCTAATTTTTTCCAAAATGAAGGGTTTACAACTTTGAAAATTGTTGAAAATCACAGATTACAGACTTTTTTCTATACGCATCCAGATTTTGAGCTGATTTTTGATATGTTAGACTACCATCATGCTTGTGTTCACAAGTGTTATTGAAATTGATGAGTTACAGATCAAGTTTATGTTTTGTTCTGCTCCGCTAATTTATGCCGAAATTAAGGGTTTACAACTTTGAAACTTGTTGAAAATCAGTCATACAGACTTTTTTTCTAAACGCTTTCAGATATTGGGCTGATTTTTAGTATGTGAGTTACTTATGATGAGTTACAGATCAAGTTTAAGTTTTGTTCTGCTCCGCTAATTTTTGCCAAAATGAAGGGTTTACAACTTTGAAAATTGTTGAAAATCACAGATTACAGACTTTTTATCTTTACGCATCCAGATTTTGAGCTGATTTTTTATATGTTTAGACTACCATCATGCTTGTGTCAACATGTGTTATTGAAATTGAAGATTTTTCAACTTTTTGAGATGGGGCCATTTGTGTCGCTTTGACACATCTAGTTTCTAATTGCTTTCAGATATTTGGATGAATTTTGGTATGTGAGTTAACCATGATGA
The DNA here is from genome assembly GCA_037788925.1 of Mytilus galloprovincialis. NCBI lineage: Eukaryota > Metazoa > Mollusca > Bivalvia > Mytilida > Mytilidae > Mytilus > Mytilus galloprovincialis. The sequence goes on from CM075339.1 coordinate 17,111,020, forward strand.
GTTACAGATCAAGTTTAAGTTTTGTTCCGCTCCGCTAATTTTTGCCGAAAATTACGGGCTATGGACTTTGATAAATTGTTGAAAATCACTGTTATACAGAGTTTTTTTCTAAACGCTTTCAGATATTGAACCATGTTATTAATTATTATTAGGGCAAATATATTATGTGGGTCTCATTGGGGTCTAAGCGTGACACGTGAAAGTCAAATTAATGTGCCGTGAAAACGGGAAATGAAGTCTAAATGTAAAACTAGCATCACACACATGTTCTCCATTGAAAACCAGTAAACCAATTAAAACCAATCACAATCTTCGTTATGAAACCTTGTTCCAGATTTGTTCCTTATGTTCCTGTTGCAATCTACTTGCATGGTAACCACTACTGACTAATTGTTTAGTAATTAGAAATCAGAATAGAAAAATCTGACGGTGTATCATATGCTCACTATTTCAAGATCTATACCAACTTTCTATGTACACCAAAATGACCAGACAAATTTGAGTTATTGCCCTTAAGTAATGAGTATGGCCAATTTGTGTATTTTTGCATATTATCTTAAAAAATGCATTGTTCTCATTGAAATAATCAGCAAGTCAAGGTCAACAAATTTACCAAATAGCTAAACCCATTCATTGACTCCTTGACAGAGTTATTGTCCTAATAATGATTTTGATCTCTAAACATGTTTGCCTTTTACGTTGAAAACAGTAATTAAAAAAGTTATACATATACTTTAAACTGCAAAATAACTATCAGTATAAGATGTGCAAAAATGCAACATAATAGAAAATCATGAAAGTCTTCTTACAGGAATTATTGTCGGTATGGGTGTCTTCCTCCATCTTGGATTGTAAAAAACAGAGAATCAGAGGTCCAGATTTTCCATCAAGTTAGCAAAATTTGATGCAGGAATGCAGATGTTTAATGTACATTTTCATTTAAAAGTACCAATTTATAAGAATATAACTTCTAAATATTGATATTTTTGCAAATGTTAACTATTTTTGGTTATTTTTTTTATTTTTTTTAAATTGGCATTTTAAGGGGAGGTAACTCTCAAAAAGTGCATTTTCTGAAGGATTCTGTATGGAATTTTCCTATTTTGGATTTTAGCCGGAAAAAACGTACGGCGACCCTATCTTTTCTTTTGATATTCTCAAAGCAGTGTCTGAAAGCTATCTTTTCCTGAAGTATTTAACAATTCTATCATTTTGTTTAGTTTCTAATCACAAAATGGTGTTTTTTCCTGTATAATCCATACAAAATGTGTCATTTTGTCCCGTCCTGTAGCTTGAGAAAATGCGCCGTGACCTATCATTTTTATTATATTTTTCAACATGTATCAATAGATACAACGTTTTGGCAAAGTATGAACAAATTCTATCATTTTTATTTTAGACTCCCATACCACCTTAATGATGATATTTGACCATCTTTTAGGATTTTGCAGAGTCATTTAAAAAACTATGATAGATAGCTATAAACTATATGCAACAAAATGAACAGCAAATCAAAAATATCAAAAAAGACTACAACTTGTAAGAGGTTGTTGCCCTAAATTCAGATTTGACCAAAATTAGCAATTTTTTTGTAGATATTCAAATAAAATTCTATAGATAGAAGTAAAACTATACACAGCAAAATGATGAATTAATGCCCTGAAAAGACAATTTTTAACAAATTCTGATGGTTTAATAATATCTTTAAAAGACAGACAACAATTTCAACAAACCGCTACACAGAAAGCTAAAGAGACACATTACCTAATTATTTATACATTTGTATTTGTTTACAAGGTTGGGGTGCAGGATATCAGCTTCCATTCACATCCAGAATACCTGTAAATGGTGGTTGGTCAAGCTGGTCAGCATTTGAGGAATGTTCCGTCACATGTGGAGGTATTGATAGCTTCTTATGATATAAATTATGCATCATATCAATCTTTCTCAAATATTGTTTGAAATCACTGGTGGAATTATTTGAGATCAGAAAATCATATTGAACATAGCTTGTTGAAGTTGAAAAGAAAGTATTAATAGAATAATTAATTTTTCATCATAATTCTAATCACTTTGTTCTTGTAAAGCAAGGTGTCAAACATTGTACATTTATACATGGTAAACCAAATTTGCATAAAAACTTTACCATGACATATATATGATCTATGAACAAACCAGAGTAAGATAAATCAGTTTTGTTAGTTCCTTGACTGAACATATTTACCATAATGATTTTTGCACTGCAGAAAACAGCTCAAGGTCACCACAGCTAAAAAACATCCTGCAACTCAAGGCGAGCTTCATTGTCTACTCTAAATTCATACTTGTCTACTTTATATTTATTCAATGTTACAGGTGGGAAGCAATCTCAGTACAGAAGTTGTAATAATCCTGCCCCTGCAAATGGCGGCACCGACTGTGTTGGAGATGGTGTGAATTTTGTCAGTTGTAATGAGCATCCTTGTCGTAAGTATATTGAAATATAAAAATGTGTCATACCACTTAAGAAAATATTTTTATAGATGGAAATAAAAGTTTTGTTCTTTTAGACTTCTTGTTTAAAGAGAGTTTTTTTTATCACTTGAAAGAAATTGCAAATTTTGCTAGACATTTAAAAATAATGTTTAAATAAACCATGAGCAAAAGATACAGGAACCATATTGTGTATCATATTTGTTTACATACAACATAAATTAATAATTGCTTTTTTCTTGACAGCTGTCAATGGAAAATTCAGTGATTGGGGACAATGGTCATCATGTATCGTCAATTCTGGTTGTCAAGGTTACAGAGAAAGGGAAAGGTCATGCAATACTCCAGCTCCTCAACATGGGGAGTACATTGCACTGGTTCACTAGAGAAACAAGAAGCTTGCAACAATTGCACCTGACCAGCAAAAAATGACCAAGGACTATTATAATCCTTTTTAGCATTTAGTTTAATAACATTGATTTTAAAAGTTGAATGAATAAAAAAAAACTTTAAATATCAACCTTGTGTCAGTTCTATAATTTTTTAAGAAAATGTCAAAATGATCTAGCATTTCCAGTGACATAGCTACAACTTCTAGTGTAACAAATTATGGAAGTCTGATATATAACATTAAGAAGATGTGGTACGATTGTCAATGAGACAACTCTCCATCAGAGTCACTAAATGACACAAATTAACAACTATAGGTCACTGAATGGCCTTTAACAATGAGCAAAGCCCATACCTCATAGTCAACCCGGAAATGACAAATGTAAAACTATTTAAATGAGAAAACTTGCCGCCTAATTTTAATATGTACAAAATAATGAATGAAAAACAAATATGCTACACAACAACATACGACAACCACTGAATTACACTCTTGACTTGGGACACGCACATACAGAATGTGGCAGGGTTAAAAGTTAATCAGAAAGTACAAGTAAGGCAAAAGGTTGGACATGAATGAGGCAGAAAATAAAAGTTTAAAATGAAAAAATGTAGTCTAAAATGGAAAATAATATTCATCTCTAAATCACTCCAAAGACTTAACAAGCTATAAATGATTAGACTTTAGTAATTATTTTAAAAAGGTCGGCCCCATCTGTCCACCCTTGGTTCCATGGATATTTTTTGTCCCATCTTTCTCAGGAACTACATTACAATGATTTCTGAAATTTGGGTTCCAGGTTTTATGAGTTAGCTATACCCTGTGATGCGTTTTCAGATTCATCAATCAACAACTTCCTGTTTACCAAACAATTACATCTTTTTATACTATTGATATAATGCAGTCACAGTAGGGGTATCATCAGACTGAGTGAGCAGTAGCTCATAGTTTTACTTATTTATTCTTTGCAATCAATATCAAAATTATAAGTGAACAAAAACCAAAGAAATAGCAAAACTAGAATGTGTCCATAGTACACGGATGCCCCACTTGCACTATCGGGGTAATAAGTTTCAAGTTGATTGGACTTCAACTTCATCAAACACTACCTTGACCAAAAACTTAAACCTAAAGTGGGACAGACTGGCGGATGAACGAACTAACGGACGCACAGTCTGGAAATCATAAAAACAAGAATTTCTTATAAAAATGATCAGGATAAGATCTACAAATATGTCAACATGACTGAAATTGCAGTTAACTCATAAATACAAATATTTGGTGTGCAAGTTTTACTGGTCCTGTAGAAAACTTATTTCAAATGAAATAGAACATCCTAAATTTTACATTGATGTTGTTAATCAAGCCTGGAAATTTAGATACAATTTGAATAAAAAAATCTAAAAGGTTTACCTATTCAACACAGTAGTTAAATCTTTGGATAATGATTTTGTTGGTATAAGTATTAATTTTGTTATTAGTAAATTAAAACCATATAAAATATAACACATATGTTTTTTCAGGGTACTACAATCTGTAGATACCTATATTTTGGCTGTGCAACAAGGTCATGTTTTTATCTGACTGGTAATGGTGTCTTTATACTTAATTCTTTGGATGTTGAATGTGTACCAATTGATATTTTAGTCTTAGATACATAATTTTTTTATTAATTGTTTTGTCACTTTTAAAAACTGTGAGTACTCTCTGATCTGTACTATTTATCTCACAAGGCCATAAGGGCCAAGTGAGCTCTTCTTGATCACTTGGCATCTGTCTAATAGTTGAAATCTGTGTTGAAAGTCTTTAAAAAGAAAGGGTTTAAAACAGGCAACATTATATAAATAACACATAGCTGAGAGGGTGATAGAGCAGATTGGTACCCCGAGAAAACATTGTCAACCGCGGCGAAGCCAAGGTTGACAATGCCTTTTCGAGGGGTTCCAATCTGCTCTTTCACCCTCTCAGCTATGTGTTATTTAATTTATTATACTGAATGTCCTATCATTATTGGCTTTGACAGATTACTTTTATTTTAAAAGTATTTTCTATGACGTTATGTTCATAACAACGTTACGGGCATTAGAAAAAAACGACAAAAGTCAAGCATTTTTATTTATTTTGTTTATTTTAACAGTCGATAATAAAATCTGAGCCAAAACGTAGAACTTAAGCATTGTATAATAGTTAATTCCTTGATGTAAATTCAATTCATTGTTCTTTGAATTATCGATTTCTGATTGGTCTAGACGAGAGGGTAACATTCAAAAAAATTGTCACCCGCTCAGCCATGTGATAGAGTAAATTGACACCCTCGTCTTAGCCAATCAAAATATGGCATTTTAACGTGAAGTATAATAATATCAATTGCAATGACCTATGAAAATAACGGAAATTTTAGATAAACCACCTTACAATAATCTGATACACTCACATTAGTTGGAACCGTGTCATGAAAAGTCAATGCAGACCAAAAAACCAAAAAATAAGGTCAAGGTCAGATGTACCTCATCAGAAAAACATGTTAACCTTTCAATCATTCTGTATACCGAATACAGTTAACCTATTTTAGAATATCTTTTATAACTCTTTTTTACTTATAAGAAATAATCCTAATAAAAACAAGAGTGCACACGCTGAAATGTCTCGATAGTATGTTGATAGTCCTAAATATAAAGCTTTATTACAACTGTCATATAAACTTAACATTAACCAAGAAAATTAAACATTGACCAATGAACCATGAAAATGAGGTCAAGGTCATATGAACCATGCCAGACAGACATGTACCGCTAACAATTTTTCCATACATACAACAAATATAGTTGACCTATTGCTTATAATTTAAGTAAAACACACCAAAACACAAAAAACTAAACACTGAGCAATGAACCGTGAAAATTAGGTCAAGGTCAAATAAAACATATGTGACTGACATATAGATCATAAAATATTTCCATACACCAAATATAGTTGACCTATTGCATATAGTATTAGAAAAAAAGACCAAAACACAAAAACTTAACTTTGACCACTGAACCATGAAAATGGGGTCAAGGTCAGATGATACCTGCACGCTAGACATGTACACCTTACAATCATTCCATACAACAAATATAGTAGACCTATTGCATACAATATAAGTAAAACAGACCAAAACACAAAAACTTAACTATAACCACTGAACCATGAAAATGAGGTCAAGGTCAGATGACACCTGCCAGTTGGACATGTACACCTTATAGTCCTTCAATATACCGAATATACAAGACCTATTGCTTGTAGTATCTAAGATATGGACTTGACCACCAAAACTTAACCTTGTTTACAGATCCATGAAATGAGGTCGAGGTCAAGTAAAAACTGTCTGATGGGCATAAGGACCTTGCAAGGTACCCACATACCAAATATAGTTATCCTATTACTAATAATAAGAGAGAATTTAACATTACAAAAAATCTTAACTTTTTTTTCAAGTAGTCACTGAACCATGAAAATGAGGTCAAGGACATTGGACATGTGACTGACGGAAACTTCGTAACATGAGGCATCTATATACAAAGTATGAAGCATCCAGGTCTTCAACCTTCTAAAATATAAAGCTTTTAAGAAGTTAGCTAACACCGCTGACGCCACCAGATCACTATCCCTATGTCAAACTTTCTGTGACAAAAGTTGCAGTCTCGACAAAAAAAAAAACTATGGACTAAAATATCCATGAAAATGAGGTCAAGGTCAGATGAACCTTGTTAGACAGACGTGTGAACCCTACAATTATTCTATTCATTGAATAAACATAATGAATTACTTAGTTTCAGAGAAACAAATACCCAATCCCAAAACTGAACATTAATCACTGAACCATGACTTTGTAAGGCTAGGCGATCTCTCATGATGGTAATGATGGACAGCTGTTAAAAGTCCTGAGACACTTAAATGCATATTCAGGACAGGTACATGAATATTAACCCTGCTTTGTGCAATCCACAAGAAGAGCAGCAGCAAATACCAATTTTTGAGTCGTTTAGGTTTTAACATGCCAGAGTTCCAACTTGAGGCAAACACACTAATACAAGACCACTGATGTTGTTGTATAAAAGACTCCTTAGTTGTAAATGTCTGTGTCATTTGGTCTCTTGTGAAGAGTTGTTTTATTAGGAATCGCTCCTTAGTTGTAAATGTCTGTCATTTGGTCTCTTGTGAAGAGTTGTCTCATTAGGAATCGCACCACTTCTTTTTTATATGTATACCTAGCAATGAATCCATATACATTTGTACCAAATATAGTTGTCCATATTACACATAACAATGGAGTAACTAGTTAAATAAAAAGACCATTTGGCATCTTCATACAAATATGAAGCTATCCAGCACCTTTAAAGTTTGGACAATAAAGTTTTAAAAAAGACAACCCTGTTAAGTATCCCTAAGTTCTGCTAATGATACACTGCCAAGCCAATGATGATGATAGATGCCAAGTGATGGAAATATAATTAAATATAAATAAATATAAATAAATATAAATAAATATAATTAAAGCATCTGCATGTGTCATACCCTCCACCACAGAAACCTCTTCCCCCTTTACTTGTCATCCTGATACAATTAAGATAAGATGATTTTCCAAATAAATTTTAATTACCAATTATTATGATCCTACATGATATAAAATAACCAAATGAAACCAAACACAATCTGCTTCTTTTAAGATGTGTGTAAATATCAAACAAACAGTTACTTGTGATATGCTTTTGATCATGGTTGTAAAGACTATCTTTAAATAAAAAGGAGGAAAAGGATCTGCATCATGGGTTTGGTATCAGTAGCAAAATATTACAATAATGCAAAATAAATGACAGTACTGAGGATACTATCTATTTTCCTGGTTGTTTTTATTATTGGGGGAAATAATCCTAATGTAATTTCTTAGTCTATATAATTACGTATAAAAGTTTATGAATTAAAATAAAATCATGTAAATTTTTTGATACATGTAATAAATTTTGTAATCATTTAGTGACTGTTCTTCGTTTAATATATAAACTTAAGGCTATCTAGTCCTTACTTAACTTATAAATAAATAATAGAATTCCATATAAAAAAAGAATCCTCAGTTTGTCTCAACTTTTAAAAATGACATCCAAAAACAATACAATTCTTATACAAAGTAAAACTGTGGTAAAAGCTATAATATAAAAATATTAAAACATGCATGTACAAATTATTTTTTGAGAATTACTCAACTTATTTACTGGGTAATTAAAACAAACTAAATATCTTGATCCGTGCAAAAATGATTAGATTACCAATGAAATAGCAGAGTTGGGAAAAATTTGGTTGATTATTTAGAAAATCACTGAAGTACCACTGGAGGAGGCCCCTCTAACAACCGGTGAGCACCCCCCTTTTTTTCCCTTTATGAAAATTTCTGGATCCTCCAGTAAACAGATTACATTTCATTCATTCACATTTTTAACCTCAAGCTGTTTTAAACTATATAGTTTCTTTACTCCTTCCAAATTTCTAAGCTATTTGTTTTTAAAATTAAGTAGTATATTTTTATATTTATTTATGGAACCCAGGAAGGCAGATAACTTGTTTTCAGTTATTATTTTCTAGTCTGATTTATGCACTAGGCTGGAATGTGGTATAGTGATTCAGTGTATTATATGCTTGCTCATCCATCTACAACTTTAACCCACAATTATCAAGATTAAATGGGACTTTCCAGATACTTTCAAATAATCTTCAGTCTCTGCCGACATTGTGTACTACTTTTTATAACTTCTAAAGGTTCTCTAATCAAAGAATGGATTTTTTCTTTTCTTATATCTTATTACTCATATTGAAGGATAGGTTAGTTCAGCTGATATCAACATAGATTTAGTTAGAGCAGATTCTCAACTTGCATCCACAAATCTAACAATTTGATCAATCTTCTAAGGTCTGCATCAGTAGTTGAAGGGTGAAATAGAATGTTTATGAATTTAACAGAGAGTTAAAAGCATAAAAATGTCAGATCTCATTATGAAAATAAATATCTGCATGTAAAAGTAAATTTTTTTAGTTTCCGAACAAACCCAATCATATTAAGGCTTGGTATAACAAGATTTTACAATAAAAACAAATAAAATCAGATAAAAACCACTAAAATCAGATAAAATCATATAAAACACATATGTTGTTATAGCAAACCTTATATATACTTCAAAGCTACAGTGGTAATATACTATTGTCTTGAAGTAGAATATATTGAAAATTTGTATTAATGTCATGACAATTTTGTCATAATGAGATCCAACTTGTCAAGACAAGATTAAAAGCAGGATAAAAACATAATAAAAAAATTTCAAACTAACCTATCCTTCATATGATTAACTCATTTTAGGAGATGCTTCCAAAAGTTAAAACAAAGTATTTAAAAGGTCCATTCTTTCAATTGGGAACCCCAAAATGTCATTATAATAAAATAAAATACACACTGCCATTAGTTACAGAAGATAATCTGAAAGTTTCAATGAAAATCTACCAATAGTTTATAAGCCGTGGATGAGAGATGATGATGGACAAACAGACAGAAAACACAAATCTTCCCATTGCAGAGGCGGTTTAGAGGGTCCCCCCCCCCTTTTGTGGGAAAAAAATTGTTGATTATAAAGGGAATCACTTGGGCGGGCCTGGTCCCCTCTTAGGCAGTCAGTGGAGTAAAACCCAACCCAAAACCCAAACATTTTTATTTGGGGTCAAAAACTTAGTAGTTAAAATATTTAACAGGGGACCAGATTCATATTCTCTTTTCATAGTGTTTGGCCATCAAAATCCTACTATTTTGGATTGTAACCGACAAAATTCATTTCACAAAGCACTTGTAAGGCTCACATGTACATAACTTAAAAATATATGTTAACCTATGTACGTCGTGTGGGTACTTTGAGAAACCATATGGCATACCTTTGGGACCCCTCAAATAACATTAATTTCAGTTTAATTTTTCATCAATCACAAAACAATAATTGAATGCAAGTAATATAAATAAAAAAAAATCTATAATTTGAAATTCAATACAGCAATAAAAATACAATTTGTTAAAAACTCATTCTGCTTACAAAATAACTGTCTACAGATTGTTCCAATAGAGATAGTAACAGTTCATCTGATTGTTTGCAGGATTATTGTCTGAGGATTTTACCATACAAGGCAGCAACTGTTACACTTTCAACTGAAAAGAAATAAAGTTAAGTTTCAATTATTTTATCAAAATAATCTTAAGGTTATATAATAAAATTCAATTTAAAAAAAAACATATCAATGAATGTGAAAACTCTTCTTATTTTAGCTACTTCATTTTACTGAAATCTGTCAATACACAAAAATAAATTTTCAAAACTTTACAATTATGAGACTTGACATCATATACCTGAGCAATTATTGGAAATATTACACAGTGAATGCAGAAGCTGCTGGTAAGTTCACTTAATAAAAAGTAAAATTTAATGAATATTTTGTTATTTGTTGTTTTATTGACCCTTACTGAGATCCAAACAAAATTTTCTCCATGATAAAAAGTAGGAATAAATTCTTTTGAAATTTGTAATGAAAATATGAATGACTGAATGTAAAGCAGTTATCATACATGATCATCTTTTTTATGATAGCTAGGTTTTACTTGATATCAGATTATCTCCCCTTCACATCTGACCCAAGACCACAATTAATGACCCCACTTTTCGTTGTCCATGAATATAGTTCCCTTTAATTATAGTGTATTTTTTCTTTATTTTTTTTCTTTCCCTTTCTCCTACATTTCTTAATTTTCTGGGGTGGAAATGAAAGAAGAGAGCTGAAATAAACTTTTGGATGTTTTATTTTAACTGATTTTGATAAGGAAAGAGTGATTCGGGCAGGTGCAAAAAGGTAGTATTTACACTTTTCGGAACATCTCTTGACTTGCCTGTAGGGGTATGGATGTGTATTGGCCAAATTTGTATGATGTAAACATGAAATTTTTCTGAAAATTGCACATATTTTTGGACTTGTTCTGTACATTGCACACAACAAAAATTAGACAAAAAGAATAGGCAAAATTTTTTTAATGCGACAAAACATTATAAAGAACTGATAGAGGAATTAATTGTAGTCTCGGGCCTAATCTTGTTCAGGGCAAGGGAGACAAATATAGATACACTTCTAAAGTAAAGGTACAACATTTTACATTGACATATATTTAGGATAGATATATAGATATCTAGGGACATTTAAAATTAGATACATGTATAATAAATAAATTTAAATTGTTTGTTGATTAATAAATTCTCACCTTAAAACAGCTCTAATAACTCCCCATGCAAGTAACCCCAAGAAAACTTGTGATGCTAACCTATAAAACAAAGTTCAAGGTCAGTTATTCTCAACTTTCAAAAAATATGTACATAATAATTGTTTAAAAGTTCTCAGATAACATACAAAATTCTGCAAGAAAATAATTGGTATTCAAAATCAAACTAGTGGTTATTTTTTTTGCCCTATGTAAGGTTTTTTTTTATCTCTTCAACACATTCCCGATTTACATTTTCAATTTTATTAAGTTAGCAAAAATAAACTTGTATTTCATCATATTGTATAGTATTTCAAACCTTCAAAAAATTTATTAATGTCAAATACTATTTAAAATTATTAAAAATAAAAGCTTTAATAACCTACCAACATGTTAACAATATCAGATATCCATGCCTTACTCCCATCACCAGGAAAACATTGTAATTTCAACAACCTGAAATAAAAAATGTTTAAAAGATAAAATTAAGAAGAGAAACATAATTATGCCTTGTATCATTTCTTACGAATTTGTTATATAATATCTTCAAAATATTGACTCGATACATAAGGTAGAAAACATTTTCATTAATTACAAGTTATAAAAAAATGTTATGAAATGATGCAGATATCTTCCATATCACACAAAAACCCTTAATAAATAAAAAGTTTTAAAAGTCTATAATAATAATATTATAAATTTTGTGGAACATTTCAACTCACCACAGATTTTTCCTGGTAAAGCCTCAGACTTGGTTGAAGATATAATTGACCATCTTCCTTAGAGCTGCTATTATAACTGCCAAGGAGGTCCATGTCCTCATTATCTTACTGTCCATTTGCTTTCAGAAATAACATTATACATGTATAAAAAAAAAAATATCAGATGCACTTTACAGTTTTAACAAAATCAGTTTTTTTGAAAATTTCCCCTCATTAATTCTAGTTACCCACTATTTCTCAAACCCTCCAAATCTATTATCTATATATAGAGCTCTGCTTACATATTTTTTTTTTATTTACAGAGCTCTAAATAATAGTCATTTTAGCTAGTATACATCTGATATTTAAAGAAAATGTGTACAAAATTGAATATTTAAATAAAAAAATTATATTCCCTATAAACACTTAGGAAATTTAAAGTATGAGGAATATAACAAGGGAATTATCTCCCCTTGCCTTGAAAATATTACCCTGTTGAGACTCCACATCCTTCCTATATTTAACAACAATACAAAATATAGTATAATTAAAATGAAAAAATAATATGGTATGTAAAAACTACAACACATTTCAAAAACTAATTTAGTACTTTAAATTTTACCTAAGGGCCTTAGTGACAGAGGTCTAAGAAGTATTATTGTATCTCTAGCATGTCAAAATGAGGTTGAGAATTCAAACCCAACCTGTGGTAGATGTGTTTGACTCAAAGCTTAATTGACTAGAATTGACAGTTCCCTGGGGGAAAAGTTGGTGGGTATCTACTGTTACTTTTAACTTTTTCAACCCATAAAAAATGGCCATCAAGATATTACAAATTGGGCTGAAAGTGGCATTATACACCAAAATTCAATCAATCAATCTTTTTTCACCAATATGTTCCTTTACTCTGCTTCTTGTGAAATAATTGTAATTTGTTTAGCTAAAAGCACTGCAAAAAAATAACAAAAAGTTGTAAAAATATCTAACAATTCAGAAAACTCAAAAAACACAATACATTTTGTTTTTCTTTCTTTTTTTTGTTTTTAGATTCTCCATTCTGAACTGACTGGAAGCCTTTGGACTAGACAGACCATTATTAAGTTTACAAGTAAAATTGGTCCGTTTCATTTCATTTTCAAGGTAAAAATGAAATACAGTTACAGGGGGTGGGGAATAACGAATAAGATCTAAATTATGAAACAGTCTCCATAAGCACGATAAGAAAAGTAAAGAGTAATTTTGAAATTTTAAATACAATCATTCCAATCTAGTTGAAAATGGAGAATCTTTACACATTTTTTTCTTTTTGTGTAAAAAATTACATTTTTGGAAACATATACAAAAAGTTTCTGAATAACATTCTTCACTGTTATATCACATAATCAATGTATGCGGCAGCCAGAGTTTCCTGTAAAAGAAATAAACATTCTCAAACAAATGATCAAACCAATATAAAAATTTAAACATCATCTGATACAATTATTAGCAAATAAGGACGAAAAAGTAATCAAAGTGTGTCTTGATTAATTTTCGTTTATTCTTTTTCATGAATCATTGCGTTGGTTTTCGTGTTTAAAATTGTTCCACATTTTGTCATATTGAGGGCCTCTTATTGCTTACTTTAAAACTGGTACTGTAAATTCACAAATTATATTATACATGCATCTATTCTTGTGATTTTTTAATAAATGGACAAAAATGCAATATTAATATTACCGATTTAAAAAAAAATCTACCTTCAAAGTTATGCATCAGAGATTAGAATGATGAATATGAGTACCTATTGTGATATTCAGCAGCTGTATTATTAAAATTCATAACGATTTTGCTCATTGCTGAATGTCTTATGGTGACTAATTTGCTTCACTTATTGATAGTTGTGTAGTTGGCAATCTTATAACCTTTCTTTATTCTTATATACCCTTATGATTACCAGTACCGGTATAATTAAAACTTTTTAATTTGGAAAACATTTTAAAAATGTTAGATCTACATGTGTACATAATAAAATCCATGGTGCATTTACATACTTGGATGAATAGTTCAATCTATTTTTTAGTTCTTACCATAAAATTCAGCTCCAATGGCCCTTTCCCAGCTTCAATCCTTACAGACAAGCTGTAGCGCTAACCTGAAATATAAAATGCTTAGTCAATCAAAATTGTTTTAAAGGATCACTTCTGGGATACTCTATCTACGTTACAGGTATATAAAATGGGTAAAATATATAATAATAGACATCAAACCAACAACTCAATTCAATCCTATAAGGGGTAGGTTTAAAAGGGCTAAAGTTGGCCATAAGATTTTAATCTTTTTTAATCCAGGTCCAAATGCTACATATAAATTGTTGTGGTATCATTTTTGATACAAAATACCCAATTCTTTTTTTGGCATGTAACAATATAAACTACAAAGTTATGACCTCTTGATTATGCAATTCTGGTGTTTTCGCAAAAGTGCCAATTAAGGTCAAATTTTTCACAAATTAGAACAGTTTTCAGCATAATTCACTTTCCCTGATCCAGTAATAGTGTATGTCTTGTAATTTAAATATTACCCTTGGCACCTATAGGTTAATTAACATTTTGATTCAAAGGTATTCTTTAAGCTTTTAGGTAAGAACATCGCATTTTGATAATATCTCCCAATTTAGCTAATTATGGAGTCTACAGTGTATTATAAAGAAGCTTTTTCTTTTATGTCGCCATAAGTCTCTTGATATATCCATTTAAGAACCAGATTGGGGCCTTTTTGGAATTCTATGATAAAAGTTGAAACTTAAAATCTATAATAAGGCCATATTTTGCCAAGTGAACATTGTCATATGGTACTGATAAAATAAAAGAGTATACTGTTGACCAAACTTTTATAAACCTTTAACCCTAGTCAGTATTTATTTCCAAATAATATTATTTATAGAATTATTTTTTTTAAACAGGATTAACATACTGGTACCTACCTACATATTAGCTGTATTTGACCACCAAGTCTTATTCCCACACCATGAAAACATCTCACAGAAAGTACCTAAAAAGAAATTAACACATTTATTAATTTTACAAACCAATTTCTATGTCAACCTAAAGATTACTTTACAAATTGTTCTGATTTCTTACTTCATGTACCAATAGTATAACATCCACATATTCTGTAAAATTTATAAAGATTGAAAAACAAAACAAAATGGTCAAAGTTTTATGATTTGAATTTCAACTGAACTCAACTAATTTGAATAATGAAAATGAGTTGTCTCCCATTGAATGAACAAATCTTGCTGTTAATAAAATTGAGATATAATTCCTATCTCAGGATTTACTCCAGTAATTGATAGAAATTCTTGTTAATGTAACTGGTATCTCAAAATATTAAACTGGTAAATACATTCTTCAAAGATGTTTTTCACGCAGAAAAGAAAGATAAATATGCACTTTTTATCAAATATTTCTAGAAAATGTATAAAAATTGTTTGACTTCAATAAACACTGTGCTTAAACGGCTGTGGGTAACTTAAGTTACCCACAGCCCAAGATGGCGGACTCTAAACTCGTTGATATTTAATTCATACAAAATGTACCTTTTGCGACGTTTTTCATGCAGAATGTAAATATTTATAGGATTATTGAATAAAGAAATGACTAACAATTACCATAAATTTGTTAATATAGAGTTCACTAAAGCGCAAAGGTCAACTTTAAAAAATGCATAAGATGTCCGTAACTTTTTGATCGAAACTAAGCAGACTGTCCGTAACTTTATTTTTAGATGTGGGTAACTTTTGATTTAAAATTTTAAGAATTATAGTTTCAACAATTAGAAGACAATTAACATCATATTTGTAACCTTCGCGGCCGTTTATACTACTCATTCACCACCAAATGTGATTTTATTAACGCATCACAGTGGCGGATCCAGGGGGGGGGGGTTCCGGGGGTGCGCACCCCCCCCTTTATTTTTGCCGATCAATGCATTTGTATCGGGACATATGTTTTGCACCCCCCCTGCACCCCCCTTTGCCCTGGGTTAGCACCCCCCCTTTCGAAAATTCCTGCATCCGCCCCTGCATCATACTTACACCACAGATGGTTTTATGGTTATGGTTTGAACTTTTATTTACTGATGTGCGTCTTATCGACGTTTTTCGCTTGTCAGACCAAGGCTTATCCATACTCTTAAATGTTTTGAGTTTAATTATATGTTTGCGGTTTACCTTCACCTCTGTTTCTTTCTATGTGTATTTTGATGAATACTCTTTGACGCGGCTCAGTATTTATACATCCCACCAGTTAGCATGGTTAGTTATAGTGTTATGATTTTTTGAATATGTTTCCTAGTATGTTTTTTTTCTCTCTTTGTATGTTATCAGGGGTTGTTAGACTATTAAATTACCCTGTTGTCCTACGTAGTTATTTATATTTTTATATACTATGTCGAATTGTTACACTATGTTGCCTGCTCTTTTCCTTTTATTGTCACTGACTTTTACCTATTGTGTCTTTTAGTTTTATTCAGTTTAATGAGATTTAATGCAACTTGCATACAAATGAAATATGCAGCTAGCTGTAAAACAAGGTTTATTCATTTATACAAAATGTCCTTTTTTAAGTTTTCCCATTTACTGTAAATCTTGGCCAGGGTGCCGCAATATCACCGTGCGCAATGTCCCAGTGTGTCCAGATTGACACCCCTTTCATTTTACTGTCAATGCTGATGGGATTTGTTTTTGTGGGGATGAGAGAAAAGTGTTTTTGGCTTTTTCAAAAAGACGGAAAAAGTTTGTGCACTTAAGTCTCGTATAGTCTATCCACTGCATGCCTGGGCAATTTGGGTTCCCCTCCAAAATCCCGGATTCACGCTACCCTTGTCGTTGCTGGCAGAAAATCAGTAAGTGTATAAATGCTACATGTATGTGTAAAAAATACTTGTGTAGTCTACTTGTTCAAAAATAAAAACGAACAATGATGTTTCAACAGTTTATCTGCTATGATCGGAAACAACCCTCCGAACTAGGCGATTCGGGTACCCCGACGTTATACAAAATGAGACCCGAGTTTTCCGGATTTATCGTGATTTTTTTCATATTTTTCCCAATTTTGTCTTCCATCGATACAATGAATTATATCATACTAAACATCTACTTCGTTTTGTGAATATGTATTCGATGCAATCTCTATCATCAGTTTAAACATTACATCCGCGTATGTCGATTCTTTGAAAGTTACGGACATCTCTATTGGTATGATGAAAAAAGTTACGGACAAGTTGTTTTGAAGTTACAGACAGCCTAAGTGGTTTTTTAAATCGTGCTGTGATCGTTTATTTTGTAGAATTTAATCACCTTTCCAGTTTAGGGGTTTCCCTAAACGATTAATACAACTTTTAAATTCAGTTGTTTAATTGATGCATTCGTGGTATTGTTATTCTATAGAAGAAAAGTATCTAACCGACGCAAGGCGGCTCCATCTTGGGCTGTGGGTAACTTAAGTTACCCACAGCCGTTTAAGCACAGTGATAAACTTGCCTTCTCAATTTCATGGTAAAGCCTCAGACTTGGTTGAAGATTTTATTGACCATCTTCCTTAGAGCTGCTCTCCTGGCTGCCAGGGTGGCTGTCATCATTATCTGATTGTCAATCTGTCATTTTTTGGTCCATTATTTATAGAAATGAATAATAAAGATATCAGATGCACTTTCAATTAATCTCCTATCATGAAAATTTCACCAAATCAATTCTACAAGAAGTAACTCATGATTTCTCCCACCCTCAAATCTATTATCTAGAGCTCTGTTTACATTTTTTTATTTACAGAACTCTGAATAATAGTCCTTATTAGCTAGTATACATCTGATATTAAACCCAAAACTTGTACAAATGTGAAATTATAGTAAATAGTTATATATTCCCTACCATGAGGAAATTTCAAGAATGAGGAGTTAAACAGGGGAATTTATTACCTCCCATTGCCAAAAAAAATCACCTGTTGGGACTCCACATCATTGCTATATCTAACAAAAATACAAAATTGTAGAGCTATAATTAAAAATAAATAATTTGATATAAAATATTCAAACACTTTAAAAAAAAATATTTAGCACCTTGGTGGTTATCTCCCATTACTCTGACTTTCTCAACCAATAAAAAAAATGGCCACCAAGATATAATCAATATTGCTGAAAGTGGTGAATAACACTAAAAATCAATCAATCTTTTTTCACCAGGATGTTTCTTTACTATGATTATTTTGAAATCATTTGTTTGAGCTAAAAACAATGCTACAAATAACAAAACATTGGAAAAATATTTATATCATACAAATACGAAAAATAAAAAAATACATTTCTTTTTTTTTTTTTTTTTTTTTTTTTAGATTCTCCATTCTTAACCTACTGGAAATGTTTTGAATACACATGGACCATTATTAAGATAGTCTCAAGTAGGTCTATAAGTTGTATCGTGAAATTAAGGAAGTATCAATTTAGCATACAACTTCCAGTCTTGCTGAAAATGGAGAATCTTTACATTTTTTTTTTTTATTTGTGATAAAAATTATTAACATTTTTTCAATCATACACAAAAATAGTCTGAATTACATTCTTTTTTGTTTCAGTTGTATTGCACAATAATTTCCTGCAGCCACAGTTGAAGTCACCTGAAAAAGAAATATACATTTTAATATCTGTCAGAACAATATTCAATGGAAAGGGATCAGTAACTGGTTATTGCATTGATGATGCATAGAAAATTGATTTACTTTGTTTTAAAGTGATGTGTTGACATGAATTTACAAACAACCAGTCTTTTTTAGCAAACAAGGGATGACAAGTAGTTGGTTGTTGTTCAACATATTTGTTATTATTTCATTGTTTCATCATAAATCTAGCTGTTGGTTTTCTTGTTTGAATTGCTTCACATTTTTTCATGTCGCCTACTTTCTGTTTCATAGTTAATTGTAAAGTATATGTTTTGCTCATTCTTGAAGGCCATACATACAGTGACCATAAGTTGCTTACATCCATGTCATTTAGTCTCTGGGAGAGTTATTTCATTGACAATGATCTTCTTTACTTTATATATGGGAACAATTTTAGAAAACAGATTTTATAAGTAACAGTATATTTTTTTTTGTTTCCTTTATTTATCTTCATACCTCCTAATCTCCTCCTTCCAGATTATATATACGATTATAGTTTTAAGAAAAATTAAAGTATACTACTTCTTTGCAAAATTAAAGTATAATACTTCTTAGCATAATGAAGAACTAGGTTTGTACATGCTCTTTGCTGAACAATTCATTAATTCATGTACTGGTTCTTACCATAAAAGCCAGCTCCAATGCCCATTCCCAACTTCAATCCTTACAGACAAGCTGTGAAGCTAACCTGAAATATAAAATGTTGTCATATTATTAATAAAATGGTTTAAAAGGATCACTTGTTACTGTATTAAAATTAAAAAGAAATGGGTTATATTCATGTACTAGATGTTGAGAACATATTGACTAGACAGCAATCCAACAACATAACAAACCAAATAATCATGTTAGATCCTTCAATTTACACTATACATAGTATTTGTACTAATATCAAAAGAGAGGGTAGAAATAAATAACAGAAATTTAGTGTTTGATTATTTCAAGGCAAGGAAAGTAAAAAATAGATCTAATTATTTTATACATGTACTACATCTATCTTTTTTTTCTTTCTTCTTTTCGAAACTGTATACTGGTACCTACCTATATATTAGCTGTATTAGACCACCAAGTCTTATTCCCACACCATGAAAACATCTCACAGAAAGAACCTAAAATATAAAAATTGACAATTTATATACTTTATATTTCCATTTCCCCTACATTTACCAATATTGTTCGGATTTCTGACTACATGTACACAAAAGTATAACATCAATAACTGTAAAATCAATGTAAAAGATGAAAAATTAAAAAAATCTTATAAATTTACTTATTGAATTTCATCTCCACAAAAATAATGGTTTAAATATATTTTATTGTTCATAAAGGTAAATCATCTGCACATTTTACAATGAGTTATCTCCCATTGAAAGGCAAAAAATAACATTTTGCATTAGCAACATCACTTTCTCCACTTTTATCAAATAATGTATAGAATGTAGTAGAACTTGATTGACTTAATTAAACTTGCCTTCTTATTTTCTTGGTAAAGCCTCAGACTTGGTTGAAGATTTATTTAACCATCTTCCTTGGAGCTGCTACCATGGTTACTTTTTCATGCTTTTCAACATAATTCTGTGTGCTGTTCAGTTCACTGAATCCAATTTATGCACTTTTTATTTTATGTCCTTTCCATTGTATTTAATCAAGTGTACAATTGTCCCAAGAATGTTCAAAAGCAAAAATACAAATAATATTTTTAATTCATACATAAAATACAGTAAAAATACCAGGTGTACTTTAAAATTGGTAACCTGTATTTTCTTTTATTTAGAGAGCTCTAAATAATAGCTCTTATATTAGTTTGGAGACATCTGATATGTAAAGACCTAAAAAAAGAGGTAATAAAAAAAGAACAGAATAGTAATTGGCTAACACCTATAAATCACAAACATTTTCTAATATTTTGGAGCATAGTTTAATAAAATATCCCTTCTTTTAAGTTTATCATCATAAGCATGAAAATTATACTCCAAAAATTGATCATAGCCTAAAGTAGCTCAGTTGTGCAAATTCATATTTTCCTTTTACAATGGAGAATGGTCTTTTAAATACTGAAATTTAAATACGGTATATAGAATTTTAAAAGGTCAAAAGTTGGTGATGACAATCAATCTTAATCAATTTGCATGCTCATTATGAGAGTTCTAAAGATATGAGTTTGAAACGAAAATTGTTACCTTCTTAAAAAGATTTTAGATAAAAAGCTCCCAATTCAAGAAAAATTAGAAAAATTATTAACATTTCAAACTGCAGTTAAGTCATAATTACACAAAACTCAGGTACCGTCAGTCAATTTTAATAAAAATGGGGAAAATTCCTCAAACAATTTCATACTAGGAGTTACACAACTTTAACATGAGTGCAATCTTTCATTGAAGTTTTGATGGTACAAGAAACACTGAAAATATAAAATACAAATTTTTTATTAAATACAAAATAGTGGTATGAAGTAGAAAATCTTTTTAGGACCAAATTTAGAAAGAAAAATTGTGAACTAAAGAAATGGTAAAAAAATGCTGATTCTTTAGAATAAAAAAACAATTGTCCAAATTCAAATTGCATGTGATAAAAATCATTAAAATTTAATAACTGAAGAAAAAAGTTCCAAAATTTACAATTCAAAAGAAACATTTTTGTTCCCAAATCAAGTTTGATACATATTAATTGCAGGTGATGTCAAAATTTTGTTTTTCATAAGACTGCTTCCAAAAACCTCTGTTTGAAAAGAAGAGAAATCACTGATATCTTGACATTAATAGAGATGGACTAGCACAAGGTAACTCTTGGAATGACTGGTTCCTTAAATGGAGGATAACAGTCAGAACTAGCTCCAGTCAATACACAGACAGGAAACAGCTCTTTTTGGTCATTTGTAGAGGAAACAAATCCCATGTAATAATGTAAATTGTTTTTTTCCATCTTCAAATGATAAAAAAGCAATTATTTAAACCCCCAGGGGTGGTTTAAGCCATTTCTAAAGAGAGGGGGCTCCCACCCAGGTTAAAAGGCAGGGTTCAAACTAGTTTATGTTCTGATTCAATTGCATTGATCATCAAAAAAATTGTAAGGGTAGAACCCAGTGTCTGAGATTCACTGTAGCAATCCCTATATTCTTTTTCTTATCTTTTGATTGTTACAGAAGCTTCTGTCCAAGTTTGGTAAAATCCAGGATAGTTTATGAATCTAATAAATGTTTTATAAGTAAAATACGGAAAAACAGGAACAAAGTTTTAAAAAAATTTCCTTCTAGATACTAGCTTTTGATCGTGAACAAGCTTCTGTCCAAGTTTGTTACAAATCCAGAATATTTTAAGAAGCTATTAAATTTTTAAAAACTTTAACCACAGAGTGAATGTATTGTATCCTGGCATTTATAAGTAAAATATGGAAAAATTAATTCGTTTTATTTACAAAATTTACTTCTGGATACTATCTTATGATCATAAACAAGCTTCTGTCGAAGTTTGGTAGAAATCCAGAATAGTTTTAGAAAGTTATTAAAATTTCAAAAACTTTAAGCAAAGAGTGAATATATGTGATCGCCAACGTCGACGCCGCTGACAGAAGGTTGGATGGCTAGGTCTCATTTTTTTTCAACTAAAATTGAAGACTGGACAAAAAGTATTAATGGTATTTTACATTTACAGTTACATTAAGTTAAATTCCCAGTAAAATATATAATCAGCAAAATGCTAGTATTTTTTTTATTTGAATTGTCTATAAAAGATTCACTTATGATAATTCTTATAACAATACTTCAGGGAGTAATTAAACTATATTGGCATGTTTTAATTTCTATGGCACCTTCATCAGAATAAAAACTAAATAGTACAAAATGTCAACAGGAGGGAAAATAATAAATAAAAAATAAAAGAAGGTAATAATGGGAGTCAAGTTTAAAAAGAATGTTAAATAAAATTTGTTGAATAGTGTTCAATCAAATTTTGCAGAGGTACATGCTTCCAATTGGCTTCGCTCAGAGTTACTGCCTCTAATTGGGACCACTCTGCCGGGGGTACTGCTTCTAATTAGCTTTAGCAGACAGAGGTATATATGTACTGCTTCCAATTGGCTTCGCAACAAGACAGAGGGTATGTGCTCCCAATTAGCTTCACTAAGAGGTACATGCTTCCAATTGGCTTCGCTCAGACAAATGTACTATTTCGAGTGTTGAAATGGTACCGTAAGCAAGTCTGTACTACATCCAGCATAGTAAATGGTACATAATTGCAAGTCAAATGTCGTCCAAATTTACAACAACATATTTTATTTTTACATTCTTGATCCAGTTAAAGATAATTCACATCTACCTAGTTCACTCTCTATTTATAATTTATCCTGATGGTGTCATTGTGAAATGCAAATTATCATTACAAAATTCTGTACTTTCCTGTAGTTGCAATCCTGATGATGTGCCATAGGAACCAAAATATGTCTATCTTATTAAATCAGTGTAGCAATCCCTAAAGTCTTTTTTTTATCTTTTAATTGAAAGAAGCCTTTGTCCAAGTTCTGTTCAGGTTTGGTAAAAATCCAGAATAGTTTATGAATCTAATAAATGTTTTAAAAACTTTAACAGCAGACTGTATGTAATGATAACTTGAAGAAAAACTAAGTCCATATATAAGTATTAAACAGAAAAAATGGAATTTTATTTTTACAAAATTTACTTCTGGATACTATCTTATGATCATAAACAAGCTTTTGTCCAATCTTGGTATAAATTCAGGGGATATAAGAAAGTTATTAAAATTTCAAACTTTAACCACAGAGTGAATATTTGTTGACGCTGCCAAGGACTACGCCAACGACGGAATGTAGGACCGGTATGTCTCACTTTTTCAACTTAAGACAAAGGCTTGACAAAAAGGGGGATCCAACACCAAAACTCCCACCCTCTGAATCTGCCACTGCCCTCAAAGTATGGTACATGATCCAATTGGAACCTGCTTGGTTAATATAACTGATTGTGCGCAACTTTTAAAAGAAATTTAAGGGGAATTTCTAAAAAGAAATGTCAAAATCTTATCTACAAATCATGATGAGCAATTGTTAAATGTGACGAAAAGGTTTAAATAAAAATAGTTGTCAATTATGTACTGATAATTATAAACCAAATATTTACTAAATTTTTTTAAATCGAATAAAAATTACACTGATTTTAGAAAAATATGATGTTGAATGGAGAAAGAAGACATAAACAAATAGCCTGTTCCCAGAAATTATTTTAAGAATTTTCATCATAAAATTAAAATTTGAAACAAGTTATCTCCCTTGCTTAAAAGTAATGGATGTTGCTTATATACAACATTTGAGGCTTAATGATAAAACTTGATTACAAATTTTTTCAAGCAAAAAGTGAATACTGTGGATTCACTATTAATTGACAGGTTTTTTTTATTATTATTCATGAGAACCACAAATTTTAGTTTTTTACAAGATTATTTTTTGGGGATTTGTATGGAGAATTTGTAAAATGTCTGAATGAAAGCATATTATTGGGGATTAGAGTTGAAAAATTAACCCAAGAATGAAATATCTGAAGCAAAATAGATTTTACTACCATTTAACGCTAGGGATGATTATTTAAATTTCTCTGGGAAATGATGATAGTTTTAAGATAACTCAGAATGAAATTTTTTTTTAGGGGGTGTGTCAAATGATTTAATTAATTGCTTTCCCATTTGGTTAAAGATTTAAGTGATTTTATAGATAAGAGATACATCCAATTAGATTATAATTTTTAAATGTTACTTTTACTTCACCATTACCTTGTTCGCAATAAGTGCTTTAAAGAAACAGATACCCTGAAATAATATTGTTGACGCTCAAGTAAATAACATTTTGGGTAATTTTTCACAATACTGTATTTGAATTCAATTTAAGATACAAATATACATTTAATTTTTTCGTTTCCAATACATCATAATATGTCAAATACAATTTAAAATTTGATTTAAGACATTTGCTTTTGATATTGCATCAAAAATTATAAAAAGTTCAAAGTAGCTTTAAGCTCCAAATTGGCTTTTGTTTAATATTTAAATTACCGTACAAATATCAAATACTTTCATTTCAGAATTACATATGAAGATTCCTTTGAAAGCAGAACACTTGAAAACCATAACACCATCCAAAGAACAAATGAAAAAAACAGAAGAAAAAACCAGACCCTAACTACTGAAAGCTACACCAAAAAGAAACTATGTTATATGTTAGTAAGAGACGCAGCGCTCAAAGCTCAATGTATTTCTGAAATGATAATTTGATATTTGTTTAATCTTCAAAAACAACTTTCAAGATGAACAATAATGTTCAGCTATGAAACTTTAAATGCAGATAACTATGACCTAAATTTAGTTTCAAGTACAAATGTACTATGTTATTCTCCAATTTGACAATCAAGATGTATTGAAAACAGTAAAAAAAATTGGGGAAATTGTTTAATTACAAATCTGAAATTTCAGTTTTTATCCTTTTAAACTGGTGTACCACCAAAAATTGCATGAATTAATTGCTATGCAAACCAAATTTCAACCACCCAAAAGCACTGGCAATGCAAACAAGACAATGTTTAAAAATGTTTTATTAATATCAGTTGATCATTGGACCCAACGACCTAAAATGTTTTACAACTTAATAAACCTCATCTAAAGTTATTTCAACTATCACCATTTCTACATTAATCAATTTGACAAAATATTATAAACAAATCAAATAAGCGTGGGCTTTCCACTCTGGGTTAATCTCCAACCTCTTTTTTTAGCTTCAACTGTTGTTGCATATTAAAGTATGCCAAATTGAACTACTGAAATTGATGGGCAAATCATTTTACTGCATTCCAGAAGAAAATTTTGTTCAATGGTTTAATAATCGGGGACGCTTTTTGTGTATGTTGTAATCAAATCAAATCAATCTTCTTTCTGCGTTTTTTATTTAATTTCCAGTTTTTATAGTACTTTCTAAATTGTATCTATACATCACTATTGAATGCCTGGTCAAAATTCCAACTACGTTGTTCCCATGAAATGCTAACTAAAAATACTGCCGTCTATGTATTCAAACTGAATATGTTATAAAGGAAAATACTTTTTGGTCAGTTTTAAATATTAAATGAAACTTATTCAAGAATCCACCGACAAGAATGTAATAAGTACCACTTGGATTTATATTGGCATATTTATCTCGATATTTTTTTATTATGAGAATAAAGAAGAAGGTGTTATGCTATTATTAATCAAATGATCATTTGGCTTCTGTAATAAATAACATGAGGAAAACTTTTATAATTAAAAATGGCTCATCATAATCCAGAAACATTGTTAAAAATTTTGATGGTGAATATTTGTGATAATCATAAATGATTTTGTTTTATATATAAATATTAACTAATTTCAGAAATTCAGAATCAAATTCAATCACATTTTCCCAATTACTAAATGCTTCTACCATAAAATAGTGGAGGAGGCTTTTCACCTGGGCAATCTGATTTCAATTCAGATAGCATCCCATTTAAGCAGTATATATTAATAATAAAATACCCTAGGTTTAATAATGTACCCCCTCAACTTTCCCAAGAGTAAAATATACATGAATTTTGATCTTGGCATAGTGTACCTGAATTTTACTTCACAAATTTAGAGCAAAATTGCATCACTTAGTTGAAATACCATATCGTATCGAAACCCTCATTTCATACGAGTTACCTCCCCTTCTAATTTAGTGAATTTTTATTTCACTACTCAGTGGCGAATCCAGAATTTTTCGTGAGGGGGTCCGCTCCAGTCATGCTACAGTGATTCCTTATATAATCTTCCCACAAAAGGGGGGGGGGGGGGGCAAGGCTCCCTGGATCCACCTATGCTACTGTCATTCAAGATATCAGTGTTTTCATGTAAACCCGAGTCATTATTTGTTATTTTAACTTAGATTTCTGTAAAAAAAGATACATTATTAAATTTTGGAACAGTTCAATTGTAAAAATTCATAGATGCATATCTTAATTTACTCCAAAAAATATAGAAAATTTGTTATTTATAATCTTTTATTAAACACATTTAATAATTTGGTTATGCATGAAAAAGGTTTGAACATTTCTTTTTTTATTCATTGATTAAAGTAAATTAACATTTCCAATTTTTTTTTCTATTAAAGAAATTATTTACTTATTATATTAAGTAAAACATTTTGAAAAAAGAGATGAAAAAACACATAAAAAATTCATTTTGACAATTTTTGATAGAAAAAATGGAGCAAAGAATGAAAAAAAAACATTTAACTTAAACAATTAGTAAATAAGTTAACATATCAAATACTTGCTACCATTGTGTGGTGCCTGAGATCACCCTTTTTTTTTTTGTTGGTGCTTGGTGTCTGAGATCATTCCTGGTCTTTGGTAAGGTTGGTGTGTTGTGCCTGAATCATCCCTGGTCTTTGGTAAGGTTGGTGTGTTGTGCTCGAATAATCCCTGGTCTTTGGAAAGGTTGGTGCTTGGTGCCTGAGATCATCCCTGGCTCTTTAGTTTGGTTGGTGCATGGTGCCTGAAAATCTCTCAGGTCTTCGGTTGGGTTGGTGCTCTTTGCCCTAGTTCATGCCTGTTCTTTGTTTTGGTTGGTGCTTGGTGCTGGGGATCATCCCTGGTCTTTGGTTGGATTGGTGCTTGGTGCTCTCAGGTCTTTGGTTGGGTTGTTGCTGTACAATATTTTGTTATCAGTGTAGACAATTTTCTGTCATTTCTTTTGGTTATGTGTTGTCTTGTCTTTTTTCACCACATGGTTTAATATTGGCCCTTTGGTATATTCCTTTTTTGTGTATCTCTTGTTTATCATTGTACCCGACTGTTTGAATTTTTAGGATAATTGTAGAAATGCTATTAGCGATATGCTATTCCTAGATGTTCCAGGACATGAATAACTTCTTGATTACACTGTGTGCTGCTTCATTGAAAAAGGGTGAAAATTAATGTGTCTGGTGTGTTAAATTTTGTGAGGTAGGATATTTCTGGTGTTCCTCCAAATTTGTACACCAGTTAATACTTCTGATTGATTTTTTCTGTGTGTTTTATCTCATTGACAAAAATACACAAAAAGACGGAAATAATAAATACCGTATACCTATACATCTTTGTAAGAACTCTGAAATGGATATGAAGAAGAGCGATTAGTAATTTATCACTTCCATCAAAGAAAAGGACATACAGAAATCTATATGCCACTTTTCTTCATCTGTTACAACATAGCCATACTCTGGGTCTATGGATGAGGTTGCATCTACAACAAAAAAAAAATGTAAATTATTAGTGTTGGAGAACGTTGGTGTCATTTCCATCAAATGGGTCCATGACTGAAACATCCTCTCGGCTGCATCTGTAAAAAAAAATCTGTAGTGTGTTGGAGAACGTTGGTGTCACTTTCATCAAACGGGCCCTTTAACAAGCTCATGGTAGAGTGATCTTGTTACTATTGTATAGTGCTGCGGAAACTATGCGCTACCCTCCCTGGTCTAGTACAATGGAGTCTATTCAAGGTCTATGACTGTAACATCCCCCTGCTGCAATCTGCAAAATTCAAAATTATAAAATTAAACATCTGTTGGTGAACTCTGAAAAGAAACATAAATACATATACAACATTACACATATATAAGAATAAAATCAATTAAACTTTATTTTATTTTCTTTGAGGTAAATTTCAAAAATTAAATATATATTTTTTTAAATTAACTTTTTTTACTTTATTTTTAGTGTAGCTCTTGTTGGTCATTATACCGGACTGTTTACTATTAGAGATATTCTATTTCTAGATGTTCAAGGACATGCATACATTCTTGATTACACTGTGTATGCTGCTTCAATGAAAAAAGGTGAAAATAAGATGTTGTGTTTAATTTTGTGAGGTAGGATATTTTTTGTGTTCCAGGGTGTTGTCTCAAATTACACCAGTTTTAAAATACTTCGGATTGATTTGTTCTGTACGTTTTCTCTCATTGACAAAAACACACAAAAAGACAAAAATAATAAATATTGTATACCTTAACATCTTTGTAAGAACTCTGAAATGGATATAAATAAGAAAGATTAGTAATTTATCACTTTTATACAAAGAAATGGACATACAGAAATCTATATGCCACTTTTCTTCATCTGTTACAACATAGCCATACTCTAGGGTCTATGACTAAGGTTGCATCTAAAACAAAAAAAAATTGTAAATTATTAGTGTGTGAGAACGTTGCATGACTGAAACATCCTCTCGGCTGCATCTGTAAAAAAAAATCTGTAGTGTTTTGGAGAACGTTGGTGTCACTTTCATCAAACGGGCCCTTTAACAAGCTCATGGTAGAGTGATCTTGTTACTATTGTATAGTGCTGCGGAAACTATGCGCTACCCTCCCTGGTCTAGTACAACGGAGTCTATTCAAGGTCTATGACTGTAACATCCCCCTGCTGCAATCTGCAAAATTCAAAATTACAAAATTAAACATCTGTTGGTGAACTCTGAAATGAAACATAAATAAATATACAACATTACATACGGGCATATAAGAAAAAAATCAATTAAACTTTATTCTATTTTCTATAAAGTAAAATTCAAAATTTAATTTTTTTTTTTAATTAACTTTTTTTTACTTTATTTTTCCATGAAATTTAACATTGTAACTGCTGTAAAAGTACCAAAACTATTGCCATTTGGCTTAGTTAGTCTGTTTCTTATGTTACCTTTTCTGACATGGGACACAGACTTCTTTTTAATTGAGTTTTACTGTGTGAATTGTTTTTTCTATGTTGGCTCCTAGAGGTATAGGTGTGGGTTGAGATCTCTCAAACCTGTTTAACCCACTTTATTTATGCACCTGTCTCTAGTTAGAACCCTCTGGCCTTTGTTAGTCTTGTATGTTTTTTTTAGTTTTAGTTCATTTATGTTTTTGAGTTTAGTATGACATCCACTTTTACTGAACTAGTACACATTTTTGTGTAGGGCCTGCTGAAGCCTGCCTCCTGATGCTGAGTTTTCTGGTTGAGTTGAAGAGCCATTAGTGGCCTACGGCTGTTTTCTGCTCTTTGGTTGGGTTGTTGTCTCTGACATTATTTTCAATTTTGTATAAGATTTGTATTTTTTGTTGGAAAAACCAGTCACCAAACCTGTTGTGTGCGGTGGCTCCCTTGTTTCATTTTTTTAGTTTGACATTCTGTTCTTTTTATTATCTGACCAAGCTGAGCAACCTTCTACTACAACGGTACCTATTAAATGTTGCATGCATACAGACCAAAATGAGGTTAACTTATAGTCTTGGAAAAAAATAATAAATAAGCAATGTTTTTAGCTCATTTTTACAAAATTTAACTAAACAGACTGCTACCCGTTAGTTTTCCTGTTTGAATGGTTTTACACTAGTAATTTTGGGGCCCTTTATAGCTTATTGTTCAGTGTGAGCGAAGGCTCCATGTTGAAGGATGTTCATTGACCTATAATGGTTTACTTTTATAAATTGTTATTTGGATGGAGAGTTGTCTCATTGGCACTCACACTACATCTTCCTATATCTACTTGCTAATTGCAGGTCATTACTTCATTATTCTACTTTAATTTTTGTTAATAAATGCCTCTTAATGTATTTTTTCAAACTTTTAAAAAGTGAATGGAAGCTGACACAAATACACAAGATAATTAAGTTTTTTTTTTTAACAATTTCAAGCTCCTATGTGTATAACATATCAAACCTTAAGCTTAGCTTTACAAATTTGATGGTATCTTTAATGTTTTTTGAGTGAAAGTGACAAGCTCCTTGTGAAAAAAGCATATTCTAATATTGCACAAACCATAAGCCTTGCTATCATCAGTAAATTTGGTGAAAATATTAAAATCAAATCTTCTTATCATGCAGAAAAAGTTATGCTGCACTTTGTTCAAACTCATTTATACTCTTTAGAAACTAAAAAAAAATCAGTCAAAGTCAATCAAATGTTTAGCATTGACAATGCATTGAACATTTCAATAGAACTAACATACATAAGGTCTTTATGACTCAAGAGGTCAAAGCCCATGAAACAACCAACAATGACAAAATGCTTTCCATGACCTCAACCAAGTCATCACTAAGGCCATTCAACTTCAATAAACATTTTGTTTGTCTTAGTCAAAGTCAAAGTGCAGTGCTAGTCAAATAGTCTCAACAGAGTAGAAATGAGTAAAAAAAATTAATATTAAATGTTTTTGAAGATAATTGAACATTTTTAAAATGATATTTATTTCAAGATGTAGGACACACATTGGACATTTTAGTGTGCTGATTTGGATCGCCATGCTGTGGTATTTTGTTAGAAGAATGGCATCCTACATCTTAGCCTTGGAATTTATTTTGGAAAATGAAAAAAAAAAATTTTTGTTGATGTAAGCATGGCAAAAGGCAATTTAATGTAAACAATTTCTGTATTTCTTTTATCTTAGTTATCAATTACAGATATGAGGGGGGATAGGACCTTTATCGGGACTCCGGGATTGGGTGTTTTTAACCTTGGGATGTTGGGATTGACCCTTTCAAGATCCGGGAATTCTTTTTTCGAATTTCGGGATGTCGAGATTTAAATTTATTTAAATTTGGGACCTCAGGATTTTGAGTTTTTAAGCCCAGGATTTCAGGATAAGTTTTCAGAATTATGATCCATGTGGTCACAGTTATCTCCCATTGATTAAAGGTAAGCTTCATCAAAACAACTCCATTCACTTGTTAAATTTTGAAAAATGACCAGAGCAACTGAATTAATTTTAAAGACCATTGAGGTAGTGGCCATTTTACTCAATAATAAGAGTGACATTTTTCTCTTGCGGGGGAGTCAAGATTTCCAATTATTTTGTTGTTTGTTAATTGCATCTGGCATTTTTTTTAAAAGATTAACAAATTACCTTATTCAAAATTTGAAACCCTTCAATTTGAAAAGTTTTCTGTATGAAATTTTGTAGTTTGGTTAGGCATTACACAAAAAAGGTGGGCTTTATATAAAAATGTTTCACCCTGCAACATGCTCATGTGCTTAGGTCAGATATTGGTGTGCATGTAAGTTATTTGTTAGTCTGTTCATTTTATTCACAAATCTTTTACTTTTTGTGCTGACATGAATTGTCATTGATATGGTTATATTTATAAATTCACTGTTTACAATTTTTGATTTTTTTGAAATACTAAGGCTTTACTACCTCAGGCATAGATTACCTTAGCTGTATTTGGCAAAACTTTTAGGTATTTTGGTCCTCAATGCTCTTCAACTTCGTAATTTATTTGGCCTTTTTAACTTTTTTGGATTCGAGAGTCACTGATGTCTTTTGTAGACGAAATGCGCGTTGGCGTATATACTAAATTTAGTGCTGGTATCTATGATGAGTTTATTTAGACTTTGGATGACTTACAAGTTCATGTATTGTCATCAGTCTATAGTTGAAGACCTGTAGATGTCTTTGGTTATTTATTTTCATTGGGTAGCTGCCTTGTTGATTTATACCCTACACCCCCCTTTTTTCATAATGATGCATAATATCTAACCAACAAAAGGAATACTCACCAAGTTTGATTATAGATGAGGTTCTTACCATAATATTTGGTAACCCCAGATATACTTAACAGCTGTCTTACTGTTCACATTGCTTACTCTTCAAGGTCATCAATCTATTTTCTGCTCTCTGGTCAGTTGTTGGCTCCTCTAAAACATCATTTCTTTTTAATAAATATGAAAGAATGGAACTTAAAACTCTATATTATTTATCATTCTTTCTAAATCTTGGTTGGTTGGCCGGGTCACCGGACACATTTTTAAAACTAGATACCCCAATGATGATTGTGGTCAAGTTTGGTTTGATTTGGCCCAGTATTTTCAGAGGAGAAGATTTTTTGTAAGAATTAACAACCACAGACTACAGACGACAATGACGGACGCCAAGTGATGAGAAAAGCTCACGTGGCCCTTCAGGCCAGGTGAGCTAAAAAAGAGTTCTTAACTTATATTACCTTATTATAACTTATAATGATAACTTTCATTGATAAAATGTATGTCTGTATAAATGACTTGTATATCAATAGCAACAAAAAGTATATTTTCATACATTTAATTTTTTTTTAAAACTTATTCAAAGTTTTGAGTGAAAATGACAAATTTTGTGCAAATTGATTATATATGAGATGAAGAACAGCAATAAAAGCACTGTTCCTTTCTTTTGTTCGTTTATATGTACTGATTTTGTGTTCTGGATGGATATTCCTGTGTGCATATTCTTTGTTTACCTATTAAACTGAAGCACTAGGTCTATCAAAGATAAATACCGCTGTATACTTTAATGTCCAAATCATAATAGTAGTCAAATCTGAGAAAAGTTTATCAAAAAGAATTTTTGGAGAAATTCATCATCAAAAAACAAATCCAGAAGCTTTCGGTCTCAAACACAAATGAAACATTTATGAATTTTTTTTTTAGTTCTATTTAGTTTAGATCACCACAGAAACTTACAATCTAATTGTTAATATACATATAGCACAATATATTATCAGATAAACCTGCTAGTAATCCGGATGGTAAAAAAAAAATTGATTAAGTTTTGTAATAAACTATTTGACTATACCTGTATTCACTTGGTCAACTGTATCAAGGGAAAATCAACATGTTTGTGAACTGAAGTTGATATACTGTCTTTCTTTCCTAGATGCATCTGAATACCAATTTAGATTTTAGATGACTAGGTTTGTTACTAAGTGTCAAAGTACTGAAAAGAAACATTTAATATTAAAATTATTCCAGAAAATATATTGCAAACAAAAAAGTATGTGTGTTTACTGTACCCATACCTTCCCTATATATATATAAAGTTTTGTTGGGAATTTTTTTGATCTAGCAATGTTGCTCCCATAGACTATTTGAGTCTATTGACCCTACAATACAAGGTTTTCAACATAGAAGTTTTCAGTAAGTTTTGCCAACCAGTTCAAAAACTTTACCCAAATTTGATTGGTTAAACTGTTAATTGTTCTCTAGACAGATACATGAATGTGAGCTATAATTCTTCTTGTTATATTTGCCACTGGACATTTTATTTGATGTATTTTCTTAAAAGGACAAATGTTCTTCTTTTTTATATTTTATTTGCCCTGTACCAACGAAATCCGTGAAAATTAGTATCCAACGAATATTAATGAATCCGCAATAACTGTTTAGTGTATATAGAAAGGACAGACCACCTAATAATAAATTGATTCACTGAGCAAACAGTTGGGACAAAAATGGAAACAATATCAGCACTAATAATTGATACAGGTCTGAATTTGGATTGCAATTAAATATTTGACACATTATAGGTTTGTGAAATAGAATAACTGTAGTCAAAGAACTTAGAATTGAATTTATATTAAATATTTTGCTTTTACTGCTGTTCACTATGCTGTTGCGAATTGATTGGATTAACTCCCTTACACTGCTTTAAAAATGTCTTTATTGTCCATTAACCAGGAAACCCTTGTTTTCCCCCTTTTTTGCCCCCAATTCCTAAATGGTTTGAGCTATAACCCCCATAACCAATCCTATCCCTTTGTGGTACGAAAAACTTGTGGTATAATTTCAGACAGACAGACAGTCAGAAGGCCGGCGACTGGACATTTGTATACTATAATGTCCCATCAAAATTTGACTGGAATATAGTCTAAAACTCTTCCAGTCTATTAAATCAATAAGAACAGACAAATCCTGTATCCCAGCTCTCAAAAAAGATGGTAACCTCATAACTGCCATCATTGAAAAAGTCATTCATGATCAATTTCAGTCGGATATCACATCAGAACCAAACAACACCATAAATAAAGGACCTAGTGAACATCCAAATATTCCACGCTTAACCATATATTAACACCTTGCAGTATACACAACTTCTGAAAAACATAAAACCTTACAAAGCCTTTCAAAGCCACTGGCGAACAGTATGTATACTCATTGAATGTCAATGGAATATACTGTGGATTTATTTTTATTCGTTGGATACCATTTATCACGGTTTTCATGGGTACAGTTGAACCACAAATTTAAATGTTCAAGGAATTATAAATTATTTATAGGCTTTGTATGCAGAGATTGGTAAAACCACAAATTAAATATCCACGAAAAATTGATACCCATAAAAATAAATTCACAGTATTGTTTATTATATATCAAAAGGAGAAGTTGAGAATACTGACCTTATGTTTTTATAAAAATTAAATTAAGCTGTCCACCAAATATAAATACAAATTATTTCATAGAACGAATTGAACAGCCATTGACAGCATACACTACTCAGTTCAAAATAAATCCAATTCTCATCAAACAATAGAATTTCCCTCCAAAATAGACATATGACTTAATTATCCAATGATCATACAGAACAGAGTTTTCATAACACAAACTAGTAAAACCTAGAGAGTTACTTACCAATCTATCAAAACTCACTGAGCCATGAAGGAAGTCTTACAATAAATATAACCACTGATGCATGACTAAAAACTACTCAATAAAAACTAAGAATTAACTCTATCAAACTTTTCAAGTAATAAATTATATCAAAATCTAATACAAAAATAAAAATATCAAAAATTGCAAGTTACCACATACACCATGTGGAGATTGTTAGTTTGTTGTTTGATAATTGTTCAGTGGCAAACATTTCATGCATATTAAGGATGTAGACAAATTATTAAGGCCAAATTAAAATATATGTGTGGTTCCAGTAACCCTACCGTCCCTAATTTTTCGGCTTAAAAATAGCCTACCCTAAAGATTTTATTGTCATTTTTCATTAAGCACTGTTAAAGTCAGAATGTTGCTCCCATAGACTCAATGTAAAAAAAAACACCATAAAATAAAAAAAATTCCTACCTACCTACCCTAACTTTTTTTCAGATGTAACTGGAACCACACATACTTCTTTATTTGGCCTAATCAATCCAATGAAAATCAGACCAACTGCCATGGGAAAGAGGTAGTGGCAATTAATAATCCTTTTGAATACATGTTTATAAACACACCATTGTAAATCTAATCAGTTTAATAGGTAGGGCCAATACCCTTTAAATTCATTTAATTCACCATTGCAAACTTTAGTAATTTAGCCAGGGTCTTTGAATTTATTTAAATACACCATTGCCAACTTAACCAATTTAGGTAGGGCCAATTCCACTTTGAATTCATTTAATTCTTCATTGCAGACTTTAGCAATTTAGACAGGGCCTATGAATTTATTTAAATACACCATTGCCAACCTAACCAATTTAGGTAGGGCCAATTCCACTTTGAATTCATTTAATTCTTCATTGCAGACTTTAGCAATTTAGACAGGGCCTATGAATTTATTTAAATACACTTTTGAATTCATTTAATTCACCATGATTGCAAACTTTAGTAATTTAGCCAGGGTCTTTGAATTTATTTAAATACACCATTGCCAACTTAACCAATGTAGGTAGGGCCAATTCCGCTTTGAATTCATTTAATTCACCATTGCAGACTTTACCAATTTGGTAGGGCCAATTCCCCTTTGAATTCATTTAATTCACCATTGCAAATTTTAGCAATTTAGACACAGCCTATGAATTAATTTCAATACACTTTTGCCAACATTACCAATTTAGGTAGGGCCAATTCCACTTTTGAATCTTACTATGAAGGGAACAAAGTTCAATGAAAATCAGAACTTAAATTGTTTCTGATTGACATGCTGATCATCAATATTTTAATGTGATCAAGGAACAGTTATAAAATAAATTTATTATAGAATATTTATGTAAATTCAATGTTCTGGCCACTATCCCTAGAACCCCCCCCCCCCCCCCAAAAAAAATGTAATTCCTTCAGTATATCCTGTTCCATAACATTATTTTAACAATGTTTTCACCAATTGAGTGTCAAAACAAATCTCCATATTCACATCAACAACACTCATTTGTACACCCCCCCCCCCTTTTAAACTAATCAAACGAAACTGAAATTCAAAAGACTTATACTAATTTACTAGTAGATATTTGTAAAAAGAACTACAATATTAACCAACAACAAAGGCTTTCTGAGGTATCAACCTAAGTTTAGCACGTGTTATGGTGTACCACATCCTGTGACTGTGTATGTTTTCGGGTGCTGGGGATGAATTGGTACAGGGGAATGAAACAAAGCCTCTTCCTTAGTTTTTATTTATATGTTACTGCATGGTATATGGTTTTATGCAGATTGAATAAAACTGCAGTCTGGGACGGATCCAGTGATTTTTAAAAGGGTGTCCCAACCCAGGCTAAAGGGGGTCCAACTATATGTCCCCATTCAAATGCATTGATCGTAAAAAAAAAGGGGGGGGGTCCATCCACAGGCACTGTCTCAGAAAAAAAAACCAGTGCCTGTGGGTACATCCCCCGGGACCCCATCTGAATCCGCCACTGAGTATGATTGATTGATTCTTGGTGTTTTAACGTCAATTTTAAGCGCCACTTTTGAGCTGTTTTGTGGCCGCCAGCTTTCATTGGTTGAGGGGCACAGGTACTCGTCTCAGAATTGTTTTTTCTATTAATAACTAGTGTCCTTGCTACATCTTTTAGGGTTTGAAAACAATCTGTTCTTTTTGAGTTTACCTTATGTTCCTCTTGTTTTTTTGGTATTGATACCCAAGTCAAACATTTGAAGATTCTTATTGTCTGGGTTGCTGTAATAATTACCGAAGCAGAAAGCATTTTTAACTTATTCAGAGTACAATAATTATAACAATTTTTTTATGACCCTAAAGGCCAGGTGTCAAGGTCTTTAATGCAAGCATGGGTCTAGATAAGGAATGGGGATTTTTATGATTTATTCAACTTTGAAAAATAGAGGTTCTGAAGAACTTGTGTTGCTCATCTAGACCTATTTGCAGCTTCAACGATGGCAACTCTCGGCAATGTTGAATAATTCTCTAGTTTTATTGTTAGGCCTGCAACTTTTGTCGCAGAAATAGGGATATTATGATCGGTGAGCAGCAGGCGACAGCGGCGGCGTTAACTAACTTCTTAAAAGCTTTATATTTTAGAAGGTTGAAGACATGGATGCTTCATACTTTCATATTATATAGATGCCTTATGTTACGAAAATTCCTTCTGTCACATGTCCATTGTCTTTGGCATCCTTTATTATGGTTCATTGACTACTTGAAAAAAAGTTAACATTTTTTATAATGTTAATTTCTCTCTTATTATGAGAAATAGGATAACTATATTTGGTATGTGCATATTTTCCTAGGTCCTCGTGCCCATAAGACAGTTTTCACTTGACCTCGATCTCATTTCATGGATCAGTGAACAAGGTTAAGTTTTGGTGGTCAGGTCAATATCTCAGATTATCTGAGTCAGATAATCTAAGCAAAAGATCTATTATATCTGGTATATGAAAGAGTGTAAGGTGTATATGTCCAACTGGTAGGCATTATCTGACCTTGACCTCATTTTCATGGTTAAGTGATTATATTACGTTTTTGTGTTTTGGTATGTTTGTCTTATACTGTATGCAATAGGTCTACTGTATTTGGTGTATGGAATGATTGTAAGGTGTACATGTCCAACTGGCATTGTCATCTGACCTTGACCTCATTTTCATGGTTCAGTGGTCTAAGTTTTAAAATTTTTGAGTTTTTTTTTTCTTAACTACTAGTATATGCAAAAGGTCAACTGTATTGGTAAATGGAAATATTTAATGATGAAAATGTCTTGTCTTGCAGGTTTCATTTGACCTTGACCTCATTTTCATGGTTCATTGCTCAGTGTTCCGTTCTTGTGTCTTGGTCTGTTCTTCTTAAACTATGAGTAATAGGTCAACTATGTTTGTTGAATTGAAGGATTGTAAGCTGTACACATCTTCCTGCTATGGTTCATTTGACCTTGACTCTTTTTCGTGGTTCATTGGTTAAAGATTTTTTGTGGTTAAGTCCGTTTCTTAGAAACTAGAAGCATGATAAGCAATAGGTCAACCATATTTAATGTATTGAATGATTGTTAGGTGAATATGTATTTCTCGTTAGATTTATATGATCTTGCCTTAATTTTCTTGGATCATATTAAGTTTATGTGATAGTAAAACTATCAACATAATATCAATGGTAGGTAAAGAAGGTGAGACATTTCAGCTTGTGCACTCTTTGTTTATTTTGTATTGCTGATATTATTATTTGTGTAAACAGTAATTTCTCTCCATTTTCTATAGTTTTAGACAAAAATGTTCATTCAAGGGCAGTTACTCTAATAAGAAGTGGATTGACAATTTTAGCTGTGTTGACATATTTATTGATTGTGTCTTGCTGATCAAAAACCTGTAAAAAGTGACACAGTGGCGGATCCAGAGGGGGCCGGGGTGTTCTGGGAATTAGAACCCCCCTTTTTTTGGATGATCAATGCATTTGAATGGGGATGAATGGTTGGCAACACTACTCTTTAAATTGGCTGGATCCGCCCCTCAGGCAGCTGACAATTTTGACTAAATTCAAATGAGACAACTATCCACCAGAATTCAAATAATGTGACTATACCTGTAAGGAATTTTGCGTCAGGGAAAACCATTCAGTAAATACAGCTATTAAAAACTCATGCATAAAAAATGTGAAACAAGAAAACTAACAGGCTTATTCTTTACAATATTAATACAAATAAAAAAAAAAAAACATGATGACAGACATGAACCTTATTTACAACGACTGAATTACAGGCTTCTTACAGACCTAATTTGTAGATTATTTTTACATTTAAAAGTTCCGATCTATCTTTTAGAGTTTTCTAGACAATATACAAAATTGAGCTTAGGCCACGGTTTTTTAATTTGTTGGTTTACGGATTTTCCCCATGAAAAAGTCAGGTCGGTCGGTCGGGAAAAAAAAGAAAAAAAAAATATCTTTCAAGACAGAAAAAAAAATGCAAAATAAATATACATTTCACCATTCTAACAAAATGCTTTTTATGCTATTTTGTCATCATTTCAAATTTTAGTTCGATGAAATATTCTTGCTCAGCTGTCATAAATATCGCATGACATTGTCTAATGATTTGCCGTAAAAAAAGGGGGGTGTTCACAGACAAAGACGAAATTAAATCGTCTTTTCACAAACAAGAAAAACAAATTCGCATAGCTCTTAATCAATTCCAGAAAACTTGGTGAGTAATGATCTTCAAAAACGAAAACTGATAAAGAAAAAAATGTAAAAAACGTCGTACGAAAATAAGTTTCAACACACGTGTCAAAAACGTAATAGACTCGTCCACGGAAAAAACGAGAATATCGGGTTTATAATCTAGTGTCATGCATTCCCGTTTTTTATCCAAATGGACGATATTTTTTTTATTATTATCCATGAAACAAGAAAATTCTAAATGACTTGTTGATATTCAGAACTTTTACTTCCAAGGTGCTTTCCACCTGTCCACATTTGGACAAGTCTATTTCTATGAGATTATGCATTTTACAGACTGATGACAAATAAGGGAAACGAACTTATTGTGTAATGGGTTTTAAACACAGATTTCGTTCCGCAAAATTATTTGCGTAAACGACATTTCAAGGTCAGTTATAATTGATTTGTCTATTTTTAGAAACGTAAACTGGAAGTTTTATTTTTTCACAACAGAGAGTGTTATCAATTTTGTTAGTGATTCATGCATTTCATTTCATAAAAAAAGAATCATTTAATTATTTTTCAGGGCTAATGTATTTGTTTGGGTCGGCGGGAATAAAAAAGCATCAAAATTCAATTTTATTTTTATTCTAGGAATCGGCAAAATCGGGTCGGCGGATCCGTAAACCAACAAATTAAAAAATCCTGGCCTTAGGAGGGGGGGGGGGGGGGATTGTTACATTCATCATTTAAGGGCAATATCTCCTAGCTTCTGTAAGTTCTTTGACAGTTTTAATGTAATGTTTGCTCTATCTATAGTATAGGATTTTTTCAAGATAATTGACAAAAGTTTTTTATGTAGCTTGAAGTCTTGAGATTTCTATGTAATGTTTTATAAAAAAGAAGATGTGGTAAGATTGCAAATGAGACAACTGTCCTCAAGAGACCAAAATGACACAAAATTAACAACTACAGGTCACTGTACGGCCTTCAATAATAAGCAAAGCCCATACCTCATAGTCAGCTATAAAAGGCCCCAAAATGACAATGTAAAACTAGAAAACTAACAGCCTTATTTATATAAAAAAATTAATGAAAAACAAATATGTAACACATCAACAAACGACAACCACTGAAATACAGGCTTCTGACTTGGGACAGACACATACATACATAATGTGGTGGGGTTAAACATGTTAGCAGAATACCAACCCTCCGCCTAACCTTGGACAGTGGTGTAACAGTACACTTGTTGACTTGTCTTTTTATTGTCTCTTTTTCTATTTTTGTCATAGTGTTGTCAGTTTCTCTTCAGCCTATGGAGTTTAAATATTCCCCTTAGTATTTTCAGCCTCTTTTCAACATGGAATACATTTTCTGTTGTTCTTGTTTACAAAATAAAAAAATTGCTAGTATTTTTGAAATTTTATTCATTACTGTCGAAACACAAACAGTAGAATATATATATATTATTCAAACATCTAATGTATATTATGTATAATTATAACAACTTCATACAGAAATAACTGAAATAAAAATACAAGAAAGAAGAATTTTGGACTGGTATCCTGAAGTTTACAACCTGCTATAGCTTAGGAATTGCTAGAGAAAAGTTGACCATACTTTCATAAATTGAGCAAGCATAATAATTGATTGTTGGTTTTTTAATGTCAAGTGGGCAAGACATAATGTGTAAAATACCTAGAAACACTTTTACAATACATGTGATTGCTCTTGAGATTACCTTTTATAAAATATGGACATTTTTTCTCTCATTATGAACCAAGTTGAAAGAAAAATTGAATTAAAATCAAATTAATTGTTCCAGTCCAATTATAAATTGCTCTGTATTTTTGTGAACATGATGTTGATTACCTTGGTCAATCTTATGCAAATGTGAATTGTAAGAGTTTTGATAAGCAGCAAACTGATTAAAATCAGCAATCAGGATTTGCTTTTCTCTCTTAATAGCTGTTTTTGTCAGATTGGATCAGCAGCCTTTTTGTTTACTAAATTAAGATTTGCTCCCCTCTCTTTTTTTTTTTTTTTGTCCACTTAACATTAGGTTTGATCAGCAATAACTTTTAGGCAGCAACCATTTGATTTTCTGGGGGGGGCTATGGTTTTTTTTTCTGTACAAACTTTTTTTTTCGCCTGTGGCGAAAAACAATCTATTTTTTTCGCGACAAGTCGAAAACAATTTTTTTTCTTTCAATTTTAGCATTACATATAGTGGCAGCTGAGGGTGAAACAAATATTTTTTTTTTTCTCAGAATCAAAAACAAATTATTTTTTTCTCCAAAAACTGGAAACAAACTTTTTTTCCCCAAAAAAACCATAGCCCCCCCCAGAAAATCAAATGGTTGCTGCCTTACAGTACCTATTTTTCTGCACAATATTAGCTGTGCAGTTGACAATTAATGTCTCTTCAGTCATGTTTTAAGCCAAAATATTTGAAAATTCAAAACTTACATGTAATGTAATACAAATATTGAAATTGTGATAAAAAAAACATCTAAAAACTTCTATCAAAGAATTTAACAAGCACATGTCAAATTTGTTGTTAGTCTACTACATAATTAAATTCACTATCAGAAATTTTATTCAAATTACGGACAAGAAGAATTTCTGAATAATAGGACTAGATATAATAATAGTGTGAGTATTTCTTGGTGCAGGTAAGATTATATAAATACAGTTAGTCTGGATTATGTTAATTGTGAGATCACACAGAGTTCTTTTAGACTTATATTATATAACATTATCGCTATTTTGTGCATTTTTCCTTTGATCTTTTTTTGTGATAATTTTCATATCATGCTTCTCGCTTGAGATGGAAAATTATTGCTAGAAACTAAAGAGGCATGTAACGTTGCTAATGAAATTGACATGAAATTGACAACCTCTTCATAGGTAAAATAGCGATAAACAGATGATCATTGGTCATCTCAACTCGATTGCTTTTCTCGTTATCACCATACCGGCTCAAGCAAGAAAATCAATCTCATTGAGATGATCAACAATAATCTATAATTATATAGAAAATATATAACATAATAATGAGACATTATTAATGGTACCATCTTATGTCATATCTGTAATGTTACCTATTTCTATAACAATATATATATATATATATATATATATATTAATGATCTGTTTCATATCTCTATAATCATGATAATGAGGCCCCTCATCTATTATATAAAGGATTGTACATCAAGCATTTTGATTTAGAGGAGGTACGCAATTACTGTGGATTCATTTATTTTCGTGTGTACCAGTTTTTGTGGTTTGTTGGAAACTTGCATATTTGTGGATATTTGAATTCATGGTTTTGCCAATGTATGCATACAACCTTATAGAAAATGTACAATTGGTTGACCATTTGAGGTTTTTCAGTAACAAAGAAATCCTCAAAAATTGGTACACCACTAATAAAAATGAATCCACAGTATATAAAATGTACAGTTGACTGCGTTAAAGACTTAGTATTATAATGATATCACTAAAAAATATTAATTTTGTATCAGCAAACAATGAAATTCTTTCAGGAAAATATATCCTGTTATTATATAATAAACCCAAGAAGATAAATATACATGAGTGTCATTCAAACTAATAATATTTCATTTATACACTTAAGGATGTATTCTTCTGACATTTTAGTCTCGTTGAAATCTCGTTCTGGAATCATTTCCAAAACATGTGATACAAGTGGAAAATATCAATAAATTTTTAAAACATTATAATCAAACATAAATCTGTGAAAAAATTGTGTACTTACAATCAATAGTTTTTGAGTAATCCAGTTTTTATAAATTTTACGACCAATCAAATCAGTCTTTTTAACAAAAAATTTGAGAAAATGGGTGACGGTACAAAAAATGATTTTATAAGAATCATGTACATCCCATATCATTTTTGTCTTTTCAAATTTCTTAGATATGTATTTTTTTAATCATCTATAACAAAAAAGTTGAAATAATATGCATTTTTTCCAAAAAAAAATGAGAAAAATCACAAATTTACAAAATTGACAGCATGGTAAATTTGACACAAAAAAGCATCAAAATAAAACTCTCTTATATTAACACCTACCTATAGTTTTTTTTTAGTTAAACTTATTTAGATTGGTCCACTTTATATTTATTTAAAGTATGAAAAAAAGTTTAATTGTGGAACTGTGATTTTTTTCATGATAATAGCCAAAATATAGGTAAAAATTGATGAAAAATGGGAAAAATCATCAAAATTGGGCATTTTCAAAGGGCCGTAGCAAAAAAAGAAGCGCACCACCAAATGATTTTTTCTTCACAAATTATTTCTTTACAGTCATATAAACCCAAAAATCAGAATAAGAATAAAAGTTTAATTCTAGAAATTTTTGGCTCCTCAGAGGTATACATCCTTAAGGCAA
Organism: Mytilus galloprovincialis; assembly: GCA_037788925.1. Lineage (NCBI taxonomy): Eukaryota > Metazoa > Mollusca > Bivalvia > Mytilida > Mytilidae > Mytilus > Mytilus galloprovincialis. Next base: position 17,155,129 of record CM075339.1, read on the forward strand.
AAATTTGTCCCTTGAAAGATGGTACTTTTTTAAAAAGATGTTTGTAATTTTAATTCATAAATGTTGGTTTCTATCTAAAATGCATAATTTTTTAACAGCTGAACACTTTTCAGCTGCCATAATTGAGGACATAGTCATCTAACATTTCATACAAAAAAATATTAAAAAAGAGAAATTTTAGAACAAGCATTGTTCTTAATATAACTTTCTATGCAAATAGTTTTGGCATACTGTGGATTCATTAATTTTTGTATTGATGCAAATTTTCATGGATTCAGGAAAACTTGTATTTTCCTGGATATTTGTTTTAGTGAATTTGCCAAATAAATATAAGAAGATGTGGTACTAGTGCCAATTAGACAACTCTTCATCCAAGTCACAAATTGATGAACATCAAGATGAACATGATAAACATGGAATCCTGACAGCCATGAACACCATTGTTTTATTTTTGAGTTATGATAGTGTAAAAATAACAATAAAATTCAGAATGGAAATGGGGAATCTTTAAGAGCGACAACAACCTGACCATAGAGCAGACAACAGCCGAAGGCCACCAATGGGTCTTCAATGTAGCGAGAAACTTCGGCACCCAGAGGTGTCCCTCTGCTCGCCCTTAAACAAATATGTATACTAGTTCAGTGATAATGGAGGTCATACTAAACTCCGTATTATACACAAGAAACTTAAATCAAAAATCGTACAAGACTAAAAAAGGCCAGAGGCTCCTCGGACTTGGGACAGGCTCAAAAATAACTGAAATTGGTTTTTAAACATAATTTGTGTTTTAAAATACAACTTGTTCTCTCAATGTCATTTGCAAGTAATGGCAGTGCTATACATCAAGCTTGAAAGTCAACCAAGGAAGTAAATAAATAAATTTCTTGTGATAACACTGTAAGTACCCAGAATTCAATAAGCTGAAATTCACCCTTCTATTTCCTTACTTGAGGTAGTATTTCACATGTTAAGTATAGGTAACAACCAGGCAAAAGAATAGTGTGTGCTCATCTTCTGTACTTAGTTTTGTCTTAAAAGAGAGACAGAAGGACTTTTTTGGGCCTTTATGTCTCACAAGCCTCTCTTAAAAGTGTAGTGTTCAAGGAATATATTTGTTACAAACACTTGCATATCTGAAAACCATTTGTTAATGGTTAGTAATGGAATATATGTGCAGTAAGGACCCTATTATCCCCCTTTTTTTACTAAGTGTATTTTATTTTTGAAATAGGGTCATAGAATTTTGATTGCCACGCTTTTCTTACAAATAGTTCCGATTCATACCATTTGAATACCACCCAAAAAGACCAAAATTTCAGATTTAGTGACAGTCAACAAAATCTCCTTGATTTGAACCATACTCAACATTATTAAACATTAGACAAATTTGGACACTTGTTTCTGGTTGTCATTTACATTGTAAGGTTGTTTTTGTTTTTTCATCAATGAATTTGATTTTTTCAGAATTCATTCATCAGGCTCTTAGACTCTTAAATTTCAACACTTCAGTGTCTATATATATAAATTATATCATATATATATATGTATCTGTGAAAGACGTCTTTTGACTAGTAAATGTCTTGTTTTGGATTTGATTTGTTTGGTCGCTGTTTCATGTAAAAAAAATACATGTACACCCAAATCTTCTTGCAGTAAAATGAAGTTAGTGGTAAATATTGAACAAAGAAAAGATTGTAAAATTATCAGCAGATTTGAATATTTAGAAGCAAATCATATTTTGTGACTACTTTTCACATTTCAAGTCATACACTCTATAACAGCAAAAACAACAGTAACTTGTCTACAATCTACTACGTGTAAATTAAAATGTCTACCTCACACATAACACACTTGTTAAAATAGTACATCTATTTTATACACCTCAGAACACTGCAAATTAGTAAACATTAATTCATTATCACATTCAGCAGCTGCACATTATTAAGATAGCGATACCAAATGCCCTAATTTTTTCCTGAATATTCAAAAATACAAATACATTGTCCTTTTTTCACATTTTAACAAAATAGTACACATTAATAAACATGTTATAAAGACAAGTGTTGAAAATCACATAAATCAGTCAAGATAAATGTTACTTGAATCTAATGAACTAACCAACATGACCAAGGCATTATAAATATTCTCACAAACAAATAAACAAACAGGTATACATGGTATACAAAAATATAACACAATAAATAATTTTAAACTTAAAATGTAAAAGGTTGGTTAAAGTAAAAACTAATAGGTTTTTATTTCATTACACAAGGGTTTTGTAAGCTTATCATTAGAATCTGGATGGGGTTTATAGACTAGAGAATAATAATCATCCAAAGACGAAAAATAGAGAAAAAAAAAACTAAAACAATAAATATATAAAGAGAAATATAACATGTATAATGCTTAGATATAAAAATGGAGAATTATAAGGAACAAAATATTAAAGAGTACAGAAATGAAGTTTCCCATCCAGACCCTTTATCCTGCCTATAATCATGAAAGTTTTAAAAACAGATAACAGGTGCAATAAAAAAAGCAAGTTCATGAGGATGGATAACACCATAACAAACATTGTCCACAAGCATTGTCAAATTACTGTAAATTTAGAAATTATTGCAATGTTTTTATTATTGGGAAAAATTCAACAGGGTTATAATTGCAATAACTTAAACTCGTATTTTGAAATTTTTGATAGAAATTAATCAGGATTTTTTTCTCAATTTCGCAAAAATTATAATCGCATTTTAGTCTTAAATGACAAAATAGCAATAATAACTGCATGCAATAATTTCTGAATTTACAGTAGAACACAGAAAACACAAGACTGAGCTTTAATTTAACACCACAAACCACTCTCATGACTGTGAGCAATGGTGAGTGAACTAATATGAAGTTAATGTATACATACAAAATACAGATAGATCAAGAGTTTACATTAAGAATAATGAAGATTGACAGAAAAATTACTTTATCTGTGAACTAATACATTAATATTTAAAATTTATACCATTGTATACATGCAAGTAAAAATTTAATTCATTATTCTAATAATAATCATGATAATTCATTTAGAAATTTTTAAATCATAAATTAATTAGACAGTGTTAGATGTATTTAAGATATATGTAAAAAATAACACTACAATTTATGAAAGATTAATGAATAAAAATTGTGTGATTTTTTATTAAAAGAGATAATTATATTTTTGGCAAAAATAAGGAAAAATCAGGGGAGATAATAATCTCGGTATACTTGAATAGCAACCAAATTTAACACTCCTTATTTAGCATGTTTAGTAAAATGGAAAGTAAAAAGAATGGATCTTGTCATTTCTCTTTCCACAAACTAACAAAGAATTTGATATGAATAATGTTCCCTCCAAAAAAGTATCAATTTCTATAAATGTTTCATTAAAATATCTTTTTTAGAAAATAAAAAATCTACACTGGTTATACTATAATTCTGAATACACTGAGTAGTGACTTGCATGTAAACCCTTCCTACATAGATATATTAGAATACAAAGTAGGTCATTAATATGTAGTCTTTCTACCCATGACCAGTCAGGTGAAATTTATTGAGTAATACAATGTATTAACATGATTAATGCCAATCTATATTATGATTTTGAATCTGCAAGCCTTGTATTACTACCAAACATATTCCGCATTAAAAATTCATAAGTTGCATTTATAATACCCCATGATATAAACGATCTTGTAAAATTAATGTGTACACCTCTAAACAATTTCTTTAACTTTCTGTCTCTTTCAATCCACACTTTTTTGGACACTGTCCAAAAGCTGTCAAAATCACCACTAAGTTTACATTGCATTTTAACCTTCACTACATTGACAGGATAAAATATAGTACTTAAAGTTGCACCTAAAACAGCACCACAGAAAAAGTCCTGAGAAATTCTATCTGCTAGGGAATCCGATCTTGGCAAATTTTCCATGGCGTAATCTCTAAACAAGAAGAAAGGTACATTGCTAGGTCCATTTCTTAGTAAGACTGCCGATAATCCACGATAATATTCCCTGAATCCATATTTACGTACTTCTTTAAAAGCATGAGCTGTATTGTCGAAATGATCTTTGTACTGACGATCTTGCATTAAAACTTGAATTCGTTCAAAGGGACATAACACTGCCTCTAAGGTTCCTGCAGTTAAAGCTGAAAATATACGAACTCCATGAAGCGGTAAAGATGGATGTTCAACTGTCAAATGATGTTGAATTTTATAATAGGATCCAAACATAAGTGAAAGTGAGGTAGTTTTCTGAAGCAGAGGAGCCAATAATCCCCGATACAAATGACGCATGCCTTCTTTCTGTAGCTGTCCCACAGCCTTACAAACTCTCACACCATGTAGCTGCTGTCGAAACATGACTTTATTAATTGGGAATGTAAACCCAATATTTACAAAGGCTGCTCCCCATCCACAAATGAATTCTTCGTAATTTTTTGTGTTCCTGCTTTGGATGTAGGTTGACATTTCTTGCTTAGAAATAGTCCCAGGTTTTCGTAACATTTCTTCCATATTGTGGTTCTTCATCCTGTTACCATGGTTACTTAATAATTGGATTATATACACCATTCATTTGACAGTCAGACATATTCTCAATGATTAACACCCTGCAATATCTGGCTTCTTCTCAAAATCTGAAATGGATAAAGGAAAGATTAAAATTGTTCCTTATCCATTTATATTTATTACAGATTATAATAATTATGATATAAAATGATATAAAAGAGAAGTTTAAAACATGTATATAAAGAAATGTGCTAAAACATAAATAAAACAACAATTTGGACATGTTGAAAAACCTGCAAAATTTTATGACACAATGCAAGTCTTTATCAATTAAGTATTACTAAATTTTGAAACAAAAAAATGTTATATATTTGTCAATAATATCAATACAAAACATAGTTTGAATCTGCATAACCAAATTATGACTATTTTTACATGTTATAAATGGATGATCTAGAGGGTAAGATAAAGTCAATATAATAACATGCATAACAACACATACATGTAATATTACAGAGGAATCAGATAATTACAAATGTATGGGGAGTGACATTAAGTCCCAGCCCACTCTGTGTGTAACATGTGTAACACATATTGTTATAATCATGACATTAAGTCCCAGCCCACTCTGTGTGTAACATGTGTAACACATATTGTTATAATCATGACATTAAGTCCCAGCCCACTCTGTGTGTAACATATGTGTAACACATATTGTTATAATCATGATATAAGTGTGTATATAAATGAATTGCGATACTATTCCTATCTTCATGTATACAAAACTTTCTAGTGGGAATTTTTCTTGTTTATTACACTTCAATATTTATTTTGAGTAATTTCAAGTAAGAAGAAAAAAACAAAGATTAATTTAGAAGAAATAATGGTCTGAAAATGTAAGAAACAACATTTTTATATTTATATTCAAATCAAATCTGGGAAATTGAAGTAAAACAAACATAAAGGAGTAGGTTCAGTAAGACCCCGTTTTGGCCTCGGTATATATATCAGTTTTTCAAAATTGTTATAATGTAACATTTAAGCAATTTATTGGAAAGTATACTTCTGTTACATAAATACAAAATGTATGGGCTGTTTTTTACCATAAAATGCACATATATCCGGTACTAGCATCATTAAATCATGCTAAATTACTGAAATGTTCACAATTTTCTCATTTGAGTTAAATTCTAGACGGTTTTCGTCTTAAATGGAAGTGGCCGCATTTGTGTTCATTCTTAAAGTCATATGAAACCAGTGACTGGTGAAAAATAATGTTTATGATTATCCAATTCTTGAACCAATTTAATGCATGTATATGTCATAAACTTAGTCTTCTGTGCGCGATTTTATAATTTTTTACGCAAATATATCATATAATCGTCATTTTTTCTCTCTCTGTCTGTTATGATTTAACAAATATGGCAGCTCAATAAATGCCGTGTTTTGAATCCGAAATTTACCGATTGTATCCTCATAGTAAACAATCAACAAAGGAGCATGGATATTGAGCATATGTTGAGCATGTGGTTAACATGTAAAATCAGATAATAGTTTATTTCAGTGACAAATCCATGCGTATTGCAATCACCAGATTCTTACGAGAGGGTTCACGCTAAGGTCACTTTGCATACGGAAATATGTCTGTGAATTGCTTCCTGAAAGCAAGCAATTAAAAAAAAGTAAACTGCTTCTAAATGTGGACAAATTAAAGAATTTTCTTGTGAAAAAAGTATATGTATATAAGTTTAATAGTGAAAACTATCCATTTTGTTATAACATGTTTAAAAAACATATGCATATCTTTTTTTAATTTGAGGTTTCATACGACTTTAATATTTAAATGTAAGTTGTATTTGATGATAATATATAACATATATATATAAAAATAATAATTAAAATTGACAACAACACTTCAAAAGATCTGCAATTTTATTATATATGTCTACATGTTTCGCCTGCAAGGCAGGCTTCATCAGGACAATTTTTATACAGAAATTGAGCCCCTGAAGTACTCAAAGTGGTGCATTGAATTTGACGTCGTCATGGTGAGAGAAACAATGAAAAGTGAAAGTAGCAATACAGAGTTATAAATAGATAAGATAAATATAGAAAATTAAAGTTTGTATACAATGTAACTTGAGTTCGTTTTACTATTATATGATACATGAAATTGTTCTAAAGGCTTGGCATCTAATAGGACGAACTTCCCATGGTTCCTACCACTTCGCAAGGCTTCTCTTCCAACCTGGCCATAGTTGGAGGTTACTACTTCCCGGCGCGTCGGCAACAATAGGAAGATTATGATCGCCGCTGTGGATAATAAAATTGTCAAAAACTGTTCCTTTGTTAATTATTTGGTGACTATATAATTTTTGGATCGTCTGCAGTAGTTGGTCTGTATAATGGCATAGTTGTGAATTCCTAGTTCATTTAAGATCGGCGCCCGTGGTACGTTTCTTCTGCAATCATTTATATCTGCTATCATTTATAGATGTATAGGTGGTATCGGACATCTTGGTCATCTTGATTCAGTTGTTATTTCGTTGTAAGTATGGAATATTCCTTGGTCCATGTATATGCTGGTGGCACACAAACTAATTGAATGGACTGAAGTAGCCACTTAGGGGTTTAAAAAGTGTACAAAATCTTCCATCATATGAACCTGAAAGTTTAGGCCAAAATGAGCCCTTATCAGACCTACTCCTTTAAAACTCATCTGCCTGACATTATTATGATCAATTAGCAAAATTATATAGAGAGAGTTTCAAGACTTGTCTTTATATTACAATGTACTTTTAAAAATTAAAACTTATCTTAAGAGACAAAATGAACAACAGTTTAACATGTGCATGGTTTTTTTTCTGAAACTGATTGAAAAAGTAGTTGACAGTGTCAAAAGCATGCTGTTATTTTCTATTAATTGGTTTTTTTTTATGTCACCCTACAATTAAGAGAGTAGACTACAAACATGATAAAGAAGGCATTAATATATTATATTTTTTTAAGTTTAAAAAAACGTATGGGTTTTACTCATTGTTGAAGGCCATACATTAAGCTATAGTTGTTAACTTGTATGTCATTTTGACTTCAGTTGAGAGTTGGGAGAGTTGTCTCACTACCAAATTATCTCATTTTTAAATTGTACACAGGAGCCTGAAGTTCAGTGGTTGTCATTGGTTCATGTCTGTATATAATCAGTTATAAATTAGGCTCAATTGAACAATTTTATAGTTTTCATGTCCTGGCCTTATATATCAGGTTTATCTCACTGTTGAGGGATGTGCGGTTGCCTGAGATTGCTTACATTCACTTCATTTAATTTTTGGTGGATAGTTGTACAAATGTATCATTGGCAATTATACATGTACTACATCTTTTTATTTTTAAATTAATGTCAGATCATCACTAGGCGCAAAAACAATTTTTTTTTGTGTGAAAAATTTACATACTTTAATGTTATAAATGTAGGAATTTAAGGATTATTGAATATGTCCTGGTCAATGACATCTCAATTTAAATCATCAACTGGCTTATAGCATCAGGGATGATTCCAGCTGTTTTCAAATGGGTCCCTTGAACATCAAATTGGGAATTCTTATCCGAATTGGGAATTTTTATCCGAATTAGGAATTTTTTATCTATACTATCTAAGACGAAATAATATCATTTTCCTGTAAAAACGGAAAATGTTTAATTTAGTTTCACCTGTACACTGATTTAAGAAGTTGTAACATTTTGAATAATTCTGGACGGGCTACTGATTATTATAAATATGATTCTCAGAGATATGATAACCAGACCACTTGACAGACATTGGATTGAGACCAGGGAAGTTGTAATTCATGAATATCATTGCACATGATGCACTATCACTATATCATCTTAACTCTAGTAAACGAGGCCTATTACAAAAACATATGTATACCAGCTAACATAAACCTATGGCAAGCTGTTTAGCTATTCATTCGTATTTCAAATTATCTCATAATATATAAGATATATTATATAATAAATAAGATTAATATAAGATATCTTATATAATATATGACATTTATATAAGATATCTTATTTAATATATGAGATATCTTATATATTATATGAGATATCTTATATTATATGAGATATCTTATATTATATGATATATCTTATATTATACAATGTTATATGAGATGTTTTATATATTTAATAACTTTATAAGATGTCTTATATACTATATAATTAGATATTTTATATACTTTATACTTAGATATCTTATATACTTTATAAGATATATTCTGAAGTTTATAAGATATCTCATAAAGCATGTAAAGTATATGAAATATCTTATAAATATGTTTATATAAGATATCTATATAGTTTATTGCATATCATACTAAGAAAATTATAAAAGATATCTTATTACTTACTAGTATATGAAATATCTGATAATTTATATATGATATCTCTAATAATATATCTTATATAATATATAAGATATCTTAAATAATCTTTTTTAAAGGTATCTTATACAAAATAGATATCATATATTATATAGAAGATAACTTATATCGATTATAACATAGTATATAAGATATCTTATAAATATACTTTATACAGGGGTTAAAGAATTTGGTTACAGCTAACTAGCCCAGGACTTATTGGCAGCAGGATTTTACTAGCCCTGTTGGAAGAACTGCTAGTCCATCAAAACTGACCTGCTAGCCCTAGTATGCCTTAAAAATCAAGAGTTTGCTGCATAATACAAAGTGGGTGTCCTTTGTTTTGAAGGAGACATTATACACTGTATTTAATAATTTTTGTTGATCTGTTATTTATTCTTTTGGTGCTTAACCTAACTTAGTTGTTCCAACATTCAAAGCAGACTTTTTTTTTTGCGTGCTTGGGGCAACTAACGGCAATATTCACAGAGCATTTTCGTTTTTTTCATCAGCAACAGCCAACCTTACCAGGGGAATCATTGTGTCCCAGTTCTACCAACTTTTGAGGAAGTGAATGTGTGATTTTTTGGCCAAATTGTAAAGATCAAAGAGAAAAAACAATAGATCAAAGGAAAATGACGCCAAATAAGCATGAACATGTGCGAGTCTTGCGCTAAAGACTTGGCAGCCCTTCTGTCCTGGACACTATTAATTTTTTTCCGCGGCTTTTCCATGTCGTATTTAGCATTTTTGGGGGATGAATTTTCAGCCTCGTTACTCCTTTCATCTACCGTTTTTTGTTTTGAATCTGACGAAGTTCCTGGGGTTCCCGTACTAAAATATTAAAAAATATTTTGTTGCATGGTTTCGTGCTCAAGAGCTGTGCAACAAGACAGGTCAATACCAATCAATACATCATACCCCCAAATACCGTTAATTGAAAATCTCAGCACGATAAGCAATGTACAATACCCCAAGCCATGGTATGAGAAATCGATATGAGAATTGCAATCAACACATGATACCAGGCCACCAGACATGCCAGAGTTATTTGTTCTATTTTTAAAATATGTACAACAGGACCTGAACAAACCAGTTCAAATTCTTGGAATCCCAGATGATTTAATTGAATCGAATTGGCTAACATAGAATAGTGATGAAGGGATTTTTCTCTTTCTATTTTGGAAACGTCAAGAATATTTTGTTACTAGTCCGTCGGGCATATCGGATTACACATTTTAATTGCCCGAGGCGTAAATGATCTAGTCCCGGGCGTCGGGCTAGTGGATTTTTTAACCCCTGTTTATATAAGATACCTTATATAATTTATAAGATATCTGATAAAAGAAAATTATATGAGATATCTTATTAACTATAAAAGATATCTCATAAACTATATAAGATATCTCATAGACTATTTAAGATATCTCATAAATTTTATAAGATATCTCATAAATTATATAAGATTTCTCATGAACTCTATAAGATATCTTATCAATTTCATAAGATATCTTACACACTAAATATTATATAAGATATCTTATAAAGTGTATGATATATCTTGAAGTTAGATTAAATAGCAAAACGGCTAGCCATATTAACCACTGAAAAAAATCATCCATTGGTTATTTTTTTTAACAGATCATCTTGATAAACTTACCTTGATTCAAATTGAACTGGCCAATTGTCGAATTCAGAAAAGCAATTACAAAAGTTTATATACTTAATTGATAAGATATTTAAAGCAATTCTTATTGAACCGGCCAGTGAACTTTAAAATTATGTTGATCATTTTCATATCTTTCGAAACAGTTCCATAATGATGACATCGTATTTCAGTAGGGGGGCCTCATTTCAAGAATGATCTATAATCGACATTATTTGAAAAAACGCTCAAACTTTTGTCTTTTGAGGAAATAGACCAAAATATAAAATAATTTCTTTTACAAAACAAGTTTTAATCAAATTACATAACCGGCTCTGCTGAGCAATCTGCTTATACGAGATCGGCGCCCATTAAATTTTGTTCATCAATGTTATATCAAAATTTGAATTTGCTCTTTGCCAAGGTCTACTTTGACACCCATTTTGACAAAAAAAGAATTCTTTTGAACAACCTGCTGGGCGATCTACTTTTACGAGGTCAAATACTCCGATAATATTTTAATCACTTAAATCCTGCTGCTAAAGTTGACATAATTAAATCGTCGTTAATAAAATGCAATTCCTACTTAGTGCATTCTTATCGATTCTAAAACGTTTGACGACAAACTATGAAAAATTATAGTTGCCTTAATCGGTGACAGAAACTTTTCTATAAATACCGATTTTTATCTTATTTTCCTGAATTGGGAATTTATATCCATAAACATTTTTTTGGGGCCGCTGTCCCATTTAAAGGCCGCTCAGCGGCCCTAAACTATATAGTGGAATCATCCCTGAGCATGTATAGATTAAAATATATTTTTGCCAATGACATATCTATAATATATATATGGGTTAATGCTCAATGCATTAATGTTAAATTTCAAAATACTAAACAAGTACAGTCATGACAGTCAGGGGTACTACTTGTAAAAGTACTTTTTATTTTCTTGAAGTAAATATTAATATACTTATATAAGTAAATTTGTAAGATACTTATACATTATACAAGTGTATTTTATTTACTTGTACAAATGTATACATGTAGGTAAATTATTTTATAGGCTTAATTTTGTCCCTTGGACATTAAGATTTTTTACTTATACGAGTAAAAAAGTCATACTACCGGTATCTTCTTTTCTTACTCTAATAGAATTTTTAATTGTCTGTCCTTTGCAGTTGTCTGTACTTATCATTTAAGTGTAATTTCAGGGCCAGAGAAAATCTCCTTTGTCTGTTATCTTCAGAACACTGCTCCATACCTGCCAACTTTTTCAAAATGCCCATGGTATTTTTTTTTGTGCAAGATGGATCCTAGAGTTCAACAAAACCACCAAGGGGGCCTTCAAATATATTTTAATGTTGTTATTTGGCTTCTTCATACTATTACAAGCCTATAGCCATTATAAAATTTATTGTTTTGTTTAAATTGTGGACAGAATTTCTCTTTCAAAATTTCCATGTGGGAGCCTCCATGGGGGAAATCCCCCGCAAATAGTGACAGTTGGCAGGTAACCGTATACTGCTCATTTACAAGCCAGTAACATGACCAATGCAATGGACAATTTTTGACGACCTTGCTCAATTAAGATCATGAAGATAGTTTCAAACATTGAACTCTAATTAAAAATTATTAGCAACTGGTTAAAGGCATGTATTTAAATCTCAAAACTTAGAGAATTTTAGGGATTGAAAAAAAAATTACTTCAACAAGTAAATTGTGAAGAAAATTAAGGGGAAATTATTCAAAATGTTATATAAAAAACAAAATTTACTGAAATAAGTATATCATTGTAAGTAAATAGATTATTTGTACAAGAATTACCCCGTACTGAATTTAAAAAGATGTTTTTAATAGCATATATATACAAACAGCAATTCTTGTTGACCATGTAATATAACCATTCTGTAATCAGTTTACTGCTAATTATCTTTTTTTTAAAGAATTAAGTTTTATAACTTTCTCTGTTTCTCTCCTACTGTGGATTCACTTATTTTCATGGGTTCCAATTTTCGTGAAAAAATTTTCATGATGTTGGTGGATATTTAATTTCATGGTTTTCCTGAAGTCTGCATACAAGCCTATACTAAATTTGTCTTTCGTTGAACATTTCATTGCGTAGTTCACCTTCACCCAAAAAATCCACGAAAATTGGAATCAAATGAAAAATACAGAAATTACAGAATACACAGTACATGTCATATGTACATTTAACAACATACACATGTACATCATTTATAAATTAACATTAAAGAAAAAAAAAGATTACTATATTTTTTCATCCATATCAAATTTTGTTTGGCTTAAGGTTATATACATTTGTATTTCAGTATATACAAACAAGAGGCTGTCAGAATGACAGCAAACTTGATTTCCTGCAGAGGTCTATAACCCTGAACAGTTTAAAATAAAATATGAAAAGATATAGCTCTTATAATATGATTTCAAAGACTGAAAGATCCTCCTTCTTTCTAAGATGATCCAATTCTAAAATTTTCAGTAATTGTACTTAAACAATTCAATTTATTCAAACAGAAAATGCTCACTGTGTATCATCAGTACAGCGGATATAGGTACATGTACTAACCAAGCGGGTGTGATCAATTTTGACCTCACACGGTAACGAAAATCTTTGTTTTGGTCACATAATATCAATGTGTACTTCAATCTAAACATAATTGTTGTTTTAAGAAATGATTTGGTTGTAGGTTGATGATTAGAGATGTCTCATTATTTTCCCAAAACAAGATTACTAAAATCATGTGCAAATACTTGTCAAAGAAGTTGGCACTCGTCTCATCCTATATAATTCTATATTCTTTGCAACTCTTTTATGGTAGAAGGCCACTGTGCGTGTGTAATAAGTACAGTACTAGTTGTATCAATAATTGGCATTGAAATCTTTCATGCATATGTTTTTTTCGATATTTTATTCCGAAAAGAAGTGTTGTGTACAGTGTTTAACTGACCACATAATTCCTTCTGTACGGTGCATAGTTAAGTTGATGTACACCGTACACAAAAATAAAATTTTCATACTCGTTTATTACCCAAAACATTTCAAGGAATGGGTAATCATAGGTAGGTTTGTGATTTTTAACTATTACTTTTGCCCTGTTTTAGCTTTCTTACAGGTAAAACATGTAAATGTCTCGACAATTGTATCGAAATTGACAGTTGGTGTTGACATTCACAACTATTTGCTCATTTACAAGTTAATTGTTCATATTAGAATATAAAAGTTGTCTTATAAATAGGAAAAAATCGATGCAAAAATTATTTTAAAGCAGAAATTTCAGATGTTGAGAAATGTACACTGAATGTTGATAAAACTAAACAAAGATTTTCGTAACCGTGTCAGTTCAAAATCGATCATGCCTGCTTGGTTAGTACCTATATCCGCTGTACGATGATACACGGTGATGCTTACCCTTCTAAAGCACTCATCGATATCATCTCTTACTTATTATGCTGATATCAAGTATTATTTTTGATAATTTTGATAGGAATTAATCAGGATTTTTCTCAATATCGCATAACTAAATATCTCATTTTAATCTAAAATGACAAAATTGCAATAATAAATGCACACAATAATTTCAGAATATCTGAATTTACAGTACTTATATAATTAATATTTAGAGCTTGTTTTGATTTTGAATAATGCCAATGAATGCATGATTTGAATGATTACAAGTGTAAGCTATTGATAATATTGATTGCTTCATCATGTTCCTGCTTCAATGTCATTGTGACTAATTCAATTTGATGACCATTCCATATCTTCTGCATTTCTTTGACCAGTTTTAGAAACTAGATCTATGGCCTTTAATAATCATGACAACATTCATTTTTCATGAAGTCTGAATAATTTAAAAAAACAAACTTAAAGAAAACCTTTTAGGTTTTTAAAATGTTACTTTATTTAGCATACATATATAACAAAATATTAATTTTCCTGACCACTGCATCCAGAACTAGTCAAGAGAAAATTATTATTTTTCAGGGGTTGACAGAATACACGTAATCATTATAAATTTTAACTTCAAATTTAATAACAACAATGTTATACAATTGTTTGTTTTTGTTTCCACCTTTCATCATGTTCATAGGGCTTTATTTCTGATCTTATTTTTGTGTACACAATTCTAAATCTACATAGTTCACCTTTATCAATATGAGAAAATTCGCTTGAACGATTCCATATACCATTATATTTTAGGGTTTTTTACCTTTAGTGTCGAGTTGGTGTATACATGTAGTATAAAGGCTTGTCCATGTTGTCTGCGAGAAATAATTTATTTTTGATAGATTATCTAAATTCAAAACCAATTTTAATATCTATAGTTAAAATATATCATGAATATATATTTTATTTAACTGAGTACATTGATCGGAATGTGAATGGTGTATCCCAGTCATGACATTTGCGTGGGTATTTCTTCGAATTGACATGGTAATATTATTGGTAAACGGACAGAAAGTCACAGGACAAAAAGTCACAGGACATAAAGTCACAAATTTGGTAGGACAAAAAGTCACAGGACATAAAGTCACAAATTTGGTAGGACAAAAAGTCACAAATAATTTGTTGACAATTGTTTGAATATTTAAGAGAAATATCTTGAAATATTAACTTTTTATTACATATATTCACATGAAAGTTAATGAAATGTGTCATTATACTTGAAAAATCAAGATTTATTTAATTTTAATCTTACAAAAGACATATTTCTTGACACCATGAAGCCATTTAAGTGCCAAGCCACTTTGACTTTTTGTTTTTTTAACAATTATTTAATCATCTTTGATATTTTTTTGATAAATTTTGTTTACAAAGTTGGTTTATATACAACAGTTACAAAAAAATACAAAACTGATTTTTGTAGAAATAAGTAGGTTTTATTCAAAGAAAATAATCAGAAAAATTGAATTGTGACTTTTTGTCCTGTGACTTTTTGTCCTGTGACTTTCTGTCCTACATTCATATTATTTACTTTGGATTATTGTTGTCTTTAGATGCAAAGTGATATTATTTGTCTCTTCTTCTATACACATGTAGTACATAATATCAGGTTTGTATACTGTATACATGAAGTCTCTAGTCTGGTTTAGAATAACAAAATCTTATTACATTGTAGCTTTTGAGGGTTTATTGTGCATTAGGATCCGGAACGAACATGATTTTGGGTGAAAAGACCTGGTTTCTATTCAAACCTAAAAACTCTTCCTCTTGAGGCTAGCACACTCACACAACGTCAAAACTACAAAGCGACCACTAGTCCAAATAAGTATGACTTTTTGAAAGGCTATAATTTAACTTTTTTCTGTGAAGCCGGGAAAATAATAATGACATCTTGAAAGCTTTTTTTTTCTGTGACGCCAGGAAGACGTCATAATTGATCATAACTATTTGGACTACAAAAAAGGCAACTACAACGGCACAAGTCAAAGCCGAAAGGGGGTTTTCAGAATTTCTTTATCCGTCTGCTGCTATTGTATTTATTCATAGGTTAAGAATCATGATCGTCTTCAAAAGACTTTTTAGTTTAATTTACATGTTTTATAAAGTTGACCTTATTTTTAGACAAGACTGAAAATAAATTTATGGTAGATCATATCCTCCCCCTTTTTGTAAGGTAATTTTTAATGACATAGGGACAATTGCTAGATAATGCATTAGTTTTAATGCATTACATTATTTACCATGTCGCAGAATCATACTGACTGCTTTTGACATTTGCACATTCTGCAACAACTTCGAAGTTGCATCTTTTTAGGGGAGACAATTCATACAATTTGAAGAACCTAAAATAGGTATTAGGATTTCGAACATTTCAAATAGTCGGTTTTGACAGCGGGTATCTAAACGATATTTTGGGTTACATATTAACCCAAGGATTTGGGGGAATTTATATATAGATATTTACTTACATCAGGTTGATTTATATCCGACGCAGTTCATATAATAAACCATTTATGAATCTAAGTGAAATTAAAAAACCATCTGTAAACTTTGCAGCCGAAAGTTAAAAATCTCATATAAATTTCATTTAAACATTATACAATCTAACAAAATCAATTGAATAGTTTCACACAAAAAAAAATTAATGTAAAAAACATACTATCAGAAAATTAAAACTGCCAACACAAAAGAATCAAATAATTACTGATGAGGGTTGTAAAGGGTTATTTTCGTGCATCGTGATCGCCGTTTTTTATTTCACATTCAACGTGTTTTTACTTTTTTATTTGACGTTCAGTCGTGCAAGACGGGTGCCTCGTTCAACGTGTTCTACTTATTTAATTTTACGTGCATCGTGATTTTCAAAGTCTTATTTTGCGTGCTCGGTATTTTTCAAATAAAATTCAAACACTTGTCAGGGATAGTCAAGAAATACTTTTTTAAAAGCCGTAAACCAATTATATCTTAAACAGATTGTGTTAAATGTGTATACTAAATCGGGAATATCAAGTAAAACAAAGAGTTAATATATAAAAGAAGACAGTGACTCAGTCACCAAAGGTACAAATAAAAGTATTTATTTTTCGTGCAACGTTCATAACAGAAATTATTTCACGTTCAACGTGAAATTATGTCTTATTTCACGTTTTTTTCGTGCAAGCACCCCCCCCCTTTACCACCCTCACTGATATATCAGTAGCTGAATAAGTAAACAGCTAAAAATATTTGAGACAAATATAATAGTCAAGTTCAAACATTTATCATGCAGTGAAATTATAAATAACTATTAAGAATTTATAACAAGAAAAAAAACAAAATAAGATAGTAAGTGTGGCGTAATCAATTCCATCTAAGATTTGATGGTCAGTTCTTAATCAGTTTAATGATCTTTCATCTTGTCTAATGTGACACTTTATACGATACATTAGTTGCACAGTTGAACTGCAATAGTTTATCCAAATAATCTAAGACCATTAATCAATGCCTTACATAAATTAAGAACATGTTTATAGCTGAATCTTGTGAGAAACTTTAGGCATTGGTCATATATGAGAGTAGTAGCTTGAAGTACCAAGTTGTATGTACGAACGTTAATTGGAAATTATGATTAAGAATATTTATTATACATGTACTGTTATATAAAGATTCTATATATATGATTAAACATGTGAACATTAAATGGACTTCGTTATATAGACAGTACTAAGTGAGCTTACGGAGAAACTTTACAAAAGCTAGTTCCCTATGTTAACGGGCAACATAGATTACGATCCCGGATACGTAGATCCGAAATAATGACAAAGTTCTAAAAACACACAAGAAAGCCCCGTTATATCTGGTGGAGGATTCGGATTGAATGTCATACAATTTAAGAAATAGACAAGTAACTAAAATGCCTGGAGACGAGCATAAATCCGCGGAAGCTAGTGGTGGAAAATTGGAGACAAAGGAACCCCAATTGGATGAACTTCTTATTACCCTCAATAAAATGACTCATGTGATGGAAATAAATACAAAACGTGGCAACAGTGCGTCAAACATCGCTATGGATACTTTTTCAGGACACCCTTCCGAAGATGCAAAACAATGGCTGGAAAAATTTGAGGCCTGGATTGTTTTTAATGGCTGGTTACAAAATGTGGACAAAACTGTCAGTGCAATGCAGCTTAAACTTGAAGGCAATGCACTCTCATGGTTTCAGGCTCTACCCAACATGACAAAGCAAAGTACAAGTGCATTGTTCAAGGGATTTTCGGACCATTTTTTATCTCTTCATCCAACGTGGATGCTGGAGCAACAGCTATACGAACGCTCATTAAGTTCAGGTGAGGGTCTAGAAGAATACATCACGGACATACAAAGACGGTGTAAGAGATTATTGAAAACTGACAAGGAGACAGTGACAGCGTTTATTCGTGGTCTCCCGGCCTCTGTTCGGTTATTTGTGATACAAAAGAACCCAAAGGATTTTAAAGAAGCAATTCAGTCCGCGAGACTAGCACAGGAGTCTCTGGCAGCTTTTCCCTCTTTCGATACTGGGTCAAATAACATTCAGCAAACGCTAAAAGAGCAACAGGAAGCAATTCAACTGCTTACAAAGTCGATACAAGAAATGAAGGCAGCAGATGACGGTGCGCGTATAAATTCCGCTAGAGAAAGAACGAACTCTAACAATAAATGCCAATTGTGTGATCGATTCGGACATCAAGCAAAAACATGCCGTCTGTTGAACGCAAGTACAAACATGAGGACTCCGCAAAGGAATGGTGTGTGTTATAACTGTGGAAAACCAGGACACTTTGCGCGTGAGTGCACGGAAAACTAAAGGCGCCTAGCAAAGACGGGCAATTTGTTAGGCACGAGATGAACTTGGATTATAATCGCCCTGATGTAAGTGACAAGTATGGAACTTTTGACAATAATTATGTATCAATGTGTCAGTCTTCTTTATTGAACAATTTTATCAATGTAAATATAGGTAGTTTATCAATGCATGCAATGATTGACACAGGTGCGGACATTAGTGTAGCTAATCCGTCAATTTTATCTAAACTTGACTCTGTGGGTATTAATGTTGTTGTTAAGCCATCTGATAAGAAAGTTATAATTACTGCAAATGATGAACATGTAGAAATTGTAGGGACAATTAATGTTGATTTGAAAGTAGGTGATGAGAGTTCAGATGTTAAATTTTATTTAGTACCTTGTTTGACCCCACAGTTAATTTTAGGTTTAGATTTTTTAAATCATCAGGGCGCTGTTATTGATTTTAATGCACAGAAAATTTCTTTTGATCCCCGACGTGTATTAATTGCCAAGTCAGATATAACTGTTCCGCCAAAGTCTGAGGTGGTAATTGCGGCAAAAATTAAAGGTGCGCAATTACCGGAAAATGTTTTAGGTTTAGCGTCAGAATCACTTAGTTTGGCTTCTCGTGGGTTATTAGCCGCAAATTCGATTGCACATGTTAGCAATGGAACAGTTATGCATGGCTTGTGTAATATTTTAGATAAGCCTATTAAAATTAAGAAAAACTCCAATGTTGGGAAATTTGTATGCATTTCTAGAGATGATAAGTTGTACGATATCAAGTTAGAAAATACACAACAAGTGGGCGGAGTTAATAACAAGAGAGACATTGATTTGCCAGATGTGTCACGTGATTTGAAAGTTGAGGAGCGTGGTCAGCTGAATGATTTACTTAGGAAATACTCTGACGTATTTGTAAATAAAGAGGGCAAGTTAGGTCAATGTGATGTTATCGAACATGAAATACACATCCCCGACACGTGTAAACCGATAAGGCAAAGGCCATACAAACTGGGCGCAAAACAAAAAGAGGTATTAGAAAATGTAGTATCAGACATGTTGAAAGACGATATTATAGAACCAAGCACTAGTCCGTGGGCAGCACCTTGTTTATTGGTCGCTAAAAAGAGTAATAAAACAACAAATACAGATTATCGTTTCGTGGTTGACTATCGAAGAGTAAATGAATGCATTGAATTAAACGCACATCCTTTATTGACTACAGAAGATGCTTTAGAAAGCGTCGGCGCTAAGCAACCAACGTACTTTTCGGCGCTAGATTTAAAAAGTGGTTTTTATCAGTCCAGTATACACCCCAAGTCTAGACCTTATACTGCATGGAGATGTCATTTAGGGCTGTTTCAATTTCGTCGTTTACCCATGGGTCTCAAAAACTCACCACAAATGTTTCAACGTCTCATGGAAACTGTTTTGCACGGGTTGACATTTAAATTTTGTCTCATATATCTTGACGATATAATAGTATTCTCAAAAACTTTTGAAGATCATGTTCAGCATTTAACAGCAGTGTTTGAACGTTTGAAAAATGCAGGTTTGAAGCTGCATCCTAAAAAGTGTACATTTGCCAAGCGACAGATTAAATATTTGGGACATATAGTGAGCAGTGACGGAATTTTACCGGACCCGGATAAAATAAGTGCCATCAAAGACTATCCGATACCAAAACGTCTCAAGGACGTTCGTGCATTTCTTGGACTATCAGGTTACTACCGCAAGTTTATTAAAGACTATGCTAAAATCGCATCCCCCTTATATGCGCTTACTAAGAAGAATGTGGATTTTATTTGGACTGAACAGTGTGAAAATGCGTTTAAACTACTAAGAGAAGCTTTAATTTCACCACCTTTATTGGCTTATCCAGATTTTGACGAACCGTTTCAACTGTATACCGATGCAAGCTCATTTGCTCTCGGTGCGGTGTTATGTCAAACACAAAATGGGACAGAAAGAGTGATTTGTTATTCAGGACGATCGTTAAGTAAACAAGAGCAACAATACGGAATAACGGAAAAAGAGTGTTTAGCGTTGGTGTATGCAGTGAAGAAATTTGACTGTTATTTGCGTTTTACAAAATTTACTGCGTATGTAGATCATTCAGCACTAAAGTGGCTATTAACTTTGAAAGAACCAACTGGAAAATTTGCTAGATGGATAGCTTTGTTACAGTCTTATAGTATGGAAATACTATATCGCCCCGGGACTACTCATGGAAATGCGGATGGGGTGAGTCGCCGTGAATATGAGAATGTCACTGATCAGGACATGGAGTCGTTAATAGATATTTTGCCGTATGGGGCTGTAATTGATAAAACTGGTAATAACGTTAAAATAGTGAAGAAGCATTCCCCGTTTGTACGTAATATTACGGATAATGACAATATCGAAATTGACAATACTACTAAGGAAAGTGTGAATATGTTCCCTATGGCGCAACTGAAAGTTGAACAGAGAAAGGACACATACTTTAAGAACATAATTACATTTCTTGAATCCGGTGAACTTCCCGAAAATTCTAAGTGGCGAAGAAATATATTAACTCTGCAACCATTCTACTTCATCAATGACGGAATACTTTACCATATCAACAAGAAATATAAGAGACATTGTAAAGACACTGAAGTAACAATTCAAATCGCAGTACCGCGCAAATTAGTACCTGTTGTATTGAAAGAGACACATGATGGACTTTTATCAGGTCATTTAGGAATAAACAGAACAATACAAAGAACTCAACGATCGTTTTTCTGGCCTTCAATTGGATCTGATGTTGCGGACTGGGTTAAATCTTGTGAATTATGTAGTCAGCGCAAGAGACCTCAAAAACCAACAAAATCGCCAATTTCATCTATGCCAATAGCTTCACAGCCGTTTGAACGTGTCAGTACAGATATATTAGGACCGGTATCAAACTCTGGAAAATCAAAGAACCAGTATGTATTGGTGTTCATTTGTTATCTTACAAAATATGTAGAACTAATACCGTTAAGTGACATTAAAGCAGCAACTATTGCTACAGCGTTTTTACACAACGTGGTGTGTAGACATGGAACACCATTATTTTTACACTCAGATAGAGGTGTGAACTATTTGTCTAATATTGTTAAAGAGACATGTAAATTACTGGACATTAAAAAGACTCAAACCACAAGTTATAGACCGCAGTGTAATGGACAAAGTGAACGAATGATGTCTACAATAAAAGATATGTTGTCAAAGTATATTGAAGACAATTCCGACTGGGACAGATATATACCTTTCATACAATTTGCATATAATACTTCGCCGTCAATAGATTCAACAGACTATTCTCCGTTTTTCTTAGTAAATGGTCGTCACCCGAAATCGTTTTTAGATACACATTTACCAAACATGGAGGTAAACGTTACTGCGAGAGAATACATAGTGCAAACTTTAGAAAACATTGAAAAAGCCAGAGCTGTAGCACGTGAAAATCTTCAAGAGCACAAAACTGAGATGTTAAACAAAGCGAATAGAAACCGTGAAAATTCGAACTTTAGTGTCGGTGACATTGTTTATTTGTATACGCCAGCCACAACTCCAAATTTGAGTAGGAAGCTACGACGCCCTTGGACGGGGCCTTTTTATATTGTGGAAAGATTGTCCAAAATACACGTCCGACTGAGAAGAAAGTGTGACGGTAAACTACTTAAGACTAGAGTACACGTCGACAGGATAAAACCTGGTTTCGTTTGGACCGGCGAACCTCGTGATCCGAAACCACCACCCAATGAACTAGAACCGTTGGAAATACATGAAAATGACATTCCTGGTGACAATTTCGAACAAGTGGAACCGGAAGTTCAACCAAGTCAAGTTCCAATAAATGAAAATGTTCAAGACAATATTAATAACAATAAAGACAATAACGTCTTCTCAATAGAAAAAATCATAAAAAAGAAGAAAGTTGGAAAGAAATGGACTTACAGAGTTAAATGGTTAGGGTATGGCTCCGCTGAAAATTCGTGGGTGGAATTTGAGGACTTGACACCAGAATGCCAGGAATATGTTAAAGAAATGCATAACAAAATCCCTTCATCTAAATAAATTTTTGAAAGTGCTTTGAATTCAATATTTTCATTTTTGTAAATAACTTTTCAATTTTCATTTTTATTCATTTAGTTAGTTTTTTTTATATATATATATTACTATGCTTAGTTTGCATTAACTTTTGTTTGATTTTGTGTATTACACATGTTTGATTAAGCTAGATTTAATCTCTTTACATTACGAGAGTGGGCGTGTTGTGTGTATAGTTAAGTAACAAGGGTTACTTATACTATTTTAATGTATATGGGAGTGCCCATGACATAGATTGACAGGTTGGTCATTCAGAGTTCTATGGTGATACGGTCACATAGTAGTGAAATTGCAGCTAATGAGATGCTGATTTTCTTTGTAAATTGATTTATTTGATGGCCCAGAGATAATGATTAGTTGATTTTAATTGATGCTTTTAATTATTTTATCATTTTGTTTACGCTTGGATTAACGGTCAAAATTCCGGAAAGACCTTACCATAATGTATTTGAATAGATTAATAATTGTCAAACTTGTGTTATATATTTTTATGATTTTTGTTTAGTGCCTCTTTTGTAGTTATGAATATCAAGAGTTTGAAGTTGAAAGGAAAATTGTTAATTTAGATTTTAAGAGTAATCTTTTTGCAAGTTTTCCACAACTATTCACGACGTAAATTGATAAATTACATGGTATAGCAATTATCATTATTTTTTTTCATTATTATTAGTTTAGATTTTTTTTAAGTAGTTTTAGTTAAAGAAAAGGTTTATTTTTTAATGTTCACATTTCCTCCCCTTATCTTTTTACTTTGTGTAATATTTTTGGTATGATTTTTTTTTAATTCGAGTGAAAACGAATTTTGTTTAGCGGGGAGTGATGTGGCGTAATCAATTCCATCTAAGATTTGATGGTCAGTTCTTAATCAGTTTAATGATCTTTCATCTTGTCTAATGTGACACTTTATACGATACATTAGTTGCACAGTTGAACTGCAATAGTTTATCCAAATAATCTAAGACCATTAATCAATGCCTTACATAAATTAAGAACATGTTTATAGCTGAATATTGTGAGAAACTTTAGGCATTGGTCATATATGAGAGTAGTAGCTTGAAGTACCAAGTTGTATGTACGAACGTTAATTGGAAATTATGATTAAGAATATTTATTATACATGTACTGTTATATAAAGATTCTATATATATGATTAAACATGTGAACATTAAATGGACTTCGTTATATAGACAGTACTAAGTGAGCTTACGGAGAAACTTTACAAAAGCTAGTTCCCTATGTTAACGGGCAACATAGATTACGATCCCGGATACGTAGATCCGAAATAATGACAAAGTTCTAAAAACACACAAGAAAGCCCCGTTATATAAGCATCCATTTGTTGCAGTAAAATCATATCTAAACATGCAGTTGAAATCATTTCTTAGATCAGTATGTAAGTGCCAGTCAAATGTTACATGTATGCATATGATTAAAATCTCATATTTTTAAACTGTGTTATATTTTAAGAAATAAAAGTTAAAATCTCACTAAACATTATTATAACAAAGTCAATCACATAGCTTCAAAAATCAAAAATGTTTAGATCAATAAACTTTTAAAATAATAGTCAGTTAATATTTGAATTGCATATGGTAAACAAAATAGCTTACCTAATGCTAGCGAAATAACATAATACTTCATATTTTAAAAATTTCTGTTTTCCAGCGCCGACAACACATTCACTATATTGATGTTGCAGGTAAAATATCCATTTCTATAGAAATTTTTATAAGCTATTTTTCAGGCTTGAAATAAGATATTTTAAATAAAGCCTGCAAAATAGCCACTGCCTATTTTTTTTCGACTCCCCATTTCCGAGGCAAGAGTTTAAAGGTGGATCCAACAGACGGATCCGTTCGTCTATTTCCTTATTTCCATATGCATATAAGCATATTATTCAGTGCCACTTATAGCTGTCCAATGTTCATGAGTTTATTTATCTCTAATACCAACGCATTTAATAATATCAATTAAGCAGCGCATTGTAAAGGGGTTTTCATCGTTTTCTTTGTGTAGTTCAATATTTGTGTCACCCTTTCTAACAGAAATTGTTACCGTGAGCTATAGAGACGTATATTGTTAATACCATGTGCTAAATAGCCACATTTATTATCATGATAAATCAATTACACGGTACATACATAGTTTTATATGCTTCATACCCAACTATTCAGCGTTCAGTGGCGTAGCAAGGCCCATTCTTAAGTGTACGCACGAACTTCGGCGAGTGATCTGAAGGCCCCCATGCAGCGACCCCAGACCTCTGGGTTGGGAAAAAAAATCAAGAGGCTCACACTTTATCGTTAAAAAGGTGCAATTTTTGTCGTTCAAATTCATCGACAGCAACATACATGGTTGGTTGAGAACATTCCTTCATAGGAGATTATTTCAGCTTCCCAGTTGTGGGCTTTCCATTTCTATGTAGCAAAATTCAAATAAAACCTGCATATGGAGTTTATACCGGTATCTCAAGTTACTACAATATTTCCGACTTGCATTTCGATCCTATCACAGTTTTCTTGAATTAGGTTGCTACTTACACGGAAGCTATTTAACCGAGAGATCCAAGTGGGGAAATAAAAAGCATACCTTCGAACAATTTAAGAGCGCTATTTCGAGTTGGTTGACAGTTTCACAGATTCCGACGGACATGTTCCATAATTGTTTTCACCACAATTCTTTCCTCTTCCTCTAATTTGACATACCTAATTTGACTCATCACCGTAGGTTTACTTACATGAGCGTCACGTGGAGCAGGATCTGTTTAGGGAACAGTCATTATTTATCAGCTGAGGGGGTCGGTGCATTTTAGGGGGGGTCATTGCCAAAAATGTCATACCACTGGGGGGGTTACCATCAAAAAATATTTTAACTTGGGGGGTCACACAATAAAGGTTTTTATGTCCGACTAGTATATATATTGTTGACAAAATTGAAATGAGTGTGCGATCTGTGAAATAATGTCTGTTTATTACTGAAATCTTTGATAGTGTAAACTGTAAAGCACCAGCAGGATATGCCTAATTTCTCAAGGGCAGTGCATCTGATCACTCCTTATCACAGTTGTGTAAATTTACAATCAATAGATTAACAACTGTATGAAACATTTCTCTCTAGTTTTGACCACAGGAAATATTGAGTTATAAACTTCAAGATTTCTGGACATGCATAATTAACTTTCTATAGTCATGATAATAGTGTTTAAATCATTTTGATGTGATTCTTGAGATGAAATGGGTGTGTATATTTAATTATTTTGATGAAAGCAAGGATGCATTTAGTTATATGTCTGTCACGTGGTTACAAAAATAGTTATACTTATTTTATGAAATTATTACAAAGATATTGAATAACAATAAAAGATGATCTCGATATTAGGTATTTCCCTTCTGTATTCTTTAATTTTTAAGGTAATATTTCTCTATTCTTAAGTATTTTTTGCTCTTTTCTCCTTTTCTTTATATTTGAACACCAGTGTCCTCTGTTCTTTTTTAATCTTTTTTTTTGGTCCATTTTTCTGTAAATTTTACCCATTCTCCGATATTCTTTCCTATCCAAATTTCAGACCTTACTAAAAAAAAATACTTGATGGGCACCATGGCATTCACACACACTAAACAAAACACTATATGATTTGGATAAAGAACAAATATATTCAGCTTGGGCCCCTAAACAAAAATGTGTACTTGTTCAGAGAAAATTGATAACACACTTAACTCTTAAAACATACATCTGTACATAAAAAACAAAGAAAGGCCAGAGGTTCCTGGCTTGTTTGTATATTTCTTTATTTCAAATAAATCATGTACATATTTAATCAAGAAAGGACAAGAACCATATAATCAGTGTTATTTTATTTACACTTCCTAAATCATTTGTACATTGAAATCCTGACCCCCCCCCCCCCCATTCATAACTAGATGTTTTAAGGTAGATGGGGTGTCTAAATTATAATCCATAGAATTTCTTAATAATTTGCCAAAATGTAGTTTATATCCTGCTTGTTTAAGAACATTAATAAAAAGAATGGGTCACCGGACTTATTTTCACACTACAGGTTGTGCAAAATTGTCAGATTTTGTATAGATTATGCATGGAAAACCCAATTTTCGGTCATAAACGAAAAATTAAACCATAGAATTTTGAGATAAAATATGAGAAGATAGCTCCAATAATATTCTTTCAGATAAGAAGAAGAAAAAATGGGGTCACCGGACTCGTTTTCTTGCTACATAATAACATGGGTAAATTCCTAACACATTCTATTGTAAAAGTAACACTATCTGAATTATCTGCCCTTGCATTTGAGTTGTCTCCCCTTATTTTGCAAAGTTTGAAAAAAATGAATCAAACAAAAGTATTTGTTTTTTGGTAAAATACAACCCTAAATATGATAAAACATGGCATTTTCTATATTATAATGAAAAATCTTACACATGAATTACCTACTAATCTCAAAATTTGCACATTTTATCAAAAATCTAGACCTTGTTTTCTGGTATTTCAAAATCCAAAATGGAGGAAGACACCCTATCTACCTTAAGGCACAAAGGTTAAAAAAAATAAGATACAAGGGCCTGTGATTGGGATTAAAATAACAGGGCCTGTGATTGGGATTAAAATAACAGTCAGTATTGAAAGTTTATCTAACGGTATACTGATAAAATTTGTAGAATTATAGGTTGCAGCAAAATAAATTAATAAATTGGAACATACAATTTTCTGTATATTCTTTTCTATTTTTCTTCGTCATGCACGTGTCAAATGTTCCTTTTTGAAAAACAAAAAACAAGAAGAAAAGCTGTTTGTTATACTCAGAGTTTCTCAAAGCCTGTTACTATGTAGCTGGTAATCATTACCTTAACACAACTGGGGATTATTTAATTTTTTTTTGGGGGGGTCAAACTTTTGAAATTATGTTCTTAGGGGGGGTCATAATGTGGTTTTATAAAATAATGGGGGGGGTTCCCAACATAAAATTTTATATCAAAAATTTGAACCGACCCCCTCAGCTGATAAATAATGACCATTCCCTTACCCTTCTATAGGGCACCTGAGATCCAGTTTTAGGTGTGCTTCGTATTGCATAGTCTTAAGTTTTCGATGTTGTCTTTTTTGCACCGTTGTTTGTCTTTTCGTCAACATTCCTTGTTTGAAATGACATTGTCAGTTTTCAATGGATGAGTGTGAAAACTATATAAAAATATATGTCCACCAAGGATGAATATTGTATATCTTGATTTGATTAAAAAAAAACCAACAGATACATTGTTAAACAAGATACATAGTTAGGAAAACAAATTTTTAAGTGCTAAAAGATGAAACTAGAAAAATTGAACTGCTCTCTCAAAGTTTTGACGATAAAAAAAAAACACACGTCACCCTTTCACACGTTTTTTTCTCTTTTTAAATGATCTCCACTGTTTTAACACTATTTTCAGTTTACCGAGTGCATGTACCATTTGAAAAACAAACTATTTAGTTTTAAATATATCATGATTAATGGAACGTGACCATTGTAGATCCAAGACTTATAGGGTTTCTTTAATTATTGATTCGCTCTTTTCATTACCTTTTTGTACAGTATATCATTAACTTAGTGGCAAAGACATATTTTCTTTCTTATGATTATTCCGCCTTTTGATAATACAAATTGAATGTGAATTTACCAATGTTGAATTCAATATCGTTAGCTGCTATCAATATCTATGTAGCAACTAGTCTATAGCTACACGTTCAATAGTCAAAATCTACGTAGCTGCTACGATATTGAACTCAACCCAAGGTTTTGCAGTTGAATTATATTTAATTTCTATTGACCACCGTAACTGTATTCTTTCACGACGATTTTTCTACCAAATGACAGCTGTGGTCAAATAAAAGTCCAGATACTGCCCTTTATTACGATCGACCATTATATCGATACCTTATATAATTGTAGTTGATTTTTTCTCGGCCTGACCATTCATGAAATATTTGCCACTGGACGCAACGATCAATCGACCAATCAATTGTCCGGTGTAAGGATGAATCTGCAATTATAATTAACACGATCTTCGACAACTGGCAAAACATTTACCGTATGATAAGCTATAAAAGGCCCCTTAATAACAAAACGTGGAACACTTCACTAAAGTAAACCAGCTACCCTTCGTAAGCTAATGATATCATAAAATAGAAAAAAAATTTTGGTCCTCGGTTCTGTTCAACTTTTTACTTGTACCAGGCATTTAGCAAGTAACATGAAGTACTGGACTATATGTTCCCGGCTTTAGGTTGTTGTCTTTGATTTAATCAAACAGAAAAAAATGAGTACAGAAAAAGAATCAGAAAAAAATGGACTCTTTTATTTCACTCAACCATCTGTTGATCCGGAAACTGGAGTACCGTTTTAATACAATACTTCTACCGTTAGACCGACACAACAATAATGAGACGGAATTATAAACATGTTTATGCATGGATAAAAAAAAATCGAATGAGACCTGTTTTTTTCCACATAAAGATGATCTTCAATTTAAAAAAGAATAAAAAATTCTAGGCTTGAAATAAATATATAATACACGTTATCATTTGTGATAGAAACTGCTTCTTTTGATAAAAGAAGTGCAAATAATATAAAAAAAAAAACCACTTTAATACAGCAGTTCTACGAGAGAACAATGGATTCGTTCAGTTACACACGAGCGCCATACGCAGGTATAGACGGCATACATTGTATTTACTTTTCACAAATCTGACCTCCCGAATTATATTTAGTACTTTGTATAAACATGAGTGGCACGACGGGTGCCACATATGCCATGGAGCATGATCTGCTTACCCTTCCGGAGCACATGAGTTCAACCCTAGTTTGTGATAATGTTCGCGCTGCTCGGTCTTTAGTTTCTATTCTATGTTTTGTGTACTATTAATTGTCTGTTGGTTTTTTTTTAACAATGGCGTTGTCAGTTTATATTCTACTTATGAGTTTGAATGTTCCTCTTGTATCTTTCGCCTCTCTTTTACTAAATATCACTAATGGAACAAGAACTGCAACTTCCTGCAGAAGAACAGGAATTCATCACTGAGTTTCTCAATGTTTATAGTTTCATGTGTAGTGTTGAAAAAAGTAAAATCAGAAAAATACTGAACTGAGAGGAAAATAAATTCGGAAAGTCCATAATCACATGGCAAAATCAATAACAAAACGCATCAAAAACGAATGGACAAGATCTGTCATATTCCTGACTTGGTACAGGCATTTTCAAATGTAGAAAATGGTCGATTAAACCTGGTTTTATAGCGCTAACCCTCTCACTTTGATGACAGTCGAAAGGAAACCCTCTGTTTTGGTTGGATTCGTGTTTTTCAATCTTTAGTTGCAGTGTTCATAAGAAACCCGACGTTCTTCATTTTGGTCATAGTGTATTACGATTCTTCTCTTTCGTTTTATAAACAGTTTATAAATTCAGGAAACGTTTTCGTGATGGCAAATTTAAGATAATAAGATGCTTTTTTAGAGACAATTTAAATATGACAGCATATACCAGATTTAAAAGAACTTTATTCGTGTTAAAACAATGATAATTACATACAAACATACATGAAATTATATAAAAAAAATCTAATTGAAATACTTGAAAAAATAGTGAAATGTTCTTCTATATTAGTTCATGAAATGCAATAAGGTTGGTACCAAGGAATTTTGCTTTGAAGTGCAAAGGTGGTATAATCAGGCAAAATATACTAGGGGGCGTTAAGAGGTAATTCCAACAATAACAGTTTCCAGTACAGTATAATTGAAGGGAAATCCTTTAATCTATAAAACATTGATATAAGTGAAGGAAAATAACATGTTTTAAAAACAATATCCGAAAATAATGTCTTCGTCACAATATGCAGTTGAATTTCTTGTAGCTCTAAGTGTCTGATTCAAACTTTATGTACATGCTCAGCTATCTACCCTTTGGTTAAATCCTCCAATGCAATCCAAGGTGCTTTGAATTTCCTACATTCACAACATTGTGGAGCTCTCAGTTGTAGTCTGTGTATACGTGGGAATGGTTGTGGACAGAATAGCCAAATGTTGAAGATTTTGTAGTTGCTTTGTACACACCTATATCTGTATGGGAACATCCAGGACATGCAAGGAACATTCTTACAATATTGTGGTCTGAAATGAAGAAGTATGAATAAGAAGATGTGATATGAATGCCAATGAGACAACTCTCCATCCAAGTCACAATGTATGTTAACAACTATGGGTCAAGTAGTTTGTATTTATGAAAGCATTCTGTGAAAAATTGTTATTAATACATCATAACGTTGCAGAATCTGATGCATCCTGGGTAATTTTTTCAAAAGTGTACACCAACGTCCTGATTGGTTAAAAATGTCATAAACAATGGAATTTTAACCAATGACTTGGTACGAACAATGAATTTACCCATGATGCTTTAGATTCTGAAAAGGCCAATTGGTTCAGGATGTCCTGCAATAATAATGACAATTTTTCAAACCAACATTAGATGTGTTAAAAAACTTTCAAGGGTTACAACAGGATACAGAAAGACAACTTTTCATTTCAGAAATGGATATTTTGAAATCAATTACATTTAACTTGTGGTTGGAAAAAATGAACCAGTGCATGATTTCTAAGAGTTATACGTCTAATTTTAAATCTGTTTCCTTATTTGAAGTGTTATGCCAAAGAATAACTTACTAGCAGTCAGCATACGTTATAGCTGTAAATAGAGTATTCCACCAAGGTTTCAGCACGTAACACTTTTTCCCGTAATACCAAAATGTTTTACCAATATTCAATGATCTGAACTTAGACTCACACATCGATGCTCCAGCAGGTTGTCTAAAAAAAAAATCAAATTTGAAAATAAGAAGAGTTGGTATGAATGCCAATGAGACAACTTTCTGATAGATATCAAATATATTTATAAATATAAAGCCCGAGGAATTGTGAAATATAGATCACTGAAAAAGAAACATAATAATAATACAGTACAAGTTGTTTTTGTTAAAAATTAGAAGCTGTTTGACCAATTTTGAAAGTCTGGAAGAGACAATGAAGCAGCACTCATATATTGGCGGGGTTCCTGTTGCTCAGTCTTTAGTTTTCTTTATTGTTTTTGTGTACTGTTGTTTGTTTGCTAGTCGTTTTTTTTGTGTGTGACAGTTTTGTTTGGCCATAGTAATGTCGGTTTGATTTCGACTTTTGAGTTTAATATAATTTTGGTACATTTTGCCTCTCTTTTATAGAGTTTTTATGTCTATAATTCATATTTACAATCAAATATATACATATATTTATATGATGTAAAGAAACTCGTCATATATACCAAGATTGAAATTTAGTATTTACACCAGACGCACGGTTTGTATTCAAAAAGACTTATCAGTGACCCTCGAATCAAAAAACTTTATAAGGCCAAATAAAGTACGAAGTTGAAGAGCAAAGAGGACCAAAATTTCCTAAAAGTTTTGCCAAATACAGCGTGTATACCTACCATTGAAAACAATGATTTCGAGCTTTTAATAGCAGAACTATTTTGTGTTCTGTCAGCGATTTATGTCATTAATAAAACAATACAAGAACGAAGACTTCCAGGTAAAAATTCAAAACAAAAATGTGTGCAAAGTACACGGATGCCCACTCGCACTATCATTTTCTATGTTCAATGGACCGTGAAATTGGGATAAAAACTCTTATTTGTCATTAAAATTAGAAAGATCATATCATAGGGAGCATGTGTATTAAGTTTCAAGCTGTTCGGACGTCAACTACCTCAAAGACTACCTTGATAAAAAACGTGAACATGAAGCGGACAGACGGACGATCAAACGAACGGACGCACAGACCAGAAAACATAAAACCCCTCTACTATCGTAGTAGGGGCATACAAATATGGTCCAGAGTGAAGCATGAATGTGAAAATCAATTAAAATGATGCATATGGTAATATATTTATCTTACGGTGGTGCGATCCACGGCTCTTTTGAATTTAAAGCAATGAGGTTTTGTGCAGCGTCTTTGTCACTCTTTAACTGCTCATAATCTCTTGCATTCTGTTTAGAGAGTTCTTTCTCCGCCCCAGCTATTTCACCCCTACAATAGAATAAGATTAAGAGTAATTAAGCTTAATCAACATCACAAATATATCAGCATGGAATTATTTCATGCTAGCTTTACAATAACATGAATACCGAACTCCGAGGAAAATTCAAAACGGAAATGGCAAAATCAAAGCTCAAAAACATCAAACGAATGAAAAAAAGCTGTCATATTTCTGACTTGGTACATGCATTTTCTTATGTAGAAAATGGAAGACCGTGCATTCATTAAAAAAAAAAAATGAAAAATCATAAATTGTTTGAAATTCATTTGCATTCGTATGTAGAAAATAGTAGATAAAAGAGATAAAATTTTTTTTTATCGTGTTACGGGATTCTCGGAATTACTTTAATTTATAAAATATGATATATATACCAAATCATTTATGAATTAGTTTCTTGAAGTAAAATTGATAAGACTAAGAACATTTTAAAGAAACAAAGATTAACTAATATATAAACGCCATACGATAAGACAAAACATCATAGGTGAAGCCATCTTCGCTAGCCAAGAGTTACGATCCACTCCCGTTCTCTTCACGTGAAGAGAACGGGAGTGGATCGTAACCCTTGGCTAGCGAAGATGAGATGAAGCTAACTCACTCAGGGTATTTATCTGCATCATCGAAATCAAATCCTGCTAGAATATCATCATTATACTGAGAATCACATTGGTCTTCTTCTTGGCAGAAGCCATATGCCAAGACACAGAAAAATACCTAAATATAGAAAGTATTGATAATACCAATCAATTATGTCAACAAGCACCTGCATTTTAATATGCATTTATCAAATACAGTTTACTAATTAGTGTGCACCTTTTTTCAGAGCACAAATGTGAAACCATCAAAGATAAAAAACAAAAAAAAAAAAACAAAAAAAAAACATGTATACAAACTTAACTTTAGTTTTATGAAATGACAATTCAATGTTCTAATGGATGTCGACGGACGATTTTTAGTTTTTTAAAAGTCTTATGAATCTAAGTGTCGTATTGCTTTTTGCACAGAGGTTGTTTTTTAAAGCCAAAAACCTGCGTTTTTTCCCACAAACAATGAATATGAATAAGATACCATATCTGAATTAGATCAAACATTGCAAATGGAACTTGACAAATGATCATTAGTTTTTAAATGTCCCTTGCTTGATTGCTTACCATTTAAAGATGATGGCATAGATACATAGATAAATAATCAAAGTATATAAATGGTGAAAAAAATAATTGAAAAATACAAAAATAAAGATATAAATAAATAGTGTAAGAAAATAATTGCATTATCAAGTAAACGAGAGGTCAAAACATACTGAAAAAAAATATAAAAAAAAAAATGAATAAATGAAATACTTATGGAGAACCATTTTGAACGTGAGAATTAGAGGCACTAGTATATATAATTAATCAATGTTCAAATATCATATTTAAAAATCAGTTATAACTTTAAATTTTTTTTATATAGGATAATATATAAATTAAAATAGAAATAGATACGTACCAATGTGCTTAACATTTTCATCTTGGATCAATATCGTTGCTGCTAAATATGTTGATAATTTGAATTAAGCGCCGTTCGTTGTATTTATACTGGATGGAGAATTGTGATTGGTGGCTATTATATCCAATTAAAATAAGAGTGAGCGTTTGCGGATTTTAATTGTCCACTGAAGCAAAATGTTGAAAAGATTTTAACTGTTGTTATGTTAATTCATGTCAGAAGGGCTATGTTTTTATTAAATGTCTTTTATGTGTATTTTAGTGCTATTTTGAAGATTTCATTATCAGGCGATCATTCGTAAATTTTGTCAACAAATTTATTTTATTACTAAAAAAAAGTATTCAAACGAGTCGCGAAGTAAATTGTTTTCGGCAGACAAAAACATATTTGTTAAAAGCTGTTTCCTTAAAATAATAATTTAGTGCATTTTTATCAAACTGTATCTTTTTCTTTTTAGGAAAATGATAAAAATAATTAACTTTTATTTTTTTTTATTAAAGTTTAAAGTAAATACTAAAATTTATACCTGAAAAAAGAGTATAATATTTTGTCTAATGCAAAACAAATTTCGTTATAAAGACGTAAAACCTCTTGGATATTGGAATTGTTTATAATCGCATCATTTTCATCATTTATGAAAACAACAATGTTATGCATGAAATAAAAGTGTAGATAACATTTACTTCAAGTTCGTGGTGCCTGATCTTTAGTTTTCTCTTTAGTGTTTTATATACTGTCTTTTCGTCGTTTCTCCTTGTTTTGTCATGGTTTTATCGGTCTATTGAATTTTTATTGTCCTTTTGATATCTTCTCACTGTTTTTTCACAATATATATATATTCAAAGTAATACAATTGGTATATTGGGGTTCGTGTTGTTTATTCTTTAATTTTCTATGTTGTGTCATGTGTACTATTGTTTGTCTGTTTGTCTTTTTCATTTTTAGCCATGGCGTTGTCAGTTTATTTTCGATTTATGAGTTTGACTGTCACTCTGGTATCTTTCGTCCCTCTTTTAATGAAAACAGAATAGGTAAAAAGGGAACTGATAAATTTCAAAGCTCGTTGTTTATTCACATGGTTGACCATGGCAGATGAATTTGAAGGATATGACGGTTCTAAGTAATGAGAAAGTGAAAAGCTGCAACAATTAATTATCCAACTCAAGACCTTAGATATCCTAAACCTGTGACTTGTGTGATTCAATTACTCAAAGAGTCACAAAAAATTACTGGTTTAAAATGAAATACTCCGGAGCCGCGATTTGTCTACAGTATACCCTTCCTGAGTTATAGAACCGAGCAAGCTTTAATTTTTGTTAGAATAATGTCTTAAGCGTTATGAGTAAATTGTAGCATATTTCTGTGCAGTCTACAAAAATGAACATAACTCCTGGCTTCTCTTATCATTGATATACATTATATCGTATGGTATGTCAGATAACATATAGGTATGCAACAAGAGTGAGCTGAACAAATCATTTTGTTGTCATGTATGGAAAACTCAGTTGTCCATTTTAGCATCAAATTTAATGAGTAAAAAAAGGATCGACAAGAGCAAATTTATCTGTGCGGATTGTGTGTAACCTTTAAGTTTTTCAAATCTTTTGATTCATTTAATTTGTTGTTAAACTCTACACTTCGACACCAGTTATAATGCAAAAGTTGAAACGCCGATGTTAAACTTATGCTTTGCATGGGCAAATACCATAAAACCAGCCTACAATTGACAAAGGGAAGTAATTCATTCTAAAATGTGTAATAACATATTCAAATCGGTAATTTGAAAACGGACTATTGGTTATGGAAATCTTAGAGAGTCAAAGTATGCGGATATCAATGGTCAAGTTAAGCAAAAGATGTTTTGCTGTTATGTTCATCTATGTTGTAATTATAGTTGTATGTTTATTAATTGTAAAAGGTATAAAGTTTACATAACATGTCTGAAAAAAGTATTTCAATGCTATTTAAAAAGAATTTCATTATCAAGCGATCAAAACTTTTTTTAAAGAGGGACGAAAAATACCAGAGGGACAGTCAAACTCATAAATCGAAAATAAACTGACAACGCCATGGCCAAAAATGAAAAAGACAAACAGACAAACAATAGTACACATGACACAAAATATCAAACTAAAGAATAAGCAACACGAACTTAGTCAACAACTTTCATTTTGATTGCCGGCTTCATCAAACAAAATATTAAAATGAGTGCTAATAAAAAATATCTAATGTTTTCTTTTGTAAGTTGCTTCCTTTAAAAATGTCTTATGTTTTCTTTTGTAAGTTGTTTCCTTTAAAAACCTATTTAATGTTTACTGCTGTTAATATGCAGAATAAATTGAAACTACAAACTTTAGTACATGTAAACCAAAGTGTTTTCTTTTCCTTTTTTGCAAATAAAATGATGAAAATATGGATAAATTTATTTTTTGTTTAAGTTTAACGTAATTACAGTACTTAAATTTGTACATTAAAGGATTCACCAAATATTATGTTTTTGAGTTGATGCATCAAATACATATTTTAAAAAAGTTTTTTTTTTAAGTACTCGAATAGTTTTTGTTATCCTAATCTTTCAATCATATATGAAAACAAATTTTTCTGTTCGACTCTGATTTTCGGTAAAGTTCTTGTTGATCAATTTTTATTTTTAGTTTTCTATGTAGTATTTTGAATACTGTTCATTGCTTCATGCTTTTTAAAATCGTTTGTCGGTTTATAAATTTGGATTATCCCATAGTTTTTTTTTGTCTCTTTTTAAAATTTGATATATTAGAATTATGTAGTTCTTTTTTCCCTAAAAGAGTACAGTCAGTGGACAAAAGTGAGTTCTCACTCAATAAATGTCTTATCATTTCCACGAAAATCAATATTTTTCAAAAACATATTTCATAATAACTACACCACTGATTTATATGAAATAAACACAATAATATGTAGACATTTTTGAAGTTTAATTGTTAATTTGGCCCTGATATTATTCAGGCTCATATTTATTTTCTGACGAGGTGAACTCAGAGAAAAAAAATTCTGGAAAAGTTTGCCATGTATTCTAACCAAAATAAAATCGTAAATTTACATTTTGTGTTTTACCCATTAGATAATGATAACATCCCTCACAAAAGTTATGATAAAATAAACGATAAAACTTCCGACATTTCTACATCTTATGGTATCTATTGTATGAAAATCTTTCAAAAAGTCGCTTTGAATTTTTTTTTGAAATCGATTTTAGTTGAGATGATAGGACTTTTTTTGAGTGGGAACTCACTTTTGTCCTACGACTGTACACCATATTTTCAAAGTTTAGGTTTTGTTTAAGTTGTTAGATATAGGAAGATGTGGTGTGAGTGCCAATGAGACAACTCTCCATACAAATAACAATTAAAAAAGTAAACCATTATAGGTTAAAGTACGGCCTTCAACAGGGAGCCTTGGCTCACACCGAACAACAAGCTATAAAGGGCCCCAAAATTACTAGTGTAAAACCATTCAAACGGGAAAACCAACGATCTAATCTATATAAACAAAACGAGAAACGAGAAACACGTATATATTACATAAACAAACGACAACTACTGTGCATCATGCTCTCCGTCGATTTTCAAATAATCAAAACTAAAATAAATAAATAAAAAAAATAACAATAAAATTGAGAAAGAATAGACTTGAAAGTAGTAAGTTAACATACTTTGTGAATTTTCATCGCTACATGTAAAACATATTTGGAAGGGTATAAATTTGAAGTGTATTCTAAAAATGGAATAGTTCATTAATGTGCGTATTGCATTTGTCTGAATTAAAAAAAAGAAATTGTATATTTTCAATAGTTTATAAAGATTTTTATGATTAAACTATACATTATCATTATTTGGTGCTCTTAAAAAAATATTGTGTAAAATACTTTTGAGAAAAATGAGATAGAGAATTTTGATTGGAGGACATGTATCCAATCAATATTACAGTAAAGGTATACGAATATCAACGGTCCAGTGAAGTCAGTAGGGCTTGGTTAACAAAATATGGTTTTAGGAGTTCTTAGAATTTATTTCAATGCTATGTCATTATCAGATTATCATGCATATATTTGTCAACAGTTTTTGTTTATGTAGAGACTTTATTAAAACACATTTTAAGTATGTAGCAATAACAATTATCTTCATCTAACAAAATATTAGATTGCCAATAAAAAATACCTAATGTTTTCTTTTGTAAGTTGCTTCCTTTAAAACATATTTAATTTTTACTGTTGTTAATAAATGCAGAATACATTAAAACTACAAACTTAAGTGCATGTTAACTAAAGTATTTTCTTTTTCTTATTTTGCAAATAAAATGATGAAAATATGGATAAATTTATTTTTTGTTTAAGTTTAATGTAATCAATAGTTTTTGTTATCCTTTTCTTTCAATCATACATGAAAACAAATTAAAAAAAAAAGCAAATTTTTCTGTTCGACGGTGATTTTTGGTAAAGTTCTTGTTGATCAATTTTTTTTTCTATGTAGTATTTTGTATACTGTTCATTGCTTTATGCTTTTTAAAATGGTTTGTCAGTTTATAATTTTTTATTATCCAATGGGTATCTTTCGCCTCTTTAATTTGAATTATGTAGTACTTTTATCCCCTAAAAGAGTACAGTCAGTGGTCAAAAGTGAGTTCTCACTCATTAAATGTCAACTAAAATCAATATTTTTCAAAAATAGATTTCATAATAACTACACCACTGATTTATATGAAATAATATGTAGAAATGTTTGAAGTTTAATTGTTAATTTGGCCCTGTTATTATTCAGGCTCATCTTTATTTTCTGACGAGGTGAACAAAGAGAAAAATATTTCCGGAAAAGTTTGCTATGTATACTAACCAAATCAAAACCGTAAATTTGCATTTGTGTTTTACCCATAAGTTAATTATAACATCCCTCAAAAAAATTATGACAAAATAAAAGATAAAACTTCCGACATTTCTTCATCTTATGGTATCTATTATATGAAAATCATTCAAAAAGTCACTTTGAACCATTTTTTTAAAATCGATTTTAGTTGAAATGATAGGACTTTTGTTTTAGTGGGAACTCACTTTTGTCCAATGACTACACCATATTTTCAAAGTTTAGGTTATTTTTTGTTTAAGTTGTATATGCATTACGCTCTCCGTTGATTTTCAAATAATTAAAACAAAAATAAATCAATAAAACATAACAAGAATAGACTTGAAAGTAGTAACATACTTTGTAAATTGTACATCGCTACATGTAAAACATATTTGGAAGAGTATAAATTTCGAAGTGTATTCTTAAAATGGAATATTTCATTATTGTGCGTATTGCATTTGTCTGAATTAAAAAAAATAACAATAGCACGAAGCAAAGTTTACCCTTGCCATGTACAATGCATACATAACATTTCAGGATACCAATAACTCTAGGATGGCTGGGTCGTTGCTTTTTTTCGGCCATTTTTTTTGAAATTCTTTTAATTTTCCTGATTCTTACAAAGACTAGCACTTAAACTGATTGTCCCAAAACAGAAACTATATCAGCATTTCATATTTTCAAAAAAAGGTAATTCTTTTATGACTGAAGTTGAACACATTATCTTGTATTTAATTTTCTGGATTTCACCCGGGATCACGCGTAAAACATTTATACAAACTTATAGAAAATAAAACCCAAAATAACGTCTAGAATGGCTTCTCATGGGCATTGTCATTTCGTTCCTTCAATACTTGCAGCTAGTTTTCGGGGGATAATTATCTTTCATGGGCAATCTTACTTCACATTCTTATGTTATATAATTTTTAAAAGTATATACATTTTCACATACTAACGCGAAAACTTAATTCTTTGGGAAAAACCTTTAAATTTTGTGAATTCAAATTGAGCTCCAATATTATAAAATGGAAATTGTATATTTTCAATAGTTTATAAAGATTTTTAGGATTAAACTTTGCATTATCATTATTTGGTACTCTCACAAAATATTGTGTAAAATACTCAGAAAAATGAGATAGAGAATTTTGATTGGTGGACGTGTATCCAATTAATATTACAGAAAAATTATACGAATATCAACGGTCCAGTGAAGTCAGTAGAGCTTGGTTAACAAAATATGGTTTTAGGAGTTCTTTGAATTTATTTCAATGCTATTTCATTATCAGATTATCATGCATATATTTGTCAACAGATTTTGTTTATGAAGAGACTTTATTAAAACACATTTTAAGTATGTAGCAATAACAATTATCTTCATCTAACAAAATATTAGAGTGCCAATAAAAATACCTAATGTTTTCTTTTGTAAGTTGCTTCCTTTAAAACATATTTAATTTTTACTGTTGTTAATAAATGCAGAATACATTAAAACTACAAACTTAAGTGCATGTTAACTAAAGTATTTTCTTTTTCTTATTTTGCAAATAAAATGATGAAAATATGGATAAATTTATTTTTTGTTTAAGTTTAATGTAATCAAAGGATTCACCAAATATTATGTTTTTCAGCTGATACTTCAAATACATATTTTAAAAAATAAAGCTTTTTAAGTACATAAATAGTTTTTGTTATCCTTTTCGTTCAATCATAATTATATGAAAACAAATTTAAAAAAAGCAAATTTTTCTGTTCGACTGTGATTTTTGGTAAAGTTCTTGTTGATCAATTTTTTTTTCTATGTAGTATTTTGTATACTGTTCATTGCTTTATGCTTTTTAAAATGGTTTGTCAGTTTATAATTTTTTATTATCCAATGGGTACCTTTCGCCTCTTTAATTTGAATTATGGTCCCACAATAAAGTGCAGAGGTGAATTAAATAAAAAAAATCAAAAAAAAAATCGTTTTTTCATTATCATAGCTAAAAAATGTAATTATAAGTATTAAATGCTTCTTTTTGTAACTTCATAGGGTTGTAAAAGCGTTGACCGTGCGCACATTTTTAGAATGTACTTCGGTCAACGCTTTTACAACCCATTGAAGTTACAAAAAGAAGCATTCAATTTTTAAATACAAAATGATGAAGTGATAGCACAATAATTCAAGGTGAATATTCTATAATAAAAATTGTAGCCGTGATGAAATAATATTGAGCATTGCTTCATTGCGAACACACATACAACAAAAATATGCATTTTCTATTTGTTTGAAAACAACCAACTATTTTTCGATGAATAGCATATTTTAGATGACATATGTATGTTTTATTTTGAAGCTTTTTCTCCTACCAACTGTTTCAAAAAATAATTTGCGACTTTAAACTCATTCTCGTGATAATGCTAAAAAGAATGTATATATTCATTTCATCTATTTATTTAATGAAAAATCCTTTTGTTAATATATAATTAATGTCAGTATTTAGTAAAGTATGATATGCAAAACACAAATTCATGTATTTCATTGAAAGTACTGTGAAAACTGCTAATCAAGTGACAAAGAATCGCACTATCCTACACACATTTCGTTTTAATTTTAATTGATCCGGTTTACCTTAGTTTTGTAAATTTATTTGAGAATTCTTTGATCGTCAATTCACATTTTTAAAAGATTGGGTTAATGTAAATGTATTTCCTTATGGAGACTGCTGAGGCAATACTTTGTTTTACAAACAGGATTATTTACGGAAACACAATCCGCAATTTCACTTTACCTACGTATGTATCATTATATGAGTTCGTGCCTTATGGCGTGTGTCATACTTATTATCCATTAAATTATATACTGATATTATCTACACTCCTTTGTAATGTCGATTTCTTTTCTTATGGTTCGATGACCAAACTTTAAATTGTATCCGTATATTTTCATTTGATGATGTTTATCCAATGATATGGAAGCTTACTTTGATATAAAGGCAAGGCACCGCGAAGTTCAAATCATACAACACTCGACTCATTCAAGAATAGAAATCACAGATATGGCTGTTCTAAGAATTTTGGTAAGTAATTGGATATTTTCTAAGCTTTAAAATATGACTAACCATGTACTTAGATTTAGAAATTAATAAATAGATATATACTCAATTAACTAAATATTTTCTCAAATACTTATGATTTTATCATTATTTAAAATAAGTTGTTTTATAATTGTTCTCTGGTGACCTGATCGGAATAAAATTTGGGAATTTTAGAATTGAGTTTCTGAAATTTTTCGACACTTGCTTTTGTTAAAATCAAACGTTTTAGTACCGCCAAATAACTATTTTGAAATTGGAACTGTTTTCGTGTGAAATTATTTATTCAATAGTAAATTTAAAAAAGGCATCGTTCCTTCTTTAGCCGTTACTAATGCTCGACAATCTTTAACTGTTAAATTGAAATAATATATTAATTGGTTGTTTTTTTTAACGTTTAATGAAACGAAAATATGCATATCAATGAAGAACAATTTTGATTAAATCACATATTATTTATTAAGGCATTGTGTTTACAAAAAGAATTATGATTCGTAGGCGGCAAAAATGACTATAAAATGATAATAAAAGCAAAATGTTTCCACTGTAGCATTACATTGAATTGTTCTCAACTACAAGGAGATTACATCGAGCCACTATGTCTCCTATTAATTCTAAATGTAGCCATGCATTATACATACTGGAATGAAGAATACCAAATTCTTTAAAAGTTTTTTTTATTATTATATTTATGT
This sequence comes from Mytilus galloprovincialis, assembly GCA_037788925.1. NCBI lineage: Eukaryota > Metazoa > Mollusca > Bivalvia > Mytilida > Mytilidae > Mytilus > Mytilus galloprovincialis. The sequence goes on from CM075339.1 coordinate 17,198,372, forward strand.
ATAATGGATATTGGTACTCATTGCTCTTCTTCGTACTTTATTTGGCCTTTTAAACTTTTTTTTATTCTTGCGTCACTTATGAGTCTTTTGTAGACGAAACGGTCGTCTTGCGTAAATACAAAATTTAATTCTGGTAGCAATGATAAGTTTATTTAGAATAATAATTATTGTTTCTTACCGTTCGACCACTTATTGGTTCTTCGGCCGGTCATTGAAATTAAGTATTTTTATTATAGGGGATTGTGATGTGTTTTATTGCTGTTGTCAACTGCCAGATTTGTGCATCAGATGCAAAAACTGAAGATCCAGTTCAAGGAAAATTAGAAGATGAAAGGGGCTATCCAAAGTAAGTTGAAAACATTATAACGATATAAAACAACACAAATCTTTCTGAAATTGATATTCGTTTGGTGTTTGTTTTAATTCTATTTCTTTTGGGAGGGAAGAATAATATTGTTGCAATTAATTAAATTTACTGCATGAATTCAAGTAGCCACGAAAATGCAAGTTTTCCTCAATTCATGAAAACTGATACCCAAGAAAAAATGAATCCACAGTATTTATAATTCCTTGGGCTAGGCTTATGAAATATTGCAGAAACACATATCCATTGTTGCAAATGTCGTTTGCTTATTTACGTCTTTCAGAAGCTTTTTTTTATTGAAGCAAACTTCTTGTATTAAAAAAAAATATGATATCGTAGCCATACAGGACCACAAATACATTAATTAAACACCATTTTGGTGTAATACTGGACGTTACAAACATTGAATTTGTCTTGCTTTTGAATTCACAAACACGCACAAAGGCAAATGCTAAATTGATACATCAAAGTTCAACAGGAGCTTATTTTAATGAAAACCCACTTGCTTTTTACACTTTTCAGAGCTGAAATAGAAGGTGCATATGAGAAGTTAGACCGGGACACAAAAGCACTGATCGATAAAGATGCCGGTGAAATGGCAACTTTGAGTAAAAACGACTTCCTGCCTGTGTAAGTACTAACCTTTACTCTTTTTAATCTTTAAAAATCCATATGTTCCTCTTTCATTTATCACCAGTTTTCTCATTCATCCTTTCTGTCTCGGCTAATGAAGTTTCGATTTCATGAATAATTGTCAAGTATATTCTTACCAAAATGAGACAAAATCAAAGCAATTTACCTGCTAAGCAACGGCGTAGACAGGAACAGGGGAGGATCCAGTATATTTGAAAGAGAGCTTCATTGCATAAAGCTGTATATAAACTGTTTCTCTAAATCCGATAAACTATCGCTAAACAGGTCAAAGATTTACACACTTTGACTGTGTCGTAGTGTATGTAAATGAAACAATAAAAAATAAGATAGTTAACAATGAAGATCAAAGCTATTAAAAGGAAGAATGATATAAAAAAGGAATATTTTAATTAGAACAATTGTATGTGTGACCTTTGCTTCTCTTAGTGTTTCGTTGAATCTCTTAATTTCATTCGTATAATGTCAGCTCATAGTTTATCAATGTTATATTATACATTACATAACTTGCCCTCACAAATTTGTCACAATCTATCAAAGAGCATAACATTTAAAAAAATCAGCCCATCGTTCATCCATGCTATGTTTTTCAGTACAAAAAGCAAAGTAAAAAATTGATTTCATGCAATGTTATTTTTCAGTTCGCATTTGTCGTCATCCCTTTGTCCTCACACATTTGTCACAGTCTATCCAAGAGGATGGCATTTCCTAAACAGTAGTCTGGGAAAGTGTTGGATTCTCAATAGATGGTGGAATACCCCACTCTCATACGCTGTGTGCCCGTAAGTACAATTATGGTAGAAACTTTATCAAAATACTCCGCATTCATACGCTGTTTGCGCACAAGTACAAATATGATAGAAATTTTATTAAAATACTCCGCCGTCATATGCTGTTTGCGCGTAAGTACAAATATGACGGATAGTTTATTAAAAGGTTTTCATGCAGGAGAAGACAACCGATGTATATCTACACACACAACTGGTGTCAGTCGTTTTACCCCGCGTTTGAATTACTTTTAATTCTAAGTACAGGCCGTATTTACAAGAAATAAAAACCTCAAAATATATTGTTTGAACTGCGTAATTGAATAATGCAATAAATTATCGTTTCGATTTGTTGATAGAATAAATTTGTACAGATAAAAGATTTATAACTAAGAAGTTTAAGCTGTAGGAAATGAACCTTTTTAACATTTGTTTTTGTATTTTCTTATATATATCTGCATCAATTCCCTACGGAAATAAAACGTAATTTACATTATTCTTTACCGTATATTTGTAGAACAAAATCGTGCCAAGGCCTACCATGTCCTGCTAAAAACTACCGATGTACACCATCGAACTACAAGGGCTACGTAGCATGGACCTATTGTCCAGGAAAAGGATTCGGTCGCAGATGGTTTAAATTGCCTCAGTGTTGTGAATGTCAAAGATTTAAATGTTGAGAGAAAGTGATACAGACAGACAGACAGAGAACAATTTTGATCGAAAAAAAGATAATCCTGTATCAATTAAAAATAGAGAATAAAATCTCAATATAATATCGACTTTTAATTGTTGTTGAATGTCCCAGCCATTGAAGATTTTATCCTTTAACCCATAATGTGGTGTCCTGATGGACGTGATATGTAGTTTGCTGACCGCTGCAAAGCCAACCCGACAATTACAATCATACAAAAAACTATGTATAATCAAATGTAAAACTTTGACTTTAATCTAAGTAGTCGCCTTCTTAAGTTACAAAGCATGAGCAGACACAAAATAAAAGCACAATAATTACACACACAAAAATTGAACCAATCTGCAGTATTGAAGCAAAACAACACAACACAAAAGTTTAGTAAATATAAAATTCGCTATTTCATGATCTGATGCATACGGGGTAATATTTTCAAAATAGTACACTTACATTTCGTAATTAGTTAAAACATTAGGAAATTCAACCAATGAAGTGACGTTATTTTTACTTATCAGAAATATGGTTTTGGTCTGTCAAATATGTTCCTTTATTGACAACGAGATTACGTCATTTCATAAATCATTCAAAGTATTGTCATGGTATTTTTATCGCTTTGCTTCGTAAAAAAGAATGGCCAACGTAGATACAAGTATCTTGTCTTAGGAAGGGATAAATCCTACTTTGTAAAGGATCACTCTGATTCGAACAAAAAATTCTCTGAAACTGATATTATCAAGATGCTTGATTTCTTGATTGACAACATATTTGTTACGTTCGGAGGACGTGTTTTTCAATGGGAACAAACTGTGCCTCTCTACTTGCCGACTTGTTTCTTTATTATTATGAGGCTGACTTCATGCAGGAACTTCTTAGGGAGAAAGATAAGAAGTTAGCAATATCCTTTAACTCTACTTTTCGCTATATAGATGATGTTCTTTCACTAAATAATGCAAAATTTGGTGACTATGTGGAACGCATCTATACAATCGAGCTAGAGATAAAGGATACTACAGATACAGTTAAGTCGGCCTCATATTTTGACTTACATCTAGAAATTGACAATGAGGGTCGGTTGAAAACAAAACTTTACGACAAAAGAGATGATTTCAGCTTTCCAATTGTGAACTTTCCATTTCTAAGTAGCAACATTCCAGCAGCACCTGCATACGGGGTATATATCTCCCAATGGATACGATATTCCCGTGCTTGCATTTCCTATCATGATTTTCTTGATAGAGGGTTGCTGCTCACAAGGAAACTATTAAACCAAGATTTCCAAATGGTGAAGTAGAAATCATCCCTTCGTAAATTTTACGGACGCCATCACGAGTTGGTTGACCGTTATGGAATAACCGTATCACAAATGATATCGGATATGTTCCTTACGTCGTAACTACAATCCCCTTCCCTTTCATGAATGTGACCTACCGAATTAGACTATTTACCGGATTTGTTATCACATAAGCAACACGACGGGTGCCGCATTTGGAGCAGGATCTGCTTACCCTTCTGGAGCACCTGAGATCACCCCTAGTTTTTTGGTAGGGTTCGTGTTGTTTATTCTTTAGTTTTCTATGTTGTGTCGTGTGTGCTGTTGTTTGTTTGTCTTTTTCATTTTTAGCCATGGCGTTGTCAGTTTGTTTTAGATTTATGAAAGAGGGACGAAAGATACCAAAGGGACAGTCAAACTCATAAATCTAAAACAAACTGACAACGCCATGGCTAAAAATGAAAAAGACAAACAGAAAAACAATAGTACACAAACCCCACCAAAAACTAGGGGTGATCTCAGGTGCTCCGGAAGGGTAAGCAGATCCTGCTCCACATGCGGCACCCGTCGTGTTGCTTATGTGATCCGGTAAATAGTCTAATTCGGTAGGTCAAATTCATGAAAGGGAAGGGGATTGTAGTTACGACGTGAGGAACATATCCGATATCATTTGTGAAATGGTTATTCCATAACGGTCAACCAACTCGTGATGGCGTCCGTAAAATTTACGAAGGGATGATTTCAACTTCACCATTTGGAACTCTTGATTTAATAGCTTCCTTGTGAGCAGTAACCCTCTATCAAGAAAATCATGTTAGGAAATGCAAGCACGGGAATATCGTATCATTTGAGAGATATATACCCCGTATGCAGGTGCTGCTGGAATGTTGCTACTTAGAAATGGAAAGTTCACAATTGGAAAGCTGAAATCATCTCTTTTGTCGTAAAGTTTTGTCTTCAACCGACCCTCATTGTCAATTTCTAGATGTAAGTCAAGATATGAAGCTGACTTAACTGTATCTGTAGTATCCTTTATCTCCAATTCGATGGGATAGATGCGTTCCACATAGTCACCAAATTTTGAATTGTTTAGTGAAAGAACGTCATCTATATATCGGAAAGTAGAGTTAAAGGATATTGCTAACTTCTTATCTTTCTTCCTAAGAAGTTCCTGCATGAAGTCAGCCTCATAATAATAAAGAAACAAGTCAGCAAGTAGAGGGGCACAGTTTGTTCCCATTGGTATGCCGACAGTCTGTTGAAAAACACGTCCTCCGAACGTAACAAATATGTTGTCAATCAAGAAATCAAGCATCTTGATAATATCGGTTTCAGAGAATTTTTTGTTTGAATCAGAGTGATTCTTTACAAAGTAGGATTTATCCCTCCCTAAGACAAGATACTTGTATCTACGTTGGCCATTCTTTTTTATGAAGCAAAGTAATACCAGCTCTTTTAATTTGTCTTTAAGTTTGGAATGTGGAATACTTGTGTAAAGAGTAGAGAAGTCAAATGTTTTAATACTGTTACAAGATGAAAGAGAGTTAGATTGTATGTACTCTAAAAGATCTTTGGAATTTTTAAGTATCCACATCTGATTCACGCCACCTCTAGAATAGGCAGTTTCACAATAACTTTGAAGCCCGTCTTTGATTGCTGATAAAATGGATGTTAATAATTTAGAAAGAGGTTTTGTGGAGCACTTGGAAGACCCAGCAATATACCGCTGTTTGTAAGGACACTTATGTAGTTTAGGTATCCAATACAGTGATGGAAGATCCAGTTCTTCATCTTTGAGTTTGACTGTCCCTTTGGTATCTTTCGTCCCTCTTTTATCAGTCCAATAAATAGTTTATTGGTTATTGCAGATATATAGATAGTCTCTGTGGAATAACGAGACAATTTGGCATAAACTGTTGCGTTTTAGAGCTTTATAAACGACTTTACCAATCATAAGAATCTGAGATGAACCTAGTTTTTGGTGGGGTTTGTGATGTTTAGTCTTTAGTTTATATGCTGTGTGTTGTGTTTTATTGTTTATCTGTCTTTTTATTTTTTACCATTGCATTTTGAGTTTATTTTCGATCTATGAGTTTGAATGGCTCTCTGGTATATTTCGCCCCTCTTTCATGAATTTTGAACAGCGTTATACTACTGTTGCCTTTATTCATTAACAGAAAGGAAAGTAGATGTCAAGTGTAAGTCAATGGACCAAAAAAAAAATATTACACAAAACATTCTAGTTATAAAAAAAGGTTTCAACATGTGCGATCAAAGCACAGCATGGTGTTTCCTAAACAAAATCATGATAATTACGTCTTAAACGACACTCAGTCTGATAGATATACAAATTATGTGGAAAAAAAGAGCGGGAGATACTTAGGTACATTTTAAACTTATCAGCCGACGCGACACTGACAACGCCGTTGGAAAAAATCCTAACAACATCAAAACTAATTACAATGGAATGTAATGCATGAATCTACACACTATAAAGTAAACAAATAATACTTGGAAAAAGAAACACTAATACTGAGCAATATGCAATTGATGAATTGCGGACTGAAGAAATATGGAATAAATGAGGACCATTCTAACAGCAAAAAATTAATTTTCTTTTTCACGGAAAAAAGACTCTATTTATTATTTTCAACATAATGGTGAGCTTTTTCTAAATTGGTTATCACTAATCCAAAACTTGATAATAACGTGACATTAAACGATTAAAACGACTTAGTCTGTCAACCTGTTGATAAAAATAGTGAAAACTGATTATGTCATTACGGTTATTTTTATCAAATTGTATTGAGCATTATTGTCATACTTGACTTTTATATTAATGTATGCAATGTATATGTTTGCATTTCATTTATGATTTGATTTTTTTATAGAAGAAAACTAAAAACTTTGTCGGATGGATAAATTGACCAAGTAGTGAAATATTTCTTTTTGTCAATAAACTAATCATAGATACCAGGATTAAATATTGTATTTACGCAAGACGCGCGTTCCGTCTACAAAAAACTCATCAGTGACGCTCTAATCCAAAAAAGTTGATAAGGCCTAAAAAAGTACGAAGTTGAAGAGCTTTGAGGACAAAAATTCCTAATGTTTTGACAAGTACGGCTAAGGTAATATATTCATGGGGTAGAAAAGCATTAATATTCCAAAAATTCACTGTTAATTGGTAAACATGACGTAAAGAATCATGCTCACCATGTCAGTCTAGTTAACAAAGTATGGTTCATCTTTACATCAAATCATTATGTTCCCGTCGGGGTGTGCATACAACATTAGCAACGAAAAATACTGTCCACCATAATCACTGAACATGATTATAACTTTTATAAATTAAATTTTGAAAATATCTGGTTAAATTAAAGAATACACGAACTAATCAAAAACCTCCCAGTCGAAAAAAGAACAGACGAAAACACACAAGACATACAACGGACAGTCACAAACTACACAAACAGATCATAAACACCTTTCAAACAACTAAGTATAACCTATGAACTGCGGAAAAGTCAACAGTTTCGGCATATTTCATTCCAAATACTGAGTTATTGTCTTGTCAGCTGTACATTAGTTGATTTGAAACCATGATCTGACAAATTTTCGAAAATTAAATCTACAAGGGTGCAATAATAATCTTAATACTGATCAGCTCCATAAGGTGAAAATCGAAATCCATGTAAAACAATTTTTAGGTACTCTACGTAATAAACATAACAAACTGATTGGTTCATATCATGTAAGTAAACCCAATTCTGATTGGTTAATATCATGTAAGTAAACCCAATTCTGATTAGTTAATATCACGTAAGTAAACCCAATTCTGATTGGTTCATATCATGTAGGTATACCCAATTCTGATTGGTTCATATGTAAGTAATCCCAATTCTGATTGGTTAATATCATGTAAGTAAACCATTTAGAACCCAACCCAGAAGATAATTCACCGTCGTCTTCTTCCCCACCTGCAAAGCGAGAATGTTGTATCTCCATATCTGCCATTTGCATGTAATTACTAGTGGACTGTCAATCCAAAAGGGACCACTCCGTAGCAGATAGAACTTAGGTACAGAGGACTGTCATTCCAATAAAGGTTCACTCCGCGGTTGATTGTGGTTTTGTACAGACTTGTCTTTCTATGTTGTGATGTTATATTACTGTTTCAGAAAAGAGAGAAGGTTTTCTATAATTAAAACGTTTAATCCCGCTGCAATTGTTTGCACCTGTTCTAAGTCAGGAATATGATGTTCAGTGGTTGTCGTTTGTTTATGTGGTTCATACGTGTTTCTCGTTTTTTATTTATTAGACCGTTGGTTTTCCCGTTTGATTGGTTTTACACCAGTAATTTTTTAGGCCTTTATAACTTGCTGTTCGGTGTGAGACTATGCTCCGTGTTGAAGACCGTACCTTGACCTATAATGGTTTGTTTTACCATATGCATTTATATTTAACGTATATATGACTACTAGTATATAAGTTTGAATAAATTGTGTCCAATCCCTTTTGCGTACTTAGGCAAATAAAATATGTTTTAACTAAAAAATAACGTTTGCAGATAGAAAATGTGATAGTTCTTCAGCCTAAAGTTAACCTGTTACTTTTTAGTTCTTCTAGATTGGTTGAGTTTATTTACCTCCCCCTTTTCCTCTTGCTAATTTTGTATCAGTGCACAGTTCCTCTAATAGGTTACACATGCGTATTTAGGTTAAATATCTGAAACTTTGTTTACCTCCATATATCTTCAACTTGTAATAAAAGATATAACACAGTTAGGTATATCTCAATCAGGAATCTTAAATCTTAAAGATTTTGAAAGGCAAGGACGATCAAATTGTAGTAAGTAGAAACATAGGGAAGTACATGTCATAAAGTGATATTGAAAAGTAGCCAAATTCTTTTACTTTGGATTCATTATTATTATTCGTGGGGTACCAATTTTAGTGGATTTCGTTGGTAAAGCTGGTGAACAACGAAATTAAATGTTCAACGAATAACAAATTTGTTCCAACTGATATACAGACTTTGGCAAACTCACTAAATTAAATATCCACGAATATGCAAGTTTTACTGCATCAACGAAAATTGGTACCTACGAAAGTAACTGAATCCACAGTATGGTCAGTGTCATTTCTTAATTTACGAAGACAAAATTCAAGAAAAGTACGGCATTAATCAGGTCCGAAGCGATAAAATGATAATTAGTTGATAAACTCTGCATACTGTTGTTCACACCTCATTTCATGTTTGATGCTCATAGACCACTTAACGGCGATTTAATTTGATTTTGCAATTTTCAAATTTACTTGATTTTTTGAAATCAAGAAAGATTAAATAAAGGCAACAGTAGTATACCGCTGTTCAAAACTCATAAATCCATGGACAAAAAACAAAATCGGGGTAACAAACCAAAACCGAGCGAAACGCATTAAATATAAGAGGAGAACAACGACACAACACCGAAACGCAACACACACAGAAACAGACCAATCATCAGACAAAACACCACGAGAATAACAAATGTAACATGAAAACCAAATACATGAATTTGGGATAGACAAGTACCGTGCCACGTCTTATCTCAATATCTCAAAAATAAGAGAAAACACAAACGACTCAACGTTAAAATGCAACACAAAGAGAAACGAACAATATTATAACAATGACCATCTTCCTGACTTGGTACAGGACACTTTTAAAGGGGAATAAAAGTGGTGGGTTGAACCTGGTTTTAAGGCATGCCAAACCTCGCACTTTAATGGCAAAGTTAAATACAACACCGAAACGACAACACAACACCACAGGACCACAACACAAACAAACAGGAGAACATATTAGACACAGAAAAACATGATTAATAGATAACAAAAAGCATCAGGTCCAAAATTCAATACGCCAAAAACGCGCCTTGCCCACACAAGACTCACCAGTGACGCCCAGATATAAAAGATCGAACGTGAAAAAAGTACAAAGTTGTACAGCACTGAAGATCAAAAGTTGAAAAGGTTTCGCAAAACACGGCATTGTTTTTATGCCCGGGATAAGAACATTCTTATTATATAGAACAATTCATGCTATTGCAAACAGTAAATTTTATCAAATGAATATGAAAGAGATATACACAAAGAAACTAAAGTATTAACTAATTACAGAAAACTAAACCTGAATACATAACGCCTAGATATAAAAGATCGAACGTGAAAAAGGTACAAAGTTGTACAGCACTGAAGATTAAAAGTTGAAAAGGTTTTGACAAATACGGCATTGTTTTTATGCACGGGATAAGAACATCCTTATTATATAGAATACTTAATGCTATTGCAAACAGTAAATGTTAACAAATGAATATGAAAGAGATATATATAATGAAACTGAAATATTAACTAATTACAGAAAACTAAACCCAAGTTTATCACAAAATAGACACACATCCGAATCAGTCCAAGCGTCAACGTAATTAAAAAAATTGTGACGTCACATACGATGGCGAAAAGGCAGAAACGTTATGCCACATTTGAATTTATGAAATTTAGAAACAGCATGACGTCACATATGAAAAACTTTCATTCAAAAATGAGATAGAATTAGGATTGATTTAGAACTAAATACTGATAATTCATTTAAACAAAATGCATATTGCAATACTTATTAATAGCAATTAACTGTAATATATATATGTCCAGTTTGTTATGAATCCAACTTCAAACGTAAATAATCGTACAAAATTTAATATAATTATTAAAGAGGAGGTGGTTAATTTTTCTATACGTCATACCTAAATATATAATAAGAAGACGTCAACACATTTGACAAAATCTGATGAGAATTACAAATATAACATTAAACATGTAAACTAAATACATGAATTTGGGATAAACAAGTACATAAACACGTCTTATAGTAATGCGAATTCACATTCAGCAAAACGGTCACAATCGGGAATAAGTCACGTTTGGTAATAAAAAGATTAGACGACATAATGACAAACCACAATCTACCATGTGGTAAAAATGTCCTTAGCTAGTTTGGTAGATTAAAGTTTTCTATATTTCAACAATTTATATTTACGTTTTTTTTAGCGAAATTCGCAAAATACAAATCGCTTGCGTCACGAGTTTGTTTGTAATATTTAATATGTTGTCTTCCGATAGTAATTGATTTACACAATTTAAAAGTATTTGAGAAAAACTTTATTATTTTAAAGACATGACAAGATAAAAACAAGGAGTTTGTAGCAAGTCACAATTGGAATACACGCATAGAGAAATAGGTACAAATCTGATTCTTTGTAGGTCTACTTGGGACACGCCATCCACGTGTAGACAACTTCATAGGTAATCGAGCCGCCCCAAGATACAATTTTGAACATGAATCCATGTCCAGAAAGATGGTGTACTGTCGCTTTTATCCTCACATTTTCCCCCCTGTAGGTATCCAGTGAGGTCATTCCAACCACTAAAGCAGGTCTCCTGCGGAAAGGTCTACGAAATGGTATGTACATAATTCGATGTTTGTTTCGTCTACTCGAATACCCAAGCTGTGCAGTTCATGAAATGCCTACAAACAGTAAAATGAAATACTTTAAACTTATCAAAGCAAAAAACCACATTTGAGTGACTTCAGCCAATACAACAGTAACTACCCCAAGCTAAGACCCCCATCTCAAACCCACCTTAAGTATATTTTAAATGCAAACAAAGCTAATAGATAAATACTTACAACCATGGCGGCGGTAATGTCGGTGTCGGACTTAAATAAATTGAAAGAATAACATTTTAGTTGCACATATTATGTTACAATATAAAGCATTAAATGAAATTGAATGAAGGAGAATAAATAATAATGCATTGTTAAACAACCAATATTCACATATATACATTTATTAATATTAACAAAATTACAATGATAAGCACCTAACTGAGAAAATAAAATATGACAAATACGTATAGGTAAACATAAATTGAGGTTTACCGACCTTTGAAATAGTACGTTAAAATGACAAATAAAACGATGGATGTTAAAAAGTGTGTCTTAGTTCAACGAAAAGTACACGTACCTTCTGTCTCCAAATCGGATACTTCTGATTTCAGTGCCTGAAACTCAGTCTCCATATGATCTTTTGACTGCAACTTGGTTTCTTCTGATTTTGGAGCCTCGACCTCGTTCTCCATATCATTGACTGAAGAGGGGGCAACATCTGGCTTCGGAGCCTCGATCTTGTTCTTTATATCATCGACTAAAGAAGGAGAGGATTCAAACTCCACACTCCCGCCAACTGCAGACAAGATGCACATAGTGATGAATATAAACACAAACTTCATTGTATCAAGCTTCTGCGCTTCATACAAAATGTACTTCGGTCAACGCTTTTACAACCCAATAAATTTACAAAAAGAAGCATTCAATTTTTAAGTAACAACTAGTCTATAGCTACACGTTCAATAGTCAAAATCTACGTAGCTGCTACGACATTGAACTCAACCCAAGGTTTTGCAGTTGAATTATATTTTATTTCTATTGACCACCGTAACTGTATTCTTTCACGACGATTTTTCTACCGAATGACAGCTGTAGTCAAGTAAAAGTCCAGATACTGCCCTTTATTACGATCGACCATTATATCGCAGGGCCTACCTTATATAATTGTTGTTGATTTTTTCTCGGCCTGACCATTCATGAAATATTTGCCACTGGACGCAACGATCAATCGACCAATCAATTGTCCGGTGTAAGGATTAATCTGCAATTATAATTAACACGATCTTCGACAACTGGCAAAACATTTACCGTATGCTAAGCTATAAAAGGCCCCTTAATAACAAAACGTGGAACACTTCACTAAAGTAAACCAGCTACCCTTCGTAAGCTAATGATATCTAAAAATAGAAAAAAGTAATACCAGGCATTTAGCAAGTAACGTGAACTACTGGACTATATGTTCCCGGCTTTAGGTTGTTGTCTTTGATTTAATCAAACAGAAAAAATTAGTACAGAAAAGAATCAGAAAAAAATGGACTCTTTTATTTCACTCAACCATCTGTTGATCCGGAAACTGGAGTACCGTTTTAATACAATACTTTTCCCGTTAGACCGACACAACAAGAATGAGACAGAATTAAAAACATTTTTATGCATGGATAAAAATAAATCGAATGAGACCTGTTTTTTTTCCACATGAATATGATCTTCAATCTAAAAAAACAGATTTTTTTCTAAGCTTGAAATAAATATATAAGACACGTTATCATTTGTGATAGAAACTACTTCTTTTGATAAAAAAGTGCAAATAATATAAAAAAAAACCAACAACTTAAATACAGCAGTACTATGATACAGCAGTACTATGAGAGGACAATGGATTCGTTCGGTTACACACGAGCGCCATACGCAGGTATAGACGGCATACATTGTATTTACTTTTCACAAATCTGACCTCCCGAATTATATTTAGTATTTTGTGTAAACATGAGCGGCACGACGGGTGCCACATATGCCATGGAGCATGATCTGCTTACCCTTCCGGAGCACATGAGTTCCAGCCTAGTTTTTGATAATGTTCGCGCTGCTCAGTCTTTAGTTTCTATTCTATGTTTTGTGTACTATTAATTGTCTGTTGGGTTTTTTAACAATGGCGTTGTCAGTTTATATTCGACTTATAAGTTTGAATGTCCCTCTTGTATCTTTCGCCTCTCTTTTACTAAATATCACTAAAGGAACAAGAACTGCAACTTCCTGCAGAAGAACAGGGATTCATCCCTGGATTTCTCAATGTTTATAGTTTCATGTGTAGTGTTGAAAAAAGTAAAATCACAAAAATACAGAACTTAGAGGAAAATCAATTCGGAAAGTCCATAATCACATTGCAAAATCAAATAACAAAGCGCATCAAAAACAAATGGACAAGAGCTGTCATATTCCTGACTTGGTACAGGCATTTTCAAATGTAGAAAATGGTGGATTGAACCTGGTTTTATAGTGCTAACCCTCTCACTTTGATGACAGTCGAAAGGAAACCCTCTGTTTTGGTTGGATTCGTGTTTTTCAATCTTTTGTTGCAGTGTACATAGGAAACCCGACGTTCTTCATTTTGGTCATAGTGTATTACGATTTTATTTAACGTTTGGTTCTTTGTGATCTTCTCATTCGTTTTATAAACAGTTTATAAATTCAGGAAACGTTTTGGTGATGGCGAATTTAAGGTAATAAGATGCTTTTTAGAGACAAAATAAACATGACAACATATACCAGATTTAAAGAACTTTATTCGTGTTAAAACAATGATAATTACATACAAACATACATGAAAAAGGGAGAAGGTTTGGATCCATTAAAACGTTTAATCCCGCTGCAAATGTTTGCACCTGTCCTAAGTCAGGAATCTGATGTACAGTAGTTGTCGTTTGTTTATGTAATATATACGTGTTTCTCGTTTCTCGTTTTGTTTATATAGATTAGACCGTTGGTTTTCCCGTTTGAATGGTTTTACACTAGAAATTTTGGGGCCCTTTATAGCTTGTTGTTCGGTGTGAGCCAAGGCTCCGTGTTGAAGGCCGTACTTTAACCTATAATGGTGTACTTTTTAAATTGTTATTTGTATGGAGAGTTGTCTCATTGGCACTCACACCACATCTTCCTATATCTATGAAATTATATGAAACAATTCTAATTAAAATACTTGAAGAAATAGTGAATCTCTTCTATATTAGTTCATGAAATGTAATAAGGTTGGTACCAAGGAATTTAGCTTTTTAGTGCAAATGTGGTATAATCAGACAAAATATACTAGGGGAGTGTTTATGGGCAATTCCAATAATAACAGTTTCAAGTACTATAATTGAAGGGAAATCCTTTTATTTATAAAACACTGATATAAGTGAAGGAAAATAACATGTTTTAAAAACAATGTCCGAATGTCTTCGTCGCAATATGCAATTGAATTTCCTGTAGCTCCAAGTGTCTGGTTCAAATAAGTACATGCTCAGTTATTTACTCTTTGGTTAAATCCTCCCATGCAATCCAAGGTGCTTTGAATTTCCTACATTCACAACATTGTGGAGCTCTCAGTTGTAGTCTGCGTATACGTGGGAATGGTTGTGGACAGTATAGCCAAATGTTGAAGATTTTGTAGTTGCTTTGTACACACTTATATCTGTATGGGAACATCCAGGACATGCAAGGAACATTCTTACAATATTGTGGTCTGAAATGAGTAAAGTATGAATGAGAAGATGTGGTATGAGTGCCAATGAGACAACTCTCCATCCAAGTCACAATGTATGTTAATAATTATGGGTCAAGTAGTTTGTATTTATGAAAGTATTCTGTGTAAATTTGTTATTAATACATCATAACGTTGTAGAATCTGATGCATCCTGGGTAAATTTTTTTAAAGTGTACACCAAAACGTCCTGATTGGTTGAAAATGTCATAAACAGTGGAATTTTAACCAATGACATTGTACGAACAATGAAATTACCCATGATGCTTTAGATTCTGAAACGGCCAATTGGTTCAGTATGTCCTGCAACAATAATGACAATTTTTAAAACCAACATTAGATGTGTTTAAAAACTTTCAAGGTTACAGGATACAGAAAGACAACTTTTCATCTCAGAAATGGATATTTTGAAAGCAATTACTAGTACATTTTAACTTGTGGTTGGAAAAAGCGAACCAGTGCATGATTTCTAAGAGTTATACGTCTAATTCTAAATCTGTTTCCTTATTTGAAGTTTTATGGCAAAGAATAACTTACTTGCAGTCAGCATACGTTATAGCTGTAAAAACAGTATTCCACCAGGGTTTAAACACGTAACACTTTTTCCCGTAATACCAAAATGTTTTACCAATATACAACGATCTGAACTTAGACTCACACATCGATGCGTTAGCAGGTTGTCTAAAAAAATTAAATATAAAAATAAGAAGAGTTGGTATGAATGCCAATAAGTCAATTTCTCACTAGATATCAAATACATATAAATATAAAGCCCGAGGAGTTGAGAAATGTACATCAACAAAAAAGCAACATGTTACAAATACAGTATAAATTATTTTATTAATAATCTGAAGTCGTTTGTAGTACTGACAAATATTGAAAAGACGATTAATTAAGGGGGTTCTTGTTGCTCATTCTTTACTTTTCTATTATTGTATTTGTGTACTGTTTTTTTTTTATATAGATTAGACCGTTGGTTTTCCCGTTTGAATGGTTTTTAAATGGGACCCTTTATAGCTTGATGTTCGATGTGAGCCAAGGCTCCATGTTGAAGGCCGTACCTTGACCTCGAATGGTTTACTTTTATAAATTGCTATTTGGATGGAGAGTTGTCTGATTGGCACTCATACCACATCTTCCTATATCTATCATATATGTTGTTTGTTTTGTGGTCGTTTTTTGTGTGTTTTTGCCATGGTATTGTCAGTTTGATTTCGGTTGATGAGTTTGAATATACTTTTGATATCTTTCGCCTCTCTTTCATAGTGTTTCTATGTCTATAATTCATATCTTCGGTAAAATATGTACATATAGGATGCAAGCGTGTGTCTACCTTTGAAATTAATAATTATGAGCTTGTAATAGCAGAAATAATTGTTTTCTGTCAGCGACTGGTGTCCTTAATAAAACAGTACACGAAAGAACACACTTCCAATTACAAATTCAAAAGATTTTGGTCCAGATTGAAGCATGAATGAGAAAATCAATTAAAAATAATGCATATGATATTACTCGATTTATTTCACTTGACTGGGCGGAGTTTAACCGATTTGCTCACAATAAAACAGTCCATCTATAGATAGGTGTTGTAGGATAAACTCATCAATGAAGTCCAGTCATTGTTTTGTAAATTCTTTTGATGACAGTGAAAGGTGATTAGAAATCAGTAATAATTATAACGGCAATCATTCTTATCACACACATCTTCAAATAGACCATTTTGTCCTTATTCAAATTAAAACATAAGCTCCGTCAGATCAGTTGAAATAACATTGGTAATAAATATATTTATCTTACGGTGGTGCGATCCACGGGTCTTTTATATTTAACGAAATGAGGCTTTGTGCAGCGTCTTTGTCACTCTTTAGCTGCTCATAATCTCGTGCATTCTGTTTAGAGAGTTCTTTCTCTGCTCCGTCTATTTCAGACCTACGATAGAATAAGATTTAGAGTAATTAAGCTTAATCAAAGATTTATTTTAGAAACAGGGAGATTTGGTCCATAACCATTATCTTTATGGCGATGTCGATTAGTCGTTGAAACTTTGATTTAATGTTACCTTATTATCTAAACATTTACATATTTCACAGATATATGAACCATAATTAGAAAAAATGAGTTGATCACATATTTCGATAAAACTGACTTCTGAGTAACTGGCAAACCACAGAATAAACATGTTAAATGTGAATTGAAAATTAGATTATATGAGTTTTTTATACTATGTTCTTAATTTTGTCACTTTTTTTTAGAGGGAGACGGATTTATATAAGTTTTTCTTATTTCCGAATCTCTGTATTTATATTGTATAATTATATTTCATGCACATTTTAAAATAAAATATTGTTTAAACTAAGCTTAATCAACATTCCACCATGGAATTATTTCATGTTCATGCTAGCTATAATATTTTATTGGTATCAGCTAACATGATTTATATAATATTTTAATATATTATGTATATAGGTACAAAATGTATGAAATCCGAATGGTTAAACTATCACCAGTACAATAAAACATAAATAAGGCACTCGATTTTTAAATAAATTATAAAGACATGTTTTATATATAGAACGTCATACCATAATTATGCCTTGATTTGCATCAGAAAATAATTGATATGCCATCTTTATTTGTTTGTTGCATTAGGTCCTTAGTTTCTTGGATATACTTTTTTTGACTTTTTGATATTAGACAATCTGAATTATTCCATTTGTGGTATTATCAAGTATTATATAGTACGAATAATTTAGTATGATCCTTTTATGCGTTTTGTATTTTGAATAAATCAGCATATACCTTCGAAGAAAAGTGATATTCACCGGGTTCGACCTGGTGTTAGACGTATTATTAATTTGGCTAGATAATTATCAGAAAAAATGGTTTGAAAATTCTTTCGAAACATGGAATGGTACAATAAGTGTCTGTTGTTTCGGTAACATGTCTTTTAAAAATCTGATTTTGGCGTTGGCTTAAAATAAAAATTAATTGGAACCAAATATGAACCACGCGAGAGATAGTGAATTATATTTTTAAAACGTGAAAAATCGTAAATTGTTGGAAATTCATTTGTAGGTGTAAATTAAAATAACATAAATACCAAACTCGAAGGACCGAGATACATTCAAAACGGAAAGTATCTAATCAAATGGAAAAATCAAAAGCTCAAACACATCAAACGAATGGACAACAACTGTCATATTCCTTACTTGGTGCATGCATTTTCTTATTAAGAAAACGGTGGACAAAAGAGATAAAATTATGAAATTTTGGCCATCTGAGTGATGCGGGATTCACTGAATAACTTGAATTTAGATTTATCGCAAATCATTTATAAATTAGTTTCTTGAAGTAAATTATAAGGAAACTTTACAGAAACAAGGATACACTAATAACAAACGTCATATGATTATAAGACAAATTAACTCATCATAGATACCAGGATTAAATTTTGTATTTTCATATATATGATATACTAAGATAAACTATCATAGGTAAAGCTAACTCACTCAGGGTATTTATCTTCATCATCGGAATTAAATCCTGCTAGAATATCATCATTATACTGGGCATCACATTGGTCTTCTTCTTGGCAGAAACCATATGCAAAGACACAGAAGAATACCTACAAAACAGAAGACATTGATAATACAAATCAATTATGTGTATTTTAATATGCATCTATCAAATACAGTTTATTTAGTTTGCACCCTTTTTTCAGAGCACACATGTGAAATCATCAAAGATAAAATACATGTAAACAAACTTAATACCTATACCAAGTCAGGAATGTGACAGTTCCTGTCTGTTCGTTTTGATGTTTGATTTTGCCATGTGATTACGGACTTACCGATTTGAGTTTCCTCTGAGTTCAGTATTTTTGTGATTTTACTTTTTTTATACATGTAAACAAACTTAACTTTAGTTTTATGAAATAACAATGCAATGTTTCAATGGATGTCGATGGACTATATTTATTTTTAAGTCTTATGAATGTAAGTGTCGTATTGCTTTTTGCACAGAGGTTGTTTATTAATGCTCAAAACTTGCGTTATTTTTTCCATAAACAATGCATATGAATAAGGTACCATATTTGAATTAGATCAAATTTTGCAAATGGGACTTGACAATGAGCATTAGTTTTTAAATATCCATAGCTTATAATTTACAAATGATGGCATTAATGCATAGATAGATAATCAAAATATATAAATGATGAAAAAAAATAATGAACAAATACAAAATCACAGATATAAAAAAAAAATAGAATAAGTCAGAAAATAATTACATAATCAAGTAAACGAGAGGTCAATACATACTGAAGAAAAAATTAATAAAAATGAATAAATAAAATACTTATGGAGAACCGTTTTGAACGTGAGAAAATAGAGGCACTAGTATATAGAAGTAACCAATGTTCAAATATCATATTTAAAAATCAGTTATAACTTTAAAAATAATTTCTATAGGATAATATATGAATTTAAATAGAAATAGATACGTACCAATGTTCTTAATATTTTCATCTTGGATCAATATCGTTGCTGCTGAATATGTTGATAATTTGAATTAAGCGCCGTTCGTTGTATTTATACTGGATGGAGAATTGTGATTGGTGGCTATTATATCCAATTAAAATAAGAGTGAGCGTTTCCGGATTTTAATTGTCCACTGAAGCAAAATATTGATAAGATTTTAACTTTTGTTATGTTAATTCATGTCAGAAGGGCTAGGTTTTTATTAAATGTCTTTTGTGTGTATTTTAATGCTATTTTTAAATTTTATTATCAGGCGATCATTCGTAGATATTGTCAACAAATTTATTTTATTACTAAAAAAAAGTATTCAAACGAGTTGCGAAGTAACTTGTTTTCGGCAGACCAAACAATATTTGTTTAAAGTTGTTTCCTTAAAATAATAATTTAGTGCATTTTTATCAAACTGTATCTTTTTCTTTTTAAGAAAATAATAAATATAAGGAAACATTTAGTTTTTATTAAAGTTTAAAGTAAATACTAAAATTTGTACCTGAAAAAAGAGTATAATATTTTGTCTAATGCAAAACAAATTTCGTTATGAAGATATAAAAATACTTGGATATTGGAATTGTTTAAAATCGCATTTATGACAACATTAATGGTATGCATGAAATAAAAGTCTAGATAACATTAACTTCAAGTTCGTTGTGCCTGATCTTTAGTTTTTTCTTTAGTGTTTTATATACTGTCTTTTCATCGTTTCTCCTTGTTTTGTCATGGTTTTATCGGTCTATTGAATTTTTATTGTCCTTTTGATATCTTCCGACTGTTTTTTCACAATATATTCAGCATATTGGGGTTCGTGTTGTTTATTCTTTAATTTTCTATCTTGTGTCATATGTACTATTGTTTGTCTGTTTGTCTTTTTCATTTTTAGCCATGGCGTTGTCAGTTTATTTTCGATTTATGAGTATGACTGTCACTCTGGTATCTTTCGTCCCTCTTTTAATGAAAACAGAATAGGGAAAAAGGGAACTGATAAATTTCAAAGCTCGTTGTTTATTCACATGGTTGACCATGGCAGATGAATTTGAAGGATATGACGGTTTTAAGTAATGAGAAAGTGAAAAGCTGCAACAATTAATTATCCAACTCATGACGAAGACCTTAGAGATCCTGAACCTGTTACTTGTGTGATTCAATTACTTGACGAGTCACAAAAAAATACTGGTTTAAAGTGAAATACTCCGGAGGCGCGATTTGTCTACAGTATACCCTTCCTGAGTTATAGAACCGAGCAAGCTTTAATTTGTTTTTAGAATAATGTCGTAAGCGTTACGAGTAAATTGTAGCATATTTCTGTGCAGTCTACAAAAATGAACATAACTCCTAGCATATCTTATCATTGATATACATAATTATATCGTATGGTATGTCAGAAAACATATAAGTATGCAACAAGAGTGAGCTGAAACAATTATTTTGTTGTCATGTATGGAAAACTCAGTTGTCCATTTTAGCATCTTTAATGAGTAAAAAAAGGATCGACAAGAGCAAATTTATCTGTGCGGTTTGTGTGTAACCTTTAAGATTTTCAAATCTTTTGATTCATTTAATTTGTTGTTAAACTCTACACTTCGACACCAGTTATAATGCAAATGTTGAAACGCCGATGTTTAACTTATGCTTTGCATGGGCAAAAACCAATTTTGTCTGGTAAAAAAACAGGCTACAATTGACAAAGGGAAGTAATTTATTTTAAAATGTGTAATAACATATTCAAATCGGTAATTTGAAAATGGACTATTGGTTATGGAAATCTTAGAGAGTCAAAGTATGCGGATATCAATGGTCAAGTGAAGCAAAAAATGTTTTGCTGTTATGTTCATCTATGTTGTAATTATAGTTGTATGTTTATTAATTGTATTAGGTTTAAACTTTACATAACATGTATGAAAAGTATTGCAATGCTATTTTAAAAAGAATTTCATTATCAAGCGATCAAACCTTTTTTTTAAAAGAGGGACGAAAAATACCAGAGGGACAGTCAAACTTATAAATCGAAAATAAACTGACAACGCCATGGCAAAAAATGAAAAAAACAAAAACAGACCAACGATAGTACACATGACACAACATATCAAACTAAAGAATAAGCAACTCGAACTTAGTCAACAAATTGCCGGCTTCATCAAACAATATTAAAATGAGTGCTAATAAAAAATATCTAATGTTTTCTTTTGTATGTTGCTTCCTTTAAAAATATCTAATGCTTTCTTTTGTAAGTTGCTTCCTTTAAAAAAATATTTAATGTTTACTGCTGGTAACATGCAGAATAAATTGAAACTACAAACTTTAGTACATGTAAACCAAAGTATTTTCTTTTTCTTTTTTGCAAATAAAATAATGAAAATATGGATAAATTTATTTTTTGTTTAAGTTTAATGTAATTACAGTACTTAAATGAGTACATCAAAGGATTCACCAAATATTATGTTTTTGAGTTGATGCATCAAATACATATTTTAAAAAAGAATTTTGTTTTAAGAACACCAATAGTTTTTGTTATCCTAATCTTTCAATCATATATGAAAACAAATTTTTCTGTTCGACTCTAATTTTCGATAAAGTTCTTGTTGATCAATTTTTATTTTTAGTTTTCTATGTAGTATTTTGAATACTGTTCATTGCTTCATGCTTTTTAAAATCGTTTGTCGGTTTATAAATTTGGATTATCCCATAGGTATTTTTTCCCTAAAAGAGTACAGTCAGTGGACAAAAGTGAGTTCTCACTCAATAAATGTCTTATCATTTCAACTAAAATCAATATTTTTCAAAAACATATTTCATAATAACTGCACCACTGATATTATATGAAATAAACATAATAATAATTAAACTAAAATAAATAAATAAAAAATAACAAGAATAGACTTGAAAGTAGTAACATACTTTGTAAATTGTACATCGCTACATGTAAAACATATTTGGAAGAGTATACATTTCAAAGTGTATTCAAAAACATATTTCATAATAACTAAACCACTGATTTTATATGAAATAAACACAATAATATGTAGAAATGTTTGAAGTATAATTGTTAATTTGGCCCTGATATTTTTCAGGCTCATATTTATTTTCTGACGAGGTGAACTCAGAGAAAAAAAAATCTGGGAAAGTTTGCCATGTATTCTAACCAAATTAAAATCGTAAAATTTGCATTTGTGTTTTACCCATTAGATAATGATAACATCCCTCACAAAAGTTATGACATAATAAACGATAAAACTTCCGACATTTCTACATCTTATGGTATCTATTATATGAAAATCATTCAAAAAGTCACTTTGAACATGTTTTTTTAAATCGATTTTAGTTGAAATGATAGGACTTTTTTGAGTGGGAACTCACTTTTGTCCAATGACTACACCATATTTTCAAAGTTTAGGGTATGTTTTGTTTAAGTTGTATATGCATTATGGTCTCCGTCGATTTTCAAATAATTAAAACAAAAATAAATAAATAAAACAATAACAAGAATAGACTTGAAAGTAGTAAGTTAACATACTATGTAATTTTTTTCGCTACCATGTACTTGTAAAACATATTTGGAAGGGTATACATTTGAAATGGACGTCAAGTTGGTTACTTATTCCTTATTCCTTATT
Organism: Mytilus galloprovincialis; assembly: GCA_037788925.1. NCBI lineage: Eukaryota > Metazoa > Mollusca > Bivalvia > Mytilida > Mytilidae > Mytilus > Mytilus galloprovincialis. The sequence goes on from CM075339.1 coordinate 17,221,494, forward strand.
CGTTACTTATTCCCTATTCCCTATTCGTTACCTATTCGTTACTTATGCCCTATTCCCTATTCGTTACCTATTCGTTACTTATTCCCTATTCCCTATTCGTTACCTATTCGTTACTTATTCCCTATTCGTTACCTATTCGTTACTTATTCCCTATTCCCTATTCGTTCCCTATTCGTTACTTATTCCTTATTCGTTACCTATTCGTTACTTATTCCTTATTACATATTCGTTACCTATTCGTTACTTATTACTTATTCCTTATTCGTTACTTATTCGATTTTTGATATCCTCACCCTTTTTAATTGTTTGTATTCTTATCTCTGGTTATAGTTCTAAATTTGTTGAGGTAAAATGACCTTTTTATGACCTATTTACATGTGTTTGTGCTCAACCGATCCTGTTGCTTTATGTTAGATACTTATTTGTTTCTTATTTGATTTTTATACGTTCTACCTTTTAAATGTTTTATATTCGTATGTTTGAAGATCTGGTTCTTGGTTCGAAGAGGTGAAATCATCTTTTAGCGCTTGTAGAAAAATGAAGATGGGGTATGATCGCCAATGAGACAACTCCCCACAATAGACCAAAATGACACAGACATTAACAACTATAGGTCACGATACGGCCTTCAACAATAAGCAAAGCCCATACCGCATGGTCAGCTATGAAACATGTTAGCGGGGTGTACATCGTTTCGGAGCTTGACTAATACCTTGTTTATAACACGCGTATTATACGTTGCACATTTTAGAAAATGATTTTCAATTGTGTTCATGTCTCTGGTGGTAATAATGTGTTCTTAGAGATGAAATAACCCTATTAGCGCGTATGTACCCGTTCCAGCGCTCGAATAATAATACCCTGTTACTTATTCGTTACTTATTCGCTTATAATACGTTTGTAATACGTTGCACCTTTTAGAAAACGATTTTCAATTGTGTTCATGTCTCTGATGGTTATAATGTGTTCTTATAGATGAAATAACCCTATTAGCGCGTATGTACCCATTCCAGCGCTCGGATAAAACCTTGTTACTTATTCGCTTATGATACGTTTGTTATACGTTTCACCTTTTAGAAAAGGATTTTCAATTGTGTTCATGTCTCTGGTGGTAATAATGTGTTCTTAGAGATGAAATAACCCTATTAGCTGACTTATTCCTTCCTTATTCGCTTATAATACGAATTTTTTATACATTACACCTTGAAATAAATCGTTTTTCAATTGTATTGATGTCTCTGGTGGTAATAATGTGTTCTTAGAGATGAAATAACCCTATAAGCGCGTATGTACTCGTTCCTGCGCTCGTTTAATACCCTGTTACTTATTCGTTACTTATTCGCTTATAATACGTTTCTTATACGTAACACCTTTTAGAAAAGAATTTTCAATTGTGTTCATGTCTCTGGTGGTAATAATGTGTTCTTAGAGATGAAATTATCCTATTAGCGCGTATGTACCCGTTCCAACGCTTGGATAATACCCTGTTACTTATTCGTTACTTATTCGCTTATAATACGTTTTTTATACGTTGCACCTTTTATAAAAGGATTTTCAATTGTGTTCATGTCTCTGGTGGTAATAATGTGTTCTTAGAGATGAAATAACCCTATTAGCGCGTATGTACCCGTTCCAGCGCTCGGATAAAACCTTGTTACTTATTCGCTTATAATACGTTTGTTATACGTTGCGCCTTTTAGAAAAGAATTTTCAATTGTGTTCATGTCTCTGGTGGTAATAATGTGTTCTTAGAGATGAAATAACCCTATTAGCGCGAATGTAGCCGTTCCAGCGCTCGGTTAATACCATGTTACTTATTCGCTTTTAATACGTTTTTTATACGTTGCGCCTTTTAGAAAAGGATTTTCAATTGTGTTCATGTCTTTGGTGGTAATAATGTGTTCTTAGAGATGAAATAACCCTATTAGCGCGTATGTACCTGTTCCAGTGCTCGATTAATACCCTGTTTCTTATTCGTTACTTATTCACTGTTTAACTTGTGAGTTTGTGATTGCATGAAACTTTATTTGTAATGCTTTCCAGGAGAAAATATACAAATAATATAACAAATGTAGGAATCACGGGTGTCATTTTGTTTATTGGAATAAATGATCGAGAAGAAAAAATTAACGGTTGTCAAGAATTGCGATCGGAGCGTGAATGATTTGGTATACAATTAGGATCGTGAATGAAATATAATGCTCCGTCAGTAAATAATCTTATTTAATGAATTGTGAAAAATATTGGAAAATAAAACTGTCTGTCAAATTAGACCGTTATATTCCTCGTGTGAATTGTTTCATATTGTCATTTCGGGGTCATGTATAGCTGACTATGGGGTATGGGCTTTGCTCATTGTTGAAGGCTGTACGATGACCTATAGTTGTATATTTCTGTGTCATTTTAGTCTCTTGTGGAGAGTTGTCTCATTGGCAATCATGCCACATTTTCTTTTTTGTATTCAACATTCTGATTAGTATCCGAGAAAAGTCAAGACATAAAAGTTTTTACACAAGAGTGCACACGCTAAAATGTATCGCCTTCTTTAATAATCCTTGATATTAAGTTGATTGTCCTAAATATAAACCTTTACTTCGGCTACCACATACACTTAACTTGATCCAAGAAAATGAGGTTACGGTTATATAAACCAAACAAGAAATACATTAACACCTTACAATCATTCATTGATACACTAAGTATAGTTGACCTATAATAATTGCTTATAGTTTCTATGAGACATACTAAACCAAGGAAACTTTCCAGCTATGAACCATGCAAATAAAAGCTGTCAGACGGACATGCACATCCTAAAACATTTCAATACACCAAATATAGTTGATCTATTGCATATAGTGTTATAAAAAAAAAAAACAAATCTCAAAAACTTTGACCACTGGACCATGAAAATTAGGTCAAAGTCAGATGACACCTGCTAGCTAGACATGTGCACCTTACAATCATTCCACGCACCAGATATAGTAAACCTATTGCATACAGTATAAGAAAAGCAAACCTAAACACAAACAAAAACTGTGATTCGTCTCATTTGATGCCCATTAGTTTTTATGCAAATTCATATCTATAAAACGAAAATCCTTGCTGATGTTTGTAAAACTTGATAAAAAAAAATTGTTAAAACATAAGAGCAGATAAACAACTGTCATATTCCTGATTTGGAACAGGCATTTTTCTAAACAAATTGTGGGTTAAATCTGGCTTTTCTTTGGCTTGTGTATATGTCCACTTGTATTAGAATTGTTCAATATTCCATAATATTGTCAAATTGGGGGATCAACACTAACATACTAAATTATTTTTACGTTGCCATATATGGAACCTAGCAGCATGCATCGCAGACATACACTCCAGCTTTATTTAACGTTCAATAGATATTAGAAGATGTGGCATGAGTGCTAATGAGACAACTCTCCATCTTAGTCACAATTCGTAAAAGTAAATCATTATAGGTCAAAGTTTGGCCGTCAGCACGGAGTCTAGGCTCACACCGAACAAACATGCTAACAATCGATTCAAACAAATACGAAAGCCAAAAAAACTTTATGTTGTTAATTATACAGCCGGTACAGTACAGGGGAAAGTATATGTTAGTTTGCCGGATATTAAATCTTGCGCGCACCAGATTGAAAACTCATGCGCACAACTTTTAAACACGTGCTCACGACTTTTCATAATGGTGTTTGCGACCTTCAAGATCTGCTGCACATGATTTTTAAACTTGATTTCATGACTTCAAACTATTGCGCATCACTATAAGAATTGTGCGCAGGGTTTTCATATTACCGCGCACGACTTTCGTAGATGATGTGAAACTTTAAGAACTGGCGCACATGACTTTCAAACTGGTGTTCATGACTTTCAAACTTGTGCACATGACTTTCAAACTTGTGTGCACATATCTTTCAAACTTGTGCACATGCCTTTCAAACTTGTCCATATGACTTTCAAATTTGCGAGCACAACTTTCAAACTCGTGTGCACCAATTCAAAAGTCGAGCTCACTAGGTTTTGAAAGTTATGCGCACTAGGATTTGAAAGTTATGCGCACCAGTTTTTTTTAATGTATATGTGCGCACCAGCTTAAATGTTCGTTAAAGAAAGATATTTCTGTAAACTTGGTACTTAAGGGGTTCAGCAAGATACTCTTCTCATAATGACATTATATACGCTTATTAGATAAAGTTCATAAAAATAAAAAATATAAATAAAAAGAAATACAAAAGATCACAAAAGAAACTACGCTATATAAATTAGTAAGCGTTCATATCGCATTGCTGGACCAACCCACATAAAGAACGATAAAAGTAAAAAAAAATGAAAGCTGAATGAAAATATACCGAACTAAAACAAGAGGAATACGATCAAATGGAAAATAATTCTATAGTTGTACAAAGTAAATCAAAGTGCTGAAGTACTGAACATCGGATAACCGCAAGTTCTGGTGGATGGTCCTACAAGCACTTGTTCCAGTAAATAAATCCTATCTCTATATCTGAAAGTGAGGTAAATGTACAGATACATGTTTTTTTCTGAGGGCGTGGATGATAAATTAATGACAGGGAATTATAGCTCATCGTAATGAGTATTATATTGTAGTGATACACACTAGTATACTCTGGTTTATTAGAATGATATATTATATTAATATTTGTATTATAGTTCCATGTATAAATAATTTTCATACATTTGTATATAATTTTATTCCACTACTCCCGTCATAATTAGATTTTTCTAATCGATTGAAATCTTATTCGATAACCCATTGGTATACTGGCGACTTGAAGATGTCCACCATGCATCTCATATATTTATAAGCATAACAATGACTAATTATTAAGCACTACGGACTGCAGCTATCTCCAAAAAGGTCTCAAATAGAGAACCAAGGTCTAATTAACTTGTTTAATGATATTATCTCATAAACACAACCATTTGGTCCAGTCTGCAAGTTGGATATTACCCCTATCTCATATGCTTATAAGCACTACAAAAAAAAATATTTAGCAACACAGGCTGCTGCTATCTATCAATACAACCAACAGCAAGGTTCAGGGTCAAAATTGACCTGTTGTGGTCATTTATGGTTTCTATGGCCCATTATAAACCAGTTTCAGTGGTCCGGACTTTAGGATTACGATGTCAAGTCCTAAAATGATGCCGATCATGAAGTAAAGTTTGAGCACTATTAAAAATGAACTAAGCACCACATGGTCTGTTACTACCATCCAGTATGTATAATAGGCAACAACCAAATTTAAAATTACTCTGGTGTAGTCTTATCTAGGTTCTATGGCCCATTTGTCCACCAGACTTAGTGGTTCGGACTGCAAGACTAGTATGTTCAGTCCTTCAATGGTGCCTATCATGAAGCAACACTATCTCTGAGCAGCACTCCCACAACAAAATTAGCAGCACAGTTGCCAGCTACCTGCCAAAGCCGGAACAAACATGGTTTTAAGTCTAAATCATTCTGTTGTGGTTTGAAAAGTGGGAAAGAAAAAAAAACCCCATTTATTTCAGTTTTTTTTTGGCATGTTTTTTTAACAAAAAATGGTCACTTGTGAAGAGCAAGAAAAGATAAACAGGGTATCAATCGAGCGCTGAAACGGGTACATACGCACTAGAAGGGTTTTTCTACCTGTAAGAGACGAAAGTTATCACCAGAGACAAGACAAAAATTAAAAATCTATTTTTAACAGTTGCAGCGTATAACGCACGTATTATGAGCGAATAAGGAAAGAATAAGTAACAGAGTATCAGTCGATCGCTGAAACGGGTACATACGCGTTAATAGGGTTACTTCATCTCTTAGAACCAAAAACTACCACCAGAGACAAGAAAAAATTTAAAGATCACTTTTTTGAAAGGTTCAACGTATAACACACGTATTATAAGCGAATAAGGAACGAGTAAGTAACAGGATATCAGTGTAGCGCTGAAACGGGTACATATGCGCTAATGGGTTTTTTTCACCTCAGAGAACACATAATTACCGCCAGAGACATGAAAGCAATCGATAATCGATTTATTTCAAGGTGCAACGTATACCACGCGTATTAAAAGCGAATAAGGCACGAATAAGTAACAGGGTATCAGTCGAGCGCTGAAACGGGTACATATGTTCTATTAGGGTTATTTCACCTCTAAGAACCGGCAGTAACCACCAGAGACACAAAAATATTTCTTTTTAAAATTGGAACGTATAACACACGTTTTATAAGCGAATAAGGAACGAATAAGTAACAAGATTACAGTGTAGCGCTGAAACGGGTACATAGGCGCTAATAATTTTTTTTCCTCTTAGAACACATAGGTACCACAAGAGACAAGAAAACAATTGAAAATCATTTTCTTAAAGGTGCAATGTATAACAAACGTACGAAACGCGAATAAGTAACAGGGTAACAGTCGAGCGCTGAAACGGGTACATACGCGCTTATAGGGTTATATCACCCCTTAGAATCCAAATTTACCACCAGTGACAAGAAATCAATTGAAAATCATTTTTTTTAAATGTGCAACGTATAACACACGTATTATACGCGAATAAGGAACGAATAAGTAACAGGGTATCAGTCAAGCGCTGAAACTGATACATACGCGCTGATAGGGTTATATCACCTCTTAGAAAAGAAATCTACCGCTAGAAACAAGAAAACAATTTAAATCCTTTTTTTAAAAGGTGCAACGTATACCACGCGTATTAAAACCGATTAAGGAACGAATAAGTAACAAGGTATAAACCGAGCGCTGGAACGGGTACATACGCGCTAATAGGGTTATTTCATCTCTAAGAACACATTGTTACCGCCAGAGACAAGAACACAATTGAAAATCATTTTCTAAAATGTGCAACGTATAATACGCATGTTATAAACAAGGTATTAGTCAAGCTCCGAAACGATGTACACCCCGCTAACATGTTTTATAGCTGACCATGCGGTATGGGCTTTGCTTATTGTTGAAGGCCGTATCGTGACCTATAGTTGTTAATGTCTGTGTCATTGTGGTCTATTGTGGGGAGTTGTCTCATTGGCGATCATACCACATCTTCATTTTTCTACAAGCGCTAAAATGTGATTTCACCTCTTCGAACCAAGAACCAGATCTCCAAACATACGAATATAAAACATTTAAAAGGTAGAACGTATAAAAATCAAATAAGAAACAAATAAGTATCTAACATAAAGCAACAGGATCGGTTGAGCACAAACACATATAAATAGGTCATAAAAAGGTAATTTTACCTGAACAAATTTAGAACTATAATCAGAGATAAGAATATAAACAATTAAAAAGGGTGAGGATATCAAAAATCGAATAAGTAACGAATAAGGAATAAGTAATAGGTAACGAATAGGTAATAAGGAATACGTAACGAATAGGTAACGAATAAGGAATAAGTAACGAATAGGTAACGAATAGGGAATAGGGAATAAGTAACGAATAGGTAACGAATAGGGAATAGGCAATAAGTAACGAATAGGGAATTGTAAATAATAACGAATAGGTAACGAATAGGGATTAGGGAATAAGTAACGAGTAAGGAATAAGTAACCAACTTGACGTCCATAAATTTGAAGTGTATTCTAAAAATGGAATATTTCATTAATGTGCGTATTGCATTTGTCTGAATAAAAAAATCAACAATAGCACTAAGTAAAGTTTACCCTTGCCATGTACAATACATAAAAAACTTTTGAAGGTACCAATAACTCTAGGATGGCTGGGTCGTTGCTTTTTTTTCGGCCATTTTTTTAAATTCTTCTAATTTTCCTGATTCTTACAAAGACTAGCACTTAAACTGATTGTCCCAAAACAGAAACTATATCAGCATTTTATATTTTCTAAAAAAAGTAATTCTTTCATGACTGAAGTTGAACACATTATCTTGTATTTAATTTTCGGAATTTCACCCGGGATCACGCGTAAAACATTTATACAAACTTATAGAAAATAAAACCCAAAATAACGTCTAGAATGGCTTCTCATGGGCATTGTCATTTCGTTCCTTCAATACTTGCAGCTTGTCTTCGGGGGATAGTTATCTTTCATGGGCAATTTACTTCACATTCTTATGTTATATAATTTTAAAAAGTATATACATTTTCACATAATAACGCGAAAACTGAATTCTTTGGGAAAAACCTTTAAATTTTGTGAATTCAAATTGAGCTCCAATATTATAAAATGGAAATTGTATATTTTCAATAGTTTATAAATATATTTAGGATTAAGCTATGCATTATCATTATTTGGTACTCTCACAATATATTATGTAAAATACTTAGAAAAATGAGATAGAGAATTTTGATTGGTGGACATGTATCCATTCAATATTGCAGAAAAAGTATACGAATATCAACGGTCCAGTGAAATCAGTAGAGCTTGGTTAACAAAATATGGTTTTAGGAGTTCTTTGAATTTATTTCAATGCTATTTCATTATCAGATTATCATGCATATATTTGTCAACAGTTTTTGTTTATGTAGAGACTTTATTAAAACACATTTTAAGTATGTAGCAATAACAATTATCTTCATCTAACAAAATATTAGAGTGCCAATAAAAAATACCTAATGTTTTCTTTTGTAAGTTGATTCCTTTAAAACATATTTAATTTTTACTGTTGTTAATAAATGCAGAATACATTAAAACTACAAACTTAAGTGCATGTTAACTAAAGTATTTTCTTTTTCTTATTTTGCAAATAAAATGATGAAAATATGGATAAATTTATTTTTTGTTTAAGTTTAATGTTATCAAAGGATTCACCAAATATTATGTTTTTCAGCTGATGCTTCAAATATATATTTTAAAAAAATAAAGCTTTTTAAGTACATAAATAGTTTTTGTTATCCTTTTCTTTCAATCATATATGAAAACAAACTTTAAAAAAAAGCAAATTTTATCTGTTCGACTCTGATTTTTGGTAAAGTTCTTGTTGATCAATTTTTTTTCTATGTAGTATTTTGTATACTGTTCATTGCTTTATGCTTTTTAAAATGGTTTGTCAGTTTATAATTTTTTATTATCCAATGGGTATCTTTCGCCTCTTTAATTTGAATTATGTAGTACTTTTTTCCCCCTAAAAGAGTACAGTCATTGGACAAAAGTGGGTTCTCACACAATAAATGTCAACTAAAATCAATATTTTTCAAAAACAGATTTCATAGTAACTACACCAATGATTTATATGAAAGAATATGTAGAAATGTTTGAAGTTTAATTGTTAATTTGGCCCTGTAATTATTCAGGCTCATCTTTATTTTCTGACGAGCGGAGGTGACCTCAGAGAAAAATATTTCTGGAAAAGTTTGCTATGTATTCAACCAAATCAAAACCGTAAATTTGCATTTGTGTTTTACCCATAAGTTAATTATAACATCCCTCACAAAAATTATGACAAAATAAAAGATAAAACTTCCGACATTTCTTCATCTTATGGTATCTATTATATGAAAATCATTCAAAAAGTCACTTTGAACAATTTTTTTTAAATCGATTTTAGTTGAAATGATAGGACTTTTTTTTAGTGGGAACTCACTTTTGTCCAATGACTACACCATATTTTCAAAGTTTACGTTATTTTTTGTTTAAGTTGTATATGCATTATGCTCTCCGTCGATTTTCAAAAAATTAAAACAAAAATAAATCAATAAAACATAACAAGAATAGACTTGAAAGTAGTAATATACTTTGTAAATTGTACATCGCTGATTCTTACAGAGATTAGCACTTAAACTGATTGTCCCAAAACAGAAACTATATCAGCATTTCATTTTCAAAAAAAAGTAATTCTTTTATGACTGAAGTTGAACACATTATCTTGTATTTAATTTCGGAATTTTACCCGGGATCACGCGTAAAACATTTATACAAACTTATACAAAATAAAACCCAAAATAACGTCTAGAATGGCTTCTCCTGGGCATTGTCATTTCGTTCCTTCAATACTTGCAGCTAGTCTTCGGGGGATAGTTATCTTTCATGGGCAATCTTACTTCACATTCTTATGTTATATAATTTTTAAAAGTATATACATTTTCACATAATAATGCGAAAACTTAATTCTTTAGGAAAAACCTTTAAATTTTGTGAATTCAAATTGAGCTCCAATATTATAAAATGGAAATTGTATATTTTCAATAGTTTATAAAGATTTTTAGGATTAAACTATGCATTATCATTATTTAATACTCTCACAAAATATTGTGTAAAATATTTAGAAAAATGAGATAGAGAATTTTGATTGGTGGACATGTATCCAATTAATATTACAGAAAAAGTATACGAATATCAGCGGTCCAGTGAAGTCAGTAGGGCTTGGTTAACAAAATATGGTTTTAGGAGTTCTTTGAATTTATTTCAATGCTATTTCATTATCAGATTATCATGCATATATTTGTCAACAGTTTTTGTTTATGTAGAGACTTTATTAAAACACATTTTAAGTATGTAGCAATAACAATTATCTTCATCAAACAAAATATTAGAGTGCCAATGAAAAATACTTAATGTTTTCCTTTGTAAGTTGATTCCTTTAAAACATATTTAATTTTTACTGTTGTTAATAAATGCAGAATACATTAAAACTACAAACTTAAGTGCATGTTAACTAAAGTATTTTCTTTTTCTTATTTTGCAAATAAAATGATGAAAATATGGATAAATTTATTTTTTGTTTAAGTTTAATGTAATCAAAGGATTCACCAAACATTATGTTTTTGAGCTGATGGTTCAAATATATATTTTAAAAAATAAAGCTTTTTAAGTACATGAATAGTTTTTGTTATCCTTTTCTTTCAATCATATATGAAAACAAATTTAAAAAAAAGCATTTTTTTCTGTTCGACTCTGATTTTTGGTAAAGTTCTTGTTGATCAATTTTTTTTCTATGTAGTATTTTGTATACTGTTCATTGCTTTATGCTTTTCAAAATGGTTTGTCAGTTTATAATTTTTTATTATCCAATGGGTATCTTTCGCCTCTTTAATTTGAAATATGTACTATTTTTTTCCCCTAAAAGAGTACAGTCAGTGGTCAAAAGTGAGTTCTCACTCATTAAATGTCAACTAAAATCAATATTTTTCAAAAACAGATTTCATAATAACTACACCACTGATTATATGAAATGTAGAAATGTTTGAAGTTTAATTGTTAATTTGGCCCTGTAATTATTCAGGCTCATCTTTATTTTCTGACGAGGTGAACAAAGAGAAAAATATTTCTGGAAAAGTTTGCTATGTTATCTAACCAAATCAAAACCGTAAATTTGCATTTGTGTTTTACCCATAAGTTAATTATAACATCCCTCACAAAAATTATGACAAAATAAAAGATAAAACTTCCGACATTTCTTCATCTTATGGTATCTATTATATGAAAATCATTCAAAATGTCACTTTGAACAATTTTTTTTTAAATCGATTTTTAAGTTGAAATGATAGGACTTTTTTTTAGTGGGAACTCACTTTTGTCCAATGACTACACCATATTTTCAAAGTTTAGGTAATTTTTTGTTTAAGTTGTATATTTATCATGCTCTCTGTCGATTTTCAAATAATTAAAACAAAAATAAATCAATAAAACATAACAAGAATAGACTTGAAAGTAGTAACATACTTTGTAAATTGTACATCGCTACATGTAAAATATATTTGGAAGAGTATAAATTTCGAAGTGTATTCTAAAAATTGAATAGTTCATTAATGTGCGTATTGCATTTGTCTGAATTAAAAAAAAAACAACAATAGCACGAAGCAAAGTTTACCCTTGCCATGTACAATGCATACACAACATTTCAGGATACCAATAACTCTAGGATGGCTGGGTCGTTGCTTTTTTTCGGCCATTTTTTTGAAAATCTTCTAATTTTCCTGATTCTTACAAAGACTAGCACTTAAACTGATTGTCCCAAAACAGAAACTATATCAGCATTTCATATTTTCAAAAAAAAGTAATTCTTTTATGACTGAAGTTGAACACATTATCTTGTATTTAATTTTCGGGATTGCACCCGGGATCACGCGTAAAACATTTATACAAACTTAAAGAAAATAAATCCCAAAATAACGTCTAGAATGGCTTCTCATGGGCATTGTCATTTCGTTCCTTCAATACTTGCAGCTAGTCTTCGGGGGATAGTTATCTTTCATGGGCAATCTTACTTCACATTATTATGTTATATAATTTTTAAAAGTATATACATTTTCACATAATAACGCGAAAACTTAATTCTTTGGGAAAAACCTTTAAATTTTGTGAATTCAAATTGAGCTCCAATACTATAAAATGGAAATTGTATATTTTCAATAGTTTATAAAGATTTTTAGGATTAAACTATGCATTATCATTATTTGATACTCTCACAAAATATTGTGTAAAATACTCAGAAAAATGAGATAGAGAATTTTGATTGGTGGACGTGTATCCAATTAATATTACAGAAAAATTATACGAATATCAACGGTCCAGTGAAGTCAGTAGAGCTTGGTTAACAAAATATGGTTTTAGGAGTTCTTTGAATTTATTTCAATGCTATTTCATTATCAGATTATCATGCATATATTTGTCAACAGTTTTTGTTTATGTAGAGACTTTATTAAAACACATTTTAAGTATGTAGCAATAACAATTATCTTCATCTAACAAAATATTAGAGTGCCAATAAAAAATACCTAATGTTTTCTTTTATAAGTTGCTTCCTTTAAAGATTATTTAATTTTTACTGTGGTTAATAAATGCAGAATACATTAAAACTACAAACTTAAGTGCATGTTAACTAAAATATTTTCTTTTTCTTATTTTGCAAATAAAATGATGAAAATATGGATAAATTTATTATTTGTTTAAGTTTAATGTAATCAAAGGATTCACCAAATATTATATTTTTCAGCTGATACTTTAAATATATATTTTAAAAAATAAAGCTTTTTAAGTACATAAATAGTTTTTGTTATCCTTTTCTTTCAATCATATATGAAAATATTTTAAAAAAAAAAGCAAATTTTTCTGTTCGACTCTGATTTTTGGTAAAGTCATTGCTTTATGCTTTTTAAAATGGTTTGTCAGTTTATAACTTTTTATTATCCAATGGGTATCTTTCGCCTCTTAAATTTGTATTATGTAGTACTTTTTTCCCCCCAAAAGAGTACAGTCAGTGGACAAAAGTGGGTTCCCACACAATAAATGTCAACTAAAATCAATATTTTTCAAAAACAGATTTCATAGTAACTACACTAATGATTTATATGAAATAAACACAATAATATGTAGAAATGTTTGAAGTTTAATTGGCAATTTGGCCCTGTTATTATTCAGGCTCATATTTTTTTTCTGACGAGGTGAACTCAGAGAAAAAAAATCTGGAAAAGTTTGCCATGTATTCTAACCAAAATAAAATTGTAAAATTTGCATTTGTGTTTTACACATTAGATAACGATAACATCCCTCACAAAGTTATGACAAAATAAACGATAAAACTACCGACATTTCTACATCTTATGGTATCTATTATATGAAAATCATTCAAAAAGTCGCTTTGAATTTTTTTTTTGAAATCGATTTTAGTTGAGATGATAGGACTTTTTTTGAGTGGGAACTCACTTTTGTCCTACGACTCTACACCATATTTTCAAAGTTTAGGTTATGTTTTAAGTTGTATATGCATCATGCTCTCCGTCGATTTTCAAATAATCAAAACTAAAATAAATGAATAAAAAAAATAACAAGAATAGATTTGAAAGTAGTAAATTAACATACTTTGTGAATTTTCATCGCTACATGTAAAACATATTTGGAAGGGTATTAATTTGAAGTGTATTCTAAAAATGGAATAGTTCATTAATGTGCGTATTGCATTTGTCTGAATTAAAAAACAACAATAGCACTTAGTAAAGTTTACCCTTGCCATGTACAATGCATAGAAATTTTTTCAGGATACCAATAACTCTAGGATGTCTGGGTCGTTGCTTGTTTTCGGCCATTTTTTTGAAATTCTTCTAATTTTCCTGATTCTTACAAAGACTAGTAGTTAAACCGATTGTCCAAAATCAGAAACTATACCAGCATTTCATATTTAAACATTTTGTTTTATATGATTGATGTTGAACATCTTATCTTCTATTTAATTTTCGGAATTTCACCCGGGATCATGCGTAAAACATTCATACAAACTTGTGAATAGAAAATAAAACCCAAAATAACGTCTCGAATGGATTCTCATGGGCATTGTTAATTCGTTCCTTCAATGCTTTCAGCTAGTCTTCGGGGGATAGTTATCTTTAATGGGCAATCTTAGTTCAGATTATTATGTTATATAATTTTAAAAAAGTATATACACTTTCACATAATAACACGAAAACTTAATTCTTTGGGAAAAACATTTACATTTTGTGAATTCAAATTGAGCTCCAATATTATAAAATGGAAATTGTATATTTTCAATAGTTTATAAAGATTTTTATGATTAAACTATACATTATCATTATTTGGTGCTCTTAAAAAAATATTGTGTAAAACACGTTTGAGAAAAATGAGATAGAGAATTTTGATTGGTGGACATGTATCCAATCAATATTATAGTAAAAGTATACGGATATCAGCGGTCCAGTGAAGTCAGTAGGGCTTGGTTAACAAAATATGGTTTTAGGAGTTCTTTGATTTTATTTCAATGCTATTTCATTATCAGATTATCATGCATATATTTGTCAACAGTTTTTGTTTATGTAGAGACTTTATCAAAACACAATTTAAGTATGTAGCAATAACAATTATCTTCATCTAACACAACTTATTTTTTAAAGTTATTTCCTTACAATGATAATTTATCTTTATTGTTGTAGATTTATATTCATGACAATACAAAATTAAATAAATAAAAGTGATCCTCTCTTTTTCTTTTTTAATGAAACTGATAAAATAAAAGACGATACATCGATTTTTTTGATTTTTTTAATTAAAAACAAAAAAGATTACCCGTAAAACTTACTTTAAAATGTTTTTAGCCCATGAACTAATAGAAAAAAAACCACCCTTTTTTGTACGGTAATGGTTTATGTCCTTTATATCCTTTCCATCATTTATGATAGAAAAAATACAGCGGTTTCTAATAAAGAATTCGTCAATTTTTTTCTATTCGACATTCTTTTTTGGCGGAGTTCGTATTGCTCAATGTTTAGGAGATAACTGTATTGTATTTTAAGCTCCAACGGCATCAATTGGAGATTTGATGGTCGCAAATTAAGTTTACTGGCGACGCGTTAGCATGTAGTATGATTGCCAATGAGACAACTCTGCAAAAGATACTAAAATGACAGAAATCAACAGCTGTAGGTCATCGTATTTTGTGTTGATTAGTTTGTCTTTTGTGCTTTTTAGTTTATTGCCATATTGTTTTTCGTCGACATTTGCGTTTTAAATATACCTTCGGTATCTTTCTTTTTTAAAGTATTAATATAATTTTGATTGTTGAACATAGCAGCATGTAAGACAAATGTGAAGTTCATAAATTTCATAAAGTAAAATAACAAATATACCCCACTCCGAGGAAAATAAAAAAAAGAAAACTCCGTAATCGAAAGGCAAAATTAAAAGTTCAATTCATGAAATATATGGATAACAACTGTCATAACCCTCACTGAGTAGAGGCATTTTTGTATGTAGACAATAGTGGATTTATCAAAGCAATGAACACCTGTTATATATAAATAATTACATTAGATGAATGTTTCATTAAAATACTTTATTCTGATTGGCTAACTGCACATCACATGTTATTTCTTAAGCAATTGCATTACTCAATAAAACTTTTCATTCATCATAACACGTGGTCCCACAATAAATCGCACAGGTGAATTAAATAAAAAAAAATTCGTGTTTTCATTATCATAGCTAAAAAATGTAATTATAAGTATTGAATGCTTCGTTTTGTAACTTCATAGGGTTGTAAAAGCGTTGACCGTGCGCACATTTTTAGAATGTACTTCGGTCAACGCTTTTACACCCCAGTGAAGTTACAAAAAGAAGCATTCAATTTTTAAATACAAAATGATAAAGTGATAGCACAATAATTCAAGGTGAATATTCTATAATAAAAATTGTAGCCGTGGTTGAAATCATATTGAGCATTACTTCATTGCGAACACACATACAGCAAAAATATGCATTTTCTATTTGTTTGAAAACAACCAACTGTTTGTCGATGAATAGCATATTTTATATGACATATGTATGTTTTATTTTGAAGCTTTTTCTCCTACCAACTGTTTCAAAAAATAATTTGCGACTTTAAAACTCATACTCGTGATAATGTTGAAAAGAATGTATATATTCATTTCATCTATTTATTTAATGAAAAATCCTTTTGTTAATATATAATAAATGTCAGTGTCTTCTTTATTTAGTAAAGTATGATATGCAAAACACAAATTCATGTATTTCATTGAAAGTACTGTGAAAACTGCTAATCAAGTGACAAAGAATCGCACTATCCTACACACATTTCGTTTTAATTTTTATTGATCCTGTTTACCTTAGTTTTGTAAATTTATTTGAGAATTCCTTTGATCGTCAATTCACATTTCTAAAAGGTTGGGTTAATGTAAATGTATTTCCTTATGGAGACTGCTGAGGCAATACTTTGTTTTACAACCAGGATTATTTACGGAAACACAATCCGCAATTTCACTTTACCTACGTATGTATCATTATATGAGTTCGTGCCTTATGGCGTGTGTCGTACTTATTATCCATTAAATTATATACTGATATTATCTACACTCCTATGTAATGTCGATTTCTTTTCTTATGGTTCGATGACCAAACTTTAAATTATATCCGTATATTTTCATTTGATGATGTTTATCCAATGATATGGAAGCTTACTTCGATATAAAGGCAAGACACCGCGAAGTTTAAATCATACAACACTCGACTCATTCAAGAACAGAAATCACAGATATGGCTGTTCTAAGAATTTTGGTAAGTAATTGGATATTTTCTAAACTTTAAAATATGACTAACCATGTACTTAGATTTAGAAATAAATAAATAGATATATACTTAATTAACTAAATATTTTCTCAAATACTTATGATTTTATCATTATTTAAAATAAATTGTTTTATAATTTTTCTCTGGTGACCTGATCGGAATAAAATTTGGGAATTTTAGAATTGAGTTTCAGAAATTTTTCGACACTTGCATTTGTTCAAATCAAACATTTTAGTACCGCCAAATACCTATTTTAAAATTGGAACTGCTTTCGTATGAAAGTATTGATTCAATGGTAAATAAAAAAGGCATCGTTCCTTCTTTAGCCGTTACTAATGCTCGGCAATCTTTAACTGTTAAATTGAAATAATATATTAATTGGTTGTTTTTTTAACGTTTAATGAAAAAAAAATATGCATATCAATGAAGAACAATTTTGATTAAATCACATATTATATATTAAGGCATTGTGTTTACAAAAAGAATATGATTCGTAGGCGGCAAAAATGACTATAAAATGATAATAAATGATTCAAAGCAAAATGTTTCCACTGTAGCATTACATTGAATTGTTCTTAACTACAAGGAGATTACATCGAGCCACTATGTCTCCTATTAATTCTAAATGTAGCCATGCATTATACATACTGGAATGAAGAATACCAAATTCTTTAAAAGTTTTTTTTATTATTATTTTTATGTATAATGGATATTGGTACTCATTGCTCTTCTTCGTACTTTATTTGGCCTTTTAAACTTTTTTTATTCTTGCGTCACTTATGAGTCTTTTGTAGACGAAACGGTCGTCTTGCGTAAATACAAAATTTAATTCTGGTATCGATGACAAGTTTATTTAGAATAATAATTATTGTTTCTTACCGTTCAACCACTTATTGGTTCTTCGGCCGGTCATTGAAATTAAGTATTTTTATTATAGGGGATTGTGATGTGTTTTATTGCTGTTGTCAACTGCCAGATTTGTGCATCAGATGCAAAAACTGAAGATCCATTTCAAGGAAAATTAGAAGATGAAAGGGGCTATCCAAAGTAAGTTGAAAAACATTATAACGATATAAAACAACAAAAATCTTTCTGAAATTGATATTCGTTTGGTGTTTGTTTTAATTCTATTTCTTTTGGGAGGGAAGGGTAATATTGTTGCAATTAATTAAATTTACTGCATGAATTCAAGTAGCCACGAAAATGCAAGTTTTCCTCAATTCATGAAAATTGATACCCAAGAAAAAATGAATCCACAGTATTTATAATTCCTTGGGCTAGGCTTATGAAATATTGCAGAAACACATATCCATTGTTGCAAAATTTAATGTCGTTTGCTTATTTACGTCTTTCAGAAGCTTTTTTTTTATTGAAGCAAACTTCTTGTATTAAAAAAAAATATGATATCGTAGCCATACAGGACCACAAATACATTAATTAAACACCATTTTGGTGTAATACTGGACGTTACAAACATTGAATTTGTCTTGCTTTTGAATTCACAAACACGCACAAAGGCAAATGCTAAATTGATACATCAAAGTTCAACAGGAGCTTATTTTAATGAAAACCCACTTGCTTTTTACACTTTTCAGAGCTGAAATAGAAGGTGCATATGAGAAGTTAGACCGGGACACAAAAGCACTGATCGATAAAGATGCCGGTGAAATGGCAACTTTGAGTAAAAACGACTTCCTGCCTGTGTAAGTACTAATCTTTACTCTTTTCAATCTTTAAAAATCCATATGTTCCTCTTTCATTGATCACCAGTTTTCTCATTCATCCTTTCTGTCTCGGCTAATGAAGTTTCGATTTCATGAATAATTGTCAAGTATATTCTAACGAAAATGAGACAAAATCAAAGCAATTTACCTGCTAAGCAACGGCGTAGACAGGAACAGGGGAGGATCCAGTATATTTGAAAGAGAGCTTCATTGCATAAAGCTGTATATAAACTGTTTCTCTAAATCCGATAAACTATCGCTAAACAGGTCAAAGACTTATACACTTTGACTGTGTCGTAGTGTATGTAAATGAAACAATCAAAAATAAGATAGTTAACAATGAAGATCAAAGCTATCAAAGGAAGAATGATATATAAAAAAAGAATATTTTAATTACAACAATTGTATGTGTGACCTTTGCTTGTCTTAGTGTTTCGTTGAATCTCCTAATTTCATTCGTATAATGTCAGCTCATAGTTTATCAATGTTATATTATACATTACATACTTTGCCCTCACAAATTTGTCACAATCTATCAAAGAGCAAAACATTTAAAAAAATCAGCCTATCGTTCATCCATGCTATGTTTTTCATTACAAAAAGCAGAGTAAAAAATTGATTTCATGCAATGTTATTTTTCAGTTCGCATTTGTCGTCATCCCTTTGCCCTCACACATTTGTCACAGTCTATCCAAGAGGATGGCATTTCCTAAGCAGTAGTCTGGGAAAGTGTTGGATTCTTAATAGATGGTGGAATACCCCACTCTCATACGCTGTGTGCCCGTAAGTACAATTATGGTAGAAACTTTATCAAAATACTCCGCATTCATACGCTGTTTGCGCACAAGTACAAATATGATAGAAATTTTATTAAAATACTCCGCCGTCATATGCTGTTTGCGCGTAAGTACAAACATAATAAAAAATGTATTAAAATACTCCGAGTTCATACGCTGTTTGTGCATAAGTACAAATATGACGGATAGTTTATTAAAAGGTTTTCATGCAGGAGAAGACAACCGATGTATATCTACACACACAACTGGTGTCAGTCGTTTTACCCCGCGTTTGAATTACTTTTAATTCTAATTACAGGCCGTATTTACAAGAAATAAAAACCTCAAAATATATTGTTTGAATTGCGTAATTGAAAAATGCAATAAATTATCGTTTCGATTTGTTGATAGAATAAATTTGTAGAGATAAAAGATTTATAACTAAGAAGTTTAAGCTTTAGGAATGAACCTTTTTAACATTTGTTTTTGTATTTTCTTATATATATCTGCATCAATTCCCTACGGAAATAAAACGTAATTTACATTATTCTTTACTGTATATTTGTAGAACAAAATCATGCCAAGGCCTACCATGTCCTGCTAAAAACTACCGTTGTACACCATCGAACTACAAGGGCTACGTAGCATGGACCTATTGTCCAGGAAAAGGATTCAGTCGCAGATGGTTTAAATTGCCTCAGTGTTGTGAATGTCAAAGATTTAAATGTTGAGAGAAAGTGATACAGACAGACAGACAGAGAACAATTTTGATCGAAAAAAAGATAATCCTGTATCAATTAAAAATGTTGAATAGAGAACAAAATCTCAATATAATATCGACTTTTAATTGTTGTTGAATGTCCCAGCCATTGAAGATTTTATCCTTTTACCCATAATGTGGTGTCCTGATGGACGTGATATGTAGTTTGCTGACCGCTGCAAAGCCAACCCGACAATTACAATCATACAAAAAACTATGTATAATCAAATGTAAAACTTTGACTTTAATCTAAGTAGTCGCCTTCTTAAGTGAAAAAGCATGAGCAGACACAAAATAAAAGCACAATAATTACACACACAAAAATTGAACCAATCTGCAGTATTGAAGCAAAACAACACAAAAGTTTAGTAAATATAAAATTCGCTATTTCATGATCTGATGCATACGGGGTAATATTTTCAAAATAGTACACTTACATTTTGTAATTAGTTAAAACAATAGGAAATTCAACCAATGAAGTGACGTTATTTTTACTTATCAGAAATATGGTTTTGGTCTGGCAAATATGTTCCTTTATTGACAACGAGATTACGTCATTTTATAAATCATGCAAAGTATTGTCATGGTATTTTTATCGCTTTGCTTCGTAAAAAAGAATGGCCAACGTAGATACAAGTATCTTGTCTTAGGGAGGGATAAATCCTACTTTGTAAAGGATCACTCTGATTCGAACAAAAAATTCTCTGAAACTGATATTATCAAGATGCTTGATTTCTTCATTGACAACATATTTG
This sequence comes from Mytilus galloprovincialis, assembly GCA_037788925.1. Lineage (NCBI taxonomy): Eukaryota > Metazoa > Mollusca > Bivalvia > Mytilida > Mytilidae > Mytilus > Mytilus galloprovincialis. The sequence continues at coordinate 17,242,525 of CM075339.1, forward strand.
TTACGTTCGGAGGACGTGTTTTTCAACAGACTGTCGGCATTCAAATGGGAACAAACTGTGCCCCTCTACTTGCTGACTTGTTTCTTTATAATTATGAGGCTGACTTCATGCAGAAACTTCTTAGGAAAGAAAGATAAGAAGTTAGCAATATCCTTTAACTCTACTTTTCGCTATATAGATGATGTTCTTTCACTAAATAATGCAAAATTTGGTGACTGTGTGGAACGCATCTATCCAATCGAGCTAGAGATAAAGGATACTACAGATACAGTTAAGTCGGCCTCATATCTTGACTTACATCTAGAAATTGACAATGAGGGTCGGTTGAAAACAAAACTTTACGACAAAAGAGATGATTTCAGCTTTCCAATTGTGAAATTTCCATTTCTAAGTAGCAACATTCCAGCAGCACCTGCATACGGGGTATATATCTCTCAATTGATACAATATTCCCATGCTTGCATTTCCTATCATGATTTTCTTGATAGAGGGTTGCTGTTCACAAGGAAGCTATTAAACCAAGAGTTCCAATCGATCGATAAAGATGCCGGTGAAATGGCAACTTTGAGTAAATACGACTTCCTGTGTAAGTACTGACTTTTACTCTTTTCAATCTTTTAAAATCCATATGTTTCTCTTTCATTTATCACCAGTTTTCTCATTCATCTTTTCTGTTTCGGCTAATGGAGTTTTGATTTCATGAATAATTGTCAAGTATATTCTTACCAACATGAGACAAAAGTTAGCAATATCCTTTAACTCTACTTTTCGCTATATAGATGATGTTCTTTCACTAAATAATGTAAAATTTGGTGACTGTGTGGAACGCATCTATCCAATCGAGCTAGAGATAAAGGATACTACAGATACAGTTAAGTCGGCCTCATATCTTGACTTACATCTAGAAATTGACAATGAGGGTCGGTTGAAAACAAAACTTTACGACAAAAGAGATGATTTCAGCTTTCCAATTGTGAACTTTCCATTTCTAAGTAGCAACATTCCAGTAGCACCTGCATACGGGGTATATATCTCTCAATTGATACGATATTCCCGTGCTTGCATTTCCTATCATGATTTTCTTGATAGAGGGTTGCTGTTCACAAGGAAGCTTTTAAACCAAGAGTTCCAAATGGTGAAGTTGAAATCATCCCTTCGTAAATTTTACGGACGCCATCACGAGTTGGTTGACCTTTATGGAATAACCGTTTCACAAATGATATCGGATATGTTCCTTACGTCGTAACTACAATCCCCTTCCCTTTCATGAATGTGACCTACCGAATTAGACTATTTACCGGATTTGTTATCACATAAGCAACACGACGGGTGTCGCATTTGGAGCAGGATCTGCTTACCCTTCCGGAGCACCTGAGATCACCCCTAGTTTTTGGTGGAGTTCGTGTTGTTTATTCTTTAGTTTTCTATGTTGTGTCGTGTGTGCTGTTGTTTGTTTGTCTTTTTCATTTTTAGCCATGGCATTGTCAGTTTGTTTTAGATTTATGAGTTTGACTGTCCCTTTGGTATATTTCGTCCCCTTTTATCAGTCCAATAAATAATTTATTGGTTATTGCAGATATATAGATAGTCTCTGTGGAATAACGAGACAATTTGGCATAATCTGTTGCGTTTTAGAGCTTTATAAATGACTTTTACCAATCATAAGAACCTGAGATGAACCTAGTTTTTGGTGGGGTTAGTGTTGTTTAGTCTTTAGTTTTATATGCTGTGTGTTGTGTTTTATTGTTTATCTGTCTTTTTCTTTTTTTACCATTGCCTTTTCAGTTTATTTTCGATCTATGAGTTTAAATGTCTCTCTGGTATATTTCGCCCCTCTTTCATGAATTTTGAACAGCGTTATACTACTGTTGCCTTTATTCATTAACAGAAATGAAAGCAGATGTCAAGTGTAAGTCAATGGACCCAAAACAAAAAAAAAATATTACACAAAACATTCTAGTTATAAAAAAAGGTTTCAACATGTGCGATCAAAGCACAGCATGGTGTTTCCTAAACAAAATCATGATAATTACGTCTTAAACGACACTCAGTCTGATAGATATACAAATTATGTGGAAAAAAAGAGCGGGAGATACTAAGGTACATTTTAAACTTATCAGCCGACGCGACACTGTCAACGCCGTTGGAAAAAAATCCTAACAACATCAAAACTAATTACAATGGAATGTAATGCATGAATTTACACACTATAAAGTAAACAAATAATACTTGGAAAAAGAAATACTAATACTGAGCAATATGCAATTTATAAATTAAGGACTGTATTACCGTAATTTGAAGAAATATGGAATAAATAAGGACCATTCTAACAGCAAAAAATTTATTTTCTTTTTCACGGAAAAAAAACTCTATTTATTATTTTCAACATGTTGGTAAGCTTTTTCTAAATTAGTTATCACTAATCCAAAACTTGATAATAACGTGACATTAAATGATTAAAACGACTTAGTCTGTCAACCTGTTGATAAAAATAGTGAAAACTGAGATACTAATGTATGCAATGTATATGTTTGCATTTTATTAATGATTTGATTTTTTTATAGAAGAAAAATAAAAACTTTGTCGGATGGATAAATTGACCAAGTAGTGAAATATTTCTTTTTGTCAATAAACTAATCATAGATACCAGAATTAAATATTGTATTTACGCAAAACGCGCGTTCCGTCTACAAAAGACTCATCAGTGACGCTCTAATCCAAAAAAGTTGATAAAGCCTAAAAAAGTACGAAGTTGAAGAGCTTTGAGGACAAAAATTCCTAATGTTTTGACAAGTACGGCTAAGGTAATATATTCATGGGGTAAAAAAGCATTAATATTCCAAAAATTCACTGTTAATTGGTAAACATGACGTAAAGAATCATGCTCACCATGTCAGTCTAGTTACCAAAGTATGGTTCATCTTTATATCAGATCATTATGTTCCCGTCGGGGTGTGCATAAAACATTGGCAACGAAAAATACAAATCAAGCCATTTACACCCGTGCTAATGCGAGTGTTACCAATTTAACTATAAAACTATTCATGGATTAATTTAGGTTCTAAAGGATACAACTGTTCAATTTCAGATTAAAACTATTCATGGATTAATTTCGGTTCGAAAGGATACAACTGTTTAATTTCAGATTCAGGTGCAACTGTCCACCATAATCACTGAACATGATTATAACTTTTAAGTTTTGAAAATATCTGGTTAAATCAAAGAATACACGAACTAATCAGAAAACTCCCAGTCGAAAAAGAACAGACGAAAACACACGAAGACATACAACGGACAATCACACACTACACAAACAGATCATAGACACCTTTCAAACAACTAAGTATAACCTATGAACTGCGGAAAACTCAACAGTTTCGGCATATTTCATTCCAAATACTGAGTTATTGTCTTGTCAGCTGTACATTAGTTGATTTGTAACCATGATCTGACAAATTTTCGAAAATTAAATCTACAAGGGTGCAATAATAATCTTAATACTGATCAGCTCTATTAGGTGAAAATCGAAATCCATGTAAAACAATTTTTAGGTACTCTACGTAATAAACATAACAAACTGATTGGTTCATATCATGTAAGTAAACCCAATTCTGATTGGTTAATAGCATGTAAGTAAACCCAATTCTGATTAGTTAATATCACGTAAGTAAACCCAATTCCGATTGGTTCATATCATGTAGGTATACCCAATTCTGATTGGTTCATATGTAAGTAATCCCAATTCTGATTGGTTAATATCATGTAAGTATGCCCAAGTCTGAATGGTTCATATCATGTAAGTAAACCATTTAGAACCCAACCCAGAAGATAATTCACCGTCGTCTTCTTCCCCACCTGCAAAGCGAGAATGTTGTATCTCCATATCTGCCATTTGCATGTAGTTACTAGTGGACTGTCAATTCAAAAGGGACCACTCCTCAGCTGATAGAGCTTCTGTACAAAGGACTGTCATTCCAAAAAAGGTTCACTCCGCGGTTGATTGTGGTTTTGTACAGACTTGTCTTTCTATGTTGTGATGTTATACTACTGTTTCAGAAAAGAGAGAAGGTTTTCTATAATTAATACGTTTAATCCCGCTGCAATTGTTTGCACCTGTCCTAAGTCAGGAATTTGATGTTCAGTGATTGTCGTTTGTTTATGTGTTTCTCGTTTCTCTTTTTTGTCTTGATTTATTAGACCGTTGGTTTTCCGGTTTGGTTGGTTTTCCCGTTTGATTGGTTTTACACTAGTAATTTTTTAGGCCTGTATAACTTGCTGTTCGGTGTGTGCCTATGCTCCGTGTTGAAGACCGTACCTTGACCTATAATGGTTTGCTTTACCATATGCACTTATATTTAACGTATATATGACTACTAGTATACAAATTTGAATAAATTGTGTCCACTTCCTTTTGCATATTTAGGCAAATAAAATATGTTTTAACTAAAAAATAACGTTTGCAGATAAAAAATTCGATAATTCTTCTACCTAAAGTTAACCTATGACTTTTTAGTTCTTCTTAATTGGTTGAGTTTATTTACCTCCCCCCTTTTCCACTTTATAATTTTGTATCAGTGCACAGTGCATCTAATAGATTACACATGCATATTTATCATATTTATGTGCAATGAATTTCAATGAGGCACTTGTGCGGTGCAAATAATTATAGTTCTTGACTTATCAAGAAAAGTAAAGTACCAATCAATAGAAAAACATGCATTTGAATTTAAAAAGTAAAATCACAAAAATTCTGAACTCAGAGGAAAATCCAATCGGAATGTCCATAATCACATGGCAAAATCAAACGACAAAACACATCGAAAACGAATGGACAAGAACTGTCAAATTCCTTAAAATTAAATATCTGAAACTTTGTTTAACGAGCATATCCTTCCAAACTGGTAAAAATAAAAGAAATAACAAACACAGTTAAATATATCTCAATCAGGAATCTTAAATTTTAAAGATTTTAAAAGGCATTGTGATAAATAGAAACATAGGGAACTACATGCCATAAAGTGATATTAAAAAGTAGCCAAATTCTTATACTTTGGATTCATTATAATTATTCGTGGGGGACCAGTTTTCGTGGATTTCGTTGGATACGCAGTATGGTCATTTCATTTCTTAATTTACGAACACAAAATTCAAGAAAAGTACGGCGTTAATCAGGTCCGAAGCGATAAAATGATAATTAGCTGATAAACTCTGCATACTGTTGTGCACACCTCATTTCATGTTTACTGCTCAAAGACCACTTAGCTGCGATTTGATTTTACTTAGCGGCGATTTGATTTTGCAATTTTCAAATTTACTTGATGTTTTGAAATCAAGAAAGATTAAAGTCTTCTATATTTCAACGATTTATATTTACGTTTTTTTAGCGAAATTTGCAAAATACAAATCGCTTGTGTCATGAGTTTGTTTGTGATATTCAATATGTTGTCTTTCGATAGTAATTGATTTACAAAATTTAAAAGTATTTGAGTATAACTTTATTATTTTAAAGACATAACAAGATAAAAACAAGGAGTTTGTAGAAAGTCACAATTGGAATACACGCATAGAGAAGTAGGTACAAATCTGATTCTTTGTAGGTCTACTTGGGACACGCCATCCACGTGTAGACAACTTCGTAGGTAATCGAGCCGCCCCAAGATACAATTTTGAACATGAATCCATGTCCAGAAAGATGGTGTACTGTCGCTTTTATCCTCACATTTTTTCCCCTGTAGGTATCCAGTGAGGTCATTCCAACCACTAAAGCAGGTGTCCTGCGGAAAGGTCTACGAAATGGTATGTACATAATTCGATGTTTGTTTCGTCTACTCGAATACCCAAGCTGTGCAGTTCCTGAAATGCCTACAAACAGTAAAATGAAATACTTTAAACTTATCAAAGCAAAAAACCACATTTGAGTGACTTCAGCCAATACAACAGTAACTACCCCCAAGCTAAGACCCCCATCCCAAACCCACCTTAAGTATATTTTAAATGCAAACAAACATAATAGATAAATACTTACAACCATGGCGGCGGTAATGTCGGTGTCGGACTGAAATAAATTGAAAGAATAACATTTTAATTGCACATATTATGTTACAATATAAAGCATTAAATGAAATTGAAGGAAGGAGAATAAATAATAATGCATTGTTAAACAACCAATATACACATATATACATTTATGAATATTAACAAAATTACAATGATTAGCACCTAACTGAGAAAATAAAATATGACAAATACGTATAGGTAAACATAAATTGAGGTTTACCGACCTTTGAAATAGTACGATAAAATGACAAATAAAACGATGGATGTTAAAAAGTGTGTCTGAGTTCAACGAAAAGTACACGTACCTTCTGTCTCCAAATCGGATACTTCTGATTTCAGTGCCTGAAACTCAGTCTCCATATCATCTTTTGACTGCAACTTGGTTTCTTCTGATTGTGGAGCCTCGACCTCGTTCTCCATATCATTGACTGAAGAGGGGGCAACATCTGGCTTCGGAGCCTCGATCTTGTTCTTTATATCATCGACTAAAGAAGGAGAGGATTCAAACTCCACACTCCCGCCAACTGCAGAAAAAATGCACACAGTGATGAATATAAACACAAACTTCATTGTGTCAAGCTTCTGAGGCTTTTCTATGAAAACTAGACGCGTTATAATTACTATTGTTATATCGCCTCTCTTTTATACACGTCAACCGGAAAATGTTTTCCTTCTTGTACGTGACTTCGACAAACTGGTAACGCATATTCTATTTTCCTACACGTGACTTCAACAAAGTGGTAACGCAAGTTCTATTGACCAATGTATGAAACGAGACTTCAAGCTTAAACTGGTAGTGTGAGTTTAAACATTGCATATACAATATATTCACAGAGAACATAGAAATACACTAGAATGGACAAATAAGTAAATAAACAGTCCCGACGACTACCATTCCCCACAAAAAAAACCGAACACAACAGCAATATATCACAATGTACGCCTTAGCATTAACTCGTTAATTTATTAAGCAAATAACAGATTGACATTAGATAATACTTTGAGATGAAATTTACATATTTTTGATTGTCCAATATTTGTCCATTGAACTTTCCCTGTAAGACATTTATAAAGATGAAAGGATTAAAAGTAAAATTCATTACAGACCAATTTCGTAATTCAAAAGTTGTTTTCTTGTGCTCCACTTTGTAAGACTTGGGTATATGTTAGTTATATTTTTTCTCCATTTTCAACATTTTTTAACAAATGTATTAATACTAGTTTATTTGTATAAATCCGGGCTAATGAAGAAGAAGAAGTCAATTTAAAACTATTACGCAAGTAGCATAAACATGATACATAAATATATATTTTTTGAGCGCACAGGTAAAACATTTTGAGTACACAATGTGAGTACAAACTCATTGTGTTATACTTAAAGTGAAGTATCTATTTGAGAGTTAATATTTAAAAGTGATATAACTGTTCCAGACCATATGAGTATTTGGACCGTACGCGTACGGTCCAGCTGACCAGACATGTTTTGAGATCATATGGGTTAAACTTTAAACAAACATTTATCAAAATCTTTATTTTTAGTTATACAAATTGTTATTATTACAAAAAAGATAGATGAAGTGAATAAGCAAACAATTGACATTAAATATTTGTTTAATTGTATGTCTGAATCCTATTTTGTTACTCTGGGTCAAGGTGACACTAGTCTTGCTACCACAAGGAACGTCATATTAAAAAAAAAAAATCTTTTTTACATTAACATGTTTTGTTCATGCATGTTCATTTGCATATGCATTTTTTTGTAAAGTTCCTAAATATTCTATAACAATTGTCCTCCCACATTATGTTTACTTCCGATAACTTCAATTTCAATGAGCATACTGGGCTGCAATTAATGAATTACTGACATGCTAAATACAGGATATTAACAGATTTTAATAAGCGTGATTTTTTTAAATAGTTAAAATATTAAGTTTTTATTTCAATTACTATTGAACTTTTTATATTAATTTGAGATATAAGTTATGTTTATCTGTTATATACATTTTTATCTAATAAACTTGACCAACTTCTTAATATTAGTCAGACCGTACGCGTACGGTCCGACCGTATACGTATTTTGAAAAAGTACGCGTACGGTCTAATTACTCATACGGTCTGGAACATAACTATTATAACTCATGCATGACTTTTTTAATATTTTTTTGAATAACTGATTTTGTTGGTAAAGATCAAAGTAATATACTGTTTTGAGTATTCAAATATTGGAAACCCTGTGTAGTTTGCTTCTGATTCGTCATAGTTTATTCTCAAGATACATGATATGCATAATTTGGTATGTTTTTGTTTGTTTTTTATCTGCATTTATACTTACATGAACAACACGATAGGTGCCACATGTGGATGAGTATTTTAGCACTTCATTAACACCTGTGATCAAACCCAGTTTTTGGTGGGGTTCGTGTTGTTCGGTCTTTATTTTTATTTGTTGTGCATTCAAAATCAGCTATTACGATTTTAGTTCATTCTTTACACGTGAGTTACAGCCGATTTCATTGAGTGTGTAGGCAAAGGTTAGAATGTGTTAGGTGGAGTAATTATTAGGTCAGGTATACTACCCTCCTTTCGAAGTAGCATAATCCAACAGACAGAGAGATTGTCGGACTAGTCGTCTCTTAAAGGAGGGTAGTTTACCTAAGGCTAATATATAGTTAATTTCCCATAGTAGGATACCTTTTACAAAATTACATTATAAAGTGTTAGTATAAGTCAGAAGAACTATATAAAAACGAGTTGTATTTATTGAAATCAATTCATGGTCGTAAAGTAAATTACAGTTGTACGAGTTCAGATTACAACCTTTCCACCCACACAACTGACCTAAAAATGTCTGGATTTTCCCCATTAATTTACATATATCATTTTCGTATATAATACGGTAGTTCACAATACAGTATCCGTAACGCATCCTATTGTTGGGGTAACAGGAAAACAATTGCATGTTTTATTAAGTAACGCAAATTGAATGATTGTTAATCGCTTGCATATTTTTAAATAGGAGTTATCTTTTAGAAGGATCTACCGACGCCAAATTAAAAGTTTGGAGCAACTAAGTGTACACGATGTGTTTGTTTTAGTTTGATAAAGAAGAAATACCGACATAGCTAGATATAACAATTTATTATCTTATTACTAACACACTTCTATTTCAATAGTACTGTAATTGTTATTGTTATTAAATAACATCAAATATCATAATTACAAACTTAATCTTGAACTATATCTAATTTGTAGAAATTTTTAGATTTTTACCTGTGACGTCACTTTCATGCGTCGATCCAGTTGTGTGGCAGGCAATGCATGTTTCTTTTGAGTTGTTTTTATGTGCTGACCTAGGTAAATATAGTCGTATTTGTCACACTTTTTGGAATGTTGGGCCATCAATGCTCTTTGTTTGCCTTTCTTAACGATTTTGATCTGAGCGTCACAGATGTTTCTTCTGTAGACGAAACACGCGTATGGCGTATTAAATTGTAAGCCTGGTACCTTTGATAACTATTAACATGTAAAAATGTTCTATTGTATTGTTTATCTGTGTATTTCTCTGTCCTGAATGTTCTTCCATTTATTTGTACTGTAGTCCTGTCAAATAATGTTGTCATTTTAGTGTTATGTCAAACATTGCTAAAAAAGCGCGAGGTTTGGCTAGACACAAAACCAGGTTCAACCCACTTTAAAATGTCCTGTGCTAAGTCAGGAAGATGGCAGTTGTTATTTTTTAGTTCGATTCTCTGTTTGTTGCATTGTCGTTTAGTTTATTGTTGCACTTCAGTATTTCTGTCGTTTCATTGTCTTCCTCTTATAGTTTATGTGTTTCCTTCAGTTTTAGTTTGTAACCCCGATTCGTTTTCTCTCAATCGATTTATGACTTTGGAATAGCGGTATACAACTGTTGCCTTTATTCATGAAAACTTTGATGTATACTACCTGTCAATGTTGAGTCCTTCCTTTTAAGAAATATTTGAGAATTATGAAAGTTTCGTGTTTAGAATAATGGCAAAACCTTTGATCAACATATATATTTAGGTGACGCACTCTAATAAACAAGAATTTCAATAAATTTCAATAAAAATACGATATACACTCTTTTCTCCTCATACTATATCATGCATACCTTAACGAGGAAAAACATAAATCATTCAAGTAATAAGAATTTTTAGAATGTTTTGTTTAAAATAACCAAGAAACACAACTCTTTTTTTTTCGATATTACTTTATTTCTAAATCATTTAACTTCAACTTTGACTTTGAGAGGTTTAGAGCTATAAAATCAGGCTACATTTGAAAATGCCTGTACCAAATCAGGAATATGACAGTTGATGTCCATTCGTTTGATCTGTTTTATCATTGGATTTTGCCATTTGATTAGGGATTTTCCGTTTTCCTCGGAGTTCAGTACAGTTATTTGGACAAATATATATAAGTTTAATATTCAGCTATGACTCTTCTCATTTGATAACAATTTGAGTCTGACAGAAAACAGATCAGTCATCTACAAATGTTTTTAAAAGGAAAACTTGTGTTTAATGGTCCCAATCATTCAACGAAAATAATATAACCTAAATTTCAAAAGGTGTTTCGAACATCGATTCAAACCAATTAGAATTAACTAATTGTCCATAGACATGTTCATCGTCAGAAGTCCAAGCCATTGCATAGTGACACTTATTATAAAAAAGACTGTAACTTTTATAAGGGGATCAACACCTCGTGATCTGTTTGACTAATACTTTTCTATACTTTTTTCTTTTGAACCATGTGTATCAATTTGACAAACATTTTATAGAATCTTTTTTTTTTGTTCTCGACTCCTAGGAGTCGAGATTAAGAATTGAACGATGAACAGTAAGGGCGTGAATTTTTCTTGCTACCTGATTGGAAGATATTACGAGACGTGAATAATCAAAGTTTATTGATTGGTTAGGACAATCCAAACCTAGTAAATGTCCTTCAATCCCGTAGAGTATCGGATTTGTCCTCTCTATTTTAGCAATTGGATTTTACACAGGTAACCTTTATCTATAAATAGTCGAATCTTCTGGAGTAAACAACAACGTTAAACGATACTACTTCATAACGTGTGACCTCACGTGTGTGGTAAAATTTGTTGATTGATGTACGTGGCTATTCTAGTAAATGAATTAATCTACAAAGCGAGAGCACTTTCCATTTTCATCAGCTAAGAGTCGAATAGCCTTTTTCAAAGGCTAACGCTTGTGATTTCTGTCTTCAAAACACTGTGGAGAAACCAAGGGAGGCGATTGTAATACAGATTTGGGTTTTACCTTTAATGTATCATTTCTTTGTTTTGTAGTCACTTCTTGCCTAACAGTTTTTATTTCACTTTTTTTTTATCTTTCCCTTTTTAATAATTAAGACGTTCAGAAAATAACGAATATTGTCTTTGCAAATCTACTGGTTGTTCGTATATCTCCAAAAAAGAAGCATTTCTTCTTTAATTATGCCTCTAAAAGTAGAGGATGGGTGTCATGAGAACCTCTATGAGAACGAATAATGCTCAGTCTTTTTCGGGATGTCTTGAGGTCTACGATTCCTGTTTGTCTCAAGTGGGTCTTTGATTACCAACACATCTAAAATCTGCATTTTAGTTTGTGATTTCTCGTGTGTAAAATTTAGTAGTGCATGGTGTTCGTTAGCATTTTAAATCAATTGTGTTATTTCACCATTTTTATTTATGTACCTTCATTTTAAATAAATCGTCCCTAAACCTCTATAGTTTAATTTCTGTTCATAAAAATACAACTGTTCACGTCCAGATTTAGGTGAAACTGTTCATCGTAACCACTGAACATTAATGATCATGATCATAACTACTAAATTTAGAAAATACATGTCTCAATAAAAAGGAGACAAGATACTAATCTGAAACCTCCAGTCGAAGAAGAACAAAATAAAATACTGAAAGGCTTTCAATGGACAATCAAATACTACGCACACATATGATAAAACCCTTTTAAACAGCTGGTTATAACCTATGAAATCCGGAAAGGTCAAAAGTTCCGGCATTAGTTGATTTGGAACCATGATCTGATAAAGTTTATAACAATAACATTTGATCTTACAAGTGTGCAAAAATAATCCTAACACTGATCAGTTCTAATAGGAAAACAAAATCCATGTATAGTCCGTTTGACTTCTATAAATACTCAGAAAATAATTCCTATTTTTTTTGTACAAATATTTTTTTTTCTTGGTGTATGTACATCATGTACATGGTACATTGAAACATTCAAAGCACATGTTTATTGTTTATGTTTTGAAAGGAGGGCTGTCACACTATTCATACTTACTCCATCAAGTATTCAATATAAAAAGATAGAAGTAACGTAGAGACATAAGGGCCCAAAATTATGTTATTTATAGTCAGAGTTCGTGTATTTCAAACATTAACATACATCAAGAGAAAAGTGTTTATTTGTAAAAATGAAGTTTTAAGAATTTTGTTTTTAAAGATTTATAGAAGTCAAACAGACTATAATCCACCTCGTGTTTTTGTTAGACGTATTTCTATTTGTATCAATCAGATGAGTTAAACCTTTTTCAACTGATTGTTATAGTTCGTTCTTATATTGCACTGTTACACCCTGTCCCATGTTAGGGAATGATTGGGATGCCGCTAACTTTGTTATTTTTTTTTTACATAAATTAAGCCTTAGTTTTCTCGTTTGAATTGTTTTACATTTGTCATTTCGGGTCCTTTTATAGCTGACTATGCAGTATGGGCTTTGCTCATTGTTGAAAGCCGTACGGTGGTCTATAGTTGTTAATTTCTATGTCATTTTGGTCTCTTGTGGGGAGTTGTCTCATTGGCAATCATACAACATCTTCTTTTTTATATATATATAAAACAAGCATTGTTTAGATACTCTACGTAACAAACATGACTCTGTGTTGAAGGCCGTACATTGACCTATAATGGTTTACTTTTATAAATTGTTATTTGGATGGAGAGTTGTCTCATTGGCACTCATACCACATCTTCCTATATCTATGACACACATTATCTGATTGGTTCATATCATGTAAGTTAACCAAATCTAGAACCCAACCCAGTAGATAATTCACCGTCTGTTTCCTCCCCTCCTGCAAAGAGATAATTGTTTATCTCAACATCTGCCATTTGGTTGTTGATACTGATGGACTGTCATTTTAAAAGGAATCACCCCGCAGCAGATAGTGATTCTGTACTGAGAACTGTCATTCCAAAAACTGATCACTCCGCAGTATAGTGCTTTGGTACTGAGGACTGTCATTCTCAAAAGGAACACTCCGCAGCAGATAGTGCTTTGGTACAGAGGACCGTCATTCCAACAGGGATTACTCCGCAGCAGATAGTGCTTCGGTACAGAGGACTGTTATTACCAAACGGATCACTACTCGTATGATGGGAGCTTTGTACAGACATGAATAAACTGTTAATATTTTGTTTTTCTATATGAATGTATAAATTACGGTCGAAGAAAGGTTGAATTTCTTCAATGCATTAAAAGTTAACCTATCTTATTTTAGCTGTTCTGAAAAGGTTAAGTATATTTATCCCCTTGATATTTTCGTATTAGGGCATATTGCAACTTATAGGTTACAAATGCATATTTCAAGGGTGACGGATTTATATAAGTATAACTTGTTGTCGAATCCCAGTATTTCTATTGTATAATTGTAATTTGTGTGTAATAAAATATTGTTTAAACTAAATCCATATTTTTTTGCAATACATTTCTATTAGGTAATTGTGCGGTGCTAGTGATTATAGTTCTTGATTTATAATAAAAAGTAAAATAAACATTCTCAATTGAGCTTCCCTTCGGTGTCATAAACAGGATGTCCAGTGGCCAACAACTTCAAAAATTCGTGGATTTTCTGATAATAACCTGATAAACTCCGGGACTAACAGTCCACTTGCATACTGAAAAGTAACTTATTTGTTAAGACAATATTTCGCGCTAAGTCCTAAATAATTTTCGCGATTTTCAAATTTATTTGATGCATTCAAATGAGGTAGCATTCAGGTTTTACATTATAGCGACGATTTATATTCGGATAAATTTTCTATGAGAAAAAATAAATCGTTCTCGTAAATTAGTTGGTTCACCCCTACAATGCTGTGACCCTCATATCACGGAATTACCCAAAACCCTGTTATTTGGCTCCAATGGCTCTCCATACTTTTAGAAGTACTTTTATCATGCTTATTTAGAAATGAATGCATGTTCCCTCAACCTGAGGCTATCTATTATCATGTGTCTCATGTTTGAATTTCATTTTGAGTTCAAATACGATCTTGGAAAATTGAAATCGGATAACGTTTGTATTTCTGGAGGGGTGTGCTTCCCTTCGTTGTCATACACAGGATGTCCAGAGGCCAACAACTTCCAAAATTCGTGTAAATTAGCAGCCAGCAACTACTTTTTGTAATTCTTATTGAAATACTCATGCTTAGGAAACGACTACTTCCGGTTTCAGGTCCAAAAAGAGGGACGAAAGATAACAGAGGGACAGTCAAACTCATAAATCGAAAACAATCTGACAACACCATGGCTAAAAATAAAGAAAGACAAACAGACAAACAATAGTACACATGACACAACATAAAAAAACTCAAGAATAAGTAAAACGAACCCCACCAAAACTAGGGGTGATCTCAGGTGCTCCGGAAGGGTAAGCAGATCCTGCTCCACATGTGGCACCCGTCGTGTTGTTTATGTGTTAACAAATCCGGTAAATAGTTTATTTCGGTAGGTCACATTCATGAAAGGGAAAGGGATTGTAGTTATATCCGATATCATTTGTGAAACGGTTATTCCAAAACGGTCAACCAACTCGTGATGGCGTCCGTAAAATTTCCGAAGGGATGATTTCAACTGAAGTCAAAAACGGGGGAAAATGGTGAAATTCCGTAATTTTTGGTCCAAACGACCTTGTTTAGACTGCTGTACCTAGATCAGTTTCACCCCGACCTAATGACTGTTTGGATATATGTGTAAACTGAGTTCTACTCTACTTGCAGACGACAGATAAATACCTATATCAGCATCGCTTGGTCATTGGGGTCAAGAAATAAGACGAAAAATTGTCAAAATGACGCTTTTTTGCACGTGATGACCAACTTTGTGGCAAATTCCCGTCCATCCATCCACGCCTCCTCACCTAAAGGAATCAATATGCAGCAGGGTAAAGCTCATGTGCATATAATTTGCATATTTTTGCAAATAAACGAAGATTAAACATTTTCTGAAAACAATTTAACATGGTACTAGTAAGTGTTAATAGTGTTCTATTTTTTTTATTTACCGATAGTTATTGATTAACAAAGATTTAGAATATTTTCGTTTGAAGCTTTATTATTCTAAAGAAATAACAAGAACGAAACAGAGGGTTTGTAGAAAGTTACAATTGGAAAACACTCATAGAGGAATAGGTACAACTATGATTATGTGAACATCTACTTGGGACAAGCCATCCAAGTGTAAACAACATTGTAGGTAATCGAGCCGCCCCAGGTTTTAATATGCAAAATGAATCCATGGTTGGAAAGATGGAGTACATTCGTAGTTATCCTCACATTCTTTCTCCTGTAGGTATCCAGTGAGGTCATTCCAACCACTAAAGCAGGTGTCCTGCGGAAAGGTCTACGAAATCGTATGTACATAACTCGCTGTTTGTTTCGTCTACCCGAATACCCAAGCTGTGCAGTTCCAGATACGCCTACAAGCAGTAAAATGAATAAAGTTTATCAGAGTGAAAAACTAGTGTACATTGGTAATAAAATCAACGACTTTTGATTATTTTCAGTCTATTCTACATTTACTAATTTAATATCTACACAGCTACTTTTGCATAGGTACTATTTCTGTACTGAAATTCTATAGTACTGGAAATTAACCTTTAATATTTAGTATTATTTCTTTACTTTAGAATTATTGTAATATTCAGGTACTTGTATTTTCCAGTACTTGATTTGTTATAATACCACAAAAAATTATCACAGTATTCCATGGTGGAACATCATAACTTTAAGATATTTGAAATAGACAAACTTTTAAATTGCTGAAAATGTAACCGTGTAACCAAAAATCTGTAGTACTTAAATTTCAAGTACAAATCAGATACTGTAAAATACAGGTACCTAAATATTACAATAATTCTTTAACAGTAACAAAATAGTGCTGAACATCAAAAGTAGATTTCCAGTACTACAGATTTTTGGTACAGAAGTAGTACCTATCCAAAAGTAGCTGTGTTGTGTAGTTATCTTTCTTACGGCTGATTATGACAAGATATATATCAGTGATCTCAAACATAGATTACACAACATTCATTCTAATACTTTTAGTGACGGGTTATATTTACTGGTGGTCAGCGTAGGTAAATTATGAAATATTTTTTTATGTCATCGAGAAGAATAAAATGTGTTAAAATCTATGAGATTGTTTTGATAATGTCCAATGACATAACATATTATATACCCTAATTGTTAGAAGTTTTTGCTGAGATAATTGGCTCATTTAGAAATCAGTCAACAATTTTTAAAAATTTATACAATAAGTTCACCCCGCAGTACCGTTAGCATCTTAACTGTTATCAGACTGAAAGGGATGATAACAAACTTTTAAGGGCTTTTAAAACCTTGAATCTCCACTAGAGTGCTTTTGAATAATGAGATATAGACTTCACTGAACTAGTTTATATATATATTTATTTAGGGTCCAGCTGAAGGACGCCTCCGGGTGCGGGAAATTCTCGCTGCATTGAAGACCTGTTGGTGGCCTTCTGCTGTTGTCTGTTCTATGGTCGGGTTGTTGTCTCTTTGACACATTCCCCATTTCCATTCTCAATTTTATTGGAATATAAGTATTCAGAATTATCGTCATGTGAGACGAAAAAAATCATGTGAGACGATGAGTATCGTCATGTAATCGATATGTGAGACGATGATTATCGTCATATAATAGATATGTGAGACGATTATTATCGTTATGTAATCGATATGTGAAACGATTATAATCGTCATGTAATCGATATGTGAGACGAAATTAGTCGTCATGTGAGACGAAAGTACTAGGCTCTATATGGTTTTTCAGGATTAAAAGTAAAAAATAACACATTATCAACCTAACTGAAGACACATGATGCATATGCAATATGTTTTTAAGTGTAATATTGCAAACATAGATCTTTTAAAAGATGTACAAATACACATCCGGTGTGCTGTACTTTGTCAATCAAAATTAAGTGTATTCTTTGGGAATTATATATTCATGATAAATCTATATTTTTTATACAAAAAAAACCCCCTGTTTTGAACTATAAACGTCCAATATGTTATACTAGATTAACAGACTCAAAAATCGCACTTCAAGTCGGTGTTATAATCCATACTGAGTGGGAAAACTTCAATAACACGCTTAGAAGTGAAAGGCGTTCCCGTAACTTTCCTTTTTAGAAATGAATTATTATCCAATTCACCATCCTGAAATTACCGTTTCTTGTGATAAATATTTTGGAGAATCGAAAAATTGATGTTTAATATACAGAAAAAGACCATCCCGAATAAGATGGTACGTGCATTAAAAAAAATTAAGTATACTTTAAACCGCTTATGTATTATAAATGTTTGTAATTAAGTCGTTAGTATATATGAAGTGAAAATCTGTTGATATGTTCTAAGATTTTAACAACGAGTTATAACAAAAGGAATACAAAATACACCTAAGGGATATTCATACTCAACAATCTTAGACAAAATGACAATGCCAAGCAAAAAAAGCAGTTTCTGCCGAAAAAACTCGCACTAGGCCTGAAAACACAACATAAAAAAACTAAAATATTGAGCAACATATAGGTGCTTCTACATCGGTTAAAACAAACAAACATTACCCACTTGAATACTACTTTTATATGCTGGGAAGCAGAAAGAGAATAATTTTGATATTGAAACCTATAAGATATTTTCATAATTATTAATTTTTAAATATTGATGGACAATTCGCCGTTTCAGAATCTAATGCATCCTGGGTATTATTTTCAAAAGTGTACACCAGAACGTTTTGATTAGCTAAAAATGTCATAAACAAAGGGAAATTAAACCAATGACGTGACGTTATTTTCATTTTGGGGTACAGACAATAAAATTACCCATGATGCTTTAGATTCTAAAACGGCCAATTCTTTAACTTCTTTTTTGTTTTCTATTATCATTTATGATCCCGTATATTTGTTCTACGGCGATAAATTGACCGGCTTATTCTTAATCCGAAAACAGAAGAAATTATTGATACAAATACGGACTGAAGTATAGTTCTTTAAATACAAACAAACTTGATGATAAATAAACACTTACAACCATGGCGACGGTGATAATGACGACGATGATGATGACGACGGTGACGTCGGACTGAAATAAAATTCAAATTTAAATTTTGTGCACTTATTATGTAACTATATTTAAGCATTCAATTAGATTAAAAGAAGGAAAACAAATATTATTGTTATATTTTATCACAAACACAAATACATATTTATATACATATATACACGCATAAATATACATTGTCCAAAATAATCATGATAACATTTAACGGCAAAAATATGATAAAACTATGTAAACATAAATTGGAAGTTACCGATCTTTGAAAAAAAGTACGTTAAAATGACAAATACAACCATATACGTTTAAAAAAGGGTCTTCGTTCAATAAAAAATCAACTTACCTTCTGTCATTTCTCTCTCTAACATAATTATTTATTTTAAAAAAATGAAAGATAATTCTTTATAACTTCTTTTTTTGTTTTCTGTAATCATTTATAGGACCCGTGTATTTGTTCTTCGGCGATAAATGGACCGGATGATTCTTAATCCGAAAACAGAAGATTTTATTGATACAAATACTGACTAAAGTATAGTTCTTTAAATGCAAACAGACTTGATGATAAATAAACACTTACAAGCATTGCGAGGGTGATAATGACGACGTCGGACTGAAAAAAGAAATAAAATTTAATTTTGGTGCACATATTATGTAACTATATTTAAGCATTCAATTAGATTGAAATAAGTAAAACAAATACTATTGTATTATTTTATCACACATACAAGTGTATATTTATATACACGCATCAATATACATAGTACAAAATAATCATGATAACATTTAACTGAAAAAATATGATAAAACTACGAAAACATAAATTGGAAGTTACCGATCTTTGAAAAAAATGACAAATACAACAATATATGTTTAAAAAAGGGTCTTCGTTCAATAAAAAAATCAACTTACCTTCTTTCATTTCTGTCTCCAACATAGATACTTCTGATTTCAGAGCCTGAAACTCATTCTCCGTTTCATCTTTTGACTCAAAGTTGGCACCATCTGGGTTCAGAGCCTCGACATCGTCCTCCATATCATCGACTGAAGAGGGGGTTACATCTGGCTTCGGAGCCTCCACATCGTCATCCATGTCATCGACTGAAGAGGGGGTAACATCTGGCTTCGGAGCCTCGACCTCGTTCTCATCATCGGCTGAAGAGGGGGCTACATCTGGCATCGGAGCCTCGACCTCGTTTTCATCATCGACTGAAGAGGGAGAGGATTCAAACTTTAACGTGCTGCCATATGCAGTCACAATGCAAACAGTTATGAATATAAACACGAGCCTCATTCTGTCAGACTTGTCAGTCTCACTTATGAAAACTAGACGCGTTATACATACTTTTATTATATCGCCTCTTTTTAAACACGTCCACCGGAAAATGTTTTCCTTCTTGCACGTGACTTCGACTAACTTGTAACGCATATTTTAATTTCTTACACGTGACTCTGATAAACTGGTAACTCATTTATTAATAATCAATATATGAAATGAGGCTTCAAGCCAAAACTGGTAGTGGTAGTTTACATATACAATAAGCCCAGAGGACACTGAAGTACACAGAAATTGGCAAACAATTAATTAAACAGCCCCGACAACTACCATCCACCAAATGAAATAAACAAAACAAAATTACCATACATAGCAGTATATTACTATGTACGCCTTAGCACAACTTGTTTTTTAAAGTTCATAAGCACACAATTTCAAAAAATCTTATCTATATAAAAATAAGAAGAATCACTTATGAACCACAGCAATAAACGACAATTATTGATCATCAGTTTCATGACTTAGGAAAGGTTGATGAATGAAGCGGATCTAATAATTTTGATAGGCTCCAACCTTCATCTTATATGAAACAATAGTGTAAATTCCCAACATAGAAAGACACACTTTATAATATCAATCGAAATGGCATTACTCAATCAAATGATATATTACAAAAGACACATGAATATAATGTTGGGCCCTTTATATCTTGTTGTTCGGTGTAAGCCAAGGCTCTGTGTTGAAGGTCGTACCTTGACCTATAATGGTATACTTTTATAAATTGTTATTTGGATGGAGGGTTGTCTCATTGGCACTCATACCATATCTTCCTATATCTATAATTTGACCGAATTAATTTGAGTTATGACACAAGGTAAATGCTAATTTATTAAACAAGGAAGTTAGATGTCAAACAATATCAGGAAGACAACCATAATCTTGAACAAAATACCGCCAAAGAAATTAATGCATACAGTTAAATTAATAAACTTTGTAGAAAGGTATACAATTAAGGACGGAAATAGTTGTTTCAGTTAGCCTACATATTGCAATGATAAATATAGGGCTTGTATTCATCAAATCCTTCACATAGGGACAAATAGTTGCGCTATAAACTTTTACCATTAGCCAGCTTAACTCTTTAAAAAAAATACACTTATTGAAATCAATTGATGGTCGTAAAGTGAATTACAGTTGTACCAGTTTAGATTAAAACTTTCCACCCACAACTGACCTAAACATGTCCGGATTTTCTCCATTAATTTGCACGTGTTGTTTATGTATATGATATGATATTTTACAATATAGTATCCGTATCGCATCCTTCTGGTGTGGGAACAGGAAAACATTTACATGTTTGATTTCATAACGCAAATTGTACGATTATTTATCGCTTGAATGTTTTTAAAAATTAAGACATCCTTTAGAAAGATCTCCGAACGCCAAATTAAACGTTTATGCAAACAAAGGGGTTCTATTTATTTCGCCTACCCATGTTGAGCCAACATTCAGTCCTAAACAACACCGTTCAAAAACCATTCTTCTATTTTTTTTGAAATTATGGCAAAGCTTTTGGTCATCATATATCATGTATATATCTAAGTGACATGCCCTAAAAAAATTGTATATTAATGTGAATTCAATTACGAGATACATTATTTTCTTCTCCTCATACCATATCATGCATACCTTTAGATATTTTTTTTAAATTTTCAAATGATATGAGTTCTTAAAATATTTTGTTTAAAATAACCAATTAAACAATTATGCATATATAAATAAACATGATAGGACTCTAAAATATATTGTCTTGTCTATCTATATTTCTTTCTACTATACAAAATTTAAACTTTTACCTTGACTTTGGACTTTATATATATTCGATTTATACTTAGCTATAACGCTTCTCATTTAATTACAATTTAAGTCTAACAGAAATAAAAGACCAGTTATATACAAATGTTTTAACAGGAAAAACGAAAATTTAATTATCCCCATCATTTAAAGAACATTTATTATCACTGTTGTTGAACTTCCATTATTGAGGACGTTGCTGGCCATTCACAACGTTCTTACAATTAGAACTATCGGCAACCAAGACTCTGTACCACAGAGGCTCTTTTTATGTGGCTCTTTTCGATTTTTGTCCCCAAAAGGTTCACATTGTTGCTCGATGCTGTTATTTTACGATGTCGATAGGTCGAAAGCTCGCTAATCTATATATAGGCTGAACTAATGTTAAAGAGTTTACCTTAAATTACATTTCCCGAAACTATTTTCGACGTTTTTCTTATGAAAATTACGTGATTGCCAATACTATTTTTGTTGTGTTTATAAATTTGAAACTGGAAGACGATTTACATGTTGTTATTTCTAAAGTTGAGACATGTGAGTGATGTATTATCAATTGCTTCATTCCGTTTATCATGGACAAACTTTGTGGTCTGAAATTACGTTTAGGGTACGTATTCTGATGCGTTTTTTTTATTATATGTAGTTGGTTTGTAGTCATATCTAACTGACCCTATGTTTGGGAATCAGAACTATTGAACAAAATCTAAATCTGACGAACGATTGGACAAAATAGCTTCATAACACCAAGTCATACTGACTAATCAACCCGATTTATTGAGGAAAAAAAACTTTTAAATTCTCATGTGTCTGACTTTTTTTTTAATCGCCTTCTTGAAGAACGAAAAACTAGAGCCCCATTTAACAGTTTCTGTATTTTTGAAGTATAAAATAGGTTGTCGATCGTTTTGATTATAAAACTGCTAAACTTCGTAAATGGCCTCCAACGTCCTCAATAATGAAAGTTCAACCATAGGGTAGTCTTGTGTTTATTGAACGATGGGGACAATTTGAAATTGTGAATGCAGAACTTTCTAAAAGGATAAAAAGAGAATTTATATACATCCTAGTACAGAAAAATCGCACACCCAGCATTATAAAATTACACTTGTCATTGTTTTCCTGTGACAAAACAAAAGGATGCATTTCACGGATACTTATAATAAAGCATCCGATTTGCTACGCCAAAAAATATAAAAATAAAAAAGTGTTGATTACTGGGAAAAATTCGAACATTTTAAGGTCAATTGAGGAGGCGAATTTGTAATCCTATCTAGTGCAATTCTACTTTATTTTAAAACCGTTAACTGATTTCAATAAAGACACTTTTCTGTATCGGTTTCTACGGACTAATAATACAACTTGATACCTTTACGTTATCATAGAGTCTTTTATAGCTGTTTATCATTTTGTTTTATCATTTTTTTTGTGTATATTCACCAGAACGTTCGTGTTCGCGCTTGTAGTGTTTTCTCTGAGTGCATTAATTTTGTGATTTTACTTTTTTCCAGTTGTCAGCACTTCTGTGTTGACATGAATAATCATTGATATAGTCATGCTTATAAATAAACTGTTTACAAAACTTAGAATTTTTTGAATACATGTACTATGTTTTTTTCTACCCCATGAATAGATTACCTTAGCTGTATTTGGCACAACTTCTCTGAATTTCTGGTACTCAATGCTCTTCAACTACATATTACTTTATTTGGCCTTTTTAACATTGTTTTATTTGAGCGTTACTGATGAGTCTTTTGTAGACAAAAAGCCCGTCTGGCGCAAATACAAAATTTCAATCCTGGTATCTATGGTGAGTTAATTAACAATAACTGGGTCGATGCAACTGCTGGTGGAGTTTTTATTCCACGAGGGTTTTGCCAACTCAGTACTTCTGCGTTGACATAAGAAAATCATTGATATAGTCATAATTATAAATGAACTGTTTACAAAGCTTTGACTTTTTACTGCTCCTAAATGCAATTAAACTCTTAACTTTATTTGGCCTTTTTATCAAGGTTTTATCTGATCGTCACTGTTGAGTCTTTTGTAGACAAAACGATAGTCTGGCGTAAAAACGAAATTTCAATCCTGGTACCTATGCTTAGTTTATTTACATATTTTACATGTTTTATCCACCATTGTTTACACAAGGAACTTCCTACACCTAGTCCGGAATATGAAAGTAGTTTTCCTAGTGTTCTTTGATATGGGAAAACCAAAGGGAATGTTCTTTGATATGCGAAAACCACGGGGAATGTTCTTTGATATGGGAAAACCACGGGGAATGTTCTTTGATATGAGAAAACCAAGGAGAATGTTCTTTGATATGGCAACACCAAGTGAAATTTTCTTTGATATGGAAACACCCAGGGGAGTTTTTATTTGATATGGGAAAACCAAGGGGAATGTTCTTTGGAGTGTGGTACTTATTTTAACGTACGACGGGTGCCACATGTGGAGCATGCTCTGCTTACCCTTCCGGAGCACCTCAGATCACCCCTAGTTTTTGGTTATTCTTAAGTTTCCTGTTGTGTCATGTGTGTTGTTGTTTGTTTGTCTTTTTCATTTTTAGCCATGGCGTTGTCAGTTTGTTTTAGATTTTTGAGTTTGACTGTCCCTTTGGCATCTTTCGTCCCTCTTTTGTCTCTGATGGAGAGTTGTCTTTGTTGGCAATACTGACACATGATCTCATTCGTGTGAGAAGTAAGCTATATAGCTGCATCACAGCCTTATTTCAGATACATTTTATTTTGGGTTTGAAAAATTGACAGGGATATAACCCTATCAAAAACCAGTTGACCGTTCTAATCACGTTGTGTTGTTAATCAAATATTAAGCTTCTTTATGATAAAAACATTTTCCCATAAAGTGTCTCAGTAAACATTTTTTTCAAAAATTTCCGACTATTAAACTTGCAAAATAATTTTAGGCAATGCATCATAAAGCGTCGTACAAAGTATAGTGGTTGAAAGTAGTTTACAAAAGTTACATTTCTATGTAAATATATTTTATGCAAGATATTCGTGCAAACGATTTTGTTATTGTGATAGTTCTAATCTTTTGTGCTCTGCTTACCCTTCCCGGGCACTTGAGATCATCCTTAGTTGGTGGAGTTCGTGCTGCTGAGTCTTTAGTTTTCTATGTTGTGTATTGTGAACTATTACATGTCTGTTTGTCTTTTTATTTTTTAACAATGGCGTTGTTAGTTTATTTTCGATCTATGGAGTTTTAATGTCCCTCTGGTATCTTCCGCCTCTCAATTGTGACTTTTGAATGAGTTTGAAAGTCTCTTTGGTATCTTTCGCCCTTCTTTTGTGACTTTTGAAAGAGTTTGAATGTCACTTTGGTATCATTCGCCCTTCTTTTGTGACTTTTGAAAGAGTTTGAATGTCACTTTGGTATCTTTCGCCCTTCTTTTGTGACTTTTGAAAGAGTTTGAATGTCACTTTGGTATCTTTCGCCCTTCTTTTGTGACTTTTGAAAGAGTTTGAATGTCACTTTGGTATCTTTCGCCCTTCTTTTGTGACTTTTGAAAGAGTTTGAATGTCACTTTGGTATCTTTCGCCCTTCTTTTGTGACTTTTGAAAGAGTTTGAATGTCACTTTGGTATCTTTAGCCCCTCATTTATGACTTTTGAATGAGTCTCAATGTCTCTTTTGTATCTTTAGCCCCTCATTTATGACTTTTGAATGAGTCTCAATGTCTCTTTTGTATCTTTAGCCCCTCATTTATGACTTTTGAATGAGTCTCAATGTCTCTTTTGTATCTTTCGCCCCTCATTTATGACTTTTGAATGAGTCTCAATGTCTCTTTTGTATCTTTCGCCCTTCATTTATGACTTTTGAATGAGTCTCAATGTCTCTTTTGTATCTTTCGCCCCTCATTTATGACTTTTGAATGAGTCTCAATGTCTCTTTTGTATCTTTCGCCCCTCATTTATGACTTTTGAATGAGTCTCAATGTCTCTTTTGTATCTTTCGCCCTTCATTTATGACTTTTGAATGAGTTTGAATGTCACTTTGGTATCTTTCGCCCTTCTTTTGTGACTTTTGAAAGAGTTTGAATATCACTTTGGTATCTTTAGCCCCTCATTTATGACTTTTGAATGAGTCTCAATGTCTCTTTTGTATCTTTAGCCCCTCATTTATGACTTTTGAATGAGTCTCAATGTCTCTTTTGTATCTTTAGCCCCTCATTTATGACTTTTGAATGAGTCTCAATGTCTCTTTTGTATCTTTCGCCCCTCATTTATGACTTTTGAATGAGTCTCAATGTCTCTTTTGTATCTTTCGCCCTTCATTTATGACTTTTGAATGAGTCTCAATGTCTCTTTTGTATCTTTCGCCCCTCATTTATGACTTTTGAATGAGTCTCAATGTCTCTTTTGTATCTTTCGCCCCTCATTTATGACTTTTGAATGAGTCTCAATGTCTCTTTTGTATCTTTCGCCCTTCATTTATGACTTTTGAATGAGTCTCAATGTCTCTTTTGTATCTTTCGCCCTTCATTTATGACTTTTGAATGAGTCTCAATGTCTCTTTTGTATCTTTCGCCCCTCATTTATGACTTTTGAATGAGTCTCAATGTCTCTTTTGTATCTTTCGCCCTTCATTTATGACTTTTGAATGAGTCTCAATGTCTCTTTTGTATCTTTCGCCCCTCATTTATGACTTTTGAATGAGTCTCAATGTCTCTTTTGTATCTTTCGCCCTTCATTAATGACTTTTGAATGAGTCTCAATGTCTCTTTTGTATCTTTAGCCCCTCATTTATGACTTTTGAATGAGTCTCAATGTCTCTTTTGTATCTTTCGCCCCTCATTTATGACTTTTGAATGAGTCTCAATGTCTCTTTTGTATCTTTCGCCCTTCATTTATGACTTTTGAATGAGTCTCAATGTCTCTTTTGTATCTTAAGCCCCTCATTTATGACTTTTGAATGAGTCTCAATGTCTCTTTTGTATCTTTAGCCCCTCATTTATGACTTTTGAATGAGTCTCAATGTCTCTTTTGTATCTTTAGCCCCTCATTTATGACTTTTGAATGAGTCTCAATGTCTCTTTTGTATCTTTCGCCCCTCATTTATGACTTTTGAATGAGTCTCAATGTCTCTTTTGTATCTTTCGCCCTTCATTTATGACTTTTGAATGAGTCTCAATGTCTCTTTTGTATCTTTAGCCCCTCATTTATGACTTTTGAATGAGTCTCAATGTCTCTTTTGTATCTTTAGCCCCTCATTTATGACTTTTGAATGAGTCTCAATGTCTCTTTTGTATCTTTCGCCCCTCATTTATGACTTTTGAATGAGTCTCAATGTCTCTTTTGTATCTTTCGCCCCTCATTTATGACTTTTGAATGAGTCTCAATGTCTCTTTTGTATCTTTAGCCCCTTATTTATGACTTTTGAATGAGTCTCAATGTCTCTTTTGTATCTTTCGACCATCATTTATGACTTTTGAATGAGTCTCAATGTCTCTTTTGTATCTTTCGCCCTTCATTTACGACTTTTGAATGAGTCTCAATGTCTCTTTTGTATCTTTCGCCCTTCATTTATGACTTTTGAATGAGTTTTAATATCTCTTTGGTATCTTTTGCCCCCTTTTTTGTATATTTTAACATGGAAAAGGTTATCGACAGGATTTTTTTTAATAGAAGTTCCGCTATCTTTTAGTTTTCCGAAGATATCCATGGTCCATCATATCTGAATTACAGTCCGACAAGTTCGATCAAAAATAAACTAGTTCGAAACAGAGAGCACATTATTGCAGTTGAATAATCTTTAAATGAATCAAAATGTCTGATATTATAATGGTAGAAAATTAATGTTAAAATAGAACGTTTACAATCTTCTTTATATGTCAAGACGTAGTTTATAAGCATTAACAATTTCCTTGTCAAGTTATACAATTGTGTACAGTGATAAAATAAAAGAGTGGGCGACAAAAGAAGAAAACTTATTTAAAAAAAAATTAAAAACCATTACCAAAAGAAAAGGCAAATAAACAAACAGGTCCATAAAACACTACCAAAAAACACAAAGACTGAGCAACAGAAACCACACTATCCACGGCTAATTGTACCTTATATTGTTTAAACACTAAAAGTATACTATTTTCTAATTAGTTGTAATTTTATTTAATATACTACATATCAGTAAACTTTATTTTATACAATGTAGAGTGGTATTTGGACAAATGTAAGACCCTATCCGACGGATATTATTAGAGAACACATAAAATCTATGTTTTAGATATATCGACGCCTCGACAACTTCTAGTATAGAAGCTCGTGTTTGACTGGTACAATCGTCAAAGTCAAATGACGCACATCCATTGTTGCCATTTTCTTGGTCCGAAGGTACACCAATAAATCATACAAATTAAACAACTTTTTTGATATGAGCGTCACTAATGAGTCTAATGTAGAAGAAATGCGCGTCTGGCGTACTAAATTATAATCCTGGTACCTTTGATAACTAATTAAACAAGTGTTTTTGAACGTTTGGACAAATATAAGACCCTATCTAACGGGTGTTACTAGCGAATCACGAACAATCTATGACTTTAAAAGATATATCATACGACCCTAAAACTTCCGGTATAGAAGCTCATGTTTCACTGGTACAATCTTCAAAGTAACACAAGAATGTGTCCCCAGTACACGGATGCCCAATCCGCACTATCATTTTCTGTGGTCAGTCCGTCAACTGTGAACATTTCTAATTTGGCATTAATATTAGAAATATCATATCATAGGGAACATGTGTTCTAAGTTTGAAGTTAATTGGACTTCAACTTCATCAAAAACTATCTCGACCAAAAACTTTAACCTGGACCAAAAACTTAAAAATGAAATGGGACGCACGGATGGACAGACGGACGGACGCACAGAGCAGGAAACATAATGCCCATAAATGGGGCATAAAGAACGCACAACGATTGTCGCTAATAGAACACAAATAAATAATCATACAAAAATCATACAAATTAAACAAGTTTATTTCTTGATGCATTACATCAGATAAGATTGTGGTTTTATTCAAACAATTTACAGTGACATAACGAACTCATATTAATAGTGAATTCGTAATACAAGCACATTGATGATATCATTAAAAAACAAAATAGTTAACCCCATTAGAAAATAGTGTATCTAAAATCGTCTAGGACCACTGTGGAATCACATTTATCTTACAAGAAATGAATAATAATATATAGCAATTCATATTATGAAATCAATGTGCATGTAAGCACAGAAGATTAAAGATCGCACTTATTTATCAGTGGGAAGTAAAACTAAATATTGCATTGTCAATATATTTTTTCCGCTACAATTCTTAACAATGGGAGGTAACTCAAATTTTTGAAGATGATGTTTAACAATGACATCATTTATAATTTTTGAATATATATTAGATTCCTGCACCTTGTAAAAAATTATGTTATTTTCTTGACAAGTGTAACATTGTTTTGTGACTTGAATAGCGGAGCATATATTACATTGATAAATTTCCTGAAACATTCATTGATAGGATTTTAAGAATGTAATGATCAATGCACAATATGTTGGTATCAAAATGGTAGTGATAATAAGCCTTGGAAGATTTATATATCAAGTCAGCAATATAGGGTTTTGATTGCATTTTATGCAATCTTTACCCTAAAACCTTTATTAATTGCATGTATGAGGGTCTGAATTGGATTTACATAATAAAATATCATAACTAGAGATAGGCAAAATTTAGGAAAAGAGAAAAATGAACCAACAAACAATAAAGCATAGAGAGAAATGGGCTGCTAAAATATATAGAAATATGATTTAATGGGCAAAAAAAAAAATGATAGTGTAAAAAAGCCTTAAAAGATCAACGAGAAAAAATGAACCCATAGAATGATGACCTTCAAAATCAAGATCTTTATGTTATAACCAACAAAAAAAAAATGAAAACAACACGTTAAATAATTTTTTGCGTGAAGCGCTTTTCTGGATTTTCCTTCATCAGGAAACCTCAAAGCCAAACATTTGAAATCCGAAGATGTATAAAACCGAGACAGTTTAAGAGCTGTATATCCTGATCTGTAGACCTAATTTGTCTCCAAAGTCCAATATGCATTATCTAACAGAAAGCATCGGTTATCGCTGTCAGGAACCAGATAAACAAGAATTATCTTGGATTACTATGGACAGGACATAATATAGAATGGCAATATGACTTATATATCTGGGTAAGAAAGGTTGATGAATGGAAATGTAACCAAAGATTCTATATATTTTAACCAAAAAATATACACATTTTCAGTTCATACATTCGAACGAAATTGATAAAGCATGAAAGAAATATCATAAATGAGTTGTTTATAGAACTTATAATTGGTATGGAGGACATTTAAGTCATGGCGGGGTAAGTTTTAATTCTTTTGATATTGGAGAAATGTGTTATGTTTATACTTCCGGAAAGTAATGAAATAAAGAATACAATTTGTTTTCAAATCTGCAAGCTGTTAACAAAATAAGATGTAATAATTAAGTCCCTTACATGGTTTTCAATAAGAAGTAATTCGTGTTTTAATTGACTTTCTACTTTGTAATTAAAACGCTCAGCTAATTTTTAGGAGTTATCTCTCTTATGTGTTCTGTACCATCTTATGCGTTCATAGGTAACATTAATACAGGTATTTAGATAATGTCAGATGCCTATCTATAAAACTATTAATCGAAGACTTGTAACAAAAAAATAACAACGTTATTCATCGTGCATGAGCCAGTTGACAGTTGATGTGTGACAATGGATGACAACTTAGAGTTAAAATTGAAATGGTAAAGTTTGCATTTATGCGATCTACATTTTACAACTATTTGATATATGTTTTGTAACTGTTAAATATGCTCAATTTCAACAAATTTGGCAAATTGTAAAAACAAATATTCAGATATGCCACAAATATCACAATTTGAAATTATAAATGTATAACATATGTAAACATATAGCATGATACGTAATGATAATAGACACAGTTCCGCTGTTTAACAGTCTTTAGATGTAAAAAAATAAGCCCAAAAGATACTACCTTAAAAAGATTAAATTAAATTTTGACTCATATGTGGAAATAAATATAACAAAAGTTATCCAATTTATAAATCTAATATCTTAAAGTGACAATAAATTAATGCGACAGGAAGAAATGGTGATACACAAGTTTCTCTTTGGATTACAAAATTGATGATTTGATCAAAAGAATTCTTTACAATTTGTATGGAAAATTAATAATGATATTTTTGTTACACGTGCATTTTATCCTGTTATTCGAAAATGTTAATTTTATTTGAAAATGGTTGAGCGTGATTCATCTTAATTAATATGAAATTATAAATACCCATTTTTCGTGTATGTCAAATCGTTTCTTTACCGGTCGCATTTTTGACGTTTTTGACCAGTAAGTGCAGGTCTCCTGTATTCATTAAGTCTTGTAGAAGAAAGTTCTGCTATTTTTCAGCATATATGTACTTATATTTTAAACTTAAATAAACTCTTCATAGACAGAACAAATATTACAGTCATTCCTTAAATGCAAATCAACAAATAATATCATATGTTTTAAGTCTTTCGTCCAGATATTAACATATACAAAAATTGAAAAAATCTAAATAATTATTCAATATTTTATTCAACAAGCATATAAAAAAATCGTAAAATCTGTTTTAAAACTGTACAGACATAAGTTTAGCAAACACAACTTCCAAAGACGCGTTATTTAAATAGAAAAACTGTCTTCATCCATTATATTTGCAGATTAAAGTTATCATGGTTTAAACAGAAAATCTTGTTTGCTGTGATAAGTGTATTTTTGTAATTATGTGTCCTTTGATACATCTGATTAGTTTTGAGATACCACACTTTGAATACATATTTCTGGTAGAATTTCCCAACTTATCTATTCCAGATATTGCAATCTGAATTTTTCCTTGAATCATAAAAAACCAGATTCTGCCCCTAACCAACTTAAGAATAACATTTATCTACACTCGGTAGATATATTTATAAAAAATACAAAAAAAATGCCCAGTAAGCAATGCAACTTTTATAATTTGGAAAATAAAACAATCTCGAGTAGATAAATATCGTAAGCAATAGCTTTGTGATAAAATCTCAAAGAAAACACTGAATTGTATAATAAATTTCTATATTTAATATTTTATTGTAGAAAATACCCAGTTATCGAAATAATTCAATTAAAATATTTCTTGTTATAACATTTTCATCTAATAGAAATATTATATTTGGCATTATTTAGATAACATATATCAGAGTAACTCTTCTTTCGAGAAGGAGCCATTGTCGTAGATGAATTGGTTTTAATGGATACCACGTGGTGAAATAAACTTTCACAAAACAAACTGTCAATCAAAAGTTATCTACACAATAAAATTTAAATAAAATCAACAGTTTTCTAACAATCTAATAAACAACATACTCAACATAACAAATTCTGATTTGCAAATCTCGTTGATCTGACGAGAACAAATAACGGTTCTCTCCCTTTGATAATTAAAAACGTGTGCAAATGGTAACATTGAAATACAATATATTATTTAATGTGTACAATGTAAAAGATGATTGAAATATCGATTCATTATTATTATAAATAAAGCGTTGCTTGGACCCTGCAAAGGGAGATCTGAATATCTATCTTATGCTTGTTTGAACTAAAAACAACTAATATTTGTTTCAGATACATGTCCAATAACAATTTTAACAACTTTGAACACCAGCGTCTCTTTTCATTGTACAATAGTAGAAGCAGATTACCCTATTACTGTAAAAATATATCAAACGATACAATTTTTACAATTGAGGTATACATGTTCGGCGTTTTATTTGAGTATTGTATACCAGCTTGAGTATTTAACTTCTCAGTTTGAAAGTCTTCATTGAGCCATACACTTTAATTTGAATCATCTGCATTGGAAAGTATATACAAAACTTTGACAGGGCAATGCATAATGTTATATATGATTTATACATTGTATTGCATTAGCACCTTAATACTAGGAAATATATATCAATGTATGTCAAATTTAAGAAAGCTCATTTAATTATCCAAAATAAAAACCTTAGACAAGATAATATATTTGTGATACGGAATGAAACATGCACATATTTCTGCTAGAAAAGAAACCTAAATAGCAAAAAAAAACATATTAAGGTGGTACCCAACACCTTGACTAAAATTTATTTGGCTCGTTTAATTTTCAAAAAATTTTGACAAAATATTTACTATGACCCTTTGACAAAAATATAAAAAGTTCAAAAAATTTTAACCAACTAATTTATCAGAAAAATTACACTGGTTATATAACAGTTTGACAAACACTAATTATGATCTTTGAGAAGCTTAATATTCCCTTAACAAACCAACGTAATTAAAACGTTTAGTTGACTTTACAGAGTTATCTACCTGTAGTGTGGGTACCACCTTAAGGTATTCAGAACCACTGGTTTTTAATCCATACTATACATAACATAACATCTGTGTTCATTATTTCGTTGTTCGTGTGACTAGCCTATGTTACCAGTTCTGAGTCAGGAATATGACAGTTGTTATCAAATCGTTTGATGTGTTTTGAGCTGTTGATTTTGCCATATATATCTGGAAAAAGTTGAAATTGATTGCTTTAGTCCCTAATTAAGAATTGAGCCCTGACAATATGATTTTAGTAACAAAAGGGTCATAACTGCATACAAAAATTACAAATGATGATTCAGCGCAATTCTACATTGTACATTAAGAGTTTTGTATTATTTACCACTTCAGGTGTGAAACTGTTGCACCCTTTTTTAAAAAAAAAGGTCAATTATCAATGAAAAAATGACAAAGTCAATTAAATTCAAATTCAATCACAACTATGGTTAGAACGTAATCATAAAACAACTTTTAAACACAAACTAAGTCTTTCCCCGTGATTTGGTAATTTACATTAATGTTTAAATATTCAGATCTCCTAAAATGGCCATTTAATACATCTATCGTTTAATCGATTAAATAAAAAAATGCCGGTGCAAAACAACATTTCCATATGTTAGCTTAATATAAATGGTTTATTCTTTCGAAGCTTTCTTCCTGGCTTCTTGAAGCAACTTCCATCCTGTCTGTACTTTAAACTATATCCGAAACTAACACATACGTCCCAACTGTGATATGGGTCACTTTCTAGTCACGTGATTTTACTATACAGAGCCATGAAGTGTTCGTTACGTATTTACAGCTACTAAATTGTTAGATGTTGGAGGTGAAGATGAGGGTGTATGGTTTGCAGATCGTTGTTCAGAGTTCTTGTTTGTATCGATTGGCGAGACCTTAGTATCTGGTTTTCCGTTCTCGACATGGCCACTGTTTGGTATAACTGCACAAAAAAAGGATGATCATATTAATATAATATTTGTACAGAATAAAGATTACAAGTATATACAATGTAATTTGTCTAATCTGACACACATTTCAAAAATGTAGGAATAAGCAAAGCAGGGTGTCGGAATACTCAGGTTTTTTTCTGCAAGGATATGCATATTTTAGGACCATGAACACGTGTCTGTTTAAAGCAGGATGTTGGAATAATCAGGTGTCGGATTAGGCAGGTAACACATAGAAAAACATGAGGCAGACATAGGTGCATGATGTATCTTTCATTCAATGAATTGTAATATTTCAAATATTAAATAAGGTTGACTCAGCAAAAACCAGGCATACACAAGATAATAATATTTCAAATATAATTTTGAAGTAAAAATGTTACATTCAAAATAAACTCGAAAATTATACTCCTCTGACGTCATACAGCAATATGTGTTGCCAAGACGTTGTAGATGACGTTGTATCAAACTGAATTGGACGTTACAGAATCTTTAGAATCATGGGCAATTTTTTTTGTTTGTACCCCAAGAGAAAATAACGTCACGTCATTGGTTGAATTTCCATTGTTTTTGACATTATTAACAAATCACGACGTTTTGGTGCACACTTTGAAAATATTACCCAGGATGCATTAGATTCTGAAACGGCAAATTGTGAATGAGTTAGTAAAGATGGTTTACCTTTTTGTTTTTAAAGAATTGACGGTGCATTTGTAAGTACAGATTTTTCAATTTTTAAACAAATTTAAGAACGACGATTGTATATGCTTTCTAAACAAAACAACAGCCATGTCAAAAGAACTACTTTAGATATATTTCAGAAAATAAACAAATATATGATTTTGTTTGCACTTTATTTTCTTTTATTCTAGTAGTATACTGCCGAGAATTGTATGCAAAACTTTACCAAAATTTGTGTCATAGCTCATTTAACGTACCTTGACCTGAACTACGTTGCTCGATAACAACAATATGATATATCATGGATATAAAAAGCCTTTTATTTAACTAACGAGTCCTAAGTAAGTAATCTGCTGTTCACTAGTTTTAGTTTGTTGATATGGTTCATAAGTGTTTCTCGTTTCTCGTTTTTTATATAGATTAGACAGGTGGTTTTCCAGATTGAATCGTTTTACACTAGTCTTTTTTGGGGCCCTTTATAGCTTGCTGTTTCATGGGCGCCAAGCTCCGTGTTGAAGACCATGCTTTGACCTATAATGGTTCACTTGAACAAATTGTGACTTGGATGAGAGAGTTGTCTTTTATATCTTGTCACTGATGTTAGACGACTGATTTGTTATCATCTTTATTCAATCACTGCAGTTTCTTAATTCTTACAAATACTAACACGTTAACATACGTTTTGTATCCCTGGATCGTGGCATAGGTGGTGAATTAGATACAGAGTTTGGATGTGTAGTAGCAGAAGGTATGGTTGTTGACTTAGGAGCCAATCCCGCAGCTTTTGGGGCCATAATCAAACTTGTAAGAGCCCCTGTACCTTGTGTATCTGAAGAAAAAGCATCATTATAAGTTATTTATGTTTTGACGTGTTATATATCTCGATGAACTTCTGACAAAGATTGCACTTATTTGTGTCAGCCTTTGTTTGGTTAGCATCTTGCTGCAATATATTATTATTAATCAAATCATTGTAAAATAATTTCTACAAAACAATTATTTTAAGCTTTGTATCGTTGTATTTTGTTTTGTAGTAAATCCTCATTTGTTTTCTGCTCTTTGGTCGGATTATTGTCTCTTTGACACATTCTAAATTTCTATTATCAATTCAATTATTATGTATTTATCATTAAACTCCGAAAAGGTAGGCCGATCCTGCTCTACATGTAATACCCGTCGTGTTGCTCATGTTATTGCAAACCTGGTAAACAGGTTGATGAATATTGTATATGAAGAGATTATTACTCTATGACTGTCTTCCATTTACCAATTGTATAACTTAAATCGTATGTTTTATTCCTATCTACACCGAAATTAATTTTATAGCAGTCAGTTTGGCGAATGTGTAGATATATACACATACTGATTTCTGTGAACAGTTATAAGTTTGACTATTCTCTTTAAGTTCCTTTTTGGTCATATATATCTCCTAACGTTAGTATATATTCCTTGCAACCTTCAACTGTTAAGGAATGAGCGTCATAATGAAGTTTTATACAGAAAGAAAGAATGCTGCAAATGTTTTATTTGTATCAGTTTTGCTGTGTATGCCATCTAAATTAAACATCTACTTAAACTGGTTAATATTTGGCACATAACAAAAAATTGCAAAAGTTTAATACTGCCTCAATTTAAGATACCTGGGATTTCCATAATAAATTTAAACCAAAATCAATTTTCTGTCTTCCAAAATAGTATATATGACGTTCTGGAACTTTATAACTGTCTGAATTTGTAGTGAATGTGACGTCTTAACATAAGTATCTATTTACAAATAAGACCTTCAAAGTGATGCATTCTTCTTTAATGTAGAAAATATAAACCCTTTGAAGAACCTATGTTATGATTAATTAAGAGTACATCAATATTGATAAAGCATGATTTCATTAATAGCGAGGATTATGCTATTTGTATTTATATAAAACGAAACCAACAACATCATTATGTCTAATAAAAGGTTAATTTGACTGATCATTTTTATATCTGAAAATATGAAGAAAAAAGTTAAGTACAAGTAAAACATGATGGCAAACCATTGGACTAATTACTACTAATGAAAAACTAAAGAAACAACAGTAATAATTACTTTTTGTTAAGCATGGTACAACCTACTACATCTTATAAATCAGTGTGAAAATAAAACTTCTTTGTTGATATCTACATATATATGAACAGTATTACAAGCATATTAAGAAAGTTCAATAATGCATCTCAAAACTGACAATATATTTTAGCCATAGGATAATCCGATTACAAATTTTAAAAAGTTATTTTCAAATTTTAGTGTTTGATCCTATTTAGTTAAAATTTCCAGAAGGAAAACCTGTATGCTTATTTCGTTCTAAACACTAATATGAGATGAAATGCTTTGCAATGGCACATTCAGAACCATATAGTGAGGGCGACAGTAGTTTACTTATGTTCCACTTTCGTAAATCACTTAGGAAAAGACACATTTATGTAACGAACAGAGGTTATTTATAAACGAGTATCTGAATACATTAAGTAAACTCATCATATATACCAGGATTGGGTTTTGTAATTACGTCAAACGCGCGTTTCGTCTTCAAAAGACTAATTAGTTTCAAAAAAGTTTTAAAAGGCCAAATAAAGTACGAAGTTGAAGAGCATTAAGGTGTATGTGCTGTAAGTATATCTGAATACAGGTCTGAAGAAATTAAGGATTATGTGTTGTAAGCGTGTCTGAAGAAAACTAAGATGTATGTGTTGAAAGCGTATCTGAATAAATTAAGGATTATGGGTTGTAAGCGTGTCTGAAAAAAATAATGTTTATGTGTCGAAAGCGTATCTGAATAAATTATAGACAATGTGTTGTTAGTAGTCAAGTTTTAAAGTTAGATATATAATGTCGTAATGTAAGATTTACATTGACTTGTAGTTATCAGAGGTAACAGACTTATAATTTGATACGCCATAAGCGCGTTTCGTCTACATAAGACTCATCAGTGACGCTCAGATCCAAATAGTTGGAAGGCTATAAGTATAAAGTTGATGAGCATTGAGGACCCAAATTCCGAAAAGTTATGCCAAATACTTAGCCGCTATCCTGTGAAGCAATATCAACGGTAATCAACACATTTGAAGAATAGTAACCCAAACATGTGTTTCTAGTTATCCGGTTTTTCTGTTGGGTTTGTGTTGCTCAATCGTTAGTTTTGTTAGTTTGTAAGGCAAGTGCTCATTGGTTAGTTTGTAAGGCAAGTGCGCATTGGTTAGTTTGTAAGGCAAGTGCTCATTGGTTAGTTTGTAAGGCAAGGGTTCATTGAGAGGCAGTGGCTGTATACCACACCAGCGTTTTGTCATGCTTTTCAAATAATGTCTTTTAAGCTCTTGTTCATGCTGTCAGTAGCTACAATATCTAGGCTTTTTATAGTGTGATTTTCCGTGGTAATTTCTACATGTTATTAACCAGGAAGATTTTTATGCGCACGGTATCACTCCACGCCGATGTAGGTCAGAAATTAGTCTGACTATCTAAACCATGCGTTGTTCATAGTTGTCTTTGCTTTAGCGTCTTTATATTTTAATTGGACGTTTCTGGTTGGTATAGTTTGTTAATCATTTTGTTAATTAATTTTTCCTCTACTCCTGGCATCCCTAGATTTCCAATTTCGCTTTCTAATAAGTTTCACTTCTTATTTAGCCTTTTTAGTGGGGCTCGTGTTGGACAGTCTTTATTTTTCAATATTGTGTTGTGTGTACTTATGTGTGTGTGTTAGTTTGAATTTTATCAATTTTACAAGCAAAAATGTACCATGACTAAATATATTTATCACATTGTATTTTACATTCCCTATTGAAAAATATGACGAACAGATTTTCTTTTATCAAACGAAACACTTTACTTGTATGTGCTAGTAATTCATGAGCGACATGGGTTTAGTAGCATTTTATTTGTTTATCTTTAAATCTTATAATGTAATATTTTTCCTCTTCCATGAAAACATGCTCGCTCCAAGATTTTTACAATCATGTTTAAAAGATCTTTGTTTAATTTTGAATATTTATTTCTAAATAATATCTGATTTACATTTTGGACAGAGAAAATATTTAATTGAAAATTAAAAACCACCTGTAAACTAATTTTGAAAGACATATATGCTGAATACTTCATATCATTTGATCAATATCTGAAAAAGAAACAATAAATAAATATAGGCCTTATTTCTCAGAAAAGCTGTGTTAAAACGAAAAACAACATAACAAGCAAACGTATCAGGTCATGAACAGTAGCAAGCATTTCGGAATATTTTCTTACATATTTTCTTACATATTTAAGACAAATTTGCAGAAATTTCTACCATGGCATTTTTTCTGAATCAATAATACAGTTGCACTGAAATATACAGTACAGAGGGGATGGGTGATTCAGTAAAACAGTTTAAAGAATAAACTCAACATAGATACCAGGATTGAAATAATGAATTAAGGCCAAACGCGCGTTTCGTGTACTAAAGAATCATCAGTGATAATCGAATCTAAAACAGTCAAGAAGCCAAATAAAGTGTGAAGCTGAAGAGCAAATTTACAGTTTTATTTGTGGTAAGTGTAGAAAAAATATATCGCCGACTTTGAACTATTTATCAACATTAACAGGACCAATTTCACTGCACCACATGCGCATTTTAACAATAAGTGGATCTTTAGTGATGCTCTAGGCCAAAATATGTGTATGTTCAACACCTAAAACAAACGCTGAAGAGCTGATAAAATCTAGCGTACCGAAAAGTAAACAACAACCCTAACGATTGAGCAACACAAACCCATTCGTGACCTTGGGCTTTTTTTATACTCTTTAGACTTTTAGATACATTCCCTTTTCATGTCTCTATTCTATTTAATTCAACAATATTTCGAGATATTATAAAAAGAAATCTTAATTAAACAATATCCTTATTTAATAGTTATACAAATATGCGGCATGAGTGCCAATGAGACAAATCTCAATCCAAGTCACAATTTGTAAAAAGAAAACCCTTATAGGTCAAATTATGGTCTTCAACACGGAGTCTTGGTTCACACCGAAGT
Organism: Mytilus galloprovincialis; assembly: GCA_037788925.1. NCBI lineage: Eukaryota > Metazoa > Mollusca > Bivalvia > Mytilida > Mytilidae > Mytilus > Mytilus galloprovincialis. Next base: position 17,282,249 of record CM075339.1, read on the forward strand.
GTAAGCCTTTATTACTTAGCTAGTGAATACCCTCGGGAACTTATAGTCCACCTGAAGATGAATAAACCTTATAATACAGGATAATAAATCTGGGCATTATCACTCTAAATCACCAGTAATCACCTTGTTTCTTCTAAAACCAGCAAAGCAAATTTTTAACAGAATCACCTTAAAAAACTATATATTCAAGGTATTGTTAGATGAGGAGCGATCGTTTTGAATTTGAAAAGTATGACTGCTACTGATCATTCCTGTTATATCTAATAATACTATTAAGTAAAAAAAAGAACTAATAGTATCAATACAAAATACATAATAAAAAATACTAAAGTACAAGAATTAGCAATCTGATCGCATGTTCCCATACGTGGTCAATGGATGACAATTTTACTTTAATATCGAAAATGTAAAAATACTTTAATACAGAAAACTAATACATATAGTTCTTTTCATTATAGATAACAAAATTTGTTTATTGACGATGTAGAAAACACTTAACCAGATTGCTTAGTGTGTGTAGCATGGCATGCAAAGTATAGTATAAATGTATATATAAATGGAATGGAGATAGTGTGGAACGATTATAGCAAGGAAAACACGGGGTAAGCATATAAAGCATATGGTAACACAGCAGGAAGGCTAAGAAAGTATTAAGGAAAAAAGGCATTTCATAAAACGAAATTTCTCACAAGTATCAGGAAGCGGAAATAAAGACGAAATCTCCTATTCCATTACGGAACAGTATGCAATACTAACCGGATGCCTTAATTTCAGTTACTTTTAATGGTGTACCGGGATTGGAACTTATTTCCACAAGTCGTGGTGGAGACTTTTCAAGATTGGATTGTGGTCGGGATCGGGGCAGAGAATCCTCTTTATCAGTATGATTTAGCATCAACATCGGAATACTCTCTTCTCCATTCCGGCCTAGAGCAGAACATTAGAATAACATTGTTAACAATGCCATGCACATGGAGTAGCGGTCATCTGACTGATTTTGTAAATTTTTAATGATATTTGACTTTAGCAATTTGCAATATTTGAGTAGTTTGATGTGAAATTGTTTGTCTGAAACTGTAATATATTTGTCTGATAAACAGCTACTCCATGCATGCGATAACACACACATGTTATAAGTGTTAAGTTTGAACAATTAAAGCATTATTAACGTATAAATCAATATTTTCTCTGTTATATAACTTAAACTGTGTTAATCTGTGTTAGGCGCATCATACTGCGCACTCATAAAAAATAATACAATCCATTAAACTGAATTTTTTTTCAATCTTTAAAATATTTACACAAAATACTTTCATATATAACAACTATTGTTCAGCAAATAAAAGTATAACACATTCGTGTGAATGTTTTCCTTGAGTTGATGTTGAATGAATAATACTTCAACATGTATATAATATGTGAGAGAGTATAAACTACAAAATAAAACCTAAGAATTTATAAACGTCCTATTGTGTATCAACGTATTATCCCATAATATAAAATGAAATAAAAGATTGGCTTGCAATATTTCCTTCTGCAACAGTGCTATGAAATGAGGACGATATCGGTAGATGTTTTTGTCATTTTTTAAGGTGTATTATTCAATAAAAGTGTTATTACATTAAACTATTGGCGAATATCGTCCCTGATAGAATATTAGGTGAACTCGGACGCTATGGCAATATATACTATACTAGACAATGTTTACCAGCATCGATGAATAATTATCGACTGTCATGTTTAAAAAAAAAAATGCTTTAGTATTAAAAAATACAGGAAAAAACAGAACCAAAAAATATAGATTCCCTGATATCTTGAAGGGAATAGTATCATCAAGCAAGTGACACAACATTTTAAATAGTGAAGACCATAATAAACAATAACGATGTGTTTAAATTACAATAAATACACTTTTGAATGTTCTGTTTACTTCATGGAAATGCTACTTAGTTTATAAATTTACAGAATATGGAAAACATGAGGAATACCGTATGTAAACAGATACATAAATTATGTGCATGTAAAAGTAAGCCCAAGTGCAAAATGATTTATGTACATCATAATACACACATTAACTAACTGATTCCGTTCATATCAAGGTGTCACAAATTCGTCTTTGAACTGATCTTTTCACTTCTGGGAAATCCAATTTGCCTTTTGTCCCATTTATAGTTTTATAGTTCAAAAAGATGAATATACATGTTCTGCATTAAGTATATGTATACATATATAAATACCTAATTTTCCAAATAAATAGGTTTATCATTTGCCATTTAAAACAATTTTCATTCTAAGTTCAATATACAAAGAGAGGGATGCAAATCTGTGAATCACTGTATAACAATGTATAAGGAAGGGGAACTGTTTTAGTTTAATGGTTATTGGATTTTTAATTTATATTTTAAACAAAGCTGAACTGTTCAATACTTTAACCAGATGCTCCGCAGGGCGCAGCTTTATACGACCGCAGAGGTTGAACCCTGAACGGTTGGGGCAAGTATGGACACAACATTCAAGCTGGATTCAGCTCTAAATTTGGATTGTGATTAAATAGTTGACACAGCATAGGTTTCTGACACAGAATGAATGTGTTCTAATGAACTTAAAATTTTTGTTTTCTCTTAGAGCAATTCACTATGCTGTTCAATATTAATCCTCTCAAAAAAATGTTTGAAGAAATTTTCTTTTTATTTATGAAATTTCAAATGAGAAAATTGAACCCAATTTTTTAATCACATCCCCCTTTCCCTTATTCCAAAACTAATCTCAATTAAAATATTCTAATGGAGTTTGCAACAATAACTACTCATTTAAATACATCATAAAATATTAAGATGTAAAAAAAACTGCTTGTTATCACTGAATGGTAAAGATTATTTAAATTTATCAGTTGGTAGTAAAAAGTGAATATACATTGTATATTGTATATAACAAAGATTTAAGTTGATTCTGGACAAAGAAAGATAACTCCAATTAAAAAAAATTCTTGCAATAAGATATTTCTTGCTTACTATTTTGGACAAAGAAAGATAACTCTAATTAAATTTTTTTTTGCTATTTCACAATATTGTGAAATTAGATATTTCTTGCCATTGCACAATACTGTGCAATTGAAAAGACTTGCTATTGCACAATACGTAATATAATAATTTTAGATCCTGATTTGGACCAACTTGAAAACTGGGCCCATAATCAAAAATCTAAGTACATTTTTAGATTCAGCATATCAAAGAGGCCCAAGAATTTAATTTTTGTTAAAATCAAACTTAGTTTAATTTTGGACCCTTTGGACCTTAATGTAGGCCAATTTGAAAACGGGACCAAAAATGAAGAATCTACATACACAGTTAGATTCGGCATATCAAAGAACCCCAATTATTCAATTTTGATGAAATCAAACAAAGTTTAATTTTGGACCCTTTGGGCCCCTTTTTCCTAAACTGTTGGGGCCAAAACTCCCAAAAATCAATACCAACCTTCCTTTCATGGTCATTAACCTTGTGATTAAATTTCATAGATTTCTATTTACTTATACTAACGTTATGGTGCGAAAACCAAGAAAAATGCTTATTTGGGTCCCTTTTTGGCCCCTTATTCCTAAACTGTTGGGACCTAACCTCCCAAAATCAATACCAATCTTCCTTTTGTGGTCATAAACATTGTGTTTAAATTTCATTGATTTCTATTTACTTGAACTAAAGTTATTGTGCGAAAACCAAGAATAATGCTTATTTGGGCCCTTTTTTGGCCCCTAATTCCTAAACTGTTGAAACCAAAACTCCCAAAATCAATCCCAACCTTTCTTTTGTGGTCATCAACCTTGTGTCAAAATTTCATAGATTTCTATTAACTTAAACTAAAGTTATAGTGCGAAAACCAAGAAAATGCTTATTTGGGCCCTTTTTGGCCCCTAATTCCTAAAATGTTGGGACCAAAACTCCCAAAATCAATACCAACCTTCCTTTTATGGTCATAAACCTTGTGTTAAAATTTCATAGATTTCTATTTACTTTTACTAAAGTTAGAGTGCGAAAACTAAAAGTATTTGCGGTCGTATAAAAATCGATAGTCGCTTAATTTGAAAGCATTATAATGTAATTGTTCTTGTACACAAGTCTTTTATAATTGGGATGAAAGTTCCTATTTATATTTGGTATCGCAAGAGATCCTGTAAAACCACTTGGGACTAATGGTGGGCCAAATTGCTTATTGAATGTTAAAAGAAGTCTTCACTTCGGAAATCCGGCAACATGGATATCAAATTACTAATTAAATGCAATGAATACCGATTATTACCCTGAAAATAATCGAATGTTTTCCTTGTGGCAAGCGGCCAAAATCAATATGTAATTATTTATAATTTCACGATTAAATTATTTCTCAAGAGTTGCACTAAGACAACTGCTTCGGATGCACTTTTGACATTGTGAATTGCTGAATCACCTTTTGTAATCTGTTTAACCTAAATATTTAGACTACATGTTGAGGGTACACTGTAATTAGCGATCGTGGAATGTTATGATAGAATGGTCGTAAATTTGTCTTTTAACTAACATTTGTTAATACAGCACTTGAAAAAAAACCATGCAGTTTACAATAATAGGTATATCGGTTAAATTAAACGAGTGTAACTTCTGTGTGTCCTAAAATTACTTAAAAATGTTTTTTGTTTTTGTTTTAACAGGTCACCAGCCAAAGTGGATTTTCATTATGAAATTGTCTTTTCACTCAAATTTTTAAACACAGTACTTGAAAAATAATATGTGGTTTAAAATATAGTTCATATTGGTAAATTAAACGCGGATAACTTCTGTGTCCAAAACATCAATGAAAAGTGTTTTATTTTTTATTTTTTAAAGGTCCGTGCTTATATGACACTTCACGATACACCAAAGTACATAGCAATAAAACATATATATTACCTGATGTTGACATTGAAGTTTTCATTCAGTTTTTCATATTTAAGAGTGTCTATAAGCTATTGCAATATTAAACAATATATTACTGTTCAGTGTATCAGATCAATTAACACCAGACATTGTTTGAATAGTGCAAGAAAAAGTCAAAAGTGTGTCGACATCTTTGTGTTCTATCTTGTACAATAAGGGTGAATGAAGTGTGTCATACAAAGTTAAAAAAGTGAGATCTGAAATGGAAGTCTTTTAAATCTATAAATCTAAAGTGATACATATTATTAAAAGAATCGGCCTTAAAAACTGACAATTTGTTTTATTAAGATATCAAGTATGATAATTTGAAGATGGTGTAATATAGGAAATAACAAAAAAAGACAGATTACATGACATTACTCCTCTATGAAAAAGTAAAAGTTCTTAATTTTAAAGCGCACTTTTAGATGCTTAAATTCTTTTTTTTTTGTTCAATGGTTAGTTTATTTTCAACTTAAGAGATTAACTTATCGCTTTGGTATCTGTCGCCTCTCAAAAGTATTCGTTACGAATTTGTTTCTTTTCTGGATAAACCTCCCTTAGGAAAGCTTAAAGCAAAAAGGTTTGAAAGCCAATGATGTACAAATACTAAAATACATAAGGTGTTCATGACTAAAAGGTATCTTAAAGGAACATCATCTTTATCCAATACTAAAAGTGAAGTAAATAAACTCATCATAGATACCAGGAATAAATTGTGTATATACTCCAGACGCGCATTTCGTCTACAAAAGACTCATCAGTGACGCTCTAATCCCAAAAAGTTAAAAAGGCCAAATAAAGTACGAAGTTGAAGAGCATTAAGGACCAAAATTCCTAAAAGTTATGCCAAATATAGCTAAGGTAATCTATGCCTGAGGTAGAAAAGCCTTAGTTTTTCAAAAATTCAAACTGTTGTAAACAGTTTGTTTATAAATATAACCATATCAATGATAATTCATGTCAGCACAAAAAGTGAGGAAGAGTGTATTGCTAGCCGACACAGCATATGCCTCATAAACGATATTACTTTCACAGTTGAATAATTTCAAGACCAATTGGGACAGATAGTACAGATTTAAATTCTCTAGATCCTTAAACAACAGCAGCTATCTATATAGACGTATTCCTTGCCTAAAACGGTGTGAAGACAGATAGTTTGGTTAAAATGTAATTCAAAGGGACAAAACACAGATAAGAAACAATGTACCACAATATTTCAGAAGAAATAAAATCTGATAAGTATTAGCATAAGAACAAGATTATTGCCTCAGATTGCGCTTCATCCTAGCTATGCCAGAGTCGTTTTCAATTATGTAAATTTTACAATTGTACTAAAAACTGGAAGTCTCAACTCAATGAGGTAGGGTTAACCTTAAAGACATAGGCGGTTCTGCTTAAGTCTTTTTTTTATATGATCTTCAACGAAAATTGTAGTTTGTCAAATCATTTGACCTTGAACGAACACGATGAAAGCAGTTATGGCAGTTACACTTATTTTGCGAACTATAATTGTCATAATACGTCCATACCAGATCGTGCAGGCTTAAAAGGAAGAAATATATAATAAAAAAAGGTAAATGAGCATGCGTTTGGGAATCATAGTTAAGCAATACCGCTCATCACGTTACAGATTAAGAGATTTACCAAAATGAAGTATTCCAAATGGGCAGACCCATTCTTAACAGACCAATAGAAAAATAATCGTAATCATGATAGAATTGTAACAAAAGAGGCAAAAAATGAAACATTTCGAAAGTATTTGAACGATTGTTGCCTTTGATTTGATATTCCCAACCAAATCATCCTATCTTAAAAGTAAGGCAAATATGCGCGTACGTTGACGATTTCCTAAACTTACATGGTTGTTCATAACGTGCAGTACCACGCATGTATTGCTGACAAAAAATGTATGATTCTGTTGGATGATAATGTTTAATTTTGTATGATTTGAAGAACTTCCTCTTTTTTTTTAATTTACCCGGGAGTTCGGTATTTTTGTTAAATTTTTCTATAGCTAAATGTAAAAAATTAAAATATTGCACACTACGTTCTATATGAGGCTAATTACATCCGTAGCAGAACGTACTATGAGTATATGTTGCCTTCTCATAAACGTTTTGATGCAAACTGACTGGTCAGTTTGCAACTTCATGCATAGCAGCTTGCAAGGAATACAAATGCCTGCGAGGTTATAATGTCTACATATATTGAGCTTTGCTAAAGCAAACATACTTTCCGAAACCCCGTGTCCTCCGCTGTGTATTACTAGTTAAGTGCGCATGTGTAATGTCTCAAAAATACCCGCACAATGCTATTCAAAGAGCAATCTTTTCTTTTTTAAATTTATCTTTAAAATTGTAGAAAGCAGTTGGAGAAAGCATTTGTTCCTATATAAGGATTTCTGTTTGTACTTGTTGAAGATGACTACATCATTTATACATTAATCTAAAAGTGATCATATGCCTTAACATTATTGTTAAATTTTAAAGGATGTTTTACATTAAATTAAAACATGAGATTGAATATATAAAAGGAAATTTGATCAGCAATATATTCCAGTAAAATAATTTACATATGGATTAAGTTGTCTCTTATTAAAATTAATATTTCAAAATAATATATATATATAAACAAGTTGGTATGAATTTTACATTTGATTTATATAAGACATCCCTTATAAGCTCAGACATATTTGATAGGTTAGAAGTCAAACAACAGTTAAATGATGTGTATTATGATTTTAATGATGGAAAAAGATGTAATATGAAAGAATTGATAATCTGTAACAATTGAATAATAACAGTATTCAACTGCATGAAACGGGTGGTACACTGAAGTTAGATATCCTTATACCAATCTGATAATGGGAGGTAGCAGCATAAACGGGGATCATAATGATAAGAGGTTCAGATAGCTCTTTGGATAGTTGTCACTGTATATTCCCATTAGTGAGAAAAAGGACAGAACAAGCCGTTACAAATACAAGTCTTTATGAATTTTTGTTTATAACCAAAACAATTGAAACAATACAATAAATCAAATTTCACTATGCTGCTACAATAGAAATATGTGATCGTGTTTCTTAATCTTTGATTTTCATTAGTTGCGACTTTTGTTGTCTTCTTGTATCTTTTCAGTTGGTTATAATGGTATTTGATTTTCTAGTAAGAAACGAGTTTTATTATGAAATGAACAATTTGATCGGAACGCAATCTAATACTATAAAGTAGGGTAAATAAGTTTGTTGCGTTAAATTCAGCACTTTCAATGAATAAAGCTTGTAGTCAGTTAATTTTCAGCTACTTTTAAGTAATTCGGGAGGTGTCACCTACGACAGCACCCTTTTTTACTAAGATGTAAAAAGGTTTGTTTAAAAATGTTTTAACTTAATGTAAATAAAGGATGTTCACACAATATAAACTCTTGTCTATTATTGAACAGTGAATGTTCCCATTTTAATGTGTGTTTGGTTATTTATGTGGCTGGAGTACTTTATCATTAATATATATACTCCTTATCTTTTCCTATTCATAAACAAAAATAAAAATATAGTAAAAATAATTGATAATTTGCACATTGACAAAACAAATTTTGAAGACTTGTATATGTAGCGGGTATGGAAATGCAAAATCACCCTCAAGCTAGTTCAGTAATACATTACCAACTATTTGTCCGAACGGATAAGCACCATAAGCACCTGTTATGAACAAAACACTACAATGTAAACATTCTCTAATTTAGAATACATATACAAAACATTAGTGACTAATGATCAATCTAATTAAAATACAGTAGCCCTTTTCACAAAATATTTTAAGTGTAAAATTTATCGTATGTCTGAAATATTCCTGAACAATTCAACTAAATATTTTTATCGTAAGATTAATTTTACACAAGATGTTTTGTGGAAAGGGCTACAGATCATGTATTTACTCTTTGCATACAAGGAAATACTCCTTTTTACTTTCTGTTTTGGTAATTATTAAATCAGCCAATGAAATGGCAGCCTTCATATATTTGAAGATGTGTATATATACGACTTAACTAGAGGATTTTGAAATAGTTCTTAAACAGAAAGTAGAAAATAGCGATGATAGATCCTTGTAAACAAAGTGTGGCAACATGATTTGTAACTTAATCAGATATACTAAACACTAATCTAACATGTCTAAGACACACACCAACATGTCTTGAATCGTTGATATTACATTTTCTACGGAAATAGTGATTAATCATAAGTGTCAGTACATTGAATAATCTGTGAAAGTGCTATTGAACTGTTTGAATCATTACAGTGTATTAATTTATATTCAATTATAGAGTTTAATATATCTTTAATATGCTTAAGTATATGATGCAATATATATGTATTATGTTAAGTTGTGTGAAAGTACAAATTGTTAATTTTGATATTAATAGATATAAACTAAGACTACTGGTATTTCAAAAATAAATTATGTGTTATTCAATAAAGGTATTGTGATAAATTGGAAATAAAGCTTAATATCAATTAAATGATGATATCTTCTCAGTTTACAAATACATGCAGCGCAAAGGAATATAGGAATGTTTATTATGTGCTCTCTGTCGAGTATATGGGTATAGTTGAAAAGGTCTGTTATGTTATGGTAGTCATATATTCATTTCTTTTTAATAAAAAAAAATTCAGTACGTGTCTTTGATATATACATATGATGAAGAGCAAATGTATTTGCAAGGGTCCGAGAAAAATAAAAAAAACAAGAATGTGTCCACAGTACACGGATGCCCCACTCGCACTATCATTTTCTATGTTTAGTGGACCGTGAAATTAGAATAAATTCTCTAATTTGGCATTAAAATTAGAATGATCTTATCAACGGGAACATGTATACTAAGCTTCAAGTTGATTGGACTTCTACTTTATCAAAAACCTTGACCAAAAACTTTAACCTGAAATTTGCACTATCATTTTCTATGTTCAGTGAACCGTCAAATTGGGGTCAAAACTCTAATTTGGCATTAAAATTAGAAAGATCATATCATAGGGCACATGTATACTAAGTTTCAAGTTGGTTGGACTTCTTCAACTTCATCAAAAACTACCTTGACCAAAAACGTTAACCTGAAGCGGGACAGACGGACGAACGAACGGACGGACGGACGGACGAACGGACTATCGTAGGTGGGGCATAAAAATGATGAAATTTGCAAATATTAAAGTATAACTAATAAATAGAATAATTAAAAAAACAGGACGTCATTTGATGTACATCAATAGTGTTTTACCATTAAGAATAAAGCACTCTAAGGGTAGGGAAGTTTAATGCTTAGAGTCAGCTATTACTGAATCGATGCTCTGGTAGTTTGCTCTCATACTATGTCTGCCTTGAACAATCTAAATCATCTCGCTTCTCTCTTCTCTCTGCCATGAAAAATCTAGATAACCTCCCTGCTCTCCCTGTCTTGCAAAAACTAAGTTATCTCCCTTCTATCTCTACCCTGAACAGTCTTGATTATCTCCCATTCACTTTAAGTAGTTATAAGTAATACACCTTGCATTTCTTATGACGTTTAATATTTAAACATTAAAGTTTTAATGATATAACTAATACAAAATTAGCAACAGAAGATATTCAAAGCTCAATCTTTTTAATACAAATTAAAATGGATAAAGTTACGTTTCGGTGTTATGTCGTTGTTCTCCTCTTATATTTAATGCGTTTCCCTCGGTTTTAGTTTGTTACCCCGATTTTGTTTTTTGTCCCTGGATTTATGAGTTTTGAACAGCGGTATACTACTGTTGCCTTTATTTAGACCTTCCTAGTTGAGGAATATATTTAAACGATTGTAATGAGGAAATTGGAACCCTGGATCATCCATTGCATAATAACTTAACGTAGTTAGATTTTTGAAACTAATTAGCCAAATGGTTATGCATAAATTAGAGCAAACGTAAACGTCAAACATTTGTATCTAAAAATTATAAAGGTAATGTGTTGGTTTATGATATAATTTAGAAGGCTTTTCAACATGTCTTCCGATGAACTGAGGATCTTTCAATTAAACTATGTTTAGTAATCTGCATTAACACAGTTACACCCTTATATGAAAGGCATAAGCATCCGACAAAAATTAATTTAAACCACTTCTTTCACTTTAAAGAATTAAAGTGGAAAAGATTTTTTGGGAAAAAATATTTTTGAAATGTGGTGTAAAAACTACATACATATATATCGTTTCTAGAAGAGACCGTTTATTTAAATAAGAATGTGATAATTTGGTAAGAAAACATCTACTATTAATGTGAATATTTATGCAGTGATATTTTGTATATTCGTACAATTCATATGCCTGCAAATAATACCTCTAGTTGATTCTGTATACAATATTTCAATTTATTTTTGGAAATAGGTTAAACTAAGTGTTGATCTATGCTTGCTCTCTGTCAGTTAATCATGGGCTAAAAAAGTAATTTGTATGATATCATGTTTTCTCTTCCATTTTCCCTTACAATTAGCCGTTGTCTTTAACCTCTAAATGAACTATTGACTTGTGTTTAACCGTGTTCACTTTCTTCTGATAATTTATGTTCCGTTATGATATAAATAAAAAAAACACTAAAAGTCTTATAATTCGTGACGCTTCTAACCTTATTAGATTTAAACCATCACATTTAATGAAACCAATACACATCAGATAAACCTTAACTTAACAAAAAAATCACCCTTTTAAAAAAAAGTTAACCTATATTTTTATCTGCATTTTACTCTTTTCATTGAAAAATATTTAAATAACTGTGGACATAGGACTGGATAACTTTATTATCATTGAAAATTACCTATATTAGGGGATTATAAGAGAGATTTTATTAATGTTCTCTGTACTACTATTGCACTCAGGCGCGGATCCAGCCATTTTAAAAGGGGGGGGGGGGGTCCTAACCCAGAGTAAAGGGGGGGGGGTCCAACTATATGCTCCCATTCAAATGCATTGATAGGCTAAAAAAAAGGGGGGGTTCCAACCCCCGGAACCCCCCCCCCCCTCTGGATCCGCCACTGGCACTGCGGGTTCCTGATTATTTTAAAAAGTAAATACTGTTAACTAAGATAGTGATAAAACGCCCTGTAGTCCTTGTCTTTTATAAAATACAAATAAACTTTATCATTAGACGTCAGCAGCATTTTATAAACAACTTGGTTTATTAAAGCAAACCTTGCGAGTAAATCATCAGATATGAGGGCCTGGATGATGGGTCTTCCATTTCTGCATTTTATTATTTTAGGCAATTTTATTTTAACGTTCATACTTGTTGCCCATTATCCTCTATTCTTCAAATGTAAGCACCTCAGTAATCTCTATTTTTTATTTCTTTTGGTCCAATTTTCTCTATTAATTTTGATAATTATTCTCTATATTGTAAACCCCATCCACACACTCATTTATGCACTTAATAACTGGTTCCGAGCCTTTGAACTATGTACATCTCAAAATCATAAGTTGTTATATTGTTATTTCCCTTATTAGTATAAAAAAAATATGTGCGTTACGTTTTTAATCAAATATGTATTCGACCTAAGATACGAGTGTCTTGATTATTGTGAAGAGAAAAGAATATATTTTGTGGTTGTGACGTAACAATAACATCAAAGGGAGGTAATGACGACAAGAGTGCAGTTTACTCACATTGTTAGCAGGTAGATACAGTTGCTATTGGTTTATAGTACGACAATGATACAACAATGAACAATGTTATTATATGTGAGGGATTTTGTGTCCATGAATTCTTTGAAATGCATCTGTGTTGTGTTGCAAATTTCCCACACACTTACTTAATCATGCATTGAATATGTTTTTCTTCAATGATGTTTTACGTGAATATTATTTTCAATATATGAATGTTATTCCCCTATGAACTACCACATTTTTGTGTTCCGACATAATATACGTAAGGGAGATAAACCTAGATTTTTCAGGGCAGCGAAAGAATGGGTATAAATCTTGGTTGCTGGAGGCAAACAGAGAAGGGAGATAATTTAAGTTGTTCAAGTCAGAGAAAGAAAGGTTATAATTATTGTTTGTTCAAGGTAGATAGAGAAAGGAGAAAGATCTAGACTGTTCAGGGCAGAGAAAGAAGGGAGATAAATCTTGTTTTGCAAGGTAGACAGAGAAGGGAGATAAGTCTATATTTTTCAGGTCAGAGAATGAAGGGAGATATATCTACATAGTTCAAAAATGAGAGGGAAGGGAAATATCTAGATTGTTCAGTTCAGGGCAGGAAGAGAGATAAATATTGCTTGTTCAAGGCAGAGAAGGAAGGGAGATAAATCGTGTTTGTTCAAGGCAGACAGAGATGGAAGATAAATCTGGATTGTTCAGGTGGAAGAAAGAATGGAGATAAATCTTGTTTGTTCAAGGCAGACAGATATGGAAGATAAATCTGGATTGTTCAGGTGGAAGAAAGAAGGGAGATACATCTTGTTTGTTCAAGGCAGACAAAGAGAGAGATACTCTAGGTTGTTCAAGACAGAGTGTGAGAAAAGGGAGATAAATCTAGATTGTTCAAGTCAGAGAAAGAAGGGAGATAAATCTTGTTTGTTCAAGGCAGAGAGAAGGGAGATAATCTAGGTTGTTAATGTCAGAGACATAAGGATAATACCAGATCTTTTTAAGTCGACAAAAAGAATACAATGATCATAAGGAGGGCAATATGACACCAAGCTTTACATCTGCTTTAGTCCAATTTCTTTATATAACGACCAAACGGTAAAAGACGGAGGGCCACTTATCCCACAATAACATCATACCTTTAGTCAGATGCTCCTGATGGGTAACATTAAACAATTTCAGTTCTAGTTCACAGGTACCTTACATAATTGAATTAAAAGTGTTCTTTACCAGATTGCGAATTATCATTAAATTAAGGTACAATATCACAAATACAACCAGATGCTCCACAGGGCGCAGCTTTATACGACCGCAGAGGTTGAACCCTGAACGGTTGGGCAAGTATGGACACAACATTCAAGCTGGATTCAGCTCTAAATTTGGATTGTGATTAAATAGTTGACACAGCATAGGTTTCTGACACAGAATGAATGTGGTCTAATGAACTTAAAATTTTTGTTTTGCCTTTGAGCAATTCACTATGCTGTTGAATATAAATCCTCTCAAAAAAATGTTTGAAGAAATTTTCTTTTTATTTATGAAATTTCAAATGAGAAAAATTAACCCCCCCCCCATTTTTTTTTACATCCCCCTTTCCTTTATTCCAAAACCAATCTCAATTCAAATTTCTAATGGAGTTTGCAACAATAATTACTCATTTAAATACATCATAAAATATTAAAATGTAAAAAAAGTGCTTGTTATCACTGAATGGTAAAGATTGTTTTAATTTATCATTTGGTAGTAAAAGTGAATATACATTGTATATTGTATAAAACAATGATTTAAGTTGATTCAGCTACTATTCTGGACAAAGAAAGATAACTCCAATTGAAATTTCTTGTTATTGCACAATATTGTGCAATTAGATATTTCTTGCTATTGCGCAATACTGTGCAATTGAAAATACTTGCTATTGCACAATATTGTGCAATTGAAGATTTCTTGCTATTGCGCAATACTGTGCAATTGAAAATTTCTTGCTATTGCACAATACTGTGCAATTCAAGATTTCTTGTTATTGCTGAGTACTGTCGTTTGAAAATTTCCTTCAATTGCACAATACTTAATATAATAATTTTGGATCCTGATTTGGACCAACTTGAAAACTTGGCCCATAATCAAAAATCTAAGTACATGTTTGGATTCAGCATATCAAAGAACCCCAAGATTTCAATGTTTGTTAAAATCAAACTAAGTTTAATTTTGGACACTTTGGGCTTTAATGTAGGCCAATTTGATAACAGGACCAAAAATTAAGAATCTACATACACAGTTAGATTTGGCATATCAAAGACCCCCATTTATTCAATTTTTGATGAAATCAAACAAAGTTTAATTTTGGACCCCTATTTGAACCAACTTGAAAACTGGGCCAATAATCAAAAATCTAAGTACATTTTTAGATTCAGCATATCAAAGAACCCCAAGGATTTAATTTTTGTCAAAATCAAACTAAGTTCAATTTTGGACCCTTTGGACCTTAATGTAGACCAATTTGAAAACGGGACCAAAAATTAAGAATCTACATACACAGTTAGATTCGGCATATCAAACAACCCCAATTATTCAATTTTTGATGAAATCAAACAAAGTTTAATTTTGGACCCTTTGGGCCCCTTATTCCTAAACTGTTGAGACCAAAACTCCCAAAATCAATACCAACCTTTCTTTTATGGACATTAACCTTGTGTTTAAATTTCATAGATTTCTATTTACTTATACTAAAGTTATTGTGCGAAAACCAAGAAATATGCTTATTTGGGCCCCTTTTTGGCCCTTAATTCCTAAACTGTTGGGACCTCAACTCCCAAAATCAATACCAACCTTCCTTTTGTAGTCATAAACCTTGTATTTAAATTTCATTGGTTTCTATTTACGTAGACTGAAGTTATTGTGCAAAAACCAAGAATAATGCTTATTTGGGCCCTTTTTGGGCCCCTAATTCCGAAACTGTTGGAACCAAAACTTCCAAAATCAATCCCAACCTTCCTTTTGTGGTCATAAACCTTGTTTCAAAATGTCATAGATTTTTATTTACTTAAACTAAAGTTATTGTGCGAAACCCAAGAAAATGCTTATTTGGGCCCTTTTTGGCCCCTAATTTCTAAAATGTTGGGATCAAAACTCCAAAAATCAATCCCAACCTTCCTTTTGTGGTCATAAATCTTTAGTTAAAATTTCATAGATTTCTATTCATTTTTACTAAAGTTAGAGTGCGAATACTAAAAGTATTCGGACGACGACGACGACGACGACGACGACGACGCCAACGTGATAGCAATATACGACGAAAAAATTTTTGCGGTCGTATACAAACATAAAGAAACAAAGTATTGATAAAATACAAGTTAAACACAAAAAGGGAGAAAAATATAATCTGATAAAAATAAATGTTCACCAATATCAACCAAATGAACTAATCAAAAACAACTTTCATATTCCTGAATGGTACAGGCATTTCCCAAAGAAAAGAAAGGGGGGTTAAATCTTGTCGTATGGCGAATTAAGCTTCCCACTTGTATGCTAATTATTTACAGTTCTCTTGTGTTGACGAAATTGGATGAGAAACCCAAACAGACATAATAGGTCAAAAGAAAAATAAAACATGTAAATTAAATATTTAAAACAAATTATGCATGGACACAAAACCCCTTCATTTGTGAGATGGTCTTGCACTTGGTTTATATACTCATTTATATTTTTGGAAACTTCATTAGGACTGTAGGTAAAAAATAAAATCTAAAAAATTATTGAATAGATACATATATATCCAAAAGGTTATTTTATCATTATTCTTGAATTGCTTTATTAATAAAACATTCATTAAAATCATTTTTGAGTGCGTTTGTCCAATGATTATTCCTACAAAACACCATGTTTAAAAAAGACTAAATTTGTGCTGTCTGACATTAAAAACTGATATTCCTGGTTCAATCTAGTGATGCCGATATTAATACTGTAAGTTTATATCTATATCTCTAATATGAAGATAATAGAATACAATAATACTAATAATAACAAATATAATGATAATAAACAATAATTGCATTTTATACAACAAAAGCTTAAGCATAAACGTGGCGTTGTGTCAGTGAATACTACCTAATTAATCGCACAATAATGCAACATGTTTTTGAAACATCAGAGTTTGAAAATTCAAAATCTCCGCGTATTCAATTATTGTTAAAGAAGTAGATTAAACCTGTTTGAATTTATCACTAAATATAGAATCCAGTTTCAACAGAAATGTCACTGTTAAATTATCATCTGGAATAAAAATTAAATTTGAAATAGCTTACACATTAACAAAAAAAAATAGATGATTAAGCAATGTCTACAGTCCTAATGTATGTTTCCCATCTGTGCAAGATGCGTGCAAGAGCCCTGTTCTACGGACTACACAATTCTAACTACTTGTTCCATGCCACGAAGCCTGATTATTGATTGATTATATTTGACGGAAGAGGTGTTGTGAGCAACCACCGGTCCAGCTAATACGCATGCGGCACATATAAGGTACATTTGACTTACTACGGAATGGGAACATTTCCTGTATTGCACCACCTTGTGCTAAATAAAGGGAGATAACAAACAATCAATAAATTAAAGGGATAAAAACAATAACAATCAATCAAAGGGGTAACAAAATCGAGTATTCTGATAACAAATAAACATCTAAACAATTTCACCATTTCCGAAATTATTTATTTTTTCTCCTTTATATATATTTCTTAAATTCAACTATCAGTCAAAAGACCAATAATTCACACTTGTCTTAAAAAGCCAAACAAAATATAATAAGGTAATTCAATGAATTATATTTTACTTCCGGAAATGGCTATAACGAGGCTGCTTCCAGTGTTAACTGAAATCAACCATATGTTTGTAAATATAGCATATAATGTAATAAATATAGACTATCTCTATTTGTATGTGCTACAGAAATGCATTAACATATCACAACTGTTCGCTAATTATACAGAATTATGCAGTTTCAAACTAAAATTATGCATCTTTAAACCTAAAGACCTCTTCATTTATGTAGGAGTTGTCTGCCCTGGTAGGAATCCGCTGTACATACATAGAGTTCATCTAAGTAAAACTGCTTATTTTTTTCATGAAAATAAATTGACAAAAAAAAATGTTGTGCATATAAGCGAAAAATACACTAGAATTATCATTATTTTCTGATTCGGTTATTATATGCAATTTTCAAAAAAAGCAATATTTTGCTTAACAAAACCAACCTACTTCTACACGGTTTAAACAATGATAGGATGGCATATAATGTAAAGACTTTATAACTGCTATACTATTTTATGTGTGTACGACCTCATTATTTGTACAAAAAATAACGTTATCTTTAAAAGAATACAAATCAATTACAGTTTCAACATGACACTTTAATTAAACTATCTGTTGCAAATGGATGTCATGACGAATGTTTTACGTAGCACTTGGATTCGTTGTGACGTCACATAAAACTACAATCATTCTAATGAAGGTTGTATTCCCTCCACTCTTCTTTCTACTAAAAGCCAATGTAAATTAAAACCTTAAGATCTTTTCAACCAAAATAACAAGCGGCGTATCGATTAGATTCCCAATTCTACCGTTAAACAGTATAATGTTCTATTTTGCCCAAACATACTTTGGTTGTCATGGTAACAGATATTCCTTCAGTAGCAATTGACCACATATTAAGGAAAGTCGTTAATATACCGTCTTAATTAAAAGATATTGCTTGCCATGTCAATGAGTGAATAGTCAATATAGTAGCAAAATAAAAAAAAACCAAGACCAGGCCTGGTTTTATCTTTTGATTTTGTCATTTGATTAGGGACTTTCCGTTTTGAATTTTCCTCGAAGTTTAGTATTTTTGTGATTTTACTTTTCACACTGATATTAATTACCATAATATACATGTATATTGATAGCATTTTAAAATCAATACAAACTGTTTTTGATTTGGTCGTCAAACATAATTTTTGGAAAAGGGTAAAAACAAAATTACACCTGGATTCAGTTTCGGTCGTACAAATATATATACGTTTTTGACAAGGAAAATATATTGAGTCCTTTATTAAATGGCAATATTAAAAGCTTAAAGACATTAGACGAATGGAAAAGAACTGTCATATTCATGACTTTTTACAGGCATCTCCGCGTGTAGTAAATGGTGGATTAAACCTGGTTTTGAGCTAGCTTAACCTCGTGTAACAAAAGAGAGGGTCTTTCAAACTCACAATTCGAAAATAAACTGACAACGCCATGGCAAAAAAACCCAAACCAAATAGACAAACAAAAGTACATAAAACACAACATACAAAACTAAAGACAGAGCAAAACCTGGGGATGGTCTCAAGTGCCTCAAAAGGGTAAGTGGATTCTGTTCTAAAATTAAGAGGTCTATGAGAGGTAAAACAAAGGTAACAGTAGTATACCGCTGTTCAAAATCATAAATCCATGGACAAAAAACAAAATCGGGGTAACAAACTAAAACTGAGGGAAACGCATAAATATAAGAGGAGAACAACGATACAACACTACAATGTAACTAACACACACAGAAACGGACCAAGCATCAGACAAAATCCCACGAGAATAACAAATATAACATCAAAAACAATGTAATGGTGCAATAGCAGAAATAAAGGCTAAGAACTTCGACACCGATACTACTTCCTAACTATTGACAACTTCTTGTACGAATACAATGTAATCAAATAGCACTTTAGTTATAACACATAATGCTTTTGTTCACACACCGTTGTCAATATAATAAAATTTGATGAGACTTTTATACAAGCGAGAGGTTTAGCTAGCTTAGAACCAGGTTGAATCCCCCATTTTCAACATTGGAAAATGCCTGTACCAAGTCAGGAATATGACTGATGTTTTCCATTCGTTTGATGTGTTTGAGCTTTTGATTTAGCCTTTTGAAAAGGGACTTTCCTTTTTGAATGTTCCTTGTAGTTCAGTATTTTTGTGATTTCACTTTTTTTTAAACGTAAATGTATAAGAAAAATTGTAACTATGTCATGGATGTTCCATGAGTAAAATTTATGTTTATTACTTAGAAACGTTAATACCAACTCGCTCAGGTTACGTTGATCTTAGCTTTGTTTGACGATTCTTATCGTGTCCTTGATTGTCATATAGATTATAACGTCTCTACATATTTTATACATCCTTGGCTGTCAAATATTTGGGTTTCGGCGTTTCTGATCAAGCTTCGGACATACGAGCATTTTAAATGTTTGTTTTCATTTTATAATTGCTCAATTATAACTATCATAAAGATGTGGCGTTTACATTGTATTCTGTTGATAATGGAGTTTCAATATTTTTAAATTCTAAATGAGATAAATCTCAATGTATATCAATTAAATAAAATTAGAATCGTTTTAGAAATGCAATAATTAAAAATAATTGGATATCCAGTTCAATTATTTGAAAATTTATTCTATAAATTAATGATTTATGTTACTATTTAGAGATAAAAAGATTTTTTTAACTAAAAATCGATAAATTGAAATATTTAGTTTAAAAAAAACAAGAATCATCTCTCTAAATCACAGGTGTTGTTCTAAATTAAGTAGGGTTTGGTCTTACTTTTAAGTATCTTTTTCGATCTTAAAACTCTTCAAAGTTTCTGCTTTATCATTCAGAGACGAGACATTATTTGTACAAAACAAACATATGACGTTTTAGACAGAAAACAAATATATGACAGATTAAGTATTGTTTTGGCATCCCAGAAGGGAAGACATTGAAATTGCCTTGCAACATCATATCATTTTTATTTATCATGACCTATTAAACTTCTATTATTAAAAATAAATGTTCAATCACGTGCTGATCTTTATTTTCTAATTCCATGATCATATCATTTCATGTTGTAAAAAAAAGTCCATGCCGTATAAAATAAACCCAGATTTATAGAACTATAGGCTCCGCTAAATTAATAACTTAATGTTCACATTGTTCGTTTATTTTCGAGTAAACATTATTTCATTTTAATAAAATCGAAAATAACATTAATTTGGAAAACTTAGTTGACAACGAATCTAGAAAAAAGTATAGATAATTGATATACGTATCTAATAATAAACTAATATCCTATGATATGCATGCATACTTCTGATCGAAATTTGATAAATATTTAACGAGGTATCTACTTTGAAATCGACAATTTCATTTAAATGACGTATACTAATTGATTTCACGTGGAATGATACAGCTTTCATCTCACGTGACAATTTCTCCCGACGTATAGTTTTAATTTCAGGTTCAAAATGGAATAACATATATATTGTGCTACTTTGTTACATATTTGTTTGTTTTTATAGAAGATTATAACACAATGTTGACTGCTGTACCTCTATTTTTGACATTTTTACCTATTATGTTTGTTTGTTTTGTTCACCTAGTGTTGTCGATATAATGGAATTTGATACGACTGTCATACAAATTAGAAGTTTAGCTAGCTTTAAAACCAGGTTTAATCCACCATTTTCTACATGAGAAAATACCGGTACCAAGTCAGGAATATGACAGTTGTTTTTCATTCGTTTGATGTATTAGAGCTTTTGATTGCCATTTGATTAGGAACTATCTTTATTTAATTTTCCTCAAAATTCAGTATTTTTGTGATTTTTACTTTTTATATCGAAAATCTCTAAGTAAAAGAGTGAATACAATGTATTGCGCTTTTGAAATTTATACA
Organism: Mytilus galloprovincialis; assembly: GCA_037788925.1. Taxonomy (NCBI): domain Eukaryota; kingdom Metazoa; phylum Mollusca; class Bivalvia; order Mytilida; family Mytilidae; genus Mytilus; species Mytilus galloprovincialis. Next base: position 17,303,558 of record CM075339.1, read on the forward strand.
AAATGAAAGCCATCACATGTTTGGCAAGAAACGATTCCGCAACATCTCTTTTAAGCATGGATCAAACGTTGCCCGTTTCAAAGCAAAATGTTTGTCCCTCTCAAAAGACCCTCATTTTTCAGTGTCAAATACCACACACTTTCATCGCAGTCTTAAAACCCTACACGGACAACTCTTTTGTTTGGAAAATGTTTGTACTCAAAACAGCATAACGGATCTCTATTCCAGCATTATCAAACCCATTTAGTTAACAAATTTATTTCTCCCATTGAGACCTGTATCAACTATAATCTCAAGGGGCATGTTATTAGATGTTAGACAATCTCAAATCCCATTGACAGGTTCAACAATCCCTTAGAACACGTAACTACATACGTATCTGTTTACGTCCTGGTGTTCTGATTTTATCAAAATCATTGTCGGTAATGATGTTTGTATAGTCTGTTGTAGATCTATGATAGTTAAACATAATCCTGAGTAATGGCTCGTAAAATAAGGATATTGAAACACAAGGAGCTGTGCCAAATCATATAATGTATATTATGTAATGTGTAGTAAGATGTAGTAATGTAGTACCATCAGACAAAATCTGGCAGGAAACATGTTTCTACTCTTATAAAGAATCAAATTTGTCAAAACCTATTGCGATATTCATGGACTTAGTTTAGCGTTTATACGCTCGTATACATTATTGTTTAGTGGATAGTCAAATCCCGCCTCCGGATGCGGAATTTTTAACACTGTGTTGAAGAACCATTGGCAGCCTTGGTCTCTTTGGCACTATAAATGTTTCCAAGCCCTATTATTTAATAGTAAACGAGTTAAAGTATTGATTCCAAGGAGAACATCGCAGATGTATCGGATTGTCTTGATATTACACTTAATGAAACGGCACTTCGAAATCTTTTATTAAACCACCTATATCTATGAATACAAATTACACAATGTATAAGAAATAATAGAAATAAATAAACTCATCATAGAAACAAAGATACAATTTTGTATTTACACCAGACGCACGTTTTGTCTACAAAAGACTCATCAGTCATCGAATCCAAAAATGTTAAAAAGGCCAAATAAAGTACGAAGTTGAAGAGCATTGAGTACCAAAATTCCTAGATGATTATTGATCGTAGAAGTAATACATTACTTGAATCTATTCCAGATAAGTTATACAGAGTTGTGTTTAAAACGGAAAAGGCACCTACATAATCAAAGTTGAATTCTTTTAGAGGCGGATTTAGAGGAGAAAGAGAGACCACCCCGTTATTGAGATTCATACATGGATAATGCATCTATAGGCTTTTTCAAAACGGTGTCTAAAGTGTCCCCCTCCCCCTGTTTCACATTCCTAGATCCGCATTTGACAAGTAAAAGTGTAAAATCTAAATAAAAAGATTGTAAAAGTTTCTATGTAGATATCTTTTAAAAGAACTCATTCGATTTGACCTCACATCCCCTTTTTGACCTCATAAGTCAAAACATTCACATTGATGGTGCCGATATTATTTACTTTTTCTCATTTATTATAGTTATTTGATAGTTTTTTTGTAGGAATTTTGACACTTTGTAATGAAAACCTTGATTAATCATACACAATGGTAATTATGTATGTAATTATGTATGTAATTACAATTCTATGTTATAGGTAATAATTTTCTATTGTTTAGCTTACCTCCCAAATTTCTAGTGGATTTTTAGTTGCCAAATTTTTAATATGAATTATTTGTTTGTTTCTTTATGTGTCTAGGTTTGTTCTTTATACTAATAATAATTTCATTATTTACATTTGTTGTCTGCACAACCATGACAACGGCTATTGACCCCTTGGAGGATAGAATTGTTCTTTCGATTCAGACAAAATGTAAAAATTATATCGAAGCTTCATAACCCTACAGTCTATGGTGACATGTTCTTTCATTTGAAGTCTCGTATAGAATTAATTGTTGTAGGTAACTTAACTATTGTTATTATAATTCAATCAAATACAGTAAAACCTGTCAAGACCGAACCTTGTCGGGACAGTAAAACCTGTCAAATCGAACCTTGTCAGGACCTAAAGATTTTGTTTGGTTTAATTAGGTTCACAATAGATGAAATTAACTATGACTAGATTTAAGAACATGTATGGTAAAGACTAAGTTTATGGTTTCTACACGATTCGGGATAGACAGGTTTTCGGTTTTTATAAGATTTGGGATAGACAGGTTTCACTATATACACAAAGCAACCTTTACCATTGAATTTTCCAACTGGCCACTTTATACCGCGATACCAATTGGGATAGGCATAAATCATATGTCTCACATTACAAATCATTTGTCTTTCGAGTCGAGAGTCATCGAGTAATTTAACTTGAGATAACATTGGTTAAAGCAACAACCAACACGAATGATAATTAACACCCTTAATTAAATAAATGCTGCATTATAATATAATGTTCTTGTACCTTATCATTTAATAAAACATATGTTATAACAAACACTTATCTAAATTGAGGTTAACAATACGATTCCTAGCAAATTATATAAGTATTTTATAGCTTCAAAGACTCCGTCTCTGGCAACATTCCCAACCTTCCTCTACAGTGTAATTGATTGCTCTTTAATGTTGAATTTGTAATTCTATCTAAACAATTAAAAGCAATTAATAATTAAAATGCTTAATCATACTGTCTGATTCACAATGACAAAGGAGTTATTTGGCGTATAAGTAACATTTTTGGGTAAATTCGTATTTATGGAGATCGAGTCGATTCCATTCCAGCTTTGGGTTGTTGTTTAATTATTAACTGTAGCATGACTGATCATGACTGTGTCCAGGCCTTATTTTTGGGATGGCAATATTCAAAGCAATTTTTATAGTATTACAATCTCAAAAGAAAAAAACCGAACCACCCAAATAGAAAGGAAAATATTTGTATCTGGGCATACTCGTGTGCATCTCTTGTATTGTATTATACCCAAGTCCCTGGTTGTTTCTTAAATCATTTTTCCTTTGAAAGATACCAAACGCTCTAAATCAAATGTAAAGTGCTGTTTGACATTAACTTAACCAGGAAGTGTTCTACTATAAAGCCAAGAATAAGACATTCACTAGACTAAGTATATTTCTCAATTATGAACAAAAAACTAGATTTTTTCTTTCCAAACCCATGGGCGAATTCATTCATGAGCACCGCTTAAAAGAAATCATAAAAAAAATATTGATAGAGATGTAAAAATGTGTCAATTTTTTTTTCATTCTCATATTCCACCCATCCCATCCCAAAACCAAAATTCATGTCATGTTCCGTCCATTGCACCGAACATAACAGGTTATAAACAAGAGCGACATTCAAACCGAGTCTTAAACCCTGTACAGTGAAACCGGCTTTAAGAGACAACTTAAAGCAGGTAGTATCTTAAGCAGGTTTGACAGTATTCAAAGGCGGATCCAGGGGGGCTGGGTCTGAGGGGGGCGGCCCCCCTTTTCGTGGGGAAAATTTGGTTGACTATATTGGGAGCACTGAAGCGTGACTGGAGCGGGCCCCCCGTTAGGTCAGTCAGTACCCCCCCTTTTTTTTATAAAAAATTCTGTATCCGCCACTGGTACTGTACTGGTAACTGTAGATAGTCGTATTCCAATGGAAAGTACATGAAGCTTTGATTTATTAGCTAACAAAACTAAGCGACGTAAAATCTTATAAACAACCTAAGTCTGTAAACAGATACACACGACTTAAATGAATTCATGACACTTTCAAGGAAACGGTACAAAGTATATGTTTTTTGCGCCACTTTTTAATAGGGAGCTACCATTCGAATATTATTCGAGAGGCTAGGATAACATTTGAAAAAGGAGGGCAGGAATTTTGAGTAAAAAAGCAGGATGAGACACTTTGCAACAAAAAACTAAAAAAAAAAAACCTAGGCAGGACCGAATAGAAAGAAAAATAAAAAGGGAGGACGGATATTATAACCTAAAATAAATTGCAGGACAAAATTTGTTCATCCTATAGCCCCTCTTAAAATCAAACGGTAACTCCCAATCTATCAAAATCTTATCTAGTGTTTATAAACGCAAAATAGGATTAGTTGACTAATTTGTACTTTTGTAAATTCACTTATTCATTTATCTTACTAAATGATACGTTGAACCATACATATATGTCTTTTTTTAACAAAGTTAAATAGATATCCCACGTAAAAACCTAGAAGTCATATCTCTAAATACATATTATTGGAATATTATATATTAGATAAGCGTTGATGTGCAACCTGTAGAAGGAAAGTATGAATTTCTAACACCGACTCTATAAACATAATTAACATTTATATAAATCATAAATCATAAAAACACCGTGAATACCCACCTATTCTGTTAATTTTTACATCTAAAGCGCCAGGATGGTTGTGTTTTATAGCATTAACCCTCCTAGCTTGAGGTCCACCTCCACCTGGTACCCCAGGTGCCTTAGGTCCTTTCGGTCGTGGTTGTTCAACTGGTAAAACACGTCTTCGTTTTTTCGGCAATTTGGACCGGGCTTGTGTATGTGAATAAAACAAAGCAAAGTTGCTGACAATAACTGGTACGGGTAAAGCTATAGTAAGTACGCCGAGTAATGCACAGAGGGCGCCAACAAACATTCCGACATACGTCTTCGGCACCATATCTCCGTACCCAACAGTTGTCATTGTCACAATGGCCCACCACAATCCAATTGGAATACTTGTGAAATCGTTATCTGGATTGTATTGAATTCGTTCCGCATAGTATATAAGTGCTGCGAACACAACTATTCCAAGAACTAGGAAAAAAACTAGCAACAATAATTCTCTAGCGCTAGCTTTGAATGTATGAATAAGAATTTTTAGTCCAGAGGAGTGCCGAGTGAGCTTACATAAACGCATGATACGAATGATGCTGAAAAACTCCAAAATGTCACTCTCCTGTTTCAATTTTGTTAAAAGGAAGTCGAGATAAAAAGACAATGTAGCCACAATATCAATTATATTCACAGGAGCTCTCAAAAATTCTAATTTGTACGGAGCGACTATAAGTCGTATAATTATTTCAAATGTAAACCATGCGTTACTTGCACATTCTATATAAAAGAAAGCTTCATGAGGCTCTGTTTTAAGTTTCTCGATCCGCCATATTGTTGTATTGGAAATGTTCACTGTAGCATTTTTCAAAATAGGTACTCGCATTTCCGGATGTGTCTTTAGACAAAACGATAATATAGATGTTACTATAAAGAAGACGGAAACGACTGCTATCACCTGCAAGATAAATTAAACAATTATAAAATGAAAAATATCAAAAACATAAACTGCATTTATACACGTACGATGAAGTATTAAAAGGTTAAAGCATTAAAAACTATAAGCATTAAAACTATAGGTATTAAGCTCTGAATGATGTTTGTTGCTCAGATTTTCAACTTTCCCCCTTAATACCATGAAACCTTTAACCGTATAAAATAAATCAGATGTGGTATGATACCCAAATTAGCAACTATCCAGCAGAGACAAAGGGACGTAAGCAACTATTTAAAGGGTACCATACGACCTTCTACAAAGAGCAAAACCTTTTAGTAAGTGTATCATGTTATGTATGCATATAATCCGTCATGCAATTCAGTAAACGATGTCAAAATGCCATCGTAGGGGAAAAGAAAAAATCGGTAAATTGGCAGATATGGCAAGAATTCAGTCATTTTCAGATCTTAGCCGATACAAATATTAACCTTAAAAGAGGTGGGAGATAGCAATGTGTCATTCAAATCTCATAAGTCAAAGAGAATTGGACAAAAACATGTCATTACAAAACAAAATGAAAAGCGAATGACGAAAAAAATATCAAAAAGTAAAATGACAAAAATATCCAAAACAAAGTCTACAAAAGCAGTACCTAGAAAACTGCAGACTGAGCGACACGAGCACTACAAACCCACTTAATGTGATAATAGGTAATTTAAGTTGTGTATGATCAAAATCAGTCATTCTAGCTGAAACACATGTATGAGGAATTTTTTCTGAGTCCGAAGATCTTAGAAGCACATCTCTGTTAATAACAAACCTGTTTAATGTGAAAATGCACGTGCGGTAATATATGCACATGAGATGCGGTACACATGAGTGTAACCTATCAGTTGTGGTGTTAATACACAATGCGATACACATGAGTGTAACCTATCAGTTGAGGTGTTAAGACACAATGCAATGTGACTTACTACTGAGTAATTAAAAATAAGACGCTAAGATTCACATAGAAATAAGTTTTCCTCAGGACTAAGACGTAGCTAGGGCCTAGTTTAAAAAAGAGGGAAAATTAAAAGAGAATGGCTACTTTACCACGAAATTTAACTTAAAAATTAGAGAATTTAAGGAACTTGATACATAAACTATAGAGGCTCTTAAGAGCCTGTATCGCTCACCTTGGTCTATGTGCATATTAAACCGAAAAGACACAGATGGATTAATGACAAAATTGTGTTTTGGTGATGGTGATGTGTTTGTAGATCTTACTTTACTGAACATTCTTGCTACTTACAAATATCTCTATGTATAATGAACTTGGCCCAGTAGTTGCAGAGGAAAATATTTTGTTAAAATTTACAAAATTTATGAAAATTGTTAAAAATTGACTGTAAAGGGCAATAACTCCTTAAGGGGTCAACAGACTATTTTTGTAATGTTGACTTATTTGTAGATCTTACTTTGCTGAACATTATTGCTGTTTACAGTTTATCTCTATCTATAATAATATTCAAGATAATAACCAAAAACGGCAAAATTTCCTCAAAATTTACAAATTCAGGGGCAGCAACCCAACAACCGGTTGTCCGATTCATCTGAAAATTTCAGGGCAGATAGAAATTGACTTGATAAACAATTTACCCATGTCAAATTTGCTCTAAATGCTTCGGTTTCAGAGTTATAAGCCAAAATCTACATTTTCCCCCTATGTTCTATTTTTAGCCATAGCGGCCATCTTGGTTGGTTGGCCGGGTCACCGGACAAATTTTTTAACTACATACCCAATGATGATTGTGGCCAAGTTTGGTTAAATTTGGCCCAGTAGTTTTAGAGGAGAAGATTTTTGTAAAAGTTAACGACGACGGACGACGGACGCCAAGTGATGAGAAAAGCTCACTTGGCCTTTTAGGCCAGGTGAGCTAAAAAATGAAATAGACAAAACCATTATTATAAACGCAGCAAAATTGTTACCGTTCGCCATCTCAGGATTATGTGTATAGCGTTCTGGATAAAATTTTCAAAAGCTTACACCAACATATTGTGATTGGTTTAAAACATCATAAACAAATGACATTCAACCAGTAATTCATTCAATTTTTATTTTGAGGATACGAACAATGAAAATACCAATTAACCTTGAAGTTCTTTTTGAATAGTCAGTGGCAGATTTAGGGGGAATGGGGTCCGGGTCCCCCCTTTCTGGAAAAAAATTGGGAAGCGTGACTAAAGTGGCCCTCTCTTAAGCAGTCAGTGGGCCCTTACTTATGAAAATTTCTAGATCCGCAATTGTTAGCTGTTAACCACTTTAAATCTATATCGGCGATATATCGAGAGTAGATATTAACAAGAATGAGAGAAAGAAAAGGCGATTACAAATAGAAGCCATTACTAGATGACAAAAATATAGAAAAAAATCACAATATATTACAAATTCACTCTATGAAAATGTGACACATGCTGTCTGGGTAATTGCTTTAATAATTATTAATCTTCCATCTAATATCTTCAGTTAATATTTTGTTGGAAAATAAGTTTTATGACCTTTTTATGTCCAAAGGTATTTCTAGCACATAAGGTTTTCTAGTATTTAATCATCATAAAGCATTTTTATTGATGTTATATTGCATAATTAACTAGTTCCCAGAAGACATCAATTATCAGGAAATACAACAGATACAAATACAAATAATTTAATTAAAATTCGATTTCCAAATTGACCCGCGTTTACTAAATGTCGCGTACGGCTTTCAAACACCGGAAAATGAACCAACAGTTATTTTAATAACGATTGAATGTTTATATCATTAATATTCAGATAAAAAACCGAAAATTAAACTTAGCTCCTGGAGGATAAATTAAAAGAGAGAAAGGTATTCGACAAAGGTCACCGACAAAGGTCACCGGCAAATGTCAAATCAGACAATCCTATAACATTGAGAAAGTCAGGTCTGCAAAATTACACCAAAAGTTCGACTAGGAACGGGATATATAAACATTTAAAAACAAGCCGATGAAAAAAGTTAATGCAATGGTTTAAAGAAATAAAAGATGGAAAGACGGACAACCGAAACAATATTATACAGAAAACCAAAGACTGGTCAACATGAACACCATATGAAAACGAAGCTAACTAAGATGTTCCGTAAGTAACTCATGCCTCATCAGCGACACGTACCGAGTTTCTTTCACATAAATCCTATGATTAAACGTACTCGTTGTAGAATTCGTTAAAATAACCAATGTCTAGGTGCAGTAAACTGGAAATACTCAACCCAGAGGCGGATTTAGGGGGGGAAGGGGCCAGGGCCCCCCCCCCCCCGCCCCCCCTTTGAGAAAAATTTGGTTGCTTACATAGGGAATCACTGAGGCGTGACGAAATCGGGCCCCCTCTTAGGAAGCCAGTGGGGCCCCACTTATGAAAATTTCTTGATCCGCCACTGCAACCCGTTCCGTTTTTATCTCGATCAGTCGACTAATAAAAGGTACATAAACGAATATACAATACAAATCAGTATATACAAAGCACTTTATTCTTAAATAAGGGATAAATAAAAACACCAGTACAAAAAAAATATAAAATGAATAAATAAATAAATAATTATAATAAACAAGTCTGATATAATATTATACCGTATTTATACAATGCTCGTGCAGGGTTTAAATAGTAACCATGGTAACTCTTATATTATGTTTCTGTTTGATACCAGTTATTAATATTCAAACGTATTTGTACGTGTAAAATCGTTATTTCATCTGTTTGGGAAAAACTTAGTTTTTGTAAAAAATGATATCACAAATATTTCGGATGTCTTCTTAAAGTAAGATTTTAACAAAGGCTGATACATACATGCAGTTGCTCTCTACTCTCAAAGTGTGGGGAGTGGAGAATAAAATTAAATGTTTTTTTGGCAATTCCTACTTCATAACAAACATTTTGGTTGTATATGTGATTTAAAATGATTGCCAAAAGACCACAGAACAAGGATGAAAAAAACTATAGGATGCCGTTCGACCTTCAATTATGAGTAAAATCCATACAGCAACCAACGTTAAGTGTTGAATTGCATGCTAGGTATCAGCACATACAGAATATGACAGCACAGAACCACTCCCGTACCCCGGGACAATCGTGTAGCAGCAAAACATGACACCAAACTGTAAAACTGAAATTGAAAGAGCTCAACTCGTCAGGTCAGCGAGAAACACAAAATAAATACAATAAAAGATACTAAAAAGAAGCGCTGAGCATTAAAGAAAGAGATAAACACAAGAGACGTTTGCCAGTTACAGATTCAAGATTTTGAAATAAAAGAGTGGTTTTGAATATAAAAAAATAGTTAAATCTATAAAGCGAGATGGTAATTTTTATATGTAAAGTGATGAATTCAATATTGATTCATTTTTACCATTTGGCAATATCCGCAATATTGAAAGAAGGAAACATAAATAAATCAATGAATGGAAGAGAAAAATAAAAGTGATGAAACGTTCAAATGCATATCTTTTTAAAATGATTATTTGTAGCGTTCGTTATTCAGATATTGTCTGACAGAGATTTCGTAGCAATCACATCAGAACGCACGAGCTGTCGAACTGTCGTCTGCCTAGAGAATCGTATTGATTTGTTCTACAACTGATGTAAATAACTCTTGTATTTGCCAGAAATATTAAATTATCTGTTTCTTTAGAATTATTAAATCAATCTCAGAGAAAAAGCCAACAGGACAAAACTTTGATAATGTTACTCCATAATCTTGTGACCAAATCAATAACCAGGATCAACGCGAATTTACGAGATCATACGAGACTGCACGTAATGCATTCAAATTAACCAAATTACATAGTTTAACTTAACAAACAAGGAAGAACCACGTTCGGAATTCTTGGAATTAATTTAAAATATGTGTATCTTAAGGTTCCAACCCCCGGACCCCCGCCCAAACCCCAATCCCCTGTAGTAAAACATGCAGACTCCTGCTGACGGAGAAGATATCAAAAGGGGCATTCAAGAAGCCATTCGGTCAATGAAAACAAGACAACACCACCCCATAAATCAAAGAGCAGAATGCTCTGAGGGATACGATTGCCATATAGTTTTCATTGACACATATATAGCAGTTCTGCCAACTTTTCATTAAGCAAATTCGTGAGATTTGGCCAAAAAGAGGAAAAAATTGATCCAAGGATACTGCTGCAAAAAAGCATGAACATGCGTGAGTCTCACGCATTTTTGGCAGCCCTGGCCTTGATAGTCCAAATAATTATGACGTCTTGAAAGGCTATTATATTTTTTTTCTTTGACGCTTTATTTCGACGTCGAAGTAAGGCGTCAAAGAAAAAAAAATATGATAGCCTTCCAAGACGTCATAATTATTTGGACTATGGCCTTGAAGGCATAAAACTTTGCTCAGTGCTTGGAGCACAAAAATCATGCTCGAAACAAGAAATCAAGCAATTTCATTGGTTGACTTTTTAGTATGAGTACAAAAAAACTGACTCGAAAGTTTTATGACCGCAAGGCCTGGTACAGCTGGATAGTATTATTTTCAAAACTAATTCAACTGCACATGCAAAGGTAATATAAATCTGAATAGTCACTCAACTTTAAAAATAGCTAATCCCGGATACAAGTGTAGGAGCAATGTACTTATTGTGTTTTATTTGTGTGCTATCAATTCCAAGTTTACTTTCCACAGCAGTCACTGAGAGAGAGAGAAGGTATTTCACTTCATAGTTCGAGATTACTCTGATGTCCAACGGCTGATATGCCAGACAAGCTGGGACCATGGGGGACTTTTATGCTAGTATACTTAAATTACAAACTTAAATAGTCCCAGTCCCATATATCATATCAAGTATTATTGGATGCCGAATTGAATTTTAAATAGGTGCCGATTTGACTAGATGCCGATTTAACCAGGTGCCGATTTGACTTTTTCTATGGGTGCCGATATGACTTTTTCGTGCCGATTTGACTTGTACCCAGTAATCTCGGGACTTTTCACTTCGTATCTTATCACCGTTAATTCTAAGAGGAACCCCATTTCCCAGTCCCATATATTATATCAAATATTATTGGATGCCGAATTGACTTTTAAATAGGTGCCGATTTGACTTTTTCTATGGGTGCCGATTTGACCAGGTGCCGATTTGACTTGTACCCAGTAATCTCGGACTATTACTTCGTATCTTATCACCGTTAATTCTAGGAGGAACCCCATTTCTAACTCTTTAATTATTAATTTCCTTTTGGTCAGTGGGCATGAATCCTTCCGTACACTCCTCTGTTTAAATTGAGACGATTTTGACGGGAAATACTTCTGAAAGGGAGACAACTCGAAACGATAATATGGAAGACTCCATTTCGGCTAAAGGGGTTATATGTAAAACTTCATTGATTTTAATTTAAATGATGCATATGATTTTAAATTATGCAACAACAATATTAAACCCTCAGTAGCAGGCAGACATAGAAGACATAGAATGAGTTTCAAATTAATTAATAAGCGGGGAATCCAGAACAACCACTCAATCTGATACCCCTTGAAATCAAGAAAACTATACGCATGCGCATTAATACATAAACAAACCCGCGATTTGCGATTTGGAACAAGAACGTTTATTTAATTTATGTTATGATGAATGAGTCTCAATTTCTATATGAGAGTACAGTATCAGTTTCATAACGGTAAAATATAGAAAACTCCACTTCAGTTCTTATATGACAGAAATAGAATTATCGAAATTCAAAGAACTCTCGCATTTATCAAAACTGGGGAATTCCCTCTGACGTGTTTCTAAATTTATAAAAACACTAAATATAAATACTGCTTAATTCTGATTTTCCGTGTTGTTAAAAACACGCATATAAGTCAACGGAAAAATCAAACATGAAGATTATGAGAAGAACATTACAGGAAAGTTGTTTATGTTCAATCCTTTTGCTTGTTTTTACCTTTTAAAGCAAGACAATCATAAGAATCTGAGATGTTGCTGAATGTTTAGAATAAAACGGTTGACGTGAGGGAATGAGCCCCCGAGTCAACGGTAGAAGTCTACAGATTGCTTAAAAGCAATCGTATCCCAAAAAGCTGACAAATAAAGGCATACCATCAACAAACCAATATATACACAGAAAACTCAAGATGAAGCTTCACGAACCAAACTTAAAATACAAAAGTGAAAACGCCCATTGTTTAATCGGGTTTCATCTTCGCATGCCAAACTGTTTAACTTAAATGTTTGTAAAAATAATAGTATACGAATTAATATACAAAAAGTTGATCAGTTAATCTTGGCAAATGAACAAACAGTTTCTTTGAAAAAAAAGCCTACTATTCATTGATACAAAGCAACAAAAAACATATTTAGAGAGCACTATCATTTAGCAGTTTACCCGTATTCAAATCAGTTCAATTAAAACCAGATGCTCCGCAGGGCGCAGCTTTATACGACCGCAGAGTTCGAACTCTGAACACTGGGGCAAGTATGGACACAACATTCAAGCTCTGAATTTGGATTGTGATTAAATAGTTGACACAACACAGATTTCTGACACATAATGAATGTGGTCTAAGAACTTAAACTTAAAAACTTTTAATTTTAAATTGGACATTACGTATTATGGTCCAATATCCAAAATCTAAATACATGGTTAGATACAGCATATCAAAAAACCCCAAGAATTCAATTTTTGATGAAATCAAATAAAGTTCAATTTTGAACCCTTAAGACCTCAATGTGGGCCAATCTGATAACCGGGCCCAAACATCAAAAATCTAAATACATGGTTAGATTTAGCATATATCAAAGAACCCCATATATTTTTTTTTGGTGAAATCAAACCAAGTTTAATTTTGGACCGCAATTTGGACCAACTTGAAAACTGGGCCTATAATCAAAAATCTAAATACAGGTTTAGATCAAATTTAGTTTAATTTTGGACCCTTTGGACCTTAATGTAGACCAATTATTCATTTTTTGATGAATTCAAACAAAAAAAGTTTAATTTTGGACCCTTTGGGCCCCTAATTCCTAAACTGTTGGGACAAAAATTCCAAAATCAATCCCAACCTTCCTTTAATGGTCATAAACCTTGTTTTTAAATTTCATAGATTTCTATTTACTTATACTTAAGTTATGGTGCGAAAACCAAGAAAAATGCTTATTTGGGCCACTTTTTGGCCCCTAATTCCTAAACTGTTTGGACCTCAACTCACAAAATCAATCCCAACCTTTCTTTTGTGTTCATAAACCTTGTGTTTAAATTTCATAGATTTCTGTTCACTGATACTAAAGTTATTGTGCGAAAACCAAGAAAATGCTTATTTTGGCCCCTAATTCCTAAACTATTGGGACCAAAACTCACAAAATCAATCCGAACCTTCCTTTTATGGTCATAAACCTTGTGTTTAAATTTCATAGATTTCTATTCACATATACTTCAGTTATAGTGCGAAAACCAAAAGTCTTCGGACGTCGACGACGACGACGCCAACGTGATACCAATATACGACCAAAATATTTTAAATTTTTGTGGTCGTATAACAATTACCCCATTCATTCCTTTAAAACATGAAGCCCTTTATTTCATAACTCTTTTTTTTAATACACCAAATTGTAAAATGTCCTATTTAAATCAACAATCAGAGAAAACCGCAGTTATCTATTTATTTGGTGATAGCTAAGATTTTTCGCTTGAAACTCGGACATTCAGTAGAGTCATCTACATTTCTGTTTAGCCTCTGTCACTTTTAAATCTTGACCTACAGTTTTCTCATTCGATAATGCGTGTTATAACATAGTGGTCAACTTTTTGTCATTCCAATTACTAATAAGATGTCTTAGTAAATAAGTAATCAATGTACTGATTATCATTTCGCTCTGCAGGGGAAAATGTAATAACTAGAACACATTTCATATATTTGACACTAAAAGAACCAAAAATTAGGAAGAACATTTCGTGTGATCATGAATCTGATCAGCGGTATCCATTACTGGGTTTGAAATAGCCTCGCTTTGGTTAACCAATCACATGTATTGTCATTTGTCATCCGTGACGTTAATACTCCATATTTATTTCATACAAACATTTAATATATACAAGGGATGACTATAAGAAGCATACAATGAGATAGAAATAACAAAAAATGCTGAAGTAAATGAAAAAAATCTAACCATGCAAAACATTTAAACTGGTTGAGTTTTAATCTGCCGTCTACAGGGATCCAGTTTTAGATCAAATAAGCAAACATATTCATAGGACCCACATACACACAAAGAAAAAGAATGTGAGCGGATTTTTGTTTCAACAGAACACACGATCTAAAGTCTTGCATGTATTAAATTTTTCTCATTAGCCTCAAATTTGTAATCATAGAAGTCGGGTGCTTTTTGATTGACTATTATTAATGTATTCAAATTTATAAACATGAATTCTCCCTCGTTTTCTTTTAGTATATGTAGGTTCTTTGATAACAGAGAGACATACTTCCCTAAGCCGCTGAAGATCATATCTAGATGTGATATTTTCCTAAACCATAATGTGATAAATTCATTTGATATGTCGTCACTACATCGAATAGTCCATTTTCAAATTACTAACTAGGATTAAAAATTTGAGAATTTTTGGCAAAGGGAAACAACCCCTTGGTAGGACAAACTGTATCCCTGCCTGTACAAACCTTACGGAAGGAGCATCATTGGACAATGTTTAATGAACGTTTAAGGTGGTACCCAAAACTTTCACTAAAATTAATTTGGCTCGTTTAATTTTCATAAAATTTTGTCATTTACTTTGACACTTTAACAAAAATATAAAAATTTAAAACAATTTTGAACCAACCGTTTTGCCAGAAAAATTACACTGGTTATATAACAATTTGACAAACACCAATTTTGATCATTGAGAAGCTTAATATTTCTTTTACAACACAACGTAATTAAAACGTTTAGTTGACTTTACAGAGTAATCTCCCTGTAGTGTTAGGTACCACCTTAAGCTGTTATAAATGATCATTGTTTCATCAATTATTTTTTTACACATTTTTTACCTTAAATAAACGAGGTCAATATTTTTGTCCATGCACCTTGCTCGTTCCAATTGCTTTGTATAGGAAGAGATTGTTAGTCTCACTTCGATAAACAACTAATATTGGAAACACAGTAGAAAATTTGAAAATGAACTAATTACATATTATAAAATGTAGATACTATTTCCAAAATTGGCAAAAAGACTTGCAGTATACCGAAGTCATATACATGTAGTTGTATCTTTTATACTTTTATCCTGGTATTTTTTTTTTATTATGGACCATTAAATTGATTTGCTTTATTATAATACGTATAAAAAGTGTCATAATTCAATTGAAACGCACCATTATGATTAATGTGCCAATTAAGAAACCCTCATTTTGTAACTATCCCGTGTTATGAAGAAACTTACATTCTGAGACCACCAAAGATATTAAAACTCTTTATTGGATGGCAGAAACCCTTACAAAATAGAAAATTCAGAGTCAGGTTTATCATCTAAACCACAAAGGCCATGTTTATACAAACAAAACTCCTTATATTGTTTTCGAAATTAAACATAATGTAAAACTTCGCAGTTCACGTATGTGTGTATGTGTGTCCTATGATAAAAATCTTCTGATCTGCTTCAATTGTATTATCATATCAGCCGCGTGCTCATTAAAACAAATCACTCACTTTTTAAAAAGCATGAAAAAAAGATTATACAGTGAAACTTGTCTGAACCGAACCCCTATGGGAGGAATTTCGTTTGGATAAAACATACACTTATTTAACAGTCTAAATTCAATGAAATTATACTTAACCATATTCAGTATTTGTCCTGATACAAGTGTCAACTAAAGACAAGTTTCTAATTTACTCGGGGTTCGATTTTACAGGTTCTACTGTATGTAGGTCGAAAATACGTGTTGATTTCAATCATTCTATTTATAGTCTTACCTTTGCAGGTGTAGAGGAATAAGGTTCGTCAAACAGTGCCCAAATTTTCGGTTGTATTCTTTGCCAGCAGTTTAAATCTCCGGATTGGTATTCATCTCCCCAGCCGAATTTTTTCATAATATCGTCTTCTGTTGGTTTGTCGGTATCTAGATCTAGCCGATCTAATGTCGCTAAAACTTCCGCCGTGTCTCGATGTGTAGTGTACGTCATCCAACAGCATGGTTCTACCTGATTGGAATCTAGGCCCCAGAATTCTAATTCCTCTTCAAAAAGAGGCCCACATACGTCCGTTGGGTAATGAAGTTTTCCTGATCGGTAATAATTCAATATTTGAGCAAACACGCCTGGATGTCGATCAAAGAAATATTCGTTTAACACAGGATCATAATTCGCCAACGCCTCGGTTAATCTAGATAACCGAGTTGCAGGGATTTTCTTTAACGTTGCTTTGTAGGTTTCGTGACGTATACCACCTACGTTTATTATGACCCTGTTGTCAGCGTCCATATTATTCATAGTCATCTTTGTGGTTATTAGTGTAAACAATTTTCACAGAAAAAATATATCCTAGTAGTAAAAAAAGGTTTCAAAGGTCGGAGAAATATTATTAAAATTCACTTTTTCCGTTTTCCCATCTTGGTTCATCTGCCCGTCATCAAAATATTCCTGCAAATAAAAAGATGAAATTTATTAAAAGAATTTTGTTAAAATATGTAATCCGATATAATCTATTGTTTACCATTGGTGTCTTGTTACTGTTTACCCATAAGTATTCGTTGTATACCAATTTTCGTGGATTTTGTAGTTACAGGTTAACCACGAAATTTAATGTTCAACGAATAATACATTTTCTATTGGCTTGAATACAGACTTCATCAAAACCACTAAATTAACTATCCACGAAAATATATAAGTTTTCCTTAATCCATGAAAATTGGTAACCACGAAAATAAGTTATTGGTTGTCTACAATATCGACTTTAATGTTCTAAGTTTTGTTCTTAACTTTGTATGTTTTCCACTGGTGGTTAAAAGTAATAGGTTGGAAGTATAGTTGAGGTTACCAGCTATAGATCAAATTATTCGTTCAGTGTAAAGTACTCACTTATTTATGTTAACGAATGGTTAATACGTCTTTTGATTGAGTTAGGCCATTGTATTTGATAGTTTATAGTTTGAATTTCTATGTTGTGATGTAACACTGTTGTTTCAGATAAGAGAGAAGGTTGGTTTATGTATTAAAATGTTTAAACCCGCTGCATTTGTTTCAATCTTGCCTTAGTCAGGAGTCTGATGTTCAGTAGTTGTCGTTTGTTGTTCTGGTGTATAAGAGTACATTTCCTTTTTAACACAAATAATGCAAAGTTTTGGCGAGCACACGTTTTGATCATTTGTTTCTAATATACGTTTGCAACGTTTGCATACACTTTGACTATACAGTCTCTGAAAATGCGTCTACAGTTTGTCGTTCGTCGTTTGTAAGTACGAAGTCGAGTTGATTTATTGATGTAATTCACTGTTCTAACCGAAAACTCGCCCAATTTTCTGCAACAACTACATGTAACTTTAGCAGGTTAACGACCTCGGCGATTCAGTGACAAGGACTACAGAAGAGTACTCCTTAAAACAGTCATTGGTGCCGGGTTGCCATGTTGATCTTCGATGCGGCACGTTTTGGTACTTTATAGGAAGGAAAGGCAAACGCTATTAAGGGGGCTAGACCTTGGTTTAGGAAGATAACTCTTTTAATCAGTTTTGCGTTTGTAAAACTCAAGTTACATCAGTGTATTTTAGGCATTTACCTAAAACAGATTGAAAACAACCCATGTAACATAAAAGCTTAGAATATCATGTATGAAATGGCCGACAGGCGTACTGATGATTTTTTGAGTTATTTCTCTTAACCTAGGTACTTTAAACGGGGTAATGTTACATTTGTAGTCAATATTGATGAAAGTGGCGTTAAACTTAAACAACAAATCAATCTCATTTCCACGATTTGTATATCTATACTCTGAATATAGTCTTAGTTCCTTCTACATCCCTAAATATTTCATTCTTTAACCTCTGCCAAGAAATATAGAACGAAGATTAATGTTCAGACAGTTTTGTCTGTTGTTTAACTAAAGTGTATACATTTTCTGTACACTATCCATGATTTGCTTAACGCCCGTATCAATCATTTACTATATAAAAAGAGTAATCAATTATTTAATTACTAGTTGTATGATCGAATCATGTGATGTCGGCTATTAATTAAATAGGATCGGGATATCAAAGTGAAAATTCTATAAAAAAAATAATTACCAAACACATAAATGTTTACAATGCACGCTATTAAACACCAAGATCAAGAACCGTCATGTTCCTCTAAAGCAGGCGCAATACATCGAATATGTTTAAATCGGAAATATATATAGACAATTAATAATTGTCCAACCTTAACGCCTCAGAGTAGAGTGTTATAGGGGGTGTCTGGGTATAGATGAGATAAATAACTCCCATCCCACTGCAGGGGCGGATCAAGCCATTCTAAAGGGGGGGGGGTCAAACTATATGTACCCAATCAAATGCATTGATCGGCCCCAAAATACAGGGGGTTCCCCCCGCACTGCACCGCACCCCTAACCCTTTACCAGAATACACATACATAGACTTTTATATCTTAATTTCCAAACTTTATATGGTTGATAACAATGAAGTACTCAGAAAATTCTTTGTTTCCATCTGTTTATATTGAGGTTATAGGTCATTCTCGTATAGTCTACTATATATAGCCCTTCATATCTTTCTTATTTGAAGTATGGCAGCTCATTAAATTAAAACATAATGTTTCTTAGTCGTTTGTTATTTAATGGTTCCAGCAATTCCGAAATGATCATTAGATGTCAAAAGAACGTTCGATAACTCCTTATTTGAATTTAAAGCATAACTTTTAGCTTAGGATGAATTTACATATTTCAAGGTTAAAAATTAGCCTTTTTTAAGGCTTACTATGTTCTACTAATGCTTTTAATGTGTCTTCCTATGTTCTTTAAGGTAAGGGTGAAGGTTGGTACCAGTTAAAATGTTTAAACCCGCTGCATTTGTTTGCACCTGTCCTAAGTCAGGAATCTGATGTTCAGTAGTTGTCTTTTGTAAAGTGGTTCATAAGTGTTTCTCGTGTTTTATATAAATTATACCGTTAGTTCTCCCCGTTTGAATGATTTAACACTAGTCATTTTTTAGGCCCTTTATTGCTTGCTGTTCGTTGTGAGCCAATGCTCCGTGTTGAAAACCGTATTTTGACCTACAA
This sequence comes from Mytilus galloprovincialis, assembly GCA_037788925.1. Taxonomy (NCBI): domain Eukaryota; kingdom Metazoa; phylum Mollusca; class Bivalvia; order Mytilida; family Mytilidae; genus Mytilus; species Mytilus galloprovincialis. The sequence continues at coordinate 17,323,069 of CM075339.1, forward strand.
CGGTTTTTTCTTTTACAAATTGTGACTTGGACGGAGAGTTATCTCATTATGACTCATACCACATCTTTTTAAATCTGTTTCCTCTATGATCCTCTACAGATGATATACTGATTTATGCCTGCATGTAAACCTACCGCAAGTTGTATTGTTTTGTCATTTTACATATCCTACAAAATGTATTGTATTTGTAATATATAGTTGTAACTGTACAAACACTAAATGAAGCGTTTATTTGTATGTAATATGTCGTTCTAAGCATTCCTGTTGAAGATTCACACTTGTAACCTGTATATTTAGGAAACGGTATGAGGGTCTGGGAGGGGTACACAGAATAAAAAATATTGGCAAAAAAATAATGAATTGAGAAAAATGGGAGCAAAAGTATAATTTGAACGATAAATCTGGCAACGTTCACCTGTTTGTAGCTGCTAAACCGTACCTCTTAGGTCATGATAATGTTTTTGACAATTTCCGGTGCAGTCCGCAGACTGCAGTCATCAGATTTTCAAAAAATATCGTATGGGCACAAGAACTAGTGTTCCGTAGCTAACCCAACTGTATGTAGCGACCCATGGGAATAATTTCTGTCGGCTCATGCCCCTTTTTTATGCTGCACCTTAAATGCCGAACGAATTCGTTTAAAAATGATTGGCAGAACTCGGCCAGACATTTATGGGCATCATCATTACGAAGCGTTGTTCCCTCATAGATGTATAAACACATATCTACAGGTTAATTCATCTATGGTTCCCTCTATTTTAACTTTTGGTTATAGGGTTTCGCATTGCAAAGAGACACCAGACGGCACACTCACACAAAGGAATTTATTGCAAGAATAACACATTTGATTTTTACCTCAGTTTAAACATTTTAAAGTTTGCTTATTTGTATTATTTTTTTTCTTGGTCATTCCAATCCAAATTAAATTAAAATGACATCCAGAGGCTGATTTGGAGTTGGTTGGGGGCTGGGGAAAATTTGGTTAAAATATAGGGAATTATTGAAGCATGACTTTATCGCCTACCCCACCCCACCCCTTTATAGGTCGGTCAATTCCCCCTTATAAAAAGTTCTTGATCCGTCACTACAATATGACATCATACATGCAACGTTATTAGATCTGACAACAAACTGATAACGATGAAGTGTTCATTTAACTGTGTATTGATTACAACATAAAGCATTTCTCTTCTCTTGTCGTTTTCAATTTATAATTAATAAAAAAAGAGTGTTTGATCAATTAAAATACAATTACTTGTGCTATTTTATAGTAGTGTCAACAGAGCGCGGAATGATATTCTTTGGTATATGGTTAGGTTAATCGAAGAATAGATTGTAATGAGATCGGCGGAATAATCGATATTGTCATACAAAGAAAGGAAATATACTTCTGTCAACAGAACGAATTGTTTTCCATATAAGTGGTACCATATTTAAGTGGGGGGTGTTTGGAAGTATCCATATAAGTGGTACCATATTTAAGTGGGGGGTGTTTGGAAGTATCCATATAAGTGGTACTATATTTAAGTGGGGGGTGTTTGGAAGTATCCATATAAGTGGTACCATATTTTAGTGGTTTTTTTGGAAGTATCCATATAAAAATGGTACCATAATTAAGTGGGGTGTATCGAACAGTCCGTTTATTTGTAACGGGAAGCATGTACAGTAATAAATAGCAGTATTTTGTGCAGACGACATAGAGTTAAAAATAGAAATAATTTTACACATTACACCATTTTCTAAATACCGGCTTTCATTTGAATTTTCCAATTCTTATTTTTGCAAATGGAAACAGGTAAGACAATCGATACCCCTGTCTATATAAATCTAGTGAAAAAACATGTTTTGGTCGTTTTCTGAATTTTCATTATTGACATGTATCACCTATTTTTCATATATTTTTTTTATCGTAAACATCTTAAGGGAGCTACCCGCCATTTGATTTTTAGGGGGAGAGGTTGGGTGAAATTTGAATAAAAAACACAGGCCAGGAATGGCAAATAGACTATTGAAGACCAGATTTTGATGTCTAGATATCTTTTTAGGTTTTAGTATATTTCATTGAAAACTTTATTACAAAACAAAGGAATTAAAAAAAAAAACTAAAAAGCTGTGTCACAAAAATGATTCTAACGAGGAAAAAACTGCATATTTAACAGAAGTTGAAGCTTTTAACTGTAATACAACAATATTAATGAACAATTAAATCAATTATTGAGATTTCTCGTTACATTTATGATTTATCTTCAATATGGGCAGATGATTGGGGAAGCCGAAAGAATTCGGGTTAAAATAGTTTAGGGTACTATTAATTTATTTTGTTATTTCGGAAGTGTTCTGTTTTCTGTTGTTACTTCAAGCATGTTGTAAACTTGTAAACTAAGAATGTGTCAACAAAGGTGAAATCTATATTGTAATGTCAAGTATGTTGAACTTGTATTATAGTTGTGTGTTAAAACAAGACAAAGCTCCATCTGTTGTCAACAGATCATGTCAATATATCATAGATTTTATGCGGGAAAATAATTTTAACAATGTGTTACTAACATTTTAATATCATTATTTACTCTAATTTGACATGAAATAGTCAATTTTGAACATGATGAGTTTTTAATGTGTGTGATTTGTTTTATAGAAGACAAAATGTAAAGAATTGGAAAAATAGTGTACATAGATATCAACAGACAGTGTTAAAAAAAAGGGGGTATGGGTTTGATAGCATGGGTCAAGGATTTTCTTATATGAATTAAAACAATATATTCTTTCTAATTTTAAGCTGCAATATTAACTAGATGCTCCGCAGGGCGCAGCTTTATACGACCGCAGAGTTTGAACCCTGAACATTGGGGCAAGTATGGACACAACATTCAAGCTTGATACAGCTCTGAATTTCGATTGTGATTAAATAGTTGACACAACACAGGTTTCTGACACATAATGAATGTGGTCTAAGAACTTAAACTTAACCAGATGCTCCGCAGGGCACAGCTTAATACGACCGCAGAGGTTGAACCCTGAACGGTTGGGCAAGTATGGACACAACATTCAAGCTGGATTCAGCTCTAAATTTAGATTGTGATTAAATAGTTGACACACAGCATAGGTTTCTGACACAGAATGAATGTGGTCTAATAAACTTAAATTTTTTTTGCCTTTGAGCAATTCACTATGCTGTTGAATATTAATCCTCTCAAAAAAATGTTTGAAGACATTTTCTTTTTATCTATGAAATCTGAAATGAGAAAAATTGAACCCCCCTCCCCCATAATTTTTTTAACATCCCCCTATCCCTTATTCCAAAACTGATCTCAATTCAAATTACTAATGGAGTTAGCGAAAATAACAGTTACTACTCATTCAAATACATCATAAAATATTAAAATGTAAAAAAAAGTGCTTGTTATCACTGAATGGTAGAGATTGTTTTAATTTATCAGTTGATAGTTTAAGTGAATATACATTGTATATTGTATAAAACAATGATTAAAGTTGATTCAACTACTTTTCTGGACAAAGAAAGATAACTCCAATTGAAAATTTCTTGTTATTGCGCAATATTGTGCAATTAGATATTTCTTGCTATTGCACAATACTGTGCAATTGAAAATACTTGCTATTGCACAATACTGTGCAATTAAAGATTTCTTGCTATTGCGCAATACTGTGCAATTGAAAATTTCTTGCTATTGCACAATACTGTCCATTTGAAGATTTCTTGCTATTGCTGAATACTGTGCAATTGAAAATTTCTTGCTATTGCACAATACTTAATATAATAATTTTGGATTCTGATTTGGACCAACTTGAAAACTGGGCCCATGATCAAAAATCTAAGTACATGTGTAGATTCAGCATATCAAAGAAGCACAAGAATTCATTTTTTGTTAAAATCAAACTTAGTTTAATTTTGGACCCTTCGGACTCTAATGTAGACCAATTTGAAAACGGGACCAAAAATTAAGAATCTACATACACAGTTAGATTTGGCATATCAAAGAACCCCAATTATTCAATTTTTAATGAAATCAAACAAAGTTTAATTTTGGACCCCGATTTGGACCAACTTGAAAACTGGGCCAATAATAAAAAATCTAAGTACATTTTTAGATTCAGCATATCAAAGAACCCCAAGGAGTCAATTTTTGTTAAAATCAAACTAAGTTTAATTTTGGACCCTTTGGACCTTAATGTAGACCAATTTGAAAACGGGACCAACAATTAAGAATCTACATACACAGTTAGATTCGGCTTATCAAAGAACCCCACTTATTCAATTTTTGATGAAATCAAACGAACAATTTACTTAAACTAAAGTTATGGTGCGAAAACCAAGAAAAATGCTTATTTGGGTCCCTTTTTGGCCCCTTAGTCCTTAACTGTTGGGACCTCAACTCCCAAAATCAATCCAACCTTCCTTTTGTGGTCATAAACCTTGTGTTTAAATTTCATTGATTTCTATTTACTTATACTAAAGTTATTGTACGAAAACCAAGAATAATGCTTATTTGGGCCCTTTCTTGGCCCCTAATTCATAAACTGTTGGGACCAATACTCCCAAAATCGATCCCAACCTTCCTGTTGTGGTCATAAACCTTGTGTTTAAATTTCATAGATTTTTATTTACTAATACTAAAGTTATAGTGCGAAAACCAATTAAATGTCTTCGGACGACGACGCCAACGTGATACCAATATACGACCAAAAAATTTTATTTTTTGCGCGGTCGTATAAAAATGTGAGTTTCTGCTTTTCCTTCAGTAGACACTATAGTTACCAGTAAGTTAACTAAAATTTATCAATTACAATGACACATTAGACGGTCATTTCAAGACATCCAGCGTCTTTAAAAGCATACAACTCCCACTTAAAAGTATATTTTACATTCCATAACACTTTCTTGGTGAATAACTTTATAAATTGACATCATTATTGGGTCCATTTAGAAGCTATTAATGGTTCTATAACAGCAACGTTTGTATATATATATATATATATATATATATATATATATATATATATATATATATATATATATATATATATATATATATATATATATACTCTGAATCACCTTGGGGAAATTATTAATCTCAATATTGCAGATGATATCTCGGAAGTGTTAATCGATGACTAAAGTCTCGTGTTTTCACGTGGGATTTACAAGTATCGTCTAACTTATGTCAAGTATAAATTATTAGATATACTATATTTTGGAAAGTATTATAGTCCAATTGAGGGGAAAAGGTGAAATGGAAAAAAAACAGGATATTGGAAATGAGTACCCCCATGTCAGCACCCCCTTTTTTTCAAAGACTGAAAGGTGTCCATTACACATATTGTGGTTGTAGATGTTTTGTAACCCTCCCTATATTTGTTTTTGATATCACGTATATTTCTATCTGATATATATATCTGGTTAACCAAGTCTTTATTAAGGTTGCTATTGTTTCAAACTGTCAACGTGGAACAGTTTAGTTAAAGTGTAAATTATTACGGGATCAACAAACAAATTATTTGTTTTATCAGGTTTCAGAATAAGTTCAGATTTAATTTCATAAAACAAATGTAAATATAAGATAATACGGGAATTGTTTCAGAAATAACACATGTTATATATATATATTTTTTTTTATATTAAAATCCAGAAACAATTGCAGATAACGGTACATTTGTCTTGTAATATTGCATATCTTTGTACGCAAACACATTTGGATTGATTAATCGTTTGTCTTTAAGCAACTTTCAGCTGCTGCACTATTGACTATATTGTGGCTATAAGTTTTTTTTTTATGGAGAAAGATTTGTGAAGCAAAAGATGAAGTTGATAACCCACTCATACCACTCGGTGATTGAGACCCTATCACAATTGCATAAAATCAAGTATTATTTTACAAAGAGTAACAGCACTGAAGCTTTTACAGATTTGAAAAAAAACTTTTCGTATTTTTGAAATCAAGTGTAAAAAATTGTCCTTTAAACTTGTAATAGATTTCGATTTTTTGCACGTGTTTAACACATGTATGTGAAGTTAGCAGCCGGTTCGTTATTCGTTATTCGATATTCAATATCCAACCGGCTGCTAGCAGCCAGTTTGATATTCAAAATTTAGTGAAAAATCATAAGAAAATCAAATACTGGAAATCATTAAAAACACGATTTTCAGTCAAAAGGATAAGATACGTAGGAATCATTAAATGACCTTTTCAAGCTGTCGCAATTTCTCGTTGTCCTCGAATATAAACCCTTTTCCTACGACTTATTTGTCTGTATGTCATATAGAGTTTTGTCATAAAAACGACTTCAAATATGTACTTTTGTGTATAATGTTTCTTACGAAAAAAAGAAAAATCAATAACTCTCGAAATATTTTTAACTATAAATAGAAATATATAAGGAAAGCCAAAAAAAAAATTTCAGTCAAAAAATGTCCAAATTTTAGGACAAAGGGCACAGGGTGATGATGAGAGCCCCCTGATCTCTCAATCTTTCTAATATTTAACAGACATTTAGCCAATAGGTAGATACAAACGTGACGAAAAGGACTTTGGGTACACTTCCTGTCTTCTATGTTTACGGAGCGCCCAAAGTGCCAGTTGGATATTCAAAATATATAGCGAAAACCTACCCGAGACCGCTTAAATGAGGTTGAGACCCCCCTGGTCTTTCAATGTCCATAAAATTCAACCAAATCATTGACTCTGTATATATAAAGATTGTATTAGATGGATTTTCCAGAAAAACGTCATCTTCAATATCTACGGAGGGCTAAGATTGTCACTTTTCAGTCAAAAAATGTCCAAATTTTAGGACAAAGGGCACAGGGTGATGATGAGAGCCCCCTGATCTCTCAATCTTTCTAATATTTAACAGACATTTAGCCAATAGGTAGATACAAACGTGACGAAAAGGACTTTGGGTACACTTCCTGTCTTCTATGTTTACGGAGCGCCCAAAGTGCCAGTTGGATATTCAAAATATATAGCGAAAACCTACCCGAGACCGCTTAAATGAGGTTGAGACCCCCCTGGTCTTTCAATGTCCATAAAATTCAACCAAATCATTGACTCTGTATATATAAAGATTGTATTAGATGGATTTTCCAGAAAAACGTCATCTTCAATATCTACGGAGGGCTAAGATTGTCACTTTTCAGTCAAAAAATGTCCAAATTTTAGGACAAAGGGCACAGGGTGATGATGAGAGCCCCCTGATCTCTCAATCTTTCTAATATTTAACAGACATTTAGCCAATAGGTAGATACAAACGTGACGAAAAGGACTTTGGGTACACTTCCTGTCTTCTATGTTTACGGAGCGCCCAAAGTGCCAGTTGGATATTCAAAATATATAGCGAAAACCTACCCGAGACCGCTTAAATGAGGTTGAGACCCCCCTGGTCTTCCAATGTCCATAAAATTCAACCAAATCATTGACTCTGTATATATAAAGATTGTATTAGATGGATTTTCCAGAAAAACGTCATCTTCAATATCTACGGAGGGCTAAGATTGTCACTTTTCAGTCAAAAAATGTCCAAATTTTAGGACAAAGGGCACAGGGTGATGGTGAGAGCCCCCTGATCTCTCAATCTTTCTAATATTTAACAGACATTTAGTCAATAGGTAGATACAAACGTGACGAAAAGGACTTTGGGTACACTTCCTGTCTTCTATGTTTACGGAGCGCCCAAAGTGCCAGTTGGATATTCAAAATATATAGCGAAAACCTACCCGAGACCGCTTAAATGAGGTTGAGACCCCCCTGGTCTTTCAATGTCCATAAAATTCAACCAAATCATTGACTCTGTATATATAAAGATTGTATTAGATGGATTTTCCAGAAAAACGTCATCTACAATATCTACGGAGGGCTAAGATTGTCACTTTTCAGTCAAAAAATGTCCAAATTTTAGGACAAAGGGCACAGGGTGATGGTGAGAGCCCCCTGATCTCTCAATCTTTCTAATATTTAATAGACATTTAGTCAATAGGTAGATACAAACGTGACAAAAAGGACTTTGGGTACACTTCCTGTCTTCTATGTTTACGGAGCGCCCAAAGTGCCAGTTGGATATTCAAAATATATAGCGAAAACATACCCGAGACCGCTTTAATAAGGGTAAGACCCCCTGGTCTTTCAATGTCTATACAATTTAATTAAATCATAGACTCTGTATATATGAAGGTTGTATTGGAAGGATTTCCCAGAATATTGTCATATTCGATATATATGGAGGGCTTATATTGTCACTTTTCAGCTAAAAATTATCAGAATTTTAGGACAAAGGGCACAGGGTAATGGTGATAGCCATCTTATCTCTCAATCTTTGTATTACTAAGCAGACATTTAGTTAATAGGTAGGCAGAAATTATAACCTAATGTTGGAAGGGGGCAACTATCCCCACTTGGGGTTGTGAGAGATTAAACAAGCAGCTGACCACCGTCTTGACAAAGGGAGAGACCGATTGATCTCGGCAAATTGTGAGCTATGGGATGAAAAAAAAAAACAGGCGCACCGGGTATGAATACCACGAATTTTATATTTTTTGATAATGGTTCTGGTGGAAAAAAGCACTAACCAATTGAATAAAAACATTCAAAAAGAAAGTGGATTCCTATCCATGTTAGCGGAAAGGGCAATGCGAGCCCTTCCTATGCGAACACAATTCATGTCAGCATGAGGTGTTGGAGCCCGAAGATGTCTGTGTGAAATAGCGATCAACAATGCATTTGGACCTGGATTTTACATCAAAAGGGGTGGTTGTGTGACCTGTATGAAGGTGCGTGATAACGGTCTGTATATTTTCCCTTCAACCTATCGTGACGGTTTGTATATGAAACTAGGTCATCGATTCTACTAGGCCTAGGGTTCTGGTCTGATCTGATCTGCAGCAAACAGTCCGTTCATGAACACTTTTGATACAATCATTTATATATCTGAAATCTATGATTTGGTTGAATTTAATGGAAATTGAAAGACCAGGGGGGTCACTAAATATTTTGAATATCCAACTGGCACTTTGGGCGCTCCGTAAACATAAAAGACAGGAAGTCTACCCAAATTCCTTTTAGTCACATGTGTATCTGCCTATTGAATAAATGTCTGCATAATATAAGAAAGATTGAGCAGTTAGGGGGCTCTCACCATTACCCTGCGCCCTTTGTCCTAAAATTTTGATAATTTTTTGCTGAAACGTGACAATACAAGCCCTCCATAGATATCGAATATGACATTATTCTGGGAAATCCTCCTGATACAACCTTTATATATAGAGAGTCTATGATTTACTTAAATTTTGTGAACATTGAAAGACCAGGGGGGTCTCACCCTCATTAAAGTGATCTCAGGTAGCTTTTCACTATTAATTTTGAATATCCAACTGGCACTTTTGGCGCTCCGTAAACATAAAAGACAGGAAGTCTACCCAAATTCCTTTTAGTCACATGTGTATCTGCCTATTGACTAAATGTCTGTATAATATTAGAAAGATTGAGCAATGAGGGGGCTCTCACCATTGCCCTGTGCCCTTTGTCCTAAAATTTTGATAATTTTTAGCTGAAAAGTGACAATACAAGCCCTCCATAGATATCGAATATGACATTATTCTGGGCAATCCTTCTGATATATCCTTTATATATACAGAGTCTATGATTTACTTTAATTTAGTGGGCATTGAAAGACCAGGGGGTCTCACCCTCATTTAAGCGGTCTCAGGTAGCTTTTCACTATATATTTCTTTTATGTGCTTTCCATAAATATTTCTATTTATATTCCTAATTGTTTTCTAGGGTAATCGGTTTTTGTTTTTGTTTTTAAGAAAAATCCTGTATAAAAGTACTGTACCTCTTTGATTTTTTTTTTTATTGACAACAATCTATATTACATTTAGACAAATATGCAAATTAGAAATTTAGGGTTTATATTCGAGAACAACGAGAATTTGCGACAGCTTGAAGAGGTCATGAAACTATTTCCTACGTATCTTATCAGTTCTTTTAACTATAAAAATCATGCTTTTATTGTTATTAAGTATTATTCTTTTTTTATTTTCAACTTAATTTTGAATATCCAACCGACTGCTAGCAGCCGGTTGGATATTGAATATCGAATATCGAATAACGAACCGGCTGCTAACTTCACACACATGTTTAACACAATCTGTGATTTAATATGCATTTTGTATAGTTCGATTAAATCACCCCTTTTTTTTACAGTGTACGATTTACACTTGTGACTTTAAATGCACCATACAAATTTTAATCAAAGAACCCCCCTCCCACCACCAACTCCAATACAAAAAGAAAATCCACGTATCATGGAAAGAACATCGTATTCCCTCAATTTATAAATTTGTCTCGAAGATGCAGTGAAGAAGTATGAATACAAGCTCACTAAAAGTGCAAGTTACAAGACAAGAACAAATACAAATGATAACGAGTTCGACAGAGAACACAACGTAAATTCCTCTGCTGCCTGTCGATGGAAAGATTAAAGGTGTTTTGATTGATAGCATGGATAAACAAAGAAACGCCATCTGTACACACATGTTGTATACTTTTACAGAGCTTTCACATTAAATCTACTTTTCACAACTAAACGCACATGTTGTATAATTTAAGAGAGCTTTCACGTTAAATCATCTTTTCACACAAGAAATGCCACATGTGCACACATGTTAACATTCACATTAGATCTTTTCTTTTCACAACTGAACCCAAATGTTGAATAATTTGAGAGATCTGCCACGTTTTTTTCACACAAGAAATGCCATCTGTACACACATGTTAAAATTGAGAATGAAAATGGGGAATTTGTCAAAGAGACAACAACCCGACCATAGAACAGACAACAGCAGAAGGTCACCAACACGTCTTTTTTTTTTTTTTTTTACAGATCTTCAACGTTAAATAGTATTTTCACACAAGAAATGCCAACTGAACGCACATATTGTATTCTTTTAAAGAGCATTCACATTAATTCGTATTTTCACACAAGAAATGCCAACTGCACGCACATGTTAAATACTTTTAGAGAGCATTCACATAACATCGTATTTTCTCAAAAGAACAGCCACCTGAACGCACATGTTAAATACTTTAAGAGAGCTTTCAAACTAAATCGTCTTTTCGCATAAGACATGCCAAGTGCACGTACATTTTGTTTTCTACAAGAATCTTTAACCTGATAAAATCGTCCTTCTGAAATTACTGCAATTTGCTGATGTTAATTAAGGACGTGTGTGATGCATCTAATTGGTATCTGGAAGTTTATATAAACTTTCTATTTATTATTTTTACCAAGACCATACAAATTCGTTCTTAACGTTAGCAAAGTATAGTCACCGGCACAGAGTTTCAGTTGTGAACGTTGCCTTGATTGGTCCGAATGTTTGAATGTGCAATCCAAAGGACATATATAAACAATACAACAACTACGACATATTCCATTACCAATTGCGGACACACACCACACACCATCGGAGTAAGGAGCACAAGGGGGAGATTATTGATTATCTTTGAAGCAAATAATCAACTCATACGATTCAAAAGCTACGTTTAAATAATATCGTACGCTTTTCAATAGTTTATCTTTACACCTAACGATGTACAATGACTTCGATTATAAGCTTGAAATATAAGCTTTTAAGTAAAGGGCATATAAAATATTTACAAAAACATCGAATTACATATGTATACAAATGAAAACAGTTCCATATAGGTCAATCAATTTGATAGGAAAAAAATGACCAACAAGATTTAAAATTTGATTATATGGCTTTCATTTTTCTTTCGTCCAAAAGAAACAATTAAAAGGAATATAAAAAAAATGAAATTCCGTACATTATTTTAAATTTTTGGTTATAGTTTGATCAGCTTAATCTGCAGCGAGCACAATGATAAAACCGTGGATTATTTCTGTATACATGTATATATACAGAATGGAAATATTTGTTTCCAGCTTTAAGATTATTAATAAGTCCCTCACGACTCCTCAGAATACAAATCAATGCTGTACCTAAATGTGATTCATCATAATTATCAATATGTGTAAAACTATCTGTCAAATTCTAAATACACTTAAGTATGCTTGTGTTTATGTTTACGTTAGGAAGTTATGTAGAATCTAAACAATTAGCAATACACATCTGAATCAAATAAAGACAGTAAACAAACACAACAATCAAAGAAACCACAAGCATGAGGGGAATGAATCGCTCTTTTGGATATAGGAGGTAAAAAGTTGCGATGTGAGGTATAGGGGCACCACTAAGTGGAAAATGAGGGGAGATCATAACAGGGGAACTTGTACAATGAGCACCATGTGTCATCCACTCGCTTATAATATATTACCTCCCCTTATCTAGTTGATCACTGATGCCATTTAGTATGTTTTGTTAACAACAATTACTTGACGTAAGATCTGATCAATGAAGATCAACAAACGATTTGTACCGATTGCTTCGCTGAGTCTTCTTTGATCAGGTTACCATGACTAATTTCATACTATTTCGTTGTAATGAGGGGATGGGGTGGGGCTTACAATAAGGGGGTATATTTGCTCAGGAGCTTTTCGTTTAGAATTTCCTCACAGTTCCGTATTTGACTTTTTTTATAACCATATAACCATAATGTAATAACAATGAATTTTTGATTCTATCTATAAATGCAAAGTTAAAATAATAATAAAACACATGACTTAAAAGTAACTAGCTCTGTTGTTTATTTTGGGAGTTCTATACAGTTCTTCGAATGCACTACATGTTGAAACCCTAGAACTATTTCGGAATGCATCATAAATAATGCCAGGAATCCAAATCCAAAGCAAACGTTATCAGCTTAACGATTCAATCTGTTATATTTAATTTCCTATTTTTAATGTCGGGTTAAAAATGGCTAATTGTCAATATAAATAATTGATATATACCACGCTTAAAAATGTCACATAAAGTCTTGTACATACTTATGATTATAAATCAGCGAGAACGAAGGTACATATGGTTATATCGCGCTACAATCAAACGTGTTCACATGGTAAATAAACTCAGTCATCATCATTGATACCAGGATGAAAACTTGTATTTACACTAGACGCGCGTTTCGTCTATAAAAGACTCATCACTCACGCTCGAATCCAAAAAAGTTTCAAATGCCAAATAAAGTACGAAGTTGAAGAGCATTGAGGATCAAAATTCCTAAAAGTTTTTCCAAATACAGCTAAGGTAACATCGTTTAAATAGTCATATTCATTTGTTTGTGTGGTCACTTTTCTGTCCTTTAAAAAAAACCACATATTAATACCTGGTTCATTGAATTTTCAATAGTCCACATTTTATTAACAATTAAATCATCAATCTAGTAATCTAGACACTTTAAAAATCATTTAATAAACTTCTTATGGTTTTTCTCAAGGCGTTGTGCTTGTATACATTATTTTCAATAGTCCACATTTTACTGACATTTGAACCATCAATCTCGTCATTTGGACACTTTAAGGAGGCAGACCTAGGTTAAGGGAAATAACTCTGAAAATCATCAGTACGTTTGTGTCAGCCATTTTCATAAATATGTTCTAAGCTTCTTGGATACATAGATTATTTCCAATCTGTTTCAAGTAAATGCTTAAAATTCATTGACGAAACTTGACTTTTACAAACGCATAACTGATTTAAAGAGTTATCTCCCTGAACCAAGGTCTACCCCCTTAAAAATCATATAATAAACGTCTTATGGTATTTCGTAATGCGTTGATTTGTACTTGTATACATTGGTGAAACTAAAAGGCGTGCTTCAGACGAACTCAACACAACGGTGTATGCTTTGCTATATATAAATGTACAATATTCATGTATGATTATATTGTGTATAGTTTGAAGGCGTCCACCGAATGTGAAAGAATCCTATTAAACCTCCCAGCATGTGCTTAACAAATCTTCTATTTATAGTTTATGTATAAAAGTTGCATCTGTAGGAACTTATAGTTAAATCAATGGGCTATAATTTGTAACTTTGTATTCTATATGAGGGTCTATATGAAGGTATTTTTTCTATGTACTTTATCGTTTAACCCATTTTTTTCTTCTTTTCATATCCGGCAAAAAGCTATCAAGAACTTAAATTTCGGACAGCTGTTATATGTGAACCAAATCAAAATATTACTTTCGTTTTCATATTTAATGTAAATTTTCCCCATTTCTCTAAAAATATTCAGTCTAAAAACATGAACCCCCCATTATTTGTATTATAAACTTTGTCGTTTATGATGCTTTTTGTGTACGTAGGAAGGCTACAATCAGACAAAGTAATTTATAGATTTTGTCCTTACATTCTTTACTTGTGAGCCCATTATTCTGCATTATTGGTCCATTATTTCTATTCGTATTGTGTAAAACCCATCCAAACCCTCCTACATCGTATGGGCTACGTGTGATTCAAGTAAAACCCATCCAAACCCTCCTACATCGTATGGGCTACGTGTGATTCAAGTAAAACCTATCCAAACCCTCCTACATCGTATGGGCTACGTGTGATTCAAGTTAAAAGTACTCTTACAACCAAAATAGAAAAAAATCTGTTGTGATAGAAAATAAACTTACTATGAAGAAGTATATAAATACAGAAATGTTATGGTTTTCTGTATTTTATAAGCTTGAACGGTTATTACTCCTGTCTATGAAAATATTTATTTGGACAAGGGCTGCGGAAGGTATTTTCAACAATAAACATGCATAAGTAATTGGACTTTTTGATGAATGAACGTTTACCGTTTCCATTTTAACAGACAAGTAAATAAACATATGCTAATAAGAGACAAAAAAATAATGAGAATCAATCAACTTGCAATTTTAACAAAGCTGCCAATTGATATGTGTAAAAGCGATCAAGAAAGTCTAAAATAGTCATGAAATTTTCCAAAGGAATTTCCTATTACGATTGTTAGCCCTCTCTATTCATCTACCCATTTGGAATTAAGAGTTTTGTACCAGAAATAATACGAGTAGGCTATGTATGTGCCTAAAAAGATGTACATATATTTAGTAACATACACCAAGAATGTGTTATTATATACATTTATGCAAAAATTTTCCAAAAGAATTTCATATTTCGATTTTTACCCCCTCTCTATTCATCTAACCATTTGAAATGAGTGTTGTGCCCGAAAGAATACGAGTAGGCTATGTATGTGCATAAAAAGACGTACATATATTTAGTAATATACGCCAAGAATGTGTTATTATATACATGTATGCAAACATTTTCCAAAAGAATTTCATATTTCGATTTTTAGCCCCTCTCTATTCATCTAACCATTTGAAATGAGTGTTGTGCCCGAAAGAATACGAGTAGGCTATACATGTGCATAAAAAGACGTACATATATTTAGTAATATACACCAAGAATTTGTTATTATATACATGTATGCAAACATTTTCCAAAAGAATTTCATATTTCGATTTTTAGCCCTTCTCTATTCATCTAACCATTTGAAATTAGAGTTCTGTGCCCGAAAGAATACGAGTAGGCTATGTATGTGCCTGGAAAGACGTACATAGCATACACCAAGAATGTGTTATACATGTATGCCAAAATTACAACTTATACAGAAATAGTGATCACCTATAAAAGAATATCTACAGAGAGTGTAGACTGAGATCATTATTGAACCTTAAAAGTTAACAATCCATAAAACATTGTTTTATATAGAGGTACTCGTCAGATGGAGTACACTACGGTTATGCTTTTGTCGATCTCCACAGGTTGTGCCGGAAACTCGACAACTATATTTTTTAGAAAGATATGTTCTTTCGAAAACACATAGTTTTTCAAATGAAATAAAAATATTACAATTATTTATAGATATAAGTGAATAGATAACATGCGATATAAAATTCAAACTTTGGAAAACCATATCGAAATTAGCAAGTGGTCCGAGACCACAATTGTCGTCCCTTGTTTTTCGTTATAGTCCCTAGTGTTGACAGTGGGTTACTTGCCATTAATTTTTATACCCCTTCCAAATTTATTTCTCCATGTTTATTGCCTCAAATTGCAAGTATGGGGGTGAAATTACACTGTAAAAAATTTGGGTCCAGAATTTTAGAGGAAAGTAGTGATTTGGTCCAGGTGAAAAAGGTTGAAAATTAGCACTTCGGAAGCTGTCAAAAGATTTCAAGACGCCCTAAACATAAAATTGTCCATATTTTGAGTTAGAGCTGATGAAGTTTTCTATAATTTTGATATAATTTGTCCCAAAAGTAGTACAACACACTGTAAAAGTTTCTTTGAGAAAGCGCAGGTGGGACTTTTTTTATTTTCATTTATGTTCTAAAAGAAATGCACTACGAAATAATTGTGTTCTCGGACCAAGTACCTTAAAACAAAATGACATAATTCTTCAGTTGTCACATGTGAAACACCATAGAAAGTTACGCATTTGACGTACACCTTGGAGGTGATTGAGTTTAGTGCAAAGTATAACTGTGCATGTGCATGTACTAGTATAATGGTGTTTTATCGTGTCAAGACAAGTATACATGACTCGAAACAATTAAGGTACTCAGATAAATGTACTAATAGAAAGTTATTTGGAACTTATTGTATAATTATACTATACATACGACTCTTAAATATCAATCACCCAGTCAAGGGGAGAGAGACGAACAAATGAATCAATCTTGACAATAAGTGTGATGTTTACGTGCATAAAAATTATCCTTTGTAGGCGAGAAATTACAAGAGTAGATAGCACTTTTCTTGATGACTTCATAATTGCTAATAATCTTATCTAGTATGTAATACGTCTTCTTATTGGCTGAAATTGTTTGTCTATCAGCTCATAGACATAATTTTGTCGTGTGATCGTGACGTTTCCAACGTTTTTCATGATTTACTCCTCACAATGGAATTTATAATTAAATTTTAAAGAGTGACTAATATTTTTCTGTATATTCGAAATAACCTCAAAAATATGGTGCACACTCGCTGCGTGGGTTATTTAGTGTTCACCACATTTTTTATGTCATTTCTTCATACACAGAACAAATATTACAGTCATACCTTAAGTACACTATAATGAGCAATCAGCATTTTTTTTAAACAAAATGGTATTTTAACGTACATGTACAAAGATTATTTAAGTAGAACAAATTTAATTCAAAGAATCTCTCATAAGGGTAGGACGTTAAGTGTATCTGTGTTAAAAGAAAACATTGCCAACGTATTACTATTGAAACTGTACGAAATATTTCCCACAAAATGTTATGAAGCACAGTTCGTTGGCTAGATGTTCCTGATCTCTCAATCTTCAAAATGACAAAAATATATAAATATGTAATAAACGGTGAAAGATTTAAGTCGATCTCCAACAATTTCGTTAAGCCACTACTCCAGTATTGAGTTGTTTGCAAGCCCCCCTCACCAAAGTTAAATAAATAAAATCAATTTATAGTAAATTTAAAAACTCTATAACTGTTTATGGGACGATCAAAATTTTTTTTGATGGGGGTCGGAGATGGGGGTCGATTTTGAAATTGAATATCCTGATCAAGTAGAACTGAAAATATAAAAAAAATGTCATAAATAAGATGAAAATAAGTATATTGCAACACAAAATGCAGGAGAGAATTGTGTACAGAAGAGAATATAACTGTTTGCTCTACGAAAGCCGAGAGGGGATCATGCATTTCAACAGTGAAGAATAAATTGGGAATCCACAAAAAAAAATAATTAATTGCCCCTCCCCCCCCCCCCCCCCACACACACACACATTTTTTTTTTTTATCAAAACAGCGATGGGTTTCAAAAGAGCAGCCTTAAATTTATTAATGTTGTCTACCAGTCAAACAAAGTATCTCAGTAATTTATTTTCTTTAAGTAAAAATTGGTCGGGGTGCATAAAAAAGCCACATTACCGTCTGATAATCAGATCACGCTAGGGAAAACAATATAACTCTACGGAAGAAGTTTAAAATGAAGACAAACACCCCGACATGTGTTTTCGCTACTAAAAATAGTTCCAATCCAATTGATTTGATTTCCATATAGTTATTTAGCACACGAACCTGTTGTCTGGTACCTGGATTCCCATCAATCAAGGAGGTAAATTATTTCCTTGAACTGACATTGTGAAGGGGGTGTTTATTATTAGCAAAGACACGTGCCCCTGTCAGATTAGCACGCGTTGATATGTACAGGAAAATTTAATTATAACCATATGACTGATAAAACTACTTCAAAACAAATTTTGACAATAGAAGAATAAGATAAATGAGATTACTTAGAAACTGAACATTTCTGAAGTGCAGACAGTATGAAATACTTGAGTTTTCAATACTTTTTCTATGTAGACCGCCTGTGCGACATTCGTAAAGAATTTATTTACTATTATAATCTTTAGAGATTGATATAATATTTAAAGGGGAAAAAAATCAACAAAATTAAAAAAAAATCAGAAACCACGGCTATCACACACGTATAGTACTCTGAATATATACACAAATATGTGCCACTGGACGTTATCTACTCAACTAGTGCACGATTTTTTTTTGTCATACAGGAGTATTCGACGTTTTAATTCTGCTGGTATATCTATACAACTATACATGTATACAATATACTTAAAATTGAGAATGAAAATGGGGAATGTGTCAAAGCGACAAACAACCGACCATAGAGCAGAAAACACCCGAAAGCCACATGTATACCCATCCACATATTGAAAGAATTTTCATAAAAAATGCATCAGATTAATTATGTGTAGTGAGTTCAATCATACTTTCATATTTTAGCAACAAAATAATACAATGTTAGAAAAAAAACAGGGAAAAAAACAAGACATTAAATCTAAACATAGGTATCATGACGTCACAAGCGTCCGTTCAAAGATTATCGCAACATCTCAGCTAGTTTCGACTGTCAAAATAACTATTAATTCATTAAAAAGCTTTTCTTTACATTGAGCTCTGCTATTGTAATTAGCACAGAGATGACTCAGATGAGAACTGGCTCGTGATCGGTAAAATTAATTATTCAAAACCGTAATTTTCATAAGCAACTTTTAAACAAGCTTATCCATTCATTAACAATAAAAGCCTTTTTCGTTTGATCGGTTTTATTACTAAGATCGTAACACAACACAAAGCCACCATCATTCGAGATCAAACTACGAATAAAATACAGCTACTAAAGAGACACAAGCTAACATACAGTGACGGATTCAGGCAGCGTATGCCCCATTGATAGTAAAGATATCAACTGTTTGCACAAAATCGTCCAATTCTTTTTAAGATCTTTTAAAGTTAAAACCTCGCTCCTTCGTTTTAAATCCTGGATCCGCCCTTAACCTCCGACCAGTTTAGGCAACGGCGCATTTATTGTCTTAAAAAGAAATCGACAGACGGTTCCATTGACATGATTGACAAATAACATAATCGGGCAGCCAGAAGCTGAAAAACGACTTTAATCAGTCACCCTGGGTTCAAGCTTGTGATTATAATAAAAGTTTTAAAGACCTTGACCGGCTATACAGCCCTCGCACGGTCGGTTATCTTGTCAGGAATCTTGCATTCCTTTTTATACGGAGTCAAAAGGACAAGTAACATTTTATACCAGTTAGCAAACTACTGCATGATGGTCATGAACAGAAACGAGTTTTTGTCACATACACATGAGTCTAAACTTTGAAAGATTGAAATCGCTCGAGCTATTTGAAAATGAAAATTAATGCGTTTTTGTCTCATACAAGTGGCTCGAGCTATTTGAAAATTAATTTATCATTTTCTGGTTAGGTGAACGTTTAGAGATTAAATATATGTAGGTAACTAACATCAAACGGAAGTGTGAAGTGATCGTCTGCTACTTTATCGAATCCTTATCATTTTAATGTTTATTTTTATACCTTCATTTCAAATAAAGATAAATAACTTAGACAATTCTGTGAATGAATTATTTTAATTTGAAAGTTTATTAAGTGTAAACACTTGTTATAAAAAAAACTCCTTGTTAACGTCTAACTTTTACATAGCAACCCTCTACATGTAAATCATTCTTCAAAAGTGTAAAAGAAGCAACCAGGGAGATAACTCTGTAAAGTCAGCTAAACGTAGCAACCTTTAAACATCAGAAAGGGGGCATGTTTTTTTTTGTCTGTAAATATTTTTCGCGCTTATTTCTCTTCTAGTTTTTCGACGCTATCTATCAAATTATTTTTTTCTTCAAAATTTAACACTTTTTTTCATCAAATTGGGGTTTAGAATATATTTTTAGGAGAATTAACATAACACCCCCTCTTTTGATTTGCAGTTAAAAGTATATCATACTGTTATAGAAGCATTTATATACAGTTATGAAAAGATGATGAAAATGAATGCGTTGAATGTGTAATGCCTAGCACTATCATGACTATAGACAGAGGAATGTATTCCAACAATTTTCCAAGATCGAAATAAACTAACAACTTAGTAGTTCGTGTCCTGATAGGGATTTTTCAGTAACAGACCCCTTATATCCAAAATATTTTATGTTTTTCAATGTTATCATACCAAAATTATCAGAACACTTTTTTCGCATCATTTCATTTTGTCATGGTATGTCTATATTCGACAATTGGCTGCCCATTTCATATCATGAACTTTATATCATAAACAATTATCTCCCGTTTTGCAAGAAGCCTAACATTATCCAGATTTTGGAGTTTGATTCAAAAACATTTTTGACTTTTACTTTAATCCTGAACTTCAGTAAACCAACAGTGTTGTAATCAAAAGTAAATGTCTATAAATGCCTACGAATTGAACTATCTAGGGTAAGCTCACAGGAATGAGAAATCATATGTACATGTATGCATGCATTAATGTTATAGGTAACATCGAACTATCACCTATTCAATAATCCTATCAATCAAAGCACGCAAACGTACCAAAAACACTAATTATCATTTTTATAATATGAATTGCGTAAGAGACTTCTGCTTTTCGTTGTGAATGAATAATAGGAAAGAAACTTATTACGTCAATACAGAGGTCAAAGGTGGTGAAAGATACTTCAAGAAATTGGAGCTTTGACACTGAAAGACAAATCTTTAATCTTTACGAGTGTACAGTAATTTCCAAATGATTTAAAATGATACTAAATGAATACGATGAACAGTAGAACAACTATGTGCGTAAACATATTTACGA
Organism: Mytilus galloprovincialis; assembly: GCA_037788925.1. NCBI lineage: Eukaryota > Metazoa > Mollusca > Bivalvia > Mytilida > Mytilidae > Mytilus > Mytilus galloprovincialis. Next base: position 17,344,244 of record CM075339.1, read on the forward strand.
AGGAGATAGGCAAGACACAAAATCTTCCATAAGCGGATCCAGGGGGGCCTCGGGGCACGGGCCCCACCCTTTCGTAGGAAAAATTTGATTGATTATATAGGGAATCACTGAAGCATGACTGGAGCTCCCCCTATAGGTCAGTCACCCACCCCCTTTTATGAAAACCTCTGGATCCGCCACTTATCTGCCTTGTTCCGTCAAAAGAGTATACTCTCAGAACCGTATACGTACTTTCTTGACTTTTTGTTGTTGTTTTTTTTTTTTTGGGGGGGGGGGGGAGGTTAGGTGTATAACCGTACGTACTTTCTTGACTTTTTGTTGTTGTTTTTTGGGTGGGTAGGTGTATAAGTACCCATTGAAGGCCGTATGGTTGCTTACTATAATTGCTATCATCCACTTGTCTTCATATAAACTTTGGTGGTTAGTTGTCTCATTGTCAAGTATTATCTCCGTATTTACATATAGGTAATTAACATACTACAGCTTTGAGATGTTGTGTCATGAAATGAAAATCCTTATACTTTTCCGAATGCTTCCGGGTTCACCGTTTCTGCTGATGATGCTTATTTAAACGTACTTTAGCATACTTAAAAAAAACACTGCACGTGCAAAATTGCACACCAACCTGATAAGTCGTTTGCAATTAAAATTCCATGTGATAAGTATTTATATATTGCTTATGGTGCAATTTATTGAAAAAGAAATTAAACTTGCATCATTTACATTAGAAAGTCAAAGTTTTGAAACACACAAATATAACAAAGTGAGGTCAAATCCTCTTCCCTGGGGCGGGGGGGGGGAGGAGTTGTAACCTTCATTTAAGTACATTTACAGAATGTATTAACTAGCGATTTAAAGTCGAAAATAGCATTCGACAAATGCCACAAACAAAAAATGAGAACCGATCGACGTTTGTACTGTCTCTACATCTAGCCCTTAGAATGTAAATCAGGTAGAATGTGATAGGCATATTACACATCAAAATGTAGGCATCAAATATTCATTGAGCACTAAAAGAAATATGTGGGGTTTGTAGGAATTAATAATCAAGACGTCATGAAACGAATTTATACATGTATAAACTTTGCGGTTGCTATGGCTTCACCAGAGAAATAACATACGAATTAAATGATAATAATTATTATCGACATTTAAATCTTTGATAATTGTATGACACTGTAATAAATCAAATTGTCAAGATTCTCGGTGAAAAAAAATCTAGACGTACAAGTATCGAGGTTAAACCTATGATTATTGTATTTCAAACATCAAATTGTCCAGCTTCTTAGTGAAAAAATATCTAGAAGTACAAGTATCGACGGTTAATCTTTGATAACTGTACATGTAAAACATCCAAATGTCTAGATTCTGAGTGAAGTAAAACATATCTGGATGTACAGTTTCGTCAGCTAAATATAGCATGACAACTGTATATAAAACAGCAAATTGTCCAGATTCTAGGTGGGGTGAAGGAATATCTTTACGTATACAAGCAGCGACAGTTAATTCTGTTATAAATGTATGTAATACATCAAGTAGATTCTAATTGAAAAATAAAATCTGGACGGTCAATTATTGACAGTTAAATCTGTGATAGCTGCACTGAGTATCAGTCGGAAACCAGGTTGAAATAGAACAAAAGAATCGAAGCTCTTTGTTAGAGAAGGCGATAAATGTTTACTGTATTGTTTACTATAGTGACAAAATTTTTAAAAGTTAATAGAAACAAACAAAATTGCAATTTTCTTCTCAACTACGAGGTGTTTTATTTTAAAAACAGCATTTGCATAGGTTTTCAATTTATCTAGTACATAGTTAAGCAGAACAATTAGATATCAGGTCGACGACATGGGTATCTTTCAAGTTGGATGAAGAAAATGCATAACCTCCGATTTTTTTGAAAAAATTACCACGGACGGAAAACATAATCAATCTATTAGTACAGTTATTTTCGTGTCTGCCCTTCCATTATGTGATTGAAGAAAAAATTCCATAAAAAGGGTAACAATTGTACCGAAAAGAGAAAATTGAGTGCACCTTTTTTTATGTTAGGGCGTGTTTGAGTTGAGTATTTTGTCTTGATATCGTACAAAGTAAGAATATTTCATACATCGTCTCGCTTCAGATTCTATCATTTTTATATATTAAAGCTGCAGGTTGACTTTATAACACAAAAAAGTCACAGTACTAAGAGATGAAATATATGGGTCAAGTGAAATACCTTTCTAATGAGTCACAAAAACAGAGAAGGTGTGTTCGAATAGCTATTTTTTTACTGAAAGTACTTGACGACAGTCTTTCAAGTTGGATGATGAAAATGCATATCTTCGAAAAATTCTAATTTTGTGTGTGTGGTAACTAGGATTTATAGTCTTCATACACTAAAAAAATCTAGTCTGCCCTTCCACGAAATATTTAATTAGATTTTTTTTTAAATGTTTATGAATTTTCGAAAATTCCACCTGACAACCGATCAGACAATAGTTTTAAGTTGAATCAGTGCAGACAAGATTATTAACTGATGTTCATTAGCTAGTTGATACATTTGTCTTTTAAAATACAACTGACATATAAGGATCGTAATGGTGCAATGTGGATAAATTTATCGGTTTCCAAGAGCAAAATTGGTAGCGCGTCATCCCTACAATGGCTTCTATTTCTACGATTGTGAAAATGAACTGGCGTAATGGGGAGATAATTTTGACGAAGTAGAATCCTGACTGGTATAATTGCCCAAATTCAGTGTGAAAGGATATCTGGAATTCAGTTATCGACAGTTTAATATATAATAACTGTATGTAATATATCAATGTCCAGACTCTGGGTGAAGGAATACTGGTTTGTAGCCAGTGGCGGATCTAGGGGAAGGGTTTTTTGAACCCCTTTAGGACGATCAATGCATTTGAATGGGGACATATGATTGGAACCTTCTTTTTATCTTGAGTTGGGAACCCCCTTTTGAAAATGGCTGTATCCGCCCCTTGTAGCCGTACAATATTCTACACGCAAACTAACCATAATGAGTTTAAAAGTAGTACTTTATATTTCATTCATCGCCCAGAAATACTAAGTACCTTCACCACTAATCAATCAATACTACGCGTAATATGCACGTTACGCGCGTGTGAATGTAATTGTAAATTGGCCATGAAATGTTGCATTAAATTCGATCTCTGCCATATATTGTTTTCAAACGTTTAACATTGTATTTATTATTAGACATCTGAAGGAGACTCGTTCTACCTTTTCGATAAAATGTTCAGTACATACCTAGAATTCGTTTGACCATTGTTTAAATCAAAGAGGAAAGAAAAATGATGCCAAAGATTCCCAACTTGTAAAAAAAGAAAAACAACAAATGTGTGTGTAAACATTGGGTCTTGTGCCTGTTCAGTTAGCCACAAAATCATCCAAACCACCAGTCTTTATGAAGCTTTTGGGCATAAAAATCAAGGAAGAACTTGATGGATGACTTAAAACATAAGTTTGATATGCCAACTGTAAGATTACTTAGTTAACAGAAATACAATTGAGAATGGAAAGGGGAATGTGCCAAAGAGACAACAACCCGACTAAAGAGCAGAGAACAGCCGATGGTCAGTGGCGGATCCAGAACTTTTCCTAAGGGGGGCCGCTGACTGACCTAAGGGGGGCCCGCTCCAGTCATGCTTCAATGATTCCCTATATAATCAACCAAATTTTTCCTACGAAAGGGAGGGACGGGCACCCAGCCCCCCCCCCCTGGATCCGCCTATGATGGCCACCAATGGATTTTCAATACAGCGTGAAAATCCAACACCCATAGACGTGCTTCAGCTGGACAATAAACTAAAATGTGTATTAGTTCACTGATAATGGACGTAGTACTAAGATACACCTTTGCCAATATAAAAAGCCAATATTTCACTAATCGCGATCGTTTAATAATTTCCTGGTGCAAATGAAAGTCCATTGCTTAAACAAGATAAAAAAAAATACTGTATATTTTGCCAAAGATAACAAAACATGTCGAGTAACTATATATGAACCACTGCAATCTAGTGGTGATATATAGCATGTTTAAAAAAGTAGTGAAAAAAGAGCTGGATTCATGTGAGATGGCAAAACAAGTTGTTTCAAGGTTTCATAGGTTTTAAGCATCAAGGCTGATTGCACTTTCTTCTAGTTTTAAAAGGGAATACCCTGGTTCAGAGAGATAACTCTTTAAATCAGTTATACGTTTGTAAAAGTCAATTTTCATCAATGTATTTTAAGCATTTACCTGAAACGGATAGGAAATAATCTATATAACATAGAAGCTTAGAATGTATTTATGAAAATGGTTGGTTGACACAAACGTACTGATGATTTTAAGAGTTATTTTCCTTATTAACCTAGATTTACCTTCTTAAATGCTACATACACATGATTAAATGATTCTATGAAGAATTCTTTTTTTTTAATTCTTTTTAAAGGTTACTGTTGTTTTGCATGTTAGCCCATAGAACAATCAATAACAAACACTCTATGTCATGTCTGTTGTTTATGATGGCTGCGTCCATGTAACACTATTTAGGTCATTGAAAATTTCAGCTGATTATAGACAATATTACCTTCACGATGCTGATAATAGACAATATTACCTCCACGATGCTGATAATAGACAATATTACCTCCACGATGCTGATAATAGACAGTATTACCTCCACGATGCGTGCAACATACGTTTTACAACAAACACTTAATAATATTTCATGCCTTCACTAATTTTTCTTGTTCAGTTTTATAGTTTTATTACACTTCATTTATTTCGCGCAATAATATAAGACTTTGAAAATCTAGCTTAGCAGACGATTACGGCGTACTTACACGTATCTAGAGGTAGGTAATGCTTTCTTAATGGCGGCAATAATGCACGTTTTGTTAAGACGGGGTCTTTAGACATAAAAATTCTCATTGAATTTATGTGAAATTTGCACAAGTAATGACGTCATAATCGTTTATAATTTACAAAAGCCAATTGATTTTGTTCAAGTCTGTTTGAATTGAAGACGATTTGGACAAAATGATTAAAAACTAAAGAAGGCGAAACCGGAAACACTTAAATCTATGTGATCTTGTCAAGACGCTTGAAAATATTCCTGTGTAATTTCGACTATAAATACAAACAAATAAATTGATTTTTTACAGTTTGTTCCTTAAAATAACTCATCAAAATGGCGATTTTGTTTAAGCATCAAACATATTTGTATATATATATGATAGATTGTAAATACGGTATTGGCATCGAGATTGGCATGGCTATAGTAACGTACTTCTGGTCGAATTTCGAACCCTGCTCTCCCCTTTTGCATTTGAGTGAGCTGAATGAAATACTGGATTATTCGGGTTTGGGACATTCCAGCGATCAAATTAAAAAAAAACATCAGAAAAAAAAAATTCCACTGTTAAGTCAGGAACATTTATGTACAACTTACGATCAATGTTTTGGGGTAGAATTTTTGTGATAAGAGCCCCGGAATGCTTTCTAATGGGGACATATGATTGGACGCCCTTTTATTCTTGTTTTGGAACTCCCTTATAAAAATGGGTGGATCTGCCCCTTTATTAGCCTGGAATCCTGACATCCTATACCACAGTCGACGAAGTATAATTATATTTTGCCATAATACCAGACTACCCCTGTATCTCATAAAAATCCTCAACAATCGCATTCATACATTTACGTCTATATACACTTGCGTTTGCTTATACAGTGAAACCTGCATAAACCGAAAACCTGTCTAAACCAAACGTGTTCGTAAGCAACGTCATGTCAAATTATGTGCGTTGTTAACGGTGACCGTTGAACCTGATAAAACCGAACATCGGCCAAAACCGAACAAAATCCTAAGTCCCGAAGAGGTTCGGTTTTAAAAGGTTTCACTGTATATATAGTAAACAGATATGGCAATTGATAAGCAATCTTATAATTAATCAATAATACATTTCTAATAATTAATTAATAGAATCATTCCTGAATATAATAAATCAATTCGTTTGATAACAATAATCCAATAAAAAGAAACATTTGGCACGAACCTGCGGAGACTATTATGCAACCTATAACACGAATAATATCATCACAAGATTGTCTTTTTTTTTAGAAGAGAGACGATAGCACTATAGCTCGGGCTTCAGACACACTTATATTTTTTTTAAAGGTTGCAGTAGCGGCAACTTCAGTTTTAGCATATTGATATAGAATTTTATGAACTTGATATTTTTGTACAAAATGATTAAAATCATACTAATTATTGGGTAAGACAACTGGGCCCACACTTCTGTTACAGGGAACAAAACGTTCCAATTAACCCAGTGGCAGAAAAAAGTGCAATTTATCACTGCCATGACTGTTGAAAATACGGATTTTTAAAAATTGCTATGGAGACATTTATGTGAAATTTCCTTTAACACATATAAGATTATTACTAGTATAAAATCCAAATAATTAGATTGCTTTTAAATAAAATAAGTAAACAGCACATGCGTAGCCCAGGGGGTCAAGGGTTTTAAAACAAATAAGCACTGTTAAAGTCGACGTTCTGTTTGAATTATAACTGTTAAAGTTGAGTATGATTGTATCGACCCTCCCCCTTTTTTTGAGATACCTGCTTACGGGTCTGTAAACAATATATTTACCAATAAAAAAATCTAAGTTTAGTTTAAAGAGCAGGTTTTTGTACACCATACAAGTATTTTTTTGTTCAGCATATCATAAGGGTTAAATCGAATAAATATAGTGACATGTGTTAAATTATTGATGAATGAATAAATAGAAATAAAATTTTGTGACGTAATTATTTTGTATCACCATAGGTGACAACAGGTTGAAACAGCCTCTTTGTTCGGATTACTTAAGCTGTATAAAATCTATACCATTTTATATATTTATATAAGGGTAATGGTTGGTACCTATTAAATCGTTTGAACCCGCTGCATTTGTTTGTACCAATCTGATGTTCAGTAGTTTGTTGGTGTTGTTCATAAGAGTTTCTCGTTTCTTTTGTTTTATATAGAATAGACCGTGCGTTTTCCCGTTTGAATTTATAAAAAAAACTGTAACCGCTGCGTCAGTCATTGTCAGTGTCATAGTTAAGTGAATTGCTACAGTTTGTTTTTTTATCTGCATTTAATATTCCGAAAAGGATATAAAAAAATTGCTCTCAAATCGTTTTAATTATTCATTTAAGCAAGATCATAGCTTTTGAACTGTCATTCCCTTTTTTGTGAAATCTTTTAGTGTTTGTTATTTTACAATAAATTAAAACAAAGAAACACACACAGAAAAACTTATGCCCCTCCCTCCCCTCCCCCAAAAAATAAATTATATTAAAAAGGAAGTAAAAAGATTGAGATAAAATGAATTTAAGCTCGAAATAAAGTATTCAAAGTAATATTTTAGCAAACGGAAAGGAGAAATAAATTTGAATTAGATTATTTAAATTGTATTGTAACAAAATAAAAAGAGCCAAAAATAAATTAATAGATAAATACCATTGAACTAATACGTTATAAATATACTACACAGCTACTTTTGCATAGGTACTATTTCTGTACTTTAAATCTGTAGTACTGGATTTTGACTTGTAATATTTAGTACTTTTTCTTTACTTTAGAATTATTGTAATATTTATAGGTAATTGTATTTTCCAGTACTTAATTTGTACTCAAAATATTGGTACAAAAAATTATACCATAGATGTAATACCAACAATGATCACAGTATTTTATATTTGAACATCATATTATTAATAACTTCATGAGATTTGAAAAAGACAAACGTTCAAAATGCTGAAAATGTAACCGTGCAACCAAAAATCTGTAGTACAATTTCAAGTACAAATCAAGTACTGTAAAATACAGGTACCTAAATATTACAATAATTCTTTAGTAACACAATAGTACTGAATATTAAAAGTAGATTCCAGTACTACAGATTTGTGGTACATAAATAGTACATAAATAGTACCTATGGAAAAATAGCTGTGTAGATAATGGCTTATGAATGCTAAATATAGGAATCATTTAGCACATTATTATACACAATCTAATTATAGCGGTACGGGAGCAATAGTCGGCTGATCCGTTTTACACCTTAATTGTTATAATGCTTTATTGATGAAGCATATGGTTGTGACACCACGTGCACGATATGACTTAATACCTTCTTATTTATTGATAACGACGGCCTTTATCACAACAAGAACATATTGTTATCTGTTACGTCCGAGACATTACTAACACTATGTCGATGAGTTTGTCAATATATAAAATAGGAGATGTGGTATAATTGCCAATGAGAGAACTATATATAGGCCACTTTCTCCTGAGGTATAATAAGTCATCGTACGGCCTTCAACTATGAGCAAACCCCATACCGTATAGCCCATTGGTACTTGGGGACAGAATTTTTGTTTTGCTCTCCCCATTTTTAAATTGCTTATCATACACTGAGTCACAAAAAAAAATAGCATATACGCCACCACTTCAAAATATTTTAACTTGGTTTTAATTTTCATCTCTGATATATGATATAACATAGCGTAAGCGTAATTAGTAAATGATTCTCGATTCCAAAATAATATTAACCAACTCTGAGATTCTGGATGGGGGTCTACAATTCTACATTCTCATGTTGTATGTCGGTTTTTCTCTATTCTTCATAAATTTATCCTTTATTTACTATACTATATAACTAAGTATTCCATTATATTAAAATTATTGTTCTATATTCTTTATATATATTTATCCCTTAATCTGCACTTTTTGCCCATTATTCTCTATTCTGTAAACCCCATCTCACCCCTCAACTATCATACCGATTATCGTGGTACAAATGTCCCCATCCCACCCCCCAACTATCATACCGATTATCGTGGTACAAATGTCCCCATCTCACCCCTTAACTATCATACCGATTATCGTGGTACAAATGTCCCCATCCCACCCCCCAACTATCATACCGATTATCGTGGTACAAATGTCCCCATCTCACCCCTTAACTATCATACCGATTATCGTGGTACAAATGTCCCCATCCCACCCCCCAACTATCATACCGATTATCGTGGTACAAATGTTCCCATCCCACCCCCCAACTATCATACCGATTATCGTGGTACAAATGTCCCCATCTCACCTCTTAACTATCATACCGATTATCGTGGTACAAATGTCCCCATCCCACCCCCCAACTATCATACCGATTATAGTGGTACAAATGTCCCCATCTCACCCCCAACTATCATACCGATTATCGTGGTACAAATGTTCCCATCCCACCCCCCAACTATCATACCGATTATCGTGGTACAAATGTTCAACTTGATATATGGATACATGATTTGATTTATATAATCATCTACACGGAAATATTTGTTCAGTAAATCTATAATTATGATTAACACATTGACACTGAGCATTGACAGATGTCTAAAGACAAAAGCTTCAATAGTTCAAAACAATGGAAAAAGTGGTGGGGGTCGGTTACCGAGTGGCCTAAGTAGTTCAGCTACTATTTGTTCTCGCCTGGCACTCCGCTGACTGAGGTGTAGCGATCTGATTAAGTGTAGGATCACAGAAAATATTTACATGAACTTCTATAGAATCGTGTTCAACTTATTACAATTGTGCTTTCGTTGCTATTTCGACAGGTACCTCTTTTCTATAAATAGACCAGAAGCTTTAGGGATCTGATTTCGCGTAAGATCAGAGAAAATATTTACTTGCACCTGTCATCACCTAGCAGAATATATTGCGTTTGACAGTATACTTCGCTATTTCGACATGTATCGCTTTTCTAAAAATAGACAATTTAGGGTGTAGGGATCTACATATTAAGTGTACGATCTAAAACAATATGTACATGAACCTTTATTGAACCGTGTTCAACCAAGCAGAAATAATTGCATTTGACAAATACACTTGCTATTTCAACAGGTATCCCTTTTCTAAAAAATGACAAATTAAGGTGTAGGGATCTGATTAAGTATACGATCTAAAAAAGTATTTACACACCGTGTTCACTCTAGCAGATTTAATTGGATTTGATAAGGTAAAGATGAAATGTGTAGAGTAGATTGGCTTGAAGTTAGATCTAATCGATTCGATGTATTTGTAAACATGCCATATAGTCTGATTAGAGTTTGCAATATGACCCATAACAGAACAAGTATTAAAAGCAATCAATTTTTCCTGTTTAAGTGCAAAATTATCTTGTAGAAATGTAAAGAAAGAGAGGCTGTCATAATTGGTCAATTGGTTGTACATTTAAACTGAATATTTACATTTATAATTGTTTATATGTTAAAAAAAAAGAAGATAGCGTTAATTAGTGAATTCATACGCATGCCATATTTTCCACTAGCCTCGAGTTTTTCGCCCTTATTTCAATATTCTGCATGTTCTAGATTTTATTACCTTCATGCATACCATTTTGATTTGTTCTCGCTTATTTTATATTATGAAGTGTGTTGGTGAAAGATCTCTTTACTGCTGTGAGGTTGAAACGAGGTGCTCATTTTCAAATTCTTGCATTTTCTACACTTCTTTTCGAGATCCCTATACGTATACCACATCCCATAGGCATATATGTCACTCCCGCATTGACATAAGCGGGAAGAGCGACCGGGGGTATTAAGTGAAATGAACATTACAACCCTATGTTTACAGTTTGAATCGCCCAGTTCTGCTCCATAAACGAGCGTGTAAGATAGTTACGCAAATCATCACGAGTAAATAGAGATACGTCAATGAAACAGCTACCATATGCATATGAATAAACGTAGATTTAGGGTGAACACAACCGAACCATAAACTTGACGTTCAATATTTCTTAATTATATATGTACATAGGAATAAGAGGATGCATGGATAAGGCAATACAGTGCCAGAAAATGGGGATTCAACATACAGATATATATAACACGATCGCCATTAGGACAACTCTCAACAGAACCCAAATGGCATAGAAGCTAACAACAATATATCACCGTAAGGTGCCTTCAACAATGAGCAAAATTCCTACCACATATAGTTAGCTATAGTTCCCTCCATTTCCGTAATATAAAACGTTAATTTAAGACTACATGTTAACCATTATTGTTAATCGCTTTTGTGATTCCGTATTCGCCTTTTAATTGTGAGAATCAAGACTTTTGCTTCCTGGTGCGAAGATAAAAAAACAACTTACTAAAATCAGATTAACTGAGCTTCATTAAGCTTTATACTATAGACTCAATAGGACAAATATTTTGAGAGAGAAAAACACGACTATAATTCGACGTACATAACATTGTTGTACTTATGAAAATCTTATTAACTCTTTTTATCCGTTGTATTTTTTTGTAATAAATTCTCTGAGATCGGAATCAACGTATATCTTCGGCACTGTTTTATGCAATATAACAAGAGATCGATAAATATGTTAATTTCCAGCTTCACAATTGTCAACCATGTCCGTGTACTGTTTATTTCCAATACAACAAACCTATGTATGTTTCATTTGTAAATTTCACATGTAGAAATCGATCATACATATTAATCCATCTTTTCTTTATATGTATTACAAATAAATACAAATGATAGCCTTCAGTTCAATGCGTTATCTTTGGTTTAAGGGAATCTGTCTAAGATTTTTCTCAGCTTGACGAATATTCAGCATAATAATTAAACAGAATATATCAAAAGACAATTAGAGAAATAAAGCGGTTTCTTGTACGTACCTTAATAGCATTTCTGCAGAATTTGTTAAAACTATATCCATAATATGTAAATATGAACTCATATCCGTTAATTGAAAAATAATTTTTGTGTAATCATTTTTGTGTAAGCTGTTTTTCTTCTATCAGTTCGCTTCTTCAACCGTCATTGAATCGATTTTCCTGGAGCTCTGGGCTATTCCATTATGACTTGGTTGATAGGGGTGATATCGTCACAATCGGTATTTTTACTCAAAAATTGATTTTAGATCAATAAAGACGTGAAGTGAATATGATATTAAAAACAATATAACCATTTTAATTGACAGCTGTAATCTTGATTAAGTATATTCTCTTTGTAATCAATAGGATCTTTAACGTTAAGAAAATATTGTTTGATTATTTAATCATAATTTACTATGACACAAGCAAAATTGCTAGAAACTTGATTTGTAGTAAAGAAATGATAATTTGAAATAAAAATTAGTCTAGGGTTATAAATAAGTCTATAAACAACATCACTATCAGATATATATCTTGAATTACTTCATCAATTTGGTTTTTATCGTGTAATAGTGTTTTAAATTTAATCTAACGATGTAGAAACCTGTTTACAAGGATCAGTATTCGATGTTGAATAACATTAGCCATGTTTTACAACTGAAGTTTCTGTTGCTTTTGAAATACACACCCCCTTTTTTGTGGAGAAAATTGGTTGGTGATATAGGGAATCACTGAAGCGTGACATGAGCGGACCCCCTCTTAGGCAGTCAGTGGGCCCCAACTGATGAAAATTTCTGGATTCCCCCCTGCACTTTGAAGGTGCGTGCGAGTGATGCTTGTAGCGGCATTAGACTGCTCTTTTTCGAAATCTACAAGGGTGTCTTTTACGTGCAAGAGATATTGCTTTCTCAACACGGGCCAGCCATTTATCGTCCCCTTCCGCATGACTAGTAGAATCGTTTCTCAAGACCATACTCGAAAATAGTGTCGAGGGAGAGCCGAAAATTCATTTTCTGAAATTTTCTTCCCGTAACGGGGATTGAACCAGGAACCTTTGTGTGTGTAGTCCGATGCGCTAATCACTACATCACGGTTCTCACGTTTAGGTCTATTAATCATAGTCCCGAGGCAACGCGCTAGTAGCCTTTTATAGATGAGAGACTCAAATATATTCAATAAACTACAAAGAAGTTCTTTGGTTTTTTTCTTTGGTTAAATAAATGTTTTCCAAGCTGTAGTTACGTTTTCCAGGAACATATAAAAATTACAGATATACTGTTCCCAGCGCTTTCTAACAAGTTTTTTTTATCATCTGTTTTGTCTTAAATTTACTCATCAAGGTTATTTTCATGCATATGCAGGTAACTTTATTAAACAATCGCCAGGCTCATATATAAAACACACGTCATGTGTTTAAGAGTGCTTAAAAATATCAAAACATTGAAATTGAGCATTGAGGTAAACGAGGAACTCGCTTCACATTTTTCTGTGTCCGTTTCCTGTGGCACAAACTTACCCAACACAACGAAGGCTTGTCCGTTTAATAATTAAAGATGTATAAATACGCAACCGCGTGCCGGTTGTAATGGGACGACACATTAAATTTGTTGTCATTTGTCGCGGAAATTGCAAAACGGTCTGCCCGACGAATAAGCCGACGATTACACGTTTTAGGGCATGCACAATGTCTTTCTTCATTACGAAGTATGTAATAACAGATCGATACAATAAATGGTTTAAATAGTTTAAATCAAGTTTGATACGTATATATATATATATTCTACATGTACCTATTTTAAGGGAGCAGCTATATATGTATAAATTGACTAATATATAGCCATCTAATAGTCACTGATTCTTTAAATAGATCATGTATTCAATATCAATATGGATAAATTCCACTGCAATTATAAATATGAAAATAAAAGACGTGGTTTTTATTGTCAACGAGACAACTTTTAAGCAGAGACCAATTGACGTAGATTTTAGGATAAAGCCTTTTTAGGAAAAACAATCTGACTGTGTTATATAGTACTTTATAAGACGTACAAAGCGCTTTCAAGGATTTACCTTCAATAAGACTGCTCAAACCCAAACACGTGACACCAAAGGATGTGCAAACTAACTGAATACGCGGGGAGCTAATAGACAAAAAGGGACATAAGTAGAGCAGAGAATTTAACTGTAGTCACGTGACTGTAGTAGTATTGTCTTATCAGTTAACTCATAAGCTCGGATGACATAGTAGCCAGGATTTACGAATGCCAAATAAAGTTTTACTCGTTTCTGAAGGCCGTACGGTGACCTATAGTTTTAATGTCTGTTTCATTTCGTCTATTGTTTAGAGTTGTCTCATTTGCAACCATACCACAACTTCTTATATCTTTATATTATGTACACACATTCATTCTTTAATGTTTAGCCTCTTCAAATCTTAGGCCCGTAGCCAGGGATTTCCAAGGTTGGGTTCGATACAATCATACTCAACTTTAACAGTTACAACTCAAACAGAATGTCAACTTTAACAATGTTTATTTGTTTTCAAGCTAAAGGAGCTCGTACCAACCTCTCGACCACCTGGTTACGGGTGTGATTCTGACACATCATATACGATTAAGTTCACGGAGATCAGTGCAGTAGCATTAGTGTAATTCAGTACTGATTCAGAACGAGTAATGAATGGTTTCTATGGCAAGCCGTTTTGCTATTTATTCTTACTTCAAGATATCTCATAAACTTTATAAGATATCTTATATAGTTTATAAGATATCTCATATAGTTTATAAGATATCTCATATAATTTATCAGATATCTTATATAATTGTCTTTATAAGATATCTCATAAACTATATCAGATATCTTATAAACTATATGATATATCTTATAAACTATATAAGATATCTTATAAATTATATAAGATATCTTATATTAAAATTGTTTACAAGATATCTCATATACTTTATAAGATATTTTATAAACTTTAGAAGATATCTTATAAATTTTAGGAGATATCTTATATAACATTAAAGATATCTTACATAATATATAAGATATCTCATAAAAATGAAATTATATCAGATATCTCATATATTATAGGAGATATCTTATATATTATAGGAGATATCTTATATATTATAGGAGATATCTTATATATTATAGGAGGTATCTTATTTAGTTTATAAGATATCTCATAAAGTTTAAGAGATATCTCATAAAGTTTAAGAGATATCTCATAAAGTTTAAGAGATATCTCCTAAAGTTTATAAGATATCTTATATAGTTTATAAGATATATTATATAGTTGATAAGATATCTTATATAGTTTATAAGATATCTTATATAGCTTATCAGATATCTTATATAATTGTCTTTATGAGATATATCATAAACTATATAAGATATCTTATAAACTATATGAGATATCTTATAAACTATATAAGATATCTTATAAACTATATAAGATATCTTATAAACTATATAAGATATCTTATAAATTATATAAGATATCTTATATAAAAATTGTTTATAAGATATCTCATATACTTTATAAGATATCTTATAAAGTATATAAGATATCATATAAACTTTATGAGATATCTTATGTAACATTAAAGATATCTCATATAACATTAAAGATATCTTATATAATATATGATATATCTTATGAAAATGATATAATAAAAGATATCTTATATATTAAAGGAGATATCTTATATATTATATCTTATATAATATAGGAGATATCTTGAAATTCGAATAAATAGTAAAACGGCTTGCCATAGGTTTCTGTTACAATGATTTTACCTGTAATTACAACTGATATTAATTTATATAGCTTTGTATATATGTTGTCAATACTAGTAATTTATATTATTATTTCAGAAACAGTGAAAATGTTCTATAATGATATAGACCTCCATGTTGTCCGCATTAGTAACACGTGAAAAGTTGAAAAGCATAGATTTAACGATTCCCCAAATAATGCACGAAAACTGTCCATTAACCGTATTTCCTATAATTAATAACAGGATTTTTTGTCGGTTATCAGATAATAAATTGTATATAGAGATCTATATAAAATTAGACAATAGAATTATTATGACAAGTAGTTTTATTTGTCTTAACCAAACACTTAGCAAAGTTTCCCTATATTGTGGGTCGAATATAGATTTAGGCTTTCCCATGGTGAAAATATATATAACTTTTTGACAAAATGGAAATAATCTTCGAACAACTAGTCTTTGCGGTTGAGTGTATAACACATACGATTTGACTAAATGATAAATAATGGTGTCTACTGAGAGTCAATGAGTTTCTTTAATCTATTCCAAAGAATCTTGAAAATACTATATGGAGTTGTGAGGATATATTATGGAATACATTTAGTTCCAGCCGAAAATGTCGTATGAGGTGTAGCATGAACAGTTTTTCCTATGGGGACCCTCAATTATGAAAATGTCGTAAACAAATTCTTATTGTATACGTCACTACGATCTCGGCAGAAGATGTAATCAATTTTAGAATCTTCTAATCAATAACTTAAATATTATTTTATTATGTTATGAAAAATGAAATCGATTGTTGTCCTAGATCAACACTTCATAGTAATCGATGATCGTCTCAGGGTACCAGATAGAGAAGAGAGAATACAGTACTGATATAAAAGTAAACATTATTACATGGGAAAGTAAAGACATGAAAAATTAATTTGTTTGAACAGGATACGAGAGTACACACCAACACGTCTATTATGCATGGAAACAAAAACAGCACAAAATGAAGGACTGAAGTTCACCGAAAACCATGATGTCGGAAATAGGGCCAACTTCCGAAGCAAGGTTGTCGCGGAGCCGAAATTTCCCGAAGTCCTGCGCTGAACTTATTAGTTTCGGTCATTGCTTGGAATTTGAGAAATATACCTTGTGGAGACAGTATGTTTCTGGATAACTTAATTAGAAGGAATAACAAGAAAATTGAAACAGCAAAATAAAAATCGAAATCAAAGGAAAAGTTAAAACTCAAAAGGGAAAATCCTGCATCAAATGGCAATATAAAAAGCTCAAACACATCTTATTGAAGTATATACAACAACTGTCAGTTTCCTGACTTGGTACAGGCATTTCCATGAATAGTGGATTATACCTGGTTTTATAGCTAGCTGAACCTCTCACTTAAATTACAGTCGCATGTAATTTTATTACATTGACAACAACGTGCAAGAAAAACACACAGACATAGTAGGAAAAATTGACAAAAATTGAGGTACAGGGCACAGGCACTTGTCTCTGATTTATTTCCCCTTTAGGAATTGTTTTTCTTAGACAAGTGCCCATGATCAATATTACAACAAGTAACAATTTCATCAAAGAAAATCAAAAGGGGTACACGCAATAGGTTAAATGGGATGAAACAAAATGTTAGCTTCTTTATGGAGGGATTTAAAGAACTAGACTGAGTTTTTAGAAAAACTTGGTACGAGCAATAAAAGTGCTTTACTAGTCACATTCTTAACTTTATAATCCACATTGTATGTTTTGTTCATTTCTCCTAATGTCAGCGTTCTGATTGGCACTGATACCACGTTTCCTTGTTTTATTATATTTCTATATGTACCATCATGTGTCCCGTATCATCTATGCACTTTTAAGAATGTACTTTCTGACTACAATTTATGTAGGGCCGGCTGTAGATTGGATATCTTATAGAAACAATGTCTTATCATGTATCACATAAATATTGCAGTTCTATTATATATTTGTCTGTACTAACATTCTTATTACTCCAATCACCAGTTTAATAAGTGTATAACTGCCTAAGTTATTCTCTTTGTAAACTATTGCATAATATTTACCGCGGAATGTGACGTCACCAGTACCTCTTTATAACAGTGGGTCTGGTGGGGGTTATAACCTTTCATGTATTCTTTTTTTCTTATGCCATTTTTCTCTATTCGTTATAGCTAAAGCATGTGTTCATTATGCTCCATTCTTAATATTAGAGCACCCCAGTTTTATTTAGATTTTGGTCCAGTTTTTGTATATTGCTTATACGTTTGCTTATTATTCTCTATTTTGTAAATCCCTTCCAGATCCTCATTGATATTCAAGTAAGTATGGAGGGTCAAGACTATCAACACAAATTTAACGTATAAGGATCTGCGTACATCGTTCTTCAATTAGAAAAGGTTACTAGTACTTTAAAGTGTAGTTCAGACAAATGCATGTTGGATGTATTAAAAAAAAATACAAATACACATTGGAATCTATAAAATTGATACATACACATGATATTAGCTACGATGTATTATTATACCTTTTTGAATTCAAGGTTCAATACTGTGTTTGTACTTAAATATCAGGACTTTCTATAGACAAGCGTGCACACGCTGAAATGTCTCGCCTTCTTTTCTTATAATTGATATTATATTGAGAGTCCTAAATGTAAAGCTTTATTACAACTGTCACATTAATTTAACAATAACCAAGAAACCTAAATATTGACCAATGAACCATGGAAATGAGGTCAAGGTCAGATGAACCATGCCAGGTAGACATGTACAGCTAACAATCATTCCCGATGATACAACAAATATAGTTAACCTATTGCTTATAGTTGAAGAAAAACAGACCAAAACACAAACACTTAACACTGAGCAATGAACTGTGAAAATGAGGTCAAGGTCAAATATTACCGACACGATTGACATATAGATAATAAAATGTTTCCATACACCAAATATAGTTGACCTATTGCAAATAGTATAAAAAAAATTATCAACACTCAAAAACTTTAACTTTGACCACTGAACCATGATAATGAGGTCAAGGTCAGATGACAACTGCCAGCTAGATATGTACACCTTACAATCATTCAATACAACAAATAAAGAAGACTTGTTGCATAAAGTATGAGAAAAACAGACCAAAACACAAAAACTTAACTATAACCACTGACCCATGAAAATGAGGTCAAGGTCAAATGACACCTGACAATTGTGCATGTACACCTTACAGTCCTTCTATACACCGAATATACTAGACCTGTTGCTTATAGTATCTGATATATGGACTTGACCACCAAAACCTAACCTTGTTCACTGATCCATGAAATGAGGTCGAGGTCAAGTGAAAACTGTCTGACGGGCACGAGGACCTTGTCAGGTACGCACATACCAAATATAGTTATCATAATATTACTTAAAATAAGAGAGAATTCAACATTACCAAAAATCTGAACTTTTTTTTCAAGTGGTCAATGAACCATGAAAATGAGGTCAAGGACATTAGACATGTGACTGACGGAAACTTCGTGACATAAGGCATCTATATACAAATAATGAATCATCTAGGTCTTCCACCTTCTAAAATGTGAAGCTTTTAAGAAGTTAGCTAACGCCGCCGTATCCACCGGATCACTATACCTATGTCGAGCTGTCTGCAACAAAACGCATTTGACTAACAGGTTGAACAACTGGTGTTCTTTAACCCTGCTAACTGCCATTGGCGATTGCCAAATAAAATTGATCACGAGATGTAACAAAATGGATCTTAATATAAATTAATACTAAACAGAAAACAATAAACTTGTGGCCCAGATGTTATGCCACAAACATAAGGTGTCAATATTTTTTTTGCTCAAACTAAACACACAAAAAAGAAAGAAATATATAATCGAATTTAAGGAACTAAACACCATTGTATGCTTTTAACCAGATAAGGTCACCATGCACAACCATGACAACGAAATGTGTGTGATTTACAGATTTACGTTTCCGTGTCGCCGAGGACAATACGTCCAATCTGTCGTCCGCTATTCATTGTTTATCAATGAATGCAACTTAACTTTTTTTTAATCTTTTTACGAGTAAAACGACATACATGTCTGACATTTATTGCTTAAATGACCTTTAAACGTAGGAGGATTATTCTCTCTAGGATACATGACTTTATTTCATAATGATTGAAAAAAATATATATGCAAAAGCTAAATAATTTCCCAAAATTTCAGTTGACATTCGTTTTTTAATGATGACATGCATTTTTTTATGTAAATAATTCAATTTTGGAGTTTTTGTCTATCAGTTCAAAGACATAATTTTGTAATGTGACCGTTTATTCTTTTTCGTTAAACTATTCATTTCAATGAATGTGTCGTACTTGACTTTCAGCCTATGTCGTCTGGACTTTAGCTGGCCTGGTAAAAACGAAGAATTCCAAAATAACTATATTTTATTACAACTGAGATCTCATGGCAACTGACGAATAGCCCAAAACACTAGCTTAAAAAGGTCGTTGCTCACGTGCTTAGAGATCCAAGGTTTTCTACGTTTTACCAATGAAAATTATCGTTACATAATTTCGTAGCTGACCACAACATTTTAATTGGTCACTCATAATTTTGTCTTGTCAACCAAGCTGACACTTTAATCTAAATTATTGATTTTCGTATACCTATGTTGCGACAACCTATGTAATTTTGACAATAGGCCTAATTGCCTACACTCTTTCTTTTATTCAAAATATAGCATGTATAATTAATGAATGAATAATTATCAATATTTGTCAAACATCTGTAAAATCTATTTTCTTCTAAATTGTCCATTTTTACAAATTCATTTTGAGAATAAAAAATATAATACTTAATAAAAGAAAGCTTGCAAAGCTGTTATATTTCCTATTTTGTAAATTCGGAATTTCAAAATATATCTATAACATCTCCCCTCTGCCTTAATTGGCTTTGACCCCAAAGCCACATAACATCAACTACAAATATAAACATATAAGATTCGAAAATTTAGTTAATCAATTCTATATATACTCATAAAACATATATACATTGTCACAAATAAAATGTTCTATTGTTTTCTGCTATTGTTGTGTAAGGTAGTATGCTCATTGAGCCACATTTATAGGTGCTTTATAAATGCCATTTATGTTCAAGAAAAAAAATTAACGTGAGTTTGCTGAATTTAAGCCAATATATATAAGATATTCAAAAAAAAAATCATACTCTGCATTGTTTAACGTGAAATATGACAATTTGACAATTACTAACTTTTGTAAATACAATGTTATAAATATTGGAGGTTTAATAGTAAAATAGGATGGACACAGAGGCAGAATAAGGACTGGTACTATAACACATGTACTATCCACGGAATTTTTGTTTTGTTTTGTGAAAACAAATTTAAATTTGGTTCTACACGCAGTTTGCCAAAAAAAAAAAAAAATCAACCAAACTAAACCAAATAAAATAGTCAGTTGAATATTAGCATTGTTGCTCAAAATTATAGAACCAATAGCTCGGAAGGAAAAGCCGTCGCGGCTTGCAAAAATAATAGAAGGTACAAACGCACATGTTGCTCTCTTTTGCACTGTAAAATAACAAGTGTTGCAGTAAATGTTCTTGCTTTTGAACCACAAAAATAAAAGAAAATCATCATATTATTTACAAATAAATTAAACAAAAACGTACTTCAACATCAGTCATGACTCTATGTAACTCTTCGTAAAAAAACTGTCCACAATGTGTGTGTACTTTCTCTTTATGCTTTGGCTTTCAGTCTGTATCATTCAAGAAAATATTAACACCATAAAAAAAAACTGTCATCAGTGAAAAGTTTCTAAGTGTGATTTAACCTTAACTTGTAAAAATGAAAAAAAAATGTGTGATGAGTTTTTAGATGAGCATGCGCATACTCTTAGCACTATTAAACAACAGATATAAATCTGTCAAGGGTAACAAAACACCACAATTTTGAATAAATAATTTATGGTTTTTGAAAACAATCTAAAGTTCCTAAAAGATATAGTCTCGAGAATAACACTATAAAAACAATTCAAAGACTTCAGCACTGGTGCAAAAGAAAAAAATGTGTATATGCTAATGTGCTTTATTATATATTTTTTCTTTTATTTCAAGGAATGAAAAATACTTTAATAGTTTTGTGTGACTAGTTTTGCCGTATGCATGTTTTTCTCTTTCGTTTAGCTCCTGTATTTGTATGTGTGCTGAAATATACTCTGATTAAATGTTCTGAAACATATTCCTCTGGTTCCCATGTGGGTTTTGAGCCGTCCGCCCATTTTACAAGGAAATGTCGTTTACCTTGTAAGCGCTTTAACTTCAAAAGTTTTTCCGCTTTATAAAACTGATGATCTTCTACCTGATCATCATTACCATCAGTGGTTTCATTCTCCCTATTTTGTGCTTGAGGCACATTCTCATCACTTTGATCATGCTGATCTACCCTATCAGCATTATTAGCTTGATTTTGTACCACCTCATTGGGTTGCAGCTGATGATCTCTTGGATCCTTGTAAAGGATTATTTCTTTTGCATTGATCATCGATTTTACCTCTTTATTAGTGCTGCACATTCTCAATTTGTATGTGTACTTTGGTCCTAACTCAGTTATGTAATAAGGCCCTTTGTACTTATCTACCAATTTCGGTGAGCGACCGACGGGAACCACATGTTGCCGAAGTAAAACTAAATCCCTTACTTTAAATTGTGGAATTTTTGAATTTCGGTCGTATCGCTCTTTAGATTTTAACTGTTTTTCTAACATATTTTTAGTGGCAAGATCTTGTGTGATCTTTAGATTTGATAGAACTTCTTCCATTTGAAGCTTGGCATCTGATGACAAATTCTGTTTAGGTGTTACAGAAGTGTCAAAAGGTAGATTCATTTCTCTACCAAACAGCAAATGAAAGGGAGAAAACTCAGTTGATTGAGTTGAAGGAGAATTGCGTAAAGCCATTAAAATTCCGGGTAATTTATCGGGCCAATTATTTTGAGCCTTATCACAGTATGCTCTGAAAGACTTTATCAGAGTTGAGTTGCACCTTTCTACTAACCCATTTGTTTGAGGATGGTACGAGCTAGTATGATATCTTGTAACATCAAATATCTCACATAACGACAGAACTAAGTTATTCATGAAGCTTTTTCCACGATCACTAACCAAAAACCTTGCTGCGCCAAATCTAGAGAAAACCTCTTTGAACAAGACCTTTGCGACTTCAGAAGCCTCTTGTGTTTTCATAGCAAATGCTTCAACCCACTTACTACAACTATCAACCAAAACGAGCAAGTATGTTTCACCTTTGTTTGTCTTGCTCAGCTTTAAGAAATCCATATGCCATCGATCAAATGGACCTACCACTGGCAAAGGATTTAAAGGTGGATTTTTGCGTGTATGGTCAACCTTAATTCGTTGACACCTGTCACAAGAAAGAACATGGTCTTTGACTGTTTGGTGCATTTTTGGCCAAAAATATTTTTGTCTCAAAGCAGCCAAAACCCTGTCCAATCCTAAGTGTGCACCACCATAATTCAAGTCATGATAAGCTAGCAAAGCATGACGTCTGAGAGCTAATGGAAGACATAATTGTTTAATGTACTTTTCATCTGGACTTGTTTTAAACCTCTTTTGAAACCATTTATACAAAACACCATCACAAACCGAGTAATCTTGAGATTCTGCTAGAACTTTTTGTCGAACCTTTTCACTTTGAGGTAAAACGTCATTTTGCAAGTAATTAAACATATCCTGAAAATCTGGGTCAACTTGTTGTAACTGACCTACAGCAGGAATGTCCAATAACTCACTATTGACGACTTCAGGATCTAGAGGAGCAAGAAGTGTATAGTCTCCATAATATAATTCGAGCTCTACACTCTCCAAGTCCTCGTCTCCTTTATTGTCTACCTCTAGATCTGTCTCACAAGCATTAACCTCAATTGTATCTGACAGAAACTCATTTTCATTTGCATTTGCAACAAACACTTTCACTGGCGATGTTTTATTTTCATCAGCCACTTCAGTATATGTGCGTCTGCTGAGAGCATCTGCCACCTCATTGTTTTTACCTGGTTTGTGAACGATATCAAAGTCGAAGTCTTGTAATTTAAGAGCCCAACGACCTAATTTACCGACTGCAACCTTTTGATCCATCAAATATTTAAGAGCCTTGTGATCTGTGAAAATTCTGAATCGACGAGTCAAATAAGCACGAAAATGTTTGACACCCTCTAGAACAGCTAAACATTCTTGTTCTGTGGTGCACCAGATTCGTTCTGCCCTAGACAAACTTCTACCTCCATAAGCTATGACATGCTCTCGACCTTGACTATCTAATTGACCTAGAACAAACCCAATTGCCGTACTACTAGCATCACAAGTTAGCATAAAAGGTTTGTTCATATCAGGATATGCCAAGATCGGTGCTGATAATAAAGCCTTTTTGAGCTTGTCAAAAGCTTCTTGACATATCGAAGTCCAATGAAATTTCTTTTCAAAATCCTTTCTCAATAAAGCATTCAAAGGAGAAGCAATGTTAGCAAAAGAATCAACGAACTTCCGATAGTAACTACACATGCCCAGAAAAGATTTAACCTGTTTTTGATTTTTAGGGACCGGAAATGAACTAACAGCATCCGTTTTAGATGGATCCACATGAACTCCGTGTTTTGATAGGATGTGACCTAAGTATTTGACTTCTTTGACTGCAAACTCACATTTGGTTGGTTTCAATGTAAGATTTGCGTCTCGGAGTCTGTTAAATACTTGTTCTAGATGCCTAAGATGCTCCTCAAAAGTTTTACTAAAGATAAGAATGTCATCGACATAGACCAAAACAAATTTCCAATTTAACCCTCTGAGCACTTGAGTCATGATCATCTGAAAACTGACAGGAGAGTTTCTGAGACCGAAAGGTAAACGAAGCCATTCATAAACACCATTTCTTGTAATGAATGCAGATTTGTGCCTTGTTTCCTCGTCCATCTCAATTTGATGGAAGCCACTATAAAGATCAAGTGATGAGAATATATTTGCTTGTGATTCTCCTAATGTATCAAAGACACATTCAAGCCTAGGCAATGGAAATGACATAGGAACCGTTTGCTTGTTCAGTAAACGATAGTCACAACAAAATCTCCATTGCCCTGACTGTTTCTTTTTCACAAGAACCACGGGAGAATGGTACTCACTATTTGATGGCTTTATCAGCTTGTGACGTTCCATCTCTTCGACATGTCTGCTAATTTCCTTTTCAACAGGTGGAGACTGGTGGTAGAATGGTCTTTTTACTGGTTTTGCGTCCCTGTATGTTTCAATTCTGTGTTTGTATATCTTTGAATGACCTAACTCTGAAAGACTTGTTGCGAAAACATCTCTATTACCATTCAAAAATGTAAAAAGCTTTTGTTTTTGCTCTTGTGTTAAGTCAGAATTCTTTAAATCAAAATCAATGCGTGTTTTTGTTTTGTTATTTTCTGTTTCTATTGCATGTATGTTAGCATCATGTGTAGGTGCGTCATTTAACTCTTGTATTGACTCTATTTCAATGTCTGACACAGTTGCTAAAACTTTACTTGCATGAATTGTAACTGATTTCTTTGTAGGGTTCAAAACTCTAATGACTGCTTTTCCTTTGTTAATTTTAACCAAACACTTTGCACTCATCAGATTTAAACCTTGTATTTCATCATTTGGTTCTAAAAGAACTATATCCCCTGAATTTCGTTTTGAAATTTTTATGCTAATATTAGTCTCATGTTGTGGGGGTATAGTTACAGTTAACAATGACCTTGCAAGTCCAGTATTAGCTTTTAAAGTGCAGATTTCTTGTTCATTGTCTTTAAAACATAATGTTTGTGTGTCAAAATCTATTTTAACTTTATGTGACAACATGAAATCTACTCCTATAATCAAAGAATGCTGAAGACCTTCGATTACATGTACGTACTGTTGAAATACAGTGCCTTTAAATGACAGTGGTAATAAAATTTTGCCTAATACCCGTGAACGTGTACCTCCAACACCTGTTATGTTAAAATACTCAGATTTGCAAAGCTTATTATCTTTAAAGGGCAATTTATTGAAAAAATCTGAGCTGCAACATGTAATTTGTGCGCCTGTGTCTACAAGGCTGTGCGTTTTTCTGCCTTGCACATCTACAACAGTAGTATTTTTATGCATAGATGTCGCCAAATTCACCTCTGCATAAGATCTGCCTTTGTGCCTATCCTCAGACTGACGCCTACGGATAGGCGCGAATCCCTAAAACCCACGTTTTTGAAAATTATTATTATGATTATAAGTACCCCTATCATTTCTATATCTTTCTTGGCTTCTACTATTAATACAAACTCTACCAAAGTGACCTTGTTTTTTACATTTATGGCATATTTTATCAAAAGCAGGGCACCTTTTATTACTACGCTTACACAACGTACCGCAATTATAGCAGACTTTATCCTCCTCCCTGATGGTCTGTCTTGATTGTCGACTCTGTCCATTGTTGTAACCGCCGTCGTACTCTCTGTGTTGCTGGTTCTGCTGTTGATACTGCTGCTGATGCTGCTGCTGTTGATACTGCTGATGATGCTGCTGCTGTTGTTTCTGCTGCTGCTGTCCTGTTCCAATTGCCATCAACGTTGTACTCATGTTCTCTAGCATCGTCTGAAGATTCGCTATAGATGCACCATGGTCTTCTGAATTTAGTTTGACAGCTCGCTCTGCTTGCAACGCTGCTTCTCTTACCTCCGTCAGTGTTAATGGTTGGGGAACTCTTGAGTAAACCTTCTCGCCAATTTTCCCATTAAGTGCTTGAATAACCATTCCGACCACGATGTTTTCTGGAATAACTGCACCCTTCATCTCTGTCTGTAACCGGACGAAAAAATCGTTCACCGTCTCATCCTGTAGTTGTTTGATTCGAAACAGCCCTACATCAAACATGGTACTTTGATTTGAAAACCTTTTCAGGAACTCCGCCCTCAGCTGTTGGATGTTGTTTTTCACCGTATCTGTTAAGCTGTTATACCACAACAATGGCGCACCTTTAGCTAACTTGAATGGAAAAGTTGAGCAAATATTATTCCCTACAATGTTGTTTAGCATACACCATTGCATGAAAAATGTCCACCACTGACCTGCTATTTCTTCCTCATTAAACTTGTCTAAAGTTATACTCCCTGGCATAATTACTGGTCTAACTGCTTCTGTGTTGTTGACAGTATTTGCTGTTGCAACTGTTGTACTTGTACTGGTTGACGCTGTTACCCCTGTGCGTGACGCTGTTGTTATTGTGCTTGACGCTGTTGTTATTGTGCTTGTTGCTGTTGTACCTGTGCTCGTATCTGCTGTGCCTGTAGCTCCAGTGTCTGTTTCTGTAGTTGTTGGTGCTGATCTTAAAAAGTAGTTACTACCGCTATTGAGTGGTGCAGGCATTTGTTCTGTATTCTCGGGGACTAGCCGGGATTTTTGGGTACCTCCTCCAAATGTCGTACTTGACTTTCAGCCTATGTCGTCTGGACTTTAGCTGGCCTGGTAAAAACGAAGAATTCCAAAATAACTATATTTTATTACAACTGAGATCTCATGGCAACTGACGAATAGCCCAAAACACTAGCTTAAAAAGGTCGTTGCTCACGTGCTTAGAGATCCAAGGTTTTCTACGTTTTACCAATGAAAATTATCGTTACATAATTTCGTAGCTGACCACAACATTTTAATTGGTCACTCATAATTTTGTCTTGTCAACCAAGCTGACACTTTAATCTAAATTATTGATTTTCGTATACCTATGTTGCGACAACCTATGTAATTTTGACAATAGGCCTAATTGCCTACACTCTTTCTTTTATTCAAAATATAGCATGTATAATTAATGAATGAATAATTATCAATATTTGTCAAACATCTGTAAAATCTATTTTCTTCTAAATTGTCCATTTTTACAAATTCATTTTGAGAATAAAAAATATAATACTTAATAAAAGAAAGCTTGCAAAGCTTACAAAATAGGAAATATAACAAATGTGCAAAACACGTTGTTGCTTTTACTTCATCGACAGACTTCTGCGACTTAAAAAGCCAACTGTTTCATGGAATATATATGGGCACTTTGCACGTGAAATAACAATTAAGTTTGAGGTAAGTGCAGATCTATTGATAATTGGTACTTTGATCCGAGCGAGCAAGAAAATAAGTGTATTCTATCTTAACCTTTAATTGTTCGATATCTATTTGAAGTTATGATTCGATAACCCAAGCTTCACTGTTTATCAATAGTAATTACTAGTAGCTGTGCATTACAAACAGTACGATTTTTTTTTCTAAATTTTATCAATTAAAAACAATTAGATGGAGAAAAGACAAGATTAATTAACATACCCGATATTAAGTGCGAATTCTCTGTGTGTATGCGGTCGGTCTCTGAATTACATGCATGCTTAACCTTATCGGTACCCATCATTTATTTTACTTGTGTGAACCACATTGAGATTCTCTGTTGACGTGCGGCGTTGGTCATTGGTGAATTGCGCCTATCTGTACTGTACGTTGGTCACGTGACTTATCTGTACTGTTGGTCACTGGCAATGCCTGGGTTAACCACATACAAACAAACTGTGTACAAACCGCTTCCTATGATGTTTACTTATTTCTATCATGTAAGCGGTCTTTATTTTATTAGATTTTAATAAATTGCCTATTAAATGCAATCTCTCAGGTTTAAATACGTCATAAAATGTTTGTGTTTGTCCGTTGTTGTTTGGACATGTTATACGGGTATTTATCGATACCACCAGGTCAGCTGCCGTATCTTGATGTTTACAAAGTCTGTTAATTGGTATTTACCGTATCTTGAATGATCTTGCTTTATAAATATAATTGGCAATAAGTACACGTTTATGATCAACTCTCATGTTTTATACCGATAATTTGTAATTATCGAAAGCGTATAAATCAATTGATTAACAACTTGTCGGCAGAATTAACATAACCTTCAACCGACATTCCTGGTAAATTAAAATGATGGAACTATGTTATGGCACTATATAAAGATGTGTTACTTTTGAAACGTTGAACACTCAGTTACATTCTATTTCACTTAAAGCGGCAAAAATGACAGAAAATGTTATAGCATTTCCCGACAACTTATACATGTTTAACTCCGTTTTCATTTAGGTCTGTTTTGTTTGCTCAAAGGCGAACGTCAAACGTTGAGCAGGCAAACAATTAAAAACCGGTATATTAATAGACTGTTTACTACAATAATGGAGTATATTAATGATGGATAATTAAAATTTTAAATATAGATTTCAGGGTTATATCTAATAATTATCTTTTAATGAGACTGTATTTCAGTAGCTAGTTATGGATTATTCTGATCTTCCTAGATATTATGACATCATAGCCCAGTGGCGGATTCAGAGGGGGGCGTAGAGGGCGTACGCCCCCCCTTTGCTCGGACTTTTTTTTTTTTTTTTGTAAAATTATTAATCAGTCTAGACTTCGTGAACTTTTCCATTTCCCGAGAATTTAATTTATATACCACAATTCTTTACTTATAAATATATTTTTCGCTTGTATTTACTGATTGTCAAAGTCATGTGATTTGCTATGGTAGAGTTGACCAATGCGTTGAAAAAACGGCACACGGTCATTTTGAAATTCAAATTACAGTTATATACATTGCTTAGGCTGAGGATGTAATGACAATCAGGAAGTCTTCAAAGCGACACAGGATTGAGCAAGAACGTATTGACTTCTGTTTCACTATTCCACCAAACAGAAAGTAATAGAAAATACTCTATAGACTATTATACTTTCATGAAAAAAGTTCCACAATATTATTTACCTACGAAAACATGTTTAACCCTAGGCTAAATGCCCCAACTTATTTATTTTATAAATAAAAAAGTTGAATAATGATCCCCAGTCACCCCGCCGCATTTTTGCGCCTGTTCCAAGTCAGGAGCCTCTGGCCTTTGTTACTCCTGTAATATTTTATTTTTAGTTTCTTGTGTAAAATTTGGAAATTAGCATGGCGTTCATTATCACTGAACTAGTATATATTTGTTTAGGAGCCACTGAAGGACGACTCCGGGTGCGGGAATTTCTCGCTTCACTAAAGACCTGTTCGTGACCTTCTGCTGTTGTTTTTCCTATGGTCGGGTTGTTGTCTCTTTGACAAATTCCCAATTTCCATTCTCAATTTTAGTATAAGCTCTAGAAAAATTTCAAGTCTCAGGTACGAAACCATTTGATTTGAGGAGGCATTCTGAGATATTTGAGAGAGAAGAAATTGACTCTGATTCTTGCCTAAAACAAAAATTCTGGTCATATCTGGATTGAAAACAATAGTCTTGTCCACTTTTTTGCTTTTAAAAACGAAAATTTCCAAAAAATTATTTAGCATGAAATGAACATGATCAATAAAAACGGGCGTAGTTTTTTGTGGCCGAGGTTTGCATGTCTTACTGGAATGTCTGTTTCGCCGGACTTATATATATTAAAAACTTTTTCAAGACCAGACTGTAACATGCCTGCTGGTTGTGAACGTTTGAATAGTGCATATTACACTTATTTTATGTTTTTTAGCCCAAAAAGGGTCCCAAAAATTTTTCGCCTCGCTCCGCTCGGCGAAATTTAAAATCTTCGCCCCCCCTTTCCAAAATCCTGGATCCGCCCCTGTAGCCGGATGGATTTCTTTTAAGAAGTGAACTAGAATTTCATTTAAAGTAGAGTAACTCGGAAGACCGATGCATATGGATGCATATTTTCTGTACTATATTAACGAGTGCTGCCCCGGGCTTGATGATCCCTTCGCTCTATATCGATCAGTCCGATTCATCAGTCTTATCTATAACATGAAGACATTTTCCACTTAAAATCTATATAAATGACAGACAAGTCATTCCAAAGCTAGCCTAGTTTAACACCGCCAAATATGTAGAATGTGCCTTTCCAAAAGTCAAAGCACAATTGGTGCTCATAGAAATACCTTTCGATCTTGTAAATAAGTTTACTGAAACGTGACAACTAGATCATATAAATCAATTTACTAAAAACATGACAACTGCATTTTTGTGAATCATTTTACTTAGCATGACAAGCAGATTTTGTTAAATAGGTTTACTGAAACGCGACAAGATCGTCTAAAATTTTTTACTGAAACGTGACGACTTGATCTTGTTAATCAGTTAACTGAAACAAAACAACTAAAACATGAAAATTAGTATACTGAAATGAGACAACTATATCATGAAAATTATTTTACTAAAACACAACAAATAAAATATGAAAATTGGTTAACTGAAACGTGACAACTAGATCATGAAAATAATTTACCTAAACGTGACATTTGGGTCATGTGAATTAGCACTGAAACACCACAGTTCTATCTTTATAAATAAGTTTCTTGTTCGCTTTGGAGATTCAGTATTAGGTTATCGGAATTCCAATGCGGACCTGTTTTTGTATTTCTATGAGTTACAATTTATGACAAAAATCAGCAAAGACCCACCGAAACAACATTTGATAAGCAAATTTAATAATACTTTTAGATATTTGGATGATAGTTTAGCTCTCAACAATGACGACTTCAGTATGTATACTAAAGAAATGTATCCTGTTGAACTTACTTTAAATAGAGCTAATACTAACAATGACCACTGCCCTTTCCTCGATCTTGATATCTATATTACTAACGGAAAGCTTAATACTAAAATTTATGATAAAAGACGATTTTTCATTTCCTATCGTTAATTATGATCCTTTTTTTAGATGGTGACGTTCCCTTGTCACCATTTGCGGTGTTTATATATCTCAACTTGTACGATTCGCTCGTGTACGTAACAATGTTTTAGATTTTAACGAGAGAAATTTATGTATTACTGAAAAATTATTTCACCAGGGTTTTCGTTATCACAAACTAGTCAAAACATTTACTTAATTTATCATCGGTATAAGGACATCATTCGTAAGTATAGCTCAACATGCAGACTTCTAGATCTGTTACGTTCAGGTATTTCACATCTATTTTTTTATGGAAATATTCTTTATAAAGCACAAAATTGTCAGTATTCACCTCAGAAACTAACAAAGCCTTTAAATAGACTTATAAAGAAGTGATATAGTTACGATACTCTTGTCAGGTCATTAAATATTGCATATGTTGGCGTTAATATTGATTCACTTATAGGGTCTTTGCATCGGAACTAAACACATTTATTCAAAAACCAGTTGTTGGCATGACACGGGTTATGTTCTTCTCATATATGTTATGATGGTATGATACTAAACCCCTAACGGGAAGGATTGTGCCTGATACTCATAATTATATGATGAAATCACAATCTTTCAATCAGTTTAATTGAAGTCTGGAGCTGGCATGTCAGTTAACTGCTAGTAGCCTGTTGTTATTTATGTATTATTGTCATTTTGTTTATTTTCTTTGGTTACATCTTCTGACATCAGACTCGGACTTCTCTTGAACTGAATTTTAAATGTGCAAATTGTTATGCGTTTACTTTTCTACATTGGCTAGATGTATAGGGGAGGGTTGAGATCTCATAAACATGTTTAACCCCGCCGCATTTTTCTTTGTTATTCTTGTATTATTTTAATTTTAGTTTCTTGTGTACAATTTGGAAATCAGTATGGTGTTCATCATCACTGAACTATAGTATATATTTGTTTAGGGCCCAGCTGAAGGACGCCTCCGGGTGCGGGAATTTCTCGCTACATTGAAGACCTGTTGGTGACCTTCTGCTGTTGTTTTTTCTATGGTCGGGTTGTTGTCTCTTTGACACATTCCTCATTTCCATTCTCAATTTTATTTCGAAACACAGCAACTTTGGAACCTGACAAATAATTTATCATGAAAAAAAGTTTACCGAACAGGTGACAACTGGAATAACTGAATGATGAAAATCAGTTTACAAATAGAATGCATCACTGAGCGCAGCCTGATATGACCACAGAGGTTGAACCATGAAAAGTTGGGACAAACGTTGACACAATATTCAAGCTTGATACTGTCTGAATTTAAATTGTGATCAAATTTTGGACATAATACAATTATCTGACACAAAATAGATGTGGTCAGAGATAATAAAAACCCTATTGCGCAAAACTGCAATTGAAGATTTCTTTTCAAAGTTGAGACTTAAAAAAAAAAATTTAAAAATTTTGATAAGAAAATATGAACCCCTTAAAAAAATTGGGAAAAAATCCCCCAAAACACTTTTTGACTCCCCTCTTTAGAGAAATTACCCTAAAACTCAATCCAAGGCTTCCCTATGTATTATAGAATCTTGTGGTACAATGTTAGAAAGATCCATACACTTGTACACTAGTTATTCTAGAAACTACAAAAATGCTTGTTTTTGGACCTTTAATTCCTGAACATTTATGCAATTCTATCTCAGCCTTCTCTTTCTGGTATGGAACCCTATTAAAAAATTTCATAGAGATCCATTCTCTTAAATAATAGTTATTGTTCAGACACCAAAACGCAGACAACAACATCATAGCATTATACGAACCCCAAAAACATTTTGCAGTCGTATAAAAACGAAATAATTGAAGCATGAAAATTAGTATACTGAAACCGGACAATTGGATCTTGTATATAAGATTACTGACGCATGACAGCATATACCATGGACATGTGGTATGTCAAAGTTAATACAACTGGCTGCAAACCTAATATAATTAAATTGTTAATAGTGGTTCACCTGAAACTGACCCAATCACAAACTTTAACGAAGTACTGAGGCCATCATATAGACGTTTTGATTCTGCAATTTGACTTAAGGTAGGAATAAAAGAATCGGAAGGGGACGATAAATGGCTGACCCGTGTTAAGAGAGAGCCATATCTCTTGCACGTTAAAGACACCCTTGTAGATTTCGAAAAAGAGTAGGTTAATGCCGCTACAAGGCAGCACTCGCACCCGCAAAGTGGAAAGGGATTAATATAAGTTGCAAAACTTGTTTCCCCAATCCACTATAAATAAATATGTTTAAACTAATAAAAGAATTTAAACGACAACCATCCAACTAAGTACTGCCTCTGAGCAATAGGGAATTTCACCATCCCAGACAATAGATTGATTGATTGCTGTGTGCTTAATGCACAGTGGGAAATAATTCATGCATGTTCAGGACGAGAACAAGTTAACAATAAAACAAAAGGAAGGTGTTGAAATAGAGGCAATCCGGGAAAATTTGGACTGCCACTGGAAAATAAATATATTGGATATGGACAGAGATTTTGTCTTGCAACAGAGTTCGGTTGCAAGGTTCTTAATGTGCAAAAAGCATGGCACTCTCTTTACATGGGACATCAGATTTAAGGTCTCCTCCCAGCTAATAGAATTTTAAATGTAAAATTCAACTAGAGGCCATAAAGAGCCTGTGTCGCTCACCTTGGACTATGTGCATATTAAACAAAGGACACAGATGGATTCATGACAAAATTATGTTTTGGTGATGGTGATGTTACTGAACATTCTTGCTGCGTACAATTACCTCTATCTATAATGGAAACAATTTTAAAACAAGATACCCTAATGATGATTGTGGACAAGTTTGATTAAATTTGTCTTAAAAGTTTCAGGGAAGATTTTTGTAAAAGAGTACAAAAATTTACGAAAAATTGCTAAAATTTGACTATAAAAGGCAATAACTCCTTAAGGGGTCAAATGACTATTTTGGTCATTTGACTTATTTGTAGATATTACTTTGCTGAACATTATTGCTGTTTACAGTTTATCTTTATCTAATATAATATTCCAGATAATAACCAAAAACCTTAAAATTTCCTTAAAATTACCAATTCAGGGGCAGCAACTTACCAACAAGTTGTCCAATTCATCTCAAATGTTTAGGGCAGATAGATATTGACCTGATAAACAATTTGACCCAGTCAAATTTGCTGTAAATGCTTTGGTTTCAGAGATTTAAGCCAAAATCTACATTTACCCCTATGTTCTATTGTTAGCCATGGCGGCCATCTCGATTGGTTGGCAGGGTCCACAGCCACGTTTTCTAAACTAAATACCCAAATGATTAATGTGACCAAGTTCAGTTGAATTTGGCCCATTAGTTTCAGAGAAGAAGATTTCTGTAAAAAATAATGACGACGGACACCAGACACCAAGTGATGAGAAAAGCTCACATGGCCCTTTGAGCCAGGTGAGCTAAAAAGTCTACAGAAAAAAAGTCAACTATTGAAAAAAGTATTTTGCTTTTATTGCCTTTTACTTGGTTACAGTTTTGATCAGTTTGTCTTTCTCATTGTATAAAGAGGATGGTAAAGGGTAAAAATGTTCACGTGCAGCCGTGAAAAAGGTTCGTTATTCACCGTGTTTCGTGAAATCGGTAAAAAGATCAACGTGCAAGAAGTTTTTAATTGTTCGTTCATCGTGAAATAACAATATTATTTCGCGTTTTTCTGTGCAGATACACACACCCTCTTTACGTCCCTCTATAAAGTACACGACTGATGTGTATAATAAACAAATATAATTTGTAAATGATATGTATATATTATAACAAAACATGGAATGATATAATAATTAAAAAAAATAATTTTCAATTGATTTAAGGTGGTACCTAACACTACAGGGAGGTAACTCTGTAAAGTCAGTTAAACGTTTTAATTAGGTTGTGTTGTAAAGGGAATATTAAGCTTCTCAACGATCAAAATTGGTGTTTGTCAAATTGCTATATAACCAGTGTAATTTTTCTGACAAAACGGTTGGTTCAAAATTTTTGAAATTTTTATATTTTTGTTAAAGGGTCAAAGAAAATACTTTGACAAAATTTTATGAAAATTAAACAAGCCAAATTAATTTTAGTGAAAGTGTTGGGTACCACCTTAACCACATATAGTAATAGATTATCTTTGGTCATCTCAACAAGATTGATTTTCTCCCTTCAGTGGTATGCAAAAAGTGAGAAAAACAATACAGTTGAGATGACCAATAATAATCTGTTTATTGCTATTTAACCTATGACGACATTGTTAAATTAAATTTATTGACAATGCATGTGGGCCTTTGGTTTCTAGCCATAATTTTTTTATATCACTCTACTGTGCTGAGAAAGTATTTCATCAGTCAGTAAGTAGTTATCAAAAGTACCAGGATTATAATTTTATACGCCAGACGCGCGTTTCGTCTACATAAGACTCATCAGTGACGCTCAGATCAAAATAGTGAAAAAGCCAAACAAATACAAAGTTGAAGAGCATTGAGGACCCAAAATTCCAAAAAGCTGTGCCAAATACGGCTAAGGTAATCTACTCCTGGGGTAAGAAAATCCTTAGTTTTTCGAAAAATTCAAAGTTTAGAAAACAGAAAATTTATAAAAATGACCATATAATTGATATTCATGTCAACACCAAAGTGCTGACTACTGGGCTGGTGATACCCTCGTAAGAACAAAGGAAAATTTCGTAAAATAACTATAAATGCTTTTCCACCTGATTTCAAAAAATAAAATTTAAAAAAAAAACTCATAACTGAGAAAAATAAATCTTTGTGTTGTAAGTGCATCTCAAAGTGGATTAACAAAGGATCAATAACCTTATGTTATATAACAAATCAATACATCTCCATCAACAACCGTATTTTATAATTACAACTGAAAATAGAATTTCTGTTTCAATTAATAGATTATTTTATTGTATTCACCACTATAAGATTATATTTTTGTTTTTTCTACCTGTCAACAGAGGACATCTTTATGACTAAATCAGTTAAAGTGTTTCACATTAACTAATTGAATCAACTGAAAAAAACACTTAAGTGTTTAAAAAGTGTACAAAATCTGTTGTCAGATGAACCTGAAATTTGAGGCCAAAATCGTCCTTACAGGACCTACTCCTTTCCTACTGACAATTTTTGCCATGCTGACTTATTTGTTGATTGTATTTTTCTGAATAGTTTTTAAGCAAAGCAGCCATGCTTGTTTTATCAAATTCTTTGATCTTTTTTAACAAGATTCCTTATATAAGCTGCACTTTGTAAATACAGCTGTTTCTCAAACCACACCTCTTTTAGGGAGATGTTGATATTGATCAGTGTTTGTTGTAATGAGCATTGTGTATAAGTTTCATAACCTTTGGTTTAGAAAAACTAAACTAAAGTTAACAGAAACTAAAACTTCCAGCAAATTTTATTTGTAAAGTAGAATAAAACGCTAGAATGGTAAAAGTGACGCAACTAAAATTCCACTTGACTTCTGAATTGTGGTTATAAGCATTGCGTATAAGTTTCATACAATTTGGTTCAGGCAAACTAAAGTAAGAGAACAGAAACGAATTTTGGGATGTATGGACGTACGTACAAGTAAGGGAAGGACGTACATACTTACAGAAGAACAAGGATAAAACTCAATACGGGGGGAGCATAACAACAGCAGTATGACCACAGGAATAAACAAGAATGTGTCCAAAGTACACGGATGCCCCACTCCCACTATCATTTTCCATGTTCAATGGACAGTGAAATTGGATAAAAAATATAATTAGGCATTAAAATTAGAAAGATAATATCATAGGGAACATTTGTACTAAGTTTCAAGTTGATTGGACTTCAACTTCATCAAAAACTACTTTGACCAAAAGCTTTAACCTGAAACATGCACTTTCATTTTCTATGTTCAGTGGACCGTGAAATTGGGGTCAAAAGTTTAATTTGGCTTTAAAATTAGAAAGATCATATCATAAGGAACATGTGTACTAAGTTTCAAGTTGATTGGACTTCAACTTCATCAAAAACTACCTTGACCAAAAACTTTAACCTGAAACATGCACTTTCATTTTCTATGTTCAGTGGACCGTGAAATTGGGGTCAAAAGTTTAATTTGGCTTTAAAATTAGAAAGATCATATCATAAGGAACATGTGTACTAAGTTTCAAGTTGATTGGACTTCAACTTCATCAAAAACTACCTTGACCAAAAACTTTAACCTGAAGCGGGACAGACGGACGAACGAACAGACGAACGAACGAACGAACAGACGGACGGACGAACGAACGAACGAACGGACGCACAGACCAGAAAACATAATGCCCCTCTACTATCGTAGGTGGGGCATAAAAAGTTTATATACACTAGATTCATAGAGGTGCTTAAAACCTGTAACACAGTTTTAGTTGCTGTTGTGAAATTAAGCATTGTCTTATGAGTCAATAAAAAAAGAGAATTTTTGTTTTAA
This sequence comes from Mytilus galloprovincialis, assembly GCA_037788925.1. NCBI lineage: Eukaryota > Metazoa > Mollusca > Bivalvia > Mytilida > Mytilidae > Mytilus > Mytilus galloprovincialis. Next base: position 17,381,995 of record CM075339.1, read on the forward strand.
GACATTCATTTGATATATTACTGTAATCATTGCCTCTGTGTTTGGATGACAAAGCAATTGAATTCTATTTTAATATAAAGGGCATGGTATGCCTTAGAACTTTTCCAGATGCACAGGTTTGTCTATAATCTATCTAAATTTTGATGTGAAAATGCAGCCATTTTAGTCAAAGGGTACACATCATGAACCTTAATTATTTCTACAGCACTTGTCTTGATACCCTGAGCTATAATATTATAAGAAGTAGATGCTGACTCGGCTGCTTTTAATAGGGATACTATATGATACAAATTTGCGTTAATACACCAGAGGTGGTATGATGTAAATTATTGGAAGAAGACTGAAGAAGACTGAAGAAGAATTGACGTTCGGTCAATGTTTTTCTGTTGTCAGTTTGATTCACTTGAGCATGCTGAACGAGTGAAGGTCCTTATATCCACATTGGAATGTGAAACAATTATTATTCAAATAACGGAATTAAAAGTTTTCAAATGATTTTTGGCATCAAAACCTTCCGATCAATGTTCAGTCAAAAGAGTAGTTACTCAAAATTTCAAAAGAATCTTCCAAGAATCAGAATTCAAACACTAGTACTACAATATCTCGGAGCAGAATAAATTGCGATAGTCTGTCACCAGAAGTTTGAGGCTGACGCCTAAGGAAAGTAGCAATAGCAAGCTATAGCAAACTTTCCAAAAATTGTGTATATGGGTCAATTGACAAATTACATTTATTTGATATTTCAGGCATTAGAAAAAACAGATTGAGTCATTTAAGGAAAACATATGTCACCTGCTTCCTTCAAATTAATTTTTTTTAGTTACTTAGGGGTCATCCATAATTGTCAACCATTTTTTAAAATGTACAAAACACACACTTTTCAAACCCCCCACCCTCCCTCAAAAAGTGTATAGCAACCACTTTCAGACCAGTGGAAAATCCAGAAATTTTCATAAGTGAGGGCCAACTGACTGCCTAAGAGGGGGCCCGCTTCGGTCATACTTCAGTGATTTTCTATATAATCAACCTAATTTTCCCCAGAAAAGGGGGGCCGCCCCCCCCTCCTAAATCCACCTCTGCAGATTTCAAAACAAGAATGAATAATTCATAATAAAAAGAAGACCATATCTATTATAATTTAGTTTAATATAGAAATTTGCATTAAAAATAAACTGAACCATGCAAATGTATCTGACATATATATTACGGAAATAAATTTATAAAAAAGCAAACCGTAAAATGTTTATTTTTTTACACTCTCTCCCCAATTGTACATTTTGTACACATTGAAAAATGGATGACAATAATTGATGACCCCTTAAATAAATCAGTGATCCTTCACTACAAAATAAAATCTCACATCTTATTGCAAATGTAACCCCACCGCTAGCACATTGCAAATTTATCTTACTACTTAACTCCCCCCCTATCTTACCACATTGCAAATTTAAATTGACTTTAGATCGTATCTAAATGTTAAGTCTATTTTATATACAGTGACATGCAGAAAACTTTAAATAAATATATTTCCACTTTACCCAGGATACAGCTGTTGTCAGAATATAAGATTGCTATATTTTTGCATCAACAACAAAATGTCATAGACTAAAAAAAAGAAATACATCTATTATAAATTCAATTACACGGAAATGTACTTGTAAAAATAGTTAAAACCATGTTTAAATTTTTTGTGGTAAGGATTTTTCTTATTTTTAGTAATTTATGACACAACTGTTACATGTAAACATATTTTACAAAAAATACATGTACATGTTTGAAACATACTACATGTATTTGAATCAAAATTACATTAACACTCAAATCCAATTTATATAATATATAACAAAATTGATTTCATAAAGTTTAGGATTTTTATTTTTTTTTCAAATTTCTCTCACTGATGAACACCTGTTACATAAAATGTAAGTAGCCAAGGGAAGGAAATTATTGGTACTTGTACCATAAGGTTGCAAGAGCACAATTATTCGTAATGCATTTTCCATAGGGTACCACTAGTGTTTCATATTTTTTTTCTCGAAGACTTTACAAACTAGGGAAAAAAGGGTAGCAGTTCCTGTTACTAGAAATGCCAGTGTTGCATTACAACCAAAAAAATATAGGGTCATGAGGCTCAAACTGACTAAAAATGGAGTTGAAAAAGATCGCCAATTTTTTTCGCTCAACGAAAAAGGGCATATTTTTAATGGCTCCGACCTGCAGAAATGGAAGATATTTTCTATACTTCATAAAATGTGGATATGATTTTCCGCAATTTTTAAACCTAATTGGATAAGCTTTCGATTAAATGTAATTCCAATCCTGTATCAACCAATCAGAAGCCGTATAGGATTTTATTCTGAGTACCATCTTGGGTAAAAAACTTGCCGGTAAAATGTGAACAAATAATTGCGTCTTGTAACCATAACATCCAATTTCAAGTGAAAATTCAAATCAGAAAAAACTCCCATTATAAGTAATCATATATTATCTTTCTAAATATACATGGCACAATATATAATAAATTTGATAGAATATTTGTTTAGTCTTGATAAATAAAATCTTTTTAAATAAACTATCTGTATACAAATATTTAAAAAAGAAAAATCATTTTTATTTCTTGGTTATTATCATTACTGTTAAACGTTCTGGTCAATCTATTTTTGTGTATCACACCTTATATAGATGCCTCGTTTTTCCTCTCTTTGAATTTATATATGTTTAAGAATAATCTTATGTATTTTGTTTTCAATAAATTCAGGTATCAGGACACTGAATGCAGCCAAACAGGAAGAAGAAAGGGTCAAACAGACAGACTTTTTAAGCAGTATAAAATGATTGCATTAATGCTTTTAATGAATTAAATTTCCCAATTGTCTATTTTTCGTTGGATACCAATTTTCTTAAATTTATATATTAACAACATAACATACAGATATAACATCATGTTGTAACATAAAACGTGAATCTGACAAATATCACATGTATAAAAAAATCCTGTGGAGTACATCAAGTGATTATTTGTATAACTAGAAAATAACATGTATTCTTTTTATTTCTGTCATGGTACTGTGAAACCAGATATTAAAAGGTTTAAAGATACAGTGAAACTAGATATATAGGTTTCAAAAGTACAGTGAAATCATATATTGAGGAAGTTTGCAGGCTATTACATGGGAAAATCCCAAAAGAGTTGAAAAAAATACAAACAGTCACTGACATGACTAATTCTTATTGCTATATTCCAATAGAACATATACAGAAAAAGACCACTTTAGTATTATATGTGATGATGCCCTTAAACACATGAATAACGTTCACTCAAACCAAAGTTTGGATTGAAATGCATCGAACTCTAAAGTTGTGTATTGAACTAACTAAAGTCTAGCATTTTTATCAGTTGTCCAGGATTTAAAGTAATAAATACATGTGTTAAAATCAGAATAACAGTAAACAATTAACCTTATTTAAACCACCTAACTTTAAAGAGGGGAGGTCGGAGGGTCCTGATCCCGAAATCTCCCAGGCTTAAAAACATGAAATCCTGAAGTCCCAAATTTAAAAATATTGAATCCTGTAATCCTGAAATTCGAAAAAACAAATTATCCAGGATCCCAAAAGGGTTAATCCCGAAACCCGAGCTTAAAAACACCTGATCCTGACATAAAAAAAATGTCCTGCCCCCGCCCCCTCTTTAAACTTAATCCAGTTAACATGAGCAAAATACTAAAACAATGCTCATCATCAACCAATACAAACAACAATTTGAAAATAGCTTTCATGTATACATTAATATGAACACAACTGGTAAAAGAAAAGAAAGAAAAAAAAAAAAAAACAACAACAACAAAAAAACACCTTAGTCTTCACATGGTAATGCTGCATTTTCACAACCTTTTGTATAAATATATTTCATAACAAAGTATTTACAGTTTTTGAGTTTATACACATTAAATATCAAAGTGCATCTTGTATTTAGGATCCTTTCATGAAAATACTTTGTAAAATTTAAAAAAAAACACAATACAGTCATGACTAAGTAATCTTTTTTCCTGGATACAAATTTTCCTGGATAGAGGAAAATTTCCATTTTGTGGATATTTTATCTTTATATTTTTCGCCAAGTGCATACAAGCCTATGAAAAAAAATCATGAAAATTTGTTTACCACAAATATAAATGAATACATATATAGTATTGAAAAATACAAAATGTCAAACTATGACTGCTTAAATACAACAAGGATTTATATAGTAAAAATATACAAATCCTTGAATACCATAACCTTAGTACTACATTTGTTTTTTGGACCTTTATTTTTGATTTTTTCGCCAAGTGCATACAAGCCCATGAAAAAAAAAATCATGAAAATTTGTATACCACAAATATAAATGAATACATAGTATTGAAAAATACAAAAATTCAAACTATGACTGCTCAAATACAATACCTTTAGTACTACATTTAATGACACTATAATCTGTTAAGAGCACCTGTTCATATACATGTACATTAATTAAATGTTTGTTCTACTTGTACTTGAATTAATTTAAATACATTAACCAATTGTGCTACTTATTTTATTTTCCACATTTGTTCACAACAGAATTTCAATAATTGTTACAATAATTACCATGAAAAAATAACATGCAATAACCTTGTGTCACATGAAAATGAAAATAAAACATAAAAAACATTTGCATAAATTGCCTTCCATTAAAATAGGTTAATTGTATAATTTATAATGATTCTAAATTGATATACTATTTTCATCAATATTCTTCCAATAAATATAAATGCATATTAATCATGTAAGGATAAAGTATTACTCACATATCATCTTTTATTTAAATTGAGTTTGAATTTAAGTGTTTCATCAAATAGTTTAATACTGTCATTTAAATCATTTCAGAAAATATTGCAAGTTTTATTTTTCATTAAAATGAATAATGCAGAACTTTCAAATTTACAGAGGTAACGTCTCAGTTATTTTGTCATCTGGATAAAATTTTGCTGACATTGTATTAAAACATAAAAAAAGGATGAATTATTCTTCATTTCTTTATTTTTACTCTTTTATGCCATTTTATCCGTTCTTTATAAATTTCGAACATTTTTCTCTATTTCTTTCTATTTTAGCATCCAATTAGATATCTTTTATTGTAACATTTCACCTTTATAAAACCCACCTTAACATGAGAATAAATCCCTCCAAAAACCTAAAACATTTAATTATTCATAAAAAAGAAACCCACGTTCAAAAAATTTACAACTATGATCACAGCTCATCCTTTAATTTATCGTCTTTCTGATTTTCTCTTTTCTTTTCAGATTTTTTCTCTTTCTTTGTTTTTTCTTTACTGGTCTCTACTTTCTTTCCTTTTGACGGTTCCTTTGCACAATAGTTAGAAATGATTTGGTCTGCTGCTCTTATACCAGACAAATAAGCTCCGTGAGCTGTGTTCATGTGTTCTAATGACGTATATTCACCAGCAAAATATATAAATGGACATACAGGTTTGGTTAAAGAATCAAACATTTCTGGTAAAATACCTGGAAAAGAAAAAAAATTCAAATATGAAGCCATTATAGTACACATTTTTAGATCCATGATGGATGGACAACTTCCAGAGGCAAATTAGATTCATTTTCCAGACAAGAACATTTTTTAAGGACTCTGTGAGTCAAGACAAAACATATCTTTAACTAGTTGTAAATTAAGAAATTATTGTGATGTTTATATTTATTCAAATAATGTGTCTGCGTGAGTACCCCAATGACCAGCAGGTTCTCCTGAAATTGCAACAACAAACTTGCATTTTAACATGTTTAAAGATCATTTTAAAAAAAAAGCCTCATCCAGGTGTTGGATTTTTTGCTGCGTAAAAAACCCTTTAGTGAGTTTGGGCTGATGTTCAGCAGTTGTCATTTGTTGATGTGGTTCATTAATGTTTCTTGTTTTTTATATAGAATAGACCCTTGGTTTTCCTGTTTAAATGGTTTTATGCTAGTCATTTTTTGGGGCCCTTTATAGCTTGCTGTTCGGTGTGAACCAAGGCTTCGTGTTGAAGACAATACTTTGACCTATAATGGTTCCTTTTACAAATTGTGACTTTAGAAATGATACTTACCAACTTTAGGATATGAAGTAGTTCCTAACACCTTGTTGTCTGAAATCCACTTAGATTTTGTTACAATGGTAGTTGTAACATCTTTCAATTTTTCTTCACCAAATAATTTTGTTAAAACGTTTATTGCTGAAAAATACAAAAGGGATATTACACACTTTTCCTTTATATATTACCAAGTGGAGATATTTTAACTCATTAGTTAACTACAAGTAATTCAACCTAACATGTTTAATCCCACCACATTCTGTACGCATGTGCCTGTCCCAAGTCAGGAGCCTGTAATTGAGTGATTGTTGTTTGTTGCTGTTACATATTTGTTTTTGTAACTAAGAGTCTAATTTATGTACAAAATAAGACTCTTAGTTTTCTCGTTTGAATAGTTTTATATTTGTCATATCAAGGCCTTTTATAGCTGACTATGCAGTATGGGTTTGCTCATTGTTGAAGGCCGTACGGTGACCTACAGTTGTTTACTTCTGTGTCGTTTGATCTCTAGTGAAGAGTTGTCTCAATGGCAATCATACCACATCTTCTTTTAAAAACAAGAATGTGTCCAAAGTACACGGATGCCCCACTCGCACTATCCTTTTTCATGTTCCATGGACCGTGAAATTGGGTAATTATCTAATTTGGCATTAAAATTAGAAAGATCATATCATAAGCAACAAGTGTACTAAGTTTCAAGTTGATTGGACTTCAGCTTCATCAAAAACTACCTTGACCAAAAACTTTAACCTGGACGGACGAACGGAACCACAGATGGACAGACGAACGGAGCCACAGACCAGAAAACATAATGCCCCTCTACTATTGTAGGTGGGGCATAAAAATATAAAACCAATATTGGATGCATTCTTACATGATGTAATGGACCAATTATTTGAAATATTGAATCTGTGTTTTAATGAGGGCTTCTGATCTCTCACTGAATAGCATTTTATTTGTTTGTACCTTTACTCAAAATAATAAAATACGGTAAAATTCAGAAATAATTGTGATGTTCTTATTATTGCGAAAAATGTGACAAGGCTATAATCGCAATAATCTAAACCAAGGCTTCCAAAACAGTCATGTATTCCGGACAATTGTAAAATGTCCGGTAAAAGTCCGGCTAGGCAAAGCATGAAACAGTCAGGGCTTTCCATTGAAGCCGGTAGCCGGCGGAAATCCGCCGCTTACGGTGGCTTCAAGTGCCGGCTACTTCACTGACAAAAATATAAACTAAAAAGAAAAAAAAATCTTTTTCAAATGTTTACAGGCAGCCGAGAGACGTATTGTCGCAAAGTCGCGGTCACGATAAAGAAGGATGAAAAGTCAGTGTTTACCTTGGGCTAAATATAGTTCACATGAATTCAGGTCACTGATTGGTTGTCTATTTAAAGTCAGAATGCATCGTTTCTTTTCAAAGATAACAAGAGAGACGTTCCGGTGGTCATTGAACGATAACAATAGAGACGTTCCGATAGTCATTAACTCGTTGTTTTTTTTTTTGCCTTTTGAAACGTGAAGACAATCAGATAGAATGACAATCTTATATTATGGAATATTATTAGTCAAATTAAAGAAAGTGTAGTAGATCATATTGTTCAGAATCTGGAAAACAGTATCTTTTGAAGTTCATTTTTCAAAGCCCACGTGGTGTTCAGAGAATCAAGGTCAAAAACGAAAGTAGAATATTGTCCACTCGACCTCAAATGAATAACATTTTCCTAATGATTTATGTATCCTACTTATTGAACAGTTTACAAAAAAAAAGAGAAAATCAGAGGATATATCAATTTTCTGTCAATGCTTGAGAAATAATTATGATTTAAATACGCGTAACTGTCTTAAGAGAGAAAAGGGGGGTCATTTGTTTACAAATGCACGTAGTTATGCAAAATAAATCGATCAAGATTTGTAACAAACCGGATGATTATTTAAATAAAACTCCTTTAAAAGTAAATGAATTTTAAGCATAAGGTAATGAAAATAAAAAACTAACATAAAAAAAAAATGAAATTTCTTTTTTTTCTTTCTTTAATTTCATACATAAATAATGGTCATTTGAAAGATGAAATTAGGTGCCAGGAGATTGCGAGAATGCAGGATTTTGCTCTATTTATGCCAGAGCTTCTGGGGGCCTTGAGCGGCCCCCAGACCCCCTGCCGTAAGGCACCAAGCTTACAGCTTGGTGGGCGTCCGGCTTCGACGAACGCATGTTACAGCCGCCTATAATTTTAATTGAGCCTTCTACTTCAATTTCAATGGAAAGCCCTGTGAGTCTATGGGAGAAAAATTATGACTTTAACAGTGCTTATTGAAAAATTACCATAAAAACTTCAATGTAAGCTATTTCTATTAAAAAGCTTAAAATATGTGAAATAAAATGAAATAGGAAACACACATATTATTTTATTAGGCCTTACTAAGATCTTTTACATACCATTTTCCTTGATTTCGTCATCTGTCATATTTTCAAACCTGACAGCAGCTTGATCATGTAACATTCCCATCAGTAAAGGTTTGTTGACATAGCGATGTAAATTGACCCAGGTCTGAAGCATGCCCATGTCGTCCTGGTTACTGGTTACCATGGTAAATATACCTACATCTTCTGGCCAAAATACTTTGTTGAACTGTAAGATAAGTTTATTACTAAATCCAATTCCTGGAAAGGAAATAAATTGTAGAACCATTCATATTTTGTGTAACATTTTGTTGAATATACATGATTTATTTATGGTTTACGTAATTTACATTCAACATGATCAAAGGACTTACAGCCAGTTTTCGGATTTGAATTGTTTTACAATTGTCATATCAAGGCCTTTTATAGGTGACTATGCGGTGTGGATTTTGCTCATTGTTGAAGGCAGTACAGTGACTTATAGTTGTTAACTTCTATGTCATTTGGTCTCTGGTGGAGAATTGTTTTATTGGCAGTTATACAACATCTTCTTATTTTTATATTTTAGCTTGCATGTGAAGATAGCAGTATGAAATTCTTTATCAAATACCATGAAAACACCAATCTGTTCAATCAGTAACTTGGGCATGTTCTTTGTTATCTCTAATTTAAATGATCATAGCTATAGGAAGTGCAAGATCAAATTTAATTTTTTCATGTTAATTTCTATAATGATACAGTGAAACCTGTCAAAACCGAATCTTGCATAAACGGAAAAACCTGTCTAAACCAAACATATTCTTAAGTAAAGTCATATCAAACATAATGAGTTGTTAACCTGATTAAATCCAACATCTGCCAAAACTGAACAATATCTTTGATCACAATGAGCTTTGGTTTAGACAGGTTTCTTCTATGTGCTATAAAATTACCTATATTTTCTATAGTTTTCTTCCATCCTTTAGGTAAGGGAGGATCAAATATTACTGTGTCTGTTTTTAATACTCCTAAAGGGAGGGCCACCACCACAGCATCAGCATCATACTGCTTCAGATCTCTGGTTCTCACCAAAACTTTGTTCCTTGTCTTGTTCACCTCTATCTGTCTTACTGGTTTCCTTAGTTCTACAGATAGTGTGCTCTCCTTTCTCTGTCCTCCTACAAGGCTAAAACAGTATCATAAATTGTTCTATAATTTTTCTTACTTCCACTATCCATTTCATCTGAAAGCACTATTTATATGGTATAAAGAGTTTAGCCATAATTACTATGCATTATAAAGTAAAACGTTGAAGACAAATGTATGGATCTAAATTCCAAAGGCATTAGAAAATTTGCAAAAGTTAGAAAAAAGCTTAAAATCATAGCTCTTTTCATTTTTAAGGGCTGCTGAATGCATGAAGTATGAACAGTTCTAAACTATCAAGTTTTAGGTCTTTTACTTGACCCTACCAGGGATATATATAAGAATGAAACATTTCCAGTGGTGAAGTCAAAAGCTAGAAAATAAGTGGCTTAGAGCACAAAATAGTATGTTACATTCAAACACAATTCAAAAAAATACTAAACTTGATACTGTGTATTCATTGTAAATTGTTAGGTACTAAATTTTCTGGATATCATGAAACACAAACTTAAATGCAATAAATATATACTTTATTATAAAAATTGAACCTTTCCTATCAACGTAAGTTGATACCTAAAAAATATATATTGTAAATTCAGAAATTATTGCGTGCATTTATTATTGCGATTTTGTCATTTTAGACTTAATGCAATTTTCATTTTTGCGTTAGGGAAAAAAGTTCTGTATAATTCTTACAAAAAGTGAGTTTAAACTATTGTGATTACAACCCTGTCGCTTTTTTTCCAATAATAAAAACACCCAGTAAATGAATCAACAGAAACAAAAAACCTGTTTTGTCACACTTACATGTCCACAATCTGATCAAAGCCATCAACTACAGCTGTATCCCAACCAAATTCTTTTTTAGGATCAAACAGTTGTGAGGAGTGATCAGCTAGAGACATTGTGTAATGTGATTCCAGTACTGATGACAGCAATGTTTTATCAGCCACCGTCTCTTCATCTCGTAAAACACTTTGTATAGCTTTCTTTAAATCTAGGTCTCTTCCACTGTCTGTTGCTTTTTGCATGGCTTGTAGAGTTATCTGAAGTAAAAATACAGAAATCTGAAGTCAAAGTCATTAAAGGGATATGTGCATTGACAAAATGTAAACAGAAAATAATATGGGATATTACAATGAGCACTATTGTTTTGTCAAAATCAGACAGTTGGATTATTTAGTTTATTCTTTTTCATATTTTTTCATGTTGAAACCTCTTACAGCTGAATATATGCCAATGGTATGGGTTTTGCTCATTGTTGAAGGCCATAGTCATTAGGTCTCTATACTATATATGCTTTGACTGTACAAAGAACACAATATTTAACAATTTTCAAATGCTGAATATGAAGAATAAAGCTGAAGATGCTATTAAAAAAATAATGCATATTAAATTTGCCATTTAGCTGTATCATTGATGACTACAATAAAATTGTTAATATTATCTAAATTCTCAACTTCCAGCTGTAAATCATATACAACCAGGATAGCTACAATCTAAATTATTTTATGAGGTCTTATTTTAGATTATTTATTTATCTCCCCTTGTTCAATTTCATAAATATCCCTATAGGTTGCATTTTTGTAAATATTGACAATGCAATTTCCCATAAGAACCAATTTTACTAAAGTTTTGAAAAAAATCTTATCCTAGAAATGAAAGTTCACATGCACCACAATTTTTTTCAAGGTCAAAATATAGGGCTGTGCGGCATATTTTCAACGTTTATATGCCCTGAACTTCTCAGAGTTTAAAATAAACTAACACTTATTTTCTTAACTACCCCTACCTTGAATGAAAGGTTACCACAGATTCCAATGTAAACAATATGCACATGTATATTGACTGGTAACATTCCCAAGTTATGTCTCTGTGAGATGGAACACAGAGAGCATAACTGGGAACCAGTATGTAAACAAAATTAATTTTCTATGAATATTCAAGATTTCCCCAAAAGAGGCGTGTTTTGAGAAACAGCTGTATTTACAAAGTGCAACCTATAACCATGATAACCAGGGTCAAAGGTTATAATGTGTTATTCTTAGTTTGTATGAAATTACTAATGCATTCTCAGGATTCTAGAAATTCATATTAGGGAATATGAGAAGCAAATGAAATACCAAAGAAAAGCTGAGATGAACGATATTTTTTATCCTTTAAACACAGTATTTTCATCAGATCTAAATCATTTTATCCACTTTTTCATTGATTCATACAAAAATAGGGGTACAATTTTTATTTCTCTTACACCATATACACCAAAAATAACAATTCTCTAGCTTATATGTAAAAATTACTGGTAAATCGTAACATATGCTTGCAGCTGATATCAAATAAAAGTAATGGAATTTTTTTGCCAATCCTGTTACTGCCTCATATAACATGTACAATACAAAATTATATTTGTCAAAATTATGAAAATTGATTCCATTCAGTAATTAACCGTACTTTATAAAATTCTGTAAATATTTTGTTGGCATCATCCCCTGTATAAACTTGTCCCTTCTCTGGAAAGTGGAGTTGGACACTTCCTGCCGATTTAACTGCCAGTTCCCCGTCAGATACTATCTTAGCCAATGGATTGTCTTTCACCATGGAGTTCAACCAGTTAGCACCTAAATCTACTTCCATTCCTATATATATGATAATAGTATTATAAACATGATAAACATGATAAAAGAGGTATTGCTGTTCAATGGTATCTATGAACCAAGGGCACATGTACAATGTACATGGTGTAGAATCTAACTAGTAATTTCTTCTGTGAATAATTTTTTTTCATACATGATTGATATGTATGAATCTCATCATGCTCATAAATGATCTGCATAATTAGGAAACCTTTACTATGATCATGATGATCGGTTCTAAGCGCTTTGGTGATGATATTTTTGGCAGTTTCTTTTTTTTTACAATAGATCATGTTCACCATGTTCACTAGACTATAGACTATTTTCCCAACCAGAAAATGGAAATCACAAGTCTTACAATTCATGTTACAAGTTTAAAACATGTAAACATAATTTACAATCAACATGATCAATGCCATGGTTATGGTAAATGTGGAAAAACTGAATTTAAGGAATTATAATTTATTAACTATGTTAACTAAATATTATTGTTATGCAGTGACACACCATGTACACATATATATGTAGGACTCTCAAGTGCGATTGGGACGCTAAAGTACGATGGTCAGGCTAAAGTGCGATGGTCTACGCTAAAGTATGTGGTTCCATACGGTAAAGGGCTATGGTCCAGGAAAATATAGACTTAAAAAACATAGTTCAATAATGACGTTAACAGTCATTTGTACAAACTAGAAATGAACACATGATGAACATGCCAGAAAATATATTAGGAATATTTGATTAACAATTTTTACCCCATATGTCCATGACTTACGAGTAATTGATTGAATTTAACCATTCTTTGTCAGCTGAACACAATGTTTATTTTTTTCGACTTGTATCCTACAGTCGACCATTTTACTATATGAATACAAAACAGTATACGCATACTTATCCTGCTTCTATTTGAAGCGAACGGATACATTCAAATCATTGTTTATGTGGCAGTTTACTTTGTGATCTCCGTTAAAATATTTCATGATTTTCATGACAAGAGTGCACACACTGAAATGTCTCGCCTTCTTTACTAATCATTGATATTATGTTGATACTCCTAAATATAAAGCTTTATTACAACTGTCACATAAACTTAACATGAACCATGAAAATGAGGTCAAGGTCAGTTAAACCATATGCCAGGCAGACATGTACAGCTAACAATGCTTCCATACAACAAATATAGTTGACCTATTGCTTATAGTTTAAGAAAATAGACCAAAACACAAAAACTTAACACAGAGCAATGAACCATGAAAACCAGGTCAAGGTCAAATAAAATCTGCACGATTGACATATAGATCATAAAATATTTCCATACACCAAATATAGTTGACCTATGACATATAGTATAAGATAAAAAGACCAAAACTCAAAAACTTAACTTTGACAACTGAACCATGAAAATGAGGTCAAGGTCAGATGACATCTGCCCGCTAGACACCTTACAATCATTCCATACAACAAATATAGTAAACCTATTGCATAAAGTATGAGAAAAACAGACCAAAACACAAAAACTTAACTATAACCACTGAACATTCTGAACCATGAAAATGAGGTCAAGGTCAGATGACATCTGCCCGCTAGACATGTACACCTTACAATCATTCCATACAACAAATATAGTAAACCTATTGCATAAAGTATGAGAAAAACAGACCAAAACACAAAAACTTAACTATAACCACTGAACCATGAAAATGAGGTCAAGGTCAGATGACACCTGCCAGTTGGACATGTACACCTTACAGTCCTTCCATACATCAAATATACTAGACCTATTGCTTATAGTATCTGAGATATGGACTTGACCACCAAAACTTAACCTGGTTCACTGTTCCATGAAAGAGGTCAAGGTCAAGTGAAAACTGTCTGACGGGCATGAGGACCTTGCAAGGTACGCACATACTAAATATAGTTATCCTATTATTTACAGTAATAGAGAATTTAACATTACAAAAAATCTGAATTTTTTTTTCAAGTGGTCACTGAACCATAAAAATGAGGTCAAGGACAATGGACATGTGACTGACGGAAACTTTGTAACATGAGGCATCTATATACAATATATGAAGCATCCACATCTTCCACCTTCTAAAATATATAGCTTTTAAGAAGTGAGCTAACACCGCCGCTGCCGCCGGATCACTATCCCTATGTCGAGCTTTCTGCAACAAAAGTTGCAGGCTCGACAAAAAGTAACGTCGGTAAAATAGAGATACATGATTTCATGCATTAACTATAGCAATATACACCAATTATCCAAATATTCAATACACTCCGAATTGTTAAAAAATTCATTTTCAGGAAATATAAAACAACATAATAAACATGATAAAATAAACCTTAAACATGTTAAACACGTTAAACAGTTATTAATTTGGTATACAAATACATATTTGTATATACATGATATACCTTTTGCCAATTTAAATGATGAACGATCTGTGAAAATCCTGCCTCCGTACCTCTCCCTCCTGGCCTCTAACACATTGACCACAAACTGACCAGTATTCTGTAACTTCCTTGCAGCAGCAAGACCAGCTATACCACCTCCAACAATAACCACTTGTTTTTGTACCCCTTCATTATTGGAATTATCTCCCATTACAACAACAATAATGCTGATCTTTAATAGCAATGTCATCCATTCCTTGCAATCTGAAGTTAAAATATGACATGTCGAATAACACCTCAAAAATGCTTTGGCGTGAAAATATTGACTTTCATAGCTTTATCATTGACAAGTTAAGGGTAATTAACAGGTACATTTATGCTTACCTCTTTATATAACCCTTCTAGTTGTCATGTCATTAAAAAGACACTACCAAAGGTCATTTTTTCATTAAAAATTAGTAATAACAAGATTAACAAAATAAAATAAGCAGTTTCACACAGTAAATTTCATCACTAGATAAAACTATAGTAAACACATTTTTTTCATTTCCAATATGTAATTACGAGTGACAAGTGAATGGCAAAATGTCGACCTGGGAAGATAACTTCCAAAAATATATTAATGAACTGTTACACAAGAAGTCAACTGTTTTACTATAACCTGATGTAAAAGTCGACAAGATAAAGAGTCTAATAAATTGCTTACTTTTGAAACTTAAAATAATTAGCATTAGCAGTGCAATATTCATAATTCTTTATACTTATACGTGTTTTGTAAAAAAAAAAAATGACGTCACGGGCAAGGACACTAGTTTATTTTTTAAAGTTGTCTGGTGATATGATGTACTTCAGTCATGTTACGATAATGGAGATCTAGAGCTTTTTCACCGTAGACACAGAGGAATGACCAAGTACCCAAGAAAAGCTATGGTACCGTGTGGAAGTAAATATCACCCTACGCATCCATGCAAGAAGAAAATTAGCGATGAAAACTAACTTTGGCATCAATATTTAATGTTATTTGAATTGTAAATAATACAATTGCATGTACAAATGTAGCAATCATTGTTATTTTATAAAGTTTTCTCATGCATATTATTGAAAAATATACCTATATGGTCCAAATGGTCCGGCCCGTTTATAACCAAACGAGTATATACTCATATGGTCCGACCATATGAGTATATACGCATATATGGTCATGACCATACAAGTATGGTCCAAATACTCATATGGTCCGCAAAAATTTATTATAAAAATGTGTTTTCTATTTTAGACTTATCTAAGTCAATAAATGACAGACTTGTTTAGGTCTATTTATGTTGATGTAAAAACTTAATTTTACTTGGTGGCCAAAGTACACCATCTATAACAGCAAAAACCTGTCTGAGAGTTCACAAGGACTTGAGCTACATTGTATCTATATAGCTATATTTAATCATCTTATTGAACATCCTTACTAAACACAGATGTTTTACCTCATTAAGTGTGATTCCAGGTGGTTTCATTGTAAAGATTACCCCCAATTGTTTAGACTCTCATTCATATTTGTCTTTAGAAGACAAAGCATTGTCTTTAAATGTTGTCATTATTTGATTTAGATGCATGACCTTTTTATAAATATGCGTTGGTCATGAAGTTAACCAATTTTGATAACTTATTGAATTGTAGGAGTCGATATTTGCAACTTTTTGATTCTGGTCAATTATTTCTTGCTTAACAATATTTGACTTAATAGAGTCCTATTTTGTCTTGCATTTAAGCTGGGAACAGTACAATGTATATCTAACGGGAAATGAATCTGATACGCTTTTCAGTATAAAATTGATAAAATCTTGGACACTACGAGACTTCCCGAGATTTTTGGATTTTGATAGCGTCTGACTGAAATATTATAGGAACTGCTCAATAAATAAACTACATAACTCTGATCGAAAACAAATACAAGTTTCATCATTTAGTAGATATATTTTGTCATATAAAATTACCAAAATAAGTTTGATCAAGGATTTGTATAGTAAGCCATTAATCAGAGCTAGTTTAGCATTTTCCAGATGCATCACGGGTAATCTCACAAAATCTCGCGCCGCAGAAGATATTATACTACAGTCTATGCAAAAGCCCACGAGATTCCAATCCTTCTTACTATACAAATCCTTGGTTTGATATATATATTTGATGTGAAGTGCTGTTTAATAGTTTCAGAATTTGTAAATCATCGCGGCAATTGCCGCCATTTTTTTATTACCTGGTTTTGCATTTTTCACACTTCTGTGATCAAATGCTTGCGATTTTAACAAATTTGAATTGGCAGAATACAAGTTTGATACACTTGCATCACGATAAAACTAGTTTGAGTTACATAAAATTGATATTAGAAATTATAAGGATAACAGCGAATCCGTTTTAAACACATGTTCATTTCCGTATCGTATCTTCATTAACTTTGGCCCTGATGATAAAATCGACTACAATCAGGTAGTGTCAAGTCCCGTCAATATATATGATCCTGATTTAAGGGAGACAAATCCTAAAACTTAAAAATTTAGACCTCTATGAGTCAAAAGCAGATTCAGACATATTTATGTCTGAGTTCTGACTGCTAATTGTAGGACTTCGAAAAGTAGGCAAACAATATATAATTTCTACACTTCTGACAATAGTCCGAGATTACAATGACGTCCAACTGGTGTTTTGCCAGACAAGTTCCACGGCCCCAGATTGTCTGGCAATACAGCCGTTGGACGTCAGAGTAAATTTCTCGAACTATAATTTCTGACAAGTGTTTTATGTTTGCCGAATTCAAATAAAGTTTTACTTACTTACTTTTTATGACGGTTAGTTTACAGAAAATATAATAGGTGTTACCCGTTTTGGTTTGTCCTTAAAATGATATTCATTTTTGTATTTACCCATTTATTTTTCAATTGTGTAGTACAAGTTTATATCAGGAAACAGTTTTGCAAAAAAAAGTTTGAACACAGAGGAATCTGGTTTTTATCTTTTTAAAATCAGGCGAGGCTCTAAAAAGGGTTTCAACTGGAAACCAGTTGAACAGAGGTTATGCTAGAAGGCGTAAAAACATTTCGAACCAAGCACAAACAAGTGAAATAGATATTTTGTTTTATTACAAAATACTATGCAGATATATATTTTTTTAGATATCAAACATAAATATATTTGTACCGCATAACTGTTACAGAAGTTCCAATGGAAACGTTGTTGCCATATCATCTGTTGCTATTGAAACTTTAATAAATTTAAAAAAAAAATCAAATAGAGTGGGGTGCTCATTTTCGCCGGGGACACAATTTCGCCGTTCTATGATTTTGAGGTGTAAAAACTTCAAAGGATGGCTGAAATGGAAGAAATATGCCGGTAAATTATATTTTAATAACAAATATGATTATTTTTTAAACTGAGACAAAATTTCGGCACTTTTTAAAATACCTCAAAGGACAAAAAAAAAAAACGGGCAACGATTTTCGGCAAATATCCTGAATGAACAACACGATTTCAAAGAAGTTTTTCTAAGTAATTATTTGACTGATTGCCCAAAATTTCAGTTCTTTACACCTTTGAAATATCTGCTATTCATTTATAATGAAATTGATTTAATAAAAATTATTTAAAGCTGCAGTTATTTGGTTTTAAATAGATGTGTAAAAACGGCGAATATGTGTCCCCCTTTGATAAAACATCAGGCAATTTAAAACACCCTTTAACTCTAACTTTTCAGATGATTTTTTTCAAACAAACACGTTTTCAAGCTTAGAAATACTTTGCAATTGAAGTTATCTTCATATAGAAATACCAGTATACTTCAAAAATATAATGATCTGAACATTAACTGTGATCAAATTTGTTTTTATTCTTATCTGTGGATTACACTCATATCTCGGCATTTGAACTTTGAATTGGACTTTTGTCAACCAGAAAAAAAAACAATTTATTCTATAGTCTGAAATATAGCTTCGGATTCAACATATTATTAACAGAAATATCGCCCTTATACATTTCAACACGAAGCATCTATGTATAGTAGGGTAAATTTCAACACCAAAGAAGCAGCTAGTCCGGCACCTTTTTTTTTATTTTCCAAATCAAGTTGAAAGTATTGCCGTATACATACATTCTCTGTTAGAATATATTGCAATGGTGGTCGGTTGACTTATAGACTAACCGTTCTGCAGGCTTTTCAGAATTCTTTGTCTATTTTGCCCAATATTCCCTATTCAGTTTATTTTTGTGTCTCTTTTTCTTTTTGCCATTCTTCAGTTGTATTCACTCATTATTCTCTAGCTATTCTGTAAACCCTTTGGCCTCTAAAGACTTCCACTTTCACTACATCATGTATATGTGCCAGTCACCCAACTCGGGGTATTGTAATTCAGCAGAAGTCATTGATTGCTGTCTATCATATATACCGGTTGTCATATTTGTTTTCCGTGTATTATTTTGCAGGCGTTGGTTTATTGGTTTTGCTCATAGTTTAAACATATTTATTTATAGTGGATTGGGAAACAAGTTTTGCAACTTATATTAATCCCTCAGTTACACTTTGCGGGTGCGAGTGCTGCCTTGTAGCGGCATAAGCCTGTTCTTTTTCGAGATCTACAAGGGTTCTTTTACGTGCAAGAGATATGGCTCTCTCTTAATACGGGTCAGCCATTTATCGTCCCCTTCCTCATAGTTGAAGGCCTTGCAACGATCTACAGTTGCTTAAATCTAAAATTACTATAGATAATGATTAGTAATCTCAGTTTAAATCTTTTTCATTTGGACCGGTACGTTGTTTCATTGGCATTCATGCCAAATCTACATGCTTTGTTTTATATAGAACAAATGATTTAAGTTTAACACGAAAATAGAGAACATTTCTATACCTACAGTAACTTTTCCTTTTCTGACTAGTACTATGCTGTTGCTTTAACACCAACTTACGGTGTTTATATTTTATATACCAACTCGTTTTCCATGCCCGTCACGTCTGTAGTGACGTTTTGCTTGTAATAAGCGTTCTCTATGTACAACTTGTAAATTATGAAGTCGGGGATTTTGTTACCACATATACTTAAATTCTTTAGTAAGTCTTCCATATATATATACAAAATTTGGTATGGATGTTTGACTGTACCGATAGCAAACTCATTTCTAAGTTAACGGAAGTGTGCTGATTGATATTCATAGATACATGATTAATTTATTAGTTTTTATTGGCTTTGAACTAGCTTTCAGCGACTGCAAGTACTCTCAGATCTGTACTACGTGTCTTTTTGTTGTGCTGGATGTATGCTTATACTATATACCATACCGTTTCGCCACTATCTATAATGTAAGGAATGGGTTGGCGCATTCAAAAATGTTTAACTCCATACATTCCATGTGCATTGTCCAATGATAGGAAAGGGTTGGCCCATTCAAAAATTGTTAACTCCGCCACATTCTTACTGATGTCTCTGTCTCAAGTAAGGAGATTTAAGATCAGTGGTTGTCGTCGGGTTATGTCTGCCATGTTTGATTTTATTAAACATACAATAATATTGCAAGTATCTGACAACACTACGTTCTACACTAACAAGAATCTAACAACATTATACGTTCTACACTTACACGTATCTTACAATACTACATTCTACACTGACAAGTTTCTGACAACACTACATTCTACACTAACTAGTATCTGACAACACTTTGTTCTACACTTACAAGTATCTGGCAACACCTTGTTCTACACTTACAAATATCTAACAACACTACGTTCTACACTTACAGGTATCTAACAACACTACGTTCTACACTGACAAGTATCTGAAAACACTGCGTTCTACACTTACACGTATCTGACAACACTACGTTCTACACTTACAGGTATCTGACAACACTTTGTTCTAACCTTAAAAGTATCTGACAACACTACGGTTTACACTGACAAGTATCTGACAACACTATGTTCTACACTAACAAGTATCTGACAACACTACGTTCTACATTTACAATTATCTGGCAACACTACGTTCTACATTTATAGGTATCTGACAACACTTCGTTCTAAACTTACAAGTATCTGACAATACTACGTTCTACACTTACAAGTATCTGACAACACTACGTTCTACATATACCCGTATCTGACAACACTACGTTCTGCACTTACACGTATCTGACAACACTACGTTTTACACTTACAAATATCCGACAACACTACGTTTTACATTTACAAGTATCTGAAAACACTACGTTCTATATTTATAAGTATCTGACAACACTACGTTTTACACTTACACGTATCTGATAACACTACGTTCTACACTTACAGCCAGGTATCTGATAACACTACGTTCTACACTTACAGGTAACTAATAACACTACTTTCTACACTCACAGGTATCTGATAACACTACATTTTACACTTACACGTATATCTGATAACACTACATTCTACACTTACAGGTATCTAATAACACTACTTTCTAAACTCACAGGTATCTGTTAACACTACATTTTACACTTATATATACACGTATATCTGATAACACTACGTTCTACACTTACAGGTATCTAATAACACTACTTTCTACACTCACAGGTATCTGATATAAACACTACGTTTTACACTTACACGTATATCTGATAACACTACGTTCTACACTTACAGGTATCTAATAACACTACTTTCTAAACTCACAGGTATCTGATAACACTACATTTTACACTTTGTTCTGGTCATTATTACATCAACCAATAATTGCAATGTAACATTTTAGTGTTTGTACTTTATGTTTTCCAATCTCATAAACCCGGGCTGGAAGAAGTTTATGTAACCGTTTTCTATTTCCCACTGTTATTTGATTTGCATTCCTAAGAGTAATAATGACTAAATATTTCGCCTCCATGTTTGTGTCAGATGAGGGATGCTTTATTAAAAAAAAATAATAAGAATAAAATTAAAAATAAAAAAATAAAAAAATCCGACTTAATAAACCATGGCGCTTTCTTCAAAGTCATCATTACCGAAACGGGGGAAACAATAAACCCACTTTATATGAATTTTTTACGTATGTTCGAAGCGTTTATTTCTGCGTTAACTTCCTCATGAATGTTACGGCAAACACAAACCTTAACATTTGATATAAGCTTAGATAAACAACGAAGCTAGATTTCATTGGACTTTCTATGCAAAAGAATGACTTACATAAAAAGAATGTTGTTTCAAATTTTTCAAATCGACGAATGGCACACACGGTCGGCACACACACAATAACATGATAGTGCATCAGGAGCATATGTGGCTGGCTGAATCATTATGTTTAAATACTACATGTACATTATATTGCAATTATATATGTTCAGGTTGCACTCTAATAAACTATTTATGACTTTATTCCCTGTGACTTTTTTCCAACATTCGAAATTTTAGCCTCACATTTTTGAAGGTGTGTATTATTAAGACAATTTTTGGAAAACAAGAGGAAGGTAAAATCAGAGACATAAATCAAATCAAATCAACTCAAATCAAATCAAAGTTTTAATTTTTTGTCGATACATTGGGCCACACTTAAAAATATTTTGGTTTGTCCAAACCCTACCCAAAGGTTGAGACCGTGGGTAGGTAGGTAGGCATTTTCTTTTTTTTTTCTTCAAAAAAAGAAACTGAAGTATCAGATGTTTATTAGTCTTCATGCCTATTTGATTAAAAAAAACTTCTTCAAATCAGGAAAATAAAAGAATTTGAGTAGGCAGCTTCTTTCTGGGTAGGTAGCGTTTGGGCAAACAAACCTATTATTTATTATGGCCTTGTAAACAAAGTAAAACAAGCTCTAAGCCTCTATTAAACTTTGAAAATCGGAATTATAATACATTACACACAAGCAAAACGACATGCAAATAAAACACACATATTATAAGACAAAAAAACATATACCTGTAAATACATCAACAAGACAAAAAAAATCAAGCACATAGTACACAAAATCATAAATATTACTGTACATGCAGATAAATTATAACTGAAATCAAAGCGAAAAAGAACAAGATTGTTTTTTGTATATAACATGTATAACTTTTGTATCATATCAAGTAAAAATCTAAAATGATAAGAATTTTTTGATTTTGATTTTTTTTTTTTTTTTTGCGAAACGGTCTTGAAAGAGGGGGGGCAAGGGGGGTCCCAATAACAGCAAAACAGCAAATTGATTTGGCTCATAACAGATAACAAGGAATTAAAATGGACAAAAACAGATAACAGTAAAAGAAATATTAAAATAATTCGGTCTTTGACAAATCAGTATTTCTTATTACGGATATAATCCTTTGTAATGCATTCCATTTTCTATGACTATGTTTTTAGTATTAATTTATGTATCTAGAATGTGTTTAAATTACTACTCAATATATTATAATATTTTTTACACGCTGGTTTACGGAACGTATTATGGTATACTGTTGTCCGTCTGTTGTCAACATGTCGGACATTAACTCAAAAATTTTAACCAATTTGCATTTAACTTTGGGAAATTGTTTATATCTATTGACGTGAGCTCTCTTTTTGTTTTTTTTATAAATTTTAGATTTTAAGTTTCTGGGTAATGGGTTTTTATTCAATAAAATTGGTGTTTTTTTTCAGTTTTCTGAGAATATCTCAAAAATGCTTTCACAAAGCAAGGAATTTTGGTGAATTGTTTATATCTATTAACATGAGGTCACTTTCAATTTTTATAAATTTTAGATTTTACGTTTCCGAGTTAGCGGGTTTTATTAATTAAAAAGGGGGGATTTTCCAGTTTTCAGACATTAACACAAAAATGTTTTCAGCAGTTCTCACGAAACTTTGCTGAAATGTTTATAACTATTTTTGTAAACTCCCTTTCGATTTTTATTTATTTCGATTTTATGTTACTGAGTTAAGGGATTTTATTTATTAGAAAAAGGTGGTATTTTCTTGTTTTCAAAAATAACTAAAAAATGCTTTTAGCAGTTCTCATGAAACGTTGGTTGTTTATATTAACTGAAGATCCTTTTGTTGCTAATAAAAAAATGACCTAAAAGAGTTTGAATATTCTGACTTTTTCTAAATGACCATTTAATGAGGTGTGTGAATTTTTCTTAATAAGACTATGAGGCAAAGTGGTATATATATTTAGGGTAGCAAAATCAAAAGCACCAATTATAAGCATGCAATTTATCAAGTACTTCGAACGAATTTTTACACTCCAAAAGCAATTTATTCCACTATTTTCAAAGGCCTTATTTGAACAATTTTTAATCAGCTGAGGTTTTTGATTGTACCAAGTGTACTAGTAAGTAGAATACATAGTTTAGTAGGGAAACAATGGCTTGAAACGAAAGAAATCTTTGTTTGTAATGAGTTATGTGCAGCTTCGGACCCAAGTACATCGTTGGAACTTTCATTGTACAATGCATTTGGTTCTGCTTTGAAAAGAATCACACAGCTGAGTCTATGTACCATATTATATAAAAGGTTAACTGGTTGTTATATAGGACCTAGTCCTTAATTGAGATCCTTGTCAGATATTCCTAGCCATATGTTTCCCTTTTTGTCATATTAAGAATTGTTTTAATTTAATATGTTCGTACGGGAAACCAGGAACATTATTCTCATACAAAAAATTAAGATAATTCTAAATACACATTCATAGAAAAATGGAATTTATTACAAAGGATAATCATAAAATATACTTGAATTGTCCTGGACCTCACTTCTGTGATGGGTAAATGTTAATGGAATCCTTCTCTGAATACGGTACAAACATATTAGTAGTGGTAGACCCCAATGTCCAATGATCTTCAGTTTATACCGAATATTGACTGTCAAAAAAAAAATGCTAACATTCCAATTTTCAATAACAGTTAACAGCAAATACATTATCACAATAACAGATAACAAAAAAACTAATAGCCCAATAACAGCTAACAAAGAATAAGACAATAACAGCTAACAGCAAATATATTTTCAAAATAACAGATAACAAAGAATTAAATTGCCCCATAACAGCATAACAGTTAAACCCCTTGCCCCCCCTCTTGAAAGACGTTTCTTCCATTTTTCCCGTTCGGCCTTGGTCTATTCACTCACTCAGCTGCTCATGTACACTTTTCGGCCCTGTAATAAAAGTCGTTTTGGCCATTTATTAACATTATTTTAAAAAGTAATTTAATTGATATTTTCTTAATTATACATTTGATACATTTAAAAAAATTCTATACCACTTTTAGAAATATATATTTTTTTATTTTTTAAATAGTTTTTACATATAAGTGCAAGCCCGGTTCTGGTTCACACATTTTTGTACTTATCTTTTGTGATAATAGGAAAACTCTAGAGGAGTTTTGTACAATCCGAAAGACAACAACATGGAATCTGAAATTTTGGACACCCGTTTTTCAATTCAAAACATGACAAATGTAGACTCAGAAAATGACAATGAAACACCTAATGATGATACAAATGAAAACATAACAGATGTAGACTCAGAAAGTGAAACCGAAACACCTTCTGATGACACAAAGAAAAGAGATAAGAAGAAACGAAAGAACGAAGATCCTGGAATAGTATACCTGAGTCGTATTCCTCCTTTGATGAATGTCAAAATTATCAGAAACATGTTTTCTGTTTATGGAGACGTTGGAAAAATCTTTCTCCAGCCTGATGGTAGGGATGATACTTTTAATAGATCTTTGTTCAAGCAAAAACACTCAACAATAACACCAAATTAGGCTGTGTATAAATACAAATTTACAATCATACATAATTAACAGTTAATAATTAATTATCAAATTAATAAAAAAAAAATCTATATAATAATTCCTCAAATTTTATTCCAGAAAATAGAATTATTTGGTAAACATGGTAAATGTATATATACATGATATACATGATATACATGTACATATAAAAAATATCTAATAATTCAACTGAAATCCTTATAAAAATTGGGCACGAGCGTGTAGGGTGAGAACAGACTTTAGAGGCATCATGTGAGGTGCAAACATGTAGAGTGGCAAAGGGTATTGGGCGTGAAAGGAGTATTGTGTCTGTTTGTCATAATATTATATACATACCAACATTTTGGATGTTCAATAGCAGTTCATAATTGGGCAGTAAGTCAGTGCGCTAAAGCTTTTAAAAGTACATGTACCCTTAGGAATTGTTCTGTAATCAAATATGCATCAACTACTCTTACTATCAGACAAACTCAAAGGTCAACATGTACAATATCAGGTAACCTGATTGGTTTTCTTTAGAGTTAGAATATAAGTGCACTTTAGGCCTAAATTAAAATATTGTTTGTTTGCCCTTTTCCAACCCTATGTTTTGAAACAGGGTAGGTAGGTAGGTAAAATATTTTATTTTTTCCCCAAAAAAAATAACTTGGCTCGGTATATTATTTTTCATGGGTAGGCAGGTTGGTTTAATATTTTATTTTGTATATACAAAATCAGCATAATGTCATTTTTTTTTAGATATATAGAAATATCCTTTTTGTCTGTTTTGTTTTTGCAAATAAGTTTTCTGGGACTATTAGTTTTGAAGAAAAAAAATATCAGGTAGGATGTGAAGTACATATATTCATATGCACTACTGTTTTGTTTTCAAATATAAAAATATAGAGCTGTGCCTCATATCTTTAACTTTTACATGCCTGGAACTTTGAACTTGCACTTATATTCTGTACTACGTACCTTGTACGCTTACCTAAAGGTTTTCTGTAAGAGATAACTTTGTACTGGTAAGATATGTCCGGACAGACATACATTACTAGTAGAAAAAGTCCCTAGAGTCACGGTGTTAAAAATTTCGTGTGTGCCTTTGTTTCCAATAAAATTGCTACAAGAATTAAAACTCAATTGTCACGTAGTTAACATCGCATTTATAAATGATTTGTATGGAAAACTTGGCGATTTTACTGCCAGATATTCCCTTCTTTACAGGGTTTTGTCACTTTTGGTTCATGTCAGATATAAACAATATAGCGGCATCTTTAACATAATCATCCTGATCTGCGCATCACAAAAGGCCATTCCTACATAGATTACAACGTCCGTTTACAAACTAGTTTGTACACATGTTGATAATTTTGTATCAAACGAACTTTTTTTGTAAATGAACCCTGCTCTTTAAGTATAAAGCCTTAAGATACAGAGTAACGTACGTTATATCATGATTTCCTCGATTTCAAATAAATGCTTTGAAACTTCAAATGCAAGTGTTCATGTCAAACGCTCAGGTGATACCAAACGGACTGGACCTTATAAGTTAAAGATAAAACCCGAGGATTCCGGTAAAAAAGTTTTGAGCGGGAAATACAAATATCAGATTTTTGGTAGGAACGAAAAAATAAAATAAAATAAAATCTTGCTGGTAAATACAAATAAAAGAATTTCAGGCGGAACGAATTTATAGGGTCGGTCGGTAAAGGGCAAACAAACAATATTTTAATTTAAGCCCTAAAATCCAGTAAAGTTTTTAATTTTCTTGCTAAACATAAAAGGTATCCGGTCGTTCCGGCCCCAAACCGATCCGGCCCCAAGTCAATCCGGCCCAAAGTCGATCCGGCCCAAGTCGATCCGGCCCCATACACACAAACTTTAACAGTATAAATGAAATTTGAAAAAAGTGTCTGATCGATGATGGATGACAACAGGTCAGTGAAGTATTGGACCAGGAGTACCAGTTAAAGAACTATTTTAAATTGATACGAAAATTAGTGTTATTGTGTCTGTTTGTATTGCAGTTTCTACATTTTTAAATTATGAAGTTATTTTCAATGATAATTTTTATTTTATTCAGTTCACAAACAGAATAGCTAAATAAATATTTACAGTCCAATGGACCTATAAAATTTAACGCATCATAATGACTTATTTAATCAAATCATTAGTCTATAATTGGTTTGTTTATTCAACAGTAGTCTGCTGATTATGAACTAAGGTAATGCCACTCGTAATCACTTAATTCAATCCAATGCTGATTAATTAAAGTTACGTAATCTGTTTTTCAACAAGCTCTTTCTGGTTTGATCTTCTGGTTGGTGTATATCATAATAATTATTTGTATTTTTTTAAGTTACATCATAGGCTTCTATAACATGTAAAAATATTCTATTCTATTCTTTAACACTTTTTTTTTGTAACATCGGATATGGTCAATATATTTTTTTTATTTTGACAATATTTTGAATAGTTGTGTGTAGATTATATCAGCACTCTTTTATAGAAAGGATTCGGCAAATCAAACAACATTTCTCAATTTTAGAAATTTTAAGAACTTAAAAAGAAAAACAAAGTTTATATGTATCAGCTTAGGGATCGGCTTGTACCGTTCATGTACATTGTATGTAACTATTTGTTATTATATGTTACACAAGATGAAAGACTTGTTAGGATCACATTCAATTGAAAGAAAATGCTAATTACTGCTGATTAATGTTGATGTCTGAATTCTTTTATATACGTTATAATATAATTATACCCAATAATCATGAAAACTTGTAATAAAGACATAATTGTTAACACATGTTAGTTACACCATTTTATTCATCCAAGAGACAATTAGCATCTTTAAGACAAAAGAGCTTATTACAGAGAGTAAGAGTTATCTTTCTTGATACAGTGATTTAAGTTATCAACATTAATTAAAATGTCTTCTTTTGTAACGTTAATAAGTCTTTATGAGATAACACAATTCTTTAGCTCAATGAACAAGATATGGTGATTAACTAATTTTTGATGTGACTGTCATAGGATAGACTGTCCTCAAGTCACGGGGATTATTCTGCCCCTTTTTCCGAAAACAAAGAATGAAAAAATTAATTTTGATGTAACCTTCATGGGATTGGACTATCCTCAGGTCACGGGGATTATTCTGCCCTTTTTCCGAAAAACAAATGTAAAAGTAAATGTAAATGTTAATGCTATTGATTCACACAAATTCTTCAGGCATTTGTCCTTTCTGTAGCACATTTAAGAGTTCAATTCCAGAAGCTCCTCTTTTGGTCATAGAATTTGCTAATTGGACTTTTCCTGGACACCATTTTACTTCAACACAGCTGTTTTCAATCATTTCAGATATAGATGCAATGTCTATTCTTAATCTTTTGTCCTCTACCAACTTGGTTGATTTTAATGCCTCGGTAACACTTTTGTTGTCAATAAAAGCTGTAATAGGTATAGTTCTTTGTGCAACTCCACAAATGTCCTCAATAATACTCCGAAAATATAATGCTGTTTCTAATCCATCCTGCAGACTTAAAGCTTCTGCAGCTATAGTAGAACGAACAACCCTTTTGATCTTATTGGCTTGCCATGAGATTGGACAACATTTTCCTATTCTATCTTTTATCCAAACAATGTGAGCTCCTGTACTCCCTTTACCATCATTTATATTTCCTAATGCTGCATCACTAAATACAAAAATTTCCCAGTCTTCTGTTTCCTTTCCTTTTAATGATGGGAAAAGCTGAATAGGCCTTATGTCCTTTAACTTTCCAATGTTTTTAATAGCACGTAAAAGATCACAAACTAATGCACTTTTCAATTTAGTACTTAAATCAACAAGTTCAAAAGCCAAATCTGGTCTTGATCCTTGCACTGCCCAGTTCAGTTGCCCAACCATTCTGCGATAATCTTTCTGCTCTTCTTGGGTAAGTTGTTTCAATTTCTGAAATGCACGCTGTGGCTCTATATGTTGGTGATCTAGTTTTTCCATGTAATTTGAATGATCAAGTTGTATACCTTCATTGTTTTGCTTTATCATAAAACCTATATAACGAAAATTCTCTTCTTCAATTTTTCCTGCTATAAATCTCTTCCTCAATTTTTCCATCAGTTTCTCAAATTCTTCATTTCCTGCATGGAGAAAGTCATCTACATGACAACAGAAAATACCTTGAAGAGATCCCTTTACTGTCAGAATAAACAAAGCAGGGTCAAGTTTTGATTGTCTGCATCCTAAATTTAAGAGTTCATCCTTAACACTTATATAAAACTGCCTAGCGCCATCCTTTAGTCCATACAATCCATGTTTAAGTTTCCAAATGAGTCCTTTTGGTGTATCACTTTCAACTGGAGGTTTAATATGGACATCACGATCTAATTTCTTTCCTTGTAGAAATGCTGATTTAATGTCGGTAGTTTTTATTGACCATTTCTTGCTTGCAGCAAATGTAAGGAATATTCTAATAGATCCTTTTCCTATTGTAGGACTATCTTTAGGAATGAAAGAGTGTTCTTCAAAACCCCGAGCTACTAATCTAGCTCTAGTTTCTCCATTTTTATTAGTTATTACCCATCTAGTAGAAATTGTCTTTTGACCACCATCTTCAACTTCCTCATAAGTGTTAAATTGTCTCAGCTTTTGTAATTCTAGTTGCTTTGCAATGTCACTATCATTTTGATCCACTTCATCAGTTGTTTGAACTTCAATGTCATTGGTCTGGTCTTCTAAAATATTCCATTCTAGATTACCCAAGTCTACACTTTTTTGTTCATCGCTTACATGATCTTTCACATTATACCAACTTTTGTTCCCTCCTGTTGCTTTGCCCGCTCTTCCAAGCACAGTTGCACTGATCCATTCATCTGAGCCTTGTAGTTTATATCGAATGTTATCATCTTTCTTTATAAGCTGTAAATTATGACTAACAGCTGTTGCTTCATGACATGGATCTTCTTGAGGTGCACTTGTTATAGTTTCTGAAATAATGTCAAAGGATTTCTTTTCTTCATTAGTTTGTTCTTTAATTTCATTACTAATAATAATGTCACTTTTCTTCAACGCTATGTTATCTTGTTCTTTATTTTCTCCCAAATCAGTATTTATTTTGCATAATCTGTTTGGGGATACTCTAACAAATACTCCACCGTGTCTGACAAAAACAACTTTTCCATCTTGAAATACTACTTTCCCTGGTCCGAGCCAACGTTCTTTCCCTCCCCTTTTGTAAAACACCATGTCACCATTCTCATATACTTGTTCAGCTGCTCTTACTTTTGAGCGCAAAGCTCTGCGGATTCTTTCGTCTGCTTCAGTTTGAATATAAGCTTTTCGTGTCTCATGTAAAGTATTTAAATGTTTAGCAAATGCCTCACTACCAGTTGTTCCCTCTAATGCTGGTAGCTGTGCATGCATTAAGTTTGGCAAATTAGGATTTTTACCAAAAACTAATTGGTGACTGCTGAAACCATTCCACATTTGCAGTGAATTCCGTGCCATATTTGCCCATGATAAAAGTGTTCCTGATTCTACATTTTTATTTTCAGCCTCAAGTTTCATCAGCATAATATCAGTAATAGCATGTACACGTTCACAAAGTCCATTCTGATATGGGCTCATTCCAGCTGTTGTACATACTTTAACATTTAAAATAGATGCTACCTCCCTCATCTCATCAGAACTAAATTCACCTCCATTGTCAGACATGAGAGCTCCCATGACTCCGAAAATTCCTACCCAGTTTTTCATTAATGCCTCTATTACATTAGTAGGTTTCTTTCTATTTATAAAGACTGACACTGTATATCTTGACCACATGTCTATCATATGGAGAATCCAACGGTCTTTATACTGTTTCAAATCTATTGTAACTTTTTCGTTAAATTGTTTTGCCATAGGCATTGAGACTACTGGCCTTGGTGGTGTCACAGCATACATTTTACATAGATCACATTTAGATTGAATTTCTGATAGGTCCTCATCATATTCCTCTTTCCAAGTCCCAGCATCTTTTAGCAATGCCACAAGGCGTTTTTTAGGTGGATGTGCAAATTGACGATGAAGTTTGAGTAAAGCTGTTTTTCTTTTCTCTACATTCAATTCATCTAACCTGACAGCATTTACTTCTTCTACTTTCAATGTTTCTGTCTTATCTATGGGTATACAATAGTGCCCTGATGATGTAAGATTCAGTGATACTTCCTTTCCCATAATTATTGCTGTGTCATTCTCTAAATCCATTTTTACTCCGGCCTTTTTCATAGCAGACCTTGAAAGCAAGAGAGGGATATCTGAATCAACCACATCAGTTTTTAGTTTCACTTGCTCACCAACCATACAAATAGGCAAATCATACTCTCCAACTGATTTGAGCCTGGTTCCTCCTCCAAACTTGAATACTTTATGTCCGCTGCGATTGACAACCTTTTCACGATCCTCTTCATTCAATGAATAAAGATAACTGTTGAGCCATGTTTTTCCACATACTGTACTACTACATGCACTGTCCAATACTGCACAATTACGAGCATCATTTCCTAGCTGTTTAATGTCTTGTTTTTGGTATCCAGTGAATAAAACAGCATGTTCTTCCTCTTCTGTAATATGGACTTTTGACAGATTTTCCCAGCTGTCTGGACATTTTGCAACAAGATGTCTGTAGGATCCACATGATCTGCATGTTAAAAGTTTCCCATCTGGTCCTGATGGGTTTAAATTCTTTGCCCCTCTTTGAGATGACTGAAATCCTTGTCCACGTCCTCCACCTCTGCTATAGCGGCCTCCACGTTTATAGCCATAGCTGTTACCCCTTTTCACATAACCTGCAGCCCACAATGCTTCCTCGTTTTCAGCCAAAAAAGTTGGTTCAAGTTTTATACTTTGAGCTACACCCTTCACTTGACCTCCTTCTCCCTTGAACTTTTTCAAAGACCGTTTTGCTTCTTCATAAAGTGTCATTTTATTTTCATAATTCATCCCAGTCAATACTAACATCTTTTCTTCTTTTGATATGTTAGCTTTCCTTAACAATTTGAAAGCCAAGATTTCCGAGGGCAATTTCATGTTTTTCTTTTCAATTTTTCTGTACTTGCTGTCAAAATAGGCAACATATTCATTGATTGATTGACCTTCTGGCCTTGTATAATCTTCGAAATCCTCAAATTTTTCTAAGCTATCTGCAAGGTCATCCTTAGCCAGATGCTTGTCAAGAAAATCTACTAAGGTATTTAAACCTGTATCTTTCTTCAAATCATCAAGAACAATTTGGTCAAAAACTTTTTCCCTAATCTTAGTTTCATCATCTTCAGGTAAATAGAGTGCTACTGCAATTCCTCTTTTCTTTTTATCTAGGTCTGTTATTTCACTCCATGCTAATAGTTCTTGTTTATATAGTTCATAAGATTTAGATTTGTTGAATGATGGGAGGTTAATTCTGGTTGACATGATTGTTTTTACTTTTCCCCCTTTTTTTCTTTTTTGTCTAGAATTTCTATGCATACAAATATTAAGCTCTCAGGAGGTCAGATACTCTTCCAGTATTGTTAATTTCAACTTTTATAACACTCTTGACAATTACACTGGACACACTATCTCAAATATTTAACCACGCTCTGCTACCATTGTTAACACATGTTAGTTACACCATTTTATTCATCCAAGAGACAATTAGCATCTTTAAGACAAAAGAGCTTATTACAGAGAGTAAGAGTTATCTTTCTTGATACAGTGATTTAAGTTATCAACATAATCAACCTATATTGTTTTATACTCATCTAAAGAAAATATTTTTCAAAGGCCTTTTTTACTTGTTTATTACCGTACACCTTTAACATTTTAATAAAAATGATAAACATTTATGAATTACAATTAATATATATTTATTTTTATTCCTTAGAAATATTTTTTTTTTCATTGGGGCCGGATGGGCCAGATCGACGTGGGGCCGGATCGACGTGGGACGGATCGACTTGGGCCGGATCGACGTGGGGCCGGATCGACCCGAAAGCAACATAAAAGATTTTTGAATTGTAGTTATCTAGGGCATGCTATGCCTTAAAACTTTTCCAGATGCTTTTAAGGTGAAAATGCAGCTACATTTATTTTTGACGAATGGTCCCCATGAACAAAATGATGAACTTTACCAGAACATGGAAATATGTTAAAACTCTTCAAAAATGATTGTCTTTGTTGTTACATTTGTTTTTTTCAACCATCATGAAAATGTTGCAAGAACTGTAAATAAAAAAGTGAGTTGATATGATCAAATCCTTTTATATCAGTCAGGGGACTTTCTGAAATAAGTGATTTTAAATCACTTATTTGAGTATCAAATTTGAGGTTTTGTCACAAATTGGGATTTTGCAGTTTTTTCAAAATTTTAAACACATAGGTTTAAATAATATCTGTTAATTAGTAAAATAAAAAAATATGAACTTTTTGCTTCTTTTAAGTAGGAAGGTTTATGCTTTTGATGCTATCATTTAGCTGAAAATTCTATTTTAGTTGAAAAAATGCTATAATAATGGCTTTACATAATGAACTGATACTTTCTTAAAAGATTTTTCACAGCAGTGGGAGTATTTTTCCTGTGAAATTCAAGGTTTTATCTTTCAGATTATGTAATAAAATTCTACTGTTCGCAATAAAAATGTCACTGTTCCCGGATGTTGAAATAAGTGGGGGTTATTGAACAGATATATCATGTTAAGGAGGGGTAGTTGCGAAAAATACCAGTCGAGAGAATGTTAAATTTCACGAGCCGTAAGGCGAGGGAAATTCATTCTCAAGACTGGTATTTTTCGCAAATACCCCTCAATAACATGATATATCTGTTTAATTGCACCGAATGTTAATGTACTAAAACGCATTGATGATCGTGAAGTTACAAGCGTCCAGTTGGATAGAGTATTTTTTGGCAAATACCATGGCAGAGAGGGTAAAAAAGGCATATCCTTTTAAAAAATACCCCGGCGGCGTTAAAAAAGAACGATATTCATTTGATAAAAGTAAATTGGTGAAAAATACACTGGCTATTAACCAATCAAAACCCCGGATTCTTACATAAGGTGTAATTATAACAGAATGATACTTAAAGAAGTGATTTTTGGGAAGGAAATTGAGGTCTGATACCTAAACAAGTGATTTTTATGTCATTATCCTAGATTCAGTACAAGGTCATCACCTGAAATGACCTGGTTATCCTAGACAACACAGATGTTGGTTCTGATAAGTTTAGAAACATAATTAGTACCTGGATCATTAGTATTCTATATTTAAAGCTACAATAAAATTAAATCACTTCTTCTAGTGATAAATTTGTTCTACTTACATACATTGTAGGTGAATTAAAGAAAGACAACTCTAACTTCCAACCTTTATGGAAATAATGTTACTTGAATCAGTGATTTAGAAAATCACTTGTTTAAGTAAGTCCCCTGACTGTATATAAACAATGGATCAATGTTGGTCTCTAGCATATAGAGTACTAATTAAGACATTCCAGACCAGATTGAGTCATGTATTTGTTAGTAACCCCCAAAAAATTCATGTGTTTCAGCTAACTTGCTGAATAAGATAAGGTAGGTAGGTAGGTAGGTAGGCAACATGATTTTACAAACATTTTTTTGCAGGTTACTACTAGAGAATCAGTCTTACTGTAATAGTTATCAAAGTTACCAGGATTATAATTTAGTACGCCAGACGTACGTTTCGTCTACATAAGACTCATCAGTGACTCTCATATATCAAAATATTTATAAAGCCAAACAAGTAAAAAGTTGAAGAGCATTGGGTACCAAAATTCCAAAAAATTGTGCCAAATACGGCTAAGGTAATCTATGCCTGGAATAAGAAAATCCTTTGTATTTCGAAAAATTCAAAGTTTTGTGTGAACAGGAAATTTATAAAAATGACCACATTATTGATATTCATGTCAACACTGAAATGTTGACTACTGGGCTGATGATGCCCTCAGGGACGAAACGTCTACCAGCAGTGTCATCGACCCAGTGGTTTAAATAGTTATCAAAGTTACCAGGATTATAATTTAGTACGCCAGACACACGTTTCGTCTACATAAGACTCATCATTGACGCTCATTGTAACAGTGCTAATTGCAAAATGGCATAAAAAGTGTTAGGGTAGGCACTTAACATTAGGGTAGATGGGGTTTTGCTGAAACACATGTATTTGATTTTGACCTTAGTTGTGACTAACAATAGCAAATATAAGAAATAAACACCAAGTTTATTATTGTTTCCTCCCTTTCAGATAAAGCAGCCAATACAAAGAAAGGCAGGATGTTCACAGAAGGATGGGTGGAATTTGAGGACAAGAAGGTGGCAAAAAGTGTGGCAACTAAATTAAACAGTAAACAAATAGGTGGTAAAAAGAAAAGTAGATGGTATGATGAAATGTGGACATTGAAATATTTACACAGGTATTTGTACAATACTAATATTAGGGCTAACTGTTCAAGAATAAAACAATAAATGGACATGACAAGGTAATAACCATTTAACTTCCAGAGCTGGGGGTTAATATAAAAAAAGAATATGTGGTATGATTGCCAATGAGACAATTGTCCATAAGAGACCAAAATGACACAGACATAAACATTAAGTTTTTTTCCAAAATTTTTTTATTCTGATCCCCAATTTATAGATGAAAAAAATATTCTGGTCAAGCACATGGCAAAAAAAATAATCTGATTGCTAGTTCCCCCCATACATTTTTTTACATGTACCTGCTTATAGTATTAAATATTGAAAAAAAAATTAATTGGTCATGAAGAAAAATTCAATAAATGTGATCCCTTTTGAGAAAAATTTTCTTACTGAGAAAATTAAAGCTAAGTTTACGAAGTATTTTAGTGCAGGAGACAATAAAACTTAATACTAACAGTCATACACATGTATCTTTTATATTCATTGTAGATTTAAGTGGGGACATCTGAATGAAAGGTTAGCGTATGAGAGAGCAGTGCATAAACAGAGGATGAGAACTGAAATAGCTCAGGTCAAACGGGAGGCAAACTTTTATATTCAAAACGCAGAGAAAAGTCGAACAATTAAACATATAAAGGAAAGAAAATTAAAAAGAGGAGAAAAATTTGATGAACCAAGTAGTGACAGATCTATTGAAGTTTCGCAGAGATCGACAGAAGAGGAAATTATGAATAAAAGAAAAAGAAAACTGTCAGCAAGAATTTCAGATAAAACAATGAAAAAAACAAAAGGGACAGAAACTGAATTAGTGAATAAGAAATCACTTGCAGCACAGAAGTCATTCATAAATAAATTATTTTCTAAGTCATCAGCAGCAAGTGACGAAGATTAATGAAATAAAACTGTAAACATTTATCTTGACCTTCATATGTCCTTCAGGCCAAAAGTAAAAGAGCATATAATGTATCCTTTGATACTAAATTTTATAAAACAATTACTTTCTTTACAACTTTATTAAATTTTTGTTTTGAAATAATCCAACAGAAGGCTATTTCTTATATTATGAACAATGCTAGTAGCCATACTCATGATGATGAAAGGTCAATATTTATCTTCTCAGTGTTTCTATTGGTATTGAAATATCAAGATCATTGACAGGGCGAAATTTATTGCTTAAAATGTAAGCTTCATTAGTTTGTATTTCATATGGATTGAATGAATTATTTATTTCTTCAATTGGAAATAAAACATTTCATGCTTCTTTTCATGAGGGGGGTAGGAGGGGCCCTGATCCAGAAATCCTGGGCTTAAAAAACACGAAATCCAGAAATCCCGGGCTTAAAAACAAAAAATCCTGAGGTCCAGAAATTTGAAAAAAAGAATTCCCGAAAGGGTCAGTCCCGAAATCCTGAGCTTAAAAACACCTGATCCCGAAGTCCCAACAAAGGTCCTATCCCCCCTCTTTCATCATCTCATACTCAATCGTATATTGTTCATTGTATTGTGCATTAATTTATAAGTTAAAAAAGACTTGTATGAACGTTTAATTCATTGTGGTTGATCTGAAACAGGTAACTTTTTTTTCCTGCGTTAAAAGTACGAACCCAAACAGCATAAACATACACATTATTTTTCTGATAAAAAGTAAAAACATGAGTTAAGGCCAATTAAAATTAATTGGTAGATTTTCATCCCCGCCCGCCCCTCTGAAATCTTCCCACCCCGATTTTTTTTATTTTTGAAAAAAAATACGATTTCCGGATTTTGTTCATTTCCATTACCAGTAACCGTCGATAATTTCGTTTTATGTAAAACTTCCTGTTTCAAATTTATGTTTTCGTATTTCTTAGTGTATTCTTACTGAATGATTAAGTCGATATATTCTGCTGATCTATGATGACAACATCATTTACCGAGAATAGAGATTGATTACGAGAAGGGCGTGAAATATTCGGGTTACGAGTAATACGCTGTGCCCAAGAACGGAAATCGCCGTATGTCACAAATGACACAAATGTTTGTGAGAAAAACACCTTGGATTTATTTTATTTATGCAATGACTTTGTGTCAAGAAATTTGGGCTGTGAATGAAACCCAAAAGCGTTAGAATCGTGGAACATATTTGACTGGAATAAAAAAATTAACACAAGCATGAACTTTTTAGATTGGTGACCGTATATTGAGTTAAACAAATCGACAAACATACGCATTTCTAATTTATTAATTGATAGCAAGCTCTTAGATTTAGATTTAGCCTTAGTTTCGTTTTTTTTCTTCAGAAATAGAGAAAATATCCTCTGTCCCAATACCCACGATAGAGTCATTAAACAACTTTATTTTCTACATTGTAATTATATTTGCATCTTGCATATTAATTTATTAAGGACCAATCCTATTATATTTAAACATTGTTTGAGTTTTCATTTTATTCTGTACTTATCGTACTTGTGTTGCATACCAATGCATTTGCTTCATTATATTAGGACAACAAAACATTGCTGAGAAAGGAAACATTGCTTAGAAAGCAATATACATTTAATGTAGGTAGTCCAACTGAAGAGGGCATTTCTCCACATTTCTGCTGTTTACTATCAATAGGTTTCTAAAGCGGCA
This sequence comes from Mytilus galloprovincialis, assembly GCA_037788925.1. Lineage (NCBI taxonomy): Eukaryota > Metazoa > Mollusca > Bivalvia > Mytilida > Mytilidae > Mytilus > Mytilus galloprovincialis. The sequence continues at coordinate 17,420,459 of CM075339.1, forward strand.
ATTACATGTAGAACAGATCAGAGATATATATTGATGAATTTGAAAAAAGCGGCACCAGCATATGGAGTATATGTGTCTCAATTGTTACGTTACTCTAGAGCTATAGTTCAAAGTACGTTGATTTTGTTGAACGAGGAATACTGCTTTCTCAAAAGTTGCTAACACAGGGCTATGAATCAATCAAATTAAGGTCATCACTCAAGCAATTTTATGGTCGCCATCATGAGCTGATTGGCCATTATAACAAAAGTGTGTCAGAAATCATATCCCAGTGATATTCTTCCTCAGTCATAACAACCTTTCATCATTACCGAACTGAACAAAGAAATAACATGACGGGTGCCGTATACGGTGCAGGAAATGCTTACCCTTCCGAAGCACCTGATTTCACTCCTGGCTTTTAGTGGAGTTCGTGTTGTTTCCTACTTATTATTTATAACTGTTGATGCAAATGTCTTTTGGTTTTATGAGTCTTTGGTTACTCCTTGGTTTTGATTGTCATTGTCTTATACACGATATCTTATGGATGTATTTACATGATACAAGCTTATTATTACACTTGCATATATGAATAACACATGACAAAAAGGTTTCATATGAAATAAAATTTAAAAAATAAAATCCTCCCACCCGCCTCATTTTTTTAAAAAATTTGGATGAAAATCTACTAATTAATTTTAGTTGGCCTAAGTACTTCATCATATAATTTGAAGTTCACACAATTATATTTTTACAGGTAGGATTGGATACATGAAGTAATAAAATTAAAAGTTTAAAGTTAATATGTCATTTAGATTTATATTTTTGAACCTGGACCATTCAGGTTAATGTGTGAAACCAGACTAATTTACTTAGTAAATATTCAGAATGATAATTACCTGCTTTTCATATCTACCTAAATTGCAAGAAGAATCTTCATTGGAGTTATTGTCCTCAGTTTTTGTCTTGCCTGCCACAAAATTAGCAATATGTGAGACATTGGTATTATACAATCTGACAGCAATGGTGTAAACTATTTGTTAAAGCTTTATATTTCAGAAGGTAGAAAACATGGATTCTTTCTTAATTTGTGTGCAAACACCTTATGTAACAAAACTTCTGTCTTGTCATATGTCAATTGTCCTTGACCTCATTTTCATTGTACAGTATTTTTAAAAAGTGAAATGCTCACTTATTATGAGTAATCGGATAACTATATTTGGTACATGCATTGCAGGTAGTGTTCACCTGACTTCGACCTTATCCAGTGGCGGATCCAGGAATTTTCATAAGTAAGGGCCCACTAACTGACCTAAGAGGGGGCCCGCTCCAATCACGCTTCAGTGATTCCCTATATAAACAACCAAATTTTTTCCCAAAAAAGGGGGGGGGGGGTGGGCCACCTGCCCCCCCTAAATCAGCCTCTGTTATCCTATGGATCAGTGATTAAAGTTGAAGTTACATGGTAAAGTCAATAGTTCAACTTTATTTTGTGTATGAATGATTGTGGGTGTAAGTGTCCTACCGAAAGGTTTCATATGACCTTGATCTCACTTTCATGATTCATTAGACAATGTGAAGGTTTTGTTGTTTGGTTAATTTTTCGGAAAACTATATGAAATCAGTGGCGGATCCAGAAATTTTCATAAGTGGGGGCCCGCTCCAGTCACGATTCAGTGATTCCCTATATAAGCAACCAATTTTTTCCCCTAAAAGGTGGACCCGGGCCCCACTGGCCCCCCTTAAATCCGCCTCTGGCAATAGGTCCGATATATTTTGTGTTTTGAATGATTGTTAGGTATACATTTCTGTCAGGTTTCATCGCTCATTAGACAATTTTTAGATTTTATGGTTTGGTCTTTTTCTCAGATATAAGCAATTATAGCTAGGTCAATTATATTTAGTGTATTGGACAATTTTGAGGTCATTCAGGGTTCATAGACCTTGACTGCATTTTTGTCGAGCCTGCAACTTTTGTTGCAGAAAGCTCGACATAGGGATAGTGATCCGGCGGCGGCGTTAGCTAACTTCTTAAAAGCTTTATATTTTAGAAGGTGGAAGACCTGGATGCTTCATACTTTGTATATAGATGCCTCATGTTACGAAGTTTCCGTCAGTAACATGTCCAATGTCCTTGACCTCATTTTTATGGTTCAGTGACCACTTGAAAAAAAAGTTAAATTTTTTTGTAATGTTGAATTCTCTCTTATTATAAGTAATAGGATAAATATATTTGATATGTGCGTACCTTGCAAGGTCCTCATGTCTGTCAGACAGTTTTCACCTTCATTTCATGGATCAGTGAACAAGGTTAAGTTTTGGTGGTCAAGTCCATATCTCAGATACTATAAGCAATAGGGCTAGTATATTCGGTGTATGGAAGGATTGTAAGGTGTACATGTCCAACTGGCAGGTGTCATCTGACCTTGACCTCATTTTCATGGTTCAGTGGTTATAGTTAAATTTTTGTGTTTTGGTCTGTTTTTCTCATGCTATATGCAATAGGTCTACTATATTTGTTGTATGGAATGATTGTAAGGTGTATATATATGTCTGGCGGGCAGATGTCATGTGACCTTGACCTCATTTTCATGGTTCAGTGGTCAAAGTTAAGTTTTCGAGTTTTGGTCTTTTTATCTAATACTATATGCCATAGGTCAACTATTTTTTGGTGTATGGAAATATTTTATGATCTTTATGTCAGTCGGGCAGGTTTTATTTGACCGTGACCTCATTTTCACGGTTCATTGCACAGTGTTAAGTTTTTGTGTTTTGGTCTATTTTTCTTAAACTATAAGTAATAGGTCAACTATATATGTTGTATAGAAGCATTGTTAGCTGTACATGTCTGCCTGGCATGGTTCATCTGACCTTAACCTCGTTTTCAAGGTTCATTGGTCTTTGTTTCGTTATCTTGGTTAATGTTGAGTTTATGTGACAGTTGTTATTAAGCTTAGCTTTATACTTAGGACTATCAACATAATATCAATGACTAGTATAGAAGGCGAGACATTTCAGCGTGTGCACTCTTTTTGTTATTCGTAGGTCTAAGCCAAGTTTTTTTTTGTAATTTTGCCAGTTTATACGATACTATAATGTATAAGCAATAGGGCGATGAAATAAAATTAAGGAGATATGGTATGATTTCCATTGAGACAACTATCCACCAAAGTTAGAATGAAGTGGATGAAAACAATTATAGGCAGACATACAGCCTTCGACAACGAGAAAACCAATATTGTATTGTCAGCATTAAAAGCCCCCGATATGAAAAATATGTGAAAAAATTCAATGACAAAACAATTTACGAAAAACAAATGGTAAACATGTCTTATCGGGGCCTATTATAGCTGACTATGCGGTATGGGCTTTGCTCATTGTTGAAGGCCGTACGGTGACCTATAGTTGTTAATGTCTGTGTCATTTTGGTCTTTTGTGGATAGTTGTCTCATTGGCAATCATACCACATCTTCTTTTTTATATGTGTTTTTCTAAAAAAAATTTATGTCTGTTTCCAAATTTTTGTACCTTTTGACAGCATTTTTCTAAAATCCACCAAAATGACACAAAAATTAACAACTATAGGTCACTGTACGGCCTTCAACAATGAGCAAAGCCCTTACCGCATAGTCAGCTATAAAAGGCCCCGACATGACAATGTAAAACAATTCAAACGAGAAAACAAACGGCCTTATTTATGTACAAAAAATGAACGAAAAACAAATATGTACCACATAAACAAACGACAACCACTGAATTACAGGCTCCTGTCTTGGTACAGGCACATACATACTTAATGTTGCGGGGTTAAACATGTTAGCGGGATCCCAACCCTCCCCCTAACTCAGAACAGTGGTATAACACTATCATCATTTATGTCAACGTAGCGTAGTAAAGAGGACGTAACCGCTGTTTCGGATTTCGGCTTTTACTCAGTCATTGTAGAATGAAGTACGTTGACCATCATATGCTAACTTTTAGGGTATATGGTCGCGTGTGAAGAGTTGTCTGATTCGCAATCTTGCCGGTGGCGGATCCAGAACTTTTTGTAAGGGGGGAGGGCCCGCTGACAGACATAAGGAGTGTGGGGGATTTCCCCTTGGATCCGCCTATGCTTGCCATATCTTAGTATACTTATGTCAGCTGTTTCTACAGGATGCTTCTAAAGGTTACATTTCTGTAAATATAGAGAATACAATTTCCAATAGGAACTCCCTTTACGACTTAAACTGTGCCACCTTTTATACGAAGTTTCATAAAGCAGTATATCATATAGAATGCAAAGTTGATATGCACTACTTTTTATGTCTATACTAAAATTCTGCGCTTCCCGACCTTTCATCTTGTCTTCTTTTCAGAATTCGATTTAACCGCCTACTACGTGCATTTATATCTCTATGAGATGAAACATAGAGATCATATCTGGGAACCAGAACGTTAACAAAATTTAATATCTATGACTGAATATTATATATCTCCTTAAAAGAGGCGTGGTTTAGTTCAGTATCTTTGTGATTTTAGTTCTTTTATTGACTATGTACAAAGTTCAACGTATGTAAAATTGTCGGACACAAAATATATTTTTTTGTTTTTTTTAAAAAAAAATTTTTTTATGGGCATAATGTTTTTCGGTCTGTGCGTCAGTTCGTCCGTTCATCCGTCCGTCCGTTTGTCCTGCTTTATGTTAAAGTGTTTCACGGTCCAAAGCACTGCACATAGAAAATGGAAGTGCGAGTGTGGCATCCATGTACTATGGACACAAAGTTTTCTGAAATACGGCAACATAGAACAAATCAAATATTTGGTACCTATTTGGTCTGCATACATGTATTTAGAAAGCTGAACTTGTTAACCAATTGTGTAATCCGTTATTCTTTGATTGAAATATGTGGTTCGTGGTTAAATCAATTTCTGTTTTGCTGCTTTTATTTTATATGTTTTTTTTATTTTTCTAAAGATATATTGTAGAATATTACAGACTAAGAAACACTAAATAATTTGAACAAAAATCTTATTATATTAGTAACCATGCAAAAACAAGTTGTCAAGTTATCATTGAAACAGTGGTTATGATCGGATGTTGATTATTTACTGTTATAGTGACAATTATAATATGAGTTAATACAGGATTAAATACAATAAGGCGACTTGTTATTGTGCATATTTTTTGCCTGGGGTTTAAATGAATAATTGTCTCATTGGTAATAATACATGTACCATTTCCCTAGAGAAATATATAATAATACATCATAACATGATAATTAATGTAATGAAAACAATAATGAATAATTCTGTAATGTAAAGACTGCCATTATTATTAAACAAACTAATTTCTAAACATACTGCTTATTTTTGTTTTTAAAGATAAAGTCTAGCTATTCAAACCATTTAACTATATGGCAATAATTTGTGATTGACTTTTTATTCCAGAGTTTGCAATTATAAATAATTACATTAGATGTATGTTTCATTATAATACTTTATTCTGATTGACTAACTGCACATCACATGTTATTCCTTAAGCAATTGCATTACTCAATAAAACTTTTCATTCAGGATAACACGTGGTCCCACAATAAAGTGCACAGGTTAATTAAATAAAAAAAAATATAAAATTCGTGTTTTCATGATCATAGCTAAAAAATGTAATTATAAGTATTGAATGCTTCTTTTTGTAACTTTATAGGGTTGTAAAAGCGTTGACCGTGCGCACATTTTTAGAATGAAGCGCTTCCGCGCTTCATACAAAATGTACTTCGGTCAACGCTTTTACACCCCAATAAAGTTACAAAAAGAAGCATTCAATTCTTAAATGCAAAAGAAAAATATTTTTATATTTATGTCTCTTTATAAGGAAAGGCAAAATGAGTGAAAAAAATGTTGAAAATTAAAAGTCAGTAAAGCAACATTTTCATAATCATCTTCACACATAACTTGTGTTTATCTTTCATAAGTATTTAAGCTGATTGTAACACATACTTTAATTCAGACAAAACTGATTTAAATCTATTTATATATATATATATATATATACACAAGGATTTGTTTACTATACAATCCTTGATATATCTTATTCATTACAGTGAATGTCCGGAAGTTGTATGATTGATATGAAATGACAACCATAGGATTATAAGTGTGCCAGGTTAGGTAAACATGTATTGAGATAAAGAACTGATTTGTATCACTGTATCAGATGTCTACATTAAAATTACTTTGTAAGGTAAGGACATGAACCTATCGGTATAAATTAATTTACACATTACTTTTCTTAACAGTAATATAGATACAAATAAATGAATATACACGTATATTATAAGTACATATTAATTCATATAAATTATTAGTGAAAGTCAAGGGAATGAACTCGATTCTTTTGGTCGTCACATTGGACTAGACCGTCACGTGCACGTGGTACATTTTTCACTTACTGTCTAGCTTTCTATGTTGTTGGGTATAGCTTTCCTTGACGTTTGTTTTAAAGTACATTAAAACATCTAAGAACTTAAAGTTAAACACATCCGAAAAACAGGCGCTTAATGGGTACAATATTTTTATATTCATTTCATTATTTGCACAGAGTGTTCAATATTCCGTTTTAACATTACTATATATGATCATATATACCGGTCCTACCTTGTTTAAGATGATTACGCCCCCTCAATTACTATCCACGAATGAATAGTGAAATAATGGATTGTCTCATATTTCATAGATTTATCGAAAACAAGGTACGACAAAAAAGGTTAATTTAAGTATTATAAAATTGGTATAAAAGTAGAAAATTCAATGTCCAGTACAATAAATCAACAAATTCTAAATTCCATAGCCAATCGCCTGTGATGTGATCAAATTGTCGTTATATAGAAAAACGTTTCAGATGATAAAAATGCAACAACATTTTCAAACAAAAAGGTACTTCAACGCACTCAAGAAAAATCCAACTATTATATAAAAGCAATGAAGATAATGATAATGATGCAAATGAGACCAATATCTGCCAGAGAAAAAATGACGAAGACTTGAGCAACATGCAAGAGAGAACAGAATGATAAAAAAAAATGATTACAGCAAAGTTATAAAAATCATTAAAGATGTAAAAAAATATAATCAAAACAAGATACAAATTGTATTAAAGAAATGTACAGCCTAACATCGATAATAGCTGACCAATATTTCTGTCCTTTTCAGAAAGGAATCACACTGGAGTCCCCAGCTGATGACTTGATATCGGATATGTTCAGTTATGATAGATAAATTACTAATATTTTTGTTCTCTTTAAGAATGGTTCACACGAGTGCACGGGTGACATGACATTTGATTTGTCTATAAATTACCAATAATGTTTATTTTTTTTCATTTGTGGCGACTTAATTTGGATTATGTCCAGTAACTTGCAATAATTGACCAATATTTTTGTCCTTTCCAGGAAGAAATCACACTGGAGTCCCCAGCTTGCTATAAGGTATATGTCCAGTTTTAATCGAAAGTGACTAATATTTCTGTGTCTTTAAAAAACAAATCACCAGCTGGTGCTATAATACAGGATATATCCAGTTATGTTTGATAACTGACATGTGTTGTCCTTTTCAAAGATGTAATCCTGAAGTCGAAAGGTGACTGGGATATGCCTGGAGTATTTTGTGATAGCTGGCCCCAAATTGTTGTCTTTCTAGCAATCGATCTCCCTGGAGTCCACAGTGACTTGACAGGGATATGTCAAGTAAATATTGATAACTGACCAATATGTTTTAGTCTTTTTCAAAAAAGTAATTCTGAAAAAAAGTGACTGGATCTGTTTGATTTTTTATTACTGACCAATATTTTTTGTCTTTTACAGAAATTGACCACCCTGGAGAACACTGGTGACTTGACATGGGACATGGTGATTTTTGGAAACTGACCAATATATGTGTCCTTGGTCACAAACAAATTCATTCCGTAGTCTACTTTTGAGATAAGATGGGACCTGGTCAATACCAGTATGCCATTATATGGTTTGCTTTAGGAGTGACGTTAATAGTTCCCCTTCTTATATTCATTCGGTATAATGTAAACGTTGATAAAACTAAACCTGCCGAAAACTCAAACATTGTTCTTCTTAGTTCGGAAGAGACACTAGGGAAAATAATCACACGCGAGAATAACCGTGGATGGAATATCTTAGATGAAGAAACCTGTCAAGCAAAAGATAATTTTGTCCTTAAGAAAATACTCCCTTTGAATGTACCCATATATATTTATAATCCTAATGAAGATGTTCACATATCTCGAATGATCTTTAATTCTGGTACTTGGGAAACCCCGCTGGTTGACAAAGTAGTCGAAGCAATGAAACTTCACCCGAACGCAGTGTTTATTGACATTGGTGCTAACATCGGCATGTATTCTATGACAATGGCGGCTCTTGGTTATCGCGTCATTGCAGTCGATTGTAATATAGAGAATGTGATGCGGTTGTGTGCCTCCGCAAGAAAAGCAAACGTTACAAACAAGATGTCTATTATTCATAATGGAATTTCAGACAAGCGATCGGTATTAAGATTGATTAAATCAACAGAGCCTAATGTTGGTGGAATGGGAGTAGAACAAATATCGTCAACATCAAATATAACCCACAATTTAACAGCTAATGCCATACTTTTAGATGATTTACTTGAAATATTTCCCATTAAAAGTGCAATAGTAAAAATGGACGTTGAGAAGCATGAAGATGAAATACTTAAAGGTGCCAAAATATTTTTTGAAAAAGTTAAAGTTGAATCAGTTTTATTGGAATTTCGATTCCATGCGAAAGATGAAACAGGACAGTTTATAATTGACTTTTTTGATAAATACGGATTGGCACCGGATTTGTCAAATCTTGTTAACGCTTCTGATTATAGTACATGGCCAGGAGATTTAATATGGAGCAGGAAAAATAACTAATTGAACATCGCAATTCATCAACATTTATTTTTTATTTCAAATTGTCATTTTCAGATTGTAACAAACTCATATATGTTATATTTGAATATTTATCAAGAAGGACAGAATTTTAACAGGAGGTTGAGAGCAAATACAAGAGGTATTGGAAGCATCTGAGGAACGAATTGGGTGGTATCCAATTTCTCGATATTTCATATGTAAAGAAACGAAATTATAAAAAAAAGAGCCATTTTGTTTTTCTAAGGCACACACATGATAAATAATGTGCTGAACATGTTAAATACTGTCAATAGGTATCTTATTCTGTAGCAAAATTGTCTGTATCACTTTATTTTCAAATGTACACGTGATGTGTCATAATTGTTGACTTTAACTTATTTCAATGTTTGTTTACTGTTAATCGTGACCATCTTTTGTTAATTTGTTTGTCTGAAATATATATTGGAGTGCTGGTTTTATGTCTTAATTTTTGCTTTTCAGATCAAGAACATAACCCTTTCTATATGAACACTGAAAATACGAACTGTTTCCTTATCAGAGTAATTGAAAACTCACGCTCGATCATATACTGTAATAACTAAAGTTAATATCTAGGAGTTAAACATGGTATTTTAAACAACGATTTGTATGTGCACATACGACATACTGAACACAGTTAGGGACATAGCCGGAGCTCTAGCTCATATGTATATCTGAAAACTTACTCTTTCTGAACGAAAATCGTTTTTGCTCGCCTTGCTCCACTGAACACATATAGGGTCAGAATCTTACCTGTCTCAAATCCTGAGTTTCAACATATTATATGAATTTATGTTTCTCTGATGTTAATTGACAAAGAAACAAATATCTGCTGAAATTAGAAGAAGTTGACGTGGGGTTAATGTCAGTGAGAACATCACGGCATGAACATGATAAACTGACAAGTCTAATGAGGCCACCCCCTCCTTTGAAACTCTGTATTCCGTTCTGATGCAGAGTTTCGATAAATAATACTAATTATATGTTTCATAAGCGAGGAATGGATATCACTTGATGTCAATAAGACCATTGCGGGCATCACCTGACAACGTACCACGAGAACACCCTCCTCTGAAGCTCTTGGTTCACTTATGAATCGGTATTTACTTACAAAATACTACCGTGGATTCATTATTATTCGTAATTTTCGTGAATTTCGTTGGTACATGTGAACCACGAACTTAAATGTTCAAGGAAAAACAAGTTTCTAAAGGTTTGTATGCAAACGTCTGCAAAACCACGAATTTAATGTCCACATACTAATATGTTTTCCCTCATCCACGAAAATTTGTACCCACGAACATAAATGAATTCACAGTAATTATAGAGTTTTATTTGAATATAGCTTGATATCAACTCCATGGTTATTCAATTTTTATATGATAATATATGAGCATTTTCGCATGATAGGCTATCGAAATTAAAACATTTATTGTATTATTTATTTATATCACGCTCCGTCCAGTGAGAAAACGAAAAATATCTTTTGATGCGGAATATAAAACAACAGAGTGAAAAAAGAAATATACGAATATGAAGAATTAAATGAACTATGATAGTTAATTGTTATTGAAGTAAGTGTTATATAATTTTCCAATTGTTTTCCAGTTTCACAACAGTATCATATTATACAGACCCATGGTACAACACTAGCATATCGCAGTTGATACGTAAGGCTCGTGTATGTTCACGCTGTACCGTCGCTATTGACTCTATAACCGTTTCAGGACGTTTCGTCCCCGAGGGTATCACCAGCCCAGTAGTCAACACTTCGGTGTTGACACGAATATCAATAATGAGGTCATTTTTATAAATTTCCTGTTTACAAAACTTTGAATTTTTCGAAAAACTAAGGATTTTCTTATTCCAGGCATAGATTACCTTAGCCGTATTTGGCACAACTTTTTGGAATTTTGGATCCTCAATGCTCTTCATCTTTGTACTTGTTTGGCTTAATAAATATTTTGATATGAGCGTCACTGATGAGTCTTATGTAGACGAAACGCGCGTCTGGCGTACTAAATTATAATCCTGGTACCTTTGATAACTATAATCATAATGATATTTCGATTAGACTTCGTCGATACTACAATGAAACATCTTATCATACGTCGAAGAGTTTTGATAATCTTATTTTAGCTGAAGGGCAAATTCTAAAACGAGATTTCAACGCATTTTGAAAACACTCATTAGCTGTTTTCTTATTTCCTGATAACTCCATACACACTCCAAGTATTGTTAATAAATCAGATATTCTCTTCTGTCCTTTGTCAAATTCTTTTTCCACTGCTAAGTACAGTTTATGTAAAGCCTGTTGTCTATTGCAAATATTACCAAGATGATGATAACATAGAAATCTAAGGCAGTGAGACATAACAACAGGCGGTATACCAAGTTCACTGTGCTCCACCTCCGGCTGTAGTTCTCCAGGTATCAATGATGAGTGTTTCAAGTAATCAACACTTCCTACAGCGGCTATATTTATTCTTTCAATTAATCACATTGTAGAATGTACATTTCGTCTGTAGCTATTGATACGTTCTTCACTATCGTCATACACTAAACGCACCATATCGGGTAAACATCTTGATAGAACATAATCTGCCAGTTTGAGTGTTATGTTGTACTGTCCTATCACATAATAAAACGACGCATATGACAACCAACCCGACACAGCATCTGCCTTGATACCATCTAGTAAATATCTATGATAACATTTGTGTGTGTTGTGCATTTTATTGATTGTTATTGGTGGCGATATTGTTTGAACTGCATATTGACAAAATACAGCGTAATAAATTTTACACACATCAATTATAAATGGAGACGATTCGGACTTACGTAAAGATTTAGTTAATGTCATTACTTTATACCACTGTACAGTATCTTTCATTTCAAATATCGAATGTATCCTGTAAAATAGGAAGTCTAGCTTTATAAATGAAGTTCCACCCTTTGTTATTGTTGAGAGATAATTTGCATTGTAAGGCGAAAATAAATTCCTCATAAATCCATCAATTCCACCAACCTGCACGCTACTCAGTACATGTGACAGTATTTTGTTGTTATCCGAAGTGATCTTTCCTAGGAACATGTTATGTTCAGGTATGAAATAGTTCGGACAATAACAGTTGTTTACCCATGACATTAATTTATTCAAGCAGAGAAAAAAACAAATAAACAATTTAGGGATTTGAAATGTGTCAATATCCACTTCCTCTGATACCCAGAATAAAGCCGTCTTCAGAAAGTAAGAACACAATAAATCTTTGATATCATTATTTGTGTTAACGATACGCTTTAATGTTAATTTTAGAAGACCATAACACAAGAGTTGGGTAAAATTAAACGAATGCACAAGTTTTTTTTCTGCCACAGAGAAAGACAATCTCCAAAAACTATCAGAATCAGATATATTCTTAGGTCCTACAGGTACTATTAAACAACCATATTGCTTAATCTGGTCTATCAGGAAATCAGTGGGCCATTGCCGACGATGACGCCAAACCCATGGAATTGCGTTGAGAGGGAAAAATTTACTTCGATAGCAGAATGCAACATCTGTCATTTGATCTAAAAATGTCAGACAAGGTCCGTGTGTTGATAGCTGATTATGTGAATTTACCTTTTTTATTTCATTAATAAATCCATTCGCTGACAAATAACAACCATCGGTAGTTCTTTCAAATACATCACCCATAAATCTAATTCCCTCATTCAATGTTTCTACCAATCTCAGCTTAGTAAATCCCGGATGATTATGATCAGTCACCATTACTAATGTACATGTAGTACGTTGTTTCGGTTGTTTAATATTCCGTATATTATCTATGACATCTACATTAGTGAGCACATACATTTTATCTAAGTCACTACCTGGTAAATCTAGTCCTTCCGCCAAACTTCCACTCGATATTAGTGTTAAATCCTTCATTGCATTATGAATCATATCCTGTATGATAAATAATCTTTGTCTAGTACGTATATCTATTTCAGTACCAATTGTTGTCACTAAGAGTTCGAATAAGTCTTTTTCTTTTAATTCATTTTCAGGCCAAGTCAGGTTATCTATAAGAAACAATATTTATCATTTTGTGTATCACTGTCGTATAATGATGTTTGTGAATATTATCATGATTATAGACGAAAACGGGGTGTACCTGGCACGTTTTTGAGCACGAATGGTGTTTCCACCAACAATAGATTGCTTTAGCCACTTGGGTTTTGGAAATTTTGATTTAGAAAGATGTTAAACAGAACAATTCGTTAGGATTTGAAACTGTCTGAACTGTTTATTCAGTTGTATGAAACAGATGCATTTTTTATATAGTTTTATTGCATGATATAGTTAATAATTCGCTAGTGTTGAGATTGCTTTTAAACATTTTGACTGTTGCACATGTGAATCTAAATAGCGTTGCTACGTAAGGAAGATTGTCGAAATATACATTTGAAACACAAAATACAATTTAATTTTACTACCACTGTGTTAATGCTGTTTATCTTCATTCTAGAAATATGTCAGTATATTGTACTAGGAAATTGTGTATTTCATAAATGTTTTTGTTGGCTTGGTTGAAACTTTTCGATATAAAAAGAGAAAGTTTGTTAAATTCTAAATAATCAAGGCATTATCGTTCATTTGCAGTTCTTTATGTCAAAACATTCACCATGTTTACGATACTATCTTATTGCATCAGATGATAATTCCACATATATCTGTTTAGTGATCGATGATCGACGCCAACATTTTTCAAAGTCATAAACCTAATCGAACATTACAGAGCCTAGAAAACCAAAATCAATCTCACTTGTCTGACAGTCACACCAAATTCCATTATATTGACAATGATGCGTTAACAAAACGTCACAAATAGGAGTAATTACAAAGCCGGTAAATAGTCACATTCGTAAAAAGGAAACGTGATTGTAGATACGACATAAGGAACATATCTGATATCATATGTATAACGGATATTCCATAACGGTCAGCAAATGCTGCTGTCGTCTGTAAAATTAACGAAGTGATGATTTCAACGTCACCATTTGGAACTCTTGGTTTTAAAATTAAAAGGTCACAATTAGAAAGCTGAAATCATGTTTTTTGTCGTAGAGTTTAGTTTTCAACCGACCCTCATAGTCAACTTCTAGATATAATTCATAATCAAATGATGTCAAAATCAAAAGCTCAAAATCACCAAACGAATGGAAGCCCAACTAAAGTATTCGTTGTATTTACTTGCAATAGAAACTGTATAGTTATGATTGCACTTCTTAAGATATCAACAGATTAACATATTGTGCAGCTAACATGGTTGAGTTTTTCATATTAGATAATTCAATATGGGGAGGTTCTTGGTGAAGTTACTTTTGAATAGGCATCAATGCATACAGATTACACTTTTGAGCTCTACTTCAATACCATTTGTTCTTGTCAACAAGTACCTGAGGCTTTAAATAACTGAGCAGTCAATAGGGTTGGAAGGAGAAACAATATATCATTTGGGTATTAAATCTCACAAATTGATGAAAAAATGTTTCAATCATTACCTGTGCTACAGTCTGTACAGTTCTGTAAGTATTCAAGATATTCGTTTGAGGATTTATCAGGATATCTCAGATTTAGAATCCATTGTTCATGTGTTTTCCTTCTATGTAGACAATCTTTATACATGCGTTCAAACTGCCTGATTGTCAATCCGAAAACATCGTTTGAGATAAATATCCCTTCGTCCACAGATTTGTGAATTAATGGTGTGTATTTGCGCCTTCCACAGTAAGGAAAGTGTTTTACCCCATATTTTTCCAAGTATGTAATTTTTCGCATTCCATAAACATTTTCATCGTCTTCATTTTCTTGGGTTTTGCTATTTTTGTCCATGATGAATCTAAATATAGAAATCATGAAATGCATTGAATATAAGCCTACAGACATTAACATTAGTCTATTCATAGTGTAACATCAATGTTGGAAATATAATGTCGTAAACTTTTGTTAACTTACTTGTGTTTAATCAATGAAACAGCTGACAATTATCAAATGAAACATTGCATGCATTATGCCCAACGTTTTTTAGTGTTGGAAAGTGTAAGATGTAAATAAAACCTTTCAAACGGTTTAATGTAAAGAGATATAGCATCATGTCTGCTCAGGCAATCAATTTAGAGATTAAGGGTTAACATTTTGAACTATCCTTCAGGTCGCCATAAAGCTTTCAACAATGATCAAAATGCTTACGCAAGAGTTCCTAAATGAGAGAAAATATAAAGATTTAGAATAAAACATACTGTCTGTTAATATGATATCACTGAACGATTACCAAACATGTAAGTCATCAAACAACGATAACCACATGAAACAATACTCCTGGATTTGAGATAGAAAATGGCTTGGATTAACAAATTAAACTTAGTATTTGTGTTATGCATGTGTATATTTATAGAAAGAGAATCTTCCATAGATTTGATTTCTTATGGTTTAAATGGTGAAATTTAATCTCTTTTTGGTGTAACTATAGCAACAATCTGCATTTATTTGATACAAAATATTGCAAAAAGGGGTGTGAACACGTCCCAAAAGTCTCAAAAATTTGGTCCAAAGGAAAACTTCAATCAATTACAGTGATATCTTTCCTGAAACCATAGACATATGTCTATCAAGAGGTCCAACAAAAATTATTTGCATTTCTGCTCGTTTGTCCATAAAATTGAATTGAAAAGATCGAGCGTCAAATCTTTGTTGATAAACACTACAATAATTTATGGACCCATGGGCGGTACGGATAGAAAAATACGGACTGTTAAAGAGAAAAATGGCCTATAAAACATGCTAAAACAATCTTAATGTCCGTGAAAACCTACTGAGAAGGCTATATTATTCTTGAATTATATAAAAATCAATTCTATTGTACAAAAATTTCACATTTAAAAAATTCACTATGGCTTTAGTGCGAAACTAAACTTCTAATTGTGTATTGCTACCTTAGAGTTACAGACATGTATAAAACATAGCTTAGCTATTAGTTGGGAACTTGATATACGTTATCTTTCTAATATCTCAATTTCACTTGCCCTTTGAAGGCAGCCGTTTATTGAAGTTGAAACGAAAAAAGAGGAAACTTTCATGGTAAATGAATAGTCGGGTACATGACCAGATCGTATCTGTTTTTGTTTGTTTTAAAAACAAGAGATAAAAGGAGACGGAGAGCTACGTATTATAAGTGTTATACACTTGTATAAAAAACACATTAAATGAAATTGATACATAACTTAATAAATCATAATTCGATACTTCACTCCAATTTTTATTCATTTCTTGAAGGTAAAGTGTACGAGTATAATTAATTTTGATGTGCGCATATCAAGTGGTTGTATGAGACACGTTTGTGTAAAATTTTATTCACATTCAAAGCTTACAAGCCAATCCTAAATACATGAAAGAAAATGCTATATATTTTAAGTGTTAACTCAATGATCTGAAAACGCAAGTTTGTAATTTAAAGTTTCGGAAGTTAATCCGAAAGATGAAATTTTAAAGGGATAATGTTCTTGATTCTTAAATTTAAACACATGCCAATACAGAGACACATTGTATGGTAATATTAACAAATTGCAATTCTGTATGAAAAACTCTCCGACACAACGTTGATTGTATGACAAGATATAATTATTATATGAGATGTCTTATTGAGTTAAAAGCATCACAGAAATATAATAGTAACTTGAAACGACTAAATAGTTAATTGAGAATGGAATTGGGTCAAAGAGACAACAACCCGACCATAGACCAGACAACAGCTGAAGGCCACCAATGGGTCTTCAATGTAGCGAGAAATTCCCGCACCCAGAGGCGTCCTTCAGCTGGTCCCTAAACAAATAAGCACACTAGTTCAGTGATAATGGACGTCACACTAAACTCTGAATTATACACAAGAAACTAAAATTAAAAAGCATACAAGATTCACAAAGGCCAGATGCAGTCGTTTAAGGAAGCTGAAACAAATTCCTCAGGGCCGTAACTACATTGAGGCAAATGAGGCAAATGCCTCATGTTGGAAATTTTATATAAAAAAAAATAAAAAAACAGAAAGAAAAGATTGTCTTCATATCAAATTGTTTTAACGGGAAGTGTTTCTTTATACTCTCAGATGTCGCCCTTGCATGTTTTTCGTGGTCCATATTTCTATTTAATTTTTAGTTTTAAGAGTTGATGGTTATTGTTTGTACTCCTGTGTCCCGGGTTTGTCTTTTGTTCCTTTATTATGACTATATAAAGTCTGAGTGTTGATTTTCATTTGTAAACATGTGGTTTTGCAATGTTGCATGTCAACCGATGTCCAGACATTGTACGAAAAAATATTTTAAGAATAAAAAACATCAATGTATTGCCATATGATCTTTTATATTATAGGGTTAAACTTGCATTAAGTCGTGTTCAGACCCTTTAACAGAAAATAAAAGAAGATGGAGTAAACGTGCACGGGACCTAATCTCACACAAAATTAATGCATAGAAAAAATACAAATGATCAATGGTCAAAGTTTTTTCTTGTTTTTCATCTTGATAGTTGCTGGAGGGTCTTCAACAATAAAACAATCATTAATACCGTAAAACAAGGTCAATATGATCCTTAGAGCCGACTCAGTTACTAGTACTTAAAGTATAATACTGCACTGTCACTATATATAAATCTTGTCATAAAAAAATCAACAAAATCTAAGCACAATACAAGACAAGAACAGATGGACAGATCCGGTTTTAATGTTTGTGAGAATTACGATTTTTGCTTTATCCTACATACCGGTCTACTTTTAATGTTTTCCCCGTAAAACCCGTAAAAGTCTTAAATGACAAAGAATCTATGTTTTTGCTTTGAGACCAGAATATTGTCCAAGAAAAAAGCAAAAAATTAATTGCGTTTCAATGTAAGAAAGAGTCCGGGAAACGCTCAAAATGCACAATTTTGCTTTATTTTTCTCAGAGCTTCTGGGGGGGGGCCTTGAGCGACCCCCAAACCCCTCGCCAAATTTTTTCCGCCTCGATACGCTCGGCGAATATATCTTGCCTCACTATTAAAAGAGGCTAGTTACGGCCTTGTTCCTGGTAAACCAAGTTTCAAGTATTTGTCCAGATCTTATCTGCTATTGTTTGATTTCAGACAATGAGATGGGAAGCTGATTAAAAGTATAAATCACTTGTATGTTTGAACTTTAAAGGAAATTGAAACTCAACTCTCCACTGACTCATACTCGGAAACCTCGCTCGTTTATTTTTATAAATACATTTCTTGGTTGTAAAGACCCAAATGAGCTTTGGCATCTTTTTTGTCTTTTGATACCTGATACGTTTCATCCTAATACCAATACTAGTAGTCTATGTGAGACACTTTTATAGTAGTTTTTTTGTACCTTAAAAGTACACTTAACTATCTAATAACGTAACTATACAAATGTGGAGATTTATTATGTTTGTCAATTAAAAAATACACAAACAGCAAAGCCTTTGGAAGGGCATCCATTTCAGCTATATAAATCCTCATTTGCTCTATCGAGATGAACAATAAGAATATGAAAACAAAAACATGTAAAGGTCTAAATATGGTTTTAATCTACACCTTAGTGTGTGGGTAATGACCTAAACCTGATATCCGTCATGATAAGGAAAAGGGCAATACGATTTATCAAAATAGAATCTGACTTTACTTTTTATCCCTATATTAGACACCTCTGTAGAAAAGAAACCCAATAAATATTTTATACTTTAAAGGAATATAAAAATACAAAATTGACTGTATGCAAGGCAACAATGATCACCTACGTCAGGGTCTTTAACAAACGAGATAAACATTATATTTTGAGACAATTTAAAAGGAAAATAAGATTTGATCAGAATACTGTTAAGCACACTTGATGACGCTTACAGTGTACGTCCGTCTTATGCAAATAATAAAAAGCAGTTAATGCGTGGTTCAGTAGCAGGGACCAAAACTTCACAAAACATGATCGAAATAGACCCAATTCAAATCAATTAGAAAAATTCCATTCAAGTGCCAAGTGCCATTTGTTGTAAAAGGTAGGAGGGGAATGCATTTTGCAGAGCCTACAAAATATACTTTTCTTCAATAAACCATATATCTCACGACGTTTACTATTTGTACCTTAATAGTGACATCCGATTTATGATCGACAGATTACATTACACTGGAGTATCCCTGATATGTCAAAACTAAGCAAATTTACATACTTCTTAACCCTGACCTTATGAAAAATTATGCCATTTTTGTGCATGAAATAAAAATTTGATATCTGGACAACTTTTCCCACGGTCTTTAGTTTGTAACCCACATTTGTTTTTTCCCATCCAAATTATCATGTTTGAACAGCGGTATACTACTGTTGGCCTTAATTAATGCAATTAAAAACTTACATTTTCTTCAGTAGAGGATCATTGACAGTCGTAACATCATGCTTCCTTTACCCCCTCTATCATTTATTGAAAAAGTCTAACGAGGAAGAAAACTTCCAGCTTATAAAAAGTACTTTTCCATGGATAAATTTCCATTGGCTCATCATTTTAACAAAGAGATACACAGATAAATATTATAAGTGTTTCACACTTGTTTTGATATACATTAAGGAAATAAAATACAATTAAATGAAACTTGCAAATAACTGTTTACAATTGTCCATGATGTCATAGGACAAAAAGTTTAATAACGAAAAAATACCAACCCCATAGAAAAATACATACGGAAGTTACTCGGTTTTGTTTTTTTTTGGTTTTCGCTTCTTTCCTGTAATAAATTCCAGGCATGTTTATTTGTTATTTTGTCATTGCAATATCAGTTTGTGTAATTGCAAATGAAACCACCCTCCACAAGAGACCATCATAGGAGTTTACAACGGTAGGTCACTATACGACAATAAACGATGAGAAAAACCTCTACCAAATAGTCAGAATTATTTCAAACGAGAAAATGATTGGACTGACTCATGTACAAAACAATGAACAAACAATATACATCTATATGAAATACAGCAACAAAAGACAACCATTGTAAATTGCATGCTCCTGACATGGGACAGGTACACACAAATTGTGGCGGAGTTGAACAAGTAAGCGGGCACACAACCCTTCCCTAACCTAGGACTGAGATGTAATAGAAAAATGAATGAACAAACCATTAAAATCGTTCGCAAATGATTTTACTCATCAGATTGATACAAAGCAGAAAAACAATGACCTTTTTATAGCAGGAGACATAAAATCCTCCGACGAATTTGTTTGGAGCGTTATGATTATGTAATTCCTAGAGAGCAGGGTTTCTTTTCGTATGGATTTCTACTTTAAAACGAGATGTGAACATCGATTAACGAGATCTGAACAGCGCTTTACCACTGTAAAGCTGATTATTGGGTTTTGAGATTGTTTTGAACATCTGTAAATGGCTTTTTTCTTGCAGAAAATGTGGTGTGTTGGATTTTGAATTTAAAAAGTGCTACTGACAGACTCCCAAAGTTTTTGTACAAGGCTTCTGTATTTACACCATTTTGAGTGCTATCAATCTTCCGCAAAAAGACAGATTAAAATCCTAATTTACAATGATACCAAAGACTTATCACAGCTGGTATATATTAGAAATAGAGAGACGCGATAAGTAAATTTTGAATAACAAAAATTCGTAAGGGTTCCGCGGAACCCAGTGTCTCGCCTACTTTTGCTGTTAATCACAGGCTCAACAAAAATGAGGAAAAATCAATAAAAATATTCCTCTTGATACTATTTTTTGACTGTGAGAAGCATCTGTCCAAGTTTAGTAAATATCCACGATAGTTTACGAATCTAATAAATGTTTTAAAAACTAACAAAATTTCTAGATACTAGCTTCTGATTATGAACAAGCTTCACTCCAAGTTTAGTACAGATCCAAAACAGTATAAGAAAGGTATTAAAATTTAAAAACTTTAACCACTAGTGAATGTGTTTTTTCCTGGCCAAAAATCTAAGTCCATTTAAAAGTAAAATACCGACAAAATTTACTTCTGGATACTATCTTATGATAAAAAAAGCTTTTGTCCAACTTTGGTACAAACCCAGGACAGTTTAAGAAAGTTACTAAAATTTTCAAAATATCACTACAGTGTGAACATTTGTGGACACCGCCGACGATGACGCCGACACCGACGGAATGTAGGATCGCTATGTCTCGCTTTTTCGACTAGAGTCGAAGGCTCGACAAAAATGCACTACAAACTGTATAAACCATTCAAAAATCAACAAGAAAGTACGATTTGAGAGTACTTGCAGTTTTTGAAAGCTAGTTAAAAGTCAAAAACAATATTTGATAAAAACATCATGCAACAGAGACTGAAATCAACTTAAAACATCCTAGGGATTCCTGATGGCTACATGGAAAGGTTTAAATGAAAGACAAAAACTGTTCAGAGAAAGACAAAAGGCCAAAAATTCAAAAGGAATACCCACGGGGGGGGGGGGGGGGGGGGGGGGAATAAAGTTTTTTGATATTGGTGTTGGACGAAAACAAAATAGGTATGGTAAATGTTGAGCTTAAAGCCAATGAGTTCAAGATACAACTAGTCAAATGTGCTGATATCAATAGGCAATACGTCCAAATTTTTACTAATCAATACGAAGAGATACGCCTGTTGAAATTATAAATCATATAAATTTGAAGGCGGAACTAGATAAATACTATTCAAGCAAATTATGATTCCGTTATCAGCATTGTTAGATTCCCCCATTTCGAGTAGATACAAACATGTACATTAAGGACAAGTGTTAAATTTACATGGCGGTGAATGGTCGGTAGTTATTTTCGTGACATCACCACAGCTTCTTCCATCAACAAAACATAACAGCTACATTTATCTCAGGTGTTGTTAAACGCATTATTATTTTATTACCTTTGTGTGAGGAGGATATTTTGAAAACGGAATATTCATTTCAACTCCTTGCATTACATGCTTAATTATTTGCTTGACATTTTTTTAATATTTCATTCATGTTGTATAATATCAATTATATTTCCACTTTATATAATGCATGTATATGGTAGTTGGGGAAGTTTTCATTCTTCCATCCGTTCTTTCGTTCGTTCGTTCGTCTGTTTATTTTTACATCTGATTCATGAAACAAAAGACAGAATTTTGTGAAACTTTCAAAGAACTAACTCACGTAATGTAATTGTTATGGGACTTTATTATATCATCACACTATAGTTTTCCTTTATATCTACATAGCCCTGTGTTTGGTTTATACACATATGGTTTTAAGGCCAAGAACTGGATATGCAAAGTGCAGCGCTGAAAATGTAAAGTCTAGCACGAAAATCTCAATTATAGTACTGACGATATAAAGTCAAGCGCCGAAGGTGTAAATCTTATGCTGTGGATATAAAGTACAGACCTGAAGATAGTAAGTAAAGCGCTGGAGATCGATACAAAGTTCGGCGTTGTAGGAATAAAGTTAAAAGTTAAAGTCAAGTCCTTCCGGAGCACCTGATATCACCCCTAGTTTTTGGTGGCGTTCGTGTTGCTTATTCTTTAGTTTTCTATGTTTTATCATATGTTCTATTGTTTGTCTGTTTATCTTCTTTCATTTTTAGCCAGTCGTTGTCAGTTTATTTTCGATTATTCAGTTTGACTGTCCTCTGGTATCTTTCGTCCCTCTTTTAAAAGCTAGAGATATAAGGTCCAGCATTTGAGATTTAAGTCCTGCTCCAAAGATATGAACGCAAATATTGTTACTTCAAATAAGAGACATCAATTAAGAAAAAACATTGAAGGAGAAAGAAAAGGCTAAAAAGTTCATAGTGCTCGTAGTTTTTGTAGAAAACAAAATTAGACGTTTAAAACATTCAGGCTTATTGGAACTTTATATGGATAACAAATACACGATTATTTCAAACTGTTTACTTGTGTGAATGACTTGTGGAGAGACAAAAAGAGTTACTTGACTTTAACACATTCTACTCATAACATTTAATGTAGATCAAGGCTTGCAGCTGTAATTTCCCTTCTCATATACCTTTTTAAAGATCTGTTTTTTTTTCACTCCTAAATCAATCCAATAAAAGTTACACACATTAATATAAATATATTTGTCCCGTGTTTGTTTTAAACTTTGAAATATATGTTATATTTTTACGACTGGACACACTTCAATGCAATTTTGTTCTGATATTGCTATTCAAAATCATCGCAGAATTTAAAACTTTACCTAACACGTCTATATTTATATTGTTAAAAATGTCATTTATATTTAGATGAAGTCACATGATTTAATCCAATCCGGGGTATTTCTCTCCAATATTTGGAATTGTTAATCTTCCTGGATAGACGTGAGCAGTTTTGATCCCTTTTACTTCTCAAATATTTTGACTTTTATGATTTGATTTAACAGTTTTGTGTTTAAGATTTATAAGCTGCTTATAACAATCTGTATACATGTCTTCTCTTTCAAACAAGAGAACATTTACTTTCGTGTCCGTTTAGGGTTTGGGAAAAATACCAAGGTAACGTTATCTCCGTTATTTTGATAAACTATTTACAATATTTTTCTGATAACACATACTAGGTATTCTTCACAAATTATCTTTTAAAGTTTAGTTTAAACATAATTTATTTTGAAAAGAGATACAATAACACTTGGATAGTTGAATTGACACAGTTATTAAAATGTTACGGTAGAAAATGGTGGATTAAACCTGGTTTAATAGCTACTTAAACCTCTCACTTGGATGACAGTCGCATCAAATTCCATTATATAGACAACTATCTGCGAACAAAACAAACAGACATTACAGGTTAAAATGTCAAATACATTGTGTTATAATCAAAATCACTATAAAAACGAACAAATATGTAACAAAGATATACAAAAAAGGCATATAAACAAAGCACATTATCAAAAACTAAAGACAAGAATACAAAAACTCTACCATATCACAATAACACAATGACGGGATGCATAAAAAATATGTGATTTAGATACAAGTTTTTTTAATTATAAAAACTTATTATTGTCCTCAAATCACTTTGTTGGCACATTAAGACCGCTGCAGCATACATGTCTTACAAATATATCTACAATGAGAAATAATGAAATAGAATCTTTCATATCACAAAACCATAACTTCATAATGTTCTTTTTAACATCTGCAGAAAAAGCATAATGCATTTACAATATTATAAGCTTATACAAAACATGTACACAGGGGGAGGGGGGTGGGGAAAAACTTCACTGTACTAGACAGAGCTTCGAATGGTCAAGCTATGAACATGTATTTTTAATGTTAACTTTTACCGCGAATGACCAGTCCGTGCTATCATACAAAGAACTTTAAACTCTTAACTTTGTTTAGGTGACTTATTGTTATGCTAAAATAATTTAAATATTATTGTAAACATAAACATATGTTCCCAATATAACAGCAAACCCATGTGCTATCGATAGTTATAGTGTGTGATAACATTGTGTGAGGGAATTCGACGTTTGCTGTACCACTGTTCACTCCAACGCAATTTATGACAATACCACTGCATCAATCTGTATGATTATTTTTGCAGTGTTTTAAAAAATGATTTTACTTTGTTGTCGCGTATTATTTTTGAAACATTCAATGTTTTAAGAAGGCGAATTTTCTGTATAAAGTCAATAATTATGTTGACTTTTGAAGCCCAAACTTTCTACAGCCTTAAATACGCAAATAAAAGATCCAAAAACTATACCAATACAGAACGACATGTTTATGAAATTATAGCAAATCTTTTGGTTTACAAATTTTTATTCGTTATTGCAAAATAATGAACTTAAAATATCTGACATTTTCTCCCTACCCAGTTTACCCCTATTATTTTTTATGATGTGGACTGGTCATTGTTATTAATTCGTACGCAATTTGATTGGATTAACTTGTAATTAGTTTACCTTCAAACTTGTTTATGCTTTTCATACATGACTATTGATAATAAGAACGTGCATGCATGTGTACGGTAACTATAAAATGACCTTCAAACTGGACACTGGACGAGTCAATATTATGTTTTATCAATGAAAGTTAAGGTATGAAAGGTAAGAATTGCCACTTCTTCTATTTTCACAAAATTTTCCGACTACACAGTTGATATATTATTTTTTAAAAGCCTATTGTGGAGATAAAAGAGAAAGTTTACAAATAAGACGTTTTGTTCCATTAAACAAGTCATTTTCTTAAGAGAAATGCCGAAATACATTTTACGCACAGCTACGGCAGGTAAAGTTATTATTTATCATAACAAAAAAAAAAGCATTATTCAGTCTCATTGGAATATGTTAATTACAATAACTCCCAAACTTAAGTAGTAGGTATATGAAGTCAAAATATGTCCGATCTGCCTATTTTTGGACATCAAAAGTCAATACGATCGTTTTAAAGTCAATTTCGTCTACCTCACAAAATCTTGTTAGGCACTATAATAAATACATACAGTTACATTTACAAAGCGAATATTATGATGTGTCAACAGTTTCTAAACTCAAATATAACATATACAATATTCACAGAGGGAATTGGTATTCCCACTGCAAAAGTAAATTTTATCTTTTTGTTACAATTTGTCAATTTTTCTTTTCCATTTTAAAGACATAGTTGTTAAAACCCATGTGTGTTGAATGGGATGAAATGGCCCACATCTTTATAACTATTCGAGCCTGATTCGGATACGATTTTTTTCACTATGCACGTTATGCGTGTTATGAATTCAATTCTTTTTCATATTAAAATACATAGAAATAGATGTTATGTGACAAAATGTCGTGATAGTTTGATCTTGTCTTTGAAGTTTATGCTCCTCTGTTTCCTAGAACCTGAGTAATTATTCAATATTTTTAACAATGTTTCCTTTGTATACATTTTATTTCTTATTTTGACATTCATTGAAACATTTTAGTCCATGCACAATAAACGGATAGAAATGAAAAGAAATGTACGCTTCGTCCTAACAAACCGAATATTTTATAACATTTTGTTTTTAAATATGTTTAATAACAGAAAATTATCGTCAACCCTCTACCTACTCCCCACACTCCCCACTTGCCCCAAACACACAAGCAAAAGCAAATGTGACAAATAACACATAAAGCAAACAAAAAAGACATATGGATGTTGACATTATAGAAAAGAAAGGATATCATATGAGGTATTCATTCATGACACAAAATCAGTTTGTTGCACAAAACTCGTTAGAAACAGCGCTTGTGTTGTTGCTTTTCATCTAAAAATCATAGTGAGGCCTGCAAAAAGTAAATTTTCTACAATACACAAGAGTTTTCCTTTTTACAAAACACTCTGCTCTTAATTGCACCGAGTCTTAAATTTATTCAATGATAGTAAACAAAGGTATGAAAACGTTTACCTCAATACCATCATTTTCAAATGAAGACATTGATACATTAATAAAACGACAATCTCTGAGGGTTTACCGAGGTGGAACAGGCACATGTAACTTTTTTTTAAAATTTAACGGAATATTTAAGACGGGTTTTGGTTTTACTTTACATTTAATAAAAATAAAATGCGCACCCTATCATGTATTCTTGACAAACTACAATGAAGACAAAACCCGACTTGACACGTACATGATGATGCATTTGTGAAGTCGATGTTGGTATAAATCACAACTTGTATTTTGTCAGCAACCTGATTATATATTTCATTTAATTTTCATGACATTATTTATAATTAAGCTTAAACAGTGACTTATGATTATTCCAGTGTCTTCAGTATATACACCGCTTATAGTAATGTATAAGTGAACAATAGGCTTCACCACAAACATTGTTATTTAATTTATCTCATCTAAAGATATACGATTAGAAAAAAAATATTTCAAATTTCAAAATTCCGGAACTACTTTCGGCACAGATAAAGAAGAAGTGATGAGGCTATGTGGTGGAAAGACCGAGCTATATGTTGAATTTCCGGCTATATTGAGTTCATGTATACAGCTTGAAAATACAGGTGTTACGGAATTTTGTTTTACTATGTTTCTTTTTTAAAATATAAATTAATTATTATATAAACCCTTTGATAAGAAATGCATTGAATTTGAATTTAGATTAACCATGGCGACGAAAGACCACCTGTTAGTAGCTGCATTGGATTTCGGAACAACTTATTCTGGATATGCTTTTTCCATGCGACATGAATTCAAAACTGATCCAATGAAAATTCATACTAACCAGGTTTGGAATTCCGGCGGGAGAGCATTGTTATCATTGAAAACTCCTACATGTTTGCTTCTGAATGATAAGAAGCAATTCATAGCTTTTGGTTACGATGCAGAAAACCAGTATGCAGATATTGTAATGGATGAAAAACAAGACGAATATTTCTACTTTCATCGATTTAAAATGAATCTTCATAACAACAAGGTATTACATACATACGACGTTATCATAAGGCTATATACATTAAAATTAATATGGAAATTTGGTAAATTTTAGACTTAGTAGAAATATGTTATATAAGAGATTTCCACCAAATTAAACTATCGTATATTATCGCGCCAAGTAATGCACCATCACGAGATCTAATTTTGTATCAAAAGTATTAAAGGTACTAAAAGTATACACGAATGTTCCAACAAACAATGTTTAGAAATTGCCTCGCCTTTCAGTGTGATAAATAACATTATCAATTCATATAATAGGAATTCATATATATTATTTTATAATTTTTGTTTATTAAACTTTAATCTTTTCAAACTTTGTCTTTTTTTTTACATTGGATAATATCACAAATGTATTGGATAATTTGCCTTTAAACTTTTATCTAAAAAATATCTATTTTTCAAGTTGTATTACAATAGTTGATATTTTTTAGACTGCATTGTTAAGGTATTAATTCACTTGTTAAGACAGCCTTTTACATCAATAAGTTGAAGAATAATAAATATACAAAGTGCCTAGAAAATTAATCTAACAATATTTCTCTTTATTTGATTCTTTACTTCATCCCCGTCCTGGGCTCGGACCTGTTATGTTCGCTATTTCGTTCTATGAAAACACTGGACAGCATTACGAAGACGCTGTATAACCTCTTCAGCTCTTGTTATTATGACCGTATACTTTTAATATTCAAATATATTTTTATGATAAGAAAGAAGAGATCGATACCGGGCGACCTTTATCAATGTTATAACATAACCATCTGATAAACAATGAACTCATTTCGTAAGTTTTTCCAAGTTGGTACACGGCGATGAAGGGCGAACATTTCAACTTGCACTTGATTAAGGGTTTCTTGAGTTAATATTTCTCATTGAAGTAGGCCGTCTTGATGGATTCATCAATGTAGATAACATGAAAAATCAGTAACTCGATGCTCAATGCACAGTTTGCCTTACATGTTTTGTTTAAATGAAACCTGCTGAAACATTTTGTTCCTTTACTAAAATGAAATCATATGTTTAATGCAAAACATGTTGTTGTTTTAGAATATTTCTTCTGAAATGTTTTTGGAAGACATCTTAGGCAAGCCTGTGAGTGCAGTTGATGTGTTTAGCCTTTCCATTAAGGCACTGGTAGATCATTTTATGGACAGTGTAAAAAAACAGGGAACTGGTGTAAAAATGCAAGAAATACAATGGGTTTTAACAATACCAGCAATATGGACAGATGCTGCCAAACAGTTTATGAGGGAATCTGCTGAAAAGGTAATACGCTTTTGTTGAATACATTAAAAAAATCTTGCATTAGGAAACCACATGTCTTTATGGTAGAAAATACTTCACTCTGCTAGTCAATCCATATAATTTACTTTCTGAATAAAAATTGTTTAAATTGAGCGTGGAGGGCAATCTTAGTTTAGTATTTATCAAAAGGACATAGATATTCTAAAACATTTTTGTAAAAGGGATGAAGAAAAATAAAAAGGAAATAACCTCAAGATACGTAAAACATTACTAAGAGATTTTTTTATATATACGACACAAGTACCCCCAAAAAAATCTAATTCCGATTTTAATTGGATAAATGTTTTTCATTTTCGTCTCGGAGATCCTAACATATATGTTAACATTATTGGCTCTCAAATGTCTTTCTTTTAATGTTCCGGTAAAAGTTCTGTAAATCCCTTTTTGGACCACTTATGTGTTGTGTTGTTCTTAATTGCTCAGATAGCTGAACGTTTACATTTCCAGTATTGAAGGTTTACAAATGCAACAACAGTCCTTCTATGATAGTTTCATTTGTTCAGTAGAACAGGACGTTTGTGTTTTTGATTGAATGTTTGTTATTTTTAATAGGACGTTTGTATTTTTAATAGGTCTTCTAGCTTTTTTAAATAGATACTTGCATTTAAATTTTCATGACATTTGCGTAATATCAACATAACATGTCAGTGTTGTAGCATGATGCTTTTCCTTACACTTACCTTGGTATTTCCCTATCAACTATACAATGCGTATTCAAAAGAAAGTCAATATGGCTTAATATTTCGCAACTTTGCTTGAGCCAGATGAAAATGATAACACTTCATAGAATTCTACGGAAGCGTATTAGCGCCACACATATTTTTTCTTCCTATGTTTGGGTTATAACGCAAACCTTTGCGATATAACGCAAACTTTTGCGTTATAACGCAAAATTTTGCGATTTAACGCAAATATATTCATTAAGTTTTGTATATATGTGCGTCTGTCATTCATTTCGAAGGTGATTTACTAGTAGATAAAAAAAGAAACATACATACAAGGCCAAATCATTATAATAAATATGCATAGGAATAATGGAATACTTGAAGTGCAATTATACATAAATTAAGACTGATTTGTGCATCAGAAAAGTATATAATTTAACAAGAAAATAGATATAGTTTAGTATATAGTCATATTTAAATTGAAAGATCAAAAATAATGTCATACAATTGTGAAACCTCTGAGTCAAATAGACAAAATGATCTTTCTGCTTTAAAATGAATTATTAATAAGGAAACATTTTTTTTTAAATCTCAGAATATGATCAAGATTCTTTGATAGAAAGTCATTGAATTTTCATTTCAATACAATGAAGTATTTTTAAGATGCTTTGGTAGCAATTTGAATAGAGAGAACATAATTTTATTAATAAAACATCTTCATTCTATACATTTATTGCCAAAGGGTAGCTTGTTTGAATCTAACTTACTTTACACAGTTTTCAAACGAGGCGTACTTTGGAATTATATTTATATTCGGTTATAGCTATATTAGCAGGGTTGATTTTTTTTTTCGGTATAACCTCAATTTACTCAATTTTCTTTGTAATATATATACTAGTAGTAACATGAATATCGTTTGTGGGGGCCTTTATAGTTTGTTGTTAAGTGTGAGCAAATGCTCCGTGTTGAAGACCGTACCGTGGCCTATGATGATTTACTTTTACGAATAGTGATTAGATGGAGAGTTTTCTTATTGGCACTCATACAACATCTTCTTATATTATTCTGCGCATTATTAGTCAATGATATGATCTAATTATTCAAGCATTTTACTTTGCAATGACTACAAAGGTGATAAATTTTAATATATACAGCCTCCTCCATTAATAACTACTGTTTCCTTTGAATCTTAAATAAGAAATAAGATAAAACAAATGTTTGCGTTATAACGCAAAGATAGGAAGGAAAAAAATGTGTGGCGCTAATACGCTTCCGTAGAATTCCATTAAACTCCAGTAGCAAGCATTAGTTTTTCTTAAAAAACGCACTGTCTTAGATTCCATTTATCGCGAAGTCTCAAAACGAAACATTAGAGAACCATGAATGTACAAATATCGAAAATCATGCAATAGAATTATTACAAAAAGAAGGAAGTAGTTTCCGTAATTGAATAGATGACATGTTCTAATACAAACTTTTGATTTGCGTAATGAATACAACTCATTATGATTTTACAAATTAAATAAGATGGACGAAAGGTACCAGAGTAAAAAAGTAAAATCACAAAAATACTGAACTCAGAGGAAAATCAATTCGGAAAGTCTACAATCACATGGCAAAAGCAAACAACAAAACGCATCAAAAACGAATGGACAAGAACTGTCATATTCCTGACTTGGTACAGGCATTTTCAAATGTAGACAGTCAAACTCATAAATCGAAAATAAACTGACAACGCCATGTCTAAAAATGAAAAGGACAAACAGATAAACACTATAATGTCCTTTCGATTTGTTTGAAAGTATATAGTGCAAATGTCTATATTTTTTAAGCGTTAATGGTCCGAGTACACAGTTATCGTCCCTTGATTTTCGTTGTTTCGTTGTCAATAAATATAGCCCCTAGTGTTGACAGTGTGTTACTTACCAATCTTTTTTTTTATAACCCTTCCAAATTTATTTCTTTATGTTGTACCTCAAATAGCAAGTAGGGGGATAAAATTACATTGTAAAAAAAACTTGATTAAGGAATTTTAAAGTATAGTAATTTGTTCCAGCTGAAAAGGTTAAAAATAAGCATTTTGGAAGTTGTCAAAAGATTTCAAGATCACCTGAAAATAAAATTGTTCATATTTTGAGTTGAATTTTTCTATAATTTTGATATACTTTGTCCCAAAAGTAGTACACCACACTGTAAACATATTTTGGAGAAAGCGCAGGTGGGATGTTTTTAATTTCCATTTATTGTCTAAAATAAATGCACTACGAAATAACTGTGTACTCGGATCAATTGTCATTTCGTGTTACCGGACGAGAAACCCAAACGTCAGTCTTCCAAATAATGTAATTCTACCATAATCTATTTGTTTGCGATGATTAATACTTTTGTATATTTTTCTATTTGTTTATAATGTGGATTTTTTCATAAATTTTGAGTCAGCCTGTGGAACTCGTTGACTACTTTTAACGTATACCTAAAAAAACATATAACAATGTATAAGTACATAACATTTTATTCATGTAACGATTAATGACGGCAGTAATCATGTAAAAAAGCACTAAGATATTCATAAAGATAAAATACAATTAAAAGCAAAATGATATCAAAGTTAATGTCACAATGCATTATTTAAATTTAACAACATAAGAGGTCACATATTTTACTTTTTAAAATGGCAGTCTTTACCTACGTTTGGATATTTTTATCTTTAAATATTTTTATATAATGCAACTATTTAATTCATTTGTGTTTGTTATACTGCTATCTATTTAAAGTTTTTATTCCATTCAATGTCAATGAAATTTTATTAAAACAGTGATATTTTAATGTGCAAAATTAATTTTACTGGTTAAACCACCCTTTGACTTTTATTTTCCAATTCTTAAATACAACCTTCATTCTTGTTGTTGGATTTACGTTGACCTTATTCAACTTGGTGCTAACTATGATTGATTATTTCATATTTGCTTTTAAAGCTTAAAACGAAACAAATATCATGTGATTACTATTCTTAAAGTCACGAAAAACACCTGTAGTTTTAAAACAATTATGTTGGACCCTCAAGATGCATCTTCCTTGATTCACTTAATTTTAAAAAGTAAACATTTGTATCGTTTTCATGGTCAATAATGTGTACGCAGTTGAAATCCCACTCACAAGACGTTAACGTCTCGTTCGTCAAGAAAATATTTCTGACACTGTTTTATCAGATACTATTGACCAAATTGACCTCAGATTTAGTAAAAAGCTAAGTTGACATTTAAATTCATAAAATAAAACGAACTGAAAATGCCATGGCTAATACAATAACCACAGGTACTACATTAATAACTTGTATCGTATAATTTTGTATTTTGTTGGTGTTCAACCGATTCTTACACGTTGTTTCTCTCAATATTTTAATATTAACTGGAATTACATCACTTTTAGTAATCATTTTGTCATTGACGAGTTAAATGATAGCATGTCTTTCGGGTCGTTCAGATGTGTTGGATATATGGTAACATACTTATTATAATCAAATAAAGATCCGTCATATTTTCTAAGGTGAAGGTAAAAAGTTATGACAATATGAAACGTGTTAAGAATTTTTATTTTAAGATTTCTCCATTAAGGTTCTGTAATTGTGATACAAATTGAACACCCTATTGAACGACTCGTTTAGATATTCACATTGCAAAGAATTTTCTTTCCGTTTATGCTAAATTCATTATTCAAAGTTCAAAAATAAGGTGTATAAGTGTGTTGTTAATGGAATTTGGTTAAACGGGAGATTCGGTAGATACAAATTAGCATGTGTTCTTGATAATTTCAACCTTTATATGCTATATGTTGTTACAATAATGCTGTTTAAGTTCTGAAAATAGACTGCACTTTCAAATAGTTTTATTGACTTTTTGAGCTTCAAATATGTCGCTTGTTATATTTAGAAAATGTTGTTTAAATGTATAAAGGCATAAGAATATATAAATTAATATCCAAAATGAACCTTAATTTGTTATTTGTTTATCCAGCAATTTCGAAATGTAAAATACATCTCCCAACAAGTTATTTGTATTGGAAGTGATGTGGATATATATTATCACTGACAATGTTCTTTATATAAAACCTATCTTGTTATAGGCTAGCATTCCATCAGAACAACTGCTGCTTGCTCTTGAACCAGAAACCGCTAGTATATTCTGCCAGTATCTGCCGACTGAAAAATTACACGGAGCAGACCAGACTTTTGCAATGTCAGCTGAGGGGACTAGGTACATGGTTGCCGACTTAGGAGGTATATTTTAAAAAGTGTAGTTCATACTTGGTTTCTGTTTTACACAATTGTATCTATTGTGCTCGTCCATTTTTCAATTCAAGTTTGAAATTCAATTATATCAAACAAGTTGTTTTTTTTCTAAAATAGCTTAACTCTTAAAGTATGAAACAGTGGCTGTCTGGATAACACGAATTTGATGGCAAATATTTGGTAGTTATTCTATAACTTACCATCAACATTTGTCAAACGGAATGGTCTTTAAGTAAATGTATATGGCGTTGACACATTTTTGAATGTACATGAATCAATGAACGACAGTATAGTAGAACTGGTCTCATTGTAGTCGTCGCACCTTGTGTCATCTATTTAGAAGTCTTGAAATTCCAATTTTTGTATATCTTTATTGAAAATGGTATGAAAACAATCATTCGGTATCCATGCGCACAACATATATTTCTAAATAACCATCATCAAATTCACTTTTTTTTTTATTATACAATGTACTTAATTGATAGTTTCTGGTATTATTTCAGTAACAAAACAACTTTTACTATCTTTAATAGGTGGTACAGCTGATATAACTGTTCATGAAAAAACGAAAGATGGACGTCTGAAAGAGCTGCACAGAGCTGCGGGGAATGATTGTGGTGGCACTTCAGTTGATGGCAGGTTCTTCCAGATGCTTGTCAAGATAGTAGGTGGACCATTGATGAAAAAGATAAAAGATGAAGATCCAGCTGCTTACCTTGACCTTTTCCGAGAATTTGAGGCTGTTAAAAGGACAATTGTAACAGGAAAAGAGGGAAAAGTAAACATGACTATTCCCTATGCGTCTCTTGATGCTAATTGTAGAGAAATGTTGGGAGAGGATTTAAAAGCTGTGATTGTGTCATCTCCATATGGAAATGAAATTTCATTACGTGGAGATAAGATGAGAATTGATGCACATCTGATGATAAATTTGTTTAAACCAACAGTTGACAACATTCTTTCTCTAATGCTCGAAATTCTCAAAGATAAAAAGGTACAAAATGTAACTCAAATTTTGTTAGTAGGTGGTTTCTCTGAATGTCGACTTATTCAAGATGCTGTTATCAAGAAATTCTGGGATAAAAAAATAATAATTCCAGAAGAAGCTGGACTTTCTGTACTTAAAGGTGCTGTTTTATTTGGCCATAGGCCAGACTATGTTCAGTCGCGTGTTATGCGATTCACATATGGTGTTGGAACAACAAGTATATTTGATCCAACCAAACACGACGAGAAATATCGGATAGAAGGTGAAGAACAAATCATATGTGAACAAATCTTTTCAAAATTTGTTTCGAAAAACGAGGCTATTGAGGCAGGAAAGAGAGTATGTAATGAATTTGAAACAGTGCACAGGATGCAAACATCTGTCGGCTTTAAAGTTTATGTGTCCACAAGCGAAGATCCAATGTACACAGATGATGAAAGCTGTACACAACTCTGCAAAATTAGTTTAAAACTTCCTGATCCAAGTGAAGACATCAGAACCGTTGAAGTTGAATTTGTGTTTGAAAATACAGAAATCAGTATAAGTGCAAAGGATCGCAATTCCGGGAAAGAAATTAAAACAAAACTTAATCTTATATAATTGTATTGCTATTACGTGTGTTCTGATGAAAGTTTACGTATGTATACAAGATTGAACACATATATTTGTAGATTTCATTTGACTTTTTTTAGATTTTACTAATCTTTTCATAGAGGTGTTTTACGTATGTCATGTATGTCATGTATGTCATGTATGTCATGTATTTCGTCAATCTATTTGATAAAGGTGGATCAAAGACATAAAAATAAAGAAAGGTACTTTAGGCTTTAACCTTTTTTTTTTTAGATTAGACCGGTTTCGGAACCTGTTTTGCTTGTACTGTTCTATTTCTTTCTTAAATCCAGGGTTGGCAAAGTATTACCCGCCCGGGAAAACCCAGGCGGGAATTCCCGGGTTTTCCCGGACTGGGCAATACTCCCAGAAATGGGTAATACTGGGTAATACTGGGCAATAAGACTTTTTAAGCTTATTTTAACACAAAATAGTAAAGTCTTGTTGTAGTTTCATAGTATTATAGCTAAATATATACATTTTATACAGATAACCATTGAGAGTCATGTTTCTAGAAGATAGAAAATTCAATTTCATTCTTTTCTCCACTACTTCTATGTAGGCAGAATACAAAATTTGAATATTTTAGGATGATTGATACCTTGTTAATTTCCATGTATTGTTTCAACTATCCAAACTTAAAAAAAAAAAATACATTTTATAGCAGTGTTTATGTGAATTATAAATTTAAATGTCTATGCAATCATATTGCTAAATAAACACCCTACAGGGTCAAGTCATTAACCCTTATAGAAATGAAAAGGCTGAATATTGTTATATAAACATATCAATGTCCTAATCTGAATAATTACTTATTAATTAGTGATGTACATATAAATTATGCAAAAGTAATTTTTCTTACATTTTCTTGTTAATTCTTAATGTAAGTTATATACATTTGAAAAATGAATTCTTTGAATTTATGTTAACAGTTTGACCAATCTAGACGAGAGGGTGATTTAATAGACTTTCAGAAGAGAATTATTAATACAGGCTTTTTCCATTAATATTTGTGTAATGTGTGCCTACATGTTTATTTGTCTCATAGTTGCAAGAATAGTACTTTTCAAATGTATATACACTCTCAAACAAGTGAACTAATTTATAAATCAAAATGCGTTTATAAATATCTTAAATGTATTGCAATTGAGTTTGATCACTGAATCCTCTTTAAAATTCAGGCCAGTATTTTATATTACCCAGTATTGCCCAGTATTACCCATTAAAACCCAGTAAAACCCGGGTTTTCCCAGTATTTCCCACTGGGCTTGGCAATACTCATAAAACCCGGGTTTTTGCCAACCCTGCTTAAATCAGATATTAAGTTTGAGTTTGTCTCAGTTAGCACAGCCTTGACAGATTTATTTTATGCAAAGTTATATTGGTATGCCTCTTTTTCATCTTATTTTTGTATTTAAAAAAAAGTAAACCCTATTGGTTGCATCTTTTCAATTTAACGATTGCCTTAGCTATTCGAGGTATTACGCACAAAGTAGTCAACATCAAAATCCATTATTGTATTTGTTTTGTTCACACACACTCACGTGGCATAATTCTGAAATTTTATTTTTATAAAACTTCCTGTCTCGATCGAGTTCCCTTTTCTTCATCTGATATTTGTCTTTATTAATATAGCTTTTACTGTTAAGTCTTTTTTTGGTGATATTTATTTGACGTGACATCCCGTCATTGTCTTATTGTTCTATAACTTTTATATTTTTGTCTTTCATTTATGCTTATTTTCTTTGTTTATATGACTTTTTGTGTTTCTTTGATACATACGACGTGGCTCTTTTCTAAGACTTATACATCCTCAAATTAAAAAAAAAATGCATATGTTTTTATATCTCAATTGATAGTTTTCATTATAAAACTTATGTACATATACTTTTTTTCTAAAGAAAATTCTTTAATTTGTTCATATTAAGAAGAAGTTGACTTTATTTTCATAATACCCCAACATATTTTTCGTATGCAAAGTGACCTCAGGGTGACCCATCTCGTAAAAATCCGGTGAACGCAATACGCATGGATGTCCTTACAATAAACTATTATCTGATTGTACATGTTAAACACGTGTTCAATGTCCATGCCTTTTTGTTGATTGTTGACAAACAGGTGACAATCGGTAAACTTCGGCTTCAAAACACGAAATTTTATTACCTGCCATATTTTCACAACAATACTGACCGATTGAAAAAAAAAATGACGATTATATGAAATTTATGCGAAAAAATGATAAAAACGTGCACAGAAGACTAAGTTTATGATGTTTGTATGCATTGGTTTAAGAATTGGAATAACATTATTTTTCACCGGTCACTCGTTTATTATGACTTTAAGATTATAACACAGTGTTGACTGCTGTATCCCTATTTTTTGACATTTTTGTTTTTATTCACGCATCGTTGTCATTATAATTGAGTTTGATGAGACTGGCATACAAGTTAGGAGTTTGGCTAGCTATAATTCCTGGTTCAATCCACCATTTTCAACATAAAAATTGCCTATACCAAGTCAGGAATATGACAGTTGTTATCCATTCGTTTGATGTATTTGAGCTTTTGATTTTGCCATTTGATTATTGACTGTTTCTCCATTTAATCTTTCCCAAGCCAAATCGACTAATAATCTGTAACGAACACTATTAATATTAAAGATGATCAGTGAAGTTTGTAACAGGGATTTGGAAATGGTAAGTGAATCAACCTGTGTCATTTTATTTTGATTTGATAGGATTTCCTAAGATTTTGGTAACATGGTTTATATATTTTAAATCGATGTCGTTGTTTATTATCCTACCATATTTTTATTTGAAAGGGATTAACCATGGCAATGAATGAGTTTATTGTTGTTGATGCATTAGATTTAAGACCAACGTATTCCGGCTATGCGTTTAGATGGCAGCATGATATGAATACAACACTGATCCTTTGAAAATACATGCATGATAACCATGTTTGGAATTCTGGTCGATGAGCCTTTCGTAGACTAACAAAATACTAACCGCCAAGAAATAGTTCAATAGTACTAATAGAGGCGTTAAACACCAATCAATTATTCGACCTCTACACAAACGATAAGCATTTATACATTTTTGGAGAGAGAAAGACGAAGATACTCTTACCGGATGCATTTATAATTAGACTACTTAGTATTGGAAGTTTTATACAAATTAAAATTGAAAAAAACTAAATTTGTCTGGGTCAATTTTTATAGACACCAATGTAGATGTGCTACATCCATGAAGAATGTGTTGTTGTCCCCGTAGATAACAAATCAGGTAGTATTGTCTATGTGTATTTTTTTTTACATAAACTGCTAAAAATAGGAACTATATAAGCAATGCCTATAAAGGGTTCCACTTTTTGAGATTTTGTAAAGGATCTTGAAAAATCCTGTTTCGCTAATTGTTCATTGCACTTTTTCATTGTGTTCAACGCATTTTGTATTAAAACGAAAATCTACTATTTTTTTCAGGAAGCCTTTTTGTTAGGAAATAACCTTTAAGCTCATGAGTTAAATACCATTTTATATAAACACAATGCGTACACACTCAATGTATTACCAGATGAGATCACCCAGACACGCTCTAGATTCTACCATTCACAAATGCAATTAATATTATAAATACAAAGATATTTATTGTAGGCTCCTGGTGGTCTTGGATTTCAAGTTAGTTTTGCATCTTAAAATGAAATCAGGTCTTGAAATCTCAAGGCTAGTCAAATATGTCGTCATATATATTGTAATGTTAATTGTTTTAGTTGTTTTAGACAGTTTACAAAACAGACCGTTTGAGTGAGAGTAACCTTGCATTACTGTTAGATTACACTTAGCAGTGGCGGATCCAGAGGGTTATGCGTGTTAGAATCCCCTTTATTTGGGAACAATCAACGCAGTTGAACTGGAAAATATGGTTGGGAACTATCTTCTCCTCTTTTAAAAATGGCTGGATCCGCCTCTTCTTAGCTAAACAAAGTCATAAACAAGATATTTAGTGGGTTAATCTTGGTTCATAGTTTGTTCTTCATTACAGCGGGTTTTTGTTTTATTTTGTTTTGAATGTATGATTTTTAATGTCATACAAAGTAAAATGTATAGAAAAAACAACCGTTACTGTTTAAATGATTATTAAAAAAATTTAGAAGAAAAAATTGCAAGAATGCTGACGTTTTGGCTAGTTGCCATGGGGTATGAAACGTCTGGCAATGACATCGACCTATGGATTTCATGCATCCATTAAGTATAAACCGAGTGCTGTAAACAGATTAACTGCTTTCTGTTTGGTACTCAGAGTTTGTTTTTAATACACGCCTGCAAGGATTACGTTCAAAATGGTGACTTATAGTTTCTCCTATTTACGTCAGATGGTCTCTGGTGGGTAGTCGTCGCATTGGCAA
Source organism: Mytilus galloprovincialis (assembly GCA_037788925.1). Taxonomy (NCBI): domain Eukaryota; kingdom Metazoa; phylum Mollusca; class Bivalvia; order Mytilida; family Mytilidae; genus Mytilus; species Mytilus galloprovincialis. The sequence goes on from CM075339.1 coordinate 17,460,095, forward strand.
TCAAACCACATTTACTTGATTTATAGTTATCGCCCTTGAACTTATATGTAAGATAATAATAAATTGTAATCCCTATTATGCATTTTGTTACTTTATTTATTAGTTATTGATGTATATGTAGTTCTGTAATGAAGTTCAACTACTACATGTACTAGTTGATTGATATTATCATTTTTTCTTCAAAATTTAGTAGTTCATACTATTGTTTTGTCAATGTACACAATGTATATACAAACTAAATCATCTGAAATATACTTTGTTATTTTTCTTCCTTTTTGACCAATGCACATCCCATGGCCATTTATTTTGTTTGTTTAAGGAAACGCCAATTGGCAAAATAGGCTGAAATCCATGTTGATTCATAAATTCTGAAATAAACTTTCCTGAATCTCTATCCTTATGTTTATGAAATTCCATCATCACGAAATGCACATTAACAGATCTGAAGAAAGTGTCTGCTCCTTTTAAAACATTATGCTCACTTCCCTCCACGTCCAATTTAAGTACGGCAGATTTTATTTCAATCACTTCTAACAAATCATCTAGTCGTATTGCTTGAATAGTCTCAAGGGCGCCCATCACATTTTTCCCGGTATTTATGTTCAAAGAGCTCTTTAGCACGATATTATTGCCACCTATATTTGACGGAGAAGACTCGCGAACAACAACCGTCGCTTTCTTTTCTGATAAAGCATTATGAATTATATACATATTTTTTGACAAATTCCCTAATTTTGCAGAAGCACAAAGTCGTTCTATGTTATCTTTAAAACAGTCAATTGCTATCACTTTATATCCTAACGAAGCTAATGTTAGTGAAAACACACCAACGTGGGCGCCAATGTCTATAAAAGTTGCATCTGGATACTGACCCATTACTTCTACCGCTTTAAGCAAGTTGTTCTCCTCCCATGACCCGCCATTTAAAAGAACACGTGATATATGGATGTCATTGTCCGGTGGATGCAAATATATAGGGATTTTTCTTTTACGTTTTTTGTACCGTAGATGTCCCAAAACAAAGTTTTTATTCCTCATACATTTGCTATCGTTGATGAAAGTCCAAAACGAATTGTTGTACGAAAAAATACCAACACTTCTTTCAAAAGAAACTACGTTCCTTGTATTTTGGGGATTTGCAAAAACTGAATTGATGTCTTGTTTTTGAAAATTTGTTTCAACATCATGCAGGAAATGAGTTGTCATATAATTATTGACACTCATCCTTGGTGTTCCATAATTTGTTTGAGTACGTCTTGTAACCGACCAGAAAAAGAGACAAATAAAACTAAACACAATTAGTATAGTATATACTTTTGCAGACATATCTTGACAATTTTCAAAATATTTTTTCCATTTTTTTTTGTTGATGTCTGAAATATAACAAAAAAACATATACATTTTTGCATCAATCGTATGGTAATCCAACTGGCAATTATGTTATAAAATCTTCAAAGCATAACTAAATATGCATTGGCATGTATATATGTTATCGGCAATAGGTGAAATTATCCTATTTTTAAAGCATTAAGTTATTGCCTGAAAATTTCAGGAAATAAGCTTATTTCCTGAAATCTGATGATGATTATTCAACATATTGCCGAACATACTTTTAGGCAATAAGTGAACTCTGGAATTCATGGATATTTTGCGAATTATTCTTGATATAAAGTAGTTTTTAATTAAATTCCTAATACTAATACACATTCATTTGACAAATCTACAAATTTTAGTATTTGTCATATTCAAAACAGAATTAACTCCTTCTTTTTTTATGGTATTACAAAAAATAAAAAAGATTTATAAAAAAAATATGATTGTATCCAATACAACAAGAGATGAGATTCTAAATAATAATTATTTGAAATTTTTTACACTATACAAGTCGAGCTGGTATGAACTGGTCAAAAGTAGACAAAATAAAGTTTTTTTTTGCCAACACCATTTTCCAATTGTTTTATTGGATAAATTCATTTTCTTTGTTAAATTGTTTGTTAAATACCCCTAGGCTATCCAGTCTTTCTCATTTTTTATCTGGGATTATTAGCATTTAAAAGTGATAATATGTCTATTAAGGACAAGTTTCCAGAATTTTTGCTGTCTGAATTCTAATCAGAGAAAACAAGGAACATATATACCCTAGAGAAAAGTACCATGATCGTTTGTCAAAAATTAAACTTTTGGAATCATCAGAAAAGAAGAAGATGTGACATGTTTACCATTGGAGGTAATGAGATGTCGATAACTGAAGTCAACGATGATGATAAGTTTATGTCTCCCTATAAATGGAACTCATGTTATTTTCGAAAAGCCACAGACCGCAGGATTTACCAATTGAATAATGGATATGCTAATATTTCCAATGATGCTATAGAACTATTTCTTTCACATTGGGAAAATTCTAATATTGAAAAAAAAAAAAACAGATAGGGAAAGGAGTAGTGGTGAAGCCCATATTATTTAAACTTCAGTTCTCATAATGTTATAATGTACCACATGTATTTTTTTTATCAATTAATAATTTAATTTTGGATGTAACGCGTCTTCTGATTGGCTGACGTTATTTTGTTATTAGCCCATAGACATAATTTAGTCATGTGACCGTGACGTCATCAACGTTTTTTCATGGTGTTCTACGGTTAAAAATGGAATTTAGAATTAAATTATAAGAAATGACTGTAATATTTTTTCTGTCTATTCGAAATAACATAAAAAAGGTGGTGCACACTGTTAAATAACCCGCTACGCGCGTTATTCAGTGTGCACCACCTTTTTTATGTTATTTCGAATAGACAGAAAAAATATTACAGTCATTTCTTATAATTTAATTCTAAATTTTTTATGTTATTTCTTCATACTTTTTATGACATCTTTACAATAAATCAGTTAATTTGATATTTTTGTCTAAGAAGGATGCTTTATTTTGTATTTATACTCTGTGCCGATCTGATGAGTAAAGCCATTTTGAACTGATGTTAAAGGTTAAGCCATGTATTGATTTGTTTTTTTAGTCCTCGAATGAAAACTAAATTTCTGTTAAATTATAATTCATTGACGACTTTTAATAACTTCGGGTATTCTGACATTGATACTTTGTCTTAATTGCTATCGTTTTTTTGTATATGCCTTTGGTTTTAATTTTGAATTGTTTCACATATTTTGTCATTGTAGGGGATGCTTTGTGCGGCATTAGTTTTGTTTATTGTTGAAGGACTTACTGTTGTTTATGGTTGTTTTGAACCACGATCTACGGTTACTGGTGAATATAGTTATCTTACTGGCAATCATACCACTACCCCTTTCTTTTTCTTTTTTGTTTTTGTTTATCTAAGAACGTTTTAAGTTCAATTAACTTTCAATACAGTGCAATGCAGGCATGATTTCATTATCAACATATGGAGTGATTTTACGTGTTACATGTAAAATAAAGTGCACGTGCACACTATTGTGAATACTAGCTTTTGTAAAAGATATTACTAACGTAAATGTATAACTTCTATGTCAGTTTGTCCTTGTCTTGCTCAATACAGACAGTACATTTTTTAATTTGTCTTTGTCTCGTTGTATATATGTAAAAATAAAAATATATGGTGAGATTGCTAGTAACTCTCCATAAGAGACAGAAAAAAAAAAACAGATATTAACCGCATGGCATTCAACCATGAGCAAAACCCACATCGAATAATCATCTGTACAAGAGTCGAGTGATTTTACTTGTTTCAACATGTAAAATAAAGTACACACTATTGTGAATACTAGCTCCTGTAAATGATATTACTAAAGTAACTTCCATGTCGGAACGTCCTTGTCTTGTTCAATACAGATGTTATTGATAATGTGTCTTTGTCTCGTTTTATATTTGTAAAAATAAAAATATATGGTGTGGTTGTCAATGATACAATAAACTCTTCATAAGAAACTGAAAAAAAAACAGAAATTAACAACAGTATGTTTCCTCACGGCCTTCGACAGTTAGCAAAACCGACATCAAATATTCGTCTTTAAAAGACTCAAAAATTACAAATGTTAAACATTAATTCAAACGAGAAAACTAAGTTGTGTGTTTCTTTATGATATATTAGGGTTAAGTAATCAACAGGTTTTGCTCATGATATGTGCCGAATATGTTGAATTTTTCTCGTTCTTTTCTGCTTTGAATTTCTTTTGTTGAATCTTTGCTATTCAACCTTTGACATTTTTCTGCATCTCCTTTTTGGTATTATGAATTTAGTTTGCCAAGTAATGATAATCTAACCTTACCTTGTGATTATATCTGTAAAATGGTTATTAGTTAAAACAATGAAACCTTACACCAGTGTTTAAACCATAAAGGAAAGTAGTTTTACAATTGGAGCATTGACGCTTCTATTGTGTTGGTAATGTTTTGTGAAGATAAAGTTACGTCTCTTGTCAAATGTTATAAAATTGTGAACAGTGAACTATATTTAAAAATATTTATGAAAGACTTTTACCCACTGGATTTAAAGTTTCCTCACATCTGATGTAAAAATAAAGCATCAATATTAAGTTCTGTATATTTTACGGAAAAAAACTGATGGTAAGAAAACAAATAATCATAATCTACTTATAATTTTATAGGCCCGGACTTATTTCACAAAAATATGACGATAAAAGTACTCGTCAGTGTGAGCATTTCAGTAGACATAGAGATCAATTTTGACAAAATATTATTTGTGAAAAGATTCCAAGACGCGCAATTCGTTCACGCAGGACCAATCAGTGACGCTCGTATTAAATACTTGCAGCAAGCTTGCGGCAAACAAAAAGGTTGCAGGACCACAGAAAATAGTGTTTGCAGATGTTAGCCGCTAGCTGCAAACTTTCAGCAAACATCGCTGCAAGATTGCGGCAAATTTGCAGAAGCATCAATGTTTGCTGTTAGATTACCATAAAGTTGAGATAATACAGAATGTTTGCCGTAAGATTGCAGAAAACTTTAATCATTCCATATGTTTGCCAGAACATAGCAAGATTTACAAAATATTGATGGGGCATGCCTAGTTGGCACTTCCTAGAAGCTAACAATTTGAAATTGTGGGCTAGGTCGATCATGTTGATTGTGTTTGATAGTTTAAATATGTTTCACATATAAAAGATCAAGAAGGCATTTTGGTTCAATAATATATGATATTCAATACATGTATTATAAGTTTGAACTTTATAACTGGTTAAATTCAGGTATATGATGTCATTTGAGAATGACCCCTGCCAACTACCCCGTATGGAAAGCTAACGGGGTCAAATACTTCGTAACTTGTCAATTTGAAACTTGTAACTGTATGATTTGTCAATTTGTATATTGATGTTTTGTAACTTGTTAACTGTGTGATTTGTCAATTTGTTTATTGATGTTTTGTAAGGGACGACATCAAAAGATCGATGTAGGACAAAAAATTTAAATTAAATAGTTTGGGGTGGGGTGGGGGGGTTAAAATTCTGCAAGTTTTGTATATCTAAATTCAATTTTTACATATATCCCTATTGGTAAATCAATTTTTCCCAAATTAAGTTAAGAGGGGGGGGGGGGGTGGGGGGGGGGGGGGGGGGGTGGGAGGGTCAGTGAAAAAACTATGTGAATTAAGTCTTTTTATCCTACATTGAACTTTTGATGTCGTCCCTAACTTGTCGATTCGTTAAATGTTCATTCGTAAATTGTGCATTTGTATATTGATGTTTTGTTACATGTCGATTCGTTAAATGTCAATGTGTGAAATGTCATCGTTGTATTATGTTGAAGTTAATTAATACATAATACACAGTAGGTAATGTGATAGAACTAAAACACGCATTTCCGTAAAAAAATCGTTTCCTCTCCGTTGAGATATGTGTTTTATTCATCAATATTTATTTCCGGATTATACCTTCGAAAATCAAAATAATATTTTTGATGACACAGACCTTCAGATTGATATGATACACACATAGGAAATTGCTTAAAATCGGAGGTGAGCAAATATGTGCTATTTGAAAACAAACTAGTGCATAGAGGCAAAATATCTCTACGAAAAAGAGACGAAATGTATGCCTTATGAATGGCAAAATACGACAAAAATATACACACACAAATAATACAACATACAAAGCTAAAGATTGAGCTACACCTTCTGTACACGAACCAGAGTCCAAATAATTATGAATTTTTAAAAGGCTATTTTATTTTTTGCTTTGACATCTTTCAATTGACATGGTTGATAAGTTGTCAAAGAAAAAAGGATAATAGCCTTTCAAGACTTCGTTTAAATCATTTGGATTACACAAACCCCACCAAAACAAGGGTAACCGATATAACCAATACAGTATAAAGTAACAATAACTATAGGCCAATGACGCAGTTGTGTTTTCTATAGGCTTGGAGAGGCATTGCACCTTGACTGAGATTACACTGACTGAATCAAACAGCTGTTTTGCCAGGCAACTTAAGGGCATACGATACAGTTACAGGTGTAATACCACTAATTCGGGCCCGGCCAGAAAGCACATACCATAAAAATAGTATATATTTAACACAAAATAGTTCCTACGCATGAGTGTAACTTTCAAAATATGCATGATATGTAGGATATTTAGGTATTTTTGGCATCAAATGAAAGCTGAAGGACTGGTGATCATTGTAGAACACTTTTGGTCTTTTAATTTTAATTATTAAAAAAACTGCACCAAATTTTAAAAAGAGGGTACATTTTGTCTGTTTGTCAGATCTAAAGTACCTGTTTTGGTACATCTGAAGTTCCGTGAACCAGTTCTTTCTTACATGTATATACAGTATGCCATTAAAGGTATGTTGATTTTTTCAGTACAAGACACCATAAAGTGTTGCTTTGACGTTGACATGTAATGATTGCCACTTTATTTGAACTTAGGGAGCTACCATTTGATTTTTATGGGGGGGGGGGGCTAGGATGAAAAATTTTGTCCTGCATTTTTTTTTAGCTGTAATCTCTGTCCTGCCTTTTTATTTTTCACTCTGTTCGGTCCTGCTTAAATATACAGAAAAAAGTGACGTTTTTTTCTCAATTCATGACCATTTGATATATATATATGTATTATTTCTGAACAAAAAATGCATAAATTTTTAAGATACTTATAAAACATTTTTAAAATACAGAAATTACAAATTATTTAACAAAAAACAATTTGTGTTTATCTTTAAAAACAAAAAAGTTATGGTTTTCTTTCGAAAGGGAAAATACGGCCACAAATCCGAATTTTGAGCAAAATTAATATACAAAATTTTGACCTCATTTAACTTAAAAAAGAGGGACGAAAGATACCAAAAGGACAGTCAAACTCATAAAGCTAAAACAAAATGACAAAGTAGCACATGAAGGTATATTTTTTATTACATATTTGATTTAATCAGGTAAAAAATAGTCTATATTCAAATTTTTATCAACTTGTAAATACAGGATCAAAACTGTATCGTATGCCCTTAAGCAGGGGCCGTGACCAAGAATACAATGACTCTAGAAACATTTAAAATTATTAACAACATAGCTTCTGCGTGCTTACAAAATTTGGTGAATGTCAAAAAATCTAAATATTCTTTCAGGTATGTAAATATTCTTGAAATTCCACAGGTAAAGTCAACCCGTTAGCCCCACACGACTGGACACAATTACGAACGATTTCCAATGTTTGCCCTCTGAGATCATATTTATTTATATTTATCAATAAATGTTTTTATAAATAAAAACAATATTAAAGTTCCCTTATTTTCATGATAAAATAATTCATTTGCACTTGGTGAATGTTGATGACGATGACAAAATCGTTCTGAAAATATTAGAAGAACGACAATCTGGCCTGCAAATTATATAAAAAAAAACATAAAGGTAAGTGCATATTGCCTTCTTTTGTTAATATATATATAGAAAGAAAAATATCTTCTGATTCTGTTCATGTGTGTGATGCCTTTTATCTTTCCCAAATAACCCCACAATTGACGTTTATAGACTCTTGTGACCCTATTAATATGTTAATTTTATTGAAAAGTCCAGAGAACTCCGAAAGAAATGTTGACCTATATAAAAAAATTCATAGATGAATGATAAGTTCACCACTGAAACGAATAAATTTGAATTTAAAGGAGGAACTTACACAAAAACCAAAAAAATTAAAAATCTTTCCTTCACACATTACAGACATTTCGTCTGCAACCACTGCTGAAGTAATTGAAGTAAAATACAAACTTGTGCATCTTATTTGCCTATGAAAATGTGTTTGAGATTAAGATTAATGTACGCTTTATCAATCTAGACTGTTGTCATTGATTTCTTCTGCAAGATATATGAATATAGTGCTGTTCGGAATTTCGTCCATATGTGGCTCTCTTGGCTTCTAAAAGGAGGTCACGCAAATCAGTGATTTTGCTAGCGCTCGTCACTTTGGTATTTTACAAAAGGGTTTTCTCATTGACAAAAGAATTTCAAACCATTTCGTCACTTTAATTTTGAGAGTGTAAACAAAATTTTGCAATAAAAACTATAAATCTACCTGTCTTCATGTTTTTGACAAGTTTATGACCTCTAGGTAATTAACATTTTCAACAGGTGTTACAAGTTGTGATTACAACTAATCTGCTTATCGCCATCGGATGGGTCACTAATCCGTTAATTATTAATAAACCCTATAATTGAATGACCATCATAATTATTTCCCCAGGAAAATCAGTCAGTCGGCATTTCAACAACCAGGAGTATAGTTTCGTCATTTAATCAAAATTGAAACACCCCGGACAGTTCGCATTTGAATTTCAATATTTCTGAAACGATCACAATCTGAAGTTCGTTTGTCGTAGATTTGTCATTTAAAGGCATTTTCCTCATATTTGATTTAAATTTTCATCAAAAACTTTCGACAATTTCCATTTAAAATAAAGAACTATTCCTTTGACTATTTAAAGACATTAAAAACGTAAAATACGAAATCATTTAGAATCAATTAAACAATATATATCTCTTACTAAAGGAATTTAAATCGAAAAATGATAATTTTCTGATGAATCCAGACTCTTTTTGAATTTATTATCCACGTGTCACTTCCCGTTTTCGTTTCATTTTAAAACCGAAAGTAGTAAACGTGATCTATAAGGATAATGATTATGCAGTGAAATAATCATTGCAAGTTAATTTCTGCTGTGATTCCTTGTTTAAAAAAATTAGAATCCAACTTTTGTTGATCAGGAATGACCCCTGGAACAAATTGAAGAGAAATTGTGAACTAAATTTCTGGATTCCATGTCAGAATCTTTCATAGTAATGGCTAATACAGTCAAATCATACAATAACTGCCAATCATGCTGGTGCCTCAATCTCTTAAAATCTGACAAAGTCAAAAGATGAAGCTTGTAATATACTTCATTGGTCCCTTGCTTTTACATAAAATAAGGTTAATTTTAATAGCGCGCAAAAGTGACCAAAGCCCTCAAAATCCTAGCTTAAACCCTGCGCAAATCTTATTAAAGTATCATAACGTGAATAAAAAATTATGTGGGTTATGATGCAAAATGGAAAGCCTTCATACATCTTAAATTCTATGGTATAAACAATTCAAGAAAAGTAGTCTACATAAAAAAAAATATTAATCACAGTTCAAAAATCGTTTGTAAAACAGTTTTTCACATTTTAAAAGTCTTGTTCAGTCCTGCAACGGTTTGGAATGTCGCTGTTCTGCTTGCAGATAATTCTTGAGCTGTTTAATTATTTATGCTGCTTTTGGTTGCTCTAGTCTTATCATGTTTTTACTTCATTCGATAATTTGTTGCTTATTTTTATTGCATGCTATATGTATGTGAGATTTCAACTTGTATTACAGAATTTACAGGTTGTTTTATATGTCTAAATGCACTGTTTTTATGTTATTTATATGTTTTTATATTTGGTCAAAAACTCCTTAGAGCTTGTGTTGCTTATTTGTACTTATGCAGAATCAAAATAAAGTTTTCTTATCTTATCTTATCTTACCAGCTGATCTGGTAAACATGGTAAAAGAGCCATTGGACTTTGTGTAATATCAGACAACATCAATGATCATTTGTACGTATGGCACTGTATTGTAACCAATTGGTTAGATTTGAAATCTTGTTTCCTGGTTTTGGTTTATTGATATCATACCTGTATCCTGCTGGTGGTATCGGGTCTGTTCGTCCTGATTACATGTTCGCCCTGTGTTCCTTTGCCCTGAGTTTGTTTGCTTACAAGAGTCCTTCGTCCTTGGTTTGTTCTCCCTTCTTTAAAATAAAAAAAATAAAAGTAGTAAGGGCATTAAAGTTTACTTTTAACACTTATTCAGATATTTATACATGTTGTGATTGTTATAGTCATGTACATTATTATATGATATATATTCTTCAAATCTTTGAAAACATTGAAATATATATCATCATGATCATATATATTACAATTTTTATTTGGATGACCATCATGTTTTGAAAAATTATTTGCTTAAAAAGTGTGTTGAGGGTAAAACATGGTATATTATCTGCAATTTGATGTTGTGCCAATCTTTGATAATTAAATATGTAGCTCAGCTAGAATCTAAAGGAAAGAAGATGGCGCTAAGATATGGTACACCATATTCATTTTCATGTTATTTCATGGGCCATGGCTGAAGCTCCATCCCTTTTTGAACGATGTCTGCATCTGAAATATTTTGAAAACTGAAAAACGTAAAAGGTCATGAACATTTACTTGTTTTCATAACAAAAAGCAATAAATCATTTGTACCACATCTCAAGAAACCTTTTTAAAAACTAAACAGAACATGTACATGATGTAGGATTGTAAGAAAAAATTTAATTTAAAAATAAAAAACATTTTTGGACTATTTATTTATTTTATTAAATTCATTTAATACATGTAATATGTAAAAAACATAATTATTTTTGCGATCAATTATTGGTAATATATATAAGAACTAATAAAATAACGAAGAAAAGCAGTTTGTACCAAAATTTTAAATGTATTATAAATATGCATTTTTTTTAATGAGCATGATGAAATGAACAACCTGTAAAATATAATTGACCTGCAATTTCATTTTTAATAGGTTGACAGGTATGCGATGTATTATCACTTACTTTAAAAAATGTATAACATGTTTAAAAGCAAGTAGATACTAATTTCATGTATACATTTTCACATAAATATAGTCATGACAGTGATCATGGTGATATGTGTTATAAATGTTGTTCTAAAATTTTGTGCTATTCATACAGTCCATACTAATAGACATGATACAATAATTTTCACAATTTATGTTACAATTGTTTCCCAGAATTCAGATTAATTGAACAAGTTGATTTATTTATAAATCAGTGTAAATAGATTTAATATCAATCATGTCAATATTTTGTTTTAAGATACAATATATATATTAAAATGAGAATCAATTGTTAAAGTCATAAGAAACCTCAAATCAAAAAAAAATAATGCATATGTTTTTTTATAACTCATTGGATAGTTTTCATTATAAAACTTATGCACATATACTTTTTTCTGAAGAAAATTCTTTAATTTATTCATATTTAGAAGAAGTTTACTTTATTTTAATTGCTTCCTTCCAGGAAGCAATTCCCCCAACATATTTTCCGTATGCAAAGTGACCTCGGTGTGACCCATCTCGTAAAAATCCGGTGATCACAATACGCATGGATGTCCTTAAAATAAATTATCTGAATTTAAATGTTAAACACGTGCTCAATTTCCATGCTTGTTTGTTGGTTTTTTGTCGATTGTTGACAAACAGGTGACAATCGCTAAACTTCGGCTTCAAAACACGACCTTTAATTACCTGCCATATTTTCACAACAACACTGACCGATTGAAAAAAAAAATGACAATTATACGAAATTTACACGAAAAAAACGATAAATTCGTGCACAGAAGACTAAGTTTATGATGTTTGTATGCATTGGTTCAAGAATTGGAAGAACATTATTTTTCACCGGTCACTCGTTTCTTATGTCTTTAATGATCTCTGCATATGAATCCAAATAAATTAATTGACAAAAACAGATACTTGTACATGTATTTGGAAAATTGCATATTCAACTCTATCTTTAAGTAAGTCTCTATATTGATGTGATCCAAACAGGCCCTGTGATGTTTTCTTGATGCTCTGACAGTTTTAAATGAAAATTTTATTTTATAATGCAACTGCCTCATTGTAATAACTCGAGTCATAATGAATGTACAAATTCTTAAGATCTAATTAGGACAAATCAATATAAAGTTGCAATATCATATTGATATGTTCCTCCAATAGAAACATTTTCCATGTTTTTATGTGGATGTATTTGGCTGTCTTGTTGCAGTATACCAAACTTTCATTTAAAGGCTTGTTTTTACATCTCAAAACTTGAGAATTTTTGGTGGAATTGTAAAAGAATTTACTTATACAAGTAAATTTTTGAGAAAATACAATTGAGATTATTTAAATATTATAGATTAACTTATATTACATGTATAAGTATTTTTTTTTACTTCTTGAAGTTCTTCAAGTAAATAAAGATTACTTGTACAAGTACATGAAGTAGTAACCATGAATGAATGTACTGGAGGAATACTTTGAAGGTTTTCAATTATATTTTCAGAAATCCTGGATAGTAGCTATAGATTGTAACAGGTCAAAAAATTGATTGTGAAGTCATCAGCATAAAGATGTAAAGATTTAGAATAATACCTTGAACATGTTGGAGGTTATTTAAGAACTCTCAAATGATAGCCAAAATGAGGTATGTAAAATCAGTTAACATGGTTTCTAAATTTAAATGTATGTTTGAACCTACTATGGATTCAGGTACATGTCTACAAGTATTGTTTAAGAAAAGGGACAAGGTTTGGTACCATTAAATGTTTAATTCCGCTGCAATTGTTTGCACCTGTCTTAATTCAGGAATCTGATGTTCAGTAAATGTCGTTTGTTTATGTGGTTCTTAAGTGTTTCTTTTTTCTCGTTTTTTTTTTATGAAGATTAGACCCTTGGTTTCCCCGTTTGAATGATTTTACACTTGTAATTTTTGGGGCCCTTTATAGCTTGCTGTTTGGTGTGAGCCTAGGCTCCATGTTGAAGACCGTACCTTAACCCGTATAGGTTTAACCTATACATGTTATAATAGTTTACTTTTATAAACTATGACTTGGATCAGGATGGAGTCTCAGTTGTCTCATTGACAGTCATACCACATCTTCCTATACCAAATGAACTTTGCGAGTTACATGTACATGTATGTGTTATTTGCATTATGATATTGATAAAAATAAAAGGCTAACTAGTTTGCATATGTTATATATACATCAGATGATCTTTAATCCATGCTAAATAAAAGATACACGTATACAGCTGAAACATAACATTTGTATCATAATGACATAAATGATTACAGCAAATCTAGAAAAATGTCCCAAATTGAAACATACTATTAAATATCTGTGAACACGGTCATGATGATGAACAACAACAAATTTTCTTTTATTTTGAAATTACATACAATTTAAGAAACATGAAGATTTAAATAATTTACATGTACAATTAAGTTTATTCTGTTTACATGTTATACATGTTATATATGGAATGAAATTGTGTTAAAAACATTGATCATCAATTCATGATTGTCATGATTGTTTAGATTGCTTAGAATTGATGATTTCAAAAAAAAATTGTGAATATTTTTTATCTACAGGTATAGGGGAAGGCTATGTCTGAAATATCACTGACCATTTTGGAAGTTATACATGTTATACCTGAAGTACCTGTGTGCAGCTTGTGTCATATCATTCATATCAATGTTCTGTGTCACTCTAATTATAGTCATATCTAATATCATTTATCTACAGGTACAGAGGAAGGTTATGTCTGAAATATCACTGACCATTTTGGAAGTAATACCTGAAGTACCTGTGTGCAGCTTGTGTCATATTATATGTGTCAATGTTCTGTGTCACTCTTATATCTTTTATTTGAACAGGTACAGAGGAAGGTTATGTCTGAAATATCACCGACCATTTTGGAAGTTATACCTGAAGTACCTGTGTGCAGCTTGTGTCATGTTATACGTGTCAATGTTCTGTGTCACTCTTATATCTTTTATTTGAACAGGTATAGAAGAAGGTTATGTCTGAAATATCACCGACCATTTTGGAAGTTATACCCTGAAGTACCTGTGTGCAGCTTGTGTCATATTATATGTGTCAATGTTCTGTGTCACTCTTATATCTTTTATTTGAACAGGTATAGAGGAAGGTTATGTCTGAAATATCACCGACCATTTTGGAAGTTATACTTGAAGTACCTGTGTGCAGCTTGTGTCATATCATTCATGTCAATGTTTTGTGTCACTCTGAGTGAAGGTAAGAAGAGGGGGTTTCACTGAATGCCTGCTACAGTTATGTTTCAATGCATTGCTTCACATTTTGCAAGAATTTTTTTAAGGGATCAAGCATAACTGATTGTATGGAAACCAACCCATCTTTTGACCGTATTTACACAGGTGAAAGTTTTCAGGTGTTGGATTTTGACTTTTTTTTTTATCTTATATATATATATCCATTTTGTTACATCTTGTGATCAATTTTATTTAGCAATCGCCAATGGCAGCCAGCAGGGTTAAAGAACATCAGTTGTTCGACCTGTTAGTCAAATGCGTTTTGTTTAAATATACTTTTTCACTTTTTTGGTCTTTTGGAAAATGTTGTTTGTGCTGTTTTTAGACCCTTCTACAACGAAATTTGTTTTACATGCACACGTAAAAAAATTGCGGTTTTTATCCAACGCAATCATAGGTTTGAACGTAGTTTTCAATTTAGAATCGTTTATATTTTTTCGTTTGGGCTTGTATCATATTTTCCCTCCGGTTTATATGATCCGTTCATCCTACATTGACTCTTAAAATTCAAGAGTCTTTCTAAAAATGAGGGTACTTTTTATATGGCCTTCCAAATACCGTTTCGATCCCTAACACCCTAACATCACTGACAAGACATTTTAAAAAACAAAGCATTGTCCTTTTTATCCCGTAATATTGGCCAATGGACGTTGCTAACTTCAACTACCAATTATGTATTTTTAAGGTAGCTAAATCCAAGTGCAACATATACATTGAGCTGCAAAATTTTCTTATTTTCAAAGCAGCTAAATTCAAGTGCTCATAGACATTGAGCTGCAAAATTTTCTTATTTTAAAGGCAGCAAGTGCAACATAGACGTTGAGCTGCAAAAGTTTCTTATCATCTACATCCGATTTCACCTGGATAGATGCACGCTTGATAAAGCTAGTTGGTCTAGCGAAATATTGTGTTTATTTTCATCATTTTTGTAAATATTTTAAACATTCTTATATTTACATACTAAATAGTGTGTTAAAATTACATTGTTAGGCAATCTATAATTTTATTTGTGTAATTGAATTCATCTCTGTACTGATTAATCCACACTCCCATAGATTTGTATGTCATGTGCTGCTATTTATAGGCACTTATATGTATATATATATATATATATATATATATATATATATATACAACTCGTCTAAACAGCAACCCAACAATGTTAGATCTGTAAACTTGCTTCCGCAAATTTTTTGTTCTTCCCTCGCCGGAATTCGAACCCATGCTACTGAGATATCGTGACACCAAATCGCCTGCACTGTATCGGGTGCGCTAGACCAACCGACCACCTTGGCCTCACAATAATAAAGCTTTTGGTGGCCATGTGTTACCTTTCCTCGTCAGTTTTAATCTAGCGTAGTAATACAGTACATGATATATAAGGCATGGAGATGTTATTGTCAAAAACCAAAGCATTTAGAGCAAATCTGACATGGGGTAAAATTGTTCATCAGGTCAAGATTTATCTGCCCTGAAATGTTTAGATGAATCAGACATTCCGTTGTTGGGTTGCTGCCCCTGAAATGGTAATTTTAAGGAAATTTTGCTGTTTTTGGTTATTATCTTGAATATTATTATAGATAGAGATAAACTGTAAACTGCAATAATGTTCAGCAAAGTAAGATCTACAAATAAGTGAACATGACCAAAATGGTCAGTTGACCACTTTAGGAGTTATTGCCCTTTATAGTCAATTTTTAACCATTTTTCGTAAATCTTAGTAATCTTTTAGAAAAATCTTCTCCTCTGAAACTACTGGGCCAAATTTAACCAAACGTGGCCATAATCATCATTGGGGAATGTAGTTTAAAAAATGTGTGGCGTGACCCGGCCAACCAACCAAGATGGCCGCAATGGCTAAAAATAGAACATAGGGGTAAAATGCAGTTTTTGGCTTATAACTCAAAAACCCAAGCATTTAGAGCAAATCTGCCGTGAGTAAAATTGTTCATCAGATCAAGATCTAGCTGCCCTGAAATTTTCAGATGAATCGGACATTCCGTTGTTGGGTTACTGCCCCTGAAATGGTAATTTTAAGGAAATTTTGCTGTTTTTGGTTATTATCTTGAATATTATTATAGATAGAGATAAACTGTAAACAGCAATAATGTTCAGCAAAGTAAGATCTACAAATAAGTCAACATGACCAAAATGGTCAATTTACAACTTTAGGAGTTATTGCCCTTTATAGTCAATTTTTAACCATTTTTCGTAAATCTTAGTAATCTTTTAGAAAAATCTTCTCCTCTGAAACTACTGGGCCAAATTTAACCAAACTTGGCCATAATCATCATTGGGGTATCTAGTTTAAAAAATGTGTCCGGTGACCCGGCCAACCAACCAAGATGGCCGCCATGGCTAAAAATAGAACATAGGGGTAAAATGCAGTTTTTGGCTTATAACTCAAAAACCAAAGCATTTAGAGCAAATCTGACATGGGGTGGGGGGGGGGGGGGTAAAATTGTTCATCAGATCAAGATCTATCTGCCCTGAAATTTTCAGATGAATCAGACATTCCGTTGTTGGGTTGCTGCCCCTGAAATGGTAATTTTAAGGAAATTTTGCTGTTTTTGGTTATTATCTTGAATATTATTATAGATAGAGATAAACTGTAAACTGCAATATTAAATGTTCAGCAAAGTAAGATCTACAAATAAGTGAACATGACCAAAATGGTCAGTTGACCACTTTAGGAGTTATTGCCCTTTATAGTCAATTTTTAACCATTTTTCGTAAATCTTAGTAATCTTTTAGAAAAATCTTCTCCTCTGAAACTACTGGGCCAAATTTAACCAAACGTGGCCATAATCATCATTGGGGTATCTAGTTTAAAAAATGTGTGGCGTGACCCGGCAAACCAACCAAGATGGCCGCATTGGCTAAAAATAGAACATAGGGGTAAAATGCAGTTTTTGGCTTATAACTCAAAAACCCAAGCATTTAGAGCAAATCTGACGTTGGGTAAAATTGTTCATCAGATCAAGATCTAGCTGCCCTGAAATTTTCAGATGAATCGGACATTCCGTTGTTGGGTTACTGCCCCTGAAATGGTAATTTTAAGGAAATTTTGCTGTTTTTGGTTATTATCTTGAATATTATTATAGATAGAGATAAACTGTAAACAGCAATAATGTTCAGCAAAGTAAGATCTACAAATAAGTCAACATGACCAAAATTGTCAATTGACCACTTTAGGAGTTATTGCCCTTTATAGTCAATTTTTAACCATTTTTCATAAATCTTAGTAATCTTTTAGAAAAATCTTCTCCTCTGAAACTACTGGGCCAAATTTAACCAAACTTGGCCATAATCATCATTGGGGTATGTAGTTTAAAAAATGTGTCCGGTGACCCGGCCAACCAACCAAGATGGCCGCCATGGCGAAAAATAGAACATAGGGGTAAAATGCAGTTTTTGGCTTATAACTCAAAAACCAAAGCATTTAGAGCAAATCTGACATGGGGGGGGGGGGGGGGGAGGTAAAATTATTCATCAGATCAAGATCTAGCTGCCCTGAAATTTTCAGATGAATCGGACATACCGTTGTTGGGTTACTGCCCCTGAAATGGTAATTTTAAGGAAATTTTGCTGTTTTTGGTTATTATCTTGAATATTATTATAGATAGAGATAAACTGTAAACAGCAATAATGTTCAGCAAAGTAAGATCTACAAATAAGTCATCATGACCAAAATGGTCAGTTGACCACTTTAGGAGTTATTGCCCTTTATAGTCAATTTTTAACCATTTTTCGTAAATCTTAGTAATCTTTTAGAAAAATCTTCTCCTCTGAAACTACTGGGCCAAATTTAATCAAACTTAGCCATAATCATCATTGGGGTATCTAGTTAAAAAAATTTGGCCGGTAACTCGGCCAACAAACCAAGATGGCCGCCATGGCTAAAAATAGAACATGGGGGTAAAATGCAGTTTTTGGCTTATAACTCAAAAACCAAAGCATTAAGAGCAAATCTGACAGGAAGTAAAATTGTTGATCAGGTCACGATCTATCTGCCCTGGAATTTTCAGATGAATCGGATAATGGGTTGTTAGGTTGCTGCCCCTGAATTGGTAATTTTGAGGAAATTTTGCTGTTTTTTTGTTATCTTGAATATTATTATAGATAGAGATAAACTGTAAACAGCAATAATGTACAGCAAAGTAAGAACTAAAAATAAATCACTATGACCAAAATAGTCAATTGACCCCCTAAGGAGTTATTGCCCTTCATAGTCAATTTTTAACAATTTTCTTAAAATTTGAAGATTTTCAATAACATTTTCCACAGAAAGTACTGTTATAGATAGAGATAATTGTAAGCAGCAAGAATGTTTAGTTAAGTAAGATCTACAAACACATCACCATCACCAAAACACAATTTTGTCATGAATCCATCTGTGTCCATTGTTTAATATTCACATAGACCAAGGTGAGCAACACAGGCTCTTTAGAGCCTCTAGTTTTATCTTATATATATACTTATATAAATGCCTAAAAAATGTACAAAATAACACCAATAACAAAAAAGAAAAGAAACATTAACCGTGTTATTATCTGAAAATATTTCGAATAATAGATATACTTCATCAGTATGATTATGATGTAAAATGAATCATATCAGTCATGTCAGTCTCTATTCTGATTATAACAATCTTTTTACAATAAAACAGTTAAACATGAACATCAGTGAGACGCTCGTACAATTTTAAAATTTCAAAAATGACTTTTAAGTAATATAGCTATTTACAACAGAGACTGCAATACTATGCTTCAAATAAGATAGTTATGTGTGATATGATTTGGGACAATTCTAAAATTTGATAGATGACGACAGTCAAGATATTACAACAATCATGACATCTAGTGATAGCGTGGAATTCTTATTCAATCTATAAATTTACTATGTTTACCTTTACAAAATGTAGATATTTTCTCCCATTTTACAAATGTTCTTTAAATGTGAGTAAATGACAGAATTTAATTTTTATGTTTTCAGATTTAGTGCAGTGGTTTGCTTCATTCCATACAAAAATTGATGTAAACAGAATTGCGCAAGAATTTCAAAAAGATAAAACAAGTGAGTTAAAAATATCAACTGAAAATGAAATAATGTATTTTACAGTTTGTGCATATATACATGTACATTTATGTAACATTTTTGTCATAAATGAATGAGGTAAAAAAGTAATACTTATGTGATCATTTTTCGAGAAATTGATAATTCTTAAGTGCTTCAAACATTTCAAATATCTGTTATTATATGTACTAATATTAGGTGTCTGACAAATTGAAGTAAATGTGAAAATAAGATTGATCATAATAGATTTTCAACTTATTTTTAAAAAATGGAAGAAGGCAACCAGAAAGATGCAAGTACATTTCTATATCATTTTTTTTGAAATTTTGATTTTAATCACAGGTTTAAGATGCCTGGAGTTTTAATTGTAATTGATTGCAGTGATGGATCAAGTGTGGGGGTTCTAGGGATTGGAACCCCCTTTGTTTGATGATTAATGCTTTTGAATGGGGACTTATATGGTTGAAACCCTCCTTTAAAAAATGTTGGATCAACTCCTGTTTTGTAACAGCTACCGTACTTTGTAGACTTTGCATAGGATAAATGTATATTTTTTACTACATTTTTAGTTATATTATAATTGTTTTACAATGTTAATTTCAGTTTATGAAAATACAACAGCCGCAGATGAAATGTCCAAGAAAGTAAGAATACTTTGTCTTGTAATAACAACAAGTGGTCATTTAAATAAACAGATTCCTGTTGTCAACGCTACATGGGGAACAAGATGTAATAAAATTCTTTATGTTATGTGTACAGACAAAAAACAACCAGACATATTAAATTCCTGTGATGTGAAGGAATCAAAAAGTCATTTGACTCGAAAAGTTCGATTCATGTTGCGATATGTGTATCTTCATTATTTAAAGGATTACGATTGGATATTAAAGGCAGATGACGATACATATGTGATAATGGAGAATTTAAGATTTTTATTATCATTCCATAATCCTGATTTACCTGGTTACCTAGGTTACCATTTCAATATGCATTTAAAACAAGGTTACATGAGTGGTGGGGCTGGGTATGTGATTAGTAGGTCAGGGTTGAAAAAGGTTATCGAGGTAGCATTTAAAGAAAATGGCTGCCCACCAGATGGAAAAGATGAAGATTTAGATATTGGTAAATGTCTACAGATGGCGGGTGTACCTCCACTTGTATCATATGACAAATATGGACGTGAGACATTCCATACTGATAAGGTGTGGCAACATCTATATGGAACTGTTCCCCGATACCTGAAAAAATATAGTTGGAATGGGGTAACTGATGTAAGTTTATATGTTGAATGTTGAAATATTTATTGAAATTTTAGAATTTTCTGACATTAATATGAGACAATCAAAAGTCCTGTTACTTGTATACCTACATGATAATGTTTTGATGTGCATCATGGCTGTGATTGTTTTGTGTCGGTTTTTGTTTTTTAAATGAATATCTTTAATTGAACATAAGTCATGTAACATGTGTAAGTACAGTATGTGTTATATTTTAAATATATTCAATTCAATGTGTAAAGTTAAATCAATCTTCATATTGGCAGTATTGTACATTTTGCTTTTTAAATGAATATCTTTAATTGAACATGTGTACAGTATTTGTTTCTTAGCTCACAGTTTTGAATTTATTTTTTGTTAATATTGATAAGCAATGGGAGATAACTCATACCACCTCAGTGAAATTTATATAAAAAGACCATTGAAAATGTTTGTTGACATTTTTCTGGGTAGGCTGCTTTTCAGGTGTGAAGCTATGGGCAGGCAACATGAAACAATTTTAATTTGATTTTGTTTTTGGCTCTTTGTATGTACATGTACATTATGTAACAACACAACAATTTCTTTAAAAATATAAACAAACATTTTCAATGATCTTAGATCATAATTTTTAAAAGTTTTTTGTGTCTAAAGCATGTTTCTATATTGTTGGTCATTAAAAAATCCCTGCCTACCTACCTACCTACCTACCTACCTACCTACCCAACACTACAATGAATGGGTAGGCAACATCAAACAAGAAATTTATCGAACTTATGATTTTGTGCAGAGTTCTGATAATTTGATTTGCAAAATTCCTCATTTTCCTTGAATAATCAGTTTTCAAAACTTCTTTTCATCATACTAGATATTGACTTGATATTTATTATATATATATAGTTTACACCATCAGGGTTCTCGCTAAGGCGAGTCCATGAGTCCTGGACTCATCAAAATCTGTCTGGACTCACCATTTTCACAGATGCATTAAGATTGAAATATTTTGTATAAACTGAACACAAATAAACATAAATATCATCATTTTATAGCAAAAGTTTAAAAGCAATCTTAATTTAATGTCATTTCAATGATCTGTTAGGCCCTGGAGACTAAAATATTACCAGTCAGAGCTCAGACACATACAAGTCTAAACATGTTTTGACTCATACAAGTCAAAAAGTGTAAAAATGGTAAAGTCAATTTTTGACTTGTTCACGTCGTTTTCCGTTTTGTGGTATATTTTCATCAACCGTGTATTTTTTGAATTTACCGCCTTATGACGCGACCTACGATCACGCGGTTTTTTACGGGACTTCATGCTACCTGACGCCATTGTTAGAAAAGAACTGAAACGTGAAAGTCAGTGAGTACAGTATTGATTTTTATCATTTTAGGGGCAAAAGTAGGGTTATTTAGGCACGTTTTTGAACTGTTCCACAGTTGTTCCCCGATTTTTTAGGTTGCTAAACACATTTTTTACAGATGAAGGGATATCATGTAAACAATATTTTGTCAGTGCCATCAAGGCGCGTGACTTCTAAATTGGTACGCGTGCCTTTTGAAGTGACCTACCCGAAAACAACATTCGACTTCTATAAGTCAATAAGTGTTGTCTCTGTTATTTATTTGTAATTTCGGGAGACAACTCGTGATGTCTTCGGCAATTTTATTGTTATTACCCGTATTACCGTATATTTTTCTGAAACAAATTCCAAACGATACTGTGTGTTATGATAAACATTAAATAATGCAATGTTGAGAATTATGATTTTTTTCTCCTTGATAGAAAGAAGGGAGGGAGTTTATTTTCTAAAATTGTCAAATGAATATAACTTGAAAACTGAAAGTGATAAACACACACAATCTTCAGAAATTATCACTTAACAATAAAACAAATCACGTGGATTGAGAGTGAGTCCATGGGAGTCATCCCCACCCCCTTCAATTTGATAATATATGCTTTTATCTTGTAAACGGTCCAGATCCCCACCCCTTAACTATATATTTTCTTGAATGGGACGATAAATCAAATCCAAAGAAATTAAAGGGAAATCCCTGGGGGGTCACCCCAACCTGTTCGATTTGAGAATATGCTATTATCCTGTAAACGGTCCAGATCCCCACCCCTAAACCATATATATTCTTGTAGCGGACAATAAAACAAATCAAATCAAATAAAAAGGAAGTCTCTTGGGGGTCACCCCCACCCTGTTCAATTTGAAAATCTGATACTAACTTGTTAACGGTCCTGATCCCCACCCCTAAACCATACATTTTATTGTAGGGGACAATACAACAAATGGAATGAATAAAAAGGGAAGACCGTAGGGGATCGACCCACCCCCTCTTGTTTGAGAACTTGTTAACAGTTCAGATCCCCACCCCTAAACCATATATATTCTTGAATGGGATGATTAAACAAATTAAATGAAATTAAAGGGAAGTCCTTGGGGTCACCCCACCCCGTTCAATTTGAGAATGTGCTATTATCTTTTAAACGTTCAAGATCCCCACCCCTAAACCATATATGTTCTTCAATGGGATGATTAAACAAATCAAATGAAATTAAAGGGAAGTCCCTGGGGGTGTCACCCCACCCCGTTCAATTTGAGAATGTGCTATTATCTTTTAAACGTTCAAGATCCCCACCCTAAACCATATATATTCTTGAATGGGATGATTAAACAAATCAAATGAAATCAAAGGGAAGTCCCTGGGGGTGTCACCCCACCCTGTTCAATTTGAGAATGTACTATTATCTTTTAAACGGTCAAGATCCCCACCCCTTAACCATATATTTCCTTGTAGGAAACAATATAACAAATGAGATATAATTAAAAGGGAAGACCCTAGGGGTCACCCCACCCCCTCTTGTTTGAGAAACTTGTAAACAGTTCAGAACCCCACCCCTAAACCATATATATTCTTGAATGGGATGATTAAACAAATCAAATGAAAATAAAGGGAAGTCCTTGGGGGTCACCCCACCCCGTTCAATTTGAGAATGTGCTATTATCTTTTAAACGGTCAAGATCCCCACCCCTAAACCATATATTTTCTTGAATGGGATGATTAGACAAATCAAATGAAATTAAAGGGAAGTCCCTGGGGTGTCACCCCACCCCGTTCAATTTGAGAATGTGATATTATCTTTCAAACGGTCAAAATCCCCACCCCTTAACCATATATTTCCTTGTAGGAAACAATATAACAAATGAGATATAATTAAAAGGGAAGACCCTAGGGGTCACCCCACCCCCTCTTGTTTGAGAACTTGTAAACAGTTCAGATCCCCACCCCGAAACCAAATATATTCTTGAATGGGATGATTAAACAAATCAAATGAAAATAAAGGGAAGTCCTTGGGGGTCACCCCACCCCGTTCAATTTGAGAATGTGCTATTATCTTTTAAATGGTCAAGATCCCCACCCCTAAACCATATATTTTCTTGAATGGGATGATTAGACAAATCAAATGAAATTAAAGGGAAGTCCCTGGGGGTGTCACCCCACCCCGTTCAATTTGAGAATGTGCTATTATCTTTTAAACGGTCAAGATCCCCACCCCTTAACCATATATTTTCTTGTAGGAAACAATATAACAATTGAAATATAAATAAAAGGGAAGACCCTAGGGGTCACCCCACCCCCTCTTGTTTTAAAACTGGTTAACGGTCAAGATCCCACCCTTAAACCATATATATTCTTGTTAGGAAGAATAAAACACATCAAATGTAATATAGGGAGTCCATGGGAGTTACCCCACCCCATACATGCCATATGTATGAAAAACTTTTAAATGGTTGAGATCCCCACCCCTAAACCATATATATTCTTGTATGGGACAATAAAACAAATTAAAGTCCCTGGTGGTCACAGCATCCTGTTACAATTACTTCTTGTTATTACATGGGATCTTGTAACATCATTCTGTCACTGTCATGACTGTCATGTTTTGTATTTATTTATATTTTTTTTTTTCTTATCATGTACAATGTATTGAGGGGCTTGCATGGTTGATTGATCATCAACCAAGACAATAGCCAGGATTAAAACTAACAGTCTTTAAGAAATTTTGGAAAAGTTTGTGCTAGTCCTATTTAGACTTGAATAAGTCTAAATTGAATTTTGTAAATGTTGGATTGAAGGTAGCTTGTGCTACATTTGACAGGTTTGACTATAGACTGAGAAAATTAGTCAGATTTCATGTGTTAATTCAAAAAGCTTTTTTTTAAATTGTTTTATTTTATCTTCTTTGTTCATATACATGATATATTCACTTCTATCTGAATAACTCTGAAATCAATTAAGTTCTTGTTTTTACTCTGCTTGGTTCAATGATTCATGTACATGTACATTGATGTATAATTTTAATAAATTTATATAAAACATAAATCTTCTGGTATTTCTGAGAGCTTCTGTTTTTTAAAGATAAACTAGAAATGGCTTATGTCTCTGCGAGTCCAATTTGGACTCGAATAGGTCTGAAAGTGAAATTGTTAGAACTTTGATTGCAGCTAAGCTCATTGGTGATTTATGTAATGTAATGATACTAAAAGCTATCTCTTGTCGTTTTTTTGCCGTCTTTGTTCATTTCACACCGAGAGAGAGTATACCAAGAGACTGAAAATGCCTGTGTTTATTTGGACTTAAATAAGTCTGAAAATTAATTTATTTATTTTGTAAGATTGTGTACAAAACTGTCCTGTTGATTCCTAAAATTTTCATTCTAATGATTTATTTTGTCGCCTTAGACTCACATATACATGATATAGATATAGGAAGATGTGGTATGAGTGCCAATGAGAAAACTTTACATCCAGATAACAATTTATAAAAGTAAACCATTATATGTTGATGTACGGCCTTCAACATAGAGCAATGATATTAATGGCAGTGAAAGTGTGTTGCATTTATCAAAATCCATCAGTTTGTGTGCTGTTATATGACAGGGGGGGGGGGGGGGGGGGGGGGGGGGCTCTTAACCCCAATTAAAGTTAAAATATAGTTAATATAAGTTATTTGAAACATCATGAACATAAAAGGAGTTTGATTGTTTTGGAGAATTCCTTACAGCATTCTTTTAAAAAGTTTTACAATATTTCTTGTTCCAGATGTGTTTTATTATTTATAATTTCAAGAACAAGTGACACTAAATCTTTTAATCCTGTTATTGTTGATAACTAATAACATTATTCAGTCTTAAGAAGAAAAAAATAAAGTGTCTTTGTAAGTTTTATTATTAAAGTAGGTTTTTTTCCAAATAAATTTTCATTATTATTTGAATTTATTCATCAAGTATTGTCAGAAATTCAAAAAAAAAGGCCCATTGGGGAAATATAAAAAAGTTGGTTATGTCTGTCAGTCCTATTTTTAGACTGGAATATGCCTGAAAATGAATTTGAAATTATGTAGTTTGATTTGTGGTCACATCAAGCAGATAATTGATTTTTCCAACAGATTTTTTGTATTAGGAAGAAAAACATTGATTTTCATTGATCAAAGGTCTAAATTTAAAGTTTTCATCTGTTCTTAGCAGGAGGTTTAATTGCATAATTTTAATACAAATATATACTATGTATACTAGTCTTCTTAATTAGTGACCAGATGTCTGCATTTGGATTTCCTTGTCCATTGTTCTTTGTTATATGAACACTTATTAACTTTATCATCTCTATCATGTTCATTAAGAAATATTCCATTAAGAAGTAGTGTATTAAAAACCAGGACAGGCTGCCCAAAGTAAGTAAAAAAATTTCAATGCAGGTTTAGTAGTCAAGACAGTTTTAAAAACATGAATTTCTCAAACTGGGTTACATGTAGTAAAAAAAAAATAACAAGTTATTTCAAAAAAATATAATTGTTTCAAGTAAGTTATTTGATGAGTCTTAGCATTGCTTAGCAAAAACAAAAAGTTTTATTTTTATCATTAACTGTATACAGCTGTGTTGAATTATTTGTCTGATGTACAAATGAACATGATGAAGAATGTTGACAAATATGACTTATTTATGCTTTCAGCCAACAAACTAACTGAAAATGAATACAGATGAAGTAACTACAAGTCATGATAGTGAAAGTAAGTAGATGCTATTTTATACACCCATATTTAGTCTGGTAGATGAATTGAAATCACTAACAGTAACTGTACCATTGCAATGGTTTTATGATATCCAATACACTGCATGCTAGATTTTGCACATTTGTACTTTATCTGATTTCATATAAATTTTAAAACAAAATGAAAAAGAGAGATGTTTCTGAAAAAAGTGAACATCTTCTGTCCAAAATAATTCCTCCATTTACTCAATAAGTAAAAGTAGTGACAAGCAAAGAGCAAATGTACATGTGTGTCTTATTTTGACTTGAATAAGTCTGAAAATGTATTCAGTTTATTTTAAACCTTTGTTTGGACATGAAGAACTCTGAAAATGTTTTTTTTCTTGATTACTGTGAATGCAACAAGGTTAAATTGAAGTGCAGTTTTTTTTATATAAGGCATAATATATTTTCTGTGATAATTCCAAAAGCTTTCACTTCTACTTTTTCTTTTAATATAAATAAAAGAATTTGTCATACTTCATGAGATAATTCTAAAAGCTTTCATTCAAATTTTCTATTTTTTTGTCATTGCATATACAATGTATATATGCTCCTTTTGGACCTGAATATATACTACATGTTTAAGTCCGACTGAACCTGAATTTGTTTTATTTAGGATCTTTGTTTGGACCTGAATAAGTCTGAAAATGTTTTTCCTTTATTACTGTGATTGGAACAAGGTTTCATTGAATTGCAATATTTTATATATATAAGTAAAGACATCATTTATTTCATGAGGTAATTCCAAAAGCTTTCAATCAATTAAGTGTTCTATTTTGTCGTTTTGGACTTGAATAAGTCTGAAAATGTTTCATTTAGTACTTTGCTTGGAACAAGGTTAAATTGAATTACAATATTTTATATAAGACATAATATCTTACAATATCTCTTGGACAATATTAAAAGATTTCATTCCTATTCTTCTTTTTAAATGTATTTGAATTTTTCCAATCAAGTTTAATCAGATGTTAAAAAAAGGGGGATGTAGATTTATGATTAGCCAAGAGACAGAGAATTCTAACATTCATCCAAAATTTAATTTTCATTAATATTTTTGATTTCATATATAATCTGAAAATGAATTTATTCACGAAGATCTTAATTCAGAGGGAGGTTGCATATGAGTATAAAATTTGTCAGATTTCCTGAGTTAATTCAAAAAGCTTCTATTTTGTTGTCATTGCATATACAGTGTATAATTCTCCTTTTGGACTTGAATAAGTCTGAAAATGTATTTCGTTTAGTACTCTGCTGGGAACAAGGTTTCATTGAATTGCACTATTTTATATAAGTAAAGACATAATTTATTTCATGAGGTAATTCCAAAAGCTTTCAATCAATTAAGTGTTCTATTTTGTCGTTTTGGACTTGAATAAGTCTGAAAATGTTTAATTTAGTACTTTTCTTGGCACAAGGTTACATTGAATTACAATATTTTATACAAGACATAATATCTTACAATATCTCTTGGACAATATTAAAAGATTTCATTCCTATTCTTCTTTTTAAATGTATTTGAATTTTTCCAATCAAGTTTAATCAGATGTTAAAAAAAGGGGGGATGTACAGTAGATTTATGATAAGCCAAGAGACAGAGAATCCTAACATTCATCCAGAATTTGATTTTTATTAATATATTTTATTTTATATATAATCAGAAAATGAATTTATTCACGAAGATCTTAATTCAGAGGGAGGTTGCATATGAGTATAAAATTTGTCAGATTTCCTGAGTTAATTCAAAAAGCTTCTATTTTGTCGTCATTGCATATACAGTGTATAATGCTCCTTTTGGACTTGAATAAGTCTGAAAATGTATTTCGTTTAGTACTCTGCTGGGAACAAGGTTTCATTGAATTGCACTATTTTATATAAGTAAAGACATAATTTATTTCATGAGGTAATTCCAAAAGCTTTCAATCAATTAAGTGTTCTATTTTGTTGTTTTGGACTTGAATAAGTCTGAAAATGTATTTCGTTTAGTTCTCTGCTGGGAACAAGGTTACATTGAATTACAATATTTTATACAAGACATAATATCTTACAATATCTCTTGGACAATATTAAAAGATTTCATTCCTATTCTTCTTTTTAAATGTATTTGAATTTTTCCAATCAAGTTTAATCAGATGTTAAAAAAAGGGGGGATGTACAGTAGATTTATGATAAGCCAAGAGACAGAGAATCCTAAAATTCATCCAGAATTTGATTTTCATTAATATATTTTATTTTATATATAATCTGAAAATGAATTTATTCACGAAGATCTTAATTCAGAGGGAGGTTGCATATGAGTATAAAATTTGTCAGATTTCCTGAGTTAATTCAAAAAGCTTCTATTTTGTCGTCATTGCATATACAGTGTATAATGCTCCTTTTGGACTTGAATAAGTCTGAAAATGTATTTCGTTTAGTACTCTGCTGGGAACAAGGTTTCATTGAATTGCACTATTTTATATAAGTAAAGACATAATTTATTTCATGAGGTAATTCCAAAAGCTTTCAATCAATTAAGTGTTCTATTTTGTTGTTTTGGACTTGAATAAGTCTGAAAATGTATTTCGTTTAGTTCTCTGCTGGGAACAAGGTTACATTGAATTACAATATTTTATATAAGTAAAGACATAATTTATTTCATGAGGTAATTCCAAAAGCTTTCAATCAATTAAGTGTTCTACTTTGTCGTTTTGGACTTGAATAAGTCTGAAAATGTTTAATTTAGTACTTTTCTTGGAACAAGGTTACATTGAATTACAATATTTTATATAAGACATAATATCTTACAATATCTCTTGGACAATATAAAAAGATTTCATTCCTATTCTTCTTTTTAAATGTATTTGAATTTTTCCAATCAAGTTTAATCAGATGTTAAAAAAAGGGGGATGTAGATTTATGATAAGCCAATTAAGAAACAGAGAATCCTAACATTCATCCAGAATTTGATTTTCATTAATATTTTTGATTTTATATATAATCTGAAAATGAATTTATTCACGAAGATCTTAATTCAGAGGGAGGTTGCATATGAGTATAAAATTTGTCAGATTTCCTGAGTTAATTCAAAAAGCTTCTATTTTGTCGTCATTGCATATACAGTGTATAATATGCTCCTTTTGGACTTGAATAAGTCTGAAAATGTATTTCGTTTAGTACTCTGCTGGGAACAAGGTTTCATTGAATTGCACTATTTTATATAAGTAAAGACATAATTTATTTCATGAGGTAATTCCAAAGGCTTTCAATCAATTAAGTGTTCTATTTTGTCGTTTTGGACTTGAAGCAGTCTGAAAATGTTTAATTTAGTACTTTTCTTGGAACAAGGTTACATTGAATTACAATATTTTATATAAGACATAATATCTTAAAATATCTCTTGGACAATATTAAAAGATTTCATTCCTATTCTTCTTTTTAAATGTATTTGAATTTTCCCAATCAAGTTTAATCAGATGTTAAAGAAAGAGGGGATGTACAGTATATTTATGATAAGCCAAGAGACAGAGAATCCTAAAATTCATTCAGAATTTGATTTTCATTAATATTATTGATTTTATATATAATCTGAAAATGAATTTATTCACGAAGATCTTAATTCAGAGGGAGGTTGCATATGAGTATAATGAGTTAATTCAAAAAGCTTCTATTTTGTCGTCATTGCATATACAGTGTATAATGCTCCTTTTGGACTTGAATAAGTCTGAAAATGTATTTCGTTTAGTACTCTGCTGAGAACAAGGTTTCATTGAATTGCACTATTTTATATACCGCGCATAAGTAAAGACATATAATTTATTTCATGAGGTAATTCCAAAAGCTTTCAATTAATAAAGTGTTCTACTTTGTCGTTTTGGACTTGAATAAGTCTGAAAATGTTTCATTTAGTACTATGCTTGGAACAAGGTTAAATTATTTAGAATTACAACATTGTATATAAGACATAATATCTTACAATATCTCCGACAATATTAAAAGATTTCATTCCTATTCTTCTTTTTAAATGTATTTGAATTTTTCCAATCAAGTTTAATCAGATGTTAAAAAAAAGGGGGGATGTAGATTTATGATAAGCCAAGAGACAGAGAATCCTAACATTCATCCATAATTTGATTTTCATTAATGTTAATATTTTTGATTTATATATAATCCGAAAATGAATTTATTCACAAAGATCTTAATTCTGATGGAGGTTGCATATGAGTATAATGAGTTAATTCAAAAAGCTTCTATTTTGTCGTCATTGCATATGCAGTGTATAATGCTCCTTTTGGACTTGAATAAGTCTGAAAATGTATTTCATTTAGTACTCTGCTGGGAACAAGGTTTCATTGAATTGCAAAATTTTATATAAGTAAAGACATAATTTATTTCATGAGGTAATTCCAAAAGCTTTCAATCAATTAAGTGTTCTATTTTGTCGTTTTGGACTTGAATAAGTCTGAAAATGTTTAATTTAGTACTTTGCTTGAAACAAGGTTACATTGAATTGCAATATTTTATATAAGTTAAGACAAAATATATTTCATGAGATAATTCTAAAAGCTTTCAATCAAATGTTCTATTTTGTCGTCATTGCATATATACAGTATGCTCGATCCTTTTGGACTTGAATACTTTTTGGATAGTACTTTTCTTGGAATTGGATCAAGGTTGAAATAAAGTGTAATACATGTATTTTATATGAGACAATTCTAAATGCTTTCATTTCTATTTATTCTTTTGATATTTATTTAACTCATATTTTCCAATTAAATAATCCGATGTGATAAAAGATTAGGGGGTGATTTTAAATTATGATAATAATTTATTTCTTGTTTAGTACTCGGCTTGAAACAAGGTTAAATTGAATTGTTATTCTTTATGATTATGTTGAAAATAATGAATGAAGCTTGCAGTTTTTATTCATATAAATGTTTTTGGCATTTTTTAAAAGAGGGTTCTAAAAGTTGCCCCTCACCGTCCCTGTTAACTTTTCCTCAACATTTCAATAAGGAAGACCAAAAGCCATAAAACTTATTTATTTGCAGGTAAACCAACACATTACTGGTATTAACCATGTGAATTGGTTATTCACAGCACTTTCATTGACTTTGTTTAGACTTCCTGCTGATATTTGTCATTCAACCATGTTTTTTATGATAATATATCATACTTTTGAGCAATATGTCTGATAATCAGGAACATAAAGATAAGTTATCAACGTTATGTCGCCTTTGCAATGGATTTATAAGAGATACTAAGCTATATGGGAAACAGAGGTTTGCTGCAGAAATTTTAAGCATATATGGAATAGATGTATTTTTAGAAACAGATGACTTGTATCCACCTTTTTTGTGTAGTCCTCATTCAAGAAACTTGTATAGATATAGGGAAACAAATGGAGAGAGTCTAAATACTTCATTAGACCTGAAATCACTTACCCCAAAACAATTTTATCCACCTCATAGTATAAATTGTGAAATATGTTTGCCATCTAGTTCACCTCGTGGAAGACCCAAAAAAAGAAAAAGAAGAAATGAATTCCAGGCTGATCAAGACATTAGCTTTGTTAATTCAAGTGTTACTTCAAATCCAGATGATAAAACAAATCCTTCAACTAGTCATTCCAGTGTAAATAGTCAAAATGAATATTCTCTTCTTGAGGGCTTGTTACAGCATACCAAACATGTTATGGCCAAGCTGAACTCAAACCAGAAATGCATGTATTTTAATAAAATGCTTGACATTTTATCACCAGATGAAGAAACTCTTCTATGTAATTCCATTGGAAACAAACAACGCTGCCCCATTTCAAAGGATTCTAGTTCCTTTTCAATGCTGTACAAAGATACTGAAGCAATGGCAAATTTTGATGTTTATAAGTGGACAAAGAACAGATATGGACCTCTGGTAGGATATTTATTGGGGCTAGCTGGACTTGGTACTAATCTCCAATTGGTAGAAAATAAGCCGACTGAGACCTTATTAGTTTCACGTGCAATGGAGCAAATATACACCCTTTGTAACAGAACCTTGATTTCCCCTGTATCTTTTCTGCTAAATCTTACAGCATATTCACTGACAGGAAGCAGGTTGCTTGTTGATATGATTGGCAATGTAACCCCAGCTGGACATTACAAGACAGTTACATCTTGGATTAAAGATCAAAGTAGTGAGGCACAACCACTTCCATCATCTGACCTGATGAATGTATTTGATAACGAGCAAGTTATTGGAAAAACGTGGTCAATAAAACCACGTAACAAAATTGCGATATCAATTATTACCAATAAAGCTTTTATGGCACTACCAGCTGAAGAAACTTTACAGACAAAGGCAGAGTTCAAACCTGAAAAGACGTTAAAGTTTGACATAGAATCAAATCTTGGAAGAAAAGACAAAAACAAGACTCACCAAAATAGAAAACTCAAAAATGTCATTTGTGAGATGATTGACCAGGGCAGTGAAAGATTCTGCAAAATGGAAATAGACCACAATGAACAACTGTACCACTTTCTAGAAGATGCAATAGATACTGTTTTGAAAGAACAAACATTAAAGAATGGAAACTATGAAGATGTCATTGATGATCTTGTTAAAAGAGAAGTACAAGATGAAACCTACATTAAATGTGATCTGTGTGGAACTTTAAATTTAAAAAGAAAATTTGTATGTTCAAATTGCCGTGAACGAGAGGGTTTGAAGATTGCTAAAGAAAAGAAGAAGAAAAATAGCAATGCTCCCTTTTCTGTTGATAAACCAGAGCATCCTAAGATAATTTTTGAAAATGATGATGCCGAAGAATCAAATATGACACAGGTGCACAGTGAAATGACACAGTTCAGTCATATCACCTCATATCATGATGGAAAACATGAAGTCGTACTGAGTGACCCAGTTTTTTGCAATCCAAACAGTATTGCTACAGTGGCCAGAGTGCTGAAAAAAATTGGTGAAGAAAATGGTATAATTAAGTATGGTGGAACAAAACGCCATTGGACCTTTGTATGTTGTGATGGTCTTCCATACATGATAATAAAAAAACTGAAAGAAGAAGCTGTTGTATGTGCCATTGAAGGATGTGGAAAATCATTTTTGTCAATGGACAATTACTCCAACCATACCACAGAAATCCATCCCACTGTTCAAAGACGCTTTGTTTTTGAATTCGATTGGTTGTATGTAAGAATAGGTTCGGGCCATTATGAGATGAATTTAATAAAAGGATTTTTTGAACTGAATTGGATACCAGTCTTGGAAAACCTTTGTCAAACTATGGGATTTGAGTCTGATTCAGCTAAAAATTTTGCTAAGTCTTGTAAAGATCACCACAAAAGCTGGCGCCTCTTACTAATATTTCATTTGGGAACTCTTCAAGAGTTGGTATTGCCTTATGTTAGACACAGTATGCTCACAAACAAAAAACCGGATGCAAAAGGATTTTTAAAATACAGTTCTGAAAATTATACTTCATCATCCTATCCAAATTTTACATACATGGTGGACCAAGTTTGCAAATATTCACAAGGAATAATCAATTTCAGAATGGCAACCCGAAGAAATAATGCTGATCTTTTAAAAAGTGCCAAATACATGACCAAGGAAATCTTTCATGGTAGAAATCATCCAAAGTACCAAATGATAGAGTTGTATGATTCCATTCAAGATCGTATGATGCCTGATGATGTAAGATCCCTTAGTGACAAATACTCATCAATAACAACAAGTGGAAACCCTTCCTTAGGAGAAGACTTCGACTTCATTCTCGAAGAAAAAAACAAACAGCTGAAGTCCTGGATCCCAAAAGGTGTGCCTTCTGACAAAATCTGGCTCACAGTTTGTCGCAACAACAAGATTTTAGAAATGATAAAAGAGCATTGTTTAAAACTGTTCCAGATCAAGTCTGAAAAGCAAGATATGGGCAAGGCACGATCACTTGGTATTGATGATGCTATTGTTGTTTACAGAATGCTTTTAAGGAGAAGTGACTATTTAGGGAAAAAAGGGGATCATGTGTCAATTTCTGGAATAGCCCTCGATGAAGAACTTACAGATTTTTCTAAATTAGCCCTGACAAAGAGGATTCATCTTTTAAAAACTGAATTTTTAGGCCTTCCAGTTCTACCTGAGCATTGCAGTTTTCGTCATCCAGTTGCAGTCACCCCATCTGAAAAACAGAAGTTTCAAAGCACCAATAGCATGACAGTTAAACAACTGCAGCACGAAATTGAAAAACTTTTAGACCGGATTGAAGATAAATTTCAGTTAGATTATCATAAGGAATTGTATCAGCAGGAAGTTAAAACAAAAAGGAAAGCAAAGCTGGTACATTTCTTAAATGAGCTCAAGGTTGTAATGGATGCCCAAGAAACCCATAGTATGGATCTTGCCACATTACTTGCTGAATAGGTACCTTTGACTTTATAAAGCATGACCCTATTGTAAAATTCTTGTGCATGTATTTTAATGCTTGAATACATTGTACCGATGGTACTTATGCATGTTCTTTTAATAACTAATAACTGGTTGCCATATTGAATTATACTCCTATTGACCATCATGATCATGATCATGCATATAATGAACAGAGTTCACGATCACCGCCTGGTTTAAAAAAAAAAAAATATATATCATATCTACTTAACATATGCTTAACTTTTCCTTATAAATATAAACATGTACTGTATTTGACCCAATAACCACCCCACGCATTGCATTTTCTAGAATGGAGTGTTTCAGAACATTGAAACATTGCATTTTCTAGAATGGAGTGTTTCACAACATTGAAACTCCCAAGTCAAGAGTGTCTGCATTTAAACTAGTACTGTGGCTAATGAAAAATCACATGAATTTCAATCTTTTCAATTATTTTTTTTCCTTAAACTTGAAGCTACAGAAATCTAAAGTAAAAAAAAATCTATTTTGAAAATGACAGGTTAAATGTGCAATTTATGAAAAAAAATAGTGTTTAAAAAAGGGGGGGGGGGGTATTAGGCCAAAAACAGTACTAAAAAACATTGTACTTAACTATATTTTCTGTGTTGGACATGCCATTATAACATGTGTGTTGATTAAAATATGATTTTTCTTTGTTTTAGAAATTGACCTCATCAGCATGGACATATTGTGCATGTTTGTGATTGTGTTGATGATATGTGTGCTTATTTGTATAATGGAGAGGAGGTGCAAACTCAATTTAGAGACACGAGCATATCTTCAGAGAAAATGCCGTATTAAATTGAGAGCAAGGTATTTGTAGAACATGAAGAAAAAAAAACATGTAGCAAATTTGGCCAAATCATCATGACTTAAACTATATGATATAAAGTCTTAAAATTAAACCCCCAACAGTGTTTGAATAAGATACATGTATTATCAGTCTAAAGTTGACAACATTCAAACAAACAAGGGTGTTGGATGAGAAACCTTTTTTATATGTGTGTGCATGCAAAACAAATTTCTTGCATAGGTGCATGTTGTTCGAACATATGCATGATACATGATATGCATGTAAGTTTAAAATGAGAATCTTGATTAATTTATCATGCATGTTTTGAATTTCTAAACCATGTTAACTGTTATGACAACGGAACATTTTTTACAGCTTTTTATGGCTAAATTTCAGTGATATATAGTGTATTTCTTATCATTATGCCAAAAAAGTTGACATAGAAATTAAATTTCTAACTCATAAGCCAGAGACAAACTGATAAAGCCATTGGAAAACCAAGACAGGCAATGTTTCTCCATAAGTTACCCAACCAAATACTTGAAATACATAAAATGATGAATTAAGATTCATCATAGAAAGTACATGCCAACTTTGTTAAATAAAATGTGAAAAAAATCACTTACCATGCCTACCTGCAGAACCAAGGGTATTGATTTGTAAACTTATACATGTAATGAATGTAATGTCATAATAAAAAAGAAAAAGAATATTCATTGTGATCTTTCAAAATTATAGCAAATTTAAATGATGTTGCCCTTCTAAAACTTAAATATATTTTGAAGTTAATACACAGCTTCTAATACATATTGATACTTGTATATCTTCTTGTAGCTACAGAGGACAACAGCACTAATTATAATGACATAGGAACTGTACATAGAAAACTGAAACCAGGAACTTTCAAAACTTACATAAATTTAGAGGAGGAAAGAAACTGTAGAATTAAAGCATTAAAGAAATCTAAAAGTAGGGTGATGAATAAGCTAAAACAACTGGCGGTAAAACTGGAAAGGGAACAAACCTATGAACCTTTGGACACTTTATTTTTAATCAGGAAAAAAGGGTCAAAAATTATACAATCGTATGGATATGGGGAATTGAAAAGCAGATTCATGGAGGGATTGCCATTGACCGATGAGGTACCATATGGCAAGAGGAGGAAGAAGCCAGCAATGCCAGTGGTTCAGAAAGATGCTGTAATAGAGCTCCTTACACCAGGAAAGGACAACTTCAGTTTTGGTGTAGGGAGCGGCAGGACACTGGCTGAGCAACAAAAAAGCCAACTGGAGAACCTCCAAATTGCCATTAATTCTCCGGATGTCAATGTGTAAGTATCATTCAGAGAGTTATAGAACTAAAGTCCACTCAAACTGAAAACAAATCTGCTTAGCAGATATTATTTCTATTTATTTGTGATCAAATATAGTAACTTATTATTAAGCCCAGTAAGATCAGAGTATAAGATTTTTCTACATGTTAAAATATGATAGTTACTTATTATTAAGCCCAGTAAGTTCAGAGTATAAGATTTGTTTACATGTTAAGATATGACATCAGATGCCAAGTGATGAGATAATAAATAATTATATTTTACTCCACCAAACATGCCAAAAGAATACTTTTAGGAAGTTTGTTGAATACATTGCAGTATCAAATGTTCTGATAAGAGTTTGTTTTATTGGCATGAATGTGATTTATATTTTTCCAGACAAGTCCTCCATGAATCACCATCCCCCCATCAACCACAACAGATTGAACCACCACAACAGATTGAACAACAACAGACACAACAGATTGAACCACAACAGACACAACAGATTGAACCACAACAGACACAACAGATTGAACCACAACAGCATGAACATGATGAACAGCATTTAGCACAGCAAAGAAAAACAGCCAGGAAAAGGCTGTACGAAGAATCTTTTAAACAGAGGTAAAAACTCTCATAAAAACATCTCTTTAGGTGTAAAACCATTAATTCAGAGCCCCTTTGCCTTCTATGTTAAACTCAAGTTAATTTTGAGTATTTATGGCTGCTTTGTATTAGGCTTGAATGATGTAGCAGTCATTTCACATGTTTCATGTCAAAACTATACCTTATCCTGACTTGTGCTGAAAAATTCGACATACATTTAATTAATGTGCCAATAAGTGCCAGCTGAAGGACGCCTCCGGGTGCGGGAATTTCTCGCTACATTGAAGACCTGTTGGTGACCTTCTGCTGTTGTTTTTTTATTTGGTCGGGTTGTTGTCTCTTTGACACATTCCCCATTTCCATTCTCAATTTTATTCTTTACCTTTAAAATAAGGACTAAATGTAGAAATATCTATGGATTTTAAATTGATAAGTTGTACATAATAAAATAAGCTGAAATTATTGATAGGATATATAGCTCCTTTTCACATTTCAAGATGTTGAATTTTAAAAAATGACAGAAAATGCTGACTCAGACTTTAACCTTATATATTAATAATACATGGTGATGGGTATCACAGTAACTTTTCACATTATAATTCTCAGTTACAATTGTCTGGGTGGCGGGTTCTGACAAAAACTGCCTTCCAATCCCCCACCCCAAATACATTTTTCTCTGGAAAAGCCCTAATGTAATAAGTACATGAATGTTGGGGTCTGAATTAAATTAAGATTTTACTTTGTAGGAAACCAACCACTAAAGCTATATGTATCCCTTCAAGGACGCTACCAACCAGGTAACATATCTCTATATCACTAGAAACATTACATTTATACAACAATTACGCAATCTACATTATAAGGAAGGCAATTAGAAAAGAAAAAGATAAGCAAAAAAGTGAAAGAGTCAATGTGCATTCATAGTTGGTCTACTAAAAGTATATTACTTTTATCATGTTTATCATATAATATTATCAAAATATCTAAAAGCAGATGACGTCATGTAATGAATATCAGGATATTGTAAAACGTTTTGAAACAAAAGATATCTGTGATAATTTATTTGAAGTCAAATCTTCAAATACATTATAATGTCATTAAGTTGTCAAACAAACAAAAAAGTAAATTAAATAACAAATAAATTGTTGATATTGTCAAGAGACAGTATGATATCTAATATAAGGTTCAACAATTCTTGTGTAAAAATTCTTTTCAGAAACTTTAAGACACAACTCAAAACTTGAATGTTTCATGAGTTTGAAAAATTGAAAACAAAACATTACTTGAACCTGCCACTATTTAATTTCTGCATTGTTCTGTTGCCAAAAATTATCATAATTTAGAAATTTCATATACATTAAATTTATTTACAGGGGTGCTTCTCGTGGCAGGCCACAAGTCAGAAGGGGTAAAATCGGAAGAGGTAATGGAAGAGGAGGAAAGGGACGAGGTGGTAGAAAGAAGGGCACTTAGTAAGCACATAATATCTTCTTAAATTTATATAATACATTCTTACACTGAAACTCGTCTAAAAAAAAAACATGGTAACTTTTGTCACCTATGAATTAAAGATGTATTTAGTGGAAATTATAAAAAAATGGAGGATTTGAAATTCATACTTGAAATCAGTAATACACTAGAGTCCAAACATCTGGCAAATAATTACAAAACCTTAACTTTAAACATTCTTAAGACATTTCACTTGAATGGTTTATTAAGTTGTATTATGTTTTCATCAATTCATTTTAAATGACCAAAATTATACAATTTCTTATTTTTTACAGCATCCAAAATAGCAGTACTGAGAGTAGCATGAGTAGTGAAAGTGACAATGATAAGACCACTATAAGCAGTCATGACAGTGACCATAGTCCTGTTATAAACAAGTATGTAGCAGTATTTGGCTTCAGTTTCATGAGATATATGTGTAATATACACCTGCTTTAAAAAAAAGGGGGTTGTAAACTGTTTTACCTCTGTCTATCCATCTATCTGTCGTTCCGTCAGTCCATTCTTCCCATGAACATGATGAATATTTTTGTCACATTTTTCTCAAGAACTACAATACATGGATTTCTGAAATTTGGTTTCAGGGCTCATATAAGTCTGCTTTACCGTTTGATGTATTTTCAGATTCATTACAAGACAACTTCCTGTTTACCAAACACTTGTATGATTTTACTCATAATAGTTAAGTTGAAAATTTTCGTACCATTTTTCTCGGGAACTAATTTAAAGGTTGCAAATAGCCACTCCTACAAGTCGATAAGTTATCAAAATTGGTTAACTTCAAGACCCAAACATATTTATGAAAAGGTCATGCATCTAAATCTTATAACTAGTTTCAGTGGAACTGCAACAACTATTTTCGACTTCTGTAATAGATCTTTTTTGTCTTCATGGTCTTTAACATGTCGAATTTGAAAGTTAACATGATGTTCTTTAATATTGGTCACAAGTTATGAATGTAACTGTTTTCTCTTGTCAGAGTTAACAGACAAAAGGATAAGAAAGCAAAAGATCAAGAGATGGTAGAGAAAGAAAAACATCAAGAGAAAGAGAAGGAGGAGAAAGCAAAAGATCAAGAGATGGTAGAGAAAGAAAAACATCAAGAGAAAGAGAAGGAGGAGAAAGCAAAAGATCAAGAGATGGTAGAGAAAGAAAAAGATCAAGAGAAAGAGAAGGAGGAGAAAGAAAAAGACCAAGAGAAAGAGAAGGAGGAGAAAGAAAAAGACCAAGAGAAAGTAGAAAAAGATGTTACTGAAGAGAAAGCTATTGTGCAAGAAGAAGAAGAAACACATTACGAAGAAGTTCTACCTGATGACAGGTTTGTGACAAATATGAAGAAAATAGATATTAATAATCAATGAGATAAAACTTTCAGTAACGTGAACATATTTTATATTTGAACAATTAGGTGAAAACGATATTCAATAAGCAAAAATAATGAACTCAAAGAAAATTTTTAATTGGAAAGTCTGCTTTATTCAAATGAAACAAAATAGAATGATTAAACACATCAATGTATGGAAAGCAACTGACATATTCTTTATTTTGTACAGACATTTCTTTGCTCATAATGGTGGATTAAACCTAGCCAAATCTTTTAGTTGACAAAAGTCTAGTAGCACACAATTATATTAGCAGATTGTAGGCCAAACAAACAGGAAATATAATTATAAATGACATTACAACCAAAATTGAACTTAACAGTAAGGATAAGAAATATACAGACAACTTAAACAACACTATTACAAGTACAATGTCGAATATATTTTTACATCACATTCTCAATTTTCAAGAAGTGATAAAACAAAAACCACTTATTTGTCTCACCAATAAACTTGAGAAATTTGTTTAACTTTATTTTATTTTTTTAGCTTTTCATATGCCGCTACACTTACAGAAGAATTGGGAAATCCCATTGTTCAGGATCTTTTGCAGCTGAAGGTAATAAATCTACTAAAATTTTCGTTGTATAATGCTTATATCAACAGATTAAACTTTTTTCTACTCCTCTGGCGAAGAAGTTGAAGGGGACTTTGGGTTTGCACTCTGTCCATCTGTCAATCCAACAGATCAGTTTTTCACACTTCTTTTCTTCATTTTTTTTAATGTATCATTTAATCATGAAACCTCTATGGTGTTCCAAAAAAGGACTTTGACTAAAAAATGAACACACTATGTATGTCAATTACATATTTTTATTTTATCCTTCCAAGAAAGGAAAAATTGACTTTTATTGTTTTGCTTTCTTTTTTAGATGAATACTGAGGAAGGAATTTTGGAATTTGACATGAGTAAAGGTAAGGAAAACTAGACAATAACCAACAACAGACATGCTGAACCAAAACAATGTAAATTATTATAATATCATATTAATTATACAATAGTACTTGTATAATGACACAAAATTTGAACTTATACTACAAAATGGTAAATGTTCTATCCATTAATTTGATTAAGTTTTCTTGATGCACACCAGTGTCGTAAAAAAGAGATATACATCATACTTTTAATCATCAAAAGTCTTTGAAAGTGTAGAAGATACTAAAATTTTGTTTATCATATTCTGAATTTAATTACATATAGTTTGTTTGTGGTAGTAGGAGGACCAGACATTTGTATACTGTGAATTATTTTATTTTGGTAAAAAAATAGTCATTTTTTCTAGCCTTTTAGGGTTAGCATAGTCAACATATATTTATAATTATTCAATTACTTTTCAGAAGATGATATCAAAATTGGGCACTATGTGGCTGTGGCCTATGAGAGCGAATGGTTCGCTGGCCTTGTTACAGAAAAGTTGAATGACACCTTCAAGATAAACTTTCTAAAAAAAATTTCAACAGGAAATGACTACAAATGGCCATCAAAGGAGGACACATCTTGTGTGAGAAGAGAATTTATATTCGATACAAACGTAGAATTAACTACAAAAGACTCATATGGCCGGATTTGGCACATCAAACAATATAAAGAAATTCAGGAAAAATTTCTTTCTTTTTGCCAAAAATTTTTTATTGATTGATGTCCCTACATGTTACTGACTAAGAATTTTGAAGGCTTATGGACGTACTTATGCATAAAGATTTACTTATTATGTAAAAAATTATCCCTTTCTCAATATGTTATAATTAACTTTTAGAAATAACTGTAATATTTTTTCTGTCTATTCAAAATAAAATAAATAATCAATAGTGTATGAAAGAATGAACTATAGCTGATAGTGATTAGCATGAGCTGACCTCCATAAGCCTTGAAATTTCAACACAAGTCAAATATTACAACTTTTATTCAGAAATGTACTTTAATGTATATGTTCATGCTGTTGTTGTTCAGGTGTTACAATGTTCAATGTCAACACAAGTCAAATGTTACAACTTTTATTCAGAAATGTACTTTAATGTATATGTTCATGCTGTTGTTGTTCAAGTGTTACAAGGTTCAATGTCAACACAAGTCAAATGTTACAATTGTTATTCAGAAATGTACTTTAATGTATATCATGTATATGTTCATGCTGTTGTTGTTCAAGTGTTACAAGGTTCAATGTCAACACAAGTCAAATGTTACAATTGTTATTCAGAAATGTACTTTAATGTATATGTTCATGCTGTTGTTGTTCAAGTGTTACAAGGTTCAATGTCAACACAAGTCAAATGTTACAATTGTTATTCAGAAATGTACTTTAATGTATATGTTCATGCTGTTGTTGTTCAAGTGTTACTAGGTTCAATGTCAACACAAGTCAAATGTTACAACTTTTATTCAGAAATGTACTTTAATGTATATGTTCATGCTGTTGTTGTTCAAGTATTGCAACAATGAACACAGTTTTCCAATTTCAAACCTTTCTCTTCATCATGTTTATGCTTAAAACCTGGAAATTTCATTGAAGTGCTGGTTAAATATTTTATGTTAGTGCTTCACCTTCAGAACAACACTTTAGTGCTTTTTAACATTAAATATAACATTTAGTGCTAATATAATTGGAATAATCCGTAATGCATATCACAGGAATACAAAGCTACATACTGGTTCTTTGTTTTATTTTAGATATTTTTTAAGTAATGCCTTTATTAAACAGAATTAAGATTTGATGTTTTGTCTAAGACTTTTTTAAATTACTTTGACACAATTTGACTGAATTTTTTTGTTAACATATTTTTATACTCAGGTTTTTGTCATTTGTCAGTACTTGTATTCATGATATTATGATTTTGTCTTTGTTGATGTCTATTTTATTTTATAGTTTCTGATCCAAAACCTTGCTCAACTGTTTCATGTATTTCATGTATCATATTTGTCATTTAGCTGTTTGATTATGTATGTCATTTAAAATACTTGTTCTTCCTGGTTTCAGTTTTCTTTTGAAAATGTATATAAATATTATGAAAGTTTTTATTTTATGCATGTTATGTAGTTTATTTTAGCAGTGTTAGATTACTGCATTGTAATATAAGTTATTTGAACAGGTCAAATGTGGTCAGTCTGTTGCACTCAAAATAAAAAAAGTCAAGAGTTTATTTTAACTTTGAAAATCCATTATTAATAAGAAATAAGTGAAAATTTACATATATTCCAAAAATTAGAACGAAAGACATGAAAAGAGTAGAAAATATAAAAAACCTTATTCAATCAAGTGTTTTCATCCAGTTAATGAAACACAAACATGACAAATAGACCTATTAAAACAAGTCTTAATATTTCTGGACAATGCCAAGGAATCCCACTTTTTCCTTTGTTTTTCTTTTGATTTTATTGAAACATAAAAATAAATTTATATTAATCATCCTTTTGATTCGGAAAAAAATATAGAAATTTATGAGCACTGACTGACTGACTAATTTTTGTTTGTATTGTATTCCATCTGTTACAGATAACACAAGGTAGCACTGCAGTCAGACTTTTATGACTTCAACAAACAGACTATAACATTTATTTCTCCTAAACCACTTCATGGAATTTTATATTCTTTATTTCATTTATTGTTCGTTCTTAGTCTGTTGATAATTGTAGGGTTGGTATGAACAATTAAAGATACAGTTCATATACCGCCAACAAAAAGTGGTCTACTGAGTTCGATAAAAACAGCACATTGTA
This sequence comes from Mytilus galloprovincialis, assembly GCA_037788925.1. Classification (NCBI taxonomy): domain Eukaryota; kingdom Metazoa; phylum Mollusca; class Bivalvia; order Mytilida; family Mytilidae; genus Mytilus; species Mytilus galloprovincialis. The sequence goes on from CM075339.1 coordinate 17,504,668, forward strand.
TTTTGGAAGGTGGCAAAAGTTAGATTTTATACATTTCATTGACCATGCACAAGCTATAAAACTGGGTCTCATATTTTTTGGGTATACATGATATATACCACCAATTAGAAGATGTATTTATTCAAGTGCTTGGTGCTGTTAAAAAAATTATACATCCCCCTGGTGATTTGTCTAGAATAAGGATTGTGGCTGGTGTAAGGTTAAAATACAGATTATTTTCCCTTAGTAGGAACATTTGTTGTATTAAAATGTCATTATTTATTTACTCCCCGTTATATCATCATAATGAATTAAGGATATTTACAACATGCACAAATAGAGAAATACTTTAAAAAGTAATGTGTTAAATAAAATCACTAAAATTTGTCTGTAGTGCTACCTTAACAAGGTTACTATAACTTGTTAAAATATGTTTAGACTAGTATAATGCATAATTGTTCTGATTCTTTATCAAGATTTTTTTGATCTTTTGTTGTACAGTGTGCCAAGTTAACATATAATTGTTTTAAGTTGTTGTTATTGTTATATGTACATGATAAACCTGTAGTTTGTATGATAAGATGTGATATTGCCTGCTGATTGCTTGATCTCATTTCTGTTAAGAACTATTTTGGTCCTAACTTTATTAGCTGTTTGATGTCTTCTTTTTAAAAAAAAAATGGGTGAATTGGGAATAATATTTCGCCGTTATTAAAGAGTCCAAACAAACTTGCATCAATTCCAAAACCCAACCTGTAATAGATCCTATTTGCTGTTATATTTTTGAGAGGGAGAGGGAGTATGTTTTACATATATTACTTTTATGCCAAACATACACCCCTACTATAGTAGAGGGGCATTATGTTTTCTGCTCTGTTGGTTTGTTCATTCATTCTTCTGGTCATTTTTCTGTCTCACTTCAGTTACACAGTTTTTCATAAAATTGAAGTCCAATCAACTTTAAACTTCGTACACATGTTCCCAATATAATCTATGTAGTCTTGATGCCAAATTGAGATTATTCCAATTTCACCGCCCACAGTACATAAAAAATGATAGTACCTTTTGGGGAATCAATGTGCTATGGACACATTCTTGTTTCATTAAATTTCTATGGTTGTACAAATAGTCATGTTTGTGAGGAGTTCTACTTATTCAGATTGATTTTCATCTATACCTGCTGTATAAAAGTTTGTTCCCAGTGAGAACGGAGAAATACATTTTAAGTATTATAATGTGTTGACTGCTTAGCTGTTAACATATCACTCATAGTCCCTGTCTCACATGTCTCAATAAAACAATGTGCAGTTTTTAAAAGGAACCTCTTTCTGATTTATTTTTAGAGTATCATGTTTTGATAACAATGTTTTAATCTATGTTTTTATGCCCCATTTATGGGCATTATGTTTTCTGGTCTGTGCATCCGTCTGTTCGTTCGTTCGTCCGTCTGTCCCGCTTCAGGTTAAAGTTTTTGGTCGAGGTAGTTTTTGATGAAGTTGAAGTCTAATCAACTTGAAACTTAGTATATATGTTCTGTATGATATGATCTTTCTAATTTTAATTCCAAATTAGAGATTTAACCCCATTTTCATGGTCCACTGAACATAGAAAATGATAGTGCGGATGGGGCATCCGTGTACTGGGGACACATTCTTGTTGTATGTATGTTATACAATGGTGCAGAAATGATATTATTTTTAGTGCAATTTTTAAAAGGAACCTCTTTCTGATTTATTTTTAGAGTATCATGTTTTGATAACAATGTTTTAATCTATGTTTTTGTATGTATGTTATACAATGGTGCAGAAATGATATTATTTTTAATTGAACTAGTTGATTAGAAGTTAAAAAAATATATGAAGTTCATGGGTTTAAACATTTAAACAGGAGTTCCCATGTTTTTTATATCATATTTTAGAGTTAATTGTGTTGAAAATGTTTATACTTTGTTTTTGATATGTACATACATGTTTTACATGGTGCTGTAATAATACATTTTTGGTTTTTAAACCACTTGGTTAAAAATAAAAAGTTAGAAGTTAATTCTTTTGTTATTATTGCCTAATAACCATAACTATAAAATATAGTACTTTGCAGAGACACAAACATTCTTTCATTTATGAAATATTTTGAGATGAGGTTATATTCATTAATGCTTTGTCCACTCATTATAATCTTTTCACCTGAAGCAGCTTTTTTCCAAAAAAAGACTTGTACTAGTCATAAACTAAACTTGACTTCTTCAGGTCCATTCTTGTAATTAGGGGACATAATCCCTACTGAATAATAAGTAAAATATGTACATTACCAGCTGTACAAAAATTGACTTGCAAAAGTCATTTTATGTATTGATTGAGATTTGACATAAATCGACTTGTTGAAGTCTAATTGCGATATATGAAAAAAGAGAGATAACTCTTGTGATTTACTTAAATTGACTTGCAGAAGTCAAAACATGTTTAGACTTGTATGTGTCTGAGCTCTGACTGATTACATTATATTGTAATAAAATATCTTCTACTTGCTATTGGACTCACCATGGCAAAACGAATCCCTGGACTCGCCTTCAAAAATCCTTATCGAAAACCCTGTACCATGACAAGTTCAATGAAGTTATAGATCAAATTTGAATTTCATTCCAAAACAATGAATTTTAATTAGTCATTTTAATTTGTCAGTAGGGGACTTTGTATTGCCATACAATACTCACAGAATGCTTGTTTAATCTCAATCCATTTTCTTCTTTATTTTACAGGGAGGAGGTTGCTGTAGTCAGTTTTCTGTTACATTCCACCATGTTAATCCACAGACAATGTTATTGATGCATCAAATGTTATATAGAACTAGTGTCTATGGACGACAGACTCCGACAGATATATCAGATATGTTCCATATGGCTAAAGTGCTACCATTACTTTAAAGTATAATATAACATTAATAGAATAGTTATTCAAATAGTGTTACACATGTTATATATCAGTGCAATATGGACAAATATTATTGCATGATATAGGGTTGTTATATACTGTATACGCATTTTGTAAAATGGCAATTTATATTTAGCAAAGAGCATTTTTAAGATTTTAGTGTTTTTTTCTGTCTGACATCTGAACAAATCAAGCATTTATAAACATGTAACTAGACAGTGTTTCTGATACTTATATGTTTATGTTAGGCCAAATAAAAATATATGTGTGGTTCCAGTAACTGACTGACCCTAGTTAAAACCCCCTGACCCTAGAACTTTTTTTTCATTTCTTAAAAATAAATTTTCAAACGATCAAATTTTGAGGATTGTGAATTAAAATAATTAAATTCATAGATTTCTGTCATCTGAATTTCCATCACAAGTATCTGTTATGGCTAAAATGCAAGAATTCATAACAGAATGCAACAAAATTTAGCTAAAAACGTATCATGGCTGTTTATTTTACAACCACACACATGTAAAAATGTCGGACTTCCAGTTGGGGCGTGTATAATAAGGGAAACAATTTCGGTAAACACACGATTCTTTTCTGGATTTTGACATTAAAAAAAAAAATTGCCGACCTACCGACCCTATTTTTTAAAAGTATGTAACTGGAACCACACATATATTTTTATTTGGCCTTATTTTTATTGAGTCTATGCTATAAACAAAATGTTCAGAAAAAGATTTGATTCAAGATTATAACGATAAATCTTTCTAGAGGATTCTTAATGCAGCTTTCATTGGTCGGATATCATCATTTAATAATTCATAAGTTTTGTTATACTGTTGAACTACCTTTTAGGTTGTACTTTTTAATTTTATATTGTCATGGTTGTATTGTCAAATGAATACAATTGTGAACAAATGATTTATAGGGTTTCAAAAGGCTGTATATAATATGTTTTATGTTGTTGGACTCGCACGTAAGCTTAAAATTTTACAAGAGAAAGTACCTAATTTTTAAATGCACACAACTAGCATCCAAGCTTATACTGTTTCATGTAAATTTATGTGAGCATTTTTTTTTAATTCTAAATATTTTATCTGCTTTATACTGTCATGAATGTAATTTACCAATGGTTTTATAATTACAGCAACATTCAAAATTGGAGTTACCTTTCCTTTGTTCATAGTTGAAGTTGATAAATATCCAATTCATCATGTTAGTTATTATAATGATTTAATTTTCAATACTTAATGCAATGCAATAATATTTTGTATCCACTGGGAACTGAATGCAATGTTTATTCTCCAGTGCTCACAATCAATTTTATTATTGAAATTTTGTACTAGGTCAATAAATTATCAAAAATGTGATGTAAAAAAATATTTTTTATAGTCAAAAGTGGTTGTCATCTGAACTCTAAAATCATCTGAACTCTAAAATGCTTAAACATGCATTATAAGTGTAATATACAAGAAAGTACTAAGGAGATGTAGTACTAGTATGCCAATGAATCATATGTAAAGTTGTCACTTGTGTTTCCATGCTTACAGGCATGTTTTTTATAATTTGCCATATATTTTCTATTTTTATTTAAGAACTTTTTATTTCATGTTTTTTATATATATATATATACCGGGTATATATAACTGGATTTTTTGATTCAGAAAATAAAAGATCATAAAAGATATATAAGCTTTTCAAACATTAAGTATGCATTAATAACTTTTCATGAATATGATGATGGGAGTTTAATATGACCTTGACTGACTATACGGCCCTTGCATGGTTGTATTAGTTTTAATAAATATATCATTTAATGAGAATAAATGTGCCATACTTAGATAGTGGTCAGTCTGAACCATCTTGATGAGGGAGATCCTTATTCAATAGTATATCTAAGTTACTAATTTGACTTCAATCAGATTGTTTTGTCAGATAACTAAAACATGTAATAGCATTGTAAGCAGGGTTTTCACTTGCGGTCACCATTTTTTCGCAATTTGCGAAAAATTATAATTGTGGCGATTAAAATCTTTTTCTTTATGATGGTCTAGAAAAGTCCCCTTCTTTTAAAGTTCTTCAAACTATAATCAATTTTCCCCATAATGTTCTCCTTTTTAAAAGATAATTGTTTAGTGTTTATTCATTACAATGTAGACTCTAAGATAAGTTTGAGAGAATACTCATTAGACAACAATGGGGCAAACTCATCTTATTTAGGCGGATGTTAAACGAAATTAAAGCATGTTTATGTTTCTTGGCGAAAAAAGTAATACAGTGGCGAAAATTATTGCTTTGGCAAAAGAGATGTTGAATAAAATAATTAACCCAGGGGAAACCCTGATTGTAACCTATGCTATATATAGGTATGACTCATAAGGGGGTAAAACAATTCAAAGAAGAAAACTAACTGGGTAAATTATGGACAAAATAATGAAAGTAAAACAAATGTGGTACACAGCAACAAACCAGAACCACTGAATTACAAGCTACTGGCTTGGGACAGGCACATAAAAAATATGGCAGGGTTATACTAGTTATTTAGCGCCAAATACACCCTATGTTTAAAGACATAGGTCTTCATGAAAATAAATTGACTTTGACTTCATGTATGTTTGTGTTTTATGTCACTTTTATCAACCCAAGCCAAGCGGCTCAACTGGAGTATACGGAACAAATAGTTCAAAGCCGAATTACAATTTTAAATTCATACGCAACAAAACATTTAAATATGATTAATTATAGCAGATAAGTAAACTTTCTAAACAGCAGAAATGTTGACAAGGTAGACAGATTGACAGGGTCGACAGGTTGACTTGGTTGACAGGGTAGACAGGTTGACTTGGCCGACAGGTTAACAGGGTCAACAGGTTGACTGGTTGACTTGGTCGACAGGTTGACAAAGTAGACAGGTTGACTAGGTCGACAAGTTAACAGGGTTGACAGATTGACAATGGTGACAGGCTTAGCAAGTTGAGATAGTCCACAGGTTGTCTGAATTTGTTGTATACCAATAAATTTCGATGATTTTTTTAATAGGATTTTTTATTGTAGTTATTTGTCCATTTCTGATTTGTTAAAAATGTTTGTTTTTTCATAACCATTTTTTCAAATTTCCCACATTTAAGTAATAAAATGTAAAAACCTATTAGAATAAGATGCGATTGCACAGTAAATTAAAATAAAAGTAAATTATCAATAATATCTAATATGATGGTTATCATATTTAACAATATGTAGTTCAGTTGTCAATACAACATACATGTGTAAAAACAAGGACAATCAAAATTTGTACAACAGTGATCAATTTGTCACTATTACAAGTAAAACAGCAAAAGAAAACTTTAACTATTCATTGTCAAATGCAATTCTCATTTTTTTTTTAGAAAAAAACTATCAATTTCAAATAGCAATCTGTGGGAAATGTCTCCATTTTCAATACCAAATCTGTACCTGTACATAAATTCATCTATTATGACAGAAAGTTCATTAGTATTCGGGAAGTATTATAGTTTCTTATATGGAAGCAGCATGCATATAAAGAACCATAAGTCACAGGTTATAAATGTAACACAAACCTAACTCTAACCCTAGGACATAGCCTATGGCGCTAGGTTACACATTAACCAAGCCTACGACTCTATGTTGCACATTGACCCATTTTAATGCTGATACTTGTTAGTATTTGGTCATTACAATTGTACTTGAAACTATGTTAATATTAGTGAGACAATAAATGGTGACAGATGACATACTTTTAAATACAGCTAACAGCGCCTTATGCACATGTTTTAAAACCAATAATTGCATGGGTTATATTGAATACTCTGAATTTAACAATGATCTAACTCTAACTCAAAGACATAGCCTACAGCGCTAGCTTGCACATTGCATCAGCCTACGGCGCTAGGTTACACATTAACATAGCCTAGGGCGTTAGGTTGCACATTGACATAGCCTACGGCGCTAGGTTGCACATTGGAATAGCCTACGGCGTTAGGTTGCAAATTAAATAGCTAATGGTGGTAGATGACATTTTTTAATACAGGTAACAGCGCCTTATGCATATGTTTTAAAGACCAATTATTTGCATTGGTTCTATTAGATATGCTAAATCTAAGTATAACCTAACTCTAACCCAAGCGCTGTGTTGCACAATGCATCACCCTACGGCGCTTAGTTGCACATTAACACAGCCTATGGCGCTTGGAGGCAAATTGACACAGCCTGTGGAAACTACTCATCATATCGAACAACATATTAAAATGAATCCTGCTTTTTAAGCAGTTTGTTTGGTTTATGTATTTCGTATTTAGTTTGTAGTATCCTGTTATGCCTGTACAACGGTTTATAATTTGGTGATTTTTTGTGTATATATATATATTTGCACATTTGTTAAAAGCCATCATTATGTTTTCATCATGGTCGTACTAAGTTTGTTTTTGTCTTCATTATATATTTTTTGTGGTAAATTGTCATATACTGTGTTATGTATGATTCCAATTGGTTGGCAAAATATTAATATATCTCATAAACATTACACGTTTAACTTTAGTTTAATTTAATCAAACACTATTTTAAACCAGTCAACCTGTCGACCATTAATAACAACCTGTCAACCATGTCAACCATGGCTACCTGTCTACCCTGTCAACCTGTCAACCTGTCAATCCTGTCAACCTGCCCACCCTGTCGACCCTTTCAACCTGTCGACCATGTCAACCATGTTAACCTGTCGACCCTGTCGACCTGTCAACCTATCAATAATATGCAAAACCAATTTACTCAAAAAAACAACAACACTTCTGCACTATTTGTTCCGTATACTCCAGTTGATCCGCCATGGCATGATGGCCAGTCTGTATTTGTGTAAGAAGCTAGTTTTAAAATCTGCAGATCCCGTGATTCATCAGACTCTAAACTTATTTTTAACCATATATTTTTCAATTTTTTTTTTAAAGTTTTTAAATCTCTGTTAGCTTTATGGTTGGTTTTAGAAATAGCCATTCAACAATAGCAAAAATTGGGTTCTTGTTGGTAAAATGGATGTTTAACAAAGACAAAGAGGTTCATGGTTGGAGGAAAATGGGGACATAAATTTTCAGAATCATAAATTGAGATGAGCACAATGAGGCAAATTGATTTTGTCGATTTTGCAAAAAGAAATATTGTCTGATAAAAAAGGGGGGATGATGTACTACTTCTATTTCTATGATTATATCTGCCAATGGATTTAGAACTCAACTGACACATTTAACCAACTGTATATTCATATGCCTGTCATTAGTCAAGACATTCCATATCGGTAGCCCTTTCACATGTATGTTCTTTCTACGATACATTTACAACGTCTAGATCAGATTAAAGTCGTTTTCACATTAAATTTGCATGTTGGAATATCAGATGCAGGATGCAGAAAAATTATTATTGATTGTGTTTACAAGATTATGTATAGCTGAAGAAAAAAGGCGAAAGATCTCAGACACACTCAAACTCCTAATTTTGAAAATAATAAAAACTAACAAAGCTATGACTAAAAAAAATAAATCAACAGACAATAATACACAAAACACAACATTGAAAACTAAAGACTGAGCAACACGGAGCACATAAAAACTGAAGGTATCTCAGGTTCTAAGGAAGGGTAAGCAGATCCTGCGCCACATGTAGCACCCATTGTCTCGGTCATGTTAGTACAAGACCCGTCTGATTTGGTAGAAAACATTTGTTGACATTGAAAAGGGGACGGGATTGTAGTAAAGACACACGTGACATATCCGCAATCATCAGTGAAATGGATGTTCCCTTACGGTCAACCAACTCATGATGGCTAGCGTCCATAAAATTTACGATGGGATGATTTCAACTTCACCAAATAAAACCATAATAGCTCCCCTTTGTTGATATTATTCTGTTCTGTGGAGGATTTTATCAAGGAAATATGAATTAAAATTGTATTGCATCATTTGTATTACGAGGTTTTTATTACCAGAATTAGATCATATGTAAATACAAAGAAGTTGTGATAGCTGTGCCAATGACACAATCCTCCATCCAAGTCACAATTTGTAAAAACAAATGCACATACATGTACATACCCTGTAATTTTCTATAGATATTTAAATGTAGTAAAATGAGAAATGATTGCGCTGTTGTTGTTTTCATATTATTGTGAAAATCGCGTAGGATTACGTATATAAAAGATCAAATCTTATAACATTTTATTGTATTATTTGTGTCCATGCAGCACTTATTGACGCTATTTCATCCATTCTTTAAAAAATGCAGAAATAAACGTAGACATTAAAAGTACGTCTGATTTGACAGTTTGCGATGCCTTACATGGTAATATTATATATAGATGTTAAGAGTACATTTTTACTTTGATGTTAAAATGTACACTTATATAACATAGTGGTTCCTTATAACTTTACTATTTGAGGGTGTTATATTTCTAACCGGAAACTATCATTTATTAACGCCCACAAATATTTCCTTAAATGTATCTTAAATATAAAAATAAGAAAATATGGTATGACTGTATAATGAATTTACAAAAAATAAATAATTCGGAAAATTCTTCACAATTGGCATTTCCATAATTTCATGACGTAGCATTTACAGTTCTAAGTAAGTTCTTCTCTGAAAGATGCAAACAGTGGATTGTTGTTAGATGTGGTATTCTTATTTCTAGTTGGTAATTATATTTCTCTAATTTTTGTGCAAATGATCGTTCGAAATTTAATTATGACGTTTGATTGTTTTGATTTCTTTTGAATTTTCTATTGTGACTTTCAGAAAAAAAGGCGAACATGTCTGAATAAGTCACATATAGGGAACACAACTTTCTGCTTATCTTTGGAAAGGAAGGGAAAAAAATCACTACAGAATCAGATTCCATCACAATAACTCGTGTATTTACCGGTATTTCTCAACTCTAGACAGTTGAATTTTAATTATAACTAAAGAGCACTACAAGCCTAGCGCTTTTAATATTAAAGTTCTCATTACACACTCTTTACTGTGATGGAATCTATATTTCAGATTCCATCACAATAACTCGTGTATTTACCAGTATTTCTCAACTCTAGACAGTTGAATTTAATTATAACCAAAGAGCACTACAAGCCTAGCGCTTTAAATATTTAAAAAGTTCTCACTGCACACTCTTTTTTAAATAGTAATTTAAAACAATTTGAATGTGGATAAGACGTTAAAACGAGTAAAATGTTATGCTGTGGACCCCTATACACTGACTACTTCGGCGAAAGGAGCATTGATTTTTCTGTACATTAGACATATTAGATGATATAAATTCACGTAATCTTAACAATTCTATGATTAATTGGAATCAATAACTTTCACATTGGTGTTAGCTGAGCGATAGACTAACATGCCGATAATGAAATTATTTTGTATTCGATTCCCACGAGAGCCTCATAATCCAGCTTCTGTTGCTTTGATCAATATACAATATCCGAGGTAAGGTGTGACTCAGGATAACTAAGGTTGTCAACCCTTGTCAATGTTCACACATATAAAGAAAAGGTAAATGTATGCAGTAGTAAATGTTTTGTTAAATGTGTCATCAGGCAAATCATTACTTATGACTTATGAATGTTATGTATAATGCATATTGCATTATGATAGCATACTGTTACGTTGATTGTTTAACTGTAACATGTGTTTCTTGGAGATCTAGCGGTTACAACACAAGTAAGTTGATTGCTATTGTGTACTATCACTTGTTATATATAGTAACATTGTATCGGAAGAACAATTTCAAAGCAATTGAATATGTGATTTTTTTTAACATCTATTTTAAAACAACTGAAGCTTGACATATTTAACTACAAGTATCCACCTTCATATACAATGTGAACTCATGTTATGTCAATGAACTGTGTAAATACGTTTTCTCCTTAATAAGTACAATTTGCTATATGTATTAGATACATAATGTATAAATTAGTACATGTATAAAGATCTCTCTTCATACTTTAGATTACTACCGACATTAAATTACCATTTATTTTCTAATTTTATTAATTATTCATATTTTCTTATTTACTTTAGTTTAAACAAATTTATAATGGATGTGGAAGCAATACAACTTTCCACTTGGCTGGTTCGAGTGCTGCCTTGTAGCGGCATTTGCCTGCTCTTTTGCGAAATCTTCAAGGGTGTCTTTTACGTGCAAGAGATATTGCTCACTCAAAACACGGTTCAGTCATGTATCGCCCCCTTCCAACGGACTAGCATTGTTTCTCAAGACCATACTCGCAAATTGAAGGTCTAAATGGAGGAGGGTCCTTAATTTCTGTTCGATAACTTTAGGTCAATTTTTCTGTATTCATTATTCTTATATTGCAAAACCTCATCAGTGGCGGATCCAGTGGGAAAGGGGGGGGGGGGGATGTTCCGGGGGTTGCCCCCTTTTTTGGACGATCAATGCATTTGAATGGGAGCATATAGTTGGACCCCCTTTTACTCTGGGTTGGGACCCCCCTTTTTAAAATTGCTGGATCTGACACTGCCTCATTATTCTCTATTCTTTATATTTCCCCCATTTATCTCTCTTTTGGAAATCCCATTCACACTCTCTTTACATATGTTTTATTCAATTTTATGGAAACGCCCTGTGCGGACACACTGGAATCTCACAATACTGTAAAATATGTACATGTTTCTTTACAATGTATTAATATGAACCTTCTCATTAGATATACACAATAACTTGATGATCAATGACACACTAGCAAATATCATTATTTAAAATAAAAAATGAACAAATTCAACATGTATATTATACACTGATATACATTGACAGGTTTAATAAATTATAACTGCAACACGGAAAACAATAATACATGATTTGATTTATGTAAAAATGTATACAAAATATATGATTTTAATATGTCAAACACTGAAATAGAGTGCATTTTGTTACCTGAATTAAATTATCAACAAGGACATGATCACACGATTTGATAAAGATCATTGATTTGAATTTATTATTAGGTGCACGGAAATTTTATTTGGTTATTTTCATTTTCTTATCTGACGCCATATTAACAACGATTTACGATATCAAGGCATTGTATAAATTTTGTAAGTAAATCGTTTAAGATTCAGAAATTCAATTTTGATTAGAATTCAGAAATTACGACGTCGCTTTATTCAAATTGATAAACCTTAAGTTTCGATTATGGATCTCTGACGTCGTTTTAGGACTTCGACATTTTTGAGTTAATATGTGTTCAATAGATGAGAAATCAAAATCTAATAAATTCTTTTTGACAGCAACTAAACAACAAAAAGAATCACATATAAACCATATCTTTTGTAGGTGCATCATTGAAGCGGTACATTAAAAGAGAAAGTAGAAATAAGCCCTAACGCTGTAGGAAGGATAGTGTATAGGATTTAGGTAAGCGTTTTATGTATCTCCGCCGAGAATTCACATACAAGGGGTGACAGCGAAGGCATGTCAGTCATGAATATTGGTCTGCCATTATATATGTTTGAGAATTTCAGTTGGCATTTAGTTAATTGTCATGAATATGCATGTAATACTTGCCACCGGACGTTCAGCATCTACCAACCCATCAAACAACTTATCCGCTGAAGCAGGCATGTTTTTATTGTCCTCCGAAACCTCACATTTTAGCTGAATTTAATCTGAGATTTCTAATAACAAATGATAACTTATATTTTGTTTTAAGTTACAAAATCTTAACTGCATAAAACACGAAAATGAGTCTTCCCGAAATGTACCAAAATGACAAATTGCATTGTCTGTTTTTCTTCGACATACGTTTATCTTTTTGTATCCCCTTCGTTGTCTACCTCTTCTTTTTAAACTTAGTGAAATTCAACTGTGAAGTCTTTTCCTAGCATCTCTTTATTCTTTTGTTACGTTATTGATCGAATTGAATGGTACATACTCATGTTGAAATCATGAAACACCCTTTAAACAGATGCATTTGGATAGGTACTTTAGATTCCAACTTCAATTGACCAAAATAATTTGTTTTCCTGCCGAAGGTACACGGTTTCTCAAGGCTTCCTTTACAAATAAAAATATGACCGCTACGAAACAGCCAGTAGTGTTGAAAGTGGCGTTAAACATTGAAATATAAATCAAATAATCAATGCAGGAGGTATTATGTTATTTGAATCATGCACATACAGACAATGTATTCACATATCGATATAGACAGCTCGTTACAATACTATTGTTTTATCATCATATAACATATTTGTTTGAGTTGAGTCTTTGAGTATGAAGAAGGGATAATAGATGACAAGTCTGCTAAGTACAGAGACAAATGACCTAAAATATCAAAGAACACAGAAACGAAAGCATCTATTACGACAAGTTAAGCTGCAATACTCATGTGTTTAGATTTTGAGTGCTCAACACTTCCCTAATCTTTGACTGGCCTTTTATTTTACACATTTTTTTTTGATAATAATTTTATTTGAATATAAAAAAATATGAATAACGGAAGGTAAGATAGAATACGGACATCCTTTACATTTCCTCTAATGTTAAATGATTGTTATAATTGTATTTATACTGCAATCAGCTATTTTACTATACAGATAAAGCTATACGTATAAACGTTAGCTTTATACGTCAATGACCCGAGGCTCAACTCACCTATAAGCCCCGCCTACTTACAACGTCACATCACAACCATGACAACGTGTAGTAACAATGGTCAAACTTTTTATGAATTTAAACTTGTTATGTCTTCAAATTGGTAATTTATATACCATGATTTATCAAATGTTATTAATTAAAGTTCATTTTCCCTGTCTTATTCCTTAAAGTGTCAACTTTGTACCCCCTGGACTACGCTCAAAGGGAAATACCCCAAAATGGTACCCTAAGAGGGAAATTCCAAACACTTTTTTTAACAATATTTGTTTCATATTTTTATTTTTTTTAATTTTTTATCGATTTCAGTATAAAAACAATATACGTATAGTGTTTTGAAATATAAAAATTATTTGTATTCGGCACGAAACGGGAAAATGCTCGGTAAAACCTCGCATTTCCCCCGTTTCTAAGCTTCATACAAATAAATTTCATATTTCAAAACACTATACATATATAGTCTAAATATTTGTATTTTTGTCTTTTCCAGGAGTCATGTCGGAATCTATGGAAATCAGCAAAAAAAAAATTTCGCCATATCCAACACTACCGGAAATCGAACATACAAGAAATGTATTTGTGACCCGCTTTGTAGCAAGATTTGTTCAGAAACACCGGAAGTATGCAAAACTGCTTCAGGAGAACGGAGCGTCACTTCCGGAAGCGTTTAGTAATTGTTCAGTTAATTTCTGTGCAACTTTTGAAGACGAAGTTGACATGATTGTTAGTGAAAAAAGAAATAAAATAAAGAATGCCTGTCGGATGAAGGGTGCATACAGTATAAAAGGACTTTTCCGACAAATTTATCAGATTGTACGCCGTGCAAGAGCGTCACGAATAGAGAGTAAACTACTAGACATTCCTAATCAAGATCTAATGGAAACACTGAGAGACATTGCGTCAGAGTTAGGGTTTGCGTATGAATACCAAATTGCCATGTTGAAAACGGAAGCAGAAGTACGTCTGCTCGCGGACCATGCTGTTAGTTGTACTATGAACTATTTGAAACACTCTGATGCAACGCTAAATAGATGCCACATTTTGGAAGCAGTCACATATGTTTTACCGAAGAAAAGTTTAAGTCGTGCTGAAAAAGTTTTAACACGAATTCAAAAGACGGACAATGTAAAAGGAACAAAGACACAAAAATGGCGTCTTTCTGAAATATTTAAACAACCAGGTCTTCGTATACCTGATACTGACGGGATAGGTTATAACTTTTTAGGATGTTTTACGCCTTATGGTTGTTTATGCCGACCAGATAAATATGGATTCCGAGGTCCACTCCATGTCTGGAACGAGAAAACATCAGGCTATGCTCTTCTTTACAACGATCAAGTGTCATGCAATAGCGTCCATCGCAGAGACATGGAGCGCGATATAACAGACATTCACCAAAATTATCAACCAATTCAACTTTGTTCACATGTGTGTTTAAGTAATAAGATGACAAAAGAAAGCATCGAATACAAACGGGACTCAACTAGTACAGTAAATAAGCAGAATACAACTGAATCATCTGATTGTTGTCCTGTTTATGACACTACCTGTGTCGATATTAAAGATAGAACATTAAACCAGGATAGTGCATATATTCCTTCCGAAAAAGCATCGATGATAAACTGTCACTGCTCTACCGATAACATTAACAATAGTTTGCTTACGGAAACAACGAACTCGATCGGTCCTATCGATAACACAGCTGATAAAGTCATAACCGAAAGAAACGGGAATACACCTACATCAAATCTCCTTAACAGCGGGATTGACAACAATGAGGTTATTTCTTCAAAAAATGGCAGCTCAAATGATTCCGACATTTTTGTCGAGTCTAACCATAGTTCACACCAAAGATTAACTGGTACAAATAGCGATGTAGAAAACAGCAATACACTCAACAATAGTGATATACAAAAGTCACCATTAAAAACTAACTTTTGTGATGATATACTAGTAGCTGCATAATCAATTTGTCTTTCAGGTATTAGTAAATAAACTCACCATAGATACCAGGACTAAATTTTGTATACGCCAGACGCGCGTTAATTGCACATAGTGTATCAGAAAGAGATTAGACAAGTAACATAGAAAGAACAAACGGAAATATCTAATAAATGGAATTCTGTTAACGCGATGTATGTGTTTACTGGTGTCTTATTTGATTATACTGCTAGGATTCCTTTAGATTTTTTTTCATGCATTAAAAGTCTTCATAAAAATTTCACAGTTTTTCTCGTATGTTGTTAGATTTTGGCCACCCTATACGAGAAACTAGATAGTTGCTGGCCTATTGAACGAATCTTTATAAGTAGAATGTTCTCCGTAGAATGTTCTCCATATCCGATAACGATATATGTGTTTCAAAGAAACTTATTTTTTAGCTGACTATGCATTATGGGCTCATTGTTGAAGGCCGTTTGTTGACCTATAGTTGTTAAATTCTGTGTCATTTGGTCGCTTGTAGAGAGTTGTCTCATTGGTAATTATAGTACCACATCTTTTTGTTATGTTAGGTATCCTGTACCAACAATGACACTTTTATATCCTCTCCCAATAAGTGCCCTTTGATACCCCCTCCCAATTGTAAGAGGTGAACATTGGTATTAGCAAAATATAATTATGCTTAAGACATGGAAAACACGACAAATAGACACTGATACGCATTAACCGATATCTGACAACGCCTTGCAAAAAAGAAGAAGAAAAGGAAATCAAAACTGCAAAATGTATACAAAATACAACATGGGAAATATATATAGGAAGATGTGGTATGAGTGCCCATGACAAAACTCTCCATCCAAATAACAATTTATAAAAGTAAACCATTATAGGTCAAAATACCGCCTTCAATACGGAGCATTGGCTCATTCCGAACAGCAAGCTATAAAGGGCCCAAAAAGTAGTAATGCAAATCCATTCAAACGGGAAAACCAACGGTCTAATCTATATGAAAACAAGAAACGAGAAACACGTATGAACTACATAAACAAACGACGACTACTGAACATCAGATTCCTATTAAGACTGAGGAACACAAACTCTATAAAAATGGGATGGATTTTTATTGCACTGGAACAAAAAGCAAATCCTGCTCCACATGTGGCCCCTGTTCAAATTATTGACCACATACAAAACAAACGTGATAAAACACAAGTTATGATCTGTACATTTCATCTTAACTTCTACACAGTTTTTTCGAATGTATTAGAGTATTGTACAAATTTTGTGATGTTAAGAATAAAAAGACGTGCAGCCTACCACCCCATATAACAGAAGTAGATATTTCAGTCATTACAAAACAATAACGCTAAACGGATACTATGCTTATCATTAAGAAGGCAGAATACCAATCAATACTTGGCACTTAAATAGCATACTTTCTGAAGCTATAAACCATTTTTAATTTGTCTGACAACCAAGCATTTATAACTTAAAAGTTGAAAACAAACTTTTATATCAGACTCTTTAAGAATATTAAGTTATAGGTCCGTTGTAAACAGTCTGTTATGTTAATGTTTTGGCCAATCAGGATTCCCACCACTGGAATATATCCCTCTGAAATAGTGAATACACGGACGGGCGTGCTCGATTCCATTATTCTTGAAATTATCAAAGACTTTAAACATTCCAGCCTCGGTATGGTTGCCTTTGTTACAAGGAGATGGAAAGAAAGTTGTCTGACAAAGATCGCCCTGAAAAATAACCAAAACAGTTTCTATGTTAAAGCAGTTGATTTGAAGCAAGATATGAAATCTAAAGATAAAAAAACCCAGAAAGGAGCACATTTTGGTATGGTCAATATCCGTCATATTTTTTTCAATCAGAGGGTTAAATTGGATTTTTTAATAATACTCAGACAATTTTGAGTGTTAAAGCGTTTTAATAGATCACCATTAAACAATATGTTTTTACAATTTGAAAATTATTAATTAACTATAAATAAAGCATATTTTAAATGTTGTGCGTCCTAAGCGCGTGTCTTATTTCTAATTCGCATTCAAAAGGAAGAGCACAGAACGCTTAAGCCTAAACATTTGAAATTCATGAATTGATAAATATTTGAACAAAAATCTCAACAAAAGGGTCCCAAAGGAAACAACAAATTTCATCGATGTTCAAATCTTGTTCAGTTTGATTTCTGATATATTATCGCCGAAGAGAAAAAAAAGTCGGAACATTAGAAGACGTGATTTGCTTAATTTGTACGTACAATCTTACCTTATTGGTGTAGAGTGTGACAAATACTTCCTTTCTGGTATTTAACGCATACTGGTATCCTGCCAGTTTAGTCCGGTCAGATATTTGAGGGAACGTGATGTATCCAACCTGAAAAATATAGCATCGATTCATTAATGATATCGATCTGTGAAAAAAGGTAAACAAAATGGCCACATGACCTCAACATATAAAGATTATTTTTAAACAAACGTTTTGTACGTTATTTTCTAGCAAACGTCAGTCATGCTATTAAAACATTAAAACATATTGTACATAAGAGTTTATAATAGACTTGAGAACAGATAAAACTATTCAAAGTTTCTTGCCATATTTTTAAAGTTTAATATTTAGGTCTATAAAATCAGATCTTTGGTGTCTCTGACAAAATATCTATCCACAGTTCTGTGTTTTGATTCTGTTCGTTTGTGTTTTTCTCTTAAGACCCTGTGTTTAATGTATGCAGTTGTTGTGTTGCTAAGTTAGATCAAAACACAACAGCACATGCGTCTAAAACATAATATGTTTTACCTGGATATCAATACTATCAAAAATGTCAATCATGTGTCTGACTGCATCTTGTGTTTTCCCGTTGTACGTAATCAGTTTTTGTGTACTACCACAGCGTCCCCAGTGCCAGCTGACAGAGTAATGCGTAAGTAAATGACCATGGACTTGTTTCATGGCTTCTGTTTTAATCATGTTTAGGTTTTGTAGGTACCGTGTTTGTTCTGACTGTCCACTGTGACATTTTATTGATGCATAGGCTTCATTGTTGACCGCAACTCCATCAAACTTCTCATTTGCAGCTAGATATTTACAGATGTAAAAACATAAATGTTCAGTTAACAATTAAAAAACCAACGTTATCGTTGTATTGGCAAGGAGACAATTATCAGTTTAAGATTACAACACGGTCTTAATCAATGAGCAATACCAATGCCGTAATGTAAGCTATAAAACATAAAAGAGCATTAATGACAAAATGTGGAAACAAAGCCAGAGATTTGAATTAAGATTCTGGTATTTTATTCATATATAGGACAATAGCACATGTTTTTTTTTAATTGAAATCAAACCAGTGACGCTCAATTCACTTGATATATATTTATTTTTGCAAATGTGTATTGCGTTATCATTCCAGCAGTTTATGGCATTTCAATGAAACATTGTATTTAATACATTTAAAAACTATGTCAGTTTCATGCCTACATGTATATGCTTTTATTGATGCCTTTACATATGCCTACAATTTATATGTTTCAGATAAATCTATGCTTTAAGTCAGTATAAGTATAAGTCAGGAATCTGATGTACAGTAGTTGTCGCTTGTTTGTGTAATTTATACGTGTTTCTCGTTTCTCGTTTTTGTATATAGATTAGACCGTTGGTTTTCCCGTTTAAACGGTTTTACACTAGTAATTTTGGGGGCCCTTTATAGCTTGTTGTTCGGTGTAAGCCAAGGCTCATTGTTGAAGGCCGTGTTTTGACCTACAAAGGTTTTACTTTTACAAATTGTTATTAGGATAGAGAGTTGTCTCATTGGCACTCACACCACATCTTCCTAATCTATTTAGTATACCAGCATGTGTATTAACAAACATGTCTGATTGCTATTTGCCCTATACTTTTTAATAGCATGTGTACAATACTTGTGCAATGATCGTTGTACCAGACCACGTTCTTAATCAAATCCTTTTCTGATACGTCAATATCACTAACAGCAAAGAGTGCATATATCTGGAGTCCCGGTACTGTTGAATGACCTTCACTTAATGTTTGTTTTATCAATTGAATTCCAGGTAGTCCGCACGATTTGGCATTAAAACCATCACGTAATTTATGATGAACGTCTGCAAGAAATATCTTTCGAATATTTCTGCCCTGTACCTTACATGTGTTCCATAGCCATTGTCGTCTGCTATGAGTGTCCCAGGAATGTGTAAAGCATTTCGAATGTTTATCCCAGTTGAGAAAGTCACTTTGACTACATCCGGGTATCGTTGGGTCATAACCGTCTCTCCATACATAGATGGCATACCCATGGTTCATTTCCGCCAGCAGAAAACATGTGGACTTTTGTATGAACAAAAATAGATATATTACACATGGAAAATTCAGCAAATTAAATTCCATAATGGCACATTACGTTTGTGTAAGAACGAAAGAAAATTTACCTCTAAAGATAAGAATATTTACATCGCGTGACATTCGTGTAGACACAGTCGGAAACTTACTTAAGATATTGTATCCTGTTTTGAATTGCGAAGGAAATTATACTGTGTAAATTATAGGGTATATATATATTGAAATAGGGAAAACAATGTTTATAAATCAACGATTAATACTTAGTTAACCGGTAGTTATACTTTAAAGGCATAATTTCATTCAATTTATTCAAATAATTCATTCAATCAAATATTTTCTTTTCGATTGATAAGGGGGCATCGAAAGCAGTTCAACTACTTTTTTTGTATTCTTCTTCTAGCCTGTAAACAATTTCATGACACTTACGATGCGTTTGACTCAAACTTAAGTGAATGTGATTGTCAGCTCCCTCCAGTTTCCTCCACTACAAAAGGTGACCGCCACAAAATGGCCATTATTGCTGAAATGACGTTAACAATTACCGATTCATCAGTTAATCAGCTGCTAAGATACATTATCAATTTTAGGCAAAGCTTTATTAATCGTATTTGTATGTTTTTGTCATTTGAAGAATATGCCATGGTGCTGATTGCAGATCTTTTTAATTGATGACGTTCAATTTTCTTTATTCAAACATTTTAAGACTGCTGAATATTTTCATGACCTATTGTTTTACTATAAAACCAACTGTATGTTGTCCTCTAGTTGTCTTTGTGCTATTTGTATTACTGGAAAGTTTTCTAATTAACATTAACCACATATCATTAAGTATATTTAATCGAGTGATAAATTTCATATCAGAGGGGTCAAATCAATAACGTTAAATAAAATATTCTGGTAACTTGGTATTTAACAAAAACATGTTTGAATTTGGTTTCTTTTTAGTAATATGCAATAGAACAATTCTAATAAATAGTTTAAACTTTATAATTTTGCAAATAAATTAATAAAAACTTGATAAATGAATAAAATATTTACCTTTCAATATTCCTTATTTATTTTTGAATATCAGCCTAGATATGTATATCTACATAAACCGACAAAGCAGATGGATACACAACGTTGATTTTAAGAATAAACATTATTAAAGTAATTGGAAACGAGTGACTGGTGACAAATAAGGTTTATCCAATTCTTGAACAAATGCATATATATTTCATAAACTTCCTTGCACGATGCTATCATTTATTACGCACCCATATCGTATAAGTATTCGGTTTTTTTTCTCTCGATTTGTTATAATGTGAAAATATGGCAGCTTATTAAATGTCGTGTTTTCAAGTCATAGTTTACAGATTGTCTCGCCTAGTTCACTGCATACGGAAAACATATGGATGAATTGTTTACTGGAAGCAAATAATTAAAAAAAGGATTTTTTTCTTCAAAATTTGGACAAATTATAGAATTTTTCTGAGAAAAAAGTATATGTACAAAAGTTTTATATTAAAAACTACCCATTTGATTATAAAAAAACCCCAACATATGCATTCTTTTTTTATTTAAAGTTTCATTTGACTTTATGGCAGCTTAACTACCGACTGTCTCCATAACAAGCAGGTATATAAACACCATACAAAGTAGATCAGCTAAAATAGGGTTAATGTTTTATGATTCAAAACAGTTTGAAATCGTTGAATAAACAATATATATATACGAATCAAGAAATGTTAAAATTGGACAGAAACACAAGCCGTAACTAAAATAAAAACACATTGATTTATGCTTACATATAACATAACGCAATTTTATTATTATGTACGTATACAAATGGCCTATATGTTAATCAATAGAAACTATCAACGAGTTGTGTTACAGATAGTTGAAAGTTTCTATTGAACAAACCACATCATTTTAAGACGCTTTACATGTTTGAAAGCCATATGTATACAAACTGTATGAAATCTTCTTGTTTATGCGTCGTTGGATTGTTGTCTCATTAATGTATACCCCCACGTATCCTTGTATCAATAGATATCTATGAAAACTTACCTGTCTATTTCCTGATCAATTTGGCCTTTTTATTTTTAATTCTGGTGTACAGGTAAAATGATGTCAACAAAGTGTAACTGCCTAAAGATAGTGTGGATAAACTCGTTGTATGATACTATTAGCTAAAACAGGTAATTTAGTACCCGCTGTACTTAGTTCTGAACAGTTTGGCGTAAATAAAACTACCGTTTGTAGTTAAAGCAATTATGCAAACATTTCTTTAGATGGCAGATAAAAAAGAGACGTTTTCATTTATGATTAAATCTTGAAGAAGAAAATTGTATTTCCGTCGAGGTTACTCTAAAAATTGAACAACTTTGTATTATATATTCTTTGAGAACTTAAATAGTTCTCAATACTATATTTATAGATTATCGTTGATCATCTAAACGAGATTGATTTTCTCGCTTGAGCTGGTACAGCGAAAGTGAGAAAAGCAATCGAGTTGAGATGACCAATGATAATCTGTTTATCGCTATTTTAACTATGACGACGTTGTCAATTTCATGTCAATTTCGTTAGCAACGCCACGTGGCCTCCTTAGTTTCTAGCGATAATTTTTCCATCTCAAGCGAGAAGCATGATATGAAAATTATCACAAAAAAGTAAAATAGCGATAATTTTTGTTATCTCATTGTTTGTATTGTATTATGAAAGTTATTGATGTTGTAATGCTTATGCCCTTTGGGGCCCTTAATTGGAAATAAAATATCTTCCTTTTATTATGTTGCAAGAGCGGTAACCACAATATGTATTTTCGTTTCTTTTCTTTTCCTGAAGATATTACACAGGAAGTCATTCATCCTAAAATAAACTACTTAGATTAAATATAAGTTAAAAAAAAGTATTTAAATATTAAAAGTTTACAAAGTCATGGACCTGATTCTAGAAATAGAAAAAAAGTTGAAACCTACATGACCTAGGCCTGATCCCTGACATTCGTGTAATATATGTTTCTTGACTTGTGAAGAGATTCTTACAAAATTATAGCTAATCAGAAAAGCTAGAGTACGCCGAAAAAAAATTTGTAATTTCAAGTATCCTTTTTACGTTTTTTTTTTATATTTACACGGTTGCTAATATATTAAAGATAATTGAAAATATTACCAGTACGAAAAAAAAAACATTGCTGAAAAGGCACCACAATTTATTTCCCAAGGGGGACCTGTAAAATGTTACTTAACCAGTCCCAATATGCATTTCGCCAGTCCCAATATGCATTTCGCCTTTTATTCATTTATAGGATTATGATTGGTTATAAACAGCCGCTTGAATACCGTGTATATTCCATATTAAGTTAATGGGCGCGGTTTATTCCAAAACGCTGTTAGAAGTTTTGTCACGTCCTTTCATAAATAATAACAACACGATGTTAAGGAAAATTGTTAAAAGGTTTCAATAGACGAAGAAATTGACGATGAACGATTGAAATAAATTATAAAAAAACATATTTAAGGCTAACAAGTTGTTAGTGTTGACCTTTGTTTTTGAATATATCATTAGAACTTCATCATTTTGATTGGCCGCTATAGCTTAATTATCACGAGTAAAGATCGTGACCTTATACGGTATATATGGCATACGATATTAAGAATTAAGTAAAAAACTTTTTTTTTTGGGAAAGGAGAATGATGCTTCTATCAAGCTTCCACCTCGATATTTTGAGAAAAATAAAGTCGCTTCATAAAAGAACAGCATGTGCATCAGTATACCTTCTTCTTGAAGCTCTACCGTTTAATGCTGAAATTCACAAAAGACAACTTAGCCGCTTATTTGGACTTCTCAACAGCAATTATGAAACTAGCTATGCGTTCATATATGTCCGGAAGATAAAAAAAGCTTCTTTACTAATACTAAAACAGTAGAATTTTTAGTACAACCTACCTTTCTATCTTGAATTTATCGAAAAGAATTTTTCAAAAATAGAATGAAAAAAACTGAAAAAAATCGGCAATAAACAAATATTTGACAAACAAAGTACGCCTAGAATGTAAAGAAAAGTCAACACAGTAACTACAAAATTTAGCAATCTCAAACTTAGGAATAGGTGTCACACAATCTGCTTGGGCTACAGTTTCCTGATCAGTCTCGAACATTAGAAAGCAATTACAAAAAGCCGCATGTTAATAGGAACCTATCCATTACAAGCTCATACAACAGCTTTAACCAGGCCGAAGTAGACCCGATTTCTCCAAATTGTAGAACTGAAACAGAAGATATCTTTGTCATGTGTTAACAACTTATCCATTGTAACATCAGGATAAAATTTTATATTGAGATTAATATCTGAAACAAAATGGTCAACTTACTTCAGTAACCGTGATGCAATATTTTCATTTATAGTAGACTGTCAGAACTGTGCAAATCTGGCCTTTATACCAAACAACCAAGAAATTCTTTGATTAAAAATATGTCCAGAATAAACTGCTATGAAATGCACAAAAGAGGTTTATCCGCCGAGATATAACACTTCCCTGAGTCTCACAGCTCCCCATAAAGACACCAATGACAATATCTGCCACCATGTGTCTATGTGTATACATAAACCTAAATGTGTGTATAGCTAGACTTTTTAAAATTGAGCACAATGTAGAACAACTTGTTATAACGTAAAGGAGGGACGAAAGATACCAAAGGGACAGTCAAACTCATAAATCTAAAACAAACTGACAACGCCATGGCTAAAAATAAAAACGACAAACAGAAAAACAATAGTACACACGACACAACATAGAAAACTAAAGAATAAACAACACGAACCCCACCAAAAACTAGCAAACATGTATACTTGCTTATTAACAGAGATTTTAACACCGAAAAGATACATCCGTAACATCTTCGGAATGCATAGTTTTTAGGCTTGCTCTGCTAGGCTTTCATATGAATGATGATCTTGACTTTAAAAACATAAACTCTATCTGGTTAATTCAAGAGCCAAAAACTTCATTGATTAGACATTGCTTTTGTCATCGAATCCGGATCCTGGACAAGGTATGTGTTATCCGTGTATATAATATGTACATTTCTGTAAATAAATGTTATGAATGTGCAATGTTCTGGTGGAGGAATTCTTTTCACCATTTTGAATTTGGAATAACTTGTGAATATGTTAGCATCTTAAAATTAATCCTTGAAGAAGAAGAAAAAGAAGAAGAAGAAGACATTAACACTACCACAACAGCCCTTAATGGCACCACCTCCGTTATTGACACACCAGCCGTTAGTACCACAGCATCCAATTCTACCACCACATCAAGTTGAAACTCCAAACGTCCCTCACCAACCCGTTGAACAACAACATCATGATAAGGGATGTGTACATCTAGGGCAGCCCACAGTTCGAAGTACTGAACAAAAAGGTGAGATTTTAGTTATACCTATTAGTAATGATGTTGATGTGTTTGTACTTCCAAAAATTACAAACTAAATACCGAATTTAGAATAATAATGTTGATTTTGCCCATTTACTGTACAAAGACTTAGTTTCAACACTGATCAACCGAAAAACGTGCTCGGTTTTGATGAAGATGGGGACATTTTAATTGAAAGAAACACATATTCAAAAGTAAAACCATTATTTTACATAGGTGAGTAGACTAAAGGTTTTTTTAAATTATTTTTTTGCAAAGAGTTCCGGATTTGGCAAATAAATTGATTAAATACATGACGATTATTAGGAATACTAGTGTACCTTTTGAGAACGTTTATACATATGACAAACAAATTCGACTTAGAAAAGCTCGAGATCATATGCGTGCATG
This sequence comes from Mytilus galloprovincialis, assembly GCA_037788925.1. Taxonomy (NCBI): domain Eukaryota; kingdom Metazoa; phylum Mollusca; class Bivalvia; order Mytilida; family Mytilidae; genus Mytilus; species Mytilus galloprovincialis. The sequence continues at coordinate 17,530,347 of CM075339.1, forward strand.
GGACGTCATTGATAAGCAGCTATGGCTCCAGTTTATTGCAGTAGGCATACATCATGTGCCACAGACATCTTCTTATACTTCTCACGCAGTTAACAGTCCTTGCTACGATGATAATGTTAAGGCCGTTTGTACTCGTATGAATTGTGTATACAGCCATTAATGTATAAGATATAGCCAGTTCATCCTTTGATGTACTGTACAAATTATTCATATAACAAGAATAATCCTTGATGTTATGTAGCTTTGGACTATTCTGCTCCTAGGTATCAAAATTACACTAGGCCACCTGCTACAAACAAGTTTGCACCAAGGTATCAGTTCAATGCTAGAGCTACAACGCAGTCAACCAGGTTTTTGAATACACATGGAAATTTAAAACTCGTTTTCGATAAATAATTATAGATTTCCAGGTCACCAGGCAAATATTCTACGAATGCAATTTTAGTCATTTCAAATTTTATATTTCTTTTTTACAGCTTGCAATTCAATCAACAGTATGATATTTGGTGTTTTTGTTTTACCCCTGTTAGTACTACGGATTTAGGGAATATGTTGAAGACGACCCCGATAAAATATCGTCAAATATATTATATAATGGTTTTAAATATGGTTTTCAAACACATTATACAAGCAAAAAGTCTTTCAAGATCCAAGTTTAGCTTCGAAAAAGACATGGGTGAAGTGCAAAATGGTAGAATTGCGGGGCCCTTTTACTATCGAACTATTGTTAAATCTATGAGTTTGGAAAATGATTTTAGAAATTATTATGGGATTTCTTATATTTTGGGCGACAAGTGGTTGTCGAGTTCTGTTTTAAATCTCTTTACCGGAAGTGCGGAGATTTTCAAATACTTTGCTAACGTATCAAATGGTCTTTATTCATTTCAAATCTTTAAACATAAACTGAATTTGTATAACGTATGGCCATGCTCCTTTTCACATTTAGTTAATTATATAGCTGACATATTTAAGGAAGAATAGTCTTATTCCACTGGGAAAGCGTACCTTTCTGGCATTAGTTTTTATCATTAGATTAATGGTTTATTGGACAACACTCATCCTTTTATTGTTCAAAAGATGCTCCGTAGCATGGTTCGTTTAGATAAGCGACAAGACTGTCGTAAGCCTATTACTATTGATACATTAACTAGACTTTTAGATCCACTGAATTTAGTTTGTTATTCAGTATATGAAACATGTATATTTAAAGCTTCATTTCAAGCTAGAATTTTGGGTTTCTTGGTTTTAGAGGAATTGCTTACTCAAGTATTGATGAAAATCGTATTGTATTACGATCCAAGATAATATTTGATGCTTATTCCGAGTCACTTTTTATAAAAGTTCCTTCTAGGAAAACTGATCAGCTGGGTAATTCAGTAACGATAATTCATTCTGGAAAACAAGTTCGATTTGTCCTGTTAAGTTGATGACTGAATACATTGCCATGAGACACAAATATGATGGACAATTTGTTTTGTCATGCAAACGAAAAAACTCTAACGAGGTACCAGTTTTTTTTTTGATATTTTAAAGAAAACCCTTGCTTTTCTAGGTTACAATCCGTGTGAATTTCATACACTCTTTACGTTTTGAAGCTGCAACACAATCTATTCTTGATGGTTTAGATAAAATCGTTTTAATTGAAAGGTCGATGGAAATCGGCTGCTTCAATAGGTTATATACCATGTATAAGAACAAACCGCGTATAGTACTTAACACTTTCAGGGTACCAGAAAGATATTTGGGTAATTGGCTCTTCAATTGACATAGGAGCAATTGGTCGCGCTCATATTAAGCATAAAGATACATCGGTCGGATTAGAGAAAATTGGATGCATTCCTAAATCAGATTCAAGGAGCTCTGAAATATTTTTTGTCTAATTTCCTCATTGTTTGTTTTCCGTTACAATGGATAAAATAGCTTAGATGTTGACAGTACTGAATTTAAGTTGAGGTTGAAGTTCGTGTTCATGTTGACACATGCATATCAATTAAAATTTTTAATGACGTTTACAGTATTGAATTTAAGTTGATGATGTTGATTGTGATGTTGAATTTTAAGTTGATAATGATGTTGATGTTGATGTTGAAGTTAATAATGATGTTGATTTTGATGATGATGTTGAAGTTGATAATGATGTTGCTTTTGATGTTGATTTTGAAGTTGATAATGATGTTGATTTTGCTTTTGATGTTGATGCTGAAGTTGATAATGATGTTGCTTTTGATGTTGATGTTGAAGTTGATAATGATGTTGCTTTTGATTTTAATGTTGATGTTGATTTTGATTTTGATGTTGAAGTTGATAATGATGTTGATGTTGATTTTGATGTTGATGTTGAAGTTGATAATGATGTTGATGTTGAAGATAATAATGATGTGGCTTTTGATGTTGATGTTGAAGATGATAATGATGTTGATGTTAATTTTGATGATGAAGTTGAAGTTGATAATGATGTTGATTCTTTCTGTTAAATTTGTTATGCGGTAAAAATATTTGCGGATTAGAAGTTGCGCAACTAGTGACTCAACTTGTAAGTTTTGCAGAATTTACTTTACGCTGCTATGGACTACCCAGTGGCTCCTGATATAACTTCAAGAACCTTTTGTAAAATATTTGCCGTTTTTTTAACAGGATATCTACATGAATTATCATGTAATAAGGGGGATTTGGGAAGGTTTAGTCGAAAAAAAAGAAAAAATGTTTTTCATGCTGTTATTCACAAATACAACAGAAAACAATGCATATAGGTACATTTGCAAATTGAAACTTTGATTCGTCATCGTTCAAAAGTTGTACAACAGCGTAAATTACGTTGGGAGACTTCAACATTCAACATTATTAAAAGACAAGAATCAGAAGTGATTCTTACACGTTATATCCTCGATTGAAGGATACTTAACGTTAACATTTTTTTGAATGGTTGTTTTTGAACAAAACACATAATTTGAGTTTAGTCGAACACGTGGAGAACACTATATATTTATACATTTGGTGGTAACAAGCATGTAAACATTGTTTTTTCCTTAAAGCTAAGACTCATTTGGAAAAATTTGAACTTCATGGAAAAGGTAAGAAAGATGTCAAAATTGATAGCAATTTGCATAATAGAATCCAGTCGCAAATATTAGATAAAACATTCCGAAATTATAAAAATGTAAATGTACATTTGTATCTATAATTTTGATTGACACTGTTAATTAGGTTCGTTGTTCTACATACTAGTAGTCATAAAACTGAGTATTTGTAGGGATATAATTGGGGATTATGACTTCGTAATTGAACTTCTTGAATAAACAAACAGAAAACTGGAGAAAGGACATTATCCTACGCTAGTGGACATGACGTGAAACTAACTTCCGATTTTTTCTTATCAATTATATTATAATTCCAAACAAATAAACGCTGTTCTGAAACTTTTTAAAGTTTTGAGGATTATGACGTTTTAATTGAACGTCTAGCATAAACAAACAGAAAACAATGCATATAGGTACATTTGCAAATTGAAACTTTGATTCGTCATCGTTCAAAAGTTGTACAACAGCGTAAATTACGTTGGGAGACTTCAACATTCAACATTATTAATAGACAAGAATCAGAAGTGATTCTTACACGTTATATCCTCGATTGAAGGATACTTAACGTTAACATTTTTTTGAATGGTTGTTTTTGAACAAAACACATAATTCGAGTTTAGTCGAATACGTGGAGAACACTATATATTTATACATTTGGTGGTAACAAGCATGTAAACATTGTTTTTTCCTTAAAGCTAAGACTCATTTGGAAAAATTTGAACTTCATGGAAAAGGTAAGAAAGATGTCAAAATTGATAGCAATTTGCATAATAGAATCCAGTCGCAAATATTAGATAAAACATTCCGAAATTATAAAAATGTAAATGTACATTTGTATCTATAATTTTGATTGACACTGTTAATTAGGTTCGTTGTTCTACATACTAGTAGTCATAAAACTGAGTATTTGTAGGGATATAATTGGGGATTATGACTTCGTAATTGAACTTCTTGAATAAACAAACAGAAAACTGGAGAAAGGACATTATCCTACGCTAGAGGACATGACGTGAAACTAACTTCCGATTTTTTCTTATCAATTATATTATAATTCCAAACAAATAAACGCTGTTCTGAAACTTTTTAAAGTTTTGAGGATTATGACGTTTTAATTGAACGTCTAGCATAAACAAACAGAAAGCTATGTATGATAACCGAAACAGGTTAAAATGCTGTATGCAAAAAAAGAAAGAAAAAGTAAATCAATTTGAGGTCAACTTTGCTTGAGGAAGTTGAAACCCGAGTTTCTAAACAATATGACATTTTTTTCAAGTAATTAATCTCAATATCAATAATGTCTATTATTAAAAGTTGTATCGTTACAAACAATCACTGTGAATACATATTGAAATGTTAAAGGCAGACAACCGTCTCAAAAGATCTATATAATCACATTTAAAACATACCCGGTCAAACTATCGTCTTAATATCTTCTATGCAGATACATCACACAAATGACAAAAGTAACAAATCTGAAAGATCATGCTTACACAATAGGCAGTTTATATACGTCATATGCTATCTGTTTGTAGTTTGTTGATATAACACAAGTAAACATCATTAATAGAAGAAAAATACAAAAGGATGGATACCTGACAATTTATGCATGCTTTTAGAAAGAACCAGACAGTGACAATCAATTTTTTTATATTTTTCAACACATTGGTTTTTTATAAATTTTTGACGAATGGTTAATTAACAACAAAGAAAAGTTTTAAAAAACATTAAACGAAAATATCGATCGGTACCATTTTTTTGTATCCTTTTAGAATGCTTGTAATGTATTTCCGTTCACCAAAATGGATTTTGACAATACAAGTTTACTTTTGGAAATCCTAAAATCTATATGCAGCATATTATTTCATATTGACGCTTTGCATTCATGACTTTTCAAACGCGAAAAAATAGAAACGAAACAGAAAACGTCTTATTTGGGGAAAGTGGTGCTTATTGTTAGAAGCAAAATGGAAGTTGCGTACAGCGTTTTGCTCTGCGTTCTACTATATTTTGAATTGATAACAGGAACTCTTGTAAGGGATATAACTTCTCAACATGTGCATGAGTATGATGGAACATACGAAAATGAAAAATCTCTTGGCATATCTAACGTAGGATCTTCTATGCAATGTTCAATAAAATGTTTGAATGATAACCGCTGTGTATCGTACTTTTACAATACAATTACGAAAACGTGTATTCTACATGCAGACCCGTTCACTTACACAAATAGACCAAAATCCGGAACTGGTTGGATATTTTTCCAAACGTTTATAAGTAAGTATACAAATTCAAAGTTATTTTCACTGAAGTAAGAAAATGGGAACGTTATCAAAATTAGATCTGAAACTCAGCACTATGATATATTAATCATAAGATGAGTTGAAGAGTGTTTTCCATAATAATAAAAAAAAACAATACTTTGAGAATACAATTATTGCATGAAATATTTTTTGAAAGTTATATATTGTAGATCTTGAGAGTGGAGTTTTGATTTATATACAGAAAAGGTATATAATTTTAAATTTTTTTCATCATTAGAAACAATGATGGCTCTACGTCGTCAAAATAAGCTCGGAAACATAGCGGAATTATAATTATATTGCAAATCAATCAAAATCAACTTATTGAATTCCTAATCTTGACACATTTCCTTTAACATTTTGATATGGGTTGCACGTGTGCTCAGACTGTGGTCACACGTCGGTCGGGTCTTCATTTAAAAGAAAAATAATGTCAAAATGTTGAAAATGTATCGTTGGAGCCATTAGGAATTACAATGTCGTTTACAGATTCTACTGACAAGTTATGTTTTTTAAAGGTAAATCTGTCATTTTAATATATTTGGTTCATGATTCTACCTACAACAAGAAACTGCAAATACCTTAAAAAATCGTCACTATACGATTGCGCATACTTATATGTCTATTTAACATTAATGTGGGTATAGAGATGGTCATCTCAATAAAAAATGAGATGAAATCTTGTCTGAAATGCACAAAATGCTGTAACATTAAAGCGAGCGTATCCGTTGTTTACTCATTTTTATGGACTATTGTTACCATGATATATCTTAGTTTATGAATGTGCGAAGCGAAAATGATAATTTAGATCAAATGATGTAACATGAATTTGACAATCAATGCCATTTAAATTATACGCACATAAGCATATTGGAAGAAAATAAACTGTTATCTTCAAACTTCTCGTGCCTACCATCCATCCATCCATACAACAAACAAATCATACAATAGGGGATATCGAGTTAACATCCATAAGAGAGTTTACTTTAATAATACAAATTAACAAACATATATTGGCACATCAACATTTGTAGCCAGGAATTATGTGAAATTAGTCTGGACTCATGCTATTTAGTCTTGATTATGGAATACCAAGAGTTTTTCCTTTAAGTTTTCCGTCACTCTATAATATCTGCATTTCATGTAATGTGGGATACAGGCAACATACAAAGTTTAAGAACTGGTAATTGTTAAATTACAGAACTGGTATTTTTTCCTTCAATTTACCTCATAGAAAAAGTTGTTAATATAAGAACATCGAAAAATGTAGACCGACCAGCAGAAAAAGTGGACAATTTAGCATTTTAAATTCATATTGAACATGTTGAAAGATATATCAAATGTTCCGACCAAGTACCTCACATAAGGGAGTACAGGTTGCAAGTCCGATATACAAACACGTTATACATTTATTTTAGATAGACTGGAATTGTTTAATCTTAATAAACTCATCATAGATACCAGAATTAATAAACAAATATAATTATGTATGTTACACTTGTACTTTACATTTTTAGAAGCACATGGACGCTGTAAAGCAGATTTCTTCTATTATCGACATCTAGATTTCTGCTTTAAGTTCGGACCTACCATTACAGCGTCTGATTCTAACGTGGCTATGGTTTGTAATGCACCTGGCGAAGAACTTGTTAGGATTGATTCGGAAGAAAGACAACAGTATATAGAAGATATCACAGGTATAAATAATTGGTTATAAACTGTACGTACAATTATAAAGTTCAAACAACTGTTATTTTTGGCTTTTTTTTAAAAACAATTACAAAACCAGTACTATTTGCATACTTTCACTTACTTGCAATCTATTGTAACAAGTTCTTTTGACTAATATTGAGCAAAACTGATGATAATTAAATAATTGCTTAGCGTCAAGTGACACATATTTCATGAATTATACAGTGCGTAAAGTATACGGTTTATGTTCTGTCATTTTAATCAAAGTATATAAGATATGACCTATGTATGAGATACAATGAAGTGTATATTACCAGAAAAAACAAGCAAACAAATGAATTAAGAAGACTCATCGACAAAAAAAAAATCGCTCTTCCCCTCCCCCAAGAAATGTTTTCATGAACAAATTCTCAATTGTTCAAATCTTTTGTTGGACAATTTTAACACCGATTTGTTCACATTTAGATATAAAAATATAATTGTGAGGAGGTGTTGTATAATACTCACATTTTAGAGGCACAATCAAGGTGTGTTTATATACTACAATTACATGAACAGAAGACGTTAGCCTAAAACTAGAAATGTTTCACTATCACCAGATATTTTATCATTTAAATTTTTCTTGTGGTTACATGAAAACAGCAATAGTTGAATCTTCAATGTATGAAAGGTATTTGACAAACGGTATCTGTACTAAGTGTGCTGCGAATGGTGGATGTTTTCACTACATTGTATGCACTCAACAGTGTTTTTTTTACAAATTGAAATAGACATAAGTTCATAAATGGTTATCTAAGCGATGGCTACATGATGATGACCTTTATTACTCGTTCCATAGAGAGTCATTTAAACAACAATAGTAACCAGTGTTTACATCTTTTCAATCTAAAAAAAAACCATTGAGGTAACACAGGCAAACTCATGAAAATGCATGTAACTTTTAACTTGTCGATATGATAAGTGTCTCCTGCTAAATATGAATGTATACTCATGCAAATCCCCAAAAGGTCAATTATTGCAATCGGTAAAGAAACAGTTGATGAGATTACAGGTGTTATGGCTATTACATTTAATTAAGATATGCAAAATATGACAATAGTGATTTGAGACAGAGACCTATCATTTATGGTAACAAATGTACACACAGTCACCTTACATCTTATGCATTGTAAATTTAAGATCTAAGAAATTTCAATGCAAAAACATGACATGTCTGTCAATGAAATTGCTGATGTCGGTTAAAACTTATGTAGTTTCGAATTTAGTCATTTATCCTCCTTAATATCACCACAAACCAGTACAAGTCTGAAATGGCCTATATCTGGACTCGACTGTACTTGACCAGTCTGAGTTGGTCTGAAATTTACTTGATAATACTCGACTGTAGTCTGAACCATACGTAACAGTCTGAACCTTTACTCGACCAGTACTCAACCATATTTATATGCGTCTGAACCAAGCTCTATCTAGTCTGAACCATGCTCGATATAGTCTGAACCATACTCGACCTAGTCTGAACCATGCGTGACCTAGTTTGAACTATAAGATCTATTTTTTGTATTTGCCTATTGTATTTCATCAATTTAGGATTTTATTTTACATCAGGTAAATTTTGTGAATGTTTCAGATATATTTTATGGCTACTGGATAATTTTCACAATTATTTATGCCTAGTATATATTTATGGTGGTAGTTCAATTTAGTTTTTAATGCAGTGAATTTTTTTTTTCTATTAAAGTATATATATGTAAAAAATTGTATATAATGCAACTAACTTAGTTCAAATAAAATGACACCTCTGTGTTGTTAAACCGAGACTTCCATGATATTAATCCTTGATAACCTTTTAGAAAAGGAAATGTGTTCCAAAGTTACAGTACAAATTTCCTTCAATTACTTGAATTTATTTGTTTTGTCTAAATTAAAGACATACCTTAATAAGATTAGATTACCTCAATACATTTGAGTTACAGGTGCAATGTAAAAAGAAAGCTCCATGTTTTCTCAAACTCGTGTATGACTTATCTTGTGAATTCTGAAGGCCTTGCGATTTAGGTAAAACAGATGTTGCAAATGTGAATGAATGTTATTTAGAATTTAATACTGTCTGACCAGGTGTGATTTTTCATTAATTCCTACATACTTTTGATTTTTCAACCCTGTATGCTAACATTGCACATATGAATTTTAAAATTATTTGTAAAAACATTGAACGACAAAATATATGTGACGTATAACTTTTCTGACGTCAGACGTTTTAAAATTGATACACGATGATGACTGCTGTACCCATAATTTGTCTATTTTATTTATGTTTAGTTCACGCATCATTGTAAATATAACGGAATTTGATGAGACTGTTGTACAAAGTGAGAGGTCTGTTGTCATGTCAGTAAAAAAGAAATTTATTTTAACGGTTAAAATATTAAATAAGTACAGGTTATTTGATCAGACTGGTTGAGTATTGTTCAGACTTTTGGTTGTGTATGGTTAAGACTGAAAACAAAGGTCAAGTACAAGTTGAGAATTGGTTAAGATTGTTCCAGACTGTTCGAGTAATAGGTCAGACAATTGCAATGGCAAATATAAGGGTCAAGTTTTAATCAGTACAGTCGAGTATGGTTAAGACTGGGGTCAAGTAATGTCTAGTAAAATTCAAACCAATTTAGACTGTAGAGTAAAAATCAATACAGTTGAATACAGATAAAGGCCATTTCAGACTTTTACTGGTTTGTAGTGTACGAAGGACTGGATCATGTAAAAGAGGCACAATACTGTCTAGTAAAATAAGAACATGCACGATTGTAATGCATCAGTAGAGACATGACAATTCCGAATGATACACGTATAATCCAGGGAGAGTGTTCGTCTTTGCTAAACATTTGGAAAATGACTAGTAACACAAACGACAGCAATAGAAGGTATTCTGTAAAGAATGTTAAAGATACTTTACTGTAGTTAACATTATTTTAATATATTATGACGGGTATTAATAGTTTTTGTTGTTTATTTTCTTATTTTCTGCTATGGTTTCTACTTTTGTTTGACTTATGGGTTTAGTTGACCCCTTAATACAATACCTCATTTCACGATTTGAGTGATATATGGGAATTCCTCTTTGTTTTCACCATGAATGTTCCCTCTGTGTTGTACAGGCTGGCATGTTTTATTTCACCAGGAATGTTTCCTCTGTGTTGTAAAGGCTGGCATGTTTTATTTCACCAGGAATGTTTCCTCTGTGTTGTACAGGCTGGCATGTTTTATTTCACCAGGAATGTTTCCTCTGTGTTGTATATGCTTGCATGTTTTATTTCACCAGGAATGTTTCCTCTGTGTTGTACAGGCTGGCATGTGTTATTTCACCAGGAATGTTTCCTCTGTGTTGTATATGCTTGCGTGTTTGATTTCACCTTGAATGTTCCCTCTGTGTTGTACAGGCTTGCATGTTTTATTTCACCAGGAATGTTTCCTCTGTGTTGTATATGCTTGCGTGTTTGTTTTCACCATGAGTGTTGCCTCTATGTTGTATATGCTTGCGTGTTTGTGTTCACCATGAGTGTTCGCTCTGTGTTGTATATGCTTGCGTGTTTGTGTTCACCATGAGTGTTCCCTCTGTGTTGTGTAAGCTTGCGTGTTTGTTTTCACTATGAGTGTTCCCTCTGTGTTGTATATGCTTGCGTGTTTGTGTTCACCATGAGTGTTCCCTCTGTGTTGTATATGCTTGCGTGTTTGTGTTCACCATGAGTGTTCCCTCTGTGTTGTGTAAGCTTGCGTGTTTGTGTTCACTATGAGTGTTCCCTCTATGTTGTATATGCTTGCGTGTTTGTGTTCACCATGAGTGTTCCCTCTGTGTTGTATATGCTTGCGTGTTTTTGTTCACCATGAGTGTTCCCTCTGTGTTGTATATGCTTGCGTGTTTGTTTTCACCATGAGTGTTGTATATGCTTGCGTGTTTGTGTTCACCATGAGTGTTCCCTCTGTGTTGTATATGCTTGCGTGTTTGTTTTCACCGTGAATTTTCCCTCTGTGTTGTATATGCTTGCATGTTTATTTGTACCATGAGTGTTTCCTCTGTGTTGTATATGCCAGGAATATTCACTTCATAACGATACATTACATTATTTCTTTTTCAGCTGACATTGGTCTAGTTTTTCACGATTCTATTTGTATACAGGGCACAAGTGTGATCAACCTTTATAACAAGTGGACATTTAATGATGGGGAGTTGATGACTTATTCCAAATGGGAGAATGGTGAACCGGCTGCAAACGGAACATTTGTGCGCATCAGACGAAATCCAAAATACAAGTGGATAACAACCCCTGATGATGAAAGGCATTACAAGTGTTCGTACATTTGTGAATACAACTGAAATCACACAAATACTGAAAACAAAATCAAGTGTCTTTTGTATTTTGATTTTTTTAATTTAATTTTGTATTGCATTATGTATAATGCACAAATGTTAGGTCTTATAATATTAGTCAATTAATGATCACAAACTGACCAAAGTTATATGTTCTAATTGTATGATTCGTTCTGTTATAGTCCGCGGCAATCGATAAACACACTTCGGCTTCTGAAATCAGTATTTCTAAGCGCAGACAATATTTATAAATTTGACCTATATGTATTCGTTTTTTTAATCACGTTTGTAAATTATAGCTCTACAACTGTTTGGGTACTAATTTACTGTAAATAACTTTTATATATCTAGCATTGTGTGTTCCTGATGAACGGAAATCCATCCAGAAAAGCGCTACTGACGAATAGGATTTATTGTTTGTTTTCCTTCCATTTATTATATTGTATATTAATTGTTTAGTACTTGACATTATTTTATAAATAGAATTGCCAGAATATAGAACTTAAATATCAAATGTCACGTTTTTTATTTAGAACAAAGATACGGAAGTGTTTAAAAAAGAAGGTTTGAGTTCTCACGCCAAGTTTAACACACATCATTTTATAGGTCCAAGGCAGGAGTCTGTAATACGTTATCATCGTTGTGGCTATCATATTTACCTTGTTATATAGATTAGGCCGTTAGTTTTCACAAATAGATTGTTTCATATTTTTCATGGCAGGTCCTTTAAAAGGCAATTATATGGTTTTATATATCATATATTTTTAGAGGCTGTACGATTCCTTGTAAAAACTTGCATCCACTTCATTTACATTTAATGCATAAGTGCCAATCATATTCTATCTTCTGATCGTTATATTGATGATGCAATGACATGAATAATGTTGGCTAAACTAGCACTTAATGCTGAATAACCTTTATAAGACTGTCCTATCTTGAACCAGTAAGCGGGTTTCTAAAATGGTAAGTCTGATATATGGTTGTAAAGACGATCTGACGGTACATGTAAGAGTCTTCTTCTTCATTCCCTGGATATAGTCATACAGTAGTTTGAGCACTCGAATTTATTATGACTTAAATACAAATGAAAAAAAAAGTTTGCCTATAACCTTGCATGGCTTAAAATCTTAAGCAGTATCGCAGAAAAAAAACCTTATCTTACTTATAATAACGCTTTGACACTGTTCCTGTTATTCTAATTTGATCACGTGTGTGGTTTTTGTTTTACATCATAATATGTCAGTTCATGTAGAGATGATCAGAATGTATTCAACTGTATATTACATAAAGTATAAATAAAAGATCTTTTCGTATCACTATTTGTAAGTATTTGTATTTTAATTGTAAGTTAGCAACAAAGCGTCTTAATGTTTGTGTTTGCTTTTTGTATAGGTTAAAATGTAACTCAATCCTATCACTGTAGTTCCCGAATCTGATCATCGTTTTGTTTTTACATGTATGTTATATATCAATGGGTTTTGATATTATGAGATTTTGCTGTTGACAGCCTATTTTGATTGTTTCTGTTATATATGTAAAACACTTTTATAGACTGGGCATATTGTATAGACACCGGTTGATTAATTACGTTTGTAATATGACGGCCTTTTATCATCAACCAGTATAATCGCAATATATCTACCTTTGGAGCAAACGCAGCAATACACAAAAACGGCTGTTCTGCCCTACGACATCAAAAACCCCAATTTACGTAGACCAAGATTCAGATACAATATATTTATCTTTATTCTACAGCCAAAATAAAAAAATGAGTCCATTTCAATTTATTTTTCATGGTAAAATTTCATAAACGAAAGTTACGCAAAATGATGTTATTGTCTTGGCATGGCAACGAAACTAGGTGACGTCACAAGTATGTTTCCGTAAACAAAAAATCAAATGAAAATATAGCGAGTATTTAAGCTTCTTGTACGCCTCAGAACGAATAAAATTGCATTGGAAGAAAATATAGAAGTGAAAAATGCGATTGAAAAAAAAAATAATCCTTGAATTATATTATACTACTAATAATATCAATATTGGGTAAAATGAAGCAGCCAAAACGCTAAGGGTAAAATAATCGAATATAATTGCCCAACCCTTGGTTAAATGAAAACAAATCTACGGCTGCCATGAACTATTTCTTAACTGTATGTTGCACTTTCACGGCCGACACTCGGCTAACCGAGAGATTGGTCGGTTAATCTATATTGAGTATGCGGCTATATCGGCGGTTGGTCTGTTAATCGGGTTGGCTGAAGTCTGTTAAGCAGGTGTTATTGAGAAAATCATTGAAAGCTCAGCATGTTTCATTGTATAACTTTCTTAATGTATTTTCTTCATAAAAAATATTCATGTCTAACAAAACAATTCAATGTACTGAATTCAGTGGTGTAATTATTATTTTTCTAGCTTCGATGTACGATCTATAAAATGAAAAGGCGGGTTATTCATCAATAAATTTATACACATTTTACACACATAAAATGTACACAAAATGACACATTGGTTAAATTAACGTGCATTCAATATTTTGAACATCGAAAAAAGAAAGGCATTATGTTTGTTCACCATATTGATATCATTGTGTAAAAAATCTACACGAAAATCTGTATTTTGGTGACATAAATCAATCTTTATTTAAAACCTGGTCTGTTAATGGGTTGGATGTATAAAACCCGGTCTGTTAATTGGTCTGTTAAGAGTTATGAATGGCAATAAAAGTATAATTCTATTGCTATATGGGGTGTTATCGGATCAAATGAGTAGGCTCAAGACGAGCGGCTAAAATATACGAAAACAACACATGAGCAATGAAACAACACATGAAATTGAAAATTGATAAAAATGGTTTCAAAAAGTATAATATAAAAGTAATATTAATTTCATCCAAGAATGATCGCATGTATCATGTTGATTCTGTATAATTGTCATGAATGACACAAATTTGTCATCTACATTGGTAACCAGTATATAAATCAGAGATAAACGTCGTAATGTAACTAAACATCAGTAAGTAAAATATATTGGGATGACAAAATATGAAAAATAAAGAAAGAATAATGAGTAAGATAAATAAAATATAGAAAAAATTGGCATAACAATTTAAAGAATACAGAAATAAACAATACCCCCATTCCGGACCCTCACGGTATACACGAGAATCTGGATGGAAACGCAGAATATAAAATAATATATAAGGACAGTAGAGAGTGATACATTGCTAAAGACGAGAGAAAAATAATACTTGTTTAAGAATACACACATGAAACGCCGATGGCTGTTGAAACAGTAACGGATTGCGATGTACTTATATTGGTGACAAATTCTAGAAGTTTACATGCGGACAACTATGGTGGCAGGTTAATGCCATTTTGCGTTTTAGCGCTTTAGAGTTTTCGCCTTACATATTCTATATGGCGAAAACGCGAAAACGCGAAACCGATTTCTCGTTTTCGACTTCGCGTTTTCGCGTTTTCGACTTCGCGATTTCGCCTTTTCGCGATTTCGCGTGTTCGCCCTATAGAATATGAAAGGCCAAATCGCGAATACGCGAAATGGACTTCACCGGCCACCATAGACAACTGTAGTTCTTCTCTGCGCTTATGTAGAAAGGAACTAAACGGAATAAAATGAATTGAAACTTAAAATAACCAAATGTAGCTGCATTCGCTCCTTTCCGTTTACTTCTTTAGAGTGATTTGTAAACAACATTTGATTAAGTAATAGAAGAAAAGAACAAATTGGATGATGCTGACGAATTAGGGTTTAACGTCCAGTGACACATATCATGTTCATATGTGAACGAGAACACGTTATATGTACCCTGTTTTGTATTAGAAAGACACTTTCCGGGTCGGAATTGAGAACGTGCTACTTCGAACAGACACAAAAATTAAGGCTGATTGAAAACGTCAATAAAAAATTCATGCACATTCCAGATACCAATCCATATCACGCTATATTGAAGTGACACACCCTTCAATAAAATGCAAAGAAAGTCAAAATAAAAATGCTCTTTCTAGGATACTGTGGCACCGGTATTGTCATTTTTGTTTACTCTGCAACATCTCATTCTTAAATTTTTCAACGGGAAAATATAAAGGTAGCAAAATTATTGTCGTGGCTAAATAACTCTTAACTGACACAATTTCAATTGTCCAACTCATTGACAGACTTTATTTCCATAATTTTCACTAAAACGTGATATTATTCACGTTATTTTACAATTATGAATTATTTACTAATGTCAATTTATTTTTTAGAACCACAGTACTATTTTTTGTCCTTTAAATGATATCTAAATTTGTTTGTTTCGCCTTTTATTAAAAATTTGCTATGCGTATAAGCATAAATACTACATACTTGCGCGACGCCTTTTAGTTTTACTGAAAACTGCGCAGATTAAGAAATGTTTTTACAAGTGGAAAATGTTCTATGATAAATATCATTTTGTCAGACACTTTTTTTTTTTTATTTGGTTCTCATAACATGCCAAAAATCTGTATATTTAATAGAGTTTAACATTAAATTAAGCGTTTTACTCTTAACACACGTATAACCAACCCGATTAACAGACCAATCGCCCATATAGCCGCATACTCAATATAGATTAACCGACCAATCTCTCGGTTAGCCGAGTGTCGGCCGTGACTTTAGTGTTGTTGGAATGCTGTCTTAAAGATGAGTATGCTACAAATTATGCTGTAAGTAATGCACAAATACCATATACATTTATCATGTACAAATGCTTAAGTAATTCATACGTGTGTAAAATATGCCCTTTTAATGAGCATACACCATGAGATTAAAGATGATTTTGTATTAATATAAGTTCAATGTTTATTGAAAAAGAAAATGTTAAATACTAATTCACTTTAAGCAATCAGTGTAATTCAATTTTGTCAAAATATGCTTAGAAACCTTACAACATTACAAATGAATGATCAACCTCATTAAATCTGTATGCATGTAACATATTACCTAAAAATTGATTACGCATGTATAAGTCGTGTTCAGCTTTTAATGAACCAAAGGATATCAATTGTTTTTAACTTAATACGAAAAAGTAATGCGGAAAGAACAATTTGATTTGATTAAAACGAGTAAACGTTGAGTTTATGAGCAAACAATCTTTTTGTGTTTTGGATTTTAGCTTATATATGTAGTTACATTTCAAATTGTTCCTTGGTGTTTCCAAATTGCAATCTAAATGACAATTTGTAAGGGATATGCCATTTTGTTTTGCTATGTTTTCAATAAAAATCGAAATGGACATAATGTTGTTTGTCCACCATTTTGAAATGCCCACAAAAATACATCATTCTTGAATTTGAAAAAAACAAATAGCTGCCAACATCCACCCTGACTAAATAGCAAGACACTTGGGACAAATCGCTTGTAATGGTACCGTATTCTCCACACATTTCTCATTTAGTTGGAGTAAAGGACGTTGTTCTGATTGAAACATACACCCACACAAAAACAGTTCCTTGTTCTACTGAATGTCTTAATACACAAATAATGTCTTGCAGTCCAGTACAAGCTAATCCTTATTAAACAATCTGAAACGTATTCAATATGTGTGTTCTTTATCTTATTGTTGTTGTTGTAAGTACACTATGTCTTGTAATCAGATAATCAACTATTACAAAATAAAAAAAATACTCCGGGTCTGCATTAAACTGTTCAATGACTCAGTAAATTATTTAAAGATAAGAAACATGTAATATGTAAACATATAACATATTTGTATTTTCAATATATGTACTCTCTTCTTATACAAAAAATTAACGAACACATTTGTTTCAAGATTTGAAATACACCGTTAAAAGTAGAATCACTAAAATACTGAACTTTGAGAAAAATTCGAAAAGTCCATAATAAAATAGCCCAAACACATCAATCGAATGGATAACAATATACCTTGCATTTTTTCATACACAAGGTCTACCGGCAAGATCATCATAAATCATCAATGTGTAAGACATACTCTGTTCACATTAACTTGTCTTTTCTAGGGACATACAATACCGCCTTGTTTGTGTGCTTTTCTCCTTATTATTTGCATACACGGTGTTTATATATCTCAACGATTCGCTCGTGTATGTAACAATGTTTTAGATTTTAACGAGAGAAATTTATGTATTACTGAAAAATTATTACACCAGGGTTTTCGATATCACAAACTAGTCAAAACATTTACTAAATTTTATCATCGGTATAAAGACATCATTCGTAAATATAGCTCAACATGCAGACTTCTTATACGTTCAGGTATTTCACATCCAATTTTTTATGGAAATATTCTTTATAAAGCACAAAGGTGTCAGTATTCACCTCAGAAACTTACAAAACCTTTGAATAGACTTATTAAGAAGGGATATAATTACGATACTGTTGTCAAGTCATTAAAGATTGCATATGTTGGCGTTAATATTGAGTCACTGATAAGGTCTTTGCGTCGGAACTAAACACATTTATTCTAAAAACAGTTGTTGGCATGACACGGGTTATGTTCTTCTCATATATGTTATGATGGTATGATACTAAACACCTAACGGGAAGGATTGTGCCTGATGTACATATGATGAAATCATAATCTTTCAGTCAGTTTAATTGAAGTCTGGAGCTGGCATGTCAGTTAACTGCTAGTTGTCTGTTGTTATTTATGTATTATTGTCATTTTGTTTATTTTCTTTGGTTACATCTTCTGACATCAGACTCGGACTTCTCTTGAACTGAATTTTAATGTGCGTATTGTTATGCGTTTACTTTTCTACATTGGTAAGAGGTATAGGGGGAGGGTTGAGATCTCACAAACATGTTTAACCCCGCCGCATTTTTGCGCCTGTCCCAAGTCAGGAGCCTCTGGCCTTTGTTAGTCTTGTATTATTTTAATTTTAGTTTCTTGTGTACAATTTGGAAATTAGTATGGCGTTCATTATCACTGAACTAGTATATATTTGTTTAGGGGCCAGCTGAAGGACGCCTCCGAGTGCGGGAATTTCTCGCTACATTGAAGACCTGTTGGTGACCTTCTGCTGTTGTTTTTTATTTGGTCGGGTTGTTGTCTCTTTGACACATTCCCCATTTCCATTCTCAATTTTATTTACAGGAAAGTTAAACATTCCACATACTAATTTTCCTGACACTGATCAGTTGTTGATAATTTGTAAAGTAGGTTGTATTGTCCAAAATAAATGGTACTTTTTTGTAAGGAGAAACTGACTCTACCTCTTCAGTTACTATTTGAACTGATCCATTGAACAATGCTGAAGGTTTAAAAAAAAGGAATCCTGTTAATATTAACGATTAACTTTCTATACTGTCACAAACTGCTTTATAATTATCTTGAATTAAATTTAGCAGACGAAAATATACTTTTATTTCAACATTTTTCTTTTTTTTTTAAATGTTATAATATTTTATTTGAATTTTACATGTGTTAGAGATACAAGAAGTACCGGTACCTTATACCGGCCTCGTTAACATTAGTATATAGCATTTTATTGATAAGTTAGTACTTGTTAGTGCGCAATATGTATATATAGTAATAATGACATGTATGTAACTGAATAGAAATATGATAACATGATGTATAATAAATTCTAATTTATGAAATTAATTTAATTTTTGCTGCAACCAGATTATGGAATTTTTCGTATTTGCCTTCTTTATTTATCAATATTTCATGATATTGAAGAAATTCTTTTTTGAAAATTTCAAACATATTAATTTGTTTTGTTTTTTGTTCGGATATATAGTATCCTTTGTATACAGTAAAAAGAATAATTGTAATTAAATCATTAATACTGTAGTAACTTGTATCGTTTATTTTGTATCCGTACAAAAGTGATTTAATTGATATGATGTGATGTCCTATTTTAAGTTTATCAAGTAAAAGTTTTATTTGATTCCAAAATGATTTCAGAAATTTGCATGTTAAAAAGTAGTGCTCATAATCTTCGATGACATCACAAATATTACATAGCGGAGTTTTAGTTATTTTCCAAGAGAAAAGTAATTGTTTGGCTGGTAAAATGTAGTGCAGAAATTTCCATCTTAACATTTTGAATTTATTATCTTGTGTATAGTAAAAGATATAATTTAGCATTTGTTGTCTTTTGTTTGTGTTGTTTTCCAAGATAAATATGTTGTCCCATTTTTGAAATCCTATTGGTTTTTCATAATATCTATTTAAGAGGGAGATGTAGATGTCTTTGGAGGAAATGTTTTTAAGTGATACCAATTTCCCTTTTTTATCTTTAAATTTATATTCGGAGTCAATGGTGACTTTTGTTTTTAATGATTCTTCTTTAGTTAGCTCTTGTAACCACTGTTTTGGTATTGCTTTCATTAATTTAGAATATTCTGAAAACCAGTTAGCATGACAGGAAAGTTTATCTAAGATCATGTTTTGATTAAATTTTCCTTTATTATCAATAATGTCATTTAAAAAAAGAATTTTGCTGTTTATCCAGTTTTTGAAGATGAGACATTTACCGTTTAATTTGATATTTTTATTGCCCCATATAAGCTGCTGTCTTATTTGTTTATATGATAGATGATCCAATTCCTTTTCAGATTTTGTATTTATCCATGATTTGATTATTCTTAAGTAAAATTGTGGAATTAGTTCTTTCAGTTTATAGACCAAATTAATATTGGTAAAATTCATTTTAAATATAAGGAATTCTTGTCCAAATTTATCAAAATAAAATCTTGGTAATACTTTCCAATTGGGTGATAGATCTTCGTTGTCGATGAGTTTTTTTACCCAACTAATATTTATCGCTTCTAGATATTTATCTATGTTTATCATTTTAAGCCCGCCAGCATGGTAATTTTTACTTATTATATCCCTTTTAACCTTTTCAGATTTATTATTCCATGTAAAACTGTATATTAATTTTTTAAATTTTGCTAGGTATTCGTTATCAATTTCGGTTACAGATGCAACATAAGTAATATTCGGTAAGATTAATGATTTAACAAGAGTTATCTTACCTAACATAGTTAAATTTCTTTTATTCCAATCTTTAATTATTTTTTCAGATTTTTCGTATTGTCGTTGCAAGTTTAATTTTTTACACTCATTTTTATTAAGTCCAAAGTATATTCCCAAAACTTTTATAGGTTTTTGTGTAAAATTAATGTTTTCAACTTTATCTTTGCAGGACTTTAAATTGCCGAGCCATATTCCTTCTGTTTTATTTCGGTTAAGCTTTAGGCCTGAAAGTGATCCAAAAATTTCTATAATATTCAGAGTTATTGACACTTCTTGTTTTGAATTTAAAAATAAAGTGGTGTCGTCTGCAAGCTGGCTTAATTTTAATGTATGGGTTTTATTATCTAGTTTAATTTGAAAACCTTTAAAATTTTTATTTTGTCTTAATCTACTAGCTAAAATTTCAACAGCAATTACGAAAATTATAGAACTCGCGGGACACCCTTGACGGATTCCGCGCTCAATGTTGAAGGGTCTTGAAATCCAACCATTATTTAATATGCAACCCTTTATATCTGTGTATAACGTATTTATCCACCTCAAAAGAGATTCCTGGAAGCCAAATTTCTTTAAAGAACAATACATAAATTCCCATTCTAGCGAGTCAAATGCCTTTGTGAAGTCTAAAAATAGGATAGCTCCATCTACATTGAATTTTTCCGAATAATCTATAATATCTTGGATTTGTCTAATATTAAATCCTATATATCTGTTTTTTTACATAACCGTTTTGATCACTATGAATGATTTTATGCAATATTGGTTTCAGTCTTTGTGCAAGAGAGTATGCTATAATTTTGGTATCTACATTTAGTAAGGTAATTGGTCTATAATTATCTAAATTTAATGGGTCGTTTTTCTTGTATATAAGGGTAATTAATCCAAGTTTCTGAGAATTTGTTAATTCTTTTTTTTCATAGCAATTATTAAAAACATCTACAGCAAAGTTTTGTAAGTTTGACCAGAAAGCTCTATAAAATTCAATTGAGAGACCATCGATACCTGGTGTTTTATTAAGTTTCATTTTAAAAACAGATTGTGTACATTCCTCTATTGTCAGGTTGCCGTCAATTTCATTGCCTTCTTTTGTACTTAATTTGTAATTTATTTTAGTTTTTTCAATATAATTTTCAATTTCTGTTAGATCAGGGTTAGTTGACTTATATAAATGACATAATAATTTCTCCCCGTATCTAATATTTTGCCTTGATCTTCTGTTATTTCTCCTTTACTGTCCCTTATAGCAGTAATGTTTTTCCTTGTTTGTCTTGATTTTTCTAATCCCAAGAAATATTTTGTATTTTTTTCGCCCTCTTCTATCCATTTAACTCGTGATCTTCTTTGTGCCCCTTTTATTTTATCTGAATATAGAGTTTGTAGCGTTTCTTCTGTTTTATTTATTGAATCTATTATATTTGGCAAATTATTTTTTCCATCCAGGTTGTTATCATGAATTTCCTTCAAAAGTTAAAGTTCTTGTTCTAGTTTTGTAATTTCATCTCTTTTATGTTTAGCTTTTAATTTACAATGTTCTATAGTTTTCTCTCTTACTTCTATTTTAAAAAGATCCCACACGATTGCTAGACTTTTTTTATTTCTTAATTTTTTATATTTATCTATTACTATACATTTTAAACGTTCGATTTATATCTTTATTCGCATATTGAAATCAAAAATTTACATTTGTGTTGCCACTTCTCGATTCATTGTGTTTTCTATAGATAACCTTTGCAATCTGGGTACGAACATCTTCAAGACGAAAAACATAAATTATTATATCTAGTAGTTAATTGATATATACTAAAGTGCTGCAGTAAACTATCCGTCGACTGATTGTTTCTGTATGTCTAAATAATATCGACGGAAGAGACATAATACAGCTCAGTATGTAAACGAAAAGTGTGATAGACATCACTACACTACCTGTTTTGATTGCATTGATCGTCATCTCTGTTGGCAAGGTGTTGCATGAAGAACCTGGGCGATTACCTCGTCTGTTGTAGATTCTCACAGAAAGTATAAGATATATTAGGATGGTAAAGACACAAAACAATGTGTTGATTTTTGAATCACTTGTATTTCATACCGATCAACTGCTTTGAAACAGAAATATTTCAATCAATGTGTAAGGAACCGAGTCTAGATAACATACAAAGCATCCAATAACAGCTTCCTAGACTGAATGTATTCCTCTTTTTACAGTTATTTCTACAGCATACGTTGCATTGGGACGCTCCAATCCAATCAGAAAATATGAAATATGTGTTAAGTTTCTTACACATAGAAATGCATTAGTATATGTTTTACAAAGTTTAGTATCAAACTCTTTTAATATAATATAAGTAATGAGTTGATCAAGCAAAATTATGTCACATATACTCAAAGTGATAACTAACTTTTCGGGTCTCGATTTGTGTAGCTTATACAGTTTTGCTAGCACCATTTACGAAAGACGAGTCTACTATACCATATATACTTGAGTGTGGCATGCTCTTTCTTATTAATACATTTGCACGTTTGGTGTAGGTGTGATCTTCAAGGTATTTAAATTACGTCTTTTCTCAAACTGCATATAATAACCATGTAATGTCATTAAATGTGAAAGGACACAATGAGTGCCTACAATCCGTCGAAAAACTTTGCTCAAGAAAATTAGATAAATATTATTAAGGAGAAAATTAACAGCTTCATTTATCTCATATAACCACCAGTAATTTTATCTAGCATATTTACCTTTCTCATTAGAGAAAAAGCTTTAAATAATTGTCAGCAAAGATTAAGTTTTGTTGTCAACCGATCATCATTGTAAATATCTAGATGTAATACAAGATACAAAGCAGACTAAACTTTATAATTTTATGTTGTCTCCTTTAATTGTTAGCTTATATCTTACTAACTACATATTCTAAATACACATACACTTGTCTAATACCATTTTATGCATTTAAGGTAAAACATAGACTTGATTGTGTTATACCATATACACATGCAGCAAATGAAGATGTATTTGCTGTTATCAATCTCATATATACAATACAAGGCGTGAAGAATACAACAATCTACTTGAAGTTAACAATTGCGTGTAAAGAAACAACTGATCAGAGTTAATATCTAACGACACTATAAAGTATACATTTGCACCTGTCCTAAGTCAGGAATCTGATGTACAGTAGTTGTCGTTTGTTTATGTAATATATACGAGTTCTCGTTTCTCGTTTCGTTTATATAGATTAGACCGTTGGTTTTCCCGTTTGAATGGTTTTACACTAGTAATTTTGGGGCCCGTTATAGCTTGTTGTTCGGTGTGAGCCAAGGCTCCGTGTTGAAGGCCGTACTTTAACCTATAATGGTTTACTTTTTAAATTGTTATTTGTATGGAGAGTTGTCTCATTGGCACTCACACCACATCTTCCTATATCTATATATACCAGGGGTATGTCATTGAACGTTTGTTTTTTTAGAAATCATCGGAAGATACCAAGAACTTGTTAATTAATATTCCGTATCAACTTCTTACATAATGAATGATGGTCTTACATTAAAGAGTATGGGAACTGACGCTTTTAACATATTATTAACGTGTTATTATATTCTTTTATTTGTTATTGCAAATTATACTTTCACTGTTTACTAGTCTATTTGTGGTGATATTAATTTTACGTGGCTTTGTTCTTATGCATCCAATCATTGTGTTGTGCTATGGCTCATGTATGTGTCATTGTTTTGTGTGTGTATGTGATTTGTCTAATATGATATTTGTTATATATTGTTTTTTTTTATCATGCATTAGTAAGTAAATAAATAAATAAATACTTTTAATAAATAAAAATCAAAAGTATGAAAATTACAAAGCGGCGAATGTTACACTGATTTAATAATAGCAAATACAAATGTTCATATCATATGAAAACAATCTGTTTCCAAAAAGTAATATATTGATATTTATGTCAATATTATCAACACTTAAGTAAATTGAATCAAGTAAAATATGTGTATCATCATTGTACATAGAGCAAACAAAACAGTTGATGCTGGTTATCCACAACAGTTTGCACAAATATTGTGTTCTGATAAGAACTGATTAAGCAAATAATTCTAACAACTTTAATTTAAATATTTTCAAGTAGATCAGACTCATGCTTGGCGCAATTTCCACAGACAACATCACCATACTTTAGTGTAGGTCTACTTACCAATTAATTAAACGTATTTTAGTGCGCAAATTCCTGTCTTATAAATGTTTAACTTGTCACAGCACAGATAAACGAGAGCTTGACTTTTTATAAATGTAATCAATTTGCGTGTTCCAAGAAGCTGATGACTGAAATATTATCCCAATATAATAGTGACTATTTATTTTCTAAACCTCTTGAAAATGTATCCCATAATATACAGGCGGATGCTCCGTCTCCTTTCTAGTGAATATAACATATTTTTGTTTTCATTGAGTTAGATTGAGTGGACAATGATTTTGTCAGTCAAAGATGCAGCTGCTACTGAATGCATGATCATTATCTGCTATAACAAATCAAGAGATGTCATATGCAAAAAGTTGTATATCATTTACAGTGTCATTTACTATTACATTTATGTAAATGGAAACAAGAAAGGGGTCACCTTTAAACTTCTGAAAGCAGATGAAAAGCCTTCTGAAACTACATTGTGTTGACGATCTGACAGGTAACTTTCTATACAAGTCCTTAATGTCAAACTTTTATCGAAACTCTAGATACATCTCAAAATACAAACCTTGCATCCCTCTCACTATCCATACACATAATGGTTTTAATGATATAATTCAATTGACTGATCAACCGTAGAGGCACCAGGCTGGAATCAAGATTGCAACTTTGATAACAAGTTAACAATCCTCATGTAATAATACGTCAAGTGTTTTAAAAGAACTTTTTCCATAATCTAACAACCAATAATTGTAACATTGGACTGTAGATAAGAACTGCATGTGGTCTATTTTAAAAAAAAATGATTCACATGTGTAATTTTCCATAGCACTGATACCTGTTTAACCGAAAGGGACATATTGAATAATTTATTTAATGGTTTAAAGATACAGCTAGCAACTGCTTTTAAGATCCTAGGACTTATTCCGTCAGGTACAGATGTGTCGGAAAACACGCGAAGTACAAACATTACGCTATAGTAACGTAGTTACTATAACGCTATACTGTGTGACGTTATATTATATGATTTAGCTATCACGACGATCAAACGTATAGAAAACAAAACGCATGATTTATTAAGATTATTCAACATTTAATGGTGCCGTAACCTTTGGATATATATGGATTCAAAGCTGAAGTCAGTTCGTGCTGGACATAAAGGAGCCATCACGAAGCTACTGGTAAAATTCGACGATTTAAAGTCAAAAACAGACACAGAAGTTGACGAAGTGAAAGCCCTTGATGATGCTGTCACGCAGAAACAGAAAACATTGATTGACCTGAATAACAGACACTTGGAACAGACATCGGAGAAAAAATGGAGCAGTAATTCACCGACTCAGATGAGTATATGTACGAACTTGATTGCAAAATTAGACAAATTTGAAAATTATTAAGTCCTTTGAAACAAATACTGTAATTTCGCATGATACTGTTGGTTCTTCAACGAGCAGACTTAACTAAGACGCATATAATTTCACACCCTAAGCTAGAGTTAATCTGAACACATGTGCAATGGATTCGATGAACCAGCAGTATTCAATTCACACACCTGCAGTGCATACCCGTCTATCAGAGAATGTCATGTTTCAAGTCCCGTCAGAATCGAGATCTTCAAAAACTATCTACCATAGGCTTCCAAAGTTAGACTTACCCTATTTTAATGGAGATATTCTCAAGTGGCAGACATTTTGGAATTGTTTCGAGTCCTCTATACATTACAACGACACATTAACGCCAATCCAAACGGTTAACTATCTTAAGGTCCAGCTTTAGGGAAGGGCCGCGCAAACAGCAAAGGGATTCGCTT
The DNA here is from genome assembly GCA_037788925.1 of Mytilus galloprovincialis. Classification (NCBI taxonomy): domain Eukaryota; kingdom Metazoa; phylum Mollusca; class Bivalvia; order Mytilida; family Mytilidae; genus Mytilus; species Mytilus galloprovincialis. The sequence continues at coordinate 17,556,783 of CM075339.1, forward strand.
TGACTAATGGTAACTACGAAAACGCAGTCAACCTTCTCAGAGATAGGTTCAGACAACCTAGCAAACTGATACATGCTTATATGAAAGCACTCATGAACTTACCGACACCGACAAATGATGCATTTAGCTCGAGGTCTTATGGTTCGCTTTTAGTACCTGTAGTTTTGGACAAGTTACCGATTGACATACGAAAATCTATTGCACGAGAACACGGGAGAGATAATTTGATATTGAATTATCTACGCAAATATATAACTAAAGAGATCGAGACTCGAAGCTGGAAAAGGAGTCACAGATTCAGACAGATTGTACGCCACTGCATTTTTGTATGGGTACGTAATCACATTCATACAATAGCAAATCCACAGACACACATAAGAAGAAAAATACACGTACATGTATTTTCTGTTCAGGTGAGCACTATCCGACGGAGTGCTCTGAAATAACAGACGCAAACGCTAGAAATCAAATGGTAAAACAGAAACAGTTATGCTTTTACTGTTTAGGGTAACACCGAGTGGCCACATGTAAGTCTACAAAACGATGAAAAAAATATGACGGAATGCATCATACCAGCATATGTAAAGGTGAAGAGGTCATTCCAGGTACGACACCGGAGCCTACAATACAACAGTCAGTAATAAACGAAGTTGAAACATCAAACGAGACTAGAATGTATCCATCACAACAGAGTAACAACATTTTCATGAAAACAGCAATTGCACCAGTTGTATATAACGACCAAGAAGTAGAATGTAACATCTTATTTGACGAGGGAGCACAGCGGTTTTTTATAACTCAGAAACTAGCTGATAAATTAGAAATAAAACCCACAGAAAAAGTGAGTATTCAACTCTCTGCATTTGGAGATTTATCTCAGAAAGATCGGAACTTAGACTTTGCAACAATACAGACCGACACGGGAGAACATATGATTATTAACACCCTTATTGTTCCGGAAATTGCCGTTCCTCTTCACAACAGTATTTCACAAACTACAAGGAGCTTGCCACATTTGAGCGGACTTAAACTTGCACATTCTGTGCATACTGGAGATCGTTTTGAAATCAAATTAGTCATAGGCGCCGACTACTATTGGGACCCATCAATAGAAACATCAACAAACCGTCAACATCGACAGCTCTTGTAAACGTCATTGCAGTAAAGAACACAGCTATGGAAACATGACCATCTAGATGATATACATTCAGGTATAACCGTTGCCAAAAGAAGACCAGAAATCACATCGCAATGGCTCGTACAAAGTAGATCGTACATGAACACAACCAATTTGAGGAAATCTCCAAGGAAGTAACTTGCTACATAGACCGCCCAAACAAACACACACTTAACTGTTGGAGTCAACAAGCCACATAGATACAGGACAGGAACTTATAACGCGTAAAGAAAATTACCGCTTAGTGAAGTTATCGAGTGTGCCAGAGGAAACATCCATGAATGGACTAAACGATAAACTGTAATTGTGTTCAGTCAAGGTTAAGGAACTAGATTATTATATTTCAGATGGACATTAATTATAAATTTCTTTTATCTATATTGTGAACTTAAACTTTTCATTTTTCGTTACATAGTTTACTTTCTGTCGGCGCCCAGAATGTCGGAAAATACGCGAAGTACAAACATTACGCTATAGTAACGTCGCTATAGTAACATTGTTACTATAACGCTATACTGTGTGACGTTATATTATATGATTTAGCTATCACGACGATTAAACGTATAGAAAACACAACGCATGATTTATAAAGAATCTTCAACAAGCTGGTTTGATTATGTTCAAAATTTTAAACTGTTTTGCCTTTCTAACTAAACTGATAATTTCAATTCGAGTTTCTCTATTTTCTCTAGTGATCTGGACTGTTGTACGGTAAATTCTATTACGATTTTGCATTTCTTATGCATGACTAGTTTATCATCTGGTTGTACTGTTATAGTTTAAGTAGGCATATATCTATTGACCCTTCTTTCAAATGTTTTGACAAAGTTCATAAAATTTCAACTGAAACAAGAATAAAAACATTTCGGAGAAAGAACAGTGAAAAATTTAATCAAGTTTTTGCGGTTTGACACACATGAATCTATACAAGTTCAAATTAAGGTTGTAAAGTTGGTAAAATCCCAAACAATATTTTTACGCTTCAGTAACTTTTTAAAAGAATTACCTGTGCTTGACAATAATAATTACTAAGTACTCTGAACTAGACCTGATTTTCTAAATTGCTTCGAACAGTGACAAAAACGGTATAATACTAATGAGAATAAAAGCATGTTTATGATTATAGAGATTATTATGTTGTGAATAGCATAATTCATGTAGACTACAAATTTACAGATTAGGGTTAAAAATATTAATCAGTCAAAAGTATCAAAACTAATAATGAATATATATTTACACATAAGTACATGTACATAATAAATATAGATGAGGTGTTAGTACCAATGAGCCAACTCTCAATTCAAATAACAATTTATAAAAGTAAACCATGAAGCACACTTTGGACAGACTATTTAAACACGAACCAAAAAACTGACATTGAATGACAGAACAATCAAAAGAAGACGAAAGAGAGAGAGAGAGAGAGAGTGAAAAAGAAAACAAAAATAAGATTTATACAAGAATAAAATATTAATACATAACAGATAAATACTTTACTTTGTGATACTGTAATAGTATTGGGGCAAAACGAGCAAGATCTATGTTTATGCAGTAATGTTTGTTTTGGAGTTTCGGAAACTTCTTAGGAAGAAAGAAAGGAGGTAGAGTAATATCATTTGACTTATTAACCGCTATAAAGAAAATGTTTCTCACAAAATAATTCAAAATTTGGTGACTTTATCTATCTCATCAAACTAGAGATAAACATGATAAAGGATGCTAAAGATACATTGAAGTCTGTCTCATGTCTTAACTTACATCTAGAAATTGACAATGAGGGTCGGTTGAAAATAAAAGTTTAAGACACAAGCGATGATTTCGGGTTTCTTATTGTGGACTTTTCCATTTCTATGAAGCAACATTCAAGCAGCGCCTGCCAACGGAGAATATATCTCCAAATTGATCCGATATTCCCGGGATTGTATTTCCTATCATTAATTTTTGGATAAGGTAATTATATGTGTCGCAATAGGCTATTTGCCAATTCCAGTTATTGACCCTCTAATTAGAGTTCCCGTTTTTAGTTGTCTGCCTTATGGGGGACATTAATGTTTATTTACAACGAAGAGCTAGCAGAAGGAGCAAATTTACCTGTGCGTAATGTGAGTAATCTTTAAGATTTTAAATCTTGTAATTACATGAATTGGTTGTTCAGCTTTATAGTTAAACCGACGATACACCATTTTCTATTCATCATGCTTTACATCGACAAAAGCCAATTTGTCCAGTATAGAACCAGTCGACGATTGACAAAGGGAAGTACTTTGTTTAAAAAGTGTGTAAAAACAGAATCAAATTAGTAATTGGCAAATGCCTATTGTAAATACTATCCGGTAATCGTGCAACCATACGTTAACAGTGAGTATGCTAGTATCATGTGTAAAACGTATAACATATGGTGTCACTTTTTTTGTATTCATAGGCAATTCATCTGATTAAAATACGTACTGAGCATTAGTCATATTTGAAATATTGCACATTTTTTTTAGATCAATATTAGTATTTGTTTGCCGTTCATTTAACTGTTACCCCTTTTATAATTGAATATATCTTACTTGCTCCTCTTCGACTGACCTATTCTTCTTTTATTGTTTTATTACATTCTCCAATATATGGAATTTGCTTACTTGGTAAAACATGATTCGAATACTTCCACCTTTTGATTCTCGCGTTAGATGTATATATAGATACTACTCAACTGGGCCATCTTCTGACAAATAATCTTCCATCAAATGTCACAGCAGCAAAAGCGGCATCCTGCACAATAAAGAAAGGCAATCCATCTTGCTCCCAGTTTTTGTATATGAAACAGTGAATTTTTTTGTGTGTGAATGATATTGAAAGAGATAATGAAAGTAGATTGGATAAGTATAACACAGTAGATCTACGTTTCACTGATTGAACATGTTCATCGTCAGATAATCAATATTGTTCAACAGAAACATATATATTTTATAAGTTTTACAGGTCTCAGACATAGTATATACTTATTTTCCCGGCATGGAGTTATATATCCCTTGAGTCGAAGGCAAGTTACACTTACACACGACCTGATTACCTGAATTTTGGGTCATCAATGCTCTTCATCTTCGCACTTGCTTGGCTTTCTAACTGCGAGTCCCTGATGAGTCTTCAGTAGATTATAAGTTTTTCTGACGTATTAAATGATAAGCCTGGTACCTTTGATAACTATTAACATAATCATATGTTACGGATTACCCACAGACGTGAAGGATTTTATAATTTGTTATAACAATTATGTTATTGAGTAAAAATAGTGTAATGTTTTATATTATTACTTTTCAACATTAGATATAAGTACTTGAAGAGTAAACTGCGGGAATTTGTATTGAAAATATAATGACGAATGCATGTCAGTTTTTGTCCCTATTGCGCCTTTGACATTCTTTAATGGTCTATATAGTTTTTGACGACGTCACATAGTAAAAGGTTTTATGGTGTTTTTTTATGGTTCAAATTGGGAATAAAAACGTTGTATAACCCGCAACATTTGAATATATACTAGCATCTCTGTGTTATCAAATCACAAAACTCGTCTTAATTGTAACCCATTATCTATATAACCACCTTTACAAAATTTAGGAGAGACAGCGATCCAAACATAATTTAAATGAATAACCAGTATAACATGTATACACATTTTAATAATTTAAATTTTTTATTTTTTTTATTTTCTATATTTGCTTATATTACTAAGCCGGCATGGTTAAGTAATTGTATAACAAACTATCATTTTTAATGAACTCTAAAATCATTTGCAATTTAACGTTAATTAAGTCTTTCCACTTTTCTGTGGAAAGACCTATTGTTTTTCTTCTGATTATTTTTTTTTTTCTTCCGCCTAATTTTGTTCTTGCGATAAACATTTGTTTCGCAATATGTCGCTTAGATATTTGGTATATGATATCGAACAGTTTATGCACTTTTGAAATTTACCCTGCGTAAACGAATACTTTTCTTTGTAGGAGTTATCTCCCCAAACACTGTTTTCCTTGTTAGCGCATCTCCTTCGCAACCGTAAAAGATTATGACAAATTTATTTTACAAAATTGCTCGTTATATCCTTCGCATGATTTGTCCTATTTTGACCGAAGCGATATGACCGCTCCATATGAGAGTTATTTCCCCTTATGCATCTGATATAAGTGATATGAATTTCTATCTTATAAATCATAAGTGATAGAGACCTAGGATCTTTTGATTTGAGGTCCTTGGTCCCAAAAAATGAAAATTAGGTCAAGGTCAAAGGTCAAGGTCATATTCTAATATTTGAATTTGGCTTATTTTCACTTATATCCAAAGACTGTATAAGATATCAACAAATTATTTTTACTAAATTGTTAGTTGCGACATGTCGTAAGATGTAAATTTTGATTGCAAGCGTACATGTACGTTGAATGTAAAAGGGAGTTTTCTCCCCTCTTGTATTTAAAAATACGCGTTTGGTGATATAACTCATTAACTAAATATAATAAAGACCTATGGTCTTTTGATTTGAGGTCCTTGGTTTATGACCTTGAAACTGATCTCAAGGTCATAGCTTAATTTGACGTTCTAGATTTTGACCTTTGCTTTTATTCTATATGTATACATGATAAAGATATACAACTTTTAGAAAAAGATATCAAACCATTTAACCTTGTAAAAAACAACCGGAAGTGACCTTTTGTAAACCGGAAATAGCTATTTTTTTGTACTTTTTAATATAAAAGTATATAGAACCAGATATTTTTGGAATCAGTGTCAAGTAAATATTCAAATATAATCATATATATAAGTAACATTTTTCAAACCGGAAGTAACAAATTATCTCCCTTATTTAAAAAAATGTATGGAAACAATATATTTTTGGAATCAGCTTACTAGGAGCTATCATTTGACGATTGAAATGACATTTTAAACTTAGTTTCACAACTTTTCATATCAAAATACATTGTTTTGATGGAAAGACCTTCAATTGTTCTCTGAACAATTGGTTTTTAATTTTGATTTATTATTTTATAAAAGAAACAATACGCGACGATGACAGCTGCAAACATTTTCTTTACGTCCATATATTTCTGTTGGTAAATGCAACAAACATTTGCAATGTATTTCCAATACCAATAAAATATAACAATAATAAATGTTATCAAAATAATTAAGACCAGAATATGACTTATATAATTTGTGTCTATTGATATTTTTTATTCTTTTTTTATTGTTTGTCATTTCATAGGGTTAATATTGGCACTACGTGGCCATACACCCATCTTAACTATTTCCATACTGATTTGTAATCCTTTCGAAATCTTGTCACGGCACTTGCACTGCGTACTTAATTTGGCCTCTTAAACATTGTTGATCCAACAAAGTCTGTTGTAAACAGAATGTGCATTTGGCGTACAAAATTTTAATCTCGGAACGTGTATCTATGGCAAGTTTATTGATATATTGATTATTGGTTTCGAAATACGTTCTAAACTAAGAAGCCAAAGTCATGTCATGTGACTACGTGAGGTATATAATGCAAAATGCCTTCTTCCAACCAGCTAATGCACCCAAACAAAGCGATGCGTGTTCTTCATATTGATTTCATCAAAGGTAAGTAAATTTATAGTTTTTATCAATTTAATATGTTTGATGTCTTATCAACAATCATAACATAGAAATGATTTAAGAAAAATATCAATCGTAAATTTTTCGAAACGAAAAGTCACAAAACGTTTGTTCTCCAAATAGTCTAAAAACTATTACAGAAATCAATAATTACATTAAACTACGTGACATGCAAGATTAAATCAACAGATTAACCTAGGTAAGATAATTTGAGTATTTGACTTGCATACCTATTTTTAGTGTTTTAACGCTACTTTTAAGCACCTCATTTAGCTATTTCGTGGCCAGAGAAAACCACCGACCTTCGATAGGAAAATTGACAATTCTAGTCAATTAAGATTGGAGTCGAGTGCAACCTTGTGAGTGGTGTTGACTGGCTAGTGATTACAGTAATAGCTACTTAGATCTCTCGGCTACCGAGACTTGCATACTCAAAACAAGTATATATTTTAAGAAGTATGTACAAACAAAAATTATCAACTAAATGAAATATCATTCAAACACTGACATGTTCATTAATAGTTATTTTTTTAATGAATGTCGTCAAAATTTGTGATCTGATTAAAACAAATATTATAAATAAAATAGTTATGGTAAATCAATTTGATTGATAACGATTGAAAATTAAAAAAAAATCGTTTATAGGTATAGGAAGATATGGTGTGAGTGCCAATGAGACAACTCGCCATCCAAATAACAATTTAAAAAAAGTAAGCCATTATAGGTCAATGTACGGCCTTCAACATGGAGCCGACATGTTTCATGTTTAGGTGGATATTTAAAGATACCACTGAAAGGTTCTATACTTTGTAGAGTAACTTTAAACTATAATTGTTAACTTCTTCTGTCGGGAAAATTGAAAATGGGGAAAAAAACTCCCATTTTAAATAATTAACATCTATAGTTTTAAAAATATTTTTTATTCGTACAACAGGTCATGTTATTAAGATTATCTAGAATGTGTACACCTGGGAAGAGGTATTGCAACACTTCCATTAGAAATAATGTAAAATAATAGAATGTCTATAATTTTGATCTGACCACATACAATCTGTTTATTATTTAAAATTGATTTTGTGGTATTTACTTACTTTCCATTCAATATTAATGCTACATTGATACATATCGGACATAACAGCTGCACGGGAGTACTTTTTCGCTTTTGTCACAAAAAATGCAAATTTTGCAGAACTCGGTTTTCCAAAACATTAATTTTGCAATACATTTTCTGTGTCAGATGTTAAGTTTGCAGTAAAAATTACTTTGATAAAAATATCAGTATAAAAGACAAGACAAAGCTTGGGTAACTTTGTCAGAACAGGTTTAATGAATCGTCTCTTCAGTCTTCATTTGGCAGAACTGTAAGTTCATAACACGAAAGCAATTTTAAACCATAAATGCATTAACAGTTTATTACGATTATGTCATTTTACATCATGTACATTGTTTTCAATGAAAGTGTTGTAATTTTTTTTTCCCCAGCTGTATAATATTTATTCACCACACCATATATCATCATTTGATTAAAGTATTCAGTCTATCTGTATTTTCGTTCTCATAAGAGCTGCCTGTTTCTATTGTATAGCACTTCAACCTTCAACCCGTTCTTTTATTATGTTTATTTCTATTACATTAAATTTCTGGTCGAGTGATCTTTGCCCCGTCCTACTCGTTAAACATTAATACACAATTTACATACACACTAAAAATACGAATTACATAAAGGGAGTTCAGAACAACGTGTACGCAAAAATGTAAATGTATATACAAAAAGTGTCTCACATAGTAGAAATTACTTTGTATTTGGTTTAAGAGATTTAAACACAAAATGCATTTTATATTTTATCATATTGCAACTCATCGATTCACTTAATCCTTTCTTTTGATATTATGTGATGTTTCTAGTTTTCACAATGACCAATGTCGTGACATGTAGCACTTTTATATATAATTCTGAGTAAGATATGTCTGCATTTATGACACCCAATATGATACTCATTACCGATTTTTGTAACTTTTCGATTCTCTAATTTGAACAAAGTTCCCATATTTGCTCAAAACAATTCTGCCAAACGTCTTCTATCAGTTTCAATATATAAACAGATGAAATAGGGATTATTTTTAATACAAAAGTAACACTTTCCGTTAAAGCGATTCATTTTTTTGTATTTTTCTTCCGCGTAAATTATATTATGAAGAAACTTTCATTAAAGCTGTTTAGTTTTCTGGTATGCCAAATACTTATTAAAAAGAAAGGCGAAAAATACCAGAGGAACAGTCAAACTCATAGATAAAAAAAAAAATAACTGACAAAACCATGGCGTAAAATGAAAAAGACAAACAGACAAATAATTGTACACAAGACATAACATAGATTTAAAGACTAAGCAACACGAACCACACCAAAACATGGGGTTGATCCCAGGTGCTCCGGTGGGTAAGCAAATTGTTGCACCCGTTGTCTTGTCTATGTCATTACAAAACCCATAAATACTTCGATAGGTCACATTCGTGAATTGGGATTTTAGTTACGACGTGAGAAACATATCTGATATCATCAGTGAAACGGTTATTCCATAACGGTCAACCAATTTGTGATGGCGTCCATAAAAGTTACTAAGGGATGATTTCAACTCCACCATTTGGAACTCTTGGTATAATAGCTTCCTTGTGAGCAGCAACCTACAACGAAGGAAATCAAAATAAAAAATACAATCTCCCCATGGTAGGTCCTTCCCAAAATGTAAATTTCACTTTAACTGACTATTTGGAGTTTAAGGCATATTATTTTGTATCAAAGACAACTCCAGTTTTTGTACATTGACAAGAATTTATAATTTTCATAGATCTACCAGAATGACTTTGCATGATAGAGTCTATTTTTAAAATTGTGTACTTCTTAACACATTGTGACTTGGGTGGAGAGTTGTCTCATTGGTACTAATACAACATCCTCTTATTTCTATTCACAAACAAGTTTCACAATAATGAGGTTATTAAGTTTTGGTTTGGAATATAACCCTATTATGATATTTAACATGTTCAACGAAGACAATATCAAGATAAAACGGACAGAACGGGGCTACTTTGATATAGAATACTGAAAAAACCCCGATAACTTCACTTTGTATTATTTCACCAACCAGAATATGATTAGCATTATTATAGTAAATGCAATATATAATGTAGAAAAACACTTAACCCCATTTCTTCAATGGATAACTGACAATATCGAAAACTGGCATTGGAAAGTCCATCGTATATGAGTACTGAATGTGAAAAAAAGGTTAATAAGGTAAAACCAGATGTTCGTTCTTAGGTGTTTGAAAAATTTAAAATATCTGATTAAGTAAAAAAAATGATCTACAAAAGCGTTATTTTTAAATGATATTTGAATTTTACATCGTTTGAGAAGTATACAATTCGATAGAGCGAGTTTCCCGAGGAGTATCATTAACGTGTATTTCATGCAGCGATTTTTGTACAGTCAATAAAATGTACCATGAAACCCCTCCTTCGAAAGCATAGAACATAGCATGACTAACTCTTAATACGTTTGTTTCTGTGAAGTTTGATTCATCCCGAAAACAAAAGGCTTTGAATTACATCAGATATCTAATCGACTCTTTGCGCCAATATTAAAAATACAAGCTACCTTAAATTCTCGGCTTTCACAGTTCCAGTTGAAGGTAAATCAAAGTGTTTTTAACGCAATTAATTTATAACGTTTTGTTTTAATTTTGTGTCTGTTAAGATAAGTAATTATTAACAAAATCTATGTAAATACTAGACATTCATAGATATCCCTCCTCGTAATATATCTCTCTCATTTGTTTTTTTTGTGGTATAACGGCTGCATTATTAATTAACATGAGAGACTTAGTTGATACAAGATAATTTTAACTTGCATTTTAATTGGATTTTAGGCTGTATAAGGTTATTTATGTTGTCGAAAATTGATAGACGTACTACTTGTCACCAGACAACACATTATTAATATTTAAAACATATAATGGAGGCTTTATGTATAACACAATAAAGTTTTCTATCTGATAAAGGGGCGCATTTTTTTTCGACACATGATTTGGTATACAACGACACTTTATAATATCAATCGAAAAGAAAACAAGGAAACTTTGCAGAAACATAATATTTATGATGTTGCGAAGTGCTTAAGATATAAAAAACATAAAAAACACAGCTTTATTTTAAACACATGTGAATGAATGTGCAAATCAATAGTGAAGTGACGTTTAACAATTTACCCCCTTGGAGATTCTACCCAAATATATATAGACACAGTGTACACTTGTCTATCATGTTGATTCTTATCAGCTTGGATATTAGAACAACCAGAAAATGTTATCAACGTAAAAGTTAAAATAATGTGCCTATGGTACGTTTGAAGGCTTATATATACACGATATAACACCGTTTAAATAAAATACTTGTGTTGTGATAATTTTTAATTTATACATATTACCAACGCATTTAAAGATATCCACAATCAATCAAATATTAATATCGATTTCATATATTCCATGCCTTCAGTAATCACTTTCAGAAAACAGTCAATCGCAAAACTGTCATTTGTGTCTTCTTGTATTTTTGTCATTTTTCTTTTTATTTTATTTGAATCACAGAACTGTTGAGTAAGGCCTTTTCAAACAACCTATATCCATGTATATGCTGTGCCATACTCCATTGTTTTGACGGAGTGTAGAACGCAGAAAATCGTTATAAAAGGAAACACTGTTATAGAACGATACATCGTTTTTATGTTAGCTTCATAATAAGTTAACCATAACTATATGCATATTTTACGGAGGTAACCATCGATTTGTAATGAACAGTTACATTTCGAAATGTTGTATGATATAAACAAGGCAATATATCTCAAACCAAAGTCAAGCCATGGCAACATACTTTATTTAGTTGTGGTATGAAATAAACTGTTATTAGTAATTCTCAAAAGAAATTGACTCAAACCAATAACACATTGAATGTTAACAAGTATAGCTACACTGTTTAGGCTAAGATTTGCAAAAATGTTCAGAAATATTAATCGCTTATTACATCCGTTTATCATTAGTTATCTTAGGCCCGACAAATGACTAGTGTAAAACCATTAAAACGGGAAAACCATAACTATATATGTAGAACGAAAAACGAGAAGAACATATAAACTACATCAACAAACGATAACTACTGAAGATCAGATTCCTGACTTAGGACAGGTGCAGTCAATTGCAGCTGGTTGAAACGTACCAACCTTCACCCTTACCTGAAAAAAAAGTGTAGCATCACAGCATTCTAAAATATCAATGAAAATAGCTATACTCAATCGGAAGACATAGTAGCACCAGTGAACGAATACATTTGATTTATGAAACAATGTGACACAAAATCAATAAAATAGAATAAAGTGTGAGTTATTGATTAAGATATATTAATCATGACCATTGATTTCTTTTTCTTTTTTTAATTCCAAGTTACAATTAATAAATTCAAACAAATATGTTTGACTAAATGCCAAGTCTACAGAAGACTATTAATTGGTAAAGAACTCGTGAGGCATATTTGATTTTCTAGTTTGGCGTTACACATAAACATAAACAAAACAAGGCGCATTTGAAAAGAATGCACAGTGACAACAGCATACCCTTGTATATAGACATACAGACAGCGTGTTGTCACAGTCAAATACAAAATGATCCGGTTCATGGATTACATTTCCGCTTTCGTATTTAATTATTGATATTTTTTAATTGGTCGAATTCATACTTTATGTACGTTCCTTGATTGAATAATGAACGATTGCGTTTTTAAAAAAGAAAAATAGAAACTTGTACCACGTCAGGATCCTTTGGCCTTTGTTAGTCTTGTATGATTTTTAATTCTAGTTTCTTTTATATATTTCCGAGTTTAGTATGGGGTCCATTATCAGTGAACTAGTATATAATTTTGTTTAAGGGGCAGCTGAAGCACGCCTTCGGTGCAGGATTTTATTGCAATTTTGAAGACCCATTGGTGACCTTCGAGTCTTATCTGCCCTTTGGTCAAATTGTTGTGTCTTTGAAACACTCCCCATTTCCGTTCCCAATTTTATGCACCTTACAATCGAATAAATGTGTGGTGTTAAATTTTTTGATTATGTCTTCCGGTATAATTCATGAAATACGTTTACATCTTCAATTATTACGCGTACGCTTATTATTTAATAACAGCTTAATACTAGACAGCATTGAATATATTTCATTGCAGAAGCAAACATAATGCTGTAGCAAAATAACATAATATACAATTACAATAATGACAGTAAACAAACAGAGAACAAAATAATATGGTCATAATAAGCACATAATTATAACTGCTATGCAATGATTATTTGTGATCTTAACTTCCATGCCGCATTAAAAAAAAACACATTTTTTTAGTTAGACTCTTTGGGCTAATCTGTAAAAGAAGCTTTCTATTAGTTTGCCATGAACATTAATATTTTGGTAAAAACTCAATGATCTTAAAGCAGGACATACAAGAACAAAATGGTACTCGTTTTCAATACAATTCATATGACAGCATATACATATACGATTTTCTCTTACATTATTGTTAGAACGACTAAATTCAATATTTAGTTTAAAGTTTCCACTACGCAGTCTACAATGGTCTAGTCGGTATATTTCTATCAAAATCATACTAAGTAATCTTCTAACGAAAACTCATCTTTTAGTTTATCCTTTATTAAATGCAAACAAAACTTTCTAATTCTGTTTCCTTCAAATGAAAATAGGTAGATAACAAAGTTCATCACTCCAAAATGCGATTGATACCTTTTTACCAAGCTTTTATATAAAACGACAAGAACGATTATGAACGATGAAATGTACTTATCCAACATAGAAAAAAAAAGAACTAAATATTTTTATGAATTTGAGTTATCCGTTCATAACAGCAAACGCTTGAACCAATCGCAACAATGGCTGAAAGTATGATCCTTGCACACAAGCGACTAGCAAATATATCAAAAGGTAGAAATGAGATTAACGGTACTATTGTAACCAAGAAATCAACAGTCTATACATCTAGGAAAATAATATGAGGATTCAGTCACAACTAAATGATAAACCTAAATAACCATGCACCATAAACTAGCAGTAAAAAACAGAAGATGAATTCCACTTAGTATATAATTTATTTAAAAGACTGGAACTTGTAACCAACGCTGTGACTTCCAAACTTAGGTATTTCACAATCATTGTACAATATATATATGTATATGAAAATTAAACAATTATCTAAGATCAATTATTACATAATGTGTTGACAAATATAAACAAGTAATTATCCAGATAAAGAATAATAGATAATTAAAACAACTCTTTTATCAATGTCTCTAATTTAAGGAGGATAAAGGATTAAGCCCTAAGGTACCATTGTCACTTGGTATTTAAAGTCCATTATCAATAAGATATATATTAACTTATTGTCCAGGTAGAATATATTATATAAAACATAATTAATGACAAATTCTCTGAGTCTCCAAAATTAGCATTAAAAACCTAAACATATCTTAAAGTTATTTTAACTCTGTCATACATTTCTCCCCATCCGACTAAAACATTTCCACAGGTTTTTGATTAACACTTTAAAATGTATATTTGGAAACATGATATTTGAGTTTTGAATTCTGGTTTTGAATCAATTTGTCAACAATATCCATTGGAGATATACGTGTCTTTGTATTACAGTACAGCCTGTGACTTCCTCTTAGTTATGTCCACCCTCTTGCATGGTCAACATCCAATGGTGAACATTTATTGGGGTATTCAAATTTGAGATGTTGGCCATTTATTGGGGGTCATAAATCATATGCAGATTTTTTATCTAATTATGTTACCTGTTAAAATCAATCAGGGTTGAAGTTTTCAGCTGGTACGTTTCATTAAAATTTACCTGTACAGGTAACTTGGGTTTCTTTTAAAATTGACATTTCACCTTTTAATGAAAATGTAGAATAAAATATTGTTAAAGTCTGTTAATTTATTATTATTTTTTTGTCTTTAATTTTATTTAAATTTTGTATTTTTAATTGTTTTTTTTTCATTTTTGTATGTTTTGTTTCTTCCTGTTTTATTTCTTATTCTTTTAATTTCTTCTTAGTAAGAATCTTGAGTAGAAATGACAAAAAGTGAAAGCTAAAGTAATTGACTAGCATTTGAAATAAACAGACTTTTAATAATTGTTTTTTAAGTAAAAGGTTTATATAAATGTACATGATGTACATTGTATTCAATTGTTTTTTAACGTTATTAAATGAGTTATTACTATTAATAATAACTAATAATCATGCAAGTGATATTTTAAATACAAAAAATAAAAGTAATTAAACAATTTGGTTTCTTAACAAAATAAGATAATCAACATCAATCCTTTTACAATAGATTTTGATAACATCTAATATTATTCAGGAAAACTACAAGTACCATTATATGGTTTAGGAAAAAACTAATTTTGTTTATCTAAATTTTCTTCAAATCTCACAACAAGAGTTGTGCACAAACAATCACAGAAAAGACTTATTTTCCAAATGTCCACCTAGTTATCATCAAATTTTGATAAATGTTCATTAAAAATGCTATTTTTTGTCTTGAAACTTATTAAATACGTTATCTTCAGTTTGGTTAATTTTTTTCAAAATTTGTCTCCAGAAAAAATTAAGTGCACTTCTAAAGATGGTGACACTTTAATGGTCTATTTAAATTCATTTTTTTTTCAGTGTATTATATTGTCGATAGTGCTGGACTAGCATGATACATATATTCTTGGTATACATTTACAAAGAATATTTCAATCAACCTAGGCCTTTAAGATAAAGTTAATAATTGCAGGGACTTGAATGATATAAGACTTTTAAAGTCCTTAATCAAAAAAAAAATTTAAAGAAAAGTCTAAAAATAATAACTTATGATAAAAACTGTAAACTTGATTGTGTAAATTAAGGTAGAGAATTTTTGGTCATAATTTAGAAATAGAAAATAGTGGACAATATAAAATTCCTAGAAAGGATTGAATGTGTAAACTGTGCCTCTTGTAGGTCAATGGAGAACACCTTTTCCTTGATTGTAAAATTAACAAAAAAACTTTGAGATAATCCATTTGAAAATTACTTACCTTCTCATTAAAATGTCTCTAACCCAAGAACAAAAAGTAAAAGAAATGCTTAACCTCTAAAACATGGATCATGTTTAAAATATCATATGACAATAAAAATATTATCAAATTTTGCGGTAATGAATATTTCTAATACTTATCAATATTTTATTCAATAAAGAAATAATGAATTGCCTAAATTTTATTTAGGGTAAGTCCTAAAGACAATCTCAATCAAATGTTAAGATCAGTCTATCTACAATAATGAACCATTTTGATTTTAGAAAATTAATTTGAGAAACACCTTTGTCAATAGAAAAAGGCAGGCATTGTAAATGTTTGCAGTATATTTAAAAATGATATCCATTTATTCTTCACTACCAAAAAAATAGACTTTATATAAAAAAATAACTTAAATTGATCAAAAATTATTTAAAAAGTATAATATCAAAACTAATAGTCAGGAGACAATTATATTTTAATTAAGCTGTTTGTTCAATTAGTTTCATTATTTCATTTAATTTTTGAATTTCTTGTCATAATCACAGTTATTAAATTTGACAAACACATACATGTATATTTTACCTGAAACACCTGACCTGTAAGTTATATAACACTTCAATGCATTCAAGATTTCCCTTTAGCCTTGACTAGTTTTTGAGTAATACCTTGTGTATTAAAAAAGCAACAGGAGGTATGATGATGGACATATAGGGCCACCATGGTGAACATATTTGTTATGGCCACCATTAATAAGATAAAGTCACAGGTAGTACTGTAAGTCTTGTTCCTTGTTTCTTGATGGTTGAATTCTCACATTGAATAGAAGTCAGATGTTGCATTTTACTTTTTAGGGTTTTATTTTCATCCTCAAGTTTTTAAACCAATTGTAAAATTAATGGAAATCACTTTGTTTCTCCAGTATTTGTTCGTAATAAAATATGTTTCCTCACCGTCAGAATCAATCATTGTTGTTTCTTCTTCTAACTCTTTATATTCCCCTAGTTCCTCTACAAGTTCACTGTTCCTTTTTGTAAGTTCTTCCAGTATTTGATTTCTATCAGCTTCTGACTATATGTATTTGTCTACATTTATTGAGAGTTTTTCATTTTCCTGCTTTAAATCTGATGTTTGGTCAATGAATTTGGTAATTATTTGCCGAACTTGAATTATTTCATTTACCAGTTTTTCTAATTGAGACTGAAGTTTATTGACACGATTTTGCTGGTTACTTTGATCATCCTTGAATTGCTGCATAACATTTTCCAGTTCTGTTTTAATCACAAATGTTAAATCCAAATAGTTACCAATAATTGTATCCTTTAAGTTGGGAAATGGTAGTTCACGACATGTTTTCTTGTTCTAAATGTATGTGTCCATTCTCTTCCTGTCTCTTTGAATTTTCCTCCCAGACTTGTAATTACATTTCAATGCATTAAGTTCCAATTTTCGTACTTCACTGGTTTTGCACATTCTTGCATAATGTCCTATTTTCTTACATTTATAGCAACTCCTAGTTAATGAATAACATACTTTATATACATGTTTATTTCCACATATTCCATATGTTGGCATTGTTGGTAGCTGGCAAGGAAACTAGTTCCATTTTCCCACTGTGGTTGAAATGAGTAATACTTTCACTAAACTGAAGTTGCCGGAAAAGGCGGACCTCCACCATGTGTAACCAAGAAATCCACAGTCTATACATCTAGGAGACTGATATGAGGATTTGGTCACAACTAAATGTCAAACCTAAATAACTATGCACCATAAACTAGCAGTAATACACAGAAGATGAATTCCACTTAGTATATAATTTATTTCCAAGTCTGGAACTTGTCAACAACACTGTGATTTCTAAACTTATGTATTTCATAACCATTGTACCATATATATATATGAGAATTAAACAATAAGCTAAAATCGATTATTACATAATGTGTTGACAAAAATAAACGAGTTATTATGCAGATAAAGAAAGATAAATTATCAAAACACCTCTTTTAGCAATGTCTCTAATTTAAGAAGGATAAAGGATTAAGCCCTAAGGCTTACTGGCTACCATTGTCACTTTGTATGTAAAGTCCATTATCAATAAGATATTAACTTATTGTCCAGGTAGAATATATTATATAAAACATAATAAATGACAAATTCTTTGAGTATCCAAAATTAGCATTAAAAAACTAAACACATCTTAAAGTTATTTGAACTCTGTGATACTATTCTTATATCTTAATTATAAGATGTGCATTTCGACATATCTTTAGTGATGCTCAATGCTGAAATATTTCAAAGTTCAAATATTATAGAGGACACACGCGGAATAACTGCCGGGAATCCAAACATATTTCCTATAAACTAGTTCTGTATATTTCAGCTGTAGATTTAACTTTAAGAAATTTAAACCGAACAGTCACTGACTGCTTTATTCTTTACCATTTTTGTGACTATAATTGTCTGTACCTGGTTGTTACAAAACGCTATAGATATTTTGGAACATGATTTCTATTCATGGTTTCCGTTCAGTGAAGTTGCTTTGTTACCTTTTTTTTAAAGTTAAATATGCCTCAGGTATCGTCCAACTCTCTTTTACTAATGTTTGTAAATTCTTATTCAGGAAAAAAATAACTCGCACTTTAATACAGTTTTTATAGCTAAATCAATTGAGATAATCTACAGGCTTTACGCTCTTTTTAACGTCTTGATGCATTAAAACCAAAATAGATCATAGCCATTTCGAGTACTTCTTTCGATAATTATTTAAACAGGGAGACGATATGGTATGATAACCAACAAGGGAAGTCTCCACGAGGTCACCGTACGGCCTTCAACAATGAGCAAAGCCGGTTCCACTAAGTCAGCTATAAAAATTTCTGAATGCACAAGTATAAAACAATTCAAACGGGATAACTAACGGCTGAGTTAATATAAAAAAATGAACGAAAAACTAATATGCAGCACCGCAATAAACGACAGCCATTGAATGACAGGCTCCTTACTTGGGACAGGTACTGTTGCATTTCTGTTGATCGATCATTAGAAAGCAGACGGTCCAAGAGTGAAAATAGTAAAATTGTCTGCTTTAGTCTTCCTAGATACTTTATGCTTGCTAGATAACATAAATTACAAAAGCATGACAATAAATTCGTGGACGAGGAATCAGAAATTACATCTGACAATGTTGACAAAAGAATCCATAGACATGAATGCAAAAAGACAAGTTCAGATATGAAATAATGTATCTTTTTCACGGTAAGTGTCTTAGTTAATGCACAGTTCAGTCTAATTAGAAGAAATAAAATAATTAAATACAAGTATTATGAACTGGCTGTTTCTGTATTGGCCCTGTTATAGATTCTCCATGAGCAGTTTTGGCCCCCGACTCTTCGAGTCGTGGGTCCAATAAAGCTAACCTGGAATATTTACCAGGGTCAATATAGACACAGCAAGATAATTACATTATATCATAACATGTGGGCCAGTTATAATAGTATTGCAGTAACTAGATTTGGTGAACCGAGACTGAAAGAACGATAACAAGCATATATATACGTGTATGTTAAACGTTAACGTTAAAAAGAACCAAAAGAGTTTAATCCATCACTGTATATGCTTTATTTCTTACATTAGTCCTGAACCACGGAAGAAGTTAAAGGATGGCACACGTAGTATAAAACTGAGCAGAATGTAAGAGGAAACAATATAGCTTGGTAATCAATAAATAAGAAGGCCCTCAAATTGGAATGGCGTAATGATATGATCACTATTTGCAGTGACTTTTCAGGAATATGACAGTTCTTGTCCATTCGTTTTTGATGCGTTTTGTTATTTGATTTTGCTATGTACTTTCCGAATTGATTTTCCTCTAAGTTCAGGATTTTACTTTACTACGTTTACAGATTTATGATAATGATCTTGCAAAGGAACGTATATATTTTGTTTTCATTTTTAGTTTTGAAACGCGTATATTAATAATATTAACATTTAGTGAAATATGATTGAACTATTTTCTGATTAAATTTCTTCAGTTCAACGATGATTTAGAACATGAGACACAAAACATTCTTTACTGTGGATTTATTCTTAATCGTTGGATACCAATTTTCGTAGGTACTGGTAAACCACGAAATCAAATGTTCAACGAATGACACATGTTCTATAGGCTTGTATGCAGACCTCGGCGAATCCACGATGCAATGCGTTGAAAATCCATTGGTGGCCTTCGGCTGTTATCTGCTTATTAGTCGGGTTATTGTCTCCCCGACATTTTTCCATTCCCAATTTCAATTTTAATGTATAGGAATAATACATGAATGTTCATATGTTTGAGGAATAACACTATCAATATATCATTTTTTTCTGCCTGACACAATATATGTGAAATTAAAACAGATTAAGCTGTTGATGTTTCTATAATTAATGTGCATGAATTTGGAAACGTGTTCATGTTTGTTGTAACTATTATAAAATAATTTTTATTTAATAAAAAGAAAAACAGGGCGAAATAATGTGTATTATGCTGAACAAAATTGTGTTCTAAAGGTACGTGTACTATTTCTTTAATCAAACGGATTCTTAGTGTTTTCACAGATTTTCATGATTATTTATAAACAACATGTTTCGATATCAGGATAATTTTTGTCAGGATAGATTTTATTTATTTTGATATTTTGGTGTATTCCACCATTTATACACATTGAGAGTTGAATCAATATTGGATTGATTGAGACTATCCCACATGTCATTAAACAAATCTTCATATTTCCGTCTGAATATCATACTCACATCGTGCGACATTACTTGCGGTTAATGTACATAACGTGCTGGGCCTTTTTATCAATGGCGATAGCAAACACCATTATCGTATTCAAATTTATTTCAGACGATTTAACCAATATTTAACTTTTGATCCGTACTGAGTATCATTGTGTATGTCGTGTTTAGTTATAAAAACAAGCAGACAAGAAAAACAATGTATGCAAACTAATATTTCATTTTCAGGTATCAAACAAAGCGGACATAGTGGTATACAACATTCGTTTCCCTTAGCCTCGGGAGAGATGATAGTTTGCCTACCTTCGAAACATCATATTTTCATCGGGCACAGCTCTCGTGAAATAAGAATATTCTTGGATGGACAAATCTTCACATCTCCCTCAGCATTGGAAATACATATATATTGCTCCATTAATGACATACATATAGATTTGTAAGTAAAAGAGAACTAGCATTAAGTCTTAGAGATTTAAGCTTTGTCAAATTCCTCTTGGCTTATGTTCATATATCTCTTCTGTGCTTGTATAAAACATGTAAAAGATAGAAAGAAGCATATACAAATCATAGATCGTAGAAAATATGACAACAGTATAGCAAAGAAATATCAGTTCATGCTTTTGTTTATACCAAAACGAATGGTATACAGATTTAAATATGTTTAATTTCGAATCGGTTATTGCTGCTGACAAAATGGAAAAAGGAGTTCATTTCTGATTACTTTAAATTACAGTCGTTCCACAGAAGCTCTAACTTTTAATCATGACTTCGATGTCACAACTTAAAGAAGAAGAAAGAAACTTCGCCAGATTTTTCTTCCTCAACTTTAAGGTATCACCTGCCATAGTTAGACGATTCTTTGATAGTGTATTTCCGCCACTAAACTTAGCTCAAACTATAAACCAACATGTTAGTGCCATTATCAAACTGAATACTTGGAAAACTATCAATGCGGCTCAATTAGAAATACTAAGAGGTGTCCCAGGAACACTATGGCCATCCCATCTCCCTCCGATGCCTGCTGGATCAAACGGTAAATATACACTTAAAAATATTCATAATTTTGTTCGTATTTCGTGGATTTCATATTTTGATAGGCGTAACATAGTAAAACAAACTAATCATTGTGATAAAAATACACTTTTGCTGTTGTACTAACTTGAAATAATCAGTAATGATATAATAAAAACATCAATAACTCATTATCTACTCGTTGTGTATGTGACAACTATCACATAAATACCAGATAAAAGGATATAAACACAGAGAGGTGATTGCTTGACACAAACATGTATACCGCAAAGTAAACAATAAAAGTTCCATAATACGAGACTGAGACAATTCAAAATTTGAAATTACTGACCAAAATTCTAATTATAATATACATGATATAGCAACAGAGAGAAGCAATCAAAAACGTTCGATGTACATTGTAAATTTTACATATACTGTACAATTTTGGTTAGAAGTCATTCATAACCACAACACACGAATGTTAACCATAAAGATTATACTTTTCCTGATAGTAATTTGAACTTATTACCTGATTGCATTGTTTTACACTAGTCATTATTCGCTGTTCGGTGTGAGCAAATTCTCCTTTTAAAAAGTCGTACATTGACCTATTCAGCTCTCTCTTACAATTGTGACTTGGATGTAGATTTGTCTCGTTGGTAACAATATCACATCTTCTAGGATCTATTTTTTTTTACACTTCATAGTTTTTTCTAGCTTCCTCTTCCAAGGACTTTGATCTGACACTAATGATTTGTCTGCTACGAAATTTCGGACGTTTATCAATACCATCTAATGGATGGGACCAACTTCCGGATCTGAATGATACGTTACCAGGAGCAGATTTAGCTACACTGAAGTGGTACAGAAATGAATTGGCGCATACGGCAGTCATTTGTATGGATAAAACTGAATTCTCAGACAAATGGACTCTTGTTGAAAAGGTTTGTTGTTAAAATAAAGGCATGTTATGCACATTTTTTGTATTGTTGTTGTATTCTTCATTGTAAGGTACACATGTTATAAAAACAAGAGGCTCCATAATCCAATTTGCTCCTGGAAGCAGATCATCATTCACCTTTGTCACACGTCGTATTGCACATATAAGTAAAATCATCCCATTAATTAGTCAAATTAAAGTCGTTGATCGAACGGGGTTATAATTACGAAGTTTTGAACATGTCCGTCGTCATCTAGGAAACAACTATTCCATATAAGTAAACTAACCCGAAATATCTTAGAAGGGATTGTTTCCATTTCACTAATGAGAACTCTTGGTTCATAAGCTTCCTTTATAACTTATGTTGATGATTTCCTCTATGTGACTTATTTGTAAATTTAACTTGCTGGTCATTGAAAATTATTGCAATAAACCCAAAGAAAAAATTCATTCCAGGACAAGCACTCCAATATCCTTGGAAAACGGATTAGAGCACTTTCAGTTGGTGACATGTATGCTAATTGTGTGCATTGTACTTTGAGAAATTAACTGGCATATAATGCACTTTAAATCTTCATAATAAGTCATAATAAACAATTATTTCTCTTAATCAAGTTGTAATACCAAATACACTCAAGTTAATACAAATAAACATATAACCACTCATATACAGGGCATACTTATCGTTTGACAAATTCAAGTCAATAATATATACTGTTTAGATTTTCAAAGGTAACATCTCTAGAAAATGCTTTGCTAGACGTTTTTGACACATTGTTCAGACTCCAAATTTCTAATTTGTAATGCTCTTGAACATCTGGTCTACATATAATCATAACAAGTGTTGTATTTTCGTAATATAATTTATTATTTTAATAATTAATTTAAATATTTCTTTTTATTTAATGCACAATAGCTAACAAAAGCATTGGAAAACCACTCAAACTGTTCAGAGAGACTACCAGAATATTATCCTATTATGTTTTACTCTTGCAATAGTGACCTACATGTGATATTCATCTCATTTAAGAAATAGAAAACAAGTCCTTAAAGAATTAAAAACCAATTGTTCGGAGAACAATTGCAGGTTTTTCCACCAAAAACCATGTATTTTAATATGAAAGTAGTAAAAGTAGTTTTAAAATGTCATTTAAATCGTCAAATGATAGCTCATTGTTCGCTGATTTTAAAAATATATGATTTCTATACAATATCTTTTTAATAAGGGAGATAATTTGTTACTTCAGCTTTGAAAAATGTTACTTCTGATAATATTTAAATATTTACTTGACACTAATTCTAAAAATATCTGGTTCTATATACTTTCATATTAATAAAGTACAAAAGTAGCTACTTTCTTTACAAGGTTAACTGGTTTGTTACCTATTGTCATAAGTCTCATGGCTTTATAATGTATACATATGAGGTAAAAAGCAAAGGTCAAAATCTAGAACGTTAAATTAACCTATGACCTTGAGAGCAATTTCAAGGTCATAAACCAAGAACCTCAAATCAAAAGACCATAGGTCTTTATTATATTTGGTAAATGAGTTATATCACCATACGCGTATTTTTAGATAAAAGAGGAGAAAAAAACTCCCCTTTACGTTCAACATACCCTTGCATTCAAAATTTACGTGTTAGGACATGTCGCAACTAACAATTAGTAAAAATATTTTGTCGATATCAGAATTTTGGAAATAATTGAAAAAAGGTTGAATTCAAAATTGAGAATATGACCTTGACCTTTGACCTTGACCTTATTTTCATTTTTTTGGACCAAGGACCTCAAATCAAAAGATTCTAGGTCTCTATCACTTATGGCTTGCAAGATAGAAATGCATATCACCTATATGCATAAGGGGAAATAACTCTCATATGGAGTGTGCATATCTCTTCGGTCAAAAAACAACAATCAATGCAAGGATATAAGGATATAAGGAACAATTTTATAAAATAAATTTGACGTTATCCTTTACGGTTGCGAAGGAGTAGTGGACACAAGGAAAACAGTGTTTGGGAGATAACTCCTACACAGAAAAGTATTCTGTTACGCAGGGTAAATTTCAAAGGCACATAACCTGTTCGATATGATATGCCAAATATCTAAGCGACATATGGCAAAACAAATATTTATCGCAACAACAAAATTAGGCCGAAGAAAACCATAAAAAAAAATAATCAGAAGAAAAACAATAGGTCTTTCAACAGAAAAGTGGAAAGACCTAATAATCGGTCGCATGGAAATAAAAAAAAACACCACAAAAACTGTTATGTATATGGGCGTTTTTCAATAAAAGCGTAACTTTCAGACCTAAAAAAAAATGGAAAATCAACCTGTATAAAATTTAATTTCACAAGTTATTTTGAATACCTCTATTGTAGACCTGTTTGTAAACAAAAAGTGCAATCTTAAATATTTTTTAAAATGATATTATTTTCATAATTTGTGTACTGTTTCGTAGGGGACTTTTGTCCCCTACGAAACTTCTTCTAAACACACATATTTTTGCAATTTTAAATGTTCCCTATAGACATTCCAGTTTGTTTACTTTTAAATACTAGAAAAATCTCATTTTTTTCTGAATTGGAGAACCATTTTTATCGATAAAGATTAGACAGTACTTCACATATGAAGGAACAACTCATGTTACGTAGTGGACATTTTGATGCGTTTCGTAGTGGACAAAACCGTTTCGTAGTGGACAAAAAGTTTCGTAGTTGACATCAACCCTATTATATGTTAATAAAAACATAATAAAAATTACATGAACTAACCCTTGTTATTTGTTTTGCATGAATATAATTGAAAAAAGATTAAAAAAAGACTGCATAGTAGTGGTAGTGTCCACTACGAAACGTTTTTCTCCCATACTTGTTTCGTAGGGGACCGTTTCGTAGGGGACGTATTCGCATGTTTTATTTTTTTTCCACAATCCCTATATTGCAATAGTAACAAGACTTATTGTATTCATCAAAGCATTTATTAAGCTGTACACTGATATTTTTTTTATAATTTTAAAACCAGATACTGAAGGAGATTTGACCCGTTTCGTAGTGGACATTA
This sequence comes from Mytilus galloprovincialis, assembly GCA_037788925.1. Lineage (NCBI taxonomy): Eukaryota > Metazoa > Mollusca > Bivalvia > Mytilida > Mytilidae > Mytilus > Mytilus galloprovincialis. The sequence goes on from CM075339.1 coordinate 17,582,529, forward strand.
ACAAAAATACGGTATCACTCTGGTCCATTTGATGTGCTCAATTTTTCTTATCAACAATTTAATTGCCGTTATAAAAGCATCACTTCTTTTGTAAGACCCTAATGTTTATATCTATTGCAAACAAAAATTACATTGATTTTATAAAACTGTTTATTGGCAAATTTTAATGACTTCGTTTCGTAGTGGACATTTTGTGAGGGACACACCTTCTGAAATTAAAAATCCTATATTGAAAGCTGTTTATTAAAATATGTTGGCTCTGAACATACTTTTGAGTTATTAAAGAACTTATGTAAAGTAAAAATAACATTTATTTCTTCATTTTTTTACGATATTTTAGAGTATGAATGTTGAACAGGCGGTCTAGGGACATGCCATTTTGGTTGTTTTGGACCATTCAGGAGTCAATATCTTATCTATCCCTCTAAAAATAAACTGTTTCTTTGCTTTAAAATGTTAAATCTAATTCAATGTACTGACTGCACAAAAAATTACTTGCAAAGATCAAACACATTTTTTTTTTAAAGTGGCTGGGACAAGAAAATACGTTTTTATTGAAAAACGCCCATATAAAGTATATGTGGTATGATTGCCAACGAGACAACTATTCACCAATTGATTTCAAACTTTTTCTTTTTTCTATCAATCTTAAAATTAGACCTTGTTACAAGTGTATGACTGTACAAAATGTCACTTATAAACCGAATAATACTTAGAAAGCAGAAAAACGGAGTTGTATGTGAAAACAAGTATAATCATTTCCCACCAATCCCTAACTTAGTAGGGTCATGCATGATACTGACAGTTTCTTATATCAATTATTTTTATTAAGAATAACTTGATTCGATAGGCCATTTTTTTTAGTACGATATGAAATTTGAGGACAGATTTAATGAAGTTGTAACAAAATAAAAATGTCATTGTAAGTTTGTACACTATTAAGAAGAATGGCTGATTTATATGGGGACGAAGTCCCAAATAACAGTAGAAAAATAAATTAAAAAAAAAAAAAAAAAATCGGGAAAATTTTCCCGAAATTTTTATTGTACTAATGAACCCTAAATCGTTCAAATTTTTTTAATGTTATGTTTTTAAAATTCCCGCATCTGCGCAGACATCTACAATGTTCTTTCTTTTTCCGGTCTCGTTTGTATGAAACTTTGAGTAAAATATATATTTTTCAGTCTAGTATGAATTAGGAAGGAACGCAATACCAATTTCATTTCAAATAATTCCTTGATATGGAAAAACGTTACCTGATGATAGCGTTTCTTTGTTTACATTGCATATGACGTCATAACTTAAGAAACGTCACAACTAAAATCATAAACAACAGAACCAAAATCGGAAACGTTACGGTATTTCCGTTTCTTTTTTTTTAACAAATATTTAAGTTACAAAAAAGTAATTCATACGGACTTCGTCCCCATTTACAGGTAATGCCTGCCTCATATTATAACATAATGTCTTAAAGTTTTCAGTTAGAAGAACTGAATCTATTTCATGAAAGATGTAATGTGCATTTGATAAGGACTTTGTATTTTTATTATTTAACCGTTTCCGTTATTTATTGATTGTATTAGTAACTTTAATCATGTTAATGCTTTTATTTAGGCATTGACATCTTTAAATAAAGGTAAAAGACCAAACGAGGTCAGTGAAATTTTAAATTACGATCTTGATGGAGAAAAAGCAAAGACATTAGCAAACTATGAACTGCAACAACTGAAAAAAGAAGACCTAGACTGCGAAAATGAAAAAAAAGAAATAGAAAGTGATTTCTCTTATTATAGGGAAGGAAATCTCCCCAAAAACATTGCAGGTTTGTTTTTAATGCTGTTAAGGCAAAGTATACGTAATTGCACGTCTGTAGCGGAATACGGGATAAAAAACGTTCGTCGGTAGTTACGTAAGTTATTTCTCTTACACCAAGAAAGGAAAATGGACACATGAAAGCCAAATTATTTCGTGCGGTCTATCATTAATCCAACAAGCACGCCTTTGCTATCTTAAACCTCATAGAAATTATATGAATTACTCCAGTTAGAAATTAAAGCATACTATTGTTTTGGGCAGCCTGACTTTAATTAATACACTGTTTTTTAGACACGTAGGAGAAGGCATTTCGTGTTTATGATATCAACAGAAAGTAAAAACGCATCATCAACAAATTATAAACAAATAAAAAAATAAATATGCGACAATTCTACTTATATCGATATCAAATTTATTAAATTGAAACCTGATTTGACACAACTATATCATGTATATCGTTTTCAAAAAACCTAGTTTTGAACGAGAAACACACAATAGTCAGTGCTTAACGTTAAATTTTAGGTTACAAATAATTAAATTCACATATTATTCATTAACTAATCTCAATGTTAAAAGAGTTTGGCATATTCTTTCTTCGTGCGATTGAAAATTTGAGAACATTATTATATGGGGACGAAGTCCCTTATTACGACAGAAAAAAAAAAAAAAAAAAAAAATCGAGAAAATTTCCCGAATTTTTCATTCTACTAATGAGCTCAAAATCGGTAACTTTTTTTTCAGGCTTTTTTAAATCACCGCATCTGCGCAGAAATGTATTTCCTTTTCCGGTTTTGTTTGCCTGAGATTCGAATACAATATATATTTATCAGTCTAGTAAAATATATAGAAAGGAACTCAATTCTAATGCATTTTTAAAAATAATTTGTTATGAAAAAACGTTACCTGATGCCAGCGTTTCTATGTTTACATTAAATATGACGTCATAAGTTATCTAGCGTGTGATCCTAGGACTGCTCAGAGCAGTTCTTAAACCTGTCACAGTTTAACTTTTACCAGTCAAGAAGACTAGTTATTCTGTGAACTTGCTGAACAGTGTTGAACTGCATTAATCTGTATAGTCATATTTAGGAAGAGACTAAAAAATCGGGAACGAAGCATTGTGAACAATGATGTTTATGTCCTATTGTGTAAGAATATTTGTTCTGGTGCGTTGGAATAACGTTATTTCCGCCTTCTAATTAAAAAAACCCTGTTCTTTCTTTTATTAAAACAGTTTGAATGTACGTCGTTCACAAGCATGTTATGTTAGCGACAGTTCAGAATGTAAATAAAAATATGAAATCAAAAAAGAAATTTTTACTGTATATAATTTCTATTACAGAGTCTAACGAATGTAGTACTTGCTATACCGGTACAAATAACAATGCACTTAAGCATGAAAAGCTTTACACACGGTAATATGTCATAAGCAGGCCTGTCCTCAGGTTAGGTAAGTAGCAGACCTGTCCACAGGTCTGGTCTGAGCAGACCTGTGATCAGGTCTGGTCCGGGGCGAACCTATCGTAAGGACAGGTCCATAGCAGACTCGACCAGATGTATGGTCTGGAGCAAACTTGTCATAAGATCTTCAGCAGTTCTTAAAAACAGTACTAGCTCTGGTTTACCAACGATTAAGTAACATGTTAGTCTGCAAACAAATTCTAAAGTTAACTTGGAAAGCAGTCAAAACGTCTCGTCCAAGTTAACATGTGTACATGTATTACTGCACCCATCTGTAGCATACTGTATGTCAAAGACAAAAGGAAATGATTAGTTTAATGTTTGCATGCATTGTTTTATTACGGTTCTACGTGGAATCATTTAAACTATTAAAAGCACATCGGTACTGATTATACATTATGTATCTTTACAGAATCGAATGCATCTTTGGTTGAAACATGGCTTAAGGATGACGAAAGTTTCCACCAAACAAAAGGATCAGAATATGTTTATGATACATTAAAGCGCTCTAGTTGTATTCTAGTGACATCAAATTCAGGATTAGGAAAGACAGCCACCATCCGACATATTGCGTTTAAACTTAAACTTGAAGGATTCGAAATTGTTCCTATTGAGTCACCTGAGGATATAATTAAATACAACACAAGAAAAAAACAATTGTTTCTTATTGATGATGTTCTTGGAAAATACGAGTTAAGTCCAACCCTGTTAGAAAAATGGGAACGATTAAACGAAAAAATAATAAGTTGCGTTGAAACCCAGGTAGTTTCAAACAAAATATTATGTACACTCAGATTACAGATTGCACTCCAAAACAGATTTAAGAATGCATCAACGATTTTGAACAAAGTAGTAATTAATTTAGAGCACGAGTCTAATGCACTTTCAAAAGGAGAAAAGCAGACAATTCTATTGAAACACCTCACTAAGAATAATTTAGAAAATGAAATTGAAACTGATGAACTTGAAATAATGTGTGAAACGAATTATGCATTTCCCCTTCTTTGCAAGTTAGTTTCAAATGACAAGGACAGATTTAGAAATAGAGTCACATTCTTTAAACAACCTTTGTCTCTTTTTAAGGAGGAACTTGATAAAATGAAAGTTGAAAATAAGAAGCTTTATTGCATTTTGGTGTTTGGTATGTTACTTAATGGTTCATTTAGTATAAGTATATTTGACATTGAATCTAATGAATATGATGAGAAAATATATAAAATAATGCTAACATGTGGACTTCAAAGAAACATGCCTAAGAAAGAACTTGAGGAGGCCGCTCTTTCTGCTATAGGATCATATTTCACAAAGGACAGTACCAAATTTCGGTTTATTCACGATGCTCTTGACGAGATTATTGGCTGTCATTTCTTTTCGTTTAATCCAACAGTTATGTTTTCCGACTGTGATATTTTGTTTATTAGAGATCGAGTAACAGTCCGTTCCAATGAAAACACGATTATAGATATCGATGAAAATATTGTAGTTATTTTGGAAAATGAATTGAATGAGGATCACATTAGACCTTTGTATCATAGATTTTTGACTGAATTACAAAATGGGAGATTTACCAGTCTGTTGATGAGTCCGCTGTTTAAGAATAGAAATTTTATCCGTATTTTTTGTAACATTTTTGACAAGAACATGCATACTTTATTGGAAATGAAAAGTTCCGAGCAAAGACAAAGCAGTGATCTGTCGAATTTTAGAAAAGCTGTAAAATTGTTATCTAATATACAATTCAAAGTTAACAAGGATGCCATAAGTCAAGTAATCGATGCTGAATTTTCCAGAAGTACACTCATTAACTGGATTATAGCATTCGGCTGCTATGAATTCTTTAGTTATACTTGGAACAAGATGACAAACTCGGAGCATAATTTAATTCTAAAAAGACATGGCACATTCATAACCCTAGATGAACCCATCTTACATTTAGCTGTCCTGGGGGGAAGCTTAGATATTGTTTCAGAATTAATTTGTTATGGTGTAGATATTAACTGCCTTTCCGATATGTCGACAACACCTTTATATTTAGCAGTTAAAGCAGGTAGCTATGATATGGTACAATTGCTTTTAAAAAATGGAGCACAGGTAAACCCACAATCTTTTTGTCGGACGACGGTCCCGATTTCTATCACCTCAGACAAACCGCAAATAATTAGTTTAATTCTTGAATATGATTTGAACCAAACCAAGCTTCATCAAGCAATTCTTCAAAACGACTTGGAAAAATTAAGATCAAACATTCAATCAGAAAATATGAATTCTAAAACAAAGAGCGGATGGACAGTTCTACATTACGCTGTATTATTAAATAATGTAGAAGCTGTGACGGTTTTGTTCAGTGAAGAATTGCTTAATAATGATGAGTTCCTGGATGATATAGGACGAGAATTCGTACGCAGAAAGCAAACATCTCTGGTCAACGTAGTTGATAATAATGGACACACTGCTGTCCATCTGGCTGTTATGTATAACCATATCGAGATAGTATCTCTTTTACTTCGCAAAAAAGCTGATGTGCAGATTCGTGATTATTTATATAGAACCCCTTTACACTACATACAAGATGAACGTGCTTTAAAATTATTACTTAAACATTGCCCCAGGAACCAGTGCTCGAAGACTGGTCGAAACGCAATGGAAAAAAACGTATCATCTTTCAAGACCGTATGTTTTAATTTTACTCTACATACTCCTTTCAGATATATGTTTCGTGGTTTTTTAAATGTGCCAGACATGTACGGCCATACACCCTTACATAATGTTGTAGAACGATGCCTTAAAGATCAAAGCAGAGATTGTATAAACATATTGTTAAAGAGTGGAGCTAATCCTTTTTTAATCAATGACATGTGCAAATCAGCTTCACAGTTAATTGACAGGCTTGGTGATACAGATACATACATACATAACAGTGCTAAACATAAACAATCAATTCAGAAAACCTATAAAGCATTTGCTATTTTGACTTTTATTTTATCTGCATTCACTTTCGCATTATTCAATTACTTATTATTTAGTACAGAAAGTCAAAGTGAATTTGATTGTGTTGGACGGTTAAAAAAATCTAGAAAAGTAACCTTGTTACAGGTGACGACATGTAATTTTGCTCTACTCACTTTGACAACTTTTTTGTTATTGTCAACAGTAACGACTGACACCATGTGTTCATTTCTATCATGGCGATGGATTTTTAATTTGGTATTACCAGGATGTTGTTTTTTCGTATTACTTGGTGCATGTGTATATATTCAACTGATGTACAAGTTTAAGTATTTATTCCATATGATGGTCTTTATTATTAGTTGTAGGCTAATTTTATTATATTTGCCAAGTTTTAGAAAGATGAAACAACAAAAAACAATACAGAAATTTAACTGGAAAATATACATTGTACTTTTAGGCGCCCTCTGTTTAAGCTTTAGTTTTGTTTTTGTCCCTATTTATGTTTTTTCTAAAGAAAACACGCATGTAATGCATACACTTAACATGTTTGATGTAAATTGCACAGGATTAAACCATGTAAATATATCATGTACAAGTTCAGCCTATAACATTACATATACTAATGGTGTTGATTTTTATGTACAATGTCATAATGATTTAAGTATTGTAAGTTATCAAGATACACTTACAGTGTATGAACTATTTATAGACTGGATAGAAAGAGGCCTTATATTTTTATTTTGGTTACATACAGTATGTTCTTTTTGTTTTTTACAATGTATATTTATAATCTATGAGAGCAAACTATACCAAGAATTCGGCCATTAATTAAGCAAATTTGTCTTTTACTCATATATATTTCTTCTTTGTTTATATGCACATTTTGTTTCATGAAATTTGACAAAAACAACAATAAGCAAGATATATTGTACTCTTCTATTGAATAACGTAAATCAAATAACCAAAAACATGAGTATTAACATTTGTTGTATATATAAAAGAATAAAAACAAAACTTTTTTTTCTATTTTGAAAATATATGTGGTGCAAACTTATGTCACAGATAACGAATGTTACCACCACAACAGTATTTTTGAACTTAATAACTTTTAATGCGCTAATTTATCACAAGGAATACTGCCAAATCTGTTTTTGGTTGTTCAGATTATTGGTTACCGCGAGCGATAAGGTATCGGTCGGTACTGATTATGTAACTAAGATAAAACGTCTTGCGTTTGATACAGTACCGTTTATGAAATGTTAGAAAAGGTCATTTCATTAATAGAAAAGTTTGTTTTTGTAATAATTTTATTTTTGATGATGAAACATATGAAATTACATACTACAGTATTCGATACACATTATGAAAAATAAAGTAATACTTGATATATCAATTAAGTCATAAGGATATAATAATATATAGAATTAAAAATTTCAAAAGATTTTGTTAATTAATTAAATAAATTAAATAAAAGTTGCTTGTAACAAATGCCTTGTCTGATCTATTTTTACTTTTTGTATAGGGGTTAAGAAACATACAGAGTATTTTCTATATTAATCCAATATTTTAAATATTCTACCCCACCATATTTTGTGGGGGATATGTTCTTACAACTACACTTGTATATATAATATTTGAGTAACAACAAAATATTATTAACAATTTTTCTGTTAACAAAATCCTCAGACACACCTAAATGACTTCTTTTGCACTGAAAGGCAGGAGAATGTCATAATTTTTAATCAAATCTATAACGGATAGCCAGAAATTGTGTGATACATTACATTCCCAAAACTGTGAAAAAAATATTTTCTTTAAGGAGTAGGGGCATTAAGGCCTGGTTTTGGCCCAAGAAAATAAAATGTTTTATAACTTTTTCAAATTGGCACATAATGTTTAGAAATGCATAGGGTCAAGAAATGAAAAACATTCAGATTTTTATGTGATGACGTCACAGTTACGTCATAATATGTACTGTTTTCACAAAAACGTTGAAAAATACAGAATTTATGCAGTTTTCTATCTATATTTCTGTTGTGGAAACATCGTGCGCAGCCAAGAAACAACAACATAAGTTAACAGAAGCTTTATTATAACTATTGACAAAATCTCAATACATATAAAGTTGTTTCTTGGGTGCGCACATACTTTTTCAATCTCAAATATACTTAAATATTTGATGTAAAACAAAGAAAATCACGAAATTTTACAAATCATGCAAATTAAATCATAAAATGCTGCCATGGTAACTTGTTCAATGTTCAAAATTATTTTGTTTTTCTGAAAACGTTGTACGGTAGATACTGTACAGTAATTTGAAAATATGTCTGATAAATTTTAAATTTCAGTAATTTTTAAGCCAAATAAGGGTCTTATTGCCCCATCTCCTTTGTGAACAAAAAGGACAAAGTTCAGTTTCTTTTAATTTACATTTCAGTAAAAAGGATTACATGGTAAAATCCTACGAACAATCTTATATTGAAATTTTTGCCATAAAAGAATTTCTGGTTATAATAAAGGGCATGGAATAAATAGCATTCCAATCCTCAAACTCCATATTTAAATCTCTTTTCCCATTTTTCGCGGGAAGATAAAGATATCACTTTATTATCCTCCAAAAATAATGTATAGAAAATTTACAAGATTTGGGTTCCTTTTTAACTTTATCTATTAATCTATTTTCAATAATTTCCAGTTTTGAACTCACTTCTATCATACTCTAACAACTCTTTGGAAGTGCACTTAAAATACCATAAAATTCTACAAAATTAGTATTGCCATCATACTTTTTTTAAAATTCATCATATGAGAATATTGTATTATTATCTGACATCAGATCATTAATGAAGAATATATTATTTTCAACCTCAAAATCATCTTGCCATCCATTTTGATGTTCGAATTCAGCCATATGGACTAGGTCAGATTTTCAGTATTGTTTTCAGCTTTAAGCTTATTTTCTACTTGGAAAAATTTACCTGGATATCATGCCAAAATGGAGTATTTTTTTCTGCTTAATAGAGTAAACCTTCTTGACTTAAGTGTTAAATTTTGTTCCCCCCAAATTTTTGTATAAAACTAAGTAGCAAGACTTTCCAGGGAGAGTAATTTTAGGGATCTAATAATTTATACAGCCAAGACATTTTTACACTATAGCAAAAATAATAAATATTAGACATCTTATGACCACCATCCCAGTGTTCGGACATTACCACTTCCCTTTTCACTTTATCAGGCTTACCTTTCCATAATTCTTTAAAAAAATATTCTGGGGTGGGGGGGGGGGGGGGGGGATAGGAAGATCTGTCAGAACTTGAACCGAAATGGGAAGTGCTAAAGTTTTAATAACTACAACCCTTCCAATATATGTTAGTTCTCTATAAGCCCAATTATTGAGTAATGACTTGATACTGTTTATCTTGGCTGTAAAATTACATAGAGTTTTATCCATTTTAGCCACTGGGTCGATGCCACTGCTGGTGGACGTTTCGTCTCCGATGGTATTAACAGCCCAGTAGTCAACACTTCGGTGTTGACATGAATATCAATAATGTGGTCATTTTTATAAATTTCCTGTCTACATAACTTTGAATTTTTGGAAAAAACTAAGGATTTTCTTATCCGAGGCATAAATTACCTTAGCCGTATTTGGCACAACTTTTTGGAATTTTGGATCCTCAATGCTTTTCAACTTAGTACTTGTTTGGCTTTATAAAAATGTTGATATGAGCATCACTGATGAGTCTTTTGTAGACGAAACGAGCGTCTGGCCTACTAAATTAGAATCCTGGTACCTTTGATAACTATTATCAAGCTCAAACTATATACCGAATAGTTTAAACCTCCCAGAATGGTTCCAAACAAGATTTTTTCTGGCAAAGGTTTTTCCATACTACCCTTTTTTGACCCAATCCATACGGCTTCGGTTTTGTCAACATTACAACTAATTCTTGCACATTCTGAAAATTTATCAAACAAGTATAAACACTGATTTAGGGATTTTTGGTCACCACCACTACAGAAGAATCATCAGCGTATTGACTTAACAAATTTCAGAGTCATTAATTGTTACGCCCGCAACATCAGGCTTATTTCTAATGGCTGCACTTAGTAATTCTAGCACTAAAATAGATGGATAAGGAAACAGAGGATCCCCTTGACGGACAGCCCTTTTTAACGAAAAAAATCTGAAATGTAACCGTTATTTAACACTGCACTAGAGGCATCACATTAGCATGCTTTAATCCAACTTATAAATATATGGTCAAAGCCATAAAACTGCAAAGCCTCATCAATCGGCTGTGTCGAATGTTTTCAAAATCGACGTAAAGTAAAAGTCCAGGAATGTCGTCTTCTTCCATCTTTTCCATCTGATCATAAATAAATCTAGTATATTCGCCTATATACATACCTTTTACAAAACCTTTTTGTGTTTGACTTATATGTTTTCCAAGAACTTTTTGAATCTATTTCCTAGACTTGCTGTGGCTATCTTATAGTCTACACACATCAGTTTGATAGGTCGCCAGTTCTTCAGATAACATTTTGACTTACCCTCCTTTGGAATACAGGTAATGAGTCCCTGTCTCTGAGTGATAGAGAACTTTCCATATTATAAAGCCTCATTTGGACATCTTACTAGTGGTTATTTAATATCATTCCAAAATGTTTTATAAAACCCAACAGTGAATCCATCTGTACCAGGTGATTTAGAGGTCTTCATATGTTTCAGAGAAGACAGACATCCCTGTACTGACAAAGGTCCTCCACAGGAACCCATCTCTTCTTCGATAGGTTTTGTACTACAAGGATTGTCATGCTGAAAGTGTGCTCCTGTGAGTTTCACGTGTCAATGGGTTAAAACCAGTATATAATTTTTTATAATAAAATTGAGAATGGAAATGGGGAATGTGCCAAAGAGACAACAACCCAACCATAGAAAAAAACAACAGCAGAAGGTCACCAACAGGTCTTCAATGTAGCGAGAAATTCCCGCACCCGGAGGCGTCCTTCAACTGGCCCATAAACAAATATATACTAGTTCAGTGATAATGAACGCCATACTAATTTCCAAATTGTACACAAGAAACTAAAATTAAAATAATACAAGACTAACAAAGGCCAGAGGCTCCTGACTTGGGACAGGCGCAAAAATGCGGCGGGGTTAAACAACCCTCCCCCTATACCTCTAGCCAATGTAGAAAAGTAAACGCATAACAATACGCACATTAAAATTCAGTTCAAAGAAGTCCGAGTCTGATGTCAGAAGATGTAACCAAAGAAAATAAACAAAATGACAATAATACATAAATAACAACAGACTACTAGCAGTTAACTGACATGCCAGCTCCAGACTTCAATTAAACTGACTGAAAGATTATGATTTTATCATATGAACATCAGGCACAATCCTTCCCGTTAGAGGTTTAGTATCATACCATCATAACATATATGAGAAGAACATAACCCGTGTCATGCCAACAATTGGTTTTTGAATAAATGTGTTTAGTTCCGATGCAAAGACCCTATAAGTGAATCAATATTAACGCCAAAATATGCAATCTTTAATGACCTGACAACAGTATCGTAACTATATCCCTTCTTAATAAGTTTATTCAAAGGTTTTGTTAGTTTTTGAGGTGAATACTGACACCTTTGTGCTTTATAAAGAATATTTCCATAAAAAATTGGATGTGAAATACCTGAACGTATAAGAAGTCTGCATGTTGAGCTATATTTACGAATGATGTCCTTATACCGATGATAAAATTTAGTAAATGTTTTGACTAGTTTGTGATATCGTAAACCCTGGTGTAATAATTTTGCAGTAATACATAAATTTCTCTCGTTAAAATCTAAAACATTGTTACATACACGAGCGAATCGTACAAGTTGAGATATATAAACACCGTAAGATGGTGACAAGGGAACGTCACCATCTAAAATGGATAATTAACGATAGGAAATGAAAAATCATCTCTTTTATCATAAATTTTAGTATTCAGCTTTCCGTTAGTGATATAGATATCAAGATCGAGGAAAGGGCAGTGGTCATTGTTAGTATTAGCTTTATTTTAAGTAAGTTCAACAGGATAAATTTCTTTGATATACATACTGAAGTCGTCATTATTGAGAGCCAAAATATCATCTAAATATCTAAAAGTATTATTAAATTTGTTTATCAGATGTTGTTTCGATGGGTCTTTGCTTATTTTTGTCATAAATTGTAACTCATAGCAATACAAAAACATGTCCGCAATAAGTGGTGCACAGTTAGTCCCCATTGGAATTCCGATAATCTGACGATATACGGAATCCCCAAAGCGAACAAAAATGTTATCTAGTAAAAATTCAAGGGCATATATAGAATCAAAGCATGTCCAATTGACATAGTTTTTTTGTTTATTGCTACTAAGAAATGACCTAAAAGAGTTTGAACATATATATTCACATTCTGACTTTTTAAATGCCCATTTGATTAGGTGTGTGAATTTTTTCTTAATGAGAATGTGAGGCAATGTGGTATACAGGGTAGAAAAATCAAAACTTTGAACAGATTTAAAATCACCAATATAAGCATGCAATTTATCAAGTACTTCCAACGAGTTCTTGACACTCCAAAAGTAATTAATTCCACTATTTTCGAAGGCCTTATTTGAACAATTTATTATCAGGTTTTTATTGTATATATATACATATACACACATAGATTGAAAGGGGGGCCTAGATAAAATGTAAGTGTACTTGTATTGTTTAAATCTGTATTCTCATTGTTTGACCTCATGATGTAAATAATGAATCCAACGAATAAACTATAAATCAAAATCACTAAAGAAATTATGTTTTATTTGGCTGTAAATTTGTCATGGCATTTATTGCAAGAAAGAAACACAATCAACTTGTCAATCAAAACTTGATGACGATTGAATTACTGAAGGGCGATCCAGCAGTAACAAAGTTATATCAGGAGCCACTGGGTAGTCCATAGCAGCTTAAAGTAAATTCCGCCTGTCCATTCACAATACAAAAAAGCTCCAAACTCAGTCTGTTATATATGCCATGACGCTGGTTCTATAATCATTCTTCCAAAACTGAAACGATAAATGAAAAGCAGCAGAAATATTCATAATGGGGAAAAGGGAGGGCGGGTAAATTCTATAGCTGTGGTCAAGCTCCGTGTAAGGTTTGAATTCAAATGACCAAACCACACGAGGTAAATTGCACGGACTAACATTTCGCGGGCTAAACTAATTAGCATATTAAAGTGACCAGTATAAAATGAATCGAACACACCGTCAATTTAAATCAATAATAGGCATACCAAGTTATATAATTACAATAACTGAATTTAATTATTATTGAATTAAATTCTATTATTGTATATATATACATATACACACATAGATTGAAAGGGGGGCCTAGATAAAATGTAAGTGTACTTGTATTGTGTAAATCTGTATTCTCATTGTTTGACCTCATGATGTAAATAATGAATCCAACGAATAAACTATAAATCAAAATCACTAAAGAAATTATGTTTTATTTGGCTGTAAATTTGTCATGGCATTTATTGCAAGAAAGAAACACAATCAACTTGTCAATCAAAACTTGATGACGATTGAATTACTGAAGGGCGATCCAGCAGTAACAAAGTTATATCAGGAGCCACTGGGTAGTCCATAGCAGCTTAAAGTAAATTCCGCCAAAATTACAAGTTGAGTAACTAGTTGCACAACTTGTAATCCGCCATAAAATTTACCGCATGACAAATTTAACAGCAAGAATCAACATCAATCAACTTCAACATCATTATCATCTTCGATGTCATTATCAACTTCAACATCATAATCAATTTCAACATCAACAATATTAACAACATCATTATCAACTCAACATCATTATCAACTTCAACATTATTATCAACTTCAATATTATCAACTTCAATATTATCAACCTCAATATTATTATCAACTTCAATATTATCAACTACAACATTATTATCAACTACAACATTATTATCAACTACAACATTATTATCAACTTCAATATTATCATCAACTTCAATATTATCATCAACTTCAACATTATTATCAACTTCAACACAAACATTCAAAACTTCAACATCAACTTAAATTCAATACTTTGAACTTCATTAAATTGATATTCATGTGGCAACATCAACATAAACTTCAGCTAAAATGCAATACTGTCAATATCTAAGCTATGTTATTCATTGTAAGGGAAAACCAAACAATGAGGAAATTTAAAGAAAATATATACATAACATTTTCAGAGCTCCTTGAATCTGATTTAGGAATACACCCAACTATCTCTAATCCGAACGATGCACCTATAAGCTTAATATGACAGCTCCTATGACAATAAAAGAGCCAATAACCCAAATATCTTTCAGGTACCCTGAAATTAAGTGTTTCAACTATACAAGGTTTGTTCTTACGTAACCTTTTTTAAAGTGTATGAAAATGTCCATCGTCTTTGTGTCTCAGCAATGTAGTCCGACATCAACCGGACAGGACAAATTGAAGTAGTTCATTCTTTTCCAGAATTGTCGTTACTGAATTACCCAGCTGATCTGTTTTCTAAGAAGGAACTTTTATAATAAGTGACCCTGAATAAGCATCAAATTATATCTTGGATCGTTTTACAATAAGATTTTCATTAAAACTTGAATTTGCAATTTCTCCAAAACTAAGAAACCCAAAATTCTAGCTAAAAATGAAGCTTTGAATAAACATGTTTCATATACTGAATAACAAACTAAATTAAGCGCATCTAAAAGTCTAGTTAATATACCAATAGTAATAGGCTTACGACAGACGTGTCGCTTATGTCACTGAGCATCTTTTGAACAATAAAAGAATGAGTGTTGTCCAATAAACCATTGATCTTATGATTAAACATAATGCCTGAAAGGTACGCATTCCCATTGGAATAAGAATATTCATCCTTAAACATGTCAGCTACTATTAACTAAATGTGAAACGGGGCATGGCCATACGTCATACAGGTTTAGTTTATGTTTAAAGTTTTGAAATTAATTTAGTCCATTTGATACGTAAGCCAAGTATTTGAATAACTCTTGAACTACCGATAAAGAGATTTAAAACAGAAGTCGACAACCACTTGTCACCCAAAATATGAGAAATGCCATTATAATTTCTAAACTTATTTTCCAAACACGTAGATTAGAAATAGGTCAATAATAAAAAGGCCCCGCAATTCTACCATTTTTCAATTCACTCATCACTTTTCCAAGCTAAATTTGGATCTTGTAAAACAGACTTTAATGTTTTGCTTGTATGATGTGCTCGAAAACCATATTTAAAACCATTATATAATAAATTTGCCAATATTTTAACGGGGTAGTCAGTCAACATATTCCCTTAAACCGTAGTATTAACAGGGGAACAACCAAAAATACCAAATATCATACGGTGATTGCAAGCTGTAAACAAAATTATAAAATTTGAAATGATTAAATTGCATCCGTGGAACATTTGCCTGCTAACAGGGAAATCTTTAATTATTTATCGAAAAACGAGTATTTGGGTTAAAATTTCCATGTGTATTCAAAAACCTGTTTGACTGCTCGAGCACTGGACTAATACCTTGGTGCAAAATTGTTTGCATCAGGTGCCCTAGGGTAGTTTTGATACCTAGGAGCAGAATAGTCCGAAGTTACAGTACTTCGAGGATTATTCTTGTTATATGAATAATTTGTACAGTACAGCGAAGGATGGAACTGGCTACATCTTATACATGAATTCATGGCTGTATACACAATTCATACGAGTACAAACGGCTTTAAAATTATAATCGTAGCAAGGACTAATAATTGTGTGAGAAGTTAGAAGTTGTCTGTGGAACATGATTTATGCCTACTGCAATAAACTGAAGCCATAGCTGCCCATCAATGACGTCCCATGCACGCATATGATCACGAGCTTTTCTAAGTCGAAATTGCATGTCAAATTTATAAACTTTCTCAAAAGGTACACCCCCTTACAATCGTCATGTAGCTAATCAATTCATTTGCCAATTCCGGGAATCTTTGCAATAAAATTTTCATATAATTTAAAAACCCTTCAGTCCACTCATCTAAGTTAGATAATGATTTACTTTTGAATATTTGTTTCTGTCAATTAAAATGTCTCCATCTTCATCAAAACCGAGCACTTTTTTCGGTTGATCAATATTTGAAACAAATTTTTTTTTTTATATAAAGTAATTGTGCCAAATCAACTTATTCTAAATTCCATATTTGGTTTATAATTTTTTGTGGTACAAACACATCAACATCATTACTAGTAGGTATAACTAAAATCTCACCGTTTTGTACAGAATTACGAGCTGTGGGCTGCCCTGGGTGTACACATCCCTGATCAGGAACTTGTTGTTCAGCGGGCTGCTGAGGAAGTTTGAAGTTTAAATGAGTGTGGTTGTAGAATTGGCTGTAGTGGTACAAACGGCTGTTGTGGTAATAACTGCTGTTGTGGTTATAACTGATGAGGTGGCAATAACTGATGTGGTGGCATTAATGGCTGTTGTGGTGGCATTAATGGCTGTTGTGGTGGTATTAATGGCTGTTGTGGTGGTATTAACGGCTGTTGTGGAATGGCTATATTTTGTCTTACAATTTCAGCTCTCTTTGGGTGAAGCCTTCTGTTTACCGGTAGCTGTATTTGATTTTGCCTACGTACAGCACGGTTTGGCAGCACCCTCTCTCCTTTTCCCCTCGGCATACTGGCTTAAACAAATAATTACAATGTTAGTCAATGCATTATTAAAATAGTATATCATTTGTCAATGTTACATCCCTTAATCAAACAATTGAATCAATATTGAAATACAAATATTTCAATTTTTACCATTGACTAATTAGTATTAAGATACAATGGCAATAACCAAAGTAGAAAAAACCGCAAATGCTTGATTGTGGCCGTCTATGTCCAGTGGCAGATATTTCAAGTATATTCATAATGATAATATCATATTGATAACGAAAGTCATAAAAGAAAATAATTATTGTATCTACCGAATATCAATTGAAGTGGCCTTCGTTAATGAGAAATATTCCTATCCTATAATCGACTATAATACATGAAAACTATGAAACAATTAAATCGAAAAGTATATATATTTAAATAGTCAACTAACATTCTTGATGAATCGCAAAAGTTTACAAAAAGAAATGATTCATTAGGTACGGAAAGTGATCAACTGATCTAAGAAAACTTGACCTCATTTTAAAGACATTGTGAAGACATTTTCAAAACAGTTTCACTTTTATCGATACACATAATAACAACGAAGAAATAGCAAATGTTCAAAATGGTAATTTTTTACTACTCTGGAAAAACTGTTGCCTCTCTTTAAAAATTAATAATATATATATATACATATATTTTTTTTTTAATCATTTAATCATTTAATCATTTGGGTTATAGCTTTTGTTTATTTTGCTTCTTTTACATCTTGTTAGTCAATCTCAATCCTCCATATTAAGTTTTTTGGTCAAAATAGAAGCTTAAAGCATGAAAATGTCAACCACAATCATGAAATTCTATCGTCCAAAGTCACATAACATGACGATTTTTGTTTATTCCTTTTTTCAGAGCATCAGTTGGTAATTGAAAATGTAAAGTAAAACTTTATTAACATTTGAATGTAAAGAAACAAAATATGAAATATTACTCTTTATATACAAGTGTATATGTTTGTGTGTGTGTATAAAAAAGAAGATGTGGTATGATTGCCAATGAGACAACTCTCCACAAGAGACCAAATGATACAGAAATTAACATCTATAGGTCACCGTATAGCCTTCAACAATGGGCAAAGCCCATACCGCATGGTCAGCTATAAAAGGCCCCGAAATGACAAATGTAAAACAATTCAAACGAGAAAACTAACAGCCTAATTTATGTACAAAAAATGAACGAAAAACAAATATTTAACACATCTACAAACGAAAACCACTGAATTACAGGCTCCTGACTTTGGACAGGCACATACATTCAGAATGTGGTGAGGTTAAACATGTTAGCAGGCGCCCAATCCCCCCCTTGACCTGTGACAGTACAACATAAGAACAAACTATGAAAATCAGTTGTACCATGAGAGACAAGAAAAGTTTTGAAATATGTCATCTGTCTTTGTATTGTCATGATAGTTTTAGAATGTTCCTTTTCAATAACATTTAAAGAAATATTCTTATTCTTATATAGCATGTATAGTGAATGCTTATAAATAAAGATAAACAACAACCTTTTAACAATTATTCTACTGGACTAAAATACCTGTTGCACTCAAAAACAATGAAAATAATATAACATTATTCTTATTCCAGAAATTTCAAACAAATAATTATGTCAGATCACTGTATTAAAATACTTGTATGTATAAAAGTAAAGTAAATTCATATCTGTATATCAGTTACAATATTTATACAGTGAAATCTGTAAACCAATCTCATTCAGGACTGAAGTTCAAAATGCATGGAATGTGAATAGCATTCGTTGCCATACCTAGATTCATATATTGTTTTCTTTATGTCCAGTGGCACCTATTTCATGCATATTTAGGACTAAAAAGAATTTATATATACATTTATGTTGAAATTAATATGTGGCTTACTCACCGGTTACTTCGCGCTGCAAGATTTGGATTTGGATTAAGAATAAATAACATGGTAAATGTTCATTAGCGTATTAAGACAGTTAAACAATTAGATATAACAACTCGCACAATAAGTATAACCATCTACTCAATTTACCAATATAATATAAAATAATATCCAAGAAAAGATTGACAATTTACGCAATGATAGAATTTAAATTCAGTTATAACACCAAAGAAAAAGTTCACGACTATTTAAAGCATTTAACAAAGTTAAAATTATTTAAGAAAGAAAAACCAGATTAATAGTTTAAATTGTTGAGCTATTATTTTTTATAAAATGTTGCTTAATTCTAAAACTAAAAAAGAATACTCATCTTTTCTTCTGTGTTTTAAATTCTATAGCTTTGGTCAAGCTCCGTGTAAGGTTTGAATTCAAATGACCAAACCACACGAGGTAAATTGCACGGACTAACATTTCGCGGGCTAAACTAATTAGCATATTAAAGTGACCAGTATAAAATGAATCGAACACACCGTCAATTTAAATCAATAATAGGCATACCAAGTTATATAATTACAATAACTGAATTTAATTATTATTGAATTAAATTCTATTAATTGTAAAAATAGACAATTTAGTAGTGGAACAATGGCTTGAAGACGAAATAAATATATATTTGTAAGGTGTTTTGTGTAGCTTCGGAAGCCAGTACATAGTTGGGATTTTCATTGTATTTGGCTCTGCTTGTAAAGCGGTAGCTAAAAGTTTATGTTTGTAACAGATGTCGTTTTCTGAAAATAGAGTCAGTTGGAATGTTGGTGAATTGGTGATTTCTTTTTTCAGAACCTCAATGTAAAATTTACGTCAAACAATAATAATATTATTAGCAGCTTTATCGGCCGGGACAAAAACAAATTTCTTGGCTAGTTCTTTTAGTTTATGTTTGATACGAGAAATAGGATTTTTGTGGTTATTGTTAATAGTAAAATGTTCTTTAAAATGTTGAATACGTATATCAACTATCTTCATTACTGAATTAATAAAAGAGTCCAAAGATTTTTTGTCAGCTTTTTCCCGTTTTATCCATTTCATACAGTAAGTATGGAGTGAGTCGTGGATGATATTACGACACTCATTCCAATTAATAATTGACGGGGGACGATATTTAGGTCCTTTACTAAGGAATGATTTTAACTCTCGGTCTTGAACGATGTCAAGATCTCCTGATATAACATGGGAAATGGGTCCCTAAATATATTCGGAGGTACTACAATTACATGAAGTAGGTGTATTTTCACTGATATTAACATCTTTACACAGTTGACTATAATTAAACACAAATTTCCGGGTAGATTTCTTGTAAATATAACAAATAAGAGGTAGCTCAGTACAAAATATCCAGGAATTTGTTCTTTAACAGAATGGTCGTTAAATATACCGGCAATATTTACAAAATCAAAACCTTTATTGACATACTTTATTTTAATAAAACGTTTTTTATGATCTTCAGGGCGATCAATTTTGGGAAATAGTTTAGAATAACAATATGCCATAATAATTTGAACAATTTCATACTTAGGACTGCTATATGAAATTGTGTTGCAATCCTCCAAAATTGTATTTAACTTATTAACCGGTAATGAACAGAGTTTTCTTAACAGATAATGTCTGCCGTTGTTTTTTGAAATAGAAATTAGGTCCGAAATATTGGTATGATTGGTCAGAAATTTCTTTGATTGCGATTTGTCGTACGACCGCGAGAACGGTTTTTACGAACAGTTTTAGAAACTATATCCAAAATGTTAACGGAATCGGTTCTAGATATATTACCAATTCCCATGATATTATCATTAAGACCGAGAGGGTAGACTGTCTTTAATTTTTTAATCCAATTTAATTCAATTATTTTCCGTGATCGTACAATTTTTAATGAGATTCACCAGGCTGCTTATTTACTTCTTCTAAATGTTGAACTGCTAAATATTTAAACGGATGGTTGTGCTTCTTAAGGTGTTGGTAAATGATACTTTTGAATTTATTGGGTCTTTTAAAACGATACAGATGTTCTTGAGTGCGTTTAGATAAATATCGTCCAGTTTCTCCTACGTACTGAATACCACATCCCGGTTTGTTTCATGTGAGTAAATAAATAATACTGTTTGTTTTTCAAGTTATATCAGTTTCAAAATTCAAAGAAAATGTGCGACCATTAAACGTGGACCTAACCGTATTGTTGGTGGAAAGACGGGGACATGTGAGTCATTTTTTGGCATGACACTTATCGATAGAAGGGTAACCACGATTTTTATTGTTAAAAATGTTAGCGATGGTAGTATTTATAGATAACCGATTTTGAAGATTGAGACGTGTAGATACTCTTTGAACAAGTTAAGTTTTTAATATTTTTCCATTTCTAAGCTTCATAATTGTTTTTTGTTAGTGAATTATATTATAAAGGAGAAAAGACTGGCGTCCAGAATATGAACCAGCATACAATAATTTAAGTGATGTAAAATTGATAAATCTGTTCGGCTAAAAATGTCAAACGCTATCAGTATTAATTACCCGAAAAAAGATAGGGTATATCAGGGTAGGACTGATGGCTGACTAAATAGTAGAATAGGGCTGAATATTGAAATACTACTTTTTGATAAATATTCCTAAAGTAATGAACTAGAGCAGTTCTCGCTCGGACACACACTCCATACACAGTATATTATAAGAGCATAAACCTGAAGCACGGGGAGGCACTCTACTGCCTCCACACGGCACTAAAGACAAACTCTGTAAAAAATAAAATTGAAAATGGAAATGGGGAATGTGCCAAAGAGACAACAACCCGACCATAGAAAAATCAACAGCAGAAGGTCACCAACAGGTCTTCAATGTAGCGAGAAATTCCCGCACCCGGAGGCGTCCTTCAACTGGCCCATAAACAAATATATACTAGTTCAGTGATAATGAACGCCATACTAATTTCCAAATTGTACACAAGAAACTAAAATTAAAATAATACAAGACTAACAAAGGCCAGAGGCTCCTGACTTAGGACAGGCGCAAAAATGCGGCGGGGTTAAACATGTTTGTGAGATCTCAACCCTCCCCCTATACCTCTAGCCAATGTAGAAAAGTAAACGCTCAACAATACGCACATTAAAATTCAGTTCAAGAGAAGTCCGAGTCTGATGTCAGAAGATGTAACCAAAGAAAATAAACAAAATGACAATAATACATAAATAACAACAGCAGTTAACTGACATGCCAGCTCCAGACTTCAATTAAACTGACTGAAAGATTATGATTTCATCATATGAACATCAGGCACAATCCTTCCCGTTAGAGGTTTAGTATCATACCATCATAACATATATGAGAAGAACATAACCCGTGTCATGCCAACAACTGGTTTTTGAATAAATGTGTTTAGTTCCGATGCAAAGACCCTATAAGTGAATCAATATTAACGCCAAAATATGCAATCTTTAGTGACCTGATAACAGTATCGTAACTATATCCCTTCTTAATAAGTCTATTCAAAGGTTTTGTTAGTTTTTGAGGTGAATACTGACACCTTTGTGCTTTATACAGAATATTTCCATAAAAAATTGGATGTAAAATACCTGAACGTATAAGAAGTCTGCATGTTGAGCTATATTTACGAATGATGTCCTTATACCGATGATAAAATTTAGTAAATGTTTTGACTAGTTTGTGATATCGAAAACCCTGGTGTAATAATTTTTCAGTAATACATAAATTTCTCTCGTTAAAATCTAAAACATTGTTACATACACGAGCGAATCGTACAAGTTGAGATATATAAACACCGTAAGATGGTGACAAGGGAACGTCACCATCTAAAAATGGATAATTAACGATAGGAAATGAAAAATCATCTCTTTTATCATAAATTTTAGTATTCAGCTTTCCGTTAGTGATATAGATATCAAGATCGAGGAAAGGGCAGTGGTCATTGTTAGTATTAGCTTTATTTAAAGTTAGTTCAACAGGATACATTTCTTTAATATACATACTGAAGTCGTCATTATTGAGAGCCAAAATATCATCCAAATATCTAAAAGTATTATTAAATTTGTTTATCAGATGTTGTTTCAATGGGTCTTTGCTTATTTTTGTCATAAATTGTAACTCATAGCAATACAAAAACATGTCCGCAATAAGTGGTGCACAGTTAGTCCCCATTGGAATTCCGATAATCTGACGATATACGGAATCCCCAAAGCGAACAAAAATGTTATCTACCAAACATTCAAGGGCATATATAGTATCAAAACATGTCCAATTGACATAGTTTTTTTGTTTATTGCTACTAAGAAATGACTTAAAAGAGTTTGAACATATATATTCACATTCTGACTTTTTAAATGCCCATTTAATTAGGTGTGTGATTTTTTTTCTTAATGAGAATGTGAGGCAATGTGGTATACAGGGTAGAAAAATCAAAACTTTGAACAGATTTAAAATCACCAATATCAGCATGCAATTTATCAAGTACTTCCAACGAGTTCTTGACACTCCAAAAGTAATTAATTTCACTATTTTCGAAGGCCTTATCTGAACAATTTATTATCAGGTTTTTAATTGTACCAAGTGTGCTGGTAAGAAGAATAGACAATTTAGTAGTGGAACAATGGCTTGAAGACGAAATAAATATATATTTGTAAGGTGTTTTGTGTAGCTTCGGAAGCCAGTACATAGTTGGGACTTTCATTGTATTTTGCTCTGCTTGTAAAGCGGTAGCTAAAGTTCATTTCTAATAATACATGGAACTGTTATCTCAGATTCGTCCTCAAAAATAAGTTTGGGAATAATGTTTTCTGTGAAGTGTTTTGTTTCCAAATTACAAAAGTAGTTACTTCCCTTTCCCCCTCTACTTCCCATCTTGCCTTTGCTCTTGTAATTAAATATTCCTTTAACATTTTGTTCTCTAATATAATACGAAGTTGAAGAGCAAATATAGTACCAATCTATTTGGAAGGTGGGAAAGCCTTAGTACTTAGTTGTATATACTAATGGCTATATCAATGATAATTTATGTCAACACAGAAGTGCTGACTACTGGGCTGGTGATAATTTAGGGGATTTTAAACTCCAGCAGCGGTGTCGACCCAGTTATTGTAAATAAAATAATCATATATACCAGGATTGGAATTTGTAACGGTAATCTACACCTGAGGTGAAAATGCCTCAGTATCTTAAAAACATATTTTCGAAACATTTGATTCATAGTAGACAACTTTCGAGTTCAATGCATTTCCGTCGAAAGCTTTGGTTTAAAAAGACACAATTCGTGCGTTTAAGGGCGTTGTTACTTCCGTTCCAATGTTTTGGGAGTGGTTGGAAAACTATAAAGCTATATTGCACGAATTACTATCATAACTGTCTTTCAGCACTGCTGTCATCAGGGAATGGTGATTAAGATCCTACAGAACGAATATTATTTCTTATTTATCCTGCACTTTGATGATCACTTAGACGTTTGATGAACGTTTATAGTGCAGGGATACAGGCGATCCGCTGTACCTCGTAAATGACGTCAATAAGGCGCGCATGGTTGACAAGTATTTTTTCTGGTGACAGACAAACTCGAAAGTATCTATTATGACCATGACAATGATTGAAATTGGTATAAGCGCCAGGTACCAATTTTCCAGTAGAGGTAGGCACTGTTAGTTGTCGGTGTATTTTGCATGAGTTGACAGACCTTCTGATTGTAAACAAAACAAATAAATATGAAATACTAAGTTACTGCTTCTAACAATTAGTATTATCGATTATATTCTTTTCATCAACGATCTATAGTCTTTGGAATCTTAACCTTCCAAAACGTATGATCGAGTTTAAACTTTCTCCTTTGCGCATACTGATGTAACAAAGGACGCATGATAAGAGACATGTTATGCCAAAAATTCAAAAACAATAAACATATTCAAAAGTATGTTAAATTATTTGAAAAAATTAACAGGTTTATATATTCACATTTCCAGTTTATATGATTTAAGAAAAAAAAAACATTCCTGTCTCTCTCAAAAAGTTATAAACTACTACTGCTTAAATGCTTCAACTACTTGATACAGTGGAGATAACTTCTAACCTATCATTAAATCAGTTCTAGGACAGTATGTAAAACTGTCTGCCTGAAACCTTACAGACAGTTCAAGCTAAAACAGTTCTAACCTAGAACTGATTTGGTCAGTTCTACCTAACACTGATTTGGACAGTTCTACCTAGAACTGATCCTGACAGTTCTACCCTAGAACATGTAGGCTCCTTTTTACATGTGTTTTATGTGGGTAGCTACAGGTTGGTACAGTAACATTAAACAATTTTGATTTGATTTTAAGTTTGGCTTTATCATGTTTATGTAACAACATAAAAATTCTTTGAAAACGTACAAAGAAAATGTTCAATTATCTTTTTTGCATCAACTTTTTTTCGTGGTCTGACATTGTTTTCTTGTCTAAAACATATTACTTATATCACTATGTTGTTGGTTAAGAAAAATATATATAGCTACCTAGTCCTACAAGGAAAGGGTAGGTAACATCAAACAAGAAATTTGTTAAGGGTGACCTAATATTTGATGATAGATACAAACATTAGTCCTCTTAGGATTAAATAACTTCTATTTAACAATTTGATTTATCTTGTTGCAAATTTGAGAATACCAGATGGTACAATTGATTGTTTGTTATTGGAGACTATATTTTGACCTCTTGATGCTTTTATCGATGTCATAAAAAAAGTAAAATCACAAAAATACTGAACTTAGAGGAAAATCAATTCGGAAAGTCCATAATCACATGGCAAAATCAAATAACAAAACGCATCAAAAACGAATGGACAAGAACTGTCATATTCCTGACTTGGTACAGGCATTTTCAAATGTAGAAAATGGTGGATTAAACCTGGTTTTATAGCGCTAACCCTCTCACTTTGATGACAGTCTCATCAAATCCGTTATATGTACATTGATGCGTTAAAATTAATGTACATTAATAAAATGGTTTGATTCCCTTGTCTTTGAAAATGTTAACGGGACATGTTTTATGTTTTTAAAAATTCTGATACTATAAAATACACAAAACATATTGGTTTCATGTCTTATATCAACTTGTTTATTTTTTACTTCTTGTACTCTCAAATTCAGTCTTCTTTATTTTACAGGGAAGGGGTTGCTGTAGTCAGTTTTCTGTTACATTCCACCATGTTAATCCACATACAATGTTGTTGATGCATCAAATGTTATATAGAACTAGTGTCTATGGACGACAGACTCCTACAGATATATCAGATATGTTCCATATGGCTAAAGTACTACCATTACTTTAAAGTATATGTTGAATATATACAGAATTGTTATTTAAGTAGTGTTATATATACGTGCAATATTAACAAATAGTGTTGCAAGTTATCTGGGTGTTATATATACGCATTTTGTAAATACGGCAATTATTAGCAAAGAACATTTAAGATTTTAGTTTTGTTTTTTCTATGTTCATCATCTAAGAAAATCATGCATTTATACACACAATACAACATGTATTTCTGATACTCAAATTATGATCAAGTTTATTTTTTAATAAGTTTATTTATACTTTCAAATGAAAAGATTAGATGAAATATTTAGATAAGAATGTTAAAATAGTAAATACATGTAACACCCAGCTGATGTGTTGTTAAAATGTATCAATTTCATATAATTTAAGTAATACTTGTTTTGTTCACAGTTGTCATGTCATGTTGTACTTTTAATTTGATATTGTCAAAAGATCACACTGTTTTTGTTTTTTATCCTCCATAAAAACAAATGGGGAGACACCTGTTATTTTTTTCTGTGGTAGAAAACAGTCCCATTAGCGATAATACTACAATATGATTAGGATTAGAACTAATGCCACAGCTTGCTTTTTGTTTTAAAATATTTGGAAGAATGGTATTACTATTTTAATTAATTTTGATGATTTCCTGTGCTTATTTTTTTTAAGTTCACATTTTTTGACAGAGAAGCCAAAAAATAATTATCTTTAAACTTTTCAGCTTCTCAAACTTATTTACTGTCAAGATATATACTTTGATTAAGAAATTAATTTTTTTTATTATTGGTTATGAATTCAATTTTGCATGAAGACACTTTTGTATGCATTTATATTTTCCCCAAAATTTCACAAAAGTTGGTACCCAAAATGACAACAATTTTGTAAGTGTGTGTCAAATGTATTAAATGTTTTATGTCGTTGGACACAACACATACAATGACACAAGTTTAATTACAGTTGAAAGTACCATTAAATGCAGGCTTATATTTAGATGCACACAACTAACATCCTAGCTAGTACTGATTCATGTAAACCTTTTTGAAAAAAATTAAATAAAAAAAGTATTTTATCCACTTTATACTGTAAATTACTAATGAATTATTATTACTGCAATTTTTTAAATTTAGTTGTAGTTGATACATATTCAACTCATCATGTTCGTAATTATAATGATTTAATTTTCAATGCTAAATGCAATGCAATATTAGTTTGTTCCCACAGCAAACTGAATGCAATGTTTACCCTGCAGTGCTCACAATCTATTTTATTATTGTACCTTTGTACACAATATACTAGGTTAAATAATTTAAAATATTTTGATATAAAAATTACTCTATTTGAAGTCAAAAGTGCTTGTTATCAATAATTAAAGTGCATATTATTAGGCTTGAGCACATGCAATATAAAAGTGTAATATACAAGCACATAAGGAGATTTAGTATGATTACTATAAAGTTTTGTTTTAATGCTTACAGGCGTTTTTGTCACGCCTGCAACTTTTATCGCAGAAAGCTCGACATAGGAATAGTGATGGCGGCGGTGGTGGCGGCTGTTTTGTTTGCTTTCTTCCTCAAAGCTTTATATTTTAGAAGGTGGAAGACTTGGATGCTTCATACTTTGTGTATTGATGCCTCATGTGATGAAGTTTCCATCAGTCACATGTCCAATGTTTTTGACCTCATTTTCATGGTTCAGTGACTACATGAAAAAGGTTAAGATTTTTTGTAATGTTAAAGTCTCTCTTATTATAAGTAAAAAGATAACTATATTTGGTATGTGTGTACCTTGCAAGGTCCTCATACCCATCAGACAGTTTTCACTTGACCTCGACCTCATTTCATGGATCAGTGAACAAGGTTAAGTTTTGGTGTTCAAGTCCATATCTCAGATACTATAAGCAATAGGTCTAGTATATTCAGTGTATGGGATAATTGTAAGGTGTACATGTCCAACTGGCAGGTGTCATCTGACATTGACCTCATTTTCATGGTTCAGTGGTCAAAGTTAAGATTTTGATGTTTTGTCTTTTTTCCAATACTATATGCAATAGGTCTACTATATTTACTGTATGGAAATATTGTTAGCTGTACATGCCTGCATGGTTCATATGACATTGACCTCATTTTCATGGTTGATTGGTCAATGTTTAATTTTCTTGGTTAATGTTAAGTTAATGTGACAGTTGTAATAAAGCTTTATATTTAGGACTATCAACATAATATCAATGATTAGTAAAGAAGGCGAGACATTTCAACGTGTACACTCTTGTTTTTATAATTT
The DNA here is from genome assembly GCA_037788925.1 of Mytilus galloprovincialis. Lineage (NCBI taxonomy): Eukaryota > Metazoa > Mollusca > Bivalvia > Mytilida > Mytilidae > Mytilus > Mytilus galloprovincialis. The sequence continues at coordinate 17,611,017 of CM075339.1, forward strand.
GCCATATTTTCTATTTTTATTTTTATCTAAGAATTTTTTATATCATGTATTTTTATATAACTAGATTTGTAGGTTTAGAAAATAAAAGACAGAAGCTTTTCCAATATTAAGTATGCATTTTTAATTTTTCATGAGTATGATGATGGGAGTTTAATACCATCTTTACTGGCTATACAGCTTTCGTATGGTCAGTATCAATTTTTATATCAGTATCAAATTAAGAATAAATTGGCCATACTTAGATAGTGGTCAGTCTGAACCATCTCAATAAGGTAGATCTTTATTCAAAAATATTTTATTATTTGATAATAGATCTTTATTCAATAACAAATTATGGTCATTTTATGACTCATAGGGGATACTGAAATACAATAAATGGTCAAGTGTGTATGATCATACACTGTATCACAAGGCTTACATGTTCGAGAACGTTGAAGCCCAATTTTAAATGATAAGTAGTAGAAAGATATGGTATGAGTGTCCATGCGACAATTCTCCTTCAAGTCACAATTTGTAAAAGTAAACCATTATAGGTAAAAGTTTGGTCTTCAACATGGAGACTGGGCTCACGCCGAACAGCAAGCTATAATGAGTCCCAAAAATGACAAGTGTAACCATTCAAACAGGAAAACCAACAGTCTTATCTATCATGTCTATGTAAAAAACACACATCAATAAACGACAAACACTGAACATCAGATTCCTCCTCCATACCACATAGTCAGCTATTAAAAGCACTAAAATGACTAATGACAACGAATAGACTAACTGACTAAACTAATTAATGTAAAAAATATTGAATGAAAAAGAAATGTGTTACACAACAACAAACGACTATCACTGAATTACAGACTCCTAATATTAGACAGACACATACAGAATGTGCAGGGTTAAACTAGTTATTTGGCCCTATGTTAAATGAAATAGGTCTACCTGAAAAAAGATTGACCTTCAGTGTAATTGTGTTTGTGTTTAATGTCACTTTTAGCAACCCAAGCTATATCATGGTGGCCAGTTTTGATTGGTGGAAGAACTAGGAGTACATTTATTCATTTCCTCTGAAGTCCTCAGTGTTGATTTAGATTCTGTAAACCCACTCATATAATATTCGTTTCCTTCCAAAATATATCTTTAGACATTTTGGTAGTTTTTAAATCTCTGGAAGAATAAGGATTGGTTATAGAAAAAACCATTGAAAAAAATCATGCCTCAAAAAGTAGGAAAATATAAAATTTGTTATCTTTCAAAAAGAAAGAATCTTTGATAACCTACCACAGTAAAAAAAAAACATTATCTCCACAATATCAAATAGATGGGACATAGGGATAAAAAGGATGTTTAACAAGCAAAAAGAGAGAATCTTTGATAACCTACCACTGTAAAAAAAAAGTGATCTCCACAATATCAAATAGATGGGCCATAGGGATAAAAAGGATGTTTAACAAAAGCAATGGAATTTTTTTTAAAAGACTACAGAACATGCTAGAGCCATGTCAACTCTTAGTCACATCATTGAAAGAGGCACTAGCTACGGGATATATAAAAAATCCAATACATGTACATGCTTTTTTTGTTCAATCATTAATGAAAGAGAAATAGTGAAATACTTATTCGCTTTTATCAGGCAGTATGGTTCAATTTTGTCAAAATAAGCTTAGAAACAGTGTTGATGAATTATCCACTTCCATGTGAATAATTTGACATCATTGAATCCGTATTCATGTGAACTTTCATTTAACCACTTAGTTAGAGATGGATAACACGTGAATTGTATGTTTAAAGCTATTTAAAGGAAAGGAATATCAACATTGAAAGTGAAACTGAGTGACTGTTTCGATCCACAAAAAATAATTCTTATACTGGTAAAAACGATGATAAACATGTATTTTTAATATATTTTATAAAATTATACAGACCGAGAAAAATCCAATATAAAAAAGAAGATGTGGTATTATGCCAATGACACAACTGTCCATACGAGACCAAAATGACACAGACATTAACAACTATAGGTAAACGTACGGCATTCAACCATGAGCAAAGCTCGTACCGCATAGTCCGCTATAAAAGACCCTGATATGACAATGTAAAACAAATTCAAAAGAGAAAACTAACGGCCTTATTTATATAAAAAAATGAAAAGCACAAGTTCGCTTAATCTACTAGTATTTATATCTATATTTATGTTAACATCGCTTATATGGTCATCAGAAGACTTTGGAGGTCAACTCGGTAGTTAATTAGATGGCGTCTTGACTAAAATACACAGGAAACGAAGCTACGTAGTATCATGCCCATGTCGAGTTCATTGTTTATCTTAGACTTTTAATAGTTTGGATAAATGTTTTACATTGTTATGAATCAAACATGAGAATTTGAGTCAAATCGGTGAACATGAATTTGACAGCTATAGTGCCCCTTTAAAGGATTAAAAAAATAATCAAGGGATTGTGTATCAAATTTATGCGGAAGAATTGAGTAATACTTTTCTACACTGATATCTATCTATTTTTTAGAATGTTCTTCTTATTTACAATTCTTTCATATTTAAAGTGATAAGGTTTCAGGGTTAGATGTTTATGGTTTTATGTAGGAAATTGGGGGCATAGTTATTCAAAATGGTAAAATAGGGATGAGCACAATGAGGCAAATTCTTTTTTGCCGATTTTGAAAGAAAAATAATATTTTCTTATCCAAAAAGGTGGACGATGAACTCCTTTTATAATAACCATGTCTTAATCTGTGGATATATAACTATTAATACTCGTATAACAACTGTTTGTTCATATGTTGTATGTTTCTTTTGTCAAGACACTTGGTATAGGTAGCTCTTATATGTCCTGCATACGATATATTTAAAGCTTCTAGATTAGATTATATTCGTTTTCACGTTAAATTTGTATGTTGGAATATAAGATGTAGGATGCAGAACAATATTAGTGATTGTGTTTGCAAGGTTTACCTGAATAAAAAAGTCGAAAGATACCTCAAATTCCTAAGAAATTAAACTGACAACGCCATCGCTAAAAAAAGACTGAGTGAAAAGCAATAATACACAAAATACAGCATGGGAAACTGAAGACAGAGCAACATGAAACCACCTAAAACTTAGGGTGATCGCAGGTGCTTCAGATGGGTAAGCAGATCCTGCTCCATATGTTGGACCAGTCGTATTGGTTATATAATTACAAGCCTCGTAATCAGTCTGATTTTGGTAGAAAACATTTGGAGAAAAGGTGACGAGATTGTAGTTCAGGCATTTTAGACTTATCTGATATCATTAGTGAAACAGATATTTCCTAACGGTCAACGTGATGGAGTCCGTGAAATTTACGAGGGGATAATTTCAACTTCATCACATGAAAATCTTGGTGTAATATCTTCCCTGAGAATATTTTTCTGTTCTGTGGGGGATTTTAACAAGGAAATATGAATTAAAATTTTATTGCATCATTTGGATTACGATGTTTTTTTACCAGAATTAGATCATGTGTAAATATAAAGAAGTTGTGCCAATGACACAATCCTCCATCCAAGTCACAATTTGTAAAAACAAATGCACATACATACCCTGTAATTGTCTATATATATTTAAATGTAGTAAATTGAGAAATGATTGCACTGTTGTTGTTTTCATATTATGGGAAAATCGCGTAGGATAACGTTTATAATAGATCAAATCTTATAGCATTTTATTGTATTATTTGTGTCCATGCAGCACTTATTGACGTTATTTCATCCATTTTTTAATAATTTAATATTGGATGTAACGCGTCTTCTGATTGGCTGACGTTATTTTGTTATGAGACCATAGACATAATTTAGTCATGTGACCGTGACGTCATCAACGTTTTTTTCATGGTTTAATACGGTTTAAAATGGAATTTAGAATTAAATTATAAGAAATGACTATAATATTTTTTCTGTCTATTCACGCTTCGCGCGTTATTCAGTGTGCACCAAATTTTTTATGTTATTTCTTCATAGACAGAAAAAATATTACAGTCATTCCTTAAATAATGTAATTTTGGTTGTAACGTGTCTTCTGATTGGCATACGTTATTTTGTTATGAGCCCATAGACATAATTTAGTCATGTGACCGTGACGTTATCAACGTTTTTTCATGGTTTTCTACAGTTTATGGGGGTAGACCTTGGTTCAGGGAGATAACTCATTAAATCAGTAATGCGTTTGTAAAAGTCAAGTTTCATCAATGTATTTTAAGCATTTACCTGAAACAGAGTGGAAATAATCTATGTTACCTAGAAGCTTAGAATATATTTATGAAAGTGGTTGACACAAACATACTGATGATTTTATGAGTTATCTCCCTTAACCTAGGTCTACCTCCTTAAAATGGAATTTAGAATTAAATTATAAGAAATGGCCATAATATTTTTTCTGTATATTCGAAATAACATAAAAAATGTGGTGTACACTGTTAAATAACCCGCTAAGCGCGTTATTCAGTGTGCACCAAATTTTTTATGTAATTTCTTCATAGACAGAAAAAATATTACAGTCATTCCTTAAAAAAATGCAGAAATAAACAGAGATATTAAAAGAACGTCTGATTTGACAGTTTGCAATGCCTTACATGGTAATATTATATATAGATGTTAAGAGTACATTTTTACTTTGATGTTAAAATGTACATAGTGGTTCCTTATAACTTTACTATTAGAGGGTGTTATATTTCCAACCGGAAACTATCATTTTTTTTTTAATTTTTTTTTTAATAATTATTCAGTTTATTGTACTATTGGTTGTTAACAAATACCCTAAAAGGTACAACTATCCCAGATAGGTTTATCCCTGTGTGTGAATTATCAAATGAACCAGAGGATTCACAAGATAAACTTATTATAAGTTTCAAAAGTGGTTGATATATTATTACAATCTATATAGTTTACAAAAACTGCATAGCAATAAAATCCGGAAAACATACGTTCTCTCTGTTTGCGTTTTTCTACTCATTTTAATTGTATATCACGTGGTATAGATGTTTATTATGTATCTTGAACACGTGCGTTTTATTCATTCTTGTATGTTGGAATATTCTTAATTTATTTGGTAAGTTTTAAATTTAATGAAATAACTGTTTTGTTTTCTTTAACGATTACTTGAATGCGCTACAGAATACTGAGAAACTTGATGCATTAGCCTATTATGAGTATCAAACATTGATGACATTCTGATGGTATAAAGTTAACATGGTCAAAACATGGACATGATGGATAACGAATGAGACTTTTTTTATACTTTGTATAAAGTATTGACAATCGTTTCGTGTAAACAGAGAAACAGTATACATAAAACATAAATGAAAAACATAATATTGCTCTGCGAGTACATGGAGTATAATGTCTTAACTTTCACATAAACAGACACACACACCTGTCATGTGCCTACACACAAACTTGGTCACAAAACTAGCACACACACACACACACTCTCTGTCACACAACTACTCAATCATAAGTACTTGTACGCCTCAGCTATTGAATTACATTGTGGTGAATTATATATATTTAAATGTTTCTTTCAAAAATTTACTACATTTTCTTTCTAAGAGTATACTATTTTCATACCATTCTAAGAATTCTAATTTAAAAACCCTGTATACATCTATGTACTTGTGTTTTAACTCTGATGCATAATTGCTTTTGTAAACAGCAAATAAAACAATTGTTAACAACACATTAATATCAAAATATGAACTGTCATGAATTTTGTATCCAAGTATTAAATTTTGCATTGATAAAATATGTGTACCTATTTTTATTTTATCTAGTAATGACCCAACTTTAATCCAAAATTCTTGTAAAAATTCACACTCTTTGAAAAAATGATTATAATTGTCTACTTGGTGACATATATGACATGGATTATCCTTCATTATTTTCCATTGATAAAGCAGTTGCTTACATGGCAATATATAATTGATCAATTTCCACCTAAACATTTTTAGTTTGTTATCAATTAACTGGTGAAATGTAAAGTTTAATATATCATGTAATTGATTTGAGGAATTTAGATTGAAATTTTTTTTCCATTTTATGAAACCAATAGGTGTGTCACTCCCTATACCTTTGATATAATTATATATATCTTTAGGTTTTAATTTTTTAATGCAAATTGATTTGGCTTTACTTTTTGTTTCTAAGTAAAGATTTCTATCTATTTGAACTTTAGTTGAAATTGATTGATTTGATTTTAACATGAGTTTCCATTCCTTTTTAATTGCAGATTTCAGTTTAGAAAGTTCTGCTATCCAGTTTGATTTTTCTTTCAATTTATTTAAGATTACTTTTTGGGAGATATTTCCTTGTTTATCTATGATATCATTAATAAAAAGAATGTCACTTTCTATCCAGTTTGGAAAACACGACTTTTATCATTTAATTTAATTGATTGATTACCCCAAATAAATTGCTGTCTTATACATTTGAACTATTATGTACTTTTTACCAACTTTTTAAAATTTCAAAATAAAATTCTGGCATAATTTTTTTTAAATTTGGTATTTCATATATATTTTCAGGGTTCATGTTAAATAGAGCAAAGTTTGCTCCAAATTTGTTAAAGTAATATAAGGGTATAACCTTCCAATTTGAAAATTCTTCTGTTGTTAACCTTTTAACCCAAGATATATAGATTGATGTTATATAACTATCTATATCAATCATTTTTAAACCTCCATCCTGATAATCATTACATAGAGTAGATCTCTTGATTTTCTCATTTTTGTTTTGCCATATATAGTTAAATATTAATTTTTTAAATTGTGTTAGAAAGTCTCTCGATAAATTAGTTACTGATGCTAAAAAGGTTACGTTTGGTATAATTAATGTTTTTATTACTGTTATTCGTCCAATCATTGTAAGCTTTCTTTTCTTCCAATTTGAAATTGCTTTTTCTGACTTCCTCAAAATATTTTCTGTGTTTAATTTATGGCATTCAAGTTTATTAGTTCCAAAATATACACCTAAACTTTTAATGGGGCTTTTATTCCAACTAATGTTTTCATATTTATCTTTAGAACGTTTTAATTTACCTAGCCATATTCCTTCAGTTTTTGACTTATTAAGTTTTCGACCAGAAAGAGTTCCAAATTCTTCAATTAAATTTAATGCCAGGCTTATTTCTTGCTTTGATTTAAGAAAGATAGTAGTATCATCTGCAAGTTGTGATATTTTAAGACTATGTGTTTTAGAATCAAGTTTGATTTGAAATCCTTTAATACCTGTATCTTGTCTTATTCTACATGCCAGAATCTCTACAGCTATAACAAAAATTATCGAACTCAAGGGACACCCTTGTCTAATACCACGAAAAATGCTATAGGTTTCAGAAATCCACCCATTATTTAGCATACAACCTTTGACACCATTATATAAAGTTTTAACCCATTTAATAAACGACTGCGGGAGACCAAATTTTAAAAGAGCTTCATACATAAATGACCATTCTAACGAGTCAAAATCTTTTGAAAAATCTATAAATAACAAAGCACCATCTATATTAAAAGTTTCAGAGTAGTCTATGATATCTTGAATCTGTCGGATATTAAAACCAATGTACCTATTTTTTACATATCCATTCTGATCACTATTTATTATTTTTGATAAAACAGGTTTTAACCGTTGGGCTAAAGTATAGGCTATTAATTTGGTGTCTACATTTAGTAAAGTTATAGGTCTATAATTGTCTAGGGATAGCGGGTCATTTTTTTTTGTACAATAAAGATACTATTCCTATTTTTTGTAATGTTGTTAATTCTTCTTTCTCGTAACACCTATTGAAAACTTCTACAGCTAGTTCTTTTATATTATCCCAGAATATGCGATAGAATTCAACACTTAGACCATCGATACCTGGTGATTTGTTTAGTTTCATATTAAAAATGGCTTCTGTGCATTTTTCTATTGAGATGCGGCCGCCTAGAGAGCTTTTCTCGTCATCACTTAATTTATGATCTATTTTTGTTTCTTCAACATATTGCTTAATATTATTAACATCTGGATTTGTACTTTTATATAAATTTTCATAGTAACATTTTTCTAAATTTAAAATTTCTGATGGTTCTGTTATAATTTTGTCTTGCTTATCTTTCAATGCCGAAATATTTTTTTTTTGTTTGTCTTGATTTTTCTAAACCTAAAAAGAATTTTGTGTTTTTTTCCCCTTCTTCTAACCATTTGACTCGAGATCTTACTTGTGCACCTTTAACTTCATCTTTATAAAGATTTTCTAGATTTTTTTCAATTTTTTCTATTTCATCTTTAGTTTCTTTTGAAGGATTAATTTTATTATTTAATCTTTGTAAGTTCATTTCTAATTCTTTTATTTTCTTTTTCTTTTCAGATGACTTGTATTTACAATACATAACAGTTATGTCCCTTACTTCAGATTTGAAGATATCCCATATATCTCTTGAATCTCTGGTAAGTGCCTTTTCTTTATATTTTAGAATAAGATTGTTTATATGGTTTTTATAATTATCATCTATTAAAATACTATTATTTATTTTAAAGAAACCTCTTCCTCTGCCATGGTGATTTTGTCTTATTTTTAACGAAATGGCTTGGTGATCAGTGTATGATATCATAGCAGGTCTTATATCAGAATTGATTACATGTGGCCTTATATCTGGACTGATCAAAAAGAAATCTATTCTGCTTGTTATATTCGTATTGTTTTTCCTTCTCCATGTAAATTGAATTTTGTTTGGATTTATTTCCCTCCATATATCTATTAATTTGTGTTTTTTAATGAGCTGTTTAAGGCTATTTACTGGTTTATAGTATTTATGAGAGCTATTTGATTTCCTATCTATTTTTAATAGGGTTTCATTCATGTCCCCTCCTAAAATTAAAATACCTAATCGATTATTTTCTATGATGTTATTTACCTTTTTGAAAAATTTATTTCTGTTAGTATGAATGTTTGGGGCATATACATTTATTAAGGTAAAAATGTTATCGTTAACTTCAATGTTGAGCAAAATAATTCTGCCATCATTATCTTTAACTTCATTTATTAGTTTATAATTTAAACTGTCTTTAATCATTATTGAAACGCCTCTTGATTGGGAACTTCCATAGCTATGAAAAAATTTACCTTTTACTTCACTATTAATAATATGTTCATTTTTCTCTATTAGATGGGATTCTTGTATAAATAATATATTACATTTTTGATTTTTATTCCATAAATATAATCTCTCTCTTTTCTCTTTCTGTCCTAAACCTTGACAGTTTAAGGATATAAGATGTATATTGTCACTCATTGTTTTTACCTAAGGAATATTCAATTTTATACATTAAATATAGCTGTACAATTCTGGTTCTCATAATTAGTGTAATAACCCACTTAATAATACATGTTAATGAGACTATTATTAGAACAACATGTCTTATTACATTATTTACATGTTTGTATATACACAAGGTTAAATGCACGGTTAACTTCTTTTTTTCAAAGACACAATATAGTAATAAACATATCATTATAAAAAAATATATTTGCAAGAAATTACTATTATAACAAAATATAAATAACGGGTTTGATTATGTTAACCCTTTTCGAGCTAAATTTTGATTGTTTACATATCAATACTATGTATCTCATACACGAATAACAAAGCTGAAGTGTATTTAAATATACAAATGTATCATTCAAATCACTGTTCACTTTTCCAATTATCAGGAAAGATTCTATCGTGATTCTCTTTGATCTCTGAATTGTTTTATCGAGAAATCTATTTTTAGATACGGTGAAAACCCAGAAATTTAGGGGTTTTTGGAATCGGGTCAGCATGCATATGAATATAACTGTAGTTATACTGTTTTTAGTTGGGTATGTCACATGTATGACGATAATGTAAATTAAAAAGAGAAAGTATTTTTGAACAATTAAAAATAGTTGCAGATACATGTTTACATTAATGATAACATTGATTGACCTACTTAAATAGTTGTTTATTGATGTGAGTGTTTGATATAAGCTATTTTGTAAAAGAACAAACACATAACTTTTATTTACATATGTTTCAATTCTTTTCAGGTATTTTAGAGTGGTAGTTACCATTGATGTGGACGTAGCTTGTACAAAAAATATGTGAACTATATAGGAGGAACTAATTTTCAGTTTTTGAATACCTAAAGCAATAGTGGTGTTTTTAATATGCCAATCGTTGAAATTGATACTATCTGTATCCTGGTGAACTAAGTGAGATATAATAATGTATATGGCAGATCTTGAGCAGTTTTAAAGTTATTCCTAGTACATGTATGTGAGGAATTGACACATTTATTAACATGGTTTATATTTCAAAGAAGTGATTTCATCAACTCAGTGATATGGAACGCAGCTAAAGTTAGTCAATTTACCAATCAAACTGACACCATTCAGATTGGGATTTACAGGTGTTTTGAATTGATTCATGGTAAATAAAAAGATGATGATAACTTTCAATGAATCAACTATTTGATCATATTCATTTGTTTTCATGATATTCATATAAATAAAATATTTCATATCAACATTTAATATATTTTTCTTTACAGAGTGTATACAATCTAATATTGTATCACACAATGAATTATTTTTTTCACATTTTTCAGATAAGATAAAAATATTACTAACATATATACACAAGCACAAAAACTGTGCATTGAAAATCACACTACTGTACATTAAAGTTAACTAGGACACTGGTTAGGGATTTGTCTTCTGTTTTGGCGGCTCGACTACTCTTCTGTGTAATTCATCAGTCGGCGTTGTTGCTTGCCTTTTCCCCGTTGATTGGCTTGGAGTTTTCGGATCTTTAAAGTTCATATAGTGATCCAATGGTCCAGAAGCTGACTTGGGAAGATTTTGTTTGTTTGATTTATTTTTGTTTGATTTTTTTCCATTTGTCTTTTTGTCTTTTTTGTTTGTCTGCTCACTGATCGCAGTAATTTGTTCAGGTTCTTTGTGGACTACCAATTGTTGGTCATCATCTTCGCTGTCATCATTTGAATCATCACTACTTTCACTTGTGGGTTGCTTATCTTTAGTTTCATCTTTAGCGTTATCAATGTTAGCAGCTTCAGGTACACTATCAGTAACAATCGAATCACCATTCTGATCTTTATCTGCTGTTGGATCATCCATCGGTTGTTGACATTCTTTGGCTTTATGACCAGATTTGCCACAGGAGTTACATACCCAGTCATTGTCACAGGTCTCCTGTTTGTGTCCCGTCTGTAAACACTTGTTACATTTAGCATAAGGATTTACTACAATTTGGTCTTGTGGATGAGTAGCGCTTTGTATTTTCCTATACTAATGAATCTAGGTATCTGTATACCAGGTACTGGGCTTACCATAAATAATCGGTCTCCAGTTTGACAGTTGGTAAGAAATCCGTTGATACGTAGTCTTTCACGATTGAAGTTGTGAATTATGAGATTATGTTTGGTCTCAAGATATCTACCAATTTGGTTGTTGTCTGCAGATAAGGGTACATTTTTTATCCGGATGCGTAAGTAGTTGATGTGTTCTTTAACTACAAATTTTGGGTTTCTATCATGTACATGGATGTGTTTTTTCCTGATAGTGAGACCATTAGCTATCAAATGTTCCCTATCTGACTCACTATCAAGATAAATCCGCCACATTCCATTAACCCTTTGAAGACCTTTCAAATGGCTTTCTTCAACTACATGGCCAATATCACTGTACAACTCTGCATGATTTAAAAAGTCTACAGGTTTTGGTTTTATAGTACCGAAGAGATCAGTCTCTAATATAAATACAGGTTTGGCTGCAGAAAACCCAAAGTCACTGTTTTGAGCTTTACTTTTATCATTTTCAGTTTTTGAGGCATCCGCATACGACGCCATTTTTGTTGTTGTTTGGTCACTTGCCGAGTTTTCATTAAAGGACTCTTCGTTACTCATTTTTACCATTACTTCAAGATAAATACTTTTAGGTAGATTATTTACCAAATACTTGTCGCAATAAATACGTTGATAAGACAGTTATTCTATGAAATCAGTTTACTTTTTCGGGAGCTCTGAAAAGTCCGTGGACATTTAACAAGGCCCCTTACTATCATTTATTAACGCTCACAATTATTTCCTTAAATGTATCTTTTAAAAATATAAAAATAAGAAAATATGGTATGACTGTATAATGAATTTACCAAAAATAAATAATTTAAAAAATTCTTCACAATTCTCATTTCCATAATTTCATGACGTAATATTTACAGAAGTAAGTTCTTCTTTGAAAGATGCAAACAGTGGATTTTTGTTAAATGTGGTATTCTTATTTCTAGTTGGTAATTATATTTCTCTAATTTTTGTGCAAATGATCGTTCGAAATTTAATTATGACGTTTGATTGTTTTGATTTCTTTTGAATTTTCTATTGTGATTTTCAGAAAAAAAGGCGAACATGTCTGAATAAGTCACATATAGGGAACACAACTTTCTGCTTATCTTTGGAAAGGAAGGGAAAAAATCACTACAGAATCAGATTCCATCACAATAACTCGTGTATTTACCGGTATTTCTCAACTCTAGACAGTTGAATTTTAGTTATTACTAAAGAGCACTACAAGCCTAGCACTTTTAATATTAAAGTTCTCATTGCACACTCTTTGCTGTGATGGAATCTATTTTTCTTATATTGTTTAAATAGTAATTAAAACAATTTGAATGTGGATACGACGCTAAAGCGAGTGAAATGTTATGCTGTGGACCCCTATACACTGACTACTTTAGCGAAAGGAACATTGATTTTTCTGTACATTAGACATATTAGATTATAATATAAATTCACGTAATCTTAACAATTCTATGATTAATTTGAATCAATAACTATCACAGTGGTGTCAGCTGAGATAGATTGACATGCCGATAACAAAATTTATTTTTCATTCGATTCCCACGAGAGCCTCATAATCCAGCTTCTGTTGCTTTGATCAATATACAATATCCGAGGTTAGGTGTGACTCAGGATAACTAAGGTTGTCAACCCTAGTCAATCTTCACACATATAAAGAAAAGGTAATAGTGTGTAGTAATAATTGTTTTGTAAAATGTGTCATCAGGCAATACATTACTTATGACTTATGCATGTTATGCATGTTTTGTATAATGCATAGTACATGTTATATCATACGTTGATTGTATTACGGTAACATGTGTTTCTTGGAGATCTAGCGTTTACAACACAAGTAAGTTGATTGATATTTGTACTATCACTAATTGTAATCTTTAGTAACATTGTATCGGAAGAACAATTTCAAAGCAATTGCAAGAATATGATGATTTTCTTAACATATTTTTTAAAACAACTGAAGCTTGACATTTTTAACTACAAGTATATCCACCTTCATTAAATTACCATTTATTTTCTAATTTAATTATTCATATTTTCTTATTTACTTTACTTTAAACATATTTATAATGGATGTGGAAGCAAGTTAATACAACTTTCCACTTGGCTGGTTCGAGTGCTGCCTTGTAGCGGCATTTGCCTGCTCTTTTGCGAAATCTTCAAGGTTGTCTTACGTGCAAGAGACATTGCTCTCTCATAACACGATTCAGCCATTTATCTCCCCCTTCCAACGGACTAGCATTGTTTCTCAAGACCATACTCGCAAATTGTGCAACGGGATAGCAAAAAAAAAAAAAAAAGAAAAGAAGAAGATACACCAATCATAATACACCATGGGCTTTAACGAAGGTTTAAATGGAGGAGGGTCCTTAATTTCTGTTTGATAACTTTAAAGTCAATTTTTCTGTATTCATTATTTTTATATTGCAACACTTCATTATCCTCTATTCTTTATATTTCCCCCCAATTAATCTCTCTTTTTATAATCCTATTCACACTCTCTTTACATATATGTTTTAAACAATTTTATGAAAACGCCCTGTGCGGGCACGCTGGAATCTCCCAAATACTGTAAAATATGTACATGTTTCTTTACAATGTATTAATATGAACCTTCTCATTAGATATACACAATAACTAGATGATCAATGACACACTAGCAAATATTATTATTTAAAATAAAAAATGAACAAATTCCCCATGTATATATATTATACACTGATATACGTTGGCATGTTTAATAAATTATAACTACAACACAGAAAGCAGTAATATACATGATTTGATTTATGTAAAAATGTATACAAAATATATGATTTTAATATGTCAAACACTGAAATAGTGTGCATTTTGTTACCTAATTAAATTATCAACAAGGACATGATCACACGATTTGATAAAGATCATTGATTAGAATTTATTATTAGGTGCACGGAAATTTTATTTGGTTATTTTCATTTTCTTATCTGACGCCATATTAAGGATTTACGATACCTGGGCATTGTATAAATTTTGTAAGTAAATCGTTTAAGATTCAGAAATTCAATTTTGATTAGAATTCAGAAATTACGTCGTGGCTTTATTCAAATTGGTAAACCCTAAGTTTCGATGATGGATCTCTGACGTCGTTTCAAGACTTCGACATTTTTGAGTTAATATGTGTTCAATAGATGAGAAATCAAAATCTAATAAATTCTGTTTGACAGCAACTAAACAACAAAAAGAATCACATATAACCCATATGTTTTGTAGGTGCATCATTGAAGCGGTACATTAAAAGAGAAAGTAGAAATAAGTCCTAACGCTGTAGGAAGGATAGTGTATATGTTTTAGGTAAGCGTTTTATGTATCTCCGCCGAGAAGTAGATATAGGAAGATGTGGTGTGAGTGCCAATGAGACTAACTTTCCATCCAAATAACAATTTTTAAAAGTAAATCTACAAGAAGTAACAGCGAAGGCATGTCAGTCATGAATATGGGTCTGCCATTATATATGTTTAACTAAGAAATATAATTTCAAAATGTGAGAATTTCAGTTGACATTTAGTTTATTGCCATGAATATGCATGTAATACTTGCCACCGGACGTTCAGCATCTAATAACCCATCAATCAACTTATCCTTTGAAGCAGGCCTGTTTTTATTGTCCTCCGAAACCTCACATTTTAGCTGAAGTTAATCTGAGATTTCTAATAACAAATGATAACTTATATTTTGTTTGAAGTTACAAAATCCTAACCGCCTTAAAAAACGAAAATGAGTCTTCCCGAAATGTACCAAAATGACAAATTGCATTGTCTGTTTTTCTTCGACATACGTTTATCTTTTTGTATCCCCTTCGTTGTCTACCTCTTCTTTTTAAACGTAGTGAAATTCAACTGTGAAGTCTTTTCCTAGCATCTCTCTTATATATTTAACAATGCCATCAAAGTGCGAGGTTCGGCATGCCACAAAACCAGGTTCAACCCACCATTTTTTTCTTTAAAAATGTCCTGTACCAAGTCAGGAAAATGGCCATTGTTATATCATAGTTCGTTTCTGTGTGTGTAACATTTTAACTTTGTGTTTCCGTTGTGTCGTTTGTTTTCTCCTATTTTTGAGTGTGAATTCACATTACTATTAGACGTGTCACGGTACTTTTCTATCCCAAATTCATGTATTTGGTTTTGATGTTATATTGAATATTCCCATCGGATTTTGTCTAATGCTTAGTCCGTTGCTGTGTGTGTTACATTTTAATGTTGTGTCGTTGTTCTCCTCTAATATTTAATGCGTTTCCCTCAGTTTTAGTTTGTTACCCCGATTTTGTTTTTTGTCCATATATTTATGAGTTTTGAACAGCGGTATACTACTGTTTCCTTTATTTATGCTCTTGATACGTTATTGATCGAACTGAATGGTACATACTCATGTTGAAATCATGAAACACCCTTTAAACAGATGCATTTGGACAGGTACTTTAGATTCCAACTTCAAGTGACCAAAATAATTTGTTTTCCTGCCGAAGGTAGACGGTTTCTTAAGGCTTCCTTTACAAATAAAAATATGGCCGCTACGAAACAGCCAGTAGTGTTGAAAGTGGCGTTAAACATTGAAAAATAAATCAAATAATCAATGCAGGAGGTATTATGTTATTTGAATCATGCACATACAGACAATGTATTCACATATCGATATAGGCAGCCCATTACAATACTATTGTTTTATCATCATATAACATATTTGTTTGAGTTGAGTCTTTGAGTATGAAGAAGGGATAATAGATGACAAGTACAGAGACAAATGACCTAAAATATTACAGAACACAGAAACGATAGCAGCATCTATTACGACAACTTAAGCTGTAATACTCATGTATTTGGATTTTGAGTGCTTTCCCTAATCTTTGACTAGCCTTTTACTTAACACATTTATCTTTATAATGATTTTATTTGAATATAAAAAAAATATGAATAACGGAAGGAAAGATAGAATAAAGACATCATACACATTTCCTCTCATATTAAATGATTGTTATTATTGTATATATTTGTATTTTTGTCTTTTACAGGAGTCATGTCGGAATCTATGGAAATTAGCAAAAGAAAAATTTCGCCATATCCAACACTACCGGAAATCGAACATACAAGAAATGTATTTGTGACCCGCTTTGTAGCAAGATTTGTTCAGAAACACCGGAAGTATGCAAAACTGCTTCAGGAGAACGGAGCGTCACTTCCTGAAGCGTTTAGTAATTGTTCAGTTAATTTCTGTGCAACTTTTGAAGACGAAGTTGACATGATTGTTAGTGAAAAAAGAAATAAAATAAAGAATGCCTGTCGGATGAAGGGTGCATATAGTTTAAAAGGACTTTTCCGTCAAATTTATCAGATTGTACGCCGTGCAAGAGCGTCACGAATAGAGAGTAAACTACTAGACATTCCTAATCATGATCTAATGGAAACACTGAGAGACATTGCGTCAGAGTTAGGGTTTGCATATGAATATCAAATTGCGATGTTGAAAACGGAAGCGGAAGTACGTCTGCTCGCGGACCATGCTGTTAGTTGTACTATGAACTATTTGAAACAGTCTGATGCAACGCTAAATAGATGCCACATTTTGGAAGCAGTCACAGATGTTTCACCCAAGAAAAGTTTAAGTCGTGCTGAAAAAGTTCCAACACGAATTCAAAAGACGAACAATGTAAAAGTAACAAAGACACAAAAATGGCGTCTTTCTGAAATTTTTAAACAACCGGGTCTTCGTATACCTGATACTGACGGGATAGGTTATAACTTTTTAGGGTGTTTTACGCCTTATGGAAGTTTATGCAGACCAGATAAATATGGATTCCGAGGTCCACTCCACGTCTGGGACGAGAACACAGCAGGCTATGCTCTTCTTTACAACGATCAAGTGTCGTGCAATAGCGTCCATCGTAGAGAAATAGAGCGCGATATAACAGACATTCACCAAAATTATCAACCAATTCAACTGTGTTCACATGTGTGTTTAAGTAATAAGATGACAAAAGAAGGCATCGAATACAAACGGGACTCAACTAGTACAGCAAATAAACAGAATACAACTGAATCATCTGATTGTTGTCCTGTTTATGACACTACCTGTGTTGATATTAAAGATATCACCTTAAACCAGGATAGTGCATATATTCCTTCCGAAAAAGCATCGATGATAAACTGTCACTGCTCTACCGATAACATTAACAATGGTTTGCTTACGGAAACAACGAACTCGAACGGTTCTATCGATAACACAGCTGATAAAGTCATAACCGAAAGAAACGGGAATACATCTACATCAAAGCTCCTTAACAGCGGGATTGACAACAATGAGGTTATTTCTTCAAAAGATGGCAGCTCAAATGATTCCGACATTTTTGTCGAGTCTAACCATAGTTCACACCAAAGATTAACTGGTACAAATAGCGATGTAGAAAACAGCAATACACTCAACAATAGTGACGGACAAAAGTCACCATTAAAAACTAACTTTTGTGATGATATACTAGTAGATGCATAATCAATTTGTCTTTAAGGTATCAGTAAATTACACATAGTGTATCAGAAAGAGATTAGACAAGTAACATAGACAGAAAAAAACGGAAATATCTAATAAATGGAATTCTGTTAACGCGAAGTATGTGTTTACTGGTGTCTTATTTGATTATACTGCTAGGATTCTTTTTTCATGCATTAAAAGTCTTCATAACAAATTCACAGTTTTTCTCGTATGTTGTTAGATTTTGGCCACCCTATACGAGAAACTGGATAGTTGCTGTCCCTTTGAACGAATCTTTCTAATTAGAATGTTCTCCGTAGAATGTTCTCCATATCCGATAACGATATATGTGTTTCAAAGAAACTTATTTTTTAGCTGACTATGCATTATGGGCTCATTGTTGAAGGCCGTTTGTTGACCTACAGTTGTTAAATTCTGTGTCATTTGGTCGCTTGTGGAGAGTTGTCTCATTTGTAATCATACCACATCTTTTTTTATGTTAGGTATCCTGTACCAACAATGACACTTTTATATCCTCTCCCAATAAGTGCCATTTTGATTCCCCTCCGAATTGTAAGACGTGAGCATTGGTATTAGCAAAAAATAATTATGCTTAAGACAGGAAAAACACGACAAATAGACACTCAAACGCATAAGCCGACAACTAACAACGCCTTACCAAAATAAAGAAGAAAAGGAATTCAAAAGTACAAAATGTATACAAAATACAACATGGAAAACCATATTAAGACTGAGCAACACAAACTCTATAAAAACGGGATTGATCTCTATTGCACTGGAACGAAAAGCAGATCCTGCTCCCCATGTGGCACCCGTTCAAATTACGGAACACATACGAAAAACAACGTGAAAAGTTAACAAGTTATGAGCTGTACATTTTATCTTAACTGCTACACAGTTTATTCGAATGTATGAGATGATTGTACACATTTTGTGATGTTTAGAATTAAGAAATGTGCATCCTACCACCCCATAAAACAGAAGTAGATATTAAAGTCATAACAAACCAATAATGCTAAATAAGTACCAGGCTAATGCTGAAGAAGGCATAAGATAAATCAATACTTGGCGCTTACATAGTATACGTTCGTAAGCTATACAACGTTATTAATTCGTACGAAAATCAAGCATTTATAAATTAAGAGTTGAAAACATACTTTTATATCAAACTCTTTATGAATAATTAAGTTTTATGTAAGTTGTTATGTCAATGTTTTGGCCAATCAGGATTCCCACCACTGGAATATATCCCTCTGAAATAGTGAATACACGGACTTGCGTGCTCGATTCCATTATTCTTAAAATTATCAAAGACATCAAACATTCCAGCCTCGGTGTGGTTACCTTTGTTACAAGGAGATGGAAAGAAAGTTGTCTGGCAAGGATCGCCCTGAAAATGTAATCAAAAACAGTTTCTATGTTAAAGCAGTTGAATTAAAGCAAGATATAAAATCTAAAGATTAAAAACCCAGAAAGGAGCACATTTTGAACAACAAGAGGCTTAAATTGGAGTTTTAATAATACACAGACAATTTTGAATATTAAAGCGTCGTAATATAATAATGTTAAATAATATGTTATTTTTTACAATTTGAAAATTATCAATTGATTATGAATGAAAATAGCATATTATAAATGTTGTGAGTCTGAAGCGCTTGTCTGATTTCTAATTCACATTCAAAAGGAAAAGCACAGAACGCCCAAGCCTGAACATTTGAAATTCATTAATTGATGAATATTTAAATACAAAATAGAAAACACATATTTGGACTTAATTAAGGGTCCCAAAAAGGAACAACAAAATTCATCGATGTTGAAATCTTGTTCAGCTTAATTTCTGATAAATTATCGCTGGAGAGACAAAAAGTCGGGACATTAGAAGACGCGATATAGTTGTATGTACACTCTAACCTTATTGGTGTAAAGTGTGACGAATATTTCCTTGCCGGTATCTAACGCATACTGGTATCCTGCCAGTTTAGTCCGGTCAGATATTTGAGGGAACGTGATGTATCCAACCTGAAAATATAGCATTAATTGATTGATTTTATGGACATGTGGAACGGATAAACAAAATGGCCACATGATCTCAACATATAAGGATAATTATCAAACAAACGTTCTTTTCGTTATTTGCTTGCAATCGTACAATCATATGCTATTAATATATATAAAAAGATTGTTTAAATGAGTAAACAATTGTCTTGAGCACAGATAACTGATAAAATTATTCAAATTGCTTGTCATATTTTCAAAGTGTAGAATTTGGGTCTGAATCAGATCTTTGGTGTCTCTAGCCGACTGACAATATATTTGTCCACATGTTTGTGTTTTGTTTCTTTTCGTTCTGTTTTTCTGTTAAGAAAATGTGTTTAAAATACGCAATTGTTGTATACCTAGGTTAGCTCTAAACACATACACAACAAAGTATAGTTTTACCTGAAAATCAAGACTATCGAAAATGTCAATCATGTGTCTGACTGCAACTTGTGTTTTCCCGTTGTACGTAATCAGTTTCTGTGTACTACCACAGCGTCCCCAGTGCCAGCTGACGGAGTAATGTGTAAGTAAATGACCATGAACTTGTTTCATGGCTTCCGTTTTAATCATATTTAGGTTTTGTAAGTACTTTGTCTGTTCTGACTGTCCACTGTGACATTTTATCGATGCATATGCTTCATTGTTGACTGCAACTCCGTCAAACTTCTCATTTGCAGCTAAATATTTACATAATGTAAAATTATTAAGGTTTAGTTAAAACAACACGTTATTGTGGTATTGGCAAGGAGACAATTATTAGTAGTGTAAGTTTTAACAAAAAATGACAGACAACATGGGAAAAAGAAAATCGAACGGTCTGATTTACCGTAACATAGATTTCCAGTTCCATTGTGTGATTTGATTCAAATGTCAAGTGTAAACAGGACAGCAGTAGGTTAAGTAAGGACAATAACATATGTTTGTTTATATTGAAATCAAAGCGGTGACGCTCAAATTCATTTGGTATATTTTGTTTTGCAAATATCTAATGCAACATCATTTCAGCAGTGTATAGCATATCAATGAAACCATATGTTTGAAATACAAAATATACGTTTCAGATATATCTATGCTTTAGTATACATACATGTGTAGTGACAAACATGACTGTCTGATCGCTATTTGTCCTATACTTTTTATATATTATGTGTACAATACCTGCGCAATGATCGTTGTACCAAACCACGTGCTTTATCAAATTCTTTTCTGATACGTCAATATCACTAACAGCAAATAGTGCATAAACCTGGAGTCCCGGTACTGTTGAATGACCTTCACTTAATGTTTGTTTTATCAATTGAATTCCAGGTATTCCGCACGATTTGGCATTAAACCCATCACTTAATTTATGATGAACGTCCGCAAGAAATATCTTTCGAATTTCTCTGCCCTGAACCTTACATGTGTTCCATAGCCATTGTCGTCTGCTATGAGTGTCCCAGGTATGTGTAAAGCATTTCGAATGTTTATCCCAGTTGAGAAAGTCACTTTGACTACATCCGGGTATCGTTGGGTCATAACCGTCTCTCCATACATAGATGGCATATCCATTGTTCATTCCCGCCAGCAGAAAACATGTGGACTTTTGTATGAATAAAAATAGATATATTACACATGGAAAAATCAGCAAATTCGGTTCCATAATGGAACATTAAGTTAGTGTAAGAACGAAAGAAAATTTACCTCTAGAGATAAGAATATTTACATCGCGTGACATTCGTGTAGACACGGTCGGAAATTTACTTAAAATATTGTATCCTGTTTTGTATTATGAAGGAAAATATACTGTGTAAATTATAGGGAATATATTGAAATAGGGAAATTCATTGTTTATAAATCAACGATTAAAACTTATTTAACCGGTAGTTATCTTTTGAAGGCATAATTTCATTCAATTTATTCAAATAATTCATTCAATAAAATATTTTCTTTTTGATTGATAAGGGGGGCATCGAAAGCAGTTCAGCTACTTTTTCTGTATTCTTCTACTATAGCCTGTCACTAATTTCATGACAATTACGGTGCGTTCGACTCAAACTTAAGTTAATATGATTGTCAGCTCCCTCCAGTTTCCTCCACTACAAAAGGTGACCGCCACAAAATGGCCATTAGTGCTGAAATGGCGTTAACAATAACCGATTTATCAATTAATCAGCTGCAAAGATACATTATCAATTTTAGGCTAAAGCTTTATTTATCGTATCTGTGTTTTTTTGTCATTTGAAGAATATGCTCTGGTACTGATTGCAGATCTTTGATTGATGACGTACAATATTCTTTATTCAAACATTTTAAGACTGCGGAATATTTTTCATGACCTATTGTTTTACTATAAAACCAACTGTATGTTGTCCTCTAGTTGTCTTTGTGTTATTTGTATCACTGGAAAGTTATCTAATTAACATTTACCACGTATCATTAAGATATTTAATCGGGTGATATATTTCATATCAGAGAGGTCAAATTAATAACGTTAAATAAAATGTTCTGGTAACTTGGTATTTAACAAAAACATGTTTTTGGTCCGTTTTTAGTAATATGAAATAGAACAATTCTAAGAATATTCTATAATTTTGCAAATAAATTAATAAAAACTTGATAAATGAATAAAATATTTACCGTATATATAAAAATTCAATATTCCTTATATATTTTCGAATACCAGCCTTAATATGTATATCTACCTTAACCCGACGGAAAACGATCACAAAGAAGATGGACACAGAACGTTGATTTTAAGAATAAACATCATTAAAGTAATTGGAAACGAGTGACTGGTGAAAAATAAGGTTTATCCAATATTTGAACAAATGCATATATATTTCATTTATTACGCACCCATATCGTATAAGTATTCGTCCTTTTTCTCTCTAGATTTGTTATGATGTGAACATATGGCAGCTAATTAAATGTCGTGTTTTCAAGTCATAGTTTACAGATTGTCACGCTTAGTTCATTGCATACGGAAAACATATGGACGAATTGTTTACTGGAAGCAAACAATTAAAAAAAGGATTTTCTTTTCTAAATTTTGACAAATTATAGAATTTTCCTGAGAAAGAAGTATATGTACAGAAGTTTTATATTAAAAACTAGCCATTTAATTACTTTTTTTATTTAAAGTTTCATTTGACTTTATAACAGCTAATCTACCGACTGTCTCTATAACAAGCAGGTATATAAACACCATACAAAGTAGATCAGCTAAAATAGGGTTAATGTTTTATGATTCAAAACAGTTTGAAATTGTTTAATAAACAATATATATACGAATCAAGAAATGTTAAAATTGGACAGAAACACAAGCCGTAACTAAAATAAAAACACATTGGTTGATGCTTACATATATCATAACACAATTTTATTATTATGTACGTATACAAATGGCCTATATGTTAATCAATAGAAACTATAAACGATTTGTGTTACAGATTGTTGAAAGTTTCTATTGAACAAACCACATCATTTTTAGACGTTTTACATATCTGACAGCCATATGTATACAAACTGTATGAAATGTTCTTGCTTATGCGTCGTTGGATTGTTGTCTTATTAATGTATACCCCCACGTATCCTTGTATCAATAAATATCTGTGAAAACTTACCTGTTTATTTCCTGATCAATTTGGCCTTTTTATTTTTAATTCTGGTGTACAGGTAAAATGATGTCAACAAAGTGTAACTGTCTAAAGATAGTGTGGATAAACACGTTGTATGATACTATTAGCTAAAATAGGTAATTTAGTACCAGCTGTACTTAGTTCTGAACAGTTTGACGTAAATTAAACTACCGTTTGTAGTGAAAGCAATGCAAACATTTCTTTAAATGGCATATAAAAAAGAGACGTTTTCATTTATGATTAAATCTTAAAGAAGGAAATTGTATTTCCTTCGAGGTTACTAAAATTGAACAACTTTGTGTTATATATTCTTTAAGAACTTAAATAGTTCTCAATACCATGTTTTTGTTATCTCATTGTTTGTATTGTATTATGAAAGTTATTGATGTTGTGATGTTTATGCCCTTTAGGGCCCATAATTAGAAATAAAATAGCTTGTTATGTTACAAGAGCGGTTACCACAATATGTATTTTCGTTTCTTTTCTTCTCCTGAAAATATTACACAGGAAGTCATGTATCCTAAAATAAACTACTTAGATTAAATATAAAGTTAAAAAAAGACAGAAATATATTTTTTTTTTAAAGTTTACAAAGTTATGGTTCTGATTCTAGAAATAGAAAAAAGTTGAAACGTATAGTCACTGTGCCTGATCCCTGACCTTCGTGTTATATATGTCATTTGACTTGTGAAGAGATTCTTACAAAATTATAGCCAATTATAAAAGCTCGAGTACGCCAGAAAAGTTATGATTTCAAGTATCATTTTTTACGTTCTTTTATATACACAGTTGCTAATATATTAAAGATAATTGAAAATATTACCAGTACGAAAAAAAAACATTGCTGAAAAGGTACCACAGATTATTTCCCAAGGGGGACCTGTAAAATGTTACTTAACCAGTCCCAATATGCATTTCGCCTTTTATTCGTTTATAGGATTATGATTGGTTATAAACAGTCGCTTGGATGCCGTGTATATTCCATATTAAGTTAATGGGCGCGGTTTATTCTAAAACGCTGTTAGAAGTTTTATCACATCTTTTTATAAATAATAACATTACGATATTGAGGAAAATCGTTAAAAGGTTTCAATAGACGAAGTAATTGATGATGAACGATTGAAATAAATAAAAAAAAAAACACATATATTGTCGAAATGCGCATCTGGTGCAAGAAAATGGGTACCGTTAATTTAATCACTACCACTGGGTCGATGCCTTTGCTGGTGGACTATTAGTCCCCGATGGTATTACCAGCCCAGTAGCCAGTACTTCGGTACTGGCATGAAAATACGGATTTTTTGTGTTATTAAAATTTGCTGTTACAAAATAATAGAAATTATTATAAATTAAGGAATGTATCTCCATCATGCAAAGCTCTGATTCCATTCACGGATTTGGCTATACCTTTTGGACCTTTTGGATTTTAGCTCTTCATCTTTTATATAAGCTTTGGATTTCAAATATTTTGGTCGCGAGCATCACTGAAGAGACATGTATTGTCGAAATGCGCATCTGGTGCAAGAAAATTGGTACCGTTAATTTAATAATTAACTAAAGGCTAACAAGTTGTTAGCCTTGACCTTTGTTTTTGTATATATCATTAGAAGCAATTTTAACGGAATTGCAGACTTAATCAGTTTGATTGGCCACTATAGCTTAATTATCACTTGTAAGATCATGACCTTATACGGTATATATGGCATACGATAATTAGAACCAAATAAACAACCTTTTTTTTGGGGGGGGGGGGGGTGGGGTGGGGTGGGGGGGGGATAATGGCGCTTCTATTAAGCTTCCTCCTCGATATTTTGAGAAAACTAAAGTCTCTTCCTAAAAGGACAGCATGTGCATCAGTATACCTTCTTCTTGGAGCTGTACCGTTTAATGATGAAATTCACAAAAGACAACTTATCCTCTTATTTGGTGTTCTCAACAGCAAATATGAAATTAGCTATGTGTCAATATATGTCCGGAAGATCAAAAAAGCTTCTTTCCCAAAACAGTATAATGTTTAATACAACCTACCTTCTTTCTTTAATTATTCGAAAAGAATTTTACAAAAATAGAATGAAAAAAACTGAAAAAATCAGCAATAAACAAATGTTTGAGTCATGACTATCTAACAAAGTACGCCTAGAATGTGAAGATAAATCAACACAGTGACTACAAAATTTAGCAATCTCAAACTTAGTTGAAACACACTCTGCTTGGGCTACAGTTTCCTCAGCAGTCTCGGACATTAGAAAAGCAATTACAAAAAAGCCGCATGTTATAAGAACCTACAGTTTTAAACAGGCCGAAGTCGACCCAATTTGTCCAAACTGTAGAACTGAAACAGAAGATCTATGTTATGTATTGTTCATTTTAAAATGAACATCAGGATAGCATTATATACTCCAATTAAAAACTTTATATTGAGATTTATATCCGAAACGAAATGGGCAACTCACTTCAGTAACCGTGATGCAATATGTACACTGACTGTCGGAACTTTGCAAATCTAGACATTATACGAAACAACCCAGAAATATTTTGGAAGATTAAAAATATGTCCAGAATAAACTGCTATGAAATTCACAAAAAGAGTTGATCCACCGAGATATAACACTTCCCTGAGTCTCACAGCTCCACATAAAGACACCAATGACAATATCTACCACCATGTGTCTATGTAATATATATCATACATAGCAAAATAGTTGCCGTCAAACTTTTTAGTAAGATCTATATGATTAACTATACGCAGCATTAATATCTGCTTGCTTACCTCTAATATACAACATATATATAAACCTGAATGTGTGTATCGCTAGACTTTTTTAAAATTGAGTACAATGTAGAACAACTTTTATGACGCAAACATATATAATTGCTTATTAACAGAGATTTCAACATTATCTAGAAAATATACATCCGTAACATCTTTGGAATGCATTCTTTTTAGGCTTGCTCTACTAGGCTTTCATACGAATGACGATTTTGACTTTAAAAACATAAACTCTATCCAGTTAATTCAAGAGCCAGAATAGTTCATTGATTAGACATTGCTTTTTTTTCATCGAATCCGGATCCTGGACAAGGTATGTGTATATACTATGGACAATTCTGTAAATAAATGTTAAGAATGTGCAATGTTCTGGTGGATGAATTCTTTTCACCATTTTCAACTTGGAATAACTTGTGAATATGTTAGCATTTTAAAATCAATCCTTGAAAGAAGAAGAAGAAGAAGAAGAAGAAGAAGAAGAAGAAGAAGAAGAAGAAGAAGAAGAAGAAGAAGAAGAAGAAGAAGCCATTAATGTCACTATCTCAGTTATTGACTTAACAGCCGTTAGTACCACAACAGCTAATTCTACCACCACATCAGGTTGAAACTCCAAACGTCTCTCACCAACCCGTGAACAAAAAATTCCTGATAAGGGATGTGTACATCCAGGGCAACTTACAGTTCGTAGTACTGAACAAAACGGTGAAAGTTTAGTTATACCTACTAGTAATGATTGTTCATGTATTTGTACCACAAAAATAATAAACCAAATATGTAATTTAGAATATGTTGATTTTGCCCATTTACTGTACAAAAAAATTGTTTCAAATACTGATCAACCAAAAAAGTGCTCGGTTTTGATGAAGATGGGGACATTTTACTTGAAAGAAACACATATTAAGTAAACATTAAAGTAAAATCATTATCTGACAATAGGTGAGTAGAATAAAGTTTTTTTAAATTATTTTTTTGCAAAGATTCACGGATTTGGCAAATGAATTAGTTAAATACATGACGGTTATTAGAGGTGCTAGTGTACCCTTTGAAAACGTTTATAAATATGACAGGCAAATTCGACTTAGAAAAACTCGAGATCATATGCGTGAATGGGACGTCATTGATAAGCAGTTATGGCTTCAGTTTATTACAGTAGGCATACATCATGTGCCACAGACATCTTCTCATACTTCTCACACAGTTAACAGTCCTTGCTACGATTATAATTGTAAGGCCGTTTGTACTCGTATGAATTGTGTATACAGCCATTCATGTATAAGATAAAGCCAGTTCCATCCTTTGATGTACTGTACAAATTATTCATATAACAAGAATAATCCTTGAACTTCTGTAGCTTCGGACTATTCTGCTCCTAGGTATCAAAATTACACTAGGGCACCTGTTACGAACAATTTTGCACCAATGTATCAGTTCAATGCTAGGGCTACAACGCAGTCAACTAGGTTTTCGAATACACATGGACATTTTAACCCAAATACTCGTTTTTCGATAAATAATTATAGATTTCCAGGTCACCAGGCAAGTGTTCCACGGATGCAATTTTAATCATTTAAAATTTTAGATTTTTTTTTCAGCTTGCAATTCAATCAACAGTATGATATTTGGTGTTTTTGTTTTACCCCTGGTAATACTACGGTTTTAGGGAATATGTCGGAAGACGACCCCGATAAATTATCGGCAAATATATTATATAATGGTTTTAAATTTGGTGTTCGAACACATTATACAAGCAAAAAGTCTGTTTTACAAGATCCAGATTTAGCTTCGAAAAAGACATTGGTAAAGTGCAAAATGGTAGAATTGCGGAGCTCTTTTACTATCGATCTATTTCAAATCTATGAGTTTGGAAAATGATTTTAGAAATTATTATAGGATTTCTTATATTTTGGGCGACAAGTGGTTGTCGAGTTCTGTTTTAAATCTTTTTACCGGAAGTGCGGAGATTTTCAAATACTTTGCTAACGTATCAAATGGTCTAAATTCATTTCAAATCTTTAAACATAAACTGAACTTGTATAACGTATGACCATGTTCCGTTTCACATTTAGTTAATTATATAGCTGACATGTGTAAGATGAATATTCTTATTCCACTGGGAAAGTGTATCTTTCAGGCATTAGTTTTTTATCATAAGATTAATGGTCTATTAGACAACACTCATTCTTTTATTGTTCAAAAGATGCTCCGTCACATGCTTCGTTTAGATAAGCGACACGACTGTCGTAAGCCTATTACTATAGATACATTAACTATTCTTTTAGATGCACTGAATTTAGTTTGTTATTCACTATATGAAACATCATTATGTATATTTAAAGCTTCATTTCCAGCTAGAATTTTGGGTTTCTTAGTTTTGGAAGAATTGCTAAATCAAGTTTTCATGAACAACTTATTGTAAAACGATCCAAGATAATATTTGATGCTTATTTAGGGTCACTTTATATAAAAGTTCCTTCTTAGAAAACTGATCTGCAAACGAAAAAACTCTAACGAGGTACCAGTTTTTTTAATATTCTAAAGAAAACCCTTGCCTTTCTAGGTTACAATCCGTCTGCATTTCATACACTCTTTACGTTTTGAAGCTGCAACACAATCTTTTCTTGATGGTTTAGATAAAATCGTTTAATATGAAAGGTCGATGGAAATCGGCTGCTTAAAAAGGTTATATAAGAACAAACCTCGAATAGTACTAAAACACTTAATTTCATGGTACCAGAAAGATATTTGGGTAATTGGCTCTTCAATTGTCATAGGAGCAATTGATCGCGCTCATATTAAGCCTAAAGACATGATAGATGTATCGGTCGGATTAGAGAAAATTGAATGTATTCCTAAATCATATTCAAGGATCTCTGAAAATGTTTATTTTTTAATTTCCTCATTGTTTGTTTTTCCCTTACAATGAATCAAATAAAATAGCTTAGCTGTTGACAGTATTAAATATCAGTTGAGGTTGAAGTTGATGTTGATGTTGACACATGTATATCAATTAAAATTTTTGATGATGTTGATTTTGATGTTGATTTTAATATTGAAGTTGATAATGATGTTGATTCTTTCTGTTAAATTTGTTATGCGGTAAATTTGATTGCGGATTAGAAGTTTAATTTTTGCCGAATTTACTTTACGCTGCTATGGACTACCCAGTGGCTCCTGATATAACTTCAAGATTCTTTTGTAAAATATTTGTCGTTTTTTTAGTAGGATATCTACATGATTTATCATGTAATAAGGGGGATTTGGGAGGGGTCAGTCGAAAAAAAAAAAGAAAAAAAAAGTTTTTCATGCTGTTATTCACAAATACAACATACTACCGTACAATGCATATTTGTACATTTGCAAATTGCAACTTTAATTCTTCATCTTTCAAAAGTTTAACAATAGCATAAATTACGTTGGGAGACTTCAACAATCAAATTATTAAAAGACAAGAATCAGAAGAGATTCTTACACGTCATGTCATCGATTGTAGGATACTAAACGTTAACATTTCTTTGAATGGTTGTTTTTGAACAAAACACATACTTTGAGTTTATAATCCACAGTTGTAATTAAAACTATATGCCATGTAGAGCCAAACATGCACCATTACTCGTAGTTTTGAGTTTAATCGAATACGTGGAGAACAGTATATATTTATACATGTGGTGGTTACAAGCATGAACACATTGTTTTTAAATACAGAAAACAAACTTAAACATTCAATGACTTCCTTAGAGCTAAGACTCATTTGGAAGAATTTGAACTTCATGGAAAAGGTAAGAAAGATGTCAACATTGATAGCATTTTGTATAATAGAATCCAGTTGCAAATATTAGATAAAACATTCCGAATTATAAAAATTTAAATGTACATTTGTATCTATAATTTTGATTGACACTGTTAATTCGGAGGGTCATTGTTCTACATACTAGTAGTCATAAAACTGAGTATATTTCTAGGAATATAATTGGGGACTATGACTTCGTAATTGAACTTCATGAATAAACAAACAGAAAATAGGAGAACGGACATTATCCTACGCTAGAGGACATGACGTAAAACTAACTTCCGATTTTTTTTTATCAATTATATTGATTGTAGAAGTTTCCAAACGAAATAAACACTGTTCTGAAACTTTTCCAAGTTTTGAGGATTATTACTTCTTAATTGAACGTCTAGCACAAATAAACAGAAATCTATGTATGATAACCGAAACAGGTTAAAGAGCTTTATGCAAAAACAGAAAGAAAAAGTAAATCAATTTAAGGTCAATTTTGCTTGAAGGAGTTGAAACCCTAGTTTCTAAACAGTATGACATTTTTTTTTCAAGTAATTTATCTCAAGTTTCATCGTTACAAACAATCACTGTGAATACATATTGAACTGTTAAAGGCAGACAACCTACTCAAAAGATCCATACATCCACGTTTAAAACATACCCGGTTAAACTATCGTCTTAATATCTTCTATGCAGATACATCACACAAATGACAAAAGTAACAAATCTGAAAGATCATGCTTATATAATAAGCAGTTCATATACGTCATATGCTATCTGTTCGTGGTTTGTTGATATTACACAAGTAAACATCATGCATAGAAGAAAAATACAAAAGGATGGATAACTGACAATGTATGCATGCTTTTAGAAAGAACCAGACAGTGACAATCAATTTCTATATTTTTGAACACATTGGTTTTAATATGTTTTTGACAAATGGTTAATTAACAACAAAGAAAAGTTTTGAAAACCATTAAACGAAAATATCGATCGGTACCATTTTTTGTATCCTTTTAGAATGCTTGTAATGTCTTTCCGTTCACCAAAATGGATTTTGACAATACAAGTTTACTTTTGGAAATCCTAAAATCTATATGCAGCATATCATTTCATATTGACGCTTTGCATTCATGACTTTTCAAACGCGAAAAAATAGAAACGAAACAGAAAATGTCTTATTTGGGGAAAGTAGTGCTTATTGTTAGAAGCAAAATGGAAGTTGCGTACAGCGTTTTGCTCTGTGTTCTACTATATTTTGAATTGATAACAGGAACTCTTGTAAGGGAGATAACTTCTCGACATGTGCACGAGTATGATGGAACTTACGAAAATGAAAAATCTCTTGGCATATCCAACGTAGGATCTTCTATGCAATGTTCAATAAAATGTTTGAATGATAACCGCTGTGTATCGTTTTTTTACGATACAATTACGAAAACGTGTATTCTACATGCAGACCCGTTCACTTACACAAATAGACCAAAATCCGGAACTGGTTGGATATTTTTCCAAACGTTTATAAGTAAGTATACAAATTCAAAGTTATTTCCACTGAAGTAAGAAAATAGGAACGTTTTCAAAATTAGATCTGAAACTCAGCACTGTGATATATTAATTAACAGATGAATTGAAGAGTGTTTTCCATAATAAAAAAAAAAACAATACTTTGAGAATACAATTATTGCATGAATTTTTTTTTGAAAGTTATATAGTGTAGATCTTGAGAGTGGAATTTTGATTTATATACAGAAAAGGTATATAATTTTTATTTGTTTTATCATTTGAAACAATGATGGCTCTACGTCGTCAAAATAAGCTCGGAAACAGCGGAATTATAATTAGATTGCAAATCAATCAAAATCAACTTATTAAATTCCTAATCTTGACACATTTCCTTTAACATTCTGATATGGGTTGCACGTGTGCTCAGACTGTGGTCACACGTCGGTCGGGCCTTCATTCAAAAGAAAAACAAGTCAAAACGTTGAAAGTGTATCATTGGAGCCATTAGGAATTACAATGTCGTTTACAAATTCTACCGACAAGCTGTGTTTTTTAAAGGTAAATCTGTCATTTTAATATATTTGGTTCATGATTCTACCTACAACAAGAAACTGCAAATACCCTAAAAAATCGTCACTATACGATTGCGCATACTTTTATGTCTAGTTAACATTAATGTGGGTATGGAGTTATATGAACGAAGGTCATCTCAATAAAAAATGAGATGAAATCTTGTCTGAAATACACAAAATGCTGTAACATTAAAGCGAGCGCATCCGTTGTTTACTC
Organism: Mytilus galloprovincialis; assembly: GCA_037788925.1. Lineage (NCBI taxonomy): Eukaryota > Metazoa > Mollusca > Bivalvia > Mytilida > Mytilidae > Mytilus > Mytilus galloprovincialis. The sequence goes on from CM075339.1 coordinate 17,643,439, forward strand.
ATTGTTATAGACTATTGTTACCATGATATATCTTAGGTCATGAATGTGCGAAGCGAAAATGATAATTTAGATCAAATGATGTAACATGAATTTTACAATCAATGCCATTTAAATTAAACGCACATAAGTATATTGGAAGAAAATAAACTGTTATCTTCAAACTTCTCGTGCCTACCATCCATCCATCCATACAGCAAACAAATCATACAATAGGGGATATCGAGTTAACATCCATTAGAGAGTTTACTTTAATAATACAAATTAACAAACATATATTGACACATCAACATTTGTAGCCAGGAATTATGTGAAATTAGTCTGGACTCATGCTATTTAGTCATGATCATTGGAATACCAAGAGTTTTTCCTTTAAGTTTTCCGTCACTCTATAATATCTGCATTTCATGTAATGTGGGATACAGGCAACATACAAAGTTTAAGAATTGGTAATTGTTAAATTACAGAACTGGTATTTTTTCCTTCAATTTACCTCATCGAAAAAGTTGTTAATATAAGAACATTGAAAAATATAGACCGCCCAGCAGAAAAAGTGGACAATTTAGCATTTTAAATTCATATTGAACATGTTGAAAGATATATCAAATGTTCCGACCAAGTACCTCACCTTAGGGAGTGCAGGTTGCAAGTCCGATATACATACACGTTATCAATTTTATTTTAGATAGACTGGAATTGTTAAATCTTAATAAACTCATCATAGATTCCAGAATTAATAAACAAATATAATTACGCATGTTACACTTGTACTTTACATTTTTAGAAGCACATGGACGCTGCAAAGCAGATTTCTTCTATTATCGACATCTAGATCTCTGCTTTAAGTTCGGTCCCACCATTTTTGGGTCTGATTCAAACGTTAATATGGTTTGTAGTCAACCTGGCGAAGAACTTGTAAAGATTGATTCGGAAGACAGACAAACATATATAGAACATATCACAGGTATAAATATTTGATTATAAACTGTACGTACATTTATAAAGTTCAGACAATTGTTATTTTTGACTTTGTTAAAAACATATGCAAAACCAGTATTATTTGTGCGTTTGATTAGCAGATTATTATTTTTTTTCTAATTTTTCTGAAAGTCGAGCAAGTTATACTTTCACATACTTGTCCTTTATTGTAACAAGATCTTCTGACTAAATAAAGGCACCAGTAGTATACCGCTGTTCGAAACTCATAAATCGATAGAAAAAAAAACCAAATCCGGGTTACAAACATAAACTGAGGGAAACGCATTAAATATAAGAGGAGAACAACGACACAGTATTAAAATGTAACACACACAGAAACGAACTAAGCATTAAACAAAATCCGATGAGAATAACAAATATAACATCAAAACTAAATACATGAATTTGGGATAGAAAAGTACCGTGACACATAAGAACATCCTTATTATTTAGAATAATTAATACTTTTGAAAAGAGTTAATTTTATAAAATGACTATATAATAGATATACATGATAAAACTGAAGTATTAACTAATAGCAGTAAAAAACCGGGTACATTACTTAAACCAACATAATCCAACATAAAAAAATAGTGCTTTGTGTTACAAATTGAAATTAACATTAGTTCATAAAATGGTTATTTAAACGATGGCTTCATGACATTGTTTCATATGGAGTAATTTAGACAACAGTAGTTAACAGGTGTTTAAGTCTTATCAAAAAGTAAAATCACAACAATACCCCAAGGAAAACTAACCAAATGGCAAAATCAAATTATAAAACACATCAAACAAATGGACAACAACTATCATAGTCCTGACTTGGTACAGGCACTTTCAAATGTAGAAAATGGTGGATTGATCCTGGTTTTATAGCACTAAACCTCTCCTTTGTATGATAGTCGCATCAAATTCCTTTATAATTACAACGATGCGTGAACAAAACAGAACTAATCGATTTAAAAACAAATTAAGGCAAACCCAGGAAATCGCACGTAGCTTTAAACAGGAGTGAGACCAAGTGTGTATATATGATAAGTGTCTTCTGCTATCTATATATCTACCCCCCATGCAAATCCCCAATAGGTCAAATATCGCAATCGGGTAAAGAAACAGTCGATAAAATTACAGATTTTTATGGCTATTACATTGAAATTAAGATCTATGACTCCGTATACATGAGAATAGTGATTTTGTTTGAATTATGGTTTTTGTGCCGCCTTAATATGATACCTCTTGTTTAGTGATATATACGAATGCATGTTTGTTTTAAGCATGAACGTTCCCTTTTTCTATATAAAGATACATGACAGAATTTTAATTTTCAGCTGACATTGGTCTTGTTTATGACCATTCTATCTGCATACAGGGTACAAGTATGAAAAACCCTTCAAACAAATGGACATTTAACGATGGGGAGTTGATGACTTATTCTAAATGGGGAACAGGACAACCGGAGGCAAACGGAACGTTTATTCGCCTGTTTCGAATTAAGAATTACACCTGGTTATCTACCGCTGCAGATCGAGAGTGTTCGTACATTTGTGAATATAACTGACATGTTATTATACATATGCTTGACAAACATTCTCATTTGTTTTTTGTATTTTTTGTTCATTCATTTTATCTTCCATTTTGTAGAATGCATTACTAATAGGTCTTATAATATTAATCAATTGTTGATCACATAATGACTACAGTCTTTTGTCGACGATCTGTTTCTATTGCCTAAAACTTTCAGTTATAGTCCGCGACAATACATTGACATATCCGGAAGTGATTAATTTAAAGGGTAGACACTATTTATAAAGTTGACCTTATATGTATTTTTTCTTTCATTTTTTGGTAATAGAGGTGTATAGCCAGTCAAGGTCGTTAAAAACTTCCCTTTGTTGTTGACAGTACGAGTTTTCTCCTTCTTTTCCGTATATATTCTACCAATAGTTTCAGCAGTAAAATATATTATGACGCAAACACAAACCAAACCAAAAATATATCAATTTGCCTCTTACCTTGCATGGCTTAATAACATAATTGGTCTCCCAGTAAATATATGGTATTTCTCATTTTTAAGTCTTTGTAAACATATCCATGTAACCCCCCCCCTCCCCCCCCCCCCCCAAAAAAAAAAGAATAACATAATATGATATAAGTTTCGGAATTGACTCTAAAATATACTTAGAAATGTATATTACACTAAGTATACATACAAGATCTCTCTTTAGCACCACTGTGAAATTCCTTAATTTCTCATCAATTTGTGTTTGCTGGAGATACATGTATACAGCAAAGCTTTTTAATGTTTGTATTTTTCTTCTTTTAAATATAATTCGATTTAAATTAACCCTGCCACATATTCTTGTTCTAGACCCTAATCAGTGTTTCTTTTATATGTAGGTTATATTTCAATGGGATTTTGTTATTAGGAGTAGTCGCTTCTGACAACATACCTAGATTGTTTCTGTTGAACCTATACAAACCTTTATATATTTGGCATATTGTATAGACACATGTCGAACGTTTAAGACTGCATGTTGCACTTTAAATGTATTGTTGGATTGATGTCTCAAAGATAAGTATGCAACGAATTCTTTTTTAAGTAATGCAAACATTTACAATATACATTTAGCATGTACAAATGTGGTTGTGTTCATACGTATATAAAATATGCCATTTAAAGGGGCAGTAGCCAAGAGATATATTAGAAATTAAATATAATTTGCTTTTGTATGTTTTGTTATGATTTCAAAGAAAATCGAAAGGAGCATAATGTTGTTTGTCCACTATTTCGAAATGTTCACATTAATACCATAAATATACAATGCTTAGATTGAAACAAATCAAATTGTTGCCAACATCCATCAAGACTAAATAGCTAAAGAATGGAGACAAATCGCCTGTAATAATACCATATTCTTTTCGCCATAAATGCATCCGATAGTTAGAGTACACGACTTGTCCTGATTGAAACACCCACCCACAACAGTCCCTTGTTCCCCTGTACGTCTTAATACACAAAGAATGTACTGCAGTCCAGAACAACCAAGCTAAAAAGAGGCAACAGTAGTATACCACTGTGCGAAATTCATAAATCAATTGAAAAATAATAGATCTGAGTAACAACCCGTATTAAACATTTTGAATCTTATTTTATAATCTGACATTCGTTTGATGTGTAATGTACCTTTGATTTTGCCATTTGCCATTTCATTATTATTTCTGTCCCATTGTACTGTGAGCATTTCCTTTGTGTTATTACTAGTCAATTGGATATTAACACATCTTATAACTTACCGCAAGACCAGTGATAATTTATCTAAATCTGTAATTTATAGACTTTTCATGACAATATTTGTCAGCAACAGTAGGTTTCATTTATGTATTATGCACGTTATAGCGGTAAATTCATAAAATATAACTTCAATTATATATAAAACAGAAAAAACATTATGAACTGTCTAGGCATTTTATAACGATTTTATTCATATATTGTCTGGAGAGCACATTCTACGTTTAAAAATGTTTTTAAATCACATCACAGCTGTTGATTTGGTTTACAATGTGTTGCCCTTTACTTTAAACTACCGTAACAGTTCTTTGTTTCGTATAAATTGTAAAATGAGTCTTGTCATCCGTCTACTGTTTTATAGAACATTTTAAAATTAAAGTAAAGGTGTTGTCTATTGGGAAACGTATTATGTAATCAAACTAGGTGTCGCTCACATGTAACTTTAACAATTGTAACTTTTAAGTAAAGATTTCCATCAAGCGACGACAGAGGGTAGTTTTTAAAACTTTTACTACCCTGACGGTCTTGTTCGATTACAAGACATGTTAAAGGTGTCGTTTGAGTATAGAAGAGGAGTAACGTTTTAAAAAGTTAACAAACAATTTTAGTTATATTGATATATTTGTAGAAAATTATCATGCTGATATTTTTTTCTTTAAAAGTTCTTTGTATCTATTCTTTATATTTTCTTGTGTTACAAGTAAATTGCACATTAATTAACGCATTATTTACCTCAAGAACAGCAAATATATAAATATTTGCTGTTCTTGAATCAATATAAATATCAACTTTATACTACTTTCTTGAAAATAATTGTCAGCGTTAGTTATTAAATGTATTTTATAAAATCATAGAATATTAGTTCAATAAAATATAACGAAAAAGAAAATAAAACTCTTTAATCAAGAACTATAGACCTTCGGCTGGAACCTTATTACGATGTTGACTTAAAGACGTTTATTGAAAGTTTAATATGACATCAGTATCAAATTACAAACATTGTTTCCTCATAAATGTTTTTGTTCAATTCTAACGTTCGGAAGTGTTTTTTGATTCATATGAATTTCATCATCTATTGACGCACCAATACAATGACCCAAATGACTCTGGATTAATCTGTTGAAAAATAAAAGATGTGATTAAAAAGCAATCTACATAAAATCCCGTATCAATAGTTTTTCAAACTTAAAAGGGCTTTTTCTAGAGTGTTCGCTTTATAAACAATATAACCATACAATATGTATATCTTATTTTACTAAGAAGTTATATTCTAATATTTAAATTGATTTAGATAAGTTTTCTGTTGAGGTAAAACACATACACATCGTTTTGTGGTGATCATAAACCCAGTGCAATGTCGATCAGAATAGTTTCTCCTAGAATATATGTTGAGGATATTTTGTTAAAAGCGCAAAACAAAACGATTTGAATGAGATGTGTAAAGGTTGCATGTCTGTAATTATAGACAATCAATTCCCTTAAGGAACTCCTTTTACGGCTAAATCTGTACTACTTTTACTATGACGTTTCATTAAAGCATTTGAATGATAGAATATAAAGCTGATATACACTACGATTCTTTTCATAGGTAAAAAATATAAAGCTTTACGGCCTATTTTCAACATTTATATGCCAAAATCGTAAACTACTATTTTACTTTGGGTATTTTTCAAAATTCAAGTTGGCGGATTTTTATGCTTCTTTATACTTGTAACATTTCCAAGTTATGTTTCTATGGTATAAACTTAGCTATCATATATGCGAACCATTACGTAAACAAAACATAAGTATAAATGAATATAATATGTCTCCCAAAAACTGGCGTGGTTTATGAAACAGATGTATTTACAAAGTGCAACCTATAGTGTGAACATGCACGAACGAAACGTATTCACTGAACTATGTAAAGTAGGTTATCTTTTTTTTCATATTCATATTTTTTCAACATGCTCAGTTGTCTTAAAAACAACGAGAATGAAAAATAGAACATTATAAATTCAGTCAAATATATTAAAACTTACTGACGATATCTGATCTCGTAACTATCTCCTAAACGCAACAAATTATCTACGTAAATAGAGAACAGAATAATAATTCATAATCAATTAAATATTTTTTTGCGATGAAGACAAAAAACTCAACAGAAAGTGTTATCTTAAATAATCAATCAAATATACAATTTAACAAATAAATACTTTTATATCATTAACTATATATTAACACGTTAGTAACGAATAATTCAAAGGTAAACAGTTTATAAATTGAGAAGGATATTATTATGGTATACAAAATTGTACAGATTGACATATGTTTTAATTTCGTTTTAAACAAAAGGTTAACGTTAAGTAAACAGATACCACACCTACGTCTGCTGCATCTCTACTGGTCAGCCTGTACTCTGTAAATATAGTTACTGTAGCAAACAAAATAGATAATTACAAATTAATATTTTGGTAATGGTTTATAATAAATGTGTATGACTGTGTTGATACAATGAAAGTTAATACGAAAACTATATTATGTTATACTATGTTTTGGACATTTATGAATTACGAATTGTTGTCTGTAATTGATTAAACGTGTTTTACTGGTGATTTTATATTTTAAAAGACTGTGCTAACGGGTTACTACCGTGAAAAATGTAAAAACAATCAGGTGGCTTGAATATAAGTTACACGGATCTGCTTACCCTTCCGGAGCACCTGAGATCACCCCTAGTTTTTTGGTGGGGTTCGTGTTGTTTATTCTTTAGTTTTCTATGTTGTGTCGTGTGTGCTGTTGTTTGTTTGTCTTTTTCATTTTTAGCCATGGCGTTGTCAGTTTGTTTTAGATTTATGAGTTTGACTGTCCCTTTGGTATCTTTCGTCCCTCTTTTACGAAACAAATGTTCTTAAAGGAAAAATTGTTGAAAAAAAACTACATACAGATTTACTTTTTGTTAGTTAATTGCTATATGAATTGGTAAATTGCACTTAAAAACTACATTTTGATTTTTAAATCGTTAGAGAATAAATATATGTAGGTGTATTATATTCGATAATTTCAATTTTTTCTTCAAAAATTTCTCCAATAATCCAGTACAAATAATAAGTGTAGGTTATATGCACTGTATTTAGAACATGCACTTAGGCTTGAAGCTTTGTGAGAAAAGCAAACATAGCACAGTGTTAGTAGATAATAGGTTCCAATATAAATACCACAAATAAAAGTATACAATGTACAATCTTTATTTACTATCATCATATATGAGACAATCATAACTATAAATTATACAAATAAAGAGCTATCGTAATGTTCATAGAAAACAAAACTCATCTCCCGTATTATAGAAATTGCATGAATTATTAGTATACCATTTGTAAAGATGAAAATAGATTTACAAGTTTATATAAACCTTTAACTACAAAAATGTAACACCCTTAACCTGGCTTCAATGTTTCTCAATACAATTGTTTAAGGTAGGTTGTGTGTACTTATATACATAATTTTATTTTGGATTAAAAGTATTACGTACCGGAACAGCATTTATTATTACACAACCGACTTTCCCTAGACGCATCACAATAGGTTGAATCCCAAAATGATGATTGAATGTGGTAATTTTTTAATCTGTGTTGAATACCACCACCACAACTAACTGGACAGGTACTCCATTCAGACCAGGTACCTTCAGATATAAGATGTGAGAAAGCCGTATCAGCGCCCAAAAACAAATACATAATAATTGTTCTATGTTAATTTATCTTCAAAATATAATCGGCAATATGTAAATCATATTGTTTATTTTACTTATTATCATGTTGTTATTATAGGGTTATCTATCATACATAGGGATACTTAAACCCTAACTAAAATATATGTAACACTGCCTGGGGTAAATACACTTCCCTTCATCCTTTTGTACGGGATGCTCAGTCTTTAAATATGTTTCTTTTTTCTGAACTGCTTAAGTGTTTTCGTGTTTTTTGGTTTTTTTTTTACATGTGAGTCTTGTATGGCCGTTTCGTAACTTCTGCCAATTGTTAAGGTACCAATCCCAATTGCATACAGGTCATTATCATTGAATTCAAAAACAGTTTCATCCTGTTGAGCCATTTAGGTGTTATTCCGCCCAAAATGATTAGTGCTTGCTTACATAGTTAATATACATTTTGTAATACTAGATTTGCAACTGATTGTAAAATAAGCGCGAACATATCTTAATCAAAATTGTCAGTAAAAATAAGGAATGATGATATATCACACATAAAAAGACATCAAAGCTTACATGATTGATCAATTGATGTTTTTAACAATTGATGACAATTGGTATACAGTGAATACCTTGTTCACAACGTTAACTCAAATAGAAGGACAAAAAAAAAAAAATACTTCGGTTGAGGGTTATTCCCTTGTGACCATATGGACACTGTTAGTTTTTTTCTATTACTAAAATACACTAAGGGTGTGAAATTTATTCAAAAATATTTTAAAAAATATAGATATTATAAACTGGTCATTGATATAAAATTGAGAATGGAAATGGGGAATGTGTCAAAGAGACAACAACCCGACCATAGAAAAAAACAACAGCAGAAGTTCACCAACAGGTCTTCAATGTAGCGAGAAATTCCCGCACCCGGAGGCGTCCTTCAACTGGCCCCTAAACAAATATATACTAGTTCAGTGATAATGAACGCCATACTAATTTCCAAATTGTACACAAGAAACTAAAATTAAAATAATACAAGACTAACAAAGGCCAGAGGCTCCCGACTTGGGACAGGCGCAAAAATGAGGCGGGGTTAAAGATGTTTGTGAGATCTCAACCCTCCCCCTATACCTCTAGCCAATGTAGAAAAGTAAACGCATAACAATACGCACATTAAAATTCAGTTCAAGAGAAGTCCGAGTCTGATGTCAGAAGATGTAACCAAAGAAAATAAACTTTTTATTTTGCTCATTTTACCTTATTAGCAAGAAACACAATTGAAATGATTTTACCTTAAACATATTATAACATTTAAATATCGTTGTGTTCTCGTCCTTATGGTAACATATTATGCATACATATACGTATAATTCAATGAACACATACTTGGACAACACATCATATTACAGGAACGACTTTCGATATACAATCCGGAACAGTAACTTCCAGCCAAATATGGTGATGGGCTGTCACAGTGTCGTTGTCGCTTTTGTATTCCTCCACCACAACTTGACGAACATGCCGACCAATTCAACCAATCTCCCCATACACCATCTGTAATTAAACAAATAGCACAATTACATCCACATTATACTATGATATGATGCATTTTGTAAGTATGTTTAGTATGAAGTTCACATATATTTTGACAATAATGTACATGTATCCTTCACTTTTATTAGAACGAATAAGACAGGGAATCCAATATAAGCTCCGATACAGCATTGTGTAATGTTTAAAAAATTCTGTCTAAGTTTGAAAGTAAAACAATCGTAAACGGTGTTGGGAAGGCTATAGTAGTATGCCGATGACCAATAGTCATAAATCGATAAACTGAAACAAATCTGGGTCGCAAAATGAAACACATTCTGCACGAAAAGAACACAAACGATACGTTAATAGATCGTAGCAAAAAACAAGCTGTATATGTGTGATGCTATTTGTATATTCTAAATACTGTTGTATGTCCGATGCATGGTATATTTATACTTCGTAACTCCCTTGGTATATCTAATATTTAAAAACCATATCTTTTTTATTAACTGTGTACTAATATTGTATCATGGATCAAATTTATTCGTTCAGTGTATGTTCATTTGTTTTATTACGTCATTTGATTGAGCTAAGTCATTTCAATTAATATTGTTTTGTGTGTATTTCTATGTTGTGATGTTACACTGTTGTTTCAGATAATGGTGAAGGTTTGGTTCTATTAAAACGTTTTAAACTGATGTAATTGTTTTATCCTGTCCTAAGTTAGGAATCTGATGTTCAGTAGATGTGGTGCATAAGTGATTCTCGTTTTTCGTTTTGTTTTATAACTATATCAGACCATTGGTTATTCCGTTTAAATAGTTTTATATTAGTAATTTGTTTTGGCCCTTTATAACTTGCTGTTCGGTATTAGCCAATGTTCCGTGTTGAAAACCGTACCTTGACCTATAATGTAATACCGGTTCACTTTTTTTAAATTGTGACTTGGACGGCGAGTTGTTTAATTGGTTCTTATACATCAACCTTCTATATCTTTGATTTATTTAAATAAAAAAGACAATACGAATATATAAACATCATATGTATTTCTCTGTAGTGAGTTTGGAGAACAATATATAGAAATACGGAATTCAAACTTTGAAAAGCAAATATAACTGAAAAGGACATAAGATATAGCCATAACCGGTGAGCTAATGATAGGAATATGAATTTGTTCTCCAAAGGTTCATGTTTGTCAATAAAATGACATGAATCAAACAATTTGATGAAGGATTTTGTTTCTTGTAATACTTCATTTTCCAAATTATTTTGAACTTCAATAACAAAATATTGAAAGGAACACGAACAATCACAAAAACACATTATTTTTGATTATCAATATCTGAAAGATCAAAATGTAGATGTCAATGCAGAGATCAATTAGACAACAGATCATTGCAATACATAAGACAAAAAGCAAACACAAATGCTTGAAAATTGCACTTTAATCTTAAGGTGGACGAAAGAAAACCCTTACTTATGAAAACATTAGAACTATCTTAACATTTAACGCTTTTGGTACGTTTATTTTGAAAGCAATTTGCAAGTATTACATGGTCCTTGCATGTCATAACTGATATAAAATAATTTATAAATTTAGTTCATATAATGTTGGATTTTTCTGTAAAGAAGTGGAAAGATTCGAAAATTAGAATTGTATCTAGTGATATTTCTTTTGCAAACAGTGCATATCTTTACATACGGGTATAAATCAATATCTTAACTGTATCGTTATGTGGTAATGTCCGATGGAAGATTTACAAAATCAAAGTTATCAATATGCTTGATTACTAACCACCTTTAAACCCGAACGTATAGTTAAGGGAGAAGCTAGATTATGCCCCTGTTTTCTTAGGAATCACATGTGTGGCATATGTCTCTCACGTTTATAAAATGGAAGCTCTAATGCTATTGGATTTAGTTAAATGCCAACACTTTGAATAAAAAAAGTTTTCCAAACAACGTGAAATACTGGCACATAGAACAATCCACCATAGACAAGATATAAGTACCGTATTACTAGAGATATTATAACAGTTTCTCTTCGACTTGGTATTATATCTGTTGCTTGACCTGTCTCCCTCTACATGCTCTAATTAGCCAGAACTAGTTCACATTATTTGTGTCTGTTTTTTTTGTTTACTTTAAACAATTTAATCAGTCAAAACTCTCATTTGAATTATTTTGCTTTTAACAAAAATTGAATTATCAGGATTGTAGAAATGTGCATTTTTATCGTTAGTAAATAAATCAATAAATGGTGCTGAGGTATGTTTCAATAAAACTGAGTGGTTAGTGGTTTTCATATTTCATTTGTCAGTTTAGTTGTTTTACGAGTTTATAAATATCGCTTCATTGCTTGGAAGTAGTTTTATGTTAAACAATGAACCAGAAGAGACCGATTTTTAAAAAAATAAACAAACAAAGGATCTTTAACATTTAAAACATCTTAGGTTTTCTTAAGACTTATCCACAAAATAGCCAAAGTACTGAAAATGACCTGATACGCAAATGTTATTATTACCTTTGTAATGTATTTGCACAGAATATATACATGTTAGCTGAAATAAAATTGCCCGTGTCTGTTGTGACGTTTTTGATTTTAACGAACGTAATCTATGTATTACTGGTAAATTATTAAACCAGGGATATCGTTACCACAAATTACTTAAAACCGTTAGTAAATGTTTCCATAAATATAAAGATTTGGTTTTGAAATTAGGTTGTACCTGTAGAAAAACTTATTTCAAACGGGATAGCACATCCTCATTTTGACGGAAATGTTGTTAACCGTGCCCGGAAATTTAGAAATAATCTTGGTAAACTTTTCGCTCCTTTACATAAATTTATAATAAAAGGTTACCAATTCAACACTGTAATACGATCATTGAATACTGTTCTTATTGGTATAAAGATTGATGTTGTTATCAGTGAATTAAAAGCAAACTAAATATTACTAGTATGTTATTAACATATACACATTCTTCGACCTAAAATCTGTCTATACCTATATCTTTGCATTGCACAGGGTCATGTTTTTCTCTGACTGTTTATGACGTCTTTACACTAAATCCATTCGATGTTGGATGTGTACGTATTGATACTTTAGTCTTAGATATATGATTTTTTTATGAGTTCTTTGTGGATTTGAACTAGCTGTCAGTTAACTGTTCCTAGTCTGAGGATGTAGAAGTACCCGTCCACGTCCAATTGTATTTTTGTCCATCTGATGAGTTAAGCCTTTTTCAACTGATTTTTATAGTTCATCTTATGTTGTACTGTTATACCACTGTCCCAGGTTAAGGGGGAGGTTTGGGATCCTGCTAACATGTTTAACCCCACCACATTATGTATGTATGTGCCTGTTCCAACTCAGGAATCTGTAATGCAGTGGTTGTCGTTTGTTTTTGTGTTATATATTTGTTTTTTGTTCATTTTTTTATATATAAATAAGGCCGTTAGTTTTGTCGTTTGAATTGTCTTACATTGTAATTTCGGGGCCTTTTATAGCAGACTATGTGGTATGGGTTTTGCTCATGGTTGAAGCCCGTACGGTGGCTTATAGTTGTTAACTGCTGTGTCATTTTTGTCTCTTGTGGAGAGTTCTCTCATTGGCAATCATACCACATCTTCTTTTTTATATTATTATCATAACATGAATAATTAAATGTGTAACTAAAATAAAGTATAAATAGAGATGTAGGATTAGTTTACTTTGAGATTTAATACAGGTTATATTAGATATTAGATGGATAATAGTCGGTAAAGTTGATAATAGAAATTTAAAATCTTTGCAGAAAGGAAAGTTTATCTGTAAACAAAACCAGAAAGCGACTGAAAAAATGGTTTTGGTGAAAGGGGTTGCAATAAAACGAAAATAAGCCAAAGGAAACCCTGTTGCTGTGTGGAAAAAAAAAGAAAAAAGGTATTTTTGCCCGATTACAACCGTGGCTTTAACATATTTTGGATAACATGTAAGCATAATATCTACCAATATTACAAATTTGGCCGACAACCCGTATTTAGATTAATGAGTATTTTCATGTTCATTTACTTTAGCAGTAGACGTATTGCACATTAGGGTTTTCTCATAAAACCGGTAGGGTCATGATCCTGCTAGCACTTTAACCCTGCAACATTTCAGGGCCTTTTAATAGGTGATTGTGTCATAATTTTCAGAGCAAACGGCTGACACGTCCTTTTCAATATACTGCGAATGATAATATGAAGAAACTGTCCAAACACAATATAACTATTCGTTTATGGTTTGGGGACACAGTTAACGTTCTTCATTTAATAATTTAATATTCTAACATGACGTCCTTCAAACCTTTGAGTACACACCCGTTGTAAAATATGAATATATTGATAGGGCTGTTCCGATTGTACTCCCACAATGACGTCAGAATATCAGCATTTAACGGGAAAATACACGCTTGTGAAACCGAAAATCATCACAAAAAGGAAACGTAAACAAATGATGCTAAATTGTGTTATATTAGCCATTTTGTTTTACACATATGAGACATATAAGTACAATAATCATTAAGATTCATCCAAACTTATCTAAATATGTTATTGTAAATAGTTTAAGCATCATCATTTATTCAGTTTGCTCCGTTATTTTATGTCAATTTGATAATGCGTTTGTTAACGGGAACGGCAAAAAATGCCATCACCTAGAGCGCTTCGATCCAAAACAATTGCGGTATTTGTCCTCTTAGAATCGATATAATTCATGGGGGCTTGAATCCTCGCTATCGCTTAGGGTAAAATATTTGTCATACAGGGCCAACCTGTGGTAAAATCACGATATATTCAAGCCCCCATGATTTATTTTTTAAATATAACATGCGGAATAATTTTTGGCTAGAATTTTTAGGTAATGTAGTGATTTTGTCTAGTTTGAGAATCAAGGTATCAAATAATTCATCTTTTGAGTCGATAGACTGTTCATGTGTTTAAATAGTAGAACACTTCACTGTAAAAAACTTTTTGGAAAAAAAAGCAATTGTTTTAACTGTGTTCTGGGTCATACATTGTATATCGAATTGATGTAGCTTATACTAGAGTTTGAACACAGTAACTGAAGATGTTTTGACGAAATGCCATTTGGATGCAAATCTAAATTAAACATAGGAATTAGTAACGGGATATCGAAAAGTCTAAACAAATGATCGCAAGTCAATAAGAAAAAATGCAACTGTTGCAACATTTGACAAACACAATACAACTGAAGTGACAGTTAACACAGATTAGACTAATGATTTATAAAGAAATTGATAACGCCTTGCTAAAAGAATGAACAGGACGAAAGTAAAAACATGTTTACTCAATATTACAAACAAAACTAAAGTATACACAAGAAGAACCAACCAAAATACTAGAGTAAGATCATATTATCTGAATCGGTAAGCAGGCCTTCTCTATTGACAGCCCTCCTTAATAGATTCCACTATTGTAAAGGCTATTAACCTTAAAAGAGTAATGTCTGATGCACACTTCATCTTGCATTTACAAACATATCACCTGTAATATATTTTTAAATATTCGTGATGATATGCTTTTTTACTCAGCTTTCGAGTGAGATATGTATATGATAGTTAATTATATTACAGTTTTCTTTTTGGTAAAAATAGCGCAAATTCATTTCTTTTTGACCTGTCATTCAAATGAACATATTTGTGAGGACAGAACGAATCATGTACTATGTCATACTTATAATTACCGTTAGATGCTCGATCAAAATTGTCACAACGTATCCCTACATCTTCAGAATGGTGACAATTGTGACTTCCCCAATCGTTTCTTCGACATTCCGCCAGCTTCCCCTCTGACCCTTTACATCTTAGATCATCCAACCAAATTTTACCATTGACGTCCCCGACTGAATTGCCTATGAAAATACCACCCATAAGAAAACACGAATGTATGCAAATGTTAATCTAAATGTGTATACGATCAATGTTTACTGAGTCTCTTAATAGTAATTAAGGTTTCTGAAAAAAAAAAAAAAAATGATAAACAACAATGTTCAAGAGGTTGATCATCATATGTTACATCTGTTGGTTTCCTTGTGTAAAAAAAAGTTTATAAACTGAACTACGTAAAATGTAACGAGTCTATCTTATTTTTGAAAAAAAGTTATATTTACGGAATTCATCGTAAATTAGGTTGTGGATGATGCATGTTATAGCAGGGTAAATGGTTGATTCTTTGCACTGAATATTCGTTTGTACTATTATAAGTTATAGTCTTTTTGGTCTTTCCATTTCAAATGTCGGAAAAGTAACTTTTATGTTTTTGCTTTGTCTGTTTTTAGATGTCTCCATTACTGTGGTATCTGTGTTGTATCAGCTAAAAATATTTTAAAGTAGAATGACAATTACTTGAACCCAAGTTGTCGACAGGCTACCTCTGCGCCTCTGTCGTCAAAATAATCATCGCATATGGTTAACCATTGACCGTGATGCAAACTTCTAATCTAACTCCAGAAACTAAGCGTATGTTATCTAAAATATAGAGTTCATGTCTGGAATTAAATTTCATTGTTTCAGCTTATAAGGTACAGATATTCTTTTGGGAAAACGAATAATAGAATGTTCTCTTTCCTTATACAATATTGGTTATTATCTAACACACACAATGGAAAGAAAAATAAAACAATTCTATAATGCATTTGAAGAAACTTAGAATAGACATCTATATAGTTAGGGAAAGGAGAATAGCACACTGCAGAATGCATTTTATTTTCGATTGAAGCTACTTATGTTAAACATATGAATTCCCTTAAAATGATAACATTCTTTTTCATATTTAATAAGTATCGTTAATAAATATTATGTTGCTAATGACTTATCGAACGTGTCAAAATTGTAATAGGTAAAGACATTCAATACAGAACATTCTGTTGAAAGAACTGATACACCTTTTGATTGCACACTTTGGCCAATGTTTTTGTCTACTACATATAGTGTATGGAAGCAGCATTTTACATTACATACGTGCATTATATTAGAAATTGCATTATTCAGATTTAAAAGGGATTCATCAATTGGAAGAATACTTTTAGTATGGTAACTTTATAAAACATGAACTTTATTGCATTTTGATGGGATTTCTATTAAAATGAACCATAAATTACAGTTAGAAAATTCTTATACCATGTATAATTAAAATCGATATGATTGAATGAACCAAAAAGTCAAGTTATAAACTATATTAAAATACTATTGTTAATATCGAAATATTGTACATTGTCTGGTGCTTGTGTTTTTACTGTTTTGTAGAAACAATAGCCCATAAATTAAATTAGACAAACATACCTTGTGCCAACAGGCTTGAAGGAAGGTTTACTATCGAGAATAAAAGATGCCACATTATCCTATTAGAAAAATAAAAATACTCAAATATTAATCAAGCTTTGATTTGTAATGGTATGCGAAAAGACGTTCCCCCCAGAAATATGGTACAGAAAGAATAGTATGCCATGCTTTCATCAAACTCCATCGACCGGTTTTAATTTCAATGTTACCTGCCATGCCTGTCTTACACCTGGAATTATTCGATTTAAAAAAACATATATAAGTACATGCTAAATCTAAACTTTCTTTAATGGGTAGAATTTTTTTTATTCGAAAAATGGCATGCAATAACTCTAGAGAAATACTAATGGTTTATTAATTGGTAAATATATTACTGACAAAAAAAATGCTTCATGTTGAGAGAGTTTACAATTATGCGTAATAAACTCCAGATTTAACATCGTTGTTTTATTTCTCTTGTAATACAAAAATGACACAATACCAAATTTGAAAATGAACATACAATAAAAGAAACTCGTTAAATTAAATTATGATGTCAGAAATCTAAACCTTACTCCATTAGTGTACATGGATGTATTGTAATGAGCTGGCAAACCACATAAGACAGGCAATTCTCTAACTTAATTTTCCAATCTAATATAAACCTGGAATAGTTAGCTCCTGCCAATGTAATGCATGCCATTAGTGCTTTGTGGTTTGTCCTTCGCCTGGCTTGGCTTTTTATGCTTTTATACTAGAAATAGCTTGCTATGATTTTATATTTGTATCTGGATCATGAACAGTATCATTTATTTGCTTATGTCATGTATGTAGTTTGGGTGTTTATATCCTGCTGTAATGTATGTATGTGTGTTTTGTTTGCATGTTATTTGCTTGTGTATAATGTATTATAATTAGGAGATAACTGTATTGTATTTTAAGCTCCGACTGCATCAATTGGGGATTTGATGGTCGCAAATTCAGTTTACTGGCGACGCGTTAGTGGAGACAGGAAACGGGTATTTTCGACCATCAAATCCCCAGTTGATGCCGTCGGAGCTTAAAATACAATATTGGTATCTCCATTCTAATGAAACTGACAGAAAACAACGTTAAAACATGTATTTAAAATCTGTCATATGCGTCTGCGCTTGCGCGTACGTCCCATAGCATCAATTGTCAATGATGCCATGTAAGAAAGTGACGTTATCCAATCAAAATGAACGTTACAAACGTGGTTGCATTAGAATGTCGATTTTTTATGTTCACTAGAGCTTGTGATACTTTATTTACAATGTTTCGATAATGATTTGAATTGATGAAATGTCGTCTAAATACATGTTATAAACATAGTGTATGACAAAGAAAGATATTCTTATTTTTTAAAATAAAATTGTGTTCTTTTATCAGATTAGTGTACATGAAATTGAGAATGGAAATGGGGAATGTGCCAAAGAGACAACAACCAGACCATAGAACAGACAACAGCAGAAGGTCACAAACAGGTCTTTCCGCACCGGAGGCGTCCTACAGCTGGTCACTAAACAAATTTATATACTGGTTCAGTGATAAAGAACGCCATACTAAACTCCAAATTGTACACAAGAAACTAAAATTAAAAATACATATACATGCATAACAGTAAACGTAATACTTAAACAATTTTTAATTTTGAGACTACCCCTTCGTATTACATGTAAACTGTAGGTGTCATTAGTCGGTGTAGAGAGTTGTGACAATTGCTATTAGAATAAAAATTACGCTTTCATGTAGCATTAAATTTCAAAACGTTTTGTAGACACAAAGCTTAATATAAACTGTTATTCGAAAATAAAGTAAAGCTCATATGTTGTTTGCAATAGATTATCAACAGGGTGTTTAATACATATATAATGTTGTGTGTACATACATCATTCTGATGGATTTTATTCAACATGCAACAGATGTCAGGAGTATGATAGAATAGACAATCAACAATTTTCATATTTTACATGACACATTAAAATAATTGAAATTGCCGTCGGCTAAGTCACAGAAATTAGAAATTAGTTTGAAGACGACTTATTGAAAAGAAAGAACGATCATTTTTGTCGTTTACCGCTAGCACGCCAAAACGACATTTTTGTCGTTTTTCAGTAGAACATAGGAAGCATTAAAAACGTATATAAAAAACTTCATTTGACTGCCGAAACCATATTAGGTTTAAAGAAAAATAATTGACTTTGTTCTGTTATTCAAGAATAAACATAAAAGTCTCAAATTATATATTGAATTTTGGGGTTGAAAACTATTTTTGTCTGAGATAATGTGCAACTTTTTACACAATCTATACTCCAATTATAAACTTTGTATGCCTTTATTTATTAAATTAACTGAATGAAATTTGCTCACATGGTTGACTGTAAAAAAAAAAGTTGTTATTTTATTTTTAAATTGTAACGTTTATCTGAATGACGTCATCAAAACTGATGCTGTGTGTGACGTTTATGCGTATAAAAGTGGCAGGTACTTGATATTACTGGAAACGTTTTGCAGTAAAACCATTGAGTTTTTACCGATTTTTACAATGTGAAGTGTTACAGATCGAAAATCATTCGATAATTTGTTTAATAGTTTGTTGTTTATTAATTTATTCAATAAAACTGTTAGTTTAAATTTAGAAGGTTAGCTCTGCAAATATAGTCGGTATATAGAATCCGGGAATATCTCTTTTTAAATCATATAAATGCACTATTTTACCCCTCATATTTCTTCAGAAATTTAGCCATCTGGGGTTGGCTTAAACATTGACTTCACTAGTTTAAAAAACAATAAATATTTAAGTTATAAGTTATAATGAATAATTTTGACAATGCCGGTCTTCTAAAATAATTTCTGCGAAAACCAAATAAACTTGACCCGGATTTTAGTATTTATCATTCTAATACTTAATTATGGCATACAATCTGCATACTCCGCCTTATGTGTCCATGTGTCTCACTTTGTTGTCAATTCAATATTAGAATACATATTCAATTTTGAGTTAAGATCGTGTTTTGATTTACCCATCACTTACTGCGTATTTTTGGATTTATTTTTGTCCTTTGTTACTGTGTTTTTTTTTTTTGGTGCTTGGTCCAATTTTAACAGGTCAAGCTCTTTTTAAAAGTTTTTTTCTATCTGTTCTAATATTAAACTGGTACCCGACATGTCATGATCATCTCATTTTAAATGTTTCACATTGAATTATATAGTGACCAATCGTGCATACAAAAAGAGAGGTAAAAGATACCAAAGAGAAATTCAAACTCAAAAGTCAATGCCATGGCAAAAAAATAATACTGACCAAAAGACAAGTTAAATTTACACAGGCAGAAAAGAATACTAAAGACTGAGCAACATCAACCCAACCAAAAACTGGGGGAGATCATATATATACATAACTATTGTATAAGGCAGTACGACGACCCGTAGTTTATAGCCTTGTCCCGATGACTTTGGTGGCTATAAGTGACTCATTTGTTACCATACGTACAGCTATCATGACTTATTATAACGAACTCTTTCAAAAATAATAGTGGTGCCAAAAGAAAATTCTGAATTGTTTATTTTAACATGCATTATTGTTAAAAAAAAAACAGCTAAAGAATAAAACAATATATAAACACGGACGGCAGTGCATAATTATCTATATATAAATTACATGCAAGCTAATACTAGTACTGACAATTCAAACCCAACACACGCAATTGATATACGAACTTGTTTATATACAGAAGTTAGCATGCAGATCAGTCCATCTGATCCATTAAAATTATTACATTATTGTCGTAATTTTGAATCGTTTTTTTTTTCGTTACTAAGAAAGACTAAACAAGACTGCAATCTAGCTACTTCGTATTACTAAATATGAAAAAGATTAAGATATAATCAAATAGAGCTAAGGAAAAAAAAATGAAAATATAATAACATATAATGAGGCATATCTTGTAATTCCAGTGTTTTTAAATGTTTCCGCTTGGTTTAAAAATCAAATTTTCAACTTGAAAATAAAGGGTCGTCTAAATTTGCGTATTATTCACACAAGTCCAATCTTCTATCTAACTATGGATAGAATATGAATGACTACATTTTAACCCGGGACCATTTATCTGTGTCAGTCAACAGCAATGTTTTCCACTCATGTCTGAGAGTTGTTTTATTGTCCAAGTCCAGTCGTTGTTTTCGATAGTATTTGAGTTGGTTTTGTTTTTATTGTCTAAGCGGTTGTGTTCGTTAATATCAGACTTCTAAATTTTAATTTAGGAAGTGAATGGTATAACAAATATGTGTAGCCTCCAATAATTTATTCGCAGTCAATTTATACTTTTGCTTTTAGAGTTTGAAATATCGTATAATGCATATTTCCGACTATCTTTTTTTAGACTGTAAGTTAACCTCTATATATCTTTGTAAATTTGTTTGTGTACTGGAGTTAAAGTCTCATTTTCACTGAGTCTGGCATGCATGGATCTCTTTTTAAAATATAGAGAAGGGCTTTTAATGTAAGTCGACCAGTTTGTGATTATATTTGTGCATTTATTAAAATCAAATTCATTACTTGAAGAATTAATCTCAGTAAAAAGGAAAGTACGTTGTCCGTTATTATGATTGGAGTAAACTATTGGTACCAACATTTACCTCTTTTATTTCAAACTTCAAACTAACTGTGTACATGTACTAGTAATTAGACACTATACATCCTAATGTAGGAATCAATGAAGGAAAATAGTTCAAGCATTTAGGGCTATATCGATTTTAACGAAATTCCTAAATAAACCCTTGCCAAAAGAATGTGTATTTACGATGAGATAGTTTCTTCTCATTTTCTGCCGAAATCACACCCATGAAAAAGGGGTTCATATCAGATTTTCGATGTCAATGATCGCAACAAGAAACATAAAATTATTTGAGCGACAGGCCCCATTTAATGACAAAACTGCGGTTAGGTCAGACATATATTTAGCACAGCAAAGTATTTCTTAAAACTGTACCTTTAATTGTACACTTTTTAGAAATAGTATCTGGAAAAAAATTGACTTACTCTATAAAAAGGTCAAGACAGTTTGAACCACAGGTATTAATACATTAAATTAGGCACCAAGTGCTTCATAAATAAATATTTAGTGAAATTATGAAAATTTGCATGCCGTTGATATGTAAAACACTAATTGACTTGAATTATAGAATACCAAAAAATAAAATAATTTTAGGCTATATAAAAAAAGAAGCAAAATGAATGCTAAATATTTTCAACTACTTTTGTACTGGTCTAGTCAGAAAAGTGACATTCTTCAAAACCAAACCGGCAAATCAAAATGAAAGATAAGTCACACAATTGTAATGTTAAAGCAAACTTATTTCAGATTATACATCAGAAAAAAGATAAGTTAGTGTTGTGTATTCGTGAAATATTTGCCGCTGAACTATTTATTACTCAATAAGTTGAGACTTATATGATGGTTGAATTATAACAATGCTATATACTGGTATCCCTAATTTTGTGGTGATATGCAAAGATCTGCAAAGTGTTCAGTCGAACTCTTCATCGATGGTGCTTAAGAAAAAAACAGACCCGCGCCAAGTATGAAGAAACTGAGAACACTGCTCGTGTTTTTTTAATCATTCGATGATATCAAATCTTACATTTGATGATGCTTTATAGAGGGCGTAAAGAGAGGGGGTATGCTCTTATCATAGAGTATAAACATACAATTGATTTTGGTATTTGTAGAACACTGTATACACTTAAGTATCACATGAAAAAGTTTCACGAAAGTTGTGAGGGGAAAATGCATCAGCTTGAATAGTTTTTATGGTGCGAGTTACACCATGTTCCCCTAACTACACGAAAGAAGGCGAAATAAAATTGCCATTTAACGATGAACGAACAATTAAAACTTTCTTGCACCTTGATCTTTTTACCGATTTTCACAAATTACAATGAATAACGACAGCCTTTTTCACAGCTGCACGTGGAAAAAAAATGTCAAAACATGTTGCACGAAAATAACCCTTTACATGTACCACCCTCTTTATATCAAAATACAGAAATTGAGCTATAGTTTCATCAATATATCTTCATTGATAATGATATTCATCATGCTATAAGAATCTTCATTTATTTCCATATTGTCGGGTGTTTTACATAGTATTCTAGAAAAGAATAAAAAAAACAAACTTCGAATTCTAGCCTGAAAATTAAACAAAAATCACTGGAAATACGCATTCGCTACGTGAACTCAAGTTAATTCAAAGGTGGCCGGAGATATGGGAAATTTCCCCGAATATATGAGATGTCCAATTAATCGATTACGGAGGATAGCGTGCATGTGCGTGTACGGTAATGTGTTGACGTTACGTTACGTATCATTTTAGTAACGTCATTGAAATATGTATGGCAACGTAATCATGTGAAAAAACAACGTCTCGGCGCTGAAAGGGTTAAGAGAATTTTGACAATATTTCATATTATGCTTGGACATATAGTTTCCATATTTGACGTCATATTTGTCAGTAGAAAATGAGGGGATACAAAGTTTTGATGATTCTGAATTATTTATTCGTCATAACACTAAGCTTGCCTCCCGGGTAATTTTTAGCTATCTTTTTTTATTATTGGGCAAAGACTTCTGTCCATGTTTAAAATTAATGATATAGGAAAAATACAACATCATAAAGTATGAACATCTTTACATCGAATATAAATTTAAAAATATTCCTTAGACTGTTTTGAAATGCGAAATAGGAGTACTGAAATAGTTCGACTTTGACGAAAATGTTTACTGTTTAATGAGATTTGTAAAATTTCAATTTATCGGCAACAAAAAGTAGCTGCTCGGGAGATGTACAAATACCATACACGCTTAAATTCATGTATTATTAAGCTGCAGACCACAATCATTCCCTTTTCAAGAAGCACGGGAAACTTTAAGGAAGTTTTTCATACGACAGATCCTTCGAACATATTGAAAGAGGGACGGATAGAGCAAATGTCAAGCACATTCAGCAACGCAGGTAAACTCGAGTACAAGGTTTGAGTTGTTTTTTGTGTGTGCAATAATTATAGAGATCTTTAAAATCAAAAAAAGTTTTTTTTTCAAGGTGTCCGCGTAGGAGTAGTTTCGGATACAAAGGTGATCGTGAAAACAAAAGACATTTGATATTGTGTATTTTGCTTATCACATATTACCCGAGTTTCAATTGTACCGTTGGTAGTGAAGCATCTTAGCGATTTCTTTAGCTGATTTGATCAACAAAAATAAGTAAAGACACAACTTTGGTTCTTTGATAAAAAGATCATATTCCTCATACAAAACAATAGATTATTCGAAAGCCACTGAAAATGTAGAAAAAATGTCTACAAAATCAAATATTTTACTTGTTACTTAATAACTATAAGGTAAATCTTGAACAAGCCATCGGAGAATTAAATTCAGTTACAAAGCTATGGGATTTTGTGGTTACGTATCCAATGCAGCGATTCAAATCTGGTGTGTCCAATTTGCTTTGCATTAGTATGTCGTCGAAAAGTTCTATTCGCATAACAAAAAAAAAAAACATTTGGATTTTTTAGTATATCTATTGTTTTTGTGTTAGTCTAATTCTCAGATAGACCTTTGTTTTTCGTCAACTGTAATTAAAAGCCTAAGTGTAATCATAGGTACAGACGTAGCGTCCGCCAATGTGTACTAATCGTTATATTACTTGTTCACATTGGTGTTGTATCAGTGTAATTCATACGTAAACTAAACATGATTACGTTCTCGTTGATAAAACTATATGTTTACATGTAGTTTTAATAATGTTTTGTCTACATTCAGTCGAAAGTCAATTTAGGCCTTGTAAAGGGTTAAGTGTAAATAAAACAAGGTATTTAGATAATGAAATTTACCCTGTTTAATTTAGGAAGAAACGTTTTTTTTTTAAATATTTATATCAATTATCAATACAGTTCTTCACCGAGTTATTTGTCTCAACTCGATATATTGCTGTGTTAAAAAACAAACTTAAGGTAGCTTTATTCAACCCTTATAAAGACAGAAAGCACCATTGCCAAACAAACAATGCATTCTTCCTGAATCGAATAGTCGTACGCAGAAATATTTGCGAATGGTCTTTACCCAATTAACGACTCACTCATTAAAATGCATTATTAAAACTAATAAGATTGTGCGGTGAATTCTAATGTTTAACTTGTATCTCAGATCCGGTCATATTCACTTAGAAATAGAATAAAAGATAGAATTGCAGTAGGTAGGGTGAGGGATATGAACCCTTTTTTTTGACGATCAATTGGAATAACTGCTAGAAAAGTGATAACGAGAAATTTGAATTCGATTTTATGTATTGAACATTCAAAAGACATTTAGTTTGCAAGTGTGAACACATCTCATGCACAGTTAGTTTAACCTGGTGTATATATGTGAACAAATTTAATGGGAAACAAGTGTATATTACCCAGTGTACATAAAACTATTGTAAACATGATTACTGTACAAGGTGTTTGGTGTGAACATGACATAAGTAGACTAACATTGCACAAGCAGTGAAATTGATCTTGTGCTTGTAAAGGAACATATCGATTCATACATATCGTGTAAAAAGCATCTAAAAGCCAAAGATTATGCAAACAAAAAACAAATTACATAAATATTTAGAGAAAAAAAAGAGTCTAAAAAGCATACATAAATCCTTTTTAGTATGGTAGGGCTACTTAGTAAAACAAATATGACAATAATACGAATACTCACAATGAAGACAACCGTTGCAACACATTTATTTCTACCCTCTTGTCTAAACAGAAAAAGAAACAAGAAAATACGATATTATGTCGTATCTACTCAAATTGACAAATCTATAATTTGAAGATCTAATATATTTCCTAGAACGTTCTGCAAAATCTGACCTAATGTTTGTTTTATCTTATATAGATGATAAACATCCACTTCAATAAGTTCGTATCAGGTTTATCGCACGGAAGTTTTATAAATCTACACACGTACGCAAAATTAAGTTTTCCTTAATAATTTGTTATGGTTATACTTGAATTCAAAAGTATTATCTTTACTATTTAAATACAACAACCGATATTGTCTTTTACAACACACTTCAACGAGTCTCAACAACCGCAAAACTAATCAATTTTTAGATAAGCATGACCGATATTTGATTATCCAAAATATAACACAAAATAGCGGATCAAACAACAAATGGGCCTAAAGAATGGCCAACAGACAATCAAGCATACGTAGGTATGATACCAAGTTTCTATCAATGATATTATCGTAATCACTACAAAAGAGTGACGAAAGATACCAAAGGGACAGTCAAACTCAGAAATCTAAAAAAAAAAAATGACAACGCCATGGCTAAAAATGAAAAAGACAAACAGACAAACAATAGTACACATGACACAACATAGAAAACTAAAGAATAAACAACACGAACCCCATCAAAAACTAGGGGTGATCTCAGGTGCTCCGGGTAAGCAGATCCTACTCCACATGTGGCACCCGTCGTGTTGCTTATGTGATAACAAATCCGGCAAATAGTCACCTCAATAACCGGCCTTAGTTGTCTCATTATTTATATGTACCTAATTTACTGCTACTAAATGATCAAATCCTCTTTTGTCTCGATGTATGAATTTAGATAACATTACACAACATGATTTAAAAGTATCATTTGATTCGTGTCGACAATCGTGTCGACAATCTTAATAACGTCTTAAACACGTTACAAACATTCAACATAATTTGCATTAGTACTGGTCCTTTTTTATGGTGCATCTTAGTACATGACAAATTACAAATTCATCAAAAAATATAGTGCTCAGAAGAAGGAATTATGTCATTTATTTGGTAAGACATTTAAGAGGACACATTTTTGAAATTATGCAGTTATCCCAAATGTTAAGGTATAATAATCAGGACCGCTAACGAATAACAGATAATACCGAAAGGAAATTTATTAATTTGAAATAACATGAATAAAAAAAAAACATAAAATCATCGCAAAACGACATGCTTCGAAACAGCAGTTTTATCTCACAGTACATGCACAACATATTCGAATAACCTCAATGATGTTATGCATTTAGTTTCTTGGCCAACTTTTTTACTTTAAATCTAGAATTAAGTTTGCGAAAGATTATAGCCCTTTTAAGAACCACTGAATAAGCTCTCTGATGACATAAACTGTGTATCGAACATCATTATAAAAGGCACTCGTATTCATTTAGATTCCACAACTGCAACGAGCATGTTATGATATTTCTTCATTCATTCGGAACAGTGTAATTTTAATAATTAAAGCGCGAGGCTTGCCGACCATTTTAAATAATTAAAATGTAACTGTTCAGATTGGAGAAATATCGTATCACACGAGTTATAGTGATGGAATCTGTTTCTCTATAAATGTTTTTTTATCCTTCCTTTTTCAAAGATTTAAAAAAAGTTGAGTATTTTTTGTATAACGTCCCAATAGAAAAAGTTAGAAAATTAAACGTCATAAATAAATGTCGACCATTTTGCCGAGAACAGATTTTTCACTAGGGGAAATATTTTTCTCACTCCGATCAAGAATTTTGAAAATAGCACCAAATTAGAGAACAATTCTGTCAGACAGTGTGAAAAACCATTTTCTTATTAACAAAACATGTAGATTTTTAAAAAATTTAATATTTTGATACATCTGTTCCTTGTAACTCCTTCTTTGGCGAAACCCTCTTTGTTTGAATCATATATAATCTATTGACTTTAATATAGGTATTTTGTAAACGGTTATTAAGAACTGTACAATATATCGTACATGAAACATGCAAACTTATTTTTTTTCTTTCATATTAATTATATATTTTAAATGAAACCGATTGGGGTGCATTCGATATTGTTCAAATCAAACTCGTCTTCCCACGTTTTTCATTCACCTAGTAAGAAATAAAACCCAAAAAGAAACACATGTCAGTATGATTTTTACGAAATATTATACATATAAGAATTACCATTATTATTTTTAGCTGCTATTACCTTTGCCTCTTTGTAATCCTCACTGCAATCGAATTTATCTGAATTCACATTTGATTTGAATCAAATGTTTGAAACAACACAATCACTATTTACAATCGCACTTTCTTCGTTGTTTTGCATTAAGAAAATACTTTCATCGTCTTTATCTTTTTTTGAAACTCCGAAAATATTTAGAGTAATCCTTGCGCACGCAAAAATCATGATACGCATACGATGTGTCTTAAACGTCTGTAGCAATAAATGTGGTTAACCTTCAGCTGTACTTTCGTTTTGTCTACTGTTTAAGTTGAGCTACTGTATGAAGGGGTAAACATGCAGGATAAATTTCAATGTAAAGAAAACGTTTGTATTTGCTTGCATTTTTTCACATTTTTTGACGTGTTAAACAATGTCTTAAGTAAGATAAAAGCCTATAACAGTCCACTCTGTAAACATTGAACAGGACTTCGGCCTGCGTCCTTAGACCTTTATTTAACACACGCAAATTTCTTCAAAGAAATAGAGAGTCTGTTAAAGCGAAAACTAATACCTAGTTGAATTTTAGTCATTAAATCGAAACCATGAACAGCATATGTCCTTTTATTGTTCTTCGCAGGTAATATGACCGAATACTATGTTAATGAAAAGTCTGTGTATTTATCAAAGCTAAGGTAGATGTTCCATGTAATTCATAACGAACTATAAATGACCACTAGTGGTTTAATGCTTATTATAATTTAAACTGGCATTGTATAGGTGTCACCCTCATAATTACTTTTTTTGCATATTATAAAAAAATTACAAATTACGACAAATCTAAAAAATAGAAATATTTATAAATCTTCTGTCAACAGTCCTACATCAATGTATTTAAAAGAAAAAACGGAGAATATATATCAAGACCTAGTACTATATCTAAAATACTTCCAGTCAAGAAGGGATTTGAAACGTTTTTTTTTTTATTTGTGTTTATGGACATGTTACTTTTTTATATGTCGCTGTCTTGATAACACTACAATGTGTTATTCCATTATAAATTACTCACTGTGAACCTCGGAAATTACATTTTACAAAAATGATTGAATAATCTGGCGATAAAAAATGATACATGTTGGCCCTAAAACCTCACCTTGTTTTCGCTTAAAAAAGTTTCCATGCTGATATTTATAACATGTATTGCTCTATTGAACAAATCTGTTGTATCTTAAATGTCGATTATTTCAATGACATACTTTATTTGTTTATAGACATGGTCTGAGTCAGTTCAACGTAAAACTTGTCTATACATTGAGCAGTAATAATATAACATTTGAGATGGATTTAAATGCTTTTTTGTGCATATTCATCGGGTTTTTGTTTTCAAGTTTCATTGGTAAGTCTGCGTTTACTTGATTTTTGTATGATTTTTTTTAGTGTGCCGTTAGATACAAAATATACATGCCTATATGCAGCTTTTAAGTATTTTCCAATAGGTTTTGCTTTAAAATTAATGGGCTGAAAAAAACTAATTGTAGAACCTGACTTCAGAATGCGTTCCCAATTTTATTTATATAATATGGACTTGAAGATAGAATAACAATGTTTCTGTATTGAAATGTTTAAGGTAAAAATCAAAAAGTACAGATAGTCACAAACAGTTAATGTTTTTCATTTTTCTTATCTACTGTCTATGTATGATATATTATTAACGTATTTAAAGTAGGTAGGCATCGATATTTCTAATTTGTGTGAGCTATTTGTAGTTTGCTATCCAAATCTGTATACTGGAAATCTTCTTTATGAATAGTCCACCCGTCTTTTAATTGATATTCCGATTAACTACATCTGTATTCAGCTATTGTTTCATTCAGGTTAAAACATTATAAATTCACATGAAAGCAACATAACTGACAAAAACAATTTCATACAAACAAGGCCGTTAGTTTTCTCATTATGATTATGGACTTTCCGAATTGATTTTCCTCTAAGTTCAGTATTTTTGTGATTTTACTTTTTATATAATATAAAACATTTGACTATAATACTCTGTCAATTCGCTATATCATTAAGATACATTTATATACTATAATGACATTTGACTATAATACTCTGTCATTTCGCTATATCACTAAGGTACATTTATATACTATAAAGACATTTGACTATAATACTCTGTCAATTGGCTATATCACTCAGGTAAATTTATATACTATAAAGACATTTGACTATAATACTCTGTCAATTCGCTATATCACTAAGATACATTTATATACTATAACGACATTTGACTATAATACTCTGTCAATTCGCTATATCACTAAGATACGTTTGTATACTATAAATACATTTGACTATAATACTCTGTCAATTCGCTATATCACTAATGTACATTTTTTATACTATAAAGACACTTTGATATAACATGGAGCTACCTTTTCATACTATTCCGTCATTTCACTTTGTTATGAAGATAATATTTCATACTATGAAGACATCTGGATATAGCACGGAGCTACATTTTCATACTGATTTGTCAATTTGCTAAACTATTATGTGACATTGCAATGGCATACAGATACATTTCATACTATAAAGACATCTTAATATAACATTAAGCAACTTTCGCATACCAATTTGTCACCTCAGTATATTATAACGATACATTTCTATACTATACAATCATCTATATAACATGAAACAATTTTGTCATACTATTATGTCATATAACTATCTTATAAAGACATATTTCAATATCAAGCTAACAATTCTTATATCACCGGGTGTCATCTATATACCAGTAGACTATTTCATTACGCTATAAGACCATTTCACCATACCATAAGAGACAGGTATACCGGTATGATGCAAAATGTATAACCGTATCCCGTACCAACTTTCCCCGTACCCATTATAATTAAGCCGTATTCTTGAATATTATTATTAACTTAAAGCTGAAAGATAGTCAAGATCGGCAAATGTTTGAACTGACATTAATGTTAAAATCATAATGATCTGTAAAATGAAGTTAACAAATCTATGCTAAAAGTCGATAAATCTTTACTTTTCTATCTACATTTTACGAACTTATCTAGCGATTTACATATACACATATTTGGGTCTTGTACGCTAACCTTTTCGTATAAGAATGAATGGATATTTTAAAATTGAAGTGCAACCTGAATTATAACAAACATTTACATTCATATATACAAGTAATTTTCAGTCAGCCAAATAGAGTTACGATCTAGTCTTAGATGCATGATTTTTTTATTAGTTGTTAGTGGCTTTAAACTAGCACTAGCTGTCAGATAACTGCGAGTACTCTCAGATCTGTTCCTAGTGTCTTTTTGTTGTTGGGATGTACAAATACCCGGCCACGTCTACTTGTATTTTTGTGCATCTGATGAATTAAGCCCTTTTCAACTGATTTGTATAGTTCGTTCTTATGTTGTATTGTTATACCACTGTCCAATGTTAGTGGGAGGGTTGGGATCCCGCTAACATGTTTAACCCCGCCATATTTTGTATGTATGTGCCTGTCCCATGTCAGGAGCCTGTAATTCAGTGGTTGTCGTTTGTTTATGTAATACATATCTTTTTTCGTTTATTTTTTTTATACGAATAAGGCCGTTAGTTTTCTCGTTTGAATTGTTTTACATTGTCATTTCGGGCCTTTTATAGCTGACTATGCGATATGGGCTTTGCTCATTGTTGAAGGCCGTACGGTGACCTATAGTTCTGTGTCATTTTGGTCTCTTATAGTCAGTTGTTTCATTGGCAATCATACCACATCTTCTTTTTTAATATTATGATGCACTGTACATTAATTATCATTATTTATTGAAAATAATAGTCGTATAATTAAGATTTTAAAAATTTACAACATTTAAAAAATTGCTTATGTGAAAGTGTAACTTTTTTCCATTATGCATGGTTTGGATTCATCTGGTGTGTTAAGAAATTGAGTACCAAAGTGTTGAAAAGGGAAAATTAACATATATTTCTGACATAATCTACTACCTATCCACATATTCAGCATGCATTTCTTGTTTAAAATATGCCACCATAACTATCTCCTGTCTCGATATGAATGTAATATTTGTTACTGGACGATAAACACTTGTTCATAACTTTCATCCAATTTTCTCCAATCAATCCAGCCTAAGACTTAAAACTCAACGGGATATAGTATATATCTTTCTCATCGATGTTATTTGATTAGTGTTCATTTTGAATCCTTTATTTCGGTTTATTCATTCGTTTCTATTTCGTTTCTCACTTTATTGTCATCCAATAGTATCGTACCTACCTGCCTGATGTTGGTACGGAGGTTACTGTTCGGTTTGGGTACGGAATGATATTTCAAAACATAAATGTTTTCAGCATGTCGTCATCTCAACAGGGGGGGGGGGGGGTAGACTTCCTATATACTAGGTTATAGGGTGTGCTGCTTGCATATGTTCATTTTTCTGCTAATTATTATGTGAATAGGTAGGGAAAAAATATCAGAAATATATGATAAGAATTAAAAAATCCCTTTACTTGTTAATTAAAAAGCCCGGAATTTTTTTTTCACAGCCAAAAGTCGAGGTGTTCATGGCTGTGTTTCTGTCCATAAATTTTCCTGATCGTCACGTTGGTAGTCAATTTTTCAACACACCTCATGAAACCAAACCAAAATGGAAAAAGGTCACACTTTTGTATATGCAAGTTTTAAATATTGGGCATTTGTAGAATCTTAATTATACGAAAAGGGTAGGGTACCGGAAACCAAATGGCACCCTCTATCAATTAAGTATTGAAATGCTTAATTGATAGAGGACCCCTTTGACCCAAAGATGTCTATGTAAAACGCTAGATAAATTCGTAAAAATTATATAGATAAGTTAAGATTTATCAACTATCTGCATGGATTTGTTAACTTCATTTTACAGATCATTACATTTTTAAAATGGCAAAAAGAATAAAGGCCATGTTTTTGGTTTTGTCTTTTATGTTATTTAGTTTTTGTTTGTTTATATTTAGGGGTACCGATCTGAATGTGTCGCCTATATTGTCGACACCGAGTCTTTTCAGCTCCGCATTGCTGAGGACAAATGTACGGAAGCCGAATAAAAAAAGTCTCTAACTTGCTTTACTTCCTCAAAGTTAAGAATCATAGGCATAGTATAAACACAGATTTATATCTATATTTGATTGTTCTAAAAACAAATAAAGAATCGTATTTGGTAAAATGTATGATAACGTAAACCTAGTTATTATAGTGTATGATAATGTGAACCAAGTTGTCATAGTGTATGATAATGTGAACCTAGTTGTTATAATGTATGGATTATGTGAACCTAATTATCATTGTGTATGATAATGTGAACCTAGTTATCATAGTGTATGATAATGTAAACCTAGTTGTCATAGAGTATGATTACGTGAACCTTGTTGTCATAGTGTATCATAATGTATACCTAGTTGTCATAGTGTATGATAATATGAACCTAGTTGTCATAGTGTATGATAATGTGAACCTAGTTGTCATATTGTATGATAATTTGAACCTAGTTGTCATAGTCTGAGCTAATGAGCACCTAGTTGTTATAGTGTATGATAATGTAAACCTAGTGAAAGGCACGTGAATCTACAACTAAATATAGGTCTCTGTTTCGGTGGTTCATTTGTAAATAGAAGAAGAGGGAACAATTGGTATTTAAGTGGATTTACGTTTCGACCAAGAGTCATAAATTGATTACTAAATGTTCAAGATTAACGAGTTATATTGAATAAATAGGTTTGGGATATTGCCAATGACTAAGAAAAATTCAGCCGAATACATATTTGTAAATATAAAATATATAGAAGCTGTGGCATAAGTGCCAATGACACAACTCTCCACAAGGGACAGAAATTAACTACTACAGGTAACCGTATGGAGTTCGACAATGAGCAAAGCCCATATCGCATAGTTATAAAAGGCCCCGAAATGACGAATGGAAAACAATTTAAGCGAGAAAACTAATGACCTAATGTATGTTCAAAATATGAACGAAAAAACAAATATGTAACACATTAACCAACGACAACCATGTGGGCATACTATACAAGCTATACGTACAGCCACACTTTCAATGTAGTGCACATATCTTATTTGATCGAACATTCAGTTGAAAGAAAATAACCACTGAATTAAGAATACACAACAATCCTATTTTTGTAACTTATACCGGAGACTACTATAAAAATAACAATAGTCGCAGATTGTACGCTCAAAACTTTACGTTTTGCTACTATTTCGCAACTCTAGTCCTCAGCAAAATAGCTGATATTTGTTGTTTTTTATTTTGGTCTGACGAGCTAAATTTCGGATCAAATTAAGTTAGAAGCTATGACTTACAATTTGAGTAGGTTTAATTAAAAGTCAATTATTTTACATTTTGTCCCGCGTAAAAAAAAATAATAAATTGAAACGAAACGTACTCTATTAAATGCAATTTATTCGTAGTGTAAAAATGTTCAAAACTCTAAGAAAACAGATTTTTTTTTGTCAAACTTCATTTGAAATCGTTATAGGTGGAACAACATTGTATATAATAACAAAACGTAAATACCGAATGGTATTTCAGAAAGAAACCTGAAAACTTTCAATGTCATTTTTTCTTTACAGTAAACTATTTCTTGAAAGCCCAATTTACAACAAAATTCACCATACGATAGGTCAACATATAACGTTTAGTCTTTTATCCACCAATATTATGATTTATAGCCAGTCAGTCCGACTGACAATTAACCTCTGTAAACATGCGACTGTTCCACACTCGGTCACAATACTACTAATACCTATTCATTTATTGACAGTATAGTGAGAGTTCATTCGTATTAAGTGTCTAAATATAAATAAATTTTCAAAATGATTACCACATACAAACTTTATTTGAATACAATAATCTAGATACATAGTCAGATATAGACAACAGACAAAAAGGTGAACAGAATATTTAGATGTAAAACATACTTTCGAATTGAGTTTGATAACATTTTATTGTGCGGTAAATATTTAATCTATGAAGTAACTGAACATGCAACAAAATAACAAAATGACGCCGAAATTTATGTATATATTTCTTAAAAGTGTCAAAATAATGGAATGCAATCATTGCCATCAGAAAACGGAAAGAAGGCAACAACAAGAATACAAAAGACGACCATATAAACCACTGTCAAAAGATCAGTGAATGACTAAATGATCAAATTAGACTTTTATAATATGTTGATGGCAACAAATGAAAGGCAAAATATACATAAACAGTTTCAAAAACATTATTTTTTGGCGTATCTTCGACTAGCCTTGAAAAAAAGAAATATTAACATACAGAAAAAAATTAAGCTCTTTATCTTTCAGGAGAAAACTACCTTACCTTATTTGACAGGTATTTCTAAAAGTTCCCTTTGTATATATCATGTATATGTAACACTCTTTAATCAAAGAGGGACGAAAGATACCAAAGGGACAGTCAAACTCATAAATCTAAAACAAACTGACAACGCCATGGCTAAAATGAAAAAGACAAACAAACAACAGCACACACGACACAACATAGAAAACTAAAGAATAAACAACACGAACCCCACCAAAACACTAGGGGTGATCTCAGGTGCTCCAGAAGGGTAAGCAGATCCTGCTCCACATTCGGCACCCGTTGTGTTGCTTATGTGATAACAAATCCGGTAAATAGTCTAATTCGGTAGGTAACATTCATGAAAGGGAAGGGGATTGTAGTTACGACGTAAGGAACATATCCGATATCATTTGTGAAACCATAACGGTTAACCAACTCGTGATGGCGTCCGTAAAATTTACGAAGGGATGATTTCAACTTCACCATTTGGAACTCTTGGTTTAATAGCTTCCTTGTGAGCAGCAACCCTCTATCAGGAAAATCATGATAGGAAATGCAAGCACGGGAATATCGTATCAATTGGGAGATATATACCCCGTATGCAGGTGCTGCTGGAATGTTGCTACTTAGAAATGGAAAGTTCACAATTGGAAAGCTGAAATCATCTCTTTTGTCCTAAAGTTTTGTTTTCAACCGACCCTCATTGTCAATTTCTAGATGTAAGTCAATATATGAGGCCGACTTAAACTGTATCTGTAGTATCCTTGATCTCTAGCTCGATTGGATAGATGCGTTCCAAATAGTGGTCCTTTACAAAGTAGGATTTATCCCTCCCTAAGACAAGATACTTGTATCTACGTTGGCCATTTTTTTAAAAGTCCCCATCCCGCTACAAGTTTCTGATTCCCCTAAATGAGTCTTTTCCACAAAACGTGTCAGATTGATAGCCTATAAATGTGTTCGATTTCATAAAATTATACTTTTAAAAAATGTTAAAGGCAAAAATTGACGGACAAAGCATGCATTTACACAGTTTGGCAAACCATATCATGATCTTGGTATCTTCGGCGAGTTTAAAAAAAGTAGTAA
This sequence comes from Mytilus galloprovincialis, assembly GCA_037788925.1. Taxonomy (NCBI): domain Eukaryota; kingdom Metazoa; phylum Mollusca; class Bivalvia; order Mytilida; family Mytilidae; genus Mytilus; species Mytilus galloprovincialis. Next base: position 17,679,714 of record CM075339.1, read on the forward strand.
TTAACATACAAAGAAGATGATAGTTATCAAAGGTACCAGGATTATAATTCAGTACGCCAGAATCTCTTTATCTTTAAAAAAAAGTTACTTTACCTTTTTTGACAGGTATTTCTAAAATTTCCATTTGTATATATGTAACATTCTTTAAAAAACGTGTCTATCCCACCAAAATGTCTGATTCCCCCAAAGAGTCTTTTCCACTAAACCTGTCCGATTTATAGCCCCTAAACTTGTCCGATTACATAACAACCCAAACGTGTTCGATAATTATTATTCGCCAAAACCTGTCCACTTTGAAATACATTCAATTACTTATATCAAAGGTAACATTTCGGCTCTCATTTCTTGGTTCAGTTGGCCTATCGTTTCTAGTACAAATTACCTTTAAAATTTGTCGACGAAACTCCGGAAGACGGAAAGCATGAATTATGGGATCTAATAGAGGATTAATCATTATCAAATATTTACAATAAAATATCCATCGATCAATGTTTTCTGTACGTCCAAATATTCCAAATAAAATGAAATAATACAGCTTGGTATGTTAGCAACTAGTGTGATCAATACCACTACACTTAGTGTTTTGAGAGCCTTAGTAGTCATCTGTTCCCCCAAAGTGCTGTTTGAAGAAGTCGGTTGATTATTTTGTCTCCTGTAAACTCTAATTATGGTCACTAAATATATAAGGACAGTACAACTGCAAAGCAATGTCATTGGTATAACTAATGCTGGCTTGCTGGTTGGTGTACTGGAATTACATGCTTGCAAATTGGTTTGAAACAGGAATACATCAACCACAGTGTGAAGAACCGAGCCTAGATGACACACAATGCATCCAATTGCAATTCCCGTTTTTGATGTTATTCTTCGAACAGCAGTTATTTCTACAGCAAATGTTGCAATGAGACGCTCCAAGCAAATCAGAACACATTGAAATAAAGAAAATATATATGTCCCTGCTGTTAAGTTTGTTACAATAAGACACGCATACTTATATTCAATATGAAGTTCGGTATCAAGTTCTTTTTATATAATGTAAATGATAACTTCAACAAGAAAAAAGATGTCACTTAAACTCAAATTAATAACCAACTTTTCGAATTTCGACATTCGTAGCTTAGGGGAATTTTTTAACACTATTAGTGATACGAAATTGAAAAACAGAGCAAAAGACAATAGAACTATAAAAACAATTCTTGAGAACAGCATGACTCAGTGGCACTTCAAAGTTGATTGCAATCTTCTAAATGTTAAAATACAATCCTACCTCACACAGTGTGTATCTATGTAATATGTTTCCTTGAAATATGTTGAGAGTTTTGTTTTTGGTGACAAACATATGAATATTTACGCCTTATTTTTTAATTGTATCATAAAACGCATCTTTTTATATGATGTCAATCGATCGTGGTTTATTAAGCAACGACTCAACTGAACATCTTCCCACACATTATTTATAAAACTACTTTTATATGATCTTTGCAGATAATTTGATAAGAAGTTTGTTAATCATCCCTTCGTAAATTTTGCGGACGCCATCACGAGTTGTTTGACCGTTATGGAATAACCGTTTCACAAAAGATATCGGATATGTTTCTTACGTCGTAACTACAATCCCCTTCTCTTTCATGAATGTGACCTACCGAATTAGACTATTTACCGGATTTGTTATCACATATGCAACACGACTGGTGCCACATGTGGAGCAGGATCTGCTTACCCTTCTGGAGCACCTGAGATCACCCCTAGTGTTTTGGTGGGGTTCGTGTTGTTTATTTTTTAGTTTTCTATGTTGTGTCATGTGTGCTGTTGTTTGTTTGTTTTTTTCATTTTTAGCCATGGTGTTGTCAGTTTGTTTTTGATTAATGAGTTTGACTGTCCCTTTGGTATCTTTGGTCCCCTTTTTGTTACTAATATCGTTGATTAACAGTATGATATTGTTTAATTTGTATAATTATGTTTTTCCTTATCGAATTGCATTTATAATTATAAAATGGTAATTGTATAAATTAAGACGACAAAGAGCGATACTTATTTCATATAATGTATCATCTTTTACTTTGCATGCTGCTTTTTAAAGTCCTTTACATGTATGCTTATTCAACGAGGTATTTAGTTGCTGCCTGATGTCACGCCCTTAAATAGCTGTTTCTTAATATATCCACAACATTGTTCTTGAATGTTTTTGACTCAATTCTTATTTTTTAAGATAGAAAAGAAATATGTTTATTCTACATAAAACATAAGGATAATAAGAAAAAAATGTACTATCAATCTCTCCTTTTTGTAATGTAATGAGGATTTGAAATAGCATCTACATCATTTTAAGATTAACCTTTATCATAAACACTATTTACAAATTATCAGATATCAATATACTGGTCAAAAGCAACCGTAAAACCGAAAATTTCTTTTAAACATTGGATTATGAGTCTTGTAGCTATTGGTTGTTTTCTATGTTCAACATTAACACGAAGCTTTAAAAAAAAGTACCCAATAGACAAAGGTTTCCAGTCGATGGTATTTTGTAGATGTATCCGTAGACACTATATTTTTCGGCAAGCTTAATCCATACAGGACCATGGAAAATGATTGTAATCCTATCCGTAAAACGACCCAAAATACTATAATGAGGGTACCTTATTTGCACCAATGCTTACCACTGCTTTTATAAACAGATGTTTTGTTTGATATCTCCTTATTTTCAGAACAATTTGACAATAGTTCATGCTTACTTTTCATTTTTTCAAAAGTGGATGCCGGTACGCAATTTTATTGTTCATCCATAATTGGTGATTTTTTGTGAAATTGCTGTTTCTTTGAATTCATTTTTTTGCTGAATACTTCATACATTGATATACAGATTTCACTTATGTACTGCATTAAGAGTTTTACGGTATTTTTCAACCTCACGTGTTAATGTTTTATACGCGAGGCCTGCTAAGTGTTTTTTTTTATTTGAAAAATCTAACTGTTAAACACGAGACGTTGTGAATTTTGTATCCGCTTAAGAATTTAGACGACATCTGAAAAATGTTTAACCATCTTTTTTAAAAGATTTGCATACAAATGTGTTCAAATCAATCTAATAACTATCTATTCAGGCTAAAAGATAAAATTTTGCGTCGAAAGCAAAGCAAATAAAAAGCATGTCCATTTTTAACAACATAAACAACACTGAAGATAAATCGATCATTCGAAAACTTCCAGTTTGATTCGTTTATTATAAATTTACTCCCTAATAATTAAAGCATTGTAGTGACGTCATTCTTTTGTCGAACCTGTTCTTTATTTCACTGAATTATCATTTAGCAGTAGTGACCATTATGTTACCTTTACCTGTCCAATTTTTTAAAGAATCGCCCTCCTTTTTCTTAAAAAATATTAAACAGCTGAACGAAGCATAATGGTTTCTTATACATTTGATAGTCTAATCACTGGTAAAAACATTCCGCCATTTTTTTATCTTCATATGCATACTATACAACCAAAGAACTAATGACAATTATAAAACACATTTTATTTTCATTTACAAGTTGTTGTATTTTAAGTCTGATGTGATTGTTTGAATAGGAATATAGTGCAGCACTTCACTTAAGCACGACGATTAATATGGAAAGCAGAATAAAGAAAGACGTTATCACATATGATCTGTTAAACAAATTAATCGTGTGTCAGATTCCCACTTTGTTCGTACGAGTAGAGTTCGTTTTATGTTATACATGAAAATTTGAAAGGGTTTCTTTGGAAAAAGAAATCGAGAGACAAACTTATGTGTCAGTAAAACACAGGGACACCAAAACATAAATAATAGAATAAAGAGCGACACGACATTGCAGGATAACAAACAGAAAACATGGGGAGGTTAATTCAGGAACTCGAAAATTCCTATGAACAAAATAATTGAAAATGATCGCAGGCTGTAACATGTATCTCTTTATTTGTTCATATTTATTAAAATCGACTATGGTGCATACGATATGGTTCAATTCGAACCCGTCTTTACATGTTGTTTTTTTTTGTTCATTCACCTATACATGAGATGTTTACCTTATTTTTTTTTAATAAATATATGTAGCTACATATCTTTAATTATTTCCTGGTGTCAAAATTTATTGTTTCAGTTGAATAGGTGCTTAAAAACAAGCTAGCATTATAAATGTTGCCGAGCAACGGTTAAAAACAATTATCCTTTATGAAATTTATCTAACGTTCATATAATGTTGCATTCTTTGTTGAAACTAAAGCCTTTAGAACAAATCTGTCAATAGTTGAAGATCTATCAGCCATGAAATTGTAAGATGAGTCGAACAACCCTTTGTTGGGTTGCTGCCACTGAATATGGTAATTTTAAGGAAATTTTCAAGATAGAGATTAACTGTACCCAACAGCTATTTTATTCACCAAAGTGAGATCTTCAAATAAGTGAATATGACCAAATTAGTAATACTTTTGAGTATAAGTGACATATTTTTTCTTGTTGAAGTTATTACCTACATTTTAGTGACAGAATTTGATAACGGACTCGATATAACTTATATATAGGTGCATGTCTCAGTGTAGCAAATTTAACAGCAGAAACATATGTTTTGTTTTTCATTATTCCAATGTTTTCTAATTTGCTTGGAGCGTCTCAATGCAACATTTTCGGTAGAAATAACTTTTATTAGATTAATAACGTCAAACAAAGCAGTTGTTATTGGATGCATTGTATGTCATATTGGCTCTGCTCTTCAAACGATAATTGAAATATTTCTGTTTCAAAACAGTTTATCAGTATGTAATACAAGTTATTCAAGTATCTAGATAACTTTAGTAATATCAATGTCATTGCTTTGTATTTGTACCGTCCTGGTTTATGTAGTTATCGTTGTTAGAATCTATAAGAGGCAACATAGTCATCCGGGTTCTTCTAGCAACTCAATGGCACAACGAATGGCAACCAAAGCTCTCAAAACACTAAGTGTAGTGACTTTGATCACACTATATATATATAGCTAGTTGTTAACATTCCAAGTTGTATTATAGCATTTTATTCGGAATTCTATGGACTTTCGGAAAACATTCGTAGATGGTTATTTTTCTGCTACTTTCTAATTATGATGAATACAATCGTAGATCCAATACTTTTGTTTTCCGTGTTGAAGATTTTCATGACCAGATTACATAGGTTATACGTAGAAAAAACAAAGTTATACCACAAATGTAAAAGTCAACTCAAGCAAGGGATATACTAATTGGAACATTCACACAAGTATGTCAGAAAATAAAGAGACAATAAACTGGATCAAATAATTTATTAAAATATATAAGAAAGTACCAAAACGTAAAAATAATACTGTACTACCTACTACACAATCAACATTTAAATGGAAGACGAACAGAATTCGCATATAGGAAGACATACAATACAGAAATACATAACTCCTTATGATTGATGTGCGTATAAAATACATAGAACTTTTATATCATTTTTCAAAATGATGTTTATAAAAAATATAATGAAGAGTATTGGTCCCAAGATTTTCTTTCACGCAATAGGTTGTGCAAAATTGTCACAGTTTGTATAGATAGTGCATGAACATTTGATTTGGTGGGATAAAAAGAAAGCTACAACATAGACATGATATAATTATCAAATAACATATGAGAAAACTGTCTAGACATTCTACAGCGACTTTATTCAGATATTGACTTGGAGAGTCTAGTCTACGTTGAATAAGGTATGTGAACCACATCACATCTGTTGGCCTGGTTTACAAGGTTTTGTCCTTTATATTAAGCTGCCGTAACAGTTCTTAGATTCGTGTACTCTTTGAACGAGTCTTGTCATCCGTCTTCTGCATAACCACTAGAGTTAAACTGATTACCTTAATTGCAGATACGGTGATTCCAGCGCATTACAGGTAAACTCGTCTTTTTTGGATTTTCTCCGTGTAAACGCGTTGTTTTAAAGAATTACTCAGCCACTAGGTTGATAAGTACGGGATTCTTGTATGTGTTAGTTCATAATATCATATGTGACTTTGTTAGCGAAATAATAGCGTGCCATTGAAAGTTTACGGAATCACTGTATTGTTCGATTATTGAAGAGGAAAGACAGTATAAACAGTTAACAGACAATCTTAGTTATATTGACATATTTATAGAAATTATCCTATTGGTCGTTTTTCCTTCTAAAGTGCTATGTACTTTAATTATTTTTTCCCATGTTACAAGTTAATTGCATATCTTACTTATCTCAAAAAAAGCAAATATAAGTAAAAATCTCATTCAGCAAAGGAAGTTTTTAAATGTATTGTTTCGATAAGTTCATAGAATAACAGTTCAATAAAAAAAAAAAGAACGAAAAACAAATATGTAACACATAAACAAACGACAACCACTGAATTACAGACTCCTGACTTGGGACAGGCACATACATAAATAATATGGCGGGGTTAAACATGTTAGCGGGATTTCAAACCTCCCCCTAACCTGGGACAGTGGTATAACAGTACAACATAAGAACGAACTATAAAAATCAGTTGAAAAAGGCTTAACTTATCAGATGGACAAAAATACAATAGGAACAGATCTGAGAGTACCCGAAGTTATCTGACAGCTAGTTCAAAGCCACTAACAGGTAATAAAAAAAAAGATTATAATAACTATGATTTGACACAGTTTTTAATTGATTGGTCTTTAACGTTCTTTTATAAACCATTATGCTATTTTGTGTCGCCTAGTTTTTATTTGGCTGTAAAAGCTTGAGTGGCCGGAGAGTCCCATCAACCTTCGGTTTACAAATGACCACTTCTAGTCAATTAAGATTGTACAATGTTGTAGTTTAACACACTCGCCACGTGTTGGATTGGAATTTTAAACCTTTAGTGTTGAAAAGATTGTGATACTGTAACAGTAGTTCGACTTTTTTTTCATGATATAATTTTATTCAAACATGTGCAATTAAAAATTCACCACTTAGACTTCTTGGCAAGTGAGACTCCTTTAATACACTGTGTTTATCGTTTCATATTATATAAAATAAGTCATATTAGCCCAATACACTTAATGCTATTTGACAAAAGGCGAATATTGTACATATTTATTATGAAATTCGTAAAAAAATTATTTAAATGGTAAAATATAAAGTTGATATGCACTATTTTTTCAAGGTCTTTAACACTGAGTTTTGTTTCACACTGAACAGCATTATATGAACTTGATAAAGGGTCACAGCAAATTGCTATTGTAAAACCATTCAAACGGGAAAACCAATCTATATATCATTTTAGAATCGCATCAACCAAAGACAGCTACTGAACATCAGATTTCAAGTTTGTAATACATATCAAAATAAAACCCCGCAAAAATGGAAAAAAATATAATCTTCATAATGGATGAAAAAGTACAAATTAAGTTAAAGTTTTATTCTCCTACACATGCTTCATAAGATAACACTATCGATAAAAACTGAGAATATCGATTATATACATGTAGTTATCTGTAGACATCCCGGTTAATATAACCACGTTATATCTGTAAATTCCTAAGTACCCAACCAAGCATGGATAAAAACCCGACACTATGATGACAAATGCATACAAAGTTTCTTGGATCCTAAAACAAAGTATTATACCAGACATCATTTCTACCTATCGGAAAGCTTCTATTTTTTATGATTAAATTTTTACGTGATATATAACCAAAAGCAGTAAGTCGTTTTTTATGCTTTTTCTTTATTTTCATATTTACTTTATGAAATAAGCGGTATTCCATGTAGAGCAGTTTTTAAAATCTGATTGTGTTCATAACGCTTACATGTAATACATTTAGTTGATTCTTTTTTTTTTATTTGGTCATAAATAAATACGTATATAAGTAAATAAGTAAGTTATCTTAATTTCAAGAGGATGATCCCATTAGTTAAAACTAATCTTCCGGACAGTCCTCAAAATAATAATAACATATTTATAAGTACATGCAGTATTATAATGATATATTATACACATTTGTTCGTATGAAAAAAAACATATCAATTTGCACAATTGATTAAAATAATTATAACATTTTGTTTTAAAAGATTATTGTATTACTCATTTTTATTTTTATTGGTAAACTGTTCCATGTTTGAGAACCTGAACATGTTTTTTTTTTTTTTTTATTTAAGAAAATGATATTGTTTTTTAAGATTTTATAGGTTTTCGATGCGTCACCATACTATCAATACCTATTCATCAATTGCCAATCATGACAGTATGGTGACCGATAGTTCGTATTTATTGTCTAAATATAAATAAATCCTCAAAATGATTACCAAATAAAACTTTATTTGAATACAATAATCTAGATACATAGTCAGATATAGACAACAGACGAAAAGTGAATAGAATATTATTTTGTAAAACATACTTTCGAATTGGGTTTGTTAAAATTTTATTGTGGGTTAAATATTTAATCTATGAAGTAACTGAACATGCAACAAAATAACAAAATTAAGTCGAAATTTATAGATACATTGTATATTTCCTAAAAGTGTAAAACCAAGGCAATCATTACCATAAGAAAACGAAAAAAGGCAACAAGACAACAAAACACGACCACAGTAAAAATATCAGTGAAAGATGAAATGATAAAATTAGACTTTTATAAAATGTTAATTGCAAAATTGACGGGCAAAATATGCATTTACAGTTTCAAAAATATCAGTTTTGGCAAACCACATCAGAAGCTTGGTATCTTCGACTAGTTTAAAAAAAAATAAAGATGTTATTAACATACAAAGAAGATGAACCTCTTTATCTTTAAGGAGAAAATTACTTTGCCTTATCTGACAGGCATTTTTAAAGATTTCCTTTGTATATACGTAACACTCTTTAATAAACGTGTACATCCCACAAAATGTGTCCGATTTCCAGAAACGAATTTTTTCAACCAAACGTGTCCAATGTATTGCCCCTTAACGTGTACGATTTCATAACCCCCCAAACGAGTTCAATAATTGTTATTCGCGAAAACCTGTTTACTTTGAAATAATTTCAAATACTTTTTTTACTACAAATTGCTTTTAGTAGTCATCTGTTCCATCATAGTGTTGTTTGAAGAAGCCGGTTGATTATTTAGTCTCCTGTAAACTCTCACCAGCAGCACTAAATATATCAGAACAGTACAACTACAAAGCAATGCCATTGGTATAACTAATGCTGGCTTGGCGATTGATGCACTGGTATTACATGTTGGCAATTTGGTTTGAAACAGGAATAAATCAACCACGTTTGCAGAACCGAACCTAGATGACATACAATGCATCTAATTGCAATTCGCTTGTTTGATCTTATTCCTCGAAAAGCAGTTATTTCTACAGCAAATGTTGCATTCAGACGCTCCAAGCAGATCAGAAAACATTGAAATAAAGAAAATATATATGTCCCTGCTGTTAAGTTTGTCACACTAAAACACGAATACTTATTTTCTATATCAAGTTCAGTATCAAGTTATCTAAATATAATTTAAGTGATAACTTCAACAAGAAAAAAGATGTCACGTACACTCAAATTAATGACCAACTTTTCGAATTTCGACATTTGTAGCTTAGGGGATTTTTTTAACACTATTAGGGATATGAAATTGAAAAACAGAGCAAAATACGATAGAACTATAAAATACAATTCTTAAGAACAGCATGACTCAGTGGCACTTCAAAGTTGATTGCAATCTTCTAAATGTTTAATACAATCCTACCTATCACACTGTGTATCTATTTTAAATGTTTCCTTTACATATGTTGATAGTTTTGTTTTGGTGACAAAACATATGATTATTCACGCCTTATTTTATAAGTGTGTCCTAACCGCGTCTTTTTACATGATGTCAATCGATCGTGGTTTATTAAGAGACGACTGAACTGAAAATCTTCCCAACATTATTTATAAAACAACGTTTATATGATCTTTGCAGAGAATTTTATAAGAAGTTTGTTACGATTATCGTTAATTATCAGTATGATATTGTTGAATTTGTATAACTATTTTTTTCCTTGTCGAATTACATTTATAATTATAAAATGGTAATTGTATAAATTAAGACGACTAAACTTCATACTTATTTCATTTAATGTATCTTCCCTTACTTTACATGCTGCTTTTTAAAGTCCCTTACATGTATGCTTATTCTGCGTGGTATTTAGTTTATGCCTGTTTGTCATGCACTGATATAGTTGCTTCTTAATAGATCCACAAGTTTGATAATTTCCCTTGGCCTTGAACGATATTGAACATTAAATTAGTGATTGTTGTTCAATGTTTCTGATTCAATTTTCATTTTTTAAGATAGAAAAGAAATATGTTCATTCTACATAAAACATAAGGATAATAAGAAAAAAAATGTACTTCCAATCTCTCCTTTTTGTAAACGTATGTTGAGGATTTGAAATAGCCGTTAAATTAAAATTTCATACTTTCAAGCATCTAAGTCATTTTAAGATTAACCTTTATCATAAACACTATTTACAAATTATCAGATATCAATATACTTGTCAAAAACAACCGTAAAACTGAAACCTCTTATAAACATTGGATTATGAGTCTTGTAGCTATTGGTTGTTTTCTATGTTCAACATTAACACGAACCTTTAAAAAAAGTACCCAATAGACAAAGGTTTCCAGTCGATGGTATTTTATAGATGTATCCGTAGACACTATATTTTTTTAAAGTCCCTTACATGTATGCTTATTCTGCGTGGTATTTAGTTTCTGCCTGTATGTCATGCACTGATATAGTTGCTTCTTAATAGATCCACAACTTTGATAATTTCCCTTGGCCTTGAACAATATTGAACATTAAATTAGTGATTGTTGTTCAATGTTTCTGATTCAGTTCTCATTTCAAAAATTATCAAAAAAGAAATATGTTAATTCTACCGAAGAACATAAGGGTAATAAGAAAAAATAAACTTCCAATCTCTCCTTTTTGTAAATGTATGTTGCAGATTTGAAATAGCCGTTAAAATAAAATTTCATACTTTTCAAGCATCTAAGTCATTTTTAGATTTACCTTTATCATAAACACTAGTTGCAAATTATCATATATCAATATACTTGCCAAAAGCAACGGTAAAACCGAAACCTCTGATAAACAGTGGATTATGAGTCTTGTAACTATTGGCTGTTCTGTTTGATTTCTATGTTCAACATTACCATGATTACTGCAGTGGTAAAGAAATAGTACCCAATAGACAAAGGTTTCCAGTCGATGGTATTTCTTTTAGATGTATCCGTAAACACTATTTTTCTTCCGAAAGGTAAATTTTGAATCCATACAGATCATGACAAACTGTTTTTACCCTATCTCAAAAACGACCCAAAATACTATAATGAGGTTACCTAACTTGTACTCATACTTAACTTTGCTATCAAAAAAAGATGGTTGTTTGATTTCTCAACATTTTAAGAACCTTTTGACAATAATTCGTGCTTTCTTTTCTACAAATTTAGAACAATCTGACACAAGTTCATGCTTACTTTATATAGAGAAATGGATGCCGGTGGCACAATTTTATTGCTCATCGATAATAGGGAAATTTTTGTGGACGTCATGTTTCTTTAAATTCATCCTTTTTCATTGTATATTTCATATATGGAAATACCGATTCAATTATTGTATTATATGAAGAGTTTACCGGTGTTTCTTTACCCCAAATGTTAAAATGAAAAAACTGGAGTCTAACTGACTTTTTTAATATTTAAAAAACTTTACTGTTTAAAATTGGATAAATAAGTAAAGGTAAAACACGAGTTAAAGTGGTGACATTGGTTTCCCCATAAGAATTGAAGACGATATCTGAAGAAAGAGTATAATGTTTTTTGCAAAAAAAATGTTTTCAGACCAAACATGGGGTACTTGAAATATGTAATTGTAATAGACTGTTTCTCAAGTAATTGAATGTAATGTGTAATTTAGGATTTTTTTTCAATTGCAAGTAATTAAACGTAATGAGTTACATAGCCAAAATTGTGTGTTATTGACAATTACATTTCAATTACATTTAAATTTTGGATCAGAAAGATTGAATCACGGATGTTCTAAAAAAAAATAAAAAGCCTTGACCTTAGTAAATGTTCTTAGATGACAAAACATCGCCTATACATTATAGTCTCTATGTTATTACACAACCATGGGACATTCTTTTTCTTGTATTGAATTTACAAAAACAAAAAATACAAAAAATACAAAGAAAAAATAAATATTATAAAAACATGCCATAATTTGTGTATAAAAGAAACCATTAGTAAATCAATGTCTTATATCTTAATTAGCTTGTTACCTACATATTTATTTATATAGATATTGTTAGACATTGATTTAACATAATCAATAAATATAACCTGTGGCTATTTGTGTTATTTAGTGAATGGCTATTATTCATTTTGAATTTATTGAACCATAAAACTAATTTTTGACTCTTCACATTGAATAATCCGCGAAGCGGATTATGTAAAATGTGAAGAGTCAAAAATTAGTTTCATGGTTCAATAAAATCAAAATAAATTATTGCCATTCATTATAAATAAATTTCTATCAAAAATAATGGTCAAAGAACTTTTTATATATTATTTATATTAACAATGACAACGTACACACATGTTAGCGTACGAATACACAACGTCAGAGTGGGCGCGTCGCCATCAAAATTGATAACATTGAAAATAAAACTAATAATTTTAACCAATCAGAAGACAGTAAAAACACCAAATTTATTTATTAAAAATTATAAAATTATAAAATTACTGTTTTTAAAACAGTTATGTGTGCATTCTAAACAGATGTTAAAGACAATTAGAGAGAGATAAAGACCCCCAAAGTACATAGATATTGAATTACATAAGTGCTTTTCAAATTGTATCAACAGGTTAAATTAACACAGTAGTACGTGTTGAGAGTACTTGCTGTCTCTAAAAAGTAGTTTAACAAAACAGCTTTGTTTTTTTTTTATAAAACATCAGAGTCAAAAATCATTAAAACACATCTACTGGATCAAGTGAGTTAACGCCATGGACAGTAACAGAATAATCTATGTATATATCGGTTGGTTCAACATCAAGTTGATTATATCGAAAAACAAAATTAATCAAAGACACTACTAAATAAAATTGAGAATGGAAATCAGGAATGTGTCAAAGAGACAACAACCCGACCAAAGAGCAGACATTCACTACATATTGTATCGATATGTCAGGATTGATGAAATGAAAGTCCGACCATAGTGAGTCTTTTCTGTGAGTAATCCTGATACCTCGATATGTAACAAATTAATTATTTAAGACAATTTTCTTTTGAATAGCAATACAAATCTTTTATTGGTATTCAACTTTATAATAATCCAACCCCTAAAAAATTATGCGACAGTTATTCTATAGAATTTAAAATAATTGATCAGCTGATTATTTGAGTAAAGGTATATATAGGTGTACAAGGTAAGTACAGACGCGAAGAGAGCACGTAGATATAACACGTAAAGATGTAACTTTGTCACTTTATACAAAACTTTATCAGAAATAGAAACAAACACGTGGTTTCATGTACTCTGATTTTATTCCAAAGGTCAAACATGTTCAATCTTATGAACTGATATAAGGAGAAGCGTAAGTGCACATGCTTTTAAATATTTTCATTATTTTGCAATTACATATTCGTTTGATTGATGTAAGAGTTTTTATAAAGTTTGTAAATACGAATGATTACAGTAGATGAGCAATACAATGATATCGTACTTCTTCTAACTATCCTTTACTATCACGATTACTCTGTGAACATATCAGTTTAGTTCAACAAAAAGTTAATTATAAGAAGAGATACAATTATACAAAGACACTAGGTTATAATTTGGTATGATAAAGCAGGTAAAATTGAAAATGAAAAACTATCATACATATTTGAAGAATTCTCTTTACACCAGTATTCCACAGTCAAAACTAAAAGACAAATTGAAAGAGTTGGTATTGCTTTGCTTCGTAAAAAAGAATGACCAACGTAGATACAAGTATCTTGTCTTAGGGAGGGATAAATCCTACCTTGTAAAAGATCACTCTGATTCGAACAAAAAATTCTCTGAAACTGATATTATCAAGATGCTTGATTTCTTGATTGACAACATATTTGTTACGTTCGGAGGACGTGTTTTTCAACAGAATGTCGGCATTCCAATGGGAACAAACTGTGTCCCTCTACTTGCCGACTTGTTTCTTTATTATTATGAGGCTTACTTCATTCAGGAAATTCTTAGGAAGAAAGATAAGAAGTTAGCAATATCCTTTAACTCTACTTTTCGCTATATAGATGATGTTCTTTCACTAAATAATTCAAAATGTGGTGACTATGTGGAACGCATATATCCAATCGAGCTAGAGATAAAGGCTACTACAGATACAGTTAAGTCGGCCTCATATCTTGACTAACATCTAGAAATTGATCATGCGGGTCGGTTAAAAACAAAACTTTACGTCACAAGAGATGATTTCAGCTTTCCAATTGAGAACTTTCCATTTCCAAGTAGCAACATTCCAGCAGCACCTGCATACGGGGTATATATCTCCCAATTGATACGATATTCCCGTGCTTGCATTTTCTATCATGATTTTCTTGATAGAGGGTTGCTGCTCACAAGGAAGCTATTAAACCAAGAGTTCCAAATGGTGAAGTTGAAATCATCCCTTCGTAAATTTTACGGACGCCATCACGAGTTGGTTGACCGTTATGGAATAACCGTTTCACAAATGATATCGGATATGTTCCTTACGTCGTAACTACAATCCCCTTCTCTTTCATGAATGTGACTTACCGAATTAGACTACTTACCGGAGTTGATATCTCATAAGCAACACGACGGGTGCCACATGTGGAGCAGGATCTGCTAACCCTTCCGGAGCACCTGAGATCACCCCTAGGTTTTTGGTGGGGTTCGTGTTGTTTATTCTTTAGTTTTCTATATTGTGTCGTGTGTGCTGTTGTTTGTTTGTCTTTTTCATTTTTAGCCATGGCGTTGTCAGTCTGTTTTAGATTTATGAGTTTGACTGTCTCTTTGGTATCTTTCGTCCCTCTTTTAATTATTATGTCGAATTATCAGTCTAATAGTAAGTTAATCATATAGAGAAAACACTCACGAAAGACACTATAGGCTAATACGTTCGTCTATGATGAGTTTACTTAAACAATGTACAGTTTAAGTAATCCTTTAATCTTTAAATAACGAATTTAATTCATCAGTTTGATTTAATAAATAATCACATAAATGGTCTTTGGGAGTTAATAGTTAAACTGTCTAGCCTTCCACATTTGCCACATTTGACTGTGATATCTTAATTTGGTAACCCACTATCTTCCCTTCGTATATCTTATTTATTTATTGTTATGTTGTCTGACCAAAAATACTTAAAAAAAAAGGTTCAGCAAAATCCATTATCCATTCCTGATTTAAGAATGTACTTAAGTGATTTAAGGTAAATTAAATAAATCAAGAATTCAAAAGTGATACTTTAAGCTGAAAAAGTATTGTTTAAGAATATATATAATATATTAGCATTGGTATTATTTGGGTTTCAAAACAAAAGAAAGAAAATCAAGAATCTGCTTAAATTTGGTCAAATGACATTTCATGAGCTAGTAAGTCTTACATAAACAGATAAAAAGGTGTTATAGGGCAAGATATCTTACCTTGTATCGTATGGTTAGTTATCAAAGGTACCAGGATGGACAAACACCAAGGAGTCCGAACATTTGACACTTATTCCAAAACCTCAACTAAGTACATCCTTAAGTCCAACAAAATGAGTTAGACAATTCAGATTGAGTGTAAATAATAGATGTGGTTTGAGTGCCAATGAGACAACTATCCATCCAAGTCACAAAGCAAAAAAGAAAAAGGCAACAGTAGTATAGCACTATTCAATAGTCATAAATCGATCAAGCGAAAACAAACCAAAACCGATGGAGATATAAACATTAAACATAAAAGAACGGAGAGTCTGACTCACAACGAGCAGTGAGCTATTTAAGGCATCCGATACAGTTTCTCCATATAATGTCATTTTTATAATTTTGAAATATGTTGTAGGCCTTGGCGATTTATAAAATAAAACACAAAATAAAACATAGGTCACCGTGCTTGTTTTCGAGAAAAATGAGGCTGAAAATTGGGGATTTGTGCAATTTTGTAAAAAGGTTAGGCAATGTTATAAAATTTTTGGAGCATATATTCTTCGTCGTAAATTATTAAGATCGGGTTCAATCTGAAGCTGTGAAAAAACACAATAAGGGAAAAATAAATCCCTACACGAATGACTATACAATTATGCAAGCCTTGTTTGACATTGCGGACCAGATGCTCGAAGTGTTATTTTTCAACCTAAGGATATGGAAATAAACTGTTTCTGAAACTGTCATTTTTATCATTTTTCTACATAAACTGCATTTTGTCATGCCTTCTCCAAATCTCAAATAAAAAAATATATACATGTATGTCACCGTGCTGGATTCCATGATCAACGCTATTTATCCTAAAAATTGAGTCCCCCCTTTGTAACCTCAACGTTAGCGCTAAAATGCACGACGTCGCTGGCAGACAATTTCGACGTTATCTCTGCAAGTTACCGGGGATATTTTTCAGATGTATAAATATTGCTTGTAAAGAGCTACCTATAAATGGTAATATATTAAATCATATGAATCATAAATACCTCTTTCTGTGTGTGTTTTAAGTGGGAAAGATCGCAAGAAACATGATTGCGGACTGTTGAAAAGTTTACGGCTTTAAAAAATGAAAGACTCGGTCATGTAGAACTTGACATACATGTACATGTACTATACACACTCGTCTATTATGTTTTACCATATGTTGACCTCTAGAAGTTTTTTTTGTTTTGTTTTGTTTGGTGCGCTGCTGTTTCATTACTATACTCCTTAAAATCCTTTCATTCACGTTTTAGTCACTTTTTAGAATTTCACATTTATTCATAAAAAACTTTTATTAGGGTCATTGATTGCAGTTGAATAACATTTATAGGCTCTTGAACAGATTTAAAGTGCACTTGATATACTTATTTTCACTGGATCATCAGATAAAGGTAAATTACTTACTTTTCCTCCAAACGGAACTTCTTTTTTTGTACATAAATTAGGCCGTTAGTTTTCGCGATTGAATTGTTTTACATTGTCATGTCGGGGCCTTTTATAGCTGCCGATGCGGTGCCATTGCTCATTGTTAAAGACCGTACGATGCCCTATAGTTTCTGTGTCATGTTTGTCTCCTGCGGAGAGTTGTCTCATCGGCAATTACACCACATCTTCTTTTTTAATGTTGTCCGAAAACAAAAGCAAAATCTTATAATGGAGAATATTCAATTTGCTAAAGGATGCTTTTGTCCAGACAGAGAAACTATACCATAATTTAGAAAATTTTGATTTGGCATAACGATTCAATTAATAGCAAAAGGACTGGACATATTATCTACCCTATCTCTTCAGTTTTTAATGCTGTTTTTTTTTGGGGGGGGGGGGGGAGAGGGGGAAAGGGTGGCTAGTTGTTATTAAAATCCAAATACTTCTCTCACAGCATAATTTGATTGGTAAATAACTGTAAGAAGAAGAAAAAAAAGAAGATATGTATTTCCAATTATGGGCACAAAGGACATAATTATTACAACATCAATAATTTTCATAATACAATTCAAACAACGATGTAAAAAAAGATTAATAAGAACTATTATATATTTTTTTCACCACAGCGCGACGCAATGCAGGGTACATTAAATATCGCATGTCCATTTCTCTGTCTGTCCTTTATGTTCTTCTGGTTAATTAGATTTTTCAAGTATACATTTTTTGCCAAATTTTTATAAAACCAATATTGTATGGACACGTTCGAAAATCTGTGCATTTCAACTATTCTTTAAAAGAGTTATGCCATTTGGAAATATTAATTATATTGAAAATTGCATTGCATTTGATGTCAATCCGTCATTTCTCTAATATGTTTGTCAAGAAAAAAAGAACAAAATAACCAGCTGCGCTACAAGCGCATGTTACGCCCGTCGTCGTATGAAACAACCCCATAATAAATGTTTTTAAAATAACACGGGGGCTGTACAGGAAGTCATGTTAAGTACATCCTGACTCATTTCTTATTCTTGCTCGAAAGGAAGTTTTCATATCACATCATGTTTTATATGATACCAAATTGAAGTTCAATAAGAATTCAAGAACACAAAAATGAATTAAAGAATCATCAAGACAAAGTTTACAGATCTTTACATTAATGTATTAAGTAACAGTATGTGAAGTTGTATGCAATAATTATAAAAAAAAGCTTCTAAGATATGGCGCAACATGTGAAAGCCCCCTTTTTTCATAAACTCAATAAATCTAAAATAAAGATTTGGAATCATCCCAAAAAGTATACAGATCTTCAGATTAATATAACTAACAAGTGTGTACAATTTTAGCAGGGTTTCATATCACCACACGTGAAGATGTACACATTAATCATTGATCATGTTGCATAAGTACTACTAGTATACTGGAGACTTTTCACAAATAAAATCTCTAGGATAAGCACACTGAGCATCGTTCCAATTAAAATTAACTTGATATCCAAGCATAATACAATGTTGGTTTCCGTTCTTGTTATCCGGCTGATTCGTTCTCCAGTCATGAAAAAGATTACTTCCGGGCAAGTTGACAGGAAGACCCGTATGTTCCCAAATAAATTTTCCTTCCGTAGCTAAGTCAGAACCTCCGATGAAGTAGTCTTTTGTTGGTCCTGAAAGTCATTATTGATAAAGTTAATCCTTATATATGTTAAATACTTCGGTCTCATTTCGATGTGTTTTAAAGAAGATAAAGAAGACACTAAGTAATGAGTTTGATAGGTAACACGTACAGGAATGTAAAATTAAGCCGAACAGTAAAGCTACAGTACACTGAACATAATAATGAAGATTGCAGACGTATTAACGTAAACAACACAAAAACATATGGTAACTTGGTTTTAGCTGCAAATCAATATGTGCTTCCAACTTCAAAAGTGTATCTTATTCCGATAAAAATTGTCTCGAATTTAGACTGTCTTCTTCCGAAATAAAAATGCATCGATTTCCAAATAGCTTAGCAATGTCAAAACGTTAATTTTATATCTTTCCTTTTTTAAATGTTATGTGTAAACGAGGTATGTGTCGTCGTATTTTAATTTTAGAGTATTTTATCAAATCCTTTCTTTTTGTACATTGAAATGAAGAGAAGATATCGCCTACTGACGTATTTAGATAATCATGCAAATGAAATAATATTGTTGCATGTGTTCGATTGAAATTACAAAATGAGGACTTGAAACATAAAGCTAGTGAAACATAACGAAAGAAGTCTATATTAAATGTTTTTCTGCCTTTTTTAAGTATCTTGTTGTGGATTTATATACTTTTGTAGGTAAGGATTTTCGTGGATTAAGGAAGAATTGCCTTTTTTCAGGATGTGTGAGGTTGTGGTTAAACCCATTTTTCTAGTTTGTTGAGCGTTGAACTCGGGATTGAGCATCACATCCACGAAATTTGTATACATTGAAAACATTGTTATAATGACTCATCAGTAACATCATTCAGAATAAATTATATACGATTACCTATCGCAGCTATGTGATCCTTGATGAAAACATTTTCTTCAGCAGTTTCAATGATTGCAAGGTAACCTCCATTTAAAGAGCAAAGATCCTGATAAAAAAGTCATGAAATATACATAAAACAATTGAACTGAAAATGCGAAAACAAAAGTCTAAATCCTCGTTTTACTGCAAATTTATTTTTGCGAAGGTTTGTAATTGCGAAAACGTTTAGCCCAAAATAAAATAGTTAACAATGTTGATAACATGTATGTTTATATACTAGCCATTCATGAAATTTGAAAATGACTTACTGTTGTGTCTATTGTTAAAGAACTTATTTACAAATACACGCACACATTTCTGAACTAACAGTGCATTGTGCAGATAGTTTGACTGCAGTAAATGTTATAATGATAACAGTAGGCGTTTCATCAAATGTTGGTTAGTTTACCCCTTTGAGATTTTATGGAAGATTGCATGAGTAATTTGGAAGTGTTTTCAGCAAATGGAGCGCAGTGACATGAATGTCTGATACATTGTAATGATTTTATAATTACAAGGACAATATTGTTATAAATATTTTTAATCGTGAACAACAGTGTTGTATTTTAATATTCAGACTCTTCCGAAAGCAAAACAAATAAGATAATATTTTGGTTAAAGGTAAAAATTGCGATCATTAGATATCGAACATATATTACACAATGCTAACGGTAAATCCCATGAAATTTATAACGTGTTTTTGTTTATTTATCATATTTTTTATTTATTCTAATGTTTATGTTTTAGTCATACAATTTGTATCAACTAAGTTTCCTTTCGCGGTTCCAAATGTACGATACATTACATTGAAAATAAATGAATTTTAGTTGCCAATTTCAATCAACAGTTCATTTAAGTGCAAGTTTCAATGAACACAGAACACATGTTGAATTGTTCAGGTTTATACAATAACTGTTTAAATAGTACGTTTCAAGAGTTTTGGACTGAAATATATTTAACAAGAATGTGTCCCCAGTACACGGGTGCCCCATCGTTATGTTTAGTGGACCGTGAAATTGGGTGGAAACCGCTAATTTAGCTTTCAAATTGGAAAGATCAAATCATAGGGAACATGATATAGCAGCAAGTCCGTTTGAGCTGGGTAAATGAAAATGTCACGAAAAGAACATGGCTAACTCTTTGATTTTAAAGTAACATTTACCTATGAAAACAGTTGATAGTCTATGTTTTGTTATAAAGTATAAATTAAATCAGCTTTGAAGATGGCATTAAATCATTTAAAATTTGTAACTTTATGTCGTTTTGTAGTGAGGCATCCAGACACAAGTTATGATCACTAATTTGTTTAATTTGTTTATTGATTACTAGGTCAATCAGTAGTTTGTTTTAATATACTACATTGATACGTTTGATTTGACAAAGCTTGATATCATTTTAAGTATGCACAGACATTAATTAGAAAAAAAAAAACAAATACGAAATAAAAAGATAAGGTGATGTACCTTGCATTTTGATGCATACAAATAACTCAATAAAAACGCTGTATTTCAATTTGTTCCGATTGAATAACATTTATAGTTTTTGAAAACTATATGGTCTTATATATGGAATTGAAACTGATTGTTCTGTCTTGACATTAAACTGGTAGTTAAAATTTGAATTAAATAAATTCCTTGGTAAATTCACCCGAGTTTTATTGCCTTTGTTTAATGGGATACAACGTCCGTTTTTTTATTTGGGTATTTATATACATTTGTTATATACTATTCCAAGTATTGGGAATTTTGCAATTAAACATATACTGCAGTTTATTTAAGTGCATTATTTAATTAAAACGAAACGTTCGTTTTGAAACATATGTTGAATTTCTCAGGTTTATTCAATGACTTTTCAAATATTATGTTTAAAGGGTCTTGTGTGTATCAATTGGTCTAGTTATAGTGAAATAAATATGAAAAAGTGGAATGAGTTCTTAAGGAAATATAGATAAAAGTATTATGTTATCTAAGATAAATGTTGTCCTCCGAATCTGTATGTGTCGTAGTAACCAGTGTTACTAGAATTTGAAGTCAAACATTGAGATGTGTCGTAGTAACCAGGGTTACTAGAATTTGAAGTCAAACATTGAGATGTGTCGTAGTAACCAGGGTTACTAGAATTTGAAGTCAAACATTGAGATAGCAAAAAGGTCCTTTAATAATTGACATGTCTTAATGAAAGTCACGAAAAGAAAATGGCGACTTATTTGATATGAAAGTAACATTTAATTAAGAAAAGTTGAATATCTATGTTTTTGACATAAAGTATAAATTGAATTTTGTTTGTATTGATTAGGTAAATCATTAGTTCGTTTCGTTTTTGTATACTGCAGGGATACGTTTGATTGTGCAAAACCTTGAAATAATATTAAGTATGAACAGACATTAATTAGAGGCAGACATATAAAACATAATAAGATAAGGTAACGAGCCTTGCATTCGATGCATACAAATAACTCAATAAATGCGCTGTATATTAATTTGTTTCGAATGAATAATATTTATAGTTCTGAATAACAGATATGGTTTTATAGAATTGAAACATATTGTACTGTCTTGACATCAAACTGGTGTTGTGTCATTTGTGTTATATAAAATGATCTGAAAATCCGCCCGATTATATTTGCCTTTATTTAAAGGGTAACACATCATGTTTCTATTTGGGTATTTGTATATTTGTTATATTCTATTCCTTCATGTCTTCATATTGAAACAAAGTAAAACATGTTTTAAGGCTGCTAATCGGTCGAAAAACAATCGTTTTTCATTTTTTGGGCAATGGCCGATTAGACAAAGCCTGTAAGTTTTACAAAACAAATAAAAACTAGTCGGACAATTATACTATGTAACACGAACTAACCAAATTGAGGCTTAATTGTAGCATATAATCCATTGCGCGTTCTAATAATAAAAAAAACCATACGGGCATACGTGTTCAACTTGAAAAAGTGCAAATATCGACTCCCCTTTCCGTTTGTTGATTTCAATATGATAAAAGATACGTAAGATACAAGGTTACATTGTAACGATATTCTAGATCTTGCATTTCCTACAATGATTTCCTTTAAATATGATTACTGCGTATAATATACTATTACACCAATGTTTTCAATAGATGAAATCGTAGTCATACATGTACTTTTAAAACTTGTTTGTCTTTGGTAGTTTTTTGTTTGGGCCGCGTTGTTGTTAGTTTAATTGCTAATGACTTGAGAGTTTAAAAATACTTTAACACAAACCAGAAACATAAAAATATAACTAACCAAGTCAATACTAGGTTTATGGTAGGTGCTCCATAAGATAAAGCACAAATTCATTATATGATGAAAACTTAATTATATTCGTCTTGTCATTCATGCCTTGAGATACATCTTATCAATAAGATTCTAACCTTAGCATCTAGCCACATTTGTCGTGTTCCCCCTAGTGTAAATTGATAACATCCGGTACCTAACAGCAACCATCCAGTGTCACACTCTATTCCCAGTGTTGACGTGTCACCAGTGGTTATTTTCAATGTAGTATCTATATATTTGGAAGTCTGTCCTTTCGTAGTTTTGTCCTCAGAAGTCATTATCAATGAGGTATCTTTATAGTTGGTAGTCATTCCATCGGTTGTTACATGCTTAGTGGTTATTGCTAATGTAGTATCTATATATTTTGATGTCTGACCTTCAGTAATTGCAACATCGGTGGTCATTTTCAATGTAGTATCAATATATTTTGAAGTTTGCCCTTCTGCAGTAGGGTCCTCGGTGGTTCCCTTCCCTACAAATTCTGATAAAAAATATGAAAATACAAAATTGAGCAAATTAGAAAAAATATATAACATGAAACAAATGGTTAATGTTTGTCATATTAGTTTTTGGTACACTGTCGTGTTATAAATTATGTCGTTACATGTAGTTTCCTTAATTGCATAGAGGTTTTTCTTGTCGGGGATTTTAAAGTAGTTCAATTAGTTATAATAAAAAAAAAAACTCCTATTAAAAAAGATATCTTAGTTCGGAGTACTAACCAAAACTTGATTTAAATGGAAAGACAAAGGTCTACATTATTTTATTTCATTTTTGCTCAATCTATGAGATGTATGGAATGGATAATGTCGTATAAAAAAACAGAAGAAACATACTAAGCAGTAAAGGAAGAATAGTATGGGAAAAAAATAATCGGATATTCGTGATAATGATTAAAACTACAAATGTTTCTACGATATCACTGCATTTTTTCGTTTAGAAGTCACTTGCAAGTGTACATAGTAAAAAATTGTGACGATCGCTTCTTGTTTTATATCTTGCTAACTCGTCAATCGTACAGAAATGTGGTCACATTGTTAACGCATACATCGTTTGCATAGATCAACTTTTTTTTTAAATTCTATTTGTAAACTGTGAAGTATTTGTGTATGTTGTCAACTAAATGTTATTATCAGAACAGAAAAGACACACTAATTAATCCAAATAAAACAGACAGATTCCTAAGAATTTTAGAAAAAAAATTTCGTGTTTTAAAACTCACTCTTCGACACATAACACATGGTGTTTTGAAAGCTGGCACAATGTGTAGTATCGTAAATAATAACACTGTTTAACTGACAATGTCCATGGCTGTTGACGAAAAACGAAGCACAATTGTCATTTAAAGCACAAAGTTTAGCACATTGTAGTGTTGATGTTTGGTTATAGACCACGAGTAGTCCGTCGTCACATAGTTTGTTAATGATACCACTGTTGTGTGTGAAACTACGTGTTTGCTTCACAAGTATATCGCAGTTTACACTAAGAAACACCTGAAGTAATAGTTGAAGTTTCCAATAATTGAACATTGTAATAACCAATTTTAATACAATTACTTCTTAGTAGAACATATTGAATGAATATGAAGATATACTGTATCCCATCATATCAAATACAAACGTGAAGCGAATAAGATCTTAATTTTAAATGTAATTCTTTTCAAGCCGTAAAATCCATACAGCTGACCTTGATCTGCTTTAAAAAGATCTGAAGTGTTGAAATTACACTTAAACTTGAATTTTAAGAAGGATAATTAAATTACTCGTAGAAGTCGTTCAAGTAATTGATTTTGAAATTCTTTAATTCAAATTTGTAAATTGAAAGTTGATTCAAGCGTCGTGTAATACGTATAGTTTATGAAGATCACATGTGTTGCATCAATAAAACATAACAAATTCTCATATAGGATGCCTATGGTTACTAATACATATTATAATTATATAATGTATTCTGTGATTTTAATTATTGATTGGTTGGTGTTAAGCGTCAAATGGCAAATATTATGTTTATGTTCAAAACAAGAACAACTTTACAGTAAATACAATTTGCATGTCCCCGAAAAGAGGACACCGTGTATTAATGTCGGTTATATTGAATGTCATCTTAAAAGAGTATATATTGGAAACGAACAGACATTTATTCACCTTGCAACTTGTTAAGTCGGTCCCTTCAAATAGCTAGTCCAAGACGTTTTAACGTGCAGAGAGAGTTCAATATCTCTACACAAAGCATCTAGTTCAATGTACACAGTCATCAGCAATATACAAGACGTTTTAACGTGCAGAGAGAGTGCAATATCTCTACACAAAGCATCTAGTTCAACGTACACATTCATCAGCAATATACAGCAGAGAGAGTGCAATATCTCTACACAAGGCATCTAGTTCAACGTACACAGTCATCAGCAATATACAGCAGAGAGAGTACAATATCTCTACACGAGGCATCTAGTTCAACGTACACAGTCATCAGCAATATACAACAGAGAGAGTACAATATATCTACACGAGGCATCTAGTTCAACGTACACAGTCATCAGCAATATACAACAGAGAGAGTACAATATCTCTACACGAGGCATCTAGTTCAACGTACACAGTCATCAGCAATATACAGGTATCTGTACAATACGATGAACCTAGTAAGATTTTATGAACAGAAAAATACAAAATCAAAAATCAGTAAACAACAGGAGAATCTGACTTTAGACAGTTAAATTGGGATGCATATTGGTTTTTTCTTACCAGCAAATACAAACCATTCATAAGAAACTCGAATCAGGGGAAAAAATTAAGGCCTTCACGCTTCTTACAGCCCTTGGATGGTGTAAACTTCCCCAAAAAACGTGTATGGTGTAATGGTGTATGGCATATGGTGCAATGGTGTTAGGTGTATGGTGCTATGGTGTATGGTGTAAGGGGAATAGTGTAATGGTGTTTGAGGAATGGTGTGATTGTGTAACGTGCGATCGGGAATGGTGTGACTGATGGTGTTCGACATTTCATTGGTTAAAAACGAAGTTCTTTTTATTTTATTTTTTCGAATTGCAAACATAAAAAATAATAATAATCTTAATACTTGAAATTTAATTGCATTATTGGTAATTTCGGATCGTGAAGATAGAATAGGTAATGGTGTATGGTGTAATGTGTAAGGTGTATGGTGCAAAGGGGTAACGTGTATGGTGTAATGGTGTATGGTGTATAGTATAATGGTGTATGGTGTATGGTGGAATGGTGTATGGTGTTAGTGGGAAGTTTACATAATCCAAGGACTGTAACTCGTTTTTACGCATCAATGATGTATTCAACATCTACAATGTGATGAACAAATGAACCTTGACTTGTAATACATCGATTAAAGACTGATCGTCTGATGAGAAAATAATAACATTACATCTGCATACACTCACGAAGAGTTAACAACAGTATGTATTCGTCATACTCAACTGTCTGATTGTACGCAACCATGGATTATTATTTTATTGTTATTGTTTTGTAGTGTTATTGTTCTTGTGAGTAAATAAATAAATAAAAAACAATATTGTGTAAATGTATATGTTTAAAAGCATAATCAAGTTGTTGTAATGCCTAGAATAATTTGAAATACTAATAATGATGCATGCGTTGTGTATTAAAACACTATAACGGGTACAGTGCGTCAATATCGGAATTACCATATTTTTGGTATAAAATATCAGCTGATCATCTTTGATGAGTGTCTTTTTTCCATATAACGGACATTTTATTAAACAAAATTGGAATATTCAAATCGTACATATGGTTATGAAAGATTCGAAACAGTTGTATGATAGAGGTGCATTGTTTATGTTACTGGTTTGATGAACTGAATTGTCAGCCTATTACCTTTAATGATTTGTTTTCTTCTTGTAAGATTCGTTTGTAATGAAACCAACCAGAAATAGAAATATCGTAATTGTGTATTTAAGATTCTTAAAAAAAAATGATATGATAAAATTACATTGCTCATCATATGTGATTTTGATAATTAACAGACTTTAAAATAACTCATACATGTCAATCAAAAGATAGAATTATTCGATAACGATTAAATACTGGCATGTGCTCAATATTCATCACTCAAATCTGTTCATAACCTCTAAAGATGTATGAGTGACGGATTAAATGTAAATGAGGGGCAAAATATACCAGAGGTATATTCAAACTCATAGATCAAAAATAAACTAACAACGACATGGCAAAAAAAAAGACAAACACACAAACAGTAAAACACCAACATAGAAAGCTAAAGACTAAACAACACGAACCCCATCAAGAACAGGCAGTGGTTTCATGTGCTCCCGAAATCCAAACAGATACTGCTCCACATGTGTAAAGTACAAATGTCCATGAGTATCTTATTTATTCTCGACTACGCTGTCATACTTGGTGTATCCTTTATTTCAAATGAGTTCCTTTTCCTAAGCACTAGACGATATAAATCAAATTATATTATCGAAAGGAACTTATTTTATTATGTTAATGTAGTTGTAAGGAACTGGATCATATTAATCGTTTTGATAGAAAGGCTAAATTTTACCTTGCATGATGGTGTACTCTTCTTATCACAATGAACGATATGACAAATGAAGAATAATTGATGAATAAGACACGTGAAATAAGTTGATATCTCCTGCATTGAACTACCAAATTTCTAATTGGCCTTCATAAGGCTTATGATGCTTCAAAAATGTTACGAATCTCCTGGCTATTTGTGATATTCATTCTTAATGATAATATTAGTTTTGTCAAATTTGATCTAGTTTGATCTAGTTTCGTTTTTTTTCTTTTTTATTGGTGGCGATGTCATTTTATTTTCGACTTATGAGTTTAAATGTCCCTTTTCGTTCGCCTCTCTTTTTAGAAAAATTAAAAAAAAAACAAATGAATATTTGGTAAAAGGTCAACGATTATTATGATACAAATGGATTTAATGAGTAGGTTTATTTCAACACTTGTCTGGAACCGTAAACTCTAAACATAACAATTGGAATAGCAGAGCGTCTTTAAAAAAGACAAAATTTCTTATTTGTTTTGCTCTTGATCGACAAGATTTAGACAATTTAATTTGATAAAACTAACAAACAAAAACAAGACAAGACAAGACATGACCTGATATACCTGACAACTTACAATACAACAGATATAATAACCGGCACTAGCTGGAAGTTTTCGGGATTGATTTGTTTTTCGTCAGTAAAAAAAACCACTGCGACTAACAATCGTCGCGAATATGTAATATTAAATAGTTCATACTACTTGTAGTAAATTTGAAAATCACGGATTTAAATCGCTGCGAAAAAAGGGATGTATATTCTGAAATCGGACTCGGACTTCTTTTGAACTGAGTTTTACTGTGTGTATTTTTGTGTATTTTTTTTTACATTGGGTAGAAGTATAGTGTGGGAGGGCTGAGATCTCAAAAAGCTTCTTTAACCCCGCCACATTTTTGTGCATGTACCTAATTAGGAGCCTCTGTTTTTGTTAAGTCTGGTATGGTTTTTTGTCTAGTTTTTCGTATTACGGAATCTAGTATGACGTCTATTATCACTGAACTAGCATACATTTTTGTTTAGGTGCCAGCTGAAGAACGCCTTGTTGGAGTTTCTTGCTGCATTGAATACCCATCGGGGGCTGTTTTCTGTTCTTTAGTTGGCTTTTTGTCTTTTTGACAAATTTCCATTTTCAATTTTATAGAAAAAGCTAAATGCCAAAAAAAAAAAAAAAAAAAATAACTGTATAATATAACTATACAAAAACGGCGTTAATAATCATATTTTTCAGAACCAGGGAACCAATAAGAATAATCAATGAAAGGTATAAAACAAATAAATGGGGGCAGTTTTATCTTAAATATGTAGAATCTTAGTTTCATTGTCATCGTATATCTGTGCTTATAACATTGTATAAGATATCGGCATGCATTTAACACCAATTCTATTTATGATAGTTTTGTCTTTCGCTCTGCTTTTAAATGCAATGTCCGTCATGGTGTTAAACAAATCGTCGAAGTTACGCAAGTCGAGATTCGAAAAATTAGTAATACATTTGCGCATAAGTGACATCATTTTTTTTATTGAAGCTAACATTTACGTTCTATTAAAAGAATTTGATACCGGACTTAATACACCATATAAGTATACCTGTCTTAGTGTTATAAACCTATCAGCAGGGACATATATATTAGAACTATTCCAATGTTTTCTAATTTGGTTTGGAGCGTCTCAATGCAACATTTGCTGTAGAAGTAACAGCTATAAAAGGAATAACGTCAAACAAAGGTGTTGTTATTGGATGCATTGTATATCATCTAGGCTCAGTTCTTCAAACGGTAATTGAAATTATTCTATTTCAAACCAATTTATCAGCATGTGATACAAGTGCGTCAGCTATCAAGACAACTTTATTTATGTATGCTATTCAAATGGCATTTCTTTGTATTTAAACCGTCGTTATTTATGTAGCGATCGTTGTTAGAATATACATGAGACAACATAATCACCCTTGTAAAACCATGATGGAACAGTTGATGGTAAAGGCTTTTAAAACACAAAGTATAGTGATGTCGATATCTCTTATTGCTAACGCACCAGGTTGTATAATGGAATTTTTTGCGGGATTCTACGGACGTTCGGAACCAAAAATTAACTGAATTTATTACTGTAACACGTTGACAATGATTCATCCACTTATAGATCCGATAATTTATGTTTTTCGTCTGCAAGATTTTCATGACCAGGTTGGAGAGTTTATTTGTAGACAACAGGATTCGCAAAATGAATTTGAAAAGAGGTAACCATGCAACAGAAGTAACAAATGTAACTTTTGATTTTAACATGTTAATGAAGATATAAATGAAACATTCAGAAAAGTATGTCAAAAGGGTTAGAGTTAATTTCTCCTGTCACACAAAGACATTCTTGTTAAAACCACAACACAAATCACAAATGTGACTCCTTCGGGAAAAAGTCAGAACACCAATGTCGAAAAATTAACCAGCCCAGCTATATACAAACAGACGCTGTACAGCAAAATCGTATGATTGTTTCGTTTCTTCTCTATCTGTTTTTTGGTGTTATACATTGTAAGCCTTCGAAACAATCTTTTCCACGAATTCCTCTTAACACTTTAAATTGTGTTTTTCGACGTTCAACTTATGTCAATTTCACAATACAAATGATCTATGACTGCTGGTTATAACTGTTTTATCAATGTATATATTGGTGATACATGTAGGTGTTGCAGTAACTGTTTTTGTGGGTTTTTTGTCAGTTCATTTTCCATATATTTGCTATAAATGTTTACTCTTTATTCTCTAATCTTTACGTACAATAATTGAACTCTGGTTTTATAGCTACTGCAGTACTGGAATAATTATTTATAAAATAAAATCTTAATAGTTAGATAAATATTTGCATGTTGTTTTGTGTATTCTTCAATGACTTTATAATTGAAACCATCATTATTAGGTTTACAAAAAAAATTAGACGGAAGTGTGGCATATGTTACATACCTTAAAATTTATTTGATGTGAACCATTTCATATTTCTTAGAGGATTCGACATCCAATATTTATCCAATAAAAACACAAAAAAATCTTTTTGCAAAAGTTACATAGAAGCATAAATACATGTGTTTTCCCTCACTCCCGAAATTCCATTCAAAGACACAAATATCCGTGCGATCTCGAGCTCATTACAAAAAGAACTTGTGTATATAAAAAAGAAGATGTGGTAAAATTGTATAGCCAATGAATTTAAACCTATGATTAAACGATTTTAAACTTATCTTGCAAGGTCCTCATGCCAGTCACACAGTTTTCATCTGACCTTATTTACATTCCAAGACTCGGTGAACAAGATGAATCTTTGCCAGTCACACAATTTCCTGACCTTCACCACATTTTATGTCAGACTCAGTGAACAAGGTAAATGTTTCGTGGTCAAGTCCATATATCAGATACTATAACATGCATAAGCAATATGCCTTCAATATTTGGCGTATGGAATGATTGTAAGGTGTGCATGTCCAACTTACAGGCGTCATTTGACTAAGAAAATCAATTGTATTAAGGAATGTATGCAGACTTTGTCAAAACCATTAAACTAACGACGAACAAACAAATTTCCCTCAAACATCGAAAATTGGTAACTATGAAAATAAATGAATCTACAGTATATATCCCAAAACTCCTATCATAATCACTGGGCTTAGTTCTGCTTTTATGATTTTCTTGATAGAGGGTTGTTGCTAGCAAGGAATCTATCAAAACAAGAGTTCCAAATGGTGAAGTTACAATCATCCCTTCGTAAATTTTACGGACGCCATTACAAGTTGGGTGACTGTTACTGAAAGTGCGTTTATGCAGATGATATCGAATAGGTTCATTATGTCGTAACTACAATCCCGTTGTTCCCTTTTCACGAATGTGATTTAAAAACTAAGACGATTTACCGGTTTTTTAATGAGATGAACGACACGACGGATGCAACATGTGGAGCAGGATCTGCTGACCCTTCCAGAGCACCTTACATCACCCACTGTTTTTTTATGGGTTCGTATTGCTAAGTTTTCTGTTTTCTATCTTGTGACTTGATTCTTTTTATTTGGCTGTTGCTTTTTCTATCCATCAGTTTATTTTTTATCTATGAGTTTGAATGTTCATCTGGTGTCTTGCACCCTTCTTTTATATAAAATGTTGCAAAATAAACATTTAATCTAATCAAAGCAGTAGACATTAAAATTTTATAAAATAACGAGGCCTTTCATAGCTGACTATGCGGTATGAGTTTTGCTCATTGTTGATCATTGCTGAAGGCCGTACGGTCACCTACAGTTGTTAATTTCTGTGTCATTTTGGTCTCTTGTTGCGAGTTGACTCATTGGCAATCATACTATATCTTCTATTTTTTAGTTAATTAGTAGAAATCAAAATGCGTCATCAGATACAATCTGGAAAAGGACACCATAGTTTGAATACTAGATCATTAAACGGTTATTAGTCGATTTAAAATTCTATCATACAGATCTTTGAACATGTGTCACATTTGAGTTGAATTACAAACATGTTTTTCGGTCAACCACTTCGTCCACATCAAACGAATAAAAACACGGTCACATTCCTGACTTGATATACGCCTTAACGTATGTAGAAAATGGAGGATTAAATCTTGTTTTATAGCGAATTAAACCTCTGACTTGTATGTCCGCAGCAGAAAATTATTATGTAATAGCTTTTTGCAATTCGGTTATGTTTACCATTATATAAAATACAATAATCCTGTTGATTCTAAAACTTGGTATAACATATCGAACGAATGCAAATAATTACTTAAACTATTTAAAGAAAGCCAAAAGCATTACGTATGACTAAATGTAAGTTTTTACTTTGAAAAAGGACTCCATTTTGAATAATCAACGCCACTTGTGATTTCTCTTTGAACGAAAATAGTATCGTAGATGTTGTCATTTTTGGGGTATATTTTCAGCATGCATCATGTCATGGCTACAGCTACTAAACCACTCAACGTTCCCTCTTACACGGAACGAACACGGAACGAACACGCGAATGGAATGAAATGAGAACGAACGAGTTAAATCAGTCATAATCGTGTATCTCCACTCATTTCGTTTATTAAAGTCAACTCGTGTTTTTCCGCTCAAAGTCATGTGTGAACGAAACGAACGAAACGATCAATATATTCCGTGTAAACAAACATTGTTTCATTCAGAAACGATACTATTTCACCTGATTGGTTGTTTGGCGATTATGCTAGTTTTCAAATTTCCAAATGAAACGAATAAATATACCAAGGTTAATCGGTATAGTGTACTACTCATTGTTTATTTATGAATAGAATTCATTACATTACTTCGATATTGCATTTAAAAATAAAAATGATAGCTCTGAAATGAATAGATGAATAGTAAAATAAAAAATAAATATTTAAATTATGAAAGGCAAACAAGATCAATTTAAATATAACAATACCTTCTCTTCTTAAAAAAATAGGATGGAAACATTCTTTATTTTATTATTCATATTTATTATTAAAGTTGTCATTTTTTTCTACTTATTTTCATATAAGTTAGTGAGATGTACATCGTTAAAGACGTGAAAATTTAAGGAGTATCTCAGAAACATAATTTAGTGGCAGTCGCTATCCCTGGTTAAAATAAATAGAATATATCATATTATGCTTTCAAAACATGTGTGTGTGTCAATCTTTTTCGTTATCCACGTCAAACTATTTGCATAGTTTTCTTTATTAAAGAAATGCACGACCCTATTCGTGTTTGTAAATTATTTTGAAACTAACGCCATTAAGTTTTTCCAAAAAATAGATAAAAAGTATTCTTATTTCGTTTCACGGAGGGAAAACATTTTTTTCGATGACTTTAGTGTAATCATTTCCCGTCTTTTACATTAGCGTATGATCCGTATATTTAAACTTTTTTCAAAATAACGTAGTACTTCCAAAGTCAGTCAATTTATCTGTAAGTGCACGCATAGTCCGCTATCATATGCATGTACAGTGTATTTGTTTTTATTTTTTATTCAAGTGCAAGCACTAGCTAGTAATGATTGGTTGTTCGTTTCTTGAAGTCCAGTGGCACATATATCACGAATGTTCAGGACGAATTACGCTCACAAATATACTTACATAATGTAGCAAGAATATTCAGTGAAGAAAATAATCATTTATTATATTGTGTTTTCTGTTTACCTAAATGACTCAACACAATTAAACGGTTGATTTAATTAGAAAATATATCTAACGCACATAAAAAAAGACGTTTATAAAATACAGAAAATTAACTAGAAATAAGAGAAGGGAATCATTCTAAAAGTTATTGAAAAAGAAATAAAACTGCCTTGAATATCTAAATATATATATATATAATTATATATGCAAATATTGGAAATGTCTTGAAAAGTAGAATAAAGACCAAATATTAAAAACAATATATTGTTAAGAAATATTTAAAACATATTTGTTTTTATGTTAAATGTGAGTAAGTGACCATTGGCTTGGAAATAGAAATATGTTAAAATAAACTTTTTGAACTTTTTTATTTATAATATCACTCTTTATTTTTGCCTTTTTTTTTGCGTTCTTCGAAGATTGCAAATACAAAGCTTTGATCGGAATCTCGCTAATTGATAACAGTTTCCAGAATAACTTCATACATGTAACACCTTTTTATTACTCGTCCATATAATTTACATGTTGATTTTTAGCATCCGTCTATCACACCTTCACTCTTTGAAGTTTCACATCTCGGTTGAAAAATAACAAGTCGTTATCTATTTCACAATCGGGAACTTTTCTGTTGTTTGAACAGTCAAAATAAAATCGTGATAATGTAACAGTTTAATCACGTTTATCATCGATGATTTACGATTTTGTTTAGTAATAATTCAGAAAATTGCTAATTGTTGTACACTTGTTTCAGATAGATTTAATCTTTGGCAAAATTGTTATAGCAAACTTATTAATTGCTTAAATTTTAATATGTTTATTTATAATTTTCAGATTAAGCTTGATGTCCAAGGTCACTGAACTAGTACATATTTTTGTTTAGAGGCAAACTTAAGCACGTCTCCGGGTGAGGGATTTTCTCTATGTGCTGAAGACCCATTGGTGGCTTTCGGCTGTTTTCGACTCTTTAGTCGGGTTGTTGTCTCTTTGACACATTCCTCATTTCCATTCTCAATTTTAAGTCGGAAATCCAGGATAATTCAAGGATAGTCTTATTGAATACAAGTATCTATGATGAAATTAGGAAATATTCATGGGCGGATCCAGCATGTTTTTAAAAAGTGGGTTCCAACTCAGGATAAATTGAAGTTCCATCATATTACCACATTCAAAGGCATTGATTGTAAAAAAAAAGTTGGTCCTAACCCCGTAACCCCTACTGAATAAAAATTGAACGACACCGTTATACTTACGACACACAGGTACTTATTCAAAATTGATATTAAAACATATAACTTCGAAAAAATACTTATAATAGCAACAAATAAGCATATATTCTTTTTATTTTATAATGTATGATAGCTTTGTGAATTGATTTTTTAGCTTATTTTGTTACGTTTAACGTACAGTGGCAAGTATTTCACTTATATTCCGGACGAAAAAGAAGTTATAACGAAAAAATACAATACTAAAATGTGTTCATCAAAATAGAATAAGAATTTTGACAGCTACTGAACAATAAAGAAATATTTTGAGGGCATACATTTTGAGAGAATAATATTCGCCTACGATAAAAAAAATCCTTTACTGTAACGTAGTATATACAGAAGGACAAAATACATTGAAAGATGGTACACTCCTACATCCTTATATTCTTGCATTACTATACAATGTTGGAACTTTTAAAGGATAAAATTAAAAGCAGGAGGTATCGTTTTTTTCTTTTTTTTTTTTTTGGCATAAACAAATATTGCAGTGTGTTTCGTTTTGCTCCCCTCGGTGAAATTATAATATAAGCACGCCCTCACCTAGATCTAGATCTGAAATTAGTTGTTATGTTAAAATAAACAATAATTTACCTTAAGCGATGTATTATTGTTGACCATTCGAGAATTTTTTTTTTACAACCCGTCTTCAGCTGAATTTGTGATTTTAATATTACTATGCGGGACGCAAGGGATTTCAAATCGAAAATAAATGCAAAAAAATGTGAAGTTTTGTGTCTTTCAAAACACGAACAAAATACAGAATTAAACGCAGGATAAAGACAATAACTGTTTAGTGTCATTAAATGTTAAGCTGTATTTGTACTCGGCTCAAAACAGGAGTATTAGCTCGCTAAAGCTCGCATTACACCGGTGTCTTAGCCTCGTACACATACAGCTGATATTTAAAGACACTAACAAGTTATTGTCTATATGTTTCCTATGTTTTAAGAATTTATGCATACGGGTTAATAATTTTATTCTCCTCAAAAACATTTTTTTAAAAAAAAATCAATGGTGTGCATTTTAACCAAAAACTGAATAATTCGCGTCTGAAACAGAAATTAAAACAAAGCTATCAAATCCAATTGGTATTATGGGTAATATGAGAACACAACGGGTGCCACATGTGGAACAGGATATGCTTTCCCTTCCGGAACACTTGAGATCACCCAGGTTTTGGTGGCGTTTGTGTTGCTCAGTCCTTGTTTCCTATGTTGTGTTCTGTGAACTATTTTTTGTCTGTCTATCTATTTCTTTTTTATCCATGGCGATGTCAGTTTATTTTCGATTTGTGAGTTTGAATGTCCCTCTGATATCTGCCATCTTTTGCCCCTCTTTTTAAGCGCAATATTTCCACGATGAATAAATTGGGGTTCTAATGATGAACTGGTTGGTTGTTGTTTTTTGTTTGTTCTTTTTTTTCGGGGGGAGGGTACATATATATATATCTTATATGCAGTATAGTGATTATTAAAAAGCTGTATGTTTAGTAAAACGGCGAAGACGAAATCATGTACTTTTTAAGTAAGTTACTCACGTGCATGCGATAACTGAACAATGGTTAAGGCACTTTTATTCTAAAAATGATCCTAGTAAGATCAGTTTCACATTTAACGGCGCATATCTAATCTAAAAATCCGAGCTATTAAATCACGCGATAATTCCCGAAAGTTCACTTAATTGTTGAGGTTTACGATTGATAAGCAGGGACCATGCAGACATGGACACACACTCTCCCGATTAAGTGTTTAAGTTCACATGAACAAGCAATATGATAATCATTTAAATAAAAGAAATAAAAATTATATTGACAAGACAACGTTATTTACAAAAATGTGCAATGACACATTATACGATTTTAAAACGGACTACGGCTGTGTTTTAGGTTGCAGTAACTTATTTACGATCTCAAATGCTCCTGGCTTTAATTGTACCATTACAGCTAATTTCCTAATGCTTGTAGAGTAAAACTTCAGTTGGCTTGCTTGCTTTGTTTGTATTAACGTTAGTTTAAGCACTATTATAAAGATCGACTGCTGCAAACAATATAGACAGGCATTATTAAAACAAGTATATGTTATATTAAAATTTGATTGACAGTTATCCCAATTCCAATTGTCAATATACAAACATTTTAGCAATCAAACTTACCAAAGTCTTACCCTGCATGAATAAAGAAATTAGCTGTAATTGTCACGAAGAAGTACTTGTATTCACGCTAAGGTTGTCCACTTTACGGGAAGAATAAATCAGATTCTCAATTCGTTTACATAATATAATACTATTAAGTCATAAATTAAGAAGTCAATTAACACGTAAGGCATGTGGAATACTCAGCGTTCTACTTTTTACTTGTACAATCTTACTATCCATGCAGATGCAAATTTATACCCTTTTCTACTTACAGTTACTGTAACTAGGCGACCATTTGATTAGTTAATAGATAATGAACTAATGGATGTACTTCAGCGTGGTTTAATTCTTGTACACAACTATTTCCTGCATTTTGTGTTGTCGATAATTCCCTTTCATCAATCAGGCCTTGGACCGAATAATGTATTAGTTCCTACTAGTATATTATATTATAATTAAAAGTTCGGTTATATGATACTAAACCTAACTGAAGGCACGGAATCCCTTCGCATATAAGAAAACAATATTTAAGAAAAACTGCGAATTGATACAGGAACAGAACTGAAATTAAATGTATCTCTGATGTTTAGGTTGTTTTTTCTTTTTAACAAAATATTTCTGTTTTCGCAAAAAATGAAATTGACACTCATCGATGTAGCGCAGTAAGCAAAAGAAAGCAATCGACAGATTGATGCTTTCTTTAACCATTTCATTTATAAACACAACTGTTATAAAGTCTTTACAGCAACAGGATTACTTATTTCCTGGTTTGAATTGTTTTGTTTCGGAACCTTCTTAGAGCTTACTATTCGGTATGGATTTTCTATAGGCTACTTATGGTTGCTTTCATCTGTCATCTACTCTGGTTAATAGTTGTCTAGTTTGCAATCATACCAAATATTTTTTTATTTTAAATTTATGTTATTCTCTGTATAAACGATTAAGCTATTCATTCGGAGTATATAAAATTAACGAATATTAATTATATGTCACTTTGATGTACCCTTGTAATTATCGCGGGATTGAAACTCAAACGTGCATAGGATTTTGAGACGGTGACCTTTAATAATTCACATCTATACAAACTGGACCCCTGTTGTGTTCACCTCGAAGTGCAAAGCTACATGTATAGATGGAACGGCGGACCAGTTTAACATCTATAAGTCATTTTGTCTCTGGTGGATATTTATTTCTTGCGAAACATAGCTTTTTATTCGTTTTCTCGTTCTTAATACGCTATAACTATTTGTTATCATAAGTTCCGAACACTGACCAGTCGATAAAATGCAACTGTACTATTTGTCTAAGGTTTTACACGAATTTGCAACGAAGCATATTGTATAATATTCATTGAATATTCTTTTCTTAGTATAATTGAGATTTTTTTTTTATCCCGGTTTATTGTTAATACTTCTTATAAAATGTGATACATATGAATTAACGAAAATTTATAACTCTAACTACATTTTTGGGACTTTGCACTTTACACTAAATATGACTTTTTGTCCTTACTGACACTAAAGTACAATTTTGTAGATGATTTGTTGTAAAATTTCACATTACTTTAAGTCATGAGTGCAATTGATTAGGAAAGGAAAATTCTATGTCGTGCATAAACGGAATAGAACACGGAAAAAAATATTCTTTATACAACATGTATATATCTGGAAAAATTTCTTT